>OX104127.1:159579748-162128498 GCA_944470555.2 Heterobilharzia americana | reverse complement strand
AAATGTAAGTGTCCGCTTGACTCCTTTCCCTGTCATCATCTAGAGAATCTACTTCCACTGAAGATATCATTGGACCTTTCAGTAGAATTATCCTCAACATATACCATGAGTGGCTTGATCATTTCAGCTTATGACTGTTGATTAGTCTACTTTTGCCCATGATAGTTTTAGCATTGCACATCAGACAGGAAGCAAAAATTCTCTTCGGAAGCACTTGGCCAAATAGGATAGGACTTCTGAAAGTGAATGTTTCACAGGTGGTCGACTAACCTCAAGAACAAGTTGTGGTCGCAGACATTTAAGTGTTACTCTATTCTTCAAAGGATTGTAAAGAAGGTGTATCATGAACAAACAGAAAGTGAAACATGCATCCTGCTCCTACCATCAAGTCGACTAACTGTACAAAAAATCTAATAAAGAACATTTCTGCCTACATTGTTATAAGTCGGAATCCAGAAGTAGAAAATGTAAAACAAATATACTCATTGTGTCATTGAGAGAACAGTAGTTCCAGCAAGTAAATATTTTCGCGTAAGTCTCATCAGGTGTTACTTTTAAAGACATCGCTTTCACAATGAAATGAACAATAGAATAGAATAGAAATGTGCATTAATTTAAAGAACAACATTAAAATGTCTAAAAAATCATAAACACACAAAAATTGTAGATTGGTTTGTTACCACAGAGTAATCCAATTAATTCTGTTTAGTTCAAATTCTATCGATCATTTTTATGAACAGTGGAGTATCCTTTAATTGGTGTGAGGTGTTTGACAGCGATCGATAGAAACTCAAGGGAGCTACCTTTCGTTTCTACTGACATTCATCAGCAACGCCTATATACAACTATAATGCTAAATTTCTTAGATTAGTGACCGCATCAAAAAATAATCGATAGGATACTTTCAAGACTACACAACATGAAATTGATTACTTAACATTCAGCAATCAGTGCACTGAATATAGCCGTATAAGGGAGGAACCGTGGATCAAATATCATCGTGGTAACGTCTCTGACTAAAACTCTGAGCGATATGATTTCGAATTTCACAGGGGAAATCAATTCCTTTGAAGTTGTAGATATGCTAAGCTGACAGGTGCCACCAAGCACAAAACCTAAGTTCTTCTATCTGACCTCAACTAACTAACTTAAAATTGTGTGTTTAATGGTATGCAAATGTGGTAATGTACAAGTGGATTATATAAGATCCAACGTTATGAAGGGTCATGGAAGAACAAAGGAATATGTTGGCTTTTTCTTTAACACACCCCTGGTTCTTTTATCATTTCTGACATACTTTTCATGACCTAAAATTTGATGATTATTCAACTGGTCAATAGGTGAAATTAATATTTTCTCTATATATTATTAAAATATTTACATATAAATAAATTATCATACACTTCTCTGATGTGAAATATGCATAGTTATAAAAAAAAGTAGTTAGATGTAGGTTGGAGCCAGTGTCGAGATCTGTACTCAGTATAAAGCGTGAACAGCACCCAGATTTTCAACATCAATCAAGTCAAGTCAGTGCTTCTATATGGTTGAGAGACTTGGTGCGTCACGAAAGAGATTTCCAATAAACTACAGACATTCAACAACTGCCTGCGCTGTCTTGTTACTGAAGATCAGAAATAATAAGCAACAAGGAACGGTGGCTGGCAAACAACCAAGAACCTATCACTCAACAAATATGCAGAAGAAAGTGGAGATTGTTTGGGCATACTCTGAGAAGGCCGACTGGAGACATAACGCGCCAGGCCAGGCCACCGAGTGGAACCCAGATGAGAAAGGACAAGTTGGGTGTCGGAGGTGAGGGTGACATGGAGGAGATGGTGTGAGGAAGAAATGAGAGCTTGTGGGCAATGGTGGAGGCAGGTTCAAAAGTTTGCAGAGGAGAGAGTGGAATGGTGACGTACTCCTGAAGCCCTATGTTCCATTAGGAACCCAAACGACAAATAATAATACCTATCGCTCCAAACACTAAGGTGTTATCCACTTCGCCACGGTGGCACGACAGCCATTTCTTGTACAATGGCTATTAGTTATTACTATTTATTGATGTACTTGTAATTTTCCTTAGTTTTATTGGATAGAACTGTTGGACGACTGTTGTCATATGGGCACCTGTGTGGATGTTTCTATCTGTTTGGTTGTGGCTGTAGTTACCATGAATAAAAGACTAAATTTCTTCATCGACCTCCTTTCTCCTCTATCCTTTCATATGAATACAAATGAGCGTAATTTACTGTTTTGACTTTGGATAAAGCAGTGTCCTATTCTACATTACATTGGTAGTGTTTAACTGATCTTTCAGTTTGTAATAAATTTACTATTAACAGGAGTTTAAAAACTTGACATTGAACATCCTATCTTCATCTCAGCATACAATCAATGTATTATACACTTCATCACTACTTTCCAGTTGAAATTCAGGATTTCATTGATGAGAATTTTAGTGAATACACATCAATCAGTTTAGCTGATAACTGATCAAATATTTATTTTTAGGGGGTATTCATCTCTGACTAAACTTCTCAGGTGTACGCACCCACTAGCTAGATAGGGGTCGAACTCAGGACCATCAGGTTTCACAGCTAACGCATGAACCATTCAACCACTGGGTCACACTGTGAATCGGAAGTTCGCTTAACTAATTGACACCATAAAACAACAAGTTACCAGAGAAATGTAACACTTTTTTGTTGACATATAAACTGCTTTATGGAAAGTAGACAAGTATAATGATAAATCTGTAAGTAGCCATTAATCAACTGAGTGCAAATGTAATTCATTGACTGACAATTAGTGGTTGAATAGTAATATGCTAGCCATGAGACCAAATTGTCCTGGGTTCGACCCCCGGTGACTTCGTTGGTACATACTGGTGAGAAGTCCCATACTAGGATAAAACAGCTATTTGTTTCCCAGTATTTTGACCTAAGCGGGTGGTAATCCAGGTTGAACACTCGCTGTAGTCTCACCTTAAATTGTGAGGATAGATTTACTGTAGTGCACACCGTTTTCATGCAGATTTATCTAATTAAAAGACGGCCTTACGACTGGTGACTGTGAATAGGTTTGTAAAACTGGGGAAGATCAGGAATATAAAATAACCAATAATGAACTGAATGCAAATGTAGTTCATTGATGTGAAAATTAGTGTAGCTTTAATATTACGCCTAATTTCTACCACTTCTAAAGCTCTTGGGAAATGGATAACTTACGACTTATTTTTAAGCAAAGGAATTCCTCTGTATCGAAATTCCTGTTTTTATTCCATAAAAACTATTGTTATACACGATATAGCGCAACCGCCACCTAATGTCATCGTTGAGTAACTGTCCTCATGACCATCAGGCTTTGATTCCACCGGTTACTGCTGAGGAGTCCCATACTAGTTGAACAAAACAGCTGTTTAGTGATCCCAGGTTTCCTTTGTTCCTCCGACTGATGTCAGTCTACGATGAATAACAACTTGAAATATTTCCAAATCTCCACAACCCCCCTAAAATTATATTGTTATACAGTTTGAATTATTTTGTGAAACCAAGTTATTCATTACAACAAATCTATTATGTGAAGTTGTGAACAGTTCAAGTTATGTTGTAAGTCCAAACACCGATTCACATGTTTTGTTTTCTTACACGATCTGTAGTACCATGTAGATGGTGACATCAGAACCAGAATCCTCAGTGTAATCGAACGATTTGCCAGCAAAATACTATAGAACATCTTTCATCAGTATCAACGTTAACCGAATCTGAAGCAGGACACAGTTATATTGGAGCATTTATCATTCAGTGTCTTCCAGATATCTACCACAAAACAAGTCTGTACACAGAAGTCCTGTGTTACGTAATCAGCCCTTACATACAAGAAGTGTGATGAATGATAGTTTGTTTGACTAAAGAAGTAAAAGTGTCCAATCTGGGATCAACATAGCTATTAGGAGGGTTGGTATTCTATGAAATAACACTTAGTAGAGAAATTAGATTTATCGGACTAACGGCAGCAACAGTTAAACTCAGATTTAATCATCTGCTTACAACCATTAATAATAACAATATACAGGAAAACCTATTTCGAAATTATATTACATTCAGGTTAAACAGAAGAACTACTTGGCTGTAATTAAGTACACCATTCAGCATTATTATCGTGTCTAAGAGAACTTGGAGAAATTCAGTTATTCAAGATGTACTCTTATCGACAATACAACCAGAAATGCATCTGAAGGTAGACTTAATTCATTTGGTGAATCTCTTTGTGATATGGAGATAGCAGATAAAAATGGTCGGGATAAAGTATCGGTAGCGACATTTGAGATATGGCTACGTGACACTGACTAAGTATATCATCTAAAACTTTCAAAAGTGCCTAGCAGATAACTGTTCTCATCTTTTCGTATACAGACTCGTCTGTAAGCATATAGACATGGGGAAAGTGTTCTAAATTTATTTGAACAAATCCTGAAGAGTGGAAATCTGAATATCCAAATAAAATACTGATGACAAGAAACAGATCATCTCGGATAAACAAAGCGTTTGGCTCGTGTCACCCTGAATAATCAAATAAGCTTCAACATAATGCTTAAAAGTTTTGTATGACAAACATCACTTTATCATTAGTAAATCTATGTTAACAGATTTTGAATTGACTCAGTAGCTGAGACGTTTTATAATCTGTCGTATCAAAAAGAGATTGGTTAAATTCCAAGTAGATGCCAGAATATCATCGCATACTGATAATTCTACAGAGAATGGTGTTAACATAGACAAACA
This sequence comes from Heterobilharzia americana, assembly GCA_944470555.2. NCBI lineage: Eukaryota > Metazoa > Platyhelminthes > Trematoda > Strigeidida > Schistosomatidae > Heterobilharzia > Heterobilharzia americana. Next base: position 162,123,711 of record OX104127.1, on the reverse strand, counting down.
GATATGAGGAAGTACTCGATCAGAATGAATAACCCTTACATAATCTATATGAGTTTCCTGATAACCTACCGATTAAGACTGGCCGAAGCTACATATTCTGATAGCCGTAGCAGTTCAACTGAAAGAAGATAGACGTTTTGAACACTTATTTATTGAGCTGATGTATATAAAGTGATCGAATAATGCTCGACTTGGCATTTTTGCTGAATAAGGAACTAGGAAACTGTCGCTAATACACCAACAACACTTTGACACACGACAATGGATACTAATCACTGAGTTATCGTCAGTATACTAATGAGAAGGCATAGTAGACAAAACTGGGAAGATAAAAAATTAGTACTACAGAAACAGGCGCAAGTTTACTAACGACATAGCTGTTAATGTAGTTATTTTACTGGATCAATAACTGCCACTTTTTATTTAGGAAAACTGCATTCTTAGAATTTGGTTAATAATGGACTAGTTAAATACCAATAACACAAATTTTGACCAAGATTTAGAACAAATATGTAGTTTACATCTGTTTTTCTTTTCTTTCTAACAACGCATTTTAACTCAACTCAACTACCTTGTAATGACTAACTTCTAACACATTTTCTTCTAGTCTGTAGATAGGTACGTTGTGGCAGGAGGTGCATAGAGTAGTGTGAGTTTAGCGGCGGCCACGAGAATTTAGTATAGCTTTCGTAACAAGCATTTACATGACTTTTTTTCAAGCAGAGATGTTCAATATGATTGAAAAGTTGTACAAATCGATGACTAACTGATCAAAGAAACTTCTTTTATGATTGATATTATAAGTTGAAGCTTTACAATTAGAACTTTTATTACTTAGATACTTGAATGATGTTGAAAGTTATAGTGAATGGTTGCATACATTCTGATAAATAAATAAAGTATCTTTGAATGCATTTATCAAATAAGTGATGCATACATTTCGATGTACAGCGTGTATTGCCAGTGACAGAATACCAGGTCGATTGCTAGTCTCATGTTCACCCACGACTCGGCTAGGGTTCGAACTCGGGGCGCATTCTGTTGGGGAGTCCCATACTAGGACGAAACAGCTGTCCATTGCTCACAGATTTTCAATGGTTCCCCAACTGATTCAGTCCATGATGAATACTACTTCTAAATTAAAAATCCCCATTCATCTGAAAAATACATTACTCTCTAGTGCTCTGCTCATTAGTGACTTGCTTCCAGATGGATGTTAGGAAGTTGTAATGAGAAGCCGTGACCTGTGGGGTCAAGCAGTTGGAAGTGAAGTGGATGCTAAGTGAAGACCCTGGGTGACAGTCGCGCTATATCGTGAATTGACAGAAGTTGGGAATTGTGAACCAGTGGAGACCGACCCAGTGGCTGAATGGTTAACGTGTTCGCCGTGAAGCCTGGAGGTCCTGAGTTCGACCCCTGGCCGGGTCGTGGGTGCGTACTGCCGAGGAGTCCCATACTAGGACGAAACAGGTGTCCAGTGCTCCCAGATTCTCAATGGTTCCCCAACTGACGTCAATCCATGATGAGTACTACTAATAAGTAATAATAATGGTAATAATATATTCCGAATAATAAATTATGCGAACACGTCGTTTTAAAGGCAATATCTGAATGTTATTGTTCCCGATGAAGCTGAAAAAATTGAAAAAGAATGAATCGTCACACCATACATAGTCTGCCAGAGGATTCAATTATTCGCATGTTACTAGTCACAAATATTAGATGATAACCCTATCGCTTCACAACAACAGTGAGTAATAACACATGTATTGTCACTCAGTATGAGCTTCAACCAGGTAATTATGATTAAGCCTTAACACTTCAGTTAATGATTCGCATAAACGGTAAAAGTACATAGAATATCAAATGCTGAGTATGAATAAAACTGAAAAAATGCGGATATTCAATAAAATTGTGCTATTTACATAGAGAATGTAAAACTAGATTTAAATCCTGGTATGGACCGATGACAATGCTTGGCATCAATATCACACAATATCAGTCAACATGTAGTGATTGTTTAGGTCTATGTTGTTAAAAACAAATTCATTGGAATAAATTGAACTAAAGTTGTAACTCAGTCCAGAAACTGTTGTCATTTTACGATAGCGCTGAAACTATTTATCTGAACAGTGGAGCATATCAGTCGACATGTCTAAGCGAGAATCTAAAAGATAAGTAGTGAGTAAACGTTATACATACGCCACTGAATAAGAAGTAAGTTTAGGCATGGAGAAGTGAGTTAGGGTGAGTCTTAGTGTGTAGAAAATAAGACAATTGGATGTAGAGATGTTTGTGAGGAATTCTAAGAATAGACTGTTTACAGTAATACAACTAAGTTTATTTTAACATCTTTAGGTACTCGGAACATTTAATCAGAGCAGTCGTTGATGTATCCTCTGATTTCAAGTTGTTATTCATCATAGACTGATATCAGTTGGAGGAACAAAGGAAACTTAGGAGCACTGGACAGCTGTTTCGTCCTACTATGGGACTCCTCAGCAGTGTGCACCCACTACCCCACACCACCAGGGATCGAACCCGCGACCCTCAGGTTCCGCGGTCAGCGCGTTGCCATTGAGCCACTGGGTCACAATCCAATGCTCCATATTTTCAAATTTTCTTAGCTCACGATATAGCGCAACCGCCACCCAATGTCATCGTTGAGTAACTGTCCTCATGACCATCAGGCTTGACTCCACTGGTCACAACTTTCATTAGAACTTCGGGAATACTTCTCGAAGCTAGTCATTAATGAGCACCAGTTCAATTGAATTTTGAGGGAGTTGTGGGAATTTGGAAATATTTTAAGTTGTTATTCATCGTATACTGACATCAGGCTTTGTCCCAAACCGTCGGTCGTATGTGCTCACTGTTGAAGAGCAGTGGTTCTAGGTTTCCTTTGTTCCTCCAACTGATGCAAGTCAACGGTGAATAGCAACTTGAAATATTTCCAAATCCCCATAACTCCCTCAGTATCCTCTGATTGTCTAGCTAAATATATTCGAATAGAAAAGTGTATTGTAGCAGTCATTCTGCTGACAAGTGAGCAAATTATTTGTGATTTTTATTTCCAAAAAAAGGTAAATTCGACCACTTATGAAAATTATAAATATTTTGAAAATGAGTATTTTTTTTTTCCGTAGTGACTTCATTTGAAGATGATTCCTTTTACAAACTTATACCACCTCCAGAAGTTGAAAAATATCAGTATGTTATTAAGTGAGCTGAAGGATACCCAGAAGAGGCTACTTTTGAACTCTGTCATACGCTTAAAATGATTAAGAAAAATCTATGATAAAAGCATATCAGATTAGAAAGAGTGATAAACTGACATGCACAGTGTATGAGCTTAATTAGGGTTCTATTGATTACTCAATGAATTAGTGAGTTGAGCTTCAAATTTTTTTCATCTAATACTCTAACAAACACGACTGTTGGATGAATAGCTACAATTCTATCGGCCTCATCTGTATAAATATTGTACTTAATAACAATTTGTAAATCATATAAATGTATCTTTGTTCACATATTATGGAACTGGTAAACTCATCTGAAAGTAAATGCATACAAATACTTGAATCTCAATTTTCTATGTCTTTACATGAATGTGAGTATTTATAATGCCAGTAACTTTATCGAAATCGACTATATATATATATTTTGAATACCATAAGTTACATTGAAGTTTCCTACGAGACTGACCCTTGTAAAGCCAAGTGAGAATGAAATACACTAAAAGTACCACTATAACAAAGTTGCACAAAAATGGAGACAGTGTTCAAGCTTGATAGTGAGTACCTGACAAAGACAACTTATCCAATAGTTCACTGTAAACTCTAGCATGAATATAGGTATTCGAGTACAAAGTATTCCATAGAACGATATACTTCTTGACAGTCCTTTCAGTGGAAGATACTAAAATTAGACCTATCGATCAACAAAATGTAATACTATTACTATTTATTGACATACTTGTTATTCTCCGTTGTTTTATTGGATCGAATTGTTCCACCTCTATTGGCATATGAGCTCCTATACGGATGCCTTGATATCGCCTGAATGTTAATTGTCATCATTTGGTTGGTTGTGGCTAGCAGAAGAATGGAGGACGCGCGTTTCGTCCTATTTGGGACTCGTCAGCTGGATGTGCCTGCACTTCAGTGAGTGATGTAGTTTGATCCAACAAAAACAACGGAGAATAACAAATATGTCAATAACTAGTCATAACTACTACCCGTTGTACAAGGAGTGGCTACTTTTCTTCCGTGGCATAGTGGATAACGCCTTGGTGTTCCCAGCAATGGGTACGAGGTTCGAGTCTCAGTGGGAACAACATCACTCACTAGGGTGCAGGTACATCCAGCTCACGAGTCCCAAATGGGAAGAAACGCACGTCCTCCACTCTTCTGCCAGCCATAACCAACGTAATATTGTCTTGTAGTTAAGAAGTGAACTTGTCCAAGCACCAATAACTTCCTTTTTTTGTTATTCAGTAAAATGATATGCACCCACGACCAGATAAAAAATTTGGAAACATTTCTTCAGTCCATCATTCTTGAACCGCAGAATCTCTGAATATCACAAGAGGACTTTTCTCTTTTCTTGTAACTGATGATATGAATCATCTCCGTACTCCAGCTAATGTTTTATTTAGTTTAGACAATATTCTAAAGCCACTATAAGGAATAACCTCTGGTGCCTGTCTATCAGAGTCTGTTTTTCTTCCCCATCTAAGGTTACTTATAGCTTTCTCAAATTCTGCAAAGTTGGGGGTCATTTCTCAATCATCCAACCATAACCCAAATGAAAAGTCGATTAACGAAGAGTATATGGAGGTCAGTTGAACTGTTCTAGTCATCTTCCCACTGGATGAATCACACGCATCCTCCTCTCCTATATTCTCCCTGAACATAGAGTTTCTTGCCCAAGATTCCCTGGTTAGTCTAAATAACTGCATACTGTTATCCATCGGCACTGCAGTATTCATGTTTTCAGCCTTCATCGTTCACCACTACTCACAACCATTACATATGATCTTCATAAATCTACATTTGAGTTGCTTTCGCTCCTTATTATGATCGGAGCCTACAAGAATGCATCCATGTACATCCATTAATTCAGAAGCAGCTGTTTTAATCCACTGGCCTTTTCTAACGTTTTTCTAAAGTTCAGTTACGGTATTTTTAAAGTAGACTTAAAATGGCGCAAAGCTTCTTCAGGTGAGTGACACATCGTTCTATCAGCTGTCTAGCCAGAAACCTCCTTGAGAACAGATACAGTGTCTTCCTCAATGAGTTCTGATCAGAACGGTCTTTCATTTGTAGTTATCTTACATTCATTTAATTGCAGGCATACTTGTGATCACTGTTTACATATGTGCTCCAGGAAAAGTGATAACCTTATATGGTGATAACTGACAGGAAGATGGTCCACTTGTGTCAAACATCAAACGGGTCTATCCCACATCGTTTTACTTATCAGGAATGTGCAATGATGGAAAACGTTTTAGCAGAAATAAAGCTGTAAGATGACATACTCCTGTTGAGTGAAAATGTTGGTGAAATACAGTCACCTGGACAACTTTGGTGGTAATTCGAGAATTTTCGCGATATTGTAGCGTCACACACTTCCCCAAAATCAATAGCCTAGGGTTTGACGACTTTCGACATTGATGCTGACCTTGATAGTTTAACTGGACTCGCTAAGATGAAGGCACCCGGTCAAGCATCCTCGCCATTTGGCACGCTGTCGTGTTACGTTGCACTGCTCGTATTCGACTCTCTAGCCAGTTAGTTGGAACCCATCGGTATTTTGGCATAACCATCCAAATATACTATTCCATCCGACTACGCTATCGTGTTCTTCCTTGGTCTCGTATTCGTGGGTATATAGCAAGTTCGAATAATTAGTGATTGGTCTTTGCGTCTGTCAAGTTCGCACCAGGACAAATCCTAAAATATCATTCCTCCAACCCAAATACGAATTGCTACTATGGGAGTAGTTTTCACTGGTGCTTTGTTTAACAACAAGGAATTAAATTTTTGAATGTATTGACTACTTCACTTACCTGAGAAGTTAGATTAGCCTTAGTGGGTCAGTGACCCATGAAAGGTTCACTCGACCTTGACTAATTTACACTGTTTACAGTTCCACCGTGATACCAGATTGCATATTAAAGTCGAGTGTACTTAGCAGTAGTTACTAACGTGGAATTTAGACGTAGAGTTTTGATTGAAAGAGATGAGTTAGTTGTCAAGCTTCATTAATTTTTGTATATTTTTATGCACTCCTGGCTACTGTTTACTCCGTGACTTAAATTTAGCTGAGGTGAGCATTTATTGGTTGGAAAAACGCAGCCAGACTAAAATATGATATTAGTTCAAGAAATGTCTAAGCTACTTAGACTTTTGCTTGAGGTTGACCTGATAGCAGAAATCTGTAGTTGGAGATTCTAAGTAACGCAAATAATTGGCGTGGATACATCCACAAACTAACTTCATCTTAATAGTGATATAAAATCTCGTTATTTGTTTTCCCTTCTTTTCTTACGAACTTCAATCACATTTTACTTCTTTCTTTCATTATTCATTCTAGTATTTTTGTGTGCTGATGTAGATTGTAGGCATTCAAATTCATGTAGGTATTCACTGACTGACTAGCATATGTTTTTCGAACACACCATAAACTATCAAATTCATGGCGGCCTGCTTGAACCTTGGGCTACCAAATTTATCCATTGAACATTTTGTTTTCAATTTGTTTTAATCATTTAACTATATCTTTTGAATGTATCATGTACTGTTGAACATTTTTAAACTGTTTTCAATTCTTCATTTTTCAAGTCAATAAAAAGGCAGAGAAAAAAATGTTACGTTATATGGTAATGGACTTTTCTATCCGTCAGATACTTAGCTTGAGTTACAGATTTTTGTACCTTGTGAATGAACCACCAGCAATCCCAAATTTACGCTTGGATTTCTGTTGATTCTTCATTATGGATCGGATGTCTATGTCAAAACCAACTGGCTATTTAACATTATTGCCTTGAATACTGTTATTGTTAACATCTAGCAGATGCAATAACCATTTGGTCTGAAAGTATTGTTGTTCTGAGAGTGAATTTATTGAAAAATTGCATGCTGTGAATTTCATACTGTTATACATATTGTTTGGAATGAGGCGATCATTATTATTATTTATAGTAATGATGGGTAGTGGCTAGCAGTGGAATCCAGGATGTGCATTTCCTCCTATTTGGGACCTGTCAGCTAGATGTACCTGCCTATTATTATTATTATTATTATTGAATAAAATCTCACAAAACATTTGCAAGCTATGATTCTTCGTATCATATCCATGAATTGTCATTACGTTTTCAGTCTCTCAAGGATCACTTCCTGATTCAATCCAAATTATTAACCTTCTTATTTATTATCAAAATGCTTGTAATACAAGTTAAACGTGTAAACAACTTTCATCTCAAAAATTGACTAAGTCTTCATTTGACTATAATCCTTTAAATTCATGCAACCATTTGATTCGTATACATTTCCATTCTATTCCATCGTTTACTTGATTGTATTAGTTTTCATTGTGAAAATGGTATCTTTAAAAGTTGTACCTGACGAAAGTACTTACCCCGTTTTCTTATTAATACAGTGAGTATATTTTTGATATAAGGTACATTTGTGTACTACTGAACAACAACGCTTCATTTTCATCCTTAACAATTTCTCAATTCATATTATTGTTGACGAAACACACAACTATCTATCATTGATCATTCAATTCCTTGGAAAATGAATGAATCGCTAAAACGATAAAAGGTTTATATTCAAGTCAAAATATAACATTTAACGGTATATATATATATATATATATATATATATATATATATATATATATATATATATATATATATATATATTTGATATTTTCTCAAAACACATTTAACTGAAGCTCGCATGTATGAACACTTGCCCTTATGTGAATGATTAGTATGTACTGATTGATTGTGAAGGTTTTCAGGAAATTACCGAGGGTTTTTTTTAAGGAATTCACTTGTTTTATTCATAGAACAATAAAGTTTATCATTTTAAATCGAATTCTTACTGCATAACAAGAAGATGAATGCCTTTCAAGTTGACCTTGAAACGTAATAACTTCTTAGTGAATTCTGAATATTTCATTTTAGTAGTAAATTTGCGTCACTCTCACTTCATGGGTAAGCTGTTGGGAACTACGTTACAAATGACAGTCGTCAAAGGTCAAGTTTTCTTCATAACATTTCTGTAATATCATGGCTTAGATGAGGTCCTTATCTTTTTTCTTCTCATAATCAACAAATATGTAACTAACTAAGTGTATCATGCGTTTCCTTTTTGCCATAGGGTTCAGTCACTGCGTTTCACTAGGTAGCTTTCGTTTATGATGTAATTATTGATTCTATTGTCTACTCTTAAGGAACGAAAGTAGTTTCCATACTTATATAAGAGTAAAACTTAGACACTATGGTTGAATGTAATTCCAGTTTTTTTGATTTCATACAACGAAATAACATTATTGACTAGATTACGTCTCGGACACAATTTTTATTGTCCATAGTCATATCAGAATAACTGCACAACTTTGAAACATATGTTATGTAGTTCTAGTTTTATCGTCTCCTTTGTGATATAGATGGTAGGATTTTCCATATATCTGGACGGATGCTCAGTTATTCCTGTTGCATGTATTAGGTGCTGATTCGATTAACAGAGATTCATTATCAATCTCTCCCTCTACCCCACTAGATTATTTTAAGTATTCTCAACCTATCCCATCCAGTTGTGTGGTTGTATGTAATTGCATCCATAGTTATGATCGAGTTATCTTCTAAATTCCTTATCTTGACCTAGGTGAGCCTTTGTGCTTGTATAGCGAAGTTGACCTTCATCGACTACTTTGACCTATGTATTTGACTTTACAGTCGTTGCAAGGGTGTTGGTCAATTAAATTTTCTGTCTAATTGGATCAGACAGACTATTAACCTACAAAGCTTATTTCTAAGTGAGTTTGTAGGTTTAAGTGCCACTCTAATCTCACTCTTATTGCGAATCCTACGTTATGTCTTTGAGGTGCCTTCCTTGTGTGTTAATACTATGGAAGTTCTCAATCCTATTTTCACAGTATTACCAACATTATTATTAACAATAATATTACTACTATTAACACTTGTTTTACTTATACTAGTCACGTTATTCTTACGATTTCTAAGGAAGTTAACAATTACCTTAGGAGGATAATTGTTGATGAGTAAGGCGTCCTTAATGTATCTGATTTCTTTTCTCTGATCTTTATTACTAGTAAGTTTTTTGGTATTACAACTTAGACATTTTACCGAGCCAACTTTAGCTGATATAGGATGAAGTGATTTGAAGGCCAAGTAACGATCGGAGTGATATTTTCTATCGACACTTGGGTTTATAATTCTACTTTACTTTCGTCTCATTTTGTAATCCAACATCGTTAAATCCCCTTCACAATCTTCTAATTCATTGGTAAATTGAATTCCACTGACTAGAGAATTTATATGTGTAAAGAAATTAAGTATGTGCCCCTTTTTCAACACTATAAACGTGTCATCTACATATCGAAACCATACTTTTGAAGTAGGACTACATGTTTCGACAGCTATCCGTTCTCAACAGTCCATAAATATTTTGGTGATGACAAGCTACATTCATGATACCATGACAACTGCTTCTGTTCGTTTGTATATTTTATTCTGGAACTTATAGATTGTAGGACTTGAGCATAGCTGTACTCCATAATGATCACGAAGGTACACTACGAACTAAAATAGCAGTAGATTGGATCATGTTGAAAACAGAGCTATGCTCAAGTCCTACAATCTTTAAGTTGCAGAATAAAATATACAAACGAACAGAAGCAGTTGTCATGGTATCATGAATATAGCTCGTCATCACCAAAATATTTATGGATAGTTGAGAACGGATAGCTGTCGAAACATGTAGTCCTACTTCAAAAGTATGGTTTCGATATGTAGATGACACGTTTATAGTGTCGAAAAAGGGGCACATACTTAATTTCTTTACACATATAAATTCTCTAGTCAATGGAATTCAATTTACCAAGGAATTAGAAGATTGTGAAGGGGATTTAGCGATGTTGGATTCATTGTTCACTTCAGTCAGCCCAAAATTAGTCAAAGAAAAGGTGGACATTGCTCTGAAGAACGGTTAAAATCTTTCAGATTATATGAAACTCACTGTTCTAAATTAAACACAGTTAGTTGATCTATGCCTTATGACCTGTTCATAGTTCAATGGTAGATTTAGTAAAAACAAACAAACACTTTTTTAATTCTCCAGAAGGATGAAGTGAGAGACACGTTGAAACGAATCAGTAAATCATTTGACAGATTTCTATTCACAAAAGGGAAAAGATTTACCAGTGAAATTGCTTTTTTAAACGTGCTCATCAATAGAAAGAATAGTGAGACCGTACAAACTCAGGTGATCAAGAAAACCGCACACATTCACTAGAGTTTGAAATGAGACAGAAATCATCTAGCAGTCCAAAGAAAATGTTGTGTCGATAGACTATTTTCAATATTTGAAGCAAAATAATAGCGCACTACAGAAGAAAGGAGAATAATATCTATGAAGAGAAGTTCGGTGAATTAGCAAATGTTGTTTACTATGAAAATACAAATAGTACTGGTAAAAATACTCATCATTTTAATGTGATATCTGTTCGGAAACAGTTATATGATCTGTGCTGCATTCCATACTTGCTTTGCTATTCATACTTTTGTTAATGTGTATTCCCTTTTCCCCGAATCCTCATCATATAACCATGCTCATTCTCAGTGTTGGTACACATACCACTTAGATGTTTGGTTACAAGGAGCTATCTCCACACCTGTAGAATGTTTTCAAAACTAATGATTATCTATGTTAGATTGCTTGTTTGATATGGAACACAGTGATACAGCGTGTTTTAATCGTAAAACGTTTACCTACAGAATAGAAAGCGCATCACCCGACCGTCAGAGACTGTTAACCATTCGCTATATCCGTTCAAGATTCCAATGGTGCGCAAAATAGCAAAATCGCTTCATAACATGTTGTACTTGCTAGCTAAAGAATTTATTGGCAAAAGGAAGACAGAACAAATGTAAATTGTGAAGTGAATTGTAAAGATTGTCTGATTCACTTTGTTGGATCACTGAAAGCATTTACAAACAACAACTAACAGTCAGTTGGAAACTGATCCATTTAATCAATAACCAAGCACAGTGTTAGCAACAAATAGTACAATTCCAGTCATATAAATATATTCTCCCATTTTAACTAAATAAAAGTTAAGGTCAAAGAGATAAAGGCATAACAAAAATCTCATTCGCAACTGAGCTACATTCAAGGTCAACAAAGCTATTCATACCACAAGTGAACATTCTTCACCAATAATGTAAATGAATTGTCCACGACGAAATATTGAAGAACAGAGGAGATCAAATTACCATCAAACTTAAGATGCAAAACATAACATAGAGACTGCTGTCCAATTAGCGACTGGAGTCATTTCATTCAATTGAATACGATGAGAATAAATCTGAGGCTCTGAATTCCTACAGTTAACGATAAGATAAATTCAGACCTCTAATCGACGTGTAACAGCAGACATGGACCATGGTAGTTAAGTATTCCGGATTCTAAATATTTTGATTATTGGATAGATTACAGATTGTGAATTCACTCTTCGGGTTAGTGAGGAATGACTGGTGGATTTTTAATGCGGCAGTCACTTTGAACTGATATCATTTGGAAAACCAATAAGAACCTGGGGGTAATGAACAAATGTATTTTGTCCTAGTATGCGACTCTTCAGCAGTAGGCATCCATGACTTGACCATGGCGCGAACCCATAGCCGTCAGGTTTTGTAACGAGCACTTTCAATCGCTAATAAGCTCATGGAAGCACATTAGTGAAGAGTCTCATACTAGGACTAAAAGACTAAAATCGCTTTCTTCGTAAATTTTAAAAAGAAGTAACATGTTAAACTGCTAAACTTTGAGTTGTATTTCTCTGTTTTAGTTGGCAGTTGATTGAATTGTTGCTTATAGGTTTAGGGCGTTGATTTTCAACCAATGAGTTGTAGGTTTGAACTCAGCTCTCTACCTACTGAGGTTTTGATATCCGAATAGTAAAATTCGTCCTTACATAACAGAATTAGCCCACTGCCTACTTCACGAATGGTGCATTTCGACTAGAGATGTTAAATGTCTTGCAGTAGTTACTCACTTTATGGCATAATTTATCGATAACAACTAAGATTAGCAGAAAACAGTATAAAACAATTTTGAATTAATTTATCGATATTAACTACGAAATTATACTGATTAAAGTACAATATAAATAAAGGAGTACAAGAATCAAATGACAGTAGAGTGTTTTACACTTGATAAGTAGTACATTTCATAGCTAACCAATAAATATGATTCTGTGAGATACTTAGAACTTGCTAATTGTCATTATACTTTACATTTTAAGAAATGAGATTATTGTTATTATTTGTCCCTTGGGTTCCTAATGGAACATAGGGTTTCAGTAGCACGCCTCCATCCCACTCTGTTCTCTGCTATCTTTTGAATCTAGCTCCACGATAGCTCAGAAGCTCTCATTTCTTCCTCACACTATCTCCTCCATGTCAGCCTCACCTCAGACGTTCAACTTGTCCTTTCCCATCTGGGTTCCACTCGAGCAACTGGCCTGGCACGTGATGTCCTCAACCGGCCTTCTCAGAGTGTGCCCAATCCATATCCACTTTCTTCTGCATATTTGTTAAGTGATAGGTTCTTGGTTGGTCGGTTGCCAGCCACAGTTCCTTGTTGCTGATTCTTTCTGACCATCTGAGCTTCAGTAAATAGCAGCGTAGGCAGTTGTTGATGAATATCTGTAGTTTGTTGGAAATGCTTTTACTAACGCCCCAAGTCTCTGATTCATACAGAAACACTGACTTGACTAGCATCACTGTTGAAAGTCTGGATGTTGTTCACGCTTAATACTGAGTGCAGAAGACCTCCAGACTGGTTTCAGGTTAATGTAAGCCTGGAATGATTTTCATTGTAGTTTCGTCCTTCAGTTTCAGTTCTGGGTGTTGAACTTCAACTGTCGTCTATTACCAAATTCTTTGAAGGCTTTCGACTTGATTTGGAAGGTTCCTTGCAAAGGTTAGTAAATGATGTGAAACTACATCCGCTCCCCTTCTTGATCTTGTGTTCAGTAGGCTACTTCTCCACTTTCTTCACATCGAAATGAAGTCGATCTGATTTCTGGTGTGTCTGCCTGATAGAATCCATATCGCTACATTGTGAATATCCTTGTAGTTGAACACAGTGCCTCCAATCACCAAATCGTTGAATGCGCAGATGTCTGCAAACAGTTCTACATTCTCCTTCATTTCACGAATGCTTCTCGATCCATGATGAATTCTCTTCTGTGTTCTCCACTCCCACTTTCGCATTCATATCACCCACCTATTAGAATTTCGATGTCACCAACTGGAGTGGTGTCTTGTCCTGTACTGATTACAGTTGTCTGTAGAATCCCTCCTTCTTCTCTTCACCTGCATTATTTGTAGGTGCATAGTGTAGCATAGTGTAGCCTAGTGTGGTGTAGTGTAGTGTAGTGTAGTGTTGCATTGTATCATTGTGACTCTCCCTCCTTTCGAGTTGAATCTTGCTGTGATGATGGTGATCCTGGAGGAGGAGATTGGTTCCCACTGTATGAGAGAGAGAGAGACAGAGACAGAGAGAGCGTTCGATGCTGTTGGGGACATGATGATGGTCACTGGACAACTCAGTGTGCTGTTCTCGTGGTTGTCGTCTGTGTGACAATATTGGAGTAGATAATTGACTCCTCAGTAGTTGACAGTTTGGAGAGTCCAATTCCATTCGATCTGTAGATTCTTCACAGATTCTACCACTTCTATGCTATGCCTTCTCATCTCTTTTGCCATCTGGTCAGCCTTGCCAGCCAGCTTCAAACATGGTGTTCGCATTCCATGTCCCCATGCTGACTTTTGCTTTCATCGAGAGAGAGAAGATACGTTGGCCAATTGGCTTCCCTATGGCTTTTCGTCATTTCTTCTCTCCGATTCCAGCGAGGAATAAGTTTGTTTTGATTTTTGTTATTTTGTCGGTGCCTTGAAGTTTCTGTAGCGGTTGGATTGGTTTTATAAAGGTAGGGTTGCTAGTCTTATGCCCAACCTTCCCTCTTTACCCGGGCTTAGGACCAGCTAGTAACTAGTGATCTAGTTAACCAGGTGAGGTTAGGAAATGAGTTACTTTCGATAATTGTAATTCATATTATGATACACCAAGTAAAGGAGGATGTAAATATCTTATCAGACCATAAGCATATACTTATCTTTCTCGCTGTTTCTCCTCAAGGCAAACAAGAACCAAATACTTTAAGCCTTAGGCAAGTACAACTACAAACACAAATTCAATCATACCACATTATTTAGCTTGTATATTATATGACGAAAGGCATATTAAAGAATCAATTTTACAATAATGAACAGTTGTCGTTTCCTGCCACATGCTGTTTTACAAAATAATGGCTTGGAATAAATCATTTATATATTATGTATATTTGCTTAACAACTGGGTCTCATAGGTTTGTTTTTAAAGTAACCGACCTATAACTGAGGGTCTTTGGTTCAAATCCTACCGTAACACAAATTTTCATTGCACTTTCAACCATTATCCTGTATCCACAATATAAATTTGTTAAACTATAGCTATCTAAAATGATCATTATGAAAATATACACATTATTAACAACGAAAACAATCATATTCTGGTCTGTTATTCATTCACTTTCAAAAAAGATACCTAATTACACCGAGACAATTTCACAATACTCTTTCAGAACCAATTTTACTTTCTTCTCATACTATATTAATTGTTGTTTCCTCTCCTCTATTGAAAAGTGAAAGTTAGTTGATTACTAAAGTGTATCTCTAAATCTTCTAACCTAATAACCTTGTTCCATGGTTGTATGTAATTTATGGTATATATATACTGTGAACAAATTATTCCTCTCTGTGTACGCATAGGCATGATATGATATACATCAGGAATGAACTATTAGTAAGAAACGTTGTGAGTTTTTCAACTTGTAGTGGTTGTCTCATCAAAATGAACATTTGTTGTCTAGTTTATCAAAAACAGAATTTAGATCAATAAGCAGTTGTATTTATTGATCTTTGTAATTTCATTCTGTTATAATAGGTTGACGAGTTGGGCGTCCGAGGTGAAGGTGAGATGGAAGAAATCATGTGAGGAAGAAATGAGAGCTTGTAGGCTGTCGTGGAGGCAGGTTCAGAAGATTACAGAGAATAGAGTGCACTGGAGATATGCTACTGAAGCCGTATGTTCCACTAGGAACTCAAGGGATAAATAATAATAGTAATATTGTACCGAATAGATTCTCTCAGGTTACATAGCATCTGTACATACCTCATTTAAAGTGATATATTAGGTGAAATAAAGGAGTTCAAAGTGATTTCAGTTACGTCCTCGTTTTCCAGCAAAGATTCTTTCTATTCACAAGGAGAATCTTGAACTCCATTTTACTACCATGGTCTCAGTTTTGCAACTCTTTTATTTTAGTTTAATACTTTTCTCATCAATCTACTTCCACTCCTTTTGTTACAGTGTGATATTATTACATGAAATCTTTCTTGGTTTCTTGTAAATAGTGAGTCTGTTCTTCAATCCTGTCTGAATAAGAACAAGCACTTCTGTGCTTTGTTCTCGTTACGTAAGACTGACTTGTCATCCCTTACGTTTTCCTATTTTTATCTTCCGATTGACAGTTCAGTACGTCTTGTTACTAGCTATTGTTAACCTTTGACCCTAGTAGGCGATATTCATGATATATTTAAACCACTACATAACTGTACAGCTTTGATGATGATAAATTGTGAAAAGAACCCATTCTGTGGACCAATATCTTTGTTACAATTGAAATCCCACGGTTATCCTTTCATGCAGCTATATTCAGTAGTTAATACTGACAAGAATTTGTAATCAGACGACATTGGAGAAGTGTATTCGACGTTTTTATTTATATTACGCAATTGCAGTTCATAAGGTATAACTGTTCCTACAAAAACCAAAGATGAAACAGTTATCGAGGTATTGTTATAAGAAACAGATCAAAATCTTCGAGAACAACTTAGAGTGTCTTCCTGATATGCAGTCTCCGATGTGTAGTGAATAAATAAGCAGATTCTTGAAATAGCTTACAGTTAACCGTTTCACAGTTCCACGCAATGAAATCAATACATTTTATAGAAAGATCAAACCACTATTTTCACAGTCCTCACATATCTTGAAATAGAAACATAATTTTTATTGTGACGAATACAGATAATAGGCAAACAAACAACGGAGATATTTAATTTTATAATGGTTATTATTATTGTCATTATTTTTATCATTATTACTTGTCTCTTTGGCTCCTAGCGAAACACAGGGCATCAGTAACATATAACCATTTCACTCTCGTCTCCGCAGTCCCTCCAACCTGGCTCCACCAATGCCCATAAGCACTCAATTCTTCTTCACATGATCTCCTCCATATCAACGTCACCTCGGATGACCAACTAGTCGTTTCCCATTCAAGTTCCACTCGACACCATGACCTAGTCTGGTGCGTGATGTCACCGAATGGTTTTCTAAATGTATTCCCAATCCAGTCCATCTCCACCTTCTTCTTCTCCTGCATATTTGTTGGTCGATAGGTTCTTGGTTGGTTTGTTGTCAGGACAGAGTGAGTCCCACCTTGCTTATTCTTTCTGGTCATCTGACTTCAACATCGAGTGAGCGTAGACAGTAGCTGTTGATGAGTGACTGTAGTTTGTTGGAAATACTTTTCATGACGTACCAAGCATCTCAACCATCACACTGAAGCACTAAATTCCTTCACTGAATTACTGTCGAAAATCCCGATCTTGTTGTTTGTGCTGAGTGGAGCAGATCTCAACACCGATTTCAGATTACTGAAAGACTATCTTGCCTTTCCGATCCCGTCTGGCTATGACATCCTCATCCGTACCTGCAAAGCCTGTAGTTGAAACGATGATTGCTAGCTTGGTGGGTAGGTGGAACAGACTACTACGCATAGATTCCTCCCGTTCATGGTGATCGCTGCTTATTCTTGTCCACGGTGTGGTTGGTTGGACATATTCATCACCTCTGTCTTCTCTACGTAAACACGAAGGAAGTTCGTTCTTCGATGTCTCGTCTCGCCTCTTCTGTCAACTTGTTGATTTTTACCAGTAGGTCTTCGAGTTTGTGAGACAAGTCATGAGACATACTTCATCATCGGCGAAATACAAATCTTCTAGTGTCTTTTCATCAGCCAAACAGCATACGCCAATCTTCTCACAGCTCCTCTCAGCTGTTTCTTGCATGATCCAGTCCAGTCAGGTTAACCACAATCAGGAAAATGATCGATGATAGTAGGCAGCAGCCCTCTCTTGTCATACTCCTGTCTTCACTCCTCACTTCACTTCACTTCACTTCAATAGCGTCACTGAGCTTTCCATTGTAAATCATTCGGCATGTAGCATCATATAGCATATAGCAGAAAGCTGAAGTTGAATGAGGTTGATAGACGTTTGTATCACTAAAACCATAGTGTTGAAGCAACTGATAGTCAAATTAATTCTCGGTCGACTCTGTCAAAGACCCTTTCAACGTTGATGAAGTTGGAGTGAGGTAGAGAATTGACTGACATTCTATACCCTGTTGTATGATGATGCATAGTGTTGCGTCACACTGTGTTGAGTTGCAATTTGATCCACACATGATTCGTTCTCCCTGAAGCCAGCCAGCCACCAGCCACCCAGCCACCCAGCCAGCCAACCAGCCAACCAGCCACCCAGCCTCAGTCGTAATTTTGAATGCGGAGCAGTTTTAAACTTCTCCAGGATGATGAGGTGTATTTTTTCTTTAAGGTGGACAGGGTGGAGTATGATTCCCCACCAGTTCTTGCAAGAAATTAGTTCTCTCTTCTTTCGCAGTTTGACAAGGTAGCCTGCCTTCCAGTCAATCACCAGGTACCTCCCCTTCCCTTCCCTGCCTGCCTTCCTTCCTGCCTTCCAATCCCTGTGCAACAGTGATGTAAGTGTGTCCGCTGTTGTCTCTGTGTCTGTTTTCAGTGCTCTTGGTGTAACACCATCTGGTACTACTACTTTCCCAGATTTCAACAGCTTTATGGCGTTCATGACTTCGGCTTTTGTCGGAGGGCTTGTGTTCACTGATTTTTCTGTGATTGGGTTGCTGGTGGTATTTCTGGATGTGTTGGAGGTGGTGATGGTAATTGATTCAAGAGTTTTTTGAAGTGGTCAGTCCATCGTTTCCTTAGTTTCTCCTCTTTGGCGGTAACTAGGTTTCATTCACCATCTTTCATTGATTTCATCTGCTTTGGTCTCTTCCTAGATAGTAACCTGGTTATTTCATATAATGTTTTCAGGTCTGTGTCTGTGCTGCATGCAGCCTGTTCTGATTCGCTGGCGAGTGTGTCGTAGAAGTGCCCCTTGTCTTTCTGCACACCTTTCTTTACCTCTTTATCCAGTGATTTATACGTTGTCTGTACTCTCTCGAGATTGTAATGAAATCGATCTGAATTCTAGTGTAGTGAAATCCATACCGCTCTCTCAATATCCCTGTGTTTGTGAGCACTGTACCCAACCGAAAAATTGTCGAATGCGCAGATGTCTACAAACAGTTATACATTCTCCTTCATTTCACCAAATGCTTCTCGATCCATGATGAATTCTCTTCCTGTGTTCTCCACTCCCACTTTCACATTCATATCACCCCACCAATTACAATTTTGATGTCATCAACTGGAGTGGTGTCTTGTCCTGTACTGATTGCAGTTGTCTGTAGAATCCCTCCTTCTTCTCTTCACCTGCATTATTTGTAGGTGCATAGTGTAGCCTAATGTAGTGTAGTGTAGTGTAGTGTAGTGTAGTGTAGTGTAGTGTAGTGTAGTGTAGTGTAGCGTAGCATTGTATCATTGTGACTCTCCCTCCTTTCGAGTTGAATCTTGCTGTCATGATGGTGATCCTGAGGATGAGATTGGTTCCCACTGTATGAGAGAGAGAGAGAGAAGAGAGAGCGTTCGATGCTGTTGGGGACATGATGATGGCCACTGGAGAACTCAGTGTGCTGTTCTCGTGGTTGTCGTCTGTGTGACAATATTGGAGTAGATAATTGACTCCTCAGTAGTTGACAGTTTGGAGAGTCCAATTCTATTCCATCTGCAGATTATTCACAGATTCCTACCACTTCCATGCCGTACCTCCTCATCTCCTTTGCATTCTAGCCAGTCTTGCTAGGTTCATACACGGTGCGGATATCCCATGTTTCTATTCTTATTTTCACTTTCGTCGAGAGAGATAAGATACATCGGCTGACTTGCTTCCCTATGGCTTTCACCAACCGGCGTCATTTCATCTTTCCGATTCCAGTGAGGAATAGGTTAGTTTTTATTTTTATATATTCTTTGCGTTTTGAAGTTTCTTTAGTAATTGGATTGGTTTTCTTGGGGGGAAGGGGCTGGCGGTTTGCTAGCCGTATGCCCAAACTTCCCTTTTTATCCTGGCTTAGGACCGGTTAGTAACTAGTGAACTATTTAGCCAGGCGAGGTTGAAAGGGCGTATTGACAAGAGAATATTTTGCCAAGACTAAGAATGCATAATTTTCCATTGTAGAAGAATAATGACCAACTAAGTTTACCATTCATTTGATTATACTTATGAAGCTGTGTTTGAGATAAAGATCATGCTACCGAGTAATACAACTTTGTCAAAGTAATTACAACAACAATAATAATAATGGATTGGTAAGAAAACTGTGGGATGTCATGATGTGATCAGGAAGATGCCTACAAGAACGTAGTTACATCATGGAGGTTGAAGCATCATTGTAGTAGAAACATTTAATTTTCATAACGATGGCGGAAACAAAAAACCCATAATCATGTTAATTTAGGCAGTAATTTCACACAATAATAATGGTAATAATAACAGTCATTATATTTATAATAATAAGGTAAACTGTTCTCCTTAGTGCTAATTCTCCATGTGAAATAACAAGTGATAATCAGGATATTTATCAACTACTGTTTACCGACAGCTATCTATAGTGATGGACTTGAAGACTTCATATAGTTGACTACTCATGATACGTAAACAGTCTGTATTTTTTTTACCGTTACATTTATAATTGTCTTCATGTGATATAGTTGACTTCCGATCAATAAATAATTAGATAAAGCTCTAATTCATTTAGTTAGACAGCTAACTTTTAACCGATGGAACCAGCGAAAATCGATATCACCACTCAAGGTCATCAGCCATGAAGATAGAAGTTTTAAATTACAATCTTAGTTTCTTGTGGTTAGACAAACCTTATTGAACAATTTTGTCTTTTAGTCGACCAGTGAAACTAAGTGTTCAACAATTGACCTAGTGAGTTTATTTTCTGAAGGAAAACTGCATATAAATGATGAAGTTTTTCCTTGATTGTCTTGTTAAATGGAATGAAAATGGATATTTAAGTAAGTAAGTAAGTAAGTAAGTAAGTAAGTAAGTAAGTAAGTAAGTAAGTAAGTAAGTAAGTAAGTAAGTAAGTAAGTAAGTAAGTAAGTAAGTAAGTAAGTAAGTAAGTAAGTAAGTAAGTAAGTAAGTAAGTAAGTAAGTAAGTAAGTAAGTAAGTAAGTAAGTAAGTAAGTAAGTAAGTAAGTAAGTAAGTAAGTAAGTAAGTAAGTAAGTAAGTAAGTAAGTAAGTAAGTAAGTAAGTAAGTAAGTAAGTAAGTAAGTAAGTAAGTAAGTAAGTAAGTAAGTAAGTAAGTAAGTAAGTAAGTAAGTAAGTAAGTAAGTAAGTAAGTAAGTAAGTAAGTAAGTAAGTAAGTAAGTAAGTAAGTAAGTAAGTAAGTAAGTAAGTAAGTAAGTAAGTAAGTAAGTAAGTAAGTAAGTAAGTAAGTAAGTAAGTAAGTAAGTAAGTAAGTAAGTAAGTAAGTAAGTAAGTAAGTAAGTAAGTAAGTAAGTAAGTAAGTAAGTAAGTAAGTAAGTAAGTAAGTAAGTAAGTAAGTAAGTAAGTAAGTAAGTAAGTAAGTAAGTAAGTAAGTAAGTAAGTAGGTAAGTAAGTACGTTTAATGTCGCACAAACTCGAAGATCTACAGGCGAAAACCAGTAAAGTAGATAGAAGAGGTAGCGAAGACGGGACTTCAAGTGAGTGTAAAGAAGACGGAGGTGATGAAGATACCAAGCCAACAACAGCATCAACAACAAGCACTAATCACCATCAACGGGAGAAACCAAAATGAAGCAGTCTGTTTCACCTACCACTTAGTCAGCATAGTTTCAAATACAGGCGGTGGCGCAGACGAAGATGTAAAAGCAGGACAGACTTTCATTAATCTGATATCAGTGTGGAGATCTGCTCCACTCAGCACAAACAACAACATCCGGATTTTCAACACCAATTCAGTCAACTCACTGCTTCTATGTGATGGTTTAGAAACTTGGCACGTCATGTAAAGCACTTCCAACAAACTACAGTCATTCATCAATAGCTACTGTCTACGCTCACTCGATACTGAAGGTCAGATGACCAGAAAGAATGAGCAAGGTGGGACTCACTCTGTCCTGACAACGAACCAATCAAGAACCTATCGACCAACAAAACTGTGGAAGGAGAAAGTGGAGATGTATTGGATTGGGTTGGTCATACACTGAGAAGACCATTTTGGGACATCACTGACTAGGCCAGGCCGTTGAGTGGAACCCAATTGGGAAGTGACGAGTTGGGCGTCTGAGGCGAGGGTGAGATGGAGGAGATTGTGTGAGGTAGAAATGAAAGGTTGTGGTCATTGGTGTAGTCGTGTTGGAAATACTGTAAAGAAGAGAGTGAAATGGTGACGTGCTACTGAATCCCTATATTCTACTAGAAACCCATGGGAAAAAAATATTATGTAATTTTCAGGAAACCAACACATTCAAACAACTATTTAGATTTCAATTCATCACATCCAATCAATGCTAAGGTTTTTGTTACCTCCAGTCTCTTGAGGAGAGCACACACTCTAGTAATGAATGAAAATCAGAGAGAGAGATAGAAAATAACATCAGATCACATGGTAGAAATACTCTTAAATCACAGGCCTCAACAACAGTTATCCCTTACAGATCACACACACATCGGATGAAATTAGCAAAGTGTTCAACGAATACAATATCATCAGAGTGTTCTACAGAACATCAAACATATTACAGACCACCTTAGTTCATTTGAAGGACCAGATCCCTCCTAGATTCACAATCTAATTGTGTTTATAAAATAAAATGCTCAGACTATGATGCAGTATACATAGGACAAACTTCCTGTGAAACCAAAATTAGGAAAAATGAACACCAAACAGCTCTCACTCGACCACCTAGAAATTCAGTAGAACTGAAAAAAAAACTTAAAAACTTAGCTCTACATGTCATGATTTCAGGTCACAGGGTTGATTTTGACAATATCGAAATTATTTAGAAAAGTGGCTTTAGAAATTATAAAGAACATCTGATAACAGAATCTTTTCCCATTACAGAGTGGAATCAAAATTGTGTAAATAGGAAGGAATGAGGAGTAGAACATAGTTTGACCTGGTTTCAATTGGCCTCATATCCCGACATAACCAACATACATATGATAAGAACTACAAGCATATATATATATATGTGTGTATGCAAATCTCAATCTGTAATTCATACACTGATCACATACAACATACTACGTATGCACATCATCCTTATTCTACAATTCTGTCAATGCAGAATCACCTGTGCCGGAAAACATTTGTCAAGTTATCATATATAAACTTGGAGGTTATTGTAAATTTCGGTTTACTATGACTTTGAAAACGCTATTAGCACTAAATAGAGAAAAGTCAGATGAACCAAACTTATTTTATTTTACATTCATTGGGAAATATAAATACCAAAATAATAAAGTTGTCTCCCTTATGATCACAGGCAGGTCTCGTGTTCTAATTTTCATAGGTCAGTGAAGCATCAGGTCTAAGGAAGAACAGTCACTATTCGTTTTCAGTCAGTGTCTCATTGAACTAGTAGTGTTTCTCATATTTCGTATTATCCTGTCAACCAATCCTACTCCGTCACTTCATAAACTGCTCCTAATAATCAAAACCACATTATCTACGCTGGTATTCAAGCTCATGAAATGCAACTAGCAATAAGGTTCATGCAGTTAATGTGTAGAACATCGCCTAGTTAACTGGTTCACTAGTTACTAACCGGGAAGGTTGGGTATACAACAAGCAAACCTACCTTTATAAAACCAATCCAACCGCTAAAGAAACTTCAAAGCACAAAGAAAATATAAAAATAAAAACGAACCTATTCCTCACTGGAATCGGAAAGATGAAATGACGTCGGTTGGTAAAAGCCATAGGGAAGCCAATTGGCCGATGTGTCTTCTCTCTCTCGGTAAAAGAGAAAGTAAACGTGCGGATATGGAATGTCCGCAATATGTTTAAACTTAGCAAGACTGCCCAGATTGCAAAAGAGAAGGAATCTGTGAAGAATCTGCAGATGGAATAGAAGTGGACTCTCCAAACTGTCAACTAGTGAAGAGTCAATTATCTACTCCAATATTGTCACACAGACGACAACCACGAGAACAGCACACTGAGTTGTCCAGTGGCCATCATCATGTCCCCAACAGCATCGAACGCTCTCTCTGTCTCTGTCTCTCTCTCTCTCATACAGTGGGAACCAATCTCATCCTCAGGATCACCATCATCACAGCAAGATTCAACTCGAAAGGAGGGAGAGTCACAATGATACTATGCTATGCTACACTACACTACACTACACTACACTAGGCTACGCTATGCTACACTATGCACCCACAAATAATGCAGGTGAAGAGAAGAAGGAGGGATTCTACAGACAACTGTAATCAGTACAGGACAAGACACCACTCCAGTTGGTGACATCGAAATTCTAATAGGTGGGTTGATATGAATGCGAAAGTGGGAGTGGAGAACACAGGAAGAGAATTCATCATGGATCGATAAGCATTTGGTGAAATGAAGGAGAATGTATAACTGTTTGTAGACATCTGCGCATTCGACAATTTTTCGGTCGGGTACAGTGCTCACAAACATAGGGATATTGAGAGAGCGGTATGGATCTCACTACACTAGAAATCAGATCGACTTCATTACAATCTCGAGAGAGTACAGACAACGTATAAATCACTGGATAAAGAGGTAAAGAAAGGTGTGCAGAAAGACAAGGGGCACTTCTACGACACACTCGCCAGCGAATCAGAACAGGCTGCATGCAGCACAGACACAGACCTGAAAACATTATATGAAATAACCAGGTTACTATCTAGGAAGAGACCAAAGCAGATGAAATCAATGAAAGATGGTGAATGAAACCTAGTTACCGCCAAAGAGGAGAAACTAAGGAAACGATGGACTGACCACTTCAAAAAACTCTTGAATCAATTACCATCACCACCTCCAACACATCCAGAAATACCACCAGCAACCCAATCACAGAAAAATCAGTGAACACAAGCCCTCCGACAAAAGCCGAAGTCATGAACGCCATAAAGCTGTTGAAATCTGGGAAAGTAGTAGTACCAGATGGTGTTACACCAAGAGCACTGAAAACAGACACAGAGACAACAGCGGACACACTTACATCACTGTTGCACAGGGATTGGAAGGCAGGAAGGAAGGCAGGCAGGGAAGGGAAGGGGAGGTACCTGGTGTTTGAATGGAAGACAAGCTACCTTGTCAAACTGCGAAAGAAGAGAGAACTAATTTCTTGCAAGAACTGGTGAGGAATCATACTCCACCCTGTCCACCTTAAAGAAAAAATACACCTCATCATCCTGGAGAAGTTTAAAACTGCTCCGCATTCAAAATACGACCGAAACAGGCTGGCTGGCTGGCTTCAGGGAGAACGAATCATGTGTGGATCAAATTGCAACTCAACACAGCGCGACGCAACACTATGCATCATCATACAACAGGGTATAGAATGTCAGTCAATTCTCTACCTCACTCCAACTTCATCAACGTTGAAAGGGTCTTTGACAGAGTCGACCGAGAATTAATTTGACTATCAGTTGCTTCAACACTATGGTTTTAGTGATACAAACGTCTATCAACCTCATTCAACTTCAGCTTTCTGCTATATGCTATATGATGCTACATGCCGAATGATTTACAATGGAAAGCTCAGTGACGCTATTGAAGTGAAGTGAAGTGAAGTGAAGTGGAGTGAAGACAGGAGTATGACAAGAGAGGGCTGCTGCCTACTATCATCGATCATTTTCCTGATTGTGGTTAACCTGACTGGACTGGATCATGCAAGAAACAGCTGAGAGGAGCTGTGAGAAGATTGGCGTATGCTGTTTGGCTGATGAAAAGACACTAGAAGATTTGTATTTCGCCGATGATGAAGTATGTCTCATGACTTGTCTCACAAACTCGAAGATCTACTGGTAAAAATCAACAAGTTGACAGAAGAGGCGAGACGAGACAGTGAAGACCGAACTTCCTTCGTGTTTACGTAGAGAAGACAGAGGTGGTGAATATGTCCAACCAACCACACCGTGGACAAGAATAAGCAGCGATCACCATGAACGGGAGGAATCTATGCGTAGTAGTCTGTTCCACCTACCCACCAAGCTAGCAATCATCGTTTCAACTACAGGCGTTGCAGGTACGGATGAGGATGTCATAGCCAGACGGGATCGGAAAGGCAAGATAGTCTTTCAGTAATCTGAAATCGGTGTTGAGATCTGCTCCACTCAGCACAAACAACAAGATCGGGATTTTCGACAGTAATTCAGTGAAGGAATTTAGTGCTTCAGTGTGATGGTTGAGATGCTTGGTACGTCATGAAAAGTATTTCCAACAAACTACAGTCACTCATCAACAGCTACTGTCTACGCTCACTCGATGTTGAAGATCAGATGACCAGAAGGAATAAGCAAGGTGGGACTCACTCTGTCCTGACAATAAACCAACCATGAACCCATCACCCAACAAATTTGCAGGAGAAGAAGAAGGTGGAGATGGACTGGATTGGGAATACATTTAGAAAACCATTCGGTGACATCACGCACCAGACCGGGTCATGGTGTCGAATGGAAGTTGAATGGGAAACGACTAGTTGGTCATCCGAGGTGACGTTGATATGGAGGAGATCATGTGAAGATGAAATGATAGCTTGTGGGCATTGGTGGAGCCAGGTTGGAGGGACTGTGGAGAAGAGAGTGAAATGGCGACGTGCTACTGAAACCCTATGTTTCACTAAGTACCCAGGGGACAAATACATGTGCAGTAGAAGCGTTTGAGTTTAGTGGATTTAACAGGCTTCATATAATTTAATTTATGAGAACAGTACCATGTAGGAATACGGATTGCTGGAGATCTTTGTGATTTTTCTCAGACTCTATTTCACTGTTGTATACATCTCCACAACTTAACTTTATGTTCATTGTTAAATTGCATTTCGTTATTTTCTTTGAACCACTCTTATTTTCTGTCACTTTGATCGTATCATTTTCATTCCTTCATCTTTTATCTTTTTGTTTTATAGTCTGATATGTGGAACCAATTTGTGACTACTTAGATTGTTACATAGTAATACCAGTCTCATATTCATATTTACTGACTGACTGAATGTTCACCATGTATATAGTTGCATAGGTGAAGTAATTGTGGTTAATTAGAGAAATAGTAATATCAATCAGAAACTCAATTGTAGGCGATTTAATAATGAGAGTGAGTCAAATTGACAAAACATCAAGTTTTTAAAAATAATTTTCAACAGGATGTCATAAGTATGTGCATCTTTGTTTACCTAGTTAATTAGAATGAATAATCACCAGGATTTATTGAGCAACGTTGTATTGACAAAAGTTGTTGTTTATTTGACGCTTATCTCCCTCAAACTCATCACCTTTTATTCTTGGTCTTATTGTGGAATACATCTAAATGTTATCTTTCTTTATAGCATATTCCCTGTGGTATCCTAAGTGATAGGTGTCGAGGTTTTTGTATCAGCTGGAACTTCATGACTAACTGCGGTAGACTTGACTTCATTATCAGAGTTCATTGTGAGATGATAGAATCTTTTCGGCCTTCTCAGTGCATGCTTAATCCATCTCCACTTCCTTCTGCAGATTTCTTCAGCGATAGGTTCTTGGTTGGCTGGTTGCCAGCCACAGTTCCTTGTTGCTTATTATTTCTGGCCATCTGATCTTCAGTAACAAGACAGCGCAGGTAGTTATTGAGGAATGTCTGTATTTTGTTGGAAATGCGTTTCGTGACTCGCCAAGTTTCTGTACCATACAGGAGCACTGACTTGACGTTGGTGTTGAAAGTCTCCATCTTTTTCCACATGCTGAGTGCAGTGAAGCAAATATGCACTCTGGTTTCAGTCTAATGAATGCCAGTCTTGCTTTTCCAGTCTTGGCTTTGACGTCCTCTTCTGTGCTTGTGCCGCCTGTAGTTGAAACGATGCTGTTTAGTCAGGTAGGTGAAAGAGACAACTTCCTTTAAGTTTCTCCTGTTGATGGTGATTGGAGCCTGTTGTTGGTGGTGGTGGTTGTGTTGGTTGGGTATCACCACTATCTTTTCTACGTTGACTCGAAGAAAGTCCCGTCTTCGCTGCCTTGCCTCTTCTGTCAACTTGTTAGTTTTTGCCTGTAGATCTTCGAGTTTGTGTGACACCAGGCACAAGTCATCGGCAAAATCCAGATCTTCTAGGTTCTTTTCCGCAGTCCAGAGTATCCCCCTCTTCTCCCTCCCCACTGTTTGCTGCATGGTCCAGTCCAGTCAACCACAATCAGGAATATCATGGGGGATAGTAGGCAACCTTGTTTCACTCCTGTCTTCACTTCAAAGGCATTACTGAGCTTCCCATTGTGAATTACTTGGCATGCGGCGTCTTCATATAGTTGTTGAATGAGATTGATAAAGGTTTGTGGTATTCCATAGTGTTGAAGCAGCTGCCTGCCAAATCACTTCTCGGTCGATGTTGTCAAAGGTCTTTTCAAAGTTGATGAAGTTGGGGTAGAGAGTTGAGTTAACTGCCATTCTATACTCTGTTCTATGATGATGCAAAGCGTTGCAATTTGGTCGGCACATGATTTGTTTTTCCTGAAGCCAGCCAGACTGTTGGGGTCGTAGTTTTGAATCCAGCGCATCCTTTAGTCTCTCCAAGATGATGCGGCATAACATTTTGCTTGGGGTGGACAGGAGCGTGATTTAGCACCAGTTCTTGTTGACTAGTTGTATAGTTTGATGAGAAATTACCAAAATGACATATTTGCTTTGGTTGCATTTTTCCGGTTATCACATTAGATTTGTCATTAAAATAAATGAAAATCTTTGTATTGTAGAGTATTTTTATGAAATTGGCTTTTAGTCAGTCAACTGTTAGGCATATTTGTAGTGAACAGTTACATAGTTTAAAGTTTTTTATCGACTTAAATAATTAAATTATATTTGAATTTTGAGGGAGTTGTGGGGATTTGGAAATATTTCAAGTTGTTATTCATCGTAGACTGACTGACATCAGTTGGAGGAACAAAGGAAACCTGGGAGCACTGGACAGCTGTTTCGTCCAACTAGTATGGGACTCCTCAGCAGTGCGCACCCACGACCCACTGTTTGGGGCAAAGCCTGATGGTCATGAGGACAGTTACTCAAAGATGACATTGGGTGGCGGTTGCTCTATATCGTGAGCTAACAGAAGTTGGAAATATGTACGACTGGATTCTGATCCAGTGTCTCAATGGTAACGTGTTGACCACGGAACCTGTATATCTCGCATTCGACCCCTGGCTGGCGGGTTCTTGGGTGCGCACTGCTGAGGGGTCCTATACTAGTTGGACGAAACAGCTGTCGAATGCTCCCAGATTTCGTCTGTTCCTCCAACTGATGTCAGTCTACGATGAATAACAACTTTAAATTACATTTGTCTGACGTATATTTTTAACATTTACATTAAAGAACCAACTATACAATAACTTCTGGATGATGTGGTAAGATAACTTGGGCTAGTTAGTTTATTAATTTTAAGTTGGTTGTGGACATCATGTTCAACAGGTTCTCAGAAATGTGTCAGATACTTATTGTTGTAAATGTATTATCTAAAAAATATAGGCCCTTTCACAAATTATGCGGGAAGTACTGAAAAGAATAGACTGAAACAACACAGGTTCATTAAGTGAGATAACTTTATACTGTACATTTTTGTTTTGTTTGCATTAGAATGATACCTATTCTGTATAGTAACCAATAATTTTGTTCACAAAATATAAAACTGTTTATTTTTTTCGATTAAATGTCGCTTAGCCATATTAGTCTGGTCATTCACTTTAAGATACTGTCATTGGTATGGAAAAGAGTTTTACAATGAATCCTGTAACAAGTGAGATAATATTTTCTAGCTAAATAATACCTCACTGTTATTTATTGACATGCCTTGTAATTCTCTGTTGTTTTATTGAATTGAATTGTTCAACCTCTATTGGCATATGAGCTCCTATGTAGATACCTTGATATTGCCTGGATGTCAGTTATGATGATCTGCTTGCTTGTGGCTAGTAGAAGAATCTAGGACGCGCGTTTCATCCCATTTGGGACCCGCCAGCTGGATGTACCTGCACCTCAGTGCGGAGTGTTGTCCTCACTGAGACTGGAACCTCGTACCCATCGCTTCAAACACCAAGGCGTTATCCACTATGCCTTGGAGGCACGATAACCACTTCATGTACAACGAGTACTGGTTATTAATATTTGCTGATTTACTTCTAATTCACCGGGGTCGAACAATTCGATCCAGTAAAATAACGGAGAATAAAGAGTATGCCAATAAATAGTAATAACCAATACGCGTTGTACAAGAAGTGGCTATCGTGCCTCCACGGCATAGTGGATAACTCCTTGACGTTTGAAGCGATGGGCAAGAGGTTCGAGTCTCACTGGGAACAAAGTCACTTCGCATTGAGTTGCTGGTACATTCAGTTGACGAGCCCCAAATGGGACAAAACGCACGTACTGGGTTTTTCTGCCAGCTACAACTAAGTAGGTTATCAAAATAATATGACAGTTTGGAGGTTTGTGAAGATTCATTGATTTCTTCACTAAATGACACTAATTGGAAAGTGGATAATGTATACCGCCTAGCAAAGTTTAATATACATCAAAGGTAAAGTGAGGTGAGTTAATCAAATCGAACAAAGAGTATTACATGGAGTTCAGTTTACAGAACAAATTACTTATGATTTGAAATATTATCCTCATTACAATTCTGGTTAGTTTTAGTGGTGAATGTTAGAAAAACAAGTTTCATTATAAGACAACGTTAGTTGAACGATACTGTAGAAATAAAAAGTAGTTAACTACTGACTGAAATTAGAATTCAGAGATCTTATAACAAAATATTCAATCTTTATTTAATGTTTAACATTAAGCTGGTAATACATTTTCGATAACTACAATGGAACAAAAGATACTGTGATTATCTTTTTCCTTACCTCATATCTGGATCATTTCATATATACCGGATTCATTTTAGAATTAGAGTAGCCTTATGTCTTTTAAATAAATAATTAGTTGAAAATGGTTATGCGGATGCAACTGAACGCAACATAGTCTACGCATAGAAAGGTTACAACAAATAGTGATTATTGCTGTTAGCTAGCCAGATTGACTTCACTCACTTCCAGACATACCTTTATCGATTGCCTGATTGATATTTGGGCTATGAATAAAATTTTCTATAGAAACCTTCTTCCCTTTCAGCTTGTTTTAATCTTTCAAAATTGTCCTTCAAACTAATCACATACACTTGCGCATTTTTAAATATGCTCTCAACTAGCATATTTTCAAGCTGATAACTTAACGAACTAATAGTATGCTGTTAAAAGGAAATGAAACTTTGAATGGAAAAAAAATACACCATGTATCTATTTTTCTGATTTCTATCTTAAACAGCAGGTTTTTGACTCCTTCAATGAACCACTGGAGTATACCACTATGTAACTGTATTCAACTCTCTTGTTTACATTAAAAATCGATTGATCACATCTTTTCGAATCCTGTGCATTTTGTCATTTGATTTACCGACCTACAATTGACGTGTGTTCAGTTGGTGCTTGTTGGTTAAGCTTATAATATTCTAGTGGAAGGGGGGGGGGCTGATATCTACTCACGTTATCCAAATCACGTTGAAAATCATTGGAAAATAATACTGTTGCGTATACACACTACAAAAGTGGTGAGCCAAACATTTGATTAAAGAAATCGAGTATCTCTTATCGAGTAGATAGCATATTTTCAACTCATTTCACAAACTGTCATTCCAGTCAGACTAGCTATTTTTTGGTTAACAATCTCCTGTCATTTACATCTTGTTCAGATGTTCGGTTTTACTTTGCATTTCCACGGTTCGTATCGTGCCTAGTAACAATGTTAATTTAGAAGTGGGATCCATCAGTGCATTATCTCTTAATGTCCCATAATTCACTTCCAGAGATCCTCATTTATGGCTTACTAGATTAACAAACTACTTCACTGCAAACAAGATCACTTGACAGAATGTAAAATTCTGTCTTCTTAACACCATCCTACTAGATGACATTGCCCATCAAGTACGCCAGCACATTGTACAACCAGGTACTGAGTATCCAAATGACAGTCTTAAGCACTCAGTCATCCGATGTACATCATTGTCTGACAGGCCATCATTGGACCACCTGTTTAGCAACGTGGAACTGAGAGATAAAACTCCCGCACAATGATTAAGACACATACAGTCCTTAGTTGCAGGTTATGATATACATAAGAGACTTTTGTACCAGATATGGTCACGACGTCTGCTAGCAACTATTCAACAGGTGGTAGCATTTGGCAACAATAATATTGACACTGACAGACTTGCTGCAATCGCAGATCGAATGCACAAAAGAACTACTCCTTGCACTGCTGCTTTCACTACGCAGGAAAATGACCCTCAAGTCAGAATGCAGGGATTAGAAGAAACAGTCAGACTCATAACTGATCAGAAGTTATCATCAATAACAAGTCGCAGCAGAAGTTCGTCACGTTGACACAGATCGCATATACCTGGTTAACTAATGGATACCATAGATATCTGTTGGTATCATAAAAAATATGGTAATCGCGCACACCATTGTCTATTACCATGCAACTTCAAGCATTTAGACAAACCCTTTTTCAGAAAACGGACAAGCCAGCAATCTGTGACAACTTGTGTTATCGGCACTGACAAATCCAACCGTCGTTCGTTCTATGTAACAGACAGAAACACTAGCATTAGGTTTCTTGTGAACACAGGAGTCGAAGTGAACGTCATTCCTCCTAACGACTAAGAACGTCAGCGTCCTAATCCTGCTTTATCTCTGTAGCCGTAAATAAATCCAGTATTGTTACTTATGGATAAAAGCCATGATAGTGGATTTTGGCCTCGATACCTGCTCTTGGTCATTTATACTGACAGATATGCGACAACCGATCACTAGAATTGATTTTCAATGCCAGTATGACCTGTTAGTCGATCTGAAGAGACACACACTGATTAATTCAAATAGTACAAACTGCTTTATTGGTATGGTCACTGACTCAACATCCATGAAGTTAGCAGTTACTAATGCAATCACTTCTGATATTCAACACACGAAAGGTACCAAGAATGAAGTTGCTGATGCATTGTTATCCAGACATTCATTACCGACGCTTATCTCAGCTACAGAAAGATGATTTGAAATTGGAGAAGTTAGTGTCTTCGACAACGACTTCTTTAGTTTTCCCTGAAATTCAATTTAATACCGTCAGAGTCAGATGTGATACATCCACTGAAAAACTTCGTCCATTCCTTCTTAAAGCAATAAGACGCATCATATTTGACAAACTGCATTACTTATCGCACCCTGGGATCAATGCCACTATGAAGCTGATAAATAGGAGATTGGTGTGGTCAAATATAAATCTTGATGTAAAATGGTGAATACGAACGTCTTACATGTCAAAAAGAAAAAGTGAATCATCACATCAACGCTCCATCTGTCAGTTTCCGATTCCACCAGCCAGATTAAGGCATATTGATGTAGATATAGTTAAACCACTGCTTACTTCCAACGGTTTCAACTACCTACGTCCATGTATCGATCGATTTACTCGCTGGTCTGTTGCTGTACTACTACCAGATATTTCAGTCAAAATGGTTGCTAAGCATTAGTGACCCATTGCATATCCAATCTTGGTGTCCCTTCGGTCATCACAACTAATTGAGGTGCACAGTTTGAAAGTTGCTTGTTCCAATAATTCACTGACTTGTTTGTTACCGTATGCATACTCACAACAGGATACCAGTCTATTTCTAACGGTAAGATAGAATGCTTACACAGATAACTTAAAGTAGAACTTCCTGCTGCTGTAACTGACAAAAACTGGTCTACCAAACTCCCTTCGACTTTAAAGAAAGATATTCGTTGCTGTCCTTCAGAGTTATTCTACAGGATAACATTATGATGATCGGGAGAATTTTTCACCACAGACAACCAGGTTCCACTCGATATGATTAATTACGTGCAACTACTGAAAAAGCATATGCACGAGTTGAAAATATCACTCCCACTCTCACAGTGAACGTCACATGTCTCATCCCAGCCAAACAACTGTACCCACGTTTTTGTCAGAAAAGATGGTGTCCAGCGACCACTACAACCAGCTTATGATGGTATATACAAAGTTTTAAGTAGAAGTGCTAAAGTTGTTACAATGAAAACGTTCAAAAAAGCATATTCTCTTAGCATCGACAGAGTAAAGTCTGCCTTCATCGATGATCATACAGAAACAACTAGAAACGACATCATATCCATAGAAACTGAAACAACTGAAAATCCTACAGAGAAACGTGAAAGAGTTACTAAATCAGGTAGAAGAGTTCACTGGTCAAAATGTTGCATACGAGTAATCATGATTTGATTATCCTTTCATTGAGACTATATTTTCTGCATCGCATTGAATACAAGTTTAATCTACACAGATTACACACTATTAATACATACTCACATTTATTCATTTACCACCCTTGACATACTGTTTTCATTTAAGGCCTGAGGAGCCTCGGTTACTTCTCGTTTTTGCATATTCTATCATTTGTTTTCATGATTACTAACTACAACAGTTTCATAACTCAGTAATCAAATTTAACATTTACTAGTTATCACATCCTGGTATATTATTGCTGAACGTACAACCATCGTTACTCTTATCAAGAGTACTTATTTTTCTAAAAACACTTTTCAAATGCTTAAATAGCTTATTTCATATTTCAGCGTTCTAGTGGTAGAATCATGTTGTATACCCCATATAACTTTATTCAAGTCTTTCAAGTTGTTATTCATCGAAGACTGATATCAGTTGGAGGAACAAATGATGTCAGTCTTCGATGAATAACAACTTGAAATATTTCCAAATCTCCACAACCCCCTCAAAATTTAATTGAACTAGTGCTCGTTGGTGACTAGCTTCGAGAAGTATTCCCGAGTTCCAATGACAAGTCGTGACCGGTGGAGTCAAAGCCTGATGGCCGTGAGGACAAATACTCAACGATGACATTGGGTGGCGGTTTGCGCTATATCGTGAGCTAACAGAAGTTGGAAATATGGAGCATTGGATTCTGACCCAGTGGCTCAATGGTAACGCGCTGGTCGCGGAACCTGAAAGTCGCGGGTTCGATCCCTGCTGGTGGGGTCGTGAGTGCGCACTGCTGAGGAGTCTCATACTAGGACGAAACAGCTGTCCAGTGTTCCCAGGTTTCCTTTGTTCCTCCAACTGATGTCAGTCAGTCTACGATGAATAACAACTTGAAATATTTCCAAATCTCCACAACCCCCTCAAAATTTATTCAAGTCTATTGAAAAACACCATGTTTAACAATATCACAGTAACATTAGAACTAATTTTGTTTATATTACATGCAACAACAAAAAATCGATTGATCGCATCTTTTCGAATCCTGTGCATTTTGTCATTTGGTTTACCGACCTACAATTGACGTATGTTCAGTTGGTGCTTATTGGTTAAGATAAAGCTTATAATATTCTGGTGAAACGGAGGTGACATACTACTCACGTTATCCAAATCACGTTGAAGTTCATCTGGAACTAATACTGTTTGCATATACTCATCACTAAACTAATGTTCCGTTTAGTGTTCATTCTGCCTTTTTGACTGGACACTAATCGAAAGCTATATAGCTACTTCACATGATTACCTTTAATGCTGTTGTTGGTAGTATTAAACTGTATTGATAGGAAACCTTGAGGATGGTCATTCAGTTTGTAAATGCCTCATTCCAGGTCATTCGCTACGTTCACTTGCGTGTTGTTGAGGCTGTGTAAGCTTTTGATGAGTTATGATAAAAAACTACATTGCCGATCATTTGAGAAGAGACGTAATGTTTATGAGGAGTCTAAACAGTGAATATAGTGTCGTAATGGACTGCATATCTAACGCACCGAAGGTAAATATAACCCAGAAAGATAGATTAAATGGAACTAGGAAGTTAGGTACAAATCGTAGATTCTTAGTATGTAGGCTTAAAATATGAAGGGAGAACATTTTCGGTGGATGAAGGGTAGATAGGATGGATTTATCCTATCAGATACCGAAAAGTGGGTAAAATTGGGTATTACAATATATACAGATACTTGGAAATTTCACATGTTGTTATGTGGACTGGGTTGACCTCATCAAAAACCACTTACTTGGTCCAACAACTGGAGTGCGCACAAACAACATTAAAAATATATGCAGTCACCTTCGAATGTTCCTGAAACCTTCAACATGTTTGTGAATGAACATTGATAAGGTTTCATATGGAAACATACAAACAAATTTAGAAATAGTAATTTTGAGGGAGTTGTGGAGATTTGGAAATATTCCAAGTTGTTATTCATCGTAGACTGACATTAGTCGGATTCTAACCCAGCGGCTCAATAGCAACGCGCTGGCCGCGGAACCTGAAGGTCGCCGGTTCGATCCCTGGCGGGGGTCGTGGGTGCGCACTGCTGAGGAGTCCCAAACTAGTTGGGCGAAACAGCTGTCCAGTGCTCCCAGGTTTCCTTTGTTCCTCAACTGATGTCAGTCAGTCTACGATGAATAACAACTTGGAATTATAAATAGTAAATAAAATATCGTTTTTCTTCATAATTAGGATTTTCTTCGAACACCTCATTCTAATTGGCTAGCGCATACTTCAACGTGATTGGTCATCAGCCAAAGTTTATTTTTTCTGTTATTAGGAAATTTATTTAGATGTAAGAATCATTTTGTTTGAAAATATTTTCAAGGAGTGAATTTTTCGAAGCACTACATGCTGAGAATTTCATACTCCGTCAACATACTGTTTGGAATGGAGCTATTATTATTATCATTGTTATTATTATTATTATTATTATTATTATTATTAGTAGTAGTAGTAGTAGTAGTAGTAGTAGTAGTACTATTAGTCAGCTACTTTTATGTAGCTTCTTAGCACTATAAGGCGTCCTCAGTGTAATATAGAAAACGGGACTAATGTTTCATCATATTCTTCCTTCAAAAGAATTCTGAAAGATACAACTTCCAGTTAACGAAAATTAGGCAATACATGCACAATAACTAACCTAATCCTAAAATTCTTCTTTATAACAAAGTAAGGTATAGGCAGTTTAAGATTGATTGTAACTGTTTGTCATTTGTTTGCAGAAATTAGTCAAACCATATTCTAAACTTAACGCTATTGTTTTTTCATACTTCGTAGAGCCAAAGGTATTGATACTTATCTCATAAGTCAAGCTTGGAAATGCTAAACAATTCATCAATCGTGAATATTTGCTTCGATTAAGCTTATTCAAAATCACTGTATAGATTTCTCCTTCTTGTATGTGCAATGGGACCACTAAGTAAGCACTTTTTAGGATAAGTGCAGAGTACTATGCAAGGAAGCTAAGTCAATCAACAAAGAAGTGGATCTAAGGGGATATGTTTTACATATGTCTATCCACCACCTACCTACTTATGAGATTGTAGTCAAAAAAGGGACTAGCTTTGAAAATATGTTAGGGTATCTAAACCATAAGGCTTTATTGATAATACAGTCTTTGATTACAGGTGTGAACCTTGAAGATAGGTGTTGACCACTTGGATCATTATGATTGAGTTATTGGCAATTGATATTCGGAGACTATAAATGATATGGTGCGGAATCGCTTACAATACAGTGAATGTATTAACTTCTTAACGTAATAAACGTTTTTTAAACGCTTACTAGCCTTCATCTCAAATACCTATATTACTATTATTTTTATTGTTATTATTTGTCTCCTGAGTTCCTAGTCAAACATAAAGCTTCAGCCATTTCACTCTCTTCTCCGAAGTCCTTCCAACCTGGATCCATCAATGCCAGCAAGCTCTTATTTCTACCTCCACCATCTCCTCCATCTCACCCTCGCCTCGAACGACCAACTCGTCGTTTCACATCAAGTTCTACTCGACACCATGGCCTGGTCTAGTGCGTGATGTCACCGAATGGTTTTCTCAGTGTATTCCCAATCCAATCCAATCCATTTCCACTTTCTTCTTCTTCTGCATATTTGTTGGGTTGTGGATTCTTGGTTGGTTCGTTGTCAGGTCAGAGTGAGTTCCTTGTTGCTTATTCTTTCTGGCCATCTTTTTCGATCCATTTCGTCATTGTGTATCATTGTGAAGTTTAGCAACTTTAACTTAGGCTGTTCAGTATAAGATTCTCTGTTGATAAGTCCATGTGTTTGGCAGGGTTATTTTTATTCAATTTCACACTATACGACTATCTGTATTCATCATATTTCAAACTTATTAACAGCTAGATATCTTTAGTGAATATGTTGTACATGTGTGATTGTTAACAAAAGAAAAGGTATCGGTCCAATGAAAGAACTAACGCTTCATCAAACTATGAATTGACTAAATCAAACTTGCTAAGCACTATGCTTTTAAATCTGTCATATTTCTTTCTCGACATTGACAAGCAATGAAGCACAAACTACCCATAAATGACTAAAAGTTTTTTAACTACCGGCAACAAATCGTCATCAACATCATCTGGGTCTACAGATGAAAGCCAACAATTCATCAGAAGTGGCAGGGAAGATGTGACTTCAGATGAACGCAGATAAGAGAGATGTGATGAGATACCCAAAAACAACAAGCAGCGATCACCATGAATAGAAGAAGTCCAAATGAAGTAGTCTCTTTGACCTACCCATCAACCTAGACAGCATCGTTTCAACTACAGGCCACACACACAAAGATGAGGATGTCAAAGCCAGCCAGGATGTGAAAGACACCAAGACAGACCTTCCTGAATTAATCTGAAATCAGTGTGGGGATCTACTGCACTACACTGCACTTAGCGTAATGCGTGAACAACATCCGGATTTTCAACACTAATTCAGTCAAGTCAGTCAGTGCTTCCATGTGATGGTTGACAGACTTAGCATGTTATGGAAAGCCTTTCCAATAGACTGCAGACATATATGAACAGCTTCTACCTTCACTCACTCCATAGTGAAGATGTAGATCAGATGGTCAGAAAGAACACCCAACAAGGAACTCACTCTGACCTGACAACGAACCAACCAAGAACCCATCACCCAACACATATGCAGAAGAAGAAGAAAGTGGAGATGAATTGGATTGGATTGGATTGAGAATACACTGAGAAAACCATTCGGTGACATCACGCACTAGACCAGGCCATGGTGTCGAGTAGAACTTGAGTGGGAAACGACGAGTTGGTCGTTCGAGGCGAGGGTGAGATGGAGGAGATGGTGTGAGGTAGAAATAAGAGCTTGTTGGCATTGATGGATCCAGGTTGGAAGGACTTCGGAGAAGAGAGTGAAATGGCGACGTCCTACTGAAGCCCTGTGTTCCACTAGGAAACCAGGAACAAATAATAAATCAGAACATCACCTGGTAAATATTTTTATTGTAATACTCTATTCTGCATTGAATCGCCGACCCCGAAACATAAAGTGACACTCGTAGATAAGTCTCACCAGACATCTTGAATAATCTCAACCACTGATTGAACAGTTTTCCTATAAATGGATTTACAACAAAATCCACATCACTTTTGTATATTATTGGCTTGACATGAAAACAATAGGTAAGTGAAACACCAATTGATTGACTAACTAATTATTTTGAAGTTGATAACCTTGTTATAAAGTCATATGGTATTCTTTTCCATCTATAATGTAAATGACTATTACAATCTATGTTCATCTCATCTCGAAATAGATATGTCAGTTTTTTATTTATCATATTATATAATAAAATTATAAGGTTTATCAACATACAGAGTGGAGTAGATTGTTTCTAAGAGATCTTTTTTATATATAGTGATTCAATTAGACAGCCTTTTATGCATATTACAGTAGTCATAAAATATCCTAACCGTTGCTTTTAAATTTCTACATAACAAGATAATAGTTGTAAAGTTTATACTTAAAGATATAGTGTTAAAAATATACATAATGTATATGTAAAGGAAAAATGATCTGAAAATCCCTCCCGATCACCCTTATTTGATTGTATTGACACTTATTTAACATTTTTACCCTCGTTATGGATGGTGTACCTTTCACCCTAGCCGGTGTAGTGTTATTTGCTTGTTCGACTGTCTTATTTGACTTTACACTCGATATTTGCCTTTGTATGTTTGAGACTTATTATGAGTGTTTCACTTTCCTATTATGTGACGCTGGACTGTTGATAAGGTGATTTTGTTTTACTGCGCCCGACATTTTGTTTTCGTTCAACTTACGGCTGTGCAGTGATTTGGCTGTTTGTCTTTTGACTGTCTACTGGGAACGTTTGTTTGTTGATTTGATTCCTGTAGGCAGAGTTTTGATCCCTTTTGTCGGGAATATTCCTATTGACCGACAGGTACTCAACAGTCGTATTTGTTTATCCAGTTTTTACCGTGTAGTACGTATTTATATCCGAGAACGTTTTGGACTGTATAGTTACCCAACGGCACTGTTGAGGTATTCTTGTAATTTTGACATAACTTATTGTTGCTTTGATAGTACCACAGATTTTGTTACGAATCTACCATTGAATTACTACAAACCGTGTTTTGATATTTTGACCCAACCTTTGACTGTGCGTCACTCGCGGAAGTTAGGAAGCTATACAGTAGAACGCAGGAACTAGTCAGATTCACGTCAGTTGGCACCGCCTAGCTATTTCCCGCGTTCAGGCCAAGATTATTGGATACTGGCCGCTACAGTATACAATAAGGAATTCTAATAATTTATGTCATTTTACAAAAGAATTAAATTCATTGTAATCTCAACCATTAATTCTCTGTTTTTGTTGTTATTTAAACAAAACACCTGATCGGATAGAGTAACAAACTGAAACTGAACATTGATCATCATCTATAAAAACTCTATTACATATGAAATGTTTGATGAACGTAAATTAACTTTTCATATACTTTTTCATCATCCACAAACAAGTCAAATGTTTGATTGAATACTATATGATGTAACAGTGATAAATGAGTCTAGTTTAAATAATATATATACCTTAATTACAATATTCTTCAACACCAACGTCAAGTCAGTGCTTCTGTATGGTTCAGAGACTTGGCGCGTTACGAAAGGCATTTCCAATAAACTACAGACATTCATCAACAACTGCCTACACTGGCTCGCTACTGAAGATCAGATGGATTGCCAGAAAGAATAAGCAACAAGGAACTCTTGGAACGAACCAACCAGAACCTATCACCCAACAAATATGCAGGAGGAAGTGGAGATGGATTGGCCATGCACTGAGAAGGCCGACCGAGGACATCAGGCGTCAGGCCAGTTGCTCGAGTGGAACCTAGATGGGAAGCGACGAGTTGGGTGTCTGAGGTGAGGGTGACATGGAGGAGGTCGTGCGAGGAGGAAATGAGAGCTTCTGGGCTATCGTGGAACCAGGTTCAAAAGATTTCAGAGAACAGAGTGTACTGGAGACGTGCTAGTGAAGCCCTATGTTCCACTAGGAACCCAAGGGACTAATAATAATAATAATAATAATAATAATAATAATAATAAAAATTACAATATTCATTTTCAGAATACAATGGTTTATTATTACTAGTGTAGAAATAAATAAGTTGATTTTGTTTAAATACATGTTTTAAAGAAATGTAGGAAAGTTGAAAGATTAAAAAACGTTAATGAAAGACTACATATGGGTTCATTTATATGATGAGTATCAGAATGGATACCTTTATCATCTCTTCTACATCAAACTAACCAGATTAATAGAATAAACAAATAATATTTCATTTTGACCAACATGGTTCTAGATTTTCAAGAATATTTAATAGATCCATTATTGTTAATCTACACTTTTCAATAGAATTTTGAAGAGAAACTAAATTTTCATCATTTATTGTAAAGATAATTCTTGTTAATGTTTTTTCAGCTGGTGTTGGTGCTGGTCCACTTGGTTGTTCTGTAGTTTCATCACGAATAAATGTAGAACTAGTTAAAAAATCTCCAGTAACTTCCATTAATATTAAAAGAAAAAATGAAAACTGTATAAAATTCAGTATTAACATATTTGTTTATACTGGGTCTTCATCTTTTTCTTAACTAAACAGCATGATTTGCGGTTTAATTTACACAAATAATGATTGGTTGATCATATATATATATATATATATATATATATATATATATATATATATATATATATATATATATATGAATTGTGCACTAATTGATAACTAAGTTCGTATGGAAATGATATTTTCTACTAGTACATAAATTCACTGTCTATTGGTGTATCAAATTATCATATGACTGAAAATCATACTTTAAGGTCAGTTAAGTCTATATGTACTGATTAAGTTCTGTTACAGTTTCATAATTTTTCACACAACTACTTTTACTCTCACGTGTTAGCTAAGTTAGTCGATAGTTAACAACAGTGCTTTCATTTTGTTAATTGGTTTGGGCTAATTGATAGGAAGCTATGCCTGATCCAGATTTCAGGCCCGTTGGAACTCTGGAATTATATTATTACATAATTTGTCCGTTGGGTTTCTAGTGAAACATACGGCTTCACTAACACGTCGCCATTTCACTCTCTTCTCTGCAATCTTTTCAACCTGGCTCCACGATGGCCTACAAGATCTCAATTTTTCCTCACACCATCTCCTCTATCTCACCCTCGCCTCCGATGCCCAACTCGTCGTTTCCCATTCAAGTTCCACTCGACACCATGGCCTGGTCTGGTGAGTGATGTCACTGAATAATTTTCTCAGTGCATGCCCAGTCCATTTCCACTTCCTTCTGCAGATTTCTTCAGCGATAGGTTCTTGGTTGGTTGGTTGTTTACCAGGCCTGAGTTCCTTTGTGCTTATTCTTTCTGACCATCTGATCTTCAGTAACGAGCCGGCGTAGGCAGTTATTGAGGAATATCTGTATTTTGTTGGAAATGTATTTCGTGACTCGCCAAGTTTCTGAACCATACAGAAGTACTGGCTTGACTGAAATGGTGTTGAAAAACCGGTTGTTGTTCCCGCTTAATGCCGAAGGAAGAAGATCTCAATACTAGTTTCAGGTTAATGAACACCAGTCTTCATTTTCCGATCCTCGCTGGCATTGATGTACTCATCTGTGCCGCCTGCAATTGAAACGTTGCTGCCTAGATACGTCAAAGAGGCTACTTCATTTAGGTTTTTCGAGTTGATGGTGATTGGAGTTTGTTGATGATGGTGTTGTTTGGGTCTCTCCATCATCCCTATCTTCTTTAGGTTAACTTGAAGTCCCGTATTCGCTGCTTCTTCTGTCAGCTTATTGGATTTTGCCTGTAGATCTTCAAGTTTGTGTGAACAACATACGGATTTTCAACACTGATGCCAGTCAAGTCACTGCATCTGTATGGTTGAGAGACTTGGCGCGTTACGAAAGGGATTCCCAACAAACTACAGACATTCATCAACAGCTGCTGCCTACGCTGGCTCGATACTGAAGCTCAGATAGCCAGAATAATAAGAATGAGCAACAAGGATTCCCGCCTGACAACGAACCAACCAAGAACCTATTGCTCAACAAATATGAAGAAGGAAGTGAAGATGGATTGAGCATGCACTGAGAAGACCAACTGGGGACATCACGTGCCAGTCCAGTTGCTCGAGTGGAACCTAGATGGGAAACGACGAGTTGGGTGTCCGAGGTGAGGGTGACATGGAGGAGGAGATGGTGTGAGAAAGAAATGAGAGCTTGTGGACAGTGGTGGAGCCAGGTTGAAAAGATTGGAGAGAAGAGAGTGGAATGGAGACGTGCTTACTGAATCCCTATATTCCACTAGGAACCTAAGAGATAAATTATATATATATATATATATATATATATATATATATATATATATATATATATATATATATATATATATCTATGAATGCATAGTTGAATTCATCAAGTTTTTAATTAAGTTACCCTTCAACTAACAGGGATTTTATGGAGATACTCTCAGCTGGGTATTATTTTAAACTTACTGGAATATATTACTGTCAATTTAATGGTATCCCAGTGCTTCGCACTTCACAAGTTATTTAGGCTTTTGTTTAAAACATGCTGTAAATTTGACAATTAAGCTTCCGTACGCTTAAAATCTTACTAGTTAATTAGTTTAACATGAAAAGTAGAGAATTTCAGTGTATTTAGAATGGAACTTGAATCTAAGTAACTCAAAATAATTTTATAAATTCAATAAAATGTTTTCTGTTGTTTTTAGAAATGTATATTTTAGGTGTAAATTAAAAAAAAATTCCTCAGTTTATTTGCATAAGTCTCAAATATACATTGATGAGTAGACGCTTTCCATCGAATAAAAGCAGATTGATAGTATAAGTGATGAACGGGAACATCAAAGGAAGAATGTAGCATCAGTTTAGGACAATTATTATTCTTGTTAAACATTTTAATACTATCACACAGCATAC
Source organism: Heterobilharzia americana (assembly GCA_944470555.2). Classification (NCBI taxonomy): domain Eukaryota; kingdom Metazoa; phylum Platyhelminthes; class Trematoda; order Strigeidida; family Schistosomatidae; genus Heterobilharzia; species Heterobilharzia americana. The sequence goes on along the minus strand of OX104127.1, from coordinate 162,079,502 downwards.
AGCTAACAGTATATGACTTTGCTCTGCGATTCCCATCATGCCACAGCGATTAAAGTTAGTCCTATGGCTATCAAACAGACTTTTCTGGCATATTAGGACCTCAAAAAAAGTTATTACTGCTGGTGATAGTCATTAATTCGTTGGAAAAAGCAAGCGCAATGTATAAAACGCGATCATTTCGTTCTAGTATAGAATTCCATAGTAGTGCTCACCTACAATGACGTCAGCGATCAAACCCAGGTTTCTTAGGTCTTGTCAAGAGAACACATTACCACTGAGCCCTGTGAGGCGGAATTCGATGCTATACATTTTCCTATTTCTAGCAATTCACAATGTAAAGTAACCATCATCTAATTCCATTGGCAGCTATCAGTCCTTATATACGACTTACTTAACCTCTTACTACATGGCTTCTCACTAGAACATCAGTAAATCCATCTCAAATGCATATCAGCAAGGCGAACTAGGCAGTAAATCAGTTGTTTATTTTTCCCAAATTCTATGGAAAATTACACCCTAACGCTTCATATTTCATGGCTAGATTAACTGCTTATTTGATGCTGTACAAAAACAAGCATCATATAGCATATAGCTGTTGAATGAGGATGATCAAGGTTTATGTCACTATAACTGAAGTTTTGCAGCAGCTGATCGTCAAATTAATTCTCAGTCGACGCTGTCGGAGGCCCTTTCAAAGTCGATGAAGTTGAGGTGAGGTGGAGAGTTGACTGGTATTCTATGCCCTGTTCTATGCATAGCGTTGCGTTGCGTTGCGTAGAGTTGCAATTTGATCCTCACATCATTTGTCCTACCCGAAGACAGCCAACAAGCCGGCCTGTTTCGGTTGTAATTTTGAATGCGGAGCAGTTTTAAACTTCTCCAGAATGATGCGGCCTAATTTCTCCTTCAGGTGGACAGGGGTGGAGGATGATTCCTCACCACTTCTTGCAAGAAATTAGTTCTCCCTTCTTTCAGAGTTTGACAAGGTAGCCCGTCTTCCGGTCAAAAACCAGGTACCTTCCCTTCCTTCTTTCCCTCCAAACCTTGTGCAATAGTGTTGTGAGCATGTTCGCTGTTGTCTCTGTGTCTATTTTCAGTGTTCTTGGTGATACATCATCTAGTCCTACTGCTTTCCCAGATTTCAGCAATTTTGTGGCTTTCAAGACTTCGGCTTTTGTCGGAGGGCTTGTGTTCACTGATATTTCTGTGACTGGGTTGCTGGTGGTATTTCTGGATGTGTTGGAGGTGGTGATGGTAGTCGATTCAAGAGCTTTTTGAAGTGGTCAGTCCATCGTTTCCTTAGTTTCTCCTCTTTGGCGGTAACCAAGTTATGTCCACTATCTTTCATTGGTTTCATCTGTGTTCATCCATTCCCAGAGAGTATTTTGGTTATTTGATATAGTGTTGTCAGGTCTCTGTCTCTCCTACCTGCAGCCATTTCTACTTCAATTGTAAGTGTGTCGTAGAAGTGCCCACTGTGTTTGCGCACACCCTTCTTCACTTCTTTGTCCAGTGTAGTGTTTTATGGGTTGTAATCAGTTCCTCTTTTCGTTGTTCATCACTGCACTGCACTGGTTCATCTTCTGCTTCATCATCTTACCCTCCCTACTCCATCAGCTTCCATGTGTCCTTCGACATCCATTCCTTGTTCTGTTTTTTCTCCCATCCCAACACGGTTATGCAGGTTTCCCTCCACATCCCTTCCAAAGAGTTCCAGCGTTCTTCTACTCATGTTTCTTCAGGGATGTTTCCAAATATCTATCATTTTATCTTGATGACTGACGTGAAGATTTCCTTTCTAGTTTCGTCGCTCAGTTTCTATTCTGGGTGTTGAACTTCAACTGTCGTCTATCACCAACTTCTTTGAAGGCTTTCAACCTGATTTTAAAAGTTCCTTGCAAAGGTTAGTCATTGGTGTGAAACTACATCTGCTCCTCTCTCTTCCTGATCAGATCTTGTGTTCAGTAGGCTACTTCTCCACTTTCTTCACATTGAAATGAAGTCGATCTGATTTCTAGTGTAGTGCGTCCTGATGTCTGGTGAAATCCATGTCTCTGTCTTTTGAATATCCTTGTGTTTACACACACTACCTCCAATCACCAAATCGTTGAATGCGCGGATGTCTACAAACAGTTCTACATTCTCCTTCATTTCACCAAATGCTTCTCGATCCATGATGAATTCTCTTCCTGTGTTCTCCACTCCCACTTTCGCATTCATATCACCCCACCTATTAGAATTTCGATGTCACCAACTGGAGTGGTGTCTTGTCCTGTACTGATTACAGTTGTCTGTAGAATCCCTCCTTCTTCTCTTCACCTGCATTATTTGTAGGTGCATAGTGTAGCGTAGCATTGTATCATTGTGACTCTCCCTCCTTTCGAGTTGAATCTTACTGTGATGATGGTGATCCTGGAGGAGGAGATTGGTTCCCACTGTATGAGAGAGAGGGACAGAGAGAGCGTTCGATGCTGTTGGGGACATGATGATGGCCACTGGACAACTCAGTGTGCTGTTCTCGTGGTTGTCGTCTGGGTGACAATATTGGAGTAGATAATTGACTCCTCACTAGTTGGTAGTTTGGAGAGTCCACTTCCATGCCATACTTTCTCATCTCTTTTTCGATCTGGTCAGCCTTGCCAGCCAGCTTCAAACATGGTGCTCGCATTCCATGTCCCCAATCTTACTTTTGCTTTCATCAGCCAATTGGCTTCCCTATGGCTTTCACCAACCGGCGTTATTTCGTCTCCCTTATTGCAGTGAGGAATAAGTTCATTTTTATTTTATGTTTTCTTTGTGCTTTGAAGTTTGTGTAGCAGTTGGATTGCTTTTATAAAGGTAGGGTTGCTAGTCTTATGCCCAACCTTCCCTATTTATCCGGGCTTAGGACAGTCTAGCAAACTGGTGAACGTATAAACTAGGTGAGTCGATATATATATATATATATATATATATATATATATATATCCAAAGTGATTTTAGATTTTATTTCATTAATTTCGTATATGTTATATTTCTTATTATCTCGATTTTGTGGAATAATGACAATTATGCATGACATTTGTTGATATCTGGAATATACGTGTAAACAAAGACGTCTACTGAGTGAACGTAACCGTTCAAACTGTGAGCAGGGTATTTACTTGAAAATCTGGGTTTGCAGATTTACGCTTTCTTGGAATCGCTGTTTTTCGCACAGATTGAAAAACGATAGTTGAATTACGTAGGTGCCAATATATTTAAACATACTGAATGATATACAAAATAGTGAAAAATAATCCCCAAAATCAAAACCTTAAGGTTTTATCGTTGATGCTGACTGATTAGGCTGAAGGTATACAGTCAGACAGATATGCCATTTGGCTAGTTGTGCTGCTGGTATGAGGTGTTTATGTTAGTCAGTCGAAGCGTCTTGGTATTTTGGCATGGTTCACAAAATATACTATCCCTCCTAGCTAAAATACTGCATTATTTTTTGGTCTTTTAGTCTTGGGTATTTTATAACTAGGAAGAATTACTGACCGACATGCTTGTTTGCCAAGATCGCATACGGACAACTGCAGAAGTGGATTGATTCAGTCCAGATAAGCATAACTGGATTTATCAAATCTTCGTTGTCAGATAGCATTTCATTATTGCTTAATCATTTCTTCTTATCAACTTATGACTTTTTACTATATTCGATTACTTTCTTCCTTGATCCTCCATCTTGTCGCCTTTTACCTTGATGTACTGATATAAGATACGGCTACTTGGATCATTCCACAGTAATACCAGATGTAATATCAATATTGACTGAATGATTAAGTGGAACTCAAAGGATTTTAGCAGCCTAATTTACCTGATATTCTTGTGAATTCTACTTTGGAGTAAGATTTTGACAAATATTTGTATCATTTCTACGTTTAGAATAATCTTAAGATCAGCATAGAAAGTATGAAAACTAGTGACTAATGAGTTTCGTTTATTCATCTATGGTGTATAAAATTCTTAATACTGATTAAATTAATAAAAAACCAAAAATAAATTCTGAAATTCCTTTTTTTAGTTGTGATCAGCCTTTATAAGATCCGTATAAGTCATTCCAGAGGTAGCGTTAATACTCATCGATCTAAGAGGCTCAAATATCACGGTAACCAAGTCAGGTAGACAGATTCAGGTGATCTGAACTAATTTAGTTCCATGAGCTCAATTTGTGGGGATACTTCGCTGAGGTGCTCGTTCCCAAACGAGTGGAACAGCTGTTCGGACTTAGATCACTCTGATCTGGCTGACAAAGAGTATAGATCAACCTAAGTGGTTTCTGACTACTTCAGTTATTCGGTAGTAGTATGTTTTGCTAGTTCATGACAATTATGTCAGAGATCACGTCTTTTTTTCTAGCCTGAGTGGTTTCCAGCGAAAACCTTGTTAACACCACAACTGAGCAGTTGAAAAACTACTCAGCTGTGAGAAATGTCAACGTGGAACGTACACTTGTTAAATCACTTGCCAACTGGCCCTGGTAACCGTCCTTAAATTCTGATTCACTGGTTAGGGTTTTAAATATCCTGATATTCATTAGTTGTTGTTAAGAAGTGATAAGCTGAAAGTACTAACTCACAACCTGAAAACAACATCCTAGCGGTATTTTCGGTCTTCCAACATATAATCGATTACGCGACATACTCTTCATCATAATATGACCAAACGAATTTACCATTTATGAATGTAAGCCAAGTTACTGACTCACGATAACTTACCCTAGCCAATAACAGATAAATTTGACATAAAGAAACCTTGCCTGGTTAACTAATTCCCTAGTTACTAGACCGTCTTGAGCCCGGATAAATAGGGAAGGTTGGGCATAAAACCAGCAACCCTACCTTTATAAAAGCAATCCAACTGCTACACAAACTTCAAAGCACAAAGAAAACATAAAATAAAAATGAACTTATTCCTCACTGCAATAAGGGAGACGAAATAACGCCGGTTGGTGAAAGCCATAGGGAAGCCAATTGGCTGATGAAAGCAAAAGTAAGATTGGGGACATGGAATGCGAGCACCATGTTTGAAGCTGGCTGGCAAGGCTGACCAGATCGAAAAAGAGATGAGAAAGTATGGCATGGAAGTGGACTCTCCAAACTACCAACTAGTGAGGAGTCAATTATCTACTCCAATATTGTCACCCAGACGACAACCACGAGAACAGCACACTGAGTTGTCCAGTGGCCATCATCATGTCCCCAACAGCATCGAACGCTCTCTCTGTCCCTCTCTCTCATACAGTGGGAACCAATCTCCTCCTCCAGGATCACCATCATCACGGTAAGATTCAACTCGAAAGGAGGGAGAGTCACAATGATACAATGCTACGCTACACTATGCACCTACAAATAATGCAGGTGAAGAGAAGAAGGAGGGATTCTACAGACAACTGTAATCAGTACAGGACAAGACACCACTCCAGTTGGTGACATCGAAATTCTAATAGGTGGGGTGATATGAATGCGAAAGTGGGAGTGGAGAACACAGGAAGAGAATTCATCATGGATCGAGAAGCATTTGGTGAAATGAAGGAGAATGTAGAACTGTTTGTAGACATCCGCGCATTCAACGATTTGGTGATTGGAGGTAGTGTGTGTAAACACAAGGATATTCAAAAGACAGAGACATGGATTTCACCAGACATCAGGACGCACTACACTAGAAATCAGATCGACTTCATTTCAATGTGAAGAAAGTGGAGAAGTAGCCTACTGAACACAAGATCTGATCAGGAAGAGAGAGGAGCAGATGTAGTTTCACACCAATGACTAACCTTTGCAAGGAACTTTTAAAATCAGGTTGAAAGCCTTCAAAGAAGTTGGTGATAGACGACAGTTGAAGTTCAACACCCAGAATAGAAACTGAGCGACGAAACTAGAAAGGAAATCTTCACGTCAGTCATCAAGATAAAATGATAGATATTTGGAAACATCCCTGAAGAAACATGAGTAGAAGAACGCTGGAACTCTTTGGAAGGGATGTGGAGGGAAACCTGCATAACCGTGTTGGGATGGGAGAAAAAACAGAACAAGGAATGGATGTCGAAGGACACATGGAAGCTGATGGAGTAGGGAGGGTAAGATGATGAAGCAGAAGATGAACCAGTGCAGTGCAGTGATGAACAACGAAAAGAGGAACTGATTACAACCCATAAAACACTACACTGGACAAAGAAGTGAAGAAGGGTGTGCGCAAACACAGTGGGCACTTCTACGACACACTTACAATTGAAGTAGAAATGGCTGCAGGTAGGAGAGACAGAGACCTGACAACACTATATCAAATAACCAAAATACTCTCTGGGAATGGATGAACACAGATGAAACCAATGAAAGATAGTGGACATAACTTGGTTACCGCCAAAGAGGAGAAACTAAGGAAACGATGGACTGACCACTTCAAAAAGCTCTTGAATCGACTACCATCACCACCTCCAACACATCCAGAAATACCACCAGCAACCCAGTCACAGAAATATCAGTGAACACAAGCCCTCCGACAAAAGCCGAAGTCTTGAAAGCCACAAAATTGCTGAAATCTGGGAAAGCAGTAGGACTAGATGATGTATCACCAAGAACACTGAAAATAGACACAGAGACAACAGCGAACATGCTCACAACACTATTGCACAAGGTTTGGAGGGAAAGAAGGAAGGGAAGGTACCTGGTTTTTGACCGGAAGACGGGCTACCTTGTCAAACTCTGAAAGAAGGGAGAACTAATTTCTTGCAAGAAGTGGTGAGGAATCATCCTCCACCCCTGTCCACCTGAAGGAGAAATTAGGCCGCATCATTCTGGAGAAGTTTAAAACTGCTCCGCATTCAAAATTACAACCGAAACAGGCCGGCTTGTTGGCTGTCTTCGGGTAGGACAAATGATGTGAGGATCAAATTGCAACTCTACGCAACGCAACGCAACGCTATGCATAGAACAGGGCATAGAATACCAGTCAACTCTCCACCTCACCTCAACTTCATCGACTTTGAAAGGGCCTCCGACAGCGTCGACTGAGAATTAATTTGACGATCAGCTGCTGCAAAACTTCAGTTATAGTGACATAAACCTTGATCATCCTCATTCAACAGCTATATGCTATATGATGCTTGTTTTTGTACAGCATCAAATAAGCAGTTAATCTAGCCATGAAATATGAAGCGTTAGGGTGTAATTTTCCATAGAATTTGGGAAAAATAAACAACTGATTTACTGCCTAGTTCGCCTTGCTGATATGCATTTGAGATGGATTTACTGATGTTCTAGTGAGAAGCCATGTAGTAAGAGGTTAAGTAAGTCGTATATAAGGACTGATAGCTGCCAATGGAATTAGATGATGGTTACTTTACATTGTGAATTGCTAGAAATAGGAAAATGTATAGCATCGAATTCCGCCTCACAGGGCTCAGTGGTAATGTGTTCTCTTGACAAGACCTAAGAAACCTGGGTTTGATCGCTGACGTCATTGTAGGTGAGCACTACTATGGAATTCTATACTAGAACGAAATGATCGCGTTTTATACATTGCGCTTGCTTTTTCCAACGAATTAATGACTATCACCAGCAGTAATAACTTTTTTTGAGGTCCTAATATGCCAGAAAAGTCTGTTTGATAGCCATAGGACTAACTTTAATCGCTGTGGCATGATGGGAATCGCAGAGCAAAGTCATATACTGTTAGCTGTATGCTGTGTGATAGTATTAAAATGTTTAACAAGAATAATAATTGTCCTAAACTGATGCTACATTCTTCCTTTGATGTTCCCGTTCATCACTTATACTATCAATCTGCTTTTATTCGATGGAAAGCGTCTACTCATCAATGTATATTTGAGACTTATGCAAATAAACTGAGGAATTTTTTTTTAATTTACACCTAAAATATACATTTCTAAAAACAACAGAAAACATTTTATTGAATTTATAAAATTATTTTGAGTTACTTAGATTCAAGTTCCATTCTAAATACACTGAAATTCTCTACTTTTCATGTTAAACTAATTAACTAGTAAGATTTTAAGCGTACGGAAGCTTAATTGTCAAATTTACAGCATGTTTTAAACAAAAGCCTAAATAACTTGTGAAGTGCGAAGCACTGGGATACCATTAAATTGACAGTAATATATTCCAGTAAGTTTAAAATAATACCCAGCTGAGAGTATCTCCATAAAATCCCTGTTAGTTGAAGGGTAACTTAATTAAAAACTTGATGAATTCAACTATGCATTCATAGATATATATATATATATATATATATATATATATATATATATATATATATATATATAATTTATCTCTTAGGTTCCTAGTGGAATATAGGGATTCAGTAAGCACGTCTCCATTCCACTCTCTTCTCTCCAATCTTTTCAACCTGGCTCCACCACTGTCCACAAGCTCTCATTTCTTTCTCACACCATCTCCTCCTCCATGTCACCCTCATCTCGGACACCCAACTCGTCGTTTCCCATCTAGGTTCCACTCGAGCAACTGGACTGGCACGTGATGTCCCCAGTTGGTCTTCTCAGTGCATGCTCAATCCATCTTCACTTCCTTCTTCATATTTGTTGAGCAATAGGTTCTTGGTTGGTTCGTTGTCAGGCGGGAATCCTTGTTGCTCATTCTTATTATTCTGGCTATCTGAGCTTCAGTATCGAGCCAGCGTAGGCAGCAGCTGTTGATGAATGTCTGTAGTTTGTTGGGAATCCCTTTCGTAACGCGCCAAGTCTCTCAACCATACAGATGCAGTGACTTGACTGGCATCAGTGTTAAAATTCCGGAGGTTGTTCACGCTTAAGTCTGAGTGCAGCAGATCTTCACACTGGTTTCAGGTTAATGAGCACCTGTCTTGCTTTCTTTCCGATCCTGGCTACTTTCACGTCCTCGTCTGTGCCGCCACCTGTAGTTGAAACGGTGCTGCCTAGATAGGTGTAGGTGAAAGGGGCTACTTCCTTTAAGTTTCTCCCGTTGATGGTGATTGGAGCCTGTTGTTGGTGGTGGTGGTAGTGGTTGGTTGTCTTCTCTATATTCACTTGAAGTCCCGTCTTCTTTCGCTGCCTCTTCTGTCAACTTGTTAGTTTTTGCCTGTAGATCTTTGAGTTTGTGTGACATTAGACACAAGTCATCGGCGAAATCCAAATCTTCTAGGATCTTTTTCACGGTATATATATATATATATGTATATATGTATATATATATATATATATATATATATATATATATATATATATATATATATATTATATACGCATAAGTTCATGATGGATACTACCTTAAAAACAAAACTCTCATTAACCTAAAAATGGATATCTTGAAGTTCTAGTGAGAATCTGTGACGTGTTGGGTTAACCAACTGGAAATGAAGTGGATACCAACTGAACACCTTGATGCATAGTTGGAGTATGTCGCGAATTGACACAAGTAGGAAACTGTAAAGCACTGAGTGGCTGAGTGGTTAACGCATTCGCCGTCACCTCTGAAGATCCTGCATTCTATCCGCAGCAGGAGTTTGGGTGTGTGGTGATGCAGGAAATAGGGTTCGGTTCTCCCACGTTTCCAGTGGCTATCTAATTGATATCAGTTCATGATGAATACTATTTTTTTTAAAACATATACCTATATGTTTATGATATTGCGTTCCCTAGTCAACAGTCAGAATTTCTGCGTTAGTGACTCACTAATCTGTCCAGATGAAGTGGTACGTGACTAGTAGTTTTATTTGATTGTTGTGTCATTGATTACACCGAACTTCCTATTGTCTATTTCTCTGCCTAATCTTTCACCTTATAAATTGTTTTTATTCTTTTTCCTATTGATTAATAGGTTGGATCATTGTCTATGCGCTTGTTGATTACTGATTGATTGCTAAGATCTTAACGCTTTCAAAGTCGAATTCATGTTTACATGCACTGAAATAGGCTATGAAATGTCATGATGTATAACGGCCAACTGATGTTCTTGTTGACAAAGAGTCAAGAGAGTGACTTTTTTGTTCAATTTAGTTTCTAACTCGGGTATTGTAGTTGGTTTTGTAAATCAAAGAAATTAACCTTGAAATATAATTCACTGACTTAAACCACTGTTTTAAGGTTAACTTTGATATCTATCTATGTAAAGCTTCTTAACTTCATCGTAACCCCATCGACAGTAATACTTTTCAGTAGTAAACTTGAGAATCAACTGAAAAGCACAGTAAGATGCTTTGTGTAAGCCTCAACAATAGTTTTCCTGTTATTTAGACACAAGAAGATGTGTACTTGTCGAAACAATCTAAGTGAATAAGGAGGTTTTATCTCCTTGATGATAATCCTACATGAAGCCATACTTGAATAACAATATCACCGAGATATCTCAGCAATAGAAGTTAAGACCACCCTTTACAAACAATGAACAGAAACTGTATTTACTTGTTAAATATGATTGGTTACGACAGACTTTTATCTGCTCCATCATTTCTTTCATAAGAATTCCATGTCATTTATAGCCATATGTACCAATCCTCAAGATGTACATCAGTGTGCTACTAGTGTGTATGAGAACTTTTTTGAAGAAAGTTATCTTCTGACTACTAACTTAATCTGGAAAACCATGTTTATAAGATATATTGAATCCTTTTAACAAGCAGCTTGTCAAACGCAATCCATTAAATCATACGTACTGGTCAAGATAATTATAATAACGGTCCGTTGTTGCCCAGTACTTTGCAACTTTTGCTTACCTATGAACCTGAAACAATCATTTTCTTTGATGGATTTGTATATTTTAATAAGAAGACGGAGTTTATATGAGAAGTATGATATAGCCGCGCAACACTTCGAAAAATTTGATCACACTTTCAGTTGTCAAGGCACTTTTATATGAAAATAAATAGAGATAAAACAAGTAAATAAGAATAGTACAAGATGTGCAAAATAGGGATTGATAAATTGAGATGGGATATTCTTGCGTGGTGAATACTGCATTGAAAAAAATAAATTCCCTATAAACCTGAGATTACATCATTATATAGTCCTCACTAGTGACATGCTTTGAGACGGACTTCCTGAAGTTGCAATCAGAGTTCATGACCCGTGCGGTCAACCAGTCAGAAGTGAAAAGCTTGATGGATGGTCGCACTATGGTGTAAAGTGACAGATGTACGGAACTGCAGACCACTCGACATCGACCCAGTAGCTGGATAGTTAACGCTTTCAGTGGAAGTCTTGAAGGTCCTGAGTTCGATCCCTGGCAGGGTAGTGATGTGTATTGATGAGGAGTCTCGTACTACTGCGAAACACCTATCCAGCACTTTCGAGTTCTCAATAGTTCCCAAACTGGTGTCGGTCCGTGATGAATACTACCTCCAGGTGAAGATTTTCCAGGAAGAATTAAGGTAAGGACAAACCATTTTTTCAATATACGAAAGGGTTTGAGCTTTCGCATGGCTAAGACTTCCTGATGGCTCCTATATAATGGTCTAAAGGCTGCTTTGGAGTCAATCCTATGACCTGCTTCTATGATATGGTTACCTATAGATGGTGTTGTTTCCTAGTCCGTACAAAGTGTTTCTCGAGCTATTTAGGGACATGTCCCATCACCATTAACTTCCATAGTAATAACGATAATAATCATAACACCAATAACAATAATAACAGCTTTATTCCAAACGAAATATTTGCTACAGTATGAAATTTTCAGCATGTAATAAATTCACAAATTTACTTCTAAAAAAGAATTTTCAAACGAAATTATTATGGTGTCTGAATGTTGTCCAGAATAACAACATCTAAGGTAGTAATTTGAAGCAGTGGGTTGGTGCTAAGTTAGCGTCCGGTGTTTAAACACTACTAAACAGTAGCTGTAGTTTATTTAGTCAGCCAGTAGAAGAATGTAATATTTGAAACAGGTATCTGAGGTATAGAAATACAATGTGCTTTTGTGCATTCAAAAGTCCATTTCTCTCTTATATGACATTTTTCCTTCGTTTTCTATTACCTAAAAAAACGGCTAGTTCAGAGCATTTTAAAAATCCTCAAAGATATGTGATATGTATGGAAGACATATATGAGAGACTAAAACAGACTTAAAGGGAAGAATCTGATACAGTATGTTTGGTGGAAAGTTTCATTTAAGCAGGTTACCAAGGTTCGATTACGCCTCCTCCCTATACTTTATCATTCAAATCTTGTATTGCCCTAATTTATTTGCTTTATCCTACTATATTTTCACCTTTCATATAAAAATTCCTTAAAAAGTAAATGTGATCAGTTTACTCGAGATGCATTGTGAAAATATATCACACATTTCAGATGAACTGCATCTTCTTATTGCATTATGCAAATTGATCTGTAAACACCATCTTCGATGATAACTGGAGAAGTAAAAGAAAATGTGTACAATACAAATGGTTGTTGGACTTTTTCAATCGGTAAATATCCTAACAATAAGTTTTCAAAATGAGTGGCATAAAATGGAGGCAGAAATAAGGCTCGAAACATATTGTAAGGGGGTGGTAAGGTAGTGAAGGAATTAATCACTTCAACCGATCAAATTATCAGTCACAATCAACGTACCTGTTATAATCTCTTAATGATCAAGAGGATACTGACCACTAAAGATGAAGATCAGCTTGCAGCTGCAGGAAAACACACAACAGTAGGTGTAATTTAACATGCTAAAAAGGCGTAAGTATACACATTAGGAGGGTTGACTATTAGATGACTTATCTGCATACAGAACAAGCTGATGTTTGTAATCAGGAAATTCAAAGCATTATTTCTTCTTCGTAGGACAAAACTCAACAGAAGACGCAACGATATTGACCTTTAGCTGGTTTCTATGACACCAGTTGGTTGATGAATTCGTTTACTCGCGCTCACTAAACTAAGCCCGTTACTTCTCCTTAATACATCGTTTTTTAATTGCTCTACCATGCCATCGTAAAGGGTACCACATTGTTTCGCCACATTCCTCTGAAAAAAATGATCTGCAATCACTGATCGGCTTTACAACATAAATATCAAGCAGTTTTCACCTTAAATTTTCCAGTCGCTTAGGCAACATAAATTTGCCTACTTATAAGTAGCATAAACAATACAGGAAAATAAGATGTAGCTTGTCTGGTTCGTTTTCAGTCACGTTACGTCTAATTTTATTAAAATTCATGAAGGGGACTTATTTTATTGCTTAGCTCATATGTTTTGCCTTCTCTTTGTATGAGAAGAAATTCACGGCATATTTCACTATCTTTTTTCTACTTAATCAATGATGTTTAAACCATTTCTTGACCACCTGATTTCCAGTGAACCAAGTACAATTCCAAGACGAAAACATGACGAAGTTATCAACACACGAATTAGCATTACTATAAAATGGTTGAAGCTGTTATGCCTCAGTGCATGCAAACAGTAGACAGTTTGGAAAGAAACCGAAGGTATGAAAGTATGTGACAGGTAAACGTAGTAACCATTCACCTTCTTTCGGGGATAAAATCATGAAATGGCAAAGATAATTTTTCTTACTGCTACCATTTTAATCCTACATCTCTGCCACTAAGCAATAAAAACACCGTGAAGAAAACTCTGTGGCTTGAAGGATCACCAACGCCATCAATTACTAGTTTTATTTAGTGTATAAAACTTTTACACTTTATTTACAAGTGAAAAGAACTATGTTATTTAATCCAATAGCTTTTGAAAGAATCTGCTTTATGCACGAAATTTTTAAATGGGAACTGTTTGAATTTCAAGATGATTTTTAATTTTCTAAACGATTTTTATGACGTTAACCACCTTTACTGTTACTATTTTACTACATCCATACAGTAGTTGACAAGAAACAAAGTCGTTTGCAGATTGAACAACTAAACACCGTATCTTCGATAGGGTTCTTGAAAAAAACGTTGATTGCAATCAGTTGCACTATATAAAGTAACTTTCAGGACAGATCACTCGAATTCATGGGATCTATAAGTTCTCCGATTCGGTTTAACAATAAATGCTTCAGAGATATGCACTGCACAGAGTAGGTACCTCTTGTTTGGTAGTAACTTTAAAGGCCATTGTAACAATTGCTGAAATGACCAATCAGACTTCGGTATTTTACCTGGAAGAATACTTTTCCGTAAAATAAAGGAATGTAATTGGCTGTCTTATCATTTTTTAGCGTGGCCTTTGAAGTCACCCCTGTTTGGTTTAACAGTCTAACCTCATCTTCTCTCTTAGTGTGACGTTAATGGTTGTAGGACTAACTTGAACATAGCAACTCAGGGTATAGTACTAGTTTGGACTAAACGTTGGGCTTTCTTTTCAATCCGTCAATCATAGGATCCAATGAGAATAGCAAACCAAGGTCAACTCAAGAAAATAACACAGGCTGGAAACAAACGCTGAATGTAAGAGCGCATATCTGGTATTTCTAAATAATCCACGGGTGATGTAACAGCAAAATCTAAAAGTAAGCATGCCTTACCAGGTACCCAATATTCCAAAATAAACTCTGACAAAAATAACGCCGACTGTTGTACAACTAGCCGGTGTCAGAAAACACCGCATTTTAGTAATAGAAATACCATACGTGATGCAATTTTCTGAAAACGGACATCGATACCATCCATTCAAATGATTTCATTCGTTACAGATAACCGAAGGATTTCATCAGTTTATAAAGGAAGTAATATACTTGACTCATTGGACTGCAGATAAATAACTACACTATCACACAAGTAGAAAGTACTATCAAATGGTGGAATGTCTACCTTACTTTCTGGTAAGGATAAACTTTACTGAAGATTAACGGTACAGGTTCACGAAAGATCATTTTTGTATGATTGATATACTCATGGCACTCAATCAATGGATAGCAAAATCCAAACAAATTTCATCTAACTTGCTTTCGGTCGCTGTTGTTTATCGATTAAAATAATTTCTGCCAGAGTTGACATGCAACCCTTAAACGAGTTTATTTATTATCTTAAGAACTAACTCTGTGTAAGAAAGCCCAATGACTGAGAGTCAACCCAGCTCTTGTAAGAGCCGTGTTCTCCAAAGATCTCTACTCAGCTCCATATTGTCTAAATCTGTTATCAACAAACTACCTAATACTCTTGATTCTCCATCATTACCGTTTGCTGATCTATTAACGATATGATATGCTAAAAACCAACTAAAGGAAACCAATCTGACTGACACTAAAAAAACCATCAAGAATTCAATGCTTTCCAACCGAATATTAAAATATACGGAATAGTATACTACACCAAATGCCAATGGTGCGTGCAAATCAGGAGTGCTAATTAGCTGGAAGTCTCATCAGTCCTAGGCATATATCTAATGCAGTCAAGAAAACCATCTCTAAGTTATTATGGATGCTCCTCAAAGTATTTTGTAGATTTACGTAAGAAAACTTCTGGAATATGGAACCACCGCACTTGATGTGGGACAAATAGGTTACTAGATAAGTTCCAAAGGAAAAATATTATGATGATCCAAGTTTACTAAATTATTCTATATGACTGGGGAATACATACACTGGGCCTACCCCATTTGGGGGCATATGAGAACTACGGTAAACTTATGATGTTACACCAAGTATTAAACATTACTTGACACCCTCTACATGGGTTAGTCAAAGTAAACGGTTACAATAGACCCAGAGGGCAATAGTAGAAGGTAGAAACTATGTGATAAAGGTGAAGAGTTTCTTTTTAGTTAGAAACCCAAAGATCTGGAACTTCCCCTTGAGTAGTAGTATCATCTCACTTTCACCTGAAGACGTCCTCAAAGAAGGACTAGATCCATATATACTGCCTACAATACGATCTACAAATCCAAAACATCATTAGGTAAAAAAAAGATCAACCCGGCAATTCACTGCACGCAAGACAGTGTGAACTAGTAAGTTGAAGATCCTTCCTACCGTTATTGTTCTGTCATAAAGTAAGGGTGCGATGATTGCCGAAAAGACAATAACACTCTCTATATCCGCACAACGTATTACACTGAAGGAAAACATTGTAACTGCTTATTTTACAGCCTTACTATTCTTACACTGCTACCTTTTTTCTACTGTAAAGTACATATACCCGAAGGAGTTAAAGCATATCCAGGAGATGTAGGAAGATATACAGAGAACCATGTCTCCACGTTGTAGAGTGATATATATAGGTACGCCTTTACTGTAAAGAAAAAGAGTAAAAAGAAAGATGAGCACTGTTCAAATAACTAGTTACCCAGAAAATTTATTGCTACGTGGACAGAACTCTTGAATTCAAAGGAAGTGACATTTAACACCTGTTATGTAATCATTTCAATGAAATGAAGTCAGTTATTATGAAAGGCTGTGATTTGACGAGAAAACAAGGAAGACAATTAAATTTACAATGATGAAAACAAAAACCTCAAGTTAAAGACAATTATGAACTCTTAACTAGTATTCATCTTGTTACGCCAAAATTTAGGAGGGTTGAAAGCTCAAGGGTGAAGATAAAATAAGTTAGTTATATGATATGCTTCATTCATTAAGTAAAATAGGCTTCTGTTTAGAGGGAAGTAAACCTTGATCTGATACTGGTACTTCTTTATCTTTTTCTAATGTCAGAGAAGCAAGTTCAGCTTCTAAATCATCATAACTGGGATGTATTTCTGCTGAAGACAAAGATTTCTTTGAAGTATCAAGGAATTCTTCAAGTTCATGCTCCAAATCATTTGTTTCTTCTAAACCAAGAGAATTACGTCCTAAAGAAGCGAAGGCGTCTGATATCTAAAACAACAGAAAATATTTTAGAGATTACAATGTAATAGAACACAGGACAGAATTTTAATTTTTAGAACAATAGATAGGTGGATAATCAAGAAATAAAGACGCGGTAATGGTTGACTACTTCACAATCTTTAAGCATAGGGAGAAATGCTCACTATGCATCACATATTAAACACGTATACTAAGTAAGGAATTTCCTTGAATTTTAGACATCGTTTATAATATAAGAGGGTTTTAATGTAATTCAATTTTGTATTCTGAATAATAAATGAAACGTTTTTCATCTTAACAACAACATATCATCTACGGTATTCAGACAGACAAACAATATCAGCGTAGAACCATGAACATAAGCGCATCGATTGACGCTGTCAAAGTAGACAAAGGAATATAGGAGAAACAATTTGAAGACAAAGTTTAATGCAAATATTCATGCTTTAGAAGATATTAAAAAGTGAATATATCTGCGCCATTGTGACCGATTTTCAACTACATCAGCAAGAATCCTCAACCAGTGATTTGTATAATATTGGGGAGCCCAGTCACGACTCAGACAAACAGTCAGGAACTTCATGAACTACTAGTACCACATCTTAGTCTGGTCACCCTGAACCCTTTCCAACTTAATCCTACTTCCTGTAGCATAGCACGTCGACGTAGGCAGTGGCTGGGCATGAGCAATATATGTCCAAGCCATCTCGAAACAAACAAACAAACGAAAGCGGGATACACTCAGACACCTTGTGCACATCCATGCAATAGGCAGTGAGCCACACTTGTTGTGTGAGGGCTAGTGATACTACCAGGCTGCCCAAACCTTGGTAGATAGAGTGCGGCTTGAACTCGTGACTTAAAGTTGATAGTAACCTCCTTAAACCACTGGGCTACATCATATCATGCATGTGTGTCGTTTCGGTTGGTACATAGAAATGATTTGTCGGGGTTAAGTGGAAATGAATAATAACAATAACTATACGATAATCGTAATTAAAATAGTAATAACAGTCAGAACAATAACAATAATGCTAGGAGTAATAACAACAACCAAATCAATTCATTTTGAGAGCTTTTGTTAATGCACAAATGATGAAGATGAAACTGGCGTTAAAGGTCAATGCTAGAGTCGTTCTATTTGCTTACAAACTAGTCTAAATTCATTCATATATCTTCGGTGTTTTAATTTTCGACCATTACCTTGAAGAAATTCAAACCAGACTTTAATACGAAATGTTGGAACTATTTTAGTTCAAACACGCTCTGACTTACACCAATATAAACTATATCAAATGACTGAATATGTATTACACCCAATGCCTATTAGAACAAAACTAATAGACAGGACTACATATCACACAGATTACGGTAACATTTCCTTGATTTATTAACTTTTACAATCGAATTTTTGAGGTTGAATTCCCAAGAAATTCAATGAAATGACAACTCGAAGGTATTTCACAACAAATTTTGACAAGTGACGGTAAATTCGCACTTCTACCTTGTAGTTCCGTTAACTACACTTTCATCTATGTTAGTAACGAAGTTCATGATGATAATATGTGACCGTTCCACAAGAATATGACACAAATAGGATAGAAGTGAGGTTATATATAGGGTAGAATAATACAGTTATCTTTTACGCCATTAATAATGTTTGTTTAAAAGTGCTTACATCTTGACTTTCATGAATTCTATCCATTACATCATATACGATCCCTTCCGCTTTACTTAAAGCATCAGATCCACCTACAGCGTGTTTCAGTGCTTCATTTACACTACTCAAAACGCGTACAATGTTTCTGTTTTCCGTCGCTGATTCTAGGTCAAGTAACATTGTCTCAAGATTGTTAAGCTGAATCTGTTTCTGTTCCAGAGATTTTTCGATTACTTTTGTACGCCTTAACAAAGACTTCGCTTCTGAATTCCTGTCACGAAACATCAAAAAAAAGACAAAAGCATGAAGATAAAATGGAACTTAATTCACAAGTGTCATATTATAACACAAGTAAAATGAAGACAGACGACACGTAGAACATACTTTTTGTTTAGTAATAGAGACTTGATCTGATCACGACGCTGATCAATTGTTGTCTCTAATCTTTTCTCCTCATTTTCTAATTGCTTAATTGTAGATTTAAGCTGAACTATCCCATTTAACGCAGATAACTCTGTTTTGGCAGCTTCAGAATCAGATGGCTTGGTTGGTCGGGCATTTATATTGTCGCTAACACGAATAATCTGAAAAAAATAAAAACATCAAGTGAGGTACTAATAAACGATATATATATATATGGGAAAATGTTTTCTTATTCGATTCTTCTCCTACCAAATATTACATGAAAGTTACGGCTGTACTAAGACTAACCGCCGAATGCAGTTATGTTATGAAACACAACTTAATGTAGTATAATACAGAGAAATATTCTTGAAACGCACTGAAATACTCAAACTAGTTGTGGTCAATGGCTGTTCGCTTCACTAAGCTGCTGAAATATCCAAAGACGAAGTGTAGTCTGTAAATGGATATAAATGTAAATACTGATGACCTGAGACTGACTGACCAAATCAACGTAGTCTCGCACACAGGTGTATCGGTTTAAGTTGCCACACTTCATAGAAGTACAAAAAGAACAGGTGGAGAGAAAGAGTGTTATCAAAGTGGAAAATGTTGTATGATAAAATAAACAATCTGAAGATAAAGGTAAATATGAGTATTTAAGTTTTAGATGTCAGGAAATGGATACATCTGCGCCATTGTAACCAATTTTTAACTATGTCATCAAGAGTTATCAATCACTGATTCTTTTAGACTCGGGACCCCAACCAGTCAGTCTCCATCTCCCTACATGCCTCAGGCCAACAACCAGGGGCTTCATCCACTGGTGCCAGGTCTTGATCGGGCCACTCCGAATTCACTTCCAACCTAATCCAAGTTCCCCATGCATGGCACTTCGAGACAAACAGTGGCTCGACATGCGCAGTACATATCCAAGCCATCAAACGTCGACTACAGTTCACAACGTTACCAATCGAATTGCCTTTCTTGCCTAGTAGCCTTCGCCTGACTCCAACATTGCTCACATGGTGGTTTCATTACAGGTATGAAATGCTACGAAGACACCTGTGACCAAAACTCTGCAACCGCTTTGTGTCTGTTACTTTTAACGGCCATCTTTTACAGCCGTAAAACAGGACAGAAGGAGTTGTAGCGCAGTATACCTGACCTGAGATGTTTATTTGTATTTCGGGCACTTCTGATGGGACAAGTAAAAGTGCGGAGCTGTGGATCATTGATCTCAGTGCTTGACTTCCAACCAGTGGGCCACGGCTTTGAATCCCGCTCCGTCTACTACGTTCTAAGTATTCGTATAGTACCATTAGCTTTTACGCAATAGTTGTGACTCAATGTTTACTGTATGAATCTGTATATGGTTGCCAAGTTGCAATCTAATCCAATTTTCATTTTGAAAGGCGAATGAAACTTGATGAGCATGATTTATACTACCACTTTGTATACACTATGACCAATCTCTTATTACCAACCCGAATTTTACGTTTAGAAACCAAATATTTAACTGTTAAAAAGAGATAATGCCGGTTATTTTTTGGCTTCAATGCAATTCGAAATCTATCACAAAACGGGTCTTGTACGTACCTTGATCAGTTGGGAGTTGGAAGTAGAAGTGATTTCCACGGAGACGCAATGCTTAGTACTGTTCATTAAGTCCCATATATATTCACGAGTAGCAGTATGTGAGTAAAATGATGATAAGGCTGAGTTGAAAAGGTCTAGTTCATAAACAGGCGAATGCGGTAACAATCTCTGGTCATGATAATTTTTATGGAACCAAGACAAAAATTCCACAGCAGAAGTTTCAGCAAACTGACTAAATACAAACTGTTGGTTTGATACATCAGATTCTGTTGCATTGGATAAGTGTTGACTACGAGGTATGAAAACAGATTAATCAGAAGCTATTGTTTTAAAACAATTTAATATGCGAATCAAAAATATTAAATAAAAATCTTATGTGAGTCGATAAAATATGCAATATCTTATAACTAGTTCATCAAAATACAAACCTCATAAGTAGTAAAACTATCGCCTTTTCAACGTAGCACATTGGTTATTAACCCTTACAGTTCCATTGGTAGAGCACCAGGAAGGAAACCCGGTGGTCACTGGTTTGAATCCCGCAGCGGCTCAAGTTCTCATTTCACTTAAAATCATCACCCAGTACAAGAAAGTAAATCTGCTATATTTCGGATTTACTCTGGCTTGACTTTGCACAAACAGATAGCAGATAAGTCTAACAACTATTTTAAAACAACAAAAGGAACAGACAAAAACATGCAGGTAAACTAAAGTGAGATTTTCGTTTACAAGAAACATACAACGGGTAAGAGTACCATGTCACGGATAGCTCCAGAGTAGACTTCCACCAACATTTGTTTTAAGTGAACTTTACAAAAGAGAACAGTTATTTGGTATTCAGCTATACGTTAAATCACAAGATATCGTCAAAAGAAGCACCAAACGAGAAGTGGAATACAATTACATAAAACTAGATAAAACTGCATCGTTTCTATTCACTACAATTAGGAGACAAGCGAAAAGATCAGAAGAAGTAAAAAGATGTTTAAATCGGCAACATGAAAAACATAGAAAGAACGGTTGCACAATAAAATCCCTGGACCTTAAAAAAAGATAAAGCGTTGGTCGGTTTTTACCAATGATTTCAATTTTTAGCCTAACAAACTAAACTCTTTAATCATCGATCAGTAACATGAAAACATCTAACAGAAATATGCACTGCCCAGTAAAGCTGGAGCCCAATTAATGAACTCATTCACTAAGGCATTGTCTTGGCCTTGGTAGTTTTAAGCGTTTTTCCAACCCTATCCAACTTCAGCCGACGTCTTACATCCGCGTAGTAGGTGTTCATGTAACATACTTTATGTGTCTGTTGATGCATAAGAAACTATAGTGAATTTAAGTTGATTAACTGAATACTTTTGCTGCTTCAAGCTCCCAGTTACGTTTTAGTGCATAATTAGGTTACCACAAGATTACTTTAAGGTCTCATCAAACTTGAAGGTAATATTAAAAGGAATACATCTTAAAAAGGACTGATCCAGTATATATGCTGCTGTCGGACAAAGATATGCCAAAAAAATGTGAACTCTCTGGCCGTTATTTTGGTTGATATAGACGGTCGAGATCGATTATTGAACGCTCAAAATGGTATAAATGAAAATCTACGCGTATGGTATGATCTGTACTTACACCTAGTCTCCTTCTAAATCTTTTACTCTATGTTCTTAACTTCTGATCTAAAAATATGTTGCCTTAACTCCTCGATTCCTGATGATTATCTTTATTGGTTCGCAATTACTGTTTTCGGCTTTAGCCGCTCTAGTGATATGAAACAGCCAGTTTGATCAGTCTTTAGTTGTGGCAGCTTTTAAGTATTCTATTCACGCCTGTTCCTAAGGCATATGACTGATTTTTATAAACTGCGAAGTCATTCTAACAAGATGGATGAATGATTAATTTCAGATGCCCAGACGTGGTATTTTCAGTAGTTTTATGTTAAACTACAATTATGAATGGCGTTAGATAAATGATTAATGCAAGCTTTTTACCAGTCCCCAGCAAAATATTAAATTTTATCGTAGTGCGTAAGTTGTGCAACTAGCCAAAATCTGTCATTAAGTTGCTGATCATATATTTCTGAAGCCGTGTGTGATTTCATCAATCTTCATTCACTGTAGAAACTTGAAAACCGATAAGTATCAGGCAGAAAAAACAGTGATGCCTTCGAATTAGAACTACATACGACTGTGCTTAACAACCGTTGGTAGAAGAGTATGCTTGAGAAAGACCAACATTTGTAAATTTATACATAAAAAGATCTTGAGAATAGAGATAACAGTCGCCTGTTGCTAGCATACAGAATGTATAGTAATTGTTCAGCTGCCATTTCCCTTTGAACATAATATTAACGATATTCTTTACTGGGAGTTGAATAACCAATTTACGACAACACATAACTTATTTTCACCCTGCACTTAAACTTTGGACGCATTTTTGCTATCTATATGGAGAATTGCCAGGGATAATAAGCGTCAACCATATAAAGCAACATGAAGAAATCTCGAAAGTTGGTTCCGAAACCTAAAATTACTGAGTAAAGGAGGTGATTGACAATGTATAGAAGCAAGATGTAACGTCATCAGACAGATCTGCATCGCTGACTATTATTTTATGATAAAGGAGAGAAGTCTGCGTTTAACAACTACAAGGGAATCAGTTTGACCACTATCGTCTCGAAGATCTGAGGGTCTATGGTTGGTTGGTTGACCCACAACTGCAGCTTCAGAAATAACTAAAGAAGACTACGCAGTTTTCGACCTAAGAAGCAGTGCAACGATCAAGTCTTTACCCTTCGAAGGGTTTTAGCATACAAGTATTTTTGTAGCACTGTTTGCGCACGGTGAGACTGTGGCATAAATAATTTCGAGGTCAGGCGTCAGACACTAAGCCAAGAGAGCAAGTCAGTCGGTGTTGCGGACAAGCATCAACTTAGGTAGCTCGGATACATGTTGTCTATACCGAAGCAGCATCTACTTTCAAACTGAATATCTGCTGAAGTAGGAACGAGTACAAGGAAGGGTGGCCAGAACAAGGTGTGGCTATATCCATGAAGTTCTTGACTGTTGATCTGAACCGCGTAGGGAGGTGAGAGCTGCTAGCTTGGGATTTAGGAGTGAACAGAAACCAACGTTTTAAGAGCCCTGGTGATATGGCTGAAAACCGGTTACAATGGTACGGTTGTGCACGCCCTTTGACATCTTCAAACTTTTGAGATTTACCAACCTTCATCTACTTATTTTCTCTTCATACACATTTTTTTGTGTGTTGCTGCTTTTCTATTCAATCCCTCTTTATATATCGCTGCAACGTATGAAAACTTAGACTCATGACGTTTTGTGTCAGTTACATTGGTTTTTCAGTTCATCTCTCTCCACAGAAACTTATTCATTGTAAGATATATTGGGATAAAAAACAGAAAACTAACCCATTGAAGTAATGATACGCCCATGATATTGGTTGCTGCACCGCGTATGAAAATACCGTGAAAATATTTCCTAGAATACTCCTAGGAGGAGTGATTGTTTCCAGTAAGCCTTCTGATACCATATCAGAGATAACTTCTCCGAGTGACTGGGGAAATAAATCCACGCCTTCGACGGGAAAATGTCGAGTAAACAGTTTCTGAAGTGACTGTTTACAAACAACAAATGCGTTTTGACTTTTTGCATATGATATTAAGATCCTTCGCCAAAACGTAATTTTAGCGTTATAACCGACTGGATCTATAATCTTTGATCTTCGAATGGGCTGCATCAATGAAAACATCGCATCATCATCATCCCATATATCCGGTAAGTGAAAACCAGCTGATTTCTCTTCGGTCATTATGTCTGGACATAAAGGTAACGTGCCTTTCGACTTTTGCGGATCAGTCCTATCCAATCCAATATCCAATATCCAATATTGATAGTGCGAGCGTAGAAAACTAGTAGTTTTTGATCTCTCGCGTCTAGTTCTTAGGGCTTGGTTCCAGTTGTTCGGTTCACTCCTGCAGTGGACGAGGAAATGCCCTCTGCTTTCTTGCTTTTAGCTTCGGTGAGGTGGATGTTTTGTGGGTTAGTAGGTTGTAATTTGTAGAGTGATTAGGGAGCTACGGGCTGCTGGGAAGTTTAGAGAACAACCGTGACTCCTGTCTGTGTAGGTACCTGAAAGAGAATATTAAGGTAGTGGTAAAGGAATGAAGAGAGAAATAAGGAAGAGTAAAAAAAAAAAATAAATAAATAAATAAAATAAAATAATAAAAATAAAAAAAAAAATAAAAAATAAATAAAATTAAAAATAAAAATAATAGTAATAATAATGTAGGGAAGAGGAAAGGGAAGGAGAATAAAAGAAGGGGTGAAGAGAGAAATGAGAACGAAAGAAAAGTATTTGGGAATTGCCCGAATGGTCGCGTGGGTTTGGTTCCTACAGAAGAATTAGTAGGTAATGTGGGTGTATTAAGGAGAGAGATAGTGAGTGGTAGTTAGGAGGGAGTTGGGGGTACTGAGGTTGGTGACTACCTGAGTACGTCCGTGGTAGTCCATGCGAGGTGACATAACTGTCTAATCGCCTCTTGAAAGAGTCGATTGAAGGAGCTATAACGATGTGTCGCGGTAAGGCATTCCATAAAGCACATACTCTCAGGGAGAAAAATTTGGACCTGAGTGTGGTGTTGGCTCTCTGGTGTGCTATCTTAAAGGGGTTTCCTCGTGAAGATCGTTCAGTTGCAGGCAAAATTGATTTGTTTGCATGGTCTGCCTGATGGGCGATCTTGTATGCCATAATGAGGTCACCCCTTTTCCTGCGATAACCCAAGGTAAATAGGTTGAGGTGTTTAAGTCTTTCAGGATACGTCTTTCCCCTTAGCCCCACAACTGATTTTGTTGCAGTTCTTTGTATTCTTTCAAGGAGATTAGAGTCTCTCTTGAGTGTTGGAGGAGCCACCGTATTGAAGACCTCTAGGTGCGGCCGCACGTAGGATTTGAAAATGGTGAGGAAGAGTTCGGGAGTGAGGGCGCCAAGCTGTCTACGCAGAAAGTGTAGAATGGCGTTCGCTCTGGTTGTCATACCTTTGTAGTTGGAGCTGGTGTCCAAGGTGTCGGAGAAGTTGAGCCCCAAATCTTTCTCCATGGACACTCTGGTGATAGCACGGTTGCTCAACATGTACTGGAAGTCGGTCGTACTTGCCTCATTTTTACTGATGTGCATTACTTTGCACTTTTCCAGTTGAAGCTCAGACCATTTTCCGACGACCAGAGCTCGAGTTGCTGCAAGTCCTTTTGTAGTGCTGCACAGTCGGCTTCTTCGTTTACCACCCTCCAAATTTTTATGTCGTCAGCGAAGAGGAGGATGGGTGAGGATATTTTGTCTGGCAGATCGTTGACAAAGAGGAGGAACAGAAGCGGTCCTAGGATTGCTCCTTGGGATACTCCTGACGTCGACGGTCTCCACTCCGACCTTATTCTGTTCACTTTAGTGCAGAACTGCCTCCCTTCCAGGTACTCCTTGAACCAAGAGAGTAGGGGTCCACTTATACCAGCTGACATGATCTTGTGAAGCAGTACTGTGGGTGGGACACTGTCAAATGCTTTGGCTAGGTCGAGAAATACAGCATGTACAGGTTTTCTATTATCCCAGCTTTGTGTCCAGTCGTCCCAGGCAGTTAGTAAGTTGGTGGCACATGAGCGACCACTACGAAAGCCGTGCTGAGCAGTGTGGACAGTGTTTTCTCTATTGAGGAATTCCCAGATGGTGTCAGCTACCAGGCTTTCCAACACTTTCGACACAATAGGGAGTAGGGCAATCGGCCTGTAGCTGCCAGGGTTTTTTC
The DNA here is from genome assembly GCA_944470555.2 of Heterobilharzia americana. Classification (NCBI taxonomy): domain Eukaryota; kingdom Metazoa; phylum Platyhelminthes; class Trematoda; order Strigeidida; family Schistosomatidae; genus Heterobilharzia; species Heterobilharzia americana. The sequence continues at coordinate 162,053,281 of OX104127.1, read as the reverse complement.
TGTCTCCTCCCTTGAAGATGGGTGACAAGATGGCACTCTTCCATTCTTTAGGGAGTTTGCACGAGTCTATTGAGTGCTCAAAGAGGTTGCGAAGTGGTTTGGTAAGCACCTCGGCGCAGTTTTTCAGAACCACTGGTTTCAGATTATCGCAGCCAGGGGACTTGCCCGGACGTAGCCTAGATAGCTTCTCGAACACCTTTTTCTCTGTAATAGAGACGTGACAGAGGTATTCGTTATTTGCGACCTGGTCGGTGTCGTGGCGAGTCGGTGTGGATCTTGTGTCAGTGCTGAGTTGGGCTTGGAAGTGTGAGCTCAAAAGCTCGGCAATCTCTAGACTGCTTAGCACACTCCCGTCATGGCCTGTGACAAGATTCACTCCCTTACTGGTCGACTTTCTTCTTGACATGAAGCGGTACAGGTTTTTGGGGTTGCTTTGTAACCTCGCTGCCAAGTTTGTTTGGTAGGAAAATCTGTCGTTACGCACTCTAATGTTACAGAGATTGCGAATCCTTTTATAGTTCAAGAAGTCAGACTCCCTGCGTGATGTAAGCCACTTGAACCAAGCCTGCTTCTTGCTCCGGATAAGCCTCTCTGTCCCACGCTTTAACCATGAGGTTCTCATTGATTGTCTGTGTGTTACTTCTGGTACACTGTGACTGATGGCCCCAGTGATTATTTTCTTCACCTCCAACCAGTGTTCATCTATTGTGAGATGAGTCCAGTCCACTGGCCATGATGCATTCATGAGGTAGTCCCTCATGGTCTCATAGTTGGCCTTGCTGTAGCAAGGGAAGGTGTTGGGCGTCTCCAGTTGCAGAGCCTCCCTAGTTATCATGGAGAAGGTGATTACAGCGTGGTCACTGAGGCCAAGGGGAGGTTGGATGCAAACATCCTCAATGAGAAGTTCATCGTTCGTCAGAACGTAGTCAAGGCGCGATGCGTTTCCGTTAGGTCCCCAGCGTGTAGCATCACCCACTTTCTCTGAGAGGCCAGCAGTCTTAATTGCATCCTTCAGCTTCTGATTGAAGGATCTGATGCGTCTCCCTTCCGTCTCGAAGAGGATGGACGGGGTGTTGAAGTCGCCGGCAATGACTACGGAATCGTAATTTGCAGAGGAAGTCGTTAAGATAGCCTTGATGATCATTTCCTTATGTGTAGGGGAGCAGGTGGGGGACCGATATATGACTCCGAGCAGGTATTTGGTACTGTGGAGAGTGAAGTAGCACCATAGGGACTCTGGGAGCTGGGTTAAGGCCGTATCGCTAACCATCCTTGCCTTTAAACAAGAGTTTACGTAGATAGCCACTCCTCCTCCTGCTCTATGTTCCCTGTCCCTGCGGAAGAGTTCCATGCCAGTAACATGCATCTCTTCGTCGGAGATGTCTGGCGAGAGCCAGGATTCGGTGATGAATATGATGTCGGAGTGCTGATGTGCACGCAGCGTCCTCATTTCTGCTACCTTCCCTCTTAGCCCCCTAACGTTGCTGTACATACATATTAGAGTGTGCCTGGTGAGGGGGAGGTCTGGTTGTGTATTTTCGCAGGATGACAGCTTATGTGGTTGGGTCTACCCTCGCCAGTCCTCATAGGACTGGCATTGTTCCGTTTTTTGGTGTTTTGTTATTAACTTGGGTGGGGGCTGTGGCAGTGGTAGCTTCTTTACTTGATGTATCTAACTCACTGGTCAGCGCCTGTGTGACGACCACTGACTCCAGGGTCTTGGTGGTTGTCGTCTCTCCTCTTGCCTTGTGGGTCTAGGCTTACTTTCACATATACGTATTGAGCCACCCATGCGATCCTTCGCATTATACCATGCCTGTAGAACGTCTGTGAGGGAGGCATATGAGTCGAACTGGACGGCGAGTAGTCTGGGATTGGGTATGGTCTTCAGGTGCGCTGGCCTTGGCAGTCTACTGACGCTGTTGGCCGGTATACTGTTGAGACCAACTTTGGTTGAGAGCCATTGCCATTGTTGGACGTCATGAAAGTACCGATCTTTGACCGAGCGGTCACTTGGCAATTCTGGAATCCCATGTACAACTATAGTGTTGTTTCTGTTGGGATTTCCAACCGCTGACTTTCTCTCCTCCTCTCTTATTGACCATGGCTTGTCAGGCCTGGCCCGAATTTTACAGGCATTAACAACGTCCGGTTGTCGCGAGAGGAGGAGTGTGTCTTCAGCCTCTTTGGTAGTATTTAGGGACACACGTAAAGGGGGTGGCTTATCTCGGGGTGCACGGCTTCCTCGAGAAAGGCGACATAAAGTTGCAGGGAGGGGAGGGAGTCCTAGCATCTGACAGTAGTCGGTCCACATTCGGCTGTCAAACCGTTCCCTCTCGACCAACAATGAGTCTGTCGATACATCGACGTTGAACAAAATGATCGAGTTGGTCCTCCTGTGACCTGGGTTCGTTGTGGGTGGCACGCTTGACTTCCCAATGGGTTTGAGTAATTCCACTGGTTGTTTCTCAGTCACGGTGTGTAAGGTGTTTGGAATGGGTTTCGTAGAGGCTTTAGCGGTCGATGTCTTTGGCCATACGCTTGACGTCCCCTGGGGCCGGGTAGGAGGTATGGAGACTTGACCTAATATGGTCCCCACGCGAGGTGGCGTGCCCACAGCTGGAGCTCTAGGTCTGTTTCCAGGTCTCTCTGTGTTATCTTTTGGTGTTAACCCTACTTTATTCGAGGGTGCTGGTAGCTTTTGCGTGGCGGAGAGCATCTCCTTCAGGCTTTCTGTGCGGAGTGCGGGCATTTTCCTGCACTCTGGACAGATGTACCAGAACCACTTGCATGGTTGTCTCTTCATCAGCTTATAGTATTGTCGGGGGACTTTGGTGTCGCAGTGGCAATGCGCCCATCGTTGACATAGGTTGCATGCAAATGCCTCATCGACTACCGAAACAACTTTGGTGCAAACACTGCAGCCATCGGGTGTCGTAATACAGCATTCCTTGCATGAATTAGGTGCTACGGATTGTGACGAACTGCCTGTGGCTGCCTTGTGCTGAAGCCTTTTACGTCGTCTTCTATTTCCAGGCATGGTATGATCCTTGCTCAAGATAGGACTAGTTTGTGACGGGCTAGTGCTACTCTGTGTCACCTGTCTGATGGCTACTGGAATTCTAGAAACATGGGTTGGCCACTTCTTTAGAAGTTCGGTGTTCTGCCCTACCTCTGTTTGTATTCTAGTACAGACTAGTGTGTTGTCTAGGGTGTTTTTGGCCGTTTTTGTGCACGACCGCGTTATCCGTGTCAAAGCTTCAGACCTAGCGTTTTGGGCAGACATGTCGCTATGATATAAACTTCTTGGGAAAACAAGTAGTTAACAACAATAAGAGGGTTGAAGACTGAATGCAGCAAAAGGACAGAATAGAAAAGGGAAGATAATTTATGTTGGCTCACCTTCAGACACTTGTCACTTGATCCTCTGCTCTTGACCAACGAGTTTAACCGTAAGCTCCAGATGCGTATGTATAACCAGGAAAGATATTTCCTGGGGAATGACCTCCGAGGAGAACCGAGAGCTAAGGCAGTTTGGCAGTTGAAACGCCCAAGAACCACTGACAGGAGGTGGACCGGTTGGTTCAAAGGAATAATAATGCCAATTTTCAACTGTTGAGAAGTGGGCTGACGAATACGCAGGGGTGAGGTGCGTGGACGGACAGAAGTGCTGCAAACGTTCGATCTTTTTAGATTGAGTATTGTAAGTGGGAGTTTTTCAATGTGGAAAAATCCAAAAGCTGAGAGACGAGAGAAAACACGTCACTATTCAAGGAGCGCGCCACTGCCACTGTCCTGAATCCATCATGTGGTTTCTGTCTTATAAGAATACGTTCTCTGCTCCGAATGATCACTGTTATTTTCCTGGTTCTGAAACAGCTGACAGGGCAAAACTAATCCATTATCATCAGTCTGACTAACTCAGGTAACAACGGCTTGGCGAACTTGCATTCAAAGTTCGAATATCCAATATATTTTTACAAGGTGCTGTAAACCAATTGATTTCCGGCTGGGGTTAGTCAAAGGCGAAGCGAAAATTTAGATAACCACAGAATTTACAGCTCAGTCGGTAGAGCAAGAATCCGAAAAACCGTGGTCTTTTTCGAATCCTGCCGTCCCCCAAATTTTAATTATAACTTCAGTGATCATAAAGTGTCAGTCACTTATCAAACAGTCAGCTGCCTGTAAGAGGGGATACTAACTGTGGTCTTTAAGATTCTGTGTGACGTATGGATCGCAACACCACAAGACTCCAAGTGTAAGTCTATCCGCTATTTTATCTCATGTGAAGAGCGGACCGTGACAACTTCCGGGAGGGAGCTCAAAAGTTAACATACGCTGAATTTGAACGACCTATTGTGGGCCATCAAACATGTTGTCTTTTGCTATACTCTTCAGAGAAGACATTTAGGTTGGTGCTTGGGATTAGGGCTTACAAACCATGAGTAAGGGTGAAGGGGGTTATGAGCGATATGGTACACCAAAGCCGCTTCTCCCCTGATCCCCTTATACCGTACTATGGGAAGCCTAAAGACTAGTAAGCGATCTGGGTGAAACGGCTGCTTAGCCAGGTCACTCCAGTCCATAGCTCTTCATTTAAGCCGTCCTGGGACGACTGTGCGCTACTTCAGGTGTAGGAGCACAAAAAGCGTTTTCTTCCGGATGTGGACGAATAATGATCCATACACTGCAGTGGAAAGTGCGGGAGTTAGACCCCATGCAGTTCAACAGAGAAATTTCAAGGCCTTATATGTTATGCTGACCGCAAGGCGACAGCAGACAGAAGCTCCACAAGTTTCACGCAGGGTGCCCCTAGATCTCCTTCACTGTTTGAATACCAGGTATTTATTTCCCCCACTGAGCAAGAAATAGAAGCGCATCTGTGTTTGTCCGCAGCCATTATCTCAAACTTCTCCATGTTCGAAGGGCGCAGGTTTCCAGTTGCTCAATTAACAGCTTTAGGGAGGTCTTCCTTGATGACCGAAACACTCATGGATATTTATATCTCATGCCGAATCTTCAGATCATCGGCATATATTGGTGAATGAGAATTTTGAGCTATTGGTGTGTCATTTATCAAGGCAGAGAACAACAGCGTACCAAGAATGGAATTCAGAGGCAGCTCACTCAGCGTATGAAACTAAATAGACGGGGAGAAGCCACTTGCAACGGAAAGTTGATCTGACTGGGTAATTTTATGTTCTCTTTCATGAGCTGAAGCTTCTTGCACAAGATGCCATGGTTATTGCCACCGAAGACCTGAGAGAAGTCAAGCGGCCAAATAAGAACGGGTGTTTTTTGCTTAGCTCTGAGTCTAGCTATGCACGCTATCAACAGGTTGGTATTACATGAATTTTCAGGTAAGAATCCATGTTAACCGTTGGTTAGGATTGATTTCTGCTGTAAATAGTCACTCAACGGGTCAAGAACCTTTCTCTCCATTATTTCTGAGACTGAAGAGGCCAGGAAGGTAGGTCTGTGGCTGGAGGCAAGCAGTTCATTTCCACTCGTTTCCGGCAGGGCGACAATTTATTTCTGGAAGCGAACGCTTGGGTAGGTTTGCCGGCAGGACAGTTGTGACATAAGCAAACCCTCTGAGTACTCTCGGGTGAATATCATCAACCCTTGAAAATGCGTCTGGATTCAAGCTCCCTATGATTCCCTTGATTTCAGTGCCCCAAAGTCTTTATGATATAATCCCTCCGAGGTTCGACTGTCTACAGATGCCATGTCTGTCGCCTTCGATTTCGGAACTTGCGTATCCACTCCAGGTCTTTAATCATTTTCGGTAAAATAGATCCAGTCACTTGTCTTATGCCGCCCGGGCATATGCAGCGGATGATTGTGACCAGCAATACATCTAAACAGCTGTTTACTCCAGAAGACATAATGATTTGTTTCTTTCCAAACTTTTACAGCCTCAGTAAGGAAACAACATTTGGATACTGCCTGCAAAAATGGCATGTGTTGGTATAATTCATTATTCGAAATATATCATTATCATTGGCTGAATTTTTCGATGGATGCAACCTCTTTCCTGGGACCGTGGTGTCGGCGGGGTACTCCAAAAACACATTGATAGCTAAGTCCTCGGTTTGTCACGAAAACATTGGTCAGTTTGTGGGATAGACAAAGGAAGAAAATTTAGGGAGAAAGGGGCAAGCGAAAGCAGGTGCTCTTGAACAAAGAAAGTTTGGGTAGGTCCGACGAATGAAAGAAGGAAAATGTCGGAAAGATTATCTGTACAAATAATAGTAGTCATGTTTGATGCGCAGTTACGATAAAGGAGAGTTGCCAATGCTGCCTATGAAAAGTGAAGAGGGTGGTATACCAGCCAGCTCATCTAGAACACATTATCACTGTTATTATTATTACACCCTATCAGCATCCCTTCAGAAGCGGTCGAACTACATGTGACATAACATTATTCCTCTTACTCATGGCGACAAGGCTTACAATAGTCCTATCGATATGGGTGGAATGTTTAGTGGCATATTTAAGGATGGTCACTTGAAACTTACACTTGTTTCCTGCGATACTAGTGTGGTCTGCATCACAAAAGGCCGGGATCCACCAAAGATCTGGGACCGTTCCGCAGGACCTAGAAGTGAGTGCGAAGGTATTGGTTGGTTTACACTAGCTCGAACACCGCCAAGAGTCCGATGACAATCCCCTTCCCTCGCACCAATCGGACGCTGTGAATACCGGCGAAACTCGGGCCAGGCCTAACTAGCCACGGTTAGTCAGAGAGGGGAGAGAAAATCAGCTGCTGAGAACCTAGACAGAAACAACACGATAGTTGTATGCGGGATTCCAGAACTGCTAACCGACCGCCCGGCCGGAGATCGGTGCTTCCACGACATCCAGCAATGGTAGTGGCTCTCGACCGAAGTCTGCCTTGACAGTATACCGGCCAACAGCGTCAGTAGACTGCCAAGACCAGCACACCTCGAGTCCATGCCCACCTGCAGACTACTCGCCGTCCAAATCGGCTCATATGCCTTCCTCACGCGTGTGACAGTGTGAAAAACCGCATGGGTGGCTCAGTGCGCATGCATGAAAGTAAGACTAGGCTCGCGAGGCAAGAGGAGGGACTGTAACCGCCAAGAGCCCTAGAGTCAGTGGTTCTCACGCAGGCACCGACCAGTGAGTCAGATACATCGAGTAAAGAGGCATCCGCTGCCACAGCCCCCACCCAAGTTGAAAACGAAACACAAAAAAACGGAACAGTGCCAGTCCTATGAGGACTGGTGACGCTAGACCCGACCACGTAAGTGCTTCCCCCGCGAAAATACACAACCAGCCCTCCCCTCTCACCGGGCACACCCTAACATGTATGTATAGCAACGTTAGGGGGGTTGAGGGAAAGTGGCAGAGATGAGGACGCCGTGTGAACGTCAGCACTCTGACACCATATTTATCGCTGAAACCCGGCTCCCGCCAGACATCTCAATGAAGGGACGCACGTTAGTGGCATAGAACTCTTCCGCAGGCACAGACGGCTCCCAGCAGGAGGGGGCGTGGCCTTCCATGCGGGCTTCCGTTTAAAAGCCAGGGGCGGTTGACGACACCACCCGTAACCCAGCTCCAGAATCTCCGTGGTACAACCTCAGTACCCACTATACCAAATACCTGCTCCGAGTCATATATCGGTCCCCCACCAGCTCCTCTGCACATAAGGAAATGGTCATCAAAGCAATCTTGACGACTTCCCCTGCAGATTAAGATTCCATAATCATTGCCGGTAACTTCAGTACCCCACCCATCCTCTTCGGGGCGGAAGGGAGACACACCAGGTCCTTCGGTCAGAAACCGAAGAATGCAATTAAGACCGCCAGCTTCTCAGAGAAAGTGGGTAGTGCCACACGCTGGGGACCTGACGGAAACTCATAGTACCTTGACTACGTTCTGACAAACGACGACCTTCTCACTGGGGATGTATGCATCCAACCTCCCTCAGTGACCACGCAGTAGTAATCTTCTCCATGATCACTGGGGAGGCCCTGCAACCAGAGACACCCAAAACCTTCACCTGCCACAGCAAGGCTGACTACGAGACCATGAGGGCTATCTCATGAATGGAACAGTGGGACGGGCCCATCACACAATAGATGAACACTGGTTACAAGTGAAGAGAATAATCGCTGGGCCATCAGTCACAGTGTACCAGAGATAACACATGGACTGTCAGTCAGAACCTCATGGCTAAAGAGTTGGATGGAGAGGCCAACTCAGAGCAAGAAGCAGGTTTGGTTCAAGTGGCGTTCATTACGCAGGGAGTCCGACTTTTTGAACTACAAAAGGATCCGCAACCGCTGTAACATTAGAGTGCGTAGCGACAGATTCTCCTATCAAACAAACCTGGAGGAGAGGTTACAAAGCAATCCCCAAAACCTGTACCGCTTTATGTTGAGAAGAAAGTGGACCAGCAAGGGAGTGAATCTTATCATAGGTCCTGACAGGAGTGTACTAAGAACTCCAGAGATTGCTGAGCTTCTGAGCCCCCTCTTCCAAGCCCAACCTAGTACCAGCACCAAATCCAAACCGACTCGTTACGACACAGACCAGGTCATAAATAACGAATACCTGTGCCACATCCCAATCACAGAGAGAAAATCGTTGGAGAATCTATCTGGGTTACGTCCGGGCAGTTCCCCTGGATGCCACAACCGAAAACTGGTGACCCTAAAAAACTTCGCCGAGTTGTCTGCAAAATCAATCCGCAACCTCTTCAAACATTCACTAGAGTCATGCAAACTCCCAAAAGAATGGAAATGCGCCATCTTGTCACCCATCTTCAAGAGGGGAGACGGAAGAAGCCCTGGTAACTACAGGTCAGTCGCCCTGCTCCCTGCAGCGTCGGAAGTGTTGGAAAACCTGGTAGCTGACACTGTCTGGGAATTCCTCAATAGGGAAAACACTGTGCATGCTGCTCAACATGGATTTTGGAGTGGTCGCTCATGTTCCACCAACTAACCACCTGGGAAGACTGGATACTTAGCTGGGCCAACAGAAAACCGGTACATGTTGTATTTCTCGACCTAGCCAAAACATTTGACAGTATCCTACCCACGGTCCTGCCTCACAAGATCATGCCAGCTTGTGTGAGTGAACCCCTGCTCTCTTGGTTTAAGCAGTATCTGGAGGGGAGGCAGTTCTGCACCAAATTAAACGGAATAAGGCGTGAGTGCAGACCCTCGACGTCAAGAGTATCGCAAAGAGCAATCCTAGGGCCACCTGCCAGACAAGATATCCTCATCCATCCTCCTCCTCACTGACGATATTAAAATTTAGAGGGTGGTAAAAGAAGAAGCTGACTGTACAGCACTACGAAAGGACTTGCAGCAACTCGAACTCTGGTCATCAGGAAATGGCGTGAGCTTCAAGCTGGAAAATTGCGAAGTAATGCACATCAGTGATTACGAAGCAACTAAGACCGACTTCCATCGCATGTTGAGCAACCGTGCTATCGCCGGAGTGTCCACGGAGAAAGATTTGGGGCTCAGCTTCTCCTGCACCTTGAACAGCAGCTCCAACTACAAAGACATGGCAACTAGAGCCATTGCCATTCTGCAACTTCTGCGTAGGCAGCTTGGCACCCTCATCCCGGACGCTTCCTCGCCGTTTTCAAGTCACGTGCGGCCGCATCTGAAGGTCTTCAATACGGTTGCCCCCCAGCACTAAAGAGAGGCCCCAATCTCCTTGAAAAAATACAAAGAACTGCAACAAAATCAGTTGTGGGACTAGCGGGGAAGGCATATTCTGAAGGACTTCAACAACTAAACCTGTTACTTCTGGTCATTGTAGGAAGAGGGTCGGCCTTATTGTAGCCTACAAGGTCGCTCATCAGATAAACCATGCAGACACATCAACCTTGCCTGCGACACAGCGGTTTTAACGAGGAAACCCCATCAAGATAACATAGCAGAGAACTAATATCGCACTCATGTCCATTTTTTTCTGCATGAGAGTATGCGCCTAATGGAATGCCCTACCGCGACACATCATCAAAGCCCCCTCAGCCAGCCCATTCAAGAGACGGTTGGATAGTTATATCATCTTACATGGTCTACCACGGATGTACTCAGGGAGCCATCAACCTCACCAGACCACCCTCACCTCCCTCCCACTTACCACTCACTATCTCTCTCCTTAATATGCCAACATTACCTACCAATTCCTTTCCAGGAGATAGACTTACGCTATCTGTTTTAACCACTCGGGTGATTCCCACGAACTTTTCTCTCTCTTTTATTTCTCTTCTCTATCCCCTCCTTTTTTCTCTTTCTTTTTCTTTTCCCTCATTCTCTTTTTCTTCATTCTTTTCATTTTTTACCACTACCTTACTATTATCTTCCAGGCACCTACACAGACAGGAGTCACGACAGTCTCCTAGTCATTCCAGCAACCCGCAGCTCTCCAACTGCCCAACAAATTAGAACTTACTAACCTGCAAAACATTCACCTCACCGAGGCTAAAAGCAAGGAAGCAGAGGGGATTTCCTCGTCCACTGCAGAATTGAACTAAAAAGCTCAAACCGAGCCCTAAGAACCAGAAAAGAGAGATCAAAACTGTCAGTTTTCTACACTCGCACTATCAATATTGGATACTGAATATTAGATTGGAAAAAGATATTGGATATTGGACATCCGTCACTATGGTGATCATTGTAACTCACGCTTTTGGTCATGTTGGATGATCATGTTAGAAAATTTCTTCTCCACTATGAGGTAACTTTTCATCAAATCAAAGAATTTGTAGGTGGTCGAAGAATTGGGGACAGGATGTCAAGGAGTGTCATATAAGTTAAGAAATCTACACAGTGCTGAATTCTTTGTCCTTAAGATGGTTGGGAACAGTCCTTAAATATTTTTCCATAGATCGAATGTAAAAGTGTAGAGCATGCTTATTTGTTGTTCGATGAATACATATTCCTACAAAATTTTAGTCATCCTTACGTATCGAAAGTTGTCGAGGTTCGTGTTATCATGAACGCCAAAGTAGTTTTGATATCTTGGTTTTATGTTAATGGGTAGATATCAGCGATATACCTTTTAGTTCTTCGACGATTTGTCGATCTTCCAAGTGTCGATTCCATTATTCAGGAAAACATTGGAAGAAATAATATCAAATGGGAGGTAATCATTCAGAGTACTTAATTTTAATTAAGGTGTAAATAGTTAATCTACAAAATCTTGGGAAGCACACTGGATGTCATATCTTTTCTTCTCAAGTTGAATTATGGGTCCATGTAACTTTTGCTTTTTATGATTTTGCTCAAGTTATTTGCACCCTAGAAATATTTTTGTCAACGAAACTTCATTCTGCGTAACTGACGTTTGGGGTCCTAACCTTATGAACTATATTCGTGGAACAGATATTTTTGTTCACTGTATGTTGAAGTCAGAGATAATCAACCATCACTTTATTGGTATTTGGATAGTTTTTACTAAGGCAGAAGATGAAGTGTAGTAAAGTTTTTATTGTGCTTCCTTGAAATTTATAGGAGGATTTTTAATCCTAAAACCATCGTTTGTTTGCAACTAAGGCGTTGATTGTTAGGGTTTGAATCTTCAGTCACGTGATAAAGTAACAGAAGTCTTTTGAATGAACTAATGGGGACTTGTTAATTACTTTTTTGGGAAATTTCAGTTTAACAACTCCGTTTATTTGAGCTGTGCCAAGATGTTTCTTGAGATCTTAACAAAGGGCTTTTGATTTTATTGTGTGTAAATAGGTGAAGTATCCGGGTTTAAATGTTATCCACTCACCGAAGTATTGATCAGAGATTTCATTTACGTGGAAAGAATTTCTCCTAATTCCTGTTTGGTGTCAACCTTGAGTGCATTTCAATGATGTACACATAACTTGTTTGTCATCACTGAATAAAGCATAAGACAGATGTAAACCTTGGCTAGCATAGCGATTGTTGGAAATTCAGAAAGATGTTAGACTAGTATGAAAGACAACTTTGAATTCGCCGAGAAAAAGCGGCATATGCTACACCAGATTGACGTACCGCTGCTCACTGCTTATAAGATATATTTTATACTGGATGATGATTCAGGGCGAGATGAAACTTTGGAACGCAGCTGGACTAAAACCAGCTACCACCAGGTTACCGGCCTGGAGCTTTACCAGCTGATATACCAAATCCGACTGCTGAACAGATTTTTATTTCACTCCAATCGCCAAGGGTTTTGGCCCGACTACCATGTGAATCCATGACGCGTTTCTACTGCTTGGTTGTATTCACGCTGGCATTCTAGTCAGGACTTCTCATGAGAATTTATATCTAACTAAAATTATGTTGAGGAGCATTTTATAGATTATTATTTTACTATCTCAGTTAGCCTTAGTTTGAAAGATTAGTATTTATACGTGGTGATGAATGAAGGTGAAGTGAAAATGTGGATCGAATCCGACCGCGATCCACAGTTTTATTTCACCTCCAGTCATCACCCAGCTGGTGCTACCGGCCGATAGCTCGTAGCTCAGTTAGTAGAACATCAGGCCAGTAACCTTGTGGTCACTGGTTCCAATCCGGCAGCGGTCCAAACCTTCATCCCAATTCAATCATCACACGGCATAAAATACTAGTCTGCCAAACTGCAGCTATCTCAGATAGTGAAATGACAGTCTGTAAGATATAGGCTTGTTTAAGCTATGGATGTAAGATATTGTAGTCTACAAAACAGAAATCAGGTATCATTTCCTGATATTTATAGAAGACATTCAGTTTCCATTCAGTAGTGTTGCATGTTAACAGATGGAGTAATCTCAATAAGTCCGATGGGAAGAATATTTTTGGAAACTGCAAGCAGATTATCGAAGCATGATGATGTAGGTAACAAACGACGTCTACTAAAACTGGATTCTTAACGTGTCATTGCTTTACAGAAAATCAGCAGACAGATCAGATCTGCTGCAATCACTGGTTGCATACAATTAAATTAGCTTCCAGTTATTGTAATGATTATGCACTCTCACATATTAGGTATACTTCATAGCCTAGTATACAAACGGATTCAGTCAGATTAGATTGTTTCAAATGTCACACCAAATTAGATCCCCAGTTGGCTACGAAAAGTGAGAACGAACGTTAGCTTAATTCACAGGACATTAGATAAATACCAAATAAAGTCTGTTTAAATTGAAAGAACCTACTTTCATCACAAAGAAGGTCTCATGAGCTTTCAGAAACCTATGGGTTCCCGTTGTTCTACTAGGGTTGGTAGTGAGTACCTTGATTTACATCTATTCCTTGCCAAAGATACTGCTCATTTAATCAGCGACTAATAAGTTTGATGGTCAAAACATGCCAATGCAGTGAATACACAGGTCACATGTTCATTGTGTATCAGACGCTCAAATAACGCACCTATTTTTCAAGCCAGCGGTAATGTGTCTGCCTATGACGAAGTCTTTAAGTTTTTTGGCAAAACTTCTGTTTGGAATGTTTTTAAATAGGAATTATTTTTTGGAAGCATTATAAAAACAACTTAAGTAGAGTGGAGACACAAAACTATCTGCATGCATAATTCCAAGTCAAAAATGAGATGGAACAGAACTGCTTAATATCACAATTTTTCCCTAGCTTTTCTGTCGTTAACATTCTCAAAACGAGCCTCGACTGCGTATGTGATGGTGATGTTTACCAGAAGAAATAGTCATTAATTTTGAGAAATTGGACTATATTCTGTACCTATGGGAAGTTTTACAGGTCCGTCAACTTACTCATGATTGGGTGACAATTAGTGTTTATAAGTATGTTATGTGCTGCATAATAGCAACGTAGTAAAAACTGTTTTCAGGTTGGCAAGAGCCTGCTAGTAGTGGACAAGGTTTAAAATAGCACAGGGAAGATTAAGGTGGTATATTCTGATTTGTTTTGCCTTTGAAACATGTTTGAAGTGTGGCCACCTAGGATGTAAACTTTTGTGTCGAACTCCACATTAAAGTGAATGCATTTTTACTTCATAAGTGTTAGTCTGACTGAAAGAGTGGTGTCGGAAGTTTAGTCCTACACTGTTCTTCCTAGTTAAGAAGAAACCATCACTTCACTTTTGACCATGGTCGTTTCCATAAAACTGTTGGCACTAAGGAAATTATGAGAACCCAAAGCTTGTGCTTGGATATGATTGGGGACATTCAATAAGAGAAGTTATATCAAAACTGTAGTTTAAGTACGTGTTACTACTGAGAAGTTAGGAACCACCCAGGGTGATCTGTAGATTTCGCCAGTCAGATAAGAGTAACCTAAACACCGTACGGCTACTTGGCTCGTTCGGGGCAAAGGTCATCAGCCTGGTCATCATCAGATCAGGCTAAGATCAGACCAATAGTAGTTGGTTTACTAGTTCATGACAATTTCGTGTCAGAGACCATACCTTGTGATCTTGCTTGAGTGGTTCCCAGCGGAAACCTTGTTGACGTCAGAGTTAGACATTCAAAGACGTACTCAGCTGTGGAAGATGTCAACGTGGACCGTGCGGTTTGTAAATCATTTGCAAATCAGTTACTCTACTGTAGCTTAGATGACCTGGATATTTGTTACCCCTGTCAACACAGTTTTTTCATAAATTACGCTGTTTGATGGTATTTAAACTTGTCAAGAGTAAGGGAGAGTTGAACAGTGTATGATGTGAGATTATGGCGTGGAACCTATTTTTTTTTATGGGATTATACTAACACTTTCTTGGTGTCCCTCAAGAAAGCATATGGGTTAGTGCTCTAGGAGGATTTTGTAGACAGCTGGAAATTAGCTGCAAATATGAATTTTATCATTAAAAAATAACACGAAGCTGATAGAAGGTTATTGTTTGTATTTTGTACGACTGGCTTTATGATTGCTTTATCACTTTAAAACTCTGCATCTTGATTTTCTGTTCAAATAGGTTTGTTGTATCATGTTAAGCAACATGTTTCTTCATATTAATGTTATAATTTGTTTATGTTAAGTATATAAATGATTAAATTATCACCTGTGGAGATGATTCGAAAGCATTAAGTTAAGTATTCAGTGATTAGATATTTGACAGAACTGTTTACTAACTGCTAAACTTGTCATAAACTGATAAGAAAAACTGGGTAAGAAAATCCTGAAACTTGGAAAAACCTTCTATGACAGTGAGATAACATATCTATCCAGCTACAATAATGCAACAAAGCTCATTTTCCACTATAAACTTCTTGCATTCATACAAGAAAATTCAGTTTTTTATTATCCGATGAAGATTATGATTTATCATTACGTCTTTGTTATATCATTATCAGCCTTCGAGCACATTATAAATCCTGAACTCTTGAAGGATATGCCAATAAAGTGTCCACCGGATGAAATTCCTCAAAGGCGTCCACGTAAGTAAGCTAACTTTCCTATACTTTTTGAATTCTTTCTCTATAATTTCTTGAAATAAAAACAGATATATAACTAGTAATTTAGTGTATATTTCAGTGAACAAGCACGTTACTATTAGTGATTCATATGTAAGTAGTGTTATCAAATATGTATATAATACCCTAATCGGTCTCAACCATCTAGTCCATGATTTCAAATATCGTCTGTACGTGATTACAACTCTAAGGGCTGATTATGTTTTGATTAATTAAAACAATCTACATCTTTAGTGCCACCACCTGCACTTCGTCCAGAAATACCACCTGCAGCCGCTGAATTACAAGTGAACATAAATCCCCCAACGAAAATGGAAGTCCTGAACGCCATAAAGCTACTGAAATGCGGGAAAGCAGCAGGACCAGATGGAATACCGCCAGAAGCACTGAGAACAGATGCAGAGACAACAGCGGACATGCTCACACCACTATTGCAGAAGGTGTGGAGGGGAAGAGAAGGTACCTGACGATTGGAAGAAGGGTTACCTTGTCAAACTGCCGAAGAAGGGAGACCTCAGTGCTTGCAAGAACTGGCACGGAATCACTCTCCTGTCCACCCCAAGTAAAATATTAAGCCGCATCATCCTGGAGAGGCTTAAAGACGCACTGGATTCAAAACTGCGACCGGAACAGGCAGGCTTCAGGAAGTACAAATCATGTGCAGACCAAATTGCAACGCTTCGTATCATCATAGAACAGAGCGTAGAATGGCAATCAGCTCTCTACCTCAACTTCATCGACTTTGAGAAGGCCTTTGACAGCGTCGACCGAGAAGTAATTTGGAAACTGCTTCAATACTACGGAGTACCGCAAACCTTTATCCGCCTCATTCAACAACTATATGAAGATGCCACATGCCAAGTAATCCACAATGGGAAGCTCAGTGATGATTTTGAAGTGAAGACAGGAGTAAGACAAGGTTGCCTACTATCCCCCATGATATTCCTGATTGTGGTGGACTGGATCATGCAGCAAACAGTGGGGAGCGAGAAGAGGGGGATACAATAGCTGGACTGCGGAAAAGAACCTAGAAGACTTGGATTTCGCCGATGACTTGTGCCTGATGTCACACAAACTTGAAGATCTGCAGGCAAAAACTAACAAGTTGACAGAAGAGGCAGCCAAGACGGGACTTCAGGTGAATATAGAGAAGACAGAAGTGATGAAGATACCGCACCACCACCATCAACAACAACAACAAACTCCAATCACCGTCAACGGGAGAAACTTGAAGGAAGTAACCTCCTTCACTTATCTAGGAAGCACTGTTTCAACTACAGGCGGGACGGACGAGGACGTCAAAGTCAGAATCGGAAAAGCAAGACAGGCGTTCATTAGCCTGAAACCAGTGTGGAGATCTTCTGCACTCAGCACAAAGTGTGAACAAGATACGGATTTTCAACACCAACGTCAAGTCAGTGCTCTTGTATGGCTCAGAGACTTGGCGCGTCACGAAAGGCATTTCCAATAAACTACAGACATTCATCAACAACTGCTTACGCTCGCTGCTGAAGATCAGATGGCCAGAAAAAATAAGCAACAAGGAACTCTGGGAACGAACCAACCAAGAACCTATCACGCAACAAATATGCACTGGGAGGAAGTGGAGATGGATTGGGCATGCACTGAGAAGGCCGACCGAGGACATCACGCGTCAGGCCAGTTGCTCGAGTGGAATCCCCATGGGAAGCGACGAGTTGGGTGTCGGAGGTGAGGGTGACATGGAGGAGGTCGTGCGAGGAGGAAATGAGATCTTCTGGGCTGTCGTGGGACCAGGTTGAAAAGATCTCAGAGAACAGAGTGTACTGGAGACGTGCTACTGAAGCCCTATGTTCCACTAGGAACCCAAGGGACTAATAATAATAATAATAATAACAATAAATCTTTAGTGTAATATTCAATTGTGAATTTCATGTTATTGTATTTAACTAGCTTAATTTCATTTAATGTTTCAAGTTGCTGACCATTTGCTTTTAGAAAATTTTTGCCTATCTGCTACATTTTATACTACAGGTCATTATATATCCATATTCTGTTAAGAATATGATTTTTGTTACAATGGTTAATAAAATATTCCTTTTAGTAGTCAAATGGACGTAAGATTTTTGTTTGGTTATGCAGTTTGACAGTACTATTGCTGAACAACAAAAAAGATTTTCTTTGGATGTTTTCGTTTCAGTTAGTTATTCAGGATCACAGTGAGACTTGGTATTACTGCCTAACTGTCCAAATTACCACATCCCTCACGATCAAGTCAAGGTGAAAGGCACTAAGCATAAAGATGTAAAAATGAGCAAGGAAATAGTTATTATTATATTATTATTATTAGTCCCTTGGGTTCCTAGTGGAACATAGGGCTTCACTAGCACGCCTCCAGTGACCTCTGTTCTCTGAGATCTTTTGAACCTGGTTCCACGACAGCCCAGAAGCTCTCATTTCCTCCTCGCATGACCTCCTCCATGTCACCCTCACCTCCGACACCCAACTCGTCGCTTCCCATGGGGATTCCACTCGAGCAACTGGCCTGACGCGTGATGTCCTCGGTCGGCCTTCTCAGTGCATGCCCAATCCATCTCCACTTCCTCCCAGTGCATATTTGTTGCGTGATAGGTTCTTGGTTGGTTCGTTCCCAGAGTTCCTTGTTGCTTATTTTTTCTGGCCATCTGATCTTCAGCAGCGAGCGTAAGCAGTTGTTGATGAATGTCTGTAGTTTATTGGAAATGCCTTTCGTGACGCGCCAAGTCTCTGAGCCATACAAGAGCACTGACTTGACGTTGGTGTTGAAAATCCGTATCTTGTTCACACTTTGTGCTGAGTGCAGAAGATCTCCACACTGGTTTCAGGCTAATGAACGCCTGTCTTGCTTTTCCGATTCTGACTTTGACGTCCTCGTCCGTCCCGCCTGTAGTTGAAACAGTGCTTCCTAGATAAGTGAAGGAGGTTACTTCCTTCAAGTTTCTCCCGTTGACGGTGATTGGAGTTTGTTGTTGTTGTTGATGGTGGTGGTGCGGTATCTTCATCACTTCTGTCTTCTCTATATTCACCTGAAGTCCCGTCTTGGCTGCCTCTTCTGTCAACTTGTTAGTTTTTGCCTGCAGATCTTCAAGTTTGTGTGACATCAGGCACAAGTCATCGGCGAAATCCAAGTCTTCTAGGTTCTTTTCCGCAGTCCAGCTATTGTATCCCCCTCTTCTCGCTCCCCACTGTTTGCTGCATGATCCAGTCCACCACAATCAGGAATATCATGGGGGATAGTAGGCAACCTTGTCTTACTCCTGTCTTCACTTCAAAATCATCACTGAGCTTCCCATTGTGGATTACTTGGCATGTGGCATCTTCATATAGTTGTTGAATGAGGCGGATAAAGGTTTGCGGTACTCCGTAGTATTGAAGCAGTTTCCAAATTACTTCTCGGTCGACGCTGTCAAAGGCCTTCTCAAAGTCGATGAAGTTGAGGTAGAGAGCTGATTGCCATTCTACGCTCTGTTCTATGATGATACGAAGCGTTGCAATTTGGTCTGCACATGATTTGTACTTCCTGAAGCCTGCCTGTTCCGGTCGCAGTTTTGAATCCAGTGCGTCTTTAAGCCTCTCCAGGATGATGCGGCTTAATATTTTACTTGGGGTGGACAGGAGAGTGATTCCGTGCCAGTTCTTGCAAGCACTGAGGTCTCCCTTCTTCGGCAGTTTGACAAGGTAACCCTTCTTCCAATCGTCAGGTACCTTCTCTTCCTTCCACACCTTCTGCAATAGTGGTGTGAGCATGTCCGCTGTTGTCTCTGCATCTGTTCTCAGTGCTTCTGGCGGTATTCCATCTGGTCCTGCTGCTTTCCCGCATTTCAGTAGCTTTATGGCGTTCAGGACTTCCATTTTCGTTGGGGGATTTATGTTCACTTGTAATTCAGCGGCTGCAGGTGGTATTTCTGGACGAAGTGCAGGTGGTGGTCGATTCAAGAGCTTCTTGAAGTGGTCGGCCCATTGTTTCCTCTGTTTCTCTTCTTTTGTAATTAAATTTCCTTCTTCATCTTTTATTGGTTTCATCTGTGTTGGTCTCTTCCCTGATAGCAACCTGGTTATTTGATACAATGTCGTCAGGTCTCTCTTACCTGCAGCCTGTTCTGCTTCACTTGCCAGTGTTTCGTAGAAGTGTCTTTTGTCTTTGCGTGCACTCTTCTTCACTTCTTTGTCCAGTGTTTTATACATTGTGCTCAGTTCCTCTTGTCGTTGAGCATCCTTGCACTGGTTTATCTTCTGCTTCACCATCCTCCTCTCCTCTATCAGCTTCCAGGTATCCGTCGAGATCCATTCCTTGTCTTCTTTCTTCTTCCTTCCTAATACTGTTGTGCAGGTTTCTTTCCACATAGCTTTCAAAGACTTCCAGTGTTCTTCCACACAGGTTTCTTCAGGGATGTTGCTCGATGTCTCCCATTTTGTCTTGATGGCTGCCTTGAAGATCTCCTTTGTAGTTTCATCCTTCAGTTTCCGAGTGTTGTACTTGAATTGAGGTCTATCACCAGCTTCCTTGAAGGCTTTTAACTTGATTTGGAAGGTTCCTTGCACTAGACAGTGAGTGGTGTGAACCTACATCTGCTCCTCTTCTTGACCTTGTGTTAAGTAGACTGCGTCTCCATTTTCTTGAGATTGAGATAAAGTCGATTTGATTATTAGTGTGTCCATCTGGTGAAATCCATGTCGCTTTGTGGATATCTTTGTGCCTGAACACACTGCCTCCAATCACCAAATCGTTGAATGCACAGAATTCTGCAAACAATTCTCCATTCTCATTCATCACTCACCTAGCGCTTCTCGACCCATGGTTAGTTCTCTTCCTGTGTTGTCCCCTCCCAGTTTGGCATTCATGTCGCCCATCAGAATTTTGATATCACCAACTGACGTCTTGTCCAGTGTTGATTGAAGTTGTCTGTAGAAATCCTCCTTTTTCTCTTGCTCTGCATTATTTGTAGGTGCATAACATTGTATGATTGTGACCTTTCTTCCTTTTGAGTTGAATCTTGCTGTCATGATCCTGGAGGAGATTGGTTCCCACTGCATGAGAGCCTTCGATGCTCTTGAGGACATCATGATAGCCACTCCAAAACTCAGTGTGCTCGTGGTTGGCGTCTGGGTGACAATATCGGAGTAGATTATTGATTCTCCAGTTGACAGTTTGGAGAGTCCACTCCCATTCCATCTGCTTTCGCAAATCCCAAGCACTTCGATGTTATACCTTCTCATCTCCTTTGCAATCTGGGCTGCCTTACTGGGTTCAAACATCGTGCGGACATTCCATGTCCCCATCCTTACTTTCGCTTTCATCGAGGGAGAGAAGACACATCGGCCAATTGGCTTCCCGAAGGCTTTCACCAACTGGCGTCATTTCGCCTCTCCGATTCCAGCGGGGAATAAGTTTGTTTTCATTTTTTATATTTTGTTTGTGCTTTGAAGTTTCTTTAGCGGTTAGATTTGTTTTACGGGGTAGGGTTGCTAGCCCTATGCCCAACCTTCCCTCTTTACCCGGGCTTAGGACCGGCTAGTAACTAGTAAACTAGTTAACCAGGCGAGGTTAAGGAAATAGTTACGGATAGTGAATTCAAGAGAAGAGAACAGAAAGGAATAGAAATACAATGAAATTTGATATAAAGATCAAGATGAATTTAATGTGTGGCTCATCTGAGCCTCTGAGATGGATTCCCAACAATATCGGGTAGACTTTTCAATCATATGTTTCTGTTGTCATGCGGACACTAACGCGGCAGTATGGATTCTTTTACATGGTCCAGATCAAGGATCAAAAGCCTCATGAAATGATGTCATGATTTAGTTCGACCATATATAACCTTTTTCCAGTGTAAACATTTCGTAATGGGCCAGATGGTGACTAGGTATGCGTAACACAGAACTTTGCACTTGTCTTCTACGTCACTCATGTGATAACATCACAACACACGGTCTGTTGTATGAAGGCAACGATGATGAAATACCTGAAGCCCTCTTATGTCCTATACTTTTATTCGGTATGTAAGCATTAAACATAAGGTGGGACTAAAAGTTATCCCCAGATGTTATAGCGTTCCATGTAAATATGCGCATTTTCTATGTTCTGTATGGATATTTTTCGACATGAAAACTACAGTCTTAGATCCCTTCAGCTGCAATTTAAAGCTTCATTTAACTCACTTTGATTTGCAAGCATCACTCTTCATAAATAAGGGTACCTATTATCCACCTACGAAGCGGAAGTGTTTAGACATCAATAGACGATATTAAACATAATTCACTGACAGACTTCCTTTTAAAGACTATACAAGTAGATAAAGTATGTATTTGTGATACAGAAAATATAAACATTTGTACACAGAACGTTGTAACCTATAACAAGGATGATGACACGTGGGGATGACTTTCAGCCACATGCCAAGTAATTCACAATGGGAAGCTCAGTGATGCTTTTGAAGTGAAGACAGGAGTGAAACAAGGTTGCCTACTACCCCCCATGATATTCCTGATTGTGGTCGACTGGATTAGGCAGCAAACAGTGAGGAGCGAGAAGAGGGGGATACGCTGTTCGATCGATGAAAAGAGCCTGGA
Organism: Heterobilharzia americana; assembly: GCA_944470555.2. Taxonomy (NCBI): domain Eukaryota; kingdom Metazoa; phylum Platyhelminthes; class Trematoda; order Strigeidida; family Schistosomatidae; genus Heterobilharzia; species Heterobilharzia americana. The sequence goes on along the minus strand of OX104127.1, from coordinate 162,031,296 downwards.
AGATTTGGATTTCGCCGATGACTTGCGTCTAATGTCACGCAAACGTGAAGATCTACAGGCGAAAACTAAAACGTTGACAGAAGAGGCAGGGCAGTGATGACAGGACTTCAAGTGAATGTAGAGAAGACAGAGGTGATGGAGATACCCTACCAACAACAGCATCAACAACAAGCATCAATCACCATCAATGGGAGAAACTTAAAGGAAGTAGCCTCTTTCACCTACCTGGCTGGTTGGCACTGTTTCAACTACAGGCGGTGGCACAGACGAGGATGTCAAAGCCAGCTAGGATCGGAAAAGCAAGACAGGCGTTCGTAAACCTGAAACCAGTTTGGAGATATTCTGCACTCAGCATGTGGAACGACATCCGGATTTTCAACACCAACTTCACGTCAGTGCTTCTGTATGGCTCAGAGACTCGGCGCGTTACGAAAGGGATTTCCAACAAACTACAGACATTCACCAGCAACTGCCTACGCTCGTTACTGAAGCTCAGATGGCCAGAAATAATAAGCAACAAGGAACTGTGGCTGGCAACGAACCAATCAAGAACATATCGCTCAACAAATATGCAAAAGGAAATGGACATAGATTGGACATGCAGTGAAAAGACCATTCGGGGACATCAGGCGCCAGTTGCTCGAGTGGAACCTAGAGGGGAAATGACGAGTTGGTCGTCTGAGGCGATGGTGACATGGAAGAGATGATGTGAGGAAGAAATGAGAGCTTCTGGGCTGTCGTGGAGCCAGGTTCAAAAGTTTGCAGAGAAGAGAGTGGAAGGGAGACGTGGTACTGAAGCCGTATGTTCCACTAGGAACCCAAGAGACAAATAATAATAATAATATACAGTACATATTTGTTATGGAACCGGTAATCAAGACGGCATAGTTGAAAAATTTAATAGTTACCACTGGTAAATGAGGTATACAATCGATTTTGAGGTGGACTAGTATTTTTTTTGTAAATGTTTTAATGATAAGACAAGATGGCTCCCTTTAAAGAAGAATTTGTTGAAAAATTAATACTCAGTAAAAAAAATACTCATTTTGAGGGGGTTGTGAGAATTTGGAAATGTTTCAAGTTGTTATTCGTCGTAGACTGACATCAGTTGGAGGAACGAAGGAAACCTGGGAGCACTGGACAGCTGCTTCGTCCGTCTAGTATGGGACTCCTCAGCAGTGCGCACCCACGACCCACGGTTTGGGGCAAAGCCTGGTGGTCATGAGGACAGTTACTCAGCGATGACATTGGGTGGTGGTCGCGCTATATCGAGAGCTAAGAGAAGTTGGAAATATGGACGATTGAATTGTGACCCAGTGGCTGGCTCAGTGGCAAGGCTCCGGGTTCGATCCCCGGGGGAGGGGCGGGGTCGTGGTTGCACACTGCTGAGGAGTCCAATACTAGTAGGACGAAACAGCTGTCCAGTGGTCCCAGCTTTCCTTTGTTCCTCCAACTGATGTCAGTCTACGATGAATAACAACTTGAAATATACGCATGTTTTGAACCTAGTATCACTGAAAAGAAGGAAAAATCTAATTCATTCATTGTCTCCAAAAGTTAGATATAACTTCACAGAAGAAATTTGACAAGTATACATTCGAAATGGATATTTATACGGACTTGATAGAAGGACAATCGAGGACCAAACAACTTGTCAAACGAATTCCGTATAGTTTGGAAGGAAATCCTATTTATGAATATTGACTTCAAAAGTGATATGGTAAAAAAACATTCTGAAGATCTGACTTCAGATCATTTATAGGGACATTTTTTTCTACTGAGCTCTGAATTGTTTTGTCTAGTCAGGAATTGATGTTTGAACACGTCAAGGACAGTCTGGTTGTATAAACAAGTTGACTTACAGCTGTTAGAGTTGGTTGTATCGTGTGTATAAAGCTCTCTTTTTCCAAGTTCGTTTCACAGCATTATCCTGCTTTCTTATAAAGAGGAAAGTACAAATCAATAAATACTTGGATACTTGCATCTTTGGTTAATTCCAGTCGAAGACCTCCACTATAGTTATCCTTTGCATTTGCATATGAAACTGAGCCGAATGGTCCAAAAGGAGGGAATTTTCATAATTTGTGCATGATGGAAGCATTAGCGATTTCTGTGTTCAAAAGTAATACATAGAATCTTTGATTTTACCTTGATCCTAATCCACATCTTCATATTTTACCAGTCTGCTTATTCGTATTTATACCACTTTAACGACATTTATTATTATCCTTGGTTTTCCGTTTTTCTGCTTCTTCTCAGTAGTCAAGCAGACACTTAACTGTGGTATTTCACACTTAGTAGCAATTCACGCCGTGATAAGTTCTGTGCTTTTCTCTTTCTTTCATTATCTTACGGATTATTATGTAATCGTTCATGCATAAACACTTGTGTTTCTATTCTGCTGTCTAGCATTTTGTTAATAATACAATTACACGCTGTTAAGAGAGTGAGTTATTTTCTGACCTAAGGTTTTAGTTGGTAAACACTTCGTGTCAGACATCGTCATCGGTGGATCAGAATCTAACCAAGAAATGAAGTGATTGGTTTGAAATGGATATACATGATCTGTTACTTTACCTGAGCGCGGTGTGATTGGTCACTTGGGGAGGAATCAGTCTATCCAAATGCAAAGAAAACCTTGACACAAACAAAAAGGGAATCATCAGTCAATTAGATCAAGATAACTCATGTGAAACTAGCTAAATTCTCGTACTTCAGCAACCAATACAAAAGAATTCCCCTCTTCATTAATGACCAACCAATTAGTAGTAACAAAGAACACACAATTAGTCGTAACAAATCAACGAATCAGCTTTAAGCCCCCACCCCTCAAATATATACAAGTCAGCCAATCAGAACAAGGCAACCATCATAAATCTGTTCGAAAAAGGTCGATCAAATAACCACAAAGCGACTTCAGCGTATTGTAACTAAACAAAGGAAACAAACCAATCACGTAGTTGCACACCCTTCTGACAAAACTAGTGCAAGAAGTCAGCCAATCGGGTTTGGCATGCGCCTACGCATTCACCAGAATGAGTCAGATTAACATGTTACACATGCCGAAACAACTGCCTCACTTCTTTGTGAAGCTGTGCTAACGATGTCTAGCATGACAATGAAACGTTCGTCGACTAAAATCCTACCTCAGAAAACGACTCACCTTGAACAACATTCATACATTGAACTGCAAATATTCATCATGACTACAGAGTTTTAATAAATTTAATCATTGAGAAGAAAAAACATTTCTTCATTGAATTTTATTCTTTATTATACTGTAATCAAAATACCATTCTAGCTGCCTGAAATATAGTTTAATTTCTGTGTGATTATCCGTAATAAAGAGTGGACTTTTTTGAAAATATAAGTAGAATCCATTTTTATAGAGTAATATTAAGGCGATAAAATATATTCGTATAGTGATGTGCTAGGAATTTTTATAGGCAATTCATTAGTTAGTTATTTATAGTTAAAGATTATATCTACAGAAAGAAAGTAGATAAAAGTAAAACGTTTTTTTTTTTCGGTAATTAAAAGTGAATTCTTTTACGATGCAATTATTGAAAGCACCACTTTCATATATAAGTGTTAATCAAAAAAATGTTAGCACGTAGTAAATGGATATTTGTATGAATAGATATATTGAAAAGTAATAGTTTATGAAATACTGTGAAAATCATGGTGAACTTTATTAGAATAAGGTAGTCGAAAATAAAACGAGGTAACATTTTTTGTAGCATCTAAATAGTAAGCTAAGTGTGGGCAGATCTTCAGATCGAGACAACATTCACCCATCTATGTTGAAAAAAATGTGGGAGTACCCTAAATGGCCCATTCAGCAATCTCTTCCAACAGTCCTTAGACGAAGAAAGACTACCATGGGAGTAGAAATGGGCTGTCCTCTATCCTCTTTTATCAAAGGAGGAGACAGGCAGAATCCGAACTGTTATAGACCTATTGCACTTTTACCAGTAACATCAAAAGTTATGGAAAGCATGATAGATAACTGAATCAGGGAATACTTGGACACAAAGCAAGCACTCAGTGATGTTCCACATGGCTTCTGAAAGGGTAGGTCCTGTGTCTCTAACCTTCTGACGGCCTATGACCACTGGACAGCATGCTAGGACCTCAAGGTCCCAATTCACTCGATTTTTCTGGATTTCGCCAAAGCCTTTGACACTGTCTCGCACACTATCCTAATACTAGAAATAGCTGGGTTCTGTATTATCGTAGCCGCAGAACTACTTAGACAGTAGGGAGTTCTGCACCATAGTCAATAGGGTCTACTCAAATTGGAGGACATCATCGTCCGATGTCTCACAGCGAGCAATCCGGGATCTGTTGTTTTCTTATTGTTCTTGAATGACCGTCCACTGCATTTCGGCCCCCCTTGATTCTCCTCTATGCTGATGACGTTGAGTTATGGCTGGCAGTAACATGCGAGATGGAATCGGATGCACTGCAAAACGATCTCAAACACTTTAGGAGTAGGCGACAAATAAGGAATTGACATTTAACCTGGATGAATACCGGTTCATGTTTTTCCGCACACCTGATAGACAGAAAGTATCCTACTCTCTCTGTGGTTCACATCTATCTCATACCACAACAGAAAAAGACATGGGTTTAAGGGTGACAGAGAAACTGGACACCAGTTCCAGTTACGCAGCAGATACCTCTAAAGCATACGGTGTGCCTAGACAACTGTATAACCTTATCCCAGAGCTATTTTTGAAGCTCTACAAGACCTAAATAAGACCCTACTTGAAGGTCCACAATTTCTTGCCCAAGCACAACAAAACAGAGGCACGAACCTACTACAGAAAGTTAAGAGGCGAGCTACAAAAGGGGTCATCGGGATGCACCAGAAACCATATGAGGGAAGATTAAGAGACCTAGGTCTATACTCTCTTAGCTACCAAAGGTTACGAGGTGATATGATAATGGCTTACAAAATGGTGAATAACCCGAATCAACTGAACAGAGGAAAACTACCAAGTGGCCACTATGATGATCCTCGAGGAAACCCTAAGAGAGTTACCTACCAAAGGTTAAAAACTCTGTGCATCCATACTTCTCCCTCGAGTGCGCGGGCACTGGAATGCATTACTAGCAGAGGTAGTCTCCGCCCCATCTGTTGACAATTTCATGAAAAGGCTAGACAGTTACGCGAGACCCACCGTTTACGTACATCTAGTTGGAATACGAACTTTGTTAAAGAAATCAACTGCTGTTACACAATTCCATCTGTGTTACATCTACACCAGTTTTCTTCCTACTGTAATCATGTAAGCCCTTTTCATCCCTTTCAGTTGCTATGAATTAGCCTCACCTAAATTCTTCATATCTTTGTACCCCTCTCGTCTTACTTGGGTTTAAGTAGACTACTCCATCAGTTGAGTTTTCTTTGTCTTTTACCCACATACATTTGTCTTCCTAGGTTATATCTTCACTGTCCCTAACTCACTCTAACGACGACTCCGCACAACTGTCTGAGAACTCGACATCTGAAGAACCCAACTGCACCATGGTCCCGGGCAGACTAACCAACACTCAATCTTCTGTTCTGTATACGAGAGCTATTGCAGGCGAGTTGCTGAATTTACTGCATCGGAAACCACCAAAGACCTGGAACCGTTCCGTAAAACCAAGAAGCGAGGATGAAGAAATCAACTGGTTTGCATAAGCTCTTTAAACAGATATTGGATACTGGATCTTATTTCAAACCAGAAAGAGGAGAAAAATAGACTAGAAGCCGTATATAAATACTATGTTTTTTGTCAAATAAAGTTGTCTTCCTTAAGTCAGCTCACCTTTTGTCTTCTGATTTTCGCGGCTTAGTGAAGTATCGGGTGTAGGGGAGAATAGTCGCATTACTCGTATCCAGTTCAAGTATTTCATTGCGTTATTACTCTTTTCGCTTTTATTAGAACCCATGTCCTACTCTGACTCAGTCACATCAGATAGGATATGATTTACTTCCGAAGGGAAATGCAGACAAACTTGATTTCTAGGTTTCTTTGAAGTCTATATTGGGAAACTTAGGACTAAATGTTGAGAAATAATAAGAACTACGTCAGTCACTTGTTACTGCAGTGAAAATCAAAAGAAATCAAAATCTTCTAAACACAAAAGAACGAAATCCACTGGAAAACTGATAACTGAAAAGATAATTATAATATTACCTTCAGATAAAGGAGAGAAAACTGTCGTCATTAGCAAAACAAACTATAGGAAAAAGGCTCAGGAATTACTAAACGACAAAAGTGTGTACCAACCACTAGACCATAATCCAATTAAACACTTAGATAACCAGATCCGAAGGAAATTGAGAAGTTTAGTATAAGTCGACCAAATCACAAAAAAAAGAACAATAACAGATGAAGACAGACGGATCAGTCCTACTGAAGTTCTAGAGTGGACCTAGAATACATAGGATAGATATTCCACTAAGACCAGTATTGTCATTACCTGGAACACCTTCATTCAATTTATTGCTGGAATTATATAGAAAACTAAAATACCTCGTCAATGAAAAAGAACACTCAGTCAGCTAAGCGCTAATTACATTTCAACGACTTCTTTAATTGATTGATTTAAAGATAAGAGTGTTAAGTTGATGTAGATTGTTTCTAGTTCAGAATGATAAATTTAGTTATATTGTTTCCTCTGAACTGAGTGGTTTAATTGTAAAACTTTCATTGTCATTGTAGCCAACGTCATCGTCACTTGTCCTCTTATACAGCTGTGAGACATAGACGTTGTAAGTATAAGATACGAAAGGGTCATACGGTTTTGACCACAGGTGTCTTCTTAGTATTGCTCACTTTTAATGGAATCACCATATGAGCAATTCTAAGGCCAGGTGAAGGGTATTGGACAAGAAAGACAAGACGATTGATGAAGCGGTGAATCCTAGTCGACTGAGATGACTTGGATATGTACTACACCTCCTACCTCAAGTGCCATGCTAGGCGAAGACAGATTAGGTTGAAATAGGGTTCAGGGTGACCAAACAAAGACGTGGTATAGGTAAACAAATTCTCTACTGATACTCTGAGTTGTGTGTGGAGATGTAAACTGACTAGTTGGGATTCCCAGGTGATAGAAACCGGTATTCGAGGACTGACTGATTTTTGGTGAAATGCCTGAAAACCTGTCACATTGGCTTATATGTATTCAATCCTTGACATCTCCTAAAGCTTGAATATTGGCACCAGCCTTTATCTTCAAAGTTGTTGTTCCCTCACACAACTTTATCTACTTTGATACTACTCTTTTTCTATCCAGCTATCCTTTGGATACTAATATGAAGTATAGGAAATTGAATATATGCATTTGTGTAAAAGGTTTCAACGTTAGTTTTGTCTGTCAGTCTGATTAATATATTCGTCTGATCTATGACAAACTATGTATATTAAGCAAATATATTCATCTACAAGGATCTCTATGTTCTATCTGTTATTAGCTACATTATAACTGTTAATCACTTATTCATATTATTATTATTATTATTATTATTATTATTATTATTATTATTATTATTATGTAGGTAGACATATTCAGTGGTGTGCTCCTGAATTTATTCGATTTGAAGTCACTAGTAATTCTGATATATGGAGTTTGGGATGTTTAATTACAATCTTAATGCACATCAAGTATTTATGCAAAGGTGAAGAGATTGAAGCAGTCAATTTATTGAAAATAAAAGAGGATGCCTATCATTATAAATTATCTGCAAAAGAAATAGTAAGTATTTTCTAGCAGATTAAATGAATTAATTACGATTGCTTGAGAAGATATCGTTTGTATATTTGACTGAACTGATATTCCCTGTGAGGTTAGAACTCAAATCGGTCAATAATCCAATGAGAGATGGTACCATTGAACTATTTGATCCTTGTTATGATTTATTATCTGTAAGATTAGATTGATTAGTTAATGTATGGTAACCAATTTCATATTTTTTTTTATATTCCTAAATGATAATCGAATTCTGTCTTGGGATATATCAATAGCCTAGAGATTATAGATAAGCTTCACTGATAAGTGGTAATAATCACGAAACCTAGATGGATTACAGTTTTCTACCGATAGCTGACAACCAACTAACATCTATCAAAGTGTACCGCTATGTCGACCCTTCTAGCTTTATGACTAAAAGAAGTTTCTCAAAGTAAAAGTTTAAGTAATGGATGTTTTATCCTTTGAGATGAAATGAATACAATCTGACTTGGATTATCTATAATCTTTTCATGTATTCATAATTGAAAGTTAACTTCGGTCATTTTTATTGTGGAATATATGAAGATAGAACTCAGAACCTTCAGGTTCTGCGGCAAGCGCATTACTATCATGCCATTATGTTGTCATCTAACAGTCCGTATTTCCTACTTCTATCAGTTAATGATATAACGTAACCGTCATCCATCTGAAGTGTCTTTTTTATTGATGGATTTAATAGACGTATGGTTCTTGGACACATTTTTTCCTTCATTAAATACTTGTGATTGCTTCCTGCAGAAATACGTCAGATATCCATTTATTAAGCTTAAGAAATTCATCACTTGAAGAAAAATTTCGAATTAGTTTGCTTAGAATTTTCACTCTGTTAGTAGTGTAAGTTTCTCATAATGTATTTTAAACACATTTTTTTGTGGTTGTTATTCATTGTAGACTGACATCAGTTGGAGGAACAAAGGAAACCTGGGAGCACTGGACAGCTATTTCGTCCACCTAGTATGGGACTCCTCAGCAGTGCGCACCCACGACCCCCATCCCCCAGGCACCGTACTCGAGACCTTCAGGTTCCGTGGCCAGCACGTTACCTACCATTGAGCTAGCCACTGAGTCAGAATCCAATCGTCCGTATTTCCAGCTTCTGTTAGTTCACGATATGGCGCAATCTCCACCCAATGTCATCATTGAGTAACTGTCCTCACGACCATCAGTCCACTGGATTCTACCCAGTGGCTAACTCTATGGTGATGCGCTGACAGCGGAACCTGAAGGTCGCGGGTTTGATCCTGGGGGATGGGGTCGTGGATGAGCACTGCTGAGGGGTCCCATACTAGTCGGACAAAACAGTTGTCCAGTACTCCCAGGTTTCTTTTGTTCCTCCAACTCATGTCAGTTTACGATGAATAACATCTTGAAATATTTCCAAATCTCCACAACTCCCTCAAAGATTTTTTTTGTATTTGGACTGCTTAAGCTGTTTTGTTGATGCTTTTTTTTGGTTAGAATACCTTAAAATAGGAATGTTTACAGACTAGGATGATTAAACCGAGCTACTGAAACTACTAGGTAGAAACTAAAGTAGGATTATCAGTACATATTTGATGACATAAATCGATACAATCTGTTATTCATACGTCTACAATTTCCGAAGTTATCTTAAAACTGTACAGTACTGAATATAGTTATTTCTTATTTGTGCTTTATTATGAGTGTTTTGGATTCTAAACTATATTCTAACTGACTTATACAGAAAAGAAGTAGGGTTAATGGAATTGGAAACTGATTATCACGTCAGAACTGAAGGTGATGAACTTTCAAACTATCTACATTGACATTACTCACATTGGAGAATTTTTTTAAAGTATTGTGCTGTAGTGTCAACACGGCTTCCGTTAAGAATCACCAAGATAGTATCACAAAGTATATGTGATGAATTCGATAAAATATAGTACTGAGCAAAGTGAATAATTAGAGACTAGTCAAGCTGATCTGATGGTCTGAAAGTTTGGCTGTGTAAACTGAATTTGCACAGGTACACTATTGGTAAGCTGGACTCTAAACGAGCGAAATAGCCTGCTGGGGTTTAAATCACTCTGGTATTGATTTAACTTAAACTCTACAGATTATTCATTCGCTTTCAGAACGTTGAAAAGTGCCATACGACTGTATCGACTATCTTATCAGTTAATCGCCTGTACTTACTTTAAGTTAGTCTATCCGGATGCCTAAATCTCTTTGCATAAATCATTGAAGTATATCTCCTTGTTGCATATTTAATTTAATTCAAGACTTATGTAAAACCAACAGTCGTGTAAAGCAAGTGATCAAGGTTTGTAGAAAGCATCCAGATTCAATTGATTTGACTTTATACAATCAAACTGTATTGTCGAGTAAAGATGAATACTGGCAACTTAAAGTTGACTTAACTTATGAGGTAAATATTAGGAAAGGGCAGTTTGTGTTTAGTAAATCGATAAATCTAGGTTCATAGTAAATACTATAATAATAATAATAACAATAATGATATATTTACTTTATTCCAAGCCATAATTATGTTTACAGTATAGAATTCTCAAGATGTGATATAGCATGAGTTTACCAGCTGTACAATAGTTTACAGTTATATATTAACAATGGTGCTGTTCAACAATACATAGCAATGAATAACAGGATTGCTGAAACGTTTACAGACCTCAGGGAGATGACACCTGTTCGCTGTTGCAAAGTTGGTTGATAAGATCATGTCTAATACGATTTTCTTCAAACGATACACAAACCGAATAAGGTAGTATGATTCAACTTTTCATTTATAGTTTTGTGTCCATAGAGTTTAATATACTTGATTCTTGTCTTCCCAGAGGATGGACATAGAGAATGGTACAGATCGAGGGGAAGCTTGTCATAAGGTAATATATTTTTAGCCGATAGCTTATAAAGGTTAAAATGCCTATCGACTACCGCATTTATCTGCACGATTGGTAGTGTTCCACTAGCTCTAGTAACAGTCTTCAAAATTCTAAGCAATACAGCATCGTCTGTTTTCCGGAGTCTAGGAAATGATAAAGGTAACAGTAAGTAAGTATAGGCAAAACACAGAAACTAATGAAATGCAAGAGTAAAGGCCAGATTATGCCAGACAACTTGAGTTTCCTTATGTAGAAGGTCAAGTGAAGGATTTTCCTGGAAATCAGTAAGATATGAAGGGACCAAGAAGGATCAGAAGCGTAGCAAAAACGAAGAAGGATTACACCTGATACATTCTCTACAAAAGAGCTATGAATTAGACAAGAGTCATGAGACTGAAGCAATTCACATAGGTCTCTGTCATACCTTAAGCTAAAATTAACTGTATAGTTTATCTTCATTCGGAAGATTGATCGATCACTTTCAGTAATCATTAATCATATTGAGAAGAAATGGTAAAAATGATTATCATTTATATACTACTTAAATGTAACTTCCATGTAACAACTGAATTCTACTAATTTATGTATAAATGATAACGTAGACAGTCTATGATAAATTACTAAATAAAATAGCTATTTAATTCCCATAGTATATTTTCGTCTTCCGGATGAATGGATTTTGTTAATTAAGAGGATTATACATAAGCATATAATTAGATTGTAATTATTATTATTATTATTATTATTATTATTATTATTATTATTATTATTATTATCATGATGATCACACTTGACCAATCGTTTAGTAATAACATTGAATTTAATGTTCACTACAACTTCCTGTGGAATAAAGTCAGTGATCTCATCGATTTCACATCACTCACAATCATACTGATCAACATTTTAAAGGATAATTCATCTTAGAAAAAAAAACAAACCAACAAATATTTAACTAAATAGATGATAAGAGGAGTCAACTTAGAACTATAGAAATTATTTTATATGAAACATAAATTAGTGTATAGCCAGGATTGTTTTTATCAGACATATTTTTCAAAAGAAAAAGGTAATAAATAATATATGAGAATAAAGAACAGATTAATCATGTAAATTTCTTTCCTGTTTTACATTATTTACACTGAATGACCTTGAAATGCTTATGATCACAAATATATAAGTTTTACATCAATAGATTGTAATGATACTTATATAGGGTTGAATTGCTTGACCTATGTTAGCAGATGGATTCCTATACGAATATCTCGATATTGTCGGATATTCATGATGTGATTAGCAGAGGAATCCAGTATATAATATCATGAATATCTGGTAGTATCGAGTATGATTACAACAACTGATATCTATTACACAAGAGTTGGCTATTACACTTTAGTGGTTTAGCGGATAACAGTCTGAGATTTGAAACGAAAGGTACTGGGATCAAGCCTCGTCGGAACAACATCACTTCGTACTGCGATGCGGGTACATCCAGCTGATGAGTCCGAAATGGGATGAAATGCGCATCCTCAACTCCTCTGCTAGTCACCAAGACCAATATAATTCCAGTGTGTTTAAGCAATCAAACCAAGATTTCCCTAAACGTTTCGTCATGTGTGTATATTTAATAAAAATTCTAATATTCTACTGAAAAAGCTGTGACGGGCAACGAAACGTACATAAAAATGCTTGTTGTTGATTTTCTAAACACTTTGGAATGATATTAAACTTTATTATTATTTGTCTCTTTGGTTCCTAGTGGAACATAAGGCTTCGGTAGCACGTTGCCGTTTTACTCTCTTCTCTCCAGTCTTTTCAATCTGCCTCCACTACTGCCAAGAAGATTTCATTTCTTCTTCACATGATCTCCTCCATGTCACCCTCAGACGCCCAACTCATCGTACCGCATGTGGCTTCCACTCCACGGCCTGGTCTGGAGCGTGATGCCCCCAATCGGTCTTCTTTTTATATTTTCTTTGTGCTTTGAAGCTTCTTTAGCTATTGGGTTGGTTTTACGGCGTAGGGTTGGTAACCCTATGCCCAACCTTCCCTCTTTATCCGGGCTTAGGATTAGACAGTAACTATTGTGCTAGTTAACCAGGGGAGGTTAAGACTTGCTTATATAATCAGTAAATCAGATTCAGAGCTCAAATTCATCCACAATATTTGTTGCAACTATGGATGGGATGTCTACAACTTATATGTGCTTTCTGCACTAAAATGATGAAAGAAGAACTTATAAACACTTTAAAACGTTTCTTTACTCAATAATTATGCTAACAAAGTATTCACTGTCTTCTCAGATCATCATCAGTGTGTCTATAATTCCAAATTATTCAAAGATGAAACATACTTCCCCTTTGGAGTCTCATCATCGTCATCATGATCCAAGTTTGATTGAGCATTTCTGCCAACAGCCGCGGTAACTCCAGCTCCAAAAACGTATATTAAAGTTGCTGCAGTTAAAAAGCTCGTAGTTGAATCTGGGTTGTGCGGCCGCAAGCCGTTGCTCGTTCACGGTTCTTGGTTACGATCGAGGCTTGTGTTCGGCTCGGCGTAGTGCCTATGCAGCCTTTCAGCCGTGTCTGTGTTAAACGGGTGCTGATAGGTTGATGAGCTTGTCTTGTCGACCTGTTGACATGCTTCCGGATGCCTTTAAACGGGTGTTGGGAGCGGAAGGCGGCTTCACTTTGAACAAATTTGAGTGCTCAAAGCAGGCCTATGTACCTGAAAACTCCAGAACCAACCGGGCGCGGTTTCTGCTGTCCGTTTTGCATTCTGTGATGAACCTGGATAACTTTGCTGATCGCAGTCAGCCTTGTGTCGGCGACGGATCTTTCAAATGTCTGTCCTATCAGCTTGTTGGTAGGTGATCTGCCTATCATGATAATAGCGGGTAATAGGGAATCAGGGTTCGATTCCGAAGAGAGAGCCTGAGAAATGGCTACCACATCTAAGGACGGCAGCAGGCGCGAAAATTACCCACTCCCGGCACGAGGAGGTAGTGATGAAAAATACGAATACGGGACTCAATTAAGGCTCCGTAATTCGAATGAGTACAGTTCAAGTTCTTTAACGAGGACCAATCAGAGGGTAAGTCTGGTTAAAAATCTGCGAAACGTTATCGTTTGAATAAACTACTGTTAGAATTACTCATGGTGTAGAGTTTTTTTGAAATTCTCACCATCAAAGGGCTCTGAGGGAGAGTGAAGAGTAAAATTATTCGCTTATTCAAATAAAGGGAGATAGCAGGCTTTTATATAGGAGTAATTAGGATTTTTAAGTCATTATGATGTTCAAGTATGCGCTATCACGTGAACAGCTTCACTATCTAACTTTCTTATTTGGATATGAAAAAGCGCTTTTGTTTTATATGCATGTGTAGCGCAGTAATTTCAGTTTAAGTGTGGCGTCCTTTTAAGATTTTCGTATGTATCTCATCGATACAAGTATATATTGTGAATTTGACAGGACATTCTCTTACCTAATAATCCTAATAAACCTACACTGACAAGAAAGAAAGTCATCACACATGATCAACAAGTAAACGTAAGGTGTGGTACTGTAGGAATTGTCCTTACCTCATCCTGACAAACGCAGATGTGGAACATGAGAAAACACGACTACGGACCAAATGCAGTGGATACTTTTATCATACCTCACTTATATTGCGTTGAATAAAATTTATAGTATCTTAAATAATACCCTGTTGGGCTGTTCTCCTGTAAATCAACTATTTCATTCAATAATCTTCCATTTATTATTATTATTTGTTATTTATCCCTTGGGTTCCTTATGCAACATAAGGCTTCAGTAGCACGTCGCCATTTTACTCTGTTCTCTCCAATCTTTTTAATTTGCCTCCACCACTGCTCACAAGCTTTCATTTCTTCCTCACATGATCTTCTCCATGTCACCCTCGCCTCGAACGCCTAACTCGTCGTTTACCATTCTTATTCCACCTGACGGCCTGGCGTGACGCATGATGTCCCGAAACGGTCTTCTCAGTGTATGTCCAGTTCAATCCAATCCATCTCCACTTATTTTTTTGCATATTTGCTGGGTGATAGGTTCTTGGTTGGTTCGTTGCCAGGCCAGAGTTCCTCCTTGCTTATGCTTTCTGGCCATCTGATCTTCATAACTGAGTATAGGCAGCTGTTGATGTATAATGTCTGTAATTTGTTGGAAATGCTTTTCGTAACGCACCAAGTCTGTGAACCACATAAAAGCATTGATTTGATACTGGTGTTGAAAATCCGGATCTTATAACGCTTTATGCTGAGTGCAGTGCAGTGCAGTGGATCTCCACACTGATTTCAGGTTAATGAAGACCTGTCTTGCTGTCTTTCTGATTCTGGCTCTGACATCCTCATCTGTGCCGCTGCCTGTTTTTTACGATAATACATCCATCTAGCAAACAGGTTGAATCTGTATGCTTGTCACATATTACAACTACGTCGTCAACATGTCTCTTATAAATCGTATCTTTTTTTAATGAGATCACTAACCAAACTTTTTATGCATGACAAGTAAAAATCAACTAACAGTAATCTTAGGGGAATCCGATCACCGCACTATATCACTATATAGACCATTTGGACTAGCAGGGAACTGAAGTTTACAATAACCTTGTTCACCTTAAAATGGAATACTTTCTACCACTGAGCTTTTCCCATCTTCTTTGACGAAAGTGTAGTCATAATCTAGAGACTGCAAAGTAGTAGATCAACATATTAGAAGATAAATAATCATTGGAATGATTAAAACTGAAGTAATTCGTGTAAAATACATAGAATTAAAAAGGTAGTGATGCACAGATTTTAACTAGGTCGTTATTTTGTTAAACTGTGTTGAGTATGTATTGACTGGTCAAGAGAGTGCAACCAATTCCATGTTGTCTAGTCCTCAGTGCAGACCGAATCCTATCAATCATATTTGCAATGTGGCAACCAAGCTACGAAGCTCAGCATCGCGGTGCACATTAGTGGATGTTAGTTGGTTAGAGGCAATCGGCAGGAAGCCTTGGGCCTAGGTTTGCGCTCAGGACTAGACAACATGAAATTGGTTGCACGCCCGTGACCAATCAATACATATGAGCCAGTCCTACAGGAGGTCAATCGCTGCCCGGACAGCTCAGTGGTGAAGTCGCTGACTACAACACTGGGTGCGCGGGTTCGAATCTCAGGTGAGACACCAGTTCCGTCGAGGTGGCAGATATGCCTTGCTGATGAGTGCCGAAAGCGCGAAACCTAGGTCCAGGTCTTCCTGCTGATTGTCTCCAACTAACTAACATCTACTAATGTGCTGAGTATGCATGCATGCACGTTTCTATTAAGAAGTCAGATTTACAAAGTTAACTGCATCACTACTCAATATTGTTGGTGGATAATAGTTAAGAGTAGAATTCAGGACGCGCGTTTCATTCCACCTGGGAGTCATCAGCTGAATGTTCCTAGCTTATAGTAAAGGGTACAGTTCTTACTAATATTCTAACGTAACACAAATCACTTCAAACACCAGTAGCATTAGGTACTGAACTACTGATTCGTGACAGGTAGTCGTTATGCGATGGTTATAGATTTTATGTTATAGGCTTGTAAATTCCCGCCGTTCATTGCACTGAATTGATCGGCCATAATTGATGTATGGGCTTCTGTGCAGATGCATCAATATTTCTAGTGATTTCTGTTTGACAGTAATGTTGGATAGTGTTTGGTAGTAGAAACCGGTACATATTTTTCGTCTTGTTTGAAGCTCGTCAACTGCAATTACTTGTCTCTTGATGAGTGGTGTTCTCCACATTGAATATTTCTGTACCTATGAATGTTAAATACAGTGATAAAGGTTTATAGCTAGATGCTATATAGTCTGAAATCAATTACAGGAAATGAAAAGCAGCAGTAATCATAAGTTTTACCTCTAAGTTAAAGATAAAGACCGTGAATTCAGACAAGGATATACAATATTCTAATTATTGAATAATGTGTTATTCACCTCGATAAGTATGTAAGATGTAGAATGACTCTGAAGGTCATTCTAGCAACTACTACAATAACCAATTAACTTTCTCTGTTTTATAAAAAAAAGCTACTTTTTCTGCTGAAAAAGAGAAACCTAATTGGCTATTTAAGTGATTGTTAGGGTGACCTTTAGAGTCACTCAGAATGTAACCAATTAAATTTGAGTTGAGACCTGTTAAGTCATTTTTAGTTGTTGTTGTTGTCCACAATGTCGCATACCATCGTTAAATAGGCATTACTATAAATAGACTTTAGAGTAGGTACTTCACTAATGATTGTAAAAGGCAATGAAATCAGTAACCGTAAGGTTTTATTCACTAGAAAGTAAATATATGTATGGAATAAGCTTAGATGAACGACTTCTACTTCTGTGGTTACCTCTTGTTCAAATGTATAAACTATTAAATAAAAATTTAACGATATTTTAATAATAATAATAATAATGATCGCCTCATTCCAAACAATATATATGACAGTATGAAATTCGCAGCATGTAATTTTTCAATAAATTTACTCGCAGAACAACAATACTTTCAGACCAAAGGGTTATTGCATCTGCTAGATGTTAACAATAACAGTATTCAAGGCAAATAATATGAAATAGCCAGTTGGTTCTGCATAGGCATCCGATCCATAATGAAAAATCAACAGAAATTCGAGCGTAATTTTGATGATGGTCGTGGTTCATTCACACGGTAAAAAGTCTGCAACTCAAGCTATGCATCTGATAGACAGAAATATGATGTGCTTTTTTGCACTGAAAAGTCCATTTTCATTTAACGCAACGTTTTTTTCTCTGCTTTTCTTATTAACTCGAGAAAAGGAGAGTTGAAAACAGTGATCAAACCAAAATTTTGAATTGTCTATGTGGACTACCCTTTTGTCATCATTGAAAAAGATAATATAGAAAACACCCACAATTGAATCAAAAACGTTTTCAATGACATCAAATTCACATTGAAGAAGGAGTCAAACAACCAACTATCATTCCTGGATGTTTAGCAGTAGAACAAATGCCGGAAAGCTGGAAACCGAAGTGTACAGGAAGCCAACACACACTGACCAAATCCTCAACTACAATAGCAACAACCAAACAACACACAAGATCAGTTGCATGTAGACTCTCTTCAGAAGAGCGAGAACATATTGCAGTACAACAACTTCATGGAGAAACGAAGAAAATTAGTTAATGTCCATCCTAAAGAAGAACGGCTACCCACGAAACTTTATCAGAAGATGCCTATCCCGTACATCATCAACTACAAAGTCATCGACACAAATCAATAATCGCATCATCCTACCATACATAAAGAATATATCAGAAATCACGACAAGATTACTGAAACCACTTGTAGCTCATAAACCAACAAATTCCCTCCAAACACTATTATGCAGAGCAAGGGATGCAACAAGCAAAGGAGACAAACCAAACATCATTTACAAAATCAACTGCAATAACTGTAGTCAACACCACATTCATTCGACAAAGTGGTCACCCTCTTCACCTTCATCTACATGAACACCAATTGGCTATTAAACGCCACGACATTTCATCACTCATTTCGACTATGTAGGAATTTTGGACAGAGGAAACACAAAAGATATCAGAGAATTCCTAGAAGCTTGGCATTCAGGTCAGTCAGTCAGCAATCAATAGATGTATAGACATAGACCCAATCTATCAACCAATAAGAAAATTGATGAACGACAGAAAGGTCAGAGGTGAAGCAGAGGAACAGCCAACGGGAAAATCTATACAGTCAGTGAATGACACAACAATCGAAGGAAACAACCAATCACAGACCATATGGTCAGAGCAAGCTACTAAATCACTCACGGAGAGATATTGACAGGTCACTTCATACTGAAGTTAGTGCTGTGGATGATGTCGTCTAGAAGGATGATGAAAGCTTCATGATTACACAATCCAGCTCAGGGAACACAATACAACCAAGACAGTTTAAAAATGTGTATGAGTATATGATACGTTCAAGGGACATACTTGAATGGATAAAATAAATTGAAGGAAAAGAATTAGATGAAAAATGTTCGAGGAATAAATTTAGTAGCACAAAGTTTAAGCAGGCCGCCGGTTTATTTTTAGTTTGTTTTAAAAGAAAATTACGTTGAATTTTTTTTGATATTCTTGATTTTTTGTTGTTGTAAATACAGGAGACACACAAAGAATTGTTCACCATTTTATCAAAAATGATGAAGATTAATCCAAATGAGCGTATAACCTTTGAGTAAGTTGCTTATTTCAATTGAATTATCAAGTGAAAACTCTATCATGTTCAGTTACTAGTAAAAAAAATTAATTTAAAACTAGGAATTTGATCTATTTTTAGTAAAAAAAACAGTCATTATGTGGTGGACTGCAGTGCTATGTCACTTCGCCTAATGGCGATATGCCAAGACTTGATCAATAAACTTTGATACCACTTATAAACATAAACGACTAGGTAGCCATATTCAATCAATCAATCATTATCAACGTAGGACCGGGCATTACTGCGTAACGGTCCGAGTTGCCACACCTCACGTCAGTTCATCAAGTAGAAAGGTAGTGAGGTGAAGGATGAAGATAAGTGAATGCAGTCGAAAGAAATATAAAGTACGAGAAGAAAGGAAGGAGGAACGACAAAATAGTGAGATTCGGTATAGTTTAGTTAAGATTAGGATAATGTGTATATACATGTGAGCCAGTGACATCGGTTCTCAGCCATATCACCTAGGGTCTCCAACCACTGGTTCCTCTTGTCCCGTGGACCCCAACCACCTAGTCTGCATCGTCCTACATGGCTTAAACCAATAGTCAGAGACTTCATACATTGGTGCCATGTTTTAGTCTGGCCACCTCGGGCCTTTTTCCAGCCTGGACCCACCTCAGCCAACATTGTGTGACGAGGCAATCGGTGACTAGGCATACGTAGTACGTGTCCCAACCATCTCAGTCGATGAAGGTTCACAACCTCGTCAACTGACTTACCTCTTCTCCCCAAAACTCTACACCTGACTTCTGCATTACTCACATGGTGACACCACGGAATACGTCCTATACTACGAAGGCAACGGTGGTCAAACACCTGAAGCCTTTTTATATCTTCCACTTTCAATGGCCATGTTTCACAGCCATACAGTAGAACAGAGCGGACTGCTGTGCAGTACACGCGACCCTTAATAGACAAACGAATATCACGGCGGCGCCATAGGTGGCGCAAATTGGCAAAAGCCAATCGAGCCTTTTGTATCCGTGCAGAAATCTCATCGGCAACTAACCCACCAGGGTTGATCCTACTTCCCAGGTAAGTGAAGTGGTCAACACACTCAACCACTTCACTCTCTATTGTTAACCGCGGTACCGCTGAAGACCAGTCCTGGAGCAAAAATTTGCATTTGGGTGGTGAAAATCGCATCCCAAACATTCTCAAATTCCCACTCAAAGTGTTCAGAAGACTCTGCATCTCATCAGTCAGCGTCTTCACCTAACAGGACTATGTCATCTGCATATTCTAGATCTAAAGAAAATTCACCTGTGATTGGGTCAACGTCTTGTAATTAGGTGACGAGAGGGAAACCTCCATAAGAATATCTATGATAAAATTAAATAAGAATGGGGATAGTGGGCATCCTTGACGGACACCACTTGATGAGTATAGCTCCCTGGACAACTCGCCATAGGCTCTAACATGCCCACAAGTGTTCGAGTAGAGAGCTTTCAATAAGGTGATGTACTTACTAGGCACGCCTTTCAGTGACAGACATTGCCATAAGACTTCTCGATCAACGGAGTCAAATGCCGCCTTCAGGTCGAGAAATACAGCTATTGTCGGGCGTCTGTAAGCATGCCTATGTTCCAGGACCTGGCGCAGTGTGAATATTTGGTCGATACATCCACGGCCAGGTCTAAAGCCTGCCTGGTTTTCTCGGGCTTGCTGTTCCCGAGCTCCACTCAGGCGTCGGAGAATTATAGAACTTAGGATCTTAGACACTATGTTCGTCAGGCTGATTCCTCTGTGGTTATCACAAGAGGACTTCTCGCCTTTCTTGAAGACTGGGATGATGAGTGACTTAGACCAGTCGGAGGGGATCGTATTTGATTCCCATATACTGGCTAACACTTCCGTTAGCCTGACTAAGAGAACTCTACCACCATTCTTGTATACCTCAGCAGGTAGTCCGTCTGGTCCTGCTGCCCTTCCCCGTTTCAGGCTACCTACCGCTTTCTCAACTTCTTCTAGTGTTGGGGGACCTGTCTCTATGTCCCATTCAGGGTCCGACTGGATAGCGGGCAGCGCAATGGTGGCTGGAGGCCAGTTAAACTGTTCCTCAAAGTGTTCTGCCCATCGTCCCAGTCGCCTTCCCTGCGAGTGAATCGCAGATCCGTCCTTCTCCGCTATAACCTCACTAACTGTTGTTGACCATTTCCCCCCAGTCTCCTTAATAAGTCTAAATAACTGTCTACTGTTACCGATCGCCGCTGCCTTTTCCATCTCTTTAGCCTTTGCTGCCCACCACTGTTCACGATCGTTGCGCAGACTTTTCGTCAGTTATTTTTAAGTTGCGCTCGCTCTTCATTGTACTCAGAGCCTGCAGGGATGCATTCACGTGCATCCATTAGTTTGGAAGAAGCTGCTGATATCCACTGGCTCTTTTTAGCCATTATCTTGGAGTCGGCTACAGTCTCCAGTGCTGCTTTTACAGTAGACTGAAGATGGCACCAAGCTTCTTCTGGATGAGTGACAGTCTTTTGTTCCGATAACTGCCTAGCCAACTTCTCACTGAACACGGCTTTGGTGTTTTCGTTGTCCAGCAGAACTCGTAGTGGTTTTGTTGCCAAATTTTTTCTACGTCCATTGAGACGCAGGCATATACGTGCTCGGACCAACGCATGATCGCTGTCCAAACACGTACTCCAGAAGGAGCGGCAGTCTTCCACCGATCCTCTCCAGCGATGACTAATAGCAATGTGGTCTATCTGTGTCCATCGCTGAGTCGAGCTCGGTGGACGCCAGGTCAGACAGTGCCTTTCTTTATGTCTGAAATTTGTGCTGGCTAAAAATAGGCGGTTATCTGAGCATAGTTGTAATAGGCGATCACCGTTATCTGTACGTTCAGCTGGGATTCCGAAAGTGCCACCTAAGTGCCTTTCTGCCTCACTCAGTCTACCCACCTGTGCGTTGAGGTCACCTGCAACAACCACTACGTCCGAACGTTTGGCTTTCGAGAGGAGGTTAGACAGTTTATGGTAGAACTCGTCCTTCACTTCATCCGAACTACAGTCAGTGGGTGCGTAAGCAGAGATTACAAAGAGACAACGGCGAGTCTCACTATTCCTTTTAGTTCTCACTGTGCCGTTCAGCCTCATAGCGCAGAGGCGACTATCAACTGGGATCCAGTCTAGTAGTGAGTTTTCTGCCCTGGTGCTTAATGCTATACCTACACCTGCAAGACCACGAGAGCTAGCTATCGAATCTCCAGAAACTCGAAGGGTGAATTTTGCAGATTCACCAGATTGGTCAGGAGAGGTCAGGTGAATAACCACACTTGGGTCCTGTATGCGTGTCTCACAAACACAGCACACATCCATGCCCGAGTTGCTAGAGTCTTTGCCAACGAAGCCTGTTGGCCAATTTGACGGAGGGTGCGGACATTGAAGGCTCCAATATGTAATTTGGAGCGTGGTTTAAGGAGACCAGGGATGCTGTTCTGTGGACTCAGATCGTTGTCGAAGGCTGCAGAGGTAGGAGAAATTGAAGATGATGCAGCATCATTAATTAAGAGACGTGAAGGAAGATTAGAAGGTAATGATGGAGGAGGAGGATAGCAGTCAGAAGAAACTTGGGTGCTGACAGAGTTGTGAGGGCGGTTGACACTTCCCGGCTGCCCACACCGTGGAAGGCTATTTCTTCTTAAGGTACCTGAAAGAGATTTGTGTGACCGCAGAGCCCATCGGACATCTGCTTGAGGCCTGTCACACCCAGCCTTTTGAGTATGATTATTTTGAACTTTTGTATTTTTGGGGCCGGATGGTCGAAAGGAAACGACAAGTGAACCAACACCGCCGGCCCGGCAGACCGTGGGGCGTGGTGGAGTGTGTTATTTTTGGGGCCGACCTTTTCTAACCCCCCCTTCCACTGAGAAGGCAGCATCAGCATGGCACTGCTGGTCATCCAAGGGAAACACCTTACTGCTGTCACACCCCATCCAGCTAGCAGCAGTACGACTTCGCCCTCAGACCCCCATCATAGTGTAGCAATTTACACTATAACGGTAACTGCTTTTCGTCTAACCACTACCCAACAGACCTTTCTGGTATGGTAGGACCTCGAGGGAACAAGCGTTCCACAGCATAGCTCGTTGGGTCATTGTGATATGCAAGCCCGACCACCACGTCAAGGTAGCAGCTATCGGTTGGGAGTAGCCACTAGTCACCAATACGTGTTCATAGTGCAGTCGTATAGGAATTTAGTCATAACCTCAGTAGCTTAGTAGTTCCAGGTGTGGCTTCAACACTGAATGATGTAGATTTGGCTTGTTGGTGAATACTGACAAGTATGAAATCTAAATGCAGTGCTCTTTACCGATTAACTCCTAGTATCTAACATGGAATAGTTTTTGTGTTAATAACTTTCATTGTAGAGTTTATTCAGCAGGCAAATAAAAGTTATTGTATTTTGCAATAAAAATATACTTCTCTCTTGTATAAAATATTTACATATTTTCAACCTTTTGATTGGAAAGTTAACAGTTAGAAGATAAGAAATTGAATACCTTTAATTGCTACCTGGTTTATATAAATCTTTGTTACTTTTCAATTGAATATAGATTCATAGCTTTTCTGAAGGTGAAGATAATGTACACGTTTGGTTGTATTCGTATCTGTGTTGAAACTGTTGAGACAATGCAAATGTTTCATGAGTTAGAATTATTATTATTATTATTTTTCCTTTGGGTTCCTAGTGGAACACACGGCTTCAGCAGCACGTCTGCATTCCACTTCGTTCTCTGCAGTCTTTTGAACCGGCTACACCACTGCCCACAAGCTCTCATTTCTTCCTCGCACCATCTCCCCAATATCATCCTCACCTCGGACACCCAACTAGTCGTTTTCCCTTGGATTCCAGTCTGTTCCGGTCGTAGATTTGGATCCAGAGCATCCTTCAGTCCCTCCAGGATGATGCAGCATAATATTTTGCTTGTAATGGACAGGAGCATGATTCCTTGCCAGTTCTTACAAAGGCTTAGGTTTGCCTTCTTTGGGAGTTTGACAAGGTAGCCCTTCTTTCAATCGATCAGCAGGTACCTTTCCTTCCCTCGAGACGTTCTGCAATAATGGTTTGAGCATGTCCGCTGTTGTCTCTGCGTCTGTTTTCAGTACTTCTGGCGGAATTCCATCTAATCCTGCTGCTTTTTCACATTTCAGTAGCTTTATGGCGTTCAGGACTTCGACTTTCGTCGGAGGGCCTGTGTTCACTGGTAGTTTGGGGGCTGCTGATATACGTGGATTTTTCTGGGTATTTCTGCGTGCATCTAGTTTAATATATTGTTTCTTGTTTTCCTAGAGGACAGACATGGAGAATTTTGCAGGTGGAGAGGATGTTTGTCATAAGATAATATATTTTTAGCCAGTAGTCTACAAGAGTTTAGATTTCTATCCACGACTACATGCATCAACTCAGTTAGGGGTATGCTACTTGCTCTATTAACAGCCTTCGAAATCCTACGCAATACACCGTCGTCTTTTTTCTGAAGTCCAAGACAAAATAAAGGGGAACAATAAGTAAGTATAGGTTAAACACAGGAATTAATGCAACAGAAGAGTAGAGGGTGAGTTATGCCAGACGCCCATAGTTTCTTTATGTAGAAGGTCAAGCGAAGGATTTTCCTGGAAATCAGTAAGATATAAGGGAAACGTGAAAGATCAGAAGAATAGAAAAGGTCAAGATGGATCACGCTTGCTACATTCTTTATAACAGAGGCATCTACAAGACAAGAGTCATGAGACTGAAGCAATTCATATGGGTCTTTCTCACACCTTAAGCTAAAATTAAGCATCTGACATTTGAAGGGATTGAGTACAAGGCCATTCAAGGAAGATCACTAACCAATTTCGTTTAAGAAGTTATTAAACTGAAAACAATCAGTAGAGAAGATGATTGGCATGGATACTGTCAGGTCATGAGCATACTTAACAAAGTTAGCTTTAGTTGAGGTTGGTAGTTCATGCAAAAAGAAAGAGAAAAGAAAAGGAGAAAGAACAGTACCTTGAAGCACACGATCTTCACTTAGAGGCAAAGTAGAGCATTTCCGTCTGTATAGAGTTTACTGTCTTCTCTCAGATAAGTATAAGTCAAGCCAGTTTACAACCCAGGATTCCGTGTGAGTTCTGGTAAGCTTGTCTAATGAGAGGGGGCTAGAGACAGAAACAAAGTTAGAAGTATAATCTAAGAAGGTAGATCTAACATATTTAGCATCTTTGTCTAGACTGGCAATAATATTACTATGTAAAACAACTACAATATCTAAGGTACTCCTTTTGGGTTTATAGACAAATTGAGTTGGGTATCTGAAAGTCTGTAAAGGAGGTTCAAGCAAACAAAGCAACAGTTTTTTTCATTATTTTTAGGAATGGTGAGGTAATTGAGATCGGTCAGAATTTCACTTTAGCTCCAGCAGATGTTGACTTAGGTGTCGAAACTTATTTAATTTCTTTCCAGGCGGCTGATACGTCATTTCTAGTAAAAGACACATGAAAAATGTTTGTGAGTGGATACCATAGAATATCAGCATATTTTGTGAAAAGGATACTGTTGTGGCCGAGTGGTGGGGTTGCTTGCGTGGGTATAATGATACTGAGACTCAATAGACACCTCAACCGGATACCTTTGTGACTGACCTCCGTCAATACCTTCTGCTTCAGTGAGCCGTGGAGAAATTAGAAGAAAAAGACGGCCTGTAACTGCAAGAACAACGTAAACAACAACAACTTTTAGAAGTAGTATTCATTATGGACTGACATCAGTTAGGGAACCATTGAAAATCTGGGAGCAATGGACAGCTCTTTAGTCCTAGTATGGGACTCCTCAGTCGGAAGTGAAGTGGATGCTAACTGAAGACCATGGGTGACAGTCGCACTGTGTCGTGAATTGACAGAAGTTGGAAATTATGAACCAGTGGAAACCGACTTAGTGGCTGAACGCTTAACGCGTTCACCGTGAAACCTGAAGGTGGTGAGTTCGATGCGTAGCCGGGTCGTGTGTGCGTACTGCTGAGGAGTTGGATACTAGTTGGACGAAACAGGTGTCCAGTGCTCGCATATTTTCAATGGTTCCCCAACTGATATCAGTCCATGATGCATACTACTTCTAAGTTAAGAATCCGCATTGATCTCAAAAATAAAGAACTCATTAGGCAAATGCATCACATATATATAGTTACGAAACTCTCAGGAAGTGAAGCCATAAATGAACCAATCAGATTTCTTGTATGAGGTCGAATTCCTCCAATCAGGTTCTTAGGTCTGTGCATGTATAAATCATGACCTGAACATGATCTGATCATGACTTGAAAACTCCCCTATTGACTGCCTTCTTGTCGCTACGTAACAGAAACTCAGCATGAGTTAATAAACAGTCAAAGAATTAGGTAATATGAATGAGAAAAGTTAATTTGAATAAATTGAAAATGTTTGTCAGATTATATCATCATAATCACTTTATTTTTATATTTAATTGTTTCCGGTGTTACTTCATTTGGTCTTCTGAATAATTATAACTTTTAACAAAACATTTTCAATTTATTCCAATCATCTTATTGTCTCATTGATATTACCTAATCACTTTTGATTGATTACTAACTCTGACATGTTTTCGACCCCGTTTGAATCATTTTAAGTATTTCAACAATTTTGTTTCATTGAATTTCGGAAAATTACATTCTGCTATACGTGAAGAACTAGACAAGATAACATTCACAGGTTTAAATATGAATGACTTGTTTAGTGTACACACGTTGTCCTAGGTTTCAATAATATCATTAAAAAGTCTCCATATACTAAGAGAGATTTTACATGACCCTTGGGTTCCTAGTGGAATATACAGCTTCAGTAGCGCGTCTGCATTCCATTCAGTTCTCTGCAATCTTTTGTACCTGGCTCTACAACTGCCCACAAGCTCTCATTTCTTCCTCACACCATCTCCTCCTCCATGTCACCCTCATCTTGGATGCCCAACTCGTCGTTTCCCATGCGGGTTGTACTCGAGCAACTGGCCTGGCGTATAATGTCCCCGAATGGTCTTCTTAGTGCATACCTAATCCATATCCACTTCTTTCCAGTGCATATTTGTTGAGTGACAGGTTCTTGGTTGGTTCGTTGCCAGGCTAGAGTTCCTTTTTGCTTATGCTTTCTGGCATCTGATCTTCAGTAACGAGCCAGAGTAGGCAGTTGTTGATGAATGACTGTAGTTTGTTGAAAAAGTTTTTGGTAACTCGCCAAGTCTCTGAACCATCACATAGAAGCACTGACTTGACTGATTTGGTGTTGAAAATCTGGAAATATATATATATATATATATATATATATATATATATATATATTGACCTTGGTTGTTTTCAATCCTTTCAAGGAAAGTGCTTCCTATCGATTTCACCTCATCAGCCAGTCTGATACCTACATGTACCTTTTATGAAAAAGGATAACAATCACTATCATAAACAACATGGTTCATACAGCTAGAAATTCTCATTATGTAATATTTTCTAACAAATTTACTTTTTGTACAATATTTTTAAACGGTATAATTGTAGCATCTTAGGAATGTCAATCATAATAGTATAATAAGTGATAAAATGAAATAACCAGCTGTTGTTAGATTATCGTCTAGTAAGAATAGTAAAAGAATAGAAAAGTGTATGCAAACTTGGTGATTATGATGGTTCATTGAAACAGTGAGATTTTGGCTAAGTATTCCTGCAGTAGTCTTAATATTTATTCCTGTGGGTTTAAAGTTGACTGCCGTGTATCATTATATATTTTAATATTGTTACTATTGGCTTACAAAATGGTGGATTGAAAACATTTTAAAAGTGCGCGACAGAATATCATATGATGATTAGAAGACAAATTTTGTAGATTAAAACAAGTTGATAAGAAGGAATCTGATTCAATATATTCTGTGAGAAATATTTCGATAGCTTAAGGTTCAAGAAGGTCGGAACTTTAGGGATTTCGGGCTTCTTCGGAAAATTTGTACAATATTCCTCCAAAAGTGATTGGCGTTTGGATTCATTCTCTACTAGGACCTCTGCTAGCTGACTGCTCCATGGCAAGCCTGGAAAACATCAAATTATCATGAACAATCAATAAATTTTATGTCTAAAAAAAGATACATGAATGATGCGTTTATAATTTATGATGAAAATATGAATCTTGTCAAGTTATTTCATACCTTCAACAATACTCATCCTTTAACTGCAAATACTTCGACGAACTCTAGTGGAAAATAGTATTTCCTTCACCTTTTGTTCATTTTCCTACTCTGTCATAGATTTATCCGATATTACACAATCACAATTTTATTTTCATAACCCATTGTTTATTTTTCCACTCCAAATCGAAATGTATATTATTTAATTTCCTTTGGTTACTCAGTTTATTTTACCCCTTTACCGGGAATAATTCTGAAACATTCTGTCCACTGTAACATATATTCACGAATGTACAGCTAGGTAGTAAGTGACTAGGACGAAACAGCTGTCCAGTGCTCCCAGGTTTCCTTGTTCCTCCAACCGATGTCAGCCTTCGATGAATAACAACTTGAAGTAAATGACTTCGTTGAAAAGAAAAATTTTTCTCTTCACTGAAACCACGTCTTGTCTTTTCTTATGATCAAATGGGTGTATTCAGCTGATCATTATTTTTTTCTTTTTTTGAGGAAAATAATAATATTGAAAATTTAATTTAGATTAGTAGAGTAAATCAATCCACTTTTCTTACTATGGGATCACTTTCTTTATATCTTTGTAAACTTCAGGATCAAAATTTGATCTGATAGAGTTGAATAGGTTGAGTATTGGATTATAAATGAAATATATTTTTTTGTAAAATCCCAATGAAGTAGAAAGATAAATTTCTGACGTTTCATGACTTTATGGAAATTGCTTCTTCAGAGAATAAAACCTGTACAAGTTATCAATAGTTTAAATAGCCAAAGGTGATGAATCAAATCATATTATCGTCTATATATGATGATAATATGTACGTGAATGTCATCGTTATATGCTGGTCAGAAAGCGGTTACAATTTCTTGTTGTTTATCAGTTAATTAGTCTGGAGTTCAAGGTGATATGTGTATAGGTAACTGGGTATGAAAGTGTAAGAAAATAAATAAATAAATGATATGGATAACAAATTTGGTTTGTTTGTGTTTATGTACTTTTGACTAGATCATTGTGTGTGATGTGTTGCTTATGGAAATACTATCCAGGTTGGTTGGATAGTTAGGCCTTCCTTTCTGTTGAGTGCAATAGGATTCAACGTAATGTGAAATGCCTCTGTTATTCTACTGTCTTTGTAGTTTAAAAATCCTTTATGAATAATTTTTAATATTTTCAATATAGATTTTGTGACTGTGATAGATGGCGTGAACTGCGATCGCCGACTTGATTTCTAGGTTCTATAGTTCTACAAGATTATTTGGCGGTCGTTTTGTGTAGCTTGAGTGTTCTTTAGCCTTAATGAGGATCTCATGGGATGATTCTCCAATATAATAAGCATCATAGTCGATACAGCCTAATTTTTAGACACAATTTTATGCGGAAGTAAAAGGAACTTTATCTTTTACTTGGACTGGAGCGTTCCTCAGAGTGTTAGTTGTCTTGTACAGGTTTTATTCTCTGAAGAAGCAATTTCCACGAAGTCACGAAATATCAGAAATTTATTTTTCTACTTCATTGAGATTTACAAAGAAATATATTTCATTTATTACTTTCTCCATACTTCCGGAATCCACCTTATCATTTACTAAATAATCTTTCAAAATTCAATGGATTAAGTTGACGATTTGCATTCCAAATAAATTTACTCCTACATAAATATACTACGTAAAGATGACTCGTCCAGCTATCGAAATTAAAAACTATTATAGTCACGATAATTATTCTGCTTTGGTAAGCAGTCTCATCTACTGTTTAACCTCAACATTTCTTACATGGTGATTCCAGTATACTTGGGCATCACCACCAAGACGCCTGTAATCAAAACTTGTAATCTCTTGATCTCTTTTTACCTTCAATGACCATGCCTCACTGGCGTTTAATATGACAAAGCAGTCAACGCTACAGTATAGTCATCATTTAATAGACATTTAGATATCTTATCGGCTCCATAGATGGCATAAGTTGACAAATATGAAACGAGCTTTCTGTATCCGAGATGAGATTACATCAACTGTTACAACTTCTTAAGTATCTGAGTTGGTCAACACACTCCGTCACTTCATGTCCTATCCTCAAAACGGGTAGTAGTCCAAAACCAGTCCAGAAACATCACTTTTACATTCAACTGGTGCCAAACACAGATGGATTTCTGTTCAAAGCATCCCAAAGCTCCTATATTTTGTCACTGTTTTCACATGACAGGAAAATATCGTCTGCGTATTCCTAGTTACTTAGAAGGTCTTTAAGGAGTAGGTGAATCTTTGTAAAGTTGGGACTGCTAAGGTTAATGTCCATTGTTACATGTGTAACGAGGTGAAACAAGAGGAGTAATAGCGGCAATCTCTGGTTCTCATCACTAGTTATTATCAATTCAGATGACAACTACCCATAAGCTCTTAGATTACCGTATGTTTTCGAGTACATAGCTTCGATTGACATTTCAGACGTGCTGAGTTCTTCCTCTATAGTCGAAAACTGCCATAAAACTCAGCAGGAATGGTAGAATGAGAGTTACATGCACCTTTCTGACTTTTCATCATAACATTCGCTTTCTTCAGTTGTTCAATACTCCAACTGTTCAATTTTTCATATCAGCAACGTTAGAGATATCTCGAAAATATACTTCACTTTGGGAAACAGTTATTAACAATGGTCTTCTCACCGGTCAACAATCACTAACAATCGATAATTCACGATTTCTATTCAGGATGAGTACATATACCTTCATCTTACAATTTGACAGCCACTTTGTGACATGGTTTCCTCAGCGATACACCTACATATATATGTCATCACAACTTCAGGTGAACTTAAAGAAATACAGGGAAGTAGAACCAAGCGAATACACATCTTTGATATACGGAGTGAAACAAACAACCTTTGTAAACTTAAAGTTCTCAGTTTATTCCACTAATAATTCACTACAAAGTGAAAGTGATTTGGTTGTCGTCAGTATTCAAGTCACTGGTGTTCCATTATATACATGACCAGATTATTTCATAATTATGTCATGATAAGTAACATGGGGAATCGCCTTGACAAAAAATACGAATAACCAAAATATCTCATAGTCAATTGGTTTATGATAACATTGAATGGTACTAAAAACTCAACCAACAAATTTAAATCAACTGGTTCCTTTGATAAATTTAAACAGCATAATGAGAAGATAAAGATTATCTGAAACACGTCGTGATATATATTAGCGCTATACATTTTGAACAATCTGATCACATATATGAACTTGTCGAACTATTTAAGTGAAAATTTACGAAAAGGGTGAATATAGTTAGTGGAAGACATAGGAGGAATAGGAAGGGAGAGAAAAAAATATGTTATTCACGTTACTCTTGGTATGAAAATTAAAATTAATCCTAACAAGGTAGGTTCAAAGCTGTTTAAATCAACCAAAAAACGTTACATAGGAAAGTAGATGGGTTATATAAACTGATTAACACAAAACTGTACCTTAGAGTTTAGAAAACTGGACTCTTTAGTATTCATTTTATGGTTTATTATGTCAAATGTTTTAGGTTATTTATTATTTCAATAGTTACTAAGGTGACATTTAGACTTATTCTAGTTTACTGCTTTGTTTGTCTATGATTTTAAAAGGATATCATATATTTTTGTTGATAAAAATGTAAAATTGTTTACACAATCACTTGAATGATAAATGAGATAATTATTTCATTTTCATATCTTTAGTGATCTATTGAAGGAACCATTTATTCAAACACTTCTAAGACATACAAATCCACAGTTGATCATGAGAGTTAAAAGATGCATTGTTACAGAAGCTGACAGTAAGTTATGCTGTTTTCAGCTATATTTCTTATGAGTAAAAATATTCTTTCTCAATGTTTGAGTTCATTTTCTTAATCCTATATGACTGAAAGTAAAGATGAGTTAGATAACATCAATTTGGAAAGCAACATTACAGCATAAGCCTGTTTATTTCCACACACCGAATATCAGCACATCAAGCAAGAATGCATGAAGATGAAAAGTTAATGAATGAGAAAAAAAAAAAGCAATCATAAGTGGTAGAAAGTAAGAATAACAGAATATTGAAATTTGATGTGATAATTAAGAGGAAGAATGATATGCGGATAAATTTGTGCCATTGTGATCAATTCTAAGCTATATCATCTGGATTTTTCAACAACCAGTTTCTGTTGGCATATGGTCTTCAATTAGCTACATAGGTTAGACCAACGGACATAGTTTTCATGGACTGATTTCACGTTTTAGTCCAACCACTCCCAACCTTTTTCTAGTTTAAACTTACTTTAGCCAACAATATGTTATAAAGCGAATGATGACCAGGTATACGTAGCACTGGAAGTAAACAGATACTATTCAGAAGTAGTATTCATTATGGACTGATATTAGTTGGGGAACCACTGAAAATCTGGCAGCACTGGACACCTGTTTCGTCCAACTAGTATCCAACTCCTCAGTAGTACGCACACACCACCCGGCTACGGATCGAACTCACCACCTTCAGGTTTCACGATGAACGCATTAAGCATTCAGCCACTGGGTCGGTTTCCAATGGTTCACAGTTTCAAACTTCTGTCAATTCACGACATAACACGACTATCACCCAAGGTCTTCAGTTAGCATCCACTTCACTTCCGACTGGCTGACCCCACAGGTCATGGCTTCTCATTAGACCTTCCTGATATCCATCTGGAAGCAAGTGACTAGTGAGCACTATAGAGTAATGTATTTTAGAAATGAATGGAAATTTTTTAATTAAGAAGTAGTATTCATCACGGACTGATATCCATGATGAATGCTATTCATCTCAAAGATACTATTCATTCATTTCCGTAAAAATGTACCATTTATGAAAATAATTTAAAATTGATTGATGGTTAAAACAAAATAATAAAATAGAAGTAAATTGGTTCACAAATATTAACTTTTGATGATGAGAAAAGCTGAAGAATATAAAATACTTAGATGAATATTACATGTCTGTTGGTGATAACTACAGTTCAAAGATCAAGCATGTATACTAGTGTTGGTATATTTTGTACATTTTCATTTCACGAAAATTATTCATAACGGTTCTTGAAAAAGATTTTATACACTGATTAGTTTATTAAATCCCATATCTTGTATCACAAGATGTGAGATTTAACTCAGAATTTTAACTGATCTCATTATACATAGGTCGAAATCAACAAGATGACAACATTTTCTTAGTCGTTGTAGATACGATTTGATGATACATGCAAACTAACACAAAATTCAGGTCAAGCAAAGCGTATGATTCACTGATAATATTCGATATCCTAGAAATTGGTCATTCATATACATTTGAGATCTAGAAAGTTAAAACAATGTAACTGACGAGATATTCATCCTTAGTCGGTACCATTTGGTAAAAACGAGAAAATTGTGCACATATACAACGGGGGTTGAATTGATGTAAAAGTGTATTCATTATTTGCTGATACTCATGATGCCTCGTTGCTATACTGGATGAAACCAATCGACCACTGCTGGTATATCAATCCCTGCCCAAATGCCTAAACATTCCTTGAATATTCATCCTTATCATTTCCTCTGTGGTATCTGGCAATGGAATCCAGAAACGACATCTCATCCTATTTCAGACTTGTCTGCTACATGTACTCTCAACCCAGTCTCGAGTCCTAAATAACACGAAACGCTCATCCAGGGTCCCATAGATAGCCACCGCAAAGTAAGTTATGAAAAGTGTATTCCTTCTAAATTATCTTCCCAATTTGAAGGTAGTATTTATCACAGATTAGCAACATCCAGAGAATCACCAATATAATTTAGATAATAATGATGGATGGTGACGATCAGTGGAATGCAGGATGCACGATTCCTCCTATTCCGGACTCGTCAGTTGGATCTACCTGCCTCCCAGTGAGAAACATTTTCCCCGGTAGGGCACAAACCACTACCCATCAACACCAGACGCCAGAGTGTTATCCACTGGACCAGTGAATCATGATGGATAACTCTAGATCAACACATATACTTCATATAATGTCGCCTGTATTATCTCATCGTTGATTAGTTCCAAATAATCCGTCTCTATTGGCTATTTACTTTGCATCATTATTGTCCAGATTGAAAATACAGACCACACTCAGTTAGCAGCACAGGAACACATATGACAACATAGATCGATCAATTCAGTCCTGTCAACAACGTGGTAATACAGGCAAGATCATACATGAATCTAATTGAATAACCAGCATCACTCATCGGTTTACAGAGATAAATTTCAACCAATGGGTCTCAGGTTCAAGCACGTCTCCACCTACCGAGATTTGGTGGGTATCGCTCATTACCTACTGCAGGAATGTGAACAAGGTTGCTGAGTGCAGTTCGCCATTCGAACCAGAACCATTAATACATATGTAGACAAACACTAATTATTATCAAATATTATATACATCTAACCTCACCCGGTTAACTAGTTTACTAGTTACTAGCCGGTCCTAAGCCCGGGTAAAGAGGGAAGGTTGGGCATAGGGCTAGCAACCCTACCCGTAAAACAAATCTAACCGCTAAAGAAACTTCAAAGCACAAACAAAATAAAAAAAATGAAAACAAACTTATTCCTCGCTGGAATCGGAGAGGCGAAATGACGCCAGTTGGTGAAAGCCTTCGGGAAGCCAACTGGCCGATGTGTCTTCTCTTGATGAAAGCGAAAGTAAACGTGGGGACATGGAATGTCCGTACGATGTTTGAACCCAGTAAGGCAGCCCAGATTGCAAAGGAGATGAGAAGGTATCACATCGAAGTGCTTGGGATTTGCGAAAGCAGATAGAATGGGAGTGGACTCTCCAATCTGTCAACTGGAGAATCAATAATCTACTCCGACACTGTCACCCAGACGACAACCACGAGCACACTGAGGGAGTGGCTATCATGATGTCCTCAAGAGCATCGAAGGCTCTCATGCAGTGGGAACCAATCTCCTCCTGCAGGATCATGACAGCAAGATTCAACTCAAAAGGAAGGTCACAATCATACAATGTTATGCACCTACAAATAATGCAGAGCAAGAGAAAAAGGAGGATTTCTACAGACAACTTCAATCAACACTGGACAAGACGTCAGTTGGTGATATCAAAATTCTAATGGGCGACATGAATGCCAAACTGGGAGGGGACAACACGGGAAGAGAACTAACCATGGGTCGAGAGGCGCTAGGTGAAATGAACGAGAATGGAGAATTGTTTGCAGAATTCTGCGCATTCAACGATTTGGTGACTGGAGTCAGGCAGTGTGTTCAGGCACAAAGATATCCACAAAGCGACATGGATTTCACCAGATGGACACACTAAAAATCAAATCGACTTTATCTCAATCTCAAGAAAGTGGAGACGGGGTCAGCCTACTTGACACAAGGTCAAGAAGAGGAGCAGATGTAGGTTCACACAATTCACTATCTAGTGCAAGGAACCTTCCAAATCAAGTTAAAAGCCTTCAAGGAAGCTGGTGATAGACCACAGTTCAAGTTCAACACGCAAGACAGAAACTGAAGGACGAAACTACAAAGGAGATCTTCACGTCAGCCATCAAGACAAAATGGGAGACAGCGAGCAACATCCCTGAAGAAACCTGTGTGGAAGAATACTGGAAATCTTTGAAAGAGATGTAGAAAGAAACCTGCACAACAGTATTAGGAAGGAAGAAGAAAGAAGATAAGGAATGGATCTCGACGGATACCTGGAAGGTGATAGAGGAGAGGAGGATGGTGAAGCAGAAGATAAACCAGTGCAAGGATGCGCAACGACAAGAGGAACTGAGGACAATGTATAAAACACTACACTGGACAAAGAAGTGAAGAAGAGTGCACGCAAAGACAAAAGACACTTCTACGAAACACTGGCAAGTGAAGCAGAACAGGCTGCAGGTAAGGGAGACCTGACAACATTGTATCAAATAACCAGGTTGCTATCAGGGAAGAGACCAACACAGATGAAACCAATAAAAGATGAAGAAGGAAATTTAATTACGAAAGAAGAGAAACAGAAGAAACGATGGGCCGACCACTTCAAGAAGCTCTTGAATCGACCACCACCACCACCTGCACTTCGTCCAGAAATACCACCTGCAGCCCAGCCGCTGAACTACAAGTGAACATAAATCCTCCAACGAAAATGGAAGTCCTGAACGCCATAAAGCTACTGAAATGTGGAAAGCAGCAGGACCAGATGGGATCCCACCAGAAACACTGAGAGCAGATGCAGAGACAACAGCGGACATGCTCACACCACTATTGCAGAAGGTGTGGAAGGAAGAGAATGTACCTGGCTAGTGATTGGAAGAAGGGTTACCTTGTCAAACTGCCGAAGAAAGGAGACCTCAGTGCTTGCAAGAACTGGCATGGAATCACTCTCCTGTCCACCCCAAGTAAAATATTAAGCCGCATCATCCTGGAGAGGCTTAAAGATGCACTGGATTCAAAACTACGACCGGAACAGGCAGGCTGGATTCAGGAAGTACAAATCATGTGCTGACCAAATTGCAACGCTTCGCATCATCATAGAACAGAGCATAGAATGGCAATCAGCTCTCTACCTCAACTTCATCGACTTTGAGAAGGCGTTTGACAGCGTCGACCGAGAAGTAATTTGGAAACTGCTTCACTACTACGGAGTACCGCAAACCTTTATCCGCCTCATTCAACAACTATATGAAGATGCCACATGCCGGCCAAGTAATCCACAATGCGAAGCTCAGTGATGCTTTTGAAGTGAAGACAGGAGTGAAACAAGGTTGCCTACTATCCCCCATGATATTCCTGATTGTGGTCGACTGGATCATGCAGCAAACAGTGGGGAGCGAGAAGAGGGGGATACACTGGACGACGGAAAAGAACCTAGAAGACTTGGATTTCGCCAGTGATGACTTGTGCCTGGTGTCACATAAACTTGAAGATCTGCAGGCAAAAACTAACAAGTTGATAGAAGAGGCAGCGAAGACGGGACTTCAGGTGAATATAGAGAAGACAGAAGTGATGAAGATACCGCACCACCACCATCAACAACAACAACAAACTCCAGTCACCATCAACGGGAGAAACTTAAAGGAAGTAACCTCCTTCACTTATCTAGGAAGCACTGTTTCAACTACAGGCGGGACGGACGAGGACGTCAAAGTCAGAATCGGAAAAGCAAGACAGGCGTTCATTAGCCTGAAACCAGTGTGGAGATCTTCTGCACTCAGCTCAGCATGTGGAACAAGATCCGGATTTTCAACACCAACGTCAAGTCAGTGCTCTTGTATGGTTGAGAGACTTGGCGCGTCACGAAAGGGATTTTCAATAAACTACAGACATTCATCAACAACTGCTTCCGCTCGCTACTGAAGATCAGATGGCCAGAAAGAATAAGCAACAAGGAGCCCTGAGAACGAACCAACCAAGAACCTATCACGCAACAAATATGCAGGAGGAAGTGGAGATGGACTGGCCATGCACTGAGAAGGCCGACTGAGGACATCACGTGTCAGGCACTCGAGTGGATTCCCCATGGGAAGTGACGAGTTGGACGTCAGTGGCGAGAGTGACATGGAGGAGATCGTGCGAGGAGGAAAAGAGAGCTTGTGGGCTGTCATGGGACCAGGTTCGAAAGATCTCAGGGAACAGGATGAAATGGAGACGTGCTACTGAAGCACTATGTTCCACTAGGAACCCAAGGGACTAATAATAATAATAATAATTATATACATCTGATATCACCCAGATTTCATTTTCCCCTATAAAACTAAGAGAATCTCCATTCATCTTTCGTTTATCAACATTTCCTACCAACTTCTCATCTTCGAGATTCGATTTTATCAAGAAAATTATCCTCAGGAGAATGAAATCTAATACATCCATAAACGTATCACCTGATAAACAGGCAGACAGAAAAGACAAAAATATAATCGGAAATCATGTGTAAGTGGCGACAAAGTAATTTCCTGATCAAACATATCTGGATGCGTATTACATGTGTGTATGCATCTTCCATAAGTTACGTAACTGTGAACTTTATCTATTCCTCCACCACAATGGTCTGCATACTTTCTCGAATATGTCGAATAAGCCTATGTTTATTATTATCACTATTATTATTATCATTACTATTATTATTCCCTTGGGTTCCTAGTGGAACATAGAGATTCAGCAGCACACCTCCATTACACTCACTTCCCTGTAGTCTTTTCAACCTCACTCCACGACTACCCACAAGATCCCATTTCCTCCTCACATGATCTCCTCCATGTCACACTCGCCTCAGACACCCAACTCGTCGTTTCCCATCTGGGTTCCACTCGAGTAACTGGCCTGGTGCGTGATATCCCAGAATGGTCTACTCACTGTATGCCCAATCGAATCCATCTCCACTTCCTTCCAGTGCATATTTGTTGAGCAATAGATTCTTGCTTCGTTGGTTGGTTGTTTGGCAGGCAGAGTTCCTACTTGTTTATTCTTTCTGGCCATCTGATCTAATCTTCAGTTTCGAGTGAGTGTAGGGTGCAGCTGTTGATTTGATAAGTGTCTGTAGTTTGTTGGAAGTGCTTTTCGTGTCGTGACACGCCAAGTCTCTCAACCATCACGTAGAAGCACTGACTGACTTGACTGAATTGGTGTTGAAAATCCGGATGTTGTTGACGCTTTATGCTGAGTGTAGTAGATCTCCACACTGATTTCAGATTATTGCAGGAAGGTCTGTATTGCTTTTTTGATCGTGGCTGCTTTGACATCCTCATCTGTGCCTATGTCGCCTGTAGTTGAAACGATGCTGTTTAGGTAGATGGGTAGGTGAGAGAGACTACTTCCTTTGAATTTCTCCCATTGATGGTGACTGGTGCTTGTTGTTGATGCTGTTGTTGGTTGGGTATCTTCATCACATCTGTCTTCTCTATATTCACTTGAAGTCCCGTCTTCACTGCCCTGCCTCCTCTGTCAACTTGTTAGTTTTCGCCTGTAGATCTTCGAGTTTGTGTGGCATTAGACAAGGTTCATCGGCGAAATCCAAATCTTCTGGGATCTTTTTCGCGGTCCAGCGTATGCTCCTCTTCTCGCTCCTCACAGTTGTCTGCTGCATGATCCAGTCGACCACAGTTAGGAATATCATCAGTGGTAGTAGACAATCTTGTCTTAATCCTGTCTTCACTTCACTTCAATAGCGTCACTGAGCTTTCCATTGTGGATCACTCGGCACTTGGCCTTTTCAAATAGCTGTTGAATGAGGTTGATAAAGGTTTGTGGTACTCCGTAGTGTTAAAGTAGCTGCCTGCCAAATTGCTTCTCGGTCGACCCTGTAGAAGGCCTTTTCAAAGTCCATGAAGTTGAGGTAGAGATTTGACTCCCATTCTATGCTGTGTTCTATGATGATGCGTAGCGTAGCGTTGCAATTTGATCCGCACATGATTTGTTCTTTCTGAAGCCAACAAGCTTGTTCCGGTAGTAATTTTGAAT
Source organism: Heterobilharzia americana (assembly GCA_944470555.2). NCBI lineage: Eukaryota > Metazoa > Platyhelminthes > Trematoda > Strigeidida > Schistosomatidae > Heterobilharzia > Heterobilharzia americana. The sequence goes on along the minus strand of OX104127.1, from coordinate 161,991,715 downwards.
CCAGCGCATCCTTTAGTTCCTCCAGGATTATACGTCACAATATTTTGCTTGGGGTGGGCAGCAGCATTATTCCTCGCTAGTTCTTGCAGAGGCTTAGATCTCCCTTCTCTGGGAGTTTGACAAGATAGCCCTTCTTCCAATCGAGCGGCAGGTACCTTTCTTACTTCCTCGCAAACCTTCCGCAGTAGCAATGTGAGCATGTCTGCTGTTGTCTCTTTGTCTGTTTTCAGTGCTTTTGGCGGAATTCCATCTTGTCCTACTGCTTTGCCGGATTTCAGCAGTTTTATGGTATTCAGGACTTCTGAATAAGCCTAATGTATGTGAATTTCTAATATATCAGAAATGTCAATCACTAATAACTTGAGAGTTTGATACGTTATCGTGATATTTTATACATGAACATAAATAAAAGCTGTGCAACTTTAAAACTAGTATGAGTTGAATGCCAATATAAAAAAAGATGAAAACGTGAAAAAACTCTTTTTGATGGCAGTAGACAGTTACACAGGGTTGACTGTAGAATGAATGGTCAAAAAATTATTCAGTTTAAACTTATATCCTTTCTACATAACATTCTGGAGGGGATGACATCTAACCATTCAATCATAACAATAAACACATTGATTTCAAGTTGGTATTCATCGTAGACTGACATCGAAATTCAATTGAACTGGTGATTTCTGGTGACTAGCTTCGAGAAGTGATTCGTGAAGTTCCAGGCAGAAGTAATGATCAGTGGGGATAGCCTGATGGTCGTGAGTACAGTTCCCCAAAGATGACAATGGGTGGCGGTTGCACTATATCGTGAGCCAACAGAAGTTGGAAATATGAACGACTGGATTCTGACTCGGTGGCTCAATGGTAACGTGCTGGCCACGAAACCTGGTTGTCACGGGTTAGATCCTTGGGGGATGGGGGTCGTAGGTGCGCACTGCTGAGGATTCCCATATTAGTCGGACAAAATAACTCTCCATCGCTCCCAGGTTTCCATTATTCTTCCAACTGATATCAGTCTATGATAAAATACCAACTTGAAATATTTCTAAATCCCCACAACCTCCTTGAAATTCAAACACATTTATACCTACAAAATACCAGTTCGCCTTCAATCATAAAAACATTTAGAATGTTGTACAAAAAGAGCTTGACTTTGTAGAAGTATAAACATAATAAAATATAACATACTTTGCTAGTATAAATGTAGAGATTTAGTGTAAAACAAGCATTTAAGTGAATAGAGTGCTGACAAGAAAATGTGCTTTATTATTTCATCTCTAAACATGTATGTAGTTGTCAATGTCCTTCTTAGATAACTACAATAATACTATGACGCAATATATTGATTTTATCATTAATGTTGAAAATAGCACTTTTCAACTGAGAGGCGCCAGAAGACATCGAAAAAGAAAGCATGAAACAATATTGATATTTTAACCGAAAAATAACTTTTCAACAGTAATGTTTACCACATGTATTTCTTAAAGTTTTTCTTAAACTATTTCCATTGTTTAACAATTAATAACACTTCATTGCAATACAGTAAGTGAAAAGTATACATTTTTACAACGCAACAATAATAAACATTATTATATCTACAGGTTTGTGGAGGTTTATTAATTTTCATTATGGAATGACATCAGTTGTAGAAACATTGGAAACCTATGAGCACTGGGAAGCTGTTCCATCTTAGAATGGAACTCCTCAGCAGTGCTTACCACCCATGACCCCAACAGGGATAGAATCCAGCACCTTCAGGTCCCTTGGTCAGCTAGGTACCATTGAGCCACTAGTCACGGAACTTGAAGGTGCTGGGCTCGATCCGTGGTGGGTCATGAGCACGCCCTGCTGAAGAGTTCCATTCTAAGATGGAACAGCTTCTCAGTGCCCACAGGTTTCCAATGTTACTCTAGTTGATGTCAATCCATGATGAATTCCAACCTAAAATAAAAATTACTGACAAGCAAATAGAAAAAACCAACTTAGAACTTTGCACAAAAGTGATGTATTAACTCGAGTTCCCACACTTCAAAGTAGGGTACAAAGAACAGGCGGGCAGAAAAAAAATGATACCAAAGTAAACAAAGTCGTAAGAGACAACAAACGGTTAATGGAAATTTCCAATTTTTAGATGTCAAGGAGTGAATGTATCTGAACCAATGTGACCGGTTTTCAGCTGAGTTATCAAGAGTCAGTCTTTTACCACTGAAACCTATCTTCTCGGGGGTCCCAGCCAGTCTACATCTCTACAAGAGTTAGAAACTTTGTCCACTAGTAGCAGGTCTTTGTTTTGCTACCATGAACCCCCTAATAACCTAATCCAAATTCACGTAGCATGGAACATCGGGATGTGCAACATATATCCAACACATCTCAATCGACTTGCCTATCTTGCCTAGTAGTCTTCGCCTGACGTCAACATTGCTCACACGGTGATTTTATCAAACGTAAGCAATGCTACAAAGACATCCATGATCAAAACCCTATAACCGCTTCATATCTCCTACTTTTAAGAGGTACATCTCACAGAAGTGTGACGGAATTAAACGAACTGCAGCGCAGTGTACTATTCCTTAGATAGGCGCTATCTCGCAGGCACTACAGATAAATGAAAGCCAACTCACTTCAGGTTCTCTAAATCATCTAAATACACACTAAATTTGAGCTGCGAGTGTCCAGTAACAGTGATTTAATTCTGTTGACTAATGAAATCAACACCAAATACACATTTCGCATCTATACAACAATATATTCATGAGAAAAAAGACAAATGACAAATGTCACAACCTAATGAACGTTTCGAGCGTCTCTAAAGATCGCCCTGGCAACTAGTGGAATAACCAATCAGGTTTCGGTATTCTGGTTAGAAAGGTAGTTTTAATCTGTTATCTCACAACTTGTTAGGATGATTGTTAAAGTCACTCAACATTTCTTTGTACTCATTAAAGATAAGACCAACAACCAAACACTCATTAATGCCGTTAACTCGTCATCTTTTGTTTACATACCTTGACATCCTGATTCTGCCGCCTACGCTTTTAAGGCCGTGTTCATTTTCAATACATTAGCCTTAGTACCAATACTATATGTATTGTGTGGGCTAGTGATCAACCTTTGTCTTGAAACGATTTAAAGGGATACCGCAGCAACAACTAAAATAACCAATTAAACTTCAGTACTTTGTGAAAATCTGCCTCTCCAACCGAAATTGAGAAACCTAATTGGGTATTTTGATCATTGCTAAATTGACATTTAATGCCGCCCTTGTCTTGACTTAGAGTTAAACAATGTGACGTTACTGGTTGTCGGATCAAGGCATAGAACATTAATAATAGTTACCACTACCGTTTAGTATTTTGATCTGTTAATCATATGGCCAGATAGTCAACGCCAAAGTGACTTTAAAAATTACTGACAATGAGCAAACTATTAAATCAGGAATATTGTATCAACCAATACAGAGAATAAGTAAAAATCATTTTTAGAATGATATGAGTTAATAAAATCTATCAGGAAAAGCAAAGAAAATAATCCGATATATTAATAAACAAACACACAGAAAAGTGTATCCATGTAAAAAATATCGCGATAACGTATCAAACTCTCAAGTTATCAGTGACTGACATTTCTGATATATTAAAAATTCACATACATAAAGCTTATTCGACAAATTCTAGAAACTATGCAGACCATTGTGCTGGAGGAATTGATAAAGATTACAGTTATGTAACTTATGGACGATGCATAAAAATATGTAATACACGCCCAGATATTTTTTGCGGAGGTGATGAAGATACCCAACCAACAACAGCATCAACAACAAGCACCAGTCACCATCAATGGGAGAAATTCAAAGGAAGTAGTCTCTCTCACCTACCCATCAACCTAAACAGCATCGTTTCAACTACAGGCGACATAGGCACAGATGAGGATGTCAAAGCAGCCACGATCAAAAAAGCAATACAGACCTTCCTGCAATAATCTGAAATCAGTGTGGAGATCTACTACACTCAGCATAAAGCGTCAACAACATCCGGATTTTCAACACCAATTCAGTCAAGTAAGTCAGTGCTTCTACGTGATGGTTGAGAGACTTGGCGTGTCACGACACGAAAAGCACTTCCAACAAACTACAGACACTTATCAAATCAACAGCTGCACCCTACACTCACTCGAAACTGAAGATTAGATCAGATGGCCAGAAAGAATAAGCAAGTAGGAACTCTGCCTGCCAAACAACCAACCAACGAAGCAAGAATCTATTGTTCAACAAATATGCACTGGAAGGAAGTGGAGATGGATTCGATTGGGCATACAGTGAGTAGACCATTCTGAGATATCACGCACCAGGCCAGTTGCTCGAGTGGAACCCAGATGGGAAACGACGAGTTGGGTGTCTGAGGCGAGTGTGACATGGAGGAGATCATGTGAGGAGGAAATGGGATCTTGTGGGTAGTCGTGGAGTGAGGTTGAAAAGACTACAGGGAAGTGAGTGTAATGGAGGTGTGCTGCTGAAGCTGTATGTTCCACTAGGAACCCAAGGGTAATAATAATAATAATAATAACACTAGTGATAATAATAAACATAGGCTTATTCGACATATTCGAGAAAGTATGCAGACCATTGTGGTGGAGGAATAGATAAAGTTCACAATTACGTAACTTATGGAAGATGCATACACACATGTGATACATATCCAGATATGTTTGATCAGGAAATTACTTTGTCGCCACTTACACATGATTTCCGATTATATTTTTGTCTTTTCTGTCTGCTTATTTATCAGGCGATACATTTATGGATATATTAGATTTCATTCTCCTGAGGATAATTTTCTTGATAAAATCGAATCTCGAAGATGAGAAGTTGGTAGGAAATGTTGATAAACGAAAGATGAATGGAGATTCTCTTAGTTTTATAGGGGAAAATGAAATCTGGGTGATATCAGATGTATATAATACTTGATAATAATTAGTGTTTGTCTACATATGTATTAATGGTTCTGATTCGAATGGCGAACTGCACTCAGCAACCTTGTGCACATTCCTGCAGTAGGTAACGAGCGATACCCACCAAATCTCGGTAGGTGGAGACGTGCTTGAACCTGAGACCCATTGGTTGAAATTCGTCTCCGTAAACCGATGAGTGATGTTGTTTATTCAATTGGATTCATGTATGATCTTGCCTGTATTACCACGTTGTTGACAGGACTGAATTGATCGATCTATGTTGTCATATGGGTTCCTGTGCTGCTAACTGAGTGTTGCCTGTATTTTCAATTTGGACACTAATGATGCAAAGTAAGTAGCCAATAGAGACGGATTATTTGGAACTAATCAACGATGAGATAATACAGGCGACATCATATGAAGTATATGTGTTGATCTAGAGTTGTCCATCATGATTCACTGGTCCAGTGGATAACACTCTGGCGTCTGGTGTTGATGGGTAGTGGTTTGTGCTCTACCGGGGAAAATGTTGCTCACTGGGAGGCAGGCAGATCCAACTGACGAGTCCGGAATAGGAGGAAACGTGCATCCTGCATTCCACTGATCGTCACCATCCATCATTATTATCTAAATTATATTGATGATTCTGTGGATGTTGCTAATCTGTGATAAATACTACCTTCAAATTGGGAAGATAATTTAGAAGGAATACACTTTTCATAACTTACTTTGCGGTGGCTATCTATGGGACCCTGGATGAGCGTTTCGTGTTATTTAGGACTCGAGACTGGGTTGAGAGTACATGTAGCAGACAAGTCTGAAATAGGATGAGATGTCGTTTCTGGATTCCATTGCAGATACCACGAGGAAATGATAAGGATGAATATTCAAGGAATGTTTAGGCATTTGGGCAGGGATTGATATACCAGCAGTGGTCAATTGGTTTCATGTAGTATAACACCGAGGCATTATGAGTATCAGTAAATAATAAATACACTTTTCTTTATAATTTTTGATACATAATTTGATTATTTTTGTGACTGATGTTTCATTCAACTATGTGGTTAGTTATTTAGTTATTTTCCGTGAGACCTTTCCAGTTTGAAGCTTGTGACCTCGAAATGTCGCCCTTTTTCCCACACACCGCACGGTCTTCTGACATGAGCGATATAGATTTGCTCTGTTCGGCGTCTTCATAATCAGGTCTCAAAGCGTCCTTCCTCAGGAGTCTGTATATGACAAGTTTTAACGGGATGTCTCATGATCTTTTAGGCATAGAATTCATCTTCTGTTTCAGGTGCCTCAAAAAGAAATAACGTTATACAGTGTGGGCAGCTGGAATGTATCAACCGCCAATACGCTTCCAATAGTGTCTATCTGTTGTTTCTAGGAAGCTGTTGGTTGAAGTGTGATTTGAGTATACAGTTTATACTTACTAATTCATAGCGAAGATCAAAAATATTTTTCTTAGCCGATTTCTATATATTTGATCGACTTTCATACAAAATCAAGGATCCATTTAAAGTGACTGCATCTTAATAAATAAGAATAATACAGGTTTTGATACTATTATCTCATTAACACTTATTTTGCTGAGATGTAAATCATTGATGCACCTCCTAAACTGAAGTTGGATAAGCGATATGACAAGGTATAAATATATAGTTCATTTTCAAGCATAGATGAAATTAGATTGGAGTCATAATAAGCCTTTTCAGAAATTGCTGATTTTCTTTCGGAAATTGATTGAGTAAAGACATGAGAAAGACAGTGAAAAGGATATCAACGGCATAAGTACACTATCTTTAATGCACAATGTGAAGAAGGAAGTGTGTTGGTGAAATTTATTTTTATTTAGTGTTATTGCTTGTATTTCACCATCGTTGACTGGACCGAACTGATCAATCTCTGTTGGTATATAGTCTCCTATGCAGATGCCTTGATATTGACTGTCTTTTAACTATGTATAATAATGATGGGCGGTGGCTAGCACCGGTGGCCGGTGAGATTAGTTATCTAACAACAGCATTGGATGGAGGTCGGGCTATGTTGTGAGCTGACAGATGTAGGAAACATGAACCATTGAATAGTGACTCACTAGCTCAATGGGAGCATGATATCCGTAGAGTCTGAAAGTCATGGGTTCTATCCCTGATGCGGTGTAGCGTGCGCTCTACTGAAGCTTCCCATGCTTGGACGAAACAGCTCTCCATTTCTCATACGTTTCCAATGGTTCTCCAATTGATATTGATTCATGATCAACATCTACCTGAAACCAATAACCCTGTTTACAAGAATAAAAGGTCAACATGCGATTCGACAGTTGTAGTGAAAGACTATGACTCAAGTTTTGTTGTCTGATAAGGGACTTAATCTTCTAGTCAATGTTTAGAATGAGTAAGTTATGAAGGAATGAAATTAATTTGCTATTGATTGCTGTGATCTCTGTTTCTGTTTAGATCGTGAGCTGACGGAAGTTGGAAATATGGAGCATTGGATTCTGACCCAGTAGCTAGCTCAATGGTAACGTGCTGGTCGCGGGACCTGAAGGTTGCGAGTTCGATCCCCGGAGGGCGGGGTCATGGGTGCGCACTGCTGAGGAGTCCCATACTAGTCGGACAAAACAGCTGTCCAGTGCTCCCAGGTTTCCTTTGTTCCTCCAGCTGATGTCAGTCTACGATGAATAACAACTTGAAACAAATCTGTTTCGCTAAGTGTGTTCTTGAAATGCAAGATTCATTGAATACTAATTATTTAATGGATCTATTCCAGCTTGAATTCAATGTATTCACAACTGGTTGAGATTAGTAGTAGTTATAGCCAATGTCATATTTCTATATTCAGTGCTAACTTCCAAGGCAGTATTCATTACAGACTTATATTAGTTAAAAGACTATTAAAAACCTGAAAACACTGGATAGTTTTCTCCGCTTAGTATAGGACTTCTCATTACCATGTACTGTGGCACCTAATGGTGAAGGGTTTTGTCACTGGTAGGATAGTGGGTACGACACAACTGTTCGGTACTTCCAGGTGTTTTAATGCTTTTACAAGTGGATCCATGTTGAACTACTTTATAGTAAATGCCTATAAATATTTTTTTTTACTTATCGTCAATAATTATTCTATCATATTCTTTGTTCAATTAAGGACCATTTCCAATCAATGATTCTATGGAAGTTAAATTGATATATCTTACTACCAATTGGAAACATGAAAATTGTGTACAAAAAGCTTTATATTGGTTTACTGAATACATTAATATGGATAAAAATGTTAAACTATCATCTGAATTACTATTTCTATTATTTCAAATAATGAGTTTACATCAGTTCAATGTGTCAATTGTTATCTATTGTTTAACTATACTAGTTTATATTGTTGAAACTGAACAAATCGAGGGTTTTTTAACTGAAACACAATATTTCTACATTGATGATACTGTTAAATTGTCAAATATTTCATCAAATGAAAACAATATTTGGAAGATAAATGATTTAAATACTGTTTTATTAATTATGAAGAAATATCTTCATCATTTAACTATACAAAATTTAGGATTAAAATTTCTCTATCAACTTATTTATCCTAAACATTTCACTATCAATATGAATATGATACAGAATTATTTAAAAATATACAAGAATATATTTAAAAAACTTCAAAAAATTAATTTATCTTATCATATTTTAGAAATGTTGAATTCTTCTTCTAAAGATCTCATTAAAATAGCAATGCATTACCTATGGAAATTTTGTATTTACGGTAAGTTTTTTTTAACTTCTATTCCAAGGGTAGATTGTTACCTTTTGCAAAGATTATAAATACACATTAATGGATATTTAGATAACTTCAAAGGTTTTAACCAATAAGTTAGTCTCAAGTGTTGAAAATCAAACATAATGCGGACATTTCATGTCGACTTTCATCAAGAGAAGATACATCAGCCAGTTAGCTTCTTGAAGGCTTTCACCAACCGGCATCTTTCCGATTCCAGTGGGGAATAAGTTTGTTTTTTACTTTTTATATTTTGTTTATGCTTTGAAGTTTCTGTAGTGGTTGGATTGGTTTTCTGGGGTAGGGTTGCTAGGCGTATGCCCAACCTTCCCTCTTTACCCTTGCTTAGGACTGGTTAGTAAGTAGTGAATTAGTTAACTATTTGGGGACATTACGCGCCAGACCAGTTGCTCGAGTGGAACCCAGATGGGAAACGACGAGTTGGGCGTCCGAGTGTGACATGAAGGAGATCGTATGAGGAAGAAATGAGAGCTTATGCGCCGTCGTGGAGAGAGGTTCAAAAGAATGCAGAGAAGAGAGTGTGAAATGGAGACGTGCTACTGAAGCCGTATGTTCCACAAAGAACTTAAGGGACAAATAATAATAATAATATTAGTGTTGGAAATCAGGTTGGACGACATTACGAATGAATATCAGTATGAAATGGATTTTAACCCAAATAGTTAGATGGTTTTATGCTTACGGCGAAAACTGACTATTTCAGGTTCGCTTCATGATGACATCGTCAGTGCATACTACTAACAAGTCCCGTGGCAACATCAGGCAGCTGTCCAGTATACTGCATATTTGAATGGTTGTACTTTTTCGGATTCCCCTGCTAACCATCATCAAGCACATATTGTCTTATTTGCTTTATACTCATATCAAATGTGTTTTTCTCAGTGAATTATTTATCACTCATCAATGAATGTTAGTCAATTGCAGGCATACTTTACAAGCAATATTAAATGTAAGATTTAAGCCATCTCCGGTCATCAAACCACGTAGGATAATGATACATAGTACAGTGATTAAACATACTGCTCACTTCATTCTTGGAATCTCTGTTATCCAATGAGGATTGTACATGCATCATATTAGACACTGGATACTTATGTTTTAGATGTAGTTGAATATAGTCAATATTCGTTGTATAAAGTGACTGAAAACAAATCGTAATTACATGCCTATCTTAAGAAAGACTTTATTCAGGAAGCTGTTAATTGGTTAAAAATCATTACAATTCAATAAAAATTGAACGATAGATATTAACAACAAAGGAGCTGGCATTATTGTTTAACTGTCCAAGTTTCCACACTTCATGTTAGCTCACTAACTAAAATGCAGCAAGATAAAAAAAATAAATAAATAAGAGGAAAGTAGTCTAAATTGGTAGAAAGTAGTGAGAAGAGAGGCGACAGAAATGAGACAACAGTGATATGTAGTATGATAATTATGATTCAGAAAATATATGAATACATCTGCTCCGCTGAGATCATTTCTGAACCATGTCAACTACAGAATCCAGCTGGGAACTTTGGATTTTATTGAAACCTCAAACTTCCAAAAAGACCCTATGTGACCACCGTTAAGTGGATGCTTTTTGTTATCTGCAGTGACTTACCAGTATTACCAACCCCAAGAAGAAGTAACCTACTATGGTGTTTGCAACCAGGATATGTCAACCACTGCCCGTTTCATCTTATTAGGGACTCATCAGCTGGATGTACTTGCACCTCAGCGAGGAGTGATGTTGTTCCCACCGGGGCTCGAACCCAGTGCCCTTCACTTCAAACGACAAAGCGTTATCCGCTAAGCCAGTGCGGCAAGATAGCCACCTCTTATTCAACGGGTATTAGTTGTTGTAATCATACTTTGTAAATTCCTGCTGCTAGGTAGGGTCGAATTGTTGGCAGATGGATTCCTACGCAGATGCCTCGATACTGCCAGATATTCATAAGGTGATATTGATTTTGGTGACTAGCAGGGGAATTTAGGACTTGCATTTCGTCCTATTTGGGACACGTCAGTCAGATGCACCTGCACCCGAGTGAGTAATGTTATTTTGTTTTTGGAATATGCTTTTCAAATTTACGAAGTTATGATTAATAACGAACTTGTCGCGGAGTATTTTTCTTTCAAAGCCTTAATATGGATATCTGTGGGGAATTTGGATGCATTTTTTAAATTTGTTTTTCCTACCCAACAGTTTAAAGTAGCTTTAACTATTCTGCATATTTTAAGTGGCTGTAATTTTGATTATCTAGTCAAATTATTCCAAGAGAGATTCTTCAAACTATCTGTAGTTAGCAAACTGAGTTGATTTATCTATCTAAAAAAAAAATGTCTTCTATCATAATTAGGCTGTCAGTATTGATGTAAGAACCATTTCCTCAAATTTCATTGATATCAGTCAATCAGTATAAAAGACATCTTTCGATTATTTTATTTTATTTTATTTTATTTTATTTATTTTATTTATTTTATTTTTATTTATTTTATTTTATCATCAACTAGACAGTTCCTGTATTCAGTTAAGCCTTATTGGAGTTAATCATAACGTTCGTAGGTCAGTTAAAAAGTCCTTAACTTCATTACCGATGTGACACGTCTTTCAAGCTCCAAAAAATAATAACTTTCCCTAAAGCTGTGAAGATTCCTTGTTAAGATCTAAATGAAGCAAGAATTCCTATCGATTGATTCCAGATGAGTAGTACTAAATTATGGAAATTATCAAGTATTGTGTTTTCAACGATTATTTTACTACTCATATAATACTTATCGAGATTCATGCTGCTGGTAACTGGTAACTTCCCTGATTTCAGCACTGAGTAACACAATTGTAAATGTTATAAAGAAAATCACTACCTTCGAGATTGCAGACACACCTTTCTGATAAGTACCAACAAGCATGAAATATAGGTGGATTAAAGCTTCCTGTCGAATGACTCACATTATCCAACATCATATCTATGATACATACTTTAAGGAACTGAATTACCTTTCAAAGCGTTCAGAAACATAATATAATCTGTAGAAAGATTTATGACCAATATCAAACTATGGATAAACTTATTTCCTCAAATAATATTGTTAGAGTTCATTTGAGACTGTAATATTCCATAGTAAGGTGAACATTTGCTGCAAATAAGTACATGAAATGAAATAGTAGCGTTTTTGTTTACAGCTCATCATCATGAAGTAGATTTTTGAGTAATATTACATTTTCTTGACTAGTAGATGGTGTCATGGAGATAACATTGTAATATTAGACAAGATCATCATCAAAGCATCAAACATTTTTCTTGAAGATTAATTGCTAAGCTAGATATGCTGATGTCACGTTCGTAGTTTTAAAATATGATATGTACGATGTATTCGTAGACCAGTTGAATACTAGATCTATGAATATTAGGTACAGATACAAAAAATAAACGTATAAGGGTGAACTACCCTTCTTTGATTGGTTAATTAGGCGGGAAAGAAGACGTGACTAGTTTCAAAACGGCAATACAGTCGAAGAAATATTTAGATTTCAATTCATAACTTCAAACCAGTGCAAAGGTGTCTGTAGCTTCCACACACTCTGATAACGGGCACAATGAAAAAGACAAGGATTTAACGAATATGACCGAAATCCTTAAAATGAATACTTATCCAGCTGTATTCATTTACAAAATATAGAAAACACTCTTAAATCATTGGCCATAAAAATGTCATGCCATACAAGTTACACACCTAAGAGGGGATTAGAAAATTGCTCAACACAAGTGTAATATCAGAATGTCTTGCAGAGCATCAAACAGACTTCAGACCACTTGAATCCATTTGAAAGATAATGTTCATGAAGACTCTTAATCTGCTTCTGTTTATACAATAATACACATAGACTGTGAGGCAATCTGTGAAATCGAAGGACTTCCACATGAACCTCTAAAAATCTAGCAACCAGCTGAAAAAGATTGAAAACACTTCAACCACAGCGCTACATACTATTATTAAAGGTTACAAAATTGACTTTGATCATAACAAAATTATTTAAATAGTCTGTGGAGTTTATAAGGAACGTCTCATAGCAAAATCTCTTCACATAACAAGAAAGTCTAAATTTTCTGAAGAGAAATGAAAGAAGAAAACATAGCTTGACCTGATCTCAACTACAAACAAATGTGTATACAGTCAATTGAAACTGCAATTTACGAACTGATCTTTGTTAAGAATTCGACAATACAGAATCATTCCTACAGAAAAACTGAAACTAAGTTATCATGTATATGCTTAAACACTGTGAATACTAGATAAAAGCTAACTAGCCATTCCTTCGTTATTGCCTCTACCAGTCGTAAAAAACAGTGGCTACCATAACTTAGTGTCCCAGTAAATAATACTCTGGCATTTGAAGTATTAATTGCAAAATTCAAGTTTCAATAGGAACCATATCCATCACAAGAAGGATACTGCATCCATATTGTAAGTCTTGAATAGGATGAAATAGGAATCATGGATTAGCCTACTAGCAAGTGTACATCATTGCTGTCAAAAAGAATGTACCAGTAATGTTGAAATATTCGTTCAGGAACCTAGATGACACTGTTGGCCAATCGAATTCTGTCCAATCAATGAGGGGACAATACAATGAATATTTATTTTTTTACTGAGTTTATCATTCATGTATAGTCATGTAAATGTTTTATTAGGTTCCAAGGCTTATAATAAAATTGTCTAACATGTACATCTATATTGTGTGTATCTTAAGATATGTGATTCTTCATTTCTTCAGAAAAGACTGGTTATTTAAGTCTTTCACTACTTACTTCATGATGATTATGTTTTTCAATTTTTCTTTCTCATTTCTATATTTCATTTATGGCTGTTGAAATTTTCTGTTTAAAGAACCTATTGCTCAGGAGATAGCAGAACGAGGTGTATTGTTAATAACTGTACAGTTTATGCAGTCTAATCAATCTGATTGTGAAATTTTTACTAATGGTTCACTGGTGATTGTATCACTTCTACGTATTGGTAAGGTTCTTTTATACTTTATTGTAATCTAAATCTGAATATCAAGTAGTTTAATTTTCCATTCGTTGATCCTTCAATTGTTATTAATTCGCAGATGTGGTTACTTTGAGTAAATACTACAGTGCAGTTAGTATTATTTGTTCAGTTGTAGGTGATGATACATTGATTAAATTTTGAGGAAGTTGTGGGAATTTGGAAATATTTCAAGTTGTTATTCATTGTAGACTGACATCAGTTGGAGGATTAAAGGGAACCTGGGAGCACTGGACAGTTGTTTTGTCCGACTGGTATGGGAATCCTCAGCCGTGCGCACCCAGGACCCCATCCCCCAAAGATCGAACCCGTGACACTCAGGTTGCGTGGCCACTGCGTTACCACTAAGTTAGCCACTGGGTCAGAATCCAATCGTCCATATTTCCAACTTCTGTTACCTCGCGATATGGCGCAACCGCCACCCAATGTCATCACTGAGTAAGTGTCCTCACGACCATCAGGCCATGCCCCCACCGGTCACGACTCCTTATTAGAACTTCTGGAATAGCTGTCGAAGCTAGGAACCTGAAGGTCTCAGGTTCGATCCCAGGTAGGTTCGTGGATGAGCACTGCTGAGAAATCCCATACTAGGACGAAACAGTCGTCCAGTGCTCCCAGGTTTCCTTAAGACTTCCAACTGATGTCAGTCTACGATGAAAAACAGTAATTAGTCAGTAATGAGTAATATTGCTCAACATATTTATTACAGCTTAGTCAGGTCTTTAAATGCTTCTGGTGAAATATGTCAATACAGTCATTTGTTGATAAGAACAAGTCTTTACAGCTTTCAGCAAAGCTATAACAACACATTCTATAGAATAAGGTATATTCACTCTACTTCATCGCCTTCTTCTCAACTACTTACCACATAATAATTTTACAAGATATATTTTGACAGAAATACAATTCACATAAACTCATTTATCAAGAAGATAACAGTCAACTGATAGGACATTATGCAAGAATTCATACAGATTGAAGAGTTTCAAATGACATTGTTTGTGAATAGTCAAACTGAAGTTATTTTATGTTTAGATGGTGAGATTTTCATCATGCTACATATGATCAATCAAAAAATGGAATAGTGAGTATTACATAAGTGTGTGTGATCAGTTAATAATATAAATAAAGAGTTAATGAGAAGTTTTTTGGGACCTATCGATGGCCAACTTGGAAAAAAACTATATTAACAACAGCTATAAGTCAAACTACAATGTATAACAGGTATGTTGACTAAAAATTTGTTTTATACAGTGACATGAATCATGCGATAACATTGGTAAAAATACCTAATAAGACACACACACATACCATCATCCTCGTCCTGAACTATTAATCTTTTTCATTATTTCAAAATCTTTTAAGTGCGAAGAGCTTCTGTGTGCTTGGAAGTGGGAGAACTTTGTCGGTCGAAAGGCTTCCACTTGAGAGTAGCTTTTCTCCTTACACGAATGTTTACGCCGGAAAATCTTACCAAAGTGTTAAATATAAACCATCTGTCAAACTGTCCTACTCACAACAAAATATCGAAGCTCAGAGAATAGTGAAACACCATCATTCTCTTCCTGAGCTACAAGTTTTCTCTGTCAGCATATATGAATAATAATTTTAACGCGGAACACAAGAAAAATTATAAATTTCATTTTTTTGGTCTTAGTACTTCGACGAAGAAGAGTCGGGCATGTTAGATGTCTGTTTAAAGAAAAGAAACACGACGTGGATGGTATCTTTATTTCAACAGTTTCTAACCAATAAGGTCTAGTTAAAACGTTATTTCAAAGGGCTAAGAAACTTTGTTCATCAAAAGAATTGACTGAAGAAATTCATTTCATTGTGAGATATCTGAAGGAAAATGGTTACCTCAAAAGATTGAAATGAGAACAGGGGAAACAAGTGTGTCCCACCACCTTACTTTCAAGTAGGATGAACTTATGAACAGAGTTAATAGAAGTGTAAGAGTTACACTAAAATTCACCTAAACAGCAGTTAAATTACTTTTTCTTATTCAAAACAAAGTGTTCACAATAAGAATCAAAAATTGACAGGTTTCTTCTTTGTGTCAACTCAAATTACATCAACCAGTTCACATGTACATGTCAGAGCATGTACACTAGAAGGATAGATAAGAGAGCTGAGACTAGATTTTATGAACATACTCCAAAAAAATTAGGCTTAAAGAAGTCAAATTGTCTTCAACATATGATGAATATAGGACACGATATCGAAATCTTGAAGACATTTAAAATAATTACCAAACAAAACAATGAAAAATTATTAAAATTCTCAGAAGTAATCGCCATCAGAAGAATTAAACTGAAGTTTTGTATTCAAAAAGAGGCAGTTGTTAGAATTCAACCTTCATGGTATCCATTAATTATTATCTCATAATTTAGTATAACTCTTTTCATAATTTTTACATTTTCATACCTTTTTACAACCAATTTCACAATCATTTCATCTCTACACGTTTACTAATTGACTCAAGCTGATATCAGCTCAGCTCATTCAAAAGATTTGGACCCCATATTTACATTATTATCTCATCATACACACACAGTTGCGTAATACTCACTATTCCATTTTTCAATTGATCACATGTAGTATGATGAAAATCTCACTATCTAAGGATAAAATAACTTCAGTTTGACTATTCACAAACTATGTCATTTGAAACTCTTCAATCTGTATGAATTCTTGCATAATATCCTATCAGTGGACTGTTATCTTCTTGATAAATGAGTTTATGTGAATTGTATTTCTGTCAAAATATATCTTGTAAAATTATTATGTGGTAAGTAGTTGAGAAGAAGGCGATGAATTAGAGTGAATATACCTTATTCTATACAATGTGTTTTTATAGCTTTGCTAAATATATTGAAGGTACCAAGTTGTATCAAATTTTACAACTTTGCTGACCTGTTGAAATGTTAAGTGATACATATTTGTTTTTTGAAATGTTTAAAGGATTTCTTAATAAACAGTTTTAACCATTGTTTTCGTATGATAACTATATACATATATATGAGCAGTACAAGTCGTTTTCTAGTTATTATAACAGATAGAAAGATGTACCATCGTATCTAAACATATAATTTTAAATGGATTTCATTTTACTAATTTATGCTCATTATAATTCAGCTGTCTTCAAACAAAATGACAAATTTAGGCATCGTTTCATTTCTTTTATAATATCTCTTGTATCAAATATTAACAGTAATTGAACAGGCGAAACTTAACATAGTTTCAGATTGTTACACTTTATGTCGGGTAGATGTAAACAAGACGTTATGTAACATGAGTAATGATGATAGTCGTGAGGAGTTATAGGAGGTGACTTGAAATAAACCATCAGTGTCAGTATATATGATAAAGCAACTCTTCTGAAGATTAGCTGATGATACATTTCGGTTGCTGTGGTTGACTTTGAATTATATCTACCAGTTTTTGACTAATTTTTTTCAGATTATCTTTAAGGCATTAACTGGGAAGCTAAGAATTCTCTGTTAGGCTCTATTATCTCATAAGGAACTGAAGTCCTGTTACAGTGTAGTAGTGATTTCTGTTCTTCTATACGATTATTACTTCAACTGAAACTGTGCATTGATCCAGGTGAACGAATCAGCATACGTAACCTATGCTCTAGTCATTTAAATATTTCAAACACGAAAATCTAAAAATATTTAACTGACTGTCGGATAAAGCAACTAATGAACATTCCTGAAGTAAGATGATATTTAGTTAATGTCAGCCAATTTATCGAAATCCAAATACATGAAATAAATTATTTGACGACAAAGTAGGTTGAGTCAAGATTTCCATTTCTTAATGATCAACTCACAAATAAAAATGATCTATTCACAAAGAGAAAATCTCTAACCTATTTGTTCTCCCAACTTGATCCCAATTATCAGATCATAAAATTCTACTAATGTAGTGGGTGTTGCTAATCAGTATGCATATAAATAGTATACATTGAGAGGACGGCAGAAATCATAGACAATTACCAACAATGGGTAAAGATTCTGCTCAGAGAAATGCAAGAGTCAATGTAGGTGTAATTAGAGCAAATAGAAGGAGAAGAGGAAATGAAGGACATTGTGCAAATGATTACCTTAGTGGAATGTGTACAATATTTAATGACTACTGTACAAGATGTCTCTGTCTTTTCATTCTCTACAGTTGGTGTCTCTGCGCCTGAACATGGTAAAGATTCCGTAGCCTGCTGTATTCAGGGTTGGAGACATCAAAGTCTTCCTCAGGTACTTCGAGTCGGTTGCGGAATTGGTGGATGTCCGGGATCCATGAGGGTAGACTGAAAGTGGCATATGACGGTATCGAACGTGTGGATGAGAAGGAGATTTGCTGGTTATTCCTTATGATTTCTACCGCCATACATTCTCATCAGCAACACATACTACACTAATTGTTTATCTAGTTTCACGTTATACTCGCTGTTCACAAGTTGTATCAACATTTTTTTCAAGTCAACTTTTGTAGAAAAATTTTTTAAATAAATACTACTAAGAAATGTTTACCGTACAAATACTTCTAGTGTTCTTAGCACTGTTCTAATGAAAGTTTTAGGTAATAAATATTTCTATGCATAAAATATGAGTTAGATTGTCTGATGGAATCATTCATGCAACTCCTCGTGCTGTACCATCAAATCAGTCACATTGTTCATTCTATAGCGTCTGATTTTTGTAGTATTCTGTAGTGTCGCTTAGTATGAATAAGCAAGGGGAAATAAGGAATAATTTTTCAGTCTGTCTGCGGTTTTTAAAGAAATTAGATCAACTGGAGTTGAGTTGTCTGTCTCTGATTTTATAAAATGAAGGATTCAGTCACTTTAGAAATGATTACTAATAGATCGAAATGTAAGTAGTACAAAATCTTTGTTTAAATGCTGCCATTATTTTAGTCCTCATTTGACCAGTTGATTAACGCCAGGTGATGAATATTGTTATATTCCCTGAAGAGATGGAGAAGATTTATTGCTCAGGGCGAGGATGATGATGGTCCCATGTAATCTGAGCTTTGGTATTTTGTCGTTAACTTATTGACATATTTACCACTAACTTCATACAGAAGTGAAACATATTCGACTGTTACATGAATATGTCAAGATAGTATTTTTCTTGACCTTGGATATTGTCCAATTGTAAGTTAGGGATGAGATTTTGACCTCTTCGACCTTAAATTTTACTCGGTGGTACTGGTAGAGAATATTCGTCAAACTGTGATTGTGCTACCTTTTACCATGTTATTACACTTCATTAATGATTTGCCTGGTCAATTTGCCGTTGGTTGATAGATGGCCCGGTTTCTGCTGAAGTAGATTACATGTCTGTTGACTGACTTTTAGTTGGAATGGTATGCTTTTACAACTTCTCTTTTTGGAGGATTTTCACGTTTTCTCAGTCAAATTTATGATTGTGATTATCTGAGTGCATTGAAACTAAGGTGGTTGCGTCATATCACTTTCCTGCTGGTTGGTATTCATGAATTTTTTGAGCAATTCGATAGCTGGACTGTCTAACATACTGCTATGAACAATCTTTGAGAATGATTTAGCATGTTACATTTTCCTTATCTTTTTTCGCATAGAATTCTTTCGTTTGCATTACATGATCTATATTAATTTTATTGGTTTGTGTGCTACTCCAATCCAGAAGAGACGAGGCAATCGGTTGACAGTTTCTGAGGCATCTTTGCTATAGGATGGAGTAACATGGTTATTGGTTTTAGGTAATTGCCTTGTCTTCCGTTTGGTTAATATACAAATCATTAAAGGTGAATTAATGATACAATTGAGTAGTTAATCATTAACTTTGTACAGATATTTTTCTTCGGCTTTCCATAGTACCATAGTGCGGCAGTGTGTTTTGGCTCTTGAGAATAGTGTCTGTACTCGATATTTTTAATGAACTTCAGGTTGGTTGGTGTTTTAATTTAAAATTTGTCCACTGTGTATGACTTTACACTTGAGTTTGTTACGTCCTGTTATGTGTTATGCTGATGAGTACATTTAGTAAGGGAATTCTGTTATCAGATTCCTCCTTCTTTTTGAAGTGAATTACTTGAATTACCTTGATGAATAATGATTGCAACCGCTGCACCACTACTTCAACAACCATTCCTGATACTGGCAGTCCTATGTGTGTTACTTTTCTTTGTTTGTATATCTTTCATGACGAAATACTAAATCTCAGAGGATACAGAATTATCATTATCCTCATCCTGAGCTACAAATCTTTTCCATCATTTCAAACGTTTTCGAGCGTGACACATTTCTTTGTGATCAGAAGTGGGAGAGCTTCCATCAGAATCTAGCTTTTCTTTCTGCTCCAATGTTTAGTGTGGAACATCGTAGAAAAAATGCATTAGATATAGACCACTTGAAAACTGTTTTAATGGACGGAAGACTGCATAAAAATGTGGCAGTAGAATGGTACGTCTCGGATGCACACGGAAGATTAGTCAAATGCAAAAGCGTAATCGCAGCTCAACAACAAATATTGGAACCAATCATGGTAGTAGATACGTTAAGTAAGTTGTCAACACTTATCAGTATAACAACTTAGAACAAAGATGAGAAAAAGAGGGAAAAGTTAAATAATAAGTTACTGAAGCTGTCATAACCAAAAGAAAAGGAGTTAAAAGATACATGCATTGTGAATCTTCCTGAAAGTTTACTATCCACCATGGTTTAGAATATACTTCGGAAGTGATTAAACTACAACACCGGAAATGTAAAAAAGTTAGACATCTACTCTTCTTAGGAGTTTACGTCGAAAAAAACCTCATGACTAAATGTTGAGCAACAACAGGAACTACACCAATTAGTTTAACCACTAATGAAAATCAAAGAAAATCTACATTTACTAAACAAAAAAGAATGAAATGGACTTCCGTAGCTAACGATAGACAGGGAAATTGTACTATTATCATAGGATAAAGGAAGGGAATGGATGGTGTTCAAAAGGCACAAGAATTACCCAACGACGAAAGTGTTTACCAACCAGTAGACCAAAATATAGTTCATTCATTTAACACTATATCCAAAGAAAACTGGAGAATTTAGCCAAAGCTGACCAAATCAGAAGAAAGAACAATAGTGGATGTTATTATCACAATGGCCTTGAAAATGAATGATTTGGAGAGATTTCCTTCAGTGAAACCTTGGTACCAACACTGGTTGAGTATTTTTAAATATAGTCTTAGATTAATCGAAAATCTTTGATTTCAACCTTCTTGAAGTAAAGTCTTTCTTCAAATATAGTCATGAACACTGTCTGTGAATGTGATTCTACTAAAATAGGCAACCTGAGATATTCTAATTGATAAAAGAACTTTGTGGTAAGTGAAAAGAAAAAACGAATTGTTTGCTTTTCAGAGAAAAGGAACATATTTTAAACCATAATATAAGTAAACAAACGTCAAACTGTATCCACTGTTTAAAGAATGGTTATCCAAACTTATTAACCTAGGCGATAACTCTGTGTTCAAACGTTAATGGGATGCTGATATGTCCGGCTTAAAAGTCCTAAATAAAACGAAACGTACATCTTAGATTCCAATAGCAGCCAATATCCATTATTAGTTTCGAAGTATTTTGCACTTCATAACTGTTAATAAAAGCTTACACGTATTTTAAATATATATATAAGGTTAAGTGATTGTAAATGATCCTTTCTATTTTCAGCATCGAAGGTCCATTTGAAATGAACATATACACTTTTACTTGAAAAGACGACTGTCTTTTCAATGTACTTCATGATGTTAAACTATGATGATTTGTTGCTGTTTACTGATATATATGTAATTCACCGTTGTTTTACTCGACCGAATTGTTCGACTTCTGTTGATGTATTAGGTCCTATGCGGATGCCTTGATACTGCCTTAATGTTAATTTACTTGGTTTTTACTAGCAGAGGAAGGCAGGGTGCGCATTTCGTCCCATTTGGGACTCATCAGCTGGATGCACTTCCACTGCAATGAGTGATTTTTTTCCCCGTGCCCGTCGCTTTAAACACCAAAGCGTTATCCAGCAAGCCAAGGAGGCTTGGTAGCTACCTCCTGTACAACGTGTATTAGTTATTACTATTCACTAATATCTGTATAGTAATGATAGGTAGTGGCTAGCAGTGGAATCCAGGATGTGCATTTCGTCTTATTTGGGACTCACTCGTCAGCTGGATGTACCTGCCTCCCAGTGAGTGATACAGTTCCCACTGGGATTCGAGCTCTGGAGTGATCGCTTGAAACGTCAGAGCGTTATCCACTACACCACCGAACCACGATAGCCACTTCTTGTGTAACGGGTATAGTTTTCTAGTGTTATTGCTTGTATTACACCATCGTTGATTGGACCGAATTGATCAGTCTCCGGATTCCACTTCTAACCACTGCTCATCATTACTATACATAATTAAAACACAAGCAATATCGAGGCATCCGAACAGGAGCCTATATACCAATAGAGACTGATCAATTCGGTCCAATCAATGACGGTGTAATACAAGTAATTGCATTTACTAATATACTTGTAATTCTCCCTTGTTTTATTTGATCGAATTGTTCAACCTCTTCTAGTCACAATCAAACAGATTATTACTATCGTTTACTTTTAATTCATTCACTCAATCATTCTATAGTTTGAAAACTTAAAGAAATCACCTTTTCATATTTTTGCTTACATTTAAAGATCTAGCAGTTAAGCATATTATGGAATACAACAGTTTAATTCCAATGTTATTACAAGGGCTTCTGAATTTTAAAGATTTTCCAAACACAATCTGGAATATATGTTTATGCTTACAAGTTGTATTACATTTATCAGGTGAGTGATGTGTTATTTCTTCCTTACAATAAAAATATATTAAAAAAACAATATCGTTTTTCAAGTTGTTATTCATCGAAGACTGACATCATTTGGAGGAACAAAGGAAACCTGGGAGCACTGGACAGCTGTTTCGTCCTAGTATGGGACTCCCCAGCAGTGTGCACCCACGATCCCACCAGCAGGGATCGAATCCGCGACCTTCAGGTTCCGTGGCCAGCATGTTACCATTGAGCCACTGGGTCAGAATCCAATGCTCCATATTTCCAACTTCTGTTAGCTCACGATATAGCACAAACCGCCACCCAATGTCATCGTTTTTGGCTGTTTCTCCTTTTCATTAACAATGAAAAAACTATATTCATTAGGGAAGAATTTGTTGACAGTCGAAATGTCTCAAAATCTAGGGAATTCTACTGATCTTTGTATGGAGTAACTAAATAACATTAAAATTACTATTGTAAAATGATCGACAGACTCCTATCAGCGGACAGAACTATTAATATATTTTATTATTTGTCCCTTGGGTTCCTAGTCAAACATAAGGATTCAGTAGCATGTCGACATTCCACTCTCTTCTCTCCAATCTTATGAACCTGGCTCCACGACAGCCCACAAGCTTTCATTTCTTCCTCACACTATCTCCTCCATGTCACCCTCACTTCAGACGCCCAACTCGTCGTTTCCGTCTAGGTTCCACTCGAGCAACTGGCCTATCGCGTGATGTCCCCGAATGGTCTTCTCAGTGTATGTCCAATCCAATCCATTTCCACTTCCTTCTGTATATTTGCTGGGTGATGGATTCTTGGTTGGTTGTCAGGCAGAGTTCTTTGTTGCTTATTCTCATTATTCTGGCCATCTGATCTGATCTGATCTTCAGTATTGAGTGAGCGTAGGCAGCAGTTGTTGATGAATATCTGTAATTTGTTAAAAATGCCTTTCGTGACGCGCCAAGTCTCTGAATCATATAGAAGCACTGACTTGACTGGACTGGCGTTGAGAATCCGGATGTTGTTCACGCGTTATGCTGAGTGCAGATCTCCACACCGATTTCAGATTAATGAAGGCTGGTCTTGCTGTCTTACTTTCCTTCGTCTATCAGCTTCCATGTGTCCGTCGAGATCCAATCCTTGTCTTGCTTCTTCTTTCTTTCTAATACGGTTATGCAGGTTTCCCTCTACATCTCTTTCAAAAAGTTCCAGTATTCATTCACACAGGTTTCTTCAAGGATGTTGCCTAATGTCTACCATTTTGTTACGATGGATGACGTGAAGATATCCTTTCTGGTTTCTTCCCTCAGTTTCCATTCTGGATGTCTGTCATTAACTTCTGTGAAAGCTTTCAACCTGATTTTGAAAATTCATTATACTAGATAGTGAGTGGTGTGAATCTACATCTGCTCCTCTTCTTGATCTTGTATCCAGAAGGTGACGTCTCCACTCTCTTCACATTGAAATGAAGTCGATCTGATTTCTAGTGTAGTGCGTCCTGGTGTCTGGTGAAATCCATGTCTCTGCCTTGTGAATAACCTTGTGTTTACACACACTGACTTCAATCACCAAGTCATTAAATGCGCAGATGTCTGCAAACAGTTCTACATTCTCCTTCATTTCACCAAATGCTTCTCGATCCATGATGAATTCTCTTCCTGTGTTCTCCACTCCCACTTTCGCATTCATATCACTCCACCAATTAGGATTTTGATGTCACCAACTGGAGTGGTGTCTTGTCCTGTACTGATTACAGTTGTCTGTAGAATCCCTCCTTCTTCTCTTCACCTGAATTATTTGTAGGTGCATAGTGTAGCATAGCGTAGCCTACTGTAGTGTAGTGTAGTGTAGCATTGTATCATTGTGACTCTCCCTCCTTTCGAGTTGAATCTTGCTGTCATGATGGTGATCCTGGAGGAGGAGATTGGTTCCCACTGTATGAGAGAGAGAGACAGAGAGAGCGTTCGATGCTGTTGGGGACATGATGATGGCCACTGGACAACTCAGTGTGCTGTTCTCGTGGTTGTCGTCTGTGTGACAATATTGGAGTAGATAATTGACTCCTCAGTAGTTGACAGTTTTGAGAGTCCACTTCCATTCGATCTGCAGATTCTTCACAGATTCCTACCACTTCTTTGCCATATCTCCTCATCTCATTTGCAATCTGGGCATCCTTGCCAGGTTCATACATGGTGCGGATATCCCATGTTTCTATTCTTATTTTGGCTTTCATCGAGAGAAGAGAAGGCTCATCGGCCAATTGGGTTTGCTGTGGCTTTCACCAACCAACGTCATTTCGTCTCCCCGACTCTAGCGAGGAATAAGTTCGTTTTAGTTTTTTATATTTTGTCTCTGCTTTGAAGTTCCTGTAGGGGTTGGATTGATTTTCCGGGTTAAGGTTGCTAGCCGTATGCCAAACCTTTCCTCTTTACCCGGGCTTAGGACAGGCTAGTAACTAGTGAACTAGTTAACCAGGCGTGGTTGCACACAGAACTAGACAACATGAAATTGCTTTCTCTCCAGTGATCATTCAGTGTATGTAACACAATCCTACGGGAGGTCAGTCATAACCCAAATAGCTCAGAGGTGACGTCAGTGACTGAAATACTGGATGACGAAAATTTGAATCTCTCGAGGCAGGAGATATGCCTTGGTGACGAGTGCCAACGAGCACAAAACCGATTGCCTCCAAACATCTAACATCTCTTGATATTCACCGTGACGCTGAGCCTCCTAGCTTGGACGCCACATTGCAAAAAATGATCGATAGGATTCGGTCAGCCCTCAAGATTCGACAAGATGAAATTAGTTGCTCTCCAGTCTGTTATGGTGGGTACAATTTTCTAGATGAGTAAAACTGTGAATGCACTCCATCCTTTTACTCCTTTTTCTTAAACTAACATTCAATGCATAACAGAAGTTGAAGAATAAATTATATTCAAGGCAAATGAAATTTACTTGAAATTTTGCTGAAGGTATTCAAAAGACTATTTTTTTGCAAGCTTCTTCGCCTAACAAGATTACTTCATCTGGATAACTTTAAATCAATTCGTGAGAAGTTGAGGGTCATCAGTATTCAGTTTGTCAGTACACCTATAACACGGCTAAATGAGAAACGGAAATTTAGATATCTCTGATGAACATCACTGGTTGCCGTTATTTCAGTGATAACGATCCACAAGCTGTCACACGCCTTCTTTGATTTCAGAAAGATGGTTTGGTTGACATGATATTCATTCTTGGTACTCCGTTCAGAGTCTTGTATCACAGATCTCAATCATAGTCCCATTTAATCAATTTTTGTTCATAAATGTATTTCACTGTCTCATTAGTTGGTCAGTAATGACTGGAAATCCATGAATGCCGTTGCTTCTATGTCACAACGATGCTTGTCATCTAGATGCTAAAATCAGATTTATCTGTAAGACACAAATCTCTACCTTGTACTGTTTAGTTATCAAAGATGTGTACCATCCTATTTGGCAGTTATATGAGTTAGTGAGTCACACTGACAAACACCTAAAGCTGAAAGGAAACGAACCCAGGAAACATAAAGAATATCAGAGAATTCCTAGAAATTTGACATCCAGGTCAGTCAGCAGTCAGTAGATGTATAGACATAGGCTCAATCTACCAACGAACGAGAAGAATGATAAACGACAGAAAGGTGAGAGGTGAAGCAGAGGAACAGTCAACAAGAAAGGCTGTACAGTCAATGACACAACAATCAAAGGAAATAACCAATCACAAACCACTTTATCAAAGCAAAGACGATGAAATCTTCAGGACTAGACAACACAGCTTAGAGAATACAAAACAACCAAGACCATCCATCTGAGCTATAAATATTCTCCACTGTCCCGGTCTATTTGAATAAGGCATAACATTAAGCTATTAGGTGTACTGAATAGCCATTCAGTAAATATTTATTTGTGTACAAAAAACCCTATGAACTCACCTTTGTACAGTCTGGAAATATGTATTAATGAACAGATGACTTGATCACATTGTAAACATTTTGAATTCTGTTTGAAATTATGTCATTGTATAGCTGCTATCAACAGTGTAACAATTGTCAGAATCCATCATAAAGTCTGCTGATTGTTGAATATTGATTATCTTTACAGAGGATTGCAGAAACAAGAAAGTCTAATGAACTGGACTATTAGTGTGCTTTTTCGCATAATGTATGCTAGAAATTAAGCTTTGGTTCCCTTAACTATTCTCAGTTAGTTTTTCTATAAGAATTATACTTAGTTGACACTTTATCGAAAATGTTTAAATTCATGTTTACCATTCCCAGCCTTTTGACAGTCAACAGTATTAAATGTAATCAGTGAATTCTAACTAGACCTAAATAGATATTTGTAAAAAATGCTGTCTTGTTAAATGTTATATTTTGTTTGGAATATGCCCCTTTGTAATAGAATCGATCCTTGACCTTCCTTCAAATTATACACTATATTTCTTTTTGTTATCATTAGTTGTCCCTTGGGTTCCTAGTGGAACATACGGCTTCAGTAGCACATCTCCAGTGCACTCTCTTCTCTGAAAACTTTTGAACCTGACTCCACGACAGACCACAAGCTCTCATTTCTTCCTCATACCATCTCCTCCATGTCACCCTCACTTCAGACGCCCAGCTCGTCGTTTCTCATCTGGGTTCCACTCGACTGCTTTGCCTGATGCCTGATGTCCCCGAATGGTCTTCTCAGTGTATGTCCAATCCAATCCATTTCCACTTCCTTCTGCATATTTGCTGGGTGACAGGTTCTTGCTTCTTTGGTTCGTTGCCAGGCAGAGTTTCTTGTTGTTTATTCTTGCTGGCCATCTGAACTTCAGTAACGAGCCAGCGTAGGCAGTTGTTGATGAATATCTATAATTTGTTGAAAATGCCTTTCGTGACGCGCCAAGTCTCTGAACCACATGGAAGCACTAACTTGACTGAATTGGTGTTGAAAATTTGGATGTTGTTCACGCTTTATGCTGAGTGCAGAAGATCTCCACATTGGTATCAGGTTGATGAACGTCTGTCTTGCTTTTCCGATCCCAACTTTGACGTCTTCGTCTGTGCTGCCTGTAGTTGAAACAGTGCTGCCTAGATAGGTGAAAGAGGCTACTTGGCTTTTTGTTAGGAGTGTGCACAAGGCTTTAAATAGAAATTCTCGTAAGTTGTCTATCTAGTAAAATTGATGTTAGTAAGGGAAATTGGATGAAAAATAGTTAGAAATTTTATGTATAGTTTAACCGTTAGGTTATCAGGTTGCATGAATCCATACGCAATAATTTCTATGAATATTGTATATTAAATTCAAAGTCCTACAGAAAACAACAATTTGATTAGTGATAAAAGTAAGCACGTAAAATCAATGACATTCGTCACATTTTGATTGTAGTATATATCAGAATAAGACTGAGATTTCAATTTACATCAATTAGTTATGATGTGAAAATGAAAGTTTTCAAACACTTAATTTGAGCAGTTTACTTAGAGTTTTTCTCCAGCTACTTTTCTTACAAGAATATAAAACAGCACAATGGATTCTTATCAAAATAACGAGTGTAGAGTTTATGTAAGTCAGTTGAAAAGCAGTGAAAAATATTGGGTATAAACAAAACGATTTTTGAGATGAATAGGGATTTTTTAATTTAGAAATAGTGTTCATCATGCACTGATATCATTTGGGGAACCATTGGAAATCTGGGAGCACTGGACACCTGTTTCGTCCAACTAGTATCCAACTCCTCAGTAGTACGCACCCAAGACCAGGCTAGGGATCGAACCCAGGACCTTCAGGTTTCACGGTGAACGCATTAGGCATTCAGCCACTGAGTCGGTTTCCAATGGTTCACAATTTTCAACTTCTGTCAATTCACGACATAGCGCGGCTATCACCTAAGTTAAAAAATCCTCATTCATCTCAAAAAATACATTACTCTATGGTGCTCACTAGTCACTTACTTCCAGATGGATATCACGAAGGTCTAATGAGAAGCCGTGAACTGTGGAGTCAACCAGTCGGAAGTGAAGTGGATGCTAACTGAAGACCTTGGGTGATAGTCATGTTATGTCGTGAATTGACAGAAGTTGAAAATTGTGAACCATTGGAAACCGACTTAGTGGCTGAATGCTTAATGCGTTCACCGTGAAACCTGAAGGTCCTGGGTTCGGTCCCTAGCCCGGTCTTGGGTGCGTACTGCTGAGGAGTTGCATACTAGTTAGACGAAGCAGGTGTTTAATGCTCCCAGATTTTCAGTGGTTCCCCAACTGATGTCAGTCGATGATGAATACTACTTCTAAAAAGATTTTTATCAGCGAAAAAATATTTCTTTTCAATGACTTTATTATTATCGATAAGGTATCAGATAAATGCATTAAAATGTTGCTCAGTCATGATATAATCAGTGTTTATAATGGTGGGACTTGTTCAAGTGGAAGAAATAGAAAATGGGTCACTGAATAAAGAACGAATTGATTTCAGGGGGTGAAATAAGTATCATGTGCTTTTAAAGAAGTAAAAATGATGATAATTAAACTGAAGTGAAATCAATTTGGCAAACTAGTCAAAATAAAGGCCGATGTAGAGAAAGAATAATAAGATAAGAAATCTAGAAAAGATCTCGGCTATAGCTCTGCATGCGATGACACACAATCACATAGTAGGGTGGGATAGGGCGACAGTGTTGAAAACTAACTTAGTTGGGTGGAGGGAGAGAGTGATAACCGATTGAATCTTTGTTTATCGAATTAACACCAAATATATGCGGCAATCGAAATGATTCTGTACCTGTCCCAGATATATGGAAAATTCTACTGTCCTTGTCATCACAGAGAAGGAGAGATAATGAGAACTAATTGAACTCTGTCTCGAAGTTGTGGAGTTAGTTACCTGATATGAATATGGACAACAAATTGTGTCCGAAACGTTATCCAGTAAATGATACTGTCCCTTCACTGTGTGATATTTCTAACAAACAGACTAAAAGTAGAGAAAGAAGTTTCAAAGAACCCTTTTGAATGCATAGTTTTGGCTTTCATCTTGGTGATTAGCAGTGGAATCTAGGATGCTAAACATGTCCTATTTGGGACTCGTCAGTCGGATATACCTGCACTTCAGTGACTGATGTTGTTCCCACTGAGACTTAAACCCGTTGCTTCAAACGCCAAAGCATTATCCAGAAGTCTACTTGAGAAGGAGCCACCATTACATTATCGAGGTACCTGCATAGGAGCCTATCTGTCAACAGTAGTCCAGCAATTCGACTCTGTATAGTGATGGGAAGTTTCAAGTAATAAAACAACAACTGATACACTTTGCACAAGGAGTGGCTATCATGCCCCAGTGGCCCTTGAAGTAGTGGGTACCGATTCCGAGTCTCACTGTGAACCACAACCACTGGAGTGCAAGTATACCCAGCTGACGAGTCCCAAATAGGACGAACAGTGCACCCTGGATTCCACTGCTTACAAACAAGGTGGATGCAGCATCACAAATATCCCGTAGTATCAAGGGTTTCGCATAAGAGCCCATCTACTAACAGAAATCGAGCAATTCAAGCCTGTACATCAAAGGGTAAACTACAAGTATCAAAACAGCTATTGCTTAATTTATGGGTAAATGGTGGAAAGATGGACATGTGGAGTAGATTCATTTAACTTTGTAAATTACCTGAAAAATGAAACTTGAGGAGCTGAATGATCTAACTCCACTAAGTGTTCACATATGGATGTAGTTGTTTTGTTTTGCTCGTCTTTGGTAAGCCAAACCGGGAAGTGTTCCGCAACACGTTTTTGGTAGGCCGATTTATAAAGTTTAATATAGTCAGTACGACAGAAGCATGTGAACTTATAGATACAAGTAGATGTATATATACGCGGTAACCTATCCTTCACATACTGTTGAATCAAATGACAACTCCAGAATATCAACTTCAGTCTAATAGAATAAAAGGTACCCTTGATACTCTTCGATAGACAGCTATTTAAAATTTCGGCTAACTGTGATAAGGTAGGAAGTAGTTCGTTTCTTTATGTTTTTATCCAGTTACTAAGCAGGTGGCCTGTTATCGATTACCTTTACATATAAAATACATATGAGTTTCATTATGATTTCTCAATTAGCTAATATCTATATATCCACTCGTTTTTCTTCACCCCGTTTGGTGTTATTACTTATATTCTAGACATAAAGATATGTTTAAAGATGTTGCAGGATGATTAGGTGTTTCCAATTTTCAGTTGCCTTAAATATAAACTTGTTTCCACTTGATATTTCATTTTCAAACATTCAACTGGAGTGTTGACAAAAATTAGTGTTATTAAGGGAGATAACTTTCAGTAGGAACATTTACTTTTCATTTCTTGCCGATTGTAATTTTACGTTAGTCATCAGAGGAAAATTATCATAACTATACATAGTTAAAAAGACAGGCAATATCGAGGCATCCGCATAAGAGCCCATATGTCAACAGATATTGATCAATTTGGTCCAATCAACGATGGTGTAATACAAGCAATAATACTAAAACTATACCCTTCACACAAGAAGTGACTATCGTGGTTCGGTGGTGTAGTGGATAACGCTCTGACGTTTCAAGCGATCACTCCAGAGTTCGAATCCCAATGGGAAGAGCATTACTCACTGGGAGGCAGGTACATCCAGCTGACGAGTGAGTCCCAAATAAGGCGAAATGCACATCCTGGATTCTACTGCTAGCCACTACCCATCATTACTATACATAGAAAAACTGTATGTTAAGGAAGACACCATATAGCACAAAAATGTGAATCTATTGAAATTTAGAAACGGGATTATTTTTCATAAGGGGTTAGGTTGAATCACAATTTTTCAATGGATGACAACTCCAACGAACACATAAACTATATTTCAAGTTGTTATTCATCATAGACTAACATCAATTGGAGGAACAAAGGAAACCTAGGAGCACTGGACAGCTGTTTCGTCCTAGTATGGGACACAAGTTGGAAATATGGACGACTGAATTCTGACCCAGTGGCTTAATGGTAACGCGCTGGCCACAGAACCTGAAGGTAGCGGGTTCAGTCCCTAGCTGGTGGGGTCGTGGGTGTGCACTGCTGAGGAGTCGCATGCTAGTTGGACGAAAGAGCTGTACAGTGCTCCCTGGTTTCTTTTGTTCCTCCAAGTGATGTCAGTCTACGATGAATAACAACTTGAAATATTTCCAAATCTCCACAACTCCCTCAAAATTTTCAACATACACTACATGGCTAATAACGAGTAACCCATTTCATTGTTTATATTAAACATTAAGAAAGATTAAACTCCATGGGATCCGTAGAAAAGTGGATCTTGTTTGTAGCTTAGTTGATGAGAAAACACCGATGAATATTGTGTTTAGACTTTAGAGTGAACACCAGTACATAATCATGTACATGTTAATGGGATGAAAAGATAGTTGTGTTTTTTTATATTATACCTGCCAGCGTGCCTTCATTGCAATGTAGTTATGCCAAAAAATATGTATGATCTATTGACTATTATACACAGCGGTACTTTATCATCCTTACATTTAGTCACAAGCGTTTTTTTTAACATACGAAACTTTTTCTTACGGTTTATTTCAGAGGAATTCGCTTTACAATTTATCAATAAACAAAAAGGAATCGCTACAATGGATTGTGGCTTTGATATTTTATATTCGATTTATAAAATCCATTATAATAATACCTTAGTCATTGAAGCATTATTGAAACCAATCAAATCTGTTGTTCAGTATGGTAAGATTAAGAGAATTTGATGCATATTCTGATGAAATGCTTTCATATTTACACATTTGTGTAACTACCTCAGCTATATACAACATTTATGCTTTTCTCGTCAAACACTTCATACTCAGTAAGGAATAAGATGTTCCGATTCTCTCTGTCTTTTTGTTTCACGAATATAGTTCAAAAGTATAATTTGTACTGAAATATCAGTATCGTTTGATTCTATGAACTGAGTGTGTCAATTATTCCAGGAAGGTTAAAGATACCCGTTCACTTCGAGGAGATAGTCTTTTTGAACACATCATCATTCTCGTTGTGACATTAAATATTAGATATTTAGCGTAGAAGTCGATTTTTAACTAATTTTTTCTTGATTTGTAAACTGATGGACAAAACTACAAAGGACATCTTCAAGTCAGCCATCAGAACAAAATGGGTGACGTTGAGCAACATCCCTGAAGGATCGGGCCTGAAAGAACACTGAAACTTCTTGAAAGAGATGTGGAAAGAAACCTGCATAACCGTACTAGGAAGAAAGAGGAAACAAGACAAGGAACGGATTCCGACGGACACATGGAAGCTGATAGAGTGGGGAGCGGAAGATGGTGAAGCAGAAGATGAACCAGTGCAGTGCAGTGATGAACAACGAAAAGAGGAACTGATTACAACCTATAAAACACTACGCTGGACAAAGAAGTGAAGAAGGGTGTGCGCAAACACAGTGGACACTTCTACGACACACTTGCA
The DNA here is from genome assembly GCA_944470555.2 of Heterobilharzia americana. Taxonomy (NCBI): domain Eukaryota; kingdom Metazoa; phylum Platyhelminthes; class Trematoda; order Strigeidida; family Schistosomatidae; genus Heterobilharzia; species Heterobilharzia americana. The sequence continues at coordinate 161,958,605 of OX104127.1, read as the reverse complement.
AGTGAAGTAGAACAAGCCGCAGGTAGTAGAGACAGTGACTTCCCAACACTGTGTCAAATAACCTGGTTACTATCCAGGAAGAGGTCAACGCAGATGAAACCAATGAAAGATAGTGAAGGAAACCTAGTTAGCGAAGAGGAGAAAGAAAAAAGGCAGTGGGCTGACCACTTCAAAAAATTCTTGAATCCACCACCACCTGCAACTCATCCAGAAATACCACCAACAACGACAGAACTACCAGTGAACACAGGCCCTGCGAAAAAAGTCCTGAATGCCATAAAACTGCTGAAATCTGTGAAAGGAGCAGGACGAGATGTAGTTTTGCCAGCAGCACTGAAAACAGACGCAGAGACAACAGTGGACGTGCTCACATTGCTACTGCAGAAGGTTTGGAAGGTTTAGCAATAAAGGTACCTGGAGATTGGAAGAAGGGCTATTTTGTCAAATTCCCGAAAAGGGAGACCTAAGCCTTTGCAAGGACTGGCGAGGAAGCATGCTCCACTCCTGTCCACCTTAAGCAAAATATTAAGCCGCATCATCCTGGAGAGACTAAGGTATGCTATGGATTCAAAATTATGACCGGAACAGGCTGGCTGAGTGGATTCAGGAAGAACAAATCATATGCGGATCAAATTGCAACGCTGCACTACGAATCATCATAGAACAGAGTATAGAATGGCAGTCAACTCTCTACCTCACCTTAGCTTCATCGACTTTGAAAAAGTCTTATATATATATATATATATATATATATATATATATATATATATATATATATATATATATATATATATATACAAATGGTTGTAATTCCTAGTCGTTTTGTTCGATCGAATTGTTTTACCCTTGTTGGCATATGGAACCTTCGCGGATGCCTCGATACTACTTTAATGTTAATTATTGTACTTTACTGAGTTGTAACTAGCAGAAGAATCTAGGAAGCGTATTTCATCCTATTTGGAACTTGTCAGCCGGATGTACTTGCACTCCTGCGAATGATATTGTTTCCTCGGGGATTCGAACCTCGTACCCATGGCTTCAAACGCCAAAGCGCTACTTACTAGGGCAAAAGAGGTATGACAGCCACCTGTGTTAGCTCTTTCCAAGAGTATCTCAGAAGGTCAAAGTAATCATGAATTATCTATATTATATATATATCTTTCTGTTTAACAAATACTTTTAATCAAGCAGTCGCTATGAAACAATAGTTTGCAGTAAGTTTTTAATTAACGACTAAAATGGCTTATTTTCATGACTTCTTTTCACTGACCGGTTTACATTATCAGTACCAACTTTAAAATTTCTTCACGGGCTCTGTATAAATTTATCATCAAAAACTGCCTCATATAATTGGTTAATGTGTCAATGTCTTTAATTCCCATAATCCCAAGTATCAAAGCTTTGGAAGTTATTGTTCATCACTGTTATCTCCAAGATTTCCATATCATACTATTTGAAAATCTGTTTAATATGTTTTACCTTCAACCACTGTGTAATCGTTTTGAGATTATTCTTAATAATTGCGAAGGTCTGGGTGTCGTCTGCCTGTCTAAGAATAGTAATAATAATAATAATAATAATGACAATAATAGTAATAATAATAGCTTTGTTCCTAACGATATGTTTGATAGGGCAAAGCATTTTCAGCATATAACATTGTAACAGATTCACAACCAAAACAATACTTACAAACAAAACAACTGTTGCATGTGAATGATGTTTATACCAACAGTATTAAAGAGAATTATGTGGAACAGCCAGTTTGTTGTGGATTAGCCGCCGGTGTTTAGTGGTGGTTTATTCAGTCAGTAGAAGAATGTACTATACGAGATAAGCAACAGAATAATAGAAATAGGATATATTTCTGTGTACTTAAAAGTTCATTTCTGTCTAATACGATACTTTTTCTTCATTTTGTTATTAAAATTCAGAGAATATTTTAAAAATACACAAATCTCCACAACCCCTCAAAATTTAATTGAACTAGTGCTCGTTGGTGACTAGCTTCGAGAAGTATTCCCGAAGTTCCAATGACAAGTCGTGACCGGTGGAGTCAAAGCCTGATGGCCGTGAGGACAAATACTCAACGATGACATTGGGTGGCGGTCTGCGCTATATCGTGAGCTAACAGAAGTTGGAAATATGGAGCATTGGATTCTGACCCAGTGGCTCAATGGTAACGCGCTGGTCGCGGAACCTGAAGGTCGCGGGTTCGATCCCTGCTGGTGGGGTCGTGGGTGCGCACTGCTGAGTAGTCCCATACTAGATGGACGAAACAGCTGTCCAGTGCTCCCTGGTTTCCTTTGTTCCTCCAACTGATGTCAGTCTTCGATGAATAACAACTTGAAATACACAATAGTTATTCACATGTTTAGAGGACATATTTCAAATGTAAAAACCAACTGAAAGGGAAAAGAATGAAATAATGTGTCTGGTGAGAAATTTTATTAGTAACCCAAAGTACATACTAGTTGCCAGTGCTATTGACAACAGGCGTAATTTTATTGTTGGATCATTTGACTTGTACCATCTGAAATGAAGTAATTGATTTTATGAGTTTATGTGCAAAATAATAATTTGTACTAGGTGATGATTGAAGGTGAGAGGAAAATCTGGATCGCGACTGGATTCGAACCAGTGACCACCGGGTTAGCGACCTGCTGCTCTACCAACTGATCTATGAGGTCCGACTGCTGACCAGAATTTTATTTCACTTAAGTCACCAAGGGTTTTGCTCAACTAACATGTGAATTCATGACGCATTACTACCGCTTGACCGTATTCACAGTAGCTGCCTAGTCAGAACTTCTCATCCCAATCCACATCTAACTGAATCAGAGAGGGGGAGCATCATATTGATTATGATTTGACTATCTAAGATAGCCGTAGTTTGGCAGACTAATTTTATTGATACTGGGTGATGATTGAAGGTGAGATGAAAATTTGGACCACGACCGGATTCGAACCAGTGACCACCGGGTTAATAGTAACAAATAATGACAATAACAATAGTTTAAAGAAAATTAAGTAATGCCAAGAACGTTTACCATTATATGTCAGAATGTCATCAAAATTATGACCAGTGAGAAAACTAATATTTTCTATGAAGTAATGTCACAAAATTACGCTACCGTTATGATGAAATAATCTCTGTATCTTTTATGACGTAACTGATTTTCTTACCTCAGTTTTCCTTAGAATATGGTATGAATTTTATACAGTAAACCATATATTCAAAATGATTTAATCTTACTTAGAAAACACTTCATAGAAGACGAAGATTATCTGAAAAATATGATGTATTTGCGCAATAGATATTTCGAACAATTTGGTCCACCACACATTTACTTGTCAAGTCAATTTATATATAAAAATGAAGGGAGAATGAAAGGTTAGTTATAATGATTATGAAAAGCCTATAGTTTCCTCGGGTTCGAAGAAAAACATATTTCTTAAATTACCATACAGAGAGGAAACAAGTAGTATGATATTGAAACAGAGATTAAGATCTGGTATTCAGTGCAGTTCTTTGTTGTGACGACGCAACACCGGCTTCGCTACAAACCTCAACCTCGCATAAATGATTACTTCGCATCTGACTGTATTTGCCAATTTACAAGTATGTGTGGACACATATACATAAGGTGGAGTAATCATTCAGTGTAGACTAGGGTGGGTGAACATATACCCAAATGACTTGAAAAGTAATTCAACACACAAACATTGATAAATGCAGGTGACAGACATCCATTGTCATCTATAGCAAAACACCTTCGTTGAAATGAACCATAGGGTTAATATGAAAACAGCTTTCATGATATTATACAGGAATAATTAGGGGCGCATACTGAAGTTTGCCGAAGCGTTAGCCATTCATAAACTTAAGCCCCCAGTATGCGTACAAAAACAATTTGTTGTTTCACTTAGTTTATCTTGGTAAGCCTTGGTAATCTGATTATATTACCACGACTAGTGTCAAAACCTTTTCATATTCATTATACCTAACCTTTCATTCTCCCTTCATTTTCATATATAAATTGACTTGAGACAAGTAAATGTGTGGTGGATCAGATTGTTCGAAATGTTGTACTGCGCATATTATTATTATTATTATTGGTCCCTTGGGTTCCTAATGGAACATAAGGCTTCAGTAGCATGTATCTCATTTGCAATCTGGGCTGCCTTGCTGGGTTCAAACATCGTACGGACATTCCATGTCCCCACCCTTACTTTCGCTTTCATCGAGGGAGAGAAGACACATCGGCCAATTGGCTTCCCGAAGGCTTTCACCAACTGGCGTCATTTCGCCTCTCCGATTCCAGCGGGGAATAAGTTTGTTTTCATGTTTTATATTTTGTTTGTGCTTTGAAGTTTGTTTAGCGGTTATATTTGTTTTACGCGGTAGGGTTGCTAGCCCTATGCCCAACCTTCCTTCTTTACCCGGGCTTAGGACCTGCTAGTAACTAGTGAACTAGTCAACCAGGCGAGGTTGTATTGCGCATATACATCAATCATATATTGTTCAGATAATCTTCATCTTCTTCTAATAGCCTTATAGAAATTTATTACAGGAACTAATTGTTTCAAATTACTTAGAATAAACAAATGATCAACTAAAATTTTGTCAATATTCTAAATTTTTTTTCTAACAGATTTTTTAGTTACTGGTGATTTCTCAACCTTAGAGTTATTACTTACATCAATTATGAAAAGTGAAGACGCAGATCTGGTAATTTTTTTCTCTAGTTATGATAGTAGTTGAATTATACATTCTTGCTGTTTAATTTAGCATTCTAATGCATCATAGTAGTTTTTAGTTTAATAAAGTTAACCTTTTAATTCCCTCGAGTTGAACCCCGATGGGAAGCGACGAGTTGGGCGTCCGAAAGTGACATGGAGGAGATGGTGCAACGATAAAATGAGAGATTCTGGGCAGTCGTGGCGACAGGTTCAAAAGATTTCAGAGAACAGAGCTCATTGGAGACATGCTACTGAAGCTCTATGTTCCATTAGGAACCCAAGGGACAAATAAATAGTTGTAAATAACTTTTTAGTGATATATCATCTCCTTTATCCATATAACAGTCGTTGGAATATGCAGTCGGCCTCTTGAACTGTCCTAATTCTAACGATCATATAAGAGTGTGGACTAAGATTATCAAAATTTTTAAAAAAAACTTTTAATCTCTCAATCTGTTCACAATCAGTCGTTTTGCATTGAAATTTCGAGAAAAGAAAACACTTGAACCATGTAAATATCAGATTAATTGAAGAGGTGAAAATCAACGCGAGTTACTATTCTAGAAGAGCCTAGAAATCGTGTCAAGATCATCGGAAATATAAATTGTCATATTTTGTGTGCATTTTGAAATTCCAACGTATATTATGTTACCTTACCTCTTTTTCTATTTACCAAGTAACTGAAAGATGATCAGGGGTGAAGTCTGAGGCCCATTCATTGTTCAAGTGTCCACTCTGTGTTATATACATTCAACTATGGGTATATGAGATCATATTTGAAATATTTAGCTAAGGTAAATACCTTGAATATGCCCTTAACAACATGGATTGTTATCTAAAAATTTACTTTCACTGGTTTATAAGAGTGTATCAAACACAATACAAACTAATTGAGCAAATTTATCAGTGTTCTGATTATTTCACTCATTAATTTCTTTCAATTATGATCAAAAGTCAAGTTCAGTTGTATTACAGTTTTGTAGTTAGTATGAATGCATAGTTTGTAGTTGATTCTTCTAATTGAACTGAAAGGTAGTTAATATTCTTTCGATCAGTTTTACACTATGCAGTATAATCTGTGGAAAAAATAACCACTTTTGGCGCAATGCATATAAGATTTTATGTATACACTTTAGTTTCACATTGTTTGCTTTATTTCAAAAACTGATGTAACAAATACTTGGGTGATATCTGGATATGAAATGAAAACTCAAGTTATCACAATTCGAACTAGTAGCTTTCAAGTTACCAGTTGGGTGGTTTACAGAGTGATCTACGAGGGCCAGCTTTTAACCAAGTTCCAACATGGTTTGACGATTTTGCCTAGTTGATATGTGACTCATTGTTTACGATTATTTCAGTAGACTTAACAGTCAGATCTTGTCATCTTGGTTCAAATGCGACAGAATTAGAAAGGCGGAAACGTTGTAATCACCATTGGTGATATTACATAGGATATTCGTTGACTCATACGACATCTTAGCGAAAGTCTTTGTAACTGAAGCGATATTGAGACGTCGTCAGCATCTTTGTGTTGTAACTCAGCTGATACAGCGACGAGTCGATAACCCGGAGACCACTGAAAGGAATCTTGGTAAAACCTATTTTTTCATTTCGCCTTAAGTTACCACACGGTATCAGATGAACGTAGAGAAGACACATATGATGAAGATACCCAACCAACAACAAGCACAAATCACCATCAACGCCAGAAATCTAAACGAACTTATCTCTCTCACCTGTCCACCTAACTGACTACCTACATAGGCAACTACAGGCGACATAGGCACAGATGGCGATGTCAAAGCTGAGAGGATCGGAAAGACAGCAAGACAAGTCTGCACTGCACTGCACTGCACTGCACTCCACTCCACACAGCATACAGCATGAACAAGATTCAGGTTTCCAGCACTAATTCAGTCAAGGAAGTTAGTGCTTCCGTCTGGTGGTTGACAGACTTGGCGCGTTACGAAAAGCATTTCCAAGAAAATGTGAAAGGCATACATCATCGACAGCTGCCACTTACACCCACGCCTACGCCTACTCTCGATGGTGAAGATGAAGATGAGATGGTGAGAAAGAATAAGCAAGTTGGAACTCTCACCTGGCAACCAACCAATCAACCAAGAACTTTTCACCCAACAAATATACGCAAAGAAGAAAGTGTAGATGGATTGAACTTACACTGAGAAGGCCGACTGGAGACATCACATGCCAGACCAGGCCAGGCTAAGTCAGGTCATCGAGTGGAACTCAAATGGGAAACGATGAGTTGGGTGTCCGAGGTAAGGGTGACATGGAGGAGATGATATGAGGAAGAAATGGGAGCTTGTGGGCAGTGGTTGATCTAGGTTGGAAAGACTGAAGAGAAGAGAGTGAAATGGTGACGTACAACTGAGGCCCTATGTTCGACTAGGAACCCAAGGGACAAATAATAATGATAATCAATAACACCAGTCTGCCAAATCGTAACTATCTTAAATAGTTTCAATAATCATTCAATAAAATAAAGAATTGAAACTCATTAAGTCGATGTGATGACCACTTTATTCTGTTCAAACGTATATTATTTTATTTAAAAGGTATATTGAACTTTAAAAAACTTATCCTTAGTTGAACAGTTTGGCACTCATCGATTAGATATTAAGGTACCCCTTTTCCATAGCTTTGTGAATACTGGCGTTCATTTTAACTGTTGTATGCATCTATACACATATGTGTATGTATGATTTGTGTGTTTTGTTAAAATGTTTTAGTGTGCTAACTATTCACTTGTTTTAAAAGTAGTTCTGCTTTCTTACTAACTATTACCATACACTTTTTATGTATTAATGGATTTATGTATAATTTCACCTGTTGATTTGATGTTAAAGTTTTTATTTCTGTTGTTGCTGTCGTTATATTATTATTATTATTTATCCCTTGGGTTCCTAATGGAACATAGAGCTTCAGTAGCACGTCTGTTCTCTGTTCTCTGAAATCTTTTGAACCTGTCGCCACGACTGCCCAGAATCTCTCATTTCATCGTCGCACTATCTCCTCCATGTCACTTTCGGACGCCCAACTCGTCACTTCCCATCGGGGTTCCACTTGAGTAACTAGCCTGGAGCGTGATGTCCCTAGTCGGACTTCTCAGTGTGTGTCCAGTCCATCTCCACTTTCTCCTACTGCATACTTGTTGAGTGATAGGTTCTTCATTGGTTCGTTGCCGGACAGAGTGAGTTCCTTGTTGCTGAGTTTTTCTGGCGACCTGATCTTCAGTAATGCGCCAGCGTAAGCAGTTGTTGACGAATGTCTGCAATTTGTTGGAAATGCCTTTCGTAACGCTCCAAGTCTCTGAGCCATATAGAAGCACTGACTTGTAATTTCTCGTTGCTATAATTGTCTGAATTTCTTGACCTTTGTTGGCAGATGGACAAAATATATGTCCTAGATTTCACTACTAGTTACCAAGATGAATGTAACATTATGAACATCTGGCAGTATCGAAAGATTCACATGAGAGTTTATCCACCAACGAGAGGTAGAGCAATTTGATCCTATATAGCAACAGGAAATTACAAGTATGATTACAAAAACTGATACCAGTTACGCAAGAGACGGCTATAACGCCTCAGTGGCTTAGTGGATAACTCTCTGTCGCTCTGAAAGGTACTGGGTTCCAGTCTCAGTGGGAACAACATCCCTTACCGGAGTGGGAACATATTCAGCTGATGAGTCCCAAATAGGACAAAATGTGCATCCTACATTACACTCTTAGTCACCAAGATGGATACTTTCGTTCCTAATCACATTTTCGAAGTAAATGATGCAAAATATCTTGCAGTTCAGATTGTTTAACACTGCGAATGAGTTGAATTGATGACAAATATCTCAACGCTATAGAAAGCTATAACTCAAATGTTTCTTTAATATAGGTGTGAAACTTGGGCACTGGTATAGGTACATATGTTGGCTGTTGATTCAATGAACAAAGATTCACTAATCAGTCTCTCTCTCCATTCATCTAACTATATTGAACTTACAGTGGTTTCATCATACCATAATGTCTCGTTGGATTTCGAAGCATGCATTGCAATACCCGAGTGACTTTCTACATTACTGATCTTATTGGGGTTGGTTGGTTGGTCAAAGTTCCCACCCGCTTATTCTTTCGCACCATCTCATCTTCATCTTCACCATCGAAAGTAGGCGTAGGTGTAGGCGGCAGCTGTTGATAATGTATGTCTTTCATATTTTCTTGGAAATACTTTTCGTAACGCGCCAAGTCTGTCAACCACCACACGGAAGCACTAACTTCCTTGACTGAATTAGTGCTGGTAACCTGAATCTTGTTCATGCTGTATGCTGTGTGGAGTGGAGTGGAGTGCGGAGCAGTAGATCTGCACACTGATTTTATTATTATTTTATGATTCTTCCCTTGGGTTCCTAGTGGAACACACGGATTCAGTAGCACCTCACCATTACACTCTCTTCCCTCCAGTCTTTCCAACCTAGCTCCACCACTACCCACAAGCTCTCATTTCTTCCTCATTCCATCTCCTACATGTCACCCTCACCTCAGACACCCAACTCGTCGTTTACCCCTTGGATTCCACTCGACCAACTAACCTGATGCGTGATGTACACAATCGGTCTTCTCAGTGTATGCCCAATCAAATCCATCTCCACTCACTTCTTCTGCATATTTGTAGGGTGATGGTTTCTTCGTTGGTTGGTTGGCTGGTTGGTTGTCAGGCAGAGTTTCTTGTTGCTTATTCTCATTATTCTGGCCATCTGATCTGATCTGATCTTCAGTATTGATTGAGCGTATGTGGCAGTTGTTGATGAATAACTGTAGTTTGTTAGAAGTGCTTTTCGTAACGTGCAGCCAAGTCTCTGAACCACATGGAAGCACTGACTTGACTGGCACTGGTGTTGAGAATCTGGATGTCGTTCACACTTCATGCTGATTGCAGTAGATCTGCACACTGGTTTCAGGTTAATGAACGCCTGTCTTGCTGTCTTTCCGATGCTGGCTGCTTTGGCTTCCTCGTCTGTGCCTGTGTCACCTGTAGTTGAAACGATGCTGCCTAGATAGGTGTAGATGGAAGAGGCTACTTCCTTTAGGTTTTTCCCGTTGATGGTGACTGGTGCTTGTTGTTGTTGGTTGGGTATCTTCATCATGTCTGTCTTTTCTACATTCAGTTGAAGTCCTGTCTTCCCTGCCTTACCTGTTCTGTAGACTTGTTAGTTTTCGCCTGTAGATCTTTGAGTTTGTGGGAGAAGACTTTAAACGTAAACCATCATCAAGGAAATCCGAATCTTCTAGGGTCTTTCCATCGGTCAGTCTCTGTCCATAATTTACTGGTTAACGGAGATTATCAACTGTAAATTTCAGTGACCAGCTTCTTATTCTGGTTTGCTGTTCTATAGACAGCTATTGTTGTCTATTTTTGATCAACTATTTAACGTTTATGATTTCTTATTCCAAAAATAAACTTACACTTTTTTGCAGGCAGTGCATCCTAACAGTTAAGGTGAAAGTAGAATAAAAGTCTGCTAGGGTGCATAATACAGGTGACCATGATGTGGTAGGTAATGTCTAAAAGTAATGATATTCAACAGTATTTGTTTAGATTTAAGGAGGACATATTCTTTTTTTTGATCCACAAAACATGCTGGTAAGATTCGCTTCTATGTGACTGGCAGCAGGAAATTACAAAATTCAGTCAGCTATATAACACTAAAAATATCAAGATTATTATTACTGGATTGATGAATTTACAGTAACAGTTATGGGATACACAGTGAAACCTTTTAAACACGTTGAGGTTATATTAAACTACAGTGTGATCGTGATGAAATCACACTTGGAGCTCATTTATTTTTCAGGATATCTATAGGAACTATTGACTGGAAATTTAAGATATCGGAGTTCACTTCGATGTCAAGTTTTTGCACATTGTGTCAATAAAAATTCATCAAAAGAAAACACAACACTACTCATAAGTATTATCTTTAGTGGAACATTTGCTTTTTCTACATGAGATATGTGATGTATAATAGCTCATTTTAAGGAAGATCAAAACACCTGAAAATTAGTCCAGTAGTGTGTCACATGGTTATTATTACCATAGGTGATATTTAATGTAGGTTATTCAGACGAAGAGCAAACCATTTAGTTCGTTATACAAAATTTCGAAATAGATGAAAACTTATGATGAATAATGGGTAGCAGTAGAGTTGAGGACGAGTGTTTCATTATATCTAGGATTTATCAAATGATTGTAGCTACATCTTCGTGAATGATGTTATTCCTGGATTTCACAGCTAGTCACTGTCTATCGCTAATGTCGAAGCAACCATTCAGGACCATAAATTCCAATCGTTTTCATTTAACTCGATCCAGTCAGTGACGGGAAACTATAAGCCAAAACACCTTGACTAAGCGATTCAGAGTCTTACTTTTCTTTAGGTAATTTAAAGTCAACTCTAGGTTTAAAATTCAACTTATTGTTCAGTAATTTTTCCAGTATGCTTTTGGTAACTGTTGCATTCATGTTTGTATGGGTAAAATGAAAAATGGAGACATTCATGCATAACAGATTACACCAGTTTACTAAACAATAAAATTTACGCACAATAGATTATATATCTACTAAAATGCAACTAGTATTTTAATATTATTTATTTTTCTCTCGGGTTCCTAGTAGAACATACGGATTCAGCGGCACTTCTCCATTCCACTCTCTTTTTTCCAGTCTTTTAAACCTCGCTCCACGACTCCCCACAAGTTTTCATGCCTTCCTCACATCATGTCCATGTCACTCTTGACTCGGACGCCCAACTTGTCGTTTTGCCTTTGGATTCCACTCGAGCAACTGGCCTGACACATGATGTCTTCAGTCGGTCTTTTCAGTGTATGTCCAGAGTTCCCAGAGTTTCTTGTTGCTTATTCTCATTATTCTGGCCATCTGATCTGATCTTCAGTATCGAGAGAGCATAGGCGGCAGCTGTTGATGAATGTCTGTCTTTTTTTCTTAAATAAAATTATCTAATATTACCTCCGATGCTGTCATTACAGAGTGGCAAAAATATTACTAAGTTCGGTTTCAAAACGTTTTGTAAATCAAAAGGTAATATTATTTGAGTTGGTTAGTAATTTTTTTTTCAATGTTAGTTCATAAATTTGAAGATTTGTTTGGTCAGAAAATCTGTTTCCCGTTGTGTAATAAAGCTACTGGTAACCTCACTGAAGTTGATCGTATGTAAGTTGATTCTGCCATCGAATTCCTACCTTCAAACTGTACTTTAAGATTGTACTTAATTACTCCGTGTACCTAGAACAGTTGTTTCTTTTAAAGAATTCAACAGGACAATAAGAAAATGTAGTTTATCTGATGTATGTGATGTATTAGTGGAATACAAACAGTTGTCATTTTACGTGATTATACTTCTGTTAACATCAGTCCATTAAAAGTTCCACTTCTTTACGTTATAGGGCTTCTTACATATAGTAGTAGTGTTAAATTTACATTTTAGGGGGGAATTATTTTCACCGGATCGACAGTGTTGTCATGCAAAATTCTTTAGGGAACGCTAAAGCTCATCAAACTTTTATTGAACAACAGTTTTCCCCTGAAATTCAACAATCGTAATACTAATGCCAAGAAAAAAGATCTACTGTTCTGTTAGTTCGAAAGAAAGATATATATGTGCAACATGCTACATGCTATATAGATGATTAACGCAGTGTGACAGCCAAACAAAGACATGACTCGGTTATCTAAGAAGAAATGGCCAACAGATAAACTTATATGCTCCTCTAAACACTTGGAGTGTTTGAATGATGGAGTCGAATGCTGATGCGATTATCAGATCACAGGCTAGCCTGGTCACCCATACATAAGGAGAACTCATCCATCTTTCCAAATAAAAGCTACAGAAGATGTTCCAAAATGGCTATAACACCAAATCAAATGGAATCATCCCACTCAACCAAACAATAGGTGTCCAAATTTGTCTGTAGCTAAATATCTCACTGATTTGCCTACATCTTGTAATCTGACTTTAAAAAAACTTGTTGGTGGCATCTTCTTAATTTTTATGAGGCTCTAACTAAGAGGAAGCTTTGATCGCCCTTATGTATTCCAAAACAATTTGTTCTTGTAATTAACTAGCTCTGGTAACTTACCTTTAATAGCATCAATGACTAATATACTATCTTTCTCATCCTCATCTAAACCAATAATTTGACCCTATAAAGTAGCGACTATTTCTTTGACCCATTTATTTTTGTTTTCATGTAAATATGCATAGTGTACGTATGTGACCGGATTGTTGTAAATGTTTTGTACATCACACGTTTCAGGTAAAGTATGTCTTCTTCTTACTTCAGACTGGTTTCATCTCTGATAAATTGGCGAATATCCTTCTCTTATGCGGTAATGCGGTATGCAAGACCAAAAATGTAGATAATGATGACTGTTCTCCTATTGTCGATTAAGGGCCACGTGTACTGCACAGCAGTCCGCTTTGTTCTACTGTATGGCTGTGAAGCATGGTCACTCAAGGTGGAAGACATGAGAAGGCTTCAGATGTTTCACCACCGTTGCCTTCGTAGTATAGGCCTTATTTCGTGGTGCCGCCATGTGAGAAATGCGGCAGTCAGAAGTAGAGTTTTAGAGAGGGAGAGGAGGTAAATCAGTTGACACGATTGTGAACCTTCGTTGACTGAGATGGCTAGCAGGGACATGTGTTACTTATGCCTAGTCCCCAATAGCCTCGTCACACAATGTTGGCTGAGGGCTGGAAAAAGGCTCGAGGAGGCCAGACCAAAACTTAGCATCAACGCACGAAGTGTCAGACTGTCAAGTTGAGCCATGTGGGGCGATGCAGACTAGGTGGTTGGGGTCCACGGGACAAGAAAAACCAGTGGTTGGAGGCTGTAGGTGATAAAGCCGAGAGCTGATGTCAGTGGCGCAGATGCATACACACATTATCCTCATCTTAACGATGCTATACCGAGTCTCACCATTTTCTCATTCTTCATCCCTTTCTTTGAGTGCTTTGTATCTCTTTCAACTGAATTTTTCCCCTCACCTTCCACTTTACTGCCTTTTTACTTGATGTACTGATGTGAGCTGTGGCAACTCGGACCTTTATGTAGGAATGCCTAGTCCTATGTTGATTTGGATGGATGGATGTTTTTCAATTGTTTTTGACATGTATATCTCACATACTGAAGCCCACATTATTCTCGTTTCATGGTGATGTAAGCTGAAGGGTTTCTTTAACCACTACTGAGCATGTCTATTCATTTAATTGGCACCCTGGACTTATTCACATTTTTTTCTGGTGAATTCAAAATGAAAAGATGGTTTTCATGCTAGTTAAAGACAGATTTTCACATCCAGACAAGTCAGACGTGAGAGCAGTTACTCAACGACGGCACACGATGGAGGTCACGTTATATCATGAACTGACAGAAGTAGAAAATGTGTATCGCTGGATTCCCACCTTATCGCTCGATAGTAACGTGCTGACTATAGAAATTGTAGGTTGTGAGTTTGACTCGTGACGAGGCAATGGTTGTGCACAGTTGAAGATTGTCATACTTCAACGAAACAGCTGTCTCCAACTGATATCAGTCGATGTTGAATACCAACCTGATATCCAAATCTATTGTTTGTATAATTTCAGATGAGCATTTGTAAACATTCTTAAGAGAAGTAAAGTTATTTCCCACTGTTGTTAATGTGTATACGACCACATAAATGATTTCAAAGATTGTCGGTGAACAACTCATGGAACATGCGTTCTCGAATAAACCTAAGTCATGTTCAATCAAAATGCAATGAGTCAAGCATAATCAGGTAGGGCATAAATTAAAATGGTGTCCAATGAAGTATAAAAAGATTTATATTGAACATTTAATTCTGACTAAAAATGTATTCCTTTTGTAACCATATGTTGATAAAATAGTTAAGAATATTCAGTAGTCAAAGATAAGTTTTCCGAGTACTCCGATGTAAGTTAGAACAAATTTACAGCCATCGTCATAGATACCTCTCCATAAAGAGCTGTCAGTCAAATTTTTCAATACAAGAATTTGAAGACGGCGGTTAATGCGAATATCCAAGCCTTAGAAGATATCAAAGAGTGAGTACATCTACGCCATTGTGACCGATTTTCATCCATATCACGAAGAATCAGTCCTCAAGCATTGGTTCCTATCGTTTCGATGACCACAACCAGACTTCCTGGACTGGTGTCAAATATTAGTGTTGCCACCCTAAACCGTCTTCCAACCTAATCCAACTTCCCCTAGCATGGCACATAGAGGTACGGGGTAGGTCAGCGTGTGCTACACATGTCCAAATTACCTTAGCAGATGAAGGTTCACAACCTCATCGACTGACTTGACTATCTTGCATAGTACCCTTTGCCTAACCACAACATTGCTCATTGGGTGATTCCACTGGGTAAGAGCAATTCTACAAAGACATCTGTGGTCAAAACCTGCTTCATGTCTTCCACTTTTACTTCTTACTTGCTGAAGTAAATAATTTCCCATGGGTAAATTGAATATATGTTCGAAGTTACTGGTAAGTATCACCAACTGTATGGAATGGCAGCGAATAACAGAGCGGGATAATAATATTTACGTAGCTTTTTGACGATAATTAGATCACAAATATCATCGTTTAAATAGTAAGTTTTTAAAACGATAATCTTAATTATCTGATTATCTGAACAGCTGTTGTTAATCAAGAACTCCTGCGCACCTGTTGATTCGTTTCTTTTACAGACACTAATAGCATTGTTATAAACATTATAGCCTTTACGAAGGCATATCTGCACTGTCAACATTAAAAAATGTTGAAAGGAAAAAAAGCAGTTGCTTCAACCTACTTATTACCAGTAAATGGCCTTCGTTTAACGGTACTCATCAAATGTTATTATTATTTTCCCATTGGGTTCCTAGTAATATACGCCTATATTGCACTCTCTTCCCTCCAGTCTTTCAACCTAGCTCCACCACTACCCACAAGCTCTCATTTCTTCCTCATATCATATCCTACATGTCACCCTCACCTCAGAAGCCCAACTCGTCGTTTACCCCTTGGATTCCACTCGACCAACTAACCTGATGCGTGATGTCCCCAATCGGTCTTCTCAGTGTATGCCCAATCAAATCCATCTCCATTTACTTCTTCTGCATATTTGTTAGGTGATGGGTTCTTCGTTGGTTGGTTGGTTGTTTGGTTGTCAGGCAGAGTTCCTTGTTGCTTATTCTCATTATTCTGGCCATCTGATCTGATCTGATCTTCAGTATTGAGTGAGCGTATGTGGCAGTTGTTGATGAATAACTGTAGTTTGTTAGAAGTGCTTTTCGTAACGTGCAGCCAAGTTTGTGAACCACATGGAAGCACTGACTTGACTGGCATTAGTGTTGAAAATCTGGATATCGTTCACGCTTCATGTTGATTGCAGTAGATATGCACACTGGTTTTAAGGTTATTGAACGCCTGTCTTGCTGTCTTTCCGATGCTGGCTGCTTTGACTTCTTCGTCTGTGCCTATGTCATCTGTAGTTGAAACGATGCCGCCTTCTTAATTAATATTTCTCCTGTTGATGGTGACTGGTGCCTCTAATTGTTGATGCTGTTGTTGGTTGGGCATCTTCATCACCTCTATCTTCTGTATATTCATTTGAAGTACCGTTTCGCTGCCCCACGTCTTCTGTCAACTTGTTAGTATTCGCCTGTAGATCTTCGAGTTTGTGCGACATTAAACATAAATCACCAGCGAACTCTAAATCTTCTCCTGAGGTTTTTTGTCGGTCAAACAGCGCATGTCCATCTTCTTGCTCCTCACGGTTTTCTGTATCATCTAGTCCAATCTCATCAAATGTGTCAGATGACAATTTTATGCTTTTCGCACTGGTGTACATATGTGCTAAATGTTTAGCTATTTTACATTTATGTAAAAATTCAGTTTAGCCTTACTTTCTATTTATTTCTCCTTTGTTTTACTTATTATTTGACAGGATCTTGTTGACAGTGCAAGGTGTATACTGGCTAAACTTCAGACGCTTAATATCTGAAAAGAAAACAAATGTTTGTAACAAGAACTTAGTTTTCCTGCATGCTAAACTCTTATAGTCATGCAAATTTAATAGTAAAAAGAATTTCCTCTTAATTAAAAAGAAAATATTCGGTGTTATTCTTTGTAATTTGGATGTCATAATGGAAAGATTTGTTTATCCTCGTGTTGATAGATTCTGGTCGTGTAACTGCGGAACCTGCAAAAAATTAGTCATTCTATATATAGTATATGAAACCATTACAGATCCTTTATTAAAGGAGAAATTTTCTACCACTCTAAAGACAGAAGGTTAAAAAGGAACTGGACAGAAGTATGTGACTTAGACTGTTGAAACACAAGAGATGCTAGCTGTCACCATTCGCGTTTTGCTTCACTACAGACTTGAGATTGTGTGTAACATTAGGCGACTCCAACTTTATAGGGATAGACTTACTCCTTTGAGGGTAGCTGGGTGAAATGGAATACACAGACGATATTATTCAGTTAGTCAAAGGCTTTGAAAAATTGAAAGGTCTTCTAGACGCCTTTAGTAGTAATCTGAGTATATTTGGATTAGCTTCCACATGCATCGAATGTAATATGATGCTCCAAAACTGGTCTGAAACTACTCTCACTTTGAAAATAGGAAGTGAAGTGGACTAATTCGTTGACCATTTCACTTAATCGGATAGGCGCATCAAAAGCAATGAGTTGGTTTCCGACAAAATCTCTGCTCGAATACAATAGGCTTGATTATCATTTGTGAAGTTGAAGCTGATTCACTTCTACACGTAGTTTGACGTTGAGATTTTCAACTTTTCGTCCATCTGTCTTCACCTATGAACAAAACACATGGAGAGTAATAAGATATACAACGTATCTGATGATATTTTTCATTCTATTACTTTGAAACAGATATATTAATAAAAATTATTATTATTTGTCTCTTGGGTTCCTAGTGGAACATACGGATTCAGTAGCACATCTCCATTACACTCTCTTCTCTCCAGTCTTTCCAACCTAGCTCAACCACTACCCACAAGCTCTCATTTCTTCCTCATTCCATCTCCTACATGTCACCCTCACCTCAGACACCCAACTCGTCGTTTACTCTTTGGATTCCACTCGACCAACTGACCTGGTGCGTGATGTCCCCAATCGGTCTTCTCAGTGTATGCCCAATCAAATCCATCTCCACTCACTTCTTCTGCATATTTGTTGTGTGATGGGTTCTTGGTTGGTTGGTTGGTTGGTTGGTTGGCTGGTTGGTTGTCAGGAAGAGTTCCTTGTTGCTTATTCTCATTATTCTGGCCATCTGATGTGATCTTCAGTATTGAGTGAGCGTATGTGGCAGTTGTTGATGAATATCTGTAATTTGTTGGGAATGCATTTTGTTACGCGCCAAGTTTGTGAACCACATGGAAGCACTGACTTGACTGGCATTGGTGTTGAAAATCTGGATGTCGTTCACACTTCATGCTGATTGCAGTAGATCTTCACACTGGTTTCAGGTTAATGAGCACCTGTCTTGCTATTCCGATCCTGGCGATATTAATAAACTTGCTGTTAATTTTATCAAAATGAGCAGTACCAAAACAGCTGCTGAATAAACGTCTTTGAAATAACACTAAATTGATATGTGAAACAGCAGTATTAAAGAGAAAAAATATCTATAACTTAGAAAACTACGATTATTTACAATCATTCCAGAAAAGAATTCGTCGTTTCCTTCTATCATCACTTTCACAGTTCAACATGGAATTTACATTTCGCGTAGATTTGTGTAATTTTCAAGAACATATATTTCGCACATATTGGATACTGAACTTTCTAAGGAGAAAGGTAGAACTGTTGAGATTCACTGATTAAAAGTAAATTAGAACAAGGCAAATATAAGCGAACAACATCGTTTCCAATTAGATCTTCTTTAGGCTTTAGTTTCATACAAATACCTTAATACATATAGAATTAAACCAGTCATATAGGATACCACATCATCTTTCAAAAGGTATTCCAACTTTTCTTTTATACATAGCAGAAGCTATAGGAATTCAAGCTAATAATCCTAGTCTATGTATCCAGAAGAAATTTGTACATCCCTAATCTCTTCCTTGGCCAGGGAATACTTCGTTAATAACTTTATTATTGAATTTTGAGTGAGTTATGGGGATTTGGAAATACTTCAAACTGTTATTCATCATAGACTGACATCAATTGGAGGAACAAAGGAAACCTGGGAGCACTGGACAGCTACCTTCATATGCCTTTATTATAAATCATTTTTTTTGTATCATTCATTCTTGGAATGGTTTCGTTTCCAATCTCTGGTTAATAATAAAAATATTAGTTGTGTAGATATCGAGTGTTTAAAAAATAATACTGTCTATGGAATACTAATAGGCGTACAAACATGATAGAAGTCTCAATGTAATCACAAGCATCATCATGCTGTATGAATTAATTTTCACATGGAGACATTTTAAAACCTAGACATTCTTCGATTTTACTGCTGAAGGAAATTTTCTTCTCAAAGAATTATTTTTAAAAGCTTTACATTCATAGTTATAGTTACAACAAAAATGTATGTTGATCAACTGCTGATGGGTCAATGAAAAGTTATTTAGAACTGTCAATAGAGCCACAAAAGAACTATGGCTAGAAGGTTAACAAAAGGTCATCAAAAATTATGTTTCGGATCATAATAATTAAACAAATAATAAATATCATCTAACTTTCGGAGATAGCCGTAGTTTAACAGACCAGCATTTATACTGGGTGATGATTGAAGGTGAGACGAAAATTTGGACCGCGGTCGGATTCGAACCAGTGATCATCGGGTTCCCGGCTCGATATCCTACCAGCTGAGCTACAAGACCAGACTGCTGACCAGATTTTTATTTCACTCCAGTCACCAAGGATTTTTCCCGACTACCATATGAATCCATGACGCGTTACTACCACTTGATCGTATTCATACTGGTTGCCTAGTGAAGACTTCTCATCCCAATCTAAATCGAAGTGAATTAGAGACATGGAGCATCATATTGATTGGTGACTGAAGGGAAATAAGAATCTGGTCAACAGTCGGACCTCGTAGGTCAGTTGGTAGAGCATTGGGCCAGAAACCCGGTGATCACTAATTCGAACCCCAGGGTGGTCCAAATTTTCATCTCACCTTCAATCATCACCCAGCATAAATGATAAATAAATAAAATGTATTAAGGAAATCATGACCAAGGTAAAACTAGATATTGAAGGCATCTCTGCCGAATGCAGACATCAGGATTGAACCAGTAGATTACCAAAGCTTCTTCTGTTTACATGTGGCGAATCAAGACTCTTCGAAATGCTTGATTTGACTTAATAAATAACTTTGAACGAAGATTCTCTTGAAGCAGAGTGAACACAGTTACCCAGATGCTCAGGAATCAAGCTGCAAATCTCTTTGCACTCTCCTTTTAACAGATATGCGAAAAATCGTTCGAAGATAGGTTTTCGTCAAACACGCTTCGTATGACTCATGTAACTAGCTATACATGACTAGGTGAATTGGTTAAGAAACATGGAGATGACACAAAACTTTTAGAAATGATTTGTCGAAAAGAGAATTCTCTTAGCTGGATTAGTGTTATTGCTTGTAATACAAGCAATAACACTAAACCTATACCCGTCACACAAGAAGTGGCTATCGTGCCTCGGTGTAGTGGGTAACGTGCTGGCGTTTGGAGCGATCGCCCCCGAATCCGAGTCCCGGTGGGGACAAAATCACTCACTGGGAAGCGGGTGCATCCAGCTGACCAGTGAGTCCTAAATAAGACGAAATGCACATCCTGGATTCCACTGCTAGCCACTGCCCATCATTCGCTGAATTGTTCTTGACCATCTTATGAGACTAATTATCAAAATTGTCGAATACATTAATACTACAATATTATTATTTGTCCCTTGGGTAGCACGTCACTATTTCACTCACTTCTCTTCAGTCTTTCCAACATGGCTACACCATTGCCCACAAGCTCTCATTTCTTCCTCACATCATCTCCTCCATGTCACCCTCACCTCGGACACCCAACTCATCGTTTCCCATTTGAGTTCCACTCGATGACCTGACTTAGCCTGGCCTGGTCTGTTGCGTGATGTCCCCAAACGGTCTTTTCAGTGTATGTCCAATCCAATCGAATCCATCTCCACTTACTTCTTCTGCATATTTGTTGGGTGATAGGTTCTTGCTTCGTTGGTTCGTTGACAGGTCAGAGTTCCTTGTTGCTTATTCTCATTATTCTGGCCATCTGATCTTTAGTATTGAGTGAGCGTAGGAAGCAACTGTTAATGAATCTTTGTAGTTTGCTGGAAATACTTTTAGTAACGCCTAAAGTATCTCAGCCATCACATAGAAGCACTGACTTACTTGACTGAATTAGTGTTGAATTCCAGAGCTTGTTCTTTATGCTGAGTGTAGTGGATCTCCACACTGACTTCAGATTGATGTTGGAAGGCCTGTCTTGCTGTCTTTCAGATCCTGGCTGCTTTGACATCGTCATCTGTGCCTGTGTCGGCTGTAGTAGAAGCGATGTTGCCTAGATAGATGAAAGAGACTACTTCGTTTAGGTTTCTGAGGTTGATGATGATTGGTGTTTGTTGTTGTTGGTTGGGTATCTTCATCACCTTTGTGTTCCCCACGTTCACTTGAAGGAAGTTCCGTCTTCGCTGCCTCACCTCGCCTCTTCTGCCAACTTGTTGGTTTTCGCCAGTAGATCTTCGAGTTTGCGCGACACGACATTAGACATAAATCATCATCAGTGGCGAAATCCAAATCTTCTCCTGGTGTCTTTTCATCGGTCAAACAACGTATGCAGGTCTTCTCCCTCCTCACAGTCTGTTGCATGATCCAGTCCACCGCAATCAAGATGATATGTGATAGTAGGCGGCACCCTTGTCCTACTCCTGTCTTCACTTCACTTCAAACCCGTCACTCAGCTTTCCATTGTGATTCACTTGGTATGTAGCATCATATATCATATAGCTGTTGAATGAGGTTGATAAATGTTTGTGGCACTAAAACTGTAGTGTTGGAGGAGCTGACCGTCAAATTACTTCTCGGTCGACGCTATCGATGTCCTCTTCAAAGTCGATGAAGTTGAGGTGAGGTAGAGAGTTGACTGCAATTTTATCCTCTGTTCTATGGTGATGTATAGTGTTGCAGTTGAATCCGCATATGATTTGTTCTTCATAAACCAGCCTGTTCCATTCGTAATTTGTAGTTTAGTAATGAAAAACGATATTATTGCGTGCTCTTGTTTGCTATTTTATGTATAGAATCTTTATAGACTAACTTATTATTGACTAATTCTCACCCCTAATGATATTCACCCAAAACTGTTTTTTATTACAATATTAGTTAATGCATAAAATTTCTAATTTACCAATTTTCTTAAGTATGAAAATATGTTTAACGAACCGTTTGATAAATGTCTATCTGAAAAATTCTAGAGAATATGAATATCTCAAGTGTTGACAAATACTATACAGTAATTATTGGTTGAATTTTTCTGTTTGAGTAGAATATAGTCGTCAAAAAATTTGACAAACTCTTAGATATGAACAAAAAAAAAGAAATGAAATTTTAGGTAGTTAACTAAAACAATCTAACAGTTTAGTTCTAACTGAGAAATTGACAGAGTCACTTCAGTCACCAAGAGTTTCACCTGACTACTATGTGAATTAGTGACACATTACTATCACCTCATTGGTGATTGATGTGAAATAAACATCTTGTCATCAGTCGGACTTCATAGTTCAGTTGACAGAGCATTGGACCAGAAATTTAGTGGTCTTTGATTTGAATTCAGCCGCGATTAAAATTTTCATTTCACATTCATTCATCACCAAGTATAAATACTATTTTACCTATCCACGGATATCTTAGATTGTCAAAATGATAATTGAACCATATGTTAAGTATAGCAGTTAATCAGTCAATTAATCCAAGATATGTTAGGTGTTTTCGTGTATGGTTACAATCCACTCTTGGATTACTTTCAAGTCTTTCAGATCTCCTCATTGATTGTGTATTCGTATATTTATTTATACTGTTGATTTATATTGCGGAATTTCAGAAAAATTCTGTATTAGTTAGTAAATCAATAGAAGTAGTATTGAGACAATTATGAATACTTCTCATGTGTTTTACATTTCTTTTATGAATACAAAGATTTTTGAAGTCAGCTATCTTTATCCTTTGTTCCCTATATCCTGCAACCTATGAATAATAATCATCTCCTCTTGGGTATTGTCCATCTAAGGAAGTCATACTTATGAAACGCTTCCAATGTATTATGGATTTGGACAGCATAGCATGAATATGAAAGTAAAATATTATCGGCAAATACCTTTAACTCTTCCCATGCAATGGTAATCTACAGTTCTGTTCTGCCAAGGCGTTAGACTACAAATGATGTAAAGCTTTGTATGTATGTGTGAATGATGATAATCAACATCCTTTCAAATGATTTCTCTATAAAATGAGTGTCATATCCACCCACTTACTAGTACATTTAGGATTCTTTCGTTACTGAAAATCTTTCCTTTAAGTTATTGTGTGTATTCCACCTAAGAAGTTTCTACGGGTAGTGCTTCTAGCAACGGTGAATAGGATTCAGTAATAGACAAGACGTGGTTTCAGCAAAGAAAAAATTTCCTTTTCGATGAAGTCATTTACATCTAAGCAGTACATTCGTGAATATATGTTACATTGGGTAGAATGTTCCAGAATTGTTTCCGACCACGACAGGTAAACTGGTATACACATATTGATGTAGCCCAATGCGTGGGCTTGTTTTTCACATAGAATAACGAAGGAAAGTTAATTAATACACATTTGTGTTTAGACTGGGAAAAATAGACAGGGGATTATGAAGTTAAATGTAATTACGTAATACAGGATGAATATATGGCGAAGTAGGAAATTGAACGAAGGGTTATGAAGATAGAATTGCGATTATGTAATATCGGGTAAACCTATGACAGAGTATGAGAATAAACAGGGTGTTAGAAAATAAGATTTTGATTGCCTAGTGCAGGTTAAATCTATGACAGAGTAGGAAAATAAATAGGGTGTTATGAAAATAAGATTGTGATTACGTAATGCATGTTCAATCTGGTACAAAATGAGTCTGTGGCAGACAGGGCTTTATGATGGCTGTAGCAAAGATAAAGGTTGGACTTAACTTTCTAGCTCGCATAACGTTGGCTTGAACTTTTGGATGGCGAATGCTTCAGTTATAGACATATGCCTTGATTTTACTCCTTTCGAGTGGTTTGATCGAACCCTGTAGGGAATTTTGAGTGAGCTGTCGAAAGGAGCTAAGTGGCCTGAGTTAATGAGGTGTTCTGTTACTGAATTGAAGAAACATTTCTCTTTTTCCTTTACAGGCCAGGCTGGGTAATGTTCGCGAACACATTTTACAAGCAGACGCATGGTACGGCCGATGTGCTCAGCTCCACAACAGCAAGTAAACTGGTATACACATATTGATGTAGCCCAATGCGTCGGCTTGTTTTTCACACGGTAATAACTAAAGCAACTTGCCTCTGAGTTGTTTTAAGGATAGGGATGAGATAGTAGTCAGGGAACTAAGTACATTGTTTGAAAAGGTATGGCAGCATGAGAGTTTCATCACTCTAGAATAAAGCTTATGTTGTTCTTGTCTTCAAAAATGGTCTACACAATGTATATGATGATCATTAGTATATAAATTAGACTGGTTTTCGTTCAACTCATAGATGTATTGATCATACATCCAGCTTTTGCAAGATTCTGAAACACTATCACGTGTATTGCATACCAATAACCATTCTATTCATGGAAATTCGGTGTGTCTTCAACTCGTTAAAAAAGTTGTACTCTAGAACTGTCTATTTAGGAAGGGTTTCTTCGAATGAAAGCCATATACTCCAGTACCCTGGGGAGAGTGAAGGCTTACAGCCACCTATAACCATTGTTCCAAACGCATAATTGGGTTATGTAGAGCTGTTTGTTTGTGACACTCCTCTCCAGCTTTACCACCGATGAGATTGTAGAGGCGGCCCTGCAGGAAGTGTGTGTTGCTGGCACAGACCTCTTAACAGATAACTTAGGTCATACAGACAAAATCGTTTCACTGCGAAATAATATACAGGCGACTCAGTTCGTACCCAGTCAGTTAGTGATGAGTGTCCGTAATTACTGCGTATACTTTGTATCATCGAAGTGCACAATGCTTCAACAAGAATGGCAGCAGCATGTGCCTGAAAGCACCACCGATGGTAGATCACTGAGGGGATTTAAACTGATAAGATTTTCAACCTCATATCACAATTTAAGATGGTTTACGCCAGTCTCGACCACTTATATGATGATCACTCTATTGTAGCAGTTTGACTTTACAGCGAGTTAGTGTGCACAATCCTGCTATATGCCAAAACGCACAAGTGACTGATCACAAGTTCTAAACGAGCAGTGCTATGTAATATATTCCTCTGGAAAAATTTCGAAAGGCTAAAATTTCAGCAAGCCCCTAAATTAAATTTGGGCATTTTCATTCTGTGTACATTTGAATTCTATTTATCAGTAAGAAAAGTAACCATCACAAAGTACCATATTCATTTTCTGAAAGAAAGTCAACATTGACAACAATAAAAAAGGCATGATCGGTTATACCCATAACTGAAATATTGGTGAAATTTATTTCTTCAAAATTACAAAACAACAAACTTAAACAAATGTCAACAGTGTTAGTTGGTTGGAGACAATCAACAGGAAGACCTTGACCTAGGTTTCGTGCTTTCGGCACTCGTCAGTAAGGCATATCTGCAACCTCGATGGAACTGATGTCCCGCCTGAGATCCGAACACGCGTGACTCAGTATTGTAGCAAGAAACCTAGGTCCAGGGCTTCCTGCTGATTGTCTGCAACCAACTAACATTTACTAATATGCACGGCGATGCTGAACTTCGTAGCTTGGTTGCCACATTGCAAATATGATCGACAGGATTCGATCTGCACTCAGGACTAGACAACATGAAATTAGTTACACTCCCGTTACCAATCAATACCAATATCAACAGTAGAAATATTTGTTAATGAAACACAAGAATTCGTAGTCAAAATCTTTATGGTAAGGAATTATTCATTAAGAGATATTCATAACTCCATCTTATTTACTAGTTCTGGGTAAAAAACATAAAACCCCGGGAGTCCAAAAATTCGAGCCTTTACATATCGTACCTGAGTGTAGCACAAATGGCAAGTACATCAGAGCTACAACTTCCTCTTCAATAATAGGCTTTATTGATAGGTGAGGATTCCGACTGAATGTGAGTCTTTTGGTAATGATGAAATGATATTAGCTACTTATCAATACTTCATATAACGTGAGTAATGTGAATCATAGATTGGTTTTACAAGCGTTACCGTTCTTTTTTATATTATTCATTTAGAAACTTACAAGTTGTTTGTTTTCTATCATTACAAAATTCAAGAATTTATTATTCAGTAGCAGATAAAAACATTCAAATGTAATATGGATGATAAGTTTGACATTCAAGTCTAAATTGAATCAACAACCTAAGCCTGGAAAAACAGGTAAGTAAAAGTCTCATCATGTATGTTTCAAAGTGCTAAGGATACTTATACTAATTACAAGCAGATCTACTAGGATTTCTGAACACATAAATCTACAAAAAATCAACATCCAATGGGCAACAAACAAATTTTCCTAAATTTGTCCCGATAAAATTAAAAATAATTTCATTGGTGCTCTTTCATAGCGCGTTCATAAGCTTCGTAACGATGGAGTGTATAGAATAAGATCAAAGAAAATATTAAAACAAAACATTATGGAAAGCCAGCAAGCATCATATTTCGTAATGTTCACGAGTTAACACAGGAAAAATCATTTTCTTATCAGCATTATGTTAAAAAAAGAGATCTGCATCAATATACATTTCACAGGTGACATTGCAAACGCAATACTTAAGAAGTGTATAGCAAGGTCAATAGGAAAAACAGTTTATGCTGTATTTCTAACACTAAACTACAGCATCCCAGTAGCCTTGAGAATGGGTACTCATAAACTCTCAGGAAATGTTAACCCAATAGCTCAACAGGAAAGTACCACCTGCAAAACCAGTAGATCTACAGTTCAGTTCCAGGGGACACACACGTACACAGTGCTGAAGAGTATCACAAAACGACGCAACAGATATCTGGCGCACTCATATTTCTAGAGGTCCCACTTTGGTGTCAGTCCATGAAAAATATCAATCTGAAATCTTACTCTTCCCAAATATCTGCTACCTCCCTGGTATGAAAGCTTCATAAAATTAAATACCGTTCATTCTTATAGGATTCATCTAGAAACTCACATGCTTTCTGTGTCTGTCATTACAAAATCCGAGAATTTTTCCTTCAGCAGTAAATGAATAGATCCCAATATAATGTTGATAAAAAGTTAAACCTTCGACTCTTATTGGTATCAACATTCTGAAGCTAGAAAACTAAGTTGGCAAAAATCCCATCATATATGTTTGAAAGTAGGCATTCAGTAACAACTGTTGTCTACGCTCACTGGATACTAAAGATCAGATCAGATGGCAAGAAATAATAAGCAGTAAGGAACGCTGACCTGGCAACTAACCAACCAAGAACCTAACGCCCAACAAATATGCAGAACAAGAAGGTGGAGATGAATTGGATTGGATTGGACATACACTGAGAAGACCATTTAGAGACATCATGCACCAGGCCAGGCCGTCGAGTGGAACTCAAGTGGGAAACAATGAGTTGGGTGTCCGATAGTGATACGGAAGAGATGGTGTGAGGAAGAAATGAAAGCTTGTGGGCAGTTGTGCAACCAGTTTGGAAAGACTGGAGAGAGGAGAGTGAAACTGTGACGTGCTACTAAAGCCCTATGTTCCAACAAGAACACAACGGATGAATAACAATAGCAGTAACAATGTTCAAAAGAATTAAGCATACTCGTGCTAAATACAAACAGATCTGACAGGATCTCTGAACACATCAGTCTACACAAAATCAACATCCAATGGGCAACAAACTAATATTCATAACTATGTTCCCATAAAAATGAAAAATAATTCCATTCATTCTCTTTCGTAGCGCATCCACAAGCTTCGTAAGGATAAAGTGTACACAATAAGTTAGAAGAAAATATTAGAACAAACGATTTCCATCAATTTACATCTTACAGGTGATACTGCAAACGCGGTGCTTCAGAACTGTATAGCAAGGTCAGTAGGAAAAACAGTCCATGCTGCTTTTCTAACAGTACTCTTCTTCAACTGTGTCTTCGCCCGACTTAATGATAAAGAAATCTTAGTCCTGTTGTCCGTTTCAATTTGCATCTATTTGTTCACATGCTGTTGTGGAGCTTGATGCATGGGACTTTCACATTTCTTTTGGGGAGCATCTAACAGTATGATTGAACAAAAGGAATGCACAACCACAAATTCATTATGCTTCTCACATCCACTTTACTACAACCAAGCCGCATCCAAATTATCATCTGACAATATTCATAAGGTAAAATTAAACTCGTTGAAAGGTGTGCGCACACACTTATTTGATATTTCAGTAACCATGACAGTACATAACTGTGCGGAAACTATTTCTACTCACCCTATCAAAACCATCAACCTATCTTTCCAACTATTACCTTGCCAACATGTTTCCTACAACCAAATCTCCTTCATTTTTGTTTGGTTTCCTTCAAACCCAGGTAGTTTTGTTATATGTCATTTCAAGTCTTTCAGTTACTTTCGAATCACATTCGCCATTTCACAGAATCTTCAATATAGTAATTCTAAGTGAAGTCACACCATTATATTGTAATCTAGTTGGAGAATGAATACCAGTGGAATCCAAAACGTGATTCGTCCCATTTAGGACTTGTCAGCTGGATGTACATACACCACTGTGAGTGATGTGGTTCCCACTGAGATTCAAACGGGAAGCGCTTAAGTATTTGAAGTGATGAGTATGTGGTTAGACTTCAGTAGGAAGAGCACCATAAATCGCTTTTGTATAAATGAAGTAGGTTTGCATTGCCAGATGGTCACAGCTTCAATACATTTAAGTACCAGGGACTGAAAACCTTTATGTTATACTGTAGAAACTGTTCTGTTGTCTTCACTCTGACTTACTTCTAGTATGTGAATATGGAAGCTCTCAACGTGTACTTAACGCCTCTCTTCAGATCATTTGTTCTTCAAGCGACTAAAATACATGTTCAAGCATCCTTAACTATAAATCATGCTTATTTCTCCCTATGTATTATATGTGTCTCGTCACAGTGGAGTGTGATGCATCGATTTGTTTGTTGTTTCGGTTTATGTTATAACATGTACTTTATCTTCTCTAAAATGATAACCCTGGCAAAAATTTCGACAAGAAAGGATATAAGGAAGAAACCTGAGAATGACATCTACCTATATAGTACTATTGAATTTGTGAGGTCATTGATTGCTGAGTAAATTTTCACATTAAATTTCAGCTAATCTTGATAGATATCATTTTCAATGGTGGTTAATGGTGTAGAAAATTAAAAAAAAGCAAAAAATAAATAGTTGTGATGGGCGGTGGCTAGCAGTGGAATCCAGAATGCGCATTTCGTCCTATTTGGAACTCACTGGTCAGCTGGATGTACCTGCTTCCCAGTGAGTGATGTTGTTCCCACCGACGGTGTAATACAAGCAATAACACTAAATAAATAGTTGATTTACAACAATATGAGCAAGGTTAATGAGTTTAGCCTTTTTGTCTGCAGAAGTAGTTACTATAACAAATCATCATCAGGTAGTACAGCGTTGCAACGGCTTGTACAAGTTAAATGTGATCAACACCCAGGCAATGAGAAACAATATTTTTACTACACATCTTCGACGTACGCATTAAATTAAAAATGTTCATTCAGTAAGCTCCCAGTGTCCAGTATAGGTCATTTGATGCGTTTCAATAATGAAATCAACTCGAAATACATCTTTCACATCTAGGCATCAGTACATATATATGAGAACAGAGATGAATGACAAAGTACACGACCTAGTCAACCAATACGGGGAACAAGTAAAAGAACATCGGACTATAAAATCGTTCGCCAAACACAAAGAAAACATTGCGACTTAGTAATGGTGCAGGAGTATGATTACAGTTTAAAGTGATTGGAAATCTCATAAAAGGGAGAGGACAACGAAGATTGTATGCAAAGTTTATGAATTAATGGTATGGGAGTGGAAAAAAGATACTTTAAAAAGGAGGATTAAGATATGTGGAAGTAATTTCCTTGGTTATGGTTAGCAGAGGAATACAGAAGGCACGTTTCGTCCTGTTTGGGACACGTCCCCAATGAGTGATATTGTTCTCACTGTGAATCGGACCTCGTAACCATTGCTTCGAATGCAAAAGCGTTATCCACTTAGCCACAAAGGCACGATAATCACCTTTTGTACAACGGGTATTGGTTATTACTATTTGTTGATATACCAGGTCGAATTGTTCTACCTCTGTTGGTATATGGGTATCTATGCAAATGCCTCAATATTGCCTGAATACTTATAATGGTGATTTACTTGGTTTTGGCTAATACAAGAATGCAAGACGCAATTTTCGTTCTACTTGGAACTCATCAGTATAACAACGAAGAATTACAAACATATCAACAAACAGTTGGTAGATATAGATTAAAGTAAACCAAAAATGATGTGAACATAAATAACGTTTGAGAATAATATGTAAGACGATAAGATGGAAGAATAATATAATAAGCAGAGTTGGAGGAAAAGAACAATTCACTAAGCCAACACAAAGTGAACCATAAACTCCTTTTGTATTCATAAGTTTGGTTTCTGTCGACATATGCGGCTGCATTTGCATAACGAAGTCATCTACTATTTCTTTATCTAGAGTCGATGGCATTACTTACATCGGGGATATGTTTAGCAATGGTGCAGCTTGGTAACCTTTCACTTCTGAGTGACAGACTATTCAGTACATTTTCAGAGATTTTTTTGATAAGAGCCTTCTCCGTTCTTTGAACATACGTACTACTGAAAGTACAGGTAAATAAACAAACACAATTGGAAGTAACATGAAGAGGTCTCACATTTAAATTACTTTATTTGACCATGTTTTTTGCTATACAGACAACCTAATTTAGATTTTCATGTTCATCTCTTAGGGTTCTTGTTTATGTAAACAGATCTGCCAACACTGTCTTCAGTCATCTTCAAGCTGAATGACAATATTACAAATTGATCGTTCAAATCCGATTGTCTCAATGATATTGTCTCTGATTTCAGTACTGTGTGATGTAAGTTCAAATTTTTCAAGAAACATTTATTTCCAAGAGGTTGTAGTTACACCTTGTTGATTGGTACCGACAAGCTTGGAACTTAAAGTCTAGCAATGCTTCTTGTCTACAGCCTTCAACTACCTAAAATAGGACAATTATATGGGTGCATCAACCTATTTAGATGTGTCCTTATAGGTTGTCCTTGTTATATAATGAGAAAAACTGGTTAAAACCACCTAAAAAAGGACCTGTAAATTTGAAGCAATCTCAAACCATAGTTGTTAAGGAAAAGATTTCCAATAACTGGGGCAGTGGTATATCTACAATCTTCTGAATTCAGGGTTACTATCTTGATTGAACATTCATGTGAATGTTCTTTATTTTCAAAGGCAACAAATACGTTCGGAAATGCTGCAGATATCTGTGAATATCCAAGCAAAGTATGCGAACGTTTAACAATTAACTTGATGTTGCTTTCTTACAAGGTGAGAAGGACTACTCCTACAATCAGAAATATCATGTAAAATTCTAAAAAACTTCCATTTAGTTAGTTGTCCTGTATAAATTAATGACGATGATGATTATGGTGAGAAATAGTTCATCACAAGTATGATCATATAGTCTGCATAATGTTACCATGTTGTCATATAATTTACTTGGTGATGGACACACGTTTTGTCCTATTTGAGGCTCATCAGCTGTAAACCAAGTAAATTATAATGATGAACATTCAGATGATAATCAGGGATTTGCATATAGGCTCATATGCTAGCAAAGGTCAATCAATTCAATGAAGAATAACAACAAGAAATTATCAGTATACCAACAAATAAAAAATATTACTGTATGTATAAATTAACCATGCATCCTTCAATCTATTTTTCACAGAATGCAGTTTTTTTCCTTGAAAGATAGGCTAAATTATTTAGTCTGAGTTTTATGTTCCTACGGTTATCATTTAATCAGTCTTAAAAACGTAAAGATAACAGTCCAATGATTGATTGTACCATGATTGTTTGTGTACCGTGATTGTTTGTACCATGCAGATATGAAGTAACCACCGTTGAAATTCTTCAGATCGAATATGTTAATCATGTGGCAGTTGGATCATCATCAACCGTGGTACAGCCTACTTGCTAAGATTACTACCGTTATGACTATATCTAATATATATTATGAGGTAGAAAAAGTTAAGTTTTCTATTTTAAGGTAGTATTCATCAGGGGCTGATATCATTTGGGGAACCATTGAGAACCTGTTTTAATACAAAGCAGTGAGCATAATCGATTGATAAAATGTGAGCGAAAGGTAAGTGGTTTTTCTTTATATCATCAGTCTGTATCATTTGGTCTAGTCAGCATGTTGCATACCTTGTCAAAAACACTAGACGAACTGTAGTCAGGATAAATCAGATTAACTTTGAAATAATCGATATATTAAGCTTATTTGGTTTACTCAGTAATTACGCGTCCATCGGTCTCCAACTCCTTAACGTATTGAAATCTTACAGACGATCAGTCATTGCCTGAACAATTCAGTATTTGAATTCAGTACTGACCAATACAATATCAAATTACCAAGAGAACGCCGACTTCTTCGTGGTTGTGAATATAACTTGCTGATGAGTGCCAACGACTATCTCGTACAATTCAACATCATCATAAAACTGTAGAAGCTGTTCATTCAGTTAATACCTGAAGATATCTGCAAATAAACTATTATTTATGATAAAATCGTAGACTTGGTTACCTCATTTCAGAAAATGTATACAAATGGTTAGTGAATAATTCATTTTTCATTAAAAAAAAGATAAAACTTTCGTATGAATTACCGAAGAAATATTATTAAGATTTCAAGATGGTATTCGCAACAGGCTGAAACTGAAACACTGGGAGTACTTGGCAGCTATATCATCCTAGTGTGAAACTTGTCAGCAGTATGCATCCATGAACCCATCGGGACTCGAACTCACAAACTTCACTCCTCGCAGTCAACATGGTAATTTAACGTGCTAAGTGCAATCCTCATGAACCTAGATCCTCACTTTTAGTAATGATGGATATTGGCTACCTGTGAAATTTAGGACCATTGTTTTGTCATACTTGAGACTCGTCAGGAGGATGTACATGTCTGTCAACGAGTGTGAGACTAGAGTGTTATCCACTAGGTCGCAGAGTCAAGATAGCCATTCTTTGAGCAACTGGAATAGTTTTTTATGTTATTACTTATTATTCCCCTTTTTTGATTGCACCGAAGTGATCTGCCTCTTTTATAGCATTTTGGCTTTTGTTAGCCACCATCCATCATTGTTATAAAACTGAAGTTTCCGAGAGTACAGAGGCATTCGCATAGCAACGATATGCTTTTAGTGGCCAGTCAATTAAATCTAATCAACGATGAAAAATTACATTGTTAGGATTCCTGAACCTCATCGCTTAATAGTCCAATGAATATTTAAATTTAATTAATAGAAAAAACCATGGTAATTTGCTTGATTGTGACTAGCGGAAGAACCCTGGAAGCAGGTCCCACCCTATTTGGGACTCGTCAGCAGGGTGTACCTGCACCCCGGTAAGTAATGCTACCCCCACTGAGATTCGAACCTTGTACCCATCGCTTCAAACGTCAAGGCGTTATTTACTATGCCATGGAAGCGCGATAACTACTTTTTGTACAACGAGTGTTAGTTAGTTAGTAGAAGTGGCTACCACGCCTTCGTGGCATAGTAGGTAACGCCATGGCACTTGAGGCGATG
This sequence comes from Heterobilharzia americana, assembly GCA_944470555.2. Lineage (NCBI taxonomy): Eukaryota > Metazoa > Platyhelminthes > Trematoda > Strigeidida > Schistosomatidae > Heterobilharzia > Heterobilharzia americana. The sequence goes on along the minus strand of OX104127.1, from coordinate 161,924,691 downwards.
GGTTCAAGGTTCGAGTCCCAGTGGGGCCAACATCACTCCGCAATGGGGTACGGGTACATCTAGATGACAAATCTCAAGTAGGACGAAACGCACCTCGTCGATTTTTTGCCACGCGAAGCCAAGCAAATTACCATAACTACCATTCAGGCAATATCGAGGCATTCGCATAGGAGCTCATATGCCAATAGAGGTGAAACAACAATTCGATCCAATAAAATAACGGTGAATTACAACTATGTCAATAAGTAAGTAGTAAGAATATAATATATATTGAAATATTAGTGACACATGAAAGTGTTTAGTACAGTCACTACGAGTGCGTACACAATTAGATACGTGGTCGATTACTGTTCACTTAGGCACTGCATTAAGTTGATGTACAATTCTATCAACTATAAATCCTTCTTATGTATCCCAATTATGATGTAATCTCTTCCTAACTATCCTCTTAGTATATTCCATTTTGATAACCTAATGTTGACCTATTAACCCATAACAAAGGTATTCGTTTGTTATTACTACATAAACGATTAAACATTTACTGAAAATTTAGTTTTATTGCTTGTATTACACCGTCGTTGATTGGACCGAATTGATAAGTCTCTGTTGGCATATGGACTCCTGTGCAGATGCCTCGATATTGCCTGTGTTTTAAATATGTATAGTAATGATGGGTTTTGACTAGCAGTAGAATCCAGGATGCATATTTCGTCTTATTTGGGACTCACCGGTCAGCTGGATGTACCTGCCGGCTTCCAGCGAGTGATGTTGTTCCTACCGGGATTCGGGGACTGATCAATTCGGTCCAATCAACGATGGTGTAATACAAACAATAATACTAAAACTATACCCTTCTCACAAGAAGTGACTATCGTGGTTCGGTGGTGTAGTGGATAACGCTCTGGCGTTTGAATCGATCGCTCCAGAGTCCCGGTGGGAACAATCTCACTCATTGGGAGGCAAGTACATCCAACTGACTAGTGAATCCCAAGTAGGACAAAATGCGCATCCTGGATTTCACTGCTAGCCACTACCCATCATTACAATTACTGAAAATGATTCATTGAATAGGAAATTACCTTCACTGAATTACTTGATGCTAATTTGAGCGTTTCAATAAGCCTTATTTCTTATCAGATTCTATTTATTACAGAGTGATCTGAACGGCATTGAGTATTCTAAATGTCATACAAGGATTCATTCAGAGGTTAACATGTAAAATTGAAATAAAATGCGAGAAATGCAGGAAAACTGAGTAAATAAATGGAAATCGGTGTTAACTTCATTAACCTTATAGGGAGATATATTTCAAAATGAATGGTTTCTTTTAATCTTTCAATAAAAAGATATTTTTTTCATTAATATAGGTGTAAAACATGGAGACTGTGGTAGAATTTAATTCCATATTCGATTTGTTTATTTGATTTATAACACACAGTGACTGATCTAGTATTATTTACTTGATGACATCTCGAGCATAAATCAGTATTGCTCTAAACCTATCAGTGTAACCACATACAACTTCCGACATTTGATTTCTACAGTTATGTCACCTCATCTGATTTGTTTTTGTTGGTAGTAAAATTTTCCATATCTCTGGTATAGGTGTCTCATCATTCTTATTATATATGTTGCGTGTTGATTCAATGATGAAAGATTCAGTAATCAATCTCTCTCTCCATCTAATTATATTGGATTTAAGTACAGTAGTTTAGTCCCACCAAATTGTATGGTGTCTTAATGCATCCACTGCAATAGCCAAGTTCCTTTCTAGATTGTTGATCTTATTTGGACAGAGTAATGAGAAGACGAAGATTATCTGAAACATGTTGTGATATATTAGCGCTATACATTTTGAACAATCTGATCACATACATGGACTTGTTGAACTATTTATGTGAAAATTTACGAAAAGGGTCAATGAAGTTAGTGGGAAACATAAGAATAGGAAGGGAGAGAAAAAGAACTTTACTTTTGGTATGAAAATTAAAATCAATACTACCAAGTTAGGTTCAACGGGAGTACGAATTGTTTTTGTATACATAAAAAGGGTTTAGATTTACGGATGGCAAGAGCTTCAATAAATTAAGGCACTCGGCTCTGACCACTTTTATGCAGTACTTTAAAGGCTGTTTTCATGTATATCCTATGGTTAGTTTCTAGTATATGTTAAGCGATAGACGAAGATGGATGTTTTTCACCTGCACTTATCGGATCTGTTAAGGTCATTTGTTTTTGCAACCACTTAGGTACATGTTCAACCTTCCTTAACTGCATATCACGATTACTCCTCCCTGTATATATGTGTCCACACATACATGTAAACTGATAAACACAGTGGGATGTGTGATGTAATCGTTTATATGTTGTTCTGGTTTGCGCTGTAACAAGGACTTGATCTTCTCTACAATGATGACCTTGGCTGCACAGTATGTTTTGCAGATAGCCGATCTAAGTTTTTTCCTCACAACAAAGCTATGTAAATCCCCTCTAAATGGTAATGAGATGTGGACATTTCTCTTAGCAACGTAACACTGTACTTTTCAATGGTACATAACTTTTGCACCTGTTGATAAATTTCAACGGGTATCCATTCTGTGTCAGTGTTGTCGTCAGTAAGTTGGTTTTTTCCTCCCTGGTGTCATAGATACAGATGCGCTTTATCCTGTTGAATAAGCATCTAACGAAACCACGTTTATGTTGGACTGGGCAATAGCTATGTAAATTAAGATATTGCCCTGTCCATGTAGGTTTCTTATAGATCGACCTCCTGATCAAGCCATCCTCCCGTCGACTGAGCAATAAGTCTAGGAACGGTAGCTGGTTGTTCGTCTCTTGTTCACAAGTAAGGCTAATGTGATTTTGAGCCGTGTTCACCTTCTTTAGCAAGTGCATCACATCACCAGGCTTTTTACATATAATGATTATATGATCGATATATCTCTTATAAAGTGAAACCCTTCCGATGAGATCGTCAGTTATGTTTTCAACATATGACATGTATACATCAACTAGCAACGGTCCTAATGGACTACCCATCACGATACCATCAATCTGTTGAAAGTGTTCACCCTCAAATGTGAATTCAACTTTATCAGTGCATAATAATAATAGATCTTTTAAATTTTCACATAAACAGTTCGACAAGTTCATGTATGTGATCAGATTGTTCGAAATGTATAGCACTAATACATCACAACATGTTTCAGATAATCTTCGTCTTCTCATTACGCTGTTTAAATTTATCACAGGGACCAGTTGCTTTAGATCTTATTTGGGTCTGTCATTCTACATTTAGCTAAATTCCTATGTTCCGCCATGCTAACTGACCCCGACCGACCAGTTTCACCTATGTACTTGACCTCGCAGTCATTACATGCAATCTGATAGATTACATTATTTTGCTTAATTGGTTCTATCGGATCCTTAAGCCAGCCGACAAAGCTTATCTCTGAGTGAGTTTGTAGGTTTGAGTGCACCCTTAATCGAGCTTCGTTGAGGATTTTACGTAAAGTTTCTGATGCTCTTTCCTTATAGCTTAACACAACAGGGGCCATGAACTCCTTTCTACTCGTGTTACTGTTATTTTTATTTTTTTGTGTGTTCATAGGAATTTCTTAATGAACTGTGAAGGATAATTGTTAACTATTATCGCTTCTTTTACGTGTTTCAATTCCTTGTTTAGGTTCTTGCTCTGACTAGTCAGTTTTCTAGCTCTATCATTTAGACATTTGACTAATCCTGCCTTCACTGACTGACATTGGATGAGATGATTTGAAGTCTAGATACCTGTTGGAATATGCAGGTTTTCTGTAGACGGTAGTATTCAAACCACGGTCTGTCCTTCATTTTATCTTCCAATCCAACATGGGTAATTCTCCTTGTTCATTTTCTACCTCTCGTAAGTCAATTGGATTACGTTTACTACTGAGTTTATATGTATGAGGAAAGTGTTGACATGTTCGGATTTCAACACAGTAAATGTGTCATCCACATATCACCATCATATTTTTGGTTTAGGACTAAACGTTTGTAAATCAATGTTTTCCCAACTATCCATCAATATATTTGCTACGATTGGGGATATTGATGATCCCATTGCTACTCCTTCTGTTTGTCTGTATACTTTGTCATGAAACTTGAAGACTGTGGAAGTCAGGGACAACTGTGCGCCAAGTATGATTACATCAATCGATATCTTAGTTCTGTGAGTAAGTTCTAAGCCAATATTTAGTTGATTTCTGACTGCCTCCAGTGCCATATTGATTGGTGCATTGATTGTTACATCGAAGCTAACCATTTTTTCATCCTCTTCTATGTGTAAGTAAGTCAATAAGCCTTAGTTTTAACTCGTAAGAGTTTATTAGTCTGGAATATGAATGGTTCCTAATAGGATATTTCTTCCTTTTAAAAGATCTATGTAGCTTTTTTTGTACCTTGAATCGAATAACAACCAAATACTTTCTTTTCACAATAAACTAGTCTACTGTTCCCTTGTGGTATTCAACTTCCTATAAAACCCTTTTCATACTAGTCAGTATATTTATTTCAAATGTTTACTGGCTCAGTCGTTCAATCCATTATCTAATTCACTAAACACTTACTGCTTAGAGATGGATATCTCCTCTTTTTATGTAGAAGTACATTAGGGATAACATGTTCGGTTACGTCGATGATTCGCTGTTAAATATGTTGACTATCATCTCATATGCTAAGCATTCCACTTGTTCTCGTCTTCAGTAGCTACATCTATCCTGTGTACACAACCCTCACCTATCTGCTCGGTAACAGTGAAATTCCTTGCAATCTCACCAACAATTCAGTTTATACTTTAGTAACATCCGAATACCAATAACAAAGAAGCTGCTGAGCAAATGAAATTATTTTACTTATTGTAAAGCTTCCATATATAACAATATTCAGCTTAGAGCTTCGAGGTTAATATAAGGCTTAACATTTAGTAGTGCCTTAACACGGCGACTTTTAATGCTATCCTAGCAACGATCCAAATAACCAATTTAGTTTCCCCATTTCGGCTGGAAAAGTAGATACAGACCTGTTGTAATGAAGTGTCTAGTGTCAAGTACCAGTCCAAATAGCAACTACAACTTCTGCTGATCACATGTTGTCTTAAATTCTTGCCATTCTGTTTTATAACGAAACGTTTACTCATTGAATGGTCACTAGAGAGTAGCCGATTTCATGTTTCTCAGAACATAGTGCTGACGGGACTCCGTTAACTATTTCTTAATGTAGCCACTAGACTGAAACAACACCAAAGTGTACTATAATTGATGTCGAATGTTTGTAAGCAATCGAGAAGAGGCCTTTTTTAGATCCACGCACTCATCAGCAAGGTGTATGTGCAGCTTCAAAGGAATTGATATCCCCTGTGAGGTCTGAACTTACAATATCCAATGATGTAGTCAAAGACCTTACTATTGAGGGATTTTGGTGACATTTCTGACCAGAAAAATGAGTGAGGCGAGTTCAGATCTCACAGAAGAAATCAGTTTCGTCGAGCTTGTTGATACATCTTTCTGAAAAGTACAAACATGTATCAAAGCTAAGTTCATGACATTTTTTCATTCTTCTTCAACCATTCAACGTGGACATCTTGTTCGTTTCACTTCATGTTATCAACGCAAGGGAATAACTGATAACTTAACTCATGAGAATTCCCCCTCCATTATAAAATATTCAATATGCGAAAGTATTATGAATATTATTATTTGTCCCTTGGGTTCCTTATGGAACATAGGGCTTCAGTAGCACGTCTCCATTCCACTGTCTTCTCCGCAAACTATTGAACCTGGTTCCACGACAGCGCATAAGCTCTCATTTCTTCCACACACAATCTCCTCAGTGTCACCGTAGCGTCAGACGACCAACTCATCTCTTCCTACCTGGGTTCAACTCGAGCAACTGGCCTGGTGCGTGATTTCATCAGTCAGCTTGCTCACTGTATTCTCAATCAATATCCACTTCCTTCCAGTGCATATTTATTGAGTGTTAGGTCCCTGATTGGTTCGTTGCCAGCCACAGTTCCTTAATGCTTATTCTCATAATTCTGGCCATCTGATCTTCAGTAACGAGCCAGCGTATTTGGCAGCTGTTGATGAGTGTCTGTAGTTTGTTGGAAATGCCTTTCTTGACGCGCCAGGTTTCTGAGCCATACAGAAGCACTGACTTGACGTTGGTGTTCAGAATTCAGATCTTGTTGTTTATGTTGAGTGCAAAAGATCTCCACATTGGTTTCAGGCTAATGAACGCCTATCTTACTGTCTTTTCCGATCCTGGCTTTGACGTATTCGTCAGTGCCACCGACGGTAGTTGAAACAGTACTGCCTAGGCAGATGAAAGAGGCTACTTCCTTTAAGTTCCACCCGTTCATGGTGATTGAAGCTTGTTGTTGTTGCTGATGGTAGAGTTGGTTGGGTATCATCATCACCTCTGTCTTCTCTGCTTTCACTTGAAATGCGAAATTATAAATGGCGATAATTTCTGATCATATCACATTGTTTACTTCAAGAAATATTTGATAGATAAGTGATGCTATTAACATTCACAATATTTGAGTAAACGAAATAACCCAACTGGTTAATCCATCAACTTATAAAACCACCCGGAAGTTATTAAACTTAGTATTAGTTTGAAGCCTTTATTTTAATAGAAGTAATTTTGAAAAGTGATAAAATGTAATTAGAATTTATCCTATGTTTTCCACTTCATTTATTATAATTATGTTTCTCATGATTCACAAATCTGTTTTAGCATAATACTTAAACTAATAGATAGATTTATCAAATTGTAGATTTGTAAGGCTTAATTAACTTCTAGGTAGTATTCATCAGGAGGTGAGATCAACTGGAAATTCATTGATAACTTATCGGCACTGTTTTATTTTTGTTTGAAAATTCTCAGTATTGTACACTCACGACTCTATAAATGATCGAAGCCAAGCACAACATATTCTGGGGTGGATAAATTGTTAAAAGCATAATGTAGCCCTCAACTATCATGTAATGCCATCGTCAAATATTTATCCCCACACTCAAACTGACTGACTCCACAGATCATGATTATTTGTAAGAAATTCAAGAAATCCATTTCGAGTCATATCACTTATGAGCACATTAATTTAGTTTCCAGGTTTCTGGGGATTAACTGGTTGATTACTTAGGAGTCCCTTACATTATTATTAGTTGTCTCTTGGGTTCCTAGTAGAACATAGGGCTTCAGTAGCACGCCTCCATTTCACTCTGTTCTCTCCAGTCTTTATTTTCAACCTGGCTCCACAACTACTCAGAAGCTTTCACTTCTTCCACACACCATCTCCTCTATGTCACCCTCACGTCGGACGCCCAGCTTATCGTTTTCGCTTTTGGTTTCCACTCGACGGTCTGGCTCGTGATGTACTCAGTCGGTCTTCTCAGTGTACGCCCAATCCAATCAGTGCAGTTGATCTCTACACTGGTTTCAGGTTAATGAAAGCCTGTCTTTCTGTCTTTTGATCCTAGCTGGCTTTGATGTCGTCGTCTGTGTCTGTGTCGCCTGTAGTTGAAACGATGCTGCCTAGATAGGTGTAGGTGAAAGGGGCTACTTCTTTTAAGTTTCTCCCTTTCATGGTGATTGGAGCTTATTGTTGTTGTTGGTGGTGGCGTTGGTTGCTTATCTGTCTGTCTCTGTCTTCTCTGTGTTCACTTGAAGTCCCGTCTTCGCTGCCTCGCCTCTTCTGTAAACTTGTTAGTTTTTGTCTGTAGATCTTCGAGTTGGTGCAACATTATACATAAATCATCACCGGCGAAATCCAAGTCTTCTAGGTTCTTTTCCACGGTCCAGTGTATCCCCCTCTTCTCGCTCCCTACTGTTTGTTGCATGATCCAGTCAACCACCATCAGGAAGATCATGGGTGATATCAGACAGCCGTGTCTTATTCCTGTCTTCACTTCAAACGCGTCGCTGAGCTTTTTTTTGTGAATTACTTGGTATGTGGTGTCTTCAAATAGTTGCTGAATGAGGCTGATAAAGGTTTGTAGTATTTTGTAGTGTTGAAGCAGTTGCAAATTACTTGTTGATCGACGCTTTCGAAGGTTTTTTCAAAGTTCATGAGTCCCTTAGTAGTCCCGTAGTAGCTGTCCAGCACTACCAGATTTTCAGTAATTCTCCAGATGATATCTGTCCGTAATGAATACTACCTGACCTTCGTCACTAACTGATACTAAACGGAAGACCATCAATTCAGATGGCAATATAGCATAATATTCTCCGAAATCTGATAGACTTAATAACATAATTAGTCCTTTTAACTAGATGTGTTAATCTGATCAGGTTCATCGCTTCCTGAAGTTCATTTATACAAGCATATTTCCTCTCACAATTTTACGCTAAAAGGTGGTCAAAACCAGCATTAGTTCCTAGCTTTGAAAGAAGTATTGAGGTTTATAACAGAACATATGTTTAACCGTGAAGTTTGCATAGTTATTTTAGACAAGCTTATCAGCACGAAATTCAGAAGTAAGTGAGCTACGGTGTTTTCTCCACAAATAGTTTAGTAACTTGTCCTGATCGCCATGTATGTGATTGGTTGTTTCTGTAAGAGTCTTATCATTGTCTCCATATTTATTTTGATTCATTGTTCTATTAACGTGAACTTGAAGCGTTGCGTACTGGGTTCAAACTCAGTGTAAACATCATTATTCACTGGAGCACATGTACATTCGGCTGACGAGTCCCAAACGGGAGGAGACGCACCTCCTGGTTTCCACTGCTAGCCATCAAACAAACCACAAAACAAATATTTATTGTTGTCATGTGACATTTTCAGAGTTTTATTCAACCATCCGATTGTTTACTGAAGATCAGAAGTGATTTTATTATCCATAATTTCATTTTTTCCAAATTTAGTTTTATTGAGATCTTTTTCACAGTGAAACAAAAGAGATAAAAGCGTAAGAACTTGAAAAATTACTGAAATATGATTGTCGTGTACACAATTCTTAAAATTATGTTCCTTAGTAGCTAAGCTCATCCTAAAATTTGAGAAACTCTGTTATTTATAGAAGAAATATATTTGTAAAATGTATATGAGGTAGAAGAATCAATTTTGAACATTTCGTGACCTCATGAAAGTTCCTTCTTTAGAAAGTGAAACCCCTAATATTCATCACATAACTTCTACAACGTCACAAAATGTTAAAAAGTTACCCAATAGCCAAATTATTCAACTATATCAGGTCAAATCTTAATCCTGAAGTCTACAAGAGACTGTCACTTAGTTGGAGGCAATCAGCAGGAGATTCTGAACCTAAGTTTTCATCTGGTTAGTACTCTGTGTTAATTCGATTGTCGCTGATGACATTTGGGATTAGGCATGAATTTTATAAGTGACATTTTACTGAGACTGGACAGTATATTTGAAAAATTGTTAATAATCTTTCCATGAGTAATCCATTTTACTATGCTTTGACGAAGTTTACTTTACCTCTTCTCACTTTTTCCTTTAGTTGTTGACGAAATTGGTCAGAAAAGCGTTTTTATGATGTGTATGAAAGAATGGTGTGAATGTTCTACATTAAAATCCCACTTTACTGGAAAATATGGTGCATTCTGTTATCTCAAATCAGCCAAGACGTGGTTGCAGAGAAGAAAAACTTTTCTTTTCGATGAAGTCATTTACTTCTAAGTTGTACATTCATGTATATATGTTACAATGGGTAGAATGTTCCAGAATTGTTTCCGGTCACGAAGCAAAATATATTGAATAAGAAAAGAAAGTTAATTAATACACATTTATGTTTAGGCTGGGAAAAATAGACAGGGGATTATGAAATTAAATGTAGTTACGCAATACATGATGAATATATGGTGAAGTAGGAAACTGAACGAAGGGTTATGAAGATAGAATTATGATTATGTAATCCCGGATAAATCTATGATAGAGTATGAGAATAAACAGGGGATCATGAAAATAGGATTGCGACTACGTAATGCAGATCAAATCTATAACAGAATAGAAAAATGAATAAAGTATACATGTGTAGTTACCTAATACAAAATGAATCTGTGGTAGATAGGGCTTTATAATGGCCATAACAAAGATAAAGGTTGGACTTAACTTTCTAGCTCGCATAACGTTGGTTTGAACTTCTGGATGGCTAATACTTCAGCTATAGACATATGCTTTGATTTTACTCCTTTCGAGTGGTTTGATCGAACCCTGTAGAGAATTTTGAATGAGCTGTCGAAAGGAGCTAAGTGGTCTGAGTTCACGAGATGTTCTATTATCGAACTGAAAATGGATATATATAGATGTTTTATAGATATTATCTCGCCTTTTCAATTAAGAAGCACTCAAAGCCTAGTGATATTTTAATCACGATTTATTTTTGCAATATTAACCCTATGAATTTGTTTTATTTGTTCATAATGTTTGTTACATTAGAGAATTTAAGTGTTTTACTCAGATGTTGAACTGACTACTTAAGTTGTGGTGAATCCATGAAAAGCAGTTTACTTACAACTGAGAAGAATCACATTTCCGAGCAATAGAATATACGAAATCGACAGTTTTGAGAAATCAGTTTACCTACATGAGATAGAGACGGTTTGGCAGAATTGTATTGAAACTAGATGATAATTGAAGGTGAAATAAAAATTTGGAACATCGTGGGATTGAAATCAGCGACCATCGATTTTCCGGCCCAATGCTCTACCAGCTGAGCTAAGGGACATGAATGTGGACCAGATTTTTATTCCTCTTAAATCACTAAGGTGTTGCCTGACTGCCATGTGAATTCGTGACTCGATGATCTCTTGTTCGATTCCTCCTGCTGTGGAAATTTTCATTTTATCTTTAGTTATTATCCAGTAACAATGCAAATCTATCAGATCACGACTATCTCAGATAGTCAAATTAATAACCAGTATGATACTTCCCTCTCATCTAGTTCGAGTAGATTTGAACTGGGATGATTAGTCCTGACTAAGCAGTTGGTGTGAGTACGATCAGCTAATAGTCTGGCAAAACCTTTGGTGATTGAAGCGAAATGAAAGTCTAGTTAGCAGTTGGCTCTCGCAGCTTATTTGTCACAGGACCAGGCCAGAAACCGGGTAATGACTGCATCGAATACCTGCGTAGCTAAAATTCTCATCTTACCTTCACTCAGTATTATGAAATGTTAATAAACGTAATGATCCAATTCTGCTGGTCTCTGACCTGCTGAAACCTTTTCATCCAGTTGCAAATATGTACACTGTTATACAATGTATGATTATTCGTACGCTTCTAATTTAGACCGTTGATGGGTTCTACTAATTTAGAAAATGAATTAAACGATTGAATTACCGACTATCCAATTTACTAAAATTTAATCATTGGCAAAGCAAAACCAAATGTGAACATAAGGCTTGTGTTCATAACAGCCGGTGATTATTTATTTGCTAAAGCATCTGAAAAAAATATACATAAATATATAATAAACACTGGGAAAACGTATCCATTCTTGATGGTATTGTTCTTATTTTGAATGAATTAAGTTTGTACATCTTCAGATAATGCTGACCATATGTTAATAACACTTCATCGTGTTTAGGACTCATCATCTAGATATACTTGTACTCCAGTGAATGATTGTGTTCTTGTAGTAACTGAAACCCAGTGCCCATCGCTTCAAATGTCAAAATGTTATCCACTGGAACAAAAAGGCACAACAACCGCTTCTTGTCCAACAGGGTAGAATTGTTATCATATGTTGATACCTGTTGTTGTGCTGGAGCGAACTGTTTGATCTATAACGCTAGCCATCAATTATACTACAAAATAATAAATATTCAAACAGTATAGAGACGTCCGTTTTGGGAACCCATCTGTCAGTAGAGGTTATGAAATTCAGTTTAGTTTAACGGTATGAAATTGGAAGTGTCAGTGTTACTCCACAAATATGACAGTTTTTAAGCGTCAATCTAGTTGTGATAAAAAACAAAACTCAAATGGTCAACATAAGTTGCTACTGAAATTTAAGGGATTGATTACCAATTAGCCGGTCAAGGCCTACAAGTCTTCAGATACCGGATAAGTGGTTCAGGAACTGGGCTATGAGAATTGTCTACTATTCAGGTTACAATATCACCTTGACCAGCAGGCGATCGAGCTTGCAATGAGAACACCCTATCGTGTATTCCATGTCTTCATATTTAAGCAATCATGTTCCTTTTATTCCCCTTTAGGTTCAATAAACTCCTGGTGGTTGAAATAGCGGTAAAGTCTTGGTTAACAGCTGAGTCGAACACTGCAGCTGTGTTAGAGTGCTGGGCTTTCCGGAGGTTGCTTCCGAAGATGAGTTGTCGGTGCTAGTTTGTCACATTCTTGTTCGTTTACGCTTGTGTTTGCATTAGATTAACAACTTTGGTTTGGTTTGATTATAAAGTTACCTGAAGATTTCCAACAAAGCAGTTGTAGTTCTATTTTACGTTCCATCATTAAATACTGTGAAGTGAAGTTTTATTTCGTTCTGTGTAAATGAGAAGTGAAGCTGAGTTATATGTGTAAAAACGTTTTGTGGTACATTATTGAGCAGAATCAAAATCTTCTTGCTTACTTAACTACCTACTCAACTGAATGACATCGGCGAGAGAATTCCTTGTCATTTTTAAAAGTAGCTCGTTTTAACACTTAAATATTTCCTCAGTCCAAACACCTGTCATTTTATTTATCGTCTAAAGTGATATAGGATATAACGTCATAACCCATTTAATGCTGGTTAGTACTAATGGATGTACAGTGCAGTGAGATGGTTCGCGTGAACATTATGATGGCCGTTCTTGTTTTCCTAAACAATTTTATGAAAACAATCCATTCTTCTGTTTAAAGGTTTGTGGAGATTCATTTATTGATTTCAGGTTGATACTGATCATGAAATGACATCGTTTGGAGAGACATTAGAAACCTGAAAGCACTAGACAGCTGTTTCTTCCAAGGATGGGCCTTCCCAGAAGTGAGCACCCATGATGCCATTAGAGATTGAACACAGGAACTTCAGGTTCCATAGTCAGCACGTTAGCACTGAGCAACTAAGTGGGCATCCAGTGGTCTGTATTTCCTACTTCTGTCAGTTGTCGATATATCGAGATCGCTATTCAATGCCATTGTTGAGTAACTGTTCCCGTGCAACGACTTGTTTTTGCCCCATTGGACATGACTTCTCATTGGAACTTTGAGAATCCAACCTCGACAGGTTAGACTATCCTCTAATTCACATTCCTAAATGATATTGGATTCAATAATTTTGGACTAGTTGCAACAAGTTTTCTCCAATCAACAAAACAAGAAATAATATTTCGTATAACCGAAAATTGGTAAAAAGTATTACTTTAGTCTAAAAGTAAATTGTACACATCCGTTTATACCTGGACAGTTTAGTATCATAAACTGTAGCTCTGAAAAAATTACATCGAAAATTTTTCTTGTAGTAGTAGTTCAGTTCACAAATCGGCAATGCAGTCTCAGTAACCATGAGTAAATATACCACAAAGCTTTAAGATATAAAAGCGACTCTATGGCCTATATTATGGGTTGTATGATGTAACCGGTGTTTGGAACAAAAATAGTGATCATTAATAAAGCAATAGGATTTGGTCACTATGGTAGATTGTAATCCCATTTTAGTCTGTTTATTAGAAATGTCATACAAGGAAACAGTATGAAGCACTCGATAACATTGAAGACACAATTTATGGTTCATATTCGTATCAGCTAACACCACAACATTGAAACAGAGTTCAATTAGTTCTTATTCTCTGTGATGAAAAGGCTGGTAGAATTTTCCACACATGTGGAACACGTGCAGGATCATCCCTGTCACTGTATGTATTTCGTGTTGATTCGATAAACAAAGATTCAGTCGGTTGTCAATCTCTCCCTTCATCTCTCCACCCAACTAAATCAGTTCTCAGTGCTTTCACTCTATCCCACCCTAATGTATCAATCATTATGCATAATTGCATGCATTGATTTACCTAATCGAGTCTGGTCGACTACGTTTATCTGTGTATTTGACCTTGCAATCACTTCAGAGAGGTTTGGTAGACTAAATGATTTTGCCGAATTGGATGAAGGAGATCTTTCAAAAGAAAATGTGATCGCAGTCTTATTGAGAATTCTTCTTGAGGCTTTTAAGGTGAGTTGCTTGTATGGTAACACAACAGACGCTTTGAATTCTGTTCCAACTGGGTCACCATCATTACTATTATTGGTAGAATGATTTATGATAACACCTGTATTACTACCACTACTACTGCTAATACTTTTTTCCGATTTCTAAAGAATTTATTGATGAATTTAGGTAGATAATTATTGAGAGTTAAGGTGTTCTTGATGCATCTAATTTCTTGTATGTTTTTTGGCCTACTAGTAAGCTACTCCTTCTTATCACTTAAGCATGTAACTAAGCCCACTTTAACTGAGATGGGGTGAGAGGATTTGAAGTCTAAGTAGAGATTCGAATGGGAAGGTTTCCTATAAACACTAGTCTCTAAACTTCCATCTTGTGTTCGTTTAATCCTGCAATCCATAACTGCTAGTTGATCTTCATCACTCTCCAAGGCATAGGTAAATTGGATTGAAAATTGGATGGAAAGACACTTCTGTAATTCTACCATCGGAATACTCCTATTGGATAATGAAAAATTAAGGAAAAAGATAATTCAGAGAAGAAAATCTCCTTTCCGACGAATCATTCCAAACGTTGTACAATCTTAATCACATTATTTATTATTATCATTATTTGTCCCTCGGGTTCCTAGTGGGACATATGGCTTCAGTAGCACGTCCCCATTGCACTCTCTTCTCTGCAGTCTTTTAAACCTCGCTCCACAACTGCCCACAAGCTTTCATTTCTTCCTCACACAATCTCCTCCATATCACCCTTGGCTCGGACACCCAACTCATCGTTTCCCATCTAGGTTCAACTCGAGCAACTGGCCTGACGTGTGATGTCCCCAGTCGGCCTTCTCAGTGTATGCTCAATCCAATCCATCTCCACTTCCTTCCAGTGCATATTAATTGAGTGATAGGTTCTTGGTTGGTTTGTGGGCAGGCCAGAGTTCCTTGTTGCTTATTCTTCCTGGCCATTTGATCTTTAGTACTGAGCATAGGCAGCTGTTAATGAATGTCTGCAGTTTGTTGGGAATGCTTTTCGTGACAGGCCAAGTTTCTGAAACATATAGCAGCACTGACTTGACATTGGTGTTGAAAATCCGGATCCTGTTCACGCTTTATACAGAGTGCAGAAGATCTCCACACTGATTTCAGACTAGTGAAAGCCTAACTTACTGTCTTTCCGATCGTGGCTGCTTTGACATCCTCGTCTGTGCTTGTGCAGCCTGTAATTGAGACGATGCTGCCTAGCTAGATGGGTAGGCGAAAGACACAACTTCTTTTAGATTTCTGGTGTTGATTGTGATTTAGGGGTTGTTGTTCATGCTGTTGTTGGTTGAGTATCTTCATCGTTTCCGTCTTCTCTACATTCACTTGAATTCCTGTTTCGCTGCCCCGCATCTTCTGTCAACTTGGTAATTTTCGCCTATAGATCTTTGAGTTTGTGCGACAAGACATTAGACATAAATCATCATCTTTGGCGAAATCTAAATCTTCTCTTGGGGTCTTTTCATCGATCAAACAGCCCATGCCCATCTTCTCGCTCCTCACGGTTGCCAGCCCTATGCCCAAACTTCCCTCTTTATCCGGGCTTAGGAGCGGCTTGTAACTAGTGGACTAGTTAACCAGGTACAACAAAATGTAATGGAACAATACAAGTCATCAAAAGGGGTCAATAAAGCCAAAAGGCGATAACGGCTAGATGGTCAACTCAAGGTTATCAAAAAATTGTCTAATGGATTACAATGAATGAGCAAATAATAAGGAAAAAATTGAATGAAATGTCCGAGGAAGATTATGACCATTAGTGGAGAAGAGAAACTGAAGAATTTGTACGGGTGATACAGTAAATGATGAGTTGGAAATGCTTAGAGAAGTTTTTATCGGAAATGGTTATCCCTCAGGATTCATTTAGAGGAACATGAAGGTTGGGCAGTTTATAGAAAAAACACCTACGGTTTCAAAGAAGGCAATATATTCAAGGGAGGTGCATTGGCAGAGATATTGAAGAATCACTTGGGTAAAGTATTAAACAACATGTTCTTTCCCACCGCCTCCAGATGTTTTTGTCCAGTCAGCAACTGATTCGAAGGTATGAGAAGGATAAACGACCACTTTGGACCACCAATTCACTTGCTCTTGTGGAATCGGTTGCATAGGCTGCACAAAGGCAATCTCATCATTCTTGATGCCAAATTACGCACTATAAACATATAACTATGGCACCTGATGAAGAAGTTATTGAAAGAAATATTCCTTTGTCATTCGAATAACTTCTGAATTCTAATGGGAGTTTTTATAAAGGTGGTGTTGTAAGTTTTCAGGTCAGTTCACCGACCATGATTTTCATGAAGCATAAGAGTGACAGAGTCATACGTTTCTGTAAGGTTACACTGCCTTCTGTTATTCAGCTATTTTCGTAATATTAGTCACCGATTGACATAGGTCAAAGACCCATTGACAACCATGGAGCACTGGACAGCTGTTTCGTCCTAGTATGAGGTTTTCTCAACAATACTCACCTATGACCTTACCAAGGATCAAGCTGGGGAACTTCAGGTTCCACAGGCAATACGTTACCATCAAACCCATGGGTTGGAATCCAGTGGCTCTTATTCCCTAGCTAGGCCATTTCTGCGCACTGCTGAGAAGTCCCACATTAAAGTGCAACAGTTGTCTAGTGTTGTCTGGTGTCAGTCTGTCGTGTATACCAACTTAAAATTCATAAACGAATCCTTATAAACCTCCAAATAAAAATTTTCGTAATACTCAAAAGTCAAAATGCTATAAAAATTCATCAGTTCTATTCAAAACCATTCAAAAAACGTTTGCATGGTCATCAACAGTAAAGACGAAGCTTTTCGTTGTAAACCGTTGGTAAAAGTAACCGAAATACAATGGATTTCCTAAAATAAAGACTGTATAAATTTTAAATGAACAAAAGTATCTTAGTTAATGAAAAAGAAGTTATTTGTCAGCTCCTGGCTTTATTGCTGAAAGGATCTACAAATAAAGTAATCTTGAAACAGCTGGATTTGATTAAGACATATATATCACATTTATTTAGTCTGTCGAAAATTCACAAATCTGATTACCTCATCCTAAATATGTCAAAATCAGTATGAAAATCAACTCAGCCGCATGATTTTATGATAGACCTATAATACATAACACGATAAGAGAAGAAGAAATTATAGGAAATTTTGACATACTTTCTCTTTATACCAGTATTCCTATACCTGATGAAATTAATATTGTAAAACGTTTACTTGAAAACGACGAAGTAATACTAAATAGATATCCATTATCATCGGGAGACATTATGAAATGCTTAAGATTATTTCAAGTTGTTATTCATCGTAGACTGACTGACATCAGTTGGAGGAACAAAGGAAACCTGAGAGCACTGGATAGCTGTTTCGTCCTACTATGGGACTCCTCAGCAGTGCGCACCCACGACCCCTCACAAGCAGGGATCGAACCCGCGACCTTCAGGTTCCGCGGCCAGCGCGTTACCATTGAGCCACTGGGTCAGAATCCAATGCTCCATATTTCCAACTTGTGTCCCATACTAGGACGAAACAGCTGTCCAGTGCTCCCAGGTTTCCTTTGTTCCTCCAACCTACTATGAATAACAATTTGAAATATTTCCAAATCTCCACAACTCCCTCAAAAAGCTTAAGATTATGTTTGGAGTCAACATATTTTACGTTTAGAGACAAGTTATACCGTCAAACTAATGGCATTGCAATGGGCTCACCAGTATCCTCAATTGTAGCTAGTTTATATATGAAAGCATTCGAAGAAAAAGCTTTAAATAGTTTTCATTATCAATCCAAGCTATAGTATGGATATATGTAGATGATACCTTTGTGATCATCAAGAAAACATAACTTCAAAGTTTTTTTTACAACATTTAAACTCAGTATCGAATTTCATAAAATTTACAAATGAAAATAAATGGAGTGCAGAAACGTTGAATTTCTTAGACTGTCGTCTTATTCAAAGAACACCTAAAGGAGAATTTATAATTAGAAATTTACAGAAAATCTACGCATTCTGATAAATGTGTAAATTTTCAATCTGACCATTGAATGAACGTTAAAACCAGATTGCATTGAACCTATTGAAAAATAAGGCAAAAAATATTGTAACGGATACGGAAGATGAAGAGAATGAAATTTCTAAAATAAGAAAAGTATTTGATAGAGAATGACTATGCAAAGCATGTCCTGAACAATATTACTAAGAGGAATGAGAAGAAAGAAACAGACAAGAAAAGTAAGAGAGAGAGAGAGAGAGGAGAAGTCGTAGACATCAACAATGACAATTCCATACACGAAGGGTACTTCAGAACAAATTCAAAGGGTTTGTACAAAGCATGCTATTAAGGTATATTTTAAGCCTTCAAATTCTTTGAAAAAAAACATTAGTCAAAGTGAAAGATTTAATCCCAAAGATGACCCAAAACAACTGTGTATATAAGATAAAATATAGGGAATTTGAAGCCAATTTATATTGGTGAAAGTTGTGTAGATAGCTGAAAGTTAGATTGAATGAACATAGATTATGCAGTAAACACTCATTAAAGAAATGAAGTGGAATAGAAAAATTTGGAAAAGAGGTCAGTAAGCAAGCATGCATGCATGCACGCATTGCACGCCATTGAAAGTGGGCATAAAATCGATTTTGACAATGTTGACATACTAGGAAAGGGTTTCCTTACACATAAACAGAGATTGATATCAAAAGTCTTACATATATCTAACAACATTAGATGCTTTAAACAGAAAGGAAGGTATTGACTTGTCACCTATATGGTAGACTCTAATTAGACAAAAACTTTATTAAGAAAATGATCACCATTTAAATTGGTACTTTAAAAACCAGAAAAACATGTATCAATTATTGTGGTTATACAAATATGTTTTTCATTTATGTTAATGATGGATCGTGGCTAGCAGTAGAATCCACGATGCGTATTTCATCCTACTTGGGACTCGTCAGCTGGACGTACCTGACTTCTCGGTGAGTGATATTGTCCCCACCGAGATTAGGACTCGGGGCAATCGCTTCAAACGTTAGAGGGTTATCCACTACACCACTGAGCCAGGATAGCCACTTCTTGTGCGATAGTGTATATTTTTTAGTATAATTGTTTTTATATGATACCGTCGTTGATTGGACCGAATTGATCGGTCTCTATTGACATATGGGCTCCTTTGCCGATGCCTTTTTTTCTATATGATAAACACTAAATGACATTTTCTTTAAAAAGTTAACACACATACGCATATATGCACTTTGATTATTGAATTGTTCTTTGATGATAGATAATACAGACTGTAGTATGAATTTATGATGACTAACTGGAAACAATTAGTCTGAACAACAAAAAAACAGCTAACCAATAACATAAATATAGAAATTTCTACATGTACCTTTTGACGGTGTGTAGATTTCGATGTTAAATCAAAAATCCAAATATTCTGCTGAAGAAGCTGTAGCATACACAGCGAAATGTTCAGAAAAATCTTGTTTTCAATTTGTCAAAAATACTGGGATTATATAAAAACTTAGTTAGATAATGAATCAACCTGACTTGGCGTTCAACTTCTTTCATGACATTCATAAAAAACTATGACGTGGATGTTTATAATCAATCAATCAATATACCCTAAACTTTCTGAATGGATTACAGAAATTCTGAAGATAATAAGAGACTTTTTAAGCAATTCATTCCACAAAAATACTCTAGGGAACATAAAGATTTAGAATAGAGTTGTGTGCTGTATCAATGCAGAATCACTGTTCCCGAATGTTGTATTAAATGAAACAGTGGATAATATCTATGATAAGATGAACTTATATAACGTCTAACTACCATTTCCAGTTATTATGACTCTCTACACAGAATATTAATTAGACTTAAGTTTCAGAGGAAATCATACAAACAAATTGATAGTGTTGCAATGTGGAGCTCACTTGGGCTCCTGTTAGCTGATATATCTACTTTCAAATTGGAAGATCAAATGGAAGGTACTTTACAAGACTTCATTTTCTGTTAGCGCTAAATAGATGATGGTCTTGTCATAAGTGATGATCATATATCAGTTAATAAGTTTATTGTTTTATTCAATCGAACTCATTCAAACATTTCCATGACATCTACGTATGAACAGAATGATAAATTTGTTTTATCTGGAAATTTTAATCACCAGATGAAGTGATGAAATTATCAAGAGATCAGTATTTAATAAACAGTGTCTCCACTCTATTATTGTTATTATTGTTATGTATTACTATTTATTGACAAAGTTGTTGTTCTCCGTTGTTTTTATTAGATCGGATTGTTCGACCTGTATTAGCATATGGGCTCCTATGTGGATACCGCTATATTGCCTGAATATCAATTATGATAAATTGGTTAGATGTGGCTAGCAAAAGAATCCAGGATGCGCATTTCGTCCCGTTTGGGACTCGTCAGCTGGATGTACCTGCACCCCAGTGATGTTATTCCCACTGAGACTCGAACCTCTATTGAGGTCGAACAATTCGATCCAACAAAAAGAACGGAGAATAACAACTATGTCAATAAACAGTAATAACTATTGCCACCGTTCTCATCCCTCCGTGGCATAGTGGATATCACCGTGGCGTCTGAAGCCATGGGCACGGGGTTCGAATCCCGTTGGGAACAACGCCAGGCACATCCGACTGAGGAGTCCCAAGTAGGATGAGACGCGCATCCTGGATTCTCCTGCTAGCCACAACCACCCAATTTATCATAATAATTATCATTGTTATTATTTGTCCCTTGAATTCTTAGTGGAACATACGGCTTCAGTAGCACGTCGCCGCTTCACTCTCTTCTTTCTAGTCTTCATTTCCTACCTGGCTCCACCACTACCCACAAGCTTTCATTTGTTCCTCACACAATCCCCTCCATGTCACCCTCAGAAGTCCAAGTCGCGGTTTCCCATTTGGGTTCCACTCGAGGGCGTAGTCTGATGCATGATGTCCCCAAATGGTCTACTCAGTGTATATCCAATCCAATCCAACTCCATTTCTTTCTTCTGCATATTTGTTGGGTGATGGGTTCTTGGTTGGTTTGTTGGCAGGCCAGAGTTTCCTCTTTGCTTATTTTTTCTGTCCATCTGATTCTCAGTTGACAACTCAAAAGATTCGGTTAGTTAGCAAAAACACTTTTTACACTTCTGTTCATTTAATCTCGAGGATATTTCCTTTCTAAGTCCAAACAGTTAAAGAACAAAACTCATTTAACTGCACTTTACACTATATCTTCAAGTTCACCTACATTTGTGAGGAAACTAATGTAGGTACAACAAACAGGATGATGTAATGCCTTCCGAAAGAATATGCTAGTTAGTGGCTATCGAATCATATGACTAAACTAAGTGTACTTAACATAGGTAGAAATTCAATATCATCTAAAGCCAGACATTTATTGATGAAAAGTTACAAAATTACACCTGATGATTGTTTTTTTCAGTTGTTTTGCACAACTTCAATCCGAAGTTATTAAATGTGACGAGGGTATATTAAATTATTCCGTTTGATGTAGTACACATAATGATATAGTATATTACTTACTATTACTATTCACTATGCCACAGTGTCCGAGTTCTATACCTTCATTTGTAATAGAAACACTTTGAATCGAACACACTAACTCGTAACTAAGCTTTCAGAAATTAGTGGATATCAGACTTTTTCTACCCTGGACTATTTGACCTAGTATTTTTCTTTCATTTCATATAACTAAAAATACTGACGAATACTTCATCATTGT
Organism: Heterobilharzia americana; assembly: GCA_944470555.2. NCBI lineage: Eukaryota > Metazoa > Platyhelminthes > Trematoda > Strigeidida > Schistosomatidae > Heterobilharzia > Heterobilharzia americana. The sequence continues at coordinate 161,902,723 of OX104127.1, read as the reverse complement.
AAGCAATGTATGTTGTCATACACTTGCAGAGAAACAAATAAATGACATCATCTCACAATGTCTGCCCTCTTCATGTTTTATTTTAACCTGACAGTTACTCAACAATGACATTGGGTGGCGTTGCACTATATCGTGAGATAACAAAAGTTGGAAATATGGACCATTTGATTCTGACCCAGTGGCGAGCTCAATGATAACATGCTGACCATAGAACCTGAAGGTCACGGGTTAGATCCCTGGCTGGCGGGGTCGTGGGTGCGCACTGCTTAGGAATCCCTTACTAGTCGGACAAAACAGCTGTCCAGTGCTCCCAGGTTTCCTTTGTTCCTACAACTGATGTCAGTCAGTCTACGATGAATAACAACTTGAAATCATATATCAATTCAGCCAAGGATGTCTAAAGCTATCTCTATTGTCTACTATGTTGCACTTATGACTGTTTTTCATAATGATGAGTAGTGTGATTATTTCTCAAGATCTGTTAAAACATTTTGCATCATATATAACCTTCATCTGTATGTATAATTTCATGCGTCTCTACCGGAGAAGTTATACTAGGAGAATAGAAAGAAAGGTTAGTCTACGATATGTTGAATATGTCGTGAAGAATCTATGATTGAGAGGAGCAAAAATCATCAATAGTGCGATTACCAAGCACTTAATGTACACAAAACACCAAGCAGATACTGTGGAATCGCTTGAAATGATCAATAAACAGTAATTCTTCGCTTCACTTCTGAGGCCACTGAAATCAAACTCCTGAAACCAGATTTAAATGTTTCTGATTTGTAAACCTTCCCCTCATTCAATTACATCATTATCCTTTCGTAAGATTTTCAGTTCACAATAAACTCGAATTCCAATCTACTAAGTTCTACTTATTGTTTTCTGAATACCTAGTAATTGACCGATAAGTGGTACCTTGATGTGGCGGTCGGGCTTGCATGTCACAATGACCCAACGAGCTATCCTGATAGAACACATGTTCCCTCGATATCCTACCATACCAGAAAGGTATGTTGGATAGTGGTTAGACGAAAAGAAGTTACCGTTGTAGTGTTAGCTACGAGGTCGTTCTACTGTTAGCTGGATAGGGTGTGACAGCAGTAAGGTGCTTCCCTTAGTTGACCAGCAGTGCCATGCTGATGCTGCCTTCCTAATGGAAGGGGGGTTAGAAAAGGTTGGCCCCAAAAATAACACACTCTACCATACTCCAAGGTCTGCCGGGCCGGTGGTGTTGGTTCATTTGTCGTTTCTTTTCGACCATCTGACCTCAAAACAACAAAAGCTCAAAACAACCATACACAAAAGGTTGCGTGTGACAGGCCTCAAGCAGGTGTCTGGCAGGCCATGTGGTCACACAAATCTCTTCCAGGCACCTTAAGAAGAAATAGCCTTCCACGGTGTGGGCAGCCGGTAAGTGTCAACCACCCTCACAACTCTCTCAGCACTCAAGTCATCGAATAACACAATCTCTTGTTCTTAGTTCCACTGTGTCAATTTCGTAACTCCAAATGAATTTTTTTCGGGAACTCCCATTTGATTAAGAAATATATGTATGCTATTATTACGTCACACTGTGACTTTTATTGAAATCGTACAGCTTCCATACTTCATTATGTCGTTTTTTGGTTTGACTAATCTCACTGAACTTAGAGTATGTTGACATTTTTTCGTAATTTGTTACTGTCAGTTATCTAGATTGTAAGCAGCTGATGAGAACTGCTAAAGTATTAAAAATATATACATATTATTCTACTCGAATGCTTCTTCTGTTACTTTAAGGTTAATTATTATTATTATTATATGTCCCTTGGGTTCATAGTGGAACATACGGATTCAGTAGCACATCTCCATTTCACTAACTTCTCTCTAGTCTTCATTTTCAACCTGGCTCCACCACTGCCCACAAGCTCTCATTTCTTCTTCACACCATCTCCTCCATGTCACCCTCACCTCAGACGACCAACTCGTCGTTTCCCATCTAGGTTCCACTCGAGGGTGTGGCCTGATGCTTGATGTCCCCAGTCGGACTTCTCAGTGTATGCTCAATCCAATCCATCTCCACTTCCTTCCAGTGCATACTTGTTGAGCAATAGGTTCTTGGTTGGTTTGTTGGCAGGCCAGAGTTCCTTGTTGCTTATTCTCATTATTCTGGCCATCTGAGCTTCAGTAACGAGTCAGCGTAGCTTGCAGCTGTTGATGAATATGTGTAGTTTGTTAAAAATGCTTTTCGTAACGTGCCGCCAAGTCTCTAAACCACATAGAAGCACTGACTTGACTGAATTGGTGTTGAAAATCCTGATGTTTTTCACGCTTTATGCTGAGTGCAGTAGATCTCCACACTGGTTTCACTTTAATGAACGCCTATATTGCTTTTCCGATCCTGACTGCTTCGACTTCCTCGTCTGTGCCTGTGTCGTCTGTAGTTGAAACGATGCTGCCTAGATAGGTGTAGGTGAAAGAGGCTACTTCCTTTAAGTTTCTCCTGTTGACGGTGATTTGAGCTTGTTGTTGTTGGTGGTGTTGGTTGGGTGTCATTATCACCTCTGTCTTCTCTGTGTTCACTTGAAGTCCCGTCTTCGCTGCCATGCTCTGCCTCTTCTGTCAACTTGTTAGTTTTTGCCTGTAGATCTTCAAGTTTGTGTGACATTAGACACAGATCATCGGCGAAATCCAAATCTTTCAGGGTCTTTTCATCTGTCAAACAGCGTATGGCCGTCTTTTCGCCCCTCACAGTCTGTTGCATGATCCAGTCAACCACAATCAAGATGACAGGTGACAGTAGGCGGCAGAGTTGTCTTACTCCTGTCTTCAATTCACTTTAAACGCATCACTGAGCTTTTCATAGCGAATTATTTGGCATATGGCGTCTTCATATAGTTGTTGAATGAGGTTGATAAAGGCTTGTGACATTAAAACCATAGTGTTGAAGCAGTTGCCAAATTACTTTTCGGTCGATGCTGTCGAAGGCTTTTTCAAAGTCGATGAAGTTGAGGTACAGAGTTGACTGGCATTCGATGCTGTGTTCTATGATGCTGCGTTGTATAACGTTGCAATTTGATCCGCACATGATATGTACTTCGTGGCTTATGTATTATCATCTGATAGTAACCACATTCAATTAACAATTGCCAGACTTACTTAAGTCGTAATTGTTTCAAAAATGGTTCGTTAAACCACTTTCATTTATACTAAGCAGTTAAATTTCTCAAGATGTCTTCACACGAGTTTCCTTACAGTGTAGTTAAATTTAGAATCAATGCATATCCATTATCGTGAAGCTTTCCTTATTAGGTTTTTCAATATACTGACTGCAATTTTTTTAATACCTACTCATTCATGAGATTAAAAGTGGTAAAACTACACACTGAATATAGTTTATTTCCGAAACACTGTGAGTAATGAGTTCATAAATCTTTTTGCCATGTACCGAAGTTTTCGTTCATTAAACTCGTCAGTATAGTACAACTCAATTAAGAAACACAGCAAGTATTTTTCATTTTCCCGTTAAACTTCTGACTGCCCAAGTACTTTTGTTATTATGATGGACGGATTACTGACAATCAAATAGGTATTCTACATGATTCATCCTATCAAAAATGTTATGAGATTGATTATACTAAGCAATCAGAACAAATATTTGGTGATTAGGTTGCATTCAACTGCATATGATCAAACTTCTAAATTTGCTGAATAAACCTCCTAATCTCATCTTGAACAATTGAACAAAAAGAGTATGTGACCTTGGAGTTAGATTCCTCTGGTCATTTGATATTGAGCCTAATATTCAGCTGTGTTTATTCCATATCTTTGACAGTGTATAAGTTATAGATCTACAGTCAACGTTGATCCGTTTTATGCAGTCTAAGATACAAATGGGTAAGATAATTTTTACAAGGAAATGTGGTAGAACTAAAATTTACTAACTACCAATCACGTTTGAGTATGTACTGACCAATGAGCATCAAGAAAATGAAGCACACCATAATAATTCAGGAAAATGATACTTTTGCATCATTATCCCGTTAAAGGTCTTCAAAACTTGTTTGTGTACACTTCAGTTGTTCGATCAACTAATTGCTTTTTGTAAACAATAGCTTGATATGGGTAACCAATTTCAGATAAAGGCATATATAACTTCTAAGTATCTGTGAATATTGTGATACTCAATGCCATGCATTTTTGCATAACTCTTTGCTAGGAAATATTTTTCTCATCTGTACTTTATCTACTGAAAATCTCCTTTCTTCCTGTTTCGGTCAAATATACCACAAATCCGGGATCTGGGATGATATATATATATATATATATATTACATAGTGTATAACCTATCCATTCCTGTTTAAGTTATCTTCCTATGTTATTTTTAAGCTTTCGAACAAGACATTCATCTATTTTAACCATATTACTTTCTCCATAAATTTTTACATCCAACTTCTGCAATGTAATCATCATCATAATTGAGCAAACGTTTGTGTAACATCAAAAACATGTTAAACGGATGTAATAAATAAATCATCTCCAACCCGATTGGTTGTCCTCAAGGTTACCCATCACTAAAGTTTAGTTCTATGGGAAATATTTTTAGACATTTATCATTGCTGTACAATAGTCGCAAAGAAATTTACACTTGAAAAATGTTCAATTCCTCAGGTCAACACAAAACATTCCCATTTTATTTCTGTTCCATAATATCGAGAGACCTTCGTTTATACATAAATTTCTCAAAAAAAGTGGACGGTTTCTCTGATTTTAAAAATTCTTTAGATGAAACTTCAGATGAGTTTCCACTAAGCGATAAATATGCCAAGTCTTCTTGAAGAGAGAAAAACAACAAGCTAATCACAAACTAAAAATTCTCTTCATGTTTGCCTTTTAAATGTCAGAGTATAAATACTAAGATAAACAACAGACAGGAAATATAGAAGTGAACTTATGATGTAAAACGTTTTTCCTCAACAGTATCACACTAACTGTTTTTCATAATGTATATACACAATTCATTCCTCTGAGTAGATGAAAACAATCATTTCGTAGCTTGTAGCTTAGTTGGTAGAACACCAGGCCGGTAACCCACTAGTCGCTGGTTCAAGTCCACCCGTGGTCCAGATTTTCATCTCACCTTCACTTGTCATCTAGTATAATCCTTTCTGTTTAGGAACTTCCGTAGTCCTAGTATACCATACATTGTTTCTTAATTCTGCCAAAATACTATCCATAACCTAGGTTTTAAAGAGGTAGGCTAATTATTCAATTATAATTAGTGATAAATAGTGAATAATAGTGGAATTCAGGATGCACTAGGGACTCGTCAGCTGTATACACCTAACTCCCAGTGGGTGGTGTTGTTCCTACTAAGACTTGAACCAAGGGCGGATCAATTAGGTCCAGTCAACGACGGAAATGCCCAAGCTATGACACCAAAGACTATACTATACACGTCATACAAGGAGTGGCTGACATGACTCAATGGCCTAGTGAATAACACTCAATCGTTTGAAACTATCGGTCTTGGGTCCGAATTTTACCTAGGACAACACTCAGTGGGTCGCAGGTACATTTAGCTAACGAGTTCCAATTAGGGTTATTAGCGTATGCTGCATTCTACTGCCAGTGACTATCCATCATTACTACAAACAGCATTGGTTTAGTGTACACTCAAACTGAATGTGACGAAGCTTCCCTTGTGTTTTTTTTTTCATTGGTATCTGGTCAAATTGTAGTTGTTCGCGTGAAACTGAAAACATTCTTAGTGTATAAAACACTGTGTAGCACTAGATTGTGAGGATGACTGCAGTTTACTAACGAAAAGTTACAATCTAGGCGTTAGTGTTTATTAGTTTGAAGTAATCTTTATGCTATATGCACAAAAAACTTGGCAACTGTCGTCGGATATGATTCCAAGCAACATTTATTTCTTTGATATAGCACTACTCTTATGAGTGACCTTGAAAATCATTCAGACAACGACTGAAACAACCAATTAGGTTTCTTTATTTCAATCGATTGGTTACCACAATAGGTGTCTAGGTGATCTTTAAAGTTGCTCCACAAAGATATCATCTAATAGATGACGTTTTGAGTAATAACTTATCCTTGAAACATCATCGAGTGAAAAATACTGTCTCAACGTTTGTTATGCCAAATAAGTAAATCTGATTTGAAATTTTCAGACTGGTTTTTATATCAAAGTTTACTATTAAGCAACTACTATATGTGCAGTTACTTTAGAGGAGGTAAATAATAAGACGAAATATCTGTCCACCGTTGCAGTCTGTTTCGCGGATGGGAGAGGAATCCAATAATTGGCAGCTGGATCTACCTGTCCTCCAATGAGCTATCTTATTCCCATTAGGACTTGAATCCACTATAACATCGCTTCAAATGACAGAGTGTTATCCACTAGGTCGATTGGGGAGGAGAATTAGTCCCTTGGTATGAAAAAAACACGCCCACTGGATTCCACTGGTAGCCAACAAGCCAACTAAAGCATAGTGAATAATCGAGTAGAATCAAGCCTGTCTACCTACAAAAGTCAAGCCATTCGACCAGATATAGCAATGGGAGATTAGAAGTATCAAACAACATACGTTCTCACGGTGTTTATTTAACTTTTCACTGTGGTTTTCCGGTTATTACCTCTTCAAGATCAAAAGCACCTACATTTCTGAGTTTTTGTATGCTATAAATTTGTTTCAACCAACAGACTTTATTTATTTTAAAAGCAGTATCCATCATGGACTGATATCAGTTGGGGAACCATTGGAAATATGGGAGAACTGGACACCTGTTTCGTCCAACTAGTATGCAACTCCTCAGTAGTACACATACACGACCCGGCTATGGGTCGAACTCACCAACTTCAGGTTTCATGGTGAACGCGTTAAGCATTCAGCCACTGGGTCGGTTTCCAATGGTTCACAATTTCCAATTTCTGTCAATTCACGACATAACACGACTATCACCCAAGTTCTTCAGTTAGCATCCACTTCACTTCCAACTGCTTGACCCCACAGGTCACGGCTTCTCATTAGAACTTCCTAACATCCATCTGGAAGCAAGTCACTAATGAGCACTATAGAGTAATGTATTTTTTGAGATGAATGGGGATTTTTAATTTAGAGGTAGTATTCATCATGGACTGACATAAGTTGGGGAACCATTGAAAATCTGGGAGAACTGGACAGCTGTTTCGTCCTAGTATGGGACTCCTCAGTCGGAAGTGAAGTGGATACTAACTGAAGAACTTGGGTGACAGTCGTGTTATGTCGTGAATTGACAGAAATTGGAAATTGTGAACCATTGGAAACCGACCCAGTGGCTGAATGCTTAACGCGTTCACCATGAAACCTGAAGGTGGTGAGTTCGACCCATAGCCGGGTCGTGTATGCGTACTACTGAGGAGTTGGATACTAGTTGGACGAAACAGGTGTCCAGTTCTCCCATATTTCCAATGGTTCCCCAACTGATGTCAGTCCATGATGAATACTACTTCTAAAATTAAAAATCCCGATTCATCTTAAAAAAGACTTTAATTATATTAGGTGTATCTTTTAACCACTCATTCCTCTTTAGTATTCCATTTAAAAACCAGAATATATTAGGCAATACAGAAATGATTGTGTAGATTTAAGAGAGAGAAAACAAGACATATTGGGTTGAAAGTTTTGACCAACCCCTGTGAGCCAGTAAAGGATGAAAATGTCAGACAACGCAAATGTACACGTACGCACGCATCCACCCACCCACCCACACACACAGACAAGTAGAACGAACCAGTCAGTAGTTAGCCATGTTTTTTAATCCATTTAAAAATACCTCAATGTATACATGATTAGTAGATTAGTATTTTACATTACTGTATCAATTGGGTGCAAATATCTTGTATTCAAATCAATTATTTCTATCATCAGAAGATTATTTTTTTCCTTTTTTTTTTTTACATCGAACAATCTACTTTTGGATAACACTCCTTGAATATAGATTCATTAGTTATTTCAAATGTCTAATACATCCAATGATATAACTATTTCTGAAGGTAAACGTCTTGTTGCAGCTAAAATTGCAAGTGCTGTGACTAGTGGAGGTAGTCCAGCACGAGTGATTAATGCATTTCTACAAGTACAAGATTATCAAGGATTAGATAAATACTTAAGCAAACATAAAATTCCTATAGATATTTTAACAGCATCATTACAAAGTGCATGTATGCGATCTGATAGTGAAGCTGTTGGTACATTTGCAAAACATGGAGGTAATGTAAATCATACTGATCAATTTGGTACTACACTTTTACATTTTGCTATGCGTGGTGGTGGAGATGAGAATGTTATCAAAGCATTAGTTGCTCATGGATTAGATTATCAACTATGGAGATCTGAAGGAATGCCTCTACTTCATTGGGCTTGCAGTAATGGATTAATCAATCTTGTTGAGTAAGTTTATAAATTATATCAGTTTATTGATAATGAAATATTTTACTCAAATGTAATTATGTTTATCTTTTTTATTATTGTTCATGGAATTCATTTGCATGGAAGTGAATCTTAGATATTCACGTAAAACCTTCTTCTTTATGTATCAGTCATATTGACATTCCACTTATCAGTTTGTTAGTAATTCTATACAGGCAAGGTAGTCAGTCCAAAAACGTCTTGCATGAACGTTATTGATAGAATCAATGATTTGTTATTTATCCGTTGGGTTCATAGTGGAACATAGGGCTTAAATAGCACGCCTCCATTCCACTCTCTTCTCTGCAATCTTCTGAACCTCGCTCTACGACTCTACAAGCTTTTATTTCTTCCTCAAACCATCTCCTCTATGTCACCCTTACCTCAGACGCTTAACTCGCTGTTTACCATCTGAGTTGCGCTCGATTGCCTGGCGGATGATATCCCCTAATGGTCTTCTCATTGCATATGCAATCTATGTCCATTTTCTTCTGCATATTTATTGAGTGATAGGTTCTTGGTTGGTTCGTTGCCAGGCCATAGTGAGTTCTTTGTTTCTTATTCTCATTATTCTGGCCATCTGAGCTTCAGTAACGAGTCAGCGTAGGCGGCAGCTGTTGATGAATGTGTGCAGTTTGTTGGAAATGCTTTTTGTGACGTGCCAAGTCTGTCAACTATATAGCAGCACTGACTGAATTGGTGTTGAAAATCCGGATGTTGTTCACACTTTATGCTGAGTGCAGTCGACCTCCACACTAGTTTCACTTTAATGAACGCCTGTCTTGTGGTATTTTCTGATCATAGCCTTGACGTCTTCGTCTGTGCCGGAACCAATGATTACTGGTTATGAATTTAGAATAGTTAATTAGCTAAAAGACTATACTGCATAGGTAGGTGATAATTTAATAAAACAATGAGAAGGTGTTTATGAGAGCTGGATGAAATAAACTAAGAAGGATAATTTAAGCAATAACTGAGTGATAGGATATTACTTCTGTTGAGGGAAAAATGAGTTCAGAATCGGGACACAGTAGTTGCAGTAATAATACCTACTTCTTTTGATCCTGATTGCTACTGCTTGTAAAGTTTGAAGGATTCCTAGGCAAGTACCTTTTTGCAAGCTGATGGGAACACGGTACAGAATGGAAAATCACTTATTTATATCCATCTTATGGATGATATCGACTAAGTGTTCTAATATGAAGTTAGTTATAGTCTTTACCTCACCTTCACGTTGGCAAGCGCGAAAAATTAAATTCTTAGAAAAGCGATCGAGGTAAATGGCTTCATGGGAGTAGTGGAATTGACGCAGCCAGTCTAGCCAACCCATCTTTCACTCTCCATTTCATCATCTGGCGTGTGGAAAACGGGATTTGTAATTTAAAAGGATTTAAAATTCTCTGAATTAATCTGCTTAACTTGTGAATTAGCATCTCGCTAAGCATATCATCTCTAAATTGTATCTGAATGTAATGGATTAGAAACAACATTGCAACCCTTTGAAACCTGATCACATATAGTAGCATTTAGTTGAATAACTTTGGTGAATTAACTGATGTTGTTTGATGGTTTGATTCAGACTTTTACCTTTTTTATCAGTATGGAACCAACCCACAACAAATAGTTTCATCATCCATGAGTTAATAACATAATAGTCACATTGTAAGCTTATTATTATTATAATATTATTAGTCCCTTGGGTTCCTAATGGAACATACGGCTTCAGTAGCACGTCTCCAGTGAACTCTGTTCTCTGAAATCTTTTCAAGCTGGCTCCACGACAGCCCACAAGCTCTCTTTTCCTCCTCGCACGATCTCCTCCATGTCACCCTATCCTCGAACGTCCAACTCGTCACTTCCCATGGGGATTCCACTCGAGTAACTGGCCTGACGCGTGATGTCCCCAATCGGCTTTCTCAGTGTATGCCCAATCCAATCCATCTCCACTTCCTTCTACTGCATATTTGTTGGGTGATAAGTTCTTGGTTGGTTCGTTCGCAGAGCTCCTTGTTGCTTATTCTCACTATTCTGGCCATCTGATCATCAGTAGCGAGCCAGCGTAAGCAGTTGTTGATGAATGTCTGTAGTTTATTGGAAGTCCCTTTCGTAATGCGCCAAGTCTCTGAACCATCACATAGCAGCACTGACTTGACGATGGTGTTGAAAATCCGGATGTTGTTCACGCTTCATGTTGAGTGCAGAAGATCTCCACACTGGTTTCAGGCTAATGAAGGCCTGTCTTGCTTTTCCGATCCTAGCCGGCTTTGACATCCTCGTCTGTTCTTGTGCCGCCTGTAGTTGAAACAGTGCTTCCTATTATGAACAACTAACAATAAAAAGGTAGACAAGAAATGAGGTTAATGCCTTATGAACTATCCTAGAGTCACTTAGACATGGTTTACACTTTTTAACATCGATTTTCTCTGCATACATATCATTTTCTCCCCTTTATTGTCAACACTTGAAGCATTCAAAGTTAATAATCTATTGTCAAAAACCGCATATCATTCTTTTTTATTGAAACCAAGGCAATAAAAGAAGGGTAGGTTAATGACAAATAATTTCATATCTGGCTCTGTGATAGGTGATAATCATAAGATCAATGTTTTCTAAAATATTACTTAGTTTCTACACTGAGCTAGAATAGTCAAAGGCATATTTCATCCCACTTGATTCTGTGATAATTATAAACTTTAGAAAATAAAAGTTCCAAAGGATTACTTACCTACTATCATTAATATTATTGTTATTGTTATCGCTTGTATTATGCCGTCGTCGATTCGACCGAAATGATAAGCTTATGGGCTCCTGCACGCATGCCTTGATAATGCCTTTGTTTTAATTATGTATATTAATGACGGATAATGGCTAGCAGTGGAATCTAGGGTTCGCATTTCGTCCAACTTAAGACTCGCCACCTGGATGTACCTACCTCCCAGTGAGTGATGCTGTTCCCACCAGGATTCGGAGCCAATATGCCGATAGAGACCGATCAATTAGGTCTAACCAACGACAGTGTAATACAAGCAATAACACTCAATATCACTAGTCACAGTCTACATCTTATTTTATCAAGGTGTTAAGTTTATTTTGTGTCTGTAATGATGGAAAATCAAAAAAATTAGACAGAAATTATTCTAACTCCAAACAAGCAGGATTTTGCCCGGCTACCATGTGAATCTGTAATACATAACTGTCCACTCATCTCACTCCAAGTTGAGCCGAATTTGAAGGAAATGCTGTCATAGTGATTAATAATGAGATGAAATGAGAAAGCCGAAGTTTGGTAGACTGGGTAGCCAGTATGACAACGTTGAGTAAGTAGGCAGTTATGTAACACAGATTCAAATGACAGCAAGATAAGACACTCTGTGATAATAGAACGGAAATGCAAAACCGGTCAGCATCCAGTTCTTAAAGCTCAATTAGAACAATCTCGAGCCGATAACTTGAAGCCACTAATTCGAATCGCACTGCAATCCAAAATTTTCCTTCACCTTCAAACAGTATACGTACCATTAGTACAAGTCTTTCAAATCACAATTATCTTACTTAGTCTCAATGAGAATCTACATTAAATTGAATTCAATAAAATATTAACCTTACATTTACCAATGTAGATGAAAGAGGAATAGATAATTTGCCTAGTTTCATGTTAGCGTTTTTAATGTTAAAAAGCGATCATCCTCGCAACTACACCTTCAATAATAATAATAATAACAATAATGATTGATAGTGCCTAGCAGTGGGGTCCAGGACACATGTTCCGTCCTGTTCATGACTCATCAGTTGGGCGTTTCTGCCTCCCAGTGAGTGATGTTGTTCCCACCAGGGTTCGAACCCGGGACCGATTGCTTCAAACACCAGAGTGTTATCCATCAGATCACCGAACCACGCTACTCACTTCTTGTGCAATGGGCATAGTTTTAGTGTTACTGCTTGTATTATACCATCATTAATTGAGCCGAACTAATCGGCTCAGCTATAATACTAAAACTGTCATTATCATCAATATCAACATAGGACCAGGTATTACTGCGTAACGGTCCGAGTTGCAACACCTCATATCACTAAATTAAGTAGAAAGGTAGTGAAGTCAAGATGAAGATAAGAGAATGCAGTCAAATGGAATATTAAGTACGAAACAGAGAAAGGAAGAATGATAACATGGTGAAAATCGGTATAGCCTCATTAAGATGAGGATAATGTATGTATACATCTACGCCACTCACATCGGGTCTGAGCCATATCACCTATAGTCTCCAACCACTGGTTCCTCTTGTCCCGCGGACCAAAACCGGCTGGCTAGTCTGCACCGCCCCATATGGCTCATACATTGGTGCCATTTTTTAGTCTTGCCACCTCGGGCCTTTTTCCAGCCTGTCACATAAGAAGTGGCCATCGTGGCTAGGTAGTCTAGTGGATAACGCCCTGATGTTTGGAGCGGTCTGTTTCGAGTTCGAATCCCGGTGACAACAATATCACCCACTGCGAGGCAGGAACATCCAGCTGACGAGTCGCAAATGGGAGGAAGCGCGCAACCTGGATTCCACTGCTAGCCAGTGTCCATCACTAAAATTTACTGACATTCAGTTTTGAAAAAAATGAAGTATAAACTACAGCAGTACTTAAGTGATTGTTTTATTTCGTAAAATTCAAGACAGAGATGTTACTCTGAATTCTTTACAATTGATAAAATGTAATACTGTAGTCTAGAAGTAAGTTGTACACATTCGTTTATACCTGGACAGTTTAGTATCATAAACTGTAGCTCTGAAAAAATTACATCGAAAATTTTCTTGTAGTAGTAGTTCAGTTCACAAATCGGCAATGCAGTCTCAGTAACCATGAGTAAATATACCACAAAGCTTTAAGATATAAAAGCGACTCTATGGCCTATATTATGGGTTGTATGATGTAACCAGTGTTTGGAACAAAAATAGTGATCATTAATAAAGCAGTAGGATTTGGTCGCTATGGTAGATTGTAATCCCATTTTAGTCTGTTTATCGGAAGTGTCATACAAGGAAACAGTATGAAGCACTCGATAACATTGAAGACACAATTTATTGTTCATATTCGTATCAGCTAACACCACAACATTGAAACAGAGTTCAATTAGTTCTTATTCTCTGTGATGAAAAGGCTGGTAGAATTTTCCACATATGTGGAACACGTGCAAGATCATCCCTGTCACTGTATGTATTTCGTGTTGATTCGATAAACAAAGATTCAGTCGGATGTCAATCTCTCCCTTCATCTCTCCACCCAACTAAATCAGTTCTCAGTGCTTTCACTCTATCCCACCCTAATGTATCAATCATTATGCATAATTGCATGCATTGATTTACCTAATTGAGCCCGGTCGACTACTTTCACCTATATATTTCACCTTGTAATCACTTCAGAGAGGTTTGGTAGACTAAATGATTTTGCCGAATTGGATGAAGGAGATCTTTCAAAAGAAAATGTGATTGCAGTCTTATTGAGAATTCTTCGTAAGGCTTTTAAGGTGGGTTGTTTGTATGATAACACAACAGACGCTTTGAATTCTGTTCCAACTGGGTCACCATCATTACTATTATTGGTAGAATGATTTATGATAACACCTGTAATACTACCACTACTACTACTGCTAATACTTTTTTTCGATTTCTAAAGAATTTATTGATGAATTTAGGTGGGTAATTATTGAGAGTTAAGGCGTTCTTGATGCATCTAATTTCTCATCGTAGATTTTCTGTTTCTAGGTTGTGGAGTTACCTGATATGTATATGGACAGTAAATTATGTTCAAAACGTTATCCAGTAAATGATACTGTTCCTTCACTGGGTGACATTCCCAGCAACTGGACTGAAACAGAAATTGTGTTCGGTTGACACATGTTTGACAAAAACACTGTGCATAAGGTAATTTTATCAAAGCAGTAAAGCGGTACTCATGTATTCGACTCCTTAGATGTGTCATTTTTCACCACCTTTCTCTCAGTTTCCTGAAGTTATAATGGACCCAATCGCTGTTAGTCTAACTGTTTACGGCTTGACACGGACTTAATTATCATCACTGGTTCTTCAGTTAATAATCCGGTTGAGGGTATTTATCTGCTGAGCATTTGAGAATCACAGAGTTTCCCTAGGTATCATGCATCTTCAGGACAGTATTTTCAAGGAGTTTTCAAATAATCTTATCCTAATAATCATAGGGGGCTGTCACCACTTGTAGAACCATTTAGAACATGAGAGTACTGACCAGCTTTTTCGCCGTAATACGGGACTCTTCAACAGTCAGCACTCTGATCTACATAGGGACTGAACTAAAGACTGTCAAGTCTAATTAGGAGAAATTAATGTTTACTTTGCAAAAACTATCATTAAACTAGAAAAGTATGAAAAACCAGTGATGCCAAATTTCGTCTCTGGAATTATGGGAAGTAGAACGTGTAGAATCTTCGAAAATATTACATATTGCCCGTCAAATTATTTTATCAACGATTCCGTTGAGACATACATTCAAAGGATATATAGGTGAAATAAATGTAGACTCAATGGACGTGTCTTTGGCAATCCCCGGGTAGACAATTACCTCTCTTCATTTCTTACATTGTACATTGAGATGAGTCTTTTAGCTGGATAGGGCCTGGGCAGTAAACTCATAATTCGTTTGTTGGTTCTTGTTGCAAAAATCATCTCCGTTGAAAGCCGAGATAAGGAATACTGATTTCTTTTCAACAGATACTAGGCTGTCTTTTCCTTACTTCTTCAGTACTTCTGCAGGAACTTCATTGGATAACCATTATTTTTCGACAATGTTGGATTTGTTTGGTTGTAGCTAGCAGAAGAATTGAGGATGTGCGTTTCGTCCTATTTGGGGGTCGTCAACTGGATCCATCTGGACCTCAGTGAATGATGTTGTTCCCAATGAGGTTGAACAATTCGACCTAGTAAAACAACGGAGAATTACAAGTATATCAATAAATAGTAACTGTTCGACCATTGGAAATTCTTCTTGCACTTTTTTGAAGATATAATCTCTCTGTCCTCTGGTATAATGTCCTCACTGAACTCCTCTTGTAGCTGATTGGACGGAAGCTATTACAGTTTAAATACTGACAGCCCTATATAGTTTTGCGGTGAATGCCTCTGTTTATTATGCCATGTTCATTACATCTTTTTACACTCCACAATGATGTGGATTGGGGAAATATTGAGACAACTACCTTTCTTGTTCAACTTTTTCACTGATAACAAACATATCAACAACATAACTTTAATAAAGGATAGTTGATTACAGGTGTTAGGGTAGCATCTTCCAATTGTCATTCATCTCAGTATTACAGACAATAATATGGAATAAGAAGCTGTTAGATTACTACCTGGTGTGAAGAAGGACATATGAATAAAAATTTGAGTAAATCTGTTAGTTGTGTTTCACTCAGTTAGTATGAGAGTTTACAGTTCGGGTTAATTATTCCATGTGTTTAGGGGCCCATTACTATTTACTATGATCTTATTCCTTTCTTTATTGTTAACTTGCAAGATGGCAAGTTGACAGTATTTTATAAATGTACAAGAATATGTTGTATGATTTAAAGATGCATTTTAATGATTGAAACACGTTGAAAAGAAACAATACGATTTAAAATATTCCGTAGCAAATTGTGTGTAGCGCAAGGTTCAAGTAGGCTACCATGATGAATATTTACTTAAAGGTGACTGTTATTCAACAAAGAATAAGTAAACAAGAGTTAATGATATATTGTTATGCTCACCTTAAACAAGTGTATATTGGAAATAATGAAGTAGTTTTGAAAGATTTTAAACAATGCAAATAGAAGACAATTTATACCAAAAACACTATACATTTAAGCCATACACTTCGAACAATCTGATAACATATTTACTCTTTACAGCATTTTGTATGGAAAAAAAAATGAAAATATGAGGTCAAATGAATCAATTATAACAAAAGTTAAAGCTTCTAGTAATAAATGAGATAATCAAAGAAGAACAATCTTTTTTTTAAGAAGACCTTTTTTTACAGAATACGATAAATATTACTAAGTTTAGTTTAGTTTTGGGCCATCTTGTTATTTAATACAGAAACAGAGGCTTCTACTAACATTTTTCGTATACAGAATAGCATGCCAAGTAAGTACGTCACTAGAATGTGTAATATGTATGATGTAAATATATCACATTTCACACGTAAAATACATCTCCTAATGACCCCATTTAGAGAGTATATTAGCAATGTTTTTCAAGTGAAAACTGAATTCTGTATGTATTGCGTTAAAAGTAGAAAAACACTACCATTGGCTTTAAGTAAAATAACCAATTTATAAATTTTCCATAAAATCAAAAGTTATAAAGCTTTAACTAACTAGAGAACCTTATCCTAGAGAGACTAAAAATTGTTCCACGTTCAAAATTACGACCGGAACAGGCTGGTTGTAGGAAGAAAATACCATGTGCGCATCATCATAGAAAGCAGCATAGAATGGAAGTCAACTCTCTATCTCAACTTCATCGACTTTGAAAAGGCCTTCGATAGCGTCAAATGAGAAGTAATTTGGTGGGCAGCTGATTCAACACTACGGTTTCAGTGCTGAAAACCCTAATCAGCCTCATTTAACAGCTATTTGCTATATGGTGCTACATGCCAGGTGATTCATAATCGAAAGCTCATTGACGCTATTGAAGTGAAGTGAAGTGAAGTGAAGACAGGAGTAAGACAAGGCTGTCTACCATCACCCATGATCTTCCTGACTGTGGTCAAATGGATCATGCAGCAAACTGTGAGCAGCGACAGGAAGGGCATGCGCTGTTTGACAGATGAAAAGACCCGACATGATTTGAATTTCGCCAACGATGATGACTTATGTCCAATGTCTTGTATCACATACTCGAAGGTCTATAAGCGAAAATCAACAAGTTGGCAGAAGAGGTGAGGCGATGCAGCGAAGACAGGCCTACCTGCATTATTCTGAAATCAGTGTGGAGATCTACTGCACTGCACTTCACTCAGCGTGAGAAACAAGATCCGGATTTACAACACTAATGTCAAGTCAGCGTTTCTATATGATGGTTGAGAGACTTGGCGCGTTACGAAAAGCATTTCCAACAAACTGTACATATTCATCAACAGCTGCCACCTACAGTGTCTCCATAATAAAGATCAGACGACCAGAATAATAAGAATAAGCAACAAGCAACTCACTCTGGCCTGCCAACGAACCAACCAACCAACAAACTATCATCCAACAAATATGCAGACGAGGAAAGTGGGGATCGAATGGGCATACACTGAGAAGTCCGACTGGGGACATCACGCAACAGGCAAGGCCCTCGAGTGGAATCCAAAGGTGAAACGACGAGTTGGGCGTGTGAGGTGAGGGTGACATGGCGGAGGTGGTTTGAGGAAGAGATGAGAGCTTGTGTGAAGTAGTGGATCCAGATTGAAAATGAAGACTGGAGAGAAGGGAGTGAAATGGCGGCGTGCTACTGAATCCGTATGTTCCACTATGAACCCGAGAGCCAATAATAATAACTAACTAGGGAATGAATAGGGAAACTATTGAACTGAATCAAAAAAAATGCAAGTTTCGCAATTTGAGTGACTCAACGAAATTTCAAGGTGACTGTCATAGCAACGTGTGTTATCTTCAGTAGAGTTAACTTCTCAACAAATGGAAAAAATTACGGAGCTTAAAGTAACTCAGAAATGTCTGCAGAAATGTAACGCCATACTAGGTGGTGGCTAGCAGAGGAATCCATGATGTGTATTTCATTTTGTTTAAGGGTCCTCAGCTGGATGTAAGTAACATCGTCTCAATGAGGAGTGAGACTCAGGCTGATTACGCGCCTCTTCGACAGCCAGAGACGAATGCATTAAGCTATAGACCAGTGACAGCTATTCCTTTTGTCAGGGGTATATTTCTGATATTATTGCTTGTAGTTCCTCGTCACTGACTAAATCAAATTGATTAATCACTCTTGGCAAATGAGCTCCTTTGTGGATGGCTGAATATTTCTGACAATTTCAACTTGACACCACTAATGAAAACAACAAGGAATATGGGGATTTTCTTGATTTCATAAATCGAGTACAAACTCAGTATCACTTAAATACATAATTATTTTTCGAACTGTGACCAGTTAAACTTAGTAAATCCATGCATTTTCTTGACTTTGTAATGACTAGAAAAGTACACATTGAAAACCAGTCACTTTGACACAGTATACCTGAAATGGTAGAGAATATTTGTGGCTCAGGTGTATGGTCTTGGTTGTATTGTGTTCCCTGAGCTGGGTTGTTTAAACATGAAGCTTTCATCGTCTTTCTAGAAGACATCATCCTCAGCACTAACTTCAGTATGAAGTGACCTGTCAATATCTCTCCGTGAGTGATTTAGTGGCTTGCTCTGACCATGTGGTCTGTGATTGGTTGTTCCCTTCGGTTGTTATGTCATTGATTATATAGACTTTCCTGTTGGTTGTTCCCCTGCTTGACCTTTGACTTTTCTGTCTTTTATCGTCTTTCTTATCAGTTGATAAATTGGGTCTATGTCTATACATCTGTTGATTGCTGACTGACCTGGATGCCAAGCTTCTAGGAATTCTCAGACATTCTTTGTGTTGCCTCTCTCTGTCTAAAATCTCTACATTGTCGAAATTGAATTCATGTCCATAGTGCATTGAAATCAGTGATGAAATGTGACGTTGAATAGTTGATTGGTGTTCATCTAGACGAAGGCGAAGAGGGCGACCACTTTTTCCAATATAATGTTGACCATAGTTATTGCAGTTGATTTTGTAAATGATATTCGGTTGTCTTCTTTGGTTGTCGCTGATGATGTCATCTAGAAAGACGACGAAAGTTTCACGATCAAACAACCCAGCTCAGAGAACATAATACAACCAAGACACAGTTTACCCACTTTCTTAGCTTCATACCAATAAAGTGAAACCTCAAAATAAACAGATGCTTATCACTAAGAGTAAGACCGATATGCACTGATAAGTGTGTGTAGAAATAACTAATGACTATCATTGATATTTTAGGTAAAAATGTATTTCCTGAAAAGTTCATCAAGCAAAAATCACTTACACAAATCCTAAATGGGAGAGTGACGAGAGTGGAAAAGAAACCTCTATTATTACGTCAACAACTCAAGGAAGATACTCCAACTGACATCCGATCATAACACTTACTTGTACCACTGAATACCACTTTTTACTCAGGACATCGCTATACAATTTTCATTATTCGTTCAATATTCAGCATGTGACCACAGGATATCTTAACTTAGCACCTCATTATGTACGGATCAATTTAAGTATTTCTGCGAAACAAGTTACGTTAGGTGTTAGATAAGAAAATATTATTCAGCTTCGTTCAGAAAAAATGAGGTCTGAGTGGTTAGATTTACCGTATTAACACAGTGATAGATACAACGCACCTTATAGCTCCTAATATAGCTTTCACTGTTATTTACCATGGTGCGGAAACATTACCTCGTACAGCTCATCACTACTTTCTCCACATACCTAAAGCTTCGCTAATAAGATTGACCAGACTTGAGCTCTACATTCAGAAGAAGTACGTGAAGCACTACTTTTTCCCTGGTCATCAATAGACTCATTTCCATTCCTCATATTCTTTACTTTCTTCTTTCTGGCATCGTTATATCACGTAAGAACCTTCTAGTATACTGAAGCTTTTTAAGGATCATACTCGCAAGAGAAAACGTACGAAAGAAGCCTGAGAAAATGTGTTTTCACTAAACTAGCCATTCATATGTAAGCCTGCTAATGTTATCTTATCTAGTTCTTCGCATATAACAGAAGGTAATTTTCCTAAATTCAATCAAAGAGATTGATAGCGACTTTAAAGGCCACCCTAACAACTGCTGGACTGGTCAATTAGACTTGTGTACTTTAGGGAAACCTTCCTTTTCCAGCCGAAATGAAGAAGCCTAATTGGTCATTTCGGTTGTTGGTAGGGTAGCCTTTAAAGTCGCTCGAAATTTATTCAAATGCTTAAAATAATTATAACCTTCATAAAGCCTTGACCAAATGGCATGCTACATATTCTACTTGGTGAGTATGTTGATATTCTATATCATCCACTCACAAACATTTTGAATGAGTTCTTTGCAAAAATGATTTATCAACCTCCTCGATGGAAAGTAAAATAGTTCCATTAGTTTGATGTTTGTGGAGATTTATTGATTTTAAGTTGGTATTCATCATGGGCTGACATTAGTTGGGGAAACATTAGGAACCTGCGAGCACTGGACAGCTATTTCGTCTTATCATGGGACTCCTCAGCAGTGCGCACGTATAACCTTACCCAATGGGGATCGAACCACGTACCTTCAGGTTCCGTGGTCAACACTTTAACACTGAATCACTGGGTCGGAACCCAGTGGTCAACATTCCCAGAGGAATCATGGGTGCGTACTGCTGAGGAGTCCCGAACCAAGACGAAACAGCTGTCTCAATAACATCACCATTTTTAAAAACAATGGAAACACTGTTGCTTCGTGTACCTGAGCCTCAAGTGGAGGCTTTCAGCTATTCAAATCAATTTACGAATCAGCCTAGAAGGAGAACTTTAGATTTCGCAGTTGTTTTACGTTACAGTTTCATTATCAGTCTGGACAAATGTGCTAAGTATGTTAAATCTGCCTTCTGAAATCATACTTCTACCTTTGATTCTGTCCCTAGACCCATATTATCAGGCAACCTTGCCAGATCTCACAGTAATTCGTAAGTTGAAAACTGGCTTCATTCTTATTTTGCTGAGAGAAAGCAGTGCGCTGTATAAAGAGGTAAACGCTATACTTCACTAAGTTATTGCATCATAAGATGCTGTACTTTCTCTTTTTCTTGCCTCCTTCTTTTTGCATAACCTACCTACATTGACTGAAGCTAACTTTTTTAAGTACCCAAATGAGTTAACGATATCCATGCTAATCATCTTCTCTTCAGAGTGTTCTCAGTTTAATAACTTCTCAGTCGAAATTGATTATAGGTCTTCTTTGAATGGCCTCACACTCAATCCCTCCAATTGTTAGATGCTTAATTTTTAGGTTAAAACGTAAATAAGCCCTATGTAAATTACTTCAGCTCCATGAATCTTGTCAAATTGATTACTGTTTTGTAGAGAATGTATCAGGTGTAATCCATCTTGACTTATGCTACTCGTCCAATCTTTCTTGGTCCTCTTATATCTTACTGTTTTCCAGGAAAATTCTTTGGAGGTTTTTTTACACGAGGAACTTCAGGCTGTCTTACATAACTCAATCTCTACTCTTACATTTCACTAGTTCCTGTGTTTTTCCTATACTTTCTTAGTGTTCCTCGTTATTTTTACCTCAACTCAGGAATACAATATGCTGTATTCCTTAGGATTTTGAAGGATTTTTAATAAAGCATATGGAACACCAATGATTTTGCGTATAAATGACGTTATAGATAAGCATCTTAACTTTTATAGACTGTGGACTAAAAACATTTAGTCTGATGACAAGCATCATTTTCATTTGTACCTCTCTTCATGTCTATCCTCTTGGAAAACACAAAGCAAATATGTTAAACTCTATTGACTCACAACAACATAGAAAATTCAAACTTACCACCTTATTTTGCTTGTGTTACGAAAATCATGTTAGACACAGACTTATTAATTAACTTTGTAGCAATAGTAACTGTAAAAGATGAAGCAAATTTACTAAAAAATGTATTCCAGGATTGATGATAAACCTGAAGATATAAAATTGTTTATCAACAGGAAATAGAAATCTTTGAGTGATAGAATAGTTGACACTTCTAATCTACAAAAGCGAAATTGTACAGACAGAGAAGAAATATTCAGATAATATAAACAAAAAGAAACAGGTTTGACAAATGAGACAGCAAAGATAGGACTTCAAGTGAATGTAGAGATGATAGAGGTGATGAAGATATCCAACCAACAACAATAGTGACGAAAACAACAAACACCAATCACCATCAACAGGAGAAACTGGAAGGAAGTAGTCTGTTTCACCTACCCACCTTCCTAGGCAACATCGTTTCAACTACAGGCGACATAGGCACAGACGAAGACGTCAAAGCAGCCAGTATCGGAAAGACAGTAAGACAGGCCTACCTGCATTAATCTGAAATCAGTGTGGAGATCTTCTGCACTCAGCATGTGGAACAACATCCTGATTTTCAACACCAATTCAGTCAAGTCATTGCTTCTATATGGCTCAGAAACTTGGCGTGTCACGAAAAGCATTTCCAACAAACTACACATATTCATCAACAGCTGCCACCTACGCTCCATCGATAGTGAAGATCAGATACATGGCCAGAATAATAAGAATAAGCAACAAGCAACTCACTCTGGCCTACCAACGAACCAACCAACCAACAACCTATCATCCAACAAATATGCAGAGGAAGGAAGTGGAGATGGATTGGGTTTGACATATACTGAGAAGTCCGACTGGGGACATCACGCAACAGGTCAGGCCATAGAGTGGAATCCAAAGGTGAAACAACGAGTTGGGCGTCTGAGGTGAGGGTGACATGGAGGAGATGGTTTGAGGAAGAGATGAGAGCTTGTGTGAAGTAGTGGATCCAGATTGAAAATGAAGACTGGAGAGAAGGGAGTGAAATGGCGGTGTGCTACTGAAGCCAAATGTTCCACTATGAACCCAAGGGACAAATAATAATAAAGAGGTTTGTGTTGATTCAACTACTTATAGGATTATTTCACATTTTCTCGATAGAAAATGTATTTGAAATGCGTGTATTTCAACCAAATATGATTTCAGTTGATATTACTGCTTATTATAATCCAAACTGAAGCATAACATCCCTAGGACAGAAGATATTTACCAAAGGAGTAGTGGATAAAACGCTCTGGCTTTTACACCGGTGGATGCTAGGTTCGAATCCAAATGGGAACAACTTCACTAACTGTAATACAGATATATTCTGAGTCACAAATAGGAGGCTGTCGTTATGCAAATTACAATAGTATTTAACTTATTCAAATTATTCTTTTCCACACTTATAATGATACTTTACTTTGAGGTCAGAAGGCAAAATAACATACATGGTACCATCACGACCAGTTAGATATGACATACTGTTTGTTATATGTTTACTGCTATTAAGAAGAAGAAAAGAAAAGGTCGACTGAACACATCCAATAGTTACTGTCAGAGACTATATTACAGAGTTTACACTGAAAGCTTAAATCTTCTGTTAAGCAGTAATAATACATTAAACTTCTGAAGTAGAATTTTCCCAATCTAAGCGTCTGATGCACAGATTACTGACAGGGAATAACCATCATCCATTATCTAAACACTTTATGGTAATATAAGTGACTAGTAAGTTGAAAACACTAAGAATCAATGCTTGAGGGGAAAAAAACACAATATGCATATGGCTGCTTTAATTTAGCATATCAAACTGAGAAACATTCATCGAACGATTGTAAAAATATCCAAAATGGACTAGAACTGTTTCTAAGCTAGCCAACAAACCAAAAAAAATTAGGTTAAAACCAAATACAATGAGTCTATTGTGTTATCTGAGCTGCGTTGTTTAGTCGTAGAGCTTTCACCGTCTTTCTAGGTGACATCTTCAGCAATAACTTCAGTTAGTTGTTGCTGAAGATGTCGCCCAGAAAGACGATGAAAGCTCCACAACTAAACAACGCAGCTCAGACAACACAATATAACCAAGACCATTCACCTGAGATATAATTATTCCCCACCATTTCACAATCAGATTATTCCAACTATTGCTTGTTAAACATTAGGGAAAATCGCAGAATAATCACGTAGAAAATTAGTATGTCCCCCACTGACAAAGACCAAGAGTGAGAAAAAAAGTCATTAAATTTCGTAAACATCCAATGTATCTACAATCGAACCTGTCAATCAATGAAGCCTGTCACACGTTTTGAGTTGAATTCAACTTACAACACAACTTACACAAAATGATGGGAGTAAATACTTAAGTTTGAAAAAATCTCTGATTTGTATTGACAAAACGATCAAATAAACAAACAAGTTCATTGAATTTTGAGGCAGTTGTGAAAATTTGGAAATATTTCAAGTTGTTGTTCATCATAGATTGATATCAGTGGTAGGGACAATGGAAACCTGGGAGGACTGAACAGCTGTTTCGTCCGACTAGTATGGAACTCCTCAGCGGTGAGCACTCACGACCCCACACACCCCCCCCCCACAGGCATAGAACCCAACTTCTTCAGGTTCCGTGACCACCACCTCACAATTGAGCTAGCCACTCGGTCACAATCCAATCGTTCATATCTACAACTCCTATTAGCTCACATATACCACAACCGCCACCCATTGTCTCTGCATACATTCAATCCTACTTAAGGTTTTTCTCGATGAATTAAGTATCACTGATTCCCTTTGTTCACTTCTGCATACTCAATGAACGACCTGACCTAGTGCTAACGTAATATACAATGTGCACGACTGAAAATTGATCATAATAAGGCAAAAACCCTACTTCGAATACATTCATTTGTTTTAAAACAATTGGTTTTAAATGGTATTCATACACTTTAACTTATGGAACATAAATTCATATGATGATAATTATAACAATGGCTAGAATACTGTAACACTATTGAAACATTTCAAATAGGTGTCCACTATATTCTCTTCACATAATAAATACATAGGACCCCTTACAAGTAGAACAGATTAAAAATTCAAGCACATCATAATTTTTCACATAGCATCTAAATGACTACTTTGAGTGAGAAAGTAAAGAGTACATTAGAAAAATGAAAACAAATTATATTACTCAGTCATTCCCTTAGATAACTCCTAACTACTAGGAATTCAGTCAAATCCACTGTATCTCAACAGCTTCAGACAAATAGTGATTACAATAGGTATATGAATATTATTCCTTCCGCTGTCATTTAACATTTAAACAAATCACCTAGTACTTCCATCATTATTCAAAATAATCCCATCGAAATTAATCTGTCTGCTATTGATGAAATTCAATAATACGATACAAAGTCACCAAAATTCATAAAAAATTGTCTCTCTATTCTTCGATTTCATCCATCATGAACATGAAGATATTCACTTAGAAAGAATACTGAGACAGTTTAACAAGCACTAACAACAAATGTCAAGATTAAGGAGATCTATTTGCTTGGAAATCACATAAGTAACCATCTTCAAAATATTCGATGCGTCATTAGTGAAGGTTAAAGATGAAGGAACTTATGTACTCTTCCGAATACACCAAGTATTTAAACAATCGAGACACACCCAACTGACTTCAACAGTCCAACTGCACATAGCATTACAAATACATAAAGAGAATCCATCGACAAATTACAAGTAAGAACAAAACTCATACTCGAAGGTGGCTAAGAAAGCAAATCAAATCAAATGATTCAACTCACACAGGAGATGGATGCTCGAATACACCTACAATCAAGCCTGTTAATCAATAAAACACATCACACATTTGAGTTGAATTCAACTTACAACCCGACTTACACAAAATGATGAGCGTAAACACCTAAGTTTGATGAAAATCTCTCTTCTGCATTCATAAATATAATCTGATGGTGCACTCACACTTCCATACTGAATCAGTCAAAATCTTAACACTATCTATCTAATATACTGTCTTTCACTCTCCACCTATTATTCCACATTCAAAATAAAAACTCCACCCACTAATTCATCATTCACTTTTAACGAGATCTATCCTTTGCTGAAATTCATATAAACATGTTTGGTGATTAAGTGTATGACTAGATTGCCAGGAATTTGTTATTATTCGTTTCCCTTGAGGTCCTAGTGGAACACAGGGTTTCAGTAGCACATCTTCATTCCACTCTCTTCTCTGAAGTTATTTCAACCTGGCGCCACTACTGCCTACAAGCGTTCATTTCTTCCTCACATCATCTCATCCATGTCACCCTCAACTCACACGCTCAACTCGTCGTTTCACCTTTGGATTCCACTCTATGGCCTGACCAGTTGCGTGATGTCCCCAGTCGGCCTTCTCAGTGTATGCTCAATCCAATCCAATCCATCTCCACTTCCTTCCTCTGCACATTTGTTGGGCGATAAGTTCTTGCTTGTTGGTTCGTTGAAATGCCAGAGTTGCTTGTTGCTTATTCTTATTATTCTGGCCATGTATCTGATCTTCACTATCGATGGAGAGTAGGTGGCAGCTGTTGATGAATATGTGTAGTTTGTTGGAAATGCTTTTCGTGACACGCCAAGTTTCTGAGCCATACAGAAGCAATGACTTGACTGAATTGGTGTTGTAAATAAGGATCCTGTAGATTGCGAGGAATGCACTGCACAAATATATCACAGTTTCCAATGGAACTACCTCCTCTTACTCTTCCGTCGACATTTATGCAGGGGACCAGCTGTCTGAAGTATACGTCTCGTCGTCAAGTGATGAATACACTGCTGACCATCACTCTGTGTATTTGACAAGTATCACAAATCCACACAGTGATATATTATTCAGCATCGATTGCTCAAAGTCAAATCTAACAAGCTGTTCAATAATTTCACTGTGTTTATGAGTATCAGAGGACACAATTCCATTCACTCTGACTACTGAATGCAACATCTAGTCCACAGATGAAAAATGCTCATCTAGTGTTCGTCACCAGGATGGTATGAAAATAAATGCGCATTTGTTGATACTTGAAGACTGATTCGAATTGACCTCGAAAATCTCACGCTCACAACTCGTGCTTACTCCAGATGAACACAGTCGCCTTCGTGACTCAAACAGGCTACTGATCAAACTGCTGTATCTGGCTGGTATCTCTGACCACAGTTGAAAGCCGACCATAACTGATATTATGTACATTTTGTTATTAAGTGAGTTCTGAGTCTGGAGGACATCTTATGTTACCTCATTTCATTCCTAATTTACTACTTGCATGATGCCTTAGACAGTCAAATGTGATCTGGTAATTGGGTTTCATTTTGCTCATCTGAAGTCATGGAAGATAGCAACATCAGACGTGGACACACGATGCAGTTTCAGTTTGACAAATAACTGTGCACACAGGCGGTGTAACCGATCAGTTCATCATATATTATAGCTTGGCACAGTTGAAATCATCTCTGAATGTCTGCCAGACAAAGTTGATCAACATGAATGCCATATATGAAAATGAACTAAACTTATTAATGTAGAATGTTTCGTTTCTAGATTCTACATCAAACAGTAAAATTGGTTTTATCTCTGTGGTACATATTCTGACATAGTAGCCATCCTTTTCACCAACATTATTGTTACAGTGCTGTCTCTTCAATGCAGTATCATCTATCTCACAACTATGGAGTCTTTAGTTCCCCCTTAAGCCATTAGGTAGTAACAGAGTCTTTGAAACTTGATCAGTTTCTCTATAATCCCAGGTCGTTGGCAATTTTTGTATTGAAAAATTGAACTACTTAACTGAATACTCAAGGATACACTTTTTCACAAGCATCAGTTTCTTACAGATACTGTCAGCAGCATAAATTCTCCCACAGATGACTGATACGTTTATGACCACATCAGAAGGTGGTAGCCTTGACAACATTCAAGTCATCATCATCATTATCAACATAGGACCAGGCATTACTGCGTAACGGTCCGAGTTGCCACACCTCATATCAGCACATCAAGTAAAAAGGTAGTGAGGTGAAGGATGAAGATAAGTGAATGCAGTCAAAAGAAATATAAAGTATGAGAAGAAAGGAAAGAGGAGTGACAAAATGGTGAGATTCGGTATAGCGTTGTTAAGATGAGGATAATGTGTGTATACATCTGCGCCACTGACATCGGTTCTGAGCCATATCACCTATGGTCTCCAACCACTGGTTCCTCTTGTCCCTTGGACCCTAACCACCTAGTCTGCATCGTCCTACATGGCTTAAACCAACAGTCAGAGACTTCATACATTGGTGCCATGTTTTAGTCTGGCCACCTCGAGCCTTTTTCCAGCCTGGACCCACCTCAGCCAACATTGTGTGACGAGGCAATCGGTGACTAGGCATACGTAGTACGTATCCCAACCATCTCAGTAGATGAAAGTTCACAACCTCGTCAACTCACCTCTTCTCCCCAAAACCCTACACCTAACTTCTGCATTACTCACATGGTGACACCATGGAATACGTCCTATACTACGAAGGCAACGGTGATCAAACACCTGAAGCCTTTTTATATCTTCCACTTTCAATGGCCATGTTTCACAGTCATACAGTAGAACAGATTCAAGTAATAACCAATGAATAATGCTTCACCTCCACTTTAGAGACTTATCTCATATATTCGTTGAGTAAGTACAAAACTAAAGCATTCAGCCGGGAGTCAGAGTGGAAAAAAGAATATTTCATCTGATTTCGTTACTAACAGTATTTACCCTACTAAAAAATCAGAATCGTGACAATCTTGTGTCTCCATCTCGGGCAAAGTGAGCAAGGAAAATAGACTGGGACTTTGAGTAGCAAATGCAAGCTGTGTAACTGAGATAACCGCTCATAACTAATTTCTCTAATAAAATACAGGTCAAATACTGAATGACCCATTAGCTCAATGGTAACATACTGGCCACGGAAACTGAAGGTCGTGGGTTCTATCCCTGGCAGGGTCGTGGGTGCCCACTGCTGAGGAGTCCCATAATAGTTGGACAAAACAGCTGTCCATTGCTCCCAGGTTTGCTTTGTTCCTCCAACAGATGTCGGTCAGTCTACAATGAATAACAACTTGAAATATTTCCAAATTTCCTACAACTCCCTGAAAATTCAATTCAACTGGTGCTCATTGGTGGGTGACTAGCTTCCAGAGGTATTCCCCAACTTCCAATGAGAAGTCATGACCCATGGGGAAAAGCCTGATGGTCGTGGAGACAGTTACTTAACGATGACATTGTGTGGCGGTTGTTCTATATCGTGAGTTAACAAAAGTCTGAAATATGGATGATTGGATTGTGACCCAGTGGGTAGCTGAATGTTAACGTGGTGACCATGGAAGCTAGAGATCGTGGGTGTGCACTACTGAGAAGTCCCATACTAGTTGGACAAAACAGCTGTGCAGTGCTCCCAAGTTTCCTTTATTCCTCAAACTGATGTCAGTCAGTCTGCAATGAATAAAAACTTGAAATATTTCCAAATTTCCTATAACTCCCTCAAAATTCAAATTAAATGAAATATAGTCAAGCACAAGATTTACATACTGACACGTAAGATCAAACATACTTAAAAGAATATTCACTGTCCACTAAGGGTATACCAAAAATAAAATGACCCTCACCAAGTCATACAGTAAATGGCAGCGTTTCGAATAACAAGCCCAGTAAGTAACTAATTACGACAAACGAGATAATATGTATACGACAATAGTATTCTGTAAGGTGATCAAACATGGTTACGATTACCTGGCAGGAATTTCAAATTTAAATATCTTGCACAGAAAGTGAACTTAGAATGAAAGAAGCTGATGACTAGCTGGTATGACACGAATGAGGTGAACTTCGTTCAATTATTGAAAATGCATGTTTTGTCTTACTAACATTATCTACAAGCATCGACATATCTCATTACAACTGGAGATTAATATTCCAGCGGAAGTGTGATTGCCGAATAACTACAGATTATAATGATAATTAAATTGCTTTGTAGAAGCTGAAGAGAAATTTTCACAAAGATATCCAACAATCACATCAGATAGAAAATGGACGATCGATGAATAAGTACTAGATAGTTAGTAATTGTGCACATGATCTTGACAGATGAATAGACAAACTATGAATTCGTTGTTCCTGTCGACTTTCCTCCAGTGCAGTACAGAAGAAAAAAATACCCTTCAACCCAATGAGAATCATTTAACTGCTGAATCATGCTGAGAATTTGAAATAATTCAGATAGTCTACTGCAAATTCTTAATGAGCATACCAACATGAGAATTCAGTGCCAAATAGGCTGAATATTGAAATCCCTCCCTTCACCTGAACAGGTCAGTTGAAACGACGAAGGTCAGTAAGAATACCTAATTTCACCGCAACTTAAACTAGTGGTTTTAAGAAGTTATTTCCCAATGAAGGTCGATTCACTTATCAATCTCCAGCAAATATAATCAGTTATCAGTGAAATTCTTAAACAGAGAGAGAGAGAGAGAACAGACTTCACGTTTTATTTCTACACCTGAAATCTCCAGTGTCAAATGTTGCTTCTAATAGAAAGAAACTCTAAGACTAATCTACTGCGTCGGTAATGCCGACATTGTGTTATATCGAAGAGAGGTGGCTGAACGGAGGGACAAACTTACAGAAGAAAGGTGATCTTGTATCCGTCAGGGGGAATGTGTAACAACCGAAATAATCAATCATCACTCGCCTGAATTCTGTATCATTTAATGAATCCTACAGAATTTTTATTAATAATCAGAGACGTTCTGTAAATCATAGCAAGTTGAAATGTAAACGTTGGCAATGTACCTGAAAATGTATTCAAGTACTAATATAACAATCAGTATGGTCATCATACAATGGAGATGAGCTTTGACTCAAGACGACTGCGCAGGCTGTGACAGAGAAATGCTTCCAAGAGACAATGAATACCCAATTCACTCCAACCATACAACATACACATTACTCAGCAATACTACTGACAACTATCATTACACAATGTCACACTGAAATATTCACAAATTCATAAAATTCATCATCCGATCATATTCACGTTGACTGATGCACATAAATATCTCACATCAAACAATACCACCCAATCACATCACTTCACACAATTCACATCTACCACACACTCAATTTTCGTGTTAACAAATTATCTAAGTACACATATAAACCCTAATGTATAAATGAATACACCATCACAGGCGAAAACTAGCAAGTTGTCAGGAGAGGCGGGGTAGGGCAGGGCAAGGCAGGGCAGCGAAGACGCGACTTCAAGTGAACGTAGAGAAGACAGAGATGATGAAGATACCCAAACAACAACAACAACAACAAGAAGCTCCAATCAACATGATCGGCAGAAACTTAAGAGAGGAAGCCTCTTTCACTCATCCTGCAAGCACTGTTTCAATTACAGGCAGCACTGACGAGCATGTCAAAGCCAGCTGGGATCGGAAAAGCAAGACACACATTTATTTGCCTGAAACAAGTATGAAGATCTCCTTCCCTGCACTCAGAACAAAGCGAGAACAACATCCAGATTTTAAACACCAATTCAGTCAAATCAGTGCTTCTGTATGACTCAAAGACTTGGCGCACTACGAAAAGCATTTCCAACAAACTACACATATTCATCAACAGCTGCCGCTTACACGCCCTGGATAGTGAAGATCAGATACATGGCCAGAATAATAAGAATAAGCAAGAAGAATCTCTGGGTGTCAACGAACCAACAAAGTAAGAAGTTATCGCTCAACAAATATGCACTGGAAGGAAGTGGAGATGGATTGGATTTGGCATACACTGAGAAGACCGACTGGGGACATCACGCAACTGGTCAGGCCATAGAGTGGAACCCAGATGTGAAATGACGAGTTGGACATCTGAGGTGAGGGTGACATGGAGAAGATCGTGTGAGGAGGAAATGAGAACTTGTGGACTGTCGTGGAACCAAGTTCAACAGATTTCAGAGAAGAGAGTGGAATGGAGATGTGCTTCTGAAGCCCTACATTCAACTAGGAACCAAAGCAACAAATAATAATAATAATAATAACACACTCGAATCAACTCAAAATAAATTGATTCAAACACATTTGTGTACATACTACACAGTCATTCATCAAAGTATCCACAACAATGTAAACAACATTTCCACTCTCTCACCACATGATAAGCAACTTCATCCCACACACTTGTCAAGGCTAAACAGTAAACATAGATTACCTAGAACATTCTATGCGTTATGCTTTCCAACATAATGTGGATTACATCTCTCGTTATTCCTATTCTTCAAATCATTTGTGTGTTGTCATAAACCAACTGTTACATGCCCACCACATATTCCAACTGACTCAATGAATCACACTGCACACACACACACATACACAGAATGTCCTAACGATCACAATTTGTAGACGAAGTAGTCCACATGTATTTGTCGTTTGTCAGCATCACTATTTTATTGATCAATGATTTCTGACTACTTTATCTCACATTATTATCATTGGAAAGTAGTCAAACTCGAGGATAATCTAATTGATGTGATGGATATGGACAACTTCTGAAGATGATATCTGAGTGGCGATTGTCCATCTGTGTGTGTGTGTGTGTCAGTTCGTGGTGAGGAGTGACTAATGCTTTACTCGACTATCATCAACAGCTCCATTCAGATGTATTGTATAGACGAGACAGGCTGTGGTGCTTTACTGGTCATTGTTATTTCATGTTGCTGCTGATACTTGTGTTGTGTGGTTGACCGCATGAGGGGAATGAATACACCTTGATGCTTAGATTGTATACAAACGTGTTAGTTGATTTGTCATAGGTGGTAGATGAAGTGACCACAACTAAATTTCCTTTCAACACAGAATTCCATTTTTGTAGATCAAGCAGAATTTCGTATAGGTCAAGAATGGGAATTTTTTGAATACTGGCTTTTGTTGGGTTAAATAATTCGGGTAGTCATATTAGAAGGAGTAACTATTTCGTAGTTGTTTTTGTATGCATTACCAAGTATTTGGGAATTTAATACTTATAATATAGTGTCAAAGATGTCGGAATATTATCCTAATGCCCTTAGCAACCTTGTACACATTCGTGCAGTAGGCAGTCAACCACAAATATCATTTGTGGGCTAAGGATAAATACTGCCAGTTTGTCCAAATCTTCGTAGGTAGAGTAGTACTTCAAACCTCTCGACCTATTAGTTGAAGTTTCTATCCTTAAACCAGTGAGCAACATCTACTGAAGTTCACTACAACTATTTTAAAATATTTTTGAGATGAATAGGGATTTAATTTTGAGGTAGTATTCATCATGAACTGACATCAGTTGTGAACCATTGAACTCTGACTCATTAGCTGGATGGTTAACACATACACCATAAAATCTCAAGGTCCTGATTTCGACTTCATGGTTGCGTATTGTAAAGGAGTCCCATAGTAAGAAAAAACAGCTATCCAATGTTTTCAGCATTTTAATGGTTCCCTAATTGATGTTAGTTCATATTGGATACTACCTCAATATTTTGTCACCGATGATCTTCCTGATTGTGGTGGACTGGATCACGCAACAAGCTGTGAGGAACGAGAAGAGGGAAATACGAAGATTTAAATTTCGCGGACGACCCATTTATAATGTCACACAAACTCGAAGATCTACAGACAAAAACTAACAAGTTGACAGGAGAGGCGGGGCAGTGAAGACGAGACTTCAAGTGAACGTAGAGAAGACATAGACAGACAGATAACCAACCAACGCCACCACCATTACCAACAACAAGCTCCGATCACCACGAAAGGGAGAAACTTAAAAGAAGTAGCCGCTTCCACCTACCCATCTGCCTAGGCAGCACCGTTTCAACTACAGGCGACACAGGCACAGACGAGGACGTCAAAACGACGATTGGAAAGGTAGCAAGACAGGCTTTCATTAACTTGAAACCAGTGTGGAGATCTACTGCACTCAGCATACAGCGAGAACAACATCCGGAATTTCAACACCAATGTCAAGTTAATGCTTCCATGTGATAGCTGAGAGACTTGGCGCTTCACGAAAAGCATTTGCAAAAAACCACAGATATTCATCAACAACTGCCTACGCTGGCTCATTACTGAAGCTCAGATGATCAGAGACAATCAGCAAAGAGGAACTCTGGCCGGGTAACAAACCAACCAAGAACTTATCACTTAACAAGTATGCAGTAGAAGAAAGTGGAGATGGATTGGGTATGTAGTGAGAAGACCATTCAGGGATATCATGTGCCAGGCCAGTCACTCAATTAGAACCCAGATGGGAAACGATGAGTTGAGCGTTTGAAGCAAGGGGCACATGTAGGAGATGGTATGAGGAAGAAATGAGAGCTTGTGGGCAGTTGTGGAGACAGGTTGAAAAGTTTGCAGAGAAGAGAGTAGAATGAAGATATGCTACTGAAGCCGTATGTTCCACTATGAACCCAAGGGACAAATAATAATAATATATAATGAGTACTTTTTATTAATGAAGGTCGATGAAATTAATAAATGGAATAAATGCTTAATTAATTTGTCACCTATACAATGTTCTTATATGAACTCTATGAAATATTAAAATTACATTTAAATGAACTGAAGTTTACAAATAAAAAAAGTGAAAAATTATTTCAAAGAATTTTTCAGCAAAGTATCCCATTTAAAGTCATTTTACTCAACTATAAAAGAAAGTAAGATGATTAGTATTTCTTAAAACAGCTGAGCAAAATACTTAACATGAATTTTTTTTGACCCCTTTTAACATTTGTCCTTTATATGCTAATTTTCAAATGCTTCCATTATACTTTCTTATTGTCATATGCAATTTTCAGTATTATTACCATTGAAATTAAAGTTCTCAACTTTATAATGTTTTTCGTAAGGAAAGATGAATGAATGTAGTGTGTTCAATTATTATATCATAAATAAATAAATAAATATGTAAGCATAATGTTAAAAAGTGATGGTCGCCTTATATCATAAAATGATATGAGAAGGCAAGTGTAAATCGTCAGATTCTAACTTGGTAATGAGCTCTAAGCAAGACTTGGTGATCTTGTCTTCGATTCCTAGCAAGGTCATATGTTTAGACACTGTCAAGGAGTCTTATACTAAGAAGAGATAGTTATCCATTCCTCTCTAATTTTCAAATGTCCTCTAAACAATGTCAGTCTATAATGAATACAACCTTGAAAATAAGAATAGATAAGTAGGAACCTGCAGTTTAGAAAGATTGTACATAGAAATTTTTCCGGTGGTTTTTGGTTGCTTTTTCAAATACTTTTCTTTTAAATATTGTATTTTTTTCCCCTTATCCATCTTGCTGTTAGCCTTATCTTATGTCTAATTATTTTATTTCTTTATGTTGTTACAAAGTAGGGCGATTAATTACGTTGAATATTGTGCGAGATTTCTTATCGATTTATCTATGCAGGTGACCTTGAAAAGTAACCTTTAAAAGTGATTTTAAGTTGACTAGGGAACAGTTTTCTGTTCCACTTGGATTTTTCTATCTTGTTACTTATTGGAACATGGATTCTGTTGAACATGGTTGTGTTAGTTATTGGCTTAAATGTTCGCATAATGTCGGTTCCTTCCATAGGGAAAATACTCAGTGATCGTGCTTTTATTCCGAAACCCAAGTTAATGCTCTGAAACATACACCACAAAGTATACAAGATTGGGGGAATAGCTATGAATGTAAATTTCACTTCCCATTCTAATATAAAGATTTCTGTCTTCATCATCCCTGTGAAAATATTATTTGAAAATAATATTTCTCAATCCCCACAACTCCCTCAAAATTCAATTCAACTGGTGCTCATTGGTGGGTGACTAGCTTCCAGAGGTATTCCCCAACTTCCAATGAGAAGTCATGACCCGTGGGGAAAAGCCTGATGGTCGTGGAGACAGTTACTCAACGATGACATTGTGTGGCGGTTGTCTTATATCGTGAGTTAACAGAAGTTGTAAATATGGACGATTGGATTGTGACCCAGTGGGTAGCTCAATATTAACGTGGTGACCACGGAAGCTGGAGGTCGTTGGTTTGATCCCTGGGGATGGGGGATGGGGGTCGTTGGTGCGCACTTCTGAGAAGTCCCATACTAGTTGGACAAAACAGCTGTCTAGTGCTCCCAAGTTTCCTTTATTCCTCCAACTGATGTCAGTCAGTCTACAATGAATAACAACTTGAAAATATTATTTATTTATGATACAGCTAAGTACGGGTAGTTTTTCTTTACAAAATTCATGTCACTGGTTTTTGACACTAAAGTGCTCTGAGACGATTGTTGTTGGTTTTTGTCGACGTTCATGCTGACCCCTTTTTACTTATTTGTAACTAAATGCGTTAGTTATTACTCCTATTTATGCAAGATATAGTTGAACTCCAGTTTTGAACTGCTTAGTAAAAGTGGATAGCGGCTACAAGTAGAATTTAGGACGCGCATTTTGTCAGCCAGAAATATCTACGTCCCAATGAGTAACGTTGTTCCCACTTACACTTGAAACGTCTACAAAGAAGCCAATATGGTGATTATGATCGATCAATTTGGTCTAATCAAGTATAACAATTTGATAGTTAAAAAAGAATTGTCAAGCATGGCAAACCAATTAATGTCAGACAGAGCATAGCAACAAGAATGAGTAGCAAATTACTTAAGAAGTGAATAGCATCAAAAGAAGAGGATAGAAGAAACTGAAAACTAAGACCAGGAAAAGAGAACGGGTTGAACAATTTTCTTTTGTGTACATAGTTTAGGTTTCTCCACATGGATGGCAAGAGCTTCAGCGATGCAGAGAATACGAAGACATACAGCTTTTGGGAGGTTTCATTTTTTAGATGACATTAAACGAGGAGGTTCTTAAGATAGCGTGATTCGTGTTCACAATGTGTTCAATAATACCATTCATTATCCACTCCAATGTTACCTCTTTGTAACCACAAAGGATAGTGTTCTTAAGCCCTTTTGGATCACAGTAGCATCGAACGACCTATATACTTTGCTGTACAAGAGCAAGTGAATTGATATACGCCCATAGAAGTGGTCAGATGTGAAAGTTTCTCGACTGAGGTGTTAGAAATCGTTGGGCGGCAAGAGAATATTAATCTCAGAGTTGATGCAAAGGATGTTCCTCTTAAAAAGTTTGATATCCTCCTTTCTTAGAGTGTCAGCGGCCGAATCACCTTTGAAGTTTAAATTCGTATAGAGTATATTTTTAACACGGTGGTAAGGTTCTCTTTGCGAGGTTTAGGTTTGATATGTTTGTCTATGAAGCGTGGTGGGAATCCATTTTCAACCAGGAAGTTCTTTAGAACAGAAATTTCCTCTTCTAGTACATCGGGAACCTCATCTGGTTAACTATTTCACTAGTTACTAGCCGGTCCTAAGCCCGGGTAAAAAAAGAAGGCTGGGCATACGGCTAGCAAACCTACCCCGTAAAAAAATCCAGTCGCTAAAAAAACTTCAAAGCACAAAGAAAATATAAGAAAAAAAAACAAACTTATTCCTCACTAGAATCGGGGAGGCGAAATGACACAGTTGGTGAAAGCCTTCGAAAAGCCAGTCGGCCGTTGTGTCTTCTCGTCTCTCGATGACAGCGAAAGTAAGATTGGGGACATGGATGTCCGCACCATGTATGGACCTAGCAAGGCTTCACAGATTGCAAAAAAAGATGAGAAGGTATGGCATGGAAGTGCTTGGAATCTGCGAAACCAGATGGAACGGAAGTGAACTCTCCAAACTGTCAACTGGATAGCAGTCAATAATCTACTCCGATATTGTTACCCAGACCACAACCATGAACACAGCACACTGAGATTTGGAGTGGCTATCATGATGTCCCCAACAGCATCGAGGACCCTCATACAGTGGGAACCAATCTCCTCCTCCAGGATCAGGATCATGACAGCAAGATTCAACTGGAAAGGAAGGAAAGTCACAATGATACAATGTTACGCTACGTCACGGTATGCACCTACAAATAATTCAGATGAAGAGAAGAAGGAGGAATTCTACAGATAACTACAATCAGATGGCCAGAATAATAAGAATAAGCAACAAGGAACTTTGGGTGTCAACGAACCGACCAAGAACCTATAGGTTAACAAATATGCAGAAAAAAGTGGAGACGGAATGGGCATACACTGAGAAAACCGATTGAGGACATCAAACGCCAGGCCAGTTGCTCGGGTGGAATCCGAAGGGGAAACAATGAGTTGGGTGTCCGAAGCGAGGGTGACATTGAGATGATGTGAGGAATAAATGAATGCTTGTGGACAGTCTAGAGCGAGGTTCAAAAGACTGGAGAGAAGAGAGTGGAATGGAGACGTGCTACTGAAGCCCTACATTCCACTAGGAACTCAAGTGAAAAATAATAAAATATAATAATAGTACATCGTGACTGCATATTCGTCCAATGCGAGTGGCAAGAGAAATGATCAGATTTTGCTTACGACTCATAGAAATCCAGCTATTAAAGTTCGTCAATTGACCATACCACATTGGTTTTCTGTGAATCAATTCATAGGTATCGCGCGAAATTGAAAAAAATGCGTGTTTTCTGCCTTCTGAAGGTATATTTTACCTATTTCTACACTATGAAACACAGTTAATCATTTCGTCATTCTTCTTACAATCTATTTGCTGAATAACTGCTAGCTGTACCAGACGTATTCATTGGAGAAATTGCAACTCACATGTGAGTTTATTTGTGAAGGAAGACGGTTACCAATAAAAAGAAGGACCAATGGGCTTTTAAATTATCATAACGAAGAATTATGATTACAATTTCGACCTCAAGCTTGAAATGTGCTGCTTAAAAATACAGATTACTCAGTAAATAACAAAAGGAGAATCCAGTAGCAAGCATAATACAGGGGATTAACACTTTTCATTGCACAGTAATGTTACATACCCACTGGTACCTAATGATAGTTAGAAACCTACAAGATCAGAGCCATTGTTACCTATCTTGATATATGCTTCCTAGCACTTTGGACACAAATTCCAATTTCTGTTTACGAACTAGCCTAAAAAAGAAAATAAACCAATCACTTGCCTCCAATAGGTATTTGGTGGTAATTTAAACCTCATAAATTATAAAAGGTTCCATTTATTGAAGTATATTAGGTATACTATAGTCAATTCTATACAGCAACTACCTGAACACAATTAAACATGATAAACCCGCTTCACTTCTACGGTTCAAGGTCGATTGGAAACAGAAGCCGGCCAAATTCGTTTCGGGGATAGCTTATAGTAACACTATGGTTGTCCCTTTGTTGAAAAACGAATCAGACTATCTCAGTATGGTGTATCATTCAAAATATTTCAATTTACTTGACCAGTATGCTGAATAATTGAGCGGAAGCAACCAAACGCCATAATCCACTAGTTAGATATCAAATTCTTTCATTACCCAACGTGTAAAAGTAACTCGTGAATTACCAATTTACCACCATAAAGCAAATATCTTCTATTCAAAATAAGAGATAAAATTTGGAAAATTAATTTTTAAAAATATTTGCTGGGTGGAATTTCAAAGGTTTAATGTTTGATAAAATTTTTGAATATAAGGAAAAGAAATGAACAGACTAAAGCCGATATCTGCCACTATGAATCTTCGATGGGTATTTTAGCGGACGAATCAGGAAGAAATATCCATTGAAAAAATGAAGGAGCTCATCGACATGTACAGATTTTGTGAAATCATGATTTGCCAATCATCGAATTCATCAGATTACCTATATAAGCAACGGAATAATTTCGAACATATTTCATTCTGAATTCAACCAGTCATCAGAAAATATCTTTAACTTCATGTCTACAACGTTCCACTAATTCCAGAAAATCTAACATGATGTTCAAGTGGAATACAACTGTGTTCACTCTGTCAACCAACTATGTATGACAAATCGACTAGCACGTTTGTATACAATCTAAGCATCAAGGTGTATTCCCCTCATGCGGTCAACCACACAACACAAGTATCACCAGCAACATGAAATAACAATGACCAGTAAATCACCATAGCCTGTCTCGTCTATACAACACATCTGAATGGAGCTGTTGATGATAGTCGAGTAAAGCATTAGTCACTCCTCACCACGAACTGACACACACACACACATACAGATGGACAATCGCCACTCAGATATCATCTTCAGAAGTTGTCCATATCCATCACATCAATTAGACTATCCTCGAGTTTGACTACTTTCCAATGATAATAATGTGAGATAAAGTAGTCAGAAATCATTGATCAATAAAACAGTGATGCTGAGAAGCGACAAATACATGTGGACTACTTCGTCTACAAATTGTGATCGTTAGGACATTCTGTGTATGTGTGTGTGTGTGCAGTGTGATTCATTGAGTCAGTTGGAATATGTGGTGAGCATGTAACAGTTGGTTTATGACAACACACAAATGATTTGAAGAATAGGAATAAGAAGAGATGTAATCCACATTATGTTGGAAAGCATAACGCATAGAATGTTCTAGGTAATCTATGTTTACTGTTTAGCCTTGACAAGTGTGTGGGATGAAGTTGCTTATCATGTGGTGAGAGAGTGGAAATGTTGTTTACATTGTTGTGGATACTTTGATGAATGACTGTGTAGTATGTACACAAATGTGTTTGAATCAATTTATTTTGAGTTGATTCGAGTGTGTTATTATTATTATTATTATTTGTTGCTTTGTTTCCTAGTTGAATGTAGGGCTTCAGAAGCACATCTCCATTCCACTCTCTTCTCTGAAATCTGTTGAACTTGGTTCCACGACAGTCCACAAGTTCTCATTTCCTCCTCACACGATCTTCTCCATGTCACCCTCACCTCAGATGTCCAACTCGTCACTTCACATCGGGGTTCCACTCTATGGCCTGACCAGTTGCGTGATGTCCCTAGTCGGTCTTCTCAGTGTATGCCAAATCCAATCCATCTCCACTTCCTTCCTCTGCATATTTGTTGGATGATAGGTTCTTGTTTTGTTGGTTCGTTGACACCCAGAAATTCTTCTTGCTTATTCTTATTATTCTGGCCATGTATCTGATGTTCAGTGGGGAGCCAGCGTAAGCAGTTGTTGATGAATATGTGTAGTTTGTTGGAAATGCTTTTCGTAATGCGCCAAGTCTCTGAGTCATACAGAAGCACTGATTTGACTGAATTGGTGTTTAAAATCCGGATGTTGTTCTCGCTTTGTTCTGAGTGCAATGAAGCAGATCTCCATACTTGTTTCAGGCAAATGAACACCTGTCTTACTCTTCCGATCCCAGCTGGCTTTGACATGCTCGTCAGTGCTGCCTGTAATTGAAACAGTGCTTGCAGGATGGATGAAAGAGGCTTCCTCTCTTAAGTTTCTGCCGATCATGTTGATTGGAGCTTCTTGTTGTTGTTGTTGCGTATCTGTCTTCTCTACGTTCACTTGAAGTCCCATCTTCGCTGTCCTGCCCTGCCCTGCCCTACCCCGCCTCTCCTGACAACTTGCTAGTTTTCGCCTGTGATGGTGTATTTATCTATACATTGGAGTTAATGTGTGTACTTAGATAATTTGGTAATAAGAAAATTGAGTGTGTGGTAGATGTGAATTGTGTGAAGTGATGTGATTGGGTGGTATTGTTTGATGTGAGATATTTATGTGCATCAGTCAACGTGAATATGATTGGATGATGAATTTTGTGAATTTGTGAATATTTCAATGTGACATTGTGTAATGATAGTTGTCAGTAGTATTGCTGAGTAATGTGTATGTTGTATGTTTGGAGTGAATTGGGTATTCATTGTCTCTTGGAAGCATTTCTTTACCTTACATGATGGAGTCGCCATAGGTCAAACCTTGATCTACCTTTGTATAATAATAATAATAATATTTTTAATGTTAGTTAATAATAATAATAATTATAATAGATGATAATAGTGAAAATACGTCGACCAATTTTTCGGGAGTCTTGTCTTTGTTCACAGTTTAGGTCTTCCGTAACCTGTGGAAGTACTTTAATATTCAATAAAAATTTGGAGTCTAATTTCCTGCAGTGTCACCGAATTTAGCTGTTGGCTGGGGAGCTATTACGTTTGTCATGTATTCTTTCGAACTGATTTAATTAGGTGTTTCTTCTGTAAATATGTTTTCGAAATAGTCTTATATTCGCCTGACTGTCAAAATTCTTCAAAATCAGAACATGTGGGCATCTCCTTAGTATTAGATTGGTCTCGGATTTCTTTTCTACAAAGGACCAAGATTTGATGCTGGAGGTTTCATGTATGAAAGTGAATATGTCTGTCTTTCTGTCTGTGAAATTCTCTAGTAACTGCTTAATGTTACTTAGGGTATGTAACATTTCAATCTCGAAACCTGGAATTTTTTCAGGTGTGTACTAAAGGTGGATCAGCTTTATGCAGTCAGTTTGAAGTTTGGTGTTTGTATTAATATGCATTCTAAGATTTGGCATATTCTTGTCTTGATTACGAGATTCGGTAATGCTACATAATTTGCGCAGATATTGTCGAGAAGATGTGGATCTTGAGAAGTATCTACACTAGTTGTTCCTCTTCTGTTGAGAGTGATAACTTGTAGCACAGATCCATTGACTTTCGTGATGATTAGGATTTTCTAGGAAGGACACCTTACTTATTACATCTGGTCATACATGTATGGTGAATGTGAGTTCAGTCACTTTCCTAACTTATAATATAAGGAAAAAATCCTACTTGATCATTGAAAAATAAAAGGAGGTAATAGAGAAGATGATCATCATTAGACGACTCTCAGCTGTTCGCAGCTGTACATTAATAAATATATTAGTAAAATGATGAAATGTTCCAGACAAGTTTCCGGTCAAAGGTTAGACTTAATCGATACGTGTATGTGGGGAATGAAATGACATTGCGTAACACAAGATTGTATCCCAATAGTTCCTATAAAGTAAGTATATTGGACTGTAAGATTTGGCATCCGATAAGCCTAATCGATAACCACATAATAAAATACAAACAAATAAAGTGTAAACAGAGGTGTAAAGTACCTGATTAAGGCCATAGTAAAGAGAGTGTTTGTGCACTTTTCTTTTGAATATACAATTGAAATTTGAAGCTACGAATTACCAAAGCTTCAGCTGCATATAAATGTTCAATCATTACCCCAAACATGTACAAGGATGGTATCTGTTTTCATCTAATCCTTGGAGTCAGCATTATGACTCTTGCTGATGTGCATACCTCTAAATTGCCAAACACCACAGTAGCACACAAATTACAAGTGGAGAGGAAAAGTTTTGTGTTAATGTAACAACATTTGTGAAGGCGGGGATATTATTATTTGTCCCTTGGGTTCCTAGTGGAATGTAGGGCTTCAGTAGCATGTCACCATTTCACTCTCTTCTCTCTAGTCTTCATTTTCAACCTGGCTCCACCACTGCCCACAAGCTTTCACTTCCTCTTCCCACCATCTCCTCCATGTCACCCTCGCCTCTGACGACCAACTCTTCATTTCCCATTCGGATTCCACTCGAGAGTCTCTCCTGGCGCGTGATGTCCCCAGTCGGCCTTCTCAGTGTATGCTCAATCCAATCCATCTCCATTTTCTTCTTCTGCATATTTTTTGGGTGATAGGTTCTTGCTTTGTTGGTTCGTTGGCAGGCCAGAGTGAGTTCCTTGTTGCTTATTCTGATTATTCTGGCCATGTATCTGATCTTCACTATCGATGGAGCGTAGGTGGTACCTGTTAATGAATGTCTGTAGTTTGTTGGAAATGCATTTCGTGACACGCCAAGTTTCTGAGTCATACAGAAGCACTGACTTGACTGTCATTATTGTTGAAAATCTGGATGTTGTTCACGCTTTATACTGAATGGAGTGCAGAAGATCTCCACACTGATTTCAGTTTAATGAATGCCTGTCTTGCTATGACCTCCTCATCTGTGACTGTGTCGCCTGTAGTTGAAACGATGCTGCCTAAGTGGTGGGTGAAAGAAACTACTTCTTCTAAGTTTTTCCTGGTCATGGTGATTGTGCTTGTTGTTTTTGTTACTGTTGTTGTTGGTTAGGTATCTTCATGACCTCTGTCTTCTCTACGTTCACTTGAAGTCCCGTCTTCGCTGCCCTGCCCTCTTTTATGCTTTGAAGTTTCTGTAGCGGTTGATTGATTTTGCGGGTAGGGTTGCTAACCCTATGCCTAACCTCCCTCTTTACTCGGGCTTAGTACCGGCTAGTAACTAATGAACTAGTTAGCCAGGCGAGGTTGAAGGTGGAGATATTATTTGATAACGAACGTTAGTGAGAATGTTGAGTGTGAGTGAATGCATCTGCGGTACTGTTGCTAGCTTTCATCTACTTCACCAAAATTCTCCCACTCTTGATTACTAAGGCCTCTGGAGCCCCAACCAAGTACACTACACTTCCGTTCACGGCTCAAACCACGAATCGGTGCTGTGCTTTAGTGTGACTACTCTGAGGCTTTTTACAAGTAAATCCCACTTTGGTTCATTTCACATGTTGAGGTAACCCATAGTTTGCTATGT
This sequence comes from Heterobilharzia americana, assembly GCA_944470555.2. Taxonomy (NCBI): domain Eukaryota; kingdom Metazoa; phylum Platyhelminthes; class Trematoda; order Strigeidida; family Schistosomatidae; genus Heterobilharzia; species Heterobilharzia americana. The sequence continues at coordinate 161,858,013 of OX104127.1, read as the reverse complement.
GGAACTCTTATCCTAGACAAACAGTACAATAAAATCGAACAAGCTCATCGGCTAACTTGTTTTCTTTGCCTAGCATCCATTCACTAAACCTTGACATTGCTCACACGGTTGTTTTACCATACATAGGTTATCTACGAAGAAAACAGTGACAAAAAACCTGTGATCTCTTGGTATCCTCCACCTTCAATGAATATCTCTTCCGGCTGTATAAAAACAAGAATGAACTTCAATGTGGTATGCTCGTACATTCACTGTCATTCAGAAGCCTCAAGAGAGGCTGCACACCAGTCCTGAAGCATCATTTAGCTTTTGATAGTTGTAAAACCCATACTATATATACTCATATTTTTGCTCGAAGTGTTCATTAAGACCGTTATTTTGTCTTCCCACAACGGAATAATGTCGTTTGCGCCTTCCAAGTCCATCAAGTACCCTGCGAGTAGTAAGTCAATCACTATGAAACCAGAAATACCCACCGTTGTGCCAATTAGGGAGTTCATGACGAAGTTAAAAGGAACTATGATAGCGGGAATCCCTGGTCGATACCACTAGTTGCTCTTACTTTAGATGGAAATTCTTCCTAGGTTCTTATATAGCTGCACGGGTTTGAGTAAAGGGGTTTGATTAGCATGACTCATCCGCTCAGGTCTTTCTTCTATAGTCACGTTGTTGTGTCACCTCACAGTAAATCCAGTCGAACGCCTCGTTCAAGAAATATGACAAAAGGCACCCAGTGGTAAGTACGCCTGTGTTCCAGAACCTGTTGAATGGCGAAACTCTGGTAGATGCACCCTAGTCAAGGTCCTAAACTTGCCTGATTTTCTCGAGTTTGTTGTACTTGAGCTCCAGTTACGCTCAGGATAATTATAGACAGAGGAATTCTGGATACAGTATTAGTTGAACCGATTCCTCTAAGGTTGTCACAATAAGACACCTCTTCCTTATAGACTAGAATGATCAGTGGAGTAAACCAGTCTGGCGGGGCTACTTATGATTCCTATACACTACTTAGTAACTCTGTTACTGTACTAAATAATTTCCTACCTTCATCCTCGAAAACTTTAGGTGGAGGGCCATCAGTTTCATCTGTCTTGCACAGTTTTAGGTTTAAAATAGCCCTCTCAACTTGGTAGAAAGTTGGAGGGCCGATATCTACGTCTCATCCAGACTCAGGCTTCATGCCGTAAAACTGAAGCGTAGCAGTGCTTCAAGGTATTCTGTGTAACATTCTAGACGTCTGTCCTAAGACGTTACCAGGGTCCTATACTTTTCGGTAACGGCTTCACTAACCATCTTCTTCTTGCAGGTATCCTCAATAATAAATGAGGGCTACCCTCCACAAATGCCTTTTCCATCTCTATCCTTCTCATCTCCTAGCACTTCTCAAGATCACTGCAAAGATTGTTGATCCCTTTATGTTTATGATGCTTTTGCTCTTCATTGTGATGAGAGGCAACTTAAACTAGTCCTGTCGAATCAGTCATCTCGGATGAGGTCGAGAAAATGAAGTCACGTTTGCTGACCTTTGGTTGTAGGTTATCAGTTACCTCTACCACTGCTTCTGAAGTATACTTCATACCATACCACGCTTCCTCAAGATGAGCATTCCTTTCACGTTAAGATAAATGCCTATCTATCTCCTCACTTTCTAATCTTCCAATACAGCACAGACCGGCTTCATTGCCGCCTGTTTCCTGCCATGAATAGGGTGCAGACATACACGTGCACTACCAACACGTGATTGGAATACAAGCAGGTATTCCAGAAAGAGCGCAATCCTCCACCGATCCTCTACAACGATGGCTTACACCAATGTGATCTATCTGTTCCCACTGTTGGTTCCAAGTTAAAGAATGTCATGTGAGACAGTGTCTCACCTTATGAATAAGGATAATGGTGGCCAGAAAAAAAGTGACTGTAGGCGAAAAATTGCAACAGACAATCACTATTGTCAGTTCATTGGCATGGGATTCCATAAATGCCACAAGATGCCTTTCCTATTTGCTTGGTTTCCCTACTTGGGCGTTAAACTCATCTGTCATTATGGCTACATCTGAACAGTTTGCTTACTGTAGCAAAGTTGACAACTTTTTATGTAATTCGTCCTTTACATCATCCTAACTGCAGTCGGTAGGTGCGTAGGTGGAGACAACGCATGGGAATACGCTAGTCTCACGATCCTTCTTAGCTTTTACAGTTCCACTCACTAGAAAAGTACACAATCGGCTATTGATGGCTATCCAGTAAAAAATTGCGATTTTTGAGTGGTAAATTGATGTTATTGTGTTTCACATAAGAATGGGCTAGTCAGTCATCTTGCACTGACTTAATAAATAAAACTGATTTGTTAGTGAAAATATTTATGACCATTTGATCGTACAATTCTTGCTCCTCACATATCGCATTCATGTTGGTCAACTTTGTCTGAAATTTATGATTTCAAATGTACCAGGCTACGATTCATGATGTGGTGATCCCGTTTTATAATTTATTACACAGTTACTTGGGAAACTGAAACTGCAACGTTTGTCCACGTCTGATGTTGTTATCTTCCATGACTTCAGATGAGCAAAATGAAACCCAATTACCAGATCATATTTGACTGTCTAAAGCATCATGCAAGTAGTAAATTAGAAATGAAATGAGGTAACATAAGATGTCCTCCAGACTCAGAACTCACTTAATAACAAAATGTACATAATATCAGTTATGGTCGGCTTTCAACTGTGGTCAGAGATGCCAGCCAGATACAACAGTTTGATCAGTAGCCTGTTTGAGTCACGAAGGCGACTGTGTTCACCTGGAGTACGCACGAGTTGTGAGCGTGAGATTTTCGAGGTCAATTCGAATCAGTCTTCAAGTATCAACAAGTGCGTATTTATTTCATACCATCCTGGTGACGAACACTAGATGCGCATTTTTAATCTGTGGACTAGATGTTGCATTCAGTAGTCAGAGTGAATGGAATTGTGTCCTCTGATACTCATAAACACAGTGAAATTATTGAACAGCTTGTTAGATTTGACTTTGAGCAATCGATGCTGAATAATATATCAGCTGTGTGGATTTGTGATACTTGTCAAATACACGGAGTGATGGTCAGCAGTGTATTCATCACTTGACGACGAGACGTATACTTCAGACAGCTGGTCCCCTACATAAATGTCAACGGAAGAGTAAGAGGAGGTAGTTCCATTGGAAACTGTGATATATTTGTGCAGTGCATTCCTCGCAATCTACGAGATCCTGATTTACAACACCAATTCAGTCAAGTGAGAGCTTCTATATGACTCAGAAACTTGGCGTGTCACGAAAAGCATTTCCAACAAACTACACATATTCATCAACAGCTGCCGCCTACGCTCCATCGATAGTGAAGATCAGATACATGGCCAGAATAATGAGAATAAGCAACGAGGAACTCACTCTGGTCTGCCAACGAATCAACCAACCAACAACCTATCATCCAACAAATATGCAGAGAAAGGAAGTGGAGATAGATTGGATTGAGCATACACTGAGAAGTCCGACTGGGGACAACACGCAACAGGTCAGGCCATAGAGTGGAATCCAAAGGTGAAACGACGAGTTGGGCGTGTGAGTTGAGGGTGACATGGATGAGGTGATGTGAGGAAGAAATGAACGCTTGTGGCAGTAGTGGCTCCAGGTTGAAATAACTTCAGAGAAGAGAGTGGAATGAAGATGTGCTACTGAAACCCTGTGTTCCACTAGGACCTCAAGGGAAACGAATAATAACAAATTCCTGGCAATCTAGTCATACACTTAATCACCAAACATGTTTATATGAATTTCAGTAAAGTATAGAACTCGTTAAAGGTGAACGGTGAATTAGTGGGTGGAGTTTTTATTTTGAATGTGGAATAATAGGTGTAGAGTGAAAGACACTATATTAGATAGATAGTGTTAAGATTTTGACTGATTCAGTATGGAAGTGTGAGTGCACCATCAGATTATATTTATGAATGCAGAAGAGAGATTTTCGTCAAACTTAAGTGTTTACGCTCATCATTTTGTGTAAGTCGGGTTGTAAGTTGAATTCAACTCAAATGTGTGATAGGTTTTATTGATTAACACGCTTGATTGTAGGGTATTCGAGCATCCATCTCCTGTGTGAGTTGAATCATTTGATTTGATTTGCTTTCTTAGCCACCTTCGAGTATGAGTTTTGTTCTTACTTGTAATTTATCGATGGATTCTCCTTATGTATTTGTAATGCTAAGTGCAGCTGGACTGTTGAAGTCAGTTGGGTGTGTCTCGATTGTTTAAATACTTGGTGTATTCGGAAGAGTATATAAGTTGCTTTTCATCTTTAACCTTCACTAATGCCGCATCGAATATTTTGAAGATGGTTAACTTATGTGATTTCCAAGCAAGTACATCTCCTTAGATCTTGACATTTGTTGTCAGTGCTTGTTAAACTATGTCTCAGTATTCTTTCTAAGTGAATATCTTCATGTTCATGATGGATGAAATCGAAGGAATAGAGAGACAATTTTTTATGAATTTTGGTGACTTTGTATCGTATTATTGAATTTCATCAATAGCAGACAGATTAATTTCGATGGGATTATTTTGAATAATGATGGAAGTACTAGGTGATTTGTTTAAATGTTAAATGAACAGCGGAAGGCATAATATTAATATACCTATTGTAATCACTATTTGTCTGAAGCTGTTGAGATACAGTGGATTTGACTGAATTCCTAGTAGTTAGGAGTTATCTAAGGGAATGACTGAGTAATATAATTTGTTTTCATTTTTCTAATGTACTCTTTACTTTCTCACTCAAAGTAGTCATTTAGATGCTATGTGAAAAATTATGATCTGCTTGATTTTTAATCTGTTCTACTTGTAAGGGGTCCTATGTATTTATTATGTGAAGAGAATATAGTGCATACCTTTTTGAAATGTTTCAATAGTGTTAATAGTATTCTAGCCATTGTTATAATTATCATCATATGAATTTATGTTCCATAAGTTAAAGTGTATGAATACCATTTAAAACCAATTGTTTTAAAACAAATGAATGTATTCGAAGTAGGGTTTTTGCCTTATTATGATCAATTTTCAGTCGTGCATATTGTATATTACGTTAGCACTAGGTCAGGTTGTTCATTGAGTATGCAGAAGTGAACAAAGGGAATCAGTGATACTTAATTCATCGAAAAAAACTTAAGTAGGATTGAATGTATGCAGAGACAATGGGTGGCGGTTGTGGTATATCGTGAGCTAATAGGAGTTGTAGATATGAACGATTGGATTGTGACGCAGTGGGTAGCTCAATGGTAAGGTGGTGGCCACTGAACCTGAAGAAGTTGGGTTCTATGCCTGTGGGGGTGTGTGTGTGTGGGGTCGTGAGTGCTCACCGCTGAGGAGTTCCATACTAGTCGGACGAAACAGCTGTTCAGTGCTCCCAGGTTTCCATTGTCCCTACCACTGATATCAATCTATGATGAACAACAACTTGAAATATTTCCAAATTCTCACAACTGCCTCAAAATTCAATGAACTTGTTTGTTTACTTTGATCGTTTTGTCAACACAATTCAGATCCACGTCTGTCAGGTAGTCTCATATACCTTCTCCTAATATGTATGACTATTCACTATGGGTTTTCATGAATCCTGTTTGCTTATAGGAAAACTGATAAAATAGTTGCCTTTAGTTTAGAAATAGATTTTATTCTTTATTGAGAAATTGAAGGTTATTTTATGCTCTAAATTAGTATCCTCTAGTTCAGATGTTGTATTCAAGTAGAATACAGGATTTACTTTCACTCTAAGAAGGATAATAACCATTATAAATCGTCCTTGGAAAACCTCTTCTCCACATTGATCAATAATTCAAACTTATATTTTGCATGTCTTACTTGAAGATGGCTCCCTTTACCATCTTTAATGAATGTTAATAACAACTTTTATTTTTGAGACAGTATTCGTTACGGACTAACATCAGTTGGATAAGCACTGAAAGCCTAGGAGTACTGGATACCTGATTCATCCTAGTTTAGCACTTTTCGCCAGTAGGTACCCACAACCCATCTAGAGGTCGGACTTAGAACCTTCAGGTTTTATGGCGAACTCGTTAACCATTCAGCCACTGGGTCGGACTTTAATGGTCCACAGTTCGCTTAGAATTAAAATTCTCATTAACCTAGAAATATACTACTTCATAGTGCTCATTAGTAATATACTTCGAGATGGCTATTCTAAAGTTCTAATGAGAAATTGTGACCTATGAGGTCAACTAGTTGGAAGTGAAGCAGATGCCAGGTGAAGTGGATAGTTGTGTTCTAGTGCGAAATGACAGTATTAGGTAACTATAGACCGCTAGTTCGGTCAATGATGAAGTCGTAGGTGCATACTACTAAGGAGTTTCGTACTAGAATGAAATAGCTGTCAGGTTTCCAACAGTCCACCAATGCATATCAGTTCATGATGAATACTACCTCAAAAGTAAAATCTCCATTAAAGTTAAAATAACTTTTATCTTAGAAATTTCGTTCTTAATATAATCAGAATTTGTAAAAGAATATCAAATATGTGGTAAACTATAGTGAAATTTGAGTTATGTCTTCATCAATATAGGTGTAAAACATGGGGACTGGGGTAGAATTTAATTCCATATTCGATTTGTTTATTTGATTGATAACACACAGTGACTGATCTAGTATGATTTACTTGATGACATCTCGAGCATAAATCAGCATTACTCTAAACCTATCAAGTAACCACACACAACTTCCGACATTTGATTTCTACAGTTATGTCACCTCATGTGATTTGTTTTTGTTGGTAGTAAAATTTTCCATATCTCTGGTATAGGTGCCTCATTATTCTTATAACATATGTTGAGTGTTGATTCAATGATGAAAGATTCAGTAATCTCTCTCTCTCTCCATCTAATTATATTGGACTTAAGTACAGTGGTTGTATCCCACCCTATTGTGTGGAGTTGTATGTTAATGCATGCATAGAAATAGCCGAGTTGTTTTTCCAGATTATTGATCGTATTTAGGTATGTTATTCAATATTTAGATAAATTCCTATGTTCGGCTATTCTAACTGACCCCGACCGACTAGTTTGATCTATGTACTTGACCTGGCTTACAGTCATTACATGGAATTTGATAGATTAGATTATTTTGCTTAATTGGTTCTATCGGATCCTTAAACCAGCTGACAAAGTTTATCTCTTAGTGAATTACTAGGTTTAAATGCCAACCTAATTCCAGCTCTGTTGAGGATTCTATGTGCAGTTTCTGAGGTACCCTCCTTATAGGGTAATACAATGGAGGCTGTGAACTCCTTTTTACTCGTGTTGTCGTTATTAGTCGCACCCGTGTGACTGTTGTTTTTTCGTTTTTTGTATGTCCGTAAGAATTTCCTGATAAACTGCGAAGGATAATTATTAACTAGTAGCGCTTCTTTTACATGTTTCAATTCCTTGTTTAGGTTATTGCTCTGACTAGTCAGTTTTCTAGCTCTATCATTTAGACATTTGACTAATCCTGCCTTCACTGACTGACATTGGATGAGATGATTTGAAGTCTAGATACCTGTTGGAATATGTCGGTTTTCTGTAGACGGTAGTATCCAAACCACTGTCTGTCCTTCATTTTATCCTCCAATCCAACATGGGTAATTCTCCTTGTTCATTTTCTACCTCCACGTAGGTGAATTGGATTACGTTTACTACTGAGTTTATATGTATGAGGAAAGTGTTGACATGTTCCGATTTCAACACAGTAAATGTGTCATCCACATATCACCACCATATTTTTGGTGTAGGACTAAACGTTTGTAAATCCATGTTTTCCCAACTATGCATCAATATATTTGCTACGATTGGGGATATTGATGATCCCATTGCTACTCCTTCTGTTTGTCTGTATACTTTGTCATGAAACTTGAAGACTGTGGAAGTCAGAGACAACTGTGTGCCAAGTATGATTACACCAACCGATATCTTAGTTCTGTGAGTAAGTTCTAAGCCAATATTTAGTTGATTTCTGATTGCCTCCAGTGCCATATTGATTGGTGCATTGATTGTTACATCGAAGCTTACCATTTTTTCATCCTCTTCTATGTGTAAGTCATTAAGCCTTAGTTGTAACTCGTAAGAGTTTATTAGTCAGATTTCAATGATTCATAATTTTCTCTGATACAATACAAGTAATTATTGACCAAGGCTGTTTTAACATCTTCATAAAGTAAGTGGGCATTCTAAATGTTTAACTTTATTCTAAGCATAAACAAGATAAATTATACAAAGTTATAAAATAAAACATTTATAGATGGTAAGAAAATGTTTTCATTATAACTCGGACAATAGATACTGTAGGCAGCTTATAATCTTATTCAATATGTCTATGATTACAAGCAAATTTTTGAACATTTCCATATATTTCCTTTTATCCTGTTAGTTATTTTGCATTGTTCTTCCTTAGTCATCATTACATTATCATATGTTCATATTGCCTATCTTAGGTATTCAAATAGCGATATCAGTAGACATACACAAACAAACAAACAAAATAGTATTGTATATTTCATTTTATTGATCATTGAATTCAATGAAAACTTATGCATAGAGTGTAGATAGATAGCTTAAAATGATATTATTGGGTTGTTATCTTTTACAAAGATTCACTAAATAACAAACTACAAGAAGGAATGTAAAATGAAAAACATGATAGAAATCACATGATATATAGAGAGAAAAAGTATGAAAAACTTGAAGTGTCAAACTTACTGATTCTTCAAAGCACTTTTAGTTATTCATACAGGAGCTTATATATGATTAGTGGATGATTAGTTCGATCCAATCAACCATGGAAATTCACAAGCTGTATCATCAAAACCTACATTGTTTTTATCGTACAACAAGTGGCTATTGTCACTCAATGGTTTAGTGAATAATGCTTTGGTGTTCGAGATGACTGTTCCTGGACTCGAGTCTAAGTAGAAAATAACATCAATCACTGAAAGACAAGTACATTCAGCTGACAAGTCCTAAATAAGAGGGATCGCATATCCTGGTAGCCACTATTTATGATTAATGTATCATTGTTATCCTTATCTCTACCGTATCAAGTTTATTTGTCTCACCTGTTTATAGTATCAACATGGTGATGGCCATAGAGAAGAAGAAACTCAGTACATACTTCGATAACCGACAATATAGAATCAAGTTGACCTTAATTTCTTCTTCAAGACTTCATAATTTCTATTCTACATTGTATCAAGTTGGTATTCATCATGGATTGACATCAGATAGAGGAACAATGGAAATCTGGGAGCACTGAATAGCTGCTTGATTCTAAGTCGGGAACTGACAGAAGTAGGAAATGTGAACCATTGGATTCCGAGCCAGTGGTTCAATGGTAACGTGGTGTCCACGGAACTTGAAGGTCCTGAGTTCGATCCTTGGTGGTGCTGGGTAATGGAGGCCCCCTGTTAAGGAGTCCCATAGTAGTCAGATGAAACAGCTGTCCAGTGCTCCCTGGTTTCCAATGTTCCTCTACCTGATATCGTTCCATAATAAAATGTCTACAAAACCTCCAGATATTCTTTTAATGATTCAATCACACCCGGAGATCAACTTCTTCCAAGACATTCATAACAACTATGGTCTAACACCATGTAATAGGGACATGGAGAAACTGTAAATAGTACAGTCTTGTTTGAATGAAGGTGATTTAATAGTTAGTTGACTAGGTAGGAAAAACGCTGCTCCACATTAATCTGTAAACTATAAAGTGGAACAAAAAGGATAGTAATAATAATAATAATTCACTTTATTCCAAACAATTTGTGGTACAATTTGGAATTCTCAACGTAATATATATTGCAATAACAACAAAATATATCTGTATATAAATGCTACTTTGCAGCCTTTTGAATTGTTGAATTATAAAAATTTATGAGAAGAATATTAAAAACGAGAAAATTTTGCATTGTAAGTTAAATTATTGAAATGAGATTTTTAACTGTCACAAAGTTGATGTGTGATTTCTGTTCTAACACTTTTTTCCTCACAAAATATAAGTGCAAGGTAAGGTACAGTCGAATTCTTATACTTAGCTGTACGAGCATACAGTCTTATGTAGTTTATCCTTGTCCTCCTTGAGGAGATACATGGAGAGAGCTGTAAATGAAGTGGATGCTCACTGTCAGTTAAAATTTCTGTAGCTAGTAGCTTGCAGGAATTTATATGTCGATCAACTACAGTGTTAATCAGTTGAGCCAGAGACACACCACTCACCCTGCTGACGGTCTTCAAAGCCCTACGCAACATAACATAGTCCTTCTTAAGAAGACCAGGAAAGATTAATGGGGAACAATATAGAAGAATAGGTAAAATGCAGGAATTAGTAAATTGTAAAAGAAGCAGTTGAGTTATACCAGAAAGCCTCAATTTTTTTGCGTAATAAGTTAAACGAAAGATTTTTTTACAAGTCAATAAAATATGGGACGACCAACAAAGGTCAGAAGTAAAACGCAACCCAAGATAGTTCACACTCGATTTACTTTCTGCAGAAATACCATTGATGTAGCAGGCGTCATGAGACTTAAGCAGCTCACATAAGTCTTGTTTACGCCTGAGGCTAAAATTAACAGTCTGACATTTAGAGGGGTTTAGTTTGAGACCATTTGAAAGAGACCATTTACCAACTTCAGACAAGAATTCATTTAATTTTAAGCAATCCAAAGAAGAGTTTACTGGAATAGAAATCGTCAGGTCGTCAGCATACTTGATAAAATTAGTTTCAACAGAATAAGGCAAATCATGCAAAAAAAAGGAAAACAGAAAAGGAGAAAGTACAGCAACTTGAGGCACACCAGCTTCAGTAAGCAATGAAGTCGAGTGCATCCTTTATCAATAGTGTACTGTTTCCTTTCAGGAAAATAAGAATGCAGCCATTTTGTAACCCATGGATCAGTGTGAGCTATGGCAAGCTTATTTAACAAAAGTGGTCTAGGAACAGAGTCAAAGGCTGATGAGTAATCCAAAAAGGCACAACGGACATACTTAACACCTTTGTTGAGACTAGAAACTATATTATGATGCAAGACAGTGGCTGCATCTAAAGTACTCCTCCGGTGTTTGTAAACAAACTGTTTTGGATCTCTGAAGGCCATCAATGAAGGCTCAATCACAAGCAGAAGTAATTTCTCCATTGCCTTCAGAAAAAGAGATTTCATAGCGATAGGTCGAAAAGCAACATCTGATCCAGAAGATGGCTTAGGCACAGGTACAATTTTTATCTGCTTCCAAGCAGTGGGTATTATGTTTTTAGAGAACGATACATTGAAGATATCTGTAAGTGGATGACACAAAATATCTGCACATTTTCTAAATGTGATACTAAAAACACCATCAGGAAGTAAACTTTGGGAAGGATTCAAAGACTTTAGACATTTAAATACATCATTTGTATCGAAACCTGGAAAGAAGCTATCCACTTGATTTTGTACATTAGGAAGGGTGAAATTAGCTTGCCGACGTATAAATGACTTGTTTAACGCACAGACATCTGAACGAGTTTGTGTTGTCATCTGTTTTTTACCAGTAAGCTCTTTAAATAATTTCCACATATTAGAAGAGTTCTTACACGATAAGAACTTCTCGTTGTATATGGTATTAAGACGTTGTATTTCAGACTTAATTAGTCAGTTAAGCCTTTTAACGCCAGGATCACAACAGTCTGTGTCTGCGTTATTTTAGTTGTTTATAAAATTTCCTTCTGGACAGTTATTTATTCTATTTTGACATCAATAAATAGTGGCGTAGAATTTACTATCATATTGTAAATCTTAGAAAAAAAATCGCTTGAGAATTATCTGTTTCGTAAAGCAAAGAGTAAAAGCATTATGCGATGAAGTGAATTCATTTAGTATACTCTGAATCTTCCACATTCACGCTAAATCTAAGTTTGTGAATGGCAAGTTGTCATTGTCCAGTATAAACTTATTTGAAGCATTTTACTAACATCAAATGGACATCAACATTTATGGAAACTTTATCAGTCATCTGATCTTAAATTTACCTATGTCCATGTGTTAAAAAGAAGAGAGAAAATGGATGTGAAGGAGAGAATGCCTATTGTCGGTTATTGGGACGGTACTCGTTAGATATGATAAACCTTGCACTAAAACAGCCATTTTGCAAAATGTGCTTCGTTTCCTCTTCTGCTTCTCACTTGATCTACTCTATATACATTCTTATTAGCAACACTCACTGTAATACGCCTGCTTTATCCCTTGCGTTGCTCTTGGCAGAATCCTTACCCATTGCCGGTAATTCCCTATGATTTCTGCCACCCTCTCAACATATATTACTTATATACATTCTTATCAGCGACACCCACTAAAATCCCCCCCCACCATCACTTAAAACATATCAAATAACTTATACTAGCGACTGAAAGCTTATTGTACACAACTGAAGACTCGTTTGGTATCTTCCAGGCTGCGTCTTCTATGGCGCCGTCGAGATATCTCTATTAAGGGACACGTATACTGCGCTGTAACCTGTTCTGTCCCGTTACATGGCTGTGAGACATAGCTGTTGAAAGTAGAAGATGTGAAGCGATTATTAGGTTTTAATCAAAGATGTCTTCGTAGTATTGTTTGCATTTGGTGAAATCACAGTGTGAACAATGCTGAAATCAGATAGGCTAGTTAGTTGATGAGGTTGTGAACTTTTATCAGCTGAGATGGCATGGATATGTAGTATGCATGCCCATTCATCACCTACGTTGACGTGCTATGCTACAGGAGGTTGGATTCGGTTGAAAGATAACCAAGATGACCATATCACGACGTGGGACTAGTCTATGAAGTTCCTAACTATTGGTCTCAGCCGCATTGTGACATGCAGATTGCCTGGTTGGGGTCCACAAGACAATTAGAATAAGGGGTTGAGGATTAACTCTCGATGACTTAGATAGAAATTGGTCACGATGGAAGAGATACATTCACTTTTATCTTCAGTTTATTTATTCTCTTACACAACGTCTTCTTGCTTGATATCACTCGGTCTCTATCCATATGATCTTTGTGTACTACTGTGAAGTTTTACAACTTGAACCAACGCAACTACGTCTAAGGTTCTGTGTTGATTTCATCAATCAATTAGTTCGTACACATAGTTTTAAATTTAGTGTGTATACAGAAGATTCTAAGCATACAAAATGAGTTGAATTCATTGCATAATGTTAGTTTTTTTAATGAAAATTAGCAAAATACTTTTCATTTTTTGAAAACTGGAATTGTTTCGCATAAAAGTTGTTTTCTAATCTCTTCAATAACGTAAAAATTTTCATTGTTGTTGACCAGACAATCTCAGACAGCCTTGTCTTATCAACTAATCTTCATACAATCAGGAGATATACCCGTTGTATGGTGAAAATCAACTGAACGTACTTCAAGTTTGTTTTTTTTATTTTTGTTACAGAGTAAACAGATAAGATTCATTAACATTAAGATTAGGAAGTGGACATATAAGATTTTCTTTCGAACAAAACAAAGTCATTTTTAACTTTTATGAAAATCATACTCTAGTAGAAATCAGCTTATAGCCTTTTGAAAAGAAACAATCGAAGTACGTTATGCTTCTCTATTCGTCAGTGGAGATGGAATGTTGTAATAGTCAACCTTCACATATTTCATTTTAGTTGATTAACAGGCTAGAATTAGGATATTTTTAAGGAGAGTTCTACTCAAACTTTTGGCTCAGCTCCCGGTTCCATGTTTGAATTTGTCTGTTCAGACGTCACGATTCTAAAAACTTAGGTAAGTTGGTCCCCTTACCGAAATAGGTGTAAAGCTTGGCCACTGTGGCAGAATTTCCATATTAGATTTGTTTATTTAATTTATAACACAAAGTGATGTAGTATTATTTGCCTAATGACGTATCCAGTATAAATTAATATTGCTCATTATCATATCAAACCAAGTAATGACACAGCGATTCACAATGAAAAGCACAGTAATGCCTTTGAGGTGAAGTGAAGACAGGAGCGAGATATGGTTGCCTGCTGTCACCCATCATCTTCGTGATTGTAATTGACTGAACTGGACTGGATCATGTAACAAACTGTGAGGAGCAAGAAGATGGGTATACGCTGTTTGACCGACGAAAAACCCTAGAAGATTTGGATTGAGAGACTTGGCTCGTGCATGTCGATCCGGTGAACAAAGATTCAGTAATCAATCTCTCTCTTCGCCTTATTATAGTGGACTTAGGTACAGTGGTTTTAGTACCTGAATTGCAATAGCCGAGTGCTTTTCTAGATTACTGATCTTATTTGGGTCTGTCATTCTATAATTACCGAAATTTCCATGTTCCGCTATTCTAAATAACCCCAAACGGCTAGTTTAACCTATGTACTTGACTTCTCAGTCATTACATGGAATTTGATGGATTATATTATCTTACTGAATTGGTTCTATCGGATCGTTAAGCCAGCCGACAAAGCTTATCTCTAAGTGAGTTTGTAGGTCCCAGTTTCCCCGTAATTCAAGCTTTGTTGAAGATCCTACGTGAAGTTCCTTATATACCTTCCTTATAGGGTAACGCAAGGGAGTCTGGGAACTTCTTTCTGCTTGTCTCTTTATTGAGCACGAATCACCTATAGCAACACAACTATATGAAAACAAATACCCTTGTCAGAACCTTTTAGGTAATTAGCAGGCTGGAATGAAGTTTTTCTAACTTACAGTGTGTATAGAAAACTTCTGAAAACTGCACTTTATGTTTTAATGGATTGCTGCACAGATATATAAGTCTTTGGAAAACAGATAAAATCTCTTCCTCAGTGATAACAAATTCTTTTTCCACCCTTTAGCTGTAAGCTGATTGTGAAACAAACTATTTCTTAAATAATTGTTTGCGCAAGTATGGTATCAAACTGTTGTCGAATTACCAACTTCTATATTAAAAATATCCTTGCGCATTTCGCGCTAATTTCAAGATTTCCTTCCGGGTAGGCTCTTTTATTCTACCTGGATTTCAGTGGGGAAAAAAGTTAATTTATTAGCTGTTCTTTAGTCTCCACTGTCCAAATTAGTATTTTTTAAAATTATTATTTGTCCCTTGGGTTCCTAGTGGAGCATATGGTTCTAGTAGCACGTCTGCATTCCACTCTCTTCTCTGCAATCTTTTCAACCTGGCTCCACGACAGCCCACAAGCTTTCATGTCTTCCTCATACAATCTCCTCCATATCACCCTCACCTCGGACGCCCAACTCGTCGTTTCTCATCTGGGTTCCACCCGAGCGACTGGCCTGGCACGTGATGTCTCCGAATGGTCTTCTTAGTACATGCCCAATCCACCTCCACTTCTTTCTGCATATTTGTTGGGCGATGGGTTCTTGGTTGGTTCGTTGGCAGGCCAGTGTTCCTTGTTGCTTATTGTTTTTGGTCATCTGAGCTTCAGTAATGAGCCAGCGTAGGCAGTTATTGATAAATATCTGTAGCTTGTTGGAAGTGCTTTTCGTGACGCGCCAAGTCTCTCAACAGTCACATGGAAGCAGTGACTTGACTGGGATTAGTGTTGAAAATGCGGATCTTGTTCTTTATACTGAAAGCAGATCTCCACACTGATTTCATATTAATGCAGGTAGGCCTGTCTTGCTGTCTTTTCCGATTTTGGATTTAACGTCTTCGTCTGTGACTGTGTCGTCTGTAGTTGAAACGACGCTGCCTAGATAGGTGAAAGAAGCTACTTCCTTTAAGTTCCTCTCGTTGATGGTGATTGGTGCTTGTTGTTTATCTTGCTGATGATTGGGTATCTTCATCACCTCTGTCTTCTCTACATTCACTTGAAGTCCCGTCTTCTCTGCCTCTTCTGTCAACTTGTCAATTTTTGCTTGTGGATTTTCGAGTTTGTGCGACATTAGACACAAATCACCAGTGGCGAAATTCAGATCTTCTAGGACCTTTCTCCAGTCCAGTGTATCCCCCTCTTCTTGCTCCTCACTGTTTGTTGCATGATCCAGTCCACCAAAATCAGGAACCGAATTAGCGTTGGGTTTTGTTTACTCCTAAGACGTGAAGAAAAACCCTGATTGTTCTAAGGGTAATCAGTAAAATAGTGAGATTTCTTTGTTTTAAATCCTGGTATCTACAGTTTTGTCTCCAGGCCTAAACGGTAGGTATCTGAAATAAACCAGTGTCAATAATGGTATCTCACCATTAACTGAAACCTAGCCTGACTATAAATGCTTCGAATAATTCTGATGAATTTTAGTATTATAAGGGCTGACCTCCCTTTTTGGTATGAGAAATAAATTAACCACTTTCAATCCACCCATACAAGGTATATACACTAAGTGACGCTAAAATTTGATCAGCAGATGAATCTCCTAGCCTAGTTGATAGAGCAATAATCCGGTGATCCAAGAGCGACTGATTCAAAATCTATCACTACTCAGGTCTATATTTCACTACGACACTACTCTACAATAGCAAACAGTCTGGATAATAATAATATATGACGCTTCTCCTCTCTTATTTAGCTCAAAATGGAATGAAGTAAGAAGACCTGTTCAAGCAGGCAGTTTGATAACGGGGAACGGTAAGATACGTACTATGGATTCTCATGACAACCAACCAAATATCTTGGTGATTGTAATAAATCTAACAGCTAGTCAACAGACAGGTCGTGTAGCTGATTTGACACTCTACCGATCACGTGACACGTAGTCCAGTGCTTCGAATTCTGTTGCAAATAAGGCTCTCTCTCTCTTCAGTCAGCAACCAGTATTAGTATACACATGTAGTTAGGGTATATCTGTTTAGTTAGTAAATGGAATTTCTTCCCTCTCTCATGAGGTTTTATTGCTTTACATTCCCCCTACTTTTTGATTTTTAATACCCTACATAGTCTGAATTCAAGCACTATATCGTTTGATTACCTAACAGTATTAAGGAAATGTTTCTTTCACTCTATACGAAAGAATATCTACATCAACGTTAAAATAATTGAGACTTTAAGGAGAACAATGGCAAGAATTCTATTTGGTGCAATAATTAGGCTTAGTATGTCAAATCTGTTATTAGTAAATAAGTCACCAAATTCCCTATTATCAATTATTTTACCTTCGAGTGAGTAAATTTATTCAGGAATGTCATAAATAACTGTAGAGTTCATTAGAAAAACAATTCACTTCAATGAAACCACTTTTATTTTTATGATTTGACTACCTAAGATGGCATCTGTAGTTTGTCAGACTAGTACTGGGTGATGATTGAAGGTGAGATGAAAATCTCGACCGTGGTCGGATTCGAATTTAACTTGTCAATTGAGCAGTGGTCAAACCTTTTTTTCAAATCTAGAAAGGATATTTGTTAAGGCATTTTTGATCTATGACAACTGATTGTAAATGTTTCGAAGAACACCGGCCTAGTAACTCATTTATATCTGGTTTGAATCCGATCACAAATAAATAGTCATTTTTCACCTTCAATCATCACTACATATTAGTAACACCAACCTTCTAAACCAAAGCCATATCAAATAGTCTCAATGAATATGTAATCACCGAAATGACTGACTTTGACACTATTTACTAAGCGAAAAAGTGATACACTTTTGGATCGCAGAAGTTTTCAAGTAGGATTTCTTGTGACCTTGAGCATACTCGATAATTGTCATAATATGTAATATTGAAAGGGTTGTGGGGATTTGGAAATATTTCACATTGTTGTTTATCGTAGACTGACATCAGTTGGAGGAATAAAGGAAACCTGGGAGCACTGGAGAGCTGTTTCGTCCAGCTAGTATGGGACTCCTTAGCAGTGCGCACCCATGACCCCACCAGGGATCGAAACACGAGACCTTCAGGTTCCGTGGCCACCACGTTACCATTGAACCACCATTGTTCCTCCAACTGATGTCGGTCAGTCTACGATGAATAACAACCTGAAATATTATGTAATAACCTAATTAAGATTAGGAAGTAAAACAGCCTTATATGACGTGAATTCAGTGATTTCATGGACAAAATGTTTGATTTTCAGCATATTCGACTGATTTGCTTAGTTGGTTAACGTATATCAATCACCCTTCTGACATTATATAGGCTAGATCTAAGCGTAATTACATCCTACTCATCTGCAGAATGTAATTCGAAGACACAGATTATCTGAAAAAGTAATATATTGGCTCTATACATTTCGAGCAAACTGATCACACACTAACTTGTTAAGGAATCTTATATGAAGACTGAAAGTGGGACAGAGACACATGACACAAATAAATTTAATAATGATAAAAGTAATGAACGGCATATGATAAGATTTGAAGGGAACGAAGGCAATACGATAAGATAACCATTACTAGGGTAGGTTTAACACAAAGATAAAAACGGTTTTAAAATGCACGATGGGGTCTTAAGTGTTCGAATCGCTATTGTTTCAGTATTAATCCTGTGATATTTTGCAATGGATGATGATGATTGTCTGCCAGCTGCGCTTATCGATGTTTGTTATCTTGTGGCCATTTTAACACATATACCATTACCCTCAAGTGGATATCTCGATTAGTCCTCCTATATATGTGAGTCCACATACACATGCAAAGTGGTACAGGTAGTGGGACTTGACGTAATCGTTTATACTGTGTTGAGGTTTGTATTGTAACATTTGTTCGGTCTCCTCAAATACAATAGGCTAAGCTGCATAGTATATTTTTTCTAATGGTAGACCTTAGCCTTCGTTTTAAAATTACACTATAGATTCCCCTCTATATGGTAGGGCGATTTAAAAGTATTGCTTCGGAGACGGGAACAAAGTGGGTTTCAACGTTGGCTGATTTTTGTAACTATTTATGAACTTCAATGGATGGCCATTTCCCACTGATTTTTCTGTTAGTATTTCAATGTCATCATTCATTGAGTCTTATAAACAGATACGCCGGATCCTGTAAAATGCTTTAACAAGTAAATGTGTGATTAGATTGTTCAAAATTGTATACCGTAAATACATCACATTTCTCAGATATTCTACGTCTTATAATTATTATATATTATAATTTTATTTTTCCCTTGGGTTCCTAATGGAACATAGGGTTTCAGTATCACGCCTCCATTCCACTCTCTTCTCAGAAGTCTTTTCAACCTGGCACCACGACTGCTCACAAGCTTTCATGTCTTTCTCACATTATCTCCATGTCATCCTCGCCCCGGAAAATTAACTCATCGTCGGCGCGTGATGTCCAATCCAATCCATCTCCACTTTCTTCTTCTATATACTTGTTGGGCGATAGGTTCTTGGTTGCTTCGTTCATAACTGCTTATACTTTCTGGCCATCTGATCTTGAGTATCGATTGAGCTTAGGTGGGCAGCTGTTGATATATGTGTGCAGTTTGTTGGAAATGCTTTTCGTGACGCGTCAAGTTTCTGAACCATATAACAGCACTGACTTGACTAGATTGGTGTTAAAAATCCGGATGTTGTTCTTTGTGTTGAGTGCAGTACGTCTTATAATTGCGCTATCCATATTCATAAACGGTAATAGTTGTTTGAAATTCCTACTAATCTATTAATTGAAATGTCACGAACTGGGGAATTTGTTTACGTGCTAATTTCTCTTTAACATGGTATATTCCTTCATTAACAGTAACTCAGTAGTGGCTAGTTCGAATCCTGGCACGATCCAAACTTTCATTTCAACTTCAATCATCACACAGCATCAATACAAGTCTATCAAACCACAGGTATCTCAAATAGTCAAACTGATAATCATACTTATATTTTGAAAAGCTAGTGAGTACATCGAAAGACAATATCGGGTTACATAGACGCGACTTCGACACGTCAGATATAGGAATTATAAAAAACACAATGTAATAGGAGAGTAAAATTGTGTAAAATATGAAAAGAAATTACTTCAAGCAGTTGTAAATTTCGTGTTTGCTTACCTTGACGTTCAAAATCAACACACAATAACATACTACTTATTAGTAGATCAACAAAAAATACTAATTATCTAACTGATCCTGAAATGAATCACTACCAGATGCCAGTAAAAATTGCCAGTGCTAGGAGTCTGGCACAGAAGTACATCAGTTCAAGTTGCCACACTTCATAACAGTATGCAAAAAATAAGTGGGTAAAAAAACAAGTCACTTCAGAGTAGACAAACGTTTATGGAGGGAGAAAAGACTCAAAAGAAGTAGGTTAGTCAAAATGCTAAAACTTTATAAGACATCAGACATTTCAGTCACTGTGACTGATATTTACCTATGTCAAATAAGGTCTCCAACCATTTTTTTCTGTCATCTGGATAACCATAAATAAATAGTCTACCCCTCCCTGTATGCCTGAGCCCAATAATCAGAGACTCCGTAAACTAGTACCATAGCTTCATTTGGCTACCCTCATCCTTCTCCCATCACAACCATGCTTGAGCTAACATTGAATGTCGAGGTTGGAGGTGGCTGAATATGAGTAGCAAACGTCTTAGACACAGATCGGTGAAGTTTGGCAACCTCGTTGACTAACCTTCTTGTCTAGCACTATTCACTCAACTTTGACATAGTTCACACGGTGGTTCCATCATACACCAGCTATGCTGTGAATGCACGTGTGGTCAAAGATCAATAATCTCTTCACGACTACTGTAAGCTGACGTGTCTCACAGACGTATGAAAAAGGTAGAACTGACTGTAGTGCAATATACTCGTTTTTTAACAGGTAGTCGGTTATCTCGTGGACGACAGGAATGACGGAATTGGCCAAATGCTAAACGGGACTTTTGTAATCTGAATTGGGATCACGTCAGCAACCAACGCGTTCGATCTTTAGCAAACAAGTGGAGTGATCAACACATCCCGTCATGTCGCTCTCTATCATTAACCTGAGAGTGACTGAAAACCAATCTTGAAGCGTAATCTTACGTTTGACAGGTTTATGCTCAAGGCGCTAAGAAGATCCCACATTTTAACTGTTGTCTGCATAATACAAGTCAACCAGGTGCCCTGACAGGGAATGGATGGATCTCAATAAGTATGGAGATACCTGAGTCAGTGTCCATTAGTGTGTGTATAACAAAGTGAAACAGCTTCAGTAACATCAGGCCCCTCCCCCCTGTCACATAAAAAATTAAGATTGTAGCACCTCATGAGCTAATCTGAAAGGGTTACTGAGCATAGGAGAAACAGAAAGTAGGGATGTTATTCACAATTCATTTGCAACTATAATAGGCACTGGAATTATCAGTTCACCAGAATCCAAAGTGTGACTAAGACTTCGATGTTATAGGGTAAGGGCTATTAGTGACTGCTGTACATTATCACCTAGGTTCAGTTGTTTTGTTTACAGCTGCTTTCAGACTTTACTAAGATGGTTTCTGAGACTGCCAACATCCACAAATTACATTAGAAATGAAATAAACTCTGTTGGTTTATATTTCTTAAAGATTATGTTAGCGTAAATACTGTAATGATTTGACCAATAAATATGTCTTATATGTATAATCGCATAATTACAACATGACTATCTTAAACTTCATCTCATTCATGTCAGTATCTAATTTGATATAAAGTTTATATTCGTCACGGACTGACATCAGCTGGAGAACAGCTAAACCTCTTGGAGTACTAGATGACCATTTCGTCTTAGTATGTGGAATCCTCAGCACTGTGCACTCAATGACCTCAACAGGGATCGAACCCAGGGATGTCAGACTCAGAGGTCAACACGTTGTCAACCAGCCACTGGGTCGGGATGCAATGGTCATTATTTTGGTCCTTCTATTAGCTTGCGATATGGCGTCACCTTCGCCCAAGTACCAGTCCTTACATGCGACTTGGTTCGTCACACAAGTCATGAATTTTCATTCGAAATTCCAGATAAGATTCCCACAGCCTATAGGTTCAAGTTTCGATCCCAGGTGGGGTCATGAGTGCCCAATGCTGAAGAGTCGTACGCTTAAAAGAAACGGTTATCTAATACTTCTAGGATCTCAATGGTTCTCCATACTGACGTCAGTCTGTGAAATCCCTAAAATGTGTGTGTGTGTGTATGTTCTACATCATTAGTAGGATTCCAATTCCCATTAAATATTCATAAAGTAAGCTGTATCCCTATGTTGTACAGGCTTATTTCCCAAATCATGGTTACCAACGTAGTGAGAGACTAACCTTAATCTCCTTCTGATATTCTGTGTCTATGAGGTCTCTGGAGATTTCACTGGTTAGAATCCTATTTCCTTTTAAGCACAGTTTCTTGGCGATACGCTCAGAGAATAGAATAGACGCGCTCATCCCAGTCCTTCCAATGTAACTATTCAAGGAATACAATAAGTAAACTGACAATTTTGTTTCAGTCAATAAAGATAAAGTAAATTTTTCTTAGATCCACTTGTTTGCTTGAATATTTCCACTCAAGGAAATCAGTCTCTGAACTGTTTCAAAGCATTTTTCATCAATAAATTAACATATAACTTTTTTGACTTATTTTCAGGTATTTAACTGAAAAAGCGACAGCTTCATTGCAGGAAGCCGATGAATATGGTCGTCTACCTATACATGTTGCTGCTGTATTTGGTCAACCAGTAATTTTGTCTTATCTTATACGTGTCTTATCTACTCATCTTCATCCAGCCTCCGTTCCAAGTCAGTTTTTATCTGCATTAAATGACGATAGAGAATGCTCTATTGAAGAAGAAGAAGAAGAAGAAGACGGCAATGAAGCAGGTGGTCTAGTTAATATCAGTCACAAACCAGATAGAAATAAACTTCAGTCAAAATTATGTACACCTGATAAAGATTGTCCAATGAGTTTTCAACCGAGTGTTTTAAAAACAGTCGCAGCTGCAAATTATCTAGATATGAACCATTGGACACCTTTACATCATGCTAGTTGTGAAGATGCTGTAAACTATTATCATGATTGTTTGAAAATTCTATTAGATAATGGTGCTGATCCAATGTTGCCTACATCACAAGGTAAAACTGCATTGGATTTAGCATATGCTGCGGGTAGATCACAAATGTTAGTAGATGTTTTACCAAAAAGACAATTAATTGCTTTGCTTATGTTAATTGATGATATTGTTCCAATTAATATGAGAAAAAGAATGAATGAAGAGGAGAAACAAAAAGAACGTTCAGGTATAACTAGTATGTCACCTTGTGAACCATATATACCAATGAGTGTAAAAAGAGAGCATAGTCCAAGTTTATCAAATGATATGCATAAAAGATCTCGTAAAGGATATTCATTTATTCGTCGGATAGCTGATAAGATGGATACAAATGATACAACTGGTGGTCAAGGAAAAAGTTTTGGAAGAAGTTATACAGCTGATTGTACAAATGTAATGAGTATATGGCGTAAGATTATGCTGAATGATAATGTGGAATTATTGGAAACTTTAAGAGATTCTTTGGTATGGAGACAAAATAAACCAACTAATTTAACATCAGCAACAGATTTTAGTCGAATAGGTGATAGTTTAACTATGCCAACAGATCAAATATCATTAGATGATTTTGAAAGTGCTCAACAGATTA
Organism: Heterobilharzia americana; assembly: GCA_944470555.2. NCBI lineage: Eukaryota > Metazoa > Platyhelminthes > Trematoda > Strigeidida > Schistosomatidae > Heterobilharzia > Heterobilharzia americana. The sequence continues at coordinate 161,834,465 of OX104127.1, read as the reverse complement.
GTTTAAAGCAAATGTTTGAACTATTCTCTGATTGTTATGAAAATGGTACTGGAGTTTTTACACATGTTCAGGTTACATTTCAAGAAACGCTTAAAGCGCATGATTTTAAAACTGTTCTACAATCAATGACTGGTTTACTTACCTTCAATTCATTAAGTACTAATAAAATTGTAATTCTACGTCCAATGCATAGATCATTATTATTTTTAGCAATAATTTGTGGACGTTTTCGTGTAGTTGAACAATTAATTCGTATGAGACAATTCGATGTTCTACCAGCAAGTGTTTTAGTAACTCTAATTCTACGTCGTCTTCATAAGCATCCTAGTTTTCCACAACAAGTAAGATAACTAAATGATGGATAGATTTTATTTGATTTATATATAATGGATAATAATCATTTACTATATGAAGTGTATTTTGTATGTGTGATCCCTTGATACTGAACATGAGAATAATAAACAATTAAATAAACAAATATTTCATATTATTCCTCAACATATTGATCTATAACGTCATCTCAGACTAAGTAACTGATTTGATTATCTAATTAAACTGTCATAAGGATCATAATCATCATCATCATCATTATCAACATAGAACGAGGCATTAATGCGTAACGGTCCGAGTTGCCACACCTCATATTACCACATCAAGTAAAAGGTAGTGAGGTGAAGGATGAAGATAAGTGAATGCAGTCAAAAGAAATATAAAGTACGAGAAGAAAGGAAAGAGGAGTGACAAAATAGTGAGATTCGGTATAGCGTTGTTAAGATGAGGATAATGTGTGTATACATCTGCGCCACTGACTTCGGTTCTGAGCCATATCACCTAGGGTCTCCAACCACTGGTTCCTCTTGTCCCGCGGACCCCAACCACCTAGTCTGCATCGTCCTACATGGCTTAAACCAACAGTCAGAGACTTCATACATTGGTGCCATGTTTTAGTCTGGCCACCTCGGGCCTTTTTCCAGCCTGGACCCACCTCAGCCAACATTGTGTGACGAGGCAATCGGTGACTAGGCATACGTAGTACGTGCCCCAACCATCTCAGTCGATGAAGGTTCACAACCTCGTCGACTGACTTACCTCTTCTCCCCAAAACTCTACACCTAACTTCTGCATTACTCACATGGTGACACCACGGAATACGTCCTATACTACGAAGGCAACGGTGGTCAAATACCTGTAACCTTCTCATGTCTTCCACTTTCAATGGCCATGTTTCACAGCCATACAGTAGAACAGACCGGACTGCTGTGCAGTACACGCGACCCTTAATAGACAAACGAATATCATGGCGGCGCCATAGGTGGCGCAAATTGGCAAAAGCCAATCGAGCCTTTTGTATCCGTGCCGAAATCTCACCGGCAACTAACCCACCAGGGTTGATCCTACTTCCCAGGTAAGTGAAGTGGTCAACACACTCAACCACTTCACTCTCTATTGTTAGCCGTGGTACCGCTGAAGACCAGTCCTGGAGCAAAAATTTGCATTTGGGTGGTGAAAATCGCATAAGGATCATAAACATCAATATAGTTCACATAGTTTATTTAACAAGTTGGTCAAAGTAAGACAGGACAAAATTAGGGTGAAAAATTTCATTCAACTTTAAAATATACAATCGAGTGATGACATTTTCAGTAAGGAGTCAAGAAGTTAAATGTGCTAGGAATAAATTATATAGAGTAATGTGATAGAGTGTGTAGGGAAATCAAATCTTTGAAGATAAGATTAAAATCTGAGTTGCGGTAATATTCAAATCACCGGATCACTACTCCAGTGCTGTACTATTTAAGCTACGACATTCAGTTGTTTACTGGATGTTCACTTCACATATAAAGGGTTGTTAGAGCGATGAGCCAGCATTCTGAAAGCCATTGGTTTGAATCTCGTCATGACCCCGGTTTTCATTCCACCATAAGTCGTTACTCTATAGGAATACTATCAATCTGCCAAATAACAGTTACCTTAGTAGTCTCAATAATAAAAATCAAATTGTATCCAGTCTTCTCCTCATCATTTATTTGGAGCTTTTTATACAAGTCCTATTCCTGAGACATTCAGTTCGTCCTTTTTGTGGACCGCAGAAAGGTATGCAACGTCCTTTTCTTTGTGGGAAACGACCACGGAGCCTAAAGGACACGGATTTGACCCCTGACGGACTTGTGGGTGCTCACTACTGAGCAGTCGCATACTGGGACGAAACAGCTGTCCAGCGCTCCCACATTTCCAATGTTCTTCTAACTGATGTCAGTTCATCATGAATACCAAACTGAAAAATTAGTTCTTTGATAAATTTGTGTTGACTTAACAAGTGTATGTGGATGCGGAAATATTGAAGTTAATGGTTCCCACTTTAACACAGCCTTCCGCTTTTGTAGCTGTATGTGCTGTCGGGAAAAATGGACACGGTTAGGCATGATTACAGGTTTTCAATTTGAAGAGAGAAAGCTATGAACCTATACTGATCCCTTTCCAGTAAACCTCTGTTTGTCTAATCCTCTTCTGAATGGGTCAACCGATGACAATGATATCACTTCTTGTGGTGGCTGGTTCGAATAATTTATTACTCGACACGATAACCAGTACTCTATGGAGAAGACGCTCACCACTTACCTTTGTACTCACTCTCTCTCTCTCTCCCTGCTAGGTGCCCCAACGTGGTGGGAGGGAAAAGCGAAGGTAGATAAAGTCGAAAGTCTTATCTTAGAATCCTGTATGGCATGATTAAATCTCCTCTCAGTCCGTGATAACATAAATGGATACACTTAGCTCTTAAAATTGTTCTTCACAAGTCCGGGTAATCACAGCAACGATCATACAAGTGGCCTTCCTTTCATGTCTTTCAACAAGGTATAAGTGACCTTTCAAATAGGAAAGTTTCACGTAATACTAGAAGTGCTCCCTAAACTTCGAGCTACAACCAATGCACAGTACTCTGTGGTCTCCATTTCATAACTTACTATTATCGGTAGATGATCATGGGTTAAACACTGAGGATGGAGGAATCCTATTAACATCTTGAGTGATACCGTCTGTATGCTCACATACTCACCTGCATTGATAGACATCAACCATTTCTCAGACTCGGTTAACAAACTGTTTAGGTCTGTTTGAAGTACACGTTCACTGTCCTCATCTTTCACTTCTCATCAAATGTCAATGTTTTGTGAAAATAATGTTCCAGGAAAGAAATCATATTTGATGAGATGAAAAGTAGTTCGAATGAACTGAAATTTAATTCTTTATATCGTAACCTCAACTCTTGATTATAAAAGCTACTTGGTGATAAACATTACAGTATTACTACTTGAAAAGGCTATTACAAAGTACCGACTACTTCTACATTCTACTGTAATGTTTACCGCCAAGTGTTCCATATTGAATTACATAAAAGTAGAAGTCCGTTATTCGAGATAATAGAATATACTTTGGAATATTTGAACAAAGGTTAAGATAGATGATTAACTGTTGAGCTTACCATAGAAAAACTTAACCTAATTTGTTTAATACCATGAGTTGACGGTATATGCAAATGTATTTTTGGAGTATTTATATTGGTAGTGAATGAATGATGAGGGGGGGGGGAAAGGAAATTTGTATTGTGACGTGATCCGGATCAGTGACCTTGTCACCCAGTATGAATACAAGGCCGCCAAACTACATTTATCTGTAGTAATGATGGGTATTGGCTAGCAGTGGAGTCCAGGATGCAGATTTCGTCCTGTTTCTGACTCATTGGTCAGCTGGATATACCTCCCAATGAGTGATATGTTTCCCACCGAGATTCTTGGTCGGGAGCGATCGCTTCAAGCGCCAGAGCGTTATCTACTACACCACCAAGCCATGATAGCCACTGCTTGTGTGACGGGTATAGGTTTCACTGTTATTGCTTGTATGACACCGTCGTTGATTGGGCTAAATTGATCAGTCTCTTTTGGCATATGGACCCCTATGTGGATGCCTCGATATTGCCTGTCTTTTTAACTATGCATAGTAATGTTGGGTAGTGGCTAGCAGTGGAATCCAGGTTGCGCATTTCGTCCTATTTGGGACTCACTCGTCAGCTGTATGTACCTACTTCTCAATGTGTGATGTTGTTCCCACTGAGACTCTTCCTCGGGAGCGATCGCTTCAAGCACCAGAGCGTTATCCACTACACCACCGAACCACGATAACCGCTTCTTGTGTGACGGGTATACTTTTCTCAGTGTTATTGCTTGTACATTTTGTATATTTACTTCTGAATGATTTAGAAATTTATTTGTAATCTTTCTTTTTTTTAGATGTTGGGTGAATTGAGCGCTTTTGCTGATCGATTAGAATCTATAGCTGTTGATGTCTTGAATTTGGTATTCCTTAAAGATAATACACCAGAAAAAATGATATGTCGTTCAATGTTAAATGTACCATTACGTACATTTGGAGGAATCTCTTTGATAGATTTATGTGCTAAAGCAAAATGTACAAATGTACTAAGTTTATCATGTTGTCAAAGTCTTCTTGATGAACGTTGGCATGGAGTTTTAATTTGTCTACCAACATGGATGAGATGGTCATGTAAATTTTTTCCTATTGCCGGTATTGTTTACTTTGAATATAAAACAAAAAAAGAACGTAAACATACAGCATTATTAAGAAATAAAATAGGAAATACTGGAACAAGAGGTAAATTAGTACGAAGTTTAGTAAGTGATGGAATATCATCTACTGGAAAAGTTTTATCTAAAGGTTTTCCTAATTCATCTCAAATGATAAATAATCCCCTTATATCAAAACGAACAAAGATGATGAAATCAAAAAACACTTCATCAATTCTATCTTCACAATTAACTAAACCAGAAGTTACTGTATACGATCGTATGTCTAGTCAATTTGGATGGAGTTCTTCACCAAGATGGCATTTTATAACTGGAGTTTATTCATCTCCATCAATGAAATTCTGTCTACATTCAATATTTCATTTATTATTTTTAGTATTATTTTCAATTGTATGTGTATATAACTTACATTTTGCTTTTAGTCGTATGGAATTAATTTCATTATCTTATGTATTAGGTTATGCATTTGAAGAGATAAGACAAATGATACTTGAAGCATCACGTGATGGTTTTGGTGATTATTTTCGTGATGGTTGGAATTGGATTGATCTTTTAGCCACTGGTTTAACATTTATCGGTTTTTGTACAAGAATGAATGTAATAGATAAACAAGCTACAGAATTTGAAGAAGCTCATGATGTTGTACTTTATTCAACACGTAATTTATATTTACTTGGTCTTAATCTTTTCTATATGCGTACACTTTATATTACATCAATTTCACCAATTATAGGACCAAGATTAAAAATGATGGCTGATATGTTACGTAAAGATTTAATACCTTTATTATTAGTATTTGCAATATTTATATTCTCTTATGGAGTATGGTTTCAAGGATTAATTTATCCAAATAGTTTTTATGAAACACAAGAACAACGTCAAAGAAAATATTTAATGAATAATAGTGAATTTTCACGTCGAAGAGATATGCAAAGACTTGGATTATTAACATCATTCAGTGAATTATTTCGACGATCATTTTATAGTATATTTGAAGTAAGCATTGTATTAGAAGAAGAAACATGTGAAGGTAATAGATATTGTGGAAGTGAATTTGGTTTTCATACAGTAATCTTTTTTGTACTTGTATTATATGTTGGTATTGTTAATATTATTTTAATCAATCTACTCATTGCATTATTCAGTAATACAGTATCAAGGATAGATCAAAGATCAACAGCTCATTGGTTAGCTGGACGATATAAAATGGTTAAAGAATACAGTGAACGAACTATGTTACCTCCACCATTGAATACACTTTGTATAATATATGAATTGATACGATGTTTCTATATTGGTACTAGTCAATGTATATGTAAAGATATAAAACATTCATATCAAAGAGATATAACAATATTTGGTAAACAATTGAATAATGAAATAGATGGACAAGAGAATGATTCACTTGAAGAAGATAATGAAAATAATAAAAAGATTTTAACTCGACAAAATCAACTCATTAAAATAAAACAGAAAAATAATGAAAGAATTAAAAGATTAATGGGTGAATCAGATGATTATGGTAAATCATATAAACAAGAGATTGATGCAGTATTGAAATTTATTCTTATTCAAAGTTTTGCATTACAAAATAGTAGACATACATTAGGCACTGGAATCACTTTTAGAGGACCTTATACTAGTCAAACAATCAATAATTCTACTAGATCAATTAATAATGAAAATATACAAATGAATAGTAATCAGATAGATAATAGATTACAACATATTGAAAGTATACTAGAAAATCTTGTTGATTATATTCATCAAATGAAAATGATAGACTCTATATATAATACACCAAATACACATTCACCTATACCATTACGTATGCCATCTGTAAAATTAACTCATGTACCTAGTGAATCACCAATTCAAAGAATAAAAATACCAACATCTAAAGAATTATTTCAACAAATTAATGAAGAAAAACAAAATGAAAATCAACTTGATAAATATATTATGCCTAAAAAATTACCATCTATAAAAATACACAAATCATCATAGTCTATAGTATTTTTTTTCCCTTATAAAATACTAATATTTTGAAAATCGTTCCATTTAATAAATATTCAAGGTCAACTTATCATTACTAAACATTCATAGCAATTTATATGGATTAAAACACCGAAACAACCAATCATAAAAGAGATTATATGATACAATCTTTATTGAAATACAAGGTGATACTTTTCATTACTGAAAACAATATACATTCGGTCAATTTAACTACTACTACTACTACCATAATAATGATAATATCAGTTTAAACAAACGTTAAATAGTGAAGTACCTAGTTTGTTTTTTTTAAAGAAAAAATGTAGTTTCATGTTTTTCTTTCTTTAAAACTCATTTTGTTTTTTTTTTTTCATATTAATCAATCAATTTTATTTCTGTAAACAAATTACATCAATTTATTTACAGATTTTGTTTAAATGTATTCATTGTTCAATTGAATTTTGAATTGAATAAATGAATATTAAGGGTATTTGTTTATTTGATTAATTGGTTGTTTAATGGCAGACAATTTATTCCTATTGTACAATTATAGTGTATTACAGGTTGATTTCATTGTAAATTTCTAATCAATTTCAATTGTCTTGATATTTTAAATAAGATAACTCATCTTCATTTAGTTTTCATTTAGTTTTTAAAAAAAAAAATTATTTTAACTGTAATGTAAAATATGTTTTAGTATAGTTTGTTAAATAGTTGTTCATTGGACTACTTAATATTGGTTTGCTATATAAATATAAACTATTAAAGATTAATGAGTAAACATAATTCTATGCATTTTATGCACAGATTATTCTTAAGTATTCCTGGAATAAAAAAAGAACAGAGTCGAGTATGGTTTAAGGTATACTGATAATTTACCAGTCAACATATATCTCATTATCTATATTCTTAATCATAAAAATAATAATAATAGTAATAATAATAATAATAATAATGGCTTTGTTCCGAAATCTATTTCAGGAATACTATACACAATTTCCAGTAACTCATATAGTATCATTTTGACAGGAACATTGTGCATATCTACATTATAAGATGAAAAACGTATTAATCATATAAAAAAGACAAGAATATTTACTCAATCGGTAACTTTCTTGAAAATGAAGAGTTAACTTAGGTAGACAATCACATTAGCAATTCGATTCATAACAGCAAGCTGTGTACTCATTAATTAGTTTGCTTCAAAAGTAGTATTCATCATGGACTGACATCATTTAGGGAAGCATTGAAAATCTGGGAGGACTGGACAGCTGTTTCGTCCAACTAGTATGGGACTTCTCATCAATACGCTTCCAGATGGATATCAGGAAGCTGTAATGAGAAGCCGTGACCTGTAGGGTCAACCAATCGGAAGTGAAGTGGATGCTAACTGAAGACAATGGGTGATAGTTGCTCTGTAATGTGAATTGACAGAAGTTGGAAATTGTGAACCACTGGAATCTGACCCAGTGACTGAAACAACCAATCATAAAAGAGATTATATGATAAAATCTTTACTGGAATACAACGTGATACTTTTCATTACTGAAAACAATATACATTCGGTCAATTTAACTACTACTACTACTACTCAGTCGTTTTTCTTTGAGTAAATGATATTTTGCAGACTTCTTTTTACCATAATAATGATAATATCAGTTTAAACAAACGTTAAATAGTGAAGTACCTAGTTTGTTTTTTTTAAAGAAAAAATGTAGTTTCATGTTTTTCTTTCTTTAAAACTCATTTTGTTTTTTTTTTTTCATATTAATCAATCAATTTTATTTCTGTAAACAAATTACATCAATTTATTTACAGATTTTGTTTAAATGTATTCATTGTTCAATTGAATTTCGAATTGAATAAATGAATATTAAGGGTATTTGTTTATTTGATTAATTGGTTGTTTAATGACAGACAATTTATTCCTATTGTACAATTATAGTGTATTATAGGTTGATTTCATTGTAAATTTCTAATCAATTTCAATTGTCTTGATATTTTAAATAAGATAACTCATCTTCATTTAGTTTTCATTTAGTTTTTTAAAAAAAAAATTATTTTAACTGTAATGTAAAATATGTTTTAGTATAGTTTGTTAAATAGTTGTTCATTGGACTACTTAATATTGGTTTGCTATATAAATATAAACTATTAAAGATTAATGAGTAAACATAATTCTATGCATTTTATGCACAGATTATTCTTAAGTATTCCTGGAATAAAAAAAGAACAGAGTCGAGTATGGTTTAAGGTATACTGATAATTTACCAGTCAACATATATCTCCTTATCTATACTCTTAATCATAAAAATAATAATAATAATAGTAATAATAATAATAATGGCTTTATTCCAAAATTTATTTCATGAGTACTAAACACAATTTCCAGTAACTCATATAGCATCATTTTGACAGGAACATTGTGCATATCTACATTATAAGATGAAAAACGTATTAATCATATACAAAAGACAAGAATATTTACTCAATCGGTAACTTTCTTGAAAATGAAGAGTTAACTTAGGTAGATAATCACATTAGCAATTCAATTCATAATAGCAAGCTGTGTACTCATTAATTAGTTTGCTTCAAAAGTAGTATTCATCATGGACTGACATCATTTAGGGAAGCAATGAAAATCTGGGAGCATTGGACAGCTGTTTCGTCCAACTAGTATGGAACTTCTCATCAATACGCTTCCAGATGGATATCAGGAAGCTGTAATGAGAAGCCGTAACCTGTGGGGTCAACCAATTGGAAGTGAAGTGGATGCTAACTGAAGACATTGGGTGATAGTTGCTCTGTAATGTGAATTGACAGAAGTTGGAAATTGTGAACCACTGGAATCTGACCCAGTGGCTGAAACAACCAATAATAATAGAGATTATATGATAAAATCTTTACTGGAATACAACGTGATACTTTTCATTACTGAAAACAATATACATTCGGTCAATTTAACTACTACTACTACTCATACTGCTACTACTAAGTCGATTTTCCTTGAGTAAATGATATTTTGCAGACTTCTTTTTACCATAATAATGATAATATCAGTTTAAACAAACGTTAAATAGTGAAGTACCTAGTTATTTTTTTTAAAGAAAAAATGTAGTTTCATGTTTTTCTTTCTTTAAAACTCATTTTGTTTTTTTTTTTTCTTATTGATCAATCAATTTTATTTCTGTAAACAAATTACATCAATTTATTTATAGATTTTGTTTAAATGTATTCATTGTTCAATTGAATTTTGAATTGAATAAATGAATATTAAGGGTATTTGTTTATTTAATTAATTGGTTGTTTAATGACAGACAATTTATTCCTATTGTACAATTATAGTGTATTACAGGTTGATTTCATTGTAAATTTCTAATCAATTTCAATTGTCTTGATATTTTAAATAAGATAACTCATCTTCATTTAGTTTTCATTTAGTTTCTTAGAAAAAAAAAATTATTTTAACTGTAATGTAAAATATGTTTTAGTATAGTTTGTTAAATAGTTGTTCATTGGACTACTTAATATTGGTTTGCTATATAAATATAAACTATTAAAGATAAATGAGTAAACATAATTCTATGCATTTTATGCACAGATTATTCTTAAGTATTCCTGGAATAAAAAAAGAACAGAGTCGAGTATGGTTTAAGGTATACTGATAATTTACCAGTCAACATATATCTCCTTATCTATACTCTTAATCATAAAAATAATAATAATAATAGTAATAATAATAATAATAATGGCTTTGTTCCGAAATCTATTTCAGGAATACTATACACAATTTCCAGTAACTCATATAGCATCATTTTGACAGGAACATTGTGCATATCTACATTATAAGATGAAAAACGTATTAATCATATACAAAAGACAAGAATATTTACTCAATCGGTAACTTTCTTGAAAATGAAGAGTTAACTTAGGTAGACAATCACATTAGCAATTCAATTCATAATAGTAAGCTGTGTACTCATTAATTAGTTTGCTTCAAAAGTAGTATTCATCATGGACTGACATCATTTAGGGAAGCATTGAAAATCTGGGAGCATTGGACAGCTGTTTCGTCCAACTAGTATGGTACTCCTCAGAAGTACGCTTCCAGATGGATATCAGGAAGCTGTAATGAGAAGCCGTGACCTGTGGGGTCAACCAATCGGAAGTGAAGTGGATGCTAACTGAAGACAATGGGTGATAGTTGCTCTGTAATGTGAATTGACAGAAGTTGGAAATTGTGAACCACTGGAATCTGACCCAGTGGCTGAAACAACCAATAATAATAGAGATTATATGATAAAATCTTTACTGGAATACAACGTGATACTTTTCATTACTGAAAACAATATACATTCGGTCAATTTAACTACTACTACTACTCATACTACTAGTACTATTACTCAGTCGGTTTTCCTTGAGTAAATGATATTTTGCAGACTTCTTTTTACCATAATAATGATAATATCAGTTTAAACAAACGTTAAATAGTGAAGTACCTAGTTATTTTTTTTAAAGAAAAAATGTAGTTTCATGTTTTTCTTTCTTTAAAACTCATTTTGTTTTTTTTTTTTCTTATTGATCAATCAATTTTATTTCTGTAAACAAATTACATCAATTTATTTATAGATTTTGTTTAAATGTATTCATTGTTCAATTGAATTTTGAATTGAATAAATGAATATTAAGGGTATTTGTTTATTTAATTAATTGGTTGTTTAATGACAGACAATTTATTCCTATTGTACAATTATAGTGTATTACAGGTTGATTTCATTGTAAATTTCTAATCAATTTCAATTGTCTTGATATTTTAAATAAGATAACTCATCTTCATTTAGTTTTCATTTAGTTTCTTAGAAAAAAAAAATTATTTTAACTGTAATGTAAAATATGTTTTAGTATAGTTTGTTAAATAGTTGTTCATTGGACTACTTAATATTGGTTTGCTATATAAATATAAACTATTAAAGATAAATGAGTAAACATAATTCTATGCATTTTATGCACAGATTATTCTTAAGTATTCCTGGAATAAAAAAAGAACAGAGTCGAGTATGGTTTAAGGTATACTGATAATTTACCAGTCAACATATATCTCCTTATCTATACTCTTAATCATAAAAATAATAATAATAATAGTAATAATAATAATAATAATGGCTTTGTTCCGAAATCTATTTCAGGAATACTATACACAATTTCCAGTAACTCATATAGCATCATTTTGACAGGAACATTGTGCATATCTACATTATAAGATGAAAAACGTATTAATCATATACAAAAGACAAGAATATTTACTCAATCGGTAACTTTCTTGAAAATGAAGAGTTAACTTAGGTAGACAATCACATTAGCAATTCAATTCATAATAGTAAGCTGTGTACTCATTAATTAGTTTGCTTCAAAAGTAGTATTCATCATGGACTGACATCATTTAGGGAAGCATTGAAAATCTGGGAGCATTGGACAGCTGTTTCGTCCAACTAGTATGGTACTCCTCAGAAGTACGCTTCCAGATGGATATCAGGAAGCTGTAATGAGAAGCCGTGACCTGTGGGGTCAACCAATCGGAAGTGAAGTGGATGCTAACTGAAGACAATGGGTGATAGTTGCTCTGTAATGTGAATTGACAGAAGTTGGAAATTGTGAACCACTGGAATCTGACCCAGTGGCTGAAACAACCAATAATAATAGAGATTATATGATAAAATCTTTACTGGAATACAACGTGATACTTTTCATTACTGAAAACAATATACATTCGGTCAATTTAACTACTACTACTACTCATACTACTAGTACTATTACTCAGTCGGTTTTCCTTGAGTAAATGATATTTTGCAGACTTCTTTTTACCATAATAATGATAATATCAGTTTAAACAAACGTTAAATAGTGAAGTACCTAGTTATTTTTTTTAAAGAAAAAATGTAGTTTCATGTTTTTCTTTCTTTAAAACTCATTTTGTTTTTTTTTTTTCATATTAATCAATCAATTTTATTTCTGTAAACAAATTACATCAATTTATTTACAGATTTTGTTTAAATGTATTCATTGTTCAATTGAATTTTGAATTGAATAAATGAATATTAAGGGTATTTGTTTATTTGATTAATTGGTTGTTTAATGGCAGACAATTTATTCCTATTGTACAATTATAGTGTATTACAGGTTGATTTCATTGTAAATTTCTAATCAATTTCAACTGTCTTGATATTTTAAATAAGATAACTCATCTCCATTTAGTTTTCATTTAGTTTTTAAAAAAGAAAAATTATTTTAACTGTAATGTAAAATATGTTTTAGTATAGTTTGTTAAATAGTTGTTCATTGGACTACTTAATATTGGTTTGCTATATAAATATAAACTATTAAAGATTAATGAGTAAACATAATTCTATGCATTTTATGCACAGATTATTCTTAAGTATTCCTGGAATAAAAAAGAACAGAGTCGAGTATGGTTTAAGGTATACTGATAATTTACCAGTCAACATATATCTCATTATCTATACTCTTAATCATAAAAATAATAATAATAATAGTAGTAATAATAATAATAATAATGTCCTTATTCCGAAATCTATTTCAGGAATACTATACACAATTTCCAGTAACTCATATAGCATCATTTTGACAGGAACATTGTGTATATCTACATTATAAGATGAAAAACGTATTAATCATATAGAAAAGACAAGAATATTTACTCAATCGGTAACTTTCTTGAAAATGAAGAGTTAACTTAGGTAGACAATCACATTAGCAATTCAATTCATAATAGCAAGCTGTGTACTCATTAATTGGTTTGCTTCAAAAGTAGTATTCATCATGGACTGACATCATTTAGGGAAGCATTGAAAATCTGGGAGCATTGGACAGCTGTTTCGTCCAACTAGTATGGGACTTCTCATCAATACGCTTCCAGATGGATATCAGGAAGCTGTAATGAGAAGCCGTGACCTGTGGGGTCAACCAATTGGAAGTGAAGTGGATGCTAACTGAAGACATTGGGTGATAGTTGCTCTGTAATGTGAATTGACAGAAGTTGGAAATTGTGAACCACTGGAATCTGACCCAGTGTCTGCATGGTTAACGCGTTCGCCATGAAACCTGAATGTGGTGGGTTCGATCCGTAGCCAGGTCGTATGTGCCTACTACTGAGGAGTTGCATACTAGTTGGACGAAACAGGTGTTCAGTGCTCCCGGTTTTTAACGGTTCCCCAACTGATCTCAATCCATGATGAATACTACTTCTAAATTGAAAAATTCCCATTTATCTCAAAAATTAGTTTACTTTCAATAACAGAAGTTAATTAGTTACTTCATTTCTAATACTTTCTTCATCACACACGAGATAAGCCAAATACCCACGGTATTGCAGAGTATTTTAAATTTTGTAGTACGTGCATAAAGTAGTATATACTTGCTCCTTGTCTTTCCAGATGACTGATACGCAGACATATGTGAGTGAAGAGGATGCTGGTCAATTCACAATATAACTTCTGCCAGATACCTATGTAAGTGAAGATGTTTGTCCGCAACAGTTTCAATTAGAAGGTTTAGAGGGACATCGCTAGTTCTGCTGACAATCTTCAAAGTTCTAAGCAATATAACATAGTGTTCTTTCACCAACCCAGGAAAGAATAAAAGGGAATAACAGAGATGAATAGGCAAGATGCAGGAGTTTAAGGAAATACATAAGGAGCTGCTGAATTATACCACATACTCTCAACCTCCTAATATAGTAAACTATGAAGAATATTCTTTTGGAAATTAGTAAGATATTGGAGGGTCAGGAAAGGTTCGAAAAAAACACATACCGAGATAAATCATACTTGTAACATCCTCTAATGCACAACTAACAATAGGATAGGAATGTTGAGAACTAAGCAGTTTACATAGGTTGTGTTTATGTCAGAAATTAAAGTTCACAGTCTGACATTTTAAAGAACCAAGTACAGGGCCAATCAAATCATGCAGGACCATCACTCAATGGTAGATAAGAAATCGTCTAGCTGAGAACGATCTCATAAAGTGAAGGGTATGGAAACTGTCAGGTTATCAGAGTACTTGACACAATTGATACTAGCTGAAGATGGCAAGTCATAAAGAAAAAAGAGAAAAGACATGTACCTTGAAGAACACTGGCAGGAATAGGTGCTGTGATTGAGCGCTTCTTTCTGTAAACAGTATACTGTTTGCTTTCAAAGAAATGGAAATACAGCCAATTAGTTATCCGAGACTAAGTATATCTCAAAGCTAACGTGTTCAATGACAAGCGTCCTGGCACAGAATCAAATGCGGAAATATAGTCTTAAAAGGCACATATCTGATAAACTTAGCAATATTGTGATAGAACACAGGTGGCATCCAAAGTGCTCCTTTTGTTTCTTTATACAAATTGATCGAGATCTCCAAAAACGTTTAATAAAGGTTCGACCACAGACATTATTAATATCAGCTTTTGAATTAACTGAAATCTGACGAAATTTCAAGCATACACCTGAAGACATCACTTTAGGTACTGAGACTATCCTAATACCCTTTCGGGTAAGATTGAAAAACACAATATCAGAGATTCTCATCAAATATTCACAAGCCTTATAGAGATAGAATAAAACTACATTTTCATTATCATTTGACCATCTGAGATAACCATAGTTTGGCAGACTAGTATTTATACTGGGTGATGATTGAAGGTGAGGTGAAAAGCTGGACCGCGGCCAGATTCAAACCAACGACCACCGGGTTACCGACCTGCTGCTCTACCAACTTAGCTACGACGCCTGACTACTGACCAGAAATTTTATTTCACTTCAATCACCAAGGTTTTTTCCCAACTACCATCTGATTTCTTGCTACGTTACTACCGCTTGATCGTATTCACAGTAGCTGCCTAGTCAGAACTTCTCATCCCAATCCAAATCTAACTGAATCAGAGAGGGGGAACATCATATTGGTTATCATTCAGTTAGATTTGGATTGGGATGAGAAGTTCTGACTAGGCAGCTACTGTAAATATGATCAAGCGGTAGTAACGCATCACGAATTCAAATGGTAGTTGGGAAAAAACCTTGGTGATTGAAACAAAATAAAATTCTGGTCAGTGGTTGAGCGTCGTAGCTCAGTTGATAGAGCAGTGGTCCAGTAACCCGGTGGTCGCTGGTTTGAATCTGGCCGTGGTCCAGATTTTCATCTCACCTTCAATCATCACCCAGTATCAAAACTACATTTGTCTACTTTGATTATAGACCGAGTGAACAACGTTCATAGGTTTATTAGCTTTACAACGAATTTACAGTGAAATACTCAACCATTATGACTGTAAGAGGATTTTCACTTTACTTGAATAAGTCGTATACAACACTGAAGTATCACAAAACCTAAATTAACTTCCTAGAAGATTGAATTTATACATCTTTACCATGCTTCTTTGCACCGAATATCATTTGGTTCGAATACTTAGTTAGAAAGTCTAGTTATACAGACTGACTGTTTCCCTCTTCAATATCAAGATTTGCGAATCCTAAGACAGAAGCAGTGAACAATATGTTCACTACCGACAACTCATCATCGTCATCATCCTACTTTATACTATCAAAACACAGAATTATATCAGTTAACAAACAACTTTCATTTTCCTAAGTGATATAAAATATCTACAAGACACGAAATCAACTTTCAAGTAACTACTAACTGGACATTAATTAGTATTCAAAGGAATGTAAGCTAACTGAAGATGTTTTGAATGAATTTCGGAGCTATTTAGAAAACAACACTAGTCATCTTTTGACATAATCCTTGAAAATAATAAGCGAAACATTTAATGTATACTCACTGGTTAAAAACAAAATTATGGTAAAATGCAAGCCTAGTTATATATAAGGCTACATTAAAATAAGCAAGTCAGTAAAAATAGTCTTGTCTCCAATCAAATAGAGGAGCAGGTAAGGGAGAAAATTGATGGACTAATCTTTATGAAAAGTAAGATTAAACATGAAACAAAATCATATGAAACGTATCAATTCATAACAAGAATTAGGATTAAATTGATAGTTTTCCTTTGTCTACTAATACTAATTATTTGAGTATAGTCAAGTTGAGTAAATGTCAACTTATGCATGTAAGTAAATAAAAAAATACCAGAATTTAAGCTACAGAAATTGCATTTACTTTTTGAACTCTTCAACTATAATAGGTGAACTAACTTGAAGAATTATTTCTGTAAACATATATTCCTATATTAGAACGAAGCAAAAAGCCAATAAAATGGAATGTCGTACAAAAATGTGACATTTCAAAAATTGTTACACTTTTTGTAGTTACTAAAAGCAGCATCGTTTTAACTACAGGCAACACAGGTACAGATGAGGATGTCAAAGCAGCCAGGATGAGAAAGACAGCAAGGCAGGCGTACATTAACTTGATACCAGTGTGTAGATTTTCTACACTCAGCATAAGGCGTGAACAACATTCGGATTTTAAACACCAATTCAGTCAAGTCAGTACTTCTATATGGTTGACAGACTTAGATTGTCACGAAAAGCATTTCCAACAAACTACAGACATTCATCAACAGCTACCACCTACGCTCATTCGATACTGAAGATCAGATCAGATCAGATGGCCAGAATAATGAGAATAAGCAACAAGGAACTCACTCTGACCTGCCAATGAACCAACAAAGCAAGAACCTATCGCTCAACGAATATGCAGTAGAATAAAGTGGAGATGAATTGGGTGTGCACTGAGAAGACCATTCGGGGACATCACGCAACAGGTCGGGACATCAAGTGGAACACAGATAGGAAACGGCAAGATGAGCGTCGGAGGGTGACATGGAGGAGACGGTGGGAGGAAGA
Organism: Heterobilharzia americana; assembly: GCA_944470555.2. Lineage (NCBI taxonomy): Eukaryota > Metazoa > Platyhelminthes > Trematoda > Strigeidida > Schistosomatidae > Heterobilharzia > Heterobilharzia americana. The sequence continues at coordinate 161,816,992 of OX104127.1, read as the reverse complement.
AATGAGAGTTTCTGGGCTGTCGCGGAGCCAGGTTAAAGGATTTCAGAGAAGAGGGTGGAATGGAGACGTGCTACTGAAGCCGTATGTTCCACTAGGAACCCAAGGGACAAATAATAAAAATAAAAGAGAAAATCACAAAAGTGAAAGATAAATTAATGTAAATCAGAGAAAATAAATGGGCATCAATGAAAGAAGCAACTTTAGGATTATACATCGTTTAGTATTCATGCACTCGCACCACTGTGATCAGTATGAGCTATTTCCAGTAGCACATTTTCAACACCATTTACATATCAAATACTTACAGTGTGAGAAACATTATTCTCAAAAATATGAAATTCACAATGGAAAAGGAATTGTACAACCCACTGCAATTCCTGGATGTTTTAGTCAATGAAACCAATATCGGAAAGCTGGAAACTCAAGTGTATAGGAAATCAACACCCACCCAACAAAGTACAAAATTATTAGTAATATGTTTGAATATAATCCCAGCGTGTTTAGATAATCAAAACAAGACATTTCTGAACGTTTCGTTTTGTAATCCACAACCTCTTCAGCAGAATATATGAATTCCTATTACCATTAAAATATGTGGTTAAACGATACATCAGATATTTAGTGAACGTATGGTGTTAAGAAGTAGCCGAAAATGGTAATCATCACTCAAGGTCATTCGCCGTTAGCGTAAAAATACTTTCGTTTTAGATCTTCATTAGTCAGATTTTACTGGACAATTTTGTCCTTCATTAATATAAAAGTAAAACTTGAGATTATTTCCAAAAGAGTTTGCTTTGTAAGTTAAAAGATCCTAACGATGCAATTCAGTAAAATAATCTGGTTTACCAAATCCTTTGCAGTGATTATTAGGTCAAATATATAGGTCAATGTAGTCGACCAGAGTTGATTAGAAATAATAGAGCGCAAAACCTTAGCCAAAATCAAGATTAGTAGATCGTAATAAGATAAGAAATTTAGAGAAAAGCTTAGCTATAGCTCTGGACGCAATTACACACAATCACAAAGTAGAGTGGGATAGAGCGATTGCATTAAGAACTGACTTAGTTTGGTGGAGGGAGGGAGAGATTGGCGACCGAATCTTTGTTCATCAAATCAATACCAAATACATGCGGCAATCAAAATGATTCTGTATCTGTTCCAGATAAATCGAAGATTCTGCTACCCTTGTCATCATAAAGGATAGGAGAAAATTAGGACTAGATAAACTCTATCTCAAAATTGTAGAGTTATCTGATATGAATATGGACAATAAGTTATGTCTGAAACACTATCCAGTAAATGATACTGTTTCTTCACTGTTTGACATTTCTAATAAACATACTAAAGTGGAGTTTCGTCCTTCAGGTGATTGGTGATCAGGCTTTGACTCCACCGGTCACGACTTCTCATTGGAACTTCGGGAATACTTCTCGAAGCTAGTCACCAATGAGCACCAGTTCAATTAAATTTAGCTATATATCGTGAGCTAACAGAAGTTGGAAATATGGGTGATAGGATCCTGACCCAGTGGCTCAATGGTAACGCGCTGACCGCGGAACCTGAAGGTAGCGGGTTCGATCCCTGCTGGTGGGGTCGTGGGTGCGCACTGCTGAGGAGTCCCATACTAGGAAGAAACAGATGTCCAGTGCTCCCAGGTTCCCTTTGTTCCTCCAACTGATATCAGTCTCTGATGAATAACAACTTGAAATAATTCCAAATCTCCACAACTCCCTCAAAATTTGATTGGTGATCTGTTGGCTTCCTTTTCAGTCGCAGGTCCGTCTTTCATCTCCTGGTTTCCGCAGCTCAGCGAAGTATCAGATGTGGGGGAGATTAGTTTCATTACTCGTATCCAGTTCAAGTATCTTGTTGCGTTATTATTCGTTTCGCTTATTATTAGAATCCAAGTCCTAGTCCGTCATCAGTCACATCAATTGATAAAGTCGTTTTTGCATCTAGCCTGAGTAATTATGATTAGTCATTACAAGTTCATGCTTGTTGTTGTTATTTATCAAAGATGTAAGATAATCAACGTGTGGATGTGTTTATGTATGTTATAAGATGCGTCGTTTCTTGTACTTTTATTTATAAATTCTTAGGAAAGGTCATCACTAGTGTTTTTGTCGGATTAATGTTTCTCAAACAGGTGACAAGTCTACACCTTCCTTTCTGTTTTTTTATAGCCTTCGAAGTTGTTAAAGTATGCAGGACATCGAACGTTAATCGTTCTTCATCTTAAAGTAAACCTTCTCCCAATATGTCTACATCCTCAAAGTCATTCATGTGTTCACTTTTGCTTACATGTATAGCTATAGTTGATCGATTTTCTGAGAATTTTAAAATTCTATTAGTGTTATTGCGGTCGCTCCCGAGTTCGAGTCCCCGTGGGAACAACGTCACTTACTGGGAGGTAGGTATATCCAACTAACCAGTGAGTCCCAAATACGACGAAATCAACATCCTGGATTCCACTGCTAGCCAATACCCATCATTACTACATATAACTGCTGTTCGACAGCCTTGTATTCATACTGGGTGACAAGGTCACTGATCCGGATCACGTCACAATACAAATTTCCTTTTCCCTCTCCATCATTCATTCACTACCAATATAAATACTTCACAAATACATTTGCAGACACCGTCAACTCATGGTATTAAACAAATTAGGTTAAGTTTTTCTATGGTAAGCTCAACAGATAATCATCTATCTTAACCTTTGTTCAAATATTCCAAAGTATATTCTATTATCTCGAATAACGGGCTTCTACTTTTATGTAATTCAATATGGAACACTTGGTGGTAAACATTCCAGTAGAATGTAGAAGTAGTCGGTACTTTGTAATAGCCTTCTCAAGTAGTAATACTACAAAGTTTATCACCAAGTAGCTTTTATAATCAAAAGTTGAGGTTACGATATAAAGAATTAAATTTCAGTTCATTCGAACTACTTCTCATCTCATCAAATATGATTTCTTCCCTGGAACATTATTTTCACAAAACATTGACATTTGATGAGAGGTAAAAGATGAGGACAGTGAACGTGTACTTCAAACAGACCTAAACAGTTTGTTAACCGAGTCTGAGAAATGGTTGATGTCTATCAATTCAGGTGAGTATGTGAGCACACAGACGGTATCACTTAAGATGTTAGTAGGATTCCTCCATCCTCAGTGTTTAACCCATGATCATCTACCGATAATAGTAAGTTATGAAATGGAGACCACAGAGTACTGTGCATTGGTTGTAGCTCGAAGTTTAGGGAGCACTTCTAGTATTACGTGAAACTTTCCTATTTTAAAGGTCACTTATACCTTGTTGAAAGACATGAAAGGAAGGCCACTTGTATGATCGTTGCTGTGATTACCCGGACTTGTGAAGAACAATTTTAAGAGCTGAGTGTATCCCATTTATGTTATCACGGACTGAGAGGAGATTTAATCATGCCATACAGGATTCTAAGATAAGACTTTCGACTTTATCTACCTTCGCTTTTCCCTCCCACCACGTTGGGGCACCTAGCAGGGAGAGAGAGAGAGAGTGAGTACAAAGGTAAGTGGTGAGCGTCTTCTCCATAGAGTACTGGTTATCGTGTCGAGTAATAAATTATTCGAACCAGCCACCACAAGAAGTGATATCATTGTCATCGGTTGACCCATTCAGAAGAGGATTAGACAAACAGAGGTTTACTGGAAAGGGATCAGTATAGGTTCATATCTTTCTCTCTTCAAATTGAAAACCTGTAATCATCCCTAACCATGTGCATTTCTTTCCGACAGCACATACAGCTACAAAAGCGGAAGGCTGTGTTAAAGTGGGAACCATTAACTTCAATATTTACGCATCCACATACGCTTGTTAAATCCACACAAATTTATCAAAGAACTAATTTTTCAGTTTGGTATTCATCATGAACTGACATCAGTTAGAATAACATTGGAAATGTGGGAGCGCTGGACAGCTGTTTCGTCCCAGTATGCGACTGCTCAGTAGTGAGCACCGACAAGTCCGTCAGGGGTCAAATCCGTGTGCTTGAGTCTCCGTGGTCAGCACCTTACCACTGAACCACACGGTCGCAATCCAATGGTCTATACTTCCAACTTCTGTTAGTTCACAATATGGTGCGACCACCACCCAATGTCATCGTTGAGCATTTGTCCTCACGGCCACCAGTTCACGGGTTTCACGTCTGGTGGAGTTTTGGGTGCGCAGTGCTTAAAGTCCCATACTAGGACGAAACAGCAGTTGAGTCCTCCCAGGTTTCCAATGTTCCTCCAACTGGTGTCAGTGCATGACGAATACCAACTCGAAAAATCCCTAAATCCCCACAAATATCCGAATTCAAAGGAACTAATCGTTAAAAAAGTTCGGTGACTTTTATGCTGCAACAGAACTGTGTCGGGCGTTCGAAGCGATCGCTCCCGAGTCCGAGTCCCGTGGGAACCATATCACTTACTGGGAGGCAGGTACATCCAGCTGACCAGTGAGTGCCAAATAGGAGTAAATGCGCCTCCTGGAATCTACTGCCCATCATAGCTGTAATTTTTAAATTCATCTTGATTCCTCAATAGATATTTCATACATTACTTGTGTTCATTCACACTAACTTTTAAGGGTCAACAACTTTCTCCAACATAATAAGCTTCATGTTTAAAACATTTAATTCTGTAGACACGGTTGTTCTACATCATCTTGGGGATTACATATTTCACTTTGACTAAGATCTTTTCTAATGAATTCGAAGGTTTTAAACAGACTTGTTACCATGGGAAGTGTATACTCTTTTAATCTATTCAGACGAACCTTTCTGATATGATATCATCTTAGATGACAGCCGTGATTTGGTTGTACCTTTATTACTATTACTAATGGCACTTTGTGTTTTATTTGTTTCATGGATAATATTATTTAAGAACATTTTATTTATTTGTTCCTTGAATGCCTAAAGGAAAATAGGGGTTCAGTAGCACGTCACCATTTCACTCTCTTCTCTCCAGTCTTCATCTTCAACCTGGCTCCACCACTGCTCACAAGCTTTCACTTCCTCTTCACACCATCTCCTTCATGTCACTCACACCTCGGATACTCAGCTCGTCGTCTCCCCTTTGTATCCCACTCGAGGACCTCGCCTGGCACGTGATGTCCTCAATCGGCCTTCTCAGTGTATGCCCAATCCAATCCATCTCCATTTTCTTCTTCTGCATATTTGTTGGGTGATAGGTTCTTGCTTTGTTGGTTCGTTGGCAGGCCAGAGATCCTTGTTGCTTATTCTGGCCATCTGATCTGATCTGATGTTCAGTATTGAGCCAGCGTAGGCAGCTGTTGATGAATGTCTGTAGTTTATTGGAAATCCCTTTCGTAATGCGCCAAGTCTCTCAACCATCACATAGCAGCACTGACTTGACTGAATTGGTGTTGAAAATCCGGATGTTGTTCACACTTTGTGCTGAGTGCAGTGCAGTGGATCTTCACACTTATTTCAGACTAATGAATGCCTATCTTGCTATAACGTCCTCATCTGTGACTGTGTCGCCTGTAGTTGAAACGATGCTGCCTGAGCGACAGGTGAAAGAGACTACTTCCTTTAGGTTTCTCTTGTTCATGGTGGTTGGTGCTTGTTGTTACTTTTACTGTTGTTGTTGGTTGGGTATCTTCATCACCTCTGTCTTCCCTACATTCACCTGAACGAAGTCCCGTCTTCGCTGCCTCTTCTGTCAAGTTGTTGGTTTTCGCCTGTAGATCTTTGAGTTTGGACGACAAGACATAAATCATCATGGTTGGCGAAATCCAAATCGTGTAGGGTCTTTTCATCTGTCAAACAGAGTATGTCCCTCTTCTCCCTCCTCACACGTCGTTGCATGATTCAGTCAACCAGAATCAGGAGGATAGATGATTAGTAATAGTAGTCGGCAACCTTGTCTTGTCTTACTCCTGTCTTCACTTCACTTCAATAGCGTCACTGAACTTTCCACTGTGAATCATTTGGAATGTGGTCATTTTATATAGCTGTTAAATGAGGTTGATAAAGATTTGCGGCACTGAAACCGTAATGCTGAATCAGCTGCCCGTCAAATTACTTCTCGGTCGATGCCTCCATTGAAGGCCTTTTAAAAGTCGATGAAGTTGAGGTAGAGTCAAGTTGACTGGTATTCTATACTCTATTCTATTATGATGCGTAGTGTAGCGTTGCGTTTTGATGCGCACATGATTTGTTCTTCTTGAAGCCAGCCTGTTCTGGTCGTAATTTTGAATGTGGAGCATTTTTTAGTCTCTCCAGGATGATGTGGTTTAATATTTTACTTGGTGTGGAGAGGAGCATGATTCCGTGCCAGTTCTTGCAAAGACTTAGTAAGAACGTTTTAGGGTATCCTTTTTCCACTAAAACATGCTTTATTCAAGAGATTTCATTTTCTAAATCATTAGGATCGGTTGCGATGTTTTTTTGCTTTGTTTAGTAGGTTCAATGTGACACTAGCTTGTATGTTAGTTGGATGATCTGACTAGAAGTCTAAATATTTATCGAAATGTATTGGTTTTTTGTATATTTTCATACTGAATTTACCTCCAGTCGTTCTTTGGATAAGACAATCCAAAAAATTTAGAGTCATGTTCTTAGATTCTATTTCCCTAGTGAACTTAATAGAATCTGAAATCGAATTTATGTGTCCTAAAAATGTCTGTTGGTTAACTTACTTAAGAATGACAAATTCTGGGTTGGCATTAGATACTCCTTTAAGCTCTCTCTTCTAAAGATTTTATACAGAGATTCATCACAAATAGAGATTCTGGTGAACCCATGGCACGTCTATTTGACTGACAGTACATTTTATCTCTAAGTCTGAAATATATAGATTCTAAGCATTGTTTCAACTATTTTATAATATCCTGTGTTGAAAATTGACTATCAGATATTGGTATACTAGGGAACAGAGAAATTACATCAAAACTTGCTATAACTTCATCCTCTCCTATGGCTGTATTCAACAGGAAAACCACCTAACCAATGACATACGTCTACTAAACATTTTATGTATCACTTAACTATACGTTTTGGTATTGATAAAAATCTGTGTATTCGGCTGAAGAAGCCGTGGCTTACACAGCGAAACATTAGGAAATACCTTGTGTTGGTTTTATAAACACGCTGTGATTATATTAGAATATATTCTGATAATGATTCGACTAGACTCGGCCCTCAGCTTCTTCCAAGACATTCATAATAACTATGGTCTAAATTCATTCATCAACAGCTGCCTACGCTGGCTCAATACTGAACATCAGATCAGATCAGATGGCCAGAATAAGCAACAAGGATCTCTGGCCTGCCAACGAACCAACAAAGCAAGAACCCATCACCCAACAAATATGCAGAAGAAGAAAATGGAGATGGATTGGATTGGGCATACACTGAGAAGACCGATTGAGGACATCACGTGCCAGGCGAGGTCCTCGAGTGGAATCTAAAGGGGAGACGACGAGTTGGGTATCCGAGGTGAGGGTGACATGAAGGAGATGGTGTGAAGAGGAAGTGAAAGCTTGTGAGCAGTGGTGGAGCCAGGTTGAAGATGAAGACTGGAGAGAAGAGAGTGAAATGAAGGCGTGCTACTGAGCCCCTATGTTCCACAAGAAACCTAAGGGAAAAATATATATAATAATAGAATAAATGGTCTAAACGTTTATAAAGCATAAAATTAGCTGTATATAGACTTTATTCCAAAGACCAAGAACACACTGCTACATAAGTTCAGGGAGAAACGAAGAAAACTACTGGATATCAATTCTAAAGAAATAGGGTTACCGATAAAACTTTATCAGATACCTATCTCCTTTATCATCAAAGGAAATTAGGAAACGGATCAGTTTACTGTACATAAAGAATAAATCAGAGATGACGGCTAGACTACTCAGATCACTTGGGATTGGTGAAGTTAATAAATTAACCAAAGGACGCAGCCGCCAAAGAAGATAAAATCAACTGGAATAATTGTGATCAACAATACATTTGATAAAGTAGTCGCCTTCGTTTATCTGGCTACTAAGTGTCACGATATTTCATCGTTCACTTTAATGCACACATGGATAACAAACATGGACATGAATTGAATTTTGACAATATAGAAATCATGGACAGAGGAAACACAAAGAATGTCAGAGAATTCCTAGAAGCTTGTCATTCAGGTCAGTCAGCAATCAACAGATGTATAGACATAGATCCACTCTGTCAACCAATAGGAAAGATGATAAACAACAGAAAGGTCAAAAGTCAGGAAGAAGAAAAGTCAATGAGAAAATCTATATAATCAATGACAGGACAGTCGAAGGAAACAACCAATCACATACCACATCTTCAGGGCAAGCCACTAAATCACTCATGGAGAGATACTGACAGTGCTGATGATGTCGCTGTCTAGAAAGACGATGAAATCTCTACGATTAAACCGCCAAGCTCAGAGAACGCAAAATAACCAACATCATTCAACTGAGCTATAAATATTTTCCTCTACTTCTATAGTTTCTAATGCATATCAGACAGAATAATAATGGCTTTATAGACTGAGAATGCCTTATACTAGTCAATACGAGGTAGTTCTCATTTTACGCTTACCAAAAATGTCAACGCATAACAGTATACTACTCTGTAAGTTTAGAAGGTAAAACAAATACCTAAATGATTGCAAGTTCAAACTGTTAAATGATTTTTTCTAACAAGTAACCACCACATACAGCGTTAAATTTAAGATATTTGACCGGAAAACACTATTATCACCATCAATCTAAACATAGGATCAGGCATCACTGCACAACAGTCCAAGTTGTCACACCTCATATCTGCATATCAAATAAACCAATGATGAAAAAAAGAGAAAATTTGGTCAGAACCAGCAGAAAACAACAAAAGAGAAAGGAAGAATGAGAAAACGGTGAGATTCTGTATAACGGTTCAGACGTGTGGACACATCTAGGTCACTGACAACGATTCTCAGCCATATCACCTAGAGTCTCCAACAGCTAGTCTCTCTTCTCCCGCGTACCCCAACTAGCTAGTTTGCATCTCCCAACATGGCTCAAAGCAACAGTCAAAGACTTCACGCATTGATGCCATGTTTCAGTTTGCTCACCATGAGCATTTTACCAGCCTGAACCTACTTCAGCCAACATTGTGAGATGAGGCTGACGGTAGTCAGGCTTACATAACTCACGCCACAGCCACGTGAGTCAATGAAGGTTCACGACCTTATCAACTGACTTTCTACTTCTTAAAACTCTACGTCTGACTTCTGCGTTACTCACATGGTGACACCACAAAACACGGCCTATGCTACAAAGGAAACGGTGGTCAAGCATTTCTTGTCTTCTCATATCCTCTAGATTTAATGCCCATGTTTCACAGCCATAAAGTAGAATACAGCGAACAGCAGCACAGTACATTCGACCATGAATAGGCAATCGGATATCACGGAGGCGTCACAGATCATGTATGTTGGCAAAATCCAACCGAGCCTTTTGTATCCTTGCAGAGAATTCTTTTAACACTCCTATTGGTGTTCGATTAAACGACCTTCAAGAGAGTGTACTTAGACGGCACTCCTTTCGGGGACAGACCTATCAATCGACGAAATCGAACGCCGCCTTCAGGTCGAGAAATGCAGCCAATGTTAGGCGTCGTTAAGTAGGCCTGTTTTCCAGAACCTGGACAATACATTCACGGCAAGGCCTGAAACCTGTCTGGTTTTCTCGCCCTTGCTGTTCCTGAGCTCCAATCAGACGTCTGTTGATTATCGAGCGTGGAATCTTAGGCTGATTCCCCTGTGGTTATCATAAGAGGACTTCTCACCTTTCTTAAAGACTGGAAGAATGCGACCTAGACCAGTCAGTGGGCATCGTATCTCACTTCCGCACAGTTAAAACTTCGATTAACTTGACTGAAAATCCTCGACTACCGACCTTAAACACCTCTAGAATTAGTCCATTTGAACCTGCCACTCTTTCTCATTTTAGATTACCTACCACTTTCTGGACTTCTGTACGTGTTAGGGGTCCTATCTCGACCTTCCATTCAGGCTCCGACTGGATAGCAAGCAACACAGTAGTAGCTGCAGGCCAGTTGGACTGTTCCACTCATCGTTCCGGTCGTCTCCCCTGCAAGTGAATGGCATACGCATCCTTCTCTTCTATCGTTTCACTAACCACTGACCTTTTTGTTCCATTTTCCTTGATAAGTGTAATATAACTGTCTACTGTTATCGCTGCCTTTTCTATCTCTTCAGCCTTCGCTGTCCGCCACCGTTCGTAGCCATTGCGTAGACTGTTGGTCAGTCTCCGTTTGAGTTGCCCCCACTTCTTATTGTACTCGAAGCTTATAAAGATGCGTTCGTGTGCATCCATTAATTCAGAAGAATCGACTGCAATCCACTGGCCCTGTTTAACCACTCTCTGAGAGTCAGCTATAGTCTTCAACGCTGTGTTTACAGCAATTTATGAATGCATTAGACTTTGCTCCCATCAATTTGGTTGCTTCTTCAATTTAGTATCTTTTAACTTTGTTCACTGCAAGTGTAGTCGGAGCTGTGACTCATTGATGTAGGCTCCTGCTTTCCAACCACTGAGTGGCAAGCTGATGCCAATTACCTTGGAAATCTAAACAACCTTAACTTCGGTCAACATTTTTGAATAGGAAGTGTAACCAAAAGGTATTTAATAATAGATTGATGTAAACATAGTTTTTCCAACACTGAATATAACTGGCATTAAAAACTATGAGTATTTAATAGCTGTTTAGTATTCCTCAGATGTGCATCAACCAACTGGATGCTGTTACTATTTCACTTAAGTAATAAAATAATATAGATCATTTTTAATTGCTGTTTACAACGGACAGTCGCTAACTAACTACTCCTAGTCTGATTACTAACACTGGTGCCAAGACATGGCACCATTCGATAAGGTCTCTGACTATTGGTCTAAGTCGTGTAGGGAGATGTAGACTCCCCAGTAAGGGTCCCCAAGATGAAACGAATGAGACGTTGACGACTGGCTCTTATGTAACATAATTCTTTTATACTACTAGTACTACTGTAAAGTATGGCAACTTGAAGTGAAACACTTGTGTGCCAAGTTGTACATTGATTTTGTCTATCTGTCTGCACTACCCAAATTATTAACAATTTTAATGCATGAAATCGCTTGTTTTCCAACAGTAATGAACACTAATAAAACGCATATATCTCAGAATCATATTGTGACGACGACGACGACGACAACGACTTTAGAAGAGACATCCACATTGCTCATAAACAACATGAAAAGGAGGATAGTTAATTAATTAGGCAAAAGATTTTAATTCCCAATTAGGCATCTTTGTGACTATCATCATCAAGCATTACTGCGTAACGGTCCAAGTTGCCGCCACAACTCATATCAGTACATCAAGTAGAAAAGCAGTGAGGTGAAAGATGAAGATAAGAATATTCAGTCATAAGGAATATAAAGTACGAGAAGAAAGGAAGAATGACAAAATGGTGAGAATAGATATAGCGTCATTAAGATGAGGATAATCTGTGTAAACGTTTGCGTCACTGACATCGGTTCTCAGCCATATCACCTAGAGTCAGTCTCCAACCACCGTTGGTTCCTCTTGTCCCATAGACCCCAACCGGCTGGCTAGTCTGCATCGCCCCATATGGCTCATACATTGGTGCCATGTTTTAGTCTGGCCACCTCGGGCCTTTTTCCAGCCTGCACCTACTTCGGCCAGCATTATGTGATGAGGCAATCGATGACTAGGCATATGTACCACGTGTCCCAACCAGTCATCTCAATTGAAGTAATTTGGAAACTTCTTCAATACTACGGAATACCGCAAACCTTTATCAGTCTCATTCAACAACTATATGAAGATGCCACATGCCAAATAATTCACAATGGGAAGCTCAGTGATGCTTTTGAAGTGAAGACAGGAGTAAAACAAGGTTGCCTACTATCCCCCATGATATTCCTGATTGTGGTCGACTGGATCAGGCAGCAAACAGTGGGGAGCGAGAAGAGGGGGATACGCTGGACTGTGGAAAAGAACCTAGAAGATCTGGATTTCGCCAACGATGACTTGTGTCTGATGTCACACAAACTTGAAGATCTACAGGCGAAAACTAACAAGTTGGCAGAAGAGGCATGGCAGGGCAGCGAAGACGGCACTTCAAGTGACTATAGAGAAGACAGAGGTGATGAAGATACCGCACCAACAACTCCAACAGCAACAACAAACTCCAATCACCATAAACGGAAGAAACTTAAAGGAAGTAGCCTCTTCCACCTACACCTATCTAGGCAGAGCAGCACTGTTTCAACTACAGGCGGCACAGGCACAGACGAGGATGTCAAAGTCAGCCAGGATCGGAAAAGCAAGACAGGCGTTCATTAGCCTGAAACCAGTGTGGAGATCTTCTGCACTCAGCATGCGGAACAAGATCCGGATTTTCAACACCAATTCAGTCAAGTCAGTGCTGCTATGTGATGGTTGAGAGATTTGGCGCATTACGAAAGGGATTTCCAATAAACTACAGACATTCATCAACAACTGCTTACACTGGCTCGCTACTGAAGATCAGATGGCCAGAATAGTGAGAATAAGCAACAAGAAGCTCTGGGGACGAACCAACCAAGAACCTATCACCCAACAAATATGCACTGGAAGGAAGTGGAGATGGATTGGATTCGGCATACACTGAGAAAGCCAACTGGGGACATCACGCGTCAGGAGAGTTACTCGAGTGGAATCCCCATGGGAAGTGACGAGTTGGACGTTCGAGGATAGGGTGACATGGAGAAGATCGTGCGAGGAGGAAATGAGAGCTTGTGGGCTGTCGTGGAGCCAGGTTGAAAAGATTTCAGAGAACAGAGTTCACTGGAGACGTGCTACTGAAGCCGTATGTTCCATTAGGAACCCAAAGGACTAATAATAACAATAATAATGAAAAACCAATAGTAGTTGTAGATCATATTTACAATATACACTTGAAAAGTTATAATAATATACAATTTAAACTAGTAAATAAAGTTAGATAGAGTAACTTGAGCATACATAAAATAAAATATCAATTATAAAGATGAAGAACAAGATATCAACGACGTTTTTTATCCCGCATAAAATTTTGAATCGTTGAAGTGCAATATTATCTGTTGATTTTTCTGCTTGAATATGTGAAGTTCCATCTAGATAGAGATAAAACCAGGGGACAAATAACTAAAATTAACAATTATCCATAAAGGTATATTTTACAAGGATAATATCACAATATTACAAAAGTGGAGGATTGATAGATACACAGATATACAACAACTCGATTACTAGCATGAATGAACAAGACACTGATGAATAGATGAATAAATTGTAAACCTTCATGTGTATATAAACAAGTTTCGGCACGATGATGATATGAAGTAATCACTTAAGGACTATACTCAGCAACTAAATACCCAATAGGTAATGAATCACACCTATGATATGATGCTTAATGATACTTACATCCTAATTGCTGAAACTTTAGTAAGTGGAGAAGTGTTTGAACCCATGATTTACTACTAGTCGAAAGTCATCTCCTTAAACTAATGAGCTACAGCTACAGTGGAATCACAGTAATAACGGTATGATATACAAGCTTTGATACCTTTCGATTGAACTCTAAGGAAATAGTACGATTTTCGACGGAAAGGCAAAAAGACAAAATCAATGTATAATGTTATGACCAATAATTTGACTTAATAGGCTAAGAATGATACAAATCTAACACCTAAGGAGTCTATTCTAATCACTTATCAGAAAGTTAACCACCACCACCACAACAACAATACTACAGGGACGCGAAGACAACAGTAAACAACCAATGAGAGTTTAGTCTTCAGAAGTAGTGAGAAGAACAAAACCTAGTAACTGCGCCAACAGAGCGCATAAATAGCAATAATAAACTTAGTTAGAGGAAAATACCAAGCTTTGTAAGCTTCAGGTAAAAGTAGGAGCATAGAAAAAGAACCAAGAACATAAGTGTATCAGCTCATGATGTCACATTTCACAGTAGTATATACAGAGAGCAGGTAAACAGAAAAAAATTGATATCAAAGAAGATAAAGGTTAGTGCATATATTCAAACTTTACAAGACGTCAAGGAGTGAATACATATGCATCAATGTGACCGATTTTCAGCCACGTCACCAAGAGTCACTCCTCAATCATTGATTCCTATCATCTCTCGGACCCCAACCAGGCACAGTCTATATCTGAAATAATGGAGAATATTTGCAGCTCAGGTGGATGGTCTTGGTTTTATTGTGTTCTCTGAGCTGGGTTGTTTAATCGTGAAAATTTCATCGTCTTTCTAGACGACGTCATCAGCACTAACTTCAGTATGAAGCAGCGAGCTGTCAACATCTCTCCGTCAGTGATTTAGTGGCTTACTCTGACGATGTGGTCTGTGATTGGTTGTTTCCTTCGACTGTCCTGTCACTGACTGTATGGACTTTCCTGTTGGCTATTCCTCTCCTTGACCTCTCACCTTTCTTTCGTTTATCATTTTTCTTATTGGTTGACAGACTGGATCTATGTCTATACATCTGTTGATTGCTGACTGACCTGAATGACAAGCTTCTAGGAATTCTGACATTTTTTGTGTTTCCTCTGTCCAAAATTTCTACATTGTCGAATTCACGATTAAACAACCCAGCTCAGAGAACACAATACAACCAAGACAGTCTACACCTCCTCACATAACTCAGACCGATAGCAACAGACTTTATCGACTGATGTCAGGTCTTGGTCTAATCACCTTGAAACTTCCTCTAACCTAATCCCCCTTTGCCTAGTATGACACGTTAAGGTAGGCAAAGGATTGGCATGCATAACATATGTGCAAACTACCTCAGCCAACGAAGGTCCAACAACCTTGTTGACTAACTTACCTAGTACCCTTCTCTTGAATTCAACAGTCCTCACGCAGCGATTCCACCAAACACGAGAAGTACCTATAATCGAAAACCTTTAACCACTTCATTTCTTCAATTTTTAGCGGCTGTCACAAATCCGTACAACATGACAGAACGGTCTCCACCGCAGTACACTCGTCCTCTGGTAGATAGTCGGATAATACGCCATAGATGACGTAAGTTGGTAAATTTCGAACGGGCCTTCCGTTTCTATATGATTTCCTAATAACTGTGTGGTGAATACTAGGCCACACGGAGTGAGTAATTCACTGTAAACTAATAATCAGTCAGATGTACACGATGATTGGAATACGGAAGCTGAAAAAATTCACGACTCATAACAAGTAAGAAGACATGATACTAATTTTCCCCACAGCTTATCAATTTTAGAAACTACATTGTCCAAGTGAACACACACAGAGACAATATTACAACTTATAGTATAGAGTAGGGGTTGAGAACGAATAACGAAAAAGAAAGGAATAGCCGATACATGTAGAAATCCGACTGCTAAGATTCATTATAAAAGGCAAGAGAACTAATGTTCAATAGGTCTATGCGGAGGGGGGAGGCACATCAACACTTAATTTAATACGACCTAGAGGTTTATGAACCGATTTTAGGTTGGAATCCATCATGGATTGACATCAGTTGGAAGAATAATGGGAACCTGGAAGTAGTGGACGGCTTTGTCCTAGTATGCAACTCCTCAGCAGTGTACACCCATGAACACACCTCGCCAGGGGTAGAACCCAGGAACTTCAAGTTTCACGGCCAAAGCAATACCATTATTAATCTACTGGTTCGGAATTCAGTCGTCCACATTTCCCGATTCTGTCAGTTCATGATACAGCGTGATCTACATCCAATGTTGTCGTTGAGTAACTGTCCTCATGTTCAACTTAGTTGACTCCACTGGTCACAGCTTCTCATCGGGACTTCCGAAACCATATTTCAAACCTAGTTACCCATGAGCGCAAGATGAATTCCAACTTAATTTAATAATCTAACACGTGTTTAATAAAAAATACACTATAAAGTATTAAACCTCAGTAGTTCTACATTAAACTGAAAGAAATCCTATTATTATTATTATTATTATTATTATTATTATTATTATTATTATTATTATATTATTTGTCCTTTGGGTTCCTAGTGGAACATACAGTTTCAGTAGCACGTCTCCAGTACACTCTCTTCTCTGCAATCTCTTCAACCTGGCTCCACGACAGCCCAGAAGCTCTCATTTCTTCCTCACACCATCTCCTCCACGTCACCTTCGCCTCGAACGCCCAACTCGTCGTTTCCCATCTACGTTCCACTCGAGCAACTGGACTGGCACATGATGTCCCCAATCGGTCTTCTCAGTGTATGCTCAATCCATCTCCACTTCCTTCTACTGCATATTTGTTGAGAGATAGGTTCTTGCTGCATTGGTTCGTTGGCAGGCCACAGTTCCTTATTGCTTATTCTCATTATTCTGGCCATCTGACCTTCAGTATTATTGAGCGTAGGCACTTGTTGATGAATAACTGTAGTTTGTTGGAAATGCCTTTCGTGACGCTCCAAGTCTCTCAACCATCACATGAAAGCACTGAATTGACTGAATTGATGTTGAAAATCCGGATGTTGTTCACACTTTATGCTGAGTGGAGTGCAGAAGATCTCCACACTGGCTTCAGGTTAATGAACGCTTGCTTTGCTGTCTTTTCGATCCTGGCTGCTTTGACGTCCTCGTCTGTGCAACGGCTGGCAGTTGAAACGGTGCTGCCTAGATAGGTGTAGGTGAAAGAGGCTACTTCTTTTAAGTTTCTCCCATTGATGGTGATTGGCGTTTGTTGTTGGTGTTGGTCTGGATATCTTCATCACCTCTGTCTTCTCATCTTCGCTGTCCTGCCTCTTCTGTCAACTTGTTGGATTTTGCCTGTAGATCTTCAAGCTTGTGTGACATTAAACACAGGTCATCGGATCGAAATGAATAATCAATTAATTGAATGAGAACACTATCAAGTACATCCGATTGCTGATGAGTGCAAAATGGAACGAAACATTCAGTCTAGATTCCCATTACTAAGCACCACTAAGTAGAATGTTTTTTAAAAATAATCCTGTTAATTGTAATTATATACTTGCTTGTTACATACAGAGTGTAATAGAATATCCAGGTAATTTACAAACAATTTCATTGAAATGTATTATAAAAAGGCAAGAAATTAAAGTGAACTCACTCTCTGAACATCGCATTCCCCTTCCTCTAACATTATCCTTCATGTTTACTGATTTCTCCATGTTACCAGTATGATTACGTTCTCGTTTACCGTGAACATCAGCTCTCCTATTATTAATTCCATTTGTATAATTATCTATAAAAAAGAAACAAGCTTTATATTTTATCAGCCAACCAGTAATAAACACCTCAATTGAACAAACCACAGATATCATAGATAGCCTTAATTGATAATATGAAAAAATCTTTTAAAAAAAATATTTAATCATCAATTATTATGCATACAGACATTTTCTAATGTAGTAATTACTGTCATCACCCCAGACCCTTGAGTGGAATCCAAAGGGGAAACGACGAGTGGGGCATCCGAGGTGAGGATGATATAGAGAAGATGGTGAGAAGGGGAAGTGAGAGCTTGTGGGCAGTGGTGGAGACAGGTTGAAAATGAAGACTGGAAATTATAACTACTACTTTTCCCCTGGGTTCCTAGTGGAACATAGGGCTTCAGTAGCATGTCACCATTTCACTCTCTTCTCTCTAGTCTTCATTTTCAACCTGGCTCCACTACTTTCCACAAGCCTTCACTTCCTCTTCCCACCATCTCCTCCATGTCACCCTCACCTCAGACGCCCAACTCGTCGTTTCCCTTTTGGATTCCACTCAAGGGCCTCGCCTGGTGACAAAGACACAGATGAAGACGTCAAAACCAGAATCGGAAAGACAACAAAACAGGCCTACCTGCATTAATCTGAAATCAGGGTGGAGATCTACTGCACTGCACTGCACTGCACTCAGCACAAAGTGTGAACAACATCCGGATTTTCAATATCAATTTAGTCAAGTCAGTACTTCTATATGGTTGACCGACATCGATTGTCACGAAAAGCATTTCCAACAAACTACAGACATTCATCAACAGCTGCTTACACTGGCTCAATACTGAACATCAGATCAGATCAGATCAGATCAGATGGCCAGAATAATGAGAATAAGCAACAAGGAACTCACTCTGGCCTGCCAATGAACCAACAAAGCAAGAACCTATCGCTCAACGAATATGCAGTAGAATAAAGTGGCGATGAATTGGATTGAGCATACACTGAGAAGACCGATTGAGGATATCACGTGCCAGGCGAGGTCCTCGACTGGAATCTAAAGGGGAAACGACGAGTTGGGTATCCGAGTTGAGGGTGACATGGAGGAGATGGTGGGAAGAGGAAGTGAAAGCTTGTGGGCAGTGATGGAGCCAGGTTGTAAATGAAGACTAGAGAGAAGAGAGTGAAATGGTGACGTGCTATTGAAGCCCTATGTTCCACTAGGAACCCAAGGGATAAATAATAATAATTATCTACTGACAGTTTGATCAGTGATTTATTTCCAATCAAATGATAAAAGTACTATGAAATAAGGAAAGTGAATATCAATCAACGCGATAGGTTTTGAGACAGAATCGAGTAACTGGATGACTCAGTCCAAGACTCATACAAGTAGATGGAGACTCCTAATATTTGACTTAATCTCCTACATTCGACATTTTTAGCAGCACCTACTGGATATATATATATATATATATATATATATATATATATATATATATATATATATATATATACAAAGAGATGAACAAACCGAAAACGATCGATTTGTGATTCAGAGGAGGCCCTAATAAAAGGTTGATAACATGCTACATATACTACTTGGTTATATAACACGACCTACATTCTAATTCGGACTACCGAAATACCTCTTTATCCGGTACCTTCAACACACATGAAGTTCGTTTTATAAGATGAAAAAAAAATATCTTTGGAACGGTCATTTATTGATACTTGCGACTTTCTGTTGTCAGTGCTTTATTAATGGCCTGAAGATCTATTATGTTATAATTTGCTTCGTGATCACTAGCAATGGAATCTAAGACGCAGGTTTTGTCTATATCTATGACGCGTTAGTTCATTGTACTTCCTATTCTAAAGAGGTATAATTGAAGAAAAAAGAATGACAACACAAATCACCTAATGTATACCGTGCAGTTGGTCATCAAGAAGATGCATTGTCAGAAACTGAAAGAAACGATTAGTAATTCACCCGAAAGAAAAAAACCCAGTGGACCTATAACTGTTAACGTAAATTAGATAATGAAGGTAATTGAGTTGATTCCCTGGTAGCACGACTCCAATGCTATAGCATGAAACCTTACAACTTTGTATTTCAGACTACCCATCACTTCACCTACTTGACATATGAGAACGAATACAAAAATCTCAGATGACAAACTTCGAATTATCACCCAGAACCACCACAAGAAATATGTTATTTGCGTCATAGAAAAAATACTCTACCATGAATATGATTATCCAATAGTCGAAGTGTACATGATAGTATTATTCATGTGTAGATGTCAAGTCAGTCTACAACGAATGTATATCTCTGTAATGAATGTGAATGTATGATCTATCAGCTGGATAAAAAAAATTCAAGGTAGTACATCGAAGAGACAGTATAAATCCACTAAGTAACCAGAATAGGTAGTGTTAGTAATACGTAGCGACAAGAAGGCAGTCAATAGGGGAGTTGTTTTCAAGTCATGATCACATCATGTTCAGGTCATAATTTATGCATGCGCTGACATGAGAACCTGATTGGAGAAATTAGACCCCATACAAGAAATCTAATTGGTTCATTTATGGCTTCACTTTCTGAGAGTTTTGTAACTACATTTATGTCATGTATTTGCCTGATAAAAGTTGTTGTTGTTTACGCTGTTCTTGCAGTCACAGGCCGTCTTTTTCTTTTAATTTCTCCGCGGTTCACTGAAGCAGAAGGTATTGACGGAGGTCAGTCGTAAAGGTATTCGGTTGAGGTGTCTATTGAGTCTCAGTATTCATTATTATACCCAAGCGCGCAACCCTACCACTCGGTCATTACAGTTAATAAGTGTAGGTTGGCGCCCTACCCTACCGCTTTGGGGAAATTGAAATACAGAAGATTGAAGGTTTGACATGTTGCATGAAGAATGGACATAGTTCATTCCTTAGATATTGTTGTATTAACAATTTATCTAGCTAGGAATATCAGATAAACCAATATTCCAGGTTTATATTCCACATACTACCATTTGCTTCTCGTCTGACATTTTTATTATACGACACTACAATGTTCAAAAAATGTAGCACTTCAAATCGACTGTCTAAGTTTATCAGTCAGACTATTGAAGAAAAAATTGATAGGCATATGTATAAGCAAATAGATGCCTTACATGTGACATTGGGAAATACAAACTAAAGCAAACTGTCTCTCAAACCATTTGAGTAATCATATACTAAAACAACGAGTCAGAACTATTTTATAAGGGTTAATGAGATACTATCTGGTTGCTTGAAACACAATAAATGGAGTAGGCTACAAGTTAAACAATGAACCACAACTCTATAAATATATACTACTTGCTTTTGAAAGCAAAGAAATGAAATATCATCTATATTATGAACAAAATAAGCCAAATTCTCAATTAATAAACCGATAAAAAGGCTTGATTCACATTATCTTAAG
Source organism: Heterobilharzia americana (assembly GCA_944470555.2). Classification (NCBI taxonomy): domain Eukaryota; kingdom Metazoa; phylum Platyhelminthes; class Trematoda; order Strigeidida; family Schistosomatidae; genus Heterobilharzia; species Heterobilharzia americana. Next base: position 161,796,240 of record OX104127.1, on the reverse strand, counting down.
AAGAAAACTATGAGGAACTTAAAGCAGTGGTACTATAACAGTAAATATGATTACGGTTACTGCAAATATTCAAATTTTACACGACGTCAAGGAGTGAATAAAAATGCATCATTGTGACCAGTTTTCAGCCATGTCATCAAAAGTCAATCCTCAATCACTGATTCTTATCGTCTCGGAGACCTTAACAAGGCAGTCTACATCTTCCAACACGACTAACAGTCAGAGACTTTATGATCTGGTTACCTTGAACCTTTATATAAGCCTATACCGTTTTGCCTAGTATGGAACATTAAGGTAGACAGTGGATCAGCATGCGTAACACATGTCCAAACCACCAACGACAAGTCAGTGCTCCTGTATGGTTCAGAGACCTGGCGCGTCACGAAAGGCATTTCCAATAAACTACAGACATTCATCAACAACTGCCTACACTGGCTCGCTACTGAAGATCAGATGGCCAGAATAATGAGAATAAGCAACAAGGAACTCTGGGAACGAACCAACCAAGAACCTATCACGCAACAAATATGCACTGGAAGGAAGTGGAGATGGATTGGCCATGCACTGAGAAGGCCGGCTGAGGACATCACGCGTCAGGCCAGTTACTCGAGTGGAATCCTCATGGGAAGCGACGAGTTGGACGTCCGAGGGTGACATGGAGGAGGTCGTGCGAGGAGGAAATGAGAGCTTGTGGGCTGTCGTGGAACCAGGTTCAAAAGATCTCAGAGATCAGGATGAAATGGAGACGTGCTACTGAAGCCCTATGTTCCACTTGGAACCCAAGGGACTAATAATAATAATAATAATAATAATACCGTTTTGCCTAGTATGGAACATTAAGGTAGACAGTGGATCAGCATGCGTAACACATGTCCAAACCACCTCAGACAATGAAACTTCATAACCTCATCAATCCACTTGCCTATCTTGACTATTACCGACTTCAACATTACTCACATGGAGATTCCATCAAATGAGAGAAATGCAACAAACATACATGTGATCAAAATCATGAAACCGATTCATTTATTCTACTTTCAACGATCGTGTCTCACACTCATGTAACAGGACAGAACGAACTGCAGTGAAGTATACTCATCCTTTGATACATTGTCGGATAGATCGCCAGTCGGTGCCAAAGTTGACGCGAGTTAGTAAATGCCAAACTAGCCTTCTGTATACAAGCTGAGACTTCTTCAGTAACTAGTCTGTTCAGGGTGATGCAAGTCACCAATTAAATGAAGTGGTCAATACATTCCACAACTTCACTCTTTATCATTCAATTTTGTATGGTTGCAGACCAGTTTGGAGCGTCATGTTACCATTGACAGGTAAGGAATGCATGCCAAGCATACTCAGATTTCTGCTCCATGCATTCAGAAGAGCCTGTATTTTGTCAGCGCCTTCACCCAGCAGGATAGCATCGTTTGCATACTCAGAGTCAACCGGATGACCTGTAGGGAGTAAGTAGTTCAATCCCTGTGAAGTGAGACGTACCTAACGTCTCCAAGCTGGATATATATGATGAGTCTGACTGTTTCACCATCGTTGTCACACTAAGATTGTTGGTATCCAGCGGAAACACCACCAACGTAATTCTGAGATGAGGCGATACATGTTTAGTTGTAATGGAAATCATCATCCACTGAGTAAAGTCGTTTTGAAGCACCGGTTTCAATGTCTTGAACATGTGCTACCAGTGTTATATCCCAGCTCCTTAAATACCACTCATCAACTGTTTGCTAGCCTTCGTACTGGTTGAAAGTGAAGAGGTGGCTAACATATGTCACCGTCTAACGACTTCGAGAATAAAACTCCAGAGATTATGCAACTCAGTGACTTCAGGCGATAGCAGGTATGGTTCAGACTTGAAGTCAGTAGCGATTGTGTGGTAGCTTATTAAATTCTTCGAAGTAAGAAGTAAAATAAAAGTAATGTAAGCTTCCTAGAATACATCTTTGAGAATGCTGATCCAATAATCAATTTTCAGCTAAATTTTTATGCTTTCACCTTCTCTCTCTATGCATTACTTGTCTTTCCATCTTGGTGTTGCTATTTTATTTTGTGTGACCTTTATATTTTATACCCAATCTGTGTTCGAAATAAATCATCATCATCATCATCAAAATCAACATACAACAAAGCATTACTGCGTAACGGTCCAAGTTGCCACAGCTTATATCAGTACATCAAGTAACAAAACAATAAAATGGAAAATGAATAAGGAAATAAAAAAATCTATCAAAGGAAGTAAAAGCAGAAGTAGAAAGTAGTAAGAGAGAAAGGAAGAAAGAATGAGATGATGAGAAGTATAGAGACTAAGATGAGAGTAATATGCGTATACAGGTATTTCTTAAAACCTTCATAAGGATATTAACTATTAATATTATCATTATTATTAGTCCCTTGGGTTCCTAATGGAACCTACGGCTTCAGTAGCACGTCTCCATTCCACCCTCTTCGCTGAAATCTTTTCAACCTGGCTCCACAACAGCCCACAAGCTCTCTTTTCCTCCTCGCACGATCTCCTCCATGTCACCCTATCCTCAAACGTCCAACTCGTCACTTCCTATGGGGGTTCCACTCGAGTAACTCTCCTGACGCGTGATGTCCCCAGTCGGCTTTCTCAGTGTATGCCCAATCCAATCCATCTCCACTTCCTTCTACTGCATATTTGTTGGGTGATACGTTCTTGGTTGGTTCGTTCCCATAGCTCCTTGTTGCTTATTCTCATTATTCTGGCCATCTGATCTTCAGTAGCGAGCCAGTATAAGCAGTTGTTGATGAATGTCTGTAGTTTATTGGAAATCCCTTTCGTAACGCGCCAAGTCTCTCAACCATCACATAGCAGCACTGACTTGACTGAATTGGTGTTGAAAATCCGGATGTTGTTCACACTTTGTGCTGACTGCAGTGACGTGGATCTCCACACTGGTTTCTGGGCTAATGAACTCCTGTCTTGCTTTTCCGATCCTGGCTGACTTTGACATCCTCGTCTGTGCCTGTGCCGCCTGTAGTTGAAACAGTGCTGCTCTGACTAGATAGGTGGAAGAGGCTACTTCCTTCAAGTTTGTCCGTTGATGGTGATTGGAGTTTGTTGTTGTTGGTGGTGGTGGTGCGGTATCTTCATCACTTCTGTCTTCTCTATATTCACTTGAAGTCCTGTCTTCGCTGCCCTGCCATGCCTCTTCTGCCAACTTGTTAGTTTTCGCCTGTAGATCTTCAAGTTTGTGTGACATTAGACACAAGTCATCGTTGGCGAAATCCAGATCTTCTAGGTTCTTTCCCGCAGTCCAGCGTATCGTCCTCTTCTCGCTCCCCACTGTTTGCTGCCTAATCCAGTCGACCACAATCAGGAATATCATGGAGGATAGTAGGCAACCTTGTTTCACTCCTGTCTTCACTTCAAAAGCATCACTGACCTTCTCATTGTGAATTACTTGACATGTGGCGTCCTAATAATTGTATGAAATGTCTCCTTCTTAAGATGAAGACAAACTAACCAAAAGATTAAAACATTTAACATTTCAAAGTATCAACTTACTCCATCGACTATGTTGAACAAAATTTACTGCCATATTCATTGGTGTCATTTCATCTATTAAATGGTTATGTCTTCGATATCTTTGTTTTAATAAAATTTGTTTTGCTTCTTCTGTAGCCTCAATATTTTTCATTTTAGCTTCTACACCTAAGTCAACTTCAGGAATACCACATAACATTTGATTGGATAACATATCTTCTTTTTGTTGACCAATCGATGGTCTAAGGTATTCAGGAACATCTTGGAGTAGATCAGAATCTTCACCTCTGAAAAAAATGATAAATTATTTACAACACATCTGGAAAAGTAGAAATTTTTCTTAACTCAAAGGAATTGAAAAATTCCAATTTATACACTACCGAATAAATTATGGCAAGTTTAGAATGTAATCAAGCAATCCAGCTGAATATAGTTGTCATCTGTAAGCAACTCAGTTATAATAAAATCACGTACTTTTTCTTCACTCATACGACTTACATCTTAATGTCATCTGAAGAAACATACATAAACAGACAAAGTCAAGACAGAATCTAGTACAAGTTGGTTCATAATCAGAAACTATGTGCACGTTTGTGTAACTGGCAGTGGGTTATACCTACTAGGCGAAGGTTCCGACCTATGATCCATCGCTTGAAAATCAACTCCCTGAACCAATGAACCATAACTCCTCGTATAGAAGTGCATTCGTCCAAGTTGCCACACTTCACAGGAGTATACAAAGAACAATTGGGTAGAAAAAAAAGTCTTATCACAATATAAAAAAGTTTATCGGAGGAGAAAGAAGTTGAAAAATGTTGGTTAGTGGCAATATCTAAACTTTAAAAAACGTCATACAGTGAATGCATTTACCCCATTGTGATGGATCATCACTTATGTGACAAAAGGTCTCTAACCATTGATTTCTATTTTCTCGAAGACCTCAACCAAGCGGTCAACATCTGTCTAAACAGCTCAGAGACTTCATGGGATGATGCGAAGTCTTGGTCTGGTTATCCTGAGCCTTCTTCCAACCAAATCCTATTTTGTCCAGCACTGGACGTCCAAGTAGGCAGTCGCTCAACATCCATAACACATTCAAACCACCCAGATCCGGGAAAAAAGTGAAGTAGACCAGTCTGACAGGACTAACTCGATCCCCATACACTACCTAGTACGTCCGTCATACGACTCAGTAGTTTACTAGCTTCATCCTTTAAATTTTCCGATGGCGAAGATTCATATCCTGCTGCTTGGCATCGTTTCGCGCTTGATGCAACCTTCTCAACCTTCGGGAGAGTTGGAGGACCGATATCGACATCCAATTCAAGCTCAGGCTGGATGCCGGGTAAATAAAAAAATTCTAGCCATCTGAACCCCTTTGCATCAATCAGTTTGGATGAAAGGTACATGTTCGTCTAATGATGTCAGCAATAAATGAGAAACCTGAAAAACAAATAGCACTGTAGCGATGTTGACAATATTTTTATCTGTCTATTTAAAAAGTATGATTAACGAATTCTATCATACGGACACCACAGTATCAGAAACAGATCTGAAGGAATCAGTGTTAAAGTGAGTCACACAAAAATACTGTGAAGTACCTCAATTCGCCACACCTAACCTCACCACACAAGATAGAATTTCATGAGAGAAATGAAAATAATGCAGTTGAACATCGTAGAAAATCGAAAGACACAAAGAATAGGAAGGAAGTAAAGTAAGTAACCAACGAAATGTGATATGATGATAATGATGGAGATAAAGCCTGAATGAATTTGCACCTCAGTGATCAGTAACGAACAACGTCACCTAGAGTCTACAACCCTCCGTTTCAGTTGTCATGCAAACCTTGATTTATAGGTCTACATTTCGCTATGCGAGTCATACCAACAGTCAGAGACTTGGCGGTTTAGTGCCACATCTTAATCTGGTCACCCTTGGCTACTTCACAACAACCTAAGGCTACTCCGGTTAGCATTGTGAGATGTAGCAGACAATGATTTACACTGTGCGATGAATATGCCAATTACCTTAATCGATAGAGGAGCATAGCCTCATGAAATAACTGACTTACCTTTTCCCCAAAATGCTTAACTTCGACTTTACTATTGTGGTGGATGCACGATAAATGGTATATGTTACAAAGACAACGGTGATTTCTGATAAGAATACTGTGATTACAATGAAAGTTGTGTTTGTAAATGACAATCTAGACAAGCTATACTACTGCCTTGAAATATTAAGATCACACAAATCTTAAGCGCACTACCTAACTCTTGATATTCAAAATCTCATCAACCCGCAAACCGCTTGAATCTCTGAGGACTTTCAACTTTTGTAAATCTTTCAAATGTCTTCAAATTTCATTATGTACTATCATGTATTTTAAGCATGTTTTTAATTAATTGTTTCGTAAGTTGGCAATAAAATGATGAGAAATATATCATAGTAGAGAGGATATCAGTTTTTTAATCCAAAACAGTACATCATATAACTATTTCTTATATAGTTAGCTCGAATTGCAGATTTTCCTACTGGCTAAATGGACCACCATTAAGGTTATGCACCCTGTTTCTATTCATTTCCTTCTTCAGATCAGACGATAACCTAATAATAGTTGGTCGTTATTGTTATTATCGAGATACTGCAATTATGTCGGTTTCAAACTATTGTACAAAGAGTATATCTGTTGAAAATTTCAAGCTGTACCAACCATACTGTTTGGAATAAAGTGACTATTATTATTATTATTATTATTATTATTATTATTATTATTATTATTATTATTATTATTATTAGGGGTTGTCTGTGCTTTGAAGTTTCTGTAGCGGTTGGATTGGTTTTATGGGGTAGGGTCGCTAGCCGTATGCCCAACCTTCCCTCTTTAACCGGGCTTAGGGCCAGGCGACAGCGTCGACCGAGAGGTAATTTGGCAACTGCTTCAACACTACAGAATACCACAAACCTTTATCAGTCTCATTCAACAAATATATGAAGACGCCATATGCCAAGTAATTCACAATGGGAAGGCCAGTGATGTCTTTTAAGACAGGAGTAAAACAAGGCTGCCGCCTACTATCACCCATGATCTTCCTGATTGTGGTCAACTGGATCATGCAACAAACCGTTAGGACCGAGAAGAGGGGGATACGCTGGACTGGGCAAAAGAGCCTGGAAAATTTGGATTTCGCCAACGATGACTTGTGTCTAGTGTCATACAAACTTGAAGATCTACAGGTGAAATCCAACAAGTTGACAGAAGAGGCAGGGCAGCGTAAACGGAACTTCAAGTGAACGTAGAGAAGACAGAGATGATACGCGACCAACACCACCAACAACAACAGGCTCCAGTCACCACCAATGGGAGAAACTTAAAGGAAGTAGCCTATTTCACCTACACCTATCTAAGCAGCACCGTTTCAACTACCAGCGGTGGCACAGACGAGGACGTCACAGCAGCCAGGATCGAAAACACAGCAAGACAGGCGTTCATTAACCTGAAGCCAGTGTGGAGATCTTCTGCACTCCACTCAGCATAAAGTGTGATCAACATCCGGATTTTCAACATCAATTCAGTGCTTTCATGTGATGGTTGAAAGACTTAGATTGTCACGAAAGGCATTTCCAACAAACTACAGTTATTCATCAACAAGTGCCTACGCTCAATAATACTGAAGATCAGATGGCCAGAATAATGAGAATAAGCAATAAGGATCTCTGGCCTGCCAACGAACCAATGCAGCAAGAACCTATCTCTCAACAAATATGCAGTAGAAGGAAGTGGAGATGGATTGAGCATACACTGAGAAGACCGATTGAGGATATCACGCGCCAGGCGAGGTCGTCGAGTGGAATCCAAAGGGGAAACGACGAGTTGGGCGTTCGAGGCGAAGGTGACATGGAGGAGATGCTGTGAGGAAGAAATGAGAGCTTCTGAGCTATCGTGGAGCCAGGTTAAAAAGATTGCAGAGAAGAGAGTGTACTGGAGACGTGCTACTGAAACCGTATGTTCCACTAAGAACCCAAGGGACAAATAAATAAATAGGGGTTGTCCGACAATCTGTATATAATCCCCTATACCTATTAGTACAGCATTTTTAGTATCCTATGTTAGCACAATATAAATAATTTTGAGATTCAATAATATGTTAATACTTTTCATTGAAGATACCTCTTCCCGAAAGTAAATTTTACAGTATTATCTGCAGACAGTCTTTGGTTTTTCAATGTAAGGAGTTGGTCAACAAAGAATTCTAAAGTCTAGCATCAAAATAAGATGCACTATTGCATAGCACCACATAGGAAAAATTCGATCAAGTAACAAGTTACAACATTTTAGAAAATATACCCATCGCACAATAAGTAGCTGTCTTGACTCAATGGCCTAGTGGATAACGCGCTCTGGAGCTTGAAGTGATAAGTCCCGGGTTCGCGTCTCACTGGGGACAACATCGCTCAATGGAAGGTAGATACATCCAACTGACGGATCGCAAACACGACAAAACACGCGTTCTCGACTTCACTGCTAGCCATAATCCATCAATAATATAAAACTTATGTATTGTTACGTATTTTTTTTTATTATTGAGAGGCTAGACTCATTTACCTGTCAATGTCACTGAGTTATGGTCTGTCAAGTAAAATGTATAAAAGTGTAAGATTAATGTCAGTCCATGATGAATACTACTTCTAAATTAAAAATCCCCATTCATCTCAAAAATACATTACTCTATAGTGCTCATTAGTGACTTGCTTCCAGATGGATGTCAGGAAGTTCTAATGAGAAGCCGTGACCTGTAGGGTCAAGCAATCGGAAGTGAAGTGGATGCTAACTGAAGGAAGATGTTGGGTGACAGTCGCACTATGCCGTGAATCGACAGAAGTTGGGAATTGTGAACCAGTGGAAACCGGCCCAGTGGCTGAATGCTTAACGCGTTCGCCGTGAAACCTGAAGGTCCCGAGTTCGACCCCTGGCCGGGTCGTGGGTGCGTACTGCTGAGGAGTCCCACACTAAGACGAAACAGCTCTCAGGTCTCCAATGGTTCCCCAACTAATGTCAGTCCGTGGTGAATACTACTCCTAAAAGTGTGAGTGATTTGCGAATTGCCAGATGCCTGAAAAGAATTAATTTAATACTTGCTACCACTTATCTTACTGTTTGTCCAATAATTAGCATGCATGTGGGATATTAATTAAATTGAATACAGATTTGACACCAATGGGCAACTTTAAAGGCCACCTCAGCAACTACTGCAACAGCCAATCAGGTTTCAGTATTTCGACTAGAAAGGTAGACTATGATAAAATATGGAAGACCAATTTGGTTATCTCAAAATTTGTTAGGGTAGCCTTTAAAATCACTCGAGACTATTGGCACTGACTAAATCCGAACATATGAATGGTTGAAAAGTTTATTTCCAGTTACAACAGGTCAAATCAGTATCAAGAACTATTTCCAGTTATCAGGATACTTCATAGGGGTTTATGAATTCCTAAGTATGCTATGCACTTTTGGAAATAATCAAAATGTAATCCATTTTCGCAATATAGTAAGAAAGTCAATTCGCCAATCTGTATTCTCAATAAAATTAGCATACCCCCTTTAATGTCTGGAAATACATTCTGACCTTAAACTTGACTGTTTCACTAATGTTACTATTTTTATTATTACTGTGAATAAGCGGCATACGTTTAGCATTCACCTGTCAAATGTAAGATGATGCTCCAGGACTGATCTGCAACCACACATAACTGAATGATAAAGAGTGAAGTGGTGGAATGTGTTGACTTGTATCACCCTGAACAGACTAGTTACTGAAGAAGTCTCAGATTGTATACAGAAGGCTAGTTTGGCATTCACCAACTCGCGTCAACTTTGGCATCGACTGGCGATCAATCCAACAATGTATCAAAGGGTGAGTATACTTCACTGCAGTTCGTTCTGTCCTGTTATACGAGTGTGAGGCATGATCGTTGAAAGTAGAATAAATGAATCGGTTTCATGATAATGATCACATTTATGTTTGTTGCATTTCTCTCATTTGATGGAATAGCCATGTGAGTAATGTTGAAGTCGTATGTAGTCGGTAGTAGTCAAGATAGGCAAGTGGATTGATGAGGTTATGAAGTTTCATTGTCTGAGGTGGTTTGGACATGTGTTATGTATACCAAACCATCGCCTACATCGACGTGCCATGCTATGAGAAGTTGTACTAGGTTGGAAAAAGGTTAAGATTGACCAGACCAAGAAATGACACTAGTCGATGAAGTCTCTGACTGTTAAGTTAACCCGTGTGGGGTCTCCAAGACGATAGAAATCAGTGATTGAGGACTCGTGGTGACATGACTGAAAGCCAGTCGCAGTAGCACACATTTATTCACTACTTGACATCTGAAGTTTGAACATCTGCATTAACCTTTGTCTTCAGATTGCTCATTTTCTCGCACTACTTTATCTTCTTTAATATCACTCCTTTTCTGTCCGCTTGTTCTATGTGTACTACTGTGAAGTGTAGCAACTTCAGTGGATCCACCTATGCACAAGGTTCTATGTTGGTTTTGTCTGTTTATCATGAATATGTGTAATCTTCAACATTTTTATACCTCTGTCTCGTCATCTTCTACGGTGTATCATTTGATATTCCCTGATGTACCAAGATTTCCTTTTTGAAAGTGAATACCAAGTGAGTTTTCATGGCTTCATTAGAATATTTTGCAGATGAACACCAACCAGTTCAATAAAAAAAGAAAGAAAGATTCGTGGCTTTGATTAACTCTTTCGTTACGAGAAAAAGATAACGCGTCTTTTATTATGATTTAACGAACGACTCTCAAAATTTCACTATAATGTTACGCCGAAAAAGTTAGGAACAGTATTTTGTTCAGATTTTAAGTCTTTAGATAAAGAAAGAAATTGCATACAATTAATATAAACAATAATATAACTTACCGTTCCAGGGAGGATGGTTTAATTAATCCTTTTCGCTTGGCTAATTCCTCCTCGATATATTTAATCCTAAATTATATGCATATTACATTAACATATGTAACGAAATACATTTCAGCATCTTCATCCCTTTTATTAGTTTCTGTAGCAAAAGTCTTTGCTAGGCGAGCTTCAACATCATCATCCTCTTCTGTTTGTTTAGCTGATGAAATGCTGTTTAGATCAACCAAACCACCAGTTTTCAATTTAAATGGATCATTAGATATTGCCAAATTAAGGTTTGGAATTTCTTTACCAGTAGCTAATGCAGATAAACCAATGCCAGCTGGTCGCTTTCTCAGTTTCTGAAGTTCTCTAACAGCTTCCACGACCACATTAGAGTCTGTTACAATAGAAGGGGCAGAATCATCTACATCATCTTCGTCAGAATCTGAAGATGCACTAAGTTCTGTGGTCTGTCGCAAGCATCGCACTTTACGAGACTTCATATAGTAGCTGGGAAAATGGAAAATGAATACTAATAAAGATCAGTGGCTTATGGAATGCAAAAGAAAAATAAGCTGAACTTTTCATTTTAATGCCAAACGTTATGCTCAAAAGTTGCAGGTTCTAGTCAGTATTATTTCCAGGTTGCTTGTAAGATCTCCTCCAGTCATATAAGGACTAATAGAGGTGTCTTCTGAAGTAACAGCATCCGGTGGTATCCACTAGGGATGTTCACTGTCACCCCTCACATGTATTTTTAGCATAGACGCGCTGGTGGATAAAACCATGAATACCTCCAACTTCTCAGGTATTGAATTACTCAACCACAGAGTACCTAGGTACCTTGGAATTCGCAGACGACTTAATCCTGTTACGCGAAGATGCTGAAAAAATGTTAAGTTTTGTAGGCACCTTCAGCTAAATATATGAGTACGTTTTAATGCGTTTCGCATATATCAAACGCAAAATGACCCTTCAGGAACGGTCTTCACCAACCTCAAGTTTAAGAATAGGGAGTGAAGTGGTGATATGCATCAACTAATCTACTTACGCGCGTATTCGCAACAGACTGAATGAAACAGTTAGAAACAAAACCTCAGGACGGACACGAAGACACTTCATCACTTGTTAACTAAGGCTATCTCTGGCATCGACGAGAGATCCGACCGATAGCTGCTACCTTGACGTGAAGGTACACTTTTCATCACAATCACCAAACGAGCTACACTGACTGGAACGCTTTTTACTCGCGGTCGTACCATACCAAAGATGTCTGGTGGATAGTAGCAAAACAAAATGTAGTTACCGGCATAATATAGGTAGCTACGTTATGATGGGGATCCAAGGGAAAAATCATACTGCTGGCTGGGTGGGAGTATGACGGAAGCATGGTGCTCCCCGTGGATGGCCAGCAATGTTACGCTGATGCTGTATTCCTTATGGGAAGGAACGGAGTTAGAAAAGGTCAGCCCTAAAGTCAGCATACTCCCGTCTACTCTGCGGTAAGCCTGTGCCGACGTTACGGATTCGTAGTCGGATTCATAAAAAGCAAATTAAAGTGTCAAACTTCAAAAAAGGCAGTGTGGCTGGCTTCCAGCAGATGTCCCTTGGGCTCTTCGGTTATGTACTAACCCATTTTTCAGGTACCTTAGGAAGAACTAGTCCTCTCCGGTGTGGGAAGGGGGGAGTAACAACCGCCTGAACACTTCTGTCATCAGACAAGTACCCTCAGATCATTATCCACCTTCCGTGTAATTAGCTTCTAACCTTTCTCCACGTCTCTCGGTCAATAATCCTACACCACCTTTAATTTCTTCCATCTCTATAGCTTTTGATAACAATTCCAATCCAAGGAACAGTATCAATGGTCTCTTAAAACCGCATCTCAAATTACATGCTAGAGCTTTCAATGTCCGCACACTCCATCAAATGGGTCAACAAGCGTCACTGTCTGAAGATCTAGCAGCCAGAATCATAGATGTGTGCTGTTTTCAAGACATGCAGACAGGACTCTGGTTCGGTTATTCATTTAAGTCCAACCACCCAATGTGGTGAATCCGCAAAATTAACCCTTTTGGGAGACTAGATGCGCTGTTCAACTGAACGGCACAGTGAGGATTCAAAAGAACAGTGAAATTCGTCTTTGTTTCTTTTCAATCTTTGCTTACGCATCGACTGACTGCAATTTGGATGAAGTGAAGGATGAGTTCTACAGAAAAGTGACTAGCCTCCTACTTGAAGTCAAGCGTTCGGATGTGGTAGTTGTCTTACGTGATTTTAATACATGAGTGCGCTAAATCAGGCAAAAAGGCACTTAGGCAGCACTTTCGGAGTCACAGCCGAACGAACAGGTAAGCGCAATCGTCAGTTACAACTGTCCTCATAGAAACTGACTAATTCTAATCAGCACGAACTTCAGACATAAAAAGACACTGTTGGATGTGGTGTCAACCGACCTCATCTCAGTGGTGAACACAGATAGATAATATTGCTATCAGTTGTCGTTGAAGACTCGGTGGGATATTGCTGCTCCTACTGCATCACATGTTTAGACAGTGACCACGCGCAAATTTGCATCTAAATAAAATGGAAATACTAGTAACGAGACCACAGCGAGTGCAGCCTGCAACTCCGCTCCATTTACTGTCTTATTGACCCTTATTCAGTCAGATCCCGAGTGTGACATTAAGGTAGGGCCCCAACACTCCCAGAACCTGAAACAAGGAAGGATAACAGAGTTGGATGTACTAGCACTGAAGGAACAGCATGATTGTTGTCCAGGATTACTAGTCAGCTTAGTAAACGACTTCGTCAAAATAAGAAAATTTCCTTACTCCAACCATCTTTTTTGTCTTTTCCTATGACTATCAGTCCGGTTAACTGAAGTGTTGGATAGCATACGGAAGCCAGCTATGATCCCCTCTGACTGGTTTCGATCGTTGATTCAGTCTTTAAGAAAGGTGAAAAGTCCTCTTGTGATAACCACAGGGGAAACAGCCTGAATAACATAGTGTCAAAAATTCTACGTTCTAAAAACACTAAACGTCTGAGTTGAGCTCAGGAACAGCAAACGCGAGAAAACCATTAAGGATTCAGACCTAGCCATAGGAGGAGTGACACGCAATTTACTCTCCCCCAGGTTCTAGAAAACAGGCACAGTTATCGATGATAAACACCGACTGAATTTTCCGATCTGAAGAGGACATTCGATCCTGTCAACCGAGAGGCCTTATGACAGTGTCTCTCGCCGAAAGAAGTTTCGAATAAGTAAGTCAGTCCGTTGAAGGCTCTATACCTGAAAACACGTGGGTATATCACAGCCCACGGTCAGTTATTGGATGAGTTTTGTACGTCGAGTTGTGCTCAACAAGAACGTCCACTCCATCTACTCTTACTCAACTTTATCATCCTCTCATCGTCCGACATCAAAGCCACAGGAGAATCCTTAGCACATCTAGAATAAGCAGATGACATAGTCTCGTTAGGTGGAAACGCTGACAATATGCATTCTTCTGGACAGCTTGAATGACGGTTTGAGATCTGTTTCTTGCCACCTTAATGCAAATCGTTGATCCAGGAGTGGTCTTCAGCAGTGTCCCCGTTAACAATAGAGGGTGAAGTGCTTGGGAGGATTGACCACTTCACTCACCCAGAAAGTCGGATTAGCCGTGGTGTTTTGGTAAGTAACCGAGGAAATCTCAAAATAGATACCAAAAGCTCAATTGGCTTTCATCAACTTACATCATCTGTGGCACCGCTGTGATATCCAAATACGTATTAAGGGCAGAGTATACTGCGGTGCAGCTGGCTTTGCTCTACTATATGGCTGTGAAATATAGCCATTAAAGGTGGACGATATGCAGTTGTGAGCCTTCATCGACTGAGATGGCTAGGATTTGCGTTACACATGCTTATTCACAATATACCCCATAACATAATGTCAGCTGAAGTAAGTGTGAGCTGTAAAACGTTTTATAGGTGACTAAACTAAACCCCGGTATCAGTTCATGAAGTATTCGACCACTGTTCGCGTTACAACGAAAATCAGTGGTTAGAGACTCTAGGTGATACAGCTGACTTGAACTCAATGGCATAGATAAATCCACACATTATCCTTATCTTAATCGTCACAGTGAATTTAAGTGTCCTTGCATCCATTCTATCTTTCAATGACTTTCTACCAAAGATCGTTAAAACCCCACGTCCAAATTTTAGAAACTTCAGTCGATTTCCCCAACCTTATCTGAACTGACTGAAGGGATAAACTCATTTCAGATACAAGGAGGTGCAAAAGCGGCTGATATCTACACAGATCAAGAGTCTTCGCAATGATGGCGAGTAGTGGTCGCTGGTGAAAGCAAAAGATATGCAGTAGGTATCGGGTAGTACTCGACAATTATTTAGGCTTAGTAAAGACACACACAAGAAGACGATGATCAGTGACCCCTGCTAAAAAAGATGGGATTCTAATAATTTCTCATAACAGGTGGCTAGAATGTTGGGTACAACACTTTGAAGCACAGTCCAACTGGCTCACATTAAGGATTCATTTGCCCAGCATTCAGTCTGAACCTGAATGGAACGTAGATGCTGGTCCTTCAATTCTGTTTGAAGTTGAGAAGGCCGTAACGAACGTCAAACGATACAAAGCAGAAGGACATCAAGTTTTTAGTAATGGAGGTAGGAAATTGCTGATTAGAGCAACGGTTGTACTAAGTGATGCATGGGAGGTGGTTCTGACAGACCAATCTACTTCACTGACCATCCCAGTCTATATCAACGGTGACAAATTTTCTTGCAACGACCACAGTGAAATTAGTTTGAATAATATTGTGTCCAAGATCCTAGGGTCCATAGTTATTCGACGCCTAACCGGAGCTCGAGAACAGCAAACTCGAGAAGAACAGGCGGGTTTCAGACTTGGACGAGGCTGCACAGATCACATTTTTGCCCTAGAACACAGGCATACTTACCAGCGCATCGCTATATTTACTGACCTAAAGGCACCATCTGACTCTATCGACTGTGAGATGCAGCAGTGTCTCACTGAAAGGAATAATGCTTATCGAAGCTCTATACTGAAATTCGCGCAGTCATGTAAGGCCTTACGAAAGTTGTCATCAGAACTGACGACAGCTAGTGATGTCCGCCACGGATATCCACTGCTATCGTTCCTGTTTAACTTCGTTATAGATTTACTAATGGACATAACTTTAGGTACCTCTGACTTCACAGAAACTAATCTACTCCTTGAAGGGCATCCGCTTGACTTGGAGTAGTCAGACGACATCATGCTGGTGGGGAAAAATAATGACAAAATGATAGGTCTTCTGGACACTATGAGCAGAAACTTGAATATGTTTGGCAGGCATTTCGCACCTGTTAAATTCAAAATGGTGCTTCAGGATCAGTTTGCAGCTACTTCCGATTTAAGGGCAAAAGGTGACGTAGTAGGATATGTTGACCGCTCCACTTATTTGGAAAATTGCTAAAGACCGAACAGGTTGGTTGCTGACGTGATCCCAATTCAGATACAAAAGTCCCGTTTGGCATTTGGCCACTTCCGTCATTTTTGTCGTCCTCGAGATAACCGACTACCTGTTGAAAAACGAGTATATTGCACTACAGTCAGTTCTACCTTTTTCATACGTCTGTGAGACACGTCAGCTTAAAGTAGTCGTGAAGAGATTATTGATCTTTGACCACACGTGCATTCACAGCATCGCTGGTGTATGATGGAACCACCGTGTGAACTATGTCAAAGTTGAGTGAATGGTGCTAGACAAAGAAGGTTAGTCAACGAGGTTGCCAAACTTCACCGATCTGTGTCTAAGACATTTGCTACTCATATTCAGCCACCTCCAGCCTCGACATTCAATGGAGTGGGAGAAGGATCAGGGTGATCGGACCCAGATGCAGCACCAATTTATGAGAGCTGATTGATTTGAGTCGTATATGGAGAAGTAGGCTGTTTGGTTAAGGTTCTCGAGACGATATGAA
Source organism: Heterobilharzia americana (assembly GCA_944470555.2). NCBI lineage: Eukaryota > Metazoa > Platyhelminthes > Trematoda > Strigeidida > Schistosomatidae > Heterobilharzia > Heterobilharzia americana. The sequence goes on along the minus strand of OX104127.1, from coordinate 161,779,786 downwards.
CCAGTGGTTGCAGATCCTTTATGATATAGCTGGATATCGGTAACAATAGCGTAGATGTATTTCCCCTCTGATGTCGTTTAGAGTTTGAACACTTCCACTAAATTACATTTTTCAAATTCTCTCTCTTTTCATAAACTTTTATCTACTTCAACCTGACTTTTTCTACGCACTTATTCTTTGTATACTTCTGTAAAGTGTGGCAACCCTAACGGATGAAATTCTGTGCGACATTTGACGTTGATTTTGGCTTTGTTTGTAGTAGATGTCATCGAGGTTTTTCTTGCATGTGGTGAAATCAGCAAGTGAGTAATGTCAAAGTTAGAAGTAGAGTACTAGAAACCAAGGTTGTCAGTCGAAGTTATGGACCTTTACTAAGATTAACTTTACACGTTTTGCGCATATCTAACCACTGCCTATCCCGATACGTGATGTTAGCCGAAGTAGGGTAAAATCCGTAAAGTTAAATGGCCAGGCTAAGACGGCTCCAATACACGAAATCTCTGACACGATCTGAGTTGTGTAAGGTTTATGCTACTTGGTTGTGAACTGTGAAGTGCAAAGAATCAATCACAGACGATTCTTGTTGGCATAGCTCAAAATCGATCAGTAGCGCTCTTAATCACATTTGGAAATTTGAATAACTACAATTTATGGGTAAACTCTCCTGCTATTACAGGCACAGAGATGAAATCAGAGTAGAACCGTGCACAGACGTGCGTCTGTTCAACTTGACACACTTCACAGGAGCGTTTAGAAAATATTTGGATTGAAAAAGAGATACGTCAGAGTAGAAAAAGGTGTAGAGGAGGAGAAACTATTTGAAAATCAAGGATGACTTAAGTGTTCAATCGTTAGAAAACATCAGAGTGTATCTGCATCATTGTGACCGATTTTCATCTACGTCACCAAGAGTCCTCAACCACTGATTTCTTTCGTCTTGGTTTGCACCTCGTTTCACTACTCGGTTCAACAGTCAGGAACTTCATCAACCGGTGCCACATCCTACATTGAGCACCCTGAGCTCACCTCCAATCCAATGCAGCTTTTTCTGGCATTGCCCGTTGAGGGAGGCGATGGCTAAACACGCGAATACACGTCCAAGCTATCTGAACTAATGAAGTTTCAAAACCTCATCAATCCACTTGCCTATCTTGACTATTACCGACTACATACGACTTCAACATTACTCACATGGAGATTCCATCAAATGAGAGAAATGCAACGAACATACATGTGATCAAAATCATGAAACCGATTCATTTATTCTACTTTCAACGATCGTGTCTCACACTCGTGTAACAGGACAGAACAAACTGCAGTGAAGTATACTCATCCTTTGATACATTGTCGGATAGATCGCCAGTTGGTGCCAAAGTTGACGCGAGTTGGTAAATGCCAAACTAGTCTTCTGTATACAAGCTGAGACTTCTTCAGCAACTAGTCTGTTCAGGGTGATGCAAGTCACCAATTAAATGAAGTGGTCAACACATTCCACCACTTCACTCTTTATCATTCAATTTTGTATGGTTGCAGACCAGTTTTGGAGCGTCATGTTACTTTTGACAGGTAAGGAATGCATGCCAAGTATACTCAGATTTCTGGTCCATGCATTCAGAAGAGCCTACATTTTGTCAGCGTCTTCACCCAGCAGGACAGTATCATCTGTACACTCCAAATCAACCAGATAACCTGCAGGGAGTAGTTTAATCCCCAAAGGTTAGTAAACATCATTACATTTCCCCATCATCATCCGAAATGACTTGAGAAGACTGATTCCAGACAACTACCACGACAAGAAAGGACGAAAGCAGCATAAACGTAAGTTGACCAAGAGTCTTCACAACGATCACGAGCATTGGTGGGTAGTGAAACCAAAGGAGATTGGAAATCGAATCGAAATACTCTCAGCAATCTTGTGCACATTCCTACAGTTGGGAATGAGCCGCACCTATCGTGTACGAACTGATGACACTACCTGTCTGCCCCAACCTCGATAGATGGAGCAGTGTTCGAACTCATGACCTATTGGCTGAAAGTCAACTCCCTAAACTAATAAGCCACAGCCCCACAAAAGATGGAGAAAGCGACAGTGTTAGATAACACCCGGCAATTATTTAGGCTTATTAAGGATACTGTGAAGAACAAGATGTTTAGCGAGAACGCCATCAGAAAGGATGGGACCTATCAGCCTTTCAGGAAAGACGGTTAAAACGTTTGGCGGTACACTCTGAAGCAAATTTCAGCTGGCCTACAGAAACACTTTAGTTGCCCAGCATCCAGCCTGAACTCAAGTAAGAAGTAGATACAGGTCCGCTAGCTTTTCGAAGTTGCGAAAGCTTTTTCGAACCTGAAAGGATGCAAAGCAAGTGGATCTGATGGTTTTTAAGGACAGAGGCAGGAAATTATTCAGTAAAGCAAGGGAGGTACTAAGTAATATATAAGAACCAGAGGTAGCCTCATGAGACAAGTAGACTTCATTGATCATTTCGGTTTATGGGAAGAGAGACAAGTCTTTGTGACAACCCTAGGGGAATCATTTTAACTGATATCCTGGGTTCCATAGTTATTCGACGCCTAACTGGAGATCAAGAAAACCAGGCAGATTTCAAACCTGGACGAAGCTAGATCGATAACATTTTTGACTGTGACAGGTTCTAAAACACGCCATATTTCTTGATCATAAGGTGCTATCTGACTCTATTGACTGTGAGACGTTGCAACTACCTGACTGTGAAGCGAATACCAAGCAAGTATATAACGTTAAACAGGACTCTAATACTTGGCCGGGATCTGTAGAATGACAGGAATCAGTGGTTGGGGACTCCTAGGGACATGGCCGAAAATCGGTCGCAGTGGGACAGTTGTATTCACTCCTTGACTTCTAAACTTCATATCAACCTTCATCTCCAAGGTGTTTATTCTCTCAAAACCTTGCCCATTTTCATATCTATTCTATCCACCTGTCTTTATATACTACTACGAAGTATGGCAACTTGAACGGATACACTTATGTGCGAGGTTCTGCGTTGATTTTATCTGTCTGTCATTGAGTGGTCGCAGAGTAAACAAGGCGGTGTCTAGTGATTTCCCGTATCCCACAGAACCTCTTCGACGGGATTCAAACCCAAACCTTAGATGTAGTTGACTACAGAGTTTCGACACCAATTGAAGAAATTTTTCCAGACTTTATTGATGGTTTGGCTTAGTAAGACTAAAAGAAAAACGTCACATGTTTATTTTGGATTTTCTTTTCTCCCCTTTTTAAGTTTCCCCACCCTTTCATACGCTTAATATAATCATATTCAAAATAAGTTCATCCATTGACTTCTGTTCATACCATTAGGTAGCTTTTACCGAAGTCTATCTCAGAACCTGTTTGGACCATGATCCACATTCTTGTTATTGTAGACTGAAACCACCTTGACTTTTATATATGTATGCACATATTTACATACGAATCGACAAAGCAAACTAACATTCAATTCGTTAACACAACTTAAAGCTGCAGCTACTGGTCTAAATTTATCAGGCACAACAAAGCACATTCAGGTTTTAAGGTCTGAAATGGATGTAAGACAAACGAGGGAAGGCGAAACTTAAAAGGGGAAACCAGGAGAATATTACATCGATGGAGAGCCTGGTAGACAACCATGTCAGAGAGTACTTGGAAAAGAGGGGAGCACTAAGTGATCTTGCGCCTCAAACATTCTGGCGGCCGGTGATAAGCGGACAGCATGTTGGGACCTCCAAATTCCTGTTCATGTCGTTTTCCTGGATTTTACCAAGGCCTTTGACACAATTCCACATACCATTCTTGTTCACAAGGTATTAAGGTTGGGCATCGAGGTCAAATGCTCTCCTGGCTACAGGACTATTTAGACGGCAGACAATTCTGCACAAAAGCTAACAGAGTTTGCTCGACTTGGAGGACATCATCACTTGGAGCAATTCTGGGTCCACTGCTATTCTTTCTTTTTGTGAACGACCTCCCACTGAATCTCAGCTCCCCAATCCTACTTTACGCTGATGTTAAGTTATGGAGAGCTATGATGTCTGAAAAAGAATCAAGCCAACTGTACAGTGATCTCAGATTACTTGCAGAGTGGGTGGATATCAATGGACTAGCATTTAATCTGGATAAGTGCCAAGCCATGCTTCTCCGCACCCCTGACTCTCAGAAGGTACCCTATTCTCTCTGTGGAACACAACTTTCCCACACCACCAGGGGAAAGACCTAGGACTAGTACTAACTGACAGGCTAGAACTAGCTCCAATTATCCAGGAGACGCCACCAGAGCCCACTCAATACTACACTACATGCGCAGACAACTAGGTGCCCTGACCCCGGAACGTTTTTTGAAGCTGTACAAGCTGTACGACCTCACTTAGAGGTCCACAACATCATTGGACCGCCATATCTGAAAAGAGATGTGAACCTTCTAGAGAAAGTCCAAAGGCGAGCTACAAAGGGTGTCGTGGGAATGAGGCGAAAACCCTAAGAGGACAGGCTGAAAGATCTAGGACTCTACTCTCCAAATTACCGTAGATTACGTGATGACTTGATAACGGCTTACAAAATACTCAGTAACCCAAGTCATTCGAACAGTGGAATCCTACCGAAGGGCTATTATGGCAATCTTCGTGGTAACCCGAGGAGAATCGTCCATCAGAGGGCGAAAACCCGTGTGCAATCACACTTCTCCCTGCGAGTTTGCGGCCACTGGAACGCATTGCCTGCCGAGATCGCTACTGCTCCGTATGTTGACAGCTTCAAGAAGAGGTTGAACAGTTACGCAGTGACGCACGGTTTTCGCTCATCCAGCTGGGATATGAACTAGGCTGACACGACCTACTAACTCAATACGGCCAACTCATTATCGAATAGGTTGTAACACCACTACCACTGCGAACTCAGCTCAATCTTATACTTCCCTATAGACGTCCCCTCCAGTTACCATCTCCTACTAATAGGATTATCTTTATTCCCATAGGCCATCCTGTAATATTATTTTCTCCTTCTCTTCCTACTGCATTCACGTTTTCACACTTTAATAAAAGCTTTCCCCATCACTCCTCTCCAATGAATCTACCGATATTTCTCCTTCCGTACCGTTTCCTTTTTCCTAATCGTTCTTTTTTATTGTCTTTTTATCCACACTTTCTGTCCCTTGATTTCTCTGGACATATTTTTTATCCCTTTTTTCACAACCAGTTCGAGCAATTGTCTGCTGGTACAACACTTGAGGAATCCATCTGCAACACAGCCCTTAAAAAAAAACAACGCAGACTCCCTACAAATTTAATCAACACCCAACCGCCTGTCAGTCTAACTAGAGCTACAGCAGTCGAGTGGGTAGACCTACTGCATCGGAATCCACCAAAGACCTAGAAGCGAGCGCGAATAAATCAACCGGTTTACACTAGCTCGTAAAAGGATATTGGACTACGCGAGGCTAGCAAGGACTACTAGATATGTTGCAAGATGAAATCCAGTGATAGCAAAACAGCATCAAGATCTGTGGATCATTCCCTTTTCAGTAGCATGTAATCGGTCACACGGCAAAACTCGATGAATAAGTACTTAAGAAAACCGTTGCTTCTAAATAAACTATTGGCGTCACAGAATGCAAATGAATACTTAAATTTGACAATTTTTGGCTCAGTGCACCACGGGAAACCAAACAAAGCTTAATTATGACTGCACCTACCCTTTTGAATACTGAATACTTTAATCCTAACCAGCTGACTTGGGAGGGAAACTGAATTAGGCGCTTCCAATATCCAATATCCAATATTGATAGTGCGAGCGTAGAAAACTAGTAGTTTTTGATCTCTCGCGTCTAGTTCTTAGGGCTTGGTTCCAGTTGTTCGGTTTACTCCTGCAGTGGACGAGGAAATCCCCTCTGCTTTCTTGCTTTTAGCTTCGGTGAGGTGGATGTTTTGTGGGTTAGTAGGTTGTAATTTGTAGAGTGATTAGGGAGCTACGGGTTGCTGGGAAGTTTAGAGAACTGCCATGACTCCTGTCTGTGTAGGTACCTGAAAGAGAATAGTAAGGTAGTGGTAAAGGAATGAAGAGAGAATAAAGAAGAGAGTGAAGTAGCACCATAGAGACTCTGGGAGCTGGGTTAAGGCCGTATCGCTAACCATCCTTGCCTTGAAACAGGAGTTTGCGTAGATAGCCACTCCCCCTCCTGCTCTATGTTCCCTGTCCCTGCGGAAGAGTTCCATGCCAGCAACACGCATCTCTTCGTCGGAGATGTCCGATGAGAGCCAGGATTCGGTGATGAATATGATGTCGGAGTGCTGATGTTCACGCAGCGTCCTCATTTTTGCTACCTTCCCTATTAGCCCCCTAACGTTGCTGTACATACATATTAGAGTGTACCTGATGAGGGGGGAGGTCTGGATGTGTATTTTCGCGGGATGAGCGCTTACGTGGTTGAATTTAGCCTCGCCAGTCCTCATAGGACTGGCATTGTTCCGTTTTTTTGTGTTTTGTTCTTAACTTGGGTGGGGGCTGTAGCAGTGGTGGCTTCTTTACTTGATGTATCTAACTCACTGGTCAGCGCCTGTGTGACGACCACTGACTCCAGAGGTCTTGGTGGTTGCCGTCTCTCCTCTTGCCTTGTGGGTCTAGGCTTACTTTCACATATACGTATTGAGCCACCCATGCGATCTTTCGCATTATACCATGCGTGCAGAACGTCTGTGAGGGAGGCATATGAGTCGAACTGGACGGCAAGTAGTCTGGGATTGGGTATGGTCTTCAGGTGCGCTGGCCTTGGCAGTCTACTGACGCTGTTGGCCGGTATACTGTTGAGACCAACTTTGGTTGAGAGCCATTGCCATTGTTGGACGTCGTGAAAGTACCGATCTTTGACCGAGCTGTCACTTGGCAATTCTGGAATCCCATGTACAACTATAGTGTTGTTTCTGTTGGGATTTCCAACCGCTGACTTTCTCTCCTCCTCTCTTACTGACCATGGCTTGTCAGGCCTGGCCCGAATTTTACAGGCATTAACAACGTCCGGTTGTCGTGAGAGGAGGAGTGTGTCTTCAGCCTCTTTGGCGGTATTTAGGGACACACGTAAAGGGGGGGCTTATCTCGGGGTGCATGGCTTCCTCGAGAAAGGCGACACAAAGTTGCAGGGAGGGGAGGGAGTCCCAGCATCTGACAGTAGTCGGTCCACATTCGGCTGTCAAATTGTTCCCTCTCGACCAACAATGAGTCTGTCGATACATCGACGTTGAACAAAATGATCGAGTTGGTCCTCCTGTGACCTGGGTTCGTTGTGGGTGGCACGCCCGACTTACCAATGGGTTTGAGTAATTCCACTGGTTGTTTCTCAGTCACGGTGTGTGGGGTGTTCGGAATGGGTTTCGTAGAGGCTTCGGCGGTCGATGTCTTTGGCCATGCGCTTGACGTCCCCTGGGGCCGGGTGGGGGTATGGAGACTTGACCTAATATGGTCCCCACGCGAGATGGCGTGCCCACAGCTGGAGCTCTAGGTCTGTTTCCAGGTCTCTCTGTGTTATCCTTTGGTGTTAACCCTACCTTATTCGGGGATGCTGGTAGCTTTTGCGTGGCGGAGAGCATCTCCTTCAGGCTTTCTGTGCGGAGTGCGGGCATTTTCCTGCACTCTGGACAGATGTACCAGAACCACTTGCATGGTTGTCTCTTCATCAGCTTATAGTATTGTCGGGGGACTTTGGTATCGCAGTGGCAATGCACCCATCGTTGACACAGGTTGCATGCAAATGCCTCATCGACTACCGAAACAACTTTGGTGCAAACACTGCAGCCATCGGGTGTCGTAATACAGCCTTCCTTCCATGAATAAGGTGCTACGGATTGTGGCGAACTGCTTGTGGCTGCCTTGTTCTGAAGCCTTTTACGTCGTCTTCTATGTTCAGGCATGGTATGATCCTTGCTCAAGATAGGACTAGTTTGTGACGGGTGAGTGCTACTCTGTGTCACCTGTCTGATGGCTACTGGAATTCTAGAAACATGGGTTGGCCACTTCTTCAGAAGTTCGATGTTCTGCCCTACCTCTGTTTGTCTTCTAGTACAGACTAGTGTGTTGTTTAGGGTGTTACTGGCCGTTGTTGTGCACGACCGCGTTATCCGTGTCAAAGCTTCAGACCTAGCGTTTTGGGCAGACATGTCGCTATGATATAAACTTCTTGGGAAAACAAGTAGTTAACAACAATAAGAGGGTTGAAGACTGAATGCAGGAAAAGGACAGAATAGAAAAGGGAAGATAATTTATGTTGGCTCACCTTCAGACACTTGTCACTTGATCCTCTGCTCTTGACCAACGAGTTTAACCGTAAGCTCCAGATGCGTATGTATAACCAGGGAAGATATTTCCTGGGGAATGACCTCCGAGGAGAACCGAGAGCTAAGGCAGTTTGGCAGCTGAAACGCCCAAGAACCACTGACAGGAGGTAGACCGGTTGGTTCAAAGGAATAATAATGCCAATTTTCAACTGTTGAGGAGTGAGCTGACGAATGCGCAGGGGTGAGGTGCGTGGACGGACAGAAGTGCTGCAAACGTTCGATGTTTTTAGATTGAGTATTGAAATGGGGAGTTTTTCATTGTGGAAAAATCCAAAAGCTGAGAGACGAGCGAAACACGTCACAACTCAAGGCGCTTGTGTTAGAGGCCTGCATTGGTGTAATACTTTCTTTGTTTCAAGTTGTCATAGTTGTTTTTCTTGTTCCGGAGGACTTGAAAAAAAGATACAGTCCACCGTCAATTAAACAGTTCTCCTTTGGTAGCGCTACAACTCACTGTCTAAAAGACAACGGAGGGCCTCTTAACTTCGGCTCATTTGCACTATTTGATATCAAGTGTGCATCTTACCTTCGGAAAGCATCAAGAGAAGGGGCTTTATCAAAGTCTTTCAGAATGGAGTTGCACAGTGTACATACCCCAACTTCAAATGAGTTATCGGGATCCTAGATCTTTGGTAGATTCCGATGAGGCAGATTTAATCACTTGTCATCTGTAGCTCCAGAAAGCCAGGTAATAGGGTTTCTTACTTACCAACTTTATCCTTAGATGTTTGCCTTATCCTGGGACCGAGGGGCTGATGGGGTTTTCGGACTTAAGGGGAAATGTTTTCACGGTTTAGAAAACGGCCAATAAAAGGAAAGACTAAAGAACAGTGTAGTGAAAAGGAAAAGAAATACCACAAATCTGGGAAACAGAAGAAAGTAGTACCAAGGAAAATTTCGATGAATATGGTAGAAAATGCAGTGCAAAGCCCCAAATTTTGTGTGTTAAAGATGATAAACTGTTGTCGACTGGATTCTATTTGGTTGTTATTCTAATTCATTCTCCGTATTGAAGTCGCAGTTCTTATACTGATCCAGATAAACCGGAAGGAAGAAAAGCATTATTTATTGCTATTCAGTTCCTTTCTGATAGCGTTGTTTCCTAAGGCCCGTTAAATGATTTCAGGCTTCCCGAGTTCCTTCCATTTGTACCAGCAGACTCTCGAATAGCGTCCAAGCTACTTCAGAGAGCATCGGGATGAGGAACAGTAACTTCTTAAGGTCAGGACTTCCGCGTCTAAAGGAACTTTTCAAACGCAAATGCATATCGAGTGACCTGCTTTTTCTGCTCTATTGACTGTCCATGGTGGGCTCAAAAGTGTCTGTTGCCTTACTGTGTAAAGCCCAAGAGGTTGTAGCTGACCGGTTTAAAGGCTTCATTTCCCAGCTATGCGAACTACCTCTCCGAAGAAGCCATGAAATTTAAAGGTAAGACCAAGTAATCCATTGCAGCCTCCACTTCTGCAGGTACTTGCAAATGTGGCAACACGATTTGCATGTGACGAGAGAGTTATCTCAGAGTTATTTCCAGGGGCACATAGCTGTGTCAGCTCCGTAACCAGCGACATCCGATTCACAGGCGATTAATAAGTGTCCACTTGTCGTTCGCTAGTTCACCACTGACAAATTGTCTTCCAAAATTTATCTAATTAATTAAATTTGGCTGATTTCCCCTACTATTCACCTGTGGCGCTGCCACCCTTCAGGAATATTCGGGTGAACTCATACTGAGAGCTGAATTCGTCCTACTGTTTATTCTTCTGGCTTAACCGGAAGTTCAGGCGATGTTTGTCTTTTTGTTCACGTTAGTTAGGCACACCAGAGATCTGGAGAGTGATTTCATTAACTACTAACTTTCGTCCGAATAATCCATTAGCCCTTACATGATCCATGATTCTTCCTCTCAGGCGTCTGGTGACTGTGGAACAGACATTCGACGGTGGGTATTTTCACCAGGTGTTTGTGGAAAGTAACGAAAGTGGATAAAGATGTATGTCTTTCAAAAGGTGACAGACCTGTTAGCGATACTATTTAGCGAACGGACATTCATTTTAGAGCTTCGACCGCAGATAGTGCCAAATACTTGTAGGTGACAAACTTGCCCAAGTAAACTCAGACATCATTCACTTACTCATTAGTGCTTTGACACGGCTTGTCTTCGTTCAAATTTCAAGCCCTTTCATTCCCATCCATATATACTTCTGATATGATACACGATGTGCTAAAAAGAGACATCCTACTGAAAAAGGGGATATTAGTTATTATCAGAGCAGAATTAGGGTACTGCTTTAAACCATCTGATGTTGTGAAGTGGTACAGCACTATTTGCCGGAGCGTATCTGAGTGCTTGTAGCCGTTTGTCGATGTCTGACCTTGGCAGGTGAACAGACTGCTAAAAAGTATATATTTGTTGTTAGAATCAACCAACAGGCCACATTCTCAACCATTTGTGACGTCTTTGTGACAACGAAAGGGCGTGGAAAACAAAGTGGTGGGCGAAGGATGTGCCCGAGATTTTATGACAGACGAAGGCAACTGCATATTTGTCCTCCATATATCAACCACGTGTTGATCACGGCTGACAGAAACCTAAGATCTGTATCGAAACGCTTCTTCATTGGTAGATCTGTAGCCTAGACTAATACTCACCATGACCATATGATGGCCCAACTTAGCGCGTTCAATAAATAACTTCATTAGCTCACCATACCTTACACTAGGTAAAAAACCTAATCACAACTTCACATTTACTGTCTCATATTATGACCACTTAAAATAGAGGGAAGATGGCACAAGGTGTCTTTTTTGTATTAAGTAGGACAGCATAATAAATCTGACATCTATAAGACTATTTCTTTCTTGCTTTGAATTGTGTGTAGATATCCAAAACATTTATAAGTCTCAATAACTGTGATTATATAACAGTTATATAACCAACGTGTATGGCTATATCAATGCATCTCCATGTCACCACGTTACGTTTAAAGGTAATATAGATTAATTCTGCTGGGAATACTTGTTGTATTGGATGAAAATAGATGTTGAAATAGTCAGTAGTCCAAGTGGCAGTACTCACACATAGACTTCGGGTATCTTTTGTATTAACATAGGCGGCATCACTCGAGAAGTGTATTTGATGCATAGTAAGTTCCATATGAAAAGGTCTCCTGGTACAGAGTACTAGAAAATGTGTAGTGTGGAGCCATTGCAGGTAAGTGACGTCCTGAGCCAATGTTGGCTCATATATATAAGTTAATTGGTCTTTGGTTTAGCCATCTGTTCAGGATGTCTCTGCTGCTAATACTGTTGGGAATGGTCAGACGGTTCGTCGCAAGAAAAATCATGACCAGTAGGTGAGTTAATCACAAAGATGGTCCAGAATTTGGGAGACTTGGAGCGGTCCAATAATTATTGGCGTCGATGAGCAGGTATTAATCCCATAAAGTAATCGTGTTTAGACTGAATTTGAACATCAAATGTCGACTTGCAGCTGTTTTTGCGAATGGGGAAAGAAAGAAGAGGCACGAGCAGATATGGTAAGGGAAAGTACTACTCTATCAAATTTGCAGAAGAAATAAGTCTCTATTCTTTTTTTTAATTATCCGGACTTGATGTACATTTTCATGTATACATGTGAAGTCAACTACATAGTTCTTCCATTATAAGGTCCTTAAGTTTTTATTTGGGGGGTGTACCGTAGTGGCTTTTAGAGGTGAAGAGTATTCTTCAAGCTCATTATTGGGATAGGATCCAGTATTCGCACTCTTGTTTGCAGTCGTAAAGCCATCTGCATTAAAGGGACTGCAGGGCTTTATTAAAACCGATTCTTACATTTAGAGGTCTGAGTACGTTCACAGTGGGCGCAATGGCTTGACCATTGTTATGTGCCGATTGCTCCACTAGGCTTCTTACTTGTGGATATAATATGAATGTCAAGAAATTTATAGAGATCTGTGAAAAGAAAAAATCGTTGAGTAGACGTCGAAACTGAAATGCGGACATGCAAGAGCGAATAAAATGTAGAAGCTTATTCCATAACTTGCTGTACTGCAACATAAAGGATCATGACCTTAGTTTAAGGCGGTGCTTTTCTACAGGTACAGTGCATTCACGATTGCGTAGACTATATGAGGACATAGGCTTAAAAGTAGGAGCGCAAAAGGCGTCGGTAATGGCATGCAAATGGCGGAAAAATAGACATCTTAGCCAAAGTGGGTTAGTTTTTAGTTTCTTACACCTTCCCTCAATCAAGTTCTTCGTGACGGCCCAGTACACAGCGGGCAAACTTTCTTTGAACATTCTCAATTAGTATCCTATCCGAAGCATACATATTGCTGAAGATGATTGTGCCATATTCAAGTACTGGGCGGATCATTACCCTGAATAAAAGCAGTCTGGCCTCAGTGGTACGTACGTGTTTAAGCAAAAGGCCAACTGAGCGCCGACACCTGGAGGCAAGTGACTGGGCATATTCCGTAAACGTTAAGTTCCGAGAATACCTAATACCTAAATCACATACTGAGTTATAAGATTGCAGCACAGAATCACCAGGGTGTAGACTGACTTTTGGATAAGAGTTGTTGAAACAGAGAATTCCGCATTTACTAGAGTTAAGTGATAGTTGCCATGTTTCACTTCAAGCGAACAAATTCGTCAGGTCTTCCTGGATTCCATTAAAGCCCTCACTTAGCGATGAGTGGGGAAAACTATACACAATTTGTAAGTCGTCAGCAAACAGGTAGGGTTTACCAAATTTTATCATGTTAGAAATATCATTTATGTAAAGGAGGAAGAGTAAGGGTCCCAACACACTACCTTGAATGACGCCACTCAGAATAGTCTGTGGGGAGGGATAGGTTTGACTAAACTTTACTATTTGAGTACGCTGCCTAAGGAATGAGCTTATCCATGATAATAGAGGGTCACTAATTTCAAATGACTGAAGCTTAAGAATTAACCTATTATGAGGTACTTTACCGAGTGCTTTTTTGAAGTCAAAAAATAGAGCACTTACGAAAAGACCTTCATCTCGTCCGCAGGTGACCTCCTCAAAATAATCCAATAAGCAAGTGCTACATGAACGACCTTTTAAGAAACCATGCTGCATAGAGGAAAGTAGCCGATGCGCAGCCACGTAATCATTGATTTCTTGCACAACCACCTTCTCCGTGATACGAGAGACCGCAGATGTAATATTTGTGGGATGATAATTTTGAATTTCTGACGTCGGCCTAGGTTTATGCGTGGGAGATATGTAAGACAGCTTCCAGCGGTCAGGGTAGCATGCCTCAGTAAGGGATATTGAGAATAGCTTCATGAGGATCAACGGTATGTCTTCACTGCCCCTCTTAAGGAGAACAGACGGGATCCCATCGGATCCGGCAGAATGTGAGTCCTCTAGTGAAGCAACTGCATCATCCATCTTTCTTTGTGTAAAGGAAACATTACTTAGTGATTGGTGTGGTGGAATGGGCATTTGTAGGTTTAGTACACTATCTTCGCGCGTGAAGCAGCTTGCATAATGTTCGCTAAACGGCTGACAGATCTCACTTGGGTCATCATAAATAATGTCCCGTCAATGATCAGACTACTGGGAATAACTCTAGATAAGTTCGCACGGGGTTTTAGAATTCTCACCAATGATTGAGCATTTCCTGTTTGTGCGTTGCAGCTAGTTTCTTGCTCGATTGCCTCCAGTAACTTATTTGATTTGAAGTTCTCATGAGCAATTTCTAATGAGGCAAGGGATGAAAAGTCATTAGATCGATAGAAATTTCTGGCATGTCTGCGCATGTTGATACGTACTTTTTCAAGGATGAAATTCACTTTCGGCTTTCTAATTAATACTGATACCTCCGGAGCAATGTGATCGTGAATTACATTCATGGAACTGTAGATGTCACTTGGTTCATGTGTTGAGCTACTGGTGAAGTAAGAGCCCCAGTCCAAGCATCGCAACGTGTATTGTATCTCTTTCCAGATGGCATTTTTATATAGTCTGTGGTTGTTTTTGGCCTGGGAGCTAACGTGGTTCTGGAAGATAGTTGGAAGTCACCAAACACTACTCTGCGATCGCTGCCCGGGAATTTTGGACCAACTTGAAGAGTGAGAGGCAATAATCCATTCGTGAAAACTAGGTCAAGTATGCTATTACGTCTAGTTGGTTGCATTAAACGTTAGCGCCATCCTCCAGAATCCAACACATTAATAAAATTATCAAACCACCTAGGCGAAGTAAGTGTCTGCCACTTGACGTCAGGCATATTAAAGTCACCGCATATAAATTTCATGGAGTAGGGCAGTGTTGTTACATGGGTGAACACTTCTGCAAGCCTGTCGTCATAATCGACAGTAGGGCGAGGGAGACGGTAAATACACCGTAAGAGAATAGTTATAGAATTTGTAAACTTCTCCATAGCCCACACTGAGTGAATCAAGTTCTGAAGTAATACAATTTGTCGCAGCAATGTCGGACCTGGTAGAAATGATGCAACCACCACCTCTACCACTATATCTGTCTCCCCCTAAACACAGTATAACTGTCGAAAGAGACATCACAATCAGGAGTGTCTGGAGTACGTCAAGCTTCAATGATAAATATTAGGCAGGGGTTAGACATAGTCGACAACACTGTGATCTCACTTATTTTATTGCATATGGAATGGGCGTTAATTAGACAGAAGGTTAAAGAATTGGATAAGCAGTAGTACCTAAACCTGTTTTCGGAAAGCGTTTTCTTGCAGGTTAGTTGGGACTGTAGTGGTGAGGAGCATGGGGTAGAATTTAATTTCGGGGACATAATAGGGGAATAAGATATTGTGTTAGGTGTTGACCCACTGTGTATGAGCCGGAAGGATGACAGGTTGGCATAGCATCTTCCCCACCACTGTAGCGGTTGTGAGTAGCTAATTCGATAGCGTCATCATCTGAACAGCAAAAGGCGCTAATAATTTTTGAAGTCCGCGAAAATTTGGGTTTCCAGAATGAGCCCTGGGTATGGGTGTCTGCGGAAATGAGCCAAGTAAACCTGTGGTTTCACTTCTGTATGGGAAGGGGTGGGGTGCAATATGCTGGAGAGCCAGTATCACAGGCTGCATCTGAACAGCAGGTCTCCAACTAGGAGGTGATATCGTTGCACTGGGGGAATCGTGCATTGGGTTTAAATGTTGTGTAGACGGGTGTGAGGAGAAAAACCTATCGTTTCTCCTATAGCCCTTGTCTCCGTGACTATGGGAGGCATTTGTGTTCTGAACATTCTTACGCATGTTCACTCTCTTTTTACCACCTTGGTGTACGAATCCCACCTTTCTGTTGGTTAGTGAGGGTGCCATAGTACTTGGTGTCATATCGGTGGACGTCGTGAATGTGTCTACGTGAGGAAACGGGGTCACTCTTCGAATGGAGTCAAAACCATTAGGTTTAACAGTCTGAAGATAATTACTCCGGGGCCGGCTAAAACCCTTCTGCGCCATTGGCTTTGGCAGTATACTCGAACTAGGACTTTTAGATTTAGATTTTCGAAACATGGCACTTTGTGACCGTGCGCTGTCGATACACCCAGAGGCCAACATCGTATTTGAGGGCGTAGAGGCTTAACGGCGTAACTGCACCCGAGTAATGCAGGTTTCGTCGGTAAACTCATGCGAATCAGGTGTATGTCGGACGTATCATTACCGTTGCCACCCATATCAACATCATCTGAGAATAAATCTGCATAATTGGCGGAGACCTGACCTTCAGTTTCGGCGTTTACTACCATGTTGGATGGTGAAACAGTAGCAACTGACGTACTTGCAACAATATGCTCGATCAGCCTTTTTTGATCTACACTTACAACGTCACCTGGTGTGGGGAGCTGACTCCCAGGCGCCAGTAAGCTTCGAGTGGCCATTGGTTTCGATGAAGTTTCCAGAGGGACTTCATAAGGTTTCGAAACGCGTGTCCGTCTTTGACATGGGGTAAGATCTGGAAGTACCCTATCATTCTCACAGCTTCTTACGAGTCTCACAGATTTCTGTGAACCACAAAAGTGTCTCGCATCAAGCAGTGAGCCAAACTAGAATAATATTGGGCACGGGTATTTACTAGTCCTCTTCCTAAGATGCCGGACAGTGCAAACAGATTCATGCAAACCACAGGCTTCGAGATCATTTTTAACGCATCTTAATGGGAAACTATCAGGGACATTGAGGACAATGGAGTTGTGCGACGAAATCAATCGTTTGCTGGCTTCAGTGGCTGCAAAGTTCACCAATGTTTCACACTTGATAAGGTTATCCACTGATAAGTCCGTTGTAGGGTTGAGTAGGCAAATCAGACCTTTAAGACAGCTTGGTCTAAACTGAAGATCAGCAATCGCATTACTGTTGCCAACAACATTACGCTTGTTCGCAATAACACCACTATATACGTCAGTCATGACGTCAGACAGATCAACAGAAGGACCATTAGTAAATAAGCCATTTTCAGACCCTAGTGACGAATTCGAAACTTTTGATCTTCTAGCTTTGTGGATTGGTTTGTTTACGGCAGCAATAACGTTAGTCATGTTAAGGCTACAGGGCACAGACAAAAAGAGGCAAAATTTTATTGTCTGATAATAAAATAGCAAAATTGGGGACTTATCTGCAACACAGATTAAAGTTACTGGTTGTCTGTCAACCTCAGCTTTTGCAGTAAACTGACAGATAAAGCAGCGAGATGCTACAACTTCCTGTCAAATAGCGAAGAACACTGAGGTCCAGGCCAAAGTTCACGTATTGATGAAAACCAGAGATATGCAACCAGTAGTTGCGGAGAAAATGACAGCAACAGTCAGCGGATAACGTATATGTTTAGAAGATTTAGTTGGCAGGCGAAAAATGTAACTGTATGGTAGCCAAATTGCCGGAATCCAAGAGCACGAGGAAAGCGCACGCTTCAAAAGGGCCTCAGTTATGTAATATGACTGCGAACACGAGACCAAGAAAGAACACAATAGCGTGGTCGGATGGTATAGTATATCTGCGAGATAGTGCCAAAATACCGATGGGTTCTGACTAACTGGCTGGAGAGTCAGTTACTAGCGGTGCAAAGAAACACGACGGTATGCCAAATGGCGAGGATGCTCGACTGGGCGCCTTCAGCTTAGCGATTCTGATAGGACTATGGGGGTCAGCATCTACGTTGATCCTCGTCGAGCCCTAGGTAATTGATCCTGAGGAAGTATGTGACGCGCAACAGAATGCAGGGTCGTGTATAGTGTCCACTTGTGTGATGATGCGAAATGGTAAGCCTAATATGTTCCCCGAAGATGGTGAGGTTGTCCCTATCTCCGTTGGTACATACGCGGGGAGCACTCGGCTACCAAGCACGCTAGAGAGTGTCAACGATTTGCCAGAAGCCTGAGAGGAGTGTTGATTTTTGCATGCTGTTTGATGGGCATGCAACGTTTTTCAACGCAGGGCGCACTTTGGGACTTTTGACACTTTCGGGTAAAGGGTTTGGAACATTCGGGGGAATTCGTGCGTCGCCCTAAATGCGCCCAAAGTAAAATTATAGGGTTTTTGCCCGAATGTTACAAAGTGCGCCCCAAGTAAATGCTAGCTGGGACCTGGTCCAAAATCCTCTAATCTCTCTATTTCGTAGTGATATCTTCGGCTTCAAACCAATTTTCATTACCATCGTGAGCAACTTCATCTTCTTCCCCCTAAGCTTACCCTATTAACAGTTGGTTCTGGATACTTCTTCAAATAAGTTTTGTAGTCAGTACAAAGAACTCACCCAGATGTATCGTGGTTGATCTACTCCTGCGTATTTTTGCGCTCCTGTTTCGAATTTCACCTGCTGCTCACTTTTGTTATTCACTTTTCAGGTTTACCTAACCAGTCCTGCATTCAAATGGAATCCCAAAAATCGCATTTGTTACGTATGGCTGTCCGCTGTTTTCTATTTTAACATTGAGCTTCAATTTTACGTCTTTTTAAGTGGGAAAATCCAAGGCTAAACGTTCTAAAGTCGACTGCTGTGGTGAGAAAAAGCAAAGACTTGGTCATTCCAGTGCTCTTTGGTGTGACAGAAGCATTGTTACTCCGTATACCTCAGATTTTGATGAACTGGTATACCCCACGCCTTTTGTTGTAACTGAAGACATCGTATCGGTCATGAGTAGCAGTGTTAACGACCACAGAAATGAAATCGATAGCATTAAGACTGTGATGGAAGAGATTCTGAGAATAGTCGAGGATTTCCATCCATTAGCGTGTCTTCTAGGGAAGCATGAGAATTTAGTTGCAGACCACGTAGTGAACGCAGAAAACTTAATAGACCACTTGGCGACGGAGGTAATGAAAAGACTATCGTCTTCCCAACAGGCCATCGTTTATAACATACCTGATACCCTACCTACGGACGTAGTTAAGACAAAGGCATTAAACTCATGCGGTATGACAGGAATACACTGTGACTGTAAGCGCCTCCTCAAAAAGTCAGCGCAGTCTAGCTGCCCTGTTATCTTCAAGTTCACCACTTCATTTGACGCCAAAAGATTTATTAAACTACAAGACCACATAGGGTCACATAGCAGCTTTAAAAATATTGCTACTGCACAAGACAAAACCGCGTGCCAAGGCAGAAACAAAAAAGTAGTTTGACCAGTCCGTCACCTTTAAACACAGAGGCTACTGTGTTCACAAACAGACCATCAGAAAGTGCTGACATGGTCAGTAATTCTGTTGAATGTACCTCTTCCTTGGTACAACTGTCTCAATCAGATCTAGCTACAAGTGAGCATGATCCTTCAGCTGCTCGTAAAAAGAAAACTGTTTGTACCTCCCCCCTAAGGTCACCATAAATAGAAGCCCGCTGGGTGACAGAAAACTCAGAAGTTTGGGCGAAACCTCACCATCTAAAGATAAAACGTTCATGAAGAGGGACCATTTCAGGCGCGTGCTTTCCAGTGATGGAGAAGAATATTTTATAGCCAAGACGCTGGCAATACACGAACCCAGAAGGCGAATTTTCCGACAAACCCCTTTTTCAGAAATGAGTGCCACGACAACTAGAGGTTGCATCACACGAGATACTCCTTCGGACCACGCTTATTAACCACAGCGGTCAAAAAGTGCTGCCGAGTAGCGCACCGAACGCTCAAATGTCCCACATATCACAAACACCTAACTACTGTTCAGACGCGCAACTAAATAATCCTTGTCAGTAGTTTGGGAAAAGATGCACACCCCCGTTAAAAAACTTGCCCACTTATGAACCCTACCAAGATTTGTTCGGATCTCAGCAAATTGATAACTTCAGAGAAACAAAAGTTTTTAGCAGTATTGAATGATACAGAGGGAGGACATTAGACTATCATGGTACCAAGCGTCTAAATGATATGAAAATAGCAGGAAAATATCACTTTACAGTACATACACATCGTTCTGAGCTTAGGTCGTTTCTGCTCACAATTCTTTCTTTACACCAAACGGCGCAATATTCGGTGTTTGCGTTGTGAATAGTCGACATGATTGACCCATCTGCAAGGCCCAGTGTTTCGTCAGATAAACGTCAATTTCAACAGTAATTCTTATGTTCGTAGATTTACTGACCAGTAATAACTTACTCCGATGATTTCAGTAATAAGTAAGTATCCATACAATCATTTAATCCGGGTGAATGTCTGAGTTCAGGCGTTTCTCACTCTTCAAGCGTTGCCTTTCCCAGCAATTCAGATTGATAGTACTGAAAACATTTGTTGTGGTGCAAGTGATTAGAAAATGGAAGGATCGTCGTTCAACAGTGGTGAATATTACACATGTGTAAAACTTCGTAGACTTCACATTAAAGTATGCAACATTGTCGAGGGGATGCATTGGCTGTTAACTGACTTCTATCAGATGGATTGATGCAAGACGAAGTACTAGAGAAATCTGTTGCATGGCACTATTATGGATGTGTTGCTGTTAAGTAAAGTGAACTCTCGGGTTGAATTGTTGATCCAGGTTTTCGCTGCATTTGTCACGGACCAGAAATCGGAGACCAGTTACTTTGCAAGCCATTGTTGCTTTTTCACGCTCCTACCTATTGGTGCCCGCTCGTCGCTTAAGAAAATGTCCGACCTTAGAACAATAGTTTTGCTAACCAAACTCACTGTATTATAGTTACTGAATCATGGTGTACTGACTCAATCCTAGACGTGGACCTGTGTATAGATGGTTACACTCTATATCGCACCAATCGTGACCACAAGCTTGGTGGGGGCTGTTTGATCTGTGTGTGTAGCCTTGCCACCTCAAATAAGATTAAAGATGATATCCTCAATGATCTGCCGGACTCACTTTGGATCGTTATCAACAGTACCAACTACAAAATCCTCATAGACTGTGTGTATAAAGCACCATGTTCGACAAAAGAAATTGATGAACTGATGGCTGGATCCTTTGCCCACAGTGGATCCCCCACTGTTGACTTCAAACTGATTGCGGGCGACTTTAACTTGCCTGAAGTTAAGTGAAGGGTCGATCGCGGACCACGACGCTTCGATGAAGCACTTGCTGTCACAGATGTCCGTGGCTGGAAGCAATACATGCAGCAACCCATGCGTAGATATAGCATACTGGACCTAGTCTTTTGCCGTGACATCATCCCTGTCACTACCCACGTTAGTGGGAAATTCTCTGACAGTGACCACAGGATGGTATTCTGTTACTTACCAATTCTTCCTCCCAATGAGAAAAATAAACAGTCTTTAAATTATACTGGGCATAGAAGCTATAAGAATATAGTGGGAAGTACTCATCGAGCTACTCAGGTGCTCTTCATGGGATGACTACTTTACCACAGCCTCATTAACACACACACTTTCAGTTTTCTACAGAAATATACAGCTGTGTCTAGATACTGCTGCTCCTACGAAAACAGTTAAGGTTTATAAGGAGCCAGACCCATATATTCCTAAAATACTCCGCAAAAAACTTAGGAAACTATCATCGCATTACCACTCATCGAAAGACTTCATGTCACCGCACTTAGTTCATGAGACTTACGAATCTTTCAAGACACTACGTGCGAAACACGCAGTAAACGAAGAGATCGTTGCTTTCAAAAGCGGCCCTAGAATACACAAGTTGACATCCCTTCTGAGTAAACGTCTGAGGCCATCAACGGATGTAGCCTATCTACTACATAATGGAATGGTACACAACGATCCCCTCAAGATTAGTGAACTGTTTGGCGAATCATTCGCTAATTCCAACCATAATGCCCTCAACCCCACTAGCTTTACTCCAATTATCGCTAGTTCATGTACTAAAGTGGAGTTCACTGTCAAAAGCATCACAGAGGCTGTTAAAAACTTGAGGCTATCGACAGGTACGGGGATAAATGGCCTAAACTCAATAGTCATCAGAAAAAGTGCTGATGATATGCCGCTATTCTTGCTTAAGATATTCACACCATCAGTGGAAAGTGCAGGGTGTCCCAGTGGGTGGAAAACCAGCTTTATAATTCCTCGCTACAAGTCCAGTGACAAAGCGAATGTTGGGAACTACGGACCTATCAATATAGCGCCAGCCGTCTCCCGAATTACGGAAAAAGTGATTAAGGGCAGCATATCTGGCTGCCCACTTACAGAAAACTTCATCACAAAGTCTGAGCACGGCTTCATCAAAAACTGGTCTTGCGTTACCTGCCATTTCGACTTCCTCAAACTTATCACTAGTAGCCGCAAGGCGAGTAAGACTGTCACTGTTCTATACTTAGGCATATCAAAGGCATTTGACAATGTGCCACACAGAATCCTCCTTGATAAGCTACAATCAGTTGGCATTCGTGGCCCTTTAATTCATTGGCTAAAATCATTTTTTAGTGATCGGAGCCAAATCATCGAAGTAAATTCTATGCAACCTACACTAGGCTCATAACTAGTGGAGTAATACAGGGCAGCGTCCTTGGACCTTTGTTGTTCATAACTTATATTAACAGTGTGTGCAAGCGCTTCCCTGTAGGTGAAACATTCTTATAAGCTGATGACCTTAGGGTTGTATACTCATGTCACACTCATGAACTAGGTAATACGCTATCTACTGCTCGACAAGAATTAGGTGGAGTTGCTAAATGGTGTGACGAGTCCCATCTCCAGTTCAGCATTGATAAATGTGTTTGGCTTAGTATAAGCAGTGATAACCTAGATATGTCTCTCGAAGTGTGTGGGCGAAAGCTACCTGGATATTCTTCAGTGCTAGATCTTGGTCTTAGATATTCCAGTGACTCCACATTCTCTGAGCAGACGGCTTGCATCGCACCTAAGTCACTTAGACTCCTTTGGTGCATCGTCCGTAACTTTTGTAGCACCGAATCAAGGGTCCTGCTCTACAGAGTGAGCATCCGTCCAAATTTAGAGCACTGCCCGTTTATCTTAAGTGGCTTTGGCACAAGCAGCAAGGGAAAAATTGAAGTAGTGCAACGCCACTTTACACTAAGTACACTAGGAGCTGACTGCAGCCTAGACTACATCTCGAGATGCAACATGCTAGGACTGGAACCTCTCTGAAAGAGGCGACTTGGAATGAATCTTATATTTTACTATAAATTACTTCGTAAGCAAGTGCACTCACATGGCCTGGAAATTAAAATAGTTGTAACATCTACTCACTATTTACGTAATCACAACTTGTTAGCGGGAAATGAGTGTCGTAAGACCAAATTGCAAAGAAACTTCTTCCTCAATAACTTCTCTCACATCTGGAGTAGACTTCCTGAGAAAATACGTACTGCAAGTTCATTGCCTATCTTTCATTCTGCACTTGATAAGCTCGTAAGAGATGATGAGTCTATCACTTGCCTAGGCACTATATATGCGTTCTGTGCTAATGAAAGCATATTAAGACCTCTAAACGTATCGAGTAAAGCTGTCATAAATCTCAAGTACTTCTTACCTCAATGGACTCATAAAGGGTGTTTGATTACTAGTCCATCTGGTTGGACTGTGCAGTACAAATATACAGCCAATGTTCCATTTAACTTTACCGACAAATCTCCCCATCTAATAACTCGCATGAACTTCATGTAAGAAAAAAAGGAAGATCCACTCTCAAATGAACAGTTTGAAGTTTACATATAGTTCGAATGACTTTAAAAAGACCAGGACTTCTCTCCTCCCAGCTTTTTTCTCGTGCTTTTCCACTGCCCACTTTCTCCTTGCGCCTTCTTTTCTCTTCTATTTTTAGTATCAGCCTGACGAAGAAGTCCTAAGCACTAGTTCTATCAAAAATTATCAACTTACTGGAAATCCTACTTCGTACCTAATACTGGAAACTGATGTTGGAGGTATCCAACTGGCTCACCCCGATTTTCCTGTTTCTTGAACAGCTTGGCAACGAACTCACCTCCCTACCAGTGCCCTAAATGTTGCCAAATACGAAACCCTAAGCACAATAACTGGTATCCGATTTCTGGTCCGTGACAAATGCAGCGAAAACCTGGATCAACAATTCAACCCGAGAGTTCACTTTACTTAACAGCAACACATCCATAATAGTGCCATGCAACAGATTTCTCTAGTACTTCGTCTTGCATCAATCCATCTGATAGAAGTCAGTTAACAGCCAATGCATCCCCTCGACAATGTTGCATACTTTAATGTGAAGTCTACGAAGTTTTACACATGTGTAATATTCACCACTGTTGAACGACGATCCTTCCATTTTCTAATCACTTGCACCACAACAAATGTTTTCAGTACTATCAATCTGAATTGCTGGGAAAGGCAACGCTTGAAGAGTGAGAAACGCCTGAACTCAGACATTCACCCGGATTAAATGATTGTATGGATACTTACTTATTACTGAAATCATCGGAGTAAGTTATTACTGGTCAGTAAATCTACGAACATAAGAATTACTGTTGAAATTGACGTTTATCTGACGAAACACTGGGCCTTGCAGATGGGTCAATCATGTCGACTATTCACAACGCAAACACCGAATATTGCGCCGTTTGGTGTAAAGAAAGAATTGTGAGCAGAAACGACCTAAGCTCAGAACGATGTGTATGTACTGTAAAGTGATATTTTCCTGCTATTTTCATATCATTTAGACGCTTGGTACCATGATAGTCTAATGTCCTCCCTCTGTATCATTCAATACTGCTAAAAACTTTTGTTTCTCTGAAGTTATCAATTTGATGAGACCTGTAAACTGGCCTCTCTCATGTCAACTTCCTAACTTGAGAATAAAGATATTTTCTTATTACACAACTGTTGGTGGACCACTTTTCTTTGGTTCCCTTAAAGTGGTTTGACCTTTTTGGCGACTCATAAACTGTTTCACTGAAGCTGAAATAGTAAAGTGAGTGTATGATATTTATTTATAATCTATTTGTTTGCATTATCCTTTCTCTTTGGCATTCCATCTGCGGAATATAAGTTACAATTTGACTCTTCCTTTGTGGTGAATTCTGTAAATGAAGAATCTTCATAGGAATACATCAACAGAAGCGGTCTTTTCGCATAAAGAATGTGTTAGGCGTATATATTTCACGCAGACTATATTCCGAGATTATTTGATTTTACTGGTCCATTTGTAAGGCAGTCAAAACAAGCTAAAGCTCTTCTCAGTAGGGTGTAGCATATTTGCGCTTCTTAACACCAATATTCATTGTATCTTCTCTACTACTCCCTTATTTTTCTTGATCCTTTCAAATCATTCTGCAGGATATAGTTGAACGGTTCATATATTCTTGCGCTATAGAATTTCTCCTTTCCACCTTCAGCTTCAAAGCCTTACGAGCAATCCGAGGTACCTGTAGCCCTATGAATGATTCAAAAATGTCTCCTAGGCACTCTGTTTGGTGATATTGATGCTTATTTCAATATTCCTGCCCTTTTTTCAGGTGTCATCTTTTAGTCCCACACCCCCGTCATCTGCCCGTCTTCTTTTGCTCAACCTTATTATTCGTATTTGTTTTGGCTGGGACTTATCCTGAATGCTTCGCTTTGCTACTGCGTGACAATGGGCTTTTGA
Source organism: Heterobilharzia americana (assembly GCA_944470555.2). Classification (NCBI taxonomy): domain Eukaryota; kingdom Metazoa; phylum Platyhelminthes; class Trematoda; order Strigeidida; family Schistosomatidae; genus Heterobilharzia; species Heterobilharzia americana. The sequence goes on along the minus strand of OX104127.1, from coordinate 161,754,452 downwards.
AAGCAAAGAGGCACTTGAACAGTCTCGGCCCCTCGTTCGGCTCAACTCAATGTTGCGCCGTCAGTTGGCTGCATGTCCTTTGACTGTCTACTCGAAACGTTTATTTTGATCACATCTTGTTCGGAATATCGTTGTTGGCTCCCAGGTATTTAACAACTACATTTGCCTAGTCACTTTTCCATCGTAAAGCACGTAATCTGCATCAGAGGAAACCTCGGATTGTTTAGCTGCCCATCGGCACCGTTGAATCGCCCTCGTAATTTTGGTATAACTTGTTGCTGTTTAATGGTGTCGCACAATTATCACGTATCTATCTCGTCAAATAGTGTTTTGATATTGCTGAAATTTAATCTTTGACTATGCATGGCTCAGGAGAGCTTGGTAAACAATACAGAAAAACTCAGTGACTTATCTGCATCGCGGTAATTTGGTTCCGTTGAATCGTCTCCTGGGTTCTGACCAAAATCCTTGGATCATGACCGTTACATTATTTCGTACGTTTGAGGCCGAAGTGACAACGCAGTAATGGCTTTCTGCGTAATCACAGAAGTAAGGTTGCCGTCAGGTACCTCGCTTCCTGCCCTTTGCCAAGGCAGCTTTTTCCACCAGAGTATGAAATGAAATATCTGAAACGCGCCCTGCTACTATGTGCTACAGCTTCATCTGCTGAATACCAACAGCAGAGGACGTAAATTCAAAACAGGCCAAGATAAAATAATTTTCAAATTACTATTCTCCTATTGCAAGCCAACTAAATTAAAAACACTCACGTTCTCACATTGTTCCAAGGTTCTATACTTCGATACACCAAAAGCACTTGACAGGGCGCCACGTAGTACACTTTTCTACAGGTTACGATCGATTGGCACTCATGACCAGTTACTTTGATGGCCAAAATCATTTCTCAGTAAACGCAGTCAAATCTGTGAAGTAACCTCTACGCAGTCTGAACCTAGCACGTATCTATCAGAGTAACACAAAGGCCTTTGTGATTAATCATAGTGTGTTCTAGGGCCTCACGGCAGGGGAAACATTCCTATATGCCGACGACTTGAAGGCTTTATACTCATGTCACACTCATGAACTAAGCAATACGCCATCTGCTGCTCAACAAGAATGAGGTGAAGTCGCTAAATGGTGTGACGAGTCCCATCTCCAGTTCAACATTGATGAATGTGTTTGGCTTAGCATAGGCACGGATAACCTGGATAAGTCCCTCGAAATATGTGGACAAAAGTTACCTAGACGTTCCTCAATGCTAGATCATGGCCCTGGATATTCCATAGATTTGATATTCTCTGAAAAAGTGTGTATTAAATCTAAGTCACTCAGACTCCTTCGGTGCAACGTCCGTAACTTTTATAGTAGAGAATCAAGGGCCCTACTCTACAGATTGTGCGTCCGTTTGATTTTAGAACACCGCCCGTTATTCCTAAGTGGCCTGGAAAAGAGTGTTGTGAGACCGACGTGCGAGGTAATTCCTTCTTCAATAAGCTCTCTCACATCTGAAACAGACTTCCCCACCTGATAAGCTCCTCACAGATGACGAGTCTATCACTCGCCTAGCCATTATCTGTATGTTCAGGGCTAACGAAACACGCCAGAACCTCTAAAGGTGTAGAGTAAGGTTATCATAAATTTTAAGCACCTTTTACACCATTGAACTCACAAGGGTGTCTGATCATTAGTTAACCTAAATGGGCTGTGCAGCCAGAAAAGTACAAATATATGGTCATTGTCAACCTTAAGTTTGGTGATGAAAACCTCCTATCTAGTAACCTGCGCGGGCTTCAAGTAGGAAAGACAGGAGAGTTATTCCAACATGCACAAATAGAAGTTTACGCACGGTTCGAACGAGTCTGAATAGATATGAACTTCTCCCCTCCCAGTTTGTCCTGCGTGGTATCCCATTTTCCAGTTTCACTCCGCACTTTATTTTCTTTCCTCCTTTCAGTATCGATCTACTGAGAAAATCTTAAGCATTGATTCGGTTAAGAAGCATTAACCCACTGAATATCTCGCACGTAACATTGGAAACTTTTGTTAGAAATCTTGAGCCGACGTAGCCCCGATTTCCGACTTTTTGAATGGCCGCTTGCCAGTACGCTCAATGCTTCTACGTACGAAACCTCAAGCACAACAGATGGTCAAACGTTTCTGGCCGTCAAAAATGCAGCAGAAACCTGGATAAACAACTAAGTTTGAGACACCACTTTACCCTGTAACTCTAGAGGCAACACATTCACAGTAGTCTTATGCAATAGGTTTTTCTAGTGCTCTATCTCTTATGAATCCATCTAACGGACAATTAACAGCCAATGTATCTCTTTGACAACGCAACACATTTCAATGTGGAATCTTTGAAGTTTTACATGCCTGTAAGATCCACCGGTGTTGAACGAGGGTTCTTCCAATGTTTAATCACTTGTCTTACAACAAATACTTCTAGCGTTACCAATCTGAATTTCTGGAAACGATAAAACTAAAAGGGTGGGAAATGGTTGATCGTACGGATATCTACTTATTCCTGAAAACGCTGAAGTGAGCAATTCTTTGCCAATGGACGTGAGAATTGCTGCTGAAAAACACGTTTATCTGGCGAAACATTGGATTTTGCAGACCAGCCAATCATGCCCATTGCTCATAACGCAAACATTTAATATTGCTCGGATATGATGCCAGTTTAATGTAAAAAATTTGGGTTCGAACTATCTAAACTCGAAACAATGTGTAGGCACTGTGAAGTGATATTTTCCTGTTCTTTTCATAACTTTCAGACACTTGATATTATGATAGAGTTAAATGTCCTCCCCCCTGTATCATTCAGGACAGGTCAAACCTTGTAGATTTCTTTACCATTAAAAATTTGACGATGCCCGCAAACCTGGCCCTCTGATGTTGAGTCCATAAAGAGAATAAAATAGTTGCTTATATTCTAAATGAGGAATATATACTTCAGATGTTGTGAAACTCCAGAACCGTTTGCCACGGAATGCTTCAGTTTTCCTGCCGCTACGTTTTTTATCTAACAACATGACCTCAAACTCCCTTCTGGAATCAGTAGAAGCACTTATCTCAGGTTCAGATTCAGATTTGTTGTTTGAGGATAGGAGGCTGGTAGCCCGTATTAATTTTTTTCCAGTAGATTTCTGTGCTTGTCCAATCCCCTCTTGAACCAGTCAGTTGATGATGCGGAGGCCAGTTCTTCTGGGAGTTGGTTCCAGGCGTTGATTATTCGACACGGGCACCAGTACTCTGCGGAGACTAAGTTTGTTCTTTGGTTTTGTAGTCTTCTAGTGTGTCCTCTGAGATGTTCCGACCTGGTGGGGAGGAGAAGAGTAGATAGATAAGGTCCGAAGTCATTTCTTAAAATCCTGTAAAGCATGATCAGGGCTCCCTCTGCAATAGGACAAGGTGAAGAGATTCAGCTGCTTTAGTCGGTCTTCGTAGGTGAGGCCAGCCATCGCAAGGATCGTAAGAGTGGCTGCCCTCTGAACTCTTTCTAGAAGGTCTGCGCCACCTTTCAGACAGGGATTGACCGCCTGTGTACAGTTTTCTGATTCGAACCTAACCAAGGATGCGTATAAGATAGTCAGCATGTTACCACTCATTTTCCTAAACTTTCTACGTAACGCCCAGGGAGTCTTAAAACTCCGAGCTGCTACCAATCGATAGTGAGCCTTGGTTTTCAAGTCATAACTAACCGTGACTCCTAGGTCATTGTGGGTCAGTACTGACGGTAAAGGAGTTTCATCACCATGGTAAATGTTGCTGTGTATGTGCCCCAAGTGCGTGCTCACACATTTTCCTGCATTGATAGGCATCAGCCACTTCTTTGACCAGGCAAGTAAGCTGTACAGGTCTGCCTGGAGCGCACGTATATCCTCATTGTTCCTGATTTCCCGCCAGATCCTGGCATCATCGGCGCAGAGAACGACAGGGGATTTCGTGATGTTTGGTAGCTCATTTACTTATGGGGGAAACAGTAGGGGGCCCAAGACCGTGCCTTGCGGCACTCTGCTCTCCACCGACTTCCAAGTGGGGAGTTGAGAATTGATCCAAACTCTTTGTCTCCCACCAGCAAGAAAGTCTCTTATCCACGCGAGCAGACTGCCAGTGATTCCAAAACTTTCCAGTTTTCTGAGTAATATGGAATGAGGTACTTTGTTGAACGCCTTACAAAAGTCAATGAAAATGATATCTACCGGTATCCTATCATCTTTAGACTCAACCCAACTTTCTCTGGCTGTAAGAAGGTTCGTCAAGCAAGAGAATTTTCTACGAAAACCGTGTTGTGGATGAGACAATAGAGCGTTGCTCTCTAGGCGGTCTATGACGGTTTTCTTGATCACTCCTTCTAGGATTTTCACTGCAGTAGTAGTCAAACTTATCGGTCTGTAATTTGATGGGAGCTGCCTAGAACCTGCCTTGTGGATAGGTGTTGCTATGGCATTCTTCCAGTCATAGGAAAGTGTGCCTTCTCTGAGCGACAGTCTGAATATAGTAGTCAATGTGCCGGCCACATGGAGTGCAAGCTCTTTGAGCGGCCTTGGGTGAAACTCATCCGGTCCCGCTGATTTTTCCACATCGAGAGTACTTAATGTCCGACACAAACCACGATCGACATTCACAGAGGTTATTCTGTTGGATGTCAACGCTTCTACTGTTGGATAACTGCTCACAGAAGATTCCTGTGTGAAGACTTCAGCAAAATACCAAGCCATGGCTTCTGCTTTTTTCCTATCATCCTCAATCAAACATTTTCTGTCCCACTGGTTAGGGTGGGTATACCACGACATGTCTTATTTCTGTGGTTCATATAGGAAAACAACCGCTTCGGACGTTACAATGCATCCTGGACAAGACGTGCTTCAGAGCACATTCGGGACCGGCGGATAGCAGCGATACATTTATTGTGGGCTTCTTTGTAATGCCTCACCACTTCGAGTGTACTTAGGTGGGTGGCAAGATTCCAACCCTTCTTCCTACGTCGTAGCAAGATTCGAATTTCGTGGTTTATCCACGGGGGACGGTGTTCCTGTCCCCTCAGGACAGTCCACGGTATGAACGATCGGGTCACTGGTGCATATAACCGTTTGAAGGGGCAACACGCTCCTGGATTGACTGTCCAGTCCTCTAACGAGGCTGCCAGGTTAATAGCCTCCATATTTGCTTTCCATATGTCAGGTCTGGCTGGGGCATGGGCCTGGTACAAGACGTCTGCTGTGAATCCGAAGATGGTCACAGCGCGATCACTTTTGCCAAAGGGTGCTAGGTGCCGGATGAAGCACGCATCATCCGTATGCGAGAATACTAAGTCCAGAACTGATGGAGCATGCTGATTATCATATCTGGTTGGTGTCTTAATGTGCTGTATAAGGGCTAATGAAATTGATTTTTCCACTAGCCAGTGGTCAAATAAATTACTTGGCGCTTTTGTTATTAGTCTATCCCAGTCAACTGTTAGTGCGTTGGAATCTCTTACAACTAGACATCAGCATTTATCTGTCCAGAGGGTCAGCTCATTCAGGAGGAGGTCTACCGCATCACATTCAGGGCTTCGATGTATCACTATTACGTTAATACCGTACCCCTTGCTTTTTAGTCAGGAGCGCAGCATTCCACATGTCCAACTTTCATGTGCATCTGTTTCTACAGTTAAGTTATTTATAAAGTAAAGGGTGACTCCACCACCTTTGCGTGTTAACCTTAGATAACGTTATCAGAGGAGGAACGTTATATGAACAATATGTGATGTATTTGAGCAATACATCTCGAACAGTCTGGATACACATTTGCTTGTCAAGTTAATTTATATATGAAAATGAAAGGTCAAATGCAATGAATGTGAAAACATTTCTCCGCTAGTCCTGGTAATATGGTCAGATAAGGATTGCCAAGGTAAATTAGGTGAAACAACAAACCACTTTTGTGCTAACAACGAGGGCTTAAGCTTACGAATGGCTGACGCGCCGGCAAACTTCAGTATGCACCCCTGATTACTCATGTATAATATCTTGAAGGCTGTTTTCGCATTAACCTTGTGATCCATTTCAATGATATGCCTTGCTGCAGATGTCGAAGGAAGTCTGTTACCTGCACTTATCTATGTTTGCCTGTTAAATCGCTTTTCAAGCCGTTCAGGTATTTGTTCGCTCACCCTAGTCTGCATTGAACGATTACTGCTCCCTGTGTATGTGTACCCACACATACATGTGGGCGTTACTGAAATTTATTGAAGGAACTAATTGTTTCAAATTTCTGAAGAGAAGTGCCTATCCCGGATCACTGACAAACAGTAGCTGCACCAAAAAGGTTCAACATATTGCGGTCAAGTCCCACTAATAAAGAGAACACGTCGTAACAACCCAACCCTGTAGTCAACTAATGAGAAGTGTCAATACCAAACCACTTACGACAGAACGCCAGCAAGGTGCGATGTGAGGAAAACCTTTGGTCCCCCGTACGGCACTGGTTCACTAGAAGACAGCCCCCAATTCGGCCTAAAACAGACTCTATCCGGTCTGACTTGTAACGGATGGCGGTCACTGGTAAGGGACGCAACGCGAAACGGGTCTACATGGACCGAAAAAATACAATATTTTTCCTAGCTTGCGTCCCTAGCAGCCGCAGCCTTGGCCAAACAACTGACGGAGATGTTGAAGTTCCTTACTCTGGACCGCTAATCTTAGCTTCCTTGGAGCAAGAGAAAAGATAAAGTCAGCCAAACACGCAAATCCCGGGCCCCAGTTACCCGAGTGACGCCAGCAGATGCAAATATGCAACCCTCCCAGGGACACTACCAGCCCTACACACCCGCCACGCACAGTAGTAAAACTACCAACCCCCTGTGAAACGGATGTAGATGCCAGAGACTACGCTTGTATTGAGTCAAACTCTGAGTATGTGGATACGGTGTGCACACTGAACACCCAAAATAAAAACATTACCCCGTTCTTCCCCTATCAAAGGTGATGCTGTTTCAAATCACTATGCGATCCATTTATCACTAGGGTATCACAGTAACCCTACAACTAAAACTGAGCAACGTGAAGATGCGTTTTGTAACACAATGACAGCAGACTATGACAAACCAAGGAGTACTGAGATATATTCTGTTCTGTTCAGCGAATTAGAACTACACATTATCACTCCTCTTACTTGTATGTCGTTTCTGTAAACCCAAGGTCTGTCCCTGGCAAACTATCAGTATTAAGAGGAACTGTATTCATATTTAAACCACCCGTAATAATTGTCACTGAGTTTTGATGTCGCACAAATATACCGGATGAAGAAATGAGTATTGATAAGTACACGCAGCTCCGATTTGGTCGAAGCAACAGGAACCGAGGAAGTTGCTTGATGCACTTTTTGAACAGTCACCATACTCGAGTTTGAGAATATGGTAGTTGATAAGGTGAGCTCGAAGTTTTTAGGAGGTGATCACAAGACGGTAATATGCACAGTACCACTTCCTTCAATTAGCTCTTCAGTCGGTACTTCCCCTCCACACAAAATAGTCTATGGATACTGGGGCGCGATGGACTACGAGCTAGTATGTCCACTGATTAGGTTCATCAACCGGGGATCATACTTCACCACTACGGACCCTAAATAAGCCCTTGATATTCCATGTCAGATTTGTTTATTCGATTCGTAACACAAAGTGATCCAGTTTTATTTACTTGATGACGTTTCGAGCATAATCTATTGCCCACATTCATATCAATGTAATCATACTACATTGGTATGAATATGAGCAATAAATCATGCCCGAAACGTCATTAGTTAAATAATACTAGATCATTGTGTGTTGCAAATCAAATGAAATCTAATAAGGAACTAAATTCTACCACGGTGCCTAAGTTTTACACCTATATCAGAGCCCCTGATGTATTTAGCTACAACTGCAATACCTATCCCGACACCGTTGTTTCGCTGAAAGGTTTCGGATAATTCATGTATACCTCCCAGTGTCTGCGAACAGTCACGCAATCTGTCGACTAGATACTGCCGACATCATAGCTTCGGTGCGCTCCGGTTGATTCTTGGTATTCCTAACTCTTTCTCGCACAACCACGATTTGCGTATGAAGAATGGAGTAGTGCACAAGCTAGCTCATCTAAGGTATATGCCTTCTCAGCACTGCTTAAGCAGCGGTCGAACTGCATGGGAAACAACATCTGCTTTCTTATTCATGGCACCAAGACCCACAATAACCCAGCAGGTATATGTGAAAAATTCAGAGACTTATTGCAGTTAGTTATCTGGAACCTACAAATCCTCCTTGTGATACCAATAAGGTATATTAGGCCTGGAAGCTGGCAAAAAATGGTCAGGTGGCGTACAGTAGCTCAAAAAACGGATATAGGATACTTGGTTCTGAACTACGATATCTAGGAAGAATATCCACCGCAGACTAACCAGGCCACCAGACCATAACTGTGGAAAGTGACAACGGTTTTGGCATCCAATGAAGAAGCAGGGACAAAAGAAAAAAAGGAGCTTTATTACTGAGATGTGGTAACAGAAAACAATAGATGTGCCTGTGTCAGCTTTAGTGACTGGGAATATTGGATGTTGAATATTGGATCTCTCAAGGTTATTAGAGGTCGTGCACATTATGAATAATCTATGAGACAGTACGGACAAAGTGTACCTACACAATATGGGATAACATGGAAAATATATTGATACAAATGTTATAGAATATAGTATTAAATAATAAACGCTACTCTGAGAATGATTCCGTCTTGGCTCCCTGTCGTTAGAGCATCGGCAATAGGTTGGACACCATTACTGCAAAGCAAACTTCCAGATGAGCCTTTTATAACAAGCAGGAGGTGTTTCAGAGATCAGAAAATAATAATAAATGTAAGTGGAAGAAGGTTTGAAACACGGAAGTCTACGCTGGAAAAATTTCCAGATACTTTGCTTGGTTCAGACGAAAAAGATTACTTTCAAGATCCTGTATCAAAAGAGTATTTCTTCGATAGAGATCCTGAACTTTTTCGATATATAATGGAGTATTATCGTTCGGAGAGGCTACACCTACCAAAGGATTCCTGTGTGACTGCATACCATGAAGAACTTCTTTATTTCGGAATAATGCCAGAAATTATGGGAGACTGCTGTTATGAAGAGTATCTGGATAAATACAGGGAAAACAGAGAAAGGCAACAAGAAGACAAAGAAGAGACATCTGATGATGAACAGCCATCAACACGTTTCAGGGACAAGTTGTGGCGCGCTTTCGAAAACCCGCAAGCTTCAACTCTTGCAGTAGTTCTTTACTACGTTACTGGTTTTTTCATAGCAGTATCTGTGCTTGCAAATGTAACAGAAACAGTTTCCTGTGGTATAAGTAACGAGAGTGGTGACAGTATCCCTTGTGGTGAAAAGTACAACGCTGCTTTTTTCTGCTTGGACACCGCCTGTGTACTGTTGTTTACCATTGAATATTTAGCAAGACTGTATGCAGCTCCAGCAAGATGTAAATTTGTCAGATCTGTCATGTCAATTATTGATATAGCTGCAGTTTTCCCCTATTACGTTGGACTTTTTATGTCTAACAACAAAGAGTTTTCAGGTGCATTCACCACTTTACGTGTATTTCGCGTCTGTCGTATTTTCAAATTTTCAAGACATAGCAAAGGATTAAGAATTCTGGGTTGTACCCTGCGTTGTTGTGCTTCCGAACTTGGGTTTCTTTTGTTTACCATAACGATGGGTGTTATCATTTTTTCGACGGTTATGTTCTATGCAGAGAAATCGGAGATGTCACAGTTTAGTAGCATACCAGCAGCGTTTTGGTACACGATAGTGACTATGACAACTCTTGGGTGAGTTACAGTACTTTGTTGTCACCGAACGCTTGTTTAATTCATCTTTATCTAATTTTACTACTAATTTTATACACAGTTTGAATCACAAGTGACATTTTTGTTGAGTACCGCTCAGTTTTAATTGAAAACTTAACTACTTTTTTCTTTAGTCTACATAGAACAGATCCTTTATGAACATGGTATGCAGTTGATGTAGTAATTCTGATAAATGATAACATGCAGCTGTGATAACGATATGCGCTTCGTATTTGCTGCTAACGAGTTTTTAATATAGAAGTGATGGTCACCAAATAAAATTTCAGCTATGAAGTATAATAGAAGGAGAGGACAAGAGTTAATATGCGTTTAATTTTAAGAATAATTTAGTGTACGGTTAGTGTTCACAACTCAAAGTGGGGATGGGTTTCCTTCTCGGCAGAGTGGTTTATTCGGAGAGGAACTTTACAAATGAAACAGTGGTATTTGGTTATATCCCTTAAGTAGAAAGATATGACAGATGTAGGACTGTAAATATTCCTAGCATTACTTAAATGTTAAACTTTTTCGTTTTCTTAGTTCATATCCAAATATTTACCCATTAGTCTCTTGCTCATTTTTCGTTCAACTTATTCTCACACAATGCTGTCGACTTTTCAGAGAAATATGCATGCATTAAAATATGTCATTTACAGAAATGAGTGAATTTCGACTTTTATATGCCATGACTTTGGCTTGGTATGTATCTGAGTTCACACTAAAACAATTTGAAACTGTTAGATTTCAAATCATCAATGCACCAATTACGCTATTAAGCATTTCTAGACCGCCTTATTATTTAGTGCTTTTTCAAAAACGTTTTAGCCTTGTTTAACTAGCACTGACGCTTAAAGGAGAAAGGAGGATAGGTATGTCACACATGCCCCATTATGTACTTTGAGTGCTCAAGCTTCTAAGGCGTTGCTACAACAGTACAGATGTTGAATTTATGGTGTTAACTAACTTGATGACATCACTTCACTAAGTATTCAGATAGTTTTATCGAGATTTTGAGTTATACTTACTTAATATGCATTATTTATACTGTGGTAACAAGAAACCATATTCATAACATAGACATTCCATTCATCCTCTGTTTTCGTGCTATACAGAGTTCAAGTGTCTACTTATGTAATTGTCACTTATAAATGAAAATAATGTGCGACCTTTATAGGGAAAAACTCAAGTGCTTTGGACCTTTGCTTGGCCTTTTTCGAGTGTATAAATTGCCACTGTACGACCGAGTGACAACAAGGTCGTTATCTAGCCTTCATGCGTTTCACACCTGTTAGATGTAAGATGATCCTTCACGACTGATCTGCAACCACTCCCAGCTGAATGATAGGGATTGAAGTGGTGGAATGTGTCATTCGCTTGAGTTACGTGGGAAGCTGCATTAGTCCGAAGGGACTGGTTGCTGACGAAATCTCAAATATAAAAGTCTCGTTTAGAATCCGCCAACTTGCGTCATCTGTGGCGCCAACTGGAGAGAAATCCGACTATCTATCAAAGGTAAAGTATACTGTGCTGCAATTCGTTATATCCTGTTGTACGGCTGTGAGATGTTGTTGTTAAAAGTATACGACATGAAGAAGTTACAGGGTTTCGATCAAAGATGTCTTCGTAGCATTGCTCGCAGGGAGAGCAATTCGATCAGTGAGGTTGTAAACCTTAGTCAACTGAGGTGGCCTGGACATAGGTTAAGCATGCCGAGTTACCGTCTACCTTAATATGCCATGCTAGATGAAGCTAGATTAAATTCGAAGAGGATTCAGGGTGTTCAGACTAGGATATGATGCCATTAGAAGTACGTGATTGGGGTCTCTGAAACGAAGTAAGTCAATGGTTGAGAACTCTTGGTGAGGTGGCTGAATTTTGCTCGCAGTGACGCAGATGTATTCATTCTTTGACGTTTTCTTACTCTTGAATATTTGCACTAACCGTTATCTTCAAATTGTTAGTTCTTCTACACTACTTTATCTTTAGTATCAGTCCTTTTCTGTTTACCTGTTTTTCGTAAACAACCGTGATGTGTGGCAACTTGAACTGATGCAGTTGTGTGCTAGGTTTTACGTTGATTGTATCTGTTTGTCTTCAGAGAACCGCTATGACGTTAACTGGTCCAAAAGATTTAGTTTTCGAACAGTTTGTCAACATAAGGGTAGGATTTAGGTACTGGAGTAAAGTATAATTTTATTATAGTTCTATCTCATATGTATCACCTGGTAGAACAGTATTTTTTACTGATAACGTTTCAAGTATAGTTTATTGCACGTATTCTTGTCAAGGTATCCACACAACTTTCAACCTAGTTTTTGTGCTTCTGCTGTTTATTTCTTTAATTTAACTGGTAGTTACATTTTCCACGTATTCATAGTTGTAGTGTCATTTTTATTTTGTGTTAGGTGTTGGTTTAATTAACAAAACTTCAGCTATCATTTCCTCTTTCCACCTATTCAAGTTATTTTTTAAAATTGCCACCTTATCCCATCCCATTGAGAGATTTAATGTGGTATCATGTATGGATCTAGTTGAGCTCTTCTAGATTTATCTGGTTAGAGTTTGACATTTTATATTTAGCTAGGTTTTCGTTCTGTTGACCTAATTAACCCCAATCAGCCAGTGTGACCTATATATTTAACCTCACAATCATTGGTCAACCAACTTTTTTATTTAATAGATCCCGTAGGTTTTTTTAACCGACTGGATTTGTATCAACGTGAGTTTTTAAGTCTGAACACTAAACTACTTGCAACCTTACTGAAAATCCTACATAGGGCTTTCGATTTCTCTGATTTATATGGTAAAACTCCATGGGTACTTTCAAATCATTCCTTATGGTTTCATCAATAACCCTTTGTGTAATTATATCATTAGTAGTATTTTTCGTACTAGTCCTTATGTGTTTCTAGTTAAACTTTTTGGGTGATTGCTATGTAATATTACATCCCTTGTATGGTTCGTTTCTTGACCAGGCTTCTGGGTCAATAGCTCTCTGCCATCTTGATTGACGAAGCATTCCCGCACTTCATATGAAGACGCTGTTTGGTTTGCTTCGAATATGCTGCCTAATGACCTGCACACAGTAAACGTGGGGTTAGCCTTCAGAGTTTGGAAAATTCTTATTTTAATCTGGTGGTGCACATAGTATCAATGATCCAGAACGAATCTATAGGTGAGCAGTGACTGAATGCACAAGACGCCATGAAAACGACGAGTAAAGCTGCTTGTGGCCTCGAAGAACATCTTCCTTTCAAACACCGGATATCCAAGAGCTCCTTTGAACTTCTTGACACTCAGCAGTGTATTCTGGTGATCAGCGAGTACAGTAGTGTACTTAAGTCCCTTGCACGACAGACTGAACAGCATGTGTGCAGGGACCATGAGGTCTGGTGGGTAGAACGAGTGAGGTGAAAGCGGCTGCTGTATATACCAAATGTCGAAAGCTATTCCATCTCATTCGGGCCACCGGCAGCAAGAAAACCTGGTGTCAGTAAGACATTCTGTGAAGTAGATGGTACACTAGTCAGTAACTTACATATACACTTAGGGTACTGAGTGGAGCATTTCAAAAGCAGTTGAAGCAGAATACATGTCCAGCAACTCCATGGTCAGGTAATACCAATTCACTTAACGAAGCCATCTGTAAGGAGCTACAAATTATAAAGCACCCGGCCTATATGACTTACTCCCTCCTCGTTTTAAGGATGGAGATGTGGCCATAGTCAACAAACTGATTGCATCATTTGAGAAATTATGTTATACTGTGTCCCATCTCTTTGAAATAAAGCCAAAGTTGCACTCATCTTCATAAAGAATCTGTTATTTATGTGATAGCCATCTGGGTATCACTCTGATGCTGGTTGCGTCGAAGATGTTGGCTGCAATTATGCTCCACATGCTGTACAAGAGGTGTGAGGAATGGGTCTACGAGGAGCATGACAGGTTTCGTTCAGGTCGTAGATACATTGTTTACATGTCCACCCTCTGTCCAATGCTCGAGCACTGTTGCTCGTATTGGAGGTCAACGGTCATTATATTTCTCGATATTAGAACTGCCTTTGATTCTTTGGGCAGTGCTCTGCTAAAGAATTGTCTGGTAGAAAAGAGTTCCTCTGAGAAGTTTGGCAACATCCTGAGAGATTTGTAAAATTGACAGGAGCTTGTACATTCGCTCACCATTGGTGGTGGTGCTGGGAGTTGTTGAAAAGTTTAATTACCTGAGTAGTTGTTTAGTGCTAGTGACATTGTAACTAACGACATTTTCAATCTCATGTCAAAAGTTAGGACGACATGCACCAACCTGGCTTGCCTTTGGTGCTGCCATGATATTGACTTAACTGTGGAAGTTTAGGTGTACAACACATTGTTATAAAAAGTTTCTCTATACACCCGTGAAGCCTGTTCCCTCTGTGCTGGCGATATCTGACAACTCTCCATGTTCGAGCACCGCCGTCCCCGTAGCACTTCTTGCGCCTGGTGGAAACACCATGTTGGTAATTTTGAGGTGAGATGGCGGATGTGTGATGAAGATTGTCATTCATTAATTGTAGCTATTTTGAAATACGGGTTTCGGTGGCTCAGACATGTGTTACGCATGCAAGCCTAACGGCTCCCACACTGCTGACTGCTTGCCTACTCTGTAACTGGTTGGAAGAAGCGGAAAGGTGGTCAGTGTATGATATGGCGCCTTGAAATGACTAGCAGCTGTGTTAATTTGGCATTTATGGGTGCCTCACGACACCTTGGATGGTGTCGGAGAGGTCATGCAACTCAGTACTTTGAGAAAATAGCAGATATGGCTCAAAATCGAAACGATTGGCTATCATGGTACAGTTTTCTTGATTTTTCTATCATCGTGAAAGGAAAATAAAGTAGTTAGCCCTCATACTTATGCTTGAGACCGGTTCTCTGTTAGACCATCCCTGTTTTTTTTCATTCTATCTTCCATTTCTCGTATTGCTAATATAGCCTTATCGTTTCTCATGCGGTATCAAGTTTGTGTTCCAGCAAATAATAATTACAGTAATGTAGCATTAGTATCTAATATTTACATGAAGGCTAATTTAACCCAATTGGAATTAAGATGAGAAACCCTGTCTGAGCGGATATTGTTTCCACGGTGGCAGAATAATTACGCATCACGCAGTCACATGACTTTCGGGAAAAACTCCCAATAACTGAAGTGAAGTTAAGAGTTAGTCAACAGCTTGGTCTCGAAGCCCAGTTAGTAGAGCACCTGGCCTATTCAGTTGGTCAGCATTCAGCCCGAACCTGAGTGAGGCATAGATGTCGGTCCTTCAGCTCGTCCTGAAGTCGAGAAAGTTGTTTCGAACCTGGAACGATGCAAATTATCAGGACCTGAGAGTTTGCCACCTGAGGGTTTCAAAGATGGAGGTGGGAAATCACTAATTAAAGTGACGAAGATACCTGGTACTGTATAGGAATCAGAGATAATCCCATGATCATCCTAGTCAATAAGAAAGGGGAGGAATCTTGTGACAACCATAGTGGAATTAGTTTCACTGATACTGTGTCTTAAATCTTATGGTCCATAGTTATCCAACGTTTAACTGAAGCTCGAGAAAACCAGGCAGGTTTCACAACTGGACGAGGTTGCATTGATCACATTTTTTCCCTGTGACAGGTTCTGGAACACAGGCATACCTATTGGCTAGTGGCCGACACGCTATATTTCTTGATCTGCAGGCGGCATTTAACTCTGTTAACCATGAGGTGTTGTGGCAGTGTCTGACTGTGAAGGAAGCACCGAGCAAGTAAATAACCCTAATCAAAGTTACCTACTCGAACTCATTTGGCCGTTTCAGGGTTTATGGGGAGTTGTCTTCAGAATTGACAACAACCAGGTTTCTGCTGGAAAGGTCCATTATCACCGTTCTTATTTAATTCCATTATGGATGTACTTATGGACATAATCTTAGGTACCTCTAACTTTACTACCACATGGAGTGATTGATTTGAAATATGTAGACGATATTGTCCTGTTAGGTGAAGACGCTAACGAAATGCAGGGTCTTGTGAGCTCCTTGAGCAGAAAACTGAGTATATTTGGCATGCGTTTAGTTTGCTTCTGTCAAATGCAAGATGATGCTGCAGGATTGGTCTAAAACCACTCACAGTTTAATGATAGCGAGTGAAGTGGTGAAGCACTTGGTTCACTTTACTTACTTGAGGAGTTGCGTCAGCCTAAACGAGCTAGTTGCTGACGATATCTCATCTCGGATACAAAAGGCCTGTTTGACATTTGCTAACTGATGAGATATACGGTTATCAATCAAAAGAAAAGTATACCGTGCTGCCATCCGTTCTATCCTTTTGTATAGCTATGAGACATGGTCGTTAAAATCAGAGGAAACGACACGGTCACTACTGTTTGATCATAGACTCTGGTGAAAATAATAGCCAATCAACGTAGAACCTCGCACATAGGTTCATTGGCTCAGTATATCTTATAGAAAAACACCTTGATATGGATCTACATTCTATCACATTGGCCAAAATTAGTATTTCAATTAATGGTAGCCTAAGTATTATTTCTAATTTATTAGACTCAGACACGTTATTGACAGAAAGATGTTCACTGAAAAGCAGTGATATCATCAAGGCTCTAAAAATTCTGCTTATAGACTACTTACTTTATATATAAAGGCAAACTATACAGGCAAATTAACGGTATTGCTATGGCTTTGCCTGTTTCACCCACAGTAGCTAACCCGTTTATGAGTAAATCAGAAGAAAGTATCTTCACTAACTTACAAAAGCCAAAAATTTGGCTGAGATATATTAATGATACATTCGTAATTTTTTGATAAACACGACTCATAATTGGTATTCTTAAATCAGCTGAACTTTAGATCTTGCAGTATCAAGTCCAGCTGAGAGAAATAAACGGATAAGGGGGGAACTGCCATTACTTGATTGTCTTGTTTAGTTGAAAGAAAATTGAAATTTAGTTATAATCATTTTCAGGAAAGCGACCCATTCGAAGAAATATTTAGATTTCAAGTTTCTGTTGCCGCCTCTAGTCTGTTAAGGAGAGTACACACTCTAGTAACGGATGTAAGTGAAATAGTTAAGGAATTAAAATATATGAACATGATACTTAAAATGAATAATTCTCCAGTAAAATTCATTCACAAAACAGAAAATAATATTAAATTAAGTCGTAGAACTATTCCTCAATCATGGGTCTCAACGATAGTTATCCTTTACAGATCACATACATGGGATGAAATTGAGAAAGTGCTCAACAACTACAATATCATCAGAGTGTTCCACAGAACATCAAACATATTGCAGAGCACCCTAGTCCATTTGAAGGACTAGATCCCTCTAGGTTCATAATCTAATCGTGTTTATAAAATAAACTGGTCAGACTGTGATGCGATAAGCATAGGATAAACATCCTGTGAAATGAAAAATAGGAAAGATGAACACTGAACAGCTTCCACTCGACCTCCCAGAAATCCAGTAGAACTGAAAAAACTTGAAAGCACATCAACTATTGTTCTTCATGTTATAATTTGAGGTGAGGAGATCAATTTTGACAATATGAAAATTATTCAGAAAGGTGACTTATGAAATTATAAACAGTATCTGATATCAGAATCTTGTCAGATACAGAGTGGAATCGAAATTGTTTAAATATGAAGAAATGAGGGAGTAGAACGTAGTTTGACTTGGTCTTACTCAACCCACCCCTACATCCTGACGTACCTAACATACATGAAGAACATACATAAGAACTATCAGCAACACATGTGTGTACATATAAATCTCGATCTGTGATTTATTCACTCTTCACATATACGACACAGTACATATGGATATCATCTTTATTCTACAATTCTGACGACGTAGAATTATTCATGGAGAAGAAGAGTAGTCAAGTTATGATATATAAGCTTGGAGGATATTGTAAATTTTGGTTTACTATAACCCTGTTAGTGCTATTAGCCGCACTAAATAGTGAAACGTCAATTGAAACAAATTTCTTGTTACTAAGGTTTTAATTCACTCTTAGACAGATAGGCAGACAAAACCAATATAGGAGATAGCATTAGTGTTCGACGGTCCGAGTTGCCATACGTCATATTAGCACATCAAGCAAGAATGCACTAAGGTGAAAGATCGAGAAAAAATAAGGTAGAAGTCCGAAGTCATAGAAAATCATTAAATGAGGACAACGAAGAACGAGAGAATACTGAAATTCACTTTGATGATTAGGGTGGGGAGAATATGTGGATGCGTTTACCTCATTGAGATCGTTTCCGAGCCATATCACCTGCCGTTTCCAAACCCTGGTTTTCATTGTCATGGGAGATGCAACCTTTCTCTGCACGGTCCAGAACGACAAACAAAAGCTTCAGGGACTGACGCCACATTTTTGTCTGATCACTTCTAACTTCTTTCCAGCCTGAACTAGTCGACGAGAGTTTAGATCTCATTAATGACGTTCGTTTTCTGCCCAAAACTCTACCACTGACTTCTGGTTGACCAACACGATGGTACCATGACAACCGGCTTATGCTACGAAGGCAACGATGGTCGAATACCTGGACCCTTCTCGTGTTCTCTTCCTTTCAAGCCCATGTTTCGCAACCATATAGTATACAAGATTGAACTGCTGAAAGGCACACTCGACCTTGAATAGGTACCGCAGAGGAAGTAAGTTGGTGAAAGCCAGTCGATTTTTTGTAGCCATGTCGGTCATCGTGTGAAATGGTCAAAGCTTTCAAGCACTTCACTTCCAACTGTCAGTAAGAGCAACAGTTTGCAAGAAACGGATCCCAAACATTCTCAAATTGCCACTCAAGATGTCCAGAAGACTCTGCATCTTGTCAGCGTCTTCGCCCAACAAGACTATGTCATCTGCGAATTCTGGATCTACTAAGAATTCTCCCATGATAAGTTCAATGCCTGTAACGTCAAACGATGAGGGCAGTCTCCATCTTCAAGTACGTCCATGACAAAGTTGAGTAAGAGTGGAAAGAGTGGAGGTCTTTGATGAATAGCACTCGTACCCACTTAATCCAATAACTCACCACAGACCATGACAAACCTATTCGTTTTCGGGTACACAGTCTTCAACGGACTGATATACTTACCTGAAACCCTTTTCAGTTATAGACACTGTCACAAGGCCTCTCTGTCGCTCTGCCATGAGCAGAAAGTATTTTAGCCTTTTCCTGGTTTCATAGAACTACTTATTAAATCTTTTCAGATAAACTGCTTTATAAAATAAACATTTCCATAACTTGTAATGAATAAATTCATTACTATAGTAGTTGTGATAATTCTGCTTGGTTGTGGTTAGTAGGAGAACCCAGGACGCGCGTTTCGTCTTATTTGGGACTCGTCAGCTGGATGTGCCTGCACCTCAGTGTGGAGTGATATTGTTCTCACTGAGACTCAAACCTCATACCCATCGCTCCAAACACCAAGGCGTTATCCACTATGCCACGGAGGTACGACGACCCTTCTTGTAATAACTAATACCCGTTGTACAAGAAATGGCTATCGTGCCTCTGTTGCATAGTGGATAACACTTTGGTGTTTGGAGCGATGGATACAAGTTTCGAGTTTCAGTGGTAACAATATCATTCCGCACTGGGATGCATGTACATCCAGCTGACGCGTCTGGAATAGGATGAAATGCGTGTCCTGGATTCTTCTGCTAGCCACAACTAAACAAAACTACCATAATGAACTTTCAGGCAATATCGAAGCATCCGCATAGGAGCCCATATGCCAATAGAGGTCGAACAATTCGAACAAATAAAACAACATAGGATTACAATTATATGAATAAATAGTAATAACTAAAATAGTTGAGCATCACAAATCTGTAGTGAACTTAAACCACTAGAACTATGTCGCATATCGTGTATACTTTTTATGATTTTGTCCCAATGTTGAAAAGTTGTCTACAATATATTTATTACATTTATAGCTAGTGGAGACCAGAAATTTTCACTGTACTGCAATACATTTGTAGTTCTTCTTGGACACTTTATAAACACATACACATATACACAAAAATTGATGTATAATATTGTATTTTGAATAAAGTTTGCAAGTTTTACAACACTACAAGCAAAAATAACAAAAATAGAGAGATACTAAAATAAATAAGTAGGGAAATAGTATGAGAAGTAGAAAGTGTACAGTATTAAGATACTTGAACCTGAGAAAAAGCTTAGTATTTTAGATATGAATGGGGATTTTTTTAATTAAGAAGTAGTATTCATCATGGACTGATATCAGTTGGACAACCATTGAGCACTGGACAACTATTTCGTCCTAGTAAGGGACTCCTCATCAGTATGCACCCATGACCTGGCTAGCGATAGAACTCAGGACCTTCTAGATGGATATCAGGAGGCTGTAATGAGAAGCCGTGACCTGTTGGGTCAAGCAGTCGGAAGTGAAGTGGATGCTAACTGAAGAACTTGGGTGATAGTCATGTTATGTCATGAATTGAGAGAAGTTGAAAATTGTGAACCACTGAGAAGTGGTGGAGTGGTTGAATGGTTAACGCGTTTGTTGTGAAACCTGAAGGTGGTGAGTTCAATCTGTAGCTGGGTCGTGAGTGTATGTTGCTGAGGAGTTGCATACTAGTTGTAGGAGACAGGTGTCTAGTGCTCCCAGATTTTCAATGGTTCCCCAACCGACATCAGTTCATGATGAATACTACTTCTAAAAAGATTAGTAGTCAATGCATCACTGTCATTGTCATGATTATAGGATTGTTGTATATAAAAATGACAAAATGAAGACAAGGCTGAAGAAAAGAATCGGTTTAAGTTGTTGTTGAGCGTTTTAGCAATACTAGAAGAATAATTTAAACAAAGAAACCACATTGAAGCGAACAAGGAGATAATGAATCAACTTGGGTGGAGGAATATCATCAATTGTTCAGTGTTTAGATGATTATCGATTTCAACTACCACTTTTTAACCAAGATGTGTATACTTGTCTGATAATAACTTTGAATCCATACCATTTATCAGTTATAACCTGTTTCTAATATCCTGTTATTCTTCCTTTTAAACAAATTTATTCAAACGTATAATGAAATTGAGCCTATCAGTATGTTGCTATAGTTCTATTATTGCGAAAAGCTTTACAAATTATAAACCTAAGTAAATGTTAAGCCATTGAAATGTATGATTTTCAGAATTTCTTAAACCAGTAAATCACAACTTACGGATAATTTTTTAGCATCTAGGTAATTTTATTGTTAGTTGCTAAGTGATATGTAAGAAATTTTACGTTTTATATCTGTACGTAAATATTTTGAGACAGTCTACCTATAGTACTGATGAGCCATGGGATCCAGGATGCGCATTTCGTCCTATTTAGGACTCGTCAGCTGGATGTACCTGCCTCCCAGTAAGTGATATGGTTCCCACCGGGATTAAGACTCGGGGCGATCGCTTCAAACGTGACAGCGTTATCCACTACACCACCAAGCCACGATAGCTACTTCTTGTTATTGCTTGTATTACACCGTGGTTGATTGGACCGAATTGATCAGTCTTTGTTAGCTTATGGGCTCCTGTGCGGATGCCCCAATATTCAATCGATCAATCAATATCAACATAGGATTAGGCATTACTGCGTGGCAGTCCGAGTTGCCAACACCACCAGCCCGGCAGACCGTGGAGTATGGTGGAGTCTGTTATTTTTAGTGCCGACCTTTTCTACCCCCCCCCCCCTTCCACTGAGAAGACAGCATGGCACTGCTGGTCATCCAAGGGAAACACCTTACTGCTGTCACACCCCATCCAGCTAACAGCAGTACGACTTCGCCCTCAGACCCCCCATCATAGTGTAGCAATTCACACTACAACGGTAACTGCTTTTTGTCTAACCACTATCCAACAGACCTTTCTGGTATGGTAGAACCTCGAGGGAACAAGCGTTCCACCAGCATAGCTCGTCGGGTCATTGTGATATGTAAGCCCAACCACCATGTCAAGGTAGCAGCTATCGGTCAATATTGCCTGTGTTTCAATTATGTATAGTAATGATGACGTTTTTCTGTGAGTGATTATTATTATTTCAGAAAATTTTTAATTCAGATTATTTACTTGGCTTGGATAAAACTATTCAACAGATCTATCCAGTATAGCTTACAAATAAAGGTGGATTTAAGAAAGGAAATGTTTGAAAGTAAACATGAAACTTTGAACAGATTATAGATCTTTAAACTTTATGAAAGATGTTAAGTAATTTTTCACATCTTCAAGGACTAATTGTACTTTCTTTAGCTATTTATGCACATTTTATTGACATTTGTCAACTAGCGTCATCTTTTTCGCCATTGAGATATTTGATTATCTCTTAAATCATGAGTATAATGCGCTGTAGTTCACTCTGTTCTATTATACGATTGTGAGATATGATTATTGAAAGTAGATGCAAAAAAATTACAAGTTATCACAGATGTCTTTGCATCATTACTCATGTATGATGGGACCATAGTGTTAGTAATATCAAGGTTAGGTGGAAGCTAGTAGACAAGGCGCCTACTATAATGTTAAAAACTTTCACCAACTGAGCTAACATGAACCTGTGTTGAACATGCTAAGTCCTAGCTTAGATTGACATGCAATGGTAGGCCAAGTAACACAGGGTTCGAACAAAGCCAGGGGTAGTCAGACCGAGATATTCACTAACCCATGTAATCTTTGAATATTCATCTGAACCGTGTGTAAGAATATGGAGATTACCTAATTCGGCTGCCAGAGGTCCTTTAGAATCAATGGTTGGGAAGTTTTGTTGAAATGGCTGAAAATTGGTTGCAATGATGCAGATGTATTCAGTCTTTGACGTCTTCTTAAGCTTGATGATTTTTTTTAACCTTGATTTTCAGATAGTTTATCCTCCACTTCACCTTTGACTCTCTTTTTATCTGCATACGAAGTATGGCAAGCTAAATGGATGCACTTTTGTGTAAAGTTTTATTATGATTGTGTCTGTTCGTCATTGACTTTTAGGGTGCTCCTTGTCACCACTTGCTCCTGTTTTAACATTAGTTCTTTTTACTTTCTAAGAGAGTATACTAAAAGAAATCTGATTAACTTTCTGTATTGTAATCCCTGTGATGGTTAACAGTGATCCAGGAAGCGCATTTTGTCTTATTAACAACTTGTCAACTGGATGTACCTGGATCGCTGTGAATGATGACCCTCCTGTACTCGGACCCGGTATTCATCGGTTCAAGTGCTAAAGCGTTATCCATTAGGCCACTGGGTCACCATAGCAACTCCTTGTTCAAAGGAGATCAGTTGTTGTTTTATTGACACTTGTAATTTTCTGTTTCTATACTGGGTCGAATTCAGGCGGTATCGAGGCATACACATATGAACCAATCTACCGACAGACCCCGAGCATTTCGACTCACGATAGCAATGGGACACTACAACTATCAATAAAACAATAAGTTTCTGTATCCTATAAAAAATTATCACATTAGACACTTCATTAGTTGTTAGGGTGGCCTTTAAAGTGATTCTACAGCTAAGCAATTACTTGCATAAAATATTTGCAAGCGACATAGACTGAATAGTAACTAGGTAAAGTTGCAGAAAGGTACTCAGTTTACCAGCTGCAATCTATTTACAGTACATTCCCTGTAAAGATACCTTCGATACAGGCTATTAAGTTTATGTATACTGTTTTTCGTTATTGGATAATAACCAACATGGAAGACACTTAGTCGTTTGAAGCGATGGGTACAAGGCTCGAGTCTCAGTGAGAACAACATCATTTCGCACTGTGGTGCAGGTAAAAGCAGCTGAAGAGTCCTAAGTAGGACGAAATATACATACTGGATTACACTCCTAGTTACCGAAATGAATATAGCTACTTGTTGCAGCCTAAAATTTGCTCTTACCATGCGAAATTTTCCGAATGAAATCAATAATAATTATTATATTATTTTTCCCTTGGGTTCCTAGTGGGACATAGGGATGCAGTAGCACGTCACCATTTCGCTCTCTTCTCTCCAGTCTTTTGAATCTGGTGCCACCACTGCCTAGAAGCTTTCATTTCTTCCTAATATGATCTCCTCCATGTCACCCTCGCCTCGGACGCCCAACTCATCGTTTCCCCTTTGGATTCCACTCGATCAACTGGCCTGGCACATGATGTCCCAGTCGACCTTCTTAGTGTATGACCAATCCATCTCCACTTTCTTCTGCATATTTGTTGGGCGATAGGTTCTGGGTTGGTTATTTCCCAGATTTCATTGTTGCTTATTCCTTCTAGCCATCTGGTCTTCAGTATGGAGAGTAGGCAGTTGTTGATGAATGTCTGTAGTTTTTTGGAAATGCTTTTCGTGACTTGCCAAGTTTCTGAACCATATAGAAGCACTGACTTGACTGAAGTGGTGTTGAAAATCTGGATGTTGTTCACGCTTTGTGCTGAATGCAGTGCAGTGCAGTAGATCTCCACACTGATTTCAGATTAATGCAAGCAGGCCTGTCGGACCCCGGCTTTGACGTCTTCATCTGTGTGTGTGTGTCGCCTGTAGTTGAAACGATGCTGTCTAAATGGTAGGTGAAACAGATTATTTCCTTTAGGTTTCAGCCGTTAGTGGTGATTGGTGCCTCTTGTTGTTGGTGGTGTTATTGGTTGGGTATCTTCATCACCTCTGTCTTCTCTACATTCACCTGAAGGAAGTCTCGTTTTCACTGCCTCTTCTATTCTACGTAGTATATATTAAAAGAATCTCAAAGAAATGGGACTAGAAATAAACCTCTAGTTCTACAAAAAAACGATGATGATAATTAGTTCATGATTTCTTTGTATATGACGAATACTAATTAATACTACTAACGAGTAGTATATACCCTATTGTTATTATCTTTGATTCTTTCTTTTTATCGTAATTCATAATCTAATGTGTTATTTTTATTGTTGAGCATGTTGATCGCTTTCATTGAACAGGAAATGGTTCATAATTTCTGCGTAAAATAGATATTGATCCAATACATTCATCTTTGTGTACATGTGTGTGTGTGAGAGAGAGAGATAGAGAGAGAGAAAGGGGAATGAAATACGCACCAGGTAACAATATAATAATGTGTGTAAGTAACAAGTGAAATAAAAAGAAACCTTTTTTTTTTTTACTAATTAGTTATGTACTAGTTTTATTTCCGAATTTCTTATCTTATTATGTATTATTAATTAAAGGTTTGTGTATTAAAATGAAGTATAGATTTAGAAAACAGTAATTACCTTGAAAGTTGTAAGCATATCTTACATGATTAGAAACTTTGATTTCATTCACTTTTGATCTACTTGTGCATTGTTTTTCTTATCTAATGAAAACACTTGATATGATAGAGAAAAACTATAAATAGAATATACTTTTCGAGATGAATGGGGATTTTTTAATTTAGAAGTAGTATTCATCATGGACTGATATCAGTTGGAGAACCATTGAACACTGGACAACTATTTCGTCCTAGTAAGGGACTCCTCATCAGTATGCACCCATGACCTGGCTAGCGATAGAACTCAGGACCTTCTAGATGGATATCAGGAGGCTGTAATGAGAAGCCGTGACCTGTTGGGTCAAGCAGTCGGAAGTGAAGTGGATGCTAACTGAAGAACTTGGGTGATAGTCATGTTATGTCATGAATTGAGAGAAGTTGAAAATTGTGAACCACTGAGAAGTGGTGGAGTGGTTGAATGGTTAACGCGTTTGTTGTGAGACCTGAAGGTGGTGAGTTCAATCTGTAGCTGGGTCGTGAGTGTATGTTGCTGAGGAGTTGCATACTAGTTGTAGGAGACAGGTGTCTAGTGCTCCCAGATTTTCAATGGTTCCCCAACTGACATCAGTTCATGATGAATACTACTTATAAAAATAGAATAATTTAAACATCTATATACCTTTGATTATGGGTGACTTTAAGAGTGACTTTATAAAGGTCACCCTAGTAACAACTGAAATAACTAATTAGACTTCACCATTTCAAGGAAAATTTGCCTTTTCATCAGCCGAAATGAAGAAGTCCAACTAATCATTTCGGGACATTACATACCAGGCCCTCGAGTAGAACCCAGTCGGTAAACGATGAGTTGGGCGTCTAAATATGACATGGAGGAGATCGTGTGAAGGAGAAATAAAAGCATATGGGAAGTCGTGGAGCTAGGTTGAAAAGACTGCAGAGAAGAGAATAAAATGGCCCTATGTTCCACTAGGAACCCAAGGAATAAATAACAAATTGGTCATTTCGATTGTTGCTAGGGTGGTCTTTAAGGTCACCCGATTTTAGTGGTCGATCTCTTTCAAATTTGTGCCTTCTATCTTGGAGACAACTGTGATTGGTTAGTCTGAGACCTTGAAAAGGTTAATCGACGCATATGAGTAATTCACTGTGTCGCTTTCTTGTAAATCCAGTTCCAGACTATGTCATGGGTCTACGTAGCAAGGATATTCCTCGACCGTTGAGTTTTAGTAGTAGTAGTAGTAGCGTGCAAGTAAGAGAGATGCATACAACTGTAAATAAAAATATACCACAATTTCCAGATGTTTATTATCTTCCATAGCAATACGGCGAACGATTTCCAACTCTGATCTGCGGCAAACAATGACAACTTGACAGAAAGCAGCATTTATAGCTCGAAAACTTGTTGTAAACTATTTCATAGACATATTTTAATTAACTGCAATCGGAGAAAATGTCTTTCAGTAGGAAAAGTTCATTGAAAAACACCAAATAAGCGTAACATTGGAATAAGAATATAACCACAACATGAAAAACAAGCAGCTGTACTGCTTGTGAAAATCTCATCCAAAATGTCCTAGGATGCTTTGTAATTTTTAAGATATAAAAAGGAAGAATTCTATGAAGCTTCTTAGAAACACTTTTCCTTCCAGTCACTGAGTTGTTTGGTGAAGATTTGGGAGAATCAAGTGATTGGATTTTAAGTTTCCGAATAATGCATCCATCATCTTAGGTGTATTGTGTTCTCTGAGGTGAGTTGTTTAGTCGTGAAGCTTTCATCGTCTTTCTAGACGACATTATCAGCACCAAAGAAGACAAACCGAATGTCATTTACAAAATCAACTGCAATAACTGTAGTCAACACTACATTAGACAAAGTGGTCGCCTATCTTCGCTTTCGTCTACATGAACACCGATCGGCTATTGAACGTCACGATATTTCATCACTCATTTACAGTGCACGTGGATACTTATGGACATGAATTCAATTTCAACAATTTAGAAATATTGGAAAGAGAAAACAAATAGAATATCAGAGAATCCCTTGGAGCTTAACATTCAGGTCAATCAGTAATCAGTAGGTGTATAGACATAGACCTAATCTATCAACCAATGAGAAAAATGATAAATAACAGAAAGGTAAGAGATCAAGCAGAGGGACAGTCAACACGAAAATCTGTGCAGTTTGTCAATGATACAACAGTCGAAGGAAACAACCAATCACAAACCACAAGCTAGTAAATCACTCATGGAGAGATATTGACAGGTAATTTCATACTGTTGATGATGCTGTCTAGAAAGACGATGAAAGCTCCATGATCAGACAACCCAGCTCAGAGAACACAATCCAATCAAGACCATCCACTTGAGCTACAAATGTCCTCTACTATTGCATCCATCGTGTGTTTTAGATTTGTTGTGAAATCACATGTGAATCTGTCACTCATGGGTCTAGACAATTAATTTCCAATCGAAGTGTCAGAGGTTCGAACCCAGCCCCAACTTTTGAGTTTTGGGTAGCCGCAGATTATCATTAGTTCTGATAACATAGATATAGCTCGTTGCCGAATACTCGAAGATGCACAAGGTTGCTGAGTGGATTTCGGTCCGGTGTGAATTCACGAAAAAAGATAAACATTCTAAGAAGCAAGATTAACGGTTCAGATCCAATTAATTATCCTGGTATTTGTATTTCTCAGTGAACCGAAAACAAAATAAATTCCTTTCAACTGACATTTCGCTATTTAGTGCGGCTAATAGCTTTATCAAAGTTGCAGTAGGCCGGAATATACAATATCCCCCAAGCCTATATATATATATATATATATATATATATATATATATTTCTGGCTCAGAGACTTGGCGAGTTACAAAAGAGATTTCCAACAAACTACACATATTCATCAACAACTGTCTACGCCGGCTCGATTCTGAAGCTCAGATGGCCAGAATAATAAGAATAAGCAACAAGGAAGTCTGGCCGGTTAATGAACCAACCAAGAACCTATCGCTCAACAAATATGCAGAATGGGGAAGTGGTAATGGATTGAGCATGCACTGAGAAGGCCGATTGGGGACATCACGCTTCAGGCCAGGTGCTCGAATGGAACCTGCATGGGAAACAACGAGTTGGGCGTCCGAAGCTAGGTTGACATAGAGGAGATTGTGTGAGGAAGAAATGAGAGCTTGTGGGCTGTCGTGGAACCAAGTTCAAAAGATTACAGAGAAGAGAGGGGAATGGAGACGTGCCACTGCATCCCTATGTTCCATTAGGAACCCAAGGGACAAATAATAATAATAATAATAATAATAATATATATATATATATATATATATATATATATATATATATGTATATATATATATTAACTTGACAAGTGTTCTTCTCAATTAATGTTTCTGCATTGTCAGAATTGTAGAGTAAAGATGATATCCATATGTACTGTGTTGTGTGTGAAGAGTGAATAACTCATCGTTTGAGATTTGTATGTACACACATGTGCTGCTGATAGTTCTAATGTATGTTCTTCATGTATGTTAGGTATGTCAGGATATATGGGTGGGTTAGGGAAGTGCTCAACAACTACAATATCATCAGAGTGTTCCACAGAACATCAAACATGTTGCAAAGCACCCTAGTCCATTTGAAGGACTAGATCCCTCTAGGTTCATAATCTAATTGTGTTTATAAAATAAACTAGTCAGACTGTGATGCGATAAGCATAGGATAAACATCCTGTGAAATGAAAAATAGGAAAAATGAACAATGAACAGCTTCCACTCGACCTCCCAGAAATCCAGTAGAACTGAAAAAAACTTGAAAACACATTAACTATTGTTCTTCATGTTATAATTTGAGGTGAGGAGATCAATTTTGACAATATGAAAATTATTCAGAAAGGTGACTTATGAAATTATAAACAGTGTCTGATATCAGAATCTTGTCAGATACAGAATGGAATCAAAATTGTTTAAATATGAAGAAATGAGGGAGTAGAATGTAGTTTGATTTGGTCTTACTCAACCCACCCCTACATCCTGACGTACCTAACATACATGAAGAACATACATAAGAACTATCAGCAACACATGTGTGTACATATAAATCTCGATCTGTGATTTATTCACTCTTCACATATACGACACAGTACATATGGATATCATCTTTATTCTACAATTCTGACGACGTAGAATTATTCATGGAGAAGAAGAGTAGTCAAGTTATGATATATAAGCTTGAAGGATATTGTAAATTTTGGTTTCATTACGAAATACACACAAATTGAAAGGAAATGATGAATATCATTTTTCTATTGCTCAAATTTTTTGAAACTATCAAATCCTAACTTACTTTATATAGCTGTTAACTGGTTTAACGCGAAGTTTACAAATTTTATTCATCAGTTTCACTCATTCAATAAGTGATCATATTTCATTGTTTATTTCTTGTCGTCTAGTTCTCACTTGTACAATGGATGGTATTTAAAATCACTGTTTTGAAACCTTTAACAACGGTCTAAGAAGTAAGGTGTAGAGGTAGAAAAATATTTTACGGTTATTAGGTGATTTTATCAGCAACAAAAAATTAGTGCAAAATTTCATATAGTGCTGTATTGTGTTGTAATGTTTTATTCATGCATCACATATCACCTAGACTAATAATCAGTGAATAGTACAGTTTAACAGGTTTGTGTAATGAGCTGTGAAGCGCATCGATTCTGTAAGGTTTATGATACTACCTGAATGTTGAAGTTTTAGCAAGTAAAGGAAATTTCAAATCTATACCTCACTGAATTTTAAGGGAGTTGTGGGGATTTAGAAATATTTCAAGTTGTTATTCAGTGTAGACTGACATCAGTTGGAGGAGCGAAAGAAACCTGGAAGTACTCGACAGCTGTTTCGTCAGACTAGTATGGGACTCCTGAGCAGTGCGCACCCGCGACCCCCACCCCCCTGGGTCGAACCTGCGACCTTGAGGTTCCGTGGCCAACACGTTACCATTAAGCTAGCCACTGGGTCAGAATACAATCGTCTATATTTACAACTTGTATTAGCTCACGATATAGCTCAACCGCCACCCAATGTCATCGTTGAGTAACTGTCCTTACGACCATCAGGCTATCCAGTACTCCCAGATTTGCTTTGTTTCTCCAACTGATGTCAGTCTATGATGAATAAAAACTTGAAATATAACTTATTGGTTTAACATTGAGTAATACACCCACTGAAGTCGATAACTGGATAACTTTTGGAACTATCAGTACTAAAATAAGATTTATTGAGAATATTGTAGGTGGTCATATATCATAGCAGAACAATTAACTACTATTCCTAATCATTCTATAAACAGATTATAGCAAAAATATTTTCAAAACAGTAATTACATGGCTTCTTTTTACCTTTTATACCTTAAGCAATATTCAGTAAATTTTGATGTCCTGCTATGATAGCAGTTAACTGACAATAAACCAAATAAGGCATATAGTGGAGAATATTTGTAGCTCAGGTGGATGGTCTTGGTTGTACTGTGTTCTTTGAGCTGGGTTATTTAATCGTGAAGCTTTCATCGTCCTTCTAGACGACATCATCAGCAAGATGGTAAACGACAAAAAGGTCAGAGGTGAAGAAGAGGGACAGCCAACAGAAAAATCTATACAATCAGTGACACAACAATCAAAGGAAACAACTAATCATAGACAGCTTCGTCAAGGCAGGTTACTAAATCACTCACGGAGAGATATTGACAGCTCGCTGCTTCATACTGAAGTTAGTGCTGATGATGTCGTCCAGAAGGACGTTGATTTCACTGGTTACAGCTTCTTACTAGAACCTCATGAAATTAACTTCGAAGCAAGCCACTAATGTGCCTAGCGTTATCCTACCTTTGGGGTTTATTCTTGAATGTTTCATAACCACACATGCTAACTTCATCAGCATTTACTCCAGCAAGAATTAAAACGCTTTCAAGTTGTATTAATGTCTATGATGGATATTTGTCTACGTTGACAGTAATTGGCTAGTGGGTAGGGGTGATCTCTCTTTTTTTAAATCAGTGGTTGACTTTTATAACCGTTGTTATCAGTTGACCTATACGTTTATTCTAATTACTGAATATTGGTGTACTTGATTCATTTCCAGTTGACTGATCCATTTTGGAGTTTTCAAGCTTACATATTGTACTACTTCTACATTGCCATAAACCAAGTTGTGGCTGTGGTCATTTACGTGTCATGATGTCAGTAATGTTACATCATGTCATTTGACCGCCTCTAGTCAATACTCGCAAACTCTGAACTGTTCGACGATTACATTGACCAAAGTAGTGGTGTTGACAGTCTTTGCCACTGATTATATTCGTCTTGTCCTCTTTAGGTAGTGGAGCCTTCAACTTGCATAAGATAATCTGTAAGACTTTTCTTGCTTTATGTTCCACATTGATACGCGTATGGCGAAGTAATTGATTGACGATTTCTGAGGCATGTTTGACATATGATAAAGTGATTTGTTTAGTTGTTTGAGATAATTATCCCAACTTGTGTTCTGTTGATAGGCATTTCCTGATGGAGTTGGTTGAATGGTCATTGGGTTTGAACACTTTTCTCCTGACTTTCATAGTTATTGAGTATTGCAATGAGTTGTGGCACGTGCGAATAGTACTTATACGCAACTCTTCTTATGGGACATTGAGTTATCACTATCGTGATCCGAAATTTGATGTGTTTCTCACCTTCTTGTTCGCTTGAGTCTGTAAGGTTTCATCATCTATCCTATTGATGGTAACGTCGCTGTATGCAACTTGGTAATTTTCTTTTTTGTGTGGACTGAATACTTTTAATAGTTTGGTTGATGAGGTCGTACGTGTTATCCATTTCTCTTATTTCAAGGATTACAAAAGCTTCATTGATTTGATGATTGAAATGAATATCAGATCTAACCTCTGCTTCGGTGTGTCGACCACTTCACTTACCTGAGAAGTAGGATCAGCCCTGGTGGGTCAGTTGCCGATGAAATCTCTGCATGGATACAAAAGGCTCGATTGGCTTTCTCCGACTTATGCCACCTGTGGTTAGGGTCCGCAGGACAAGAAGAACCAGTGGTTGGAGACCCTAGGTGATATGGCTCAGAACCGATGTCAGTGGCACAGATGTATACATACATTATCCTCATCTTAACAACGCTATACTGAATCTCACCATTTCGTCACTCCTCTTTTCTTCTCGTACTTTATATTTCTTTTGACTGCATTCACTTATCTTCATCCTTCACCTCACTACTTTTCTACTAGATGTACTGATATGTGGTGTGGCGACTGTGACTGTTACGCAGTAATGCCTGGTCCTATGTTGATATTGATGATGTTTCGAGATCCTGCCATTGAACTGGAAGTGGGATTTGTATTTTTCAAAGGATTCATTACTCATTGCCTCCTCTTAACATTATCGTATAGACGGTTTGGTGGTTCCAAACTAAAACTCAGATAGTTGGATAGTACTTTTTCTTTTTTCTTAGATGATCCTCTTATCGATTAATGATGTATACTTTACAGCCAATCAATAAATCACCAACCTCCCAGACAGTATTTTATCTTTTTTACTGATCTTGAATGTTATTCAGTGATAGGCCAAGGCTGAGTATTAGTAAAGGAGTAAAACTTGAGCACTGTGGTAGTTTGTAATCGTTTATTAGAAATGTCATACACAGTAAAGGAACAGTATCATTTACTAAATAACTTTTCGGACACAATTTATTGTCCATATTCATATCAGGTTACTAACTTTACAACTTCGAAACAGAGTTCAATTAGTTCTCATTCTCTCTCCTTCTCTGTGATGACAAGGACAGTAGAATTTTCCATATATCCTAGAACACGTGCACAATCATTCCTGTCACTGTGTGTATTTCGTGTAGATTCGATAAACAAAGATTTAGTCGGTTATCAATCTCTGCTTCCCTCCCTCCACCTAACTAAGTCAGTTCTTAATGCTATCGCTCTACCCCACTCTACTTTTTGATTGTGTGTAATTGCGTGTATAGCTAAACCTGAGCTCTTCTCTAAATATCTTATCTACTAATTTTGATTTAATTAAGCTTTTGTGCTCTGTTATTCTAATTGATCCTAGTCGACTACTTTGATCTATGTATTTGACCTTCCAAACACTTCAAAGAAGTTAGGTAGGCTAAATTATTTCTGCCAAATTAGATCAAGACGATCTTTCAAAAGACAATATGTTCCCAGCCTTATTGAGAATTCTTCGTAACGCTTTTAAGGTGCCCTCCTTGTACGGTAACACAACAGAGGCTTTGAATTCTCTCTCAACCCTATCACTATTATTACTATTATTGGCAGAATGATTAATAATAACACCCGTATTACTACTACTACTACTACTACTACTACTACCACTGCTAATATTTTTCTTTCGATTTCTCATGAATTTATTTATAAATTTTGGTGGGTAATTATTTAGACGCAGGGTATTCTTGATGTGTCTAATTTCTTGTAGTACATTTTCTGGTCTACTACTAAGCTTTTCCGCTCTATCACCTAAACATTTAACTAAGCCTACTTTAACTGAGATGGGGTGGGAGGATTCGAAGTCTGAGTAGAGATTCGAATGGGAAGGTTTCCTATGAACACTAGTCTCTAAACTTCCATCTTGTGTTCGTTTAATCTTGCAATCGAACATTACCAGCTCACCTTCTTCATTTTCTGAGTCACAGGTAAATTGGATTGCATTCACTACTGAATTTATACGTGCCAAGGACTTGTTGATGTGTTTCCGATTTCAGTACTGTAAACGTATCATCTACATATCGAAAACATGTCTTTAGAGGTAAGAAGAAGGGTATTAGGCAAGACAGGCAATTCGATTGATGAGGTTGTGAATCTTAGTCGACTTACATGCCTTGGACATGTACTACGCATGCGGATAGCCGCCAACTTCGATCAGGATTAGATTGAAAGATGGTCCAGGGTGACGAAACCGAAACCTGATAAAGTCCTTTACTATTGGTCTGAGTTATGTGAGGAGGTGTAGACTGTAGAACTGACTCTTTGTGATATGGTTGGAAATTGGTCACAATGGCCTAGATGTATTCAATCCTTAATATCTTCTAAAGTTTGAATATTCACACTAATTGTTATCCTCAGATTGCTTATTCTATCACACTACTTTATCTTCTTTGATATCACTCCTTTTTCCTATTCACTTGCTTTTTGTGTACTACTGTGAAGTGTATGCAAATTGAGCCGATGCAATCGCGTACAAGGTTCTACGTTGATTTTACCAATCACTCAGTCACTTAGGCGAACCGAGGAGTCAATTTTTTAAACATTGATTATTATTATTATTATTTGTCCCTTGGGTTCCTAATGAAACATAGAGCTTCAGTAGCACGCCTTCATTACACTCTCTTCTCTGCAATCTTTTGAACCTCGCTCCATGACAGCCCACAAATTCTCATTTCTTCCCCACACAATCTCCTCCATGTCACCCACGCCTCGTCGTTTCCCATGCGGGTTCCACTCGAGTAACTGGCCTGAAGCGTGGTGTTATCGAATGATCTTCTTAGTGTATGCTCAATCCATCTCCACTTTCTTCCAGTGCATATTTGTTGAGCGATAGGTTCTTGCTTCATTGGTTCGTTGTCAGCCACAGTGAGTTCCTTGTTGCTTATTCCTAATATTCTGGCCATCTGAGCTTCAGAATCGAGCCATCGTAGACAGTTGTTGATGACTATGTGTAGTTTGTTGGAAATCCCTTTCGTGATGCGCCAAGTCTCTGAACCATCAAATGGCAGCACTGACTTGACGATGGTATTGAAAATCCGGATCTTGTTCCACATGCTAAGTGCGGAAGATCTCCTCACCGGTTTCAGGCTAATCAACGCCTGTCTTGTTTTCCGATTCTGACTTTGACATCCTCGTCTGTGCTACGTGTAGTTGAAACAGTGCTGTCTAGATAGGTGACGGAGACTACTTCCTTTAAGTTTCTCCCATTCATGGTGATTGGAGCTTGTTTTTGTTACTGTTATTGTTGGCTGGGTATCTTCATCACCTCTGTCTTCTCTATATTCACTTGAAGTCAAGTCTTCACTACCTCGCCTCCTCTGTCAACTTGTTAGTATTTGCCTTTACATCTTCAATTTTGTGTGACATTAGACACAAGTCATTGGCGAAATCCAAATCTTGTAGAATGTTTTCCCCGATCCGTCATATCCTTGTCCTCTCGCCCCTCGTTGTTTGTTGCATGATCCAGTCCACTACAATCAGGAATATCATAGGTGTTAGTAGACAGCCCTGTTTCACTCCTGTCTGTACTTCAAAGGCATCACTGAGCTTTTCACATTGATAAATGTAAATATTTGAAAAACAGTACACTAGATGCTCATACGTTACAGCTAGAAACACAACTTTTCTATCACACATCAATATTTTTTATTTCCCATTGGCTGAATTCAATATTTTCCCCTTTTTTCCTAAAAGCACACTTTATTATGTGCCTTTTGACAAAAATAGTCTTATCTTTATTGTCACTGAAAATGTACATTGTAGTTTTTTTCATAAAATTAGGTCATGCATAGATTTATTGGTGAAGAGTGTGCAAGTGTCTTACCATTTTCTTGTAAAGTAAACGAGATTTGCGAAGCTAACATGTACACCTATCCTAATAATTTATATATATATACTACTTAGAAATACCGTTTAAAGACTTTACTAAGTCTAGATTACATGCTTTAATAACTGGAATGATTTAGTTTGCTGAAAAAATAATTGAAGTGACCAAGTGGAATAAGACGCTATAACACTAATGATAATGATAATAATAATACTGGACGCAAAAGGACACTTGAAGTGAACATTCTAACTACTGTTCACTGAACTAAGAGATAACACAAGACTGGCCTTTGGTAAATTTATTCAACAAAAATACATCTTACATACAATTTTCATAAAGATAAGAATGCACTATGTCAAAGATAAAAGTATGAAATAGTTCAACGGGATTTATTCTGACTGTACAGTAATATAAATCAAAGTTTGAAGCTCAAAATTTTTTATCATATCGGTCAATGATTTAAAATGTTGATTTCCATTCTAGACGCTTCCTATAAATGATCATTTATGTTATATTCTTGCGTTATTCGTATCGCAAATTCGGTATAACTTTGTCTGACTGGCGCCTGCCACTGCTTATCCAGTATTAACACTGACCTTGGGACTGCTAAGTCTTGAATATACATGCCCACTTTCGTGTGGCAAATTCACCTACACGATGAGTCACGTTATTCGGTCCTCCGAATGGCGTACAAAAAAAAACACAGCCTGGAGCTTATTATCCAATGTGTTCACTTAACATGTAGTTATTTGCAAAGTATAGGTTTTAGGAATTGTTCTTGGGCGAACGTAACAGACGCTGAGGTCAATCACTAATTATTCTCCCTTGTTATATACCCATGAGTACGAGACCAAAGAAGAACACAATAGCGTAGTCAGATGGAATAGTATATTTACGAGGTCGTGCCAGGATACTGAAGCATTTCAACTAGTTGCCTAGAGGGTCAATTACAAGCAGTGCAACGTAACACAACAGGGTGTCAAATGATGTGGATGCTTGACCGTGTGTCTTCAACTTAGTGAGTCCGTTAAAACTATGAAGGTCAGCATTAATGTTGAATCTTGTCAAACCCTTGGCTGTTGATTCTGGAGAAGTATACGACGTTACAAGGTCATACAGAAACGGATAAGAGACCAGTCAAAAGGTTTTGATCTGATCTATGTAATAATGCTACCATTTAGGTGTTCATAAGTAAAACAACTTTTAAAATCAATAAAATTGTATGACCAGTGACACTTTTCCGCCGATATAACCATTTTCTTTTCTCCACCATAGTCGCCTTTCCCTCTTTCTTAGATATAAGTCAGTCCCCTTTTCAAGAATATATAATAGGATACTATTTACCTTGAATATTTTGTTTATGAATTGGTTTAAACATCATCATCATTATCAACATAGGACCAGGCATTACTACGTAACGGTCCAACTTGCCACACAATATATCAGTACATCTAGTAGAAAGGTAGTGAGGTGAAGGATGAAGATAAGTGAATGCAGTTAAAAGAAATATAAAGTACGAGAAGAAAAGAGGAGTGACGAAATGGTGAGATTCGGTATAGCGTTGTTAAAACGAGGATAATGTATGTATACATCTGTGCCACTGACATCGGTTCTGAGCCATATCACTTAGGGTCTCCAACCACTGGTTCCTCTTGTCCCGCGGACCCTAACCACCTAGTCTGAATCGTCCTACATGGCTTAAACCAATAGTCAGAGACTTCATACATTTGTGCCATGTTTTAGTCTGGCCACCTCGAGCCTTTTTGCAGTCTGGACCTACTTCCACCAAGATTGTGTGACGAGGTAATCGGTGACTAGGCATACATAGTACTTGTCCCAACCATCTCAGTCGATGAAGGTTCATAACCTCGTCAACTGACTTACCTCTTCTCCCTAAAACTCTACTCCTGACTTCTGCATTACTCACATGGTGACACCACGGAATACGTCCTATACTACGAAGACAACGGTGGTCAAACACCTGAAGCCTTTTTATATCTTTCACTTTCAATGGTCATGTTTCACAGCCATACAGTAGAAGAGAGCGGACTGCTGTGCAGTACACGCGACCGTTAATAGACAAACGCATATCACGGCGGCGCCATAGGTGGCGCAAGTTGGCAAAAGCCAATCGAGCCTTTTGTATCCGTGCAGAAATCTCATCGGCAACTAACCCACCTGGGTTGATCTTACTTCAACATCATTTCTAATGATTGTCATCTTCAGTTTTTTTGTTTGTTGTTGAGTAGTTACCATTTTGAGAATCAGAAATGACTTAATTTAATATACTAAACAATTGGAGGGCATCTCATCTAATCAGTTGAATTCATTTGATTAACGAGCATTTCGAATATTTTCTCCTTATGATGAGTAGATTACCTGTTCATATCCTTTAATTTTCTAAAACTTTTAAAGGTCATTTCACAATGGAAAACTTAATTTAATGCTCAAATATGAAAGAAGTAATAAATTATAAAGTCTGACTTAATTTCTATAAACCTTTAATGCATAACAATGGTGACCTTTTTGAAAGTATAAATTTATTTTCAGAAAACCAATCTGCAGCACACTAGATGATAGATATTATACGTAACCAGGGTAAAAAAAGTAACACAAACCTTCTTTGATTCTTTCCTATCCTCTTGTTTGATAGGCAAACAGACATAGAGTTCATGCAGGAAAAATATCTTTCTGTAGTGTGTTATATACTAGGTGATGATTGAAGGTGAGATGAAAATTTGAACCAACGACCACCAAGTTTTTGATGTGATACTTTATCAACTGATCTACTAGGTCCGGTCTCTATCCATATTTTCATTTCACTTTCAATCATCACCTAGTATAAATACTAGTCTGCGAAACTACGGCTATGTTAGTTGGTTGGAAGCCTTGCCTCATCTATATTTCGTGCTTTTTGGCACTCGTCAGCAAGGTGTATCTGCAACTTCAACGGAACTGATGTCCTGTCTGAGATTAGAATCCATGTCACCCAGTGTTGTAGTCAGCGACTTTACCCCTGAGATATTCGGGCTGCGATTCACCTCCTGTAGGACTGGCTTACATACAAACTACGGCTATCTCAGATAGTCAAATGATAATTATATAAATGTAAATATAATCGTAAAACATTGAGTCTTAAGGTACACTATTTTACTTGAAATGTGTCTTACAGTTAACTTACCATCTCACTCGTCAATTATTATTCACATCTCAGTTTGAGTAATATGTTATGTGTTATGTTATGTCGCATCTTGAACTATGCTAGAAAATCGAGTTACTTTGAAAATTTCTGATTTATTCTGGGAATGGATACTTTAATCATAGTGAATTGTAACCTTCTCTTCCTCCTCCTCCTCCTCACCATCATCAACAACAACATAGGACCAGGCATTACTGCGTAATGGTCCAAGTTACCACATGTCATGTCAACACAGCAAGTAATAAAACACTAGGATGGAAGACAACGAAATAAAAAAAGAATCGATTCAAAGTAATAAAAGAGGAATAAGAAGGTATTGAATTCAGTATGACGATATTGACGAGACCTACATATTTCACTTCAATCTTTGTTAAGTGACAACAAGGTATGTAAGCGAACAATGGAAATATACTTATTGAAATTCTATTTCATAGACTATTGAGAACCGTTAGAGCAACTTTTTATGCAGTCAATCTCTGTCTATTATTTTCTAGTCGACTATTTGTTTCATATCAAAAACGAAGGACAAGTTACCTAGGTTTGTTACTTCCCCATATGTACTTACCAATTTCATTGCTCCTATGTAGACAGTTATATTGGGTGTACGACTAGATAGGTTACCGAACACCTACATGTGTAACTGGAAAACGAACAGATTAAATCTATAAGAAGCCCTGTTTTGTCACATCTAGTTAGTTGATGATACTGGTCACAGAGTAGATAAAACGAAAATGTTCAAAGTGATGATTTACCGCATCCGACAGAACCTTTCCGATAGAGTTCGAACTTACCTTTCATACATAGCTGAGGCTATAGAAATTCAAATAAAGAGTCTGAAGCTGGGTATTCAAAAGAAATTTGTATAGCCTTTATCTCTACCTTGTCTATGGAAGACTTAATGACTAACCTTACTCATGAATTTTTAAAGTGTACTTCTTCCTTTTTTCTTTATTTCATTTCTGTCAGTCTTTTCACTTCACTGGTATATTGACATTCAAACTTTCTTTACGCACTATCTTCATCCTTCAGGATTAAGCAATCGTATTGTCCTTTTTCAAGGTTTGAGCTACTTTATCTGTCTGTCTGGACGCCTGTTTACATCGCCGTGTTATTTTGAACATTCATATTATCATTGATACTACCACTAATTTTATTATTGTAAATTAGACACTCCGTATCGTTGTTATCGTTGATTTACAAATTGACTTGACTGGCTGATTGAAAGTTATGTACAGAAGAGTGAAGTGTGAGATCTAATTGAAAGTAATCTTGTTCAATTAAATGTCTTGTTATAATTTTCATAATGGAATGTTATAACGCTTTGTTAAATGAATCGATATTTCAAGTTGTTATTCATCGTAGACTGACATCAGTTGGAGAAACAAAAGAAGCCTGGGAGCACTGGACAGCTGTTTCGTCCCAGTATGGGACCCCTCAGCGTTGCGCACCCACAACCCCACCCTTTAGGGATCGAACCCGCGACCTTCAGGTTCCGTGACCCGCACGTTACCATTGAGCTAGCTACTGGGTCAGAATCCAATGGTCCATATTTCCAACTTCTGTTAGCTCACGATATAGCTCAACCAGCATCCAATATCATCGTTGAGTAACTTTCCTCACGACCATCAGATGGGATCGTAGGTGTGCACTTCTCAGTAGTCCCATACTAGTTGGACGAAACAGCCGTCCAGTACTCCCAGGTTTTCTTTGTTCCTCCAACTGATGTCAGTCTACAATGAATAATAACTTGAAATATTTCCAAATCCTCACAACTCCCTCAAAATCCAACTGAATCGATATTTGTAAACGTTGAATTGATAAATTGAAAAGTAGAATATAGTGCGCACACTCGAATATGTGTAATTACACCACATTTGTTGCGAACATTCTGATTTTGATTATCAACAAATCAAGCTATACAGAGTTAATTTAGTCTCATAACAAAATAGATGATGCCACAACACCTGAAGAGTTTGATACTATAATCCTTTTTTACAAGTAGTTTTCCATCACAGTCGAAAAACACCAGAACTGGAAAGTGTATCTTCAGAAGTCTTTATTGCTGTTAGTCGGTGAGTCTTTTGTTTAGTGAACTGAGTTACCAGTCGGAGTTTAAGTATCAAAGGGTACTGATGAAATTATTCCCAACCGTTGATGATATCGGTTTGTAGGAAGATAGAGAAATCAGTTTGCAACACCTGTAAGAGAATCATTTTGAATGAAAGTGTCTAAAATATTTGGGTCAGTAGTCACTTGATGCCTAATTGGAGTTTGAAAATACCATATTCATAAAGATTGATTGAATTTCAGCCTTGGACGATCAGGCTTTCATTATATTTTGCCAGACATATTCTTATATATATACACAACATTGAACGTCATTGGTTGAGGCGTCTGCGAAAACAGTGTTGACCAGATACATTATCTCACGATAAGAAGGTTATCTGCCACAACTGACGAATGGATATCAAGGTTTGTGGAACGTTCGTATAAAACGATAGTAACTACACTTGTTTTGGTAACCAGTACCATATTTGTTTTTGATTTTTATTAGATATAGTGAAGACAGTGACTTCATCCTACAGCGTTTGAAAAAATGAGTTTTGCTAGATTAAGAAACCAAGAAAGTACATAGTCTTCAAAATTGGATGACCAAAAATCTCAGTATGCTACGCATGCAGCAAATTTAAGCCGACTGCATGGCATCTTTTTTATAGTTAAAGAGTGAAATGGTTAAGCGCGTTGACTATTTATTCAAGAAGTTGTATCAACCTTGATGAAAGATTGTCGAAGAACTCTCAGCACAGATATCAATGTCTTTCTGGCGATTACTACAATATGCCGTCTTTGGCGCCGACAAGATCTGTGGATACTTATTGTAGAGTAATTATACCATGTATGACTCCGTCTCGTTCTATCTGTTGGTGCTAAAGATGGCCGTCAGAAGTAGACAACATGTAGCCTCAAATTATCCACCATAATTTAATTGCCTTCACAGTATTACTCGCTTCTAGTAGAACTTGTGAGGGAGGAGTGCCTATTTTGACTTAAGAACTTGATGACCAGTTCACATTGAAACGCTGTATCGTCTAGATTGGTTTGAGTGGTCAGTACCATAAGCCCTAGCGTAACCTATACCCACTTAAGTTGCATTTTGCAATGCATGTCTTTATGACGACGCTCTGCCAAGTTTTTGTTTGCATATAAAGCTTAAGTAATGCATCTAAATTACTTATCAAAAGAGGAAAATCTGGAAGCATATCAATACTGAGCACTATACAGTAATGTATTTTTGAAATGAATGGGGATTTTTAAGTTCTAATGAGAAGCCGTGACCTTTGGGGTCAACTAGTCGAAAGAGAAGCGGATACCAACTGAAGACCTTGGATGATATTCCCGCTATATTGTGAATTTACAGAAGTTTGAAACTATGGACAAGTGAATTCCGACCCAATGGCTGAATGGTTAACGCGTTCTCCATGAAACCTGCAGGTACTCAGTTCAACCCCTAACCAGGTCATGAGTGCATACTGCTGAGAAGTCGTGTACAAGGACGGAATAGCTGTTCAGTGCTCGCAGATTGTCAGTGGTTCCCCAATTGATGTCAGTCCGTGTTATATACTACCTTATCCATTTCTTCTATACATATTACTTTTGAAGTGTGGCAACTTCAACTGTTTGTCTTACTGTAATTTATGTGGTATTCAATCACTTTTCTTTCTACTCTATGCGTTTATCACTGACTATACAATTCGTTTTAATTTTTGGATTATTTTTCGATGTATTACTTCCTAAAGTTTGATGTACTTTTATAACATTTTGCTGGTTAGCTGACTAAAACACTAGGTTGGATATCATTACCCTCGAGGTTACAGGTGCACCTTACTGAAGAGTCCCAAAAAACACATAACCTAGCTCCAAGATTTCCCTAATGATTGCCTCCAATTAGCTAACATCCTTTAAAATGCACCATTATTATTGTTATTTGTCCCTTGGGTTCCTAATGGAACGTAGGGATGCAGTAGCACGTCTCCATTCCACTCTCTTCTCTGTATTCTTTTGAACTTGGTTCCACGACAGCCCACAAGCTCTCATTTCTTCCTCACACAATCTCCTCCATGTCAACCTAGCTTCGGACGCGCAACTCGTTGTTTTCCATGCGTGTTCCACTTGAGCAACTGGCCTGAAGCGTGATGTCCCCGAATGGTCTTCTCAGTGAATGGCCAATCCAATCCATCTCCACTTCCTTCCAGTGCATATTTGTTGAGAGATAGGTTCTTGGCTAGTTCGTTGCCACAGTTCCTTGTTGCTTATTCTTATTATTCTGGTCATCTGAGCTTCAGAATCGAGCCGGCGTAGGCAGTTGTTGATGAATATGTGTAGTTTGTTGGGAATCCTTTTTGTAACCCACCAAGTCTCTGAGCCATACATAAG
The DNA here is from genome assembly GCA_944470555.2 of Heterobilharzia americana. Lineage (NCBI taxonomy): Eukaryota > Metazoa > Platyhelminthes > Trematoda > Strigeidida > Schistosomatidae > Heterobilharzia > Heterobilharzia americana. The sequence continues at coordinate 161,711,074 of OX104127.1, read as the reverse complement.
CACCATGATGATAAATCTCCTTTATTTGTGACCACATTGGAAAATGATTAGTAGGAATAGGTCAACACTCAAGAATAGACAATATGAGATTGATTACTCTTTAGTAATCAATCAATGTAGACGCGGGTGACGTAAGTTCAAATCTTTAAGGGGGATATCAGTTCCCTGGAGACTGAAAATACACCTTGTTAGCAAGTTTCAATAGGCATCAAAACTTAAGTGTAAATCGATTCCTTTCAACTAATTAACAAACTGTTAAGTATGGTACTAATATTCATTATCTTTTAATTTTTTCAGTTCTCATTTACTCTAAATAATATTCATAATAATTTGAATAAATAGAATAAGTGTTAACAAGACATTAATTTTGTATGTACATATTTATATTAAAAGAAGATACGGTGAATGATTTCAATATATTTTGACCTGTTTCTTTTCAGCTTAAGGCCATTTCATTGTAAGATGAAATAAGAATAATTAGCTATGGAATTCAATTTAATATAAAGTATTTATATACTTAGTTAATTCTTTTTTTTTTAAGGATTTATTCAATATACTACTTTATAAAATGATTAAATGATTCGAATAAAATTTGTTCAACTAATAGATGAACTTGAATTCATATCAATAAAGTAAGCTAGACAGAAGATTATCCATTTAAAACTTTGTAATAACAATCGGTTAAGGTTATATTTCTCTTGTCTTTGTTTATCTGAATTATTTTCACATTGATATCAGACATGAAATATTTATTCCAACTAACTAAAAATGTATAGATATAAAGCTTAGTAGGTTAGTTATTCTATTTCCTATGAAGAAAGGTTATACGTTATTTCTTTACGATTCCTTTATTAGTGTGTATACATAATCGGCTTATCATTTATTCCATTTATACTAATTGTCTACTTTTAATCAGAAAGTAGTAATCCATGACCTTATCATCATCATCATCATCATCAATATCAACATAGGACCAGGCATTACTGCGTAAGGGTCCCAGTCGCCACACCTTATATCAAGTGGGAAGGTAGTGAGGTGAAAGATGAAGATAAGAAAATTCAGTCATAAGAAATATAAAGTACGAGAAGAAAGAAAGGAAGAATGACAAAATGGTGAGATTCAGTATAGCGTCGTTAAAATGAGAATAATGTGTGTCACTGATATCGCTTCTCAGCCATATACCCTAGTCTCCAACCACTGGTTCCTCTTGTCCTTTGGACCCCAACCACCTAGTCTGCATCGTCCCACATGGTTCAAACCAACAGTCAGACTCCATACATTGCTGTCATGTTTTAGTCTGGCCACCTCGAGCCTTTTTGCAGTCTGGACCTACTTCTACCAAGATTGTGTGACGAGGTAATCGGTGACTAGGCATACGTAGTACTTGTCCCAACTATCCCAGTCGATGAAGGTTCATAACCTCTACTCACTAAAACTCTATACCTGACTTTTGTATTACTCACATGGTGACACCATGGAATACGGTCTATACAATACTACGAAGACAACGGTGGTCAAACACTTGAAGCCTTCTCATATCTTCCACTTTCAATAGCCATGTTTCACAGCCATATAGTAGAAGAGAACGGACTGCTGTGCAGTACACGCAAACCTTAATAGACAAACGAATATCACGGCGGCGCCCTAGGTGGCGCAAGTTGGCAAAAGCCAATCGAGCCTTTTGTATCCATGCAGAGATTTCATCGGCAACTGACCCACCAGGACTGATGTTACTTCTCATATAAGTGAAGTGGTCGACACACCCAATCACTTCACTCTCTAATGTTAGCCGTGGTGCCGCTGAAGATCAGTGCTGGAGTAAAAAGTTGCACTTGGGTGGTGAGAACTGCATCCCAACCATTCTCAGATTGACACTCAAAGTGTTCAGAAAACTCTGCATCTTGTCAGCGTCTTCACCTAACATGACTATGTCATCTGCATATTCTAGGTCTAACGAAAATTCTGCCGTGATTAGGTCAACGTCTGTTTAACTGGGTGACGACAGGGTGATCTTCATAAGAATATCTATGACGAAATTGAATAAAAATGGAGATAGTGGGCATCCTTGACAGACTTTTGTCGATGAGCATAGTTCCCCGGACATCTCACCATACGTTCTAACATGCCCACAAGCGTTCGAGTAGAGAGCTTTCAATAAGATGACCTTATGGAATATGTTGATCTCATCCTCATATTATCTGTCTTCGTTTTCACTTCCATATAATTGTTAACTAGTTTGTCTAAGTGTATATTGTGTAAAATAGCTTGTAACTGTTTAATTTCTAGCAAATTCTTAGACTGAGTTTGACTGAAACGTGAAGACCCAAGTTAAAACTCGATTTTCATCACAATGAAGACTATAATACCTTATCATTGCATACTTCATGATAAATGTCAATCTAAGATCAGTCAATAAATCCTCGTAAACCTCCAGATTGAATTATTCTAATGGTCATTAGAAACTTTCGTTGAGGAGGTAATTTTTGAAGTTTTGATGCAAAGTTGTGACTGGTAGGTCAAACTAAGTCAAACATGAAGATAATTACTCAACGACGACATTAGATGGAGGTTGCATAATACCATGAACTAACAAAAGTATGAAATGTGAACTATTAGATATCGATCGAATGAGTAGCCATGAAATTCAAAGGTCGTAGGTTCGAGACCTGATGGGATCCTATACTAGGACAAAGTAGCTGTTCAATGCTTTCAGATTTCTCATGGTTCTCCAACTGATATCAATCCATGATGAAAAACAAATTTAATGCATAAAGATATTACTTTTAGTAGTATTAATAATTACAGATGTTTCTGACATCAAAAACCATAGAGTTCCCTCTTCATTTTATTTCTCAAATCACTTAGTATGATAAACATCTACTTTCAATTGATATTTAAAAGTGTGTGTGTGTAGATAATTGCTTAAGTGCATTACAACTTCTACCTCATTATGATGCTATACAGATGACTACTGAGAATAGTTTGTAGTATATTATAACTGAATCCTGTTGGATAATTATTTTTTTTTTTCAGAAGAATATATTACTCATAATCATATTAAGTTTCGTAAATATATGAAATAAATTGCCTATAAAATGTCATCCAGTAAATTATACTATTATACTTATATATTATATTTCAAATAAGGGTTAGATTATGCTAACTTTATGGTGTATGAATAATTTATAAGTTAGACAAATAATGTGATATACATTTTGAATAACATCAGAATAAAGTGTACTATACCCACATATTTCAATATTTACCATATTATTTAAGAATACTATCATTATTAAGAGTTGAAATGTAGGATAATAGCTATGATTGCGGTAATAAGTATATATTTTATAATAAGGGTTAATGTCTGAAGGTGAGTTGAAAACCTAGGTGGTTGAAGGCTATGAACTGGTAATCACATGATTTGCCCAGCTAAAACTTTTCATCTGAACCTCAATGAATCTGAATTAGAGAGATGGAGCGTCGTATTGGTTGTTCTGTTAGAACTATCTGAAATAACTATGATTTAGCAAATTGATATCACTCTATATCAATAACTGTTTATCTCCTTAATTCAACTCCATTGAAATTAGGAGAAGAAGTCCTGATAAGGTAGGTAGTTCGAGCATATGCACATGCCGAGCCACTGCCTATCTTATCATGCAATGCTAGGGGAAGGTGGATTAGGTTAGAAGAGGGTTCAGGGTGAACAGACCAAGATATAGGATTAGTCAGTGAAATCTCTGATTGCTGGTCACAGCCATGTTGACTAGCTGGCTGGGGTTCCCAGAAGGACAGAAATCAGTGATTTAGAGATGACTGTGAGTGATATGGCTGAAAATCTGTGGCAGTGGTGCAAATGTATTCACTCCTTGACATCTTCTAAAGCTTAAATATTTACACTAGCCCTTATCTTCAGATTGCCTATTCTCCTACACAACTTTGTCCACTCTGATATTACCCTTTTTCTATCCATCTGTTCTGGGAAGTGTGACAATTTGAACCGATGCACTTATGTGAGAGGTTTGTCAATCATTAGGTAGGTAGTATGATTGCGGTGAACGGATAGTTACGCATTGTGCATGCTAGGTATCGTAGCTGAGCTGGTAGAGCGCCAGACCGGCAATCTTAAACGTCTAGTTCTTATCATGCTGCCTGCTATCCAGATTGCCATTTCGCCCTCAATCATTGCCTCATATCAGTAATTACCAGTTTCCCAAATCATGACTCTATCAGACTGACTATGTACTGCTCATCATTTACTTTGTTTGTAGATGATAATACGTTATAAACTAGATAATAATGACATGCTTCCTTTATTCATTCTGTGTATCTCCGATAACTTGCTGTAACCATTGGAGTATTTGTTTTAAACATAATCTAGCATCAAAAGAAATTTGTCAGTACCAAATGTATAGTACACAAACCACCAAGTTTTTCTTGCTGCACAAGTATAAACGAAGTCTGCTATTATGAGTTAGTGTTTTGAAAATTGTGTTACTATTGGAGTTGAGCTATTCGACTTACGATTGGGACAGGAAACTACAAGTATCAGAACAATAACACCTGATACCCGTTGCACAAGAATTTGGTGTCGTGCCCCGTTAACCTAATGGGTGTCGCTTAGGCTTCAAGTGATGGGTAATGATTTCAAGTCTCAATGGGAACAACATCACTCATTGGGATGAGGGTACATCAGATTATTATTATTTGTCCCTTGGGTACCTAATGGAACATAGAGCTTCAGTAGCACGTCTTTAATGCGAACTGTTCGCTGAAATCTTCCGAACCTGGCTACACCACAGCCCACAAGCTCTCGTTTCCTCATTGCACTATCTCTTACATGTCACCCTCCGACACACAACTTGTCGCTTCCCATCGGGATTCCACTGGACGGCCTTCCCTGACAAGTGATGTCTCCAGTCAGCCTTCTCAGTATATGCCCAACTCAATCCATCTCCACATCCTTCCAGTGCATATTTGTTGAGTGATAGGTTCTTGCTTCATTGGTTCGTTGTCAGACACAGTGAGTTCCTTGTTGCTTATTCCTAATATTCTGGCCGTCTGAGCTTTAGAATCGAGCCATCGTAGGCAGTTGTTGATGAATATGTGTAGTTTATTGGAAATCCCTTTCGTGATGCGTCAAGTCTCTGAACCATCAAATAGCAGCATTGACTTCACCGACGTGGTGTTGAAAATCTGGATCTTGTTCACACTTTGTGCTGAGTGCAGTGAAGCAGATCTCCACACTGGTTTCAGACTAATCAACGCCTGTCTTGCTTTTCCGATCCCGTCTGACTTTGACATCCTCGTCTGTGCCTGTGCCGCCTGTAGTTGAAACAGTGCTACTCTGCCTAGATAGGTGTAGGTGGAAGAGGCTACTTCTTTTAAGTTTCTCCTGTTCATGGTGATTGGAACTTGTTGTTGTTGGAGTTGTTGGCTGGGTATCTTCATCACCTCTGTCTTCTCTATATTCACTTGAAGTCAAGTCTTCACTACCTCGCCTCCTCTGTCAACTTGTCAGTATTTACCTTTACATCTTCGACTTTGTGTGACATTAGACACAAGTCATCGTTGGCGAAATCCAAATCTTCTAGGATCTTTTCCGCGGTCCAACCATTGTATCCCCCCCTTTGCGCTCCTCACTGTTTGAAACATGATCCAGTCCACTACAATCAGTAATATCATGGGTGATAGTAGACGGCCTTGTTTCACTCCCATCTTCACTTCGAAGGCATCACTGAGCTTTCCATTGTGAATTACTTGGCATGTGGCTTCCTCATATAGCTGTTGAATGAGGTTGATAAAGGTTTTGGTATTCCGTAGTGTTGAAGCATCAGTACATCAGATTGATGAGTCCTGAACAGAGAGAAACACGTGTTTTGGATTCTGCTGTTAACCACCAAACGGACAAGCGTTGCTATCACTTCAAAATTCTACATGAATATCCAGTAATGAGTGATTTGACTTTGTAAAACTCTATAAATACTTTTCAATTAAACCAATTATACTAAATAATTTGTTTTACTCGTGTAATAAACAACTAATTGTGGTGGTATCGAAATTGTTGCTTAAAGGGAGTTTTTGTAGGTTTGGTCATGTGTATAATTTGCTTCAAATTTTTATTAAATTACCCACTTATCTATCGTTTTATTATTCTTGTAAACTCAATAACTTTATTTAAGCTCTACTTCTAAAAGTTATTCAGTTTGAAATAGATCACAGTTTGAAGGATATTTATTCAGTTTTCAAAAATGTTGAACATTTAAATCTTCCCTATTTACTTACTATCCTTTCTATCAGCAACTATAGTTATTTTAAATCAACTCTAGTTTTCTCACACTTCCTCTTTGTTATACGATTGGCGCTTTTGGCTACTTAATGTCTTATAGTGATAAATTTAACAGTCAGTTAAGATGAATCCAGGGCATGAAACCATGTGTACCACATCCATCAATTTCAAGCAGAATCTTGATAGTATCTAAATATTTATTTCAGGTCATAATTGTTACTATTGTCCTGAATGAAGTTGTCTTGTGAACTTCAATCTGAAAGTCTATATTTCCCCAGACTTTATAGTTAGTTGCTATTATATATCACTATCGGCTCTAATCGAGTCTAATGATATCACATTTTGATGACACGTATAATGCATATCCCTATCCTTTTAATAGATAAACGTTGGTATATTTCGTTTACGTAATACTCTATGACTTTTAAATATATCCACTCTTTCAGACACCAGCTATGCTACAAAGATGAATAAAGCCATCACTGCTCACCAGTCCATAGCAAACTTAAACGTTAAAAATCATTTGAATAATTTTCCAGCGCTGCATATAGTGCGATTTACTAACAGTTGACCAGACGTTTTGAATTTTGAAATAATGGAGAATATTTGTATCTCAGGTGGATGATCTTAGTTGTATTGTGTTCTCTGAGCTGGGTTGTTTAATTGTCAAGCTTTCATCGTCCTTCTAGACGACGTCATCAACACTAACTTCAGTATGAAGTGAGCTGTCAATATCTCTCCATGAGTGACTTAGTGGCTTGCTCTGACGATGTTGTCTGTGATTGGTTGTTTCCTTCGATTGTTGTGTCATTGATTGTGTAGACTTTCCTGTTGGCTGTTCTTCTGCTTCACCTCTGACCTTTCTGTTGTTCATCATTTTTCTCATTGGTTGATAGATTGGGTCTATGTCAAGCTGCTAGGAATTCTCTAATATTCTATGTTTTCTATGTCCAATATTTCTACATTGTCGAAATTGAATTCATATCCATAAGCATCCACGTGCACTGAAATGAGTGATGAAATGTTGTGACATCTAACAGCCAACTGATGTTCATGTGGACGAAGTCGAAGAGGGCGACCACTTTGTCCAATGTAGTGTTGACTACAGTTATTGCAGTCGATTTCGTAAATGATATTCGGTTTGTCTTCTTTGGTTATTGTATCCTTTGGTCTGGTTTGATGCACGAGACTTTATCAGAGGATGCCTATGCCGTAAATCATCAACTACAAAGTCACCGACAGAAATCAATAAACTCATCATCTTACCATACATAAAGAATATATCAGATATCACGACAAGATTACTGAAACCACTTGGAGTTGATGTGACTCATAAACCAACAAATTCCCTGCAAACACTATTATGCAGACCAAAGGATACAATAACCAAAGAAGACAAACCGAATATCATTTACGAAATCGACTGCAATAACTGTAGTCAACACTACATTGGACAAAGTGGTCGCCCTCTTCGACTTCGTCCACATGAACATCAGTTGGCTGTTAGATGTCACAACATTTCATCACTCATTTCAGTGCACGTGGATGCTTATGGATATGAATTCAATTTCGACAATGTAGAAATATTGGACATAGAAAACATAGAATATTAGAGAATTCCTAGCAGCTTGACATAGACCCAATCTATCAACCAATGAGAAAAATGATGAACAACAGAAAGGTCAGAGGTGAAGCAGAAGAACAGCCAACAGGAAAGTCTACACAATCAATGACACAACAATCGAAGGAAACAACCAATCACAGACAACATCGTCAGAGCAAGCCACTAAGTCACTCATGGAGAGATATTGACAGCTCACTTCATACTGAAGTTAGTGTTGATGACGTCGTCTAGAAAGACGATGAGAGCTTGACAATTAAACAACCCAGCTCAGAGAACACAATACAACCAAGTTTTAAATTCCTGTTGAGATTTCGTTTAACCAGCATTCCTACTGCACCAGTACGACTTTCCAGGCAAATGAAATGATCACTACTGTGAATCACTAATCTAACTTTTTTAAGCTGATGAAGTAGTGATGAAGATCAGTTCTGATACACCAGTTTGTTTGAATGGTAAGAAACGCATGCTGAACGTTGTGAGATTGTTGGTCAAAGTGCTCTCTTCATCTAAATACCATATTTACTTAACTAGAATGCCTTCTATGGCCTTTGGTTTATTACGGGAAAACTCGGTGTTGAAGACAGCCCATATAAAAAGTCGGATAAGAAAAGGAGATCTCAATAAAAGTCAGTAAAATGGAGAGGGCAAACATCTGATTGAATCAAACACCTTTGGTGATAACTTACTGGACGCTTTAAAGTAACTGTGCATATTTTAGTATAGAGTTTTCCATAAGTTTATCTACTTGTTAGACACTCCTTTCAGTGAATGATACTTGCACATAACGTTTTGATCCATTGATTCAAATCGCAACTTCTGATCAAAAATATATGACAGATGTGTAGGATGGTAGTGTGTACATCTTTTTTGAGATCCGGCAGAGTTTGAAGGTGGAACTGGTATAACCACAACCAAATTTACCTACTTTTCTCAGTTTTAATGATTTAATCTTCAGCTAAATAACAAATCATAATTCTGGACATAATATCTGCCTACACTTATTGCATAAAATTTCTATTTCCTCATGAAGACGAAGAAACTTACCAATGAAGATCAGTCAAAAGGAATGATGTCAAACTCATGCTCTAACGAACAACTTATTTAGTAAAACTAGTGATCTTCACCTATCATCCTTAATCAATTTTCCAGATAAACTATCGCTACCGCCTACTCTTCATTATCTCAGCCTAGTTACAGTTTTCTACTTACTAAATATGTTTAAATAAAGGAAATGGAATGGTGATTAATGTGTAGTGTGAATAATAATGTTTATTGCTGGAAATCGAAAAAATTGACAAGCGTACTGTACCTTCCGTGGGAATTTCGTCAAGGGAAAGTTAAACGGAAGTAATGAACGCTCTTTTCACCAGTTCTTTGATGACCTCTTAACCTTCATTCATTGGTTGTCGCTTATTTTTTCTTTAATATTGTTATTATTACTTTGTGAAGTATATTTTGTAATCGTCATTGTTTGTGCTTTATTCCATAATAAAAAAGGATCAACTTTTACATGGAAAATTTCTAAAAATATACGTTAGTATACAAGTAAGACTGTAGTTGAAGAACTGAACATCAACTGAATTGATTTTCTAAATGTTCTACCTATCATCTTAGCCACCTTACTTGTGAGTGAATATCTGAACTGTATTCGTCAGCAGAAGTTGTGCCGATCTCCGGGATTTTAATACACATCAACGCTGCTTTTTCCATCTGTTTTACTTTTTCTACTCTGATTGCTTTTTACTATCATTGTATAGACTCTTTTTTAGTCTATTTATAGGCTACTTTTGCTTCTTATTGTGCTCAGGATCCCCAAGACAAGTTTTTTGATGCTCCAATAATCCCATCCTTCCTACCCGTTTTTCTAAAGTTTGTTCAAATCATTTATCACTGAATTGACTACTGATTGGTGAAAACGAAGTAGTTAAGAAGTTTAAATGGTAATCATCTTTCAGTTAAAGAATTTTGATTCATTAAGGGACTGTTATATACTTCGTGTCTTATATTGTAAACGTAGTAAACGTATTCCTACCTGTGTAATCGTTAATTTAATAAATAGAGTGAAGGGGTTCCTTATCTGAAATGGAACAATTTATGTCTACAGTTCTTCTGTACACAATTGAATGATTTCTAATCCTATTTCTTGTGGTGATTATCATTTTATTTATTCTGAGACCTGAATATATATGTCCTCATGTTGAATGTATCTCCTAGAAAATTTGAAGTGACTTTGAACTCACTAGTAATCACTTCTCTAGGAGTTGACTGATACTGAGCTATTCAGTTTTTACGCTATTCGATTGGATGATAGTGTGAATGACTGACAAAATCAACGTACGAGCATGTACACACTTGAATGGGTTCAACCTGCCATACTTCATAGAGCAGGTGGATCGAAAAAGAGTGTTCTCAAAGCAGGTTAATTTATGTGAGAGAAGGAACAATTTAAAATAAAAGCTTAGTGCGAACATTCAAGCTGTAGATGTCTAAGAGTGAATACATTTCCGCTATTATGATCAATCTTCAGCCATTTTATCGACAGTCAATCCTCAACACTGATTTGTATGGTCTCGGGGACTCCAACCGGGTAGTTTGCATCTCCCCACTAGGCTCAAATCAACAGTCCGAGGAATTCATTGATTAACGCCACATCTTGGTGTGGCTAACGTAATGCAACCTCCCCTAGAATAACCAGTCGAAGTAGATGGTGGTTTTGAATATTCAGAAAATTTCCAAGCAACCTCAGCTGATGAGGACTCACAACCTTTCACCTGACCTCAAAGTCCCTCACATGGTGATTTCACCAAACGCGAGCAATGAAACGAAGACACTTATGATCAAAACTCTTTTAACGGTCATGTCTAGCTTAGTCTAGTCCGCATACGCAAGTTGGTATACGGATCGTGTTAGCTAAATCTAATCTATCCAAATAATATTTCAGTTTGCATGGAGTTGGTTTCTTCGAGAAAGCACTCGAAGCAATTTAAATCAAAAGAATTAGATTGTTCTGATAAACTTATTCCACTCTACTCTCTGCCTCAACTTCATCGACTTTGAAAAAGGTTTCGACAGCGTCGACCGACAAGTAATTGGAAACTGCTTCAACAGTACAGAATTCCAAAACCTTTATCAACCTGATTCAACAGCTATTTGAGGGCGCCACATGCCAAGTAATTCACAATGGAAAGCTCAGTGATGCCTTCGAAGTGAAACAAGGCTGCCTAATATCACCCATGATATTACTGATTGTAGTGGACTGGATCATGCAGCAAACAGTGAGGAGCGCAAAGGGGGGGGGATACGCTAGACCAGGTAAGAGATCCTAGAAGATTTGGATTTCGCCAACGATGACTTGTGTCTAATGTCACACAAAATCGAAGATGTGAAGGTAAATACTGACAAGTTGACAGAGGAGGCGAGATAGTGAAGACTTGACTTCAAGTGAATATAGAGAAGACAGAGGTGATGAAGATATCCAGCCAACAACTCCAACAACAACAACAAACTCCAATCACCATCATCAATGGGAGAACCTTAAAGGAAGTAGCCTCTTCCACCTACACCTATCTAGGCAGAGCAGCACTGTTTCAACTACAGGCGGCACAGGCACAGACGAGGATGTCAAAGTCAGCCAGGATCGGAAAGACAGCAAGACAGGAGTTCATTAGCCTGAAACCAGTGTGGAAATCTGCTTCACTGCACTCAGCATGTGGAACAACATCCAGATTTTCAACACCAACCTCGATAAAGTCAATGCTGCTATTTGATGGTTCAGAGACTTGGTGCATTACGAAAGGGATTTCCAACAAACTACACATATTCATCAACAACTGTCTACGATGGCTCACTACTGAAGCTCAGATGGCCAGAATAATAGGAATAAGCAAGAGGGAACTCACTGTGGCTGACAACGAACCAATGAAGCAAGAGCCTATCGCTCAACAAATATGTACTGGAAGGAAGTGGAGATGGATTGAGTTGGGCATATACTGAGAAGGCCGACTGGAGACATCAGGCGTCAGGCAAGACCGTCCAGTGGGATATTGATGGGAAGGGACAAGTTGTGTGTCGGAGGGTGACATGTAAGAGATAGTGCAATGAAGAAATGAGAGCTTATGGGCATTCGTGGAGTGAGGTTCGAAAGATGACAGAGAAGAGATTTGAATGGAGACGTGCTACTGCACCTCTATAGCCAACTATGAATTCAAGGGATAAATAATAATAAAATAGTAATGATGATATGCATAAATTGGTTGCCATAAAATAGACGATAAGTATGCAAATTATTTAGGAATCAATTGAAAGTTTACACGAAAAATCAGTTGAACTATTAAAAAACTACCTAGTTATGAAAATTGTTAACGTGGATCGTATAATTTATAAACTTTTTTTGTAAATTAATCATTCATTCTATTATTTACTCATTCATCCAAGAAGTATATTTTAGTGTACTAAATATTAGTAAGGCTATACCTCCAGAAGTTGAATTTGTTCAGCTTGAGGAATTCGACGCCAAAAGAATAAATCTAGTGTAACTATTTCTCGTTTCTTTTAGATTACTTTTGTCTAACGATTTTCTAACTCTTTCAAGCATAACTTATCTCTCTATAATTTCAATATTTTTGTTTCCTAACCCTTTATGTCAGTATATTTATCGTAATTAGCGCTTAAACTACTGTTATAAGAATTAAGTAGTTCATCTTTTATATACTGTTAGATAAAGTGTTAAATGTATTTGTTGTTGGTAGATATGTATGTATTTAGATGTCGATCAAAATATTCATACTAGAAAGGATTGATTGGTTAATTCGCTTTCTTCTTTGCCTAAAGTAGACGTTGATCTTAAGATATAAAAATTTCAAGATTATTTCACTATTTATCTGGACTATCACTTTTTTTAAAAATTTTTTTATCTCGCATGTTAGTCTCATTTTAGTGCACTATCTATGCGTTTATATAGAATGTCATATGCTTAGAAAACATATAAGAACGTAATGCGGACAAAATAATCGATTATCGCTTATTATGATCAGACCCTATTTGTAGTGATAAGCAAATGATTGGTGAAAATTCTTAGCAAGTTATTGGATCATTTTTTGAAAGAAGAAAACTGATGAAACTGATCATGATGACAATATTGATAATTGGTGAAAATTGACAATCATTTATATATGATGTATACAGTTGTAGATTGAAGTTGATTATAGCTATGATTATAGCTATTTTAAGATGTTATCAATACATAAACTGAACATTTCATTGATAAATACTCTACGCTTAATTTTGTATAGGTTTGCTAAGTCTTATCAACTGGTGTATGATTTGTCCTTGTGGAACATAGGGCTTCAGTAGCACGCCTTCATTACACTCTCTTCTCTGCACTCTTTTCAACCTCGCTCCACGAATACCCACAAGCTCTCATTTCTTCCACACACCATCTCCTCCATGTCTTCCTCGTCTCGGAAGACCAACTCATCATTTCTCATTTGGATTCCCCTCAAGTGACTGGCCTGGTGCGTGATGTCTCCAATCGGTCTTCTCACTGCATGCCCAATTCATCTCCACTGTCTTCTGTATATCTGTTGGGTAATAGGTTCTTGCTTTGTTGGTTCGTTGCTATGACAGACTTCCTTGTTGCTTATTCTTATTATTCTGGCCATCTGATCAATGTTAAGTACCGAGTGAGCGTAGGCGGCAGCTGTTGATGAATATCTGTAGTTTTTGGAAATGCTTTTGGTGACACGCCAAGTTTCTGAACCATATAGAAGCACTGACTTGACTGACGTTGGTGTTGAAAATCCGGATGTTGTTCACGCTTTGTGCTGAGTGCAGTGCAGAAGATCACCACACTGGTTTCAGATTATTGAAAGCCTGTCTTGCTGTCTTCCTGATCCTGGCTGGTTTTGACGTCTTCATCTATGTCTGTGTCATCTGCAGTTGAAACAATGCTGCCTAAATGATAGGTGAAAGAGACTACTTTCCTAAAGTTTCTCCCATTGATGGTGATTGGTAGAAAGTATTACAACTATGTAAATAATGATTGTGAGATCACTGTAAGCGAAATTAAAAAGGCCTTCAGCATTACTATATCAAAAATGGAAATCGGGTCCTGTAACTTCGATTCTCCTGAAGGTTGGGATTAAGAAAGCTTGAATTTCAATTGACCTAATTACAAGCAAACTTTCCTCGCTAACTGATTCCATTGAATTTGGAGGTTTATGGGGATTTCATTGATTTCAAGTTGGTATTTTATTATGGATTTATATCAGTTGGAGAACTATTGGAAACCTGAGACTACTGGACAGCTGTTTCGTACTCGTATATGACTCTTCAGCACTGCATACCCATGAGACCCGTTAGATTAAACAATTCGGTTGTAAAAATTCCGTATAATGACTATGAGTCCAACTCATTAAATACAACTAGCTGGTAGGGAGCTGATTGGATTAGCTTAATAATTTTTGAATGGTAGTAAGATAGGAAACTCCGTAAAGAGCTGAACTTTAACCATATCGCATATATACTATAGCACAATATTTCACAATAGGATAGTAAATAATCCTAATTTTAAGAATTGACTAACGTAGACGGATACAAGGGTTGATACCTTAAACATTTTTCATCTAATGGAATAGATTACTGTCAATCTCAGTTAGTTGAGGAGTCTTGTTATCAGACAAAATAAGGAATGAAAATAACTTCCACTTGAACTTGATCAAATCACTTATTATTTGTCTCTTACTGGAAAATAGGGCTTAAGTAGCACGCCTCCATTGTACTCTCTTCTTCTCAGTTTTCCTAACCTGACTGCACGACTGCTCAAAAGCTTTCATTTCTTCCTTACACAATCTTCTCCATGTCACCCTTGGACAGCCAACTTGTTGTTTCCCATACGGGTTCCACTTGAGTGACTGGCTTGGCGCGTGATGTCTCCAGTCAACCTTCTCAGTGTACGCCCAATCCAATCCATCTCCATTTTCTTCTTCTGTTAATTTATTGAGTGATGGGTTCTTGGTTAGTTTGTTGCCATGCCATAGTTCCTTGTTGCTTATTCTTATTATTCTGACCACCTGATCTGATCTTCAGTATCGAGTGAGCGTAGAATCTGGCTGTTGATGTATGTCTGTAGTTTATTGGAAATACTTTTCGTAATGTGACAAGTCTCTCAACTATTACATAGAAGCACTGACTTGTGGCTTTATTTCACTTGGATTTTATTCAGTTGAATTATTTCTGTAGACTTGAGAATACTTGCTCATCTTTTGACAAAGTGTAGCCTTATTTAGCATTACTGTAAACACTGAATCTGTATCTTTGATGAAAGTAATGTGTGCATACTGTTACACAGTAAAAACAAATGACTACATAAAACAATCTGTGCATAATAGTAAATCTTAAATAGTACGTCTAATGCCTTAAATGTTTTATAATGATTAAAGTCGAATTGATTTTAAGTAGGACTATTTATAAAGAATCTGTTGGATGGTAAAAATCACCATCAATGTCGATCAACTTAGGAATAAGCATTACTGTGTAATGATTCAACTCATCACTCACTTATATATTAACACATCAAGTAATTTATTTATTATTTTATTTATTAGTCCCTTGGGTTCCTAATGGAACATAGGGCTTCAGTAGCACGTCTCCAGTGAACTCTGTTCCCTGAAATCTTTTCAACCTGGCTCCACGACAGCCCACAAGCTCTCATTTCCTCCTCGCACGATCTCCTCAATGTCACCCTCTCCTCGGATACCAAACTTGTCGCTTCCCATGGGGATTCCACTCGAGTAACTGGCCTGACTCGTGATGTCCCCAGTCGGCCTTCTCAGTATATGCCCAACCCAATCCATCTCCACTTCCTTACAGTACATATTTGTTGAGCGATAGGTTCTTGCTTCATTGGTTCGTTGTCAGCCACAGTGAGTTCCCTCTTGCTTATTCTCACTATTCTGGCCATCTGATCTTCAGTAGCGAGCCAGCGTAAGCAGTTGTTGATGAATGTCTGTAGTTTGTTGGAAATCCCTTTCGTAATGAACAAGTCTCTGAACCATCAAATAGCAGCATTGACTTCACCGACGTTGGTGTTGAAAATCTGGATCTTGTTCACACTTTGTGCTGAGTGCAGTGAAGCAGATCTCCACACTGGTTTCAGACTGATGAACGCCTGTCTTGCTTTTCCGATCCTGGCTGACTTTGACATCCTCGTCTGTGCCTGTGTTGCCTGTAGTTGAAACAGTGCTGCTCTGCCTAGATAGGTGTAGGTGGAAGAAGCTTCTTCCTTTAAGGTTCTCCCATTGATGGTGATTGGAACTTGTTGTTGTTGTTGTTGGAGTTGTTGACTGGGTATCTTCATCACTTCTGTCTTCTCTATATTCACCTGAAGTCCCGTCTTCGCTGCCCTGCCTCACCTCTTCTGCCAACTTGTTAGTTTTCGCCTTTACATCTTCGATTTTGTGTGACATTAGACACAAGTCATCGTTGGCGAAATCCAAATCTTCTAAGATCTTTTCCGCGGTCCAACCATTGTATCCCCCTCTTCTCGCTCCTCCCTGTTTGCTGTCTGATCCAGTCGACCACAATCAGGAATATCCTGGGTAATAGTAGGCAACCTTGTTTCACTCCTATCTTCACTTTGAAGGCATCACTGAGCTTTCCATTTTGAATTACTTGGCATGTGGCTTCCTCATATAGCTGTTGAGTGAGGTTGATAAAGGTTTTTGGAATTCCGTACTGTTGAAGCAGTTTCCAAATTACTTCTCGGTCGACGCTGTCGAAAGCCTTTTCAAAGTCTTCAAAGTCGATGAAGTTGAGGTAGGGAGTTGACTGCCATTCTATACTCTGTTCTGTGATGATGCAAAGCGTTGCAATTTGGTCCACATCAAGTAATAATTACCAGTAAAATTAGGGGAAATAGATACGAGAATATGCTAAATTCGGTATAGCGGTTGAGTTTAAGATAATATCTGGTTACATTTGCGCCATTGACATCGATTCTAAGCCATATCACTTACAGTTTCCAACCACTTGCTTCTTTCTGTTGTTAGGTGGCCTCTGACCAGCTAGTCTGCATCTCTTTACATGACTCAGATCACAAGTCTGATCACCCCAAGCACTTTTCTAGCGTGAACATACTTTAGTCAACATTATACAATGAGCTAGACAGTCATCAGGAGTGCGTAGCGGATGTCCCAACCAGTTGATACAGTTTCGCGGCTGTTGCAGTTGTAGATCACCCTGTTCGTTTGCTTCTCGGTGACTAGACGCACGATCTGTGTTAAAAGTGACTTCGTATGTGGATTGTTTATTTCTTCAGTAGCAGCGGACATAGTTATACATATGGAATTGACTTATCTGACTGTACTTCTTACATTCTAAGATTATGTGATCGTAGTTTTCAATAGCTACAACCATTGTAGTTTATATCAACTGATTAGTTACATCATCAATGAGTCATGATTTCAAGTCTTTAGCCTTCTTAACTAAGGTTCTTTAGACCAGTTAGTTATCATTAACTTGTAGGGTTGAAATATGCTCTGTATTGTCGAAATGGATTAATTTAATTCGATACAAAGTTCATGTTCAGTTTTTGTCTTCACTAGGAACGGAAAACACAACAGCGTATAAATTTTTTTCTCTATTAGTCTAGATGGCTTAAAAAAAAGTGACGGTTGAAAGTGTTACTATAGTTGAGGTATTGTATGTTTTTGAGGGGGTTGTGGAGATTTGGAAATATTTCAAGTTGTTATTCATCGAAGACTGACATCAGTTGGAGGAACAAGGGAAACCTGGGAGCACTGGACAGCTGTTTCGTCCTAGTATGGGACTCCTCAGCAGTGCGCACCCACGACCCCACCAGCAGGGATTGAACCCGCGACCTTCGGGTTCCCCGGCCAGCGCGTTACCATTGAGCCACTGGGTCAGAATCCAATGCCCCATATTTCCAACTTCTGTTAGCTCACGATATATATATATATATATATATATATATATATATATATATATATTGTATGTTTGTTATATAAATGAGCACATTATAAACAGAGGAATACGGGATCATGTTAGCATATCAATTTTATAGTTTACACTTCACTGGTTTTATTCAACTTATGCAGAGAAATAAAAACTTTGTTCTTTTGCAAGATATTATTGGTCTGGTGAATAAATGAAATATGCTTTTTGTAAAGGAATTCATTATAGTCATTATTTCTCATATAGACAGGTTAGCTACAATAACACGAGAAAGAAATAACGTTGATTCATATAAAAAATTCGATTGATTAGATTATGAACTTTCATTGTCTAAAACGACTTGGACATGTGCTGCACATGCCGAGTTACCACCCACTAAAGGTAGTTAAATTTATTTGAAAGAGGGTTCCAGGTGGCCAGACGAAGATGTGACACCAGTCCATAAAGTCTATTACTGTTGGCTTGAGCTATATAGGGTCCCCAAAACCATACAAATCAGTGGCTGAAAATTGGTCACAATTGCTTAAGGTGTATTCGCTTCCTGACATCTTCTATAACTTGAATATTTGCACTAGCCTTTATCTCTCACACAACTTTGTTGACGTTAATATCACTGTTTTTGTACCTAACTATTCTTCGTGTACTACTGTGTTGTGTGGCAACTTGAACCGATGCAACTATGTGTGAGGTGCCACGTTAATTTTGTCTGTCATATAAAACATTATTAACTTCCTTGATATCACAGAAAAAGACAGAGTAATTAATCAAAATGTAGCATTATAGATCTTCTGCACTCAGCTCAAAGAACAAGATCCGGATTTTCAACACCATCGTCAAGTCAGTGCTCCTATATGGTTCAGAAACTTGGCGCGTTACGAAAGGCATTTCCAACAAACTACAGACATTCATTAACAACTGCCTACTCTGGCTCGATATTGAAGCTCAGATGGCCAGAATAGTGAGAATAAGCAACAAGGAAGTCTGGCCAGTTAATGAACCAACCAAGAACCTATCGCTTAACAAATATGCATGAGAAAGTAGAGATGAATTGGGCATACATTGAGAAGGCCGATTGGAGACATCACGCGCCAGACCAGTCACTCAAGTGGAATCTAAATGGGAAACGACGATTTGGGCTTCCGAGGCGAGGAAGACATGGAGGAGATCGTGCGATGAAGAAATGAGAGCTTGTGGGCATTCGTGGAGCGAGATTGAAAAGAGTGCAGAGAGAGTTCACTGGAGACGTGCTACTGAAGCCGAATGTTCTACTAGGAACCCAGGGGACAAATAATAATAATAATAGCTATACAAAGCCTTCTAAACTTTGGTTCTTTCATTTATATATGTCACTTAATAAATATCCTTCAGTGAAAATAGCTTCAAAAAACCCTCAGATATCCTGACTGTAATATGATACATTGTATAGGATGTATTTTTACTTGTGTAATCGCGGCGTAGTATATTAGAACAAATAACAAAATAAACAAATATTTTATCTGTAATATGATACATTTATTCCTGCTGAGTGAAATGAAAATATGAGCTCTGGTAGAATTGAAACTGGTTACCATCAAGGTTGAGGTTTTGATTTCACCTTAAAATATCACCTAGTATGAATAGAAGTCTGCCAAATATAAGATAGTCAAACTGATACACTTACTAGACAATGATTTAAAGTATATTCAGGGCATAGGACATGAAATAGTTAGACGGATAGAGAGGCAGACAGATAGAATGAGTGTATAATCTCGTGCATAAATGCATCGGTTTAATTTGCTATAATTCACAGTAGTAACAAAGATCAAGGGGATAGAAAAAGTGATATCAAAGTATCATTATGACTGTCTGAAACAGCCATAGGTTGGCAGACTAGTATTTCTGTTAGGTGATGATTGAAGGTGAAATGAAAATTTCGACCGCAACTGGATTCGAACCAGTGACCATTGGGTTTTGCGGCCTGATTCCGTATCAAATGACCTCGTAGTTCAGTTGGTAGAACATCAAATCGGAAACCTGGTGATAGCTGTTTTGAATCCGGTTGCGATTCATATTCTCATTCCACCTTCAATCATCACCCAGTAGAGATATCAAAGTAGAAAAAGTTGTATGACAAAATAAACAATCTGAACATAAAGTTTAGTGAAAATAATCAAGCTTTAGATGTTAAGCCATGAACTCATCTTTGCCACTGTGACCGATTTTCAATTATGTCACCGACAGTCAATCCCCAATCACTGATTCTTATCATCTCGGCGACACCAGCTTGCCAGTCTACATTTCCTCACACAACTCAGAATTATAGTCATGTACTTCACTGACTAGCGACACATCTTGGTTTGGCCATCCTCAACACATCCGACCTAATCGTCTTCTCATAACGTGACACATCGAGGTAGCTAGTGGCTTGGCTTGCGCAGTTCATATCAAAGCCACTTCAGTTGACTAAGGCTCACAACCTTATAACTTAGCTTGCCTGTCTTACCTAGTACCCTTCGCTTGGTCTCTGCATTGGTTACTTGCTGGTTTCATCAACTGTGAGCAATGTTACGAAGACATCTGTGATAGGAACCATGTAATCACTTCATATTCTTTTACTTTGAACGCCATGTTTCATAGTCGTGTAACAGGACTTCAGCACAGTATACTCGTCCTTTGGTAGAAATTCCAATATCTTGACAGTTGGTATCCAAGATGCTGCAAATTGACAACTAATAATCATGCCTTCTATATTCAAGATGAGATTTTGTTAGCAACCAGCCATTTTGGACTGATACAAATCCTCAAGTAAGTGAACTTGTCGATACATTCTACCACCACAGCAATATCAACGAAAGGAGTGATTTCCATTGAAGATAGAGGAGCAAAAATGCTTTTTTTCTTTGAATTGACACATTGGTAAAGAATCAAAACAATGCCTGACAGATATTATGAGTTGAAAAGACTCAACATTCATGTATTCATTGGTCACGGGAGTGGAACCAATTTCATGTTGTCTAGTCCTGAGTGTAGACTGAATTCTAACAATCATATTTGCAATGTGGCAACCAAGCTAGAAAGCTCAGCATCGCGGTGCACATTAGTAGATGTGAGTTGGTTGGAGGCAATCGGCAGGAAGCCCTGCTCCACCTAGGTTTCATGCTTCCTGGCACTCGTCAGCAAGGCGTATCTGCAACCTCGATGGAACTGATGTCCCGCCTGAGATTCGAACCCTCGTCACCCAGTGTTGTAGTCAGCGACTTTACCACTCAGCTATTCGGGCCTCAATCGACCTCCTGTAGCTTGGTTGCCACATTGCAAATATGATCGATAGAATTCGGTCTGCATTCAGGACTAGACAACATGAAATTAGTTGCACTCCCGTGACCAATCAATGCATGTAAGCCACTCCTCCAGGAGGTCAATCTCGGCCCGAAATAGCTGAGTGGTAAAGTCGCTGACTACAACACTGGGTGACGCGGGTTCGAATCTCAGGCGGGACATCAGTTCCGTTGAAGCTGCAGATATGCCTTGCTGACGAGTGCCAGAAAGCACGAAACCTAGGTCGAGCAGGGATTCTTGCCGATTGCCTCCAACCAACTTACAAACTCAACATTCTTTTTAACCATTCTCAAGCATATATGTGTTACTACTACTCCTTTTTTTCTTCTGGCTATTGTAATCATTAACGCAGATACGGTGATATAGTGCCAACTACAATTATTGGTAAAATTGTCGGTGGTGTTTGTTCCCTTTCTGGTGTACTTGTTATCGCATTACCAGTCCCAGTGATTGTTTCACACTTTGCCAGAATATATCAACAAAATCAAAGAACAGATAAAAGAGAAGCTCAAAAAGTAAGTTAGTACAAGTTGAATTATTCAATTTTAAAGTTTGTCAGTTTTACTATTCATCATGAATTGAAATCATTTGAAGAAACATTGGAAACGTTGAGACACTGGACCGCTATTCCATCTTATTATCGGACTCTTGAGCAGTATGCACTGATGTATGTGTTAAGGATTTAACCCAAAACCTTCAGGTTCTACTACTACTACCACCTTACCATCGAGTCACTTGGTCGGGATCCAACTGTCCATATTTCCTAATTCTGGCAGTTCAAAATGTCAGTTCATGATGAATACAAATCTGAATTAACAAAATTTTACATGCTTCCATTCCTTAAGTCATCTTCAGTATTGTTCTCTGGACAATGAATCTTTCCTGTCATATATTGATTCCTTTCCATTTGGTCGAATGGTATAGTATAGTATATATATATATATATATATATATATATATATATATGGGTATATTGTCTATCAGGTGACTTGGTAAACTCTACGTGGATTTTCAGCTGTCTATACATTCTGCAGGACAGAAAACTTTCCTATGATGTTTCCGCTTTTCGTTTTTATACTTTGAAGTCTACATTTTTTTCCCAAGCTCTTTTTTTGTAACATAGGGACCATTATCAAGATATAATCTTGTGTACTTTTCTCCATCCAACCAGTGGGTCAAGGGTTCGAACCCCGCTCCACCTACTGAAATTTGGACAGCCAACCAGGTAGTATCACACACTAGGTGTGGCTCCACTATGCCCACTGTATAACAATGCATATGGATGATGAGTACATTTCAATGAGGTTTCCGAATTTTCTCCACTAAATCTTTGAGTTAAGTATCACCTTCCGTAAATATGTCTGATCTTGCCTAAACCCGTAACCCTAAAAACACCTGGAATAGACTAATTAGGCTTCTGTATTCTATGAAAATCTGGATTGACTTTAATGCACCACCCTAGGAACTGCTGAAATAATCAACCAGATGTTGGAATTTCGTCTGGAAAAGTAATTTTTCGTAAAATAGAGGTCATCATAGCAGTTGTTAGGGTGGCAATTAAAATCACTCAAAATCCGATATAACTTTAAAGGCTACCTTAGGAACAAATTAAATAACCAATCAAATTTCTGTATTTTATGAAAAAGCTACATTTCCTTCTGGAATAGAGAAATTTAATTGGTTACTTCAGTCTTCTCAAGGGTGGCCTCTAGAGTCAATGCAAAATCTCCTTTACAGACAAAATAAGGGAATCTAATTGACTGCCTTATTCATTGTTACAGCAAACAATATATCACTAACCAAGCTAAAAGAAAGACAAAGTATTGTTAATCTTTTATATAACAGTTCGTTTTGCCTTTCTCCGTACATGAGAAGACAAAGATTATTTCTTCTCACTACCCTTCTTTATCTTACTTATCTCAATTATGCATACATGCAACTGAAGTATATATACACATTCCATACAAAAATTCACAAAAGATAACTGATTGAAATTTCGTACAATACTTGTTCATCTTCAACAGTCAGTTATTTCAGATCTATAAATCTCACGGGAATAAGTGACAACTTGATCCAAATCTCTTGAGGAGAAATATACCAGAAGATTAGGAAATAAAAATAAAATCTCTTCTAAAATGAATAGGATAACAATGTGACCGTTTAATACTTTTCTCAGATTCTAATTTTCTTTTCTTCAACCTGTGGCATCATTCTCATCATGTTTGATTTTATTAGTCAATATGTGTACATGCGTCAGTCGACTCACGTCATAAGGTTAACTTTCTATCTATTTGAAGGAGATTCGTAACAAACAGGAATATGATATAAATGTTTGTTGATTCTTTTCTCAACAACATTCACCCTCAAATCGATTAAACAACCTCATATCTATTGACTTTATTGTGCTTATCCATTGATGAATATCCAATGGTGAAATGAAAACTTGGACTGTGGTGGGATACTAACCACCGGCACCGGGTTTCTTGATCGATGCTCTACCAACTGAGCTACAAGGTTCGACTGATCACCAGAATTTTTATCTGACTTTAATCATCATGGATTTTGCCCCACTTCCATGTAGATTGATAACGTGTTAATATCGCTTGATCGTATTTACACTAGTTGTCTGGTCAGGACTTCTCATCCCAGTTGAAATGTAACTGAATTATAGAGGGGGAGTATCATATTGATTATCATTTGACTGTCTGAGGTAGACTTGGTTTGGCAGACTAGTAGTGATATTGGGTGATGATTGAAGGTAAAATGAAAATTTGAACCATGTCTAGAAATATTCAGAAATATCCGGCCACAGTCCAGTAAAAATACTAGTCTACGAAACCTTGGCTATCTCAGACAGTCAATATGGTAAGAGTTTTCTGTTGTAAATGTGAAGTCGCTCAAACGTTTAAAGTATTACTACACCATCAGAGACTGGTTACGAAGAAGTTTTGAGGTAGTGACAGATAGAGAAGTTGGCATGAAAGCATATCTGTCCAATTTGTAGCACTTCAAATCGCCCTAGAAATAAAGTGGATGGAACAAGAATGGCATTGAAGTGAGTAAAAGTGTATGAGCTGGGAAGAGGATAAACACATAAAAGTTAAATCAAAATATTTATGACTTCTGAGATGACAAAGAGTCTGTACATTCCCACTATTGTTACCGATTTTGAACCATGTCACAAAAAGTCTCAAAACATTGATTTCTAACATCTTGAGGATTGAAGCCTGTTGGTCGTATCTTTGGACGTCGCATATTTGCATAAAACCTTATTTATTTACTTATGAATTCTTGAATTGCTGTTTTCACGCTTTCCTTACTCCACGGCCAATAGATCATTCTCCTTTTTCCAAGGTAAATCGCTGATTGGTTGATGCTTACTTTTATTATGTCAATGCTCCAAATTCTAGACAAGGTCATATATCAAGGACATATATATGCATGTGCGTGTGTTTAAGCTTGTTGCCAGTGTTTTCGGCGGCCGAAAAGTTTTCAAGTATATAAAACTAGTGCACTATGATAGAATGTAATCCTATTTTAATATATTATCACGTACTGTAACAGTATTTCTTTTACTGGACTACGTTTCAAACATAATTTATTGTCTACAGTCGTCATATCAAGATATATACACAACTTTGAGATATCCCTTATGTATAGTCGTAATTTCCTCGTTGCCTTTATAATACGGGTAGTAAGATTTTCCATATATCCGGAAAAAGTGCTGAGACATTCCTGTTGCATGTATTCGGTGTTGATTCGATAAACAAAGTTACACCCTTTTTAGTCTGTTTATTAGAAATGTCACATAGAGTGAAGGAACAGTATCATTTACTGAATAATATTTTGGATACAATTTGCTGTCCATATTCATATCAGGTAACTAACTCCACAACTTTGAGACAGCTTATATACTTCTAATTTCCTCTCCGTCTTTGTAATGACAAGGGTAGTAGACGTTTCTGTGTATCTGGGACAGATCAAATATGCTGCTGGATTTCACATAGAACTTTTACTTATGACTTTATCCATTATATCACAAAGCTTACCTCAACATGTTGGATCTCCATTGGTTCGGGAATTTGAAACTTCCTGACTTTTTGTTGAAAGCAGTATGTAGTAAAATAGTAACACGATTAGATGTCCAGACGAATCCTGCCGATATTATTGCTGAGTATGCAGATGGCCTAGGTCACCACATCACAATCAAAGTGATCCTATGCACAAAACTAAATGTACATCGTTACCTCTGTCTGAGTCAGAACTGAAACGAATACAAAAACAGTGTTATTACCACAGTATCCTATTCTTCTTTGGCCACTTTAGTCGTCACCAAGAACAAAGCTGCTGGCTCTACCGGACTAGGTGCTTATTTTTCAACAGGTCCTAATACTTCCTTGGTGAAATATCATTACCCTTTACCTGTTCCCCACACTAAATGAAGGTGAGTATTCAATAACTATCGAACTAATATGACACATTCTTACAAGTTGAGATTTCTCCATAACTTCAAGAGCTCTTAATCACCAACATTCACCGAGGTCCTTACCAGTACAATGGTCTGCTATTCGACATTAGGAGCTATCTTGCCATTTTTCAACAGCCCATGGATACCATGTTAGCAAGCACTCCAGGTGTTGCTGCTTACTTTGACGACATCATAATGGTTGCCATCTGCGTAACGAAGTTCAACAAACGAATACGGTTGATCCTACAGCGAACTCAAAAATAGGCCTTCAAATTAGATTTGGAACATTTTTCTCCTTATCACAATCCATAAAATATTAGAGGTTATTCTGTGATACATCTAGTCGACTTTGTGACCCTTGAAGCATTCATGTGATCCATTAAAGGCCAACTCTGACAGGTGCTGCAACACTTTGGTCATTTATGTTTATCACCAGTTACTGTTCGGTGTCCCTTCCCCCTCCCTACTTATACGACATCTGTAAACATTGAATCATCCGCTTGGTGAAAATGCCTCATGGTCTTGGTCAAAAGAATCTGATGCTACCGTTAAACGACTCAGGTTCACTCTCAGTTTTGACTACTTGTTAGCATATTATAACCCCAATCTACAAACAGTCATTGCAGCTGATACTTCCACTGCTGGTGTTATTGCCATTCTCTTTCACGAATATCTAGATGGTTCACATACATTCTGATCTCACATATCAGCAGAGAAACGCTACTTGCAGATCGAAAAGAAAGCACTTAGTTATTGCTATCAGATGTTTTCAAGAGATGGTCTATGGACGAAAATCCACCTGTTCACCAACCGCAAACTTCCTCTAAGTCTTCGGGGCGAAACGTAGTGTTCCAGGTCATCCCACAAATAGGCTTTAGCAGTTGACGCAAGCTGGCAGATGTTAGATGTGGTTTTTTTTTATCTGACATGAGATTTCTTCAGTAACCTAGCCTTTCAGGCAGCTCCCCAAGGAAGTGAAGTGATCGACACATTCCACCACTTCAACTCATAACATTAGACTTGGAGTACTTGCAGACCAGTTCTGCAGCATCATCTTACATTTGACTAGTGCAAGCGAAACACGTGCCAAAAATACTCAGATTTCTGCTCAATGCATTTAACAGATCATGCATTTTGTTGGCGTCTTCAACTAAGGGGAAAATGTTGTCTGTGTGCTCAAAGTCAACCAGGTGGACTCCAGTGAGTAGATCAGCCCCTTTGAAGTCAGAGGTACCTAAGATTTTGTCCATAAGTACATCCATAATGAAATTAAATAGGAACGATGACTGTGGGCATCCGTAGCGGACCCCACTAGGTGTCGTCAGTTATGATGACAACTCACCATAGGCCCTAACATGTCTGCATATGTTCAAGTAGAGAGCTTTTATTACCGTTATATACTTGCTCGGTACTCCCTTCATATTAGTACACTACCACAACATGTCACGGTCAACAGAGTCAAATGGCACGTTCAAGTCAGGAAATATCGCAAGTATCGGTCGATGGCAGGCATCTTATCGAATGGTGAAAATCTGGTCGATGCACCTTCATCCAGGTCTGAAACCTGCCTGAATTTCTCGAGTTTGCTGTTCTCGAGCTCCGGTTAGTTGTCGAATAGCCATGGACCAAAGGATCTTGGACACAGTTTGTTCAGACTGACTCCTCCATGGTAGCCACAAGAATATTTCTCTTTTTTCTTACTGAGTGGAATCATCAATGAAGTAGACTAGTTTGACGGAAATACCTCTGATTTCTGCTCACTATCAAGTGTCTCTGTTACTCTAATAAGCAATTTCCTACCTCATCTTTGAAAACTTCAGGTGACAAACTACCAGATTCTGATGCTTTGCATCCTGTCATATTCAAAGCAGCTTGTTTAACTTGGATGAGGGTTTGCAGACCAAAGCCTGCATCTCATCTAGGCTGAGGCCGGATGTTATTCTGTAAGTAGGTTGAACTATGCTTCGAATTGTGCTGCCCAACGTTTCAGCGGGCTGTTCTGGGAGGTTGTCAGCGTACCATCCTTTTTAGTGATAGTTTCACTAACCACTGGTTTTTTCATCTTGGCAATACCCTTAATAAGCAAAATTTTTACCGGGTGTTACCTAATGCTGATGCCTTCACTGTCACCTTTGCTTTCACTATTCACAACTGCACGCGTTAATTGCGGAGGCTCTTCTTCAATTTCCTTTTCTACTGCTTTCTCTCTTCATTGTAATCAGACCCAACTGAAATCAGTCTCCTCACATCAGTCAGTTCGAATGATAATGCGGAAATCCAATGACGTTTGCTAACCCTCATGTGTTGGCTACCAAATTTCTCTACCGGTTTTTCTGCAGTAGACCTTATTTGGTGCCAGGTTTCCTCAGGATGAGCATTGCTATCACATTCAGATAAATGCTTAGCTAACTCTTTCTCATCTTCTGATCAAGCACAGATAGGCTTCATTGCTACTTGTTTCCTGCAAACAGTAAGGTGCAGATGTACGCGTAATCGTACTGGTGCGTGATAGGAGTTTAAATAGGTACTCCAGAAAGAACGGTAATCCTCCACCGATCATTCGAAAATGTCTCATGCCAATATGATCTTTCTATCATCATTGTCGGTTTGACGTCGACGGACACTAAGTGAGATAACGAATCTCCTTATGCTGACTGGAAGTAAATGATTGTCAGAACAAAATTGCAACAGACGATCATCGTCGTCAGTTCGTCGGCATGGTATTCCATAAATACCCCGTGGATGTCTTTCCGATTGGCTCAGCTTCTCTACTTGAGCTTAAAAGTCACCTGCTATTATGGCTCTATCTTAATGTTTTCGTTTCTGTAGCAAAACTGACAGCTCCTCATAGAATTCGTCCTTTGCATCATTCGAACTACCTTCAGTGGGTGCATAGGCGGAGATTACGAATAAGCATCAGTTAGTCTCACTATCTTTCCTGCTTTTTAAAGATAGAAAAGCACACTTTCTCCCCCACGACTCATCTTTGTGCCTACACCAGCGATTTCACGATAGCTAGCCACTGGGTCTCTGGATACTCTGAAGGTGAATTTTTGAATATTCACTATAACAGCCAGTTGACATCAGTTTAATAACTACAGTCAGGTCTTATATGCGTCTATTAGAGATGTGGCGTACATCCATGACTCAAGATTTCAGAGTTATGGTGTGCGATGTCTGCTGTCCGATTTAGGGAGATGTAGACTCCCTGGATGGAGCCCCTGAAACCAATGGAATCAGTGATTGGGGATTCTTGGTGACTAAGCTGAAAATCGGTAACAATGGGGCAGATCTGTTTACTGCTTGGCATCTTCTAAAGCTTGAATATTCGCACCAACACATTTAGCACTATAAGTTTATAGTTTAATGAAACTATATGAAGCCGTTTGTTAGAGCTGGATGAAATAAACTAGGAGGGATAATTTGAGGGATAATAACGTATTGAGTGACAAAGTAGTATGAGAAAACGAGTTGAAATTCCATATTATAGGGATGAAGAGGTAGCTGCAATGTGGAATTAGGGAATAAGATTACTTGGGATAAGGTGTGAATAACTTTGTGTGTACCGAATCGGGCCATGGTAGTTGTAGTGGCAAGACTTACTTCTTTTGAACACACAACTCTAGTTGTTTGATCCTGATTCTTACTGCTTCTGGAGTCTGAAGGATACTGAAGCGGGTACTTTTTGACAAGTTGATAGGAATCTCGTACAGAATAGAGAATAACTTTCTCATATTCATTTTATAGTTCGTTTCAACTTAGTGTGCTAATATGGAACTCATCATCAATCATCATCAGTATCAACATACGACCAGGGGCCAGGCATGCGTAACAGTCCGAGTTTCCGCCACACCTCATATCAGTACATCAAGTAGAAAGGTAGTGAGGTGAAAGATGAAGATAAGAAAATTCAGTCAAAAGAAATATAAAGTACGAGAAGAAAGAAAGAAAGAATGACAAAGTGGTGAGATTCGGTATAGTGTCGTTAAGATGAGGATAATGTATGTATACATCTGTGACACTCACATCGGTTCTGAGCCATATCACCTACAGTCAGTCTCCAACCACTGGTTTCTCTTGTCCTGCGGACCCCAACCACCTAGTCTGCATCGTCTCACATGGCTCAAATATAGAACTAGCAATAGGTTTTACTACATCTTTACGTAACCACTTTAGAAGGGGTTTCCGATCTCGAGAAATCAGATTCCTAGACCAATCTGTCTAAAAACTAAGTCTACATATACCTATAAACAGCATTCATATATACATGACTTACGTAAATCTCTAGCTTTACTTATTAAGAGGACTGCTGATACAATTGATTAGTAGATAAACAGTAGTTCATTTAATCTTCACTACCTTTCACTCGTTCTTTTGTTTGTGGCATCTATAGGACACATGTTTATTATCTGCTTCTATTGTCAAATTATCAAAAGTGTAACAAAAGGTAATATTGAGTAGATGGAACAAAGAAGAATGCCAATGATGGATCATGGCTGGCAGTGGAATCCACAATGAGCATTTCGTCCTATTTCGGACTCGTCAGCTGGATGTACCTGCTTCCCAGTGAGTGATATTGTTTCCACTGGGATTCGGACTCGGGAGCGATCACATCAAACACCAGCGAGTTATGCATTGCACCACCGATCCACGATAGCCACTTCTTTTACGATGGGTATAGTTCCAGTATAATTGTTTTTATATGATACTATCGTTGACTGGACCGAATTTATCGGTCTCTATTGGCATATGAGCTTGGTGGTGTAGTGGACAGTGCGCTGGCGTTTGAAGCGATAGTGCCTGAGCCCGAATCCCGGTAGGAACAACATCACTCACTGGGAAGCAGGTACATCCAGCTGACCAGTAGGTCCCAAATAGGACGAAATGCGCATTGTGGATTCCACTGCTAGCCACGATTCATCATTAACATAATTAGAACGTAGGCAATATCGAAGCATCTGCACAGGAGCCTATATGCTAATAGAGACCGATCCATTTGGTCCAATCAACGACGTTATCATATAAAAACAATTATATTAAAAAACAATGCCAATTTTATTTACGCACCTTTGGTAGAATATATAAAAGAATATGTCGGAACCAGATGATGGAAGATGTTCATACACGTCAGTGGTAACTACCCTCTCTCTGCTTTCAGTTTACTTAGAACCTTAGATATTTAAAATTACGTATTTTCAGTTCTATTCTCCTGGTCTTCAGATCTAAGGAACTAGTTCTCACCACATAACTTACTAATGTAGTTCCGATGATGCAAAACAACAATTCTTAATCTTCTGTCAAGGTACACATCTATTACATATTTATTATTGATCAGCTCATTCGACATCATATACTCCTTTATCTACATTGAGTTCTCACTTATGTTGTAGACTCTAGTTACCTGAAGCTTTCATTGTAAAGTAGAAATCAGATCTCGTGTCTGGTTGATACGTTTCTTGAATTGAACCTTCAATAAATGACCACTAATCTGTTATAAGTTAGCTGTGTGCTGTTTCTTAGAATATTAGTTGCATCCAAGCATCTTTTACACTTAAAATGCGAGAATGGGTGATATCGCATTGTGTTGTTGTCAATTCTGTCTTTTAGATTAGACCCAGATAGCTGAACGGGATCAGTTAGGTCATAGAAAGTAAGCTAATTTCAGATTTATAGACAATAGTAAGTTGATTAATCTAGCAGAGAAGTTACCCATAGCTATGCATGGGAAAAAACACAACCCAAACAATAGCTTATGACAGAGTAACAACCGTAAAGACTAATATAATTAAGTAGAGAGATAGGTTGATCATTAAACCCCTGTTCATCAATTCAACGTTTAACACGTACCATAGAAGTATTTCAACGACGATTCCAGATGTATGCTAAATCGTGATACCAGTCAAATCATATCATGAAAAGTCAGTAGAACAACAAACAAAACGAAGACGGGGATTTGTGTGATTTACTTCAATGGTAATAATAATAATAATAATAGCTTTGATATAGTATAGAATTTTCAGCATGTAATATTTTACCATATTCACTCCCAAAACAGTATTTTCAAAGAAAATGATCAATAATATTGTTATTTGTATTATCCCATTGCTGATTGGACCAATTTCGATCGGTCTCTATTGGTATATGGGCTTCCTCATGAATGCCTCAATATTGCCTGTCTTTTAATTTTATATCAATGATGAATGCTGGCTAATAGTGGAATCCAGGACGCGCGTTTCCTCCTATTTGGGCTATCGTAACTCTGTGGCCTACTGAATAACGCTGTGGTGTTTTAAGTGGTCGGTCCCGAGTTCAAGTCTTAGTGCAAACAACATGGTTCACTGGGAGGGAGGTACACCCAACTGAAGAGTCCAAAATAGGACTAAACGTGCATCCTGGATTCCACTGCTAACCATTATCTATCAATAATATGAAATAAATATTACATCTGAATGGTGTTGATAATATTAATATTCGAGGAAGTAGTGTCAAGCAACCGGTTTGTACTGAATTAGCATCCGGTTTTTAGTGGTGGTGGTTCATCCACCAAGTTGAAGAATGTGCTATTCGAGATCAGCATATTCAGCATAGAAATATCATGATAAATTTTTTGCACTCAAAAGTACATATTCGTCTTAAATGACATTTTTCCTTCATTTTACTATTAACTCGAAAAACAGCTGATTCAGAGAACATTTTAAGAATCCGCAAGAGTAGGTGTTAACTTTAAAGGACATACTTGACAGATGAAAACAAAAGGAAAGAGGAAAATATGACATAATATATCGAGTGAAAAAAATTGTTGTGAGCAATAAACTTTGCTCCAAAGGTCATCGATTAAATAATACTATATTAATGTGTCATATATTAAATAGACCGATCTACAGTACCCATATTCTATGCTTATATTGAGGACTATGCATCATCATAGAACAGAGCATAGAATGGCAGTCAACTCTCTACCTCACCTCAACCTCATCAACTTTGAAAAGGCCTTCGACAGCGTTGACCGAGAAGTAATTTGTCAATTGCTTCAACACTACGGTTTTAGTGCCACAAATCTTTATCAACCTCATTCAACAACTATATGAAGATGCCACATGTCAAGTGATTCACAATGGGAAGCTCAGTGACGCTTTTGAAGTGAAGTGAAGACAGAAGTAAGAGAAGGCTGCCTACTATCACCGATGATCTTTCTGATTGTGGTCGACTGGATCATGCAACGACGTGTGAGGAGCGAGAAGGGGGACAAACGCTGTTTGACCGATGAAAAGACCCCAGAAGAAGATTTGGATTTCGCCAACCATGATGATTTATGTCTGATGTCTTGTCGCACAAACTAGAAGATTACACGTGAAAACCAACAAGTTAACAGAAGAGGCGAGGCAGCCAAGACAAGACTTCCTTCAGGTGAATGTAGAGAAGACGGAGGTGATGAAGCTACCCAACCAACAACAATATCAACAACAAGCGCCAATCAGCGATGACAGGAGAAATCTAAAGGAAGTAGTCTCTTTCACCTACCATTTAGGCAGCATTGTTTCAACTGCAGCTGACACAGACACAGATGAAGACGTTAAAGCCAGCCAGGATCAGGAAGACAGCAAGACAGGCTTTCAATAATCTGAAACCAATGTGGTGATCTTCTGCACAACACTCAGCACAAAGCGTGAACAACATCCGGATTTTCAACACCAATGTCAGTCAAGTCAGTGCTTCTATATGGTTCAGAAACTTGGCGTGTCACGAAAAGCACTTCCAACAAACTACAGATATTCATCAACAGCTGCCGCCTACGCCCACTCGGTACTGAACATTAATCAGATGGCCAGAATAATAAGAATAAGCAACAAGGAAGTCTGTCATAGCAACGAACCGATAAAGCAAGAACCTATTACCTAACAGATATGCAGAAGACAGTGCAGATGAATTGGGCATGCAGTGAGAAGACCGATTGGAGACATCACGCACCAGGCCAGTCACTTGAGGGGAATCCAAATGGGAAACGACAAGTTGGGCGTCTCAGCTGAGGGTGACATGAAAGCTTGTGGGCAGTCGTTGCACCAGGTTGAAAAGAGTGCAGAGAAGAGAGTGTAGTGGAGGCGTGCTAGTGAAGCCCTATGTTCCACTAGGAGCTCAAGGGAAAAGTAATAATAATCGAGGACTATAACTAAACGGAGAAAAGTATATGTAGTTGTTTTCATTGACTGATCACTGGTGAGCATATTAGAATTCTGTCGGTTAACTGGCAGTGTGGCCACCAAGCTAGGAGGTTCACCACTGTGGTGCACAGTGACAGATTTTAATTGGTTGGGGGCAGTCGGCTGGAAACCTTGTACCTACATTTCGTGCTTGTTGGCACTCGTCAGTAGGGTGTATCTGCAACCTCGAGGGAAGTGTTGTTTCAGTGGTAACGTTGCTGACTGCAACACTAGGTGGCGAGGATTCGAATCCCACAGTGAAAACCAGTTTCCTTCAGATTGCTAATACACCCTGCTGACGAGTGCTAACAAGCACGAAACTTAGGTCCAGGGTTTTCTGCCGATTACCTCCAACCAACTAACATTTATGTGTAGTTGCTCAAGGTTTCTTGATAGTGATGATAAGATATCTGATGTCTCTTTCCATTGAAAGAATAGTCATTGTTATATTTTGTTCTTAAATTTGTTCTTGAATTCATGATGCACTGGCTATTGTGCCTCCATGGCATAGTGGGTAACGCCTTGGTGTTTGAAGCGACGGGTATGAGGTTCGAGACTTGGTGGGGACAACATCACTCACTGGGGCGTAGATAGTTTCAGCTCATGAGTCCAAAGTGGGACAAAACTCACATCCTGAATTCCTCTGCTAGCTACAACCAACTAGGCATTGCAATGTTGGAATATCACATAAAATGTACTTTCAATAAGATATGTTTTGCATAAACTATTTGTTAAGTGCTAAGTTCAACAGAACAGGAGAGATTAGTTCTTTGGAAAAATTACAGCTGGTAACGATAAACCTGACCCAGTGGCTCAAGGATAAAGTGCTGGAAAGAGAACCCGAAAATCATGAGTTCGACCCGTAATGGGGTAGGTGGGGTCATGAGTGCGCACTGCTGAGGAGTTCCATACTAGTTGGACGAAATAGCTATCCAGTGCTCACAAGTTTCCAATATTCCTCTAACTTAAATCAGTCTATGATGAATACCAACTTGAAAAGTATTCATTCTATTGAGCACTGAAAGAAAATTAGTGTGGTTTTAAACCAGTGAACATAAAATGAACAGAACATCATGTAAGCATTGAAAGAGACCAAAAACATACAGTCTGAAGTTATAATTGACTAAATGTTTTATCCAATAATCAAAATAACATGAGATTAACAATATTTGAAGGATGGCCGGAAATATTCAGAAAGATCCGGCCACGGTCCAGTATGAATACTACTAGTCTACGAAACCTTGGCTATCTCAGACAGTCAAAATGATAAGATTTGTTTACTCATTTCAAGTTGAATCCCTTGATATTACCAATAAGAAGTAGTAACCCATAAGGTTAATAAAATTGATTATGCCAACAACAAATACTCATCAGTGACATTGAATATTGATTTTCCTGTATAATGAATTGACAGAAATCATTGAACCATTGAATTTCAGAAGTGTAACTGAATGATAAACTGTTCAATGTAAGACCTAATGCTTCCCGAGTACAATTACTAAGAAAATCTTAAGATTACACTGTTGAGATGTTATAGTAACGGATGCGAAAACTGTTTAGTGCCTCTAGCTGACCACATTTCGTGATTGGGAGAAGTCCTGGTTAGGCAGCCAGTGTAAATACTATCAAGCGATAGTAATACGTCATAAATTCAGACGAAATTAGGGCGAAACGCTTGGTGATTGAAGTGAAATAAAAGTGTGTTCAGCAGTCGGACCTCGTAGCTCACCGGGCAAGAAACCCGGTGGTCGCTAATTTAAATTCAGCCATGGTCCAGATTTTCATTTCACCTTCAATCATCATCCAGGATAAATATTTCTTATTAGAAAACGTACACGGATCACTGTCCAACAACTTTGCATCACACTACACTTTATTTGGATAGATTTCCAAGACTTTGCATCAGTTATTGGTTGGGACTCATCATGGACTGACATCAGTTTGAGGGACATTGGAAATCTGGGAGTACTGAACAGCTGTTTCGTCCTAGTATGTGACTCTTCAGCAGTCAACACCCATGACCCCACCTTGTCTCGCTATGGATCGAACCCATGACCTTCAGGTTTCGTCGCTGCCACGTTACGGTTGTACCCTTGGGTCGGAATCCAGTGGTCCATATTTCTTACTTCTGTCTGTTCATAATATAGCGCCACTTCCATCCAGTGTCGTCGTTGAGTAACTGTCCTCATTGGAACTTCGTGAATCACCTCTCGAAGCTAGTGACCAATGATACCTAGATATATTCTCTTTGGAAGTTTGTGGAGGTTTATTAATTAATTTTAGGTTGGGATTGTCACGTCACATAGTTTCGAAACTTGCGGGAATGTTGAGTCACTCAGGATAGAAGTCTACCTAATTGTTCCTTTCGTTGGACTTACTACTTCATTCTACTACGTTCAGTGTGTGACTGAAAAATATCCCCCCCACCAAGTTACTATGTTCGGACAATTAAAGAGTTTTTCTAGAGGGAGATAAACCAGTACCAAAACAATACAGTTGTCAATATTATAGCAAAAGGTGCGGATAGTGACTATTTTATGATTAAAGTTAAATGGAGAATTCTTCTACATCAACTTGAATTTCGTGCATAAGAAAGAACCTTTTGATCCAAGAAAGCTTTTGTTGATCGAGGATGGTGACAAGCCTACAAACCCATCAATTTCTGATTTTTCAAATGAAATGACTAGCTTCGAGAAGTGATTCCCGAAGTTTCAATGAGAATTTGTGACCAGTAAAGTCAACTAAGTTGAATATGAAGATAGATAGTGACCAGCAGTGAAATTCAGGTTACACATTTCATCCTCCTTGAAACTTTTCAGCTGAATATATATCTACCTTCCAGTGAATATTGTTATTCTTACTGATATTGGAATCCAGAGTGCATCGCTTCAATGTTATCAACTAGACTGTTGATTTATGATAGCCACTTCATGTGTAATGTATACAGTTTGGTTTGGAATGAAATGATTTGGGTTATGTTAGGATATGGACTCAAATACGGATCCGTTGATATCAGTGGGGATTTCATTCTCATAAGTATCTTTAAATATGTTTGTATACCATTTTTTTATGTTTCATATTATTTAAATGACAACAGTTTTTTTATAGCTTTCGATGAGTAAAGGATTTCATTAAAATGAAGCCCATTTAGTAAGAATATTAATTGTATGTACTTATATATAGTTCAGATGATTATTGTATATTATTATTATTCTTTTTTTATTACAGAAGGCTAGGCTATCACGTCTATCAGAGATGAAAGCTGTAGCAGAAACTGCATTTTTAGAAGGCAAGAAAAAGTATAAGAATCAATTAACTGAATATACTAATACAATTAATAACGTTATAAATAACGAGAGAGACGATGACAAAGTAAAGATTATAAAGAATGAATTAGAAAGTGATAAATTTTATTGTAATGAACAAATAATACAGAAAAGCAATGATGAATATAAAACTGATGTCAAGGATTTATTTGAACAACAGTATTATCATTTAATTGATTGCCTTCAACAAACAACTGTAAGCATTTTAAACAACAAATAATAATAGTAATAATAATAATAATAATGTTTTATATTATGGTTATTCAAGATTATTCATTTTAGTCTGTTTATTAAAAAAAAAGTATCACACAGTGTAACAGTAGCGTTAACTAGATAACGTTTCCGACACAATTTATTGTCTATATTCATATCAGATAGCTAACTAACTCAACAACTTCGAAACAGACATTATATATTCCTAATTTCCTCTTCTTTCTGTGTGATGACAAGGCTAGTAGACAGATGCAGAATCATTCCTATTACTCCAAGTATTTGGTGTTGATTGGATAAACAAAGATTCAGTCAGTTATCAATCTCTCCATCCCTCCCTCTACCAAACTAAGTTAGTTTTCAACACAGTCGCCCTATCCAAGCTTACTGTGTGAATGCGTATACAGCTATAGCCGATTTCTTATCTTATTAGAATCTACTAATCTTGGTTTAGCTGAGTTTTGTGCTCTGTTATTTTAATCAACCCTGGTTTACTCCTTTGATCAACCTATATATTTGACCTGGGAAACATTTCAAGGGATCTGGTAAACGAGATTATTTTGCTTAATTGCATCGATAGGATATTTTAACCTACAAAGGTTGTTTGTAAGTGAATTTGTTGGTTTGAATGCCACTTTAATCCCAGCCAGCCTTACTGAGAATTTTTCATAATGCTTCTGAGGTACCTCCTGCCATCATAGGGAGAAAGTGAGGAATATATAAACTCAATAAGGCTGTCAGGGATTAAAGCGGCATTCAAACCAACAAACTAGCTTAGAAAAAAAGCTTTGTAGGTTAAAATATCCTATCGATGCAATTAAGCAAAATAATCTGGTTTAACAGATCCCTTGAAATGTTTCCCAGGTCAAATATATAGGTTGATCAAAGGAGTAAGCCAGGGTTGATTAAAATAACAGAGCACAAAACTCAGCTAAACCAAGATTAGTAGATCCCACACAGTAGGGTGGGATAGAGCGACAACATTATAGACTAACTTAGTTGGGTGGAGATGGGGAGAGATTGATAACCGACTGAATCTTTGTTTATCGAATCTACACCATATACATGCAGTAATGGAAATGATTCTGCACCTGTCCTATATAGATGGAAAATTCTACTACCCTTGTCATCACAAAGAAGGAGAGAAAATTAGGAATATATAAAGTCTTATACAAACTATGATCAATATTTGATTGTATAGTATACCAAATATTGAGCACTGAGTAAAAGGTTGACATCACATATACATTGTACTTGTGTAAGTCACAACAGGTTTGAAATCAAATAATTCCAACGTTTCTCATGGAAGTCTGGTCCGAGCTTCTTCAGGAAATAATCAAAATTAAAATATCAAGGATACATATAAATGAATCCAAAACAAACGTGTATTTAATCTCCTTGTCTAATCCTCTTTGTATAGTCATTGTCTTTCTACATTATGATAACTGAATCATTCAGTGTAAAACTGTATATCTTTTGTTGTATGGCGTATGTATATATGTATACTCCAGTTCATATTCATCTTGATTGTAAAAAACAGATGAAAAGGACATTGGTGACAGTCATTCGATAATTTTATTAGTACAAATTGTGTATACGCCGTCTTGTTACAACGGAAGAGGACAAGGAAGAAGAGTTAACGTTAGTTTACCGCATACTGGAAGCAAACAATTATCCTAAAGGTTTCGTTAGACGTATTTAAAAAAATGAAATTAAGGATGTGTCGAAACTGCCTCCGAAGAACTGGACAAGCACTGCCACAAGAAGGATTGTCAACAAACACAACATGAGAGTTAACCTTCGCCCAACAAATATCCTACGTTCTAGCTTAATAAAAGTTAAAGATGTAGTACCTAAAGAAAATCAACAGAACTGAGTCTATCAAATCAAATCCGGTGATTGTACTGAAGTATATGTAGGGGAAACAGCCAGGCAGGTAAATGTGAGAGTCAATGAGCATAAACTATGCTTAAAGCAGATCCCAAAAACCTCAGCAGAGGTTAAGAAACTAGAAAACAAATCCATGATAGCGCTACACTCCGTAGAAATGGGACACAAAATTCACTTTGATGGAACTAAAGTTTTACAAAAAGGTCCATACCAAGAAAGACTGACAGCCGAAGCCCTACATATATCGGCGAATCCAGACAGTTTGAACAGACGAGATGGAGTACAGTTAGCTGCCACCTCTTGGCAATTACTAATTAGTAAGCAGAAAGAATGACTCAAAACATTTACCGTCAACACTAGTCTCAACTTCATTATTTCTGCATCATCAACAACAATACAACATGCACTAATTTGGTTCATTATTACTATCATCGTCGTCGTCATCATCATCATCATCATCATCATCATCACCGCCATCATTACCATCACTCATTTCCAATATATTCCGGTAAATCAATGCGAAGATAATCCCCTAACACTAATCACCACTTTATTCCAACTGAAATTGTATACACATCCACCTCATCCTTATCAATTTGTACTAATAAAATTATCGAATGACTGTCACCAATGTCCTTTTCATCTGTTTTTTACAATCAAGATGAATATGAACTGGAGTATACATATATACATACGCCATACAACAAAAGATATACAGTTTTACACTGAATGATTCAGTTATCATAATGTAGAAAGACAATGACTATACAAAGAGGATTAGACAAGGAGATTAAATACACGTTTGTTTTGGATTCATTTATGATATTTTAATTTCCCTGAAGAAGCTCGGACCAGACTTCCATGAGAAACTTTGGAATTATTTGATTTCAAACCAGCTATGACTTACACAAATACAATGTATATGTGATGTCAACCTTTTACTCAGTGCTCAATATTTGGTATACTATACAATCAAATACTGATCATAGTTTGTATAGGATTTTATACATTAATGATGGATCGGGAGCGATCACTTCAAACGCCAGCGAGTTATGCACTGCACCACCGATCCACGATAGCCACTTCTTGTACGATGGGTACAGTTTCAGTATAATTGTTTTTATATTATGCCATCTTTGATTAGACCAAATTGATCGGTCTCTATTAGGATATAGGCTCCTGTGCAGATGCCTCAATATTGCCTACGTTCTAATTATGTTAATGATGGATCGTGGTTAGCAGCGGAATCTATGACGCGCATTTCATCCTATTTGGTGCATATGCTAATAGAGACTGGTCATTTATGTTCAATCAACGACGGTATTATATAAAAACAATTATACTGAAACTATACCCGTCGCACAAGAAGTGGCTATCGTGCCTCGATGGTGTAGTGGATCACGCTCTCGCGTTTCAAGCGATCGCTCCCGAGTCCGAATCCCGGTGGGAACAGCATCATTCACTGGGAAGCAGGTACATTCAGCTGACCAGTAAGTCCGAAATAGGATGAAATGCGCATTGTGGATTCCACTGCTAACCACGATCCATCATTAACATAATTAGAACGTAGGCAATATCGAGGCATCTGCACAGGAGTCTATATGCTAATAGAGACCGATCAATTTGGTACAATCAACAACGGTATCATATACGAACAATTATACTAAAGACTTTATACATTCCTAATTTTCTCTCCTTCTGTGTGATGACAAGGGCAGTAGGATTTTTCATATATCTATGAGAGGTGCAGAATCATTCCTATCACTGCATGTATCTGGTGGTGATTTGATAAACAAAGATTCAGTCGGTTACCAATGTCTCCGTCCCTCCACCCAACTAAGCTAGTTGTCAGCACAGTCGCCCTATCGTACGCTACTGTGTGATTATATGCCATTGCATGCAGAGTTATAACAGAACTCACTTTCCAAAAAAATATGTTGAACTCAATGTTTACACGGTGTATAGTTGATTATTATGCTACAAAAATGTATTATTGTTGGAGAATAGCTAACACTGGGTTTCGTTTTATTTTAGACTCATCGGGTGAATGTACCTTGTTGCCAGGGTATAATATCGTCCTCATAGAGACTTGAATCTAAGATTAATGGCTTTAATTGGTAGAGTATTATCTAGCAAGTCACTGAATCACGATAGCCATTTCGTATACAATGAGTATAGTTTTGGTGTTACAGTTATAATATACTAGAATATTTCTGTAAAATATTCATTTAGGCATGAAATTCTGACCCAGTGGTTCAATGCCAACGCGCTGGCTGTGGAACCTGAAGGACTCGGGTTCGATCCCTGGCGGGGTCGTGGGTGTGCACTGCTGAAGAGTCCCATACTAGGACAAGACAGCTTTCCAATGCTCCCAGGTTTCCTTTGTTCCTCTAGCTGATGAGTAACAACCTGAAATAAATGGATGTTATTTTTAAGAAGTGATACGCTTAAAGTCTATAAACAACGTTGACTTAGTCATTATCAACAGTATTGAAGAACGCTAAGCACATACCGTTTTAATTTTTTAGAAAAACACTGAAGAGTATGATTAGTACGAAACACCTTAGGTTGATCTGTAGATTTCGCTAATCAGATTAGGATGATTTATACACTGAAATACCATTTTACTCGTTTGTGATGGGTCTCGTTAGAGATGTAACCAGGCAAATTTAGCTTACACAGCTGAATTGTTGAGCAGTTGACAAAGTGTTCAGCTGTTATAAATGCCAAGGTGAATCGTGCAACTCGCAAATCATCTGAGAAATCATTTTCCTTTTCAGTGATATGTTTTGTTTTCAGTAGCCATATGTATAGTATTACGCAGTAGATAACGATTATAAGTCATGGTTTTCATTGTCACATTTGGATTAGGGTATTTATACTCTATATTTTGTTACTCTTTCTCGGTGGAGATATTCTAAATAATTTGACCATATCTCTATACCTTGAATTTAAGCAGCTGATTTTCATCAAAATTCACCTTTATTACTTTGAAATGTTCAGATTTACGATAAATGATTGTTAGTTTGTATTGAATATGTCTTGAACAAACTTTTTATCATATGAAGACAGGTTTGGTAAATGTGATAAAGACTGTTTATACACATTTGGCTTCACATAAGTAATCCCATGTCTACAGTACCAATCAAATTATAATGTGCATGGGTGTTGATGATGAATTTTTGGAAATTAAAAACTGGATCAATAAAGAATATTAGGTGAATAACAAGATTTCATATACTTACTTCCTTTCATGATAAACTTGAATAGTACAGTGAAAACACTGCTTACAGAGTAATGTAATATTATTTTATTTCCTAATAGTTTCAGCAGCTGCACACAACCTCAATAAATAAATAAATAAATAGTCACAGTTGAATTTGGAGGGAGTTGTGGAGATTTGGAAATATTTCAATTTGTTGTTCATTGTACACTGACATCAGTTGGAGGACTAAAGGAAACCTGGGAGCACTGGACGGCTGTTTCGTCTGACTAGCATGGGACTCCTCAGCAGTGCGCACCCATAACCCCACTAAGGATCGAACCCGCGATATCCAGGTTCCGGGGCCAGCACGTTATCATTCTGCTAGCCACTGAGTCAGAATCCAATCGTCCATATTCTCAACTTCTGTCAGTTTTCGATGAATAACAACTTGCAGTATGTCCAAATCTCCACAACTCCCTCAAAATTCCACTGAACTGGTGCTCATTGGTGACTAGCTTCGAGAGGTAGTCCCGAAGTTCCAATGAGAAGTCGTGACCGGTCTGGGCAAAACCTGATGGTCGTGAAAACAGTCATTCAATGATGACATTGGGTGGCGGTTGAGCTATATTGCGAGCTAACAGAAGTAGGAAATCTGGACGATTGTATTCTGACCCAGTGGCTAGCTCAGTGATATTCCGCCGGCCATGGGACCTGAATATAGCTGGTTCGATCTCCGATGGGGTAGTGGGTGTTCACTGCTGAGGAGTCGCATACTAGTCGGAAGAAACAGCTGTCCAGTGCTCCCAGGTTTCCTTTATTCCTCCAACTGATGTCAGTCTACAATGAATAACAACTTGAAATAGTCACAGTGACAATTAAAAGATGCCTTGAAAGACAGATGTACAGGTGTCAACTAATGCTTTGAGATTATGAGAAGCATTAAAATTTCATATCAATGATATGTTATGAAGGCATATTAGAGAAAGGTGATTATTGTCCATCAGTCACGTTATCTAATGCCTTTATGCAACGGTGTCAACCTTTGTATGATGTCGAACAGGGAGAGATTAAAAACTTCCTCAAGTGTTGATCAATAAAATCATTATTCATTTTCATTTTAGATTCGATCTAGTTGTTCACAATCTTCTCATCAACAGAAACTATAAGCTGTTTATGCATGCATAACTAATGTATTGTCTTCAAACAATATATCAAGTCTTCGACTTTCTATCAATCATTATATCTAATAGGATAAAGGTAAACAATTCTGAGAGGTCACCAATAAGTTCTTCATCTATTTACTCATTTATTTCACCTAAATAGAACATAATACCTTTTCTGACTAAAAAATATTCATGTCTCTTGGCATACAAATGTTGATGAAATCTTAGTTATCTATGATGGCTAAAAGGATTTTGAAGATGTTATAACAAAAGTTACCATTGTATAAGCAATTTCCTATAGAAAACATGGTTCACTTTTTTTGTCAGATCAAATAATCCATGATAGCTTTACCTAAAAGTTAGAACTTTATATTCAAAACTGTTTTATACAGTCGAAATGGACGTAATTCTTAGATATTCTAACTAAATTGGAGACTCATATTTTCATTTGTAACTTAATCAATTAACTTATCCATTTTTTGCTTCGACAACTATATGAAGATTCTACATGTCAATCGATTCACAATGGGAAGCTCAGTGATGTCTTTGAAGTGAAGTGAAGACAGGAGTAAGACAAGGCTGTCGCCTACTATCACCAATGATCTTCCTGATTGTGGTGGACTGGATTATGCAACAAACAGTGAAGAACTAGAAGAGGGACAAACGCTGGCTGGACCGGGGAAAAGATCCTACAAGATTTGGATTTCGCCAATGACTTGTGTCTAATGTCACACAAACTTGAAGATCTATAGGCAAAAACTAACAAGTCGACAGAAGAGGCAGGGCAGCAAGGACCACACTTCAGGTAAAAGTATAGAAGACAGAGGTGACGATGATACCCAACCGACACCATCACCACCACCACCAACAACAACAAGCTCCAATGACGATGAACGGGCGAAACTTAAAGGAAGTAACCTCTTTCATCTACCCACCTAGGCAGCACTGTTTCAACTATGGGCGGCACAGGCATAGATGAAGACGTCAAAGCCAGGATCGGAAAAGCAAGATGGGCTTTCACTAATCTGAAACCAGTGTGTTGATCTTCTGCACTCAGCATAAAGCGTGGACAACATCCGGATTTTCAACACCAATTCAGTCAGGTTAGTGCTGCTATATGGTTGAGAGACTTGGTGCGTCACGAAAAGCATTTCCAA
Organism: Heterobilharzia americana; assembly: GCA_944470555.2. NCBI lineage: Eukaryota > Metazoa > Platyhelminthes > Trematoda > Strigeidida > Schistosomatidae > Heterobilharzia > Heterobilharzia americana. Next base: position 161,666,254 of record OX104127.1, on the reverse strand, counting down.
CAAACTACAGATATTCATTAATATGTGACACCTACGCTCACTCGATACTGAAGATCGGATGACCAGAATAATAGGAATAAGCAACAAGGGACTCTGGGTGTTAACTAACCAACGAAGCAGGAACCTATCGCCCAAAAAATATGCAGAAGGAAGTGAAGATGGATTGGGCATTTACTGAGAAGACCATTCGGGGACGCCACGTGCCAGACCATTTGCTCGAGTGGAACCCAGATAGGAGGTGACGAGCTGAGCGTCTCAGGGTCACATGGAGGAGATGGTATGAGGAAGAAGTGAAAGCTTGTGGGCTGTCGTGGAGCCAGGTTGAAAAGATTTCAGAGGACGGAGCGCAATGGAGGCGTGCTACTGAAGCCCTACGTTCCACTAGGAACTCAAGGGACTGATAATAAATAATGATAATAAATTGTTTCCTCTTTACTGAACTTTAATGAATATCTGTAATGAAGTTACAGTGATGTTGGTTGGATTTGAAACAATTCGTCCCTTTTATGAATTTGGATAATGTTATAAGAAGACGTAGATTATCTGAAAAATGTGATATATTTGTACTAGACATTTCGAACAATCTGATCACTCAATCACCTTTCAAGTCAATTCAGATATGAAAACTGGAAGTCGGTGAAGGACATTAAGGAATTCAATAATCGAAAAGATAATCAAAAGAAAAGCAGAAAAGATGAAATTTGAAGACAATCTTGGTAATACGATAAAATAAGCATTACCAAGGTAGGGTTAGCTTAAGAACAAACTGTTTTTGCACCCTATCAATAGGTGGTTAAATTTATTGATGACTAGCGCTTCAACAAAGTTAAGTATAACGCCCCTGACAGTTTCTATAGAAAATTGTAAAGGCTGTTTTAATATCAATCCTGTGAGCGTTATCAATGATGCTGATGATGGTTGTTTGCCATCTGCGCTTATCAATGTTTGTGAATACAGCTGCCTTCGTAGCGCTGATACATCACACTTTTCAGATAATCCACATCTTCTATTTACATTATTCGGATATTGGTTATGTTGCTTTCTCTACGCTGGTTGGCTTAAATGTCAAGCTTTCATTGTATTTCTAGACGATAACATCGGCACAAACTGTAATATAAAGTAAACGATTAATACTTCCATATCATCGGTTCCAGTAGTCTGTCCTGATTAAGTGGTGTGTGAATGATGCTTTCAATTGATTGTTGTATCGTTGTTTGCCAATTTTCATGGTTTGATATATTGGGTTTAAGTATCTAAGCATCTAATGAATCTTGAAACAACTGAAATGTCTATCTTCTAGGAATTCTCTGATATTCTTTGTTCAAAATCATTACGTTTTTCAAATTTAACTCATGTCTATAATTGTCAACATGTATTGATATAAGAGATGAAATATGGTGATCTTTCATACCTGATTGATGTTCATGTGGACGAAATAGTAAAGGGTATAACCACTCTGTCTAATGTAGTGTTGGTCACAAGTGTTGGAGTTACTTTAACAGAAGCTGTGTGGTTAGTCTTCCTTTACTGTTATATCCTTTTATCTGTATAAGAATAGTTGAAAGAAAGCAACACAACCGAGATCATTCACCTAACCTGCAAATATTTTCAATCACTACTCACAATGATTTAGTCGTTTTGTACAACTGGTATAGATTGAGAATGATATTGATAGAAAAATGATGTTACTGAGGATTTTCCCTTTTGTGTTTATTGTTTATCTTTTATTTCCTTATCAGTTTATATATTTCAACATTATAAAGTGATAACTTTTTATTCATAGGGGTTGGAAGTTACTGAATCCAATACTTTTTCATCCAGTGGAAATACTGGTCGAGTTACACATAGAAGAAATAACTCCAGTACAAAACATTCACGAAGACGTAAATCATTACATGGTTCATGTAATTTAGGAGAATTGCAAAAAACACAAATGGAGTTGGTGCCGAAACTGTAAGCTGGTTATTTTATCTTAATTTAAGGATTTTTTTTTACAAGGAAGTGAATAGTTTAACAACAGTTTATCTAAGATTTTGATATCAAAAATTTTCAAATTGATAATAATCTGAGGGGATTTGAATACCGATAGAGTTGTAACACACACTTTTCAGCTGATCACATCACTAAAATTGCTTGGAACTTGAATTTTATTTTCCTATTTTTGCGGCCACTATGTCCCGTAGGAAGGACTGTTTCAACTACAGGCGGCGCAGGCACAGACGAGGATGTCAAAGTCAGCCAGGATCGGAAAAGCAAGATAGGCGTTGATTAGCCTGAAACCAGTGTGGAGATCTGCTTCACTGAACTCAGCATGTGGAACAAGATCCGGATTTTCAACACCAATTCAGTCAAGTCAGTGCTTCTGTATGGCTCAGAGGCTTAGCGCACTACACACACTCATCAACAACTGCCTACACTGGTTCGCTACTGAAGATCAGATGGCCAGAAAGAATAAGCAACAAACAACTCTGGGAACGAACCAACCAAGAACCCGTCGCTCAACAAATATGCAGTAGAAGGAAGTGGAGATGGATTGGATTGGGCACACACTGAGAAGGCCGATTGGAGACATCACGCGTCAGGCAAGACCGTCCAGTGGAACCCCCATGGGAAGCGACGAGTTGGGCGTCCGAGGTGAGGGTGACATGGAGGAGATCGTGTGAGGAGGAAATGAGAGCTTGTGGGTTGTCGTGGAGCCAGGTTCGAGAGATTTCAGAGAAGAGAGTGTACTGGAGACGTGCTACTCTTTGCTCAATATGTGGAAGACGAGCTAACGCATTGGACCACACCACTGTGTGTATACCAGCTTACTTGTGCGTGTGGAGCTGATTACATAGGTCGTACCATGTGTCCGCTTGTAAGACATGCTAGTGAATACTATCCAGTATAGCAAAGGGAGAATGGATAAGTTACTCTGGCACAATAACATGACAATTTTTGAAGTCAGGCCACTCAGCTCATTCTAAAAGCTCTTTCAAAATGTATTAGATTTATTGCCCATCATTACCAAACATAATCAAAACATAGGCAATATCGAGGCATCCGCACAGGAGCCGATATGCCAACAGAGACTGATCAATTCGGTCAATCAACAACGGTATAATACAAACAGTAACACTAAAACTATACCCATCGCACAAGAAGTGGCTATCGTGACTCGATGGTGTAGTGGATAACGCCCTGGTGTTTGGAGCGATCGCTGCTGAGTTTGAGTACCGGTGGGAATAGCATCACTCACTGGGAAGCAGGTATATCCAGCTGACGAGTCCGAAATAGGACGAAATTCGCATTGTCGATTCCACTGTTAGCCACTGCCCATTGTTACTATCTTTCAAAATGCCCTACAAGTTTCGATGAATGTATTCAGAGTGAGTGAGATTAAGGCATTTGGGTATAGCTAAAACAGTAGCTATCCAGAAGATCATACCAGTGCTGTATCGAAAAGCAGTATGTTCAACCTTTGTCTTTGCCATGACTATCACAAAACATTGACTGACCTGGATATTAGTGTAACTTCCTTTCGTTATTCATTATATTTCGACCCCTCTGACTAGAAACAGCTCTGGAGTAGTCCACGCACTGTAAAATATACTCATGAATCAACAATTTTAACACTAATGCTTAGGTATATTTAGAAAAGTAAGCCGAACTATCGATGATGACCTTGTTTACAGACTTATTCGAGTGATATTATAGGAGATTACCGATTACTTTTCTCTATCCCATGAGAAACGGCCTTCTCAGCAGGAATTCGAAAACCTGATTCGTTATTTCAGTAGTTACTAGTTTAACCTTTAAAATCACCTTATAAAACTAGTCACAGTTCATTTTTCAAGTCCAGAATGGGGCATGTTTAACTCTTGCACTAATGAATAAGTTATGCATATGACATGGTCAAAGACTAGGTGGTATTGTCTATCTACTAATGATTGATAATTGTCAGAAATAGAATCTACGACACGCGTTTCGTCCTTTTTAGGACTCATCAGTTGAATGTACTTACATCCTATGAATAATATTGTCCCCACTTCAACTCAAACTCGGTATCGATCGCTTCAAACGCCAAAGCGTAATCTACTACACCAATGAGTCACAAATAAGAGGAGATGCACGTCCTGGATTCCACTGCTAATCATCATTAATCATCCTTCCAGGAGCCCATACTTCAATAGAGACCGATCGAATTCAGTCTAATTAACGACAAGATAATACAAACAATAGCATGAAATTGTTCATCGTTAAGAAATATGGTTTTATTCATATATTGTCATAAAGTGAATGGAAGTTAAAGTTTTTCGTGTTTTTTTTTTCAAAACTTTATCTTCTGGTGAAGAAAAATGATTTTGTACTGTTACACTTTTCACTGTATTGATTATCTTTTTCTTTATTTTATTGTTGTAATCACGATGATGATGATGATGATGATAGGCAGTTAAGTGCTAACAGCTTCCTATTGAAGTGTCTTCTCTCTTTGCTTTTTTACCTAGGCATGTTGGTAACACTTTATCATTTTTCAGTCTTATGCAACTAGTTTGCTTTTATTGAAAGTGTAATTAGTTGATTAACCAATTAATTAATTAATTGATTTATTTATTTCGAAGTGAATAAATATTTTATCTTTAAGGTAGTGATCATCAGGAACTGAGATTAGTTAGAGAATTAACGGAAACATGGGGGGTATTGGAAAGATACACCTTAAAAGTGAAATCTTTATTTACCTCAAAATACAATACATCATATTGCTTATTAGTGTTATGGCTTAGGATGAATATCCTAAAGTTTTGATTAGAAACTGTAACCCGTGGAGTTAACTAGTCGTTAGTGAAGCGGATGGTAACTGAAGGCAATGGATGATAGTTTTACTATATCATAAATTTACACAAGTAGGGAACTGCAGACAATTGAACTCCGATTCAGTAGCTGGATGATTAACACCTTCGCCGAGAAACCTGAAGACTTTGAGTTTGATCCATGGCAATTTTGTGGGTGCCTACTGCTGAAGAAGACTTTCATACTCATGTCCAATGATTCTCAAACTCATATCACTTCATGATGACTACTACCTTGAAAATTGTTTAATGAACTGACAGTTTTTGGGGAAAACTTGAAAGAGAACTATGATTAACAAGTAGAGTGTTTCACTTTTTTCTATGATTTTCACGGAATACTTTCACGTTGGAAAAAAAACAAATATAACATTATATTACTTAGATGTTAAGAAATAAGTCTGATATCTTTTCAGGAGAGTTAGCTGATAAATATGTAAGAACAATTCAACAGACCTACAGTGATATTCCAGCTACCTGAAATCCATCACAAACCTGAACAGGATGTGAATATTGATCCTCCGATATAAGAGTAGAATTTAAGCATTATGGTAGAATGTATGATTTGCTAGATTTCGTTTCTGACACAACATATTGTCTATACCAAGTAAACTTACAACTTTAGAATATGGTTTATTTAGTTTTGATCAGAAGGAGTTGATTCTCCACTTTTCCTAAATGTTGGTAAGACTATGTCATACCTTAAATGATACAAAGCAGCAGGATGTGACTGTTTGCCGCCTAATGATTTTAAGGGAGGAGGTAGAAACCAAATGGATAGAGTAACAAAGGCGCTACCTAGTGTGTGAAAATCAGAACTACTTTCGTCAGATTGCTCTAGATTGCTGATGATTCCAGTTCACGTGAAAGGATAAAAGTCTTCATCTTGCAACTCAAAGGGTATCAGTATGACTGATATCGTGTCCAAAATCCTAGGGTCCATAGTTATGCAACACTTAATTGGAACTCCAGAAAACCGAGTAGGCCTTAAACTTGGAAGAAGATACATCGATTAGAAACATCGGTATAACTACCGGCAGTCGACAGGCCATATTTCTTCACCTGAAGGTGGCATTTGAATGTGTTGACCAGTAAATGTTGTGGCAGTGTCTGACTGTGAAAAGAATGACTAGCAAGTATATTACCCTGATCAAAGCTCTGTGCTGGAAGTCACATAACCATGTAAGGCCTTATATAGTGTTGTCAACTTAAGTGGCAACAACCAGTGGTGCTTACAAAAGATGTCACCTATCACAACTCTTTTCCACTTTTGCTACAGATATGTAATTGAATATAACCCTAGGTATCCCAGACTTCTCAGGGATTCACTTACTCTTGCGAAAGCACTTGGATGATGTGTGGATACTTAGGTGACCATATCCAGTATGCTGAAGACGCTGACGAAACGGAGAGTTTTCTGAATATCTGGCACGCAGTTGTCCCCTGTCAAATGTAAGATGATGCTTCAGGACTAGTCTGCATCAACCTTTAATTTAAGGATAAGAAATGAAGTAGTAGATTTCGTCGGACACTCCGCTTATTTGCATGCTGCGGTAAAGTGTGGCAACTTGAACTGATGAACTTGTGTACAACGTTCTACGTTGATTTATCAATCTGTCTCTATTTATTCGACTGATAAACTAATTGAAGGATGCGTCGACTTAAGGTGAATTCATGTTGGATTGCACAAGGGGGATTAGGATATACATATTATCATGGGTTATACTTATTCTGTAAGTAATCAATATCTTCGGAACTCAACTTTCAGGTAGTGACCATTGAGTTCAAAACCTGCTTCATCTATTTTGGCTTAAGCAACCAGGTAGTAACATTAGCCATCACAAAACAACTTTCATTTATAAACTAGTGCAGGAGTAGTGTATCGAATTGAAGCAAATTATTTATATTCCATTGTTAATGACCAAGCAATAGGTTTATGTTAAGCTTTCGCTTGATATGCACCATATTAGACAGTAAAATTATGGTTGGTAACAACAGTAGTAGTGAAATTGATTTACAAGAAATATATTTTTAACAATCATTTGTCTAGTTATACTTTTTTTAATCTTGAAAACATATTACAGATGTTTCAATAATTAGAACCCATTGGAAAAAAAATCATTATCCATGTAAACCTCTTTATCAGGAAAATTAAAATTATTGAAAATTTTTCCTGAATTTAATAAACATATTTGCCCATATACCAACAGAGACTGATCAATTCGGTCCAATCAACGACGGTATGATACAAAAAAACTATGCCCGTCGCACAAGAAGTGGCTATCGTGACTCGATGGTGTAGTGGATAACGCCCTGGTGTTTGAAGCGATCGCTGCTGAGTTTGAGTACCGGTGGGAATAGCATCACTCACTGGGAAGCAGGTATATCCAGCTGATGAGTCCGAAATAGGACGAAATGTGCATTGTCGATTCCACTGCTAACCACGATCCATCATTTATACTTGTCTAGCAACAGAAATAATTCATATCTACGGTGAAACATTGTCGGCAATATTTTCTGAAAAGTACTATAAAGTCAACATATTATATAGGAGAGTCATACAATTTCAACGTTTCACCGTACCGATGAAATTTTGTGAGTGTCTGTTTGTAAAAGCAATATTCGATAGAGATAATCACTTTCACACTGATTTTCACCATGTTCATAGCACAGTGCTAAACTTCAACAAAATTAGAAAAGGTGGATTATTAAATCCCAACTCTGGTAACTATAGGGTAATATGCTGTCTTCGTACAACGTGACGGTGTCTAGCTCGACTCACCACGCTGATGTCGATACATACTAGTGTCTAGACCTAAGGTAAAATAAGCAGAACCAACTGTCCAGTGTCTTATAAGCTTTTAATAACTATTTATTTGGTATCAGCAGAGGTTGATACACTATCTTACAATATATAAATGCTTCGTAAACCTCTTAGTTATATATATATATATATATAAAGGTGAAAGCTTGGACCGCGGCCGGATTCGAACCAACTACCACTGGGTTCCTGGCCTGTCGATCTACTAATTGATCTAAGAGACGGGACTGCTGACCAAATTTTTATTTCCCTTAAATCATCAAGAGTTTTACCCGACTGCTGTCTGAATTCATGACTCATAACCATCGCCCGACCGTACTGTTACTGCCTACCCAGTAAGGACTTCTAAATCACCACCCAGTATCAATACAAGTCTATCAAACCACGGTTATCTTAGATAGCTAAACTGATAAATAAATTTCTCTACTTAATAGTAAAATAAGCATACACGTTTTGACTCCATACCTCTGTTTAATCAAATTAATTCCTGAAATGATTGCTACCTAGTATACTAGCAGATGGATACCCACTTATGTTTATGGATAGGAATTTGATACTGGAAAGTATTATGGTAATACGGCAGATATTCGTCAGAAACCAAGGTCTAAATCAATAAGTAGAACTTTACTTGCTACAAATGCCCGAATCACATTCTCCTTTCATAAATCCATTCTTTCGTACATAATGGATAAGTTGGATCATTGGACCACTTCAGTGTACGTATATAATTTTACGTTTTTCTTGTGGGATCGATTATATCAGTCGTACCATGCACTGGCTTGTAAAATGCACTGGTGAACACTATCCAGTCTGACTGAAAAAGAGAGAATGAAAACACATTTTCAGCTATATAAAGGAACACTTAGTTAACTCAGAACACTTAGCTCCTTTGGATAATTCCCTCAACGTTTTGTATACATTACGACTAATCTACTCGAAGGCAGTTAGGCTAAGACATCTAGGCAAAGTTCAAACTATCATTGCTCACTCAAAAGAAGTATGTACAACCTCTTCCCTTTACCATAGTCATCGTAACAGACTGATCAATGTTACGATGAAATTTTATCTTATTCTGTTATCATTTGTTGATTTCTCTATTCTAAACGCCTGTCTATGCATTACGTAACATTTCTCTTTTATACTATGTATATTGACCGTTGATAAGAAATTGCTCTCCAATATTCAAAGATACTGGAAATTTTTGGATTAGGTAACTAAACTTTGAGAGATTTTAGGCAAGTATGCAAACTTATGTACATTAGTATTTCTATGAATTTCATCAGCATAAAACTATATTTTGTGTGTTCATTGAAAGAGCTCATTACCCCCTAATGAGTGAAGTTAATAGGTAGCGACCGAGTTTAACGAACATCCTGATAGTGTTGAACAGTCAGTCAGTAAGAACGTAAAGGCATGGAAATAACATGAAAGGTCGTTATCATTATATATTATTCATCCCTTGGGTTCTTAGTGAAATATAGGGCTTCAGTAGCACGTCTCCATTCCACTCTGTTCTCTGCAGTCTTTTGAACCTGACTCCACGACTGCCCAGAAGCATAGGGTGGGTATCTTCATCACCTCTGTCTTCTCTACATTCACTTCAACTCCCGTCTTCGCTGCCCTGCCTCCCCTGTCAACTTGTTAATATTTGCCCGCAGATCTTTGAGTTTGTGCGACATTAGACATAAGTCATTGGCGAAATCCAAATCTTGTAGGATCTTTTCCCCGATCCAGCGTATCCCCCTCTTCTCGCTCCTCACTGTTTGCTGCATGATCTAGTAGACCACAATCAGGAAGATCATCGGTGATAGTAGGCAGCCTTCTCTTACTTCTGTCTTCACTTCACTTCAAAAACATCACTGAGCTTCCCATTGTGAATCAATTGACATGTGGCATCTTCATATAGTTGTTGAATGAGGTTGATAAAGATTTGTGGCACTAAAACCGTAGTGTTGAAGCAGCTTCCCACCAAATTACTTCTTTGTCGACGCTATCGAAGGTCTTTTCAAAGTCGATGAAGTTGAGGTGAGGTAGAGAGTTGACTGCCATTCTATACTCTGTTCTATGATGATGCGTAGTGTAGCGTTGCAATATGATTCGCACATGATTTGTACTTCCTGAATTCAGCTAGGCTGTTCCGGTGGTAATTTTGAATCCAGCGCATTGTTCAGTCTCACCAGGATGATGCAGCTTAATATTTTGATTGGGGTGGACAGGGACAGAAGCATGATTCCGTGCCAATTCTACTATTATCATAGAACCTAATGTTGATAATAAAATGCATGTCATATACAACGTACTATCATAAACCGACAAGAATGTTTCGATTGAGATGGAAGGCAACAAATATTTAGGTTGACCGAGATTGATAAAGTTTTGAAGACTACCTAAAAGTTAAGTATTTACACAGTGGTAGGGATGGACATTCTAGAGAATATATACATATATATATATATATATATATATATATATATAAGTAGAGAAGTGTTATGTAAAATCCTTTTCTTGAATTGGTAAAGATGATATCATGGTTAACTAAGCGTAATAATAGGTCAACAATTTTTCATTATATTGAGCTATAAGATAGATACAACCCGAAAACTGAGAGTAGGTTTTGAAATAGACGGTGAAATAAAGTAAAGAAAAGAAAAGCTGAGATAAAAATTACCAAGGTAATCCACGAGTGGCAACAGTAACTACGTGAATAAATAGATCAGGTTCTAGTCTTTAAATTCCAGCTGCTTCAGAAAATAGCAAAAGTATAGGCTTCCGTTGTTAAATTGATGACTTTGAAGAACTTTAATATGTTTAGTATCAATCAAACACCGGGTGATTGCACTATTTAAAACCCTGTAGAGTCTTACAACACAAATTCTTTGGGATATCAATTTTCAGGTTCGTAGAAATTTATTGATTTATGGTTGGTGTTTATCATGTAGTAATATCAGTTGGAGAAATATTAGAGATCTGGAAGCATTGAACAGGTGTTTAGTTTCTAGGTCCGATCCCTGGTGAGGTTATGGGTGCATACTGTCGATGAGTCCTAGACTAGGACGAAACAGCTCTCCAGTGCTCCCAGATTTCCAATGTTTTTTCAACTGATGTCATTCCATGGCGAATTCTAACCTAAAATCAATAAATAAGCACCCACAAAACTCCAGATAGAATTAATCTAGCGCTTATTGGTCAGTAGCTTCTAGAGATGATTCCTGAAGTTTCTGTGAGAAGTCGTGACCAGTGGAGTCAACTAAGTCGAACATCAGGACAGTTACCTAACGACGGCATTGGATAAAGGTCACGCTATATCACTGGATCACTGGATTCCCACCCAATGCATCAATGGTAACGTGCTAGCGTGGAACCTGAAGTTCCTAGATTCGATCCCTGACGGGGTCATGAGTGCGCACTGTGGTTGTCCAATGCTCCCAGGTTCCCAATGATTCTTCAAGATATGTTCATAAATATGGATAAGAACTCCTTTCTTTATTTTTCCAATGTATATGCTTAGCCACATACATGTGGATTATTAGATACAGTTGGAGGTAATAAAAGTTAGAAATTTGTCCACTTTGGATTAACTCAGTGAGCATTCAATCTAATATGCAAAGACTAAATTGGTGGCTGGATAGGCTTTTTTAAAATTCAGTACTCAGTGTATGATTCATTCATATAAAACTTCATCCCCTTTGAAGACAAGGTGTAAGGTAGATGAGCTTCTTATCAATTGTGCTGCACTTGGTTCTCTTCACTTCTATCCCACCGTAATTATCAATGAACTTATGTGGATAACTATTTTCGCTCAGACAACGTCTAATAACAGATGTAACAAACGGTGACAAAGTTCCATTGTGAAAATTTTTTTTTTAAATGTTAAACGGTACACCTGAATAAGTAGCTGTTACCAGCTTTGAAATAGTGGAGAATATTTGTAGCTCAGATGGATGGTCTCGGTTGTATTGTGGTTCTCTGAGCTGGGTTGTTCAATCATGAAGCTTTCATCGTCTTTCTAGACGACATCATCAACACTAACTTTAGTATGGAGTGAGCTGTCAATATCTCTCTGTCAGTAATTTAGTAGCTTGCCTTGACGAAGCGGTCTGTGATTGGTTGTTTCCTTCGATTGTTGTGCCATTGACCGACTGTATAGATTTTCCTGTTGACTGTCCCTCTGCTTTACCTCTGACCTTTCTGTCGTTTATCATCTTTCTTATTGGTTGATAGATTGGGTCTATGTCTATACATCTGTTGATTGCTGACTGACCTGAATGCCAAGCTTCTAGGAATTCTCTGATATTCTTTGTGTTTCCTCCCTCCTTCCAACATTTCTACATTGTCGAAATTGAATTCATGTCCATAATTGTTATCCACATGCATTGAAATGAGTGATGAAATGTCGTGGTGTTTAATAGCCAATTGGTGTTCATGTAGACGAAGTCGAAGAGGGCGACCACTTTGTCCAATATAGTGTTGACTGCAGCTATTGCAGTTGATTTTCAAAATGATGTTTGGTTTGTCTTCTTTGGTTGTTGCATCCTTTGGTCCGCATAATAGTGTTTGGAGGGAATTTGTTGGTTTATGAGCTACACTAATTCCAAGCGGTTTCAGTAATCTTGTCGTGATTTCTGATATATTCTTTATGTATGGTTACTAGCTTTCCTATGCTGCTTAACAGTCATATTTCTTCTACATTGAGTGGACTTTCTGCATTCTTATAAGTTCATTGTCTGAAGAATACTGAAAAATGGTGTTAATATGGAGTTTCATGCAGTTAGTTGCTAGTGCTGTTTCGCATAGTTCAGTTTCATTTGATTGGTTGTTCAAAGTCATTGTTGCGTACGTTGAATTCAATCGTTATTATACAACTTCATACTAGCTGTCGTTCATTGGTCTAGGTAATTACCTTTCAACTGATGGATTACGGGTTCGAACACCGCTCTTTCTACCAAGGTCTGGGCAGTCAGATGATATCATTTGTAGTTAAGCAATATGTGTTGCTCTCCCTCGACTCTATAAGCGTGCACAAGGTTGCTGAGTGAATTTCTCTTACTATTCCTTCTCAATTCATGCGATTGTGTTCTGAAAATTCACATTGTGCTATCATTAAAATTAAAGTTTACTACTGTAGTCTATTTATTGGCTAACAGGGGAATCCAGGACTCACGTTTCGTCCTATTTGTGACTCGCTCAGTAAGTAACCCAGTACCTATCACCGTATATGCTAAAACGTGATCCACTTGGCTACTGGTAAACGGGAGTTGCCAACTATGCAATAAAGTTTATCATGTTGATATCATTTTCGGTGATAATGTTTATTGTAATCTGATAGATTTTTAGAATCCGAAAAAGTTGGAAATTCATTTACTAAATATGAATAATCATTTTGTGCAATAAATTAATAATAATTTAATTTACGATATAGCACAACCACCACCTAATGTCATCGTTGAGCAACTGTCCTCACGACCATCAGGCTTTGACTTTACCGGTCACGAATTTTCATTGGAACTTCGGGAATACCTCTCGACGCTAGTCACCAATGTGCATCAGTTCAGTTGGATTTTTGAGGGAGTTGTGGAGATTTGGAAATATTTCAAGTTGTTGAGGAGTCGCATACTAGGGCGAAATAGCTGTCCAATGCTTCCAGGTTTTGCTTTGTTCCTCCAAATCATGACAGTTAACGATGAATAACAACTTGAAATATTTCCAAATCTCCACAACTTCCCCAAAAATTCAATAATTTAATTTAGTTTATATACACGGGTATACATACACATTTCTAGTGTTACATGTAAATAATATTGAGGCTTAAGAAGAAACGCTCGCAAAAAAAGATCAATATTTGTTGTGTACACTAAACCATTTTTCGTCATATGAAATTTTTCAGCCTTATTAGTGAAATTTGTAAGTCGTATTAAAGTGGGACTAAAATTCTAAATCTCTTTACAGAACAGAAAATCAGTTAGAATTCGCATATTCACTCATCTTTAACTCAATACTCTACTCTTAATTTATGCATTACTCACACAAATGATCCTATAACATGCGACCAATACTTCAAAAACAACAGTGGTTGAACACTTTAACCTTTTTCATGTTCTTCTTCATCTTAAGTAACCATGTTTACCAGAGATGGAGTAGGAACTTTATTGGTTTACACCGACTCCTAACATAAGGATAGGGAGTGGATTGGTAGTGTGTTGACCACTTCACTTACATGGGAAACTGTATAAGCTTAAGTGAGTTGGCTACTGACGGTATCTCTCAGCTTGTACACAGAAAGTTCGGTTAGCTTTTACCAATAGTCATCATTTCTTGCACCCGCTGACGATATATCTGATCACCTGTTAAAGGACAAGTATTCTGCGCTACAGTTCACCTTGTGATATTATACGAGTGTGAGATATGCCGATGAAAGTAGAGATATGAAGAGATCCTAGGCTTATAATCACAGGTGTCTTTGTAGCAGTTCTTGGATCTGATTGAATCACGATGTTAGCAATCTTGACGTTAGGCGAAGATTACTAAGTAAGGCACTCAATGAGGTCGTTCATCTAAACCATACATAGTATGGAATACTTGTTTGGGGTCCTCAAAATGTTAGCTACAGACCCCCTGTGGTTGGGTTGAAAATCGATCACAATGGTGCCTTCTGTAGTTTGACCATTTCCACTAACCTCAATTCTCAATATCTTTTTTCTGACTTACACTTTTATTTAGCTTCACATGACTTTTTTTTCTACTGAGGTTTTCTTTTCATGCTACTTTGAAATGTGGCAGCTTGAACAGGTGCACTTCTTTACGCGATTATCCGTTGATTTTGTCTTTCTGGATTTAATTTCATTGAAAAAGCAACTGACATGGTGGTTGGGCTTGCCTATCACAATGACCCAACGAGCTATGCTGGTGGAACGCTTGTTCTCTCGAGGTCCTACCATACCACAAAGGTCTGTTGGATAGTGGTTAGACAAGAAGCAGTTACCGTTATAGTGTAAATTGCTACACTATGATGGGGTCTGAGGGCGAAGTCGTACTGCTGCTAGCTGGATGGGGTGTGACAGCAGTAAGGTGTTTCTCTTGCATGACCAGCAGTGCCATGCCGATGCTGTCTTCTCAGTGGAAGGGGGGTTAGAAAAGGTCGGCACTAAAAATAACAGACTCCACCATACCCCACGGTCTGCCGGGTCGACGGTGTTGGTTCATTTATCGTTTGTTCTCGACCATCCTGCCCCAAAAATGCAAAAGTTCGAAGTTATCATACACACAAGGCTGCGTGTGACAGACCTCAAGCAGATGTTCGACGTGCTCTGTGGTCGCATAATTCTCTTTCAGGTACATTAAGAAGAAATAGCCTTCCACGGTGTGGGCAACCGGGAAGTGTCAACCACACTCACAACTCTATCAGCGCTCAAGTTTCCTCTGACTGCTATCCACCTCCCCCATCATTACCTTCTAATCTTCCTTCACGTCTCTCAGCTAACGATACTACATCATCTTCAATTTCTCCTACCTCTGCAGCCTTTGACAAAGATCTTAGTCCACAATACAGCATCCTTAGTCTCCTTAAATACACTCCAAATTACACACCGCAGCCTTCAATGTCCGCACCTTCCGTCAAATTGGTCAACAGGCTTCTTTGCCAAAAACTCTAGCAACTCAAGGCATGGATTTGTGCTGTGTTTGTTAGACACACATTCAGGATCCAAGTTTGGTTATTCAACTGACCTCTCCGACCAATCTGGTGAATCCTCAAAATTCACCCTTCGAGTTTCTGAAGATTCAATAGCTAGCTCTCGCAGTCTTGCGGGTGTAGGCATAGCATTAAGCGCTAGGGCAGAAAACTCACTACTAGACTGGATCCCAGTTGGTTGTCACCTCTGCGATGCCCGGCTGAACGGTACAGTGTTAGCTAAAAAAAATAGTGAGACTCGCCGTTGTCTCTTTGTAATCTCTGCTTACGCAACCACTGACTGCAGCTCGGATGAAGTGAAGGACGAGTTCTACCGTAAACTGTCTAGCCTCCTCTCCAAATCCAAACGTTCGGACATGGTGGTTGTTGCAGGCAACTTCAATGCACAGGTGGGTAGACTGAGAGAGGCAGAAAGGCACTTAGGTGGCACTTCCGGAGTCACGGCTGAACAAACAGATAACAGTGATCCCCTACTACAACTGTGCTCAGATGACCGCCTATTTTTAGCCAGCACAAATTTCAGACATGAAGAAAGACATTGTTTACCGACCTCAACTCAGCGATGGACACAGATAGACCACGTTGCTATCACTCATCGCTGGATAGGATCGGTGGAAAACTGTCCCCCCTTCTAGAGCACGTGTTTGAATAGCGACCACACTTTGATCTGAGCGTGTATATGCCTGTGTCTCAATGGACGTAAGAAAAATTTGGCAACGAAACCACTACGAGTGCTGTTGGTCAACGAAAACACCAAAGCTGTGTTCAGTGAGAAGTTGACTAGTCAGTTATCGCAACAGAAGACTATCACTCATCCAGAAGAAACTTGGTGCCATCTCGAGTCTGCTGTGAAAGCAGCACTGAAGACCGTAACCGACTCCGAAATAGTGGCTAAAAAGAGCCAGTGAATATCAACAGCTTCTTCCGAACTAATGGATGCACATGAACGCATCTCTGCAGGCTCTGAGTACAATGAAGAGCAAGCGCAACTTAAAAGTAGATTGAGAAAACGTCTACGCAACGATCGCAAACATTGGTGGGCAGCGAAGGCTGAGATAGAAAAGGCGGTGATGATCGGCAATAGTAGACAGTTATTTAGAATTAATAAGGAGACTGGGGGGAAAAAGTCAACAACAGTTGGTGAGGCTATAGTGGAGAAGGATGGATCTGCGATTCACTAGAAGGGAAGATGACTGGGACGACGGGCAGAACACTTCGAGGAGCAGTTTAACTGGCCTCCAGCCACCACTGCATTGCCCAGTATCCAGTAAAATCCTGAACTGAATTTCGTTAGACCTAGAATATGCAGATGACGTAGTCCTGTTAGGTGAAGACACTGACAACATGCAGAGTCTTCTGAACACTTTGAGTGGCAATTTGAGAATGCTTGGGATGCGTTTCTCATCACCTAAATGCATATTTTCGCCCAACGATTGGTCTTCAACAGTGCCACGGCTAACAATAGAGAGTGTAGTGATAGAGTGTGTCGACCACTTCACTTACCTGGGAAGTAAGATCAGCCCTGATGGCTCAGTGACTGATGAAGTGTCTACACGAATACAACAAGTTCGATTGGCTTTCGCCTACTTACGTCACTTACAGCACCGCCGTGATATCCGATTGTCTATTAAGGGTCACGTGTACTGCACAGCAGTGCACTCTGTTGTACTGTATGGCTGTGAAACATGGCCACTGAAGGTGGAAAACATGAGGAGGCTTCAGGTGTTTGACCACCGTTGCCTTCGTATTATAGTATAGGCCGTATTCTGTGGTGTCACCACGTGAGTAATGCAGAAGGGAAGTGTAGAGTTTTAGGGAGAAGAGGTAAGTCAGTTGACGAGGTTATGAACCTTCATCGACTGAGATGGCTGGTTGGGATACGTATTACGTATGCCTACTCGACGATTGCCCCGTCGCACAATGTTGACCGAAGTAGGTTCCGGCTCGAGGTGTCATCAGTGTATGAAGTCTTTGACTGTTGGTTTTAGCCATGTGGGTTGATCTAGGCTAGGTGGTTGGGGTCCGGGAGACAAGAGGAACCAGTGACTGGAGACTGATTCTAGATGATATTGCTCAGAAAAGATGTTAGTGGCGCAGATGTGCACATACATTATCCTCATCGTAACGACGCTAGATCGAATCTCACCATTTTCTCATTCTTCCTTTCTCTCCTTTCGTACTTTATATTTCTCTTGATTGAAATTTCTTATCTTCATCCTGTACTTCACTGCCTTTTCACTTGATGTACTGATGTGAGCTGTGTCAACATGAACCGTTACGCAGTAATGCCTGGTCCTATACTGATATTAATGATGATGATGAAAAGCGTCTTCCGCTAGGAACTAAAACCTTAAAAATTCACTTTTCTACTTTAATGGGATTTCATAGTTTTGTTTTTTGTTAACCATTTACTCACTTATCAGCATATTTAGTTTAAGTTGATCAAATTTTGATCCTGATAGCCAACCATTGGTGAATTCTGACTTGAATTTATGAAAATTAGAGTTTACAATGTCCACCCCAAGTAAAATATTAAGCCGCATCATCCTGGAGAGGCTTAAAGATGCACTGGATTCAAAACTACGACCGGAACAGGCAGGCTTCAGGAAGTACAAATCATGTGCCGACCAAATTGCAACGCTTCGCATCATCATAGAACAGAGCATAGAATGGCAATCAGCTCTCTGCCTCAACTTCATCGACTTTGAGAAGGCCTTTGACAGCGTCGACCGAGAAGTAATTTGGAAACTGCTTCAATACTACGGAGTACCGCAAACTTTTATCCGCCTCATTCAACAACTATATGAAGATGCCACATGCCAAGTAATTCACAATGGGAAGCTCAGTGATGCTTTTGAAGTGAAGACAGGAGTGAAACAAGGTTGCCTACTATCCCCCATGATATTCCTTATTGTGGTGGACTGGATCATGCAGCAAACAGTGGGGAGCGAGAAGAGGGGGATACGCTGGACGACGGAAAAGAACCTAGAAGACTTGGATTTCACCGATGACTTGTGCTTAATGTCACATAAACTTGAAGATCTGCAGGCAAAACTAACAAGTTTATAGAAGAGGCAGCGAAGACGGGACTTCAGGTGAATATAGAGAAGACAGAGGTGATGAAGATACCGCACCACCAACAACAACAACAAACTCCAGTCACCATCAACGGGAGAAACTTAAAGGAAGTAACCTCGTTCACTTATCTAGGAAGCACTTTTTCAACTACAGGCGGCACAGACGAGGATGTCAAAGTGAGAATCGGAAAAGCAAGACAGGTGTTCATTAGCCTGAAACCAGTGTGGAGATCTGCTTCACTGCACTCAGCATGTGGAACAAGATACGGATTTCCAACACCAACGTCAAGTCAGTGCTCTTGTATGGTTCAGAGACTTGGCGCGTCACGAAAGGGATTTCCAACAAACTACAGACATTCATCAATAACTGCTTACGCTCGCTACTGAAGATCAGATGGCCAGAAAGAATAAGTAACAAGGAACTCTGGGAACGAACCAACCAAGAACCTATCACGCAACAAATATGCAGGAGGAAGTGGAGATGGATTGGCCATGCACTTAGAAGGCCGACTGAGGACATCACGCGTCAGGCTTTCGAGTGGAATCCCCATGGGAAGCGACGAGTTGGATGTCCGAGGTGAGGGTGACATGGAGGAGGTCGTGCGAGGAGGAAATGAGAGGTTGTGGGCTGTCGTGGAACCAGGTTCAAAAGATCTCAGAGAACAGAGTGGAGTGGAGACGTGCTACTGAAGCCCTATGTTCCACTAGGAACCCAAGGGACTAATAATAATGATAATAATAATAAGAGTTTACAATAGCCGAACATCTATTACCTTATTAGGAGGAGGATATTATCAGCTTACATCTGAAATGAAATGGTTACGTTTCACAATTTATGCAAAAAAAGCAATTCTGTTTTCCCTTTTTTTTGTTTACTGGAAGTTCTACTCTGTAGTTGGTCGCAATTGTATCAATTTCATCCCTTTTTTTTTCGTCTTTTCGATGAGAAATGTAAGTAGTATCTAGCAACATTCTACTGTAAACTTGATTGTCAATTGAACTTTAGTTTATGAAGACATTAATTTGTTGTTCAATTATCGAAATACTTGAATATAAATAATATCTTTATGAGTCTGAGCTTGTTTGAAATGGTTATACTTTATGTTTCTGCTAATATGTTAGTTTTATAAGGACATTAAACTTGTAAATATTTTCTGGTGTTTTTTGTGGTGAGAATAAATGAGAACAATGAATATCTTATTGTTTAATTTTCTAGTTTTTTTTTATAATTTCAATTATATTTTCAGGTATAGATTAATACCATCTCGTTTTCATAGACATTTAACACGATGTTGTTATTCTAGAAGACGACCAATTGGAAGAGATTCAATCAAATTATCACCATGTGATAGTGTTGGTCAAATTCAATTCTCTAATTCATGCTTAGATGGTTGCAATTCTTCTAAACTCCTTTCAACATTAAAAAATGAGGCGATCACTGAAAATGTAGTAAGTTAATAATGGAGTTAACTGTAATGTACTATTCAATATTTGCCTGTTCATTATTATTATTATTTTTCCCTTGGTTTCCTAGTGAAACATAGCGATTCAGTAGCACTCCTCCATTCCACTCCCTTCTCTGCAGTCTTTTCAAGCTCATACCATGACTGCCAACAAGCACACTTTTATTCCTCATACAATCTCCTCCATGTCACCCTCACCTTGGACGCCCAACTCGTCGTTTCCCCCCTTCAGGTTCCACTCGAACAACTGGCATGGCACGTGATGTCCCCAATCGGCCTTCTCAGTACATGCCCAGTCGATCTCCACTTCCTTCCTCTGCATATTAGTTGAGCGATAGGTTCTTCCTTCATTGGTTCGTTACCCAGCTCGAGTGGGTTCCTTGTTGCTTATTCTCATTATTCTGCCCATCTGAGCTTCAGTAACGAGCCAGTGTAGGAAACAGTTGTTGATGAATATCTGTAGTTTGTTGGAGATGCTTTTCGTGACGCACCGCCAACTCTTCGAACCATCACATAGAATCACTGACTTGACTGAATTAGTGTTGAAAATGCGGATGTTGTTCACACTTTATGCTGAGTGCAGTGAAGCATATCTCCACACTGGTTTCAGGTTAATGAATACATGTCTTGCTGTCTTTTCCGATCCTGACTGGATTTGACGTTCTCGTCTGTGCTTGTGCTGCTACCTGTAGTTGAAACGATGCTGCCTAGGTAGGTGAAAGAGGCTACTTGCATTAAGTTTCTCCTGTTGATGGTGATTGGTGGTTGTTGTCATCGCTGTTGTTGATTGGATAGAAATGGAATAATGCGTAATAATTATTAACTTCACTCGATATGCAGTAATTACGTAATGATAAGTCGAAAAAAATTGAGTAAAGGGTCTATAAAACACTTTTTAGCTAAGCTATACAATGAAATGATACTATAAGCAAAGTGAATTTCAATTAAAGTGCTTTTTATCCATCTATAATAGCAAAATTTGAAAAATACCAGTAATGTTGAAGCATCTGATATATTATCTAAAGTGTTTGTTTTTTTTGATTACAAAATTGAAATAAATCCATACAAATGTAAAGATGGAGAAAAGATGACTGCAGTTGGGTAATGTTTCTGTTTTCCCATGAACTTATTCTTATCAGCTGTATACCGTGTAAATATATAGTAGAAAAGAGAGAACACTACAGAGTAATTTTCGGTCAATGGTAAAAATAAATTTCATTAAAAAAAAAAAAGGGAAAATTTTGTAATAATTATATCCTTATCATAATATTTTATTCTGATTCATCTCGCATGGCTTGGTCACAAGTTGAAATCAGGGAAGTCGTAGAACCAATAAAATGTTTCTGTGGTTTGTATTTCCCTTTATTTGACCCATTATAATAAATGCCTATAGGCAAAAAAAATTGTGTTTATTTGTATTTTTCTCGCATATGATATTATCATGTTACCAGATCTTTATATCTATCTATCTTTTTCGATCACTGACCGTAACATTCACATTGATAAATACAATCATCTATCTTTTTCTTAGTATTCCATACCATTTAATCAGTTCAACTCTGTAAGTATGTCAGTATGTCTCATAACTGGTTATTGCCAGTATATTTTAATTCATTCCTTTAACGTGTACAATGTCTATTTGCCTACTTGTTCTCACTGAAATATATATATACATATAACAGTGAGGAGCGAGAAGAGGGGGATACGCTGAACCAATGAAAAGATCCTACAAGATTTGGATTTCACCGATGACTTGTGTCACACAAACTTGAAGATCTATAGACGAGCACCAGCAAGTTGACAGAAGAGGCAAGGCAGCGAAGACGGGACTTCAAGTAAACGTAGAAAAGACAGAGGTGATGATGATACCCAACCAATGCCACCAACAACGACAGCCAGCCCCAATCGCCATCAGTGGGAGAAACTTAATGCAAGTAGTCTCTTTCATCTATCTAAGCAGCATCGTTTCAACTACAGGTAACGGCACAAGCACAGACGAGAACGTCAAATCCAGTCAGGATCGGAAAGACAGCAAGACACGCATTCATTAACCTGAAACCAGTGTGGAGATATGCTTCACTGCACTCAGCATAAAGTGTGAACAACATCCGCATTTTCAACACTAATTCAGTCAAGTCAGTGATTCTATGTGATGGTTCGAAGAGTTGGCGGTGCGTCACGAAAAGCATTTCCAACAAACTACAGATATTCATCAACAACTGTTTCCTACACTGGCTCGTTACTGAAGCTCAGATGGGCAGAATAATGAGAATAAGCAACAAGGAACCCACTGGAGCTGGGTAACGAACTAACGAAGGAAGAACCTATCGCTCAACTAATATGCAGAGGAAGGAAGTGGAGATCGACTGGGCATGTACTGAGAAGGCCGATTGGGGACATCACGTGCCATGCCAGTTGTTCGAGTGGAACCTGAAGGGGGGAAACGACGAGTTGGGCGTCCAAGGTGAGGGTGACATGGAGGAGATTGTGTGAGGAAGAAATGTGAGCTTGTTGGTAGTCATGATAGCAGCTTGAAAAGACTGCAGAGAAGGGAGTGGAATGGAGGAGTGCTACTGAAGCGCTATGTTTCACTAGGAATCCAAGGGACAAATTATATATATATATATATATATATATATATATATATATATATATATATATATATATATATATATGCAGTATCGAAGTTTGGAGGTTTACTGAACATTTCCCACATGTACATCGCTTCTTGTCGATTGTTGGTTAACTCGACACTAAATTATCAGATGAAGATGTTTCTAATAAATTACGATCTGTTCATGTAATATAATCAGTTTTTTGTTTAAAAAATTATTTAATTCAAATTTCATTAAATTTAACACGTAAGACTACTGGTGATAAATATACTACTTTCTAGTAACTAGTCAATGTGTCTGTGGCAGTCTTACAGGAGGTGATTTCCGTTGTGATTAGCTTAGTATTAACATTGCTAACTGCAACACTGGGTGACACAGGTTTGAATATCACGGAGGGGATATCGGTTCCCTCAAGGTTGAAGCTAAGCCTTGCTGACTAGTGTCAAATGGCATAAAACCTTGGTCAAGCGGTCTTTCTTTTAACTACCTCTAAGTATTGGAGTTACTTCATTATGGCTGTTATTTCAATCGATATTGTATGTTTTTCATCCCATAGATTAACTGATATCGATGAAGTTTTTTTTCCAAATTTGTGTATTTTATCTCTTTATGGCCTGATCTTTTGTTGATGTATGTTGTTCATTCAGTCTTGTTTTCAACAAACTTGAGGTTTGGCCTACATAGTATAACACGGACTCTACACACAGCATCTTATTACAGTATATCATTCTTGTCTGATAATTCTTAACGAGAACCATGAGGTGGTCTAATTTCGTTTTTTTAGGAGATTCATCGGTCTAAGTGCCGTGGGAATACTAGTCGTTTTACGGTTTCTTCTAATTACCCCATATGTACCTCTTCTCTGTATGTTGAGACTACTGTCATTTTCTAGTTATCTTTCTTATTTACTTCTGTTGTTAACTTTTGTTTCGTCTTCTTGATGCTTATGGATTGTTATGGATAATGATTCTTAAATAATATGTTGAATAACTTTCAAGGTGACTTTCCTCATACACGAAGATTAGTTGTAGAGTCATTGAAAACTTGGCAGTTTCGTCCTAGAATACTACTCATCAACAGTGTTCACTCAGTCGTCCCAAGTTTTCAGTGGTTTTCTAACCGATATCAGTTAGTGCTGAATACTTACCCTGAAGTTTATTTATCGTAGGGTTAAGATAAAAAATTCTTTCGACATTACAAAATGTCTGTTTCCAGTTTTCCAGGAGGAACTTTATTTTTTTCCTATGAAATATAATGGGATATTATCATTTTCTTCGTTAAACAAGTATACTCCAATTTCATCTCAGTTTTACAGACAAAAATCGATTACTTTTATCTGCTTGTTTCACTGATGCTGAGTTGGAAGACCTAAATTTGAATACGATCGTGGGAAATGATACACTAACTGGTTGTTTTATGCAAATGGCATACAATAAACTTGTGTATTTCTCCCAAGGAAGATAATATTGTTAATTGTACAGGTTAAAGGTATCTCTTCACACTAAATCTTCCTTTGAAGATATACTAACCTATAGTCTTCATATTTGCCTTCAATAGATCTTTATTCAGTTTTCACTTATTTGTACTTAGAACAGTATAATGAACAGTTGTACTGGAAATATAGGTTTTTGAAACAACAGAAAATCACAGGTTTTATTATGACGACTACACTTATAGCATATTATATTATTATTCATTAATACCTTTGGTTCCTAATGGAACATAGGGCTTCACTAGCACGTCTCCAGTGCACTCTCTTCTCTGCAAACTTTTGAACCTGCCTCCACGACAGTCCACAAGCTCGCATTTCTTCCTCATAAGATCTCCTCCATGTCACCCTCACCTCAGACGCCCAACTCGTCGTTTCCCATGCGGGTTCCACTTGATGGCCTGGTCTGGCGCGTGATGTCCCCAGTCGGCCTTCTCAGTGTATGCCCAATCCAATCTATCTCCACTCCCTTCCAGTGCATATTTGTTCAGCGATAGGTTCTTGCTTTGTTGGTTCGTTCCCAGAGTTTCTTCTTGCTTATTCTTTCCGGCATTCTGACCTTCAGTATCGAGACAGAGTAGGCAGTTGTTGATGAATGTCTGTAGTTTGTTTGAAATCCCTTTCGTAACGCGCCAAGTCTCTGAACCATACAGAAGCACTGACTTGACTGAATTGGTGCTGAAAATCCGGATTTTGTTCCAAATACTGAGTACAGAAGATCTCCAAACTGGTTTCAGGTTAACGAACGCCTGTCTTGGTGTCTTTTCTATCCTGGCTGCTTTGACGTCTTCGTCTGTGCCACCTGTAGTTAAAACAGTGCTGCCTAGATAGGTGTAGGTGAAAGAGTCTACTTCCTCAAGGTTTCTCCCGTTGATGGTGATTGGAGCTTGTTGTTGTTGTTGGTGGTGGTGGTGGTGGTGTTGGTCGGTTATCATCATCACCTCTGTCTTTTCTACGTTTATTTGAAGTCCCGTCTCCGCTGCCCTGCCTCTTCTATCAACTTGTTGGTTTTCGTCTGTAGATCTTCAAGTTTGTATGACATTAGACACAAGTCATCGGCGAAATCCAAATCTTGTAGGATCTTTTCATCGGTCCAGTGTATCCCCTACTTTTCGCTTCTCACTGTTTGTTACATGATCCAGTCCACTACAATGAGGAATATCATGGTTGATAGTAGACAGCTTTGTTTTACTCTTATCTTCACTTCGAGGGCATCACTGAGCTTCCCATTATCAATTACTTGGCATGTGGTGCTTTCATATAGTTGTTGAATGAGATTGATAAAAGTTACTGTGACTTGGTAAGCCAATGGACAACTCTTTAGTGTCTGAAACGATGAGCAATTGGTTCAAGTTCCAGTGGGAATAAAATTACTCACTCACTAGTGGGGTAAGTAGATCCAGCTGAGAAGTTCCAAACTGGACAAAATGCACTTTCTGATTTCAACTGTTAGTCACTATCTATTTTGACCATCAAAATGTTTTTTGCGGACAGATATATAGAGAGATAAAAACAACGTCTCACATGAGTGTATAGGTTTATGTTACCACACTTCATAGTTTGTACACAAAGAACAAGTAGACAGTTAGGGGGTGATATCAAAATAGACAAAGTTGTGTGAGAGTATGAACAATCTCAAGAAAACAGTTAGCGTGTGTAGATGTTAAGGAAGGAATATATCTTCGCATGTCATCTACAGTCATCAATCATTCATTCTTCTCTTTTTGTTAGTCTACATCTCTCTACAAGTGTCAGACTAACAATTTGAGACTTCACTGATTGATATCAAGTTTTATTCTAGTCACCCTGAAACCTTTTCCAGCCTAATCCAACTTCCCCTTGGTATTATACATGGAGATAGGTTGTGTATTTACCACCCGTTAATATACTCATTGGTTGAAATCAATATCCCTTTTTATTGTATAGTAAGTATAAAAAATATGATCTAGTTGATTAATTTCCATGATTTTTGCTTAAAGTACACATATTCAATTCAAGTTCACTGATGTCTATATGGAATAGAGAATTTTAATATGTAAATATGTGAGTGTATGCGAATGTTTACTAGAAAGAAGATATGAGAATATTTTATTATGAAGGGATATATATAAATTACTGCCTAATCCCTTATTGATCAAACTCGTAATTCATGAAATCACCGAAGTACTCATCTGTAAGCAGTTGTAATGAGTTATAACTACTTACTGATATACTTGTAAATTCTGCGTTGTTTTTTGGATCAAATTGTTCGACCTCTACTGGTATATGAGTTCCTATGCGAATTCTTCTATATTGCCTGAATGATAATTATGATAATTTGTTTCGTTGCGGCTATTAGAGGAATCCAAGATGCGCGTTTCATCCTATATGGGACTCGTCAGCTGCATGTACATGCACCCCAGTATGGAGTGCTGGCCACAACTGATAAATCATTTAAAAAAACATTTGGTAGATCAGTTTTGATACTTAGCAGAACTGTAGTATATTGGTCTAGACACTCGCCTTCCAACGGATAGGTCACAGAGCATAACTTTACTTCACCTAACGAGTTCTGAGCAACCAAGTTATATCATTTTGCCATTACACAACAGGTACGACTCATTGTTTACTGCACCAGTGTCCACATAGGTTCTCAATTGATTTCAACTTTCGATTGACTAATTAATTGGAAGAATATTTTGGCGTATTTTGAATTTGTTAAAGTGGTCAGATAAGGAGAAGCATGACAGTGCCTTAACTTATAAGTTTAGTAAGTTCACTATATTTCATTCTTCTAAGTAAAGTGTTATCAATGGCTAGAAAAATCACCTTGTAATTGCTGACGAATAGAGAGAAAACTCAAAGAAGCGTTTCCATGATTTGGTATGTTGATTAACACTACATGTCATATCAAAGGAAGGTATGAGAAAGTCACTTCAGAAGTATATTTATAACGTACCACGTATACTAAGAATATGGTGACCAACTAAAATATGAAATCAGCCTATAGAGTATTTATCTATTGGTCTAAGTAGTGTGAGGAAGTTTATTCTTCTCGGTCGCGTCCTGCATGACAATCGAAATCGATGGTTTACAAGACTGTGGAGGATATGTCTCAACTTGTAAGAATGTATCATATTAGTTCGATAGTTATCGAATACTCACCTTCATTTAGTGTGGGGAACAGGTAAAGGGTAATGATATTTCACCAAGGAAGCATTAGGACCTGTTGAAAAATAAGCACCTAGTCCGGTAGAGCCAGCAGCTTTTTTTTGGTGACGACTAAAGTGGCCAAAGAAGAATAGGATACTGTGGTAATAACACTGTTTTTGTATTCGTTTCAGTTCTGACTCAGACAGAAGTAACGATGTACATTTAGTTTTGTGCATAGGATCACTTTGATTGTGATGTGGTGACCTAGGCCATCTGCATACTCAGCAATAATATCGGCAGGATTCGTCTGGACATCTAATCGTGTTACTATTTTACTACATACTGCTTTCAACAAAAAGTCAGGAAGTTTCAAATTCCCGAACCAATGGAGATCCAACATGTTGAGGTAAGCTTGTGATATAATGGATAAAGTCATAAGTAAAAGTTCTATGTGAAATCCAGCAGTATTTGATCTGTCCCAGATACACAGAAACGTCTACTACCCTTGTCATTACAAAGACGGAGAGGAAATTAGAAGTATATAAGCTGTCTCAAAGTTGTGGAGTTAGTTACCTGATATGAATATGGACAGCAAATTGTATCCAAAATATTATTCAGTAAATGATACTGTTCCTTCACTCTATGTGACATTTCTAATAAACAGACTAAAAAGGGTGTAACTTTGTTTATCGAATCAACACCGAATACATGCAACAGGAATGTCTCAGCACTTTTTCCGGATATATGGAAAATCTTACTACCCGTATTATAAAGGCAACGAGGAAATTACGACTATACATAAGGGATATCTCAAAGTTGTGTATATATCTTGATATGACGACTGTAGACAATAAATTATGTTTGGAACGTAGTCCAGTAAAAGAAATACTGTTACAGTACGTGATAATATATTAAAATAGGATTACATTCTATCATAGTGCACTAGTTTTATATACTTGAAAACTTTTCGGCCGCCGAAAACACTGGCAACAAGCTTAAACACACGCACATGCATATATATGTCCTTGATATATGACCTTGTCTAGAATTTGGAGCATTGACATAATAAAAGTAAGCATCAACCAATCAGCGATTTACCTTGGAAAAAGGAGAATGATCTATTGGCCGTGGAGTAAGGAAAGCGTGAAAACAGCAATTCAAGAATTCATAAGTAAATAAATAAGGTTTTATGCAAATATGCGACGTCCAAAGATACGACCAACAGGCTTCAATCCTCAAGATGTTAGAAATCAATGTTTTGAGACTTTTTGTGACATGGTTCAAAATCGGTAACAATAGTGGGAATGTACAGACTCTTTGTCATCTCAGAAGTCATAAATATTTTGATTTAACTTTTATGTGTTTATCCTCTTCCCAGCTCATACACTTTTACTCACTTCAATGCCATTCTTGTTCCATCCACTTTATTTCTAGGGCGATTTGAAGTGCTACAAATTGGACAGATATGCTTTCATGCCAACTTCTCTATCTGTCACTACCTCAAAACTTCTTCGTAACCAGTCTCTGATGGTGTAGTAATACTTTAAACGTTTGAGCGACTTCACATTTACAACAGAAAACTCTTACCATATTGACTGTCTGAGATAGCCAAGGTTTCGTAGACTAGTATTTTTACTGGACTGTGGCCGGATATTTCTAGACATGGTTCAAATTTTCATTTTACCTTCAATCATCACCCAATATCACTACTAGTCTGCCAAACCAAGTCTACCTCAGACAGTCAAATGATAATCAATATGATACTCCCCCTCTATAATTCAGTTACATTTCAACTGGGATGAGAAGTCCTGACCAGACAACTAGTGTAAATACGATCAAGCGATATTAACACGTTATCAATCTACATGGAAGTGGGGCAAAATCCATGATGATTAAAGTCAGATAAAAATTCTGGTGATCAGTCGAACCTTGTAGCTCAGTTGGTAGAGCATCGATCAAGAAACCCGGTGCCGGTGGTTAGTATCCCACCACAGTCCAAGTTTTCATTTCACCATTGGATATTCATCAATGGATAAGCACAATAAAGTCAATAGATATGAGGTTGTTTAATCGATTTGAGGGTGAATGTTGTTGAGAAAGAATCAACAAACATTTATATCATATTCCTGTTTGTTACGAATCTCCTTCAAATAGATAGAAAGTTAACCTTATGACGTGAGTCGACTGACGCATGTACACATATTGACTAATAAAATCAAACATGATGAGAATGATGCCACAGGTTGAAGAAAAGAAAATTAGAATCTGAGAAAAGTATTAAACGGTCACATTGTTATCCTATTCATTTTAGAAGAGATTTTATTTTTATTTCCTAATCTTCTGGTATATTTCTCCTCAAGAGATTTGGATCAAGTTGTCACTTATTCCCGTGAGATTTATAGATCTGAAATAACTGACTGTTGAAGATGAACAAGTATTGTACGAAATTTCAATCAGTTATCTTTTGTGAATTTTTGTATGGAATGTGTATATATACTTCAGTTGCATGTATGCATAATTGAGATAAGTAAGATAAAGAAGGGTAGTGAGAAGAAATAATCTTTGTCTTCTCATGTACGGAGAAAGGCAAAACGAACTGTTATATAAAAGATTAACAATACTTTGTCTTTCTTTTAGCTTGGTTAGTGATATATTGTTTGCTGTAACAATGAATAAGGCAGTCAATTAGATTCCCTTATTTTGTCTGTAAAGGAGATTTTGCATTGACTCTAGAGGCCACCCTTGAGAAGACTGAAGTAACCAATTAAATTTCTCTATTCCAGAAGGAAATGTAGCTTTTTCATAAAATACAGAAATTTGATTGGTTATTTAATTTGTTCCTAAGGTAGCCTTTAAAGTTATATCGGATTTTGAGTGATTTTAATTGCCACCCTAACAACTGCTATGATGACCTCTATTTTACGAAAAATTACTTTTCCAGACGAAATTCCAACATCTGGTTGATTATTTCAGCAGTTCCTAGGGTGGTGCATTAAAGTCAATCCAGATTTTCATAGAATACAGAAGCCTAATTAGTCTATTCCAGGTGTTTTTAGGGTTACGGGTTTAGGCAAGATCAGACATATTTACGGAAGGTGATACTTAACTCAAAGATTTAGTGGAGAAAATTCGGAAACCTCATTGAAATGTACTCATCATCCATATGCATTGTTATACAGTGGGCATAGTGGAGCCACACCTAGTGTGTGATACTACCTGGTTGGCTGTCCAAATTTCAGTAGGTGGAGCGGGGTTCGAACCCTTGACCCACTGGTTGGATGGAGAAAAGTACACAAGATTATATCTTGATAATGGTCTCTATGTTACAAAAAAAAGCTTGGGAAAAAAAATATAGACTTCAAAGTAGAAAAACAAAAAACGGAAACATCACAGGAAAGTTTTCTGTCTCGCAGAATGTATAGACAACTGAAAATCTACGCAGAGGAATTCTCATTACAACTGATTCTGAAGTTTACCAAGTCACCTGATAGACAATATACCCATATATATATATATATATATATATATATATATATATATATATATATATATATATACTATACTATACTATACTATACTATACCATTCGACCAAATGGAAAGGAATCAATATATGACAGGAAAGATTCATTGTCCAGAGAACAATACTGAAGATGACTTAAGGAATGGAAGCATGTAAAATTTTGGTAATTCAGATTTGTATTCATCATGAACTGACATTTTGAACTGCCAGAATTAGGAAATATGGACGGTTGGATCCCGAACAAGTGACTCGATGGTAAGGTGGTAGTAGTAGTAGAATCTGAAGGTTCTAGGTTAAATCCTTAACACATTCATTAGTGCATACTGCTCAAGTGTCCCATAATAAGATGGAATAGCGGTCCAGTGTCTCAACTTTTCATGGTAGTCAAGGGAAAACCAACGGTGATTGAAGTGAAATAAAAATCTAGTCAGTAGTCGAACCTTTTAGTTTAGTTGGTAGATCATCGGGCAAGAAACCCGGTGGTCGCTGTTTCGAATTCAGCCGCAGTCGAAATTTTCATTTCCCACATATATATATATATATATATATATATATATATATATATATATATGTATATATACACTAATATGAAGTGTGATGACTTAGAATGTATCATAATATTTATATCTCTAGAGCACAGTCTCATCTTCTTGATTTCTTTGCTTTTCTTTAATGAATGTTTTAATAGTGGATGTTATGAACTCCTGAATAGTTCACCTATCGTTATTTTCTAATTCTCTGAGTGTGTTTGTAGTTAACTCTGTAAATGATTTCAATCTTTTGGATACCCAGTACAGAAGAGGCAGCGAAGACGGGACTTCAAGCGAATGTAGAGAAGACAGAAGTGATGATGATACCCAACCAATACCATCAACGAGAGAAACTTAAAGGAAGTAGCCTCTTTCATCTACAGGCGGCATAGACGAGGACGTCAAATCCAGTCAGGATCGGAAAAGACAACATGACACGCATTCACTAACCTGAAACTAGTGTGGAGATATGCTTCACTGCACTCAGCATAAAGTGTGAACAACATCCACATTTTCAACACTAATTCAGTCAAGTCAGTGATTCTATGTGATGGTTCGGAGAGTTAGCGGTGCGTCACGAAACGCATTTCCAACAAACTACAGATATTCATCAACAACTGTTTCCTACACTGGCTCGTTACTGAAGCTCAGATGGGCAGAATAATGAGAATAAGCAACAAGGAACCCACTCGAGCTGGGTAACGAACCAATGAAGGAAGAACCTATCGCTCAACTAATATGCAGAGGAAGGAAGTGGAGATCGACTGGGCATGTACTGAGAAGGCCGATTGGGGACATCACGTGCCATGCCAGTTGTTCGAGTGGAACCTGAAGGGGGGAAACGACGAGTTGGGCGTCCGAGGTGAGGGTGACATGGAGGAGATTGTGTGAGGAAGAAATGTGAGCTTGTTGGTAGTCATGATGGCAGCCTGAAAAGATTGCAGTGAAGAGAGTGGAATGGAGGAGTGCTACTGCATCCCTATGTTTCACTAGGAACCCAATGCTCAAATAAATAATAATAATATAATAATATAGATGCACAATTTTCTTCCATTTAATCGAAAATAAGATTCATCGTTAACATCCATATTGTTCTCATATACACGCTCATAACATAATATAAATTCATAAAAATGAGATAAATGATTTTAGAGAAGAAAAATGAAGCTAAACACGATAACTGATTTCTTTCTACAGGTGATTATTTCAGGATTATAAACCGTATAAAAATGATATATGAGGAGGAGGAGGGGGGGTGGAGAAAATCCTCTTGAGTTGAGCTGTATAATGTTACCATAAAATAAACCTTAAGTGGTAAAACATTGTTTTATATAAACGGATTACTTGAACCAATCATTATTGTCTGTGGCTCCTATTCCCCTAGTTTTAGTCAATACCATAATGAGGATATTCGTACTTATTGATTAGTGATCAATAGAAGCATAATGAAACTTGATACTTCAATTAACTATTTTAATGAAAGTACAGAACTGAGAAGAATTATCTACATGAAATGAAAATAATGTTATCCTAGATATAAATATGAAATATAAATGTATTGAATCTTTCGGCCTTAATTTCATTCTGATGAATTAGAATATACAATTAAGTGGAGATAATTTATTATTATTATTATTTGTCCCTTGGGTTCCTAGTGGAACATAGGACTTCAGTAGCACGTCTCCAGTACACTCTCTTCTCTGAAATCTTTTGAACCTGCCTCCACGACATCACAGAAGCTGTCGTTTCTTCCTCACACGATCTCCTCCATGTCACCTTCACCTCAGACGCTCAACTCGTCGCTTCCCATTTGGGTTCCACTCGAGCAACTGAACTGGTGCGTGATATCCCCAGTCGGCCTTCTCAGTGTATCCCTAATCTATCTCCACTCCCTTCTGCATCTTTGTCGAGCGATAGGTTCTTCCTTCGTTGGTTTGTTCCCAGACTTCCTTGTTGTTTATTCTCATTATTCTGCCCATCTGATCTTCAGTAACGAGCCAGCGCAGGCAATTATTGATGAATGTCTGCAGTTTGTTGTCGATGTGCCAAGTCTCTGAGCCATACAGAAGCACTGACTTGACTGAATTAGTGTTGAAAATCTGGATGTTGTTCACCCTTCGTGCTAAGTGCAGTAAATCTCCACACTGATTTCAGATTAGTGAAAGCCTGTCTTGCTGTCTTTCCGATTCTGATTTTGACGTCCTCGTCTGTGCCTGTGCCGCCTGTAGTTGAAACGATGCTGACCAGCCAGGTAGGTGAAAGAGACTACTTCCTTTAAGTTTCTCCCGCTCATGGTGAGTGGAGCTTGTTGTTGTCATTGTTGGTTAGGTATCTTCATCACCTCTGTCTTCTCTACATTCACCTGAGGGAAGTTCCATCTTCGCTGCCCTGCCTCTTCTGCCAACTTGTTGCTTTTCGCCTGTAGATCTTCGAGTTTGTGCGACATTAAACAAAAATCATCATGGTTGGCGAAATCCAAATCTTCTAGGCTGCTTTCATCGGTTCAGAGTATGCCCATCTGTATATACATATCATTTCAATATTAACATGATAAAAAGAAAACAGAAATCGATTTCCTTACAGTCCATAAATCTTATTCCACTTGGGAAATCTATTTACCTCTGGAGTGGCTTAATTTTACACTGTGAAAATATATTTTATAATTGTAGAACCTGGTGAGAATATTCTCTTTTGTTCAGATTGTTAATTTTTATGAATGATATTCATGAATGAATTCCCACAAACCTTGAAACTGAATTACTTATTATTCGGTGGTCATTAGTGACCATCTTGGAGAGAAGATTGCTGAAGTTATGATGAGAAGCCATGACCTATGAGGTCAACCAGGCTGGGTGTGTGTTTAGTAGTATTAATGATAATAACTGAGAGCGCTGCATATTCAAAACAGACTTCATATGAATAGACAGCTCAAGTTTCATTCCATCCTACTCTCTTCTCTGCAGTCTTTTTAACCTGGCTCCACCACTGTCTACAGACTTTCATTTCCTCTTCACATGATTTCCTCCATATCACCCTCGGATGCCCAACTGGTCGTGTCATATTTCGGTTCCATTCAAGTATGTGTCCTGACGCGTGGTGTCCCCAAATGGACTTCTCAGTGTATGCTCAATCCAATCCATCTCCACTTTCTTCTCCTGGATATTTGTTGGTCGATAGGTTGTCGGTTGGTTGATTCGTCGCCAGAGTTAGCTCCTTGTTGCTTTTTCCTATTATTCTAGCCATCTCACCTGCAGTATCGAGTGAGCGTAGGCGGCAACTATTGATGATCTATGTCTGTATTTTTTTTGGAAATGATTTTCGTAACGCGCCAAGTCTCTCAACCATATAGAAGCACTGGCTTGACTGAATTGGTGTTGAAAATCCGGATGTTGTTCACGTTTTATGCTGAGTGCAGTAGAGTAGATCTCCACACTGATTGACTTCAGGTTAGTGAAGGCCTGCCTTGCTGTCTTTTCAATCCTCGCTGGTTTGACACTCTCATCTGTGCCTGTGTCGCCTGTAGTTGAAACGGTGCTGACTAAATGGTAGGTGAAAGAGACTACTTCCTTTAAGTTTCTCCCGTTGATGGTGATCGGTGCTTGTTGTTGTCATTGTTGGTTAGGTACCTTCATCACCTCTGTCTTATCTACGTTCAATTGAGGTCCCGTTTTCGTTGCCCTGCCTCTTCTGTCAACTTGTTGGTTTTTGCCTGTAGATCTTCGAGTTTGTGCGATATTAGATATAACTCATCGGAGAAATCCAAATCTCCTAGGATCATTTCATTGGTCAAACAGCGTGTGCTTCTTCACAGCACTGGTTCATCTTCTGCTTCACCGTCTTCCTCTCCTCTTTAACGCCATGTGTCCGTGTATACTCATTCTTTGTTTTCCTTCTTCTTCCTCCCTAATACAGTTATGCAGGTTTCTTTCCAAATAGCTTTCAAAGAGTTCCAGTGTTCTTCTACGCCCGATTCTTCAGGGATGTTGCTCAATATCTCCCATCTAGTCCTGATGACTGACATGAAGATGTCTTTTGTAGTTTAGTCCTTCAGTGCAATTTCGGTTCTGGGTGTTGACCTTGAACTGTGGTCGTCTATCACCAACTTCTGTGAAGACCTTCAAGTTGATTTTGAAGACAGGTTATTTGCACTAGATAGTGAGTGGTGTGGACCTGCATCTGCTCCCCTTCTTCATCTGATCTTCTGTCCAGTAGGCTGCGTCTCCATTTTCTTCATATTGAGATGAAGTCGATCTAATTTTCAGTGTAGTGTGTCCTGGTGTCTGGTGAAATCCATGTCACTTTGCGGATATCCTTGTGCTTGAACACAGTGCGTCGAATCACCAAATCGTTGAATGCGCAAAATCTGCAAACAGTTCTCCATTCTCATTCGCTTCACCAAGTGTTTCTCGACACATGATGAGTTCTCCTCTTGTGCTGTCCGCTCCCACTTTGGCATTCATGTCACCCATTAGAATGAATTTGATGTTGCCAACTGGAGTCTTGTCCAGTACTGATTTCAGTTGTCTGTAGAATTCCTCCTTCTTCTCTTCATCTGCATTATTTGTAGGTGCATAGAGTAGCGTAGCGTAGCATTGTATGATCGTGACTTTCCTTCATTTCGAATTGCTGTCATGATCCTGATCGTTAAGGAGATTGGTTCCCATTGCATGAGAGCCTTCGATGCTGTTGGGGGCATCATGATAGCCACTCCAAATCTCCGTGTGCTCGTGGTTGTCGTCTGGGTAACAATATTGGAGTAGATTATTGACTGTCCAGTTGACAGTTTGGAGAGTCCACTTCCATTCCATCTGGAGATTCTTCACAGATTCCTAGCACTTCCATGCCATGCCTTCTCATCTCTTTTGCAATCTGTGAAGCCTTGCTAGGTTCATACATGGTGCGGACATTCCATGTCCTCATTCTCACTTTCGCTTACATCGGCCAATTGACTGCCAGAAGGATTTCACCAACCGGCGTAATTTCATCTCCCGAGTTCAGCGAGAAATAAGTTTTTTTTAAATAAATTTTTTTGCTCTTTGAAGTTTCTTTAGCGATTAGATTGGTTTAATGGGGTAGGGTTGGTAGCCCTGTGCCCAACCTTCCCTCCTTATCCTGGCTTAGGACCGGCTATGAACTAGTAAACTAGTTAACCAGGCGAGGTTAGTTCAGGTCATTAGTGACAACAAACGAATTATATTTGTGAATGTTCCAATTATGGGAAAAAATAATTTTTTAACTTTCCACGAATTTATGGAAGTTCTTTCTTCTTCAGGAATAAAAACTTGCGCACGTTATGGAATGAATAAATAGTAAATGGTGACAAGTCAGACCACTTCGCTTATATAATAATAATAGTACAGGCATGTCATTCAGATAGTTTGTATTTGTGCAATTCGCAGCGTGTTTGGAATGAAATAGTTCCAAAGGAAGTCTGGTGCCAGCTTCTTCAGGGGAACTAATCAAAATTAAAATATCTAGGAAGAAGCTCAAACAAAACTTCCGTACGAAACCTTTGGAACTATTGCATTTCAAACACGCTGTGACTTACACAAATACGAACTATATCTAATGTCAACCTTTTATTCACCACCCAATATTTTGTGATACTATTCAGTCAAAGCTTGATCATAGTTCATATATATAAATGTCATTGCTATCAGTTATTAGTCTATGAAGTCAAGATGAAGATATGAATGTGTCTGCCGATGTGATTGGGTGCGAACGTATAAAAATAATACGATGGATGACGAATTTCATTGATTCGTGTGGGTTTATACTTTTGTAATGTTTATTGTATATGACGTCCTACTTTTAGGTATACTGTCCAAGTGGGTTGAATAGTTAGGCATTCCTTTCTGTTGAGTGGACCAGGATTCATATTCAAGAACTCATCGCCCAACAAATATGTAGAAGAAAGTGGAGTCGGATTGGGCACATAATGAGAAGACCGACTGGGGATATCACGCGCCAGGCCAGGCCGTCAAGTGGAACCCAAACGGAGAACGACGAGTTGGGCATTCGAAGTGAGGATGAGATGGAGATCATGTGAGGAAGAAATGAGAGCTTCTGGGCTGTTGTGAAGCCAGGTTCAGAAAACTGTAGAGAAGAGAGTGGAATGGAGGCGTACTACTGAAGCCCTATGTTCCACTAGGAACCCAAGGGAAAAATAAAATTCACGTGAATGGTATTTTTACGTTAATGCCGATTCTAATTTAACGGTAGTATTCATCATGGACTGACATCAGATGGAAAACGATTGAAACATGGGACCTTTCCACTGGCTGAGTCATTAATGCTTTTGCTGTGGGACCTGCAGGTCCTGAGTACGATCCCTAGCCATATCGTGTGTACAGTTGAGCAGTCCTATACGAGGAAAAAGTAAGTGTCCAGTCATCTTAGATTTCCAATGGTTCTCCAAGTGATGTCAGCCCGTGATGAATACTGCCTTATAACGTGAAATGCCTCATCTATACGTCGTTTCTTATAGTTTGAAAAACCTTGTTGAATAATTTTAATATTTTCAGTATCAATTTTGTGACTGTGATAGATGGCATGAACAGTGATCACCAACTTGTTTTGCAGGATTATTTGACGGTCGTTTTGTGTTAATTGCATGTTGTTAAGCAGGGATGAGGATCTTATGGGATGATTCCATAATAAAATAAGCATCACAATCGACACAGCCTAATTTGTAGACACAATTCTGTGTGGAGGTAAAAGAGATCTTATATATTAAGTTGACTAAAGCATTCCTGGGAGTGTTGGCTGTTGTTAGCTGGTTAGAGGCAAAGGACAGGGACTCCTGAACCTAGGTTTCATGTATTGATTGGTCACGGGAGTGTAACCAATCTCATGTTGTCTAGTCCTGAGTGCAGACCGAATTCTAACAATCATATTTGCAATGTGATAACCAAGCTAGGAAGCTCATCATCGCGGTGCACATTAGTAGATATTAGTTGGTTGGAGGCAATCGGTAAAATTGCTAACTACAACACTGGGTGACGCGGGTTCGAATCTCAGGCGGGACGCCAGTTCCGACGAGGTTGCAGATACGCCCTGCTGACCAGTGTCAAAAAGCACGATACCTAGGTCGAGCAGGGCTTCCTGCCGATTGCCTCCAACCAACTAACACCTAGGTTTCATGCTTGAACGCACCCGTCAGTAAGGTGTATCTGCAACCTCGATAAAACTTTTGTCTCACATGAGATTCGAAACCCTGTCACCCAATATCGTATTCAGTTACATTACCACTGAGGTATTCGGGCTGCGATTAACGTCCTATACGACTGGATTGCATACATTGATTGGTCACGGGTGAGCATAAATGATCGATAGAATTCAGTCAGCACACAGAACTAGAAACAATGAAATTAGTTGCTCTTCCGTAACCCAATCAGTGTAGTGTTCGTTTTCTTGTAGGAGGCTCTAATTTGGTGTTTTCTTAAAATACTTTGTAGCTCTCCTGTTGTATTTTGTACTTATCCTAATCAAGGAATCATCATTTGACTTTCCTCTTGGATCTTTTTGCTTATTTTTTTGAATCTTTCAAGCAACATTCTTAGGAAAGTTACTGGAATGTGAAACATCTATCATATTTAGTATAAGGGTCTCTAGATGATCCGCACAGGAGCCCATATGCTAATAGAGACCGATCAATTCGGTCCAATCAACGACGGTATCATATAAAAACCCTTATAGTAAAAACTATACCCATCGCACAAGAAAAGGCTAACTTGACTCAGTAGTGTAGTGGACAACGCGCTGACGTTCGAAGCTATCGCTCCCGAGTCCGAATCCCGGTGGGAACAACATCACTCACCGGAAGCAGGTACATCCAGGTGATCAGTGAGTCCCAAATAGGACGAGATACGCATCCTGGATTCCACTGCTAGCCATGATCCATCGCTAATCTATCATATATATTACTTGGTTTTTTCTATCGTCTTCATTTATGACAAGGTTTGTGACCATCTTGAATAACTTCCGAGAAATAGTCTAAAAATGGTAGTTCACCACATAAATTTTTATATTTCACATTTGAATTGTATATATGGTGAATGAATAGTAGTCAACTTGGAAAAAGTTCTGAGAGTCGATGTTTTTTAAAACTAAAAATATATAATCTATATAATATTTAAGCCAAAATACCTGGTTTAATGGAGTTAACAAAGATCATAGATTTAATGTAGAGATATGAAGAAGTTTTCAATGATAGAAGACATCTGAGAACTTATTGCTATTCCATTTTTCCGTTCAGATAATATTCCACTAAATATGAAAACAGTCGACTTTAAACAAAATTTGAGTACTTTCATGATAAGACTCAGGTTACACCTTAGCAATTCCCCTATAAACTCTAGAAATTTTATAGTATACAGTGAAACAACAGTATAATTTATCATTGTTATTTTCCCCTGTAATAGATAGTTTTCATATTTTTTCCAATTTGCAATAACTTGTACAGGTTTTCTTGTTATAATACTTGTAATTTCTCATTGTTATAAAAGGCTGAATCACTCAACCTCTGTTGGTAGATAGGCTTGCTCCTATGTGGTTGTTTCTTTACAAAACATATGTCCTGGATTCCTTTATTATTACTCATCAAGATCAATCTAACATCAGCAGAGGGGTCGGACAATTTGGCCGTGTATAGCAAGGGGACATTACAAGTATCCTAACAACAGCTGATACTCGTGCCTATCATGCTTCAATGATTTAATGGGTAACGCTTTGGTTTTTGAAGTGATGGGTACTAGGTTTGAGCCTCAGTGGGAACAACATCACTCATTAAGGTGCAGGCATATTCACTTGACGTATCCTGAAAGAGGACGTAACGCGCTACCTGAATTCCTCTACTAGTCATCAAAATCAAACGTACATGTTTTATTCTCCTCAGAAGAAACGAATTTCACAAGGTCTTGTAACATCACAAATTTATGCGTAATTTATTATTAATCCATTTCACCCAATTGTTACACTTATTCAAATTTTCATCGTGAGGTCTCGCAAATATTATTGACAACCTTTGAAGAAATTATCCACATACTGATACGTGTAGTATTTCACATATATCATGGAATAATTTTGTTTTATGACATATTATTCTACTCTGAGAACTTGGTTGTTATATGATATTATACATTATTTGTCTCTTGGGTTCCTAATAAAACATAAGGCTTCAGTAGCACGTCTCCAGTACACTCTCTTCTCTCAAATATTTTCAACCTCGCTTCACAACAGCCCACAATCCCTCATTTCTTCCTCACATGATCTCCTCCATGCCACCCTCACCTCAGACGCCAAACTCGTCGTTTCACATCTAGTTTTCACTCGACTGACTCACCTGGCACCTCATGTCCCCAGTCCGCCCTCTCAGTGTATGCCCAATCCAATCCATCTCCACTCCCTTCCAGTCCATATTTGTTCAGCTATAGGTTCTTGCTTCGTTGGTTCGTTATCAGGCCAGACTTCCTTGTTGCTTTTTCTAATTATTCTGCCCATCTGATCGATTTTCAGTAACAAGCCAGAGT
Source organism: Heterobilharzia americana (assembly GCA_944470555.2). Taxonomy (NCBI): domain Eukaryota; kingdom Metazoa; phylum Platyhelminthes; class Trematoda; order Strigeidida; family Schistosomatidae; genus Heterobilharzia; species Heterobilharzia americana. Next base: position 161,625,562 of record OX104127.1, on the reverse strand, counting down.
AGGCAGTTGTTGATGAATGTCTGCAGTTTGTTGGAAATCCCTTTCGTGACGCGTCAATTCTCTGAGCCATACAGAAGCACTGACTTGACTGAATTGGTGTTGAGCATCCAGATGTTGTTCCACATACTGAGTGCAGAAGATCTCCACACTGATTTCAGGTTAACGAACGCCTGTCTTGGTGTCTTTTCGATCCTGGCTGCTTTGACGTCGTCGTCCGTGCCATCTGTAGTCGAAACAGTGCTGCCTAGATAGGTGGAAGAGACTACTTCCTTTAAGTTTCTCCTGTTGATGGAGATTGGAGCTTGTTGGTGGTGGTGTTGTTGGTCGGGTATCTTCATCACCTCTGTCTTCTCTACATTCACCTGAGCGAAGTTCCATCTTCGCTGCCCTGCCTCTTCTGCCAAATTGTTAGTTTTCGCCTGTAGATCTTCAAGTTTGTGTGACATTAGACATAAGTTATCGGCGAAATCCAAATCTCCTAGATTCTTTTCCGCGGTCCAGTGTATCCCCTACTTTTCGCTTCTCACTGTTTGTTACATGATCCAGTCCACTACAATCAGAAATATCATGGTTGATAGTAGACAGCTTTGTTTTACTCCTATCTTCACTTCGAAGGCATCACTGAGCTTTCTATTGTGAATTACTTGGCGTATGGCACTTGGTTGCTATGGGTGGTGGATATTATTTCGGTTAATTGAATTCCTTCAGGAATGACAGGCAGGCCTCTCATTGAACTTTATCAAACATGAAAACGTTTTTTTAATAATATAAGTGTAATACTTAGGCACTGTGGTAGGATTTAATTTAATGTTAAAAAAACTAATAATCTTAGCAGAATATATGGTACTACTAAGGTTTATAAACCAGGTCATCCCATGAGACCGAGATATGAACTTGCAAAATACTTAGCAACAACATTATGTCCTATTAGAAACCGTTCAAATTCCAGACTAGTAAACGTTTACAAATTGAAACGAAGGCTAAACAACCTGCATTCAGCATAAAGGAGAAAATCTGGATTTTCAACAGTAATGCCAGTCAATGCCAGTGCTTCTATATAGTTCCGAAACTTGACGTTTCACCAAAAAGCATTTCCAACAAACTACAGACATACATCATCAACAGCTGCCGCCTACGCTCACTCGATACTCAAGATCAGATAACCAGAAAGCATAAGCAACAACGAACTCACCAGAAGGAAGCGGAAATAGATTGAGCATACACTGAGAGGACCGTTTGAGGACATCACACATCATGCCTTTGAGTGAAACCCAAAGGGGAAACAGCGAGTTGGACGTCCGAGGGTGACATAGAATAGATCATGTGAGGAAGAAATGAGAGCTTCTAGGCTGTCATGGCGCCAGGTTGAAAAGACTGCAGAGAAGAGAGTGGAATGGAGGCGTACTACTGAAGCCCTATGTTCCACCAGGAACCCATAGTTTATTGGGAAAGTGGATTACTCAGTTCTGAGGTAGTCAGAAGATGATGCAATGTGTAAAAATTTTCTTTACAAAAAAATATATATATATGCAATTCATACTTCATTGTTTTGTTTTTCTGTTTATTTTTTATTTCATTTACAGGTATCCACTTCATCTAGAATACAATAGGCCAAATTATTATTCATAATAATCTACATATTGTATAAATAATAAATGAATCAATTAGAAAAAAAAGACAATTTATCCATCTCTTTCTTTGGTCAGTATTTCCTACTCATAATTCAACTGTTTTTCTTAGTGATTTTTATATGAAACATAATTAAACATTCATAATGGTAATAATAATAATAATAATAATAATAATAATAATAATAATAATAATAATGGTAATAATAATAATAATTCGTTCAGATATGCATACATGAAGATTATTTAGTCGAGATACGGTTGATTATTATTATTATTATTATTATTATGTAATGTAGCATTATTTCATCATCGTATAACTTCCATTGAATTTGACAGGGAATATCTACTTACCGGGTTGACTATAAGTAAATAGTCTAAACGTTTATTTATTTATTCATTTATATATATTTCACTATAAAATGGATTTATTTTTAAGGTGATAATCCGTTTCATCTCTCTTTCCATTAATTTTCTTCTTCCTCATACTTATTTATGCATTGAAAAAAAAAAGGAAGAAATAAACATAACAGTGAATGTGTTCATAGTGTGCCAGTATTGTTATTTATCAAATTCTCTGTACAGTTTATTCTTTTCCTAGAAGAGTATATAATCTTCTTACTTTTTTCTTCATGTAAATATTACTTAAGATGAAGAAAAGTAGTGTACATTGTAAAATAATGTTGTTTTTTTTTTATTTTAATAGTTCTGTGAAAGAGAAAAATAGTGATTAAATGACTGACTGGAAAAAAACCAACACAGGACCTCACATACATCACCTCAAGTTGCTAGACTTCACAGTAGTACAAAAAGAATAATATAGTCGGTCATAAAAAAAAGTTGATTGAGGTGAAGGTTAGTGTGAACATTTCAGCTTTAGATCTGTACCATTATGACCGATTTTCAGTCTGTTACCAACAGTCAATTCTTAATCATTGGTTCCTGTCGTTTCAGAGATCTTAGCCATGCCCCTACACGTCCTAGATCAACAGTAGGTGACTTCATCAACTCATGCCATTTCTCGGTCTGGTCACCCTGAACCTTTTTTCAACCCAGTACAACTTCCTTTAGGATGGTACATCGACGTAGGTGGTGGTTCGGCATACGCAACGCATATCCAAGTTACTTCAGTCAATGAAGTTTCACAACCTTATCAATCCCCTTGCCTAGTACCCTTCCTCTGATGTCAGTATTTCTCACACAGTGATTCCATTAAACGCAGGCAATGCTACAAAGACATCTGTCATCAAAATCCTCCAACCGTTTCATGTCTTCTACTTTTAACGACCATGTCTCACAGCTATACAACGGGACAGAATAGACTGTATGTAGCGTAATATACAGGCCCCTTGATAGATAGTCGAATATCTTGCCAGTCAGTTCCAGATATGATGCAAGTTGACAAACGCCAAACGTGCCTTCTGTACACGAGCTAAGATTTTGTCAGCAACCAGCTCGTTTTGGAAAAATAGGAGAAAAGTTGAAAACTTTTTTCATGCATTCACATGGTTAAAGAGAGTGTCGGGAAATCAGAAAGAAAGGTATGCAAAGAGCGCGGATAGTTTGGCTGCAAGTTGTATTCATGCTATGCTCTGGCCTATCACCTTAAGCGATTCGGTCGTATACCCAGGAATGTATAATGATCAGCTTATATACCACGAATCAACAATGGTTGCAAAGTATGAATGACCGGTGAGTGGTAAATCTCTTAGTTGCTGAAATTCTATTAATCATCTTTATTTACAAAAGGTATGAGACACTATGTCATAAACTTATCGTATGTTGCAAAATTACCTGTCCTTTCTTTACTAAACGTTTTGAAGGGAACCAATTAACAAAAGTAAGAAACTGTGGACTATTTAACCCCAACTCAGTGGCTGAATGGTTAATGTTACCAATCTTGTAAAAAGCGATTCGATGGCTCAAAGAACATACAGTTCCTTCCTCGATTGAAGAAGCATACAAACCAACGAAATCACTACTGAAGTGATCGAGTTCAGTCCAAACCAAGCAGGTCTAAATCATAATGGTTTGTAAGGTAGCATACGTCATGGAATTTACGTTCTCCAAACTGGATATGACAGCTAACTTCACCAACAAGTTTTAACATTTCTCCTGAAGTATTTCGGGCAGTGTGTTCACCCTATGGGCATCCAAGCGTGCGACACGAGCTGCGAGAAGTCAAAAGCTGCATCAAGCTGGAGACGAATAGGTTTACTATTAACAAATAGAATAACCTGTTTTTTTCTTTTCTCAAAATTAACTTTAAAACTCGCATATATGCTTTGATCTTGGCTGGATGAGTTGCGTTTAAAAAACAGATGTTTAGTCGTCATGGTAACATTTTGCCTTGGAGAATAATCACATTCTTTATGCAAAAAATGACGACACTGTCGGCGTTTGTGACACAATACTAACAATCTAAAGGAGGTTTACTTGATGAGTGTAACTGACAATTGGTGCGTTTGTTTAGATACCGAGATTTCACTGCATTAAAGGCAACCTATTCAGAAGATTGATAAACGCTCTAGCAAATTTGTGTCACGCTTCAAGTTGAGTAGTGTTGACATTCTGTTGTCACCATTTGCAAAAGTTGAGTTCTTATTTGACAAGTGACAAGATTCTGGTTCGAACATCAACATCTCTAGGGTTCTTCAGACTAAAAAAGAAAATAAGACCGTTAAACTGGTCGGGTGTCATTTCGTTGGCTTTCAAACATTTGTATTCACGATTGACTTTACCAGCATAGGTAATATAATCTTCAGAAAGTAATTTGAATAACTGAAAACACTGATTATTATTATCTGTCCCTTGGGTTCCTAATGGAATATAGGGCATCAGTAAAACGTCACTATTCAACTCTCTTCTCTGCAATCTTTTCAACCTGGCTCCATGACTGCCCACAAGCTTTCATTTCTTCCTCACACCATCTCCTCCATGTCACCCTTGCCTCAAACGCTCAACTCGTGGTTTCCTTTTCGGGTTCCACTCGAGAGTGTGGCCTGACGCGTGATGTCCCCAAACGGTCTTCTCAGTGTATGTCCAATTCAATTCAATCCAATCCATCTGGACTTTCTTGTTGTGGATATTTTGTCGGGTGATAGGTAGGTTGTTGGTTGGTTGGTTGGTCGGTTTGTTTGTTTGAAGGGGAGAGTTTGTTGTTGCTTGTTCTTTCTGACCTTGTGATGTGATGTGATGTTGAGTATGGAGTGAGCGTAGGCGTCGGTTATAGATGTGTGTCTGTAGTTTGTCGTAAGTGTTTTTCGTAAGGTGCCAAGTCTCTGAAGCATCACAGAGGTGTGACTTGACAGAATTAGTGTTCAGAACCAACGAACCAACCAAGAACCTATCGCTCAACAAATATGCAAAAGGAAGTGGAGATGGATTGGGCATGCACTGAGAAGGCCATTCGGGGACATCACGAGCCAGGCCACACTCTTGAGTGGAATCCAAAGGGGAAACGACGAGTTAAGAGTCCCAGCTGACATGGAGGAGATCATGTGAAGAAGAAATGAGAGCTTGTGAGTGGTCATGGCAGCAGCTTGGAAAAACTGCAGAGTAGAGAGTGGGATGGAAGCATGCTACTGAAGCCCTATGTTCCACTAGAAACTCAAGGGAAAAATAATATAATAATAATAATAGGACAAGATTATCCAATAAGGTTATCCTTGCTCACACAGTAACATGAAACAAGGTGGAATTCCAAAACTGCTTCGTTAGCTACTGATGACTTAGAAAACTGATTTCGACTTAGGTCACTTCCCATTAACTAGAGATCGTGTTATGCAAGTCAAAGCATTCAATTTCAACGGAGAATAAAACAAATATAATATACAAAGTCATCTGAAAGGACTGTTCACAAAATTATTTTGACCAATCGTAAGAATATCCTAATGTTATCTGATCTCAAGTAACCCGGTTTACGATTGATCATATTAGAAAGTAGATGTAACGGTCAACTCATCAAGATAAAATGTGCCACTATCTGAGTTAATCATAATGCTTACATTTAGACTGATTTGCTCTTAATGATCAATGTGAATAAATTGCTTCTTATGTAGTGGTTAATTGGGATTGAAATAAACTGGAAAGTAAGTTTGTAGACTATAAGGAATTCCTGCGACAGTCACGAAATATCATGAAGCTAATCATAAATTATAGACTATCATTATTGTGAGTATATTTATGGTTCCATGTAAGTGCAGAAACAATACTTCAACATCAAACCAAGGAAAACACAAAGTTGTGCGGATACTGTGGAGAACATACATTCACAAACGTTTTAAAGCTTTATAGAGTTTCTCAGCAAGCATTAGTGTAGTTTAGCTGTCAACCCTTCCTATTATCAGCTTTCGTCAACTGATGAATTAATCTCTGCAACGCTTCAATATTTCAAACTGTTATTCATCGTAGACTAACACCAGTTACAGGAACAAGCCGACCCTCGGAGCACTGGACAGCTGTTTCGTCCAACTAGTATGGGACTCCTCAGCAGTGCGCACCCACGACCCCGCCCCGCAGGGATCAAACCCGCGACCTTCGGGTTACATGGCCAGCACGTTACCATTGAGTTAGCCGTTGGGTCAAAATCCTATCACCCATATTTCCAACTTCTGTTAGCTCACGATATAGTGCAACCGCCACCCAATGTCATCGTTGAGTAACTATCCTCACGACCAAAAAGCTTTACCCCCACCGGTCACAGGACCTGAAGGTCGCGGGATCGGTCCCTGGCCGGGTCGTGGATGCGCGCTGCTAAGGAGTCCCATACTAGTCGGACGAAACAGCTGTCCAGTACTCCCAGGTTTCCTTTGTTCCTCCAACTGATGTCAGTTTACAATGAATAACAACTTGAAACATTTCCAAATCCCCACAACTCCACTGAAATTCAGACTTCAATATTTATTAATCAGAAAAGCTTTAGAGATAAAACATAAATCTAAGATATCTAGTAATTGTGTTCCTAATATTTATATCTTCTTTAAGAGATAAATACCTTGAAACGTGGTAAAACAACCTGAGGAGGCTATCCTATCACTCCTTTACATGCGCGACCCAAAATCTGGAAATTATGAATCTCAGGTATTATCGATCACATTATTTTCTTTACTTTTTTCAAAGGAATTTTACCCAGAACTTATTTAAAAGGATTATTGTATAGCTCGACTTAAGAGTTTTTCATTCAGTCTTCATCCATTTCTATCTCATTTATGGTTCCGAGGTGATTCTCTCTTGAGTGATACAAAGAAACTGAAAGCTGACTGGCTATTTCAGTAGTTCCTAGGGGGGCCTTTAAAATCAACTTAGATTGTGCATACAAGACATGAGATTAATCACATGATTGGTCAGTGTTAAAGATGAATTGGAAAAAATGCTAGTTGGCAGAGACATGCCGAAGCTTGCTGCTCCAACTGTGAGTAAATTTATCAACAAAACATCAAATTGATGAACTGCACAGAAATATCAAGATGATCCCACAACTCTAATCGAGGATGATATAGTACTAAAAGAACTCCAAAAAGCTTTGGAAAAAGGATTTTATCAGTGATTAAGCCTAAATAAATGCTCAAGGGAAAATAAGAAATCAAGAAAACCAATCAAGGAAGTATAATGCAGTTATGCAACAGGAAAGACGTTAAAATGATGAACGAAGTAGGATTTAAAACGAATGGACCTAAATTCGTAGGGAGAAAATAATCATACTACTCATTAATAGCAAGTAGTATGAATTTAAATGCATCAAAAAGACGAGGTCATTTTAGGAAATAAGTAAACCATGCTAGGGAATGAATAAGCATAGTCAACTCATATTCCCCAAACCCACTGTGTTTATGAGATTTTATGGGGAAGACGAGACAGTTCAACAAGAAATACTTGGGATTGTTCGTGTAGACTATTCGAAAAACCCCAAACGCTCTGATATACGTTCATAGCTTCTGCCAAGGAAGTCCTATTCACTGAACTTTAAATTTTTATTGTTACCATTTTCACTTTTGTCTTTATCTTCACTCACCTGCTCTCCACTGTTAAGACTTCTGGTTTGTCTGTGCCGTTTCGAGTAGCTGATCAGTTACCCCCATAAAGCTGTCCTCCAGTGCGACATATAACATAGCCATCCTGAAAGCACGCATAACATTGAGGCTTGTCACTTTCAACGTTCGTACATTGATTCAGATCGGACAGCAGGCAGATTTAGCTACATCTTAGAGATCTGCATACAAGATCCCCATGAAGTTCTTCTAAGTAGTTCTCGATTTTTCAGCTGGAAAAGTATGTTTCATATGCGCCTATCCGGGACCGTGTGGTCTCGGCATCTGGCATTGATGTCGTACTAGGCGCTCAAGCCGAAGTTGCACTACTCGACTGGATCCCCGTCAACAGTCATGTGTGCGCTGTTAGGCTGGAAAGATCATCTCGAGTAAGAAGTAACCGGCAAGAGAAACGTGGTCTCTTTGTTGACCTGCGTAGGCTCCAAAGGATTACAGCCCGGATGCAACCAAGGATGAGTGTGATCTTATCTATTAAACGCACTCGACAGATATCGCAGTGGGGAACTGAATTAGCAGGTCGGGCGTCTAGACTCAGAGAAGAGTCGTTTACGTGGCTAGTAGGGACCAGTTGGCTGCAGGTCAGATAACAGGGATCGTCTTCTGCAGCTTTGAGCAAATCACAACCTATTTCTAGCCAGCACCAACATTTGGCACAGCCACTGCTGTTATGCGACTTGGCGTCCTCCCTCTGCCACTCAACTCTGGGCTCAATTAGATCATACTGCAATCATCTATCGATGGTATCGAGGCATACAAGACTGCCGCTCAATATGGAGTACTTGTCTGGGCCCAAATCATGCTTTAGTGTATACTAAGCTCGTCTTGAGTTTTCGTAGTCATCGAAATCGTCTTCCTAAACGGGTCGATTCAGGCAAATTAGTTGCACCTAGCACTGCAGCTAAATACGAATCCGAGCTAGCTACAGAAAGTGTAGACGAGCATTGGTTGCATTAGCAAGACGGCATGAAAATAGCAAGTAAAGCCGCTTGTGGCTTAGAAGGTCCCGCTAATAAACACTGGGTCTCTGAGAGCTCCCACCTACTTCTTGACACCAGTCGGTTCATTCTGGCGGATATCGAGTACATTCGTTCGCACTAGTTTCTTACGCAAAAGATTACACAACATTTACACAGAAACTGTAAAGCTTCCTGGTCAGAAGGCACAAGTGAGATGGAAACAAGAGCTGCATCTGGCAATAGTCGGATGTTGTTCCAGCTCATAGGAGCCACTAGCAACAGGTAGCCTGGTGTGAGTGAGACAGTGTGTGAGGTAGAGGGTACGCCAGATAAACAACCTTCAAAGACTCGTGGAACGCTGGGTGGAGCACTCCAAAAAGCAGTTTAGCTGGATCACGGCTCCAACATTATCAGTTCCAGTGTATCGTGCTCCATAGTCAGTTACAACTGAGCCACCTAACGTAGCGGAGGTCCATAAGGAACGCCGAATTCTGAAATGCTACAATGTACCCGGCCCAGACAACTTACCACAGGTCTTTTTGAAGATGGAGGAACGACTCTAGTCAAAGAACTCACTATATTGTTTGAGAAGATATGGCAGACCCAGAGAGATCTATCACTAAGGAATGAAACTATAGTGCCTATGCTTAATGACAATAAGCCGGGAATAAGTCTTTTACCAATCCAGTCGAAAATATTGGCTACTATCATAGTTCGCCGACTCTGCAAAACACGCAAGGATCAGGCCAGATTTCGTTCAGATCGAGGATACATTGATCACGTTTTCACTCTTCGCCAGATGGTTGAACATCGCCAAAAGTATTGCAGGCCAACAATCTTTGTGTTTCTTGGCATTAGGGCTGTTGAAAAGAAGAAAGCCTGAGATATTTATAAACATCCTAAAAACCCTATATAATAACACCTCTCTTGTTCCAAACTAGCAGTAGGGTTAGGCAGGTAGGGTTACCCGATTGCAGCCTTTCTCTTCACCTGTGTCTTAAATAACATTCTTGAAACAGCTAGGAAGAAAGGTGAGTGATGGTGACGCAGTCTGGCCGTAAGACATCTCGTTTACAACGCTTAATAATAATAATAACAATAAAAACATTACAAACATATATCTATATATATATCAACAGCATAAATCACAAGATGTTAAGAGAAATTCCCCCACAACACTACTTTAAACAGCCCATAACATGCACTACAATGATAGCAAATACACACAAGCTAGCGTCACTAATCCAGAACATATTATATATATATATATATATATATATATATATATATATATATATATATATATAACACTTTATACGAGAACATCAACCAGTACAGTATGATATATTTATACAAAATGGTTGTATTCACCACGTTTATCGTCCAAATAGTATGTGGCATATATTCCTAAGAGATTACACATAGACGAATCATAAAATCGAATTTATCAAATAGAAAAATGTACAAACCAGTTTGTTAGTTAGTTAGTTACTCCATAACATCACAGAGATGGATACATTGAACATATACAACTTGGAGCTATAAAAAACGATTCTTCATTCCATCCGACTACTGAATGAAAGCATTGAAAATCCATTCATTCCATATTCATCCAGTAACTCATATTAACAATACAGTTTATTATCATAACGATATTCTACACAGAAAAAACTAACCATCAAATAAGATTTATACAGAAAAAGAATAGGTATTATCATACAGAAAAGTTGAAAGACAGACAATTGACAAACAGAAGCATAATTTCCTCAATTCCCCGTAACTATAAACGAGAAAGATTTCGCAACTAATGCTCGTCATCAAGATTCACATTTATATCTGAAGATGAAATAAACCATAGTAGCACATAAACAGACAGATGATGAGAAACATATACGCTTTAATTCTTAAGAGTAGTTGACTTTTTAGGAGGTAGTGGAGGAGGTGATGAACGATTCGTATTCGGCACATTGTTTGATGACAAGAGATTTCCTGACCACGAATTTGTACATGGTGAATCAATATAAATGTCATTATTCTCAGCTTTCATGTTTTCTCCAGTTCGTCCAGATAAACAATGTGACCCATAGAAGCGAATACGAGGAGGTAATGGAGGCGGAGAATTCGACATGCCATTATCAACAGCTTCACTTTTACATTTCTCTGTGCAATCTATCAATATGTGAAATGAAATGAAAACAAAAATTGTGGCGTTGTATTTATAGCATAAACTGTGTAATAAAGAGTTAAATTGATAAGAATACTACTACTACAAGAGTTAGGCAGCAGTCAATATTCATTCATATACAGGATAGTAAAATACACCCACCGTCACTCTAATCCAATAAGTAAGATAATAGACAACATCTAGTTGGTCAATTTAATTAACTTTGGGTAGTATCGCATTTACCGTTACTCTCATCCCTACATACATACACATATAGAGACAGACAGACAGACAGAATTAGGGATATTCCTAACCAATCCACATTAATCTAATGCTGAGGTCTGCTTTCCAATTATCCCTATACAGAATGTTAAAATAAAGTTTGTTGCATTGATGCTTGAAATCAATCCAACTTGTCAATTCAATATACAACTTTAGATAAACTATGATCAAGATTTGATCGTATAGTTTGACAAATATTGAAAGTTCAAAATGTAGTACCTAAAGAAAATCAACAGAACTGCGTCTATCAAATCAAATCCGGTGATTGTACTGCAGTATATGTAGGGGAAACAGCCAGGCAGGTAAATGTGAGAGTCAATGAGCATAAACTATGCTTACAGCAGATCCCAAAAACCTCAACAGAGGTTAAGAAACTAGAAAACAAATCCATGATAGCGCTACACTCTGTAGAAATGGGACACAAAATTCACTTTGACGGGACTAAGGTTTTACAAAAAGGTTCCAGGTCCATACCAAGAAAGACTGACAGCCGAAGCCCTACATATATCGGCGAATCCAGACAGTTTGAACAGACGAGATGGAGTACAGTTAGCTGCCACCTCTTGGCAATTACTAATTAGTAAGCAGAAAGAATGACTCAAAACATTTACCGTCAACACTAGTCTCAACTTCATTATTTCTGCATCATCAACAACAACACAACATGCACTAATTTGGTTCATTATTACTATCATCATCATCATCATCTTCACCACCACCATTACTATCACTCATTTCCATATATTCCGGTAAATCAATGCGAAGATAATCCCCTAACACTATTCACCACTTTATTCCAACTGAAATTGTATACACATCCACCTCATCCTTTTCAATTTGTACTAATAAAATTACCGATGACTGTCACCAATGTCCTTTTCATCTGTTATTTACAATCAAGATGAATATGAACTGGAGTATACATATATACATACGCCATACAACAAAAGATATACAATTTTACATGAATGATTCCGTTATCATAATGTAGAAAGACAATGACTATACAAAGAGGATTAGACAAGGAGATTAAATACACGTTTTTTTGGATTCATTTATAGGTATCCCGGGTATTTTAATTTTGATTATTTCCCTGAAAAGCTCAGACCAGACTTCCATGCGAAACGTTGGAATTATTTGATTTTAAACCCGCTATGGCTTGCTGAAACACAATCTAATCAATACATGACGTTTAAATTTCACGTTTTCACAGTAGAACGACTCCTCATTTTATGCTTTTACAAGAGGTATTACACATTTCCAAACATTTGCAGTATGTCATGAATCACATTCTGTTACCTCGTCTTCATTCAATGAATAAAAACTACATAATCACAGAGTTGACCTTTTGGTTTACGAAATTAGTTTCCTCTGTACAGTTTATCATTATGCTTATCTCTCAACTCCTGCGCTCCATTATCCTTAGGAATATGAATAGGTTACTCTGACATCCGCGACGTACTCCAAAATCATTCCATTATATTTGATAGGTTAAGTCATTTTGCCTAACTCGATCTACTGAGTTTATCGGTTTACATGCCACCGTTGTACCAGTATTGTTAACATTTCTATAAAAAATTTCCGACAAGCCTTCTCTATATGGCAGTACAACAGAAGACTTGGAATTCCCTCTCAGGTATGCTGCCATCACCACTAATATTAACACTCCATCTCTTACAAGTAAGTGAAAAGCATTTAATAAACTTCAGAGGGTAGCAATGTCTCTTTAATGCATCTCAACTCCTGATTTATTAGTCAGACTCCTAGCTAGATTACTTTAATATTTTACCAAGTCTACCTTCACAGATATAGAGTGAAACGAAGTGAAATCCAAGTATCTCTGTGTGAGTTTGATGATTTCCTGGAAACGCTGATGTCTAAACTGACAAAGTTGCTGCTCTCCATTTTGTGATTCAGCAAAGGTAACTCTCCTTCTTCATCTTCCAAATTCGCACGTGAATTGGATTGCATCTATTACCGAGTTAAGTGGATGGTGAGAGACTATGGATATGTTCTCGTTTGAACACATTAAATGAGTCATCTATTTGTCACTATAACACTTTCCAGTTGGGTTGGAATGTTCCTAACGCCATCGGTTCCCAACTGTCTACAAATATATCTACAATCAACAGACATTTGTTTACCTTTTTAATATTTCCTTTGTGCTTTGAAGTCTCTTTAGCGATTACATTAGCTTTATGGGGTAGGGTTGGTAGCGCCATGCTCAACCTTCCCTCTTCATCCAACCTTAGGGCCACCTAGTAACCACTGAACTAGTTAACAAGGCAAGGTTAAAAAATATGGAACGAATAACGATTTTCCATGTCATCCTCGCAGAGCAGTCATCCTAATCCTCTCTCTGTATCGTTCCCATTTTTGTATATGTACCGCAAAAGCAAGCAACAATCACCATCAACAGCACAAAACTAAATGAAGTTGTCTCTCTCATCGACTACTTAGGTAACATCATTTCAACTACAGGCAGCACAGGCACAGATGAGAACATCAAAGCCAGCCAAGATCGAAAAGACAGCAACACAGGCCTTCATCAACCTAAACTCAATCAATGTGGACATCTACTACACTCCACTGCAATCACCATAAACCGTCAACAACATCCTCATCCTCAACACTAATTCTGTCAAGTCACACCTTCTCTATCACGGTTCACAGACTTCGCACCTCACGAAAAACATTTACAACAAACTACAGACACACATCAATCAATAACTGACGCCTACGCTCACTCCATACTCAACATCACATCACATCACATCATATCACATCACAAGGTCAGAAAGAACAAGCAACAACAAACTCTCCCCTCCAAACAAACAAACAAACAAACCGACCAATCAACCAACCAACCAACAACCTACCTACCTACCTATCACCCGACAAAATATCCACAACAAGAAAGTCCAAATGCATTGAATTGAATTGGACATACACTGACAAGACCGTTTAGGGACATCACGCATCAGGCCATACCCTCAAGTGCAACTCAAAGGCAAAACGACGAGCTGGGTGAAATGGAGCAGATGGTGTGAGGAAGAAATGAAAGCTTGTGGGCAATCGTGGAGCTAGGTTCAAGAGACTGCAGAGAAGAGAGTGAAATGTCGATGTGCTACTGAAGCCCTATGTTCCATTAAGAACCCAAGGGACAAATAATAATCAACAGGGATAGGAGAGAGGTCCCGTCTTCTGTTCATTTATATATGTTTATCGTTTTGGAATCTGAAGACTATGAAACCTAGACATAACTATACCCCCTAGGACTATCTCCTCTACCAAAACTCTAGTTCTGTTACTAAGTTCATGGTCAGTTGTGAGTTGACTTCTGTCAGCCTCAGGTGCCATATTTACCGGTGTATGCTTTAATGGAGACTCACTTTATTGAAGATCCTTTTTACCTCTCCTTTCTCTAGTTTTATATTATCTAATCTTTGTTCCAAACCTAAATAAAATTGGTTAACTTAGACTAACTTAAATGATTTCTAATATCACATAATATTGTACCTAAATATTTACATAAGTTATATGTTGATGGATTTCTGAAGTCAACTGAGAGAAGTAGAAGAATGTAGTTCATTGCATTCCGACTCAGTGTCTGAGTGCTAACGTGTTGATTAGTAGATATTACAGTCTTGTGTTCGATCCGTGGTGGGGATCATGAGTGAGTATTCCCGAGTGGTTTCATACCACGACGAAACAGTTGCCCTATGCTTCTAGGTGCCTTCAATGCTTCAACAAACTCATATCAGTACTACAATGGATATTTTCTTTCTTAAAGTATAGGAAATAGGTCGAGAATTCGAAAGATTACAATGTAAAATATACACTATATATAACAAAGTAACTACTATTTACAGTGTAGTTTAAAAAAAAGTACTCATCACACTATATCACTAACTCACTTGAAACTTCATTGATGATTGAGTTTAACCAAAAACAATTTTCTTCAGTTACTGAACAACATATAGGAGGAGATATAGACATTAAACTTCGGCGTAACGGTCTTACAGGAGGGTTTTCATTATTGTTAGCTGGTAAATTTTCGCATTCTAAAATATCTGATGATAATGTGCAGTTTTTAGTAGATATATCAAATGAATTGCAACTTTTTAAAGAGTATATAGTTCGGAATACACTTTAAAGGTGATGTATCTGTATTAATAATGATATGTATACAAAACTTGAACAATAATGATATACTTTATCAGGTATCAGGAACCAGGAGCACCTACTCACTTAATCTTCTCCGACCAATATATGGTGAATAAGCAAAATTTGAGTTTCTAGAGATTCGATAGCTAGTAGTTTGTGGTCTTGCACTGAATATACCGGTAGAAACTGGACTACTCAATTATATCTCAGTTGATAATGGTCTGTGAGTTGTTTGATTGAAAAGTACAGTCAGGATAAAAAGGAATAATGAAACTCCTAACGGTCTCTTTTTAATCTCTACTGACGCACTAATTGATTGCAGTTCAGAGAATTGAAAAATAAGGCCTACCGAAAACTATCCAACCTAATACTGAGAGCTGGACTTTGAAACATGGTCGTCGCAGTAGGCGATTTCAATACAAAAGTGTGTAGCTAGCTAGAGCGAGAAAATCAGGCAGGTTTCAGATATGGACGAAGGTGTATCAATCATATTTTTTTACCATCCGATAGGTTCTGAAACACAAGCATACCTACCGTTGGCTGACATTGGCAATATTTCTTGAGCTGAAGGTGGTAACTGACTCTGCTGACCGTGAGGTGTTGTAGCAGTGTTTGACTGTGAAAGAAGTACCGAACTAGTATCTAATGCCTATAAAAGCTCTCTACTCGAACTCAAGCAGCCACGTAAGAGTTAATTAAAAACTCTCATCAGAACTGACGGTAACGAGTGGCGTCCGTCAGGTATACCCACTGTCACTGTTCCTATTTACATTCGTCACCGACATACTAATGAACATAACTATAGATACGTCTGACTTGACCTACTTGATATATATATATATATATATATATATATAAACTGAACTTAGGATTCACCCTTGAAGTTTGCCCAGTTCCCGGAAAACATACAAAAGCTGAGATAGCAATGAGGGTTAATTGTCAAGCCGAGCATTTACAAAAAGTGATGGTTCACAAATACAAGTCGATGGCTTTGGAAAGTTCGACATTTTCTTAGAAAGTCCTTCAGCCAAGCCGAGATTTACACATATGATCTCATGATTTTTCGTAAACGCTCAGCACGCCATGATTGGCTGCGGAGGCCTTTCAGGGATTTCTATGTTACTTAGAGGAATCTAAAGGATACTATAACATTCTATAACACTAATCATTAAAGGTCGTCTGAATAATTCGTAAAATGAACCCAATATTGTTCTTCTGGGTGAAGATGCTGACAAAATGCAGGGTTTTCAGAACATCCTGAGCAGAAATCTAAATATGTTTGTCAGACGCTTCGTTGGTACCTGTCAAATGTAAGATTGTCCGATGACAGGTCTTCAACCACTCCCAGTTCAATGATAAGGAGTGAAGTGATTGAGTGTAATACTTTCTCAAGTTAATTTAGACTACAGAATGATAAGAGACGGCTGGACAATAACATGACATCAGTCCATAGAGTCTTCGACTATTGGTCTGTGTCATGTGAGGAAATGTAGACTTCTCGGTAAGGGTTGGTGTGACAGCTGAAGTCGATGATTGTAGAGTGTACATGATGTGGTTGAATATCGATCTTAGTGGGACAGTAACATCCACATATTATCTTGATCGTTAAGCAGATTTTCATTGATTCGCGTTCCATTTCAACTATTCTCTAGCGCTTCAACTATTGTCTGTATGTTTAATGTTGGTGCCTTATAGCTTATTGTGCAAAAATTGGATGTGAGAACAAAGACCTTTATGCAATAATGATTCGATTTGTATCGCAAGTTGACCGACTGAACAAGTTACGTGTTTTTAGAAGCAGCTTGAATCTTACGTGATTTGAAATATGTTGTTGTTTAGGGATACGAAGTCAGATAGTAACAGATAGACAGACAAATAGAACGTAGAACCTCACACACAACTGAATCGGCTCAAGTTGCCAAAATTCACGGTAGAACAAAAAAACAGGTGGATAGGAAAAGAAAGGTATCAAAGTAGACAAAGTTGCATGAAAGCATAAACAATCCAAAGATAAAGGTTAATGCGAATATTCAAGCTTTAGATGTCAGTGAGTTAATACATTTGCGTCATTGTGACCCATTTTCATCCATATCACCAAAAGTCAGCCCTCAACCACTTATTCCTTTCGCCTAAGGGACCCCAACAAGAAAGTCTACATCTCCCTACACAATGCAGACCAGCAGTCAAGGACTTCATGGACTGGTGCCACATCTTGGTCTGGGAACCCTGAACCATCTTCCAAACTAATCTAACTCACCTTTCCACGGCATTTCAAGGTAGGCGATGGCGCCGCATGCGCAATACATGTCCAAGCTAACTCAGTCGACTAAGGTTCACAACCTCTTCAATAGACTTACCTTTCTTGTTTAGTATCCTTCATCTGACTTCAACATTAGTCACACAGTGATTACACTAAACCGCAACAATGATATAAAGACACCTGTGATCAACACCCTTTAACCACTTCATGCCTTCTACTTTCAACGGCCATATATCACAGTCAGAAAACAGGACATGATGGATTGTAGTGCAGTATTCTCGCCCTTTTAAGTGTTATTCTATAACTATGTATGGGAAAGAGAGTTCTGAGGTAGAATTCAGTTCATTAACATTCAATTATCACGTGACTACTGAATGTTAAGTAGTTAACTGGTTTGCCTTAATCAGATTATTATTATTCGCGATCGCTCTGAATGAGATTCTAAAACATAAAAGGTTGATACATGAAATAGAATTCTTGTACTATTGACATTCAGATGAAATGACAATCGAAAGACACTAACTGGAACACTATAGTCGAAACAATAAGGTTAAAATCCGTGAAGAATAGTTGAACCAAGTAAAACGAAATAAACAAAACATCAAATTTAGCTGACCTAGGAACAAGATCTATCATAAATACTCGACAGAACAACAATCGATGGGAAAATAATCAGTAGGTTACTGATATGTTCTCGCTTGAACACAATAAATGAGTCATCTATTTGTCACTATAACACTTTGAGTTGGGTTGGAATGTTCCTAACGCCATCGGTTCCCAACTGTCTACAAATATATCTACAATCAACAGACATTTGTTTACCTTTTTATTATTTCCTTTCTGCTTTCAAGTTTCTTTAGCGATTACATTAGCTTTACGGGGTAAGGTTGGTAGCGCCATGCTCAACCTTCCCTCTTCATCCAACCTTAAGGCCACCTAGTAACCACTGAACTAGTTGACAAGGCAAGGTTAAAAAATATGGAACGAATAACGATTTTCCATGTCATCCTCGCAGAGCGGTCATACTAATCCTCTCTCCGTATCGTTCCAATTTTAGTATATGTACCGCAAAAGCAAGCAACAATCACCATCAACAGCACAAAACTAAATGAAGTTGTCTCTCTCATCGACTACTTAGGTAACATCATTTCAACTATACGCAGCACAGGCACACATAAGGACGTCAAAACCAGCCACGATCGAAAAGACAGCAACACAGGCCTTCATCAACCTAAACTCAATCAATGTGGACATCTACTACACTCCACTGCAATCACCATAAACCGTCAACAACATCCTCATCCTCAACACTAATTCTGTCAAGTCACACCTTCTCTATCACGGTTCACAGACTTCGCACCTCACGAAAAACATTTACAACAAACTACAGACACACATCAATCAATAACTGACGCCTACGCTCACTCCATACTCAACATCACATCACATCACATCATATCACATCACAAGGTCAGAAAGAACAAGCAACAACAAACTCTCCCCTCCAAACAAACAAACCAACCAATCAACCAACCAACAACCTACCCATCACCTGACAAAATATCCACAACAAGAAAGTCCAAATGCATTGAATTGAATTGGACATACACTGACAAGACCGTTTAGGGACATCACGCGTCAGGCCATACCCTCAAGTGCAACTCAAAGGCAAAACGATGAGCTGGGTGAAATGGAGCAGATGGTGTGAGAAAGAAATGACAGCTTGTGGGCAATCGTGGAGCTAGGTTCAAGAGACTGCAGAGAAGAGAGTGAAATGTCGATGTGCTACTGAAGCCCTATGTTCCATTAAGAACCCAAGGGACAAATAATAATAATGGGGTAATGTGAACGGGAAGAGCAGTTACAGTTAATATCGATTTGAAAATGATTTACAAATTTCACAGTTCACGGTGATATTTCTCACAGCCGAGTAGTTTTTTCAACTGCTCAACTGTGGTGCCAGTTAACATGGTTTCTGTTGGGAACCGATCAGGGTATTTCACAAGGTGTAATTTTTGACACAAAAGTCTCATTCACTTAAGATAATACTACTGTGCAACTTGAGTAGTTAGAAACCATCCGGATTGATATATAGATTTTGTCACTCATATAGGAATGATCTAATCATAGGATGATAGTTCAGCTTGTTCGGGGGTCAAACTCATACCAACGGAGTACCCAGACAAATTCAGCTCACAGGCTTGAATTGTTCAGATCATCTAAATCTGGTTAGGAGAGTTGTATGAACCGATATTCTATGATTTTAATTAAATATGATGAATTCCAACCTAAAATCAATTCATAAATCTCCACAAACCTCCAGATAGAATTAATCTAACGCTCATTGTTGACTAGCTTCGAGAAGTGATACCTGAAGTCCCGAACAAAAATTTGTGACCAGTGGAGTCAACCAAGTCGAACATGAAGATAATTACTCTGAGTCGACATTGGGTGTAGGCCCCACTATATCGTGGACTGACAGAAGTAAGAAATGAAGACGAATGAATTCCGACCCACGGAACCTGAAGGTCCTGAGTACGATGACTAGTGAAGTAGTCGGTGCGCACTGCTGAGTCGCACACTAGGACGAAACAGCTGTCCAGTGCCCTCAGGTTCCCAATGTTCTTTCAACTGTTATCAGTCCATGATGAATTTTAACTTAATATACGATTTACAAATTGTCTGAACACGAAGGAAAGAAATACAGAAGAGAAACAAAGAAGAACTGAAGAACACAGTTATTCTTGAAGGTGAAATGAAAAGAATATTAGCATGAATTGTGTTCAGTGTAAAGTAGTCCACCCAAATATAATACCTACCTTTGTTATGCGCTAATTTCAAACTACATGAGTTATGAAGAAGCATCTGCGACGAAGATGTCTCACGAAACGACTGACCTATTCGAGGTGGTAAAGGAGGTGGTGAAGAATTCACAGTATATATATCATCATCATCATCAATTTTTGTAGGTGTAGTGACATTTGATAACTTGATTGATGTGATTACAGATCTATCACTGTCAGTAGATAAAGTGGTGTGCACAGTTGTCTCAGCAACATGATCAACTGTAATAACAATGAAAATTATGAAAAAATAGTTAGATTAGAATAAAAATATGTTTTTTTAAAATAACAGGAAAAAAAAGAAGGATTGTAATGGAAAGAAAGAAGATCCATTTAATAAATGATCTCATCTACAGATCTCTAAAAATGCTCTTCCCCCCCCCCCCTTTATTTTCATTTTTATGAGCGATTTCAAGTATACTCCCTACTATGTTCTTAATCAAATTTTATTTATCCCCGATTTTCATCTTTCAGGAGTACGCAGCAACCCTCCTTGTCCTTTTTCAAACCCTAACCAATTTTATCTATTCGAACACCTCTTTACACTATCATACCATTCTCCTCTATACTACTAGCTATTTTCAATTCTAAAAGGGATTTAATATTTGGCCCACAGCAGACTAATTTAAATCAGTGTAGGGAAAAATAATCATTTTATGTAGAATTTCCTATCGCTCCTCCCACTTATGGCCCAATGAAAAACGATGAAGAATCAGTCAATGTGATTGGTAACACTCTTTAAAATGCGCCTTAGTACAACATCATCACTACAAAACGAAAATCTCTAATAATTCTCGATAAAGTGAGGATTTCACGCTTCGAAATAGATATCCCGAAGATCTAATTACAAGCCATGACTCCTTGGAATCAACCAATCGGAAGTGACATTGAAACCAACTGAAGACTATGGTGGATAGTTGTGCTATAACGCAAGTTGACAGAAGTAAGAAACTGTGGACTATTGATCTTCGACTCAGTGCCTTAATGGTTAACATGTTCTCTGTCAAATCAGAAGGTTTTAAGTTCGACCTCTAGACAAGTTGTGGGTGTGTATTGCTGAGGGGTCTCCATGCTTGGACTAAACAACTGTCCAGTGCTTCCAGGTTCTCAATGGTTCTCCAACTCATGTCATTCTACATACATTTTAGGTTTATTATTTACTGGATAGCGATTACTTTTCCGAAATTAATTTCATCCGACAAATAATCATGATTTTTAAGCCAGTCAATCTAAGGATACATAGTTAGCTAATCTGCTCTCAACTAATCATATTGGTACAGATAACTGTTCTAGTTCAATAGAACTATTTTCTTGCTTGACAAACACATCGTCTCGTTAATAAAGGTACCAGATAATCACGTCTCTTTTCTGATTTCTTCTATTCACCCTAAACAAAATCAGAAGGAAAGCATGTAGTGTAATAAAGGTCGATCAAATTACTTCCTCATTCAATCCCTTGTGCATAAGCAGTTGAAGTTTCAGTTCTGACGTAATAACCTGGTAACATATATTCATAAAAAATAACAAAGTTAATAGAGCTACATTTATGCTATTAGTGTTATAGCTTGTATTACACCGTAGTTGATTGGACCGAATTTGTCGGTCGTTGTTGGCATATGGGCTCCTGTGCGGATGCCTCGATATTGCCTATGTTTTAATTATGTATAGTAATGATGGGTAGTGGCTGACAGCAGAATCCAGGATGCGCATTTCGTCCTATTTTGAACTCGTCAGCTGAATGTACCTGCTTTTCAGTGAGCGATGTTGTTCCCACCGGGATTCGAACTAGGGAGCGACGGCTGCAAACGCGAGAGCGTTATCCACTACACCACCGAGCCACGATGGCCACTTCTTGTGCGACGGGTATAGGTTTTAGTGTTATTCTCTGTATTACACCGTCGTTGATTGGACTGAATTGATCATCCAGCTGACAAGTCCCAAGTAGAACGAAATGCGCATCCTGGATTCCATTGCTAGCCACTATACATAATTTATGCTCCATTCTTGAAATACTTAAATTTCTGTGCATCACTTTAAAAACACTTCAAAAAACAGTGAATAAAATCAGTCAATTTAAAGGAGGAAATTTCTAAAGCTTACCAACGGAAGATTTTTTTAAGCTATTGACAGTTTTGTCAATATCAGAGAACGAAGATGACTTTCCATCACCATCAAGTGAAACAGATTCATTGACTGTGGTAGAAACAGGTGTATTCAACTTGTCATTTGATTGCATCGAATTTCTATCAGATCTATCAGTAGGGATCTTAGATAACTGATGATCATTTGTTGACATTAAAGAGGATGAACAGTTTGTAGCGGTAGAAATCATTTGAATAAGATTACGAAACTCTCGAGAATCAGTAGTAAGTTTATGATCTGGTTGGACAAGATTTAATGCAGCCGCAATTTTCAATTCAACATATGTTAAACTACGCTGCTCTCGAGATACCTTGAAAATGAATAAAATAAATTCAGATTGGAAATTATTGAAGCGAGATTTCAAGTTAAATTACAACCGATAACAGACAGATATGTTAGCTAATATACAGTGAAATGAAATAAATCCTTCTCACCTGAAAGTAATTAATGCTATACCACTTAATCTAAAACTCTAGCCACTAGATTCTGCTAAGTGTGCATATGCTCTCTGAGCTAAATAGTTCGGTGTCGTAGAGCCCAACATTTATAGATGAAAACAAATGATTAGTAGGATACAATGAGAAGACTTCCCGATTTCCGACCACCACCCTTGGCGCGCTACGAAAAGGATTTTCAACAAACTACAGACATTCATCAACAACTGCCTACGCTGGCTCGTTACTGAAGATCAGATTGCCAGAAAGAATAAGCAACAAGGAACTCTGGTAACGAGCCAACCAAGAACCAATCGCTCAACAAATATGCACTGGAAGGAAGTGGAGATGGACTGGATTGGACATACACTGAGAAGGCCGGCTGGAGACATCACGCGCTAGGTCAGTCGCTCGAGTGGAACTTAGATGGGAAACGACTAGTTGGGCGTCCGAGGAGAGGGCGAAATGGAGGAGATCGTGTGAAGAAATGAGAGGTTGTGGGCTGTCGTGGAGGCAGGTTCAAAAGATTTCAGAGGACAGAGCGCATTGAAGACGTGCTACTGAAGCCTTATGTTCCATTAGGAACCCAAGGGACAAATAAGAAATAATGATATAATACCCTTGTATTATTACTGGCAGTTAGCAGAAACATCACGTAAACAATGCAGAGATAAGGTGTACAGTTTAAGTAAAAGGGATATGTCAATCAATTGGTACTGTTTCAAAACTTTATCACCTGAGAGTAGGTACGCACAAACTATCATCCACTATAAGGCTCGGTGTTAGCTGAAACAGCACAGTTGTACTGAAGAAAAGCTAAGCCTCATCAGAATCGAATATGTCACCAATCTATGACACCTACTGAGGATCTGAACCATGCATGTAGACGTAATCTTCCAGTTTTTCATATATGGAACAACTGAAACTGAGGAGATTAGAGGTTCTACATAGTATATGTGTCAGAAAAAAAATGTAACCCAACAAGGTACATGTTTATATACACTACACTAAGTTAAGCCTTATGATACGCATCCCAAGAACAATGCAAGAACAAAAAGACATTTGAAGAATAAAATGAGCTCATTTCATTTCATGGCCTCTCTTCAGCTGCAAACAACCAAAAAGTGAAATCAATTATTAATAGTAATAATAGTATAGCATACTTTAAACATGCAGAAATAAATAGAGATTTGAAATCCAGGATTAACGAAAAAGTAGTAAATGAGTCAAGGAAACACAGGATTATTAGTTAAATACCTTGGTCAAAATCTATGGCAATTTATATCTGATGAGATAGAAAATTCTAGAGCTATGGAGTAGGGGGGGGGGGGACAACAAACCAAAATCATTGTAAAAGAAGGGATTGTTAAAGGGCTAATAAGTTACGTAATTACATGAAAAACCTGGAAATCGTTAAGTAATCAATGAAGAGATAATGCAATCAAAAGGATAAGGAAGATTGTATACATACATGTGCAAAAAATGATATACATTTATCAAGGCAAAGAAAAGTTAAATACAGTCTTCTTCTGAGTACATCACCATCAATGGAAGAAACGTAAAGGAAGTAGTCTCTCTCACCTACCTGGCTGGGCAGCATCCTTTCAACTACAGGCGGCACAGGCACAGACGAGGACGTCGAAGCCAGTCGGGATCGGAAAGACAGTAAGACAGGCTTTCACTAATCTGAAAACAATGTGGAGATCTGCTTCACTGCACTCAGCACAAGGCGTGAACAACATCCGGATTTTCAACACCAAGTTAGCCAAGTAAGTACTGCTAAATGGTTCAGAAATTTGGCGCGTCACAAAAGGGATTTCCAACAAACTACAAAGATTCATCAACAACTGCCTACGCTCGTTACTCCAGCTCAGATGGCCAGAATAACAAGAATAAGCAACAACGAACTCTGACCGGGTAACGAACCAACGAAGCAAGAACCTATCGCTTAACAAATATGCACTGGAAGGAAGTGGAGATGGACTGGATTGGACATACACTGAGAAGGCCGATTGGGGAGAGATCGTGTGAGGAAGAAATGAGAGCTTCTGAGCTGTCACGGAGCTAGGTTCAAAAGATTTCAGAGAAGAGAGTGAAATGGAGACGTGCTGCTGAAGCCCTATACTCCACTAGGAAACCAAGGGACAAATAATAATAACATCTGAGTACATAGGTCAGGTCTAAAACGTTTGATAGCGAGAGCTTCCACAAAGTTTGATAAATATGGCGTTCTTTGCTTGTTGATTATTTTGAAAGTTTGAGAAACATCTATTGGATGTCTTGCTTCCATAAGATGCCTAGCGATTGCGATGGTAAACACCTTGTTATCCATTAAGACACAGATTGTTCAGAATATGCTCATAAAATCGAGTAGACGTCATTCTTTCAGTCTATCCTATGCACTTGCTTCCACAAGCACAGGTGAATTGATATACAGTTGGAGGTGATGTGAAATGGATATTTGTCTACTTTCGACTGTGTTATTCAGTATAATTTATTATAAACTGAGATCGGTCTGGCAGCAGAGAAGCTTCTTCTCAGTGCAGCTTTTATTCTTTTGTTTATTCTTTCAGATGTCTTATCATTTTTGAATGTTAGGCGAATGAAAACAAGCTTCTTCTCAACAGTTGGATATTTTGGTCTCACAATAAATTCTTTTCCATGTTTCATGATGGATTTATTCAGATAAACATTCTCTATAACAGCCTTCTCAGTTATCCCGAATTCTTCTTCTTGTTTATCATTGGAGCACAGCATTTTTATTCCAGTGAATAGCGTCCTGACTAAACTACGCTTACAGCTGACAGGACAGAGGTTATTGTAATGAAGGTACTGACCAATTCATGTGTCTTTTGTGTTGATAGTTTTCTCAAGTGTACCATCATCACATCTCCATCTTATACTTAAACCCAAAAAAATTGAATCTCTTCTCATTTTCATATTTCATTGCAAAATTATTATTTGGATTAGTTTCATTAAAAGTGTTGAACAACTTTGACATGATATATCCCTTGGTTTTCGATCCGAAATAAACGAACCGAGATTTCGATAGCGTAATTAGAAGACTAAGTTTATCTGAACAATGTGATGTATTTGAGCAATATATTTCAAACAATCTGATCAAACATTTACTTGTCAAGTCAATTTATATTAAACCGAGGACTGGGGAGGGAGGGGACAAATACAACAATTAACACAATAGGGGATTAAAATTAAGAAAGATGAGAACAAACAGGAAGTGACCTAGTTGATCTTAATCTTGGTAAGAAAACAAAGTTTACCAAGGTATGTGTAGTGTAAGAACAAACTGTTTTGTACACATAAAGGTGGTTTAAATTTGTGTATAGCTGTGGCTTCCGCAAACCTTAGAATACGTCCCTGACTGTTTCTATATAAAACTTTGAAAGTTATTTGAGTATTAACTTTGTGACCTGTTTCTATGGTATGTTTAGCTATAGATAATGAGGGTCGTCACCCACTAGCGTTTATCACTGTTTCACACTCCATTTGTTTTTGAAGCCATTTAGGCACATGTTCTCCCACACTTAACTGCACGACTCGACTACTCCTCCCTATATATGTGTGACCACACACACATATAAATTGGTAAACACAATGAGATGTGACGTAATCACTGATGCAGTGTTTAGGTTTTCCATGAAGCATGTGTTTTGTTTTCTCCACAATTGTAAGATTCGCCGCCTAATACGTTTTCTGAATGGCTGATGTCAGCCTACGTCTCAAAATGATACTATTTAGCTCCCCTCTGTATGGTAGGGCGATATGGACATTTTTCTTAAGGACTGTGCATAGAGTTGGCTTTGGTGCGCTACTTGACCTCTACAACGGTTTATAAACTTCGCTGGATATCTATTTTTCATAAGTGGTCAGTAATTTGATGTCTTCATCCACCGCATCTGGTATACTGACACGACAGATCCTATTAAACAAGCATTTTACTAGACCTCACTTGTATTGGATTGGACAAAAACTGTGGAAATTCAGGCATTGTCCTGTTCATGTAGGCTTCCTGTAATTGAACCATCTTCTCGTCGACTGAGTATATCTAAGAATGGCAGTTGATTATTATTCTCTTTCTCACAAGTCAGGCTGATGTGTGTTTGTACGGCGTTAAGTCTATTTAGTAGACAAGCCATATCCTCATGCGTCTCACAAATCACTATGATATCATCAACATATCTCTTGTCAAGAGGAACTTTAGCGATAGGATCACCAGCCAGATTTTCGATATATGACATATAAATATCAGCTAGTAGTGGTCCTAATGGACTACCCTTAAGCTACATCGTCAACTTGTCGAAAGCGTTTACCTTCAAATGCGAAGTAGACTTTGTCCGTACACAGCAACAATAACTCCTTCAGAAAGGTTGGAGTACTAGGAAATGGGAAGTTTTTAGAGGATATATAGTCACAGAGAATGCTAACAGTCTTGGACAATGGCACGTTAGTGAGTAAGGAATTTACATCGAAAGAGTAAACAATCTTGTTTTTGATATTCATGTTACCAAGACAGTCAACAATTTGAAAAGAATCTTTCAATGAAAACTTACAGAATTCGTTTCGAACTAGATTCAACATTTTTACCAACCATTTTATGTGCGGGGAAACGACAAATAGACAATATAGGGCGTAATGGATTATTAGCTTTATGATTCTTAGGTAATCCACGTAAATTTCGAAATGCGGATCCCAAAGTTTCAATGAATTGATTTCATCTTTGCGAATGGTATTTATACTCAAAAGTTTTACTAAATGAGCGGTTACTTTTGCTTCCAATTTTCTAATATCTTCTGACGGGACATCGGCTATGAATTTGCTTTCATCGCTGAGGACCAACCAATCAATTAATATCAACATAGGATCAAGAATTACTGTGTAACCGTCCAACTTGCCACACCTCATATCACTACATCAAGTAAAAAGGCACGGAGGCACAAGATGAAGATAAGAGAATTAAGTCAAAAGAAATATAAAGTACAAAAAGAGAGAAACGAAGAATGAGAAAGTGGTGAGTTTCGGTATAGCATCGTTAAGATGACGATAATGTGTGTGGGGATACATCTGCACCACTAACATCCATTCACAGCCATATCACCTACAGTCAGTCTACAATCACTGCTTCCTCTTGTCCCCCAACCCCCACCCCCCACCCCCATCGACCCCAACCACATAGTCTGCATCGTCACACATCGCTCAAACCAACAGTCACAGACTTCATATATTGGTGCCATGTTTTAGTCTGGCCAACTCGGGCCTTTCTCCAGCCTCGACCCACCTCAGCCAACATTCTGTGACAAGGCAATCGGTGACTAGGCATACGTAATACGTGTCCCAACCAGCCATCTCAGTCCATCAAGGTTCATAACCTCGTCAACCGACTTAACTCTACTCCCTATAACTCTACACCTACACCTGACTTCTGTATTACTGACGTGGTCAAACCACGGGATACAACCTATACTATACTACGAATGCAACGGTGGTCAAACACTTCAAGCCTTCTTATATCTCCCACTTTCAATGGTCATGTTTCACAGACATACAGTAGAATAGACCGGACTGTTGTGCAGTACACGCGACCCTTAATAGACAATTGGATATTCCAGCGGCGTCATAGTTGGCGTAAGTTGGCAAAAGCCAGTCGAGCATTTAGTGCAGAGATCTCATCGGCCACTGAGCCACCACACGCTCAACCAATTCACTCTTCATTGTTAGCCGTGGCATCGTTGAAGACCAATCCTGGAGCAATAATTTGCATTTGGGTGGTGAAAACCATATTTCAAACATTCTCAAATGTTTGGCATGCGCTAAGAATGGATAGCATTTGATTTTTACAGTCAGATTTATTCATCACAACGATACCTGACCCCTTATCGGGTTAAAAAGGATTATATCCGATCTATTCCGTAATTTTCTCAAAGATTTGAAGTGCTGTGAACTCAAAATGCTTCTTTGTCTTGTTTCTCAACTATGGAATTGGTGAACAATACCAATTAATTTAGCCTTGAATCAACTTTGATTATCTGAACTGGGATTTGAAGCCGAAAGTCAATTTGAGTGTTCAAGTCAATGACTCAAATCTCTAACAGGTAGATGTCCTGTTTTAGTATGTAGAAAATATACCAGTTAATGTAAAAAAAAATTTCATGAAATTCTTTTCCTGTAATAAATGTAAACAGAGAGAGAACAAATTTTAGCAGAATAGCATGAATTCATCCTATTTCGAAGTTTCTTATCCACCGCTAACAACCTAGAATTATGGAAACATTTTGTATAATTTAATGTAAAAAAATTGTTTTACATAGTAAGCAGCTGATGAGAAACTTAAAAATAAAACGAATCAATGGTATTCTGGGGAAACTGTTGTTCTCCATCTCTACTGTATAACAATTTTTTCATCGATATTTATCGCACTTCAACACGAATTATATCAAAACCATTCAAGTCCCTTCAAAAATAAACAACATAACCTTTGAGCCAAGAAGTGAAAATCATCGGTCCATCCACATGAATCAAATAACTAATACTTTCAATCATTGAAGATTTTTTCACCGTATGATGATAAATATCAGCCTCGAATACCTTAAACATAAACATGATAAGCAAACTTACCTGACTGTGGTAGAATGCGTCACGCAACAAATTGTGAGGAGGGAGAAGAGAGGCATACGCTGTTTGACCAATGAAAAGAACCCAGGAGATTTGAATTTCGCCAACGATGATGATATATGTCGAATGTCTTCTAGCACAAACCCGAAAATCTACATGCAAAAACTAACAAGTTGACAGAAGAGGCAAGGCAGCGAAGACAGGGCTTCATTCAGGTGAACGTAGAGAAAACAGAAGTGATGAAGATATACAACCAACAACAACAAGCACCAATCACCATCAACAGCACAAAACTAAATGAAGTTGTCTCTCTCACCGACTACTTAGGTAACATCATTTCAACTATACGCAGCACAGGCATAGATGAGAACATCAAAGCTAGCCACGATCGAAAAGACAGCAACACAGGCCTTCATTAACCTAAACTCAATCAATGTGGACATCTACTACACTCCACTGCAATCACCATAAACCGTCAACAACATCCTCATCCTCAACACTAATTCTGTCAAGTCACACCTTCTCTATCACGGTTCACAGACTTCGCACCTCACGAAAAACATTTACAACAAACTACAGACACACATCAATCAATAACTGACGCCTACGCTCACTCCATACTCAACATCACATCACATCATATCACATCACAAGGCCAGAAAGAACAAGCAACAACAAACTCTCCCTCCAAACAAACAAACCAACCTACCTATCACCCGACAAATATCCACAACAAGAAAGTCCAGATGGATTGAATTGAATTGGACATACACTGAGAAGACCGTTTGAGGACATCACGCGTCAGGCCACACTCTCGAGTGGAACCCACAAGCAAAACGAGTTGAGCGTCTGAGGCAAGAGTGACATGGAGGAGATCATAAGAGGAAGGAATGAAAGTTTCTCAGCAGTTGTGGAGCCAGGTTTAAAAGATTGCAGAGAAGAGATTGAAATGGTGACGTGCCACTGAAGCCCTCTGTTCCACACTGAGGATTCAAAGGACAAACAATAAAATATATAAAAAAAACTTACCGTTGAAAGTGAGTTGGCAAGTTTCGGTTGAATTTTTAAAGATTTTTCATACATTATATCATCAAATGCATCTTCACTTTCAACACTCCAGAATTTCAAAGGATCAAGTGTCTCTAAAAATTGCTGTGATAACAGAATAAAAGACATAAAAATAAAACAGCAAAGTAGAATTCCCTGATGAACAAAATAATCATCAAGCAACTTGTTCAACAGAACTGTCATCTTAAGTATTAAAATGTTCACTGAAAGTACTAATCAGTCATACTCTAAGAGTACACGGATCCTTAGTGTACAACTACTGTAATAATGAATCTCATGTTATGAATTAATAGACATACAAAATTTAAGGACGAATAACAAAATAATTTTCAAATTCTTCTTCATGTACACATTAACTAAGGCTTCAGAACTAGGAGAAATTAAAGAGGATGTAGTATTGTTAATTGAGAGATATGAAGGAAGATTAGGAGGTAATGAGGGGGTAGGTGGATAGCAGTCTAAGGAAACTTGAGTGCTGATAGAGTTGTGAGGGCGATTGATACTTCCCGGTTGCCCACAACATCGAAGGTTATTTCTTTTTAAGGTACCTGGAAGAGATTTGTGTGACCGAAGAGCCTATCAGATTTCTGCTTCAGACCTGTCGTACCCAGCCTTTTCAGTATGATTATTTCGAACTTTTGTATTTTTGGCGCCGCATGGTCAAAAATAAACGACAAATGAACCAACACCACCGGACCGACAGACCGTGGGGCATGGTGAAGTGTATCATTTTTGGGGCCAACCTTTCAAGACCCCCCCCCGCCTCCACTGAGAAGGCAACATCAGCATGCCACTGCTCGTCATCCAAGGGGAACACCTTACTGTTATCACACCCCATCCAGCTAACAGCATTACGATTTCGCCCTCAGACCCCCATCATAGTGTAGTAATTTACACCACAATGGTAACTGCTTTTCGTCTTACCACTATCCAACAGACCTTTCTGGTATGGTAGGACCTTGAAGGAACAAGTGTTCCACCAGCATAGCTCGTCGGGCTATTGTGATATGCAAGTCCGACCACCACGTCAAGATAGCAGTTATCGGTCGGGCGCAGATGTATACATACATTATCCTCATCTTAATGACGCTATACCGAATCTCACCACTTTCTCATTCTTCCTTTCTCTCTTCTCGCACCTTATATTTCTTTGACTGCATTCTCTTATCTTCATCTTGCGCCTCCCTGCCTTTTTAATTGATGTACTGATATGAGGTGTGGTAACTCGGACCGTTACGCAGTAATGCCTGGGTCCTAGGTTGATCTGGATGGATGGACACATTAACTAAGTGTATAATGATGTATGTTTACAGTGCGAAGATCTGATCAATAGCTGCTAATTTGATATGGTGGTCAAGCTTGCAAATCACAACGACCTAAGGAGCTACACTACCTGGAGCGGTGGTTACCTAGAGGTTCTACGTCGCCAGAAAGGTCTGTTGGATAGTGGTAAGATGAAAAGCAGTTATCGTTGTGGTACAACTTACTATAATATGATCGACATACGACGGGAAAGTCGTATTGCTACTAGCTAGATGGGGTAGGACAGCAATAAGATGTTTCTCTGGATGACCAACAATGTCATCCTGATACTGACTTCCCAACAAAAAGAAGGGTTAGAAAAGGTTAGTCCTAAAAACAACACACCCCATCCCATGGCAGCACGCCGATGATTGCAATAAGAATTCGTAATCGGATTGCAACGCTAAATACTAAGACTTCAAAATTGCAAAAAGGCTGTGTGTGACAGGGGTCAAGGAGATGTCGCATAGGCTCAGCGGTTACGCAATTATTTTCCTCTTCCAGGAACCTTAAAGAAGAACTAGCCTTTCACGCTGTGAGGAGACAGGAAGTGTCAACTGCTCCCACGCTCCCAGTAGTACACAAAACCCAAACGTAACATATCCCCCTCAA
This sequence comes from Heterobilharzia americana, assembly GCA_944470555.2. Lineage (NCBI taxonomy): Eukaryota > Metazoa > Platyhelminthes > Trematoda > Strigeidida > Schistosomatidae > Heterobilharzia > Heterobilharzia americana. Next base: position 161,593,024 of record OX104127.1, on the reverse strand, counting down.
CTCTATATCTTCCCTTGCCTTCATTTCCTGATAATAATATTAAACCTTTTACCTCATACCCAGCATCTCGTTCCGCAATAATTTTCAATGATCACAGCCATCGGAATCTCACTCCTAGTCTACGCATTTAAAAAGTAGTTAGCTAAGCACTCATCTGAACATCAAAGTGATAAACATCCTGAGGAAACCTGGCGTGATAATAAGTTTGCGCAGAAATGGCAGGAAAAAGAGTTGGTAGCCCACATCCGTTGGTTAGCAGACGTCACTGAATTTTCGAGGCATCGTCCGAACTGATCGATGCGAGAAGACTGATTCCAGCTGACCCTGACCCCGACCCCGACGAAGAGCCAAAGCAACTTAAACATTAGTTGGTCAAGAGTCTTCGCATCGATCGCGAGTAGTGGTGCGTAACCAAAGCGAAAGCGAAAGCCGGTGTAGAAGACATCAGCGTTGGGTGACACCTGGCAATTATTTAGGCATATTAGGGATACCAGAATGAAGAAGACGAGGGTGAGTAAAACCATCATCGAAGAGGATGAGACTATGATAACATCCCATAACAGGTGGCTTGAACGTTGGGCGGAACATTTTGAGACACTGTCCAACTGGCTCTCAGCAACGCTTCAGTTGCCCAACATCCGATCTGAACATGAATGGGAAGTAGATGTCGGTCCTCCAACTCTCCTTGAAGCTACCCAAGATAACGGTATCCAACCTGAAACGATGCAAAGCAGCAGAACCTGACAGTTTGCCGTGTAAGGTTTACAAGGATGGAGGTAGGAAGTTGCTAATTAGAGTGACAGAGGAACTAGGTAGTGTGTGAATCAGAGGTAGTGCCGTGAGATTGGTGTACTTCATTGATTATCTCAGCTTATAGAACGGGAGAGGAATCTTGTGACAACCATTTGGGAATTAGTTTGACTAATATTGTATCCAAAATCTTAAGGTTCATAGTCATTTCACGTCTAAATGAAGGTTGATAACAGCAAACTGGAGAAAACTATGTAGGTTTGAGACTTGGACAACGGTACATCGATCAAGTGAACGTAGAGAAGACACTTGGCGTGTTACGAAAGGCATTTACAACAAACTACACATATTCATCAACAACTGCCTACACTGGCTCGTTACTGAAGATCAGATTGTTTACCAGAAAGAATATGCAACAAGGAACTCACTGTGGCTGGCAACGAACCAACCAACAACCTATCGACCAACAAATATGCACTAGAAGGAAGTGGAGATGGATTGGGCATACACTGAGAAGGCCATTCGGAGACATCATGCGTCAGGCCACACTCTAGAGTGGAATCCAAAGGTTAAGCGACAAGTTGTGTGTCCCAGGGTGACATGGAGGAGATCGTGTGATGAAGAAATGAGAGCTTCTGGACAGTCATGATAGCAGCTTGAAAAGACTGCAGAGAAGAGAGTGGAATAAAGGCATGCTACTGAAGCCCTATGTTCCAATAGGAACCCAAGGGACAAATAATTCACATCTTAAAATTAGTGAACTGGGATTACAAACTATTAAAAGTAACAATATTCACGTGGGAATAAAGACTAGTTAAATGATAAAAATGTATACACTGAACACGATGCAACATAGAAACTTACTCGAATAGGCTTATTTACGCTAAAGTTGTATGGTGTCTGTTGAAATGATAAATAATATTCAACAAGTTCAGCCATTTGACGACATTTCCAAAAATTAATCAAGGAATCCCTATTATTAGTATTATGTACACTTGAAACATTCGATAGAGGTAATCCAGAAGAATCAACCCAATCTGAATGCTTCAATTCTAAGTGTATCAATTGAGTCTTATCTCCAACTGCAATGAAAGGTAGACCAGGTGGATGTATTCGATGTAATTTCTCTTGATAATCAGCGAAATAAACACTTCCATTATCCTCTTCAACTGATTGGCGTAGACATTCAAACAAATTACGATAATGATGCTTCGATTTGGTGATTAGAGCCTAAAAAAGAAAAATTCTATTGGATAGTAATTATAATAAAAACATTTACCATTATAAAGTAAAAAGTTACACTATGCTATGGTAAAGCTGCAGGTGTCGTACTACAAGCTAGAAGGTAATGTGACAGTAGTAAAGTGTTTCCCATATAGAAACAGCAGTTCATGTTGCCTTCCCCGTGGGAAGAGAAAAGATTAGAAAAAGTCGGCCAAGAAAATGACATACTCCTTTCTGTCCTGTGGGAGTAGAATCAAATTCCAAATCAAAACTCAAGTAGATCTCCCTTAGGCTCGATGATAACATATAATTATTAACGACCCATTTAGTCTTTCAAGTTTTTTACAGAAACAAATTTCACAGTATGACAAGCAGGGAAGTACAAAAAGCCCACAAGCTTCTATGAGTATACAAGACCCATGTAACTATAACCGACTTTCCTCACCTTTATGTTCTTTCCTGCATTTTACTCCCTGACCCCAGCATCAACCCCTTTACAGCTTCTGCAATTTCTCACTCTACGATCATTTCTGACTATCCAAGCTAGAAAAATATCATTGTAAGTTTCCTAAAACTATCCTGACAACTTGACATCTTCATGTGAACGTCCATACCCAATACCGAATCGGATAGCAGATATTAACATCACCTGACGATTATGGTGAATCTACAAAGTTCATCTCACAAGTGTCCGAAGATACTAAAGTTAGTCTCCATGGGCTCGTTGGTGTAAGCATAGTTTAGTTAATAAAGCATAAGGTGCAATTCTCGACTAGGTACTTATAAATCACCGTCTATGCACTCGAAGAAGAGGAAAACACGGTGAATGATTCATGTAATTTTGTCTTGGCAGTTACTTGTTTCTGAACAGCACTAATTTCCAGCATAAAAAGAAACATTAATTCACTCGACGTCCACCAACACCAAACCATAGCGTTGATGCAGATAGATAATATTATCATAGGCTATCTTTTGATAGGATCTCAGGAGAGTTCCCACTCTTTCTAAAGTAGTTGCCCAAATTCCAATGAAGCAACAGTTTAGCTACATCTATATCTGAGATTTACTGCTTGTAGGAAACAGATAGTAGTCGAGTTTTTGAATGGTTAACTAAACAATGAAAACATTCATGTGTCTTTTAAAAAAAGAGATAGACAAGTATATACCTAGACGTACAGCAATAACAATAGCAATAAAATAAGCGGAAAAGACAACCGGTAAATTAAAACCAAAGGTAAACAAAAACCATTGTTTTACCGAAACCCTTATACGAATTGATTCATGCAAGAAGATTCATTCTAGTTTCCTCTAAACAAATTGAGGATCTAAAGTCATTTATATCGATTAATTCGTCCTAGTAACCGATTACAAGCAGTAGAGATTGGTGAGAGCAAAAAATGATGGAAATAACATCTATGTTAGGTAACAGTAGGTATTTGGATAATGTAATTAGAAGACGTAGATTATCTTGAAAATGTGATGTATTCATGCTATACATTTCGATTAATCTGATCACATATGGACTCGTCGAACCAATCGTTCAACAAATATGCAGAAGAAAGTGGAGATGGACTGGATTGGGTATACACTGAGAAGACCATTTGGGGACATCACGCGCCAGGCAAAGTCGTCGAGTGGGATCTAGGTGGGAGACGGCGAGTTGGGAGTCCGATGATAGGGTGACATGCAGGAGATGGTATGAGGAAGAAGTGAGAGTTTGTGGGCTGTCGTGGAGCCAGGTTGAAAAAAGTGGAGAGAACAGAGCACATCGGAGGCGTGCTACTGAAGCCCTATGTTCCACTAGGAACCCAAGGGACTGATAAAAAATTGTTTCCTATTTACTGAACTTTAATGAATATCTGTAATGAAGTTACAATGATGTTGGTTGGATTTGAAACAATTCGTCCCTTTTATGAATTTGGATAATGTAATTAGATGTAGATTATCTGAAAAATGTGATGTATTAGCGCTGTACATTTCGAACAATCTGATCACACATTCACCTGTCAAGTCAATTCAGATATGAAAACTGGAAGTCGATGAAGGACAAATATGACATTAAGGGATTCAATAATCGAAAAGATAATCAAAAGAAAAGCAGAAAAGATTAAATTTGAAGACAATCTTGGTAATACGATAAAATAAGCATTACCAAGGTAGGGTTAGCTTAAGAACAAACTGTTTTTGCACCCTATCAATAGGTGGTTAAATTTATTTATGACTAGCGCTTCAACAAACTTAAGTATAACGCCCCTGACAGTTTCTATAGTAAATTGTAAAGGCTGTTTTCATATCAATCCTGTGAGCGTTATCAATGATGCTGATGATGGTTGTTTGCCATCTCCACTTATCAATGTTTGTGAATGCAGTTGCTTTTGTAGCCATTTTAGAACATGTTCCTCTACCCTCAAGTGCATATCACGATTAGTCCTGTCTATACATGTAAATTTATAAACGCAGTGGGATATGACGCAATCGTTTATACAGCATTGAGGTCTATGTTGCAGCAGATGTTTAGTCATCTCAACAGCGATAAGCTTAGCTGCATAGTACGTTTTGTTAACAGTAGACATTAACCTACATTTTAATATTATGCTGTTATATTTCTCCTCTGTATAGTAATCCGATGTATACGTATTTCTTCGAAACAGAGTACAGATTAGGTTTTAATCCTGGCTGACTTTTGCAGTAGTTTATAAACTTCAATGGATATCCATTTTCCATTAATGTCTCCATTAGTATTTTGATATCATCATCCATTGAGTTTTCCGTACAAATATCAAACCTCGCTTGTATTGAGTTGAACAAAAGCTATAGGAACTTACGTACTGCGCTATTCAAGTGGGTTTCCTGTAAATCGACCGTTTCATGCCACATCTATCCTTCTCCCCAATTCCAGTTTCCATATTTAAATGATTAGATTGTTCGACATGTATAGCGCAAATGTATCACACACGTTTTTCAGATAATCTACGTCTTCTAATTACATTATCGAAATTCATCAAAGCGACTAATTCTTTCAAACAATAGGTATGTTAATATCGAAATACTCGAAATCGAATTGTGTAATCAACGAAAGACGAAAGATTTTTACAACTACGACTACATCTTTTCATATTGGATATAAAACAGTAAGAAAAGTCATCAAAGAGATACATTGTGTAGTCTCATTGAATTATCTACTTGCTTCGATATAACTTATCAAATCGTGTCTACAATAAATCGTCTGTCCATGGAACCATTCATCAAAATGAATCAATGAATCAATCAATATCAACATAGGATCAAGAATTACTGTGTAACCGTCCAACTTGCCACACTTCATATCACTACATCAAGTAAAAAGGCACGGAGGCACAAGATGAAGATAAGAGAATTAAGACAAAATAAATTTAAAGTACAAAAAGAGAGAAAACAAAGAATGAGAAAGTGGTGAGATTCGGTATAGCATCGTTAAGATGACGATAATGTGTGTGGGGATACATCTGCACCACTAACATCCGTTCACAGCCATAACACCTACAGTCAGTCTACAACCACTGCTTCCTCTTGTCCCCCACCCCCCACCCCCCATCGACCCCAACCACATAGTCTGCATCGTCACACATCGCTCAAACCAACAGTCAGAGACTTCATACATTGGTGCCATGTTTTAGTCTGGCCAACTCGGGCCTTTCTCCAGCCTGCACCCACCTCAGTCAACATTCTGTGACAAGGCAATCGGTGACTAGGCATACGTATTACGTGTCCCAACCAGCCATCTCAGTCCATCAAGGTTCATAACCTCGTCAACTGACTTAACTCTACTCCCTATAACTCTACACCTACACCTGACTTCTGTATTACTCACGTGGTCACACCACGGGATACAACCTATACTATACTACGAATTCAACGGTGGTCAAACACTTCAAGCCTTCTTATATCTCCCACTTTCAATGGTCATGTTTCACAGCCATACAGTAGAATAGACAGGACTGTTGTGCAGTACACGCGACCCTTAATAGACAAACGGATATCACAGCGGTGCCATAGTTGGCGTAAATTGGCAAAAGCCAATCGAGCCTTTTGTATCCGTGTAGACAATTTAAGTTTCATTAAGACGAGTATTTTAAACATTATAGCTAAGAAAATTCAACAGTTTGGGTAAAATTCATATCTTTGACAATCTAAATGAAACGTAGTCATAAATCAATTATTAAAAAAACAAACACATAACAATACTCCTCTCTTTGTATTATGATAATCTCCACCATCGTTGGAACACTTACCTCGAATGTCTCATTGAGACGATATACAGGTGAACTCATAAGAGCAGCTTTCGCCTCTTGAACACCTTGTAAATTGTTTAAATTTTCAAAATATATTAGTAGATCAGCTACACGTTGCATAATGACTACTCTATCCTCTAAATGATCAGCTGACATGATTGAACTAACCAACCACCATTTAAACTATAGAAGATATAAATTAAACGAAAACAATAGAAAATAAAAGAAAAATAGAATTAGGTAGCCAAAAAGACTCAAAATTAAATGAGAAATTGTTTGCATATATATAGAAGACTATGGTATAACGAGTAACTCTAGGAGGTATCCTAATGATGAAAGAAGTCCCTAAATAGACTTCTTTATTTCACAGAAAGCTGTCTAAACCCAACAGAAACTTGATTGGTTATTTCAACGGTTGCCACTGTGGCCTTTACAGTCATTCGTTGATACACAGCCAATAGAGAAGTTGTTTTCAAGTCATGATCAGATCATGTTCAGGTCTTGATTTATGCATGCGCTGACATGAGAACCTGATTGGAGAAATCCGACCTTATACAAGGAATCTGATTGGTTCATTTATGGCTTCACCTACTGAGAGTTATATAAATACATAGAAGTCATGTATTTGCCTAATAAAAATCGTCGCTGTTCTTACAGTCAAAGGCCGTCTTTTTCTTCTGATTTCTTCACGGCTCACTGAAGCATAAAGTACTGAGGGAGGTCAGTCATAAAGGTATTCGGTTGAGGTGTTTATTGAGTCTCAGTATTCATTATACCCACGTGCGCTAACCCACCACTCGGTCACAACATTCGTGTATCACAATAACTACGTGTTTTTTCAGTAAGCAAACAAAAAAAGGTAAAGCAACACCAAAATTAAATGTTCGGGAGTGTAAACGATATAAAGCCCATTTCAACAGACAAGAACTACCCTTAAACCAACAATACACGCTATTGGAAATCCCTTCAAAAAACGCAGGCCATTACCAATTATAGTTTGAACATTTATAGAGATTTATTCATTTCAAGGTAGCATTCATCATGAATTAAGACCGTCTCGAGAACCACTGAAAACTTGAGATCTATGGACAGCTGCAACGTGTACTTGCTTGAGACATCTTCGTAGTACGCATCCAAGACATTCAAACCTACAAGATAACAAGTAACTACTGAGCCAACCGGAAGGAATCCAAAGTTGGAAGATGCCCATGCCATATTGCGAACTGGTAGAAAGAAATGTGGACCATTCGATTCCGAAAAATATCTAACAGACAATATGTTCCTCATAGGACACGGAGGCCGTAAGTTCGATCCCCGGTGAGTATTGATTGTCCTGTAATGCGATGAAACAAGGTGTTCAGTGCTCTCAACTTCTCCATGCTTCTCCAAATGATATCAGTCCGTGATCAGTACCAGCTGAATACTGCCGATTATACCTAACTATGTGAATGTTCACACATACAGCATGATAACACCAAGACAAATGAACCACACAATTCCCTATTGTACAATCGTATAGTCAAAACACAAAACATAATGATAAAGCAAACTACACAACTAACTTTATTCGAAAATTGAAGAGATGCTTCGAAATTAGGCGATCTCATTTTCTCTTTACCAGTAACTTCCCAAAATTCAATACGAGAATACAATTCCCATTCATATAAAGTCACCTGACGTGCAAATTCAAGAGGATGAACCTGAAGTAAAATACAAGACATTGAAATTCATTCGAAAGATCATAGAATATATTCATAGAGTGAATGCACACAGTTCGATAAAGAAAAACTTCTATATGATGAAGGTCAATGAGGAGAATAGAGTTGTGCAAACAACTAACAGGGTGGTCACAGAGTCATTGTCAACATCAGAAAGCGAATTCGTAATCATATGGCTAACGTAGTTTCCTGAAATGAATGAACAATTATGGAATGGCTAACTGCCAACACTCCCAGCTTCATCCCACTACCATAAGGTACCAATGTCACCTAGTGGATTCTCGACAAATCTGACGTCCACCAGTAACACACTTCACATACCAGAATCCAACAGTCACTATCAGTTGTTTATTCACATGGGTAGGTAATTAATTCCCTTTGATTTCACTACATCAGATTGACCAACCTCTCTTGCCACTCGGTATTACATGCTGACACCTGAAAGCCGCCTAATAATTCATTATGCTATGATTTGCTTTTGTGGTCTACAGCAGTAGAATTAGACAAACGCTCTTCATCATATTCGAGACTCGTCAACTCGATGCACCTACATTCCTGGTGGGTGATGGTGCTTCCATTGACACTCGAAACTGGCACCCATCGTTCCAAGCACCACTGCGTCATTCACTAGACTATCGAGTCACAAAGACTATCTCTTCTGCAACCGGAATAAGTTGTTATTTATTGATAGTGGGTCCCACTGTTGACCACCACCACTAAGTAAATTATGAGTATTCGCTTTCAGTTGACTTCAGGTACCTAATTTAGGAGGCTATTACAATGTGACATAGTTTCTTCACTCAACTGTCAAGACACAGAGAATAAGGTTCTCACAATAATGCAACAACATCTGAAGTACACATGAATATTTATCGATGGTTCACATGACAGTGTAATTCCTTCTCTGTGAAGAGCTATGCTATGCGTTATGTGCCGTTTCCCTGTGATAACGCTGAAACTGTTTTCAATTTCCACTGCCTTTCAGATTGTTTAAACGCTATCTCACATCGATTCCACGTCAAGACCTTCCACTCATTCTACCATCTCCTTCGGTGTATCGGTAAGTGTTTTAGATTACTAAACTATTATCCATACTTTATCCCTCGTACATCTATTGGTATGAAATAGAGGAATAGAAAACGCGTGTCATGCAACAGATCTGTGAAATTGGATTGTAACAGATTTTTACTGTTGTGACCAACCTTCAGTTCCAACATTCAAATTGATTCTGCAGGTGACTAGAAAACTTATCATTTCAAATGCTTCTTAGCCAAGAACAGAGTGACCTAGATTAACAAAAATTGAACGAAGCCTTCGTACGCGTATATGATTGTTATCAGTTACCGACTGGAGTTCAGGCAACTCCTCAAGTAACTGAAATATTCTCAAGATACTCGAACACTCAGTCTCCTACACCTCGTTAAGTTTCGAGAGGTATCACAGTAGATCATATTTATATTCACTAGCTATAGCTCTTAAGATAATGAAAACCTCATTTGTTATAAATTGCTAGCCAGTTGATCTCCAAATACACATTAAGTACTTTCATTGTTTGCTGAGCTTAGGAAAACAGTCTAGTCACTGTCAGAGTTTTCTATGATACAAACACTCGCACATATTAAAACTAACTTATGATTGCAGTGCAAACTCTACAATGACAGATCAACGTTGAACGATCACCTCAAGTGATGCTGTATCAGCATTTTCTTCTAGCAGTATTGTATCGTCAGTGTACAACAGTTGAGTGGCATGTTTACCAAGACATGTAGACAAACCAAACGCATCAGATGAGTTAACCAGATACCAGTTAGGTTTACAAGTATACATCATCCACCCCAGTTTATTCAACTAGGCTGCATATGTATATAACAAATGTGTGGATTGTGGGTAATTTGTGGATTTCAAACCAATTCTCATCACCAGTCAACACATCACCTAGAGATTCATTCAAAATCAGGAACCATTGAACAGTTACTTCTTCCCAGTTTCCGACTTCTCAGTAATGAATCATCAACCACAAGTGCATCAATTATTCAAACAAACAGGTTTCCTCAAATAACATACTCTATGAAACAATCATCTCAGAACATTAGTCCATTTTCTTGTCATGCACTGTTGTGAACTACAGTTGGTCAACAACCATTGTACGAAGTTCTACCTTGTCTTACGCATTGAATACATATACCAGAAAAATGTTTTATATATGGTAAAAACTTTAAATTGATTCATAACCACAAGTATACACTCGAAAAATCTTACTGTAGTTAACTTGACATCATCTGGTGATCCAACTATGCCAAGATCAAGTGGTTCAGGTGGAGGATGTCCAATTGTTGGAATAAATCTTATCCTATCACCAAGAAGTGATTTACGAATATTCATCACATTATCGGATAAATTGCGAGCATCAACTGTATCTAAAAAGCTCCATAATTTACTGCGTAGTACAGCATTAGGTAGTATGTCCAGTTTATAGTAAGAGGAATTTTTCACCCACTTGATGATGAAATTTAAAACCCTAAAATATTAGTTATTAAAACACAATACAATGGTGTCCTAGTTGGATGTTAAATGGTAAGACAAAAGTTAGACATAGCATGGATACAAAATGAAATCTTCCATGAACATTGTTACCTAAGTTAATTATCTTCAGTCATATTTATGCCTAAGAAAGGGATACGTTGGACCACGGAAAAGAACCTAGAAAATTTGGACTTCGCTAAGGACTTATTTCTAATGTCACACAAACTCGAATATCTACAGGCAAAAATTAACAAGTTGACACAAGAGGCAACGCAACGCAGTGAAGACGGCACTTTCTTCGGGTGAATGTACAGAAGACAGAGATGATGAAGGTACCCAACCAACACCACCACCACCAACAACAACAACAACAACAACTAGAAGCTCCAATCACCATCGACGGGAGAAACTTAAAGGAAGTAGTCTCTCTCACCTACCTGGCTGGGCAGCATCCTTTCAACTACAGGCGACACAGGCACAGACGAGGACGTCGAAGCCAGTCGGAATCGGAAAGACAGTAAGACAGGCTTTCACTAATCTGAAAAACACTCAGCACAAAGTGTGAACAACATCCGGATTTTCAACACCAACGTCAGTCAAGTCAGTGCTTCTATGTGATGGTTGAGAGACTTGACGCATTACGAAGGGGATTTCCAACAAACTACAGATATTCATCAAGTCAACAGCTGCCAGCTACGCTCTCTCGATACTGAAGATGAGATGACCAGAATAATAAGAATAAGCAACAAGGAACTCACTGTGACTGGCAACGAACTAACCAAGAACCTATCATTCAACAAATATGCACTGGAAGGAAGTGGAGATGGATTGGATTGGGCATATACTGAGAAGGCCGATTGGGGACATCATGCATCGGGCTGTGAAGTGGAATCCGAAGAGGGAACGACGAGTTGGGCTTCCCAAATGAGGGTCATATGGAGGAGATGGTGTGAGGAAGAAATGACAGCCTGTGGGGAGTCGTGGAGCCAGGTTCAAAAGTTTGCAGAGAACAGAGTGTACTGGAGACGTGCTGCTGAAGCCCTATGTTCCATTAGAAACCCAAAGGACAAATAATAGTAAAAATAATAATAATAATTATGCCTACACTGAACCGTTGGCAGAAAACAAAATGACCTCTCAACTTGGTGACCACATTAAGAAATGATCGAAGGAATTCGACCAACAATTAGGACTGGAAAACATGAAAGTGGTTACCTTCTAGCGACCAATCGATGTACTTAATCCATTCCTACGGAAGGTTAACCATAAGCGAAATAGCCTAGCGGTAAAGTTTGTAACCATAGTAATGGGTGACACAGGTCCAGATCCCAAGCGAGACATCAATCCCGTCGAGGCTGCAGATACTTCACGCTGACGAATGTCAACAAGCATAAAACCTAGATCAGGCAGAACTTCTTATTAATTCCCTTCATCCAACTAGAGATAACCATACACATAACAAGGTGACTCAATGATTACTAAAAGTCACAGTAAGACTAAGAAGTAACATCACAATTGAATCCCTTAATCACCAACATAGCTGCAATAAATTTCCATGGGTCAGTAAAATGCAATGAAAACACTGGGCCTAGCAAAAAAGCTCAGCAGTTCAAAATGTTACACACTTGAAAACACCATAGAGAGAGGAAATCAAAAATAGGATGACCAGTAGCATGCATAGCAATGCGGTACTTAAAAAAATTAGTCACTGTGTAGACCCAAAACCTTATCACAATTGACTTAACTTCCCTAACGAAAAATCTTCATCCAACTTGAAGACAGTTTGCTCTGTGAGAAAACTTGAAATGTATCCGGAAAATGTGTACACACATTTATGCAGTAGACAATCAGTTACATCTGTTGTATGAAGGTGAGTGATAACTACCTGGGTTCTCATACTTCAATAGATAAAGTATAGTTCAAACTCATGACCCATCACTCAGTTGCAAGTCAGGTACTTGCGAGAAGAAATTTCAATGTTAGCTGAATTCATTTTTTTCTGAAACGATTTCACTAACGTTATTTTTTTTATTAGACCTAATTATATCAATGTTTGTGAACAGAAGGGGGGGGCGACTCATATGTGACAATGAGTTGCATAATTCTCGTTGTAGAGACTGCTTAGCGTAGGTGTGAGTGTGCCAGACTGTATGTGTATGACAGACACCGTACACTCCGTTGACTTGTTACTAGTCCCGTGAAGGGTTAGCAAAGAAAGCTTCGATTCTTGGTCGATGGTTCTTACCATACAACGAATCACAAGAGTGAAACCTTGACGATTAACATGCCAAAATAACACTCCTAGACCCATTGAAGCAGACAACACCTAGCATTCATTAACTTATTTGCAAATTAACAAAACCCATCCATACATCAACCACACAACATACACAAATACAACACTCTCGGACCACAAACATTACACCGTCCCCTTACACCAACAAACATCTACAGACACATCACAATGCAAACAAAAATCTCTGTAAACACAAGTACACTACACATACTACTCACCACCGTAGTCTATTAGTAGGCACAAGACATAAACACTGTAGTACCTTGACGTCTTTCATATCACATCACGGCAATCACACTGTACTGGTAATGACCATTTGAACGGAAGTTAGCATTATTCTCTTTGCTATAGTGCATACACCTCTGCATTAATTAAAGTACTACTATTCTAATTATCATTAATGATGTGCAGGTAAAATTCAGTATGGATCCATGAAATGTGGAAATATTAAAAAAAGATATTATCCAACAGTAAAATGTCATATGGATCCATTTTCTCACATCCTTCAATGCTCTACGTCTCTCAGTTGGAATCACATAAATGCGAATTAATATTGGGAAACTTTTGTGAATGATTAACTCAACGAAGAAAAACAATTTACCAAAAAATATATTTGCAATGCATACCTACAGAATTATGTTACCTATTGGTAAGACTATCTGAGATAGCCATGGTTTGGTCGCTACCGGATTTCAACCAACTAGTTTAGTTGGTAGGTAGAGAAAATGGTCGGTTACACAGAAGCCACTGACTTGAACACTGCTGCTTCTTATGTTTTCAGAGCACCTTTAAACATCCCCTCTAATCAGTTTTCCAAATCAAGGGGCTATCTCACAAAGTCTTATTGATAATCACAATATAACGCTATCTCTCTCTAATTCACCTTGTTGTAGATGGAGATGAGAAGACGTGACTGGCTAAACAGTGTGATTACAGTCAACCAACAGTTTTAACATATGGCAGTTGAACAAAACCCTCAGTAAGTGAAGTAAACATTTGGTCAGCAGTTGTTAGCTCTTGTACCCCAGTTGATACAGCATCAAACCACCACGTAATCGAGGTTTTTAATTCATCTTCAAATATTTTTATAATAAATTGGTACAATTCACAATATAAAAACTTTTGTGGATACAATTATTTAAATGCCAAATTAATCCTAAAGTAGACAACTGATAACCAGTGGGTTACGGGTTCGAACCCCGCTCCACCTACTAAAGTAGTAGTATCATTGGCTCAGTAGAAGGAATATGGGTTTCTTATCATTCTTTTACAGATAAAACTTTTCATGGAAACAATAAATAAAATCAAACCTATATTGAACACGCCGTTTGTATAATGAACGGAAACGTTGTTCTAAACGCAATGCACAAGTAATTAAACTGTCATGTTCTCCAATTGAATTAAAGGTTTTTTCAACAGCTTGTGTAAAATCAGGATCTGGTACATTAAATCGTTCTATCAATAAATCCAATAACTCCAATGCTGTAGTATACCGTCTATACGTCTGTGGTCAAAAAGAAAGGTGGGGTGGGGAGAAGGGGGAGAATAATCAACACTAAATACAAACAATAACACTATTTCTTGGTGAAAATTTACCGATGAAAAATGTAGGTCACAATTCATGAACATATGACTTGTGAAATGTACATTTAATATTGTAGACGTTGAAAAAAGCACAAGAAAAGTTTTTTACATCATGAATAGCAAGTATGTATTTTATCATCGAGTTGTGAGGGCGGTTGATACTTCCCGGTTGCCCACAACATCGAAGGTTATTTCTTTTTAAGGCACCTGAAAGAGATTTGTGTGACTGCAGAGCCCATCAGATATCTGCTTGACACCTGTCACATCCAGCCTTTTCAGTATGATTATTTCGAACTTTTGTATTTTTGGCGCTGCATGGTCAAAAATAAACGACAAATGAACCAACACAACCGGACCGGCAGACCGTGGGGCATGGCGGAGTGTATCATTTTTGGGGCCAACCTTTTCTTGACCCCCCCCCAACCCTCCCGCCTTCCACTGAGAAGGCAGCACAAGCATGCCACTGCTCGTCATCCAAGGGAAACACCTTACTACTGTCACACCCCATCCAGCTAACAGCATTACGATTTCGCCCTCAGACCCCCATCATAGTGTAGTAATTTACACAACAATGGTAACTGCTTTTCGTCTTACCACTATCCAACAGACCTTTCTGGTATGGTAGGACCTCGAGGGAACAAGTGTTCCACCAGCACAGCTCCTCGGGTCATTGTGATATGCAAGTCCGATCACCACGTCAAGGTAGTAGCTATCGGTCGAGACGTACATATTTACATGATAACTGAACATAATACCGATTGGAAAAATCAACTATTGAGAAAGGAAGATTTCAATGTGTTGTTCGTAACAAAGGCTTTATTAATTTCTATTGCGATTTCAGATTCATTCAACAAAAGGATATCAACAAAGCACACCATTATCATAACCTATAATTCCTTGAGCGAATGTCTCACTATTATCGGTAAATTCTATTTGTAATTACTCATATGATGCATAATTCACCAATTTTAAGTGAAATTATCCTAATTCATTAAGCCTAGTGGATAATTTTTTAACTTTTGAAATGAAATATGCCAGTTACCAGTTTCGATAAGGTATAATGTCATTCATTAGAAGGCTAGTATATCTACTTCATGAGTCTCAAATAGGAGAACATTCACGTCTTCGACTTCATTTCCAGCCATTATCCATCTTTATTATCAAAACATATCGATCACTTAGATGTTGAGTTCATGTTTAACTGAATTATCTAACTTGTCAAACTCCAAAAGAAAGGAAACCTGAGTCTTTGCATGAACTGGCAAGCAATCACGCCCCTGTTCACCCAAAGCTAAATATTAAGCCACATCATCACGGAGAGACTAAAGCATGCGCTGCACTTAATATACGACCAAAACACGCTGGATGGCTGGATTCAGGAACTACAAACCATGTGCGCATCAAATTGCGACGCTACACTATGCATCATCATAGAACACAGCATACAATGGCAGTCAACCCTCTACCTCAACTTCATCGACTTTCAAAACGCCTTCAATAATCACGTCGACTAACAAGTAATTTCGCAACTGCTTCAACGCCACCAAATACCACAAACCTTTATCAACTTCATTCAACAACTATATGAAGACGCCACATAACAAGTGATTCACAATGGAAAACTCAGTGACGCCTTTCAAGTCATAACAGAAGTAAAACAAGACAAAGTTGACGCCTACTATCATCCATGGTCTTACTGATTTTGTTCAACTAGATCATGCAACAAACTGTGAGGAGCGAGAAGAGGGGCAAACGCTGTTTCACAGACGAAAAGATCCTAGAAGATTTGGATTTTGCTGATGACTTGTGTCTAATGTCACACAAACTCGAAGATCTACACGCAAAAATTAACAAGTTAACAGAAGAGGCAAGGCAACGCAGTGAAGACGGCACTTTCTTCGGGTGAATGTAGAGAAGACGGAGGTGATGAAGATACCCAACTAACACCACCACCACCAACAACAACAACAACTACTACAAGCTCCAATCACCATCAATGGGAGGAACTTAAAGGAAGTAGTCTCTTTCACCTACCTCGCTGGGCAGCATCCTTTCAACTACAGGCGGCACAGGCACAGACGAGGACGTCGAAGCCAGTCGGAATCGGAAAGACAGTAAGACAGGCTTTCACTAATCTGAAAACAATGTGGAGATCTGCTTCCCTACACTCAGCACAAAGTGTGAACAACATCCGGATTTCCAACACCAACGTCAGTCAATTCAGTGCTTCTATGTGATGGTTGAGAGAATTGGAGCATTATTGAAAAGCATTTCCAACAAACTATAGACATTCATCAAATCAACAGCTGCCAGCTACGCTCACTCGATACTGAAGATGAGATGGTTTACCAGAAAGAATAAGCAACAAGGAACTCACTGTGGCTGGCAACGAACTAACCAAGAACCTATCACTCAACAAATATGCACTGGAAGGAAGTGGAGATGGATTGGGCATACACTGAGAAGGCCATTCGGAGACATCATGCGTCAGGCCACACTCTCGAGTGGAATCCAGATGGGAAACAACGATTTGGGCGTCTGATGCAACGGTGACATGAAGGAGATCATGCGATTAAGAAATGAGAGCTACTGGGCTATCGTGGAGCCAGGTTCAAAAATTTGCAGAGAAGAGAGTGTACTGGAGACGTGCTACTGAAGCCCTATGTTTCACTAGGAACCCAAAGGATAAATAATAAATAATATAATGCTTGGGATTTATTAATCAATCGGATTTTCAGATGTTGAAAATACGATGATTATACTAATTTTACTGGTATTCTGATCTGATATGTAATCAGATTATAAACACTCAGGGCATTTGTTACAACTATGGCTTAGATAACCTGATATCACCGACCGCTAGTTGAATAGTACAGTAACATTTTACGTGTTATTAATTATATTACTTATGAGTAGTTGATGTTTATGTTCATTGTTTTTTACTTTCTTTTCTGATTAGCTGTCTATTTTCGTCTGGACACTTGCTGTCATCTGATTGGTCAAAGTTATGACTTGGTATTCAACAATATTTAACCGGTCATTTTCACCGTTCGTTAACTGTAGCGCTTTGGCTTTACACGCTGTTTGCTATTAACTCATATCAAATATAAATGTACGAATTTATTCACTAATTATTATTATATATATAGAACCATTAATTGCTGTTAGGAGAAAACTAGACGGTCTTTTGACTTTATACGACTCTCTCAGATGTGCCTGTTCTGGTGAACCATTCAGTTACAATCAGCACACAATAACAACACAATGAGTAAGTGATATGACTATACTGATCTTCTGAAAAACGGCAATTCATTCCACAGAGGTAAAAAGAACCATCTAACAAGTAGTGTTAGAAAATAATAATAACAATCAACTTGCCAAAAGAAATGTATTGAGAGTTTTACTGTCAAAATATTCATGATAAGTCATTCGTTCAATGAGTTTCAACATTGTTGCAGCTCGAATAATAGGAATTCCTGCACTGCCATCAGTTTGTGGAGGTTCAAGAAGAATATTAAATGGTGAATCTGGAGTAGAATATCTAAACAAACAAGATAAAGTAGGTGTATTGAAAAACAAATTTACATAATCATGTAATTAAAATATTGTGTAACTGATTAGTCAAGCAAGTAATCGAAATGACAAAGCCAATAATTAAGTAACATATATGTGTATCAAAAGGAAATTTCAAACCAAAGCTTCAAAAGTATGTTAACCACTTTATTCTAAATAAGAAACAAATGAGTAAGGCATACAATACGTAAGATCAACTCTCAACCATATCATATGCACTCTACTAGCATCGATTTTAGCTGTTACACCAACCCATACCGAGAAGTTTACATTTTCCACATATAGCCCAGATCAATAGTCAAAGACTCTATGTACGGTCGTCCCTAACTATTTTTCAGTCTAAACAAACATTAGTAAGTATTGGATTACAAGGCAGACGGTCACTACATTTGTGTAATACATACTCCAACCATTTGAAGGAATAAATGTTTACACACTCATTAAGTGACAGCTCTTCTGCCTAATTTTCTACGCCTGACTTCTGCATTATTGATGAGGTGGGAATAAGATGAACGGTCTATGCAATGAAAACAATGGTCACAGAACACCTGAAGCTTTCGTGTGCCCTTTAACTGTATTATCGATGTTTCTCTAAGATATTAGAACACAGTGCACTATCACTCACTATATTCAACTTACATACGCAATCACACATCATGACAGTATCATAAATAGTGCAAAATATTGCTACAGAAACCACTTCGTTCACTAACCCATCAAGGCTAATTTGAAGTGATCAACGCACTCAACCACTTCACTCACTGTAGTTACACAGCGTACCAGAGTAGACCAGTTCTTAAGCGAAAATTCGCATTTACATGGTGATAAACATATCTCAAATGGCTACACCACTCGACGTACACAACTCACCTGACAATATACCACAGACTCTAACACATACACACACATATTTGATTACGGCACAAACAAAGTAATGAAGTTATGCGACAAGTGGTTCAGTTACAAAACCTCTCCATCGACGAAATCGAATGTCGCGTTCGGTTCAAGAATAGTAGGCAGCTTTAGGTGCCCGTAAGTGTGTATTTATTCCGCAATCCAGGAAAAAGTGAGTATCTGATCGATAGATACATGACCACATCTGAAACCTGTCTATATTTCCCCCTGCTTGCTAATCCCAAGCCATATTCATGCACTTTACATTATGTTCGTGAGACTGACTCCTCTGTGCTTACCACAAGATGATTTCTATCCTATTTTGAAGAATGCGACAACCTATAGTTGAGACCACTCTGAGGGTATCATGCTGCATAGTTCACCTTGTGTTTCAAAAGTAACACCTAAGGGCAGTATGGTCTGATTTAGCCGACACACTTGTACACTAAGACCACTTACTACCACACCTAAACGATTGTCCTTCAGTAGGAAATTGAAGAGTTTCTGACAGAATTCATCTTCCACTTCATCCCAGTTCCAGTTAGTGGGTTTGTAAGCAGACGTTATGAAGACAACTGCTAGTTTCACTATTCTGCTAACTCTACTATGCCTTTAATTCGAACAGTGCAGTTTCTACCTCAGACCTTAATGTTATACCTACATCTGCAAGACAACGAAAACCAAACGTCGAATCTCCAAAAACTCGAAAATAGAACTTCGGAAATTCACCAAAGTGACTGGAAGAACTTAAGTCCAGTATGCACGTCTCATAAACACAAGAAATGTCCAAGGTCTGAGATACCAGTATTTTGTCTA
The DNA here is from genome assembly GCA_944470555.2 of Heterobilharzia americana. Lineage (NCBI taxonomy): Eukaryota > Metazoa > Platyhelminthes > Trematoda > Strigeidida > Schistosomatidae > Heterobilharzia > Heterobilharzia americana. Next base: position 161,573,375 of record OX104127.1, on the reverse strand, counting down.
CTGAAACTTGTTGTCTGAATTATGGAGGACGCGGAAATTTAAAGCATGAGTCTGAGTTCCCAAAAGCACTTCCAGATGCTGTTTCCCGACTACGAACCGATATTGGTTGCATAGTGGAGATCAATCAAAAATAATGAGTAAACATCGACCATGAGATGTGAGGAAAGAAGGGGGGGTGAGGGTAAGAAGTTGAAGATCGATAATAAGTGCTGAAAATATTTGACATTTCATCTTGATTGACGTAACAACCTACGTTAAAACCCATAGAGACATGACCAGAAAACCACAAGGCAGAGGTTTCGGATTATACATACTAGCTGTGCTACTAAATTGCAGATACTACAAACAAACGAAAAAATAAACTGTCTGGAAAAACAGAGAAAATGCGTTGACAGAGATCAAGTAATCATCACTCATATGTTAACTGATGAATGAGGCTTTCAATCTCTATCGACTAAGGTGATGCTAGTATACACAGGACTATCTATGCACTGCACATCACTATGTGTTGCTATGCTGACCAGAGTGGGAATAAAATGCAGAGAGAACCAAGCATCAGATTGATCAGAACTTTCAGTACATGAAGTCCACGACTACCTAATCGATGAGACGCATTTGAAATGATATGTTTGCAAGTTAATGAGAAAATCAACGTTGGTCACAACAGTAAAAATCTGTTACAATCCAATTTCACAGATCTGTTGCATGACACGCGTTTTCTATTCCTCTATTTCATGCCAATAGATGTAGATGTACGAGGGATGAAGTATGGATAATAGTTTAGTAATCTAAAACACTTACCGATACACCGAAGGAGATGGTAGAATGAGTGGAAGGTCTTGACGTGGAATCGATGTGAGATAGCGTTTAAACAATCTGAAAGGCAGTGGAAATTGAAAACAGTTTCAGCGTTATCACAGGGAAACGGCACATAACGCATAGCATAGCTCTTCACAGAGAAGGAATTACACTGTCGTGTGAACCATCGATAAATATTCATGTGTACTTCAGATTTTGTTGCATTATTGTGAGAACCTTATTCTCTGTGTCTTGACAGTTGAGTGAAGAAACTATGTCACATTGTAATAGCCTCCTAAATTAGGTACCTGAAGTCAACCGAAAGCGAATACTCATAATTTACTTAGTGGTGGTGGTCAACAGTGGGACCCACTATCAATAAATAACAACTTATTCCGGTTGCAGAAGAGATAGTCCTTGTGACTCGATAGTCTAGTGAATGACGCAGTGGTGCTTGGAACGATGGGTGCCAGTTTCGAGTGTCAATGGAAGCACCATCACCCACCAGGAATGTAGGTGCATCGAGTTGACGAGTCTCGAATATGATGAAGAGCGTTTGTCTAATTCTACTGCTGTAGACCACAAAGCAAATCATAGCATAATGAATTATTAGACGGCTTTCAGGTGTCAGCATGTAATACCGAGTGGCAAGAGAGGTTGGTCAATCTGATGTAGTGAAATCAAAGGGAATTAATTACCTACTCATGTAAATAAACAACTGATAGTGACTGTTGGATTCTGGTATGTGAAGTGCGTTACTGGTGGACGTCAGATTTGTCGAGAATCCACTAGGTGACATTGGTACCTTATGGTAGTGGGATGAAGCTGGGAGTGTTGGCAGTTAGTCATTCCATAATTGTTCATTCATTTCAGGAAACTACGTTAGCCATATGATTACGAATTCGCTTTCTGATGTTGACAATGACTCTGTGACCACCCTGTTAGTTGTTTGCACAACTCTATTCTCCTCACTGACCATCATCATATAGAAGTTTTTCTTTATCGAACTGTGTGCATTCACTCTGTGGATATATTCTATGATCTTTCGAATGAATTTCAATGTCTTGTATTTTACTTCAGGTTCATCCTCTTGAATTTGCACGTCAGGTGACTTTATATGAATGGGAATTGTATTCTCGTATTGAATTTTGGGAAGTTACTGGTAAAGAGAAAATGAGATCGCCTAATTTCGAAGCATCTCTTCAATTTTCGAATAAAGTTAGTTGTGTAGTTTGCTTTATCATTATGTTTTGTGTTTTGACTATACGATTGTACAATAGGGAATTGTGTGGTTCATTTGTCTTGGTGTTATCATGCTGTATGTGTGAACATTCACATAGTTAGTTATAATCGGCAGTATTCAGCTGGTACTGATCACGGACTGATATCATTTGGAGAAGCATGGAGAAGTTGAGAGCACTGAACACCTTGTTTCATCGTATTATAGGACAATCAATACTCACCCGGGTTGAACCTACGACCTTCAGACCCACACTAGTCGACAGTGTTTCAAGTTTTCTGATTATTAGTGGACAGAGAATGTAAGGTAGAAACTGCTACAGAAATATCTTGTATGTCTTAACAAATAACCACGAGTCCACTTCAGTGTGATGGTTAATACATTAACAGATTAAGGAATTGATTTACAAACTTGAATGAAAAAAAAACAAACCTTACTGATGTATCGCAAAAAAATGAATAATGAATGTGCCATCCAATTTTTTTTATGACAGCGGGCTCTGAGTGATGAACACACGTAATCTTATGTAGAAAACTGATTTTCGCTGTTGATACTCTAAAGGGATACTACAACACACTGCGAGTAGATATAAAAACATACTATATCGAAATATGGTTCAAATCGAAGTACCTGTCGGACACAAGCTTAAATGAAGGTGCAGTAACTGTTGTTGAAGAAACTTCAGTGAAGAACCTCTAATGAGTGAGATAAGTTTCGATTTCTCCATGTCATATCCATCCAGATCAACCTAGGACCAGGCATTACTGTGTAACGGTCCAACTTGCCACACCTCATATCACTACATCAAGTAAAAAGGTAATAAGGTGAAGGATGAAGATAAGAGAATGAAGTCAAAAGAAATATAAAGTACAAAAAGAGAGAAACGAAGAATGAGAAAGTGGTGAGATTTGGTAGAGAGTTGTTAAGATGAGGATAAGGTGTGTGGGGATACATCTGCACCAATAACATCCATTCTCAGCCATATCACCTACAGTCAATCTACAACCACTGCTTCCTCTTCTCCCCCACCCACCACCCCCCACCCCCATCGACCCCAACCACATAGTCTGCATCGTCACACATCGCTCAAACCAACAGTCAGAGACTTCATACATTGGTGCCATGTTTTAGTCTGGCCACCTCGAGCCTTTTTTCAGCCTGGACCCACCTCAGCCAACATTGTGTGACAAGGCAATCGGTGACTAGGCATACGTATTACGTGTCCTAACCATCTCAATCGATGAAGGTTCACAACCTCGTCAACCGACTTACCTCTTCTCCCTAAAACTTTACACCTACACCTGACTTCTGTGTTACTCAAGTAGTGACACCATAGAATACGGCCTATACTATACTACGAAGGCAACGGTAGTCAAACACCTGAAGCCTTCTCATGTCATATACAGCAAACTGAATCTTACTGAGAAACCTAGGATGCAAAATAACTAGCGCAAACAAGTTAATGAAGTCGTTCCATTAAAAAAACGCAAACAGAATAAATTTACTGTCTAACGGGGAGCAATCAATTTTCTCGTTATCTAGTCCTAAGTACTGACCAAATTTTAACGATCTTTTTACAATGTGACCATCAAACTAGCAGGTTCATCATCACAATCCGCTTTGTTTGATGCAAGCTGGTTAGAGAAAAACGGTAAGACATCCTGTTTTACCTAGGTAAGGTTCGTGTTTATTAGCCACTCATCATCAAGGCATGTCTGCATCATCAAATCGATCGATATGCCTTAAAAGATTTGAACCCCCTAAGTAAAGCATCCAAACATTAGTCATAGTTCACACCACTCAGCTACCTTGTGCACTATTCATGCAATAGGCAATGAGCCACATCTATTGTATGAGGCTCAATGATACTACCTACACGACTGTATCACGTAACAAAAACAAGTTTCCAATCTGCTATACATTACTTGGAAATTTTGAATGTCTCAAAAAATGGAAATGATTCGTCAGTTATCATCACTTATGTTTTTAAGTCCAACTCTAAACCTACCTCGTAGACTATATCAAATATACATGATCAACAACTGTAACCTCAAAAAGGTGGTTCACATGGCACGTCTCAATGACCTATCAAGCTATGCTAGTTGGAATGATTGTTCTTTGAGAAGCAACCACACTAAAAATGCCTATCGATAGGTGCAAAACTAAAAGCAGTTACCAGAGCGAAACTGTACTACTACTGGCTGTACGGAGTGTGATGACATTAATTGTTTACTGTGTTTAGTTACCATTCATAGTTGATGGTGATGTCAAGTGTGGCAACATGGACTATCGTAAACCGGTGCCAGGTCTCGCGTTGATGCTGACTAACTGAGCTGATCCAACTTTCCTTAATTGAGCAGAAAAAGTTGGCACACTTCTCTATACTCTATAGGCAAGCAGAAGTAAACTTCAATAATGTAGGTAGTCTCGAAGTAACAACCACCCTCATACCTGTCACCATTCGATTCCCTAATAAATACCATTAATCTTCGAGTTTGTTGTTAAATACATTTTCCCAGTATTTTTCAACTAATAATTTACTACCCAAAAACAAAGGTGAATAGGTTAAACTTTTAGAATTCCAACCTAGCGGAACCGATAAAGGTGGTCAGCTTCTAAAACTGTACTCAGAAAGCCACCTTTATCTTTTCAGTATGAACTTCATACATAAATAGACAGTGACTTCATATCCAAAGTCCTCGACCGCACGGTGGTTACAGATATAACATATCACTATCAGCAACCGATAAAAACAGTAGAGAGAAGATTATCGCTTCCTCTGGAAGACGTGATTGAACAGTGATGATGCTCTCTGATTTCACAGCAAGTAAGTCTGAGACTAAATAAGCGTAGAAAATGACGAAGATAAGGGAGAAGAGAACAGATGTTAACATGAAAACGTTAATTATCTTTTTTTAAAGCTTTATACTATACTATACTTAAGAACAGTAGAAAATATCATAACTAACCATTGAGAAAAGATAAGGCACAATGAATTATGTCAGTCTTACAGCAGCTAACAATCCATTTCAATCCCACAAAAGTTGCAGCGGTCTTTATTCATCCATGATGAGAAGCTTTAGTCGGCTAGTATAGCGTCAGCCTCGATAGCTGTCGCAATATGAAACAACAAAGTGAGGAATACCTATGCTAGACGTGTGTCTCATTGGTATAAAGTCAATTTTCAACTATTGTGTTATGGATTAGAATTGTACTCCACCTTAAAACGGTTGGGAAGTCTTTCTGTTATCATTTGACTATCTCAGATAGCCGTAGTTTAGCAGACTAGTATTTATACTAGATGATAGTTGAAGGTGAGACAAAAATTTAGACAGCGGCCGGATTCGAACCAGCAACCACCATGTTACCGGCCGAGTGCTCCAGCAACTGAACTACGATGAGTTACAATGACAGACTGTAATAAGACGAGAAATCATGCATCCTTGACGTAGAGTAACGATTTCAAAGGACTAACTTGGATAAATAGAAAGTCAGTAAGTTTGATGTCCGAAATTTTGTTTATTAAATCGATACCTGATACATGTTATCGGAATGATGTAACACCCACTGCAGATATGTAATAAGTTAAATCAATGACTGGAAAACAGTAGAACTATATACATTAGACCAGAAAGTTTTGTTATTACACTGATACGATATGAGCAATAAATCATCAATCATCACCCAGTATAAATACTAGTCTGTCAAACTACGGCTATCTCAGACAGTCAAATAATAATCATTATGATGCTCCCCTCTCTCTGGTTGACTTAAATTTCGATTGGAATGAGAAGTTCTGACTAGGTACCCAGTGTGAATACAATCAAGCGGTAGTAATGCGTCACGAATTTATATATACTAGTCGGACAAAACTCCACTTGTAATTCAAGTGAAATATATAAAAAATCTGATCATCAGTCAGACCTTGTAGTTGAGTTGATAGAGCACGGGGTCAGTAAGTCCTCAGTGGTCACTGGTTCGAATCCAGCTGCAGTTCAAATTTTCATCTCCTCCTGTTGTATTTCAGTAATTTTTTTTCTATATGTTTCGTATAGAATACCTTTCTGAAAATGGGTACAATCTAGACATTTAATTATACTGCATAATTAATAAGTTTGATTAGAAATAATTAAGATGAAAATAATAAACTTTGCTATGAATTAAATTATCTACCTTGATAAATGAAGATACACTAAAGATGATAACCAATTAGCTTTATCTTGTTTATTAGAAAAGATAAAAGTGAAACGTTGTTTTGGATACGATGATATATTCCCTATAAGGGTATTATTTGAAGCTACAGCAATATCTCCTGCTGTAGGAAGAATTAATAACTTATCACCTTCATTAATTGAATTCATTTGAGAGTAGTTAAGCGAATTATCAACCAATGTATTAGTACTAGTTAGCGTAGAAACAGATGATACACTACCAAAATGGAATTGATTCTTATTTATTTGACTAGAAGAAATTGATTGTAATCCAATCTGTGATGTAGTAGAATTAGAGTATAATATTCGATTATCTGTATTATGTTGTAAACTGGAAGAAATAGTTGAAGATAACTTTGGTGTCTCCCAGAATTCCAAATCAAATAAAAAGAGAACATCTAAAATAGCAACAACAAAAAAAAGGAGTGAAAATATAGTCAGCTAAATTAATTCAACAACCATACTCAAATTACTGAAAACAAAAATATGACCTGGTGATAATCTATACAACTACATGATGCCTTTTAATTACTGTGATATGATAAATAGGCATTTTGTAACGGTAACCAATTCACTTCCTTAGAAAACACCTTCAACTAGGGTGAAATATAACTAACTCAAAAGATGATGATTGTAATGGTATTTGTAATTTCCTGTTGCTATACAGGGCTGAATATCTCGACCTCTGTTAGTAGATTGACTCGAATCCGGATGCATTCAAAGACAACTTGTCCTATGAAATAAAACACACAAGGCTCAATTACAGAAGTGAAACGATTACGACTACAACTACTTTTTATACGGCACATTGTGCAAAATGCTTCACATAAGCTCAGTCACCAAGTAATATAGGTGTGTAAAACTTCGGTACTGTGGTAGAATTTAATTCCATATTGGGTTTGTTTATTTCGAGTATAAATTACTCTATTGTTCATAATCATATCAATATAACCACACTACTTTGATACTTATGTCGCCTCGTGTGATTTGTTTCTATTGGTAGCAAAATTCTCCATATCTCTGGTATAGGTGTTACGTCATTCGATGAACAAAGATTCAGTAATCAACCTCTCTCTCTCTCTCTCTCCATCTAATTATATTGGACTTGAGTACAGTAGTTGTATCCCACCCTATTGTGTGGGGTTGTGTGTTAATGCATGCATAGAAATAGCCGAGTTGTTTTTCCAGATTATTGATCGTATTTAGGTATGTTATTCAATATTTAGATAAATTCCTATGTTCGGCTATTCTAACTGACCTCGACCGACTAGTTTGATCTATGTACTTGACCTGACTCACAGTCATTACATGGAATTTGATAGATTAGATTATTTTGCTTAATTGGTTCAATCGGATCCTTAAACCAGCTGACAAAGTTTATCTCTTAGTGAATTACTAGGTTTAAATGCCAACCTAATTCCAGCTCTGTTGAGGATTCTATGTGCAGTTTCTGAGGTACCCTCCTTATACGGTAATGCAATGGAGGCTGTGAACTCCTTCTTTCTCGTGTTGTCGTTATTAGTCGCACTTGTGTGACTGTTATTTTTTCTTTTTTTGTGTGTCCGTAAGAATTTCCTGATAAACTGTGAAAGATAATTATTAACTATTAACGCTTCTTTTACGTGTTTCAATTCCTTGTTTAGGTTCTTGCTCTGACTAGTCAGTTTTCTAGCTCTATCATTTAGACATTTGACTAATCCTGCCTTCACTGACTGACATTGCATGGGATGATTCGAGGTTTAAATACCTGTTCGAATGTGTTGGTTTTCTGTAGATAGTAGTATTCAAGCCACCATCTGTTCTTCGTTTTATTCTGCAATCCAACATAGGTAATTCTCCTTGTTCATTCTCTACCTCGTAAGTGAATTGTATTGCGTTCACCACTGAGTTTATATGCATGAGGAAAGTGTTGACATGTTCCGATTTCAACACAGTAAATGTATCATCCAAATATCGCAATCATATCTTAGGTGCAGGATTAAACGTTTGTAAATCCATGTTTCCCCAACTATCCATCAATATATTTGCTACGATTGGGGATATTGGTGATCCCATTGCTACTCCTTCTGTTCGTCTGTATATTTTGTCCTGAAACTTGAAGACTGTGGAGGTCAGGCATAACTGTATGCCTAATATAAACTCATCAATCGATATCTTAGTTCTGTAAGTAAGTTCTGAGTCAATATTTAGTTGACTTCTGACTACCTCGAGTGCCATATTGATTGGTATTTTTGTATACAGACTAGTAACATCGAAGCTAACCATTTTTTTTCATCTCCTATGTGTAGGTCATTAAGCATAAGTTTTAACTCGTAAGAGTTTACTAGTCTGGAATTTGAACGGTTCCTAATAGGGCATAATATTGAAGCTAAGTACTTTGCTAGTTCATATATTGGGGTATTTCTGAAGGCAACTATGGGTCTAATAGGATAAACCTGGTTTATGAACCTTATTAGTGCCATAAATTCTGCTAGGATTATTAGTTTTAGGCATTAAACTAAACTCAGAGATAAACTTTGTCAGCTGGTTTAAGGATCCGATTGAACCAATTAAGCAAAATAATCTAATCTATCAAATTCCATGTAATGACTGTGAGTCAGGTCAAGTACATAGATCAAACTAGTCGGTCGAGGTCAGTTAGAATAGCCGAACATAGGAATTTATCTAAATATTGAATAACATACCTAAATACGATCAATAATCTGGAAAAACAACTCGGCTATTTCTATGCATGCATTAACACACAACTCCACACAATAGGGTGGGATACAACTACTGTACTTAAGTCCAATATAATTAGATGGAGAGAGAGAGAGAGAGAGGTTGATTACTGAATCTTTGTTCATCGAATGACGTAACACCTATACCAGAGATATGGAGAATTTTGCTACCAATAGAAACAAATCACACGAGGCGACATAAGTATCAAAGTAGTGTGGTTATATTGATATGATTATGAACAATAGAGTAATTTATACTCGAAACATCAAGTAAATAATACTAGATCATTGTGTGTTATAAATCAGTCACCTAGTGCCTATCTTTACAGTAACACAGTCCAGGTAGTATAGAACAAGTCAACAAAACGAAACGCACTCGGCCATCTTGTGCACAATAGCATACACTAAGTTGTATTGAAAAGATAGCTTAATAGGATTATTCTATTAATCATAGTCACATAGAACAATAATAACTAATAAGCATATCGTTAAATATGTGAGTATTGTTCATACATTGATCAGATAACACGTAAATGCGTTGCAAATGTCTGTTTGAACAGTCATAAATCATCATAATGAGTTTACGAAAAACATAGCGAACAAATATTAAAAGATCTACTACATTGATTTAATAACCTTCCCTAGGTAACTAGTTCACTAGTTACTAGCTAGTCCTAAGCCCAGATAAAGAGCGAAGGTTGGACATAGGGCAGGCAACCCTACCCCGGATAACCAATCCAATCGCTAAGGTAACTTCAAAGCACAAAGAAAATATAAAAAATAAAAACAAACGTATTCCTCGCTGGAATCGGAGAGACAAAATGACGTCAGGTGGTGAAAGCCTTAAAGAAGCCAGTCGGCCGATGTGTCTTCTTTCGACGACAGCGAAAGTAAGAATAGGGACATGGGATGTCTGCATTATGTTTGAACCTAGCAAGGTTGCCCAGATTACAAAAGAGATGAGAACGTATGGCATGGAAGTGCTAAGAATCTGCGACAGCAGATGGAATGGACGTGTACTCTCCAAACTGTCAACTGGACAGTCAATAATCTACTCCAATATTGTCACCCAGATGACAACCATGGGCACACTGAGTTTTGGAGTGGCTGTCATTATGTACCCAAGACTATCGAAGGCTCTTTTAAAGTGAAAACCAATCTCCTCAACCATCAGGATCATGACAGCAAGATTCAACTCAAAACGAAAGAAAGTCACAATCATACAATGCTACGCACCTAAAAACAATGCAGATCAGGAGACAAGACTGCAATTGGCAACACCAAAATTCTAAAGGCTGTGGTGACATAAATGCCAAACTGGGAGCGGACTACACAGGAACAGTACAATCATGGGTCGAGAAACACCCGGTGACATGAACGGGAATAGAGAACTGTTTACAGACTTCTGCGCATTCAACGACTTGGTGATTGGAGGCAGTATTCAATCACAAGGATATTCACAAAGCGACATGGATTTCACCAGACACCAGGACACACTAAAAATCAAATCAACTTCATTTCAATGTGAAGAAAGTGGAGACGCAGCCAGCCTACTGGACACAAGATTAGATCAAGAAGGGGAGCAGATGTAGGTTCACACCACGAACTATCTAGTGCTAGGAACCTACCTTTTATATCAAGTTGGAAGCCATCAAAGAAGTTGATGATAGGCTACAGTTCAGGTTCAACACTCAGAACAGAAACTGAAGGATGAAAATACAAAAGACATCTTCACGTCAGGTCATCAGGACAAAATGGGAGATATTGAGAAACATCCCTGAAGAAACCTCCGTGGAAGAACGCTAGAACTCTTTGAAAGCTATGTGGAAAGAAACCTGCACAACCGTGTTAGGAAGGAAGAAGAAAGAAGACAAGGAATGGATCTCCACGGACCTCGACATGGAAGCTGATAAAGGTTGGAGAGGAAGATGGTGAAGCAAAAGATAAACCAGTGCAACGATGAACAACGAAAAGAGGAACTGAACACAACCTATAAAACACTACACTGGACAGAGAAGTGGAGTGCGCGCAAAGACAAAAGACACTTCTACAACACATTGGCAAGCGAAGCAGAACAGGCTGCTGATAGGAGAAACTTGACAACATTGTATCAAATAACCAGGTTGCTATCTGGGAAGAGATCAACGCAGATAAAACCAATGAAAGATAGTGAATGAAACCTACTCACCAAAGAGTAGAAAGAAAAGAAACAATAGGCCGACTACTTCAAAAAACTCTTGAATCGACCACCACCACCACCACCTGCAACTCGTCTAGAAATATCACCAGCAACAGCAGAACTACAAGTTAACACAGGCCCACCAACAAAACAAGAAGTCCTGAATCCCATAAAACTGCTGAAATTCGGCAAAGCAGCAAAACCAGATGGAATTCCGCCAGAAGCACTAAAAACAGACGCAAAGACAACAGCGGACATGTTCACACCACTATTGCACAAGGTTTGGAAGGAAGGAAGAGTACCTGAAGACTGAAAGAAGGGCTACCTTGTCAAACTCCCAAAGAAGGGAAACCTGAGTCTTTGCATGAACTGGCAAGCAATCACGCTCCTGTCCACCCAAAGCTAAATATTAAGCCACATCATCACGGAGAGACTAAAGCATGCGCTGCACTTAATATACGACCAAAACACGCTGGATGGCTGGATTCAGGAACTACAAATCATGTGCGCATCAAACTGCGACGCTACACTATGCATCATCATAGAACACAGCATACAATGGCAGTCAACCCTCTACCTCAACTTCATCGACTTTCAAAACCCCTTCAATAATCACGTCGACTAACAAGTAATTTCGCAACTGCTTCAACGCCACCAAATACCACAAACCTTTATCAACTTCATTCAACAACTATATGAAGACGCCACATAACAAGTGATTCACAATGGAAAACTCAGTGACGCCTTTCAAGTCATAACAGAAGTAAAACAAGACAAGGTTGACGCCTACTATCATCCATGGTCTTACTGATTTTGTTCAACTAGATCATGCAACAAACTGTGAGGAGCGAGGAGACAGGCAAACGCTGTTTCACAGACGAAAAGATCCTAGAAGCTTTGGATTTCGCTGATGACTTGTGTCTAATGTCACACAAACTCGAAGATCTACACGCAAAAATTAACAAGTTAACAGAAGAGGCAAGGCAACGCAGTGAAGACGGCACTTTATTCGGGTGAATGTACAGAAGACAGAGATAATGAAGATACCCAACTAACACCACCACCACCAACAACAACAACAACTACTACAAGCTCCAATCACCATCAATGGGAGGAACTTAAAGGAAGTAGTCTCTTTCACCTACCTCGCTGGGCAGCATCCTTTCAACTACAGGCGGCACAGGCACAGACGAGGACGTCGAAGCCAGTCGGAATCGGAAAGACAGTAAGACAGGCTTTCACTAACCTGTAGTCAATCAGTGTGGAGATCTACTCCACTCCACTCCACTCACCATAAAGCGTGAACAACATCTGGATTTTCAACACCGTCAGTTAAGTCAGCCCTTGAGTGGAATCCCAAGGGGAATCGACAAGTTGGGCGTCCGAGGCTAGGGTGATATAGAGATCATGTGAGGAAGAAATGAAAGCCTGTGGGCGGTCATGGCGCCAGGTTCAAAAGACTGAAGAGAAGAGGGTGCACTAGAGACGTGCTACTGAAGCCCTATGTTCCAGTAAGAACCCGAAGGACAAATAATAATAATAATACCTTGATTTACTATAGTACTGAAAGTGGTAATTAATGTGTTATTGCCATTTCAGTGATGTCAACTTCCCTGATGCATTGTATTTGTAGTACATTGGGGTCTACGCCAAAAGAACCGAAACACATAACTATCTTGTTCAATCTAACTATTATTCAATACAGCCTAAGTACACCAAAGGACAACTACTACAATCTAATAAGCATAAATTGATGAAAAAAATTAAAGAAATATACCACCGCTACTCTAAGTTGTTCATTCACACTACTATTTCACTAGTTCAGGATACTTTTATGTCAGAGATCACACATTATGATGGTCTTGTCTGAATTGGAATGATTTCCAACCGAAACCCTGTTGATTGGCACTACAGTTGATCAGTCGGAAAACTAATCAGCTATGAGAAATATCAACTTGGACCGATATAATAAAAGGCCAAGTTAAATTTCAGATTATTTACACCTGCACTACAGTAAAAGAGATGAGTAAATCCTCCTACTGATTCCACCTAAAAACATCTCAACAGACAACAAACATGTGAGCGCATGAATGCACATTGGTTAGCATAAATGATATTGTATTATAGACAAGAGGGAATAAAGGTTATTTAGAACACATCCGGACAAGAGTACAGTGTGGTCATCTTAAACAGAAGTGTCTACATAGGCAAAATGGTGGCCAAACTCTACGGAACCAATGGAACAACAACCTACTGATCTTTGAAAAAGGTTCAATGATGTCTATGAATGTATCAAGGCAACAGATTCGACAATTCCATGGCGTTACACGTTTCCAAAACTTTAAAAAGCTGATGTACTCCCTCCCCCTTTGTCCGACTCTAAATGTGTCTGGATCTCCTTACCGTTCAATTGCGAAATGCCTAGCTGAAATCCTAGAGCTTGCGAGAAGATGAATGACTATCCACTCTCTAAGTGACACTTTTAAATTTGTTGACTGTATAAGAGACGTGAAGGTATCTCATAAATGTATGATATCGCTTGAAACTATTTCTTAAGCAAATACATAGAATATAACAACAACATGACTGTTGGCATATCCACCCAACTCCACCTTAAGGGATTGTAACTTAGATGCATATTCAACGTTCAGTTCACATAGGACCAGACATGACTGCGTAACGGTCCAAGTTGACACATCTCATATCACCAAACCAAGTAACAAGGAAATAAAGTGGAAGATGAGGGAAAATCGGTTAAAGGAAGTAGAAAAAGAGAAGAAAGAATGAGATGATGAGATTAAGTAAAGCAGTTAATGTGTGTACGCATCTGTGCCAATGACATCGGTTCTGAGCCATATAACCTAAAGCCTCTAACCACTGGTTTCTCTTGTCCCGCGAACCCCCAAACAGCTAGTCTGCATCGCCCTATATGGCTCAAACGAACAGTCAAGGACTTCATACACTGATACCATGTTTTAGTCCGGTTGCCCTGAGCTTTTTACCAGCCTGAACCTACTTCGGTCAACACTGTGCTACGAGGCAAACGATGGCTAGGCACACGTAACACATGTCCCAGCCATCTCAGTCGATGAAGGTTCACAACCGCACTAGCTGACTTACTTTTCCTGCCGAAAACTACACACCTGACTTTGCGTTACTCACGTGGTGACATCACGAAACACGGCCTATGCGACGAAGGCAATGGTGGTCAAACATCTGAAGTCTTCTCATGTCTTCTACGTTTAATGGCCATCTCCTAGAGTCATACATTAGAACAGAACGGACTGCAGCAGAGTATACTCGACCTTTAATAGACAATCGGATATCACGGCGGCGCCACAGATGGCGTCAGTTGGCAAAAGCCGACCGTGCAGAGATTTCGTCGACTACCGAGCCATAAGGGATGATCCAACTTCTCAGGTAAATGAAGCGCTTAACGCACTCAACCACTTGACTCTCTGCTACTAGCCGAGGAACCGCTTAAAACCAGTTCTGGAGCGAGAATTTGCATCCGGAAGGTGAGAAACCCAGCCCAAACATTCTCAAATTGCTACTCAAGGTGTCCAGAAGACTTTGCATCTTATTAGCGCCTTCACCTAACAGGACTATTTCATCTATGTATAGTAGGTCTACCAAAAGTTCTCCTGTGATCAAGTCAATCCGTGTATAGTCAGATGACGAGGAGGCCTTTATAAGAACGTCTACGATAAAACTGAATTAGCACAGAGAGTGGGCATACTTAAAGGATACCACTCAACGTACACAACTCAGTCGACATCTCACCATAGATGATGTACTTGCTCAGCACTTCTTCCAGTGAGAGACATTACCATAAGACTTCTTAATCGACGGAATCGAATGCCGCCTTTAGGTCGACAAAAATAGCTGGTGTCAGGCGTCGGCAAGCGTGCCTGTGTTCCAGAACCTGACGGAGTGTGAATATTTGGTCGATACACCCCCAGCAAGGTCTTAGGCTTCCCCAGTTTTCTCGGGCTTGCTGTTCCCGAGCTCCAATCGGGAGTTTAATGATTATAGAACTTAAAATCTTAGACACTAATGCTCATCAGGCTGATTCCTGTGATTATCACAAGAGGACTTCTCGCCTTTCTTGAAGACTGGAATAGTCAGTAATTCAAACCGGTCAGAGGAAATCATACTTGACTACCATACATTAGTTAACACTTTAGTTAACTCGACTAAAAACACTCGACCACCGTCCTTATTTACATCAAGAAGTGATCCATCTAGTTCTGCTACCCTTCTCGTTTCAAGTGACCTACCGCTTTATCAACTTCTGCAAGTAGTGGAGGCCTCTCTCAATGTTCCATTCAGGTTCCCAATAGATACCAAGCAAAGAAACAGTAGCTGGAGGCAAGTTGAACTGTTCCTCAAAGCGTTCTGTCTATCGTTCCAGTCATCTCCCATGCGAGTAAATTGTGGGCCCATCCTTCTCCACTATAGTCTCACTAACCATCGACGTTTTCACCCCAGTTTCTTCAATGAGTCTAAATAAATATCTGTTGTTACCTATCCCCGCAGGCCTTTTCCATCTCTTTAGCCTTCGCTGCACACTACCATTAGCGGTCAGTCTACATTTGAGTTGTGTTCACTCATTGTATTCAGAGCCAACACGGATGAGTTCACATGCATCCATTAATTCGGAAGAAGTTGCTGATATCCACTGACTCTTTTTAACCACTCTTTAAGAGTTCGCTACGATCTTCAACGCCGTCCTTACAGCTCAGTGGAGATGGCACCAAGCTTCTTCTGGATGAGTGATATTGTTCTGTTCCGATAACTGTCAAGTCAGTTTCTCACTGCAAGCAGTCTCAGTCTTCTCATTGTCGAGCTCCATTCGCAATGACCTTGTTGCTACAGTTTCTCTACGTCCACTGAGATGCAGATATATACGCACTCGAACCAAGGCGTGGTCGCTACCCAAATATGTGCTCTAGAAGGAGCAGCAGTCTTCCAGCGCCCCTCTCCAGCGATGACTGATAGCAATGTGGTTTATCTGTGTCCACTATCGAGTTGAGCTCGGTGGATGTGGTTCAAGGAAATCAAGGATGCTGTCCTGTGGACTCCTATTGTTGTCGAAAGCTAGAATGAATTAAAGATGTAGGACTGTTAACTGAAAGACGTGAAGGAAGATTAGAAGGTAGGGATGAGGGAGATGGATAATGGTCTGAGGGAACTTGAGCGCTGGCAGAGTTGTGAGGGCGGTTGACACTTACCAGCTGCCCACACCGTGGAAGGCTAGGTCTTATTGATGTACTTGAAAAAGAAGGGTTAGTATTTGACCACAGAGAGCAGGAGACATCTGCTTGAGGTCGGTCACGTATAGCCTCTTTGATACCACGACAATTGGCCTGTATTATGAAAGATGTAGTAGAACATACGTCCTGTGGTTTTGGGTTACCATTAACCACTGATGACTGATCTAAGCCATCATAATGCATTATCTCTTTGTTTAAGAACATGTTAAGGGTAAGGGTAACTGCTTTTGTTTAACCACCATCCAACAGACACTTCTGGTATGGTAGGACCTTGAGAGAACAAGTATTCTACCAGCGCAGCTCGTTGGGTCATCGTGATATACAAGCCCAACAACCAAGGTAAGAAGGCAGTTATTGGTCAAGACAAATGAACACAAACCTAGGGACCTCAGGCTTTACAGGAACTGACCAACTCCTTTAAAGGTATCTAATCAACGTGGAGTATGCAGTCGACACTCTTCTGTCAGGTGAAAATGCTGACAAACTACAAAGTCTTCCGGACGCCTTAAGCAGAAGCCTCAGTAAGTGTGGCATGTGGTACTCACCCGTTAGATATAAAACGACGCTTCAGGACTGGTCTGTACCAACTCTGAATATGAGGATTGAGAGTGAAGTGGTAGAATGCGTCGAGCTGTTCATTTACTTGAAAAACTACATCAGTGCGAATGGGTTGGTCCATGAAGAAATCTGAACTGGGACACAGAAGGGTCGTTTGGCATTTCCCAAGTTGTATCAACTCTGGTGCCGACTGGCGAGATATCCGACTACCCATCAAAGGACGAGTATACTTCGCTGCTGTAGTCCGTTCTGTCCTGGTATACGGCTGTGAGACATGGGCGTTAAAAGTAAAATACATGAAGAGACTATCGGTTTTCGATCACAGCTGTTAGTTTATGATGGGACCGCCGTGTGAGTAATATCCAGGTTAGGCGAAGAGTACTAAGCAAGGAAGGCAAGTCGGTCAATGAGATGGCTTGGATACTCACTACGTATGTCAAATCACCACCTATCTACAAGTGCAGTGCTAGCGGAAGTTGGATCAGGGTGCAAGAGGGTTAGGGGTGGCCAAAACAAGACGCATCACCAGTCGATGAAGAATGTAACTTAGTCTGAGCCGTGTAGGAAGGCGCAGACTACCTGGCTGGAATCAGGACTTAGTGATTGAGGACTCTTGGTGAAATGAGTGAAAATCGGTCACAATGGTGCACATATATTCACCTTTTGATGATTTCGAAAGCTTGAATGTTTTGAATAACCTTAATTGTTAAGTTCTGTCTCTTCCCATACACCTTTACTAACACTCACACACACACGCAGCTAACTAAACCAAGCACCACCCCATAAGACAGTTTAATTTTCCTATGCATGATACACAAACTAGAAAACTTTACACAACAAGAATTATTATTATTATATTATTTGCCACTTGGGTTCCTAGTGGAACAAAGAGCTTCAGTAGCCCATCTCCATTTCACTCTCTTCACTTCAGTCTTTTCAACCCGGCGCCATGACTGCCCACAAGCTTTCATTTCTTCCTCACATCATCTCTTCCATGTCACCCTCACCTCACCCTCACCCCAACTCGTCGTCCCCTCTTCGGATTCCACTTCACAGCCTGATGCATGATGTCCCCAATCAGCCTTCTCACTGTATGCCCAATCCAATCCATCTCCACTTCCTTCCAGTGCATATTCGTTGAGTGATAGGTTGTTGGTTAGTTCGTTGCCAGTCACAGTGAGTTCCTTGTTCCTTACTCTTATTATTCTGGCCATCTCATCTTCAGTATCGAGTGAGCGTAGACGGCAGCTGTTGACTTGATGAATATCTGTAGTCTGTTGGAAATGCTTTTCAATAATGCTCCAATTCTCTCAACCATCACATAGAAGCACTGAATTGACTGACGTTGATGTTGAAAATCCGGATATTGTTCACACTTTGTGCTGAGTGTAGGGAAGCAGATCTCCACACTGTTTTCAGATTAGTGGAAAGCTTGTCTTACTGTCTTTCTGATCCCGACTGGCTTCGACGTCCTCGTCTGTGCCTGTGTCGCCTGTAGTTGAAAGGATGCTGCCCAGCCAGGTAGGTGAAAGAGACTACTTCCTTTAAATTTCTCCCGTCGATGGTGATTGGAGCTTCTAGTTGTTGTTGTTGTTGTTGTTAGTAGTGTTGGGTGGGTATCTTCATCACCTCCGTCTTCTCTACGTTCATTTCAAATCCCGTCTTTGCTGTCCTGCATCTTCTGTCAACTTGTTGGATTTCGCCTGTAGATATTCGAGTTTGTGTGACATTAGACACAAGTCATCAGCGAAATCCAAATCTTCTAGGATCTTTTCATCGGTCAAACAGCGTTTTCCCCTCTTCTCGCTCCTCAGTTTGTTACATGATCCAGTCCACTACAATCAGGAATATCATGGGTGATAGTAGACAGCCTTGTTTTACTTCTGTCTTCACTTCAAAGGCATCACTGAATTTTCCATTGTGAATTACTTGTTATGTGGCGTCTTCATATAGTTTTTGATTAAGATTGATAAAGTTTTGTGGTATTCCGTAGTGTTGAAGCAACTGTCAAATTACTTTTCGGTCGACGGTGTCAAAGGTTTTTTTTCAAAGTCGAAGTGTGTTCTGTCACACAACAAGAATAATAACAAATAAAGTATAAATTATATAAAAGTGATCAGGCATCAATTATTACAACTTAATGATAATAATTTAGGAATCAGTATTATTATTATTATTATTATTATTATTATTATTATTATTATTATTATTATTATTATTAGTCCCTTGGGTTCCTAGTGGAACATAGGGCTTCAGTAGCACGCCTCCAGTGACCTCGGTTCTCTGAGTTCTTTTGAACCTGGTCCCACGACAGCCCATAACCTATCATTCCCTCCTCGCACGACCTCCTCCATGTCACCCTCGGACGTCCAACTCGTCGCTTCCCATGAGGATTCCACTCGAGTGACTGGCCTGACGCGTGATGTCCTCAGTCGGCCTTCTCA
This sequence comes from Heterobilharzia americana, assembly GCA_944470555.2. NCBI lineage: Eukaryota > Metazoa > Platyhelminthes > Trematoda > Strigeidida > Schistosomatidae > Heterobilharzia > Heterobilharzia americana. The sequence goes on along the minus strand of OX104127.1, from coordinate 161,553,949 downwards.
GTGCATGGCCAATCCATCTCCACTTTCTTCTACTGCATATTTGTTGCGTGATAGGTTCTTGGTTGGTTCGTTCCCAGAGTTCCTTGTTGCTTATTCTTTCTGGCCATCTGATCTTCAGTAGCGAGCGTAAGCAGTTGTTGATGAATGTCTGTAGTTTATTGGAAATGCCTTTCGTGACGCGCCAAGTCTCTGAACCATACAAGAGCACTGACTTGACTGGGTTGGTGTTGAAAATCCGTATCTTGTTCCACATGCTGAGTGCAGAACATCTCCACACTGGTTTCAGGCTGATGAACGCCTGTCTTGCTTTTTCGAATCAGTATGGAATACTTTTATGCTGACCTAATTTATCATTAATGTGATTTGTTCACAAAAACGTTTATTTAGAATCTCAGTTTCCTCCAGAAATTAAAAAAAACCAACGCGCGTGCACACACACATGATAAATAAGTAAATGAACATGCAATGATTTGTAGCTAAGAATGAGTATAGCTTGATGTTCTCTGAACTTTGATATTTTCTCCCAGATATTACATTGCCATTGCCAGATTTCATGATATCTATAACATTAACTTCATAAAGAAGTTGACCAAAGCTCAGAGAATACCAAATTATGAATAATAAAGAATATGAATAGAATTTCATATTACCATTGTTATCACCAAGTTCTGATGCTAAATCTATAAGATGAAATTGTTCTAAACAGATACGTTTTTTCACTTTTAGCACATAATTAGTATTAGATGAAGGCGTAGACACAACATTACTGAATACTTTTTTTTGTTTTTTACACAAAATAAGCCAATTATTGAATAGATAGGCTATTCGTTCACATTTCTTTGAACGATTATGATCAGTTCTTATTTGTACATGACCATCTGTAAAGAATGAAAAAAGTATTCAGTATAAATGTAAACAGTAGTCAGTTAATAAGCAATGACTAATAATAAGAAATATAGTTACAATAGCGTTGTTTATTTAATGTGTTTATTTCAATTCAGAGTGATACGGTAAATAGAAACATTTAATTGGTCAGTATGAAACCACTAGGAGCTTTAAATATACTCTATACCCATTAAAATATTGCACAGTAGTATTGCATACGCTGACGATGACGCACAAACTCGAAGATCTACAGGCAAAAATTAACAAGTTGACAGAAGAGGCAAGGCAACGCAGTGAAGACGGCACTTTCTTCGGGTGAATGTAGAGAAGACGGAGGTGATGAAGATACCCAACTAACACCACCACCACCAATAACTAGCTCCAATGACGATGAACAGGAGAAACTTAAAGGAAGTAGTCTCTTTCACCTACCTGGCTCGGCAGCATCCTTTCAACTACAGGCGACACAGGCACAGACGAGGACGTCGAAGCCAGTCGGAATCGGAAAGACAGTAAGACAGGCTTTCACTAATCTGAAAACAGTGTGGAGATCTGCTTCCCTACACTCAGCACAAAGTGTGAACAACATCCGGATTTTCAACACCAACGTCAGTCAATTCAGTGCTTCTATGTGATGGTTGAGAGAATTGGAGCATTATTGAAAAGCATTTCCAACAGACTACAGATATTCATCAAGTCAACAGCTGCCAGCTACGCTCACTCGATACTGAAGATGAGATGGCCAGAATAATAAGAGTAAGGAACAAGGAACTCACTGTGACTGGCAACGAACTAACCAAGAACCTATCACTCAACAAATATGCACTGGAAGGAAGTGGAGATGGATTGGATTGGGCATACAGTGAGGAGGCTGATTGGGGACATCATGCATCAGGCTGTGAAGTGGAATCCGAAGAGGGGACGACGAGTTGGGGTGAGGGTGACATGGAGGAGATGATGTGAGGAAGAAATGAAAGCTTGTGGGCAGTCATGGCGCCGGGTTGAAAAGACTGAAGTGAAGAGAGTGAAATGGAGATGGGCTACTGAAGCTCTTTGTTCCACTAGGAACCCAAGGGAAAAATAATAATAATAATAATTTCATACTTGGAAACCTGGGAGTAACGCTAACAAAAACAAGCAAATAAAAAAAGCACACCACTCAAAATGGAAGCACTATCGTTTGCAAGTTATGCGAAAGTGTAGTTAAGCTCAATCCTAAAACATCAGCTAACTGTAGAGTAACAGATTGTGAAGTTGTTAGAATCTTGTGACGCTTGAGAGCTTTGATGAGAGCATTGTTTCAGACCCTAATACCCGACATATGTAAGATAGAGTAGAGGATTCAACCAGTGAGCCTATGTTCCAAATATGCACCTGAAATATGGGATTCGATTAAGATGGAACAAACTAAAACGGTCAAAAGACTCTTCAACCTCTCGTACGAATAAAAACTGGATCGATTAGGTATCTTGACACTATCTCATCGTAAGATGAAAAAGGGTGATCCCATCTTAACGCATCTTGTGCTGAATAATGATTTACGTTCTAACTTAGCGTATTTAATCATTATTTATTATTATTATTTGTCCCTTGGGTTCTTAGTGATAAATAGGGCTTCAGTAGCACGTCTCCAGTACACTCTGTTCTCTCCAGTCTTTTCAACCTGGCTCCACGACAGCCCAGTAGCTCCCATTTCTTCCTCACACGATCTCCTCTATGACACCCTTGCCTCGGACGCCCAACTCATCGTTTCCCATCTGCGTTCCACTCGAGTGTCTGGTGCGTGATGTCCCCAGTTGGTCTTTTCAGTGCATGCCCAATCCATCTCTTACTATTCTGGCCATCTGATCGATGTTCAGTAACGAGCCAACGTAGGCAGTTGTTGATTTGATGAATATCTGTAGTTTGTTGCAAATGCTTTTCAATAATGCTCCAATTCTCTCAACCATCACATAGAAGCACTGAATTGACTGACGTTGGTGTTGAAAATCCGGATGTTGTTCACACTTTGTGCTGAGTGTAGGGAAGCAGATCTCCACACTGTTTTCAGATTAGTGAAAGCCTGTCTTACTGTCTTTCCGATTCCGACTGGCTTCGACGTCCTCGTCTGTGCCTGTGTCGCCTGTAGTTGAAACGATGCTGCCCAGCCAGGTAGGTGAAAGAGACTACTTCCTTTAAGTTTCTCCTGTCGATGGTGATTGGAGCTTCTAGTTGTTGTTGTTAGTAGTGTTGGGTGGGTATCAGTATTTATTCTTCCTCTAAAAAATTATTCATCTTACAGGACACCATGAAAATGTTCATAAATCACTGGAAGTCTTTACCGCAGCACATAATATCTCTATCCTCTACTAATACCTTCCAAATAAAGGCGGATTTCCATAATATTACCATGGCCAAAAATTTATTACAACAAATTATTGGACTAATATTTTTAAATCTTGATGACACTGCAATTATTCAACGGAGATTTAACACACTTTGATATCATGTATAGTACAAGATGAGGAAGGTAATGAAGGAAAATATATGAAAACAAACACCATAAAAACATACTGCTTCATTACATAATTTCATTGGTAACAAGTCAATACTCAGGTGAATATACTTGCTGTGTAATTCATTTATACTCTCACTGTTGTTAAGAAAAGCGAATATGAAATTTCTCTGAGTATACTTCTTAAGATAATTTACTAACAAGACATTTTACAGTAGTATTATCTAACTATTTCAAAGAAACAATGAATACTGGTTAGCAATGGAATCCAGGATGCACATTTTGTCCTATTTAGGACTCGTCAGTTGGATGTGCCTGGCTCCCAGTAAGTGATGTTATTCCCATCGGGATTCGAACTCAAGACCGATCGCTTCAAATGCCAGAACATTATCCACTAAATTATCGAACTAAGATAGCCATTTCTTGTTGTTACAACAATAGCCAGTAGTTTATTTGTAAGCGTACGTCACCTATGATTCTACACTCATGTAGAACAACTGACATTTCAATGGAAAATGCTCGAATAACATAGATACAAAACAATAAGAAATGAGGTAAAGTGAAGAATAGCGAATATCGTTGAATTCTGTTAGAATTACAGTGAGGAGTAATACGCGTTAGCATGACATTATGTAGATGATGAAAATCAAGGTTTCGAAACTTCAAGAGGTCACAACAACCGTCACCCATGATTTCTCCTTCTTTAAATTACATCAACATAAATTATGTAACAAAAAAAAACCATGAATACTAAACATTACTTTCATACATACCCATAAGAAACTCGGATAAAACAATTGGAAGTTCTGAAGGATGTTGTGTACGACGAACTGATGATATTAATTCTTCTAATTTGTTTTTCCCTTCAGTAGGATAAAGATCAGTGGATACTGGTGTCTTCATGAAAAAAGCTAATCTTGAACTAATCAACTTTACCCAATCTTGATTAAATAAAGAGTTTGATACAGAAGATCGAGTTTTTGATAATATTGACATTACATCTTTCAACATTACATGTTCACTTTCTTCAGTAGCAAGAGAAAGGAGAGCCTGATAGATATGTAAGAAAAATATCAACAAGTTGACAACTTCAAGAATATTACACGTATACAAGTAAATTTACAGAAATGAAAAGTTTCACTAAGCCGACTATACATTTAACCACAAGTGTATTTACCATTCAACCTGATGAATAATACTGAAAATCTTTAGGAAATAAGGTAAATGAGCTAAATAGACCTCATATTCGTCAAAGGAGAGTTAACATGAAAAATGATGACAACCAATCGTATCTGTCAAAAGTATTGACTATTCTTATCTAACTGTTACTTATGTACTCACACAACAGACTCGATTTAACTCTGATTTCTCAGAACAATAATATCGACAAAATGCTTTGATGATGCACAGCTGTTCTGTACTAATCTCTGGTTTAAGTTTATGGAGTGATATAGTCAAATGCATAGTTTAATTCGCTTATCTATAAAGTCTCAAGAACCTTAACGAACCTTTCTTTAATGAAATCTCACTGAAAGTACAAGAAGGCCGTCTAGCGATTCCCAATCTGAACCGTCACTAACACCAACGAGTATATTATGCAGTAGATCATTCCTTTTCACTCTGCAACTGTGAACTATGTTTGTTAATGCTAGAAACATGTGACAGTCACATGTTTTCGACTTAGATAGCTCGAGCATACGATATGCATACTGATCAGTCGCCTACCCCGATTTGCGGTGTTTATTATTATTATTTGTCGCTTGGATTCCTAGTGAAATATAAGGTTTCTATAGCACTTCACTATTTCACTCTCTTCTCTGAAGTCTTTTCAACCTGAATCCACGACTGCCCACAAGCTTTCAGTTCTTCCTCATACGATCTCCTGCATGTCACCCTCACCTCAGACTCCCAACTCGTCGTTTCCCCTTTCGCCTTCACTCGACGACCTGACCAATCCAATCCAATTCATCTCCACTTCCTTCCAGTGCATAGTTGTTCGGCGATGGGTTCTTGGTTGGTTTGTTGCCAGCCACAGTGAGTTCCTTGTTGCTGATTCTTATTATTCTAACCATCTCATCTTCAGTATCGAGAGAGCGTAGCTGGCAGCTGTTGATTTGATGAATATCTGTAGTTTGTTGGAAATGCTTTTCAATAATGCGCCAATTCTCTCAACCATCCACATAGAAGCACTGACTTGACTGACGCTGGTTTTGAAAATCCAGATGTTGTTCACGCTTTATGCTGAGTGCAATGGAAAGCAGTAGATCTCCACACTGACTTCAAATTAATGCAGGAAGGCCTGTCTTGCTTTTTCGATGTTTACTAAACTGAAACTCTTCTTTGTTAAAGCCATCCGAAACATTGTATTAATCCATAAAGTTGCTAATCTTTGATTTCAGTATGGAAGAAAGTCTAGGCAACTGGTTGTCGTCTACAAACTGTTAAGAACCAACAGTTATAAATAGATTTGTCATCCTAAATCAAAGTTGATCACAACAGTGCAAATATGTTCACCCGATTATTGACGAAATTTCGAATTTCTTAATCATCAACATTTACTTATCTTAACATGTTTCACATCCTTCCTGTTGATTTAAACATCATGATATTTCTGTTCACTTCTTTTTTCAGAAGTAGAGTCAACATACTTCTATACCAAATTCTATGCAGATTAGTCTCTACATAGCGAACCACAATAAGACTTCAAGAATACTAAATGAATTGAAAGTTATTGGAGTTGCATGAAATTGAAAATATCTATTCACTTGCTTGAAATATCCCAGAGAAGTCATCAAAACATTCTCAACTAGTCAACAAACAATCCAGTGAAAATATATAACGTGTAATATAGCATTCAAAGTGAACGTTACAGTCTTCAGAGTAGCTGAGAACCAGCCTAGAAACTATCTAGACTACACAACTGCTAATAATCGAAGAAGTACATCTTTCATAATATTAATGAAAAGTTTGCATTTCTATTTGTAACAATAAAAGAAACACTGAAATACCTGTATATGATCAACCAACAGAAGCAACTGAAAATTAGGCAGAAGTAACAGTTGAGGTAGAAGATACCGGAAAGCAATAACCATATGACTACAAGACGGCGAAACTGTAGTCAATTCAAAACTTTCCATGTTCATTGAAGACAAGCATGAAGGAGATGAGGAAGAAGAGGATGAATAGTCGTCATCACGAGTACGAAAAAGAAGTTCGGTTATCTGACAATCACTAGTATTCGTATTTAAGGAAACAGACATAGATTTTTGAGATGATAGTAGGCGTGACGGGGAACTGCTAACTGATCTTCGACTTGAGTTGTCCTTTGTACTACTGTCCAAGGAATGATTAATATTCGGTTTTGGCTGACGTCGATTTGAAAACGATGTAAAATATGGTGAATTAGTTAACTCCTGGTTCATAGAAACCGAACAAAAAGGTACAGATAGATTGGTGATATTATCAGATGAACAGGTAGTGATAATGCTCCCATTCGCAAAACTACAAACAGTATGATCTGAAACACCATTTAACCAATACAACTGTGGGCTGTCACAATGCTGAGGTGATACACAATAAAATCCTGAAGATTGTCCTGGAGACGTCAAGTTCCTAGTGTCACAATTAAAACCAGTAGCACATAACTGACATGAATGTGGATCAGAAAAACGTGATTGTATTTCAGCATATCGACGACTAGATGCCTGAAAGAAAAACAATATTCATCTAAGGACATTCTGATTTCATGCTTGAAAACAATATGAAGAAGTAACCAAATAAAATACTGAATATTCACTATAGAAGATTGTTGACATTTATTGATTTCACAGTGCCCATCCACGATCTCACTAGATATCCAACCTAGAATTGTCAGGTCTCATTGAGAGCACAGTACAATTCAGCCAACGGGTGGGAAACGGAAACTTCAGTAACAAGAAGAATCTCTACTGAACAAAAGGCAATGGGGGGGGTGCACATAAGTGACACCTGACAAAAGGAAAATCGCTACATCAAATACGCATTAAATAAAAGCTATTGACACGAAACTTCTGATAATAACCAGCTAACTATATATTGAAAACATTTGACTTTGATGAAACATTCGATCTAGAAAACCGAATTGAGTAATCCTACCAATAAATTCAAACACATATACATGTTGCACATTTCCATCTTAGATACTATTTTCATTAGTTTAAGAAAAGAAAAAAGTTCTCCAGAAAATCAAATACATACTCTGGAAGAAACCAGTTTTTTACACTACAAGTTAACAATTAAAATGATATGAGATACCTATGATCTGTTCGGTGGGCCTGGATTATGCACGTGCTACCATAGTGCCTTGATTATCATTATTATCATTATTGTGATGATGATTATGGTTATTAGAGCACAAACATCGTACAACAAGGGCACCAACAAATGCGCCACACAGAGTAATATAACATTTTGAAGATATAAAGCGAAGGGAAATGGATAGAAAGAAAAACACAAGAATAGAACGATAAGAAGGGCAGTCCGGTAGGATACATTCAAAACAAAACATTCATTACTCTTTAGTAGTGGAAGATAGAAGGAAGCTACATCATGACCACCGCTGGTTTCGATTCTGAGCTATATTTGATAACGTCTCAAGACACTGAGGTGCGTGACCTCTCGAACTCCATCCAGAGAGTCGCGATGCACTAATACATGCTAATCTGATACAACTATCTTTCATCCTACGGCGCCACATCATACACTGACCACCCCTCAGCTTCTTCCATCTAGTCCCAGGAATAGCAGACAATGAACGGTGTGAAAGCCGTTGGGACGACATGCGTAACACATGTCCAGTTCAGACTTACATCGCAACTGCGGCAAAGGTGACCCAGATTGACGTAAGTGACTCTAGCTTTCGATATGCGGTCACAAATTTCATCACTCAAACCTCCACTAGTACACACCCAACTACCTAGATATATGAACTTTTCGATTACTTTCAACGACCTACCACCGAGAGTGGGCATAGGCAAAGACTTCTACCAATCTTGCGAAAGTACTTTGCACTTCAATGCTGCAAAGCACATACAGTGCCTACTGACACTAATCGCCAATTGATTAAGTGCGATTTGAATAGCCTGTGGGTTATCCCACAGTATGACAATATCGTCCGCATACTGAATGTCGAATAGCCGTTCTACGGGTAGTAGATCTATACCACCATCCCGCACCTCCCTCAGAGCTATCTCAAGAATGTCATCGATGGCAAAGTTAAAGAGGAATGAGGAAATTCAACAACTCTGTCTGCCTGCCTAACCCCACTGCTGGTTTGGAACAATCGAGACAGATGGTTGTATGCCCTCACTCTACTTCAGGTGTTCAGGATGTTAATAAATTTCTCAGGCACGCCCCTCTCTGCAACATACAATTCCCAGGTATAGCTCTGTCCAACGAATCGGAGGCAGCTCTTATGTGCCTCCTTTCTTGAACACTGATAATCAATGATTGAGACCAGTCAGAGGAGATCACACCTGATTTCCATACTCTGACAAATAACTCAGTTGACCTGACTAATAATCACAGACCGCCATCCTTAAATACCTCTGGTACTTACTCAGCTGACTCTTCATCCATTCAGCACACTTACACCCTTCTCAACTTCTACAAGAGTTTGAGGTCTTACCTCCGTCTATATTTATTTAGTATCCTCCTGGATAGCGGGCAACGAAATAGAAATTTGAATTTAGCTCGACCGTTTCTCGAAGTGCTACATCCAATGTTTCAGTCTTCTCCCCGTGACTGAATTATAGACTCATCTCTCACCACTATGATATCACTAACCACTGAAACTCGTTGCCCATATTCCTTGGTCAGCCTAAAGAATGGTTAATTGCTATCTATCGCCACTCTTTTTTCCATCTTTTAATCTTCAATTCTCACATTCATTGCGTAGACTCTTTGATAGTTTACATTTCAGTTGCTTCCACCTCTCATTGTGCTCGGTGTCTACAGGAATGCATTCACGAGCATCCACTAACTCTAAAAAACCTGAGGAGATTCAATGATGTTACCTAACACATCTTGAGAGTCAGCTGCGGTTTTTAACGCTATTTTATAGAGCAGACTGAAGATGGTTCCAGGTTTCTTGTGAATGAGTGATGTCGACCTGTTCCGACAAATGCTTAGTCAGTTTCTAACTGAAAGCAGCCTTAAAATTCACTTCGTTGAGTTGCGCTCGCAACGGTCTTGTTGCTGGAATTTACATACGTCTTTTTAAATGCAGATATACAAATACTCGAACCAAAGCATGATCATTGTCCAAATACGTGCTACAGATGGAGGGAGAATCTTCCACCGACCCCCTTGACTGACAAACTGACAAAATCAACGTGGAAACTCACACAGAAGTGCATCGGTTCAAGTTGCCACACCTCACAGTAGTATACAAAGAACCTGTGGATGGAAAATGAATGATATCAGAGTCGATGAAGTAGTGTGAGAGAATAAACAAACTGAAGATAAAGACTAGTGCGAATATCCAAGCTTTAGAACATGTTAAGGAGTTAATACATCTGCTCTACTGCGACCGATTTTTAGCCACTTCACCAATATTTCTCAACCACTCATTCATACCGTTTCAAATATCCGAATAAGGCAGTCTGCATCTCCCTACACAGCTCATCGACTAGTGCAAGCTCTTGGTCTGGCCACTCTGAGCCCTCTTCTGGCCTAATCCAATTCCTCTTAGCATGACACGTCGGTGGTTCGCCATGCGTAGTACATGTCCAACTCATCTCAGTCGATGAAGGTTTTTACAACCTCATCAATCGACTCGCTCATACACTGATTCCGTCAAATGCAAGCAATGCTACGTAGACGTCCATGATCGAAACCCAGTAATCGCTTAGTGACGCAAGTTGGCAAATTCCAAACAGGCCCTTCTGTATCTGAGCTAAAATTTATTCAGCAACCAACCAGCTCGAGCTGATGCAACTCCCCAAGTGAGTGAAGTGGTCGACATATTGCACCACTTCACTCCCTATCATTAAAATCAAAGTAGTTGCAGACCACTTCTGCAGCATCATCTTACATTTGATAGGTGGTGAAAGACAAATGTATGCCAAACATACTCAGATTTCTGCTCAACACGTTCACAAGACTCTACATTTTGTCAACATCTTCATCTAGCAGCACAATATTGTCAGCATATTCCAAATCAACCAGATGGCTTCCACGTAGTAGATCAATCCCCATGAAGTCAGAGGTACTTGAGGTTATCTCCACTAGTAAATCCATAATGAAGTTAGATAGGAACGGCGACAGTGGACATCCTCGATGGACACCTAGCTGTTATCGATTCTGAAGACAACTCCTCACAAGCCCTGACATAGCTCCGTGAGTTCGAGTACAGAGCTTTGATTAGCGTTCTACATTTGCTCGGTACCCGTTTCACAGTTAGACTTTGCCACAACGCCTCACAGACGACAGAGTCAAATGCCAACTTCAGGTCAAGAAATATGGCAAGTGTTGGCTGCTGGTAGGCAGATATACCCTGTGTTCCAGAACCTGTTGAAGGGTGAAAATACGATCGATGTACCCTCGTCCAAGTCTCAAACCTACGTAGTTTTCTCCAGTTTGCTGTTATCAACCTTCATGTAGACCTGAAATGACTATGAACCCTAAGATTTTGGATACAATATTAGTCAAACTAATTCCCAAATGGTTGTCACAAGATTCCTCTCCCGTTCTATAAGCTGGGATAATCAGTGAAGTACACCAATCTCACGGCACTACTTCTGTTAAGTCGAACAGCATACATACAACTGTTAACTGGGATGCAGTCAAGTAATGAACTTTCCGCCTTAGCACACTTAGTGTTATACCAACACAAGAAAGACCGCAAGAACTAGCCATCATATCTTCAGAAACTCAATGAGGGATTTTCATAAATTTACAATAGCAGTCCACAATTAGTCCGTGAATACATGTTCCATAAACGCAGCATACATTCACGGCCTGAGAGGCTAGTTTCAATTACAGAAGCTTGTTGGTTGATTCAATGAAAGGTATGAATATTGAAAACTCCAAAATGCAGTCTGGAGAGCAGTTTTAGAAGAACACAGATGCTGTTTTGTAAACTCGAATCGTTATCAAAGACTGAAGAACTGAAGCAAATTAAAGATAATATTAGAATATTGACTAACAAACGTATGGGAAGATTAAGAGGCAAAGATTTGCATGATTTATAATGATCTAAGCTACACGTTTTTGGTCAGAGCTGTGATATTAGATGAATTGGTAGAACTTCGGTAATTGGAGAACCCTTTGACTGAAAACTGAACGTGTCACTCTATGAGTTAATACTTCACTTAGCATGAGTAAGTGTAATCTTATAGATTTTGAAAATTGAATGCGCCATCATTACCACATGGTCAAATACTTACAGTATTCCACTCTAATTTTGACCACACTTAAGACTAGTACTACTGTATTTAGTATAACGATAATACTGAGTATGTGACAGTCTTATTTTATCCACTAATACAGACAACAACACAGATGATTCCAATTATAAAAAGCCTTACATTGGCCAGTGTGATATGCAAAATCTTTTGAAATTCGTTTGCAAGTGTTCGCATGATATGAGGTATCTGAGCCAAAGAATTTATCCATTCCCGACAATCACTACTGAAAAGTGCACTTGAATAGTGAGCAAAGGTGTAAAATGTTTCATCCTCTGCACTTTCCTAAAATGTACATAAAGAAAATACCAAAAATGTGATTTTTCTTTTAGCCAAAATATTCCCAAATGAATAAAACTAACTTATCACTAAATCTGAGCATATATAAACAAACAGTTGAAAAGATTACTTAGTAAATTGTTGTCATCTATTCCTCCTGAATAAGATCTATTCACACAACACACTCAGTAGGGCTAGGAAGCAATCTCGAAATTTGAAACAGTAGTTCATAACACGAATCCAACAAATACTTTTTCGAGATGAGTGGGGATTTTTAATTTAGAAGTAGTATTCATCATGGACTGACATTAGTTGGGGAACCATTGAAAATCTGGGAGCACTGGAGAAGCCGTGACCTTTGGGGTCAACCAGTCGGAAGTGAAGTGGATGCTAACTGAAGACCTTGGATGATAGTCGCGCTATGTGGTGAATTGACAGAAGATGGAAATTGTGAACCACTGAAAACCGACCTAGTGGCTGAATGCTTAACGCGCTCGCCGTGAAACCTGAAGGTCCTGAGTTCCATCCCTAGCCGGGTCGTGGGTGCGTACTGCTGAGGGGTACCATACTAGTACGAAACAGCTGTCCAGTGCTCCCAGATTTTCAATGGTTCCCCAACCAATATCAGTCCATGATGAATATTACTTCTAAATACTATTTTCCCTTGTTACATGATTTTACAGAAAACGCCCAGAAGTAGAGCTAACTGTCAAATAAAATTATCATCTACGTTAGTGATTAATAAGGAAAAATATTGATAAAAAAGGATATGGTTTTACGCAGCACATGAGAGAAAAGAATTCACTAATTCTACATTCATATTTCTACCACATTCATTCATGACCTTTTACTAGACTCTCCTCAGTCTGCCAACACATTAAAAGTACTAATAATAGTTATATGCCTTGGTTTTGCTGGATGATTGAAAGCAATGTAGATTCATTGCTTACATATTGTCCTGTTGTATTTATTGTCTAATGTATAGATCATACATAAGGAGGAAGAGATACAAATAAATGAGTGTGAAGTCTTGCATACAAGTATAATATTTCAAGTAAACACAATTCACATCAATAAACAAGGAGGAAGTGGGTAGAAAAAGAATGAGATTAAAGCAGGGAAAGTGTATTTACACGAGAGGGGAGTAAATAATTTAAAGTTAATAAACACGTTTCAAATTTCAAAAGTAGTAAAGCGTGTAAAAACAACCGCCACTATGACTAGTTTTGAGAAATATGAACAAGAATTTTCAGTAGCAGATTCTTTCTTATCAACTAAAATATCTACGACAGGTTGCCTACATCTTCTCACACAGTTCAGAAAAATACTCAAAGACCTCATGGATTGGTGGTGTCAAATTTTTCTCTAGTCAACTATAGCTTTTTCTTTATCTAGTCGTATTTCGACTAACATCGTGCACTAACATAGGTAGTGGCTCAGTATGCTCAACAAACGTCTCAATCGTCTTAGTTAGTAAAGGTTCACAACTTCTTCGTTTGCAATGATTTAACCAACTTAAAGTATCTCAACCAGGTTTATTTTCATCTGCTAGACTACGAGTCACACTTTCTGTGTGTGAGGAATTAAGATATCAGCCAATTTTCCAGGTCAAAGTAGATGTCTAGTGTGTTTCGAACGTGGTACGTCGTCGACTGAATTATCTTCCCTAAAAAGTATCTTACATCGAACTTCAACGATAGATCGCTTGACAATTTCATCACAAGCGAGCAATACTACGAAGAAAAGTGTAATCAACAATGCAACGGGATATATTGCATAGCGGAATGTTATGCAGTATGCTTGTCTTTCGATAAGTATTCGGAGATATCACCGGTGCCAGAGATGGAGTAGGTTGGCAGGCGCCAAAACGGACCTTTTGCACCTTGTTTGGAAAACTTCGACACCAATTGCCCTACGAGGCCTCATGTAACTGTTAAAGTGGTCGACGCACTGCACCATTTAACTCATCATTCTGAAGGTACAAATGCCTATGCATCATCATCATCATCATCATCATCATTATCAACATAGGACCAGGCATTACTGCGTAACGGTCCGAGTTGCCACACCTCATATCAGCACATCAAGTAAAAAGGTAGTGAGGTGAAGGATGAAGATAAGTGAATGCAGTCAAAAGAAATATAAAGTATGAGAAGAAAGGAAAGAGGAGTGACAAAATAGTGAGATTCGGTATAGCGTTGTTAAGATGAGGATAATGTGTGTATACATCTGCGCCACTGACTTCGGTTCTGAGCCATATCACCTAGGGTCTCCAACCACTGGTTCCTCTTGTCCCGTGGACCCCAACCACCTAGTCTGCATCGTCCTACATGGCTTAAACCAACAGTCAGAGACTTCATACATTGGTGCCATGTTTTAGTCTGGCCACCTCGGGCCTTTTTCCAGCCTGAACCCACCTCAGCCAACATTGTGTGACGAGGCAATCGGTGACTAGGCATACGTAGTACGTGTCCCAACCATCTCAGTCGATGAAGGTTCACAACCTCGTCGACTGACTTACCTCTTCTCCCTAAAACTCTACACCTAACTTCTGCATTACTCACATGGTGACACCACGGAATACGTCCTATACTACGAAGGCAACGGTGGTCAAATACCTGTAACCTTCTCATGTCTTCCACTTTCAATGGCCATGTTTCACAGCCATACAGTAGAACAGAGCGGACTGCTGTGCAGTACACGCGACCCTTAATAGACAAACGAATATCACGGCGGCGCCATAGGTGGCGCAAATTGGCAAAAGCCAATCGAGCCTTTTGTATCCGTGCAGAAATCTCATCGGCAACTAACCCACCGGAGTTGATCCTACTTCCCAGGTAAGTGAAGTGGTCAACACACTCAACCACTTCACTCTCTATTGTTAACCGCGGTACCGCTGAAGACCAGTCCTGGAGCAAAAATTTGCATTTGGGTGGTGAAAATCGCATCCCAAACATTCTCAAATTCCCACTCAAAGTGTTCAGAAGACTCTGCATCTTGTCAGCGTCTTCACCTAACAGGACTATGTCATCTGCATATTCTAGATCTAAGGAAAATTCACCTGTGATCCGGTCAACGTCTTTGTAATTAGGTGACGAGAGGGAAACCTCCATAAGAATATCTATGATAAAATTAAATAAGAATGGGGATAGTGGGCATCCTTGACGGACACCACTTGATGAGTATAGCTCCCTGGACAACTCACCATAGGCTCTAACATGCCCACAAGTGTTCGAGTAGAGAGCTTTCAATAAGGTGATGTACTTACTAGGCACGCCTTTCAGTGACAGACACTGCCATAAGACTTCTCGATCAACGGAGTCAAATGCCGCCTTCAGGTCGAGAAATACAGCTATTGTCGGGCGTCTGTAAGCATGCCTATGTTCCAGGACCTGGCGCAGTGTGAATATTTGGTCGATACATCCACGGCCAGGTCTAAAGCCTGCCTGGTTTTCTCGGGCTTGCTGTTCCCGAGCTCCACTCAGGCGTCGGAGAATTATAGAACTTAGGATCTTAGACACTATGTTTGTCAGGCTGATTCCTCTGTGGTTATCACAAGAGGACTTCTCGCCTTTCTTGAAGACTGGGATGATCAGTGACTTAGACCAGTCGGAGGGGATCGTATTTGATTCCCATATACTGGCTAACACTTCCGTTAGCCTGACTAAGAGAACTCTACCACCATTCTTGTATACCTCAGCAGGTAGTCCGTCTGGTCCTGCTGCCCTTCCCCGTTTCAGGCTACCTACCGCTTTCTCAACTTCTTCTAGTGTTGGGGGACCTGTCTCTATGTCCCATTCAGGGTCCGACTGGATAGCGGGCAGCGCAATGGTGGCTGGAGGCCAGTTAAACTGTTCCTCAAAGTGTTCTGCCCATCGTCCCAGTCGCCTTCCCTGCGAGTGAATCGCCGATCCGTCCTTCTCCGCTATAACCTCACTAACTGTTGTTGACCATTTCCCCCCAGTCTCCTTAATAAGTCTAAATAACTGTCTACTGTTACCGATCGCCGCTGCCTTTTCCATCTCTTTAGCCTTTGCTGCCCACCACTGTTCACGATCGTTGCGCAGACTTTTCGTCAGTTTATTTTTAAGTTGCGCTCGCTCTTCATTGTACTCAGAGCCTGCAGGGATGCATTCACGTGCATCCATTAGTTTGGAAGAAGCTGCTGATATCCACTGGCTCTTTTTAGCCATTATCTTGGAGTCGGCTACAGTCTCCAGTGCTGCTTTTACAGTAGACTGAAGATGGCACCAAGCTTCTTCTGGATGAGTGACAGTCTTTTGTTCCGATAACTGCCTAGCCAACTTCTCACTGAACACGGCTTTGGTGTTTTCGTTGTCCAGCAGAACTCGTAGTGGTTTTGTTGCCAAATTTTTTCTACGTCCATTGAGACGCAGGCATATACGTGCTCGGACCAACGCATGATCGCTGTCCAAACACGTACTCCAGAAGGAGCGGCAGTCTTCCACCGATCCTCTCCAGCGATGACTAATAGCAATGTGGTCTATCTGTGTCCATCGCTGAGTCGAGCTCGGTGGACGCCAGGTCAGACAGTGCCTTTCTTTATGTCTGAAATTTGTGCTGGCTAAAAATAGGCGGTTATCTGAGCATAGTTGTAATAGGCGATCACCGTTATCTGTACGTTCAGCTGGGATTCCGAAAGTGCCACCTAAGTGCCTTTCTGCCTCACTCAGTCTACCCACCTGTGCGTTGAGGTCACCTGCAACAACCACTACGTCCGAACGTTTGGCTTTCGAGAGGAGGTTAGACAGTTTATGGTAGAACTCGTCCTTCACTTCATCCGAACTACAGTCAGTGGGTGCGTAAGCAGAGATTACAAAGAGACAACGGCGAGTCTCACTATTCCTTTTAGTTCTCACTGTGCCGTTCAGCCTCATAGCGCAGAGGCGACTATCAACTGGGATCCAGTCTAGTAGTGAGTTTTCTGCCCTGGTGCTTAATGCTATACCTACACCTGCAAGACCACGAGAGCTAGCTATCGAATCTCCAGAAACTCGAAGGGTGAATTTTGCAGATTCACCAGATTGGTCAGGAGAGGTCAGGTGAATAACCACACTTGGGTCCTGTATGCGTGTCTCACAAACACAGCACACATCCATGCCTCGAGTTGCTAGAGTCTTTGCCAACGAAGCCTGTTGGCCAATTTGACGGAGGGTGCGGACATTGAAGGCTCCAATATGTAATTTGGAGCGTGGTTTAAGGAGACCAGGGACACTGTTCTGTGGACTCAGATCGTTGTCGAAGGCTGCAGAGGTAGGAGAAATTGAAGATGATGCAGCATCATTAATTAAGAGACGTGAAGGAAGATTAGAAGGTAATGATGGAGGAGGAGGATAGCAGTCAGAAGAAACTTGGGTGCTGACAGAGTTGTGAGGGCGGTTGACACTTCCCGGCTGCCCACACCGTGGAAGGCTATTTCTTCTTAAGGTACCTGAAAGAGATTTGTGTGACCGCAGAGCCCATCGGACATCTGCTTGAGGCCTGTCACACCCAGCCTTTTGAGTATGATTATTTTGAATTTTTGTATTTTTGGGGCCGGATGAGCGAAAGGAAACGACAAGTGAACCAACACCGCCGGCCCGGCAGACCGTGGGGCGTGGTGGAGTGTGTTATTTTTGGGGCCGACCTTTTCTAACCCCCCCTTCCACTGAGAAGGCAGCATCAGCTTGGCACTGCTGGTCATCCAAGGGAAACACCTTACTGCTGTCACACCCCATCCAGCTAGCAGCAGTACGACTTCGCCCTCAGACCCCCATCATAGTGTAGCAATTTACACTATGACGGTAACTGCTTTTCGTCTAACCACTACCCAACAGACCTTTCTGGTATGGTAGGACCTCGAGGGAACAAGCGTTCCACCAGCATAGCTCGTTGGGTCATTGTGATATGCAAGCCCGACCACCACGTCAAGGTAGCAGCTATCGGTCGGGAAAAAATGCCTATGCCATAGTCCTTAAGCATCATTTTACATTTAACAAGTGCAAACAGTATGCCAAAAGTACGTAGAACGAAAAGTCTTTGTAAGGTCCTGCACAGCAGCATGAACATGAGTAGAAAGTTTAAATTAGTGTAATACACTTGCTTGGTCCTCCTTTTACAGTCAAACTGCAACAATACCTTACGATCGACAGAGTCGAATGCTAACTTTAGGTCAAGAATTAAAGCAAGTGTCGGGCGATGGAAAACACACCCTAACTACAAGACTTCATGGAGTGAGAAAATAGTCCATACACTCACAACCAGGTCTGAAACCTGCCTGGTTATCTCCAGTTGACTCTTCTCGAGCTTCATTTAAGTATCTAATGATTAAAAACCTGGAGCCTTAAACACTTCTGTACAACTAACTAAACTATTTCTCAAGATATTCTTTCAGCTCAACAGGAAGATCTAGAAACAAATAAAGGAAGCTGACATTAGCTCACATATCCAAAACGATCGCTGAAGCAAGGATTCAAAGGTTAGAATAAATATATTTATTTCAACAACCAAACCAAAAATTTGGATTTATTACACCAATGACACTTTTTTAATTTTTGAAATAAGAGAAATGAATAACACAAACAACCATCAACCACATCAACCAAACCGTTAAATCGCATACCGAGACGTTACCATCAATAGGATAAATGATGAGACCCTACAGACTCAAGAGAACAAGAAGGCGAGAAACACATCAAATTTCGAATCACGATAGTGACAACTCAATATCCCATCAGAAGAGTTGCGTATAAGTACTATTCGCACGTGTCACGACTTACTGTACTACTTAACAACTATGAAAGTCAGAAGAAAACCAACTTCACAAAGTGTTCAAATCCAATGGTCATCTAATCAACTCCATCAAGAAATGCCTGTCAACAGAACACGAGTTGGGATCATTATCTCAATCTACTAAACGAATCACTTTATCATACATGAAAGATGCCTCAGAAATTATCAACCAATTACTTCTCTAGACCGGTATCAGTGTGGCACACAAAGAAAGAAAATCCCTACAGATTATCTCATGCAAGTCGAAATATCCGCTACCTGAAGAGGATAAAACATATAACTAGTGGTAATGACTGTCAACATCACTACTTTGGTTAATCGAATAGTCAAACAGCTCAGAGTTTACAAGTATCCACTAGCGGCGGTTAAACCATATAACATAACAGCACTGAGATCATGACATGTAGATGACCACAATCACGACTTCGATTACGACGATGTAGAAGTACTACAACACACAAGCTCAAAAACTAGAAAACAATTTTGGAAGCATTATATTCCAGTCAAATGCCAGTCAACAAAGGCCTAAACACTGAGCCAATACACGGACTACCAAAAATGGATCAGTCGACTGGAAATCATAGGTCAAATGGTCACAAAAGCTATGAAGATCAACATCTGAGGAAAAAAATACATCCACCCATGAGCTAATAACGCTCAAGATAGGTAAATATGCTACATGGATATTCATCCAACTTAAAAAGGCTTCACTTATATGAAGCAAATCCTGATGGAGTCTCCTATTCTCATGGTGAGACGTCCAAGAACAAAGCTCAAAACGTGCAGGATACCAAGCAATTGTCCTCATCCTGCGAAACAAATCTTTATCATATGAAAGTAAAACTCATCCGAGCAAGAAAGTCAAAACAAAAGTGAGAAGCATACATTGACTTAAATGTTCTTAATAAAATGTGGTCAACGAAAATAACTTACTATCAAACATGATCCAAGAAGACGCGTTTGATCTTCTTGAGTATCGTCAACACATTCACTTAGAAGGGTTACGTGACTATACAACTCTGAAGCTCGATCAAAAACCAGCTGGGCAGATTTGACTGATTCTAATAAGTACTGAGCTGCCGAATGAGTGTGCAGTTCATTTTCGTATTTGCATAGGAAAGATTCTGTAGCGGTTCGAATTTGAGATAGCTCTTCTGAAAGTGAGTCACTAAAAATCCGTACAACAATCCCAAGATGTTGGACACTAGATCGCAACAAGTACTGAATCTCTTTCGCATGACTCTTATAATCTGTAGACTTTCGAAACACAAATGGAAGGGAATAATAAACTGGTGATTTTGACTGTTTTGGAGTCCCAAACAAACTGAAGATATGCTGAAAAAGTCGAATGAAGTACACAGCATAATAAGTAAGTTTCTGGTAAATCCAAAACTGCATATTTTATTACTTGACGTAATCAAGAACCTACTAAATTATATAAGAAACTCAAATACCAATCAAACCGGCACAGTGTCAATGTATCAGGTCATGAGCCACACTTAATGACCCCAACCGGTCGCTCACATCAAAGTAGGCGATGGGGCTTTTAAACGCTGCAGTTACAGCATTTTATTCGGTGGGCACTGGGGAACAATACCTCACAACAAAACACCAACCTGAGGTATTTGGTCGGAGGCCAACTGTGAAAAGAATAGTGAACAGGTATTTAATGCTAATCAAGGCTCTGTACTTTAACTCATGCAGCCAAGCAAAACCTTATGGAGAGCTTTCATCTGAATTGACGACAACTAGAACCGTTCCTATCTAACTTCATTATGGATTTACTAGTGGAGATAACCTGAAGTACCTCTGACTTCATGGGGATTTATCTACTACGTGGAGGCCATCTGGTTGATTTGGAATATGCAGACAATATTGTACTGCTAGATGAAGATGTTGACAAAATGTAGAGTCTTGTGAACGTGTTGAGCAGAAATCTGAGTATGTTTGGCATACATTTGTCTTTCACCACCTATCAAATGTAAGATGATGCTGCAGAAGTGGTCTGCAACTACTTTGATTTTAATGATAGGGAGTGAAGTGGTGCAATATGTCGACCACTTCACTCACTTGGGGAGTTGCATCAGCTCGGGCTAGCTGGTAGCTGACGACATCTGAGCTCAGACACAGAGTCCTAGTTCGGCATTTGCCAACATGTGGCATCTCTGGGGCCGATTGGCGAAACATTCAACTACATATCAAACGACAAGTATACTGCGCTGTTGCAGCCCGTTCTGTGCTGTTACACGGTGGTGAGAGATAGTCGTTAAAGGTAGATATGAAATAGTTATAGGGTTTTGATCAGAGCTAACTTCGCAGCTTTCCGCGCGTTAGGTGGAATCACCGTGTACTGTTGAGAGCAAGTGAGGGGTACTAGGCAAGGAAGGTAATTCAGTCAATGGGGTTGTGGACCTTCATAAACCGAGGTGGATATGTACTCCCCATACCAAGCCAGCGCCTAGATTGACATGTCATGCTGTGGCAAGTCTAAAGAGTTTGGGATGGCCAGACCAAAACCTGGCGCCAGTAGATGAAGTTCTTACCTGTTATAGGGAGATGTAGACTATCTAGCTGGGGTCCCCGAGACGAAAAGAATCAGTGGTTGAGGACTCTCGGTGAAATTATTGAAAATTGGTCACAATGAAGCAGATGTGTTCACTCTTTGACGTTGTCTTCTAAGGCTTGAATGTGTTGAATAACCTTAATTTTACTTTCTCTCTCTTTCCATACACCTTTTTCTATTTGGATATCAGTCTTTCCTACTCACCTGTTCTTTGTATACTATTGTGAAGGGTGGAAACTTGAACCGACCCACTCGTGTGCGAGGTTCTACGTTGATTTTATCTGTCTGTACACCAGACTGATCCATATTATCTGTGCACTAGTAGACTCTCTTGGGACGATAGCCCAGCAGTATGGTAGCCTTAGTTTGTGAGTGGTTAATTAAGTGAACTGGGATCTCCCTCGTCGGTAAAAGTTTGCGGTCAGTTAGTACTTTGATCTGCCATTAATATATCATTTGATGGAATTTGTTAATAGGAATTATAGATATACAGCTTCTATGTTAATTTAATTGTGACTGTATCTTATGGACGCTAACGTGTGAGCTCCATCGGAACCATCTTGGTAAACATGCTAAATCATAGCACTAACAGCATAACTTGAACTACTGGATGGGATCGTAACATGTACCCATGGATCATATTAAGCGAGACAGACTTGGTGTTAGAAACGTCATTTTATCAAATTATCATTGACAATTAGCTACATCGACGAGAAAGAGGCTGCGAGAATCTTAAGATCTTGTTGGAAAGGCTTGTAACCCAATAAAACTCATCAAACAAAAAGCCTGAATAAGAGATTCGTAGCAGCATGATAAACAATGTGTAAAAACAATAAATTACTTCCCCTGATAGTCTTGTTCGCAATCTATACTGTATCAAGGAAGCAGTATATCAACTTATGACACACTTACCTCTATATCCGTCCCTTCAATGTATCCAGAATGAATTTTCGACTCATAATGTACGGTCCACTAAAAATCAATCATAATTGAAGTGCATTACCTGAAGAATCTGGCCTATAATATGCTCCATTAGGTGTGCGAGGAATAACGATACAGCCGGTTCCACATGTGAGAATGCTGACTAAGAGTACAATTAGACTAATCTATTTTTACCTTGAAGGAGGAAAAAACTTTATCAGAAGAAATATACAATGTTTTTCTCTTCCCTTTCTCGACATTCGACTGAATTTCACTGAGAAAATGACAGGAAGGTCTAATTTTTGAAGGAAAACAGTAATCTATTCGTTCTATGATATCAGCAATACGGTTGGGTATAGTAGGATTGCAAAGATTCTTGATTATTTCTATCGTATACTTGACAATATGCATTCTCGCAACCGGACTCAAGGAAATAGTGGCTTTTTTCATCTTCATACATTGCACTTCGAGGATTCGAAGACACGGTAAATCTAACAAGCTGGAGTCGATAAGTTGGTCCATAAAAGTTGTTATTTTGCTCACAGTTTCAAATAACAATTATTGGTCAATACATCCGAATTCTAAAAAGTTGATCACAAATTATTAGAAGTACTAAAATGCAAACATGAACTTGGTTTTGCGATGAAATACATACTTATTTTCAGAGTTTTCCCACTTTCTCGTCCGTTAACCAGAAAAAAAAACAGGACAAACTGTTAGTTTGTTTACTGATAAGTATAAATAGGTAATCAGTTTAACGCAACGATCTAATTATCGAGAAGAATCTGTCCAACCAAAAGTATTATGTTACTTCCAAACGTATTGCCACAAAACCCAAAACTAGTAAAATAACAACAATAGTAGTTTTGACAGTAGCAACCATGCGTTCTACGCCTATGGGATGTGGTGTACTCCGAAAATGTTTCCATATAGTTTCGACAATCAATCCCTAATATAAACATCAGCTGAAGAATGAGACAAAAACAAGTGGTAGACTTTCGGACGAACTAGTTTAGTACCTAGAAACATAGTAAGCTTATTCAGGTACAGGTCAACAGTTAAGCCATAAGTTGCTGAACTGAATGAGTGGAATATATATTCATTGTCCACTCAACATTTTAAAAAATATGTGGGCGCTAGGACAGAAAATAAAAACTTACTCATTAGGCCCGCACCAAACAGTAAAACAGAAGTAATAGAGAAAACAAAGCTTCACATAAATGTAGAGATCGCAGAAACAGAAAGATGTGAAGTAGCCATGGGCAGTAAACTAAAGGGATATACTGTAAATAGACTCCTAGCACTACGAAAGAATATAGTCAGGTAACCTACTTTTTTGTACAACTCACATCAGAGTGAATACATCTACGCTACTGTGACCAACTTTCCCCCAGACGATAGCTGCTACCTCGAGGTCCTATCATACCAGAAAGGTCTGTTGGATAGTGGTAAGACAAAAAATTGGGAACCCATACCAAGTAATACCCAATAGTCATCTACAGTTGTAACGGTGACCAGTATTAAAATGACGACCATTGACACAGCCATTGGAAAATTCGGATGACGGTAGAAATATAGAATTTTGTACCCCTTGAAAGACCAACCACAAACAAAAGTTAGTCGATTTTAAGCGACCGGAAGCATAATAAAGAATTCTTTTTCTTACTGAAGATAATTAGACATTCCCATCAAATTACAGTTTTTGAGGTTAGGCATGGAAAGCCCGCCGAATAGTTCACAAACTACGGTCACAGGTATTAATCACGACTTAGGAATTCGAGTTTGGGTAGTAACATAAAAAGCCCGGTTCACCAAACTGGTTATTAAATAAACGCGCATGGCTTCCAAGGCTCAAGACTTGGAGTTAAGGCAATGAAGCGTCCAAAAATTTAATAGCAGGCTCCTTATTGCCTCTGGCGCTGGGAACATGGGCTGGTCCCTTATCAGCGTTTTCACGGGCAAACACAGGGGCCACGGGAAAAGACTGGCGAAAACTCAGGGCAAGAGAAAGGTCCTACTGAATTTTCCCACGCTACACCCCGTGTTTTCTTGGCCCTGCACTTAGCCCTATTTCTCGATTTGCAACTAGCTTCTCCTAATAACGATCGGTCTCACAGCTTCATAGGTTCTGTTAACTTTCTCCAATCGAGCAATACAGTAAAATAAGGAACAATTAGGTGTCCGATTAATTACGAAAGTTCGAGACCTGGTGTTAAGACATCTTAGTTTGAGTATTTTAGGAAATGTCCAAGAAATAAGTTCACTCCAGCTAGGTAATTTCCCAGACTTAAATATTGGAGAAGTCCATGCCATTTGACTAGGATACACTACACGTGTATATCCTGGGGGAGGTACCTCCCCCAATATATTGCAGGACCAATCCAGACACTGACTGAATGGGCACTTACTTCGTCAAACCTTGATATTTTGCTCCAAATACGACAACACAATACAACCAAGACCATCCACCTGAGCTACAAATATTCTCCATTATTTCGATAACACAATTGTTTGTGATTTCATCCACTCTGTATAATACGAGCACATATAAGAGACTTCAGTATTGGTACACAACACGTAAAAACAACAAGCGGAGAAATTGCCTCGAATCTTACGGAATAAATCGCTAAATAATCTAAATGAACCCCAATCACCTTCAAAATACAGCTGAAAATTAAGCCACCCGCTTCCAATATCCAATATCTTTTTACGAGCGAGTGTAAATCAATTGATTTCTTCTCACTCGCTTCTAGGTCTTGCGCAACCGTTTCAGGTCTTTGGTGGATTCTGATGCACTAGGTCTATCACACTTGCCTGCTGTAGTTCTGGTTAGCCCAACGGTGGCTGGGTACTAATTTTTCGAGCAACTTTAAGGGCCACCCTAGCGACTGATGAGACAGCCAGTTACATTCCTTTTTTATGGGAAAGTACTTCTCCAGGCCAACTACCGAGGCCTGGCTGGTCTATTCATCAGTTGCTAGGGTGCCCTTTAAAGTCACTCGATTTTTCAAATGACTGTGGTCCTGATCGGTTCCGAAAGTGTCATGCCACCAGGTAGTTGGTCGAACTCTTTGTAAAAAGAAGATAAAAAGGATGTCTAGAGAAATCGAGGAAAACAAAGTGAGAGGACAAAACAAGCTGAAAGGAAGCGGAAGGTAAGACGGGAGAAACCGAGGTAGATTCGTGAGAGATAAGTGATAGAGAGAATCCTAATAAATATTTTGAGATCATAGAATCGGTGGGAAAAGAAGCAGCAAATAAGGTGTGCTTCAGAGAGATCTGAGCACACACATCAACAACTACAATATCAATGGGACTCCTCTACCCATAATGACCTAGGAGTCACACAGTGCGTTATGACTTGAAAACCACGGCCCACTATCGATTGGCAGCAGCTCATAGTTTTAGGGCTCATTAAGTAGAACGTTTGCGTAAATAAGTGGTGACATGTTTACGATCTTATAAACATCCTTAGTTAGGTCTAAATTAGAAAACTGTACACAGGCTGCTAATCCTTGCCTAAAAGTTGGTGCGGAACTTCTAGAAAAAGCTCAGAGGGCAACCACTCGTACGATCCCTGCGATGTTTGACCTTGCCCATGAAGATCGACTTATGGAGCCGAACCTATTCACTTCGTCCTATGGCAGACAGGATGCTAAGAAATGACTTCGTACCTGGTCTATCTTTTCCTTTCCTTTCCACCGGGCGGGGACACCTCAGAGAACACAGTAGGAGACTACAAAAGCAAAGGGCGAAAATAGTCTTTTCAGAGCGCGGGTTCTAGCCTCGGGCAATCAAAACCTGGAATTGATTCCCAGAAGTCATGTTTGCATCATCAATTAATTCGTTCAAAAGGGGATTGGACAAGCATAAAAATCTACTGGAAAGGGATCAATATAGGCTCAGAGGCTCCTATCTATGAGCAAAAAACCTGAATCTGACAAACAAAGCTTTCGTTAGGTGGATCATGGTAGAAATAAAAAGTTTGGCGACGTAAACCTTTGTGGACAACCTAACAGGTTGAAGACGCGGTATTCAAGTTCATTCGATGAGTTCGTTTACTAGCTTTTTGGCTTTCGATGAATTACGATGATGATCACATCACGAGTTACTCGCAGAGTCAGGTAACTTGCGAGAAGTCTAAATTGTAAGTGTGCTGTTGTAATGGATTGCACACCTAATAATTAGAAGGGGGGTGATTTCGACTTTCAAAGTGTTAGCTGTCAGAAGAAAGGATCTTTGAGGACACTGCAGTTCACTAAAGGATCTCATCTAAGTCAACAACAAAGGAGAATTTTAGAAAAACCCTAGATCGTTGTAACACCTGTTATACCTTTTGCAGTGTAAAATTATCAGCACTACATAACTATTCGCCTCGAAACAATCTGCAGTTTGCATGTGAAGTTCGTGGAGTGGGCGATATGATTGAAATAGATGGGTGTTTTGTCTGGAAAGGTAAATATAAACAGGAAAAACAACTTGGAACTTGTTGGGCCATATGCGTGTCTTCGGCGGGTCACAGATTTTTGGTTTTCAGTAAACAAATGATAGATCGAAAGAATCTATCCTACCAGTTACAAAAAAGTGGGTAGCACTGGGTACCAAGATTTACACGTTTGCCCGAAAGTCATGCATATCGCTGTTTGGAATGGGTTACCCCATTGGGTTACTGTTTATAAAAAGCACTTCATTCACAGGACAAACGAAGTGCACACAAAGCCGCAAATATGCATAGTGACCTTAGAAAACTTCTAAGACCTCTAGCAGGACTGCGATGTGATACATCATGATCTCTTACGGGTATGTCAAAGCGGACAATGGTGTTGTTCTAAGGAAGGTAAACGCATTGGAGGCCTAGGGATTTCTATTTCTCAAGTTAAAGAGGTTCAAGAATCGCAAGCTGATCACCATTTTCCTGAATAGTTAAGTCGTTTCTCATGCGCCCGATTCTGCTTGGTCAGTGCGAACCCGAACGTGATCGGCCGCCAATAAGGCTTGTCCCACCCAAGCCACATTCAAAACTTTTGCCTATGTTTGACTTAAAGTAGACTAGTTGGAGCTTGAGATTTTTTTATTTTGCCGGGCTCTTGTGTTAGTTCAGGCGTTGTTTACTTTTGTGTGCTTATCTCACCACAAGCTTTCAGGTCGGCTTCGGCTCCAAGTAATTCAGTTAAAGTTCAACTTACTGATATACTTCGACTTTGAAAGATTTCTCAACATCTGCTCCTTTTTCACCTCTGGTACAAATTTCTCCCCGTAACCAATCTAACTGGTGTCGCTTGGTTTAGTGAAATATCGTCAGGTTACTTACTTTGAATGACACTCAGTCATTGAGTGAACACGGTCGTTGTGTTTTCCTACGCCTGTGGGCAGTGACACTGTCTCCTTGTGGATGATGTGCTGTCTGATAATTGTTGCATGTGACACACGAAATGTGCACCAGCTTAAGAACAACTGGTTATAAGGCCGCTGCAGTGAAAATTCATGCTGGGTGTGGGAAGTGTCTCATACAAATTAGAATTAGGTATGGAATTACGAACTGTGTCAGCGGCACTCCAGGATGTATAGTGCAGGCAGACTGGTTGTAACCTCTGTGATTTAGACCCAGACGAATACTCGGCCGCATTGCCCCACGAAGTAAATGAATTGGACTTCAGTTTGACCAAGGCATCTTTCGTGGTAGTAAGGCTATCTAGGCACTCAGCTGGTTGGGAAGCAGAGCGAATTCGAAGTCCCAAGTGAATCGCCAAGCATAGGTGGAGCACCAAAGTTTAAGCCTTGAGAACATAGACCTGAAAATCTTGAGGAATGCGTTTTGGGGGGTGAGAAGAATCCCCAAACGGTGTAGGTAAGGGCTCTGTACTTAGGCTAGCCGAAACTAGTGAGTTTCATTCTTCATGAAAGCATGCAACTTCGAAGGATCAAAGGAACTGGATCCCCTCCTACAACATTTCCATCACTTAGACATGATAGCATCACTCAGAAACGCTTTCTCGTAAAGTTCCCCCACATAGACACTAAAAAGTTAGTAAGAATTGCCCAAAAATAAGTTGGTGACGGTTATTCTTCTGAGTGCCGTCTTCCTGAGATTTCGCTGCATTTGAGAGAACAACAGGAACAGCCACTGTGTGCAGGATCTGTCGATCCCTGCTAGCAGTTAGGTCTAACTCTCCATTGAAGATGAGCGTGAAAAGAACTTACCTGAGAAGAACTAAGGTAACAATCTGTTTTCATCAGTGATTTCTCACAAAGAAAACCATAATTGATTGAAAAGTGCGTATTCTCGAAACCACCCCGAAGCCCAACACAGGCAAGCTCAGTAGCCCGGATTAACTGCCTGCCTAAACCTCTGGACCACCAAAGTTTCCACCTCACAGTTTTAAGTTTACTCCGTTTTACTTTCTTAATTGTCACATTATAGCCTACGGAAGTATCAAATGCCCACGCAAATTCTTAAAACGTTATCAATCCGTGGCTATGAGTTTGCCAAAAGTAGCCAAATAGAGGAACATCATGGTGGATTTCAGTGCGCTTCGGAGGGAATAAAGCTAGATCAAATGACCTTATCCGAAACACTACGGTCGAACCGAAAATCTTCACCGGTTAAGGTGAGCGACTTATGGTGCCTTTTGTGCCCTGATGTTTATTGCCGCTTTGGTGTGGTAACAGTGCAAAAACTCGACAGTACAACATATGTGATGGCGGTTTAGTTCCTTTAATTGATTTCAGAGTGTTTTGTCAGGATCAGTGTAGTTCGACAAGAAATTGTGGCCAGTGTGCGGCTACCTTCACCTTCAATCGGTGGTGCCCATCAAGTTACATTTGTTTCACGTATTTTAGTGACAATCTTGAATGAATCACCGTTGGCTGCGGTTCCGAGAACTTGGGCAAATATGACTTGATTTGGATCATAAATATTTACATGACCCTTGGTTGCAGCCGGTCTGACTTATCTAGACTTGCCAACAAATTCACGTAATTCGCAGCCCCCATAAAATAGGGCTCATCATCACAGTGTGATGATCTTAACGCTTGACTGAAGCCTTCTGCGTTTTCTTGGCCACAAAAGTCCAGCCGGTTTTTCAACTCATTTCGGTGCTATACTAGATCCCGTCGATTAACTTGTTGAATATGAAACTTGGAAATGACCGTTACTACTACTATTGATTAGGTGTTCCGCCAGAAGTACGTGCAAGTTATTGAAAAGCACTTCTTCACGCCATTCTAAGAAGGCTAGGCACGGGGATCATGCACAAGGCAACGTATTCAAACTCAGAAGCACGTTGCGAGACAGATCGAGACATATTCACCTAAATTCTAGTAACGACGGTCAACGGTGATTCATTCAATATTCTTACTAGAATAAGTGAAGCAGATATAATTTGCGCGTTAAACAAGTCCTTCATACGTCCGCAAGCCGATTTCATCCTTCCGCAGTCCAATGGATGACTGCTTTCCTGGTTTTAATACACACTATGTAGTTAAATGTCTTAAGTGCTTGAATCCATCCCAAAGCTTAGGTCCTGATGGTGTTGCGAGTATTATATCCAGAAAATATGTAGACTTTTGTCATCCACTTTTAGATACCTTCAGTGGATCTTCTTCCAAAAACACAATGTCTGCTACTCGGAAGGAGACGAAAGTTGTATTTGTGCCTATGTTGCTTCTGGACCAGGTGTTACATTGGCACCCATCACTATAAATTCCTCTTTTGAAGACAATGAAGAATTTACTTCTCCTTGTGCTTGAGCCTCAACTGAAGGTCTTCAGAGACCCAAAACAGCTTGCCTACAAACATAGGAGAAGTAATTTAGATACTGCCACTGACTTGCAACACAACACTTTTTCTGGTCTGGAAAAGGTGTTAAATGTATTCACAGTACCTTTTTGGATCAGTCATCAACCTTTGGCTTCATTCTTAAACCACTCGCTTTAAACAACCTTGCCATAGCTCAAGCTGATTCATGGTTAAAAAATGACTGTATTCCTATTTTTCAGAAAGGAAACACCGTCTGTAAAAAGAAGCACTTCACCTCATTGCCTACCGAAGCTGGTGTGCCTCACGACGCTGCAATTCCCCCTTATAAGTAAATAAATAAATATTTTATCCTCAAACTAAGAGTTTAACATGAGAGAAGCCGGTTTTCAGGCCTCATCAAACTGATCATCTGTTGAAACCAATTTTATTAAGCACGTAGATGGGCTGACGGAGTCCGTTTCAGTCAACTTTCACTTCGATTGTACTGAATTAAATGTGAACGTGTTTCTTATTGACCAATGATCTCTCCTCAATGGTCTCGAGCTAAACCTTTTTAAATGTCGGGCTGTAAATTTAAGCCTCAGGCGTCAACAAGACTTGTGTTAGGAGCTTAATTTTCGTGACGCCAGTTGCACCCATCTTCTTTTCGCAAAAAGTAAACCGAGTGCCGATTTTCTTGGATTGAGTCCCACTTCTGATCTTAGTTGTTCATCTTATATCCTACTGACCTACAGAGATCGAACAATTCGGTCTCGTAAAACGGTCGAAACAACGTCACGCACTAAAGTGCAGGCGCATCCGCTTGACAAGTCCCAAATAGGACGTAACGCGCTTCCTGGATTATTCTGCTAGCCACGAGCAGGCAAAATTGCCATAACTAATACTCAGGCGATACCGCTGCATCCGCAAATGAGCCCATATGCCAATTAAGGCCGGACAACTCGATCCAGTAAAACAACGGATCATTACAAGCAAATTGATAAAACGGTTTCATAGACTAAATATTGGGTTTGTAACGGAAAATTGATCTGAAAATCCTTCCCGATCGCCCTTATTTGATTGTATTGACATTTATTTTAACATTTTTACCCTCGTTATGGATGGTGTACCTTTCACCCTAGCCGGTGTAGTGTTATTTGCTTGTTCGACTGTCTTATTTGACTTTGCACTCGGTATTTGCCTTTGTACGTTTGAGACTTATTATGAATGTTTCACTTTCCTATTATGTGACGCTGGACTGTTGACAAGATGATATTGTTTTACTGCGCCCGACACTTTGTTTTGGTTCAACTTACGGTTGTGCTGTGATTTGACTGTCTGTCTTTTGACTGTCTACTGGGAACGTTTGTTTGTTGATTTGATTCCTGTAGGCAGAGTTTTGATCCCGTTTGTCGGGAATATTCCTATTGACTGATAGGTACTTAACGGTTGTACTTGTTTAACCAGTTTTTACCGTGTAGTACGTATTTGTACCCGAGAACGTTTTGGACTGTATAGTTACCCAACGGCACTGTTGAGGTATTTTTGTAATTTTGACATAACTTATTGTTGCCTTGATAGTACCACAGATTTTGTTACGAATCTATTATTGAATTACTACAGACCGTGTTTTGATATTTTGATCCAACCTTTGACTGTGCGTCACTCGCGGAAGTTAGGAAGCTATACAGTAGAACGCAGGAAGTAGTCAGATTCACGTCAGTTGGCACCGCCTAGTTATTTCCCGCTTTCAGGCCAAGATTATTGGATTCTAGCCGCTACGGGGTTTGACGTCTATTGAAGGAGCTCCGAGGCATACCCAGCCACATTCTCCCAAGTTGGAAGAAACTTTACAAGCAGAAGGCCATGTAGAAGCTATATCAAGCTCATTTCGTGCCAACGCTTAGAAACGGGATGGATCAGCATAAAAGAATACGTACGCGACTTTTAAGTCGTTAGCAACCAAAAATGGTTTACCATGTATGAAGCAGCTGCAAACATCACCCACGAACAAGGCAAACAGAAGTGGACCTGCTGCCATGAACTATGCCAGAGATAAGTAGCGTGGGTTTCAAAATGTGTGTCTACTTTCACCACTTGAATGTGATTACCGAGAGAAGATTTAGTTCATCCTAGTTTTGAACAGTTAATCTCTAGAGACGGCAACTCACAATAAATGGTCAACTACGTCAGTTGCCTTGGAAACATCTAAGTAAAGTACAAGGACTAACTGGTGCCGATCGCACACACTATCATGAAGTTGAAGACGCAAAGATGACAAGTTGTGCAGGGCCCTGACTGCAGGAACTCATGCTGACTAGATGTAGCGATGTTGTTCCTAGGCATGTGCTGCGAAACTCTTTTCTTGATAGCTCTCTCCACAGCTCTAGAAACCACCTTTTAGATACTTATCGGTCTATGGTTACTGGCCAATGTTTTTGAACCAGATTTATACCCGGGTGGGATAAGCAATTTCTTCACCATATCAGGGTGAGTGGGTGATTCTAGAGACATGGAAAATATTCAATGCAACAGTGACGGAATTTCAGGGCCACCATATTTAAGGAAAAATGATGTTAGTGCATCTGTGCCAGCATTATTGGGTACTTTGGAATCCTAATGGCTTAGGTTATGTTGAGATCTGTGAACTCAACCGCACCTGTTCGGGTTGGTGGGTGGGGGGAGAATAAATTTTGTGAAGCAGGCTACATCAGCACCACAGAAAAGATTTGTTGGCCCCAGATAACCAGCTCCAAATTTATCGCTGACTATTTCACACACACCTGTTAGACTACTGTAAGCCTTTTCGTTGGTAAAAAGGGGAATGTTCTGTCCCACACTTTGATCGCATATCCCCTCCCAGCTTAAGAGGCTAAGAAGGGAAAAAGAATGACCATATAGAGTAAGTAACAATGGTGGCGCCAGTCGATTGAACGCTTTAATTATGTCGGAAAGTGGACGTCTGGGTCTACTATATAACTGGAAACTTTTGTCATGCAAAGGCTCTTCACCACGTGAAAACTTTTTAAAAGCCCTGCCGGTGGTAAATCTTGCGGTAAAGAGACACGAGTTGGAATATGTGCTTTGAAAAGATCGTATATGCTCCACCTAACCTGCTTCACACCACTTCGTTCACACACTTCCAAATAAGAATGTTGTCCAAAAGCTCATTGGAAAAGGCATTTTCAAGCGTCTCAAATCTTTGGAACCTTCACACGGTTTAAGTCCGGGTGGTTTTCAGAGCTTCGTACTCGCGAAGTGTGCTGATGCTCCATCCCATCCTTTGGGTAGTGGATCGTTTAATGAGCTGTTTTTGGTAAACGCCATACCACCTGCCTGAAAAGATATTAAGACAGTCCCGCACCCAAGTCTTGAACTCCAGTCGCATGTTCAGAATTCCGTTAGATTGCGGTTACCTCTGCGCGCCTGAAAAGAAAGGAGAAGCTACTGATACTTGTGCTCGAACCTTCATTGAAGACTTCCAGATGCGCTGATCAACTTGAATACACAAGCAGAATAGACACTCTGGATGCCACCACTGTCTCACATCGCAATTCTATTTCTAATCTTGACGGAAATGCCAAACATGTCAGTGCACCTTTTTAGACTAAACTTCGGCATTTCATTCCCTCCCAAGACCTCTTCTGCCATCAAGCTAAACTGATGCGGTACTGAGTCCTGAATAATAAGCTGGTTGTATTCTCCAGAAGGAAACAACGTACTGTCCACATAGGGAATTGCTCCACTGCATTGCCTACCGTGACTAGTGTGCCCCAAGGAACCATCCTTTCTCCATGTCCTTTCTGTTTATTTCTGCACAACTTGCCATCTTTAGCTAGTGCTAATTTCACCAAGCACGATGCTGAACTCATAGTTTTCCTACCTGTCTCCTCTTCGACAGCTTGTTCCTAACTGAATGACCTCTTACCAACTGCTGGATGACGATCCCTGTGAGTGGTCTTACGCCTAATTCTTCAAAATGTCAGACTATCAGCTTTGGTTTCAGATTTGAACTTGACCTGTGTAAACTGCTCAGTTCTCAAGACTCTTGTTCTATTGATGGTTAAGCACTGGAGAATGCTAGGAGTGTGATTTATCTCGGTGACTTCAGACCTTTCATGATCCTCCCATATCTTATTACTTTCCAAAGGAATTTCCCCTAACTTTCTATATTAGGAAACTGAAAGTATCCGGTATAACCCAATCTCTCATCTTATGTTTTATAAACTCCTGCGTCTTGCCTGTCTCCCTCCAGTGTACTCCTTTATTTTTTCCCGGGTGGCTGAATTTAGACTGTGCTACACTGCACAGAACTTCGAAGGCTGTCAGCAAAGCTAGTTGCGTACCCCCAAACCTTCTGGTTAAAAAGGATGTTGACAAATGTATTAACTCATGTGAACATCTGGCTAGAGTTATCCTGTCAGGTGACCAGCATTCACTTCAGTCAAAGATGTCTGTGTCTCGGTCATCTGGAAAGACAAGGAGCAAGTACATATGGCCCTGTGCGCGTGTTAACAAAATATAAAAACTCTAGAATACCTCATTTAGCTCATCTGTTGTGCGCAGAAACAGGCATCAGAAACAAACCAACTAATCTGTTTCTGTTACTGACAGCAAACCAATTAGTGAGTACGAAGCGAGTCACTCTTAAAAGGCTATGAATCCAGTTGTTAGTGTCACTGTCTGCCTAAATTAACTGTACATTTTCAATCAAACTGTAAATAGGGCGAATATTGCTATCTGTTCTACACAATTTGCACCCATTTCATTTTGCTATGTGTACATGCACAGTTACAATCCAGTTGATGCTATATGACACGATGCAACAGCTTTCGGAGTAAAACCACTTTTACCAATATTATTGTTACTAATGAAGAAGAAATAATTTATGGGATACAACAAGTTAACGGATGACTAGAGTTTTCATACATGGTGGTTTTTCACGAGGATGAATTCCATTCGCATTTTGCAAGTAGACGGAATAAGGTAAAAATGTTAAATGTGTTGCTGAAAGTATCCCAAGGAGACCGCTTCTGTTCTTCCTGTTTGTCAACAATCTGCCAGATAAAATATCCTCACCCATCCTCCTCTTCGCTGACGACATAAAAATTTAGAGGGTGGTAAACGAAGAAGCTGATTGTACAGCACTACTAAAGGACTTGCAGCAACTCGAGCTCTGGTCGTCGGAAATGGCCTGAGCTTCAACCTGGAAAAGTGCAAAGTAACGCACATCAGTAAGAATGAAACAGGTACGACCGACTTCCAGTACATGTTGAGCAACCGTGCTATCACCAGAGTGTCCATGGAGAAAGATTTGGGGCTCAACTTCTCCGACACCTTGGACACCAGCTCCAACCACAAAGATATGACAACCAGAGCGAACGCCATTCTACACTTTCTGCGTAGACAGCTTGCAGCCCTCACTGCCGAACTCTTCCTCACCATTTTTAAATCCTACGTGCAGCCGCATCTAGAGGTCTTCAATACGGTGGCTCCTCCAACACTCAAGACAGACTCTAATCTCCTTGAAAGAATACAAAGAACTGCAACAAAATCAATTGTGTGGCTAAGGGGAAAGACGTATCCTGAAAGACTTAAACACCTCAACCTATTTACCTTGGGTTATCGCAGGAAAAGAGGTGACCTCATTATGGCATACAAGATCTCCCATCAGGCAGACCATGCAAACAAATCAATTTTGCCTGCAACTCAACGATCTTCACGGGGAAACCCCATTAAGATGGCACACCAGAGAGCCAACACCATACTCAGGTCCAAATTTTTCTCCCTAAGAGTATGTGCTTTATGGAATGCCTTACCGCGACACATCGTTATAGCTCCTTCAATCGACTCATTCAAGAGGCGATTGGACAGTTATGTCACCTCTCATGGACTACCATGGACTACTCAGGTAGTCACCAACCTCAGTACCCCCCAACTCCCTCCTAACTACCACTCACTATCTCCCTCCTTAATACACCCACACTACCTACTAATTCTTCTGTAGGAACCAAACCCACGCGACCATTCACGCAATTTCAAAATACTTTTCTTTCGTTCTCACTTCTCTTTTTCACCCCTCCTTTTCTTCTCCCTCCCCTTTCCCTTCCCTTATTGTTACTTTTCCTTCTTTCTTCTGTTTTCTTCATTCTCTCTTCATTCTTTCACCACAACCTTACTATTCCCTTCCAGGTACCTACACAGACAGGAGTCACGGCAGTTCTCTAAACTTCCCAGCAGCCCGTAGCTTCCTAATCACTCTACAAATTACAACCTACTAACCCACAAAACATCCACCTCACCGAAACTAAAAACAAGAAAGCAGAGGGGATTTCCTCGTCCATTGCAGGAGTGAGCCGAACAACTGGAACCAAGCCCTAAGAACTAGACGCGAGAGATCAAAAACTAGTAGTTTTCTACGCTTGCACTATCAATATTGGATACTGGATATTGGAATTCACTTTCAATATTGAGAGAGACGATTGTATCCGCACTACATGATTTACCAACTCCAAATATTTTCCGGTCAATTATATCCTATATGTTCAAAGCAGAAGAATGCCACTGTCACGTAAGTAATTTGGTTCAACTTTGTGATACATAGAAACTCATTTAATTGTACTTACGGGACAATAAACAAATATGAGTGCCAAAGGAGAACAGGTAGTTGGCAGTTTGGCGCGCGACTTTCATTACTTGCGTTACAGACTAGTAATGAACAGAGATAAGTACGAGCATAAAGACTGAATAACTTGAGGATCTCAGGATTTTTAAAATAAAGGACTCACAAGCAATCTAATAGTGACCATTTGACCACAAGGAATGTTCGGATGTACAGTCACTTGTGAGGATACGATGTTAGATAGTAGTTTATAAGTATATAGTTTCATATTTGGATTAAAATAGTGACCCTTATGAAGTTTTGGAATAAATGATTGTTTTCTTACTTGTTTAATCTGTTCTGGTTGGGGCGAAATGCCTGTGTGGTTTCATGCTTTGCCGTTTATATTATTTCTCTATCAAACAACGAATCTGAGACCACAGGATTTGATGTATTTATGAATATCAGTTGGGTACGTCGCACACGTGATTGTGTGTACCTTTAAATAACGCAAAAAACATCCATGCATCCATATATAATGTAGACTGAGACATATATTCAAGTATAACAACGTCGGTGTGAAGTTTTTAGCGGTCAAGTGATAATGCAAATAGTAGGATCGTGTGTTAAGAATTGAATAGATTGACGATAAGTTGCATGATTAACAATCATTTTGGGTAATAGTGCAGTCTAAGGGTCGTATGAATTTCAGGTAGGGAAATAATGATAATGAAAGTAATTATGTTGACACAGGAGTGAGAACTGAATCGATTGAGAGTAGACTACATCATTTTAAAATGAGACAACCAATAGTATCTCTGCCGACATAATAAGAAAACCGGGTACGTCTGGAGAGAACTAATGATAGCAGTGGTAATAGGAACAAGGTTAGTTGGGCGAAACAAATCATGGAAGGAAAACAAAAATATAAGATGGGTGGTAATTAAGAGCGAAGAACAAGTACGAAAGATCGTAAATGATTGGACGACGTTGTAGCTCCTACTATGCAAGATTCAAGCTGACTACCATTTCTTTCTGAATCCAAGATTCGGTTTGACAACTGGAATTGTGTAGGCTTCTGTAATCCTTACCTTGCTGTCTACTGATAACTGTAAAAGACCTATTGGTATCAATATCGTGCCTATAATCCGGTATCTTTTACGTTGTCGAGTTCCTCGGGGTCTTCTTGGCATGCTCCAGCCATTTGGGCAGGTGCTCAACCATTCGGGTAGACACGCCTATCTGTACGAGCAATCCATTTGTTTCCGCAGTTACATCCGAACTGATATATCCATTTAGACGTGTCAAGCGTGGGAGCCCTGTCTTTACCTTGTTACAGTACTGCTCTGGTGATGCTGAGGACGACAAATTTAGCAGCGTAATAAGTCCTTCTAATAGACTTCTCTAGTCTTCATCTAATCGCTTCCAGCACATCGTCACCTTTGAATGGTGAGGCGAAATAGACTGGCTTTTCCTGTACTGTCGGAGACTTTTTGCTCCCTACCCAACTTGCCTGCTTTTTGATAAAGCCTTCTGGGTACCCATTCTTAACTAGCACGTTTTTCAGAGTCATCATTTCGTTGTCTAGTGTGCTGTCGAAATAAGTTTTCCTGGCTCTCCTTAACAGCTTTCTGGATACAATCATGTTGTAACGGGTCGGGACAAGGCTTCTAAGATAAAGGTACTGTCTTGTCCGTGAAAGTTTTCTATAGGTGGGCCCTTCGATATATCATCGATTCTTTCACTAATGAGACATCTGGGAAACTAATCATATTACTTTGCTTATGCTCAGTCGTACACGTCAGGTTCGGGTGATATGAGTTAAAGTTCTTTAGTAGTGCTTTTGCCTCCATTTTGCTGTTACATGAAGTCAGTTATGCATATGTGACCAATCTATCAGACACAACCCTTCACTACCACCTGTATGTCTCCAGTTGATCATGAGATTTTTTTAGTGCATGATAACCTCTATGGTGCATGAAATCAGTTGATGATAGGACGTGGTAAACCAATTCATCTCCACTTCCTTCCAGTGCATAGTTGTTCGGCGATGGGTTCTTGGTTGGTTTGTTGCCAGCCACAGCGAGTTCCTTGTTGCTGATTCTTATTATTCTAACCATCTCATCTTCAGTATCGAGAGAGCGTAGCTGGCAGCTGTTGATAAATGTTTGCAGTTTGTTGCTCCAATTCTCTCAACCATCCACATAGAAGCACTGACTTGACTGACGCTGGTTTTGAAAATCCAGATGTTGTTCACGCTTTATGCTGAGTGCAATGGAAAGCAGTAGATCTCCACACTGACTTCAAATTAATGCAGGAAGGCCTGTCTTGCTTTTTCGATGTTTACTAAACTGAAACTCTTCTTTGTTAAAGCCATCCGAAACATTGTATTAATCCATAAAGTTGCTAATCTTTGATTTCAGTATGGAAGAAAGTCTAGGCAAGTGGTTGTCGTCTACAAACTGTTAAGAACCAACAGTTATAAATAGATTTGTCATCCTAAATCAAAGTTGATCACAACAGTGCAAATATGTTCACCCGATTATTGACGAAATTTCGAATTTCTTAATCATCAACATTTACTTATCTTAACATGTTTCACATCCTTCCTGTTGATTTAAACATCATGATATTTCTGTTCACTTCTTTTTTCAGAAGTAGAGTCAACATACTTCTATACCAAATTCTATGCAGATTAGTCTCTACATAGCGAACCACAATAAGACTTCAAGAATACTACATGAATTGAAGGTTATTGGAGTGCATGAAATTGAAAATATCTATTCACTTGCTTGAAATATCCCAGAGAAGTCATCAAAACATTCTCAACTAGTCAACAAACAATTCAGTGAAAATATATAACGTGTAATATAGCATTCAAAGTGAACGTTACAGTCTTCAGAGTAGCTGAGAACCAGCCTAGAAGCTATCTAGACTACACAACTGCTAATAATCGAAGAAGTACATCTTTCATAATATTAATGAAAAGTTTGCATTTCTATTTGTAACAATAAAAGAAACACTGAAATACCTGTATATGATCAACCAACAGAAGCAACAGTTGAGGTAGAATATACCGGAAAGCAATAACCATATGACTACAAGACGGTGAAACTGTAGTCATATCGATGCTAGAATGAGGAATCCGCATCAACTTTTCTTCAACTTCCTTTTAGCCAGTTAGTACTCAAGGAATAGGTATCATATAACCATCCTTTGACTGGATTCATAGTCTACGGCAGTCTTCATACTTTCCATGTTCATTACAGACAAGCATGAAGGAGAGGAGAAAGAAGAGGAGGAATAGTCGTCATCACGAGTACGAAAAAGAAGTTCGGTAATTTGATAGTGAGTGGCGTTAATATTTGAATAATCAGATGTTTAGTAGTATTCTCTTTATTCCGACTAAATATTCTGAAATTCATTCCATGTACAATAATTGTTAAAAAAATAATTGTTGCATATTATTAGCGTCACATTTGGATTGATGATTGAGTAGAAAATTGAAGGATATTTCCGTGGTGATAGTTTATTCAGGCAATACAAAAATCTCTAACTGGACATAGATATCCTAGGAATAGTGATGTGTTGTATTTCCTTGTATTCATATATCCATTTCTCACCGGCGTAACCTTTTTCCTTTGTTATGTTGTTCA
This sequence comes from Heterobilharzia americana, assembly GCA_944470555.2. NCBI lineage: Eukaryota > Metazoa > Platyhelminthes > Trematoda > Strigeidida > Schistosomatidae > Heterobilharzia > Heterobilharzia americana. The sequence continues at coordinate 161,513,576 of OX104127.1, read as the reverse complement.
CGTAAAGAACTCTAGTTCAGAAACATTTTAGAAATGTGTAAGCGTACATGATACTATATTTAAGTGAGGAGGAGGATTGAAAAAACAGAATTTGATGAAATATATTCAGTGGAAAAGTTTTGTTAGCCCAGTATTCAAGGAGGCCATCGACAAAAAAAGAAAAAGTATGCTTTTTTCTGGGTTGACTTTTTTTAACCTCCCTCTTTTGTACAGAGAAGGCAACATGAACTACTGTTCATGTGTAGGAAAGACCTTACTACTGTCACACCCCTTTGCAGCTAGCAGTACAACTTTAACTCATGGAGCCTTACCATAGTATAACGTTTCACATTGTAATGGTAAATGCTTTTATTATGATTACTATTCAATAGAACTTCCTTACTTGGTATGACCATAAGGAATTTTTATTCCAACTAGCACAGCTAGCTAGATCAGTGTATGACCAATGTCCAACCACCACATCAAGGTGTGAGCTATCAGTCAGGAGTTGAGTTGGTGAGATTGTCAACCTTATTCTACAGGGGTAGCCTGAATATGTGTTCCACATGCGTAGTTGCGACTTATCGAGAAGTAAAATGTTAGGGAAAGTATATTTTGACCGGGAAAGTGTTAAGAACGGCCAAATTAAGTAATAATTTCTGTTCAGCCTGACCATAAGCTTACTGCTGATTCCTGGGTGTTCCATAACCTTTTTCAAATGATTCCTACCTCTATGAACTATTGATCATCCGACGTTTCAATAAATGATCACCAGTTATTCAAGGTGCCTCCTGATATATCAAATAAAAATTCTATTCAGTCATGACAAGTCAAATGCAGATGTTTGTGCTATGGTCAATTAACCTGTTTAACTTCTAATTGATACTGGTGGAAAGTTGTCTTTTTTTACTGGTATTGTGAAAAAACAATCCCAAAACAATAAATATATTTTAACGAACATAAAACGTAGTCATGAGACACCTCTTTTCTTCTATCGTAGGAGATAGGTTTATGGACAGTCAGGAACCATTGGCATTAGGAACATCCCAACCCACCTCAGCAGTGAGGTGGCGTATGTAGATGATACATTTAATGCGTTGAATTCAGAACATATCCAAAGTCTTTCCTCACACACTTAACTCGATAATAGATGCAATCCAATTCACCTATGAATTTGGAAAATGGGGAAGGAGAGTTACCTTTGTTGAATTACAAAATGGAGAGCAGCAACTATGTCAGTTTAGACATCAGCGTTTCCAGGAAATCATCAAACTCACACAGAGATACTTGGATTTCACTTCTTCTCACTCTATATCTGTGAAGGTAGACTTCGTAAAATGTTAAAGTAATCGAGCTAGGAGTCTGACTAATAAATCAGGAATTGAAATGCATTAAAGAGACATTGCTACCCTCTGAAGTTTATTAAATGCTTTACACGTACTTGTAAGAGATGGAGTGTTAACATTAGTGATGATGACACCATATCTCAGAGGGAATTCCAAGTCCTCTGTTGTACTGCCATATAGAGAAGGCTTGTCGGAAATTTTTTATAGAAATGTTAACAATACTGGTACAACGGTGGCATGTAAACCGATAAACTCAGTAGATCGAGTTAGGCAAAATGACTTAACCTATCAAATATAATGGAATGATTTTGGAGTACGTCGCGGATGTCAGAGTAACCTATTCATATTCCTAAGGATAATGGAGCGCAGGAGTTGAGAGATAAGCATAATGATAAACTGTACAGAGGAAACTAATTTCGTAAACCAAAAGGTCAACTCTGTGATTATGTAGTTTTTATTCATTGAATGAAGACGAGGTAACAGAATGTGATTCATGACATACTGCAAATGTTTGGAAATGTGTAATACCTCTTGTAAAAGCATAAAATGAGGAGTCGTTCTACTGTGAAAACGTGAAATTTAAACGTCATGTATTGATTTAGATTGTGTTTCAGCAAGCCATAGCGGGTTTAAAATCAAATAATTCCAACGTTTCGCAAGGAAGTCTGGTCCGAGCTTTTCAGGGAAATAATCAAAATTAAAATACCCGGGATACCTATAAATGAATCCAAAAAAACGTGTATTTAATCTCCTTGTCTTATCCTCTTTGTATAGTCATTGTCTTTCTACATTATGATAACGGAATCATTCAATGTGAAATTGTGTATCTTTTGTTGTATGGCGTATGTATATATGTATACTCCAGTTCATATTCATCTTGATTGTAAATATCAGATGAAAAGGACATTGGTGACAGTCATTCGGTAATTTTATTAGTACAAATTGAAAAGGATGAGGTGGATGTGTATACAATTTCAGTTGGAATAAAGTGGTGAATAGTGTTAGGGGATTATCTTCGCATTGATTTACCGGAATATAATGGAAATGAGTGATAGTAATGGTGGTGGTGAAGATGATGATGATGATAGTAATAATGAACCAAATTAGTGCATGTTGTGTTGTTGTTGATGATGCAGAAATAATGAAGTTGAGACTAGTGTTGACGGTAAATGTTTTGAGTCATTCTTTCTGCTTACTAATTAGTAATTGCCAAGAGGTGGCAGCTAACTGTACTCCATCTCGTCTGTTCAAACTGTCTGGATTCGCCGATATATGTAGGGCTTCGGCTGTCAGTCTTTCTTGGTATGGACCTGGAACCTTTTTGTAAAACCTTAGTCCCGTCAAAGTGAATTTTGTGTCCCATTTCTACAGAGTGTAGCGCTATCATGGATTTGTTTTCTAGTTTCTTAACCTCTGTTGAGGTTTTTGGGATCTGCTGTAAGCATAGTTTATGCTCATTGACTCTCACATTTACCTGCCTGGCTGTTTCCCCTACATATACTGCAGTACAATCACCGGATTTGATTTGATAGACGCAGTTCTGTTGATTTTCTTTAGGTACTACATTTTGAACTTTCAATATTTGTCAAACTATACGATCAAATCTTGATCATAGTTTATCTAAAGTTGTATATTGAATTGACAAGTTGGATTGATTTCAAGCATCAATGCAACAAACTTTATTTTAACATTCTGTATAGGGATAATTGGAAAGCAGACCTCAGCATTAGATTAATGTGGATTGGTTAGGAATATCCCTAATTCTGTCTGTCTGTCTGTCTCTATATGTGTATGTATGTAGGGATGAGAGTAACGGTAAATGCGATACTACCCAAAGTTAATTAAATTGACCAACTAGATGTTGTCTATTATCTTACTTATTGGATTAGAGTGACGGTGGGTGTATTTTACTATCCTGTATATGAATGAATATTGACTGCTGCCTAACTCTTGTAGTAGTAGTATTCTTATCAATTTAACTCTTTATTACACAGTTTATGCTATAAATACAACGCCACAATTTTTGTTTTCATTTCATTTCACATATTGATAGATTGCACAGAGAAATGTAAAAGTGAAGCTGTTGATAATGGCATGTCGAATTCTCCGCCTCCATTACCTCCTCGTATTCGCTTCTATGGGTCACATTGTTTATCTGGACGAACTGGAGAAAACATGAAAGCTGAGAATAATGACATTTATATTGATTCACCATGTACAAATTCGTGGTCAGGAAATCTCTTGTCATCAAACAATGTGCCGAATACGAATCGTTCATCACCTCCTCCACTACCTCCTAAAAAGTCAACTACTCTTAAGAATTAAAGCGTATATGTTTCTCATCATCTGTCTGTTTATGTGCTACTATGGTTTATTTCATCTTCAGATATAAATGTGAATCTTGATGACGAGCATTAGTTGCGAAATCTTTCTCGTTTATAGTTACGGGGAATTGAGGAAATTATGCTTCTGTTTGTCAATTGTCTGTCTTTCAACTTTTCTGTATGATAATACATTTTCTTTTTCTGTATAAATCTTATTTGATGGTTAGTTTTTCTGTGTAGAATATCGTCATGATAATAAATTGTGTTAGTAATGATGGGCAGTGTCTAGCAGTGGAATTCAGGATACGCATTTCGTCCTTCTTGGGACTCGGCAGGTGGATGTACCTGCTTCCCAGTGAGTGATGTTATCCACATCGGGACTCGGACTCGGGAGCGATTGCTTCAAACGCCAGCGCGTTATCCACTACACCACCGAGCCACGATAGCTACCTCTTGTGCGACGGGTATAGGTTTAGTGTTATTGCTAGTATTACACCGTCGTTGATTGGACCGAATTGATCAGTCTCTGTTGGCATATGGGCTCCTATGCGGTCCAATCAACGACGGTGTAATACAAGCAATAACACTAAATAAATTGTATTGTTAATATCAGTTACCCGATGGGTATGGAATGAATGGATTTTCAATGCTTTCATTCAGTAGTCGGATGGAATGAAGAATCGTTTTTTATAGCTCCAAGTTGTATATGTTCAATGTATCCATCTCTGTGATGTTATGGAGTAACTAACAAACTGGTTTGTACATTTTTCTATTTGATAAATTCGATTTTATGATTCGTCTATGTGTAATCTCTTAAGAGTATATGCCACATACTATTTGGACGATAAACGTGGTGAATACAACTATTTTGTATTATTGTATAATATTATCATTTGTTCCTTGAGTTCCTAGTGAAACATAGGGCTTCACACTAGCACGTCCCCATTTCACTCAGTTCTCTTCAAACTCCTGAACCTGGCTCCACGACAGCCCACAAACTCTCATTCCTTCCTCAAACGATCTCCTCCACGTCACCCTCATCTCGGATGCCCAACTGGCCACTTCCCATCTGGGTACCACTCGACGGCCTAGCCTGGCGTGTGATGTCCCCAGTCGCCTTCTTAGTGGATTCCCAATCCAGTTCATCTCCACTTCCTTCTGCATATTTGTTGAGCGATAGGTTCGTGGTTGGTTCGTTGCCAGAGTGAGTTCCTTGTTCCTTATTCTTATTATTCTGGCCATCTGATCTATGTTCAGTAACGAGCCAGTGTAGGCAGTTGTTGATGAATCTCTGTAATTTGTTGGAAATCCCTTTCTTGATGCACCAAGTCTCTGAGTCATACAGAAACACTGACTTCACTGAATTAGTGTTGAAAATCTGCATCTTGTTCACGCTTTATTCTGAGTGCAGTGAAGCAGATCTCCACACTAGTTTCAGGCTAATAAGCGCCTGTCTTGCTGTCTTTCTGATCCTGGTTGCTTTAACGTCCTCGTCTGTGCCTGTGTCGCCTGTAATTGAAACGGTGCTGCCTAGATAGGTGAAAGAGGCTACTTCCTTTAAGTTTCTCCCGTTGATGGTGATTGGAGCTTGTTGTTGTTGTTGTTGTTGTTGGTGGTGTTGGTTGGGTATCTTCATCACCTCTGTCTTCTCTACATTCACCCGAAGAAAGTCCCGTCTTCACTGTCTCACCTCCTCTGTCAACTTGTTATTTTTTGCCTGTAGATCTTCAAGTTTGTGTGACATCAGACACAGGTCATCGGCGAAATCCAAATCTTCTAGGTTCTTTTCCCTGGTCCAGCGCATCTCCGTCTTCCAGCTCGTCACAGTTTGTTGCATGATCCAGTCCACTACAATGAGGAATATCATGGTTGATAGTAGACAGCCTTGTTTTACTCCTCTCTTCACTTCAAAAGCATCACATTGTGATCATTTTGTATAAATATATCATACTGTACTGGTTGATGTTCTCGTATAAAATGTTATATATATATATATATATATATATATATATATATATATATATATATATATATATATATATAAGTGCTAGTTTGTGTGTATTTCCCATCCTTGTAGTGCATGTTATGATCTATTTAAAGTAGTATTATGAGGGAATTTCTCTTGTCATCCTGTGATTTATGCTACTGATGATAGTCATGTCTATGATCTTCTCTTGGCTTACATTGAATGAGAGTAGTCTACATGAACAATCTCAAGTATTCCTTATCAAGTTGTATATACTTCTGTATGTAGAATAAGCTTTCATGAATTTATTCTATCCATTTTCACTGTGTACCACTTTTTGGGTAGCAGAAGATGAATATAAAGAATAAATTTTGCTCTAAACATTGCCATCCAGTAAATAATACTGTTATACAACAAAAATTAAAGTGGAATTATGCTTTTCCCCCAGTGTCCAAGTTTTACTCTTCCATTAACTTTACTCCTACATTATACTTATTGTTAGGATTACGATTCCAACAGTCTATAAATGATAAATGTTTGCTACCGGATTTTTTAGAAATGCTTTGCGCTTCAAACATACAAAAGAACAGGCACCCCCAAAACACTACTGAATGCTTCCTAATTACTGCACATCCGTCCTACAAGGTTATACAGGCTCACTGAATATTCTTTAGGTGAGGATATCTCGCATCACCTGTTTCCGTATCTATTATGCTGGTGATATTCTTGTACCTTAGTATCCTTATCAAAGTGTTGTTCAGATGGACAGCTGATTGAATTCGTCGCTGCGGGATGCCTGCGAATCGATCGCAACATTAAATAGGCTTTCATACACTTTTCATCTTCAATCACCATTAATGAGAGAAACCTAAAAGAAGTAATCTCTTTCATCTACCACTTAGACAGCATCGTCCCAACCACAGGCGGCACAGACAAGGATGTCAAAACCAGGATCGGAAAAGCAAGACAGGTGTTCCTGCATTAGTCTGAAATCAGTGTGGAGATCTGCTTCACTGTACTCAGCACAAAGCGTGAACAACATCCGGATGTTCAACACTAATTCAATCAAGTCAGTGCTTCTATGTGATGGTTGAGAGTCTTGGCGCGTTACGTAAAGCATTCCCAACAAACTGCAGACATTCATCAACAGCTGCCGTCTACGGTCACTCGATACTGAAGATGGAGATCAGATGGACAGAATAATGAGAATAAGCAACAAGGAACTCACTGTGGCATTGCAACGAACCAACTAAGAATCTGTCACCCAACAAATATGCAGAGGAAGAGAGTGGAGATGCATTGGATTGGATATACACTGAGAAGGAAGACCGTCTGGGGACATCACGCACCAGGTTCTCCAGTGGAAGCCAAATGGGAAACGACGAGTTGGGCGTCCGAAGTGAGGTTGACATCTTCCAGTCAATAGGCAGGTACCTTCACTTCCTTCCAAACCTTCTGCAATAGTGGTGTGAGCATGTCCACTGTTGTCTCTGCGTCCGCTCTCAGTGCTTCTGGCTGGATTCCATCTGGTCCTGCTGCTTTCCAACATTTCAGTAGCCTTATGGAGTTCAGGACTTCGACTTTCGTCGAAGGATTTGTGTTCACTTGTAGTTCTGTGGCTACTGGTGGTATTTCTGGACAAAGTGCAGGTGGCAGTTGATTCAAGAGCTTTTTGAATTGGTCAGCCCATCGTTTCCTTTGTTTCTCTTCTTTCGTAATTAGATTTCCTCTACCATATTTTATTGGTTTCATCTGCGTTGATCTTTTCCCAGATAGTAACTTGGTTATTTGATACAATGTTGTCAGGTCTCTGTCTCTCCTACCTGCAGCCTGTTCTGCTTCACTTGCCAGGGTTTGGTAGAAGTGTCTTTTGTCTTTTCGTGCACTCTTCTTCACTTCTTTGTCCAGTGTTTTATATATTGTATTCAGTTCCCCTTCTCGTTGTGCATCCTTGCACTGGTTTATCTTCTGCTTCACCATCCTCTTCTATCAGCTTCCATGTGTCCTTCGAGATCCGTTCCTTATCTTCTTTCTTCTTCCTTCCTGATAGGGTTATGCAGTTTTCTTTCCATATAGCTTTCAAAGAGTTTCAGTGCTCATCCACACATGTTTCTTCTAGGATGTTCTTCGATATCTCCCATTTTGTCTTGATGGCTGCCGTGAAGATTTTCTTTGTAGTTTCGTCCTTCATTTTCTGGGTGTTGAACTTGAACTGTGTTCTGTCACCAACTTCTGTGAAGGCTTTCAACTTAATTTGGAAGGTTGCTTGCACTAGGTAATGAATGATATGAACCTACATCTGCTTTCCTTCTTGATCTTGTGTCCAGTAAGCTGGCTGCTTCTCCACTTTCTTCACATTGAGATGAAGTCAATCTGATTTTTAGTGTGTCCTGGTGTCTGGTGAAATCCATGTCACTTTGTGGATATCCTTGTGCTTGAACACAGTGCCTCCAATCACCAAACCGTTGGATGCGCAGAATTCTGCAAACAGTTGTCCATTCTCGTTCATTTCACCCAGCGCTTCTCGACCCATGGTTAGTCCTCTCCTTGTGTTGTCCGCTCCCAGTTTGGCAGTCATGTCACCCCACCCATTAGAATTTCGATGTCGCCAACTAAGGTCTTGTCCAGTTCTGATTGCAGTTGTCTGTAGAATTCCTCCTTCTTCTCTTCATCTGCATTATTTCTAGGTGCATAGCATAGCATTGTATGATTGTGACTTTCCTTCCTTTCGAGTTGAACCTTGCTGTCATGATCTTGGAGGAGACTGGTTCCCACTGCAGGAGAGCCTTTGATGTTCTTGGTGACATAATGATAGCCACTCGAAAACTCAGTGTGATTGTGGTTGTCGTCTGGGTGACAATATTAGAGTAGATTATTGATTCTCCAGTTGACAGTTTGGAGAGTCCACTCCCATTCCATCTGCTTTCGCAAATCCCAAGCACCTCAGTGTGATACTTTCTCATCTCTTTTGCAATCTGGGCTGCATTGCTAGGTCCAAACATGGTGCTGACATTCCGTGTCCCCACGTTTACTTTCGCTTTCATCGAGAGAGCACACATCGGTCAATCGGCTTCCCGAAGGCTTTCATCAACCGGCGTCATTTTGTCTCTCCGATTACAGCGAGGAATAATTTTTTTTAAATTTTTTATATCTTGTTTGTGCTTCGAATATTCTTTAGCTCTGGATTTGTTTTACGGGGTAGGGTTGCTAGCCCTTTCCCCAACCTTCCATCTTTACCCGGGCTTAGGACCATCTAGTAACTAGTTAACCAGACGAGGTTATTTAACTTCATACTACTTGCTAATAATGGGTAGTATGATAATTTTCTTCTTACAAAGTTACCACATGAGTAACTGTATCCTGTGCAATCTTTAGGAACTCTACTTTGTTCATCATTTTAACAAATTAGTATCTTTCCTGTTGCATAACTGTATGATACTCCCTTAGTTGGCTTTCATGTTGTCTTATTTTTCTTTGAGCATTTATTTAGGCTAAATCACTGATAAACCTCCTTTTTCCAAAGTTTGTGTTATTTTGTATTACATCACGTCGTTGGATCAGCAAGCATTGGCATGTCTCTGTCTACTTTTTCTGAACCACGTGATTTTTCTAATTCACGTTTGACGCTGACCATTCACATGATTAATCTCCTGTCTGGTATACACAATTCATCTACACGAAAGTCACCTAATTTGGCTCTCCTAAGAATATATAAATGAACACAAAGTCATGTGCTTTATTGTCTACACATTTTGGTAATCTGAGTCATCTACGTTATACAAATGAATCGCCTTTCTCTCAGCAGCATGATAATTCATAAAATAAAGGGTATTAGGTGATGATTGAATGTGAAATGAAAATTTTGTGGCGTGTGGAGATTTGAAATAGTGACCACCAGGTTCGAATCGTGCCCGCTACCGAAATCTGACTCTCATAAAGTCACTGTATCCCTTCAGAGTTAATAGATCCACGTAAACGCATTACTCTAGGCCGTACGATGAGGAGCGAAAGGAATTCAAGTGTAAACTGTCGAAGAGTCTACGCAATGACTGTGAGAAATAAAGGCTAAAAAAAATGGAGAAGACAGCGTAGATAGGTTGCAGTTAACAATTCTTTAAGTCGACCAAAGAGTATGGACCCTGAGTGCCAGTGGTTAGTGAGATCATAGTGGAGAATGATGAGTCTATGATTCAGTCATATGAGAAGACTGGAAAAGTGGGTGTAACACTTCACAATGCACTTAGGTAGCTGACGCTTCATCGTATACTTGCGCAAATGTTGTCGAAAACGCTCATACCAACCTTGAGAAGTCGTTTGTAATATATGCGAATCTAAAGGAACTATTAACCAGTCCAAATACTTATGTTTTCAAGAGGTTAGGCTTGACGACTATTAATGCACCGATCATGATGTATCTTGGGAGCGGGCGGAAAACGTCCACGTGTCCCTCTATTAGTTCTGATGATAATTTGTGAGATTCCTCATTCTGGTATTCACTCTATGGTAAAATTAATTACTGACATATATCTGGTTTAATATGAATTGAGTCCTTTGAAATCACCCAGAGCTTGTTTTGCATGCCAATGATTAAAAGATTAGAGATAATGCTGTTTTGCATACTGACAGATTTCCAACGACAGATTCGATCATATACATAATCAATATCACTGAATCGCTACGTCAATCGAATAGCTTTAATTATGTTAAACATGTATAGGTGGTTAATAGCAAAAACTTCTACATGTCTGCAGAAACTGTAATGCAAATTATCATCCAAAACTGGTTATCTAACTTTAACGTGCTATGTACCATTACTAGACAGAGGTGTACAGTTCGAAAGTTGTCTGTTTCAGCAACTAACCGAATCTCTAGGATTAAATCGCATAAGAACAACTGTGTATCAACCCACTTGCAATGTTATTCTTCAAAGGTTCCATGGAAACCTAAAAGCTGTGTTGATGATAGTCCTTCTTGATACACGGCCGAGTGTCAAGCGGCATACCGGTTGCTGCATTATTGTTATTATTATTTGTCCCTTGGGTTCCTAGTAGAACATTGGGCTTCAATAACACACCTCCATTGCACTCGCTTCTCTGCATTCTTTTTAATCTGGCTTCAAGAATGTCCACAACCTTTCATTTCTTCCTCACACGATCTCCTATATATCACTCTGACCTCGGACGCTCAACTCGTCGTTTCCCATTCGGCTTCCACTGGAGAACCTGGTGCGTGATGTCCCCAGACGGTCTTCCTTCTCAGTGTATATCCAATCCAATGCATCTCCACTCTCTTCCTCTGCATATTTGTTGGGTGACAGATTCTTAGTTGGTTCGTTGCAATGCCACAGTGAGTTCCTTGTTGCTTATTCTCATTATTCTGTTCATCTGATCTCCATCTTCAGTATCGAGTGATCGTAGACGGCAGCTGTTGATGAGTGTCTGCAGTTTGTTGGGAATGCTTTACGTAACGCGCCAAGACTCTCAACCATCACATAGAAGCACTGACTTGATTGAATTAGTGTTGAACATCCGGATGTTGTTCACGCTTTGTGCTGAGTACAGTGAAGCAGATCTCCACACTGATTTCAGAATCATCAATGAAGGCGTGTCTTGCTGTCTTTCAGATCCTGGCTAAAAAAGTATGAACCAAATGTTCGACGGTTCTGAATGGTTGTTTAGGGTTGCATTAGACTATCATCATCCCGTATACTACCTGTGGCAGCAGCAGTACAGATGGGTAATGTCCATCTGTAGTATCAGAGAGAGCTATTACTGGGATTATACTGTCTGGAAGACCCCATAAGAGGACATTGTAACGGCCCATTTAGCAGTCTTTCAAACGAAGACTGGACAGTTAAATTTTTGTATACTGTACTTCACCGACTTAATCATCACACTACTGACATCATAAGTCGACTGCTCTTCCATGAATAAGAAAGCTTGTCTACCGAATATATTTGTCATCTATTTTAAACTTCTTGTCTATTTCTCTTCATTTCAAATCAGTCTAACTTCCGTCAGGCGTTTACTCAAATGAGAACCGCAAGAAGACCTTGAAATACTACCAGCAGTCCTGTAGCCTCTTTAGCGACCCGACCTAAACAGTCTCATTCTCTGTACTGCTAGTTCACTTTTTCATGTCTGTGAACCAACTCGTGATAATAAAACGTTAGTGATGTTATAGTGATTATGTGTGTTCATTTGTTTTTTGGGTCAGTCACTGCAAATTCTGTAAGTGTTGCCCAGTAAAAAATATCCCTCAATAACGTGTACCATTCCATTTTAGTGACAGCCTACTTTCTCTTATCCCTTTGATGAACTAGGAACCGGTAGTTGGTTAAGTTTTGACAGCGATTGGCTAGAATTCCTGGCTCACTCCAAGAAATACTTGATAAGGCGTGGATCTATGCAGTACCTCAGTGAACAGATGGATTCCACTGGTTTCAGTGTAGAAATTTATTGATGTAATGACTTGCATGTTGTTGTGGAATTAAATGACATGTATGTATATGAACGACGAGTAACTACATAGACAAATTAATAACTAGTTATTCTCCTTTAGAAGGCTGCTATTTTACAAGCAAAAAGCAAGTGATATCAATGCAGTGAAGATAAGTCGCATATATCTTGACAATATCGATATCACTGATGATGGATGACTTTAAAGGCCACCCTAGCAACTGATGAGAAGGCCAATTACATTCCTTTTTTTATGAAAAAGTACTTTGCCAGACGTCATGCTAAAGCCTGATTGGTTATTTCATCAGATGTTAGGATGGCATTTAAAGTCACTTCTGATTATTGTAACGTTCGTAGAAAATTAGTGTCAGCATGTAAAAGAAAAAAAAGATTGAATAATTCACTGGATATGCTGGTGTATTCAACACACAACATCGATTTTACCAAGCCAAAAATGTCTATATACAATCTTTAAAAGTGGGTGAACTGTGTCTGTAGTAGAGATGTACCTCAAAAACATTAAATTCTTGCAGCGGCAACTATGTATTTAACTGGTTGTAGTAAATATGTCCAGTTTGCTACGGAATACAAGTCGTAATCACTGATAGTCTCGGGAACTCGCCTCATCTCACCTATGAGATCCTCGAGCCAATAGAAATCAGTGATTGAGGACTCTTAGTGACATGGGTGAAAATCGGTGACAATAGCGCATGTGTATCCATTCCTTAATATCTCTTGAAGCTGAATATTTGCACTAACCTTCACCTTCAGGTTGTTGATTATCTTGCACAATTTTCTGTACTCTGATACCACTTTTTCTATCCAACTGTTCTTTGCGTAGTACTGTGAAGCGTGGCAACTTGAACCAATCCACTTGTGTGAGGTTCAGTCAGAAAACTGACCCCTTAACGATTCAATATGCAGCATGTTCAATATATATATATATATATATATATATATATATATATATATATATATATATATATATATATATATATATATATATATATATATATATATATATATCAAATTAAAGGTGAAATAATTGAACTCTGAAAATTAAGGCAGGAAGTTGTATGATTACTCTAACATGATCGAGAGTAATAATTTGTACTCGATACTTCTCAGAAAACTGATTAATTACCTTTTGTGGAAAATCACAGCCTCCATTAATATCGATTTCCAGCATCCTATGAAGTTTGTTGAAATGGCATATCACAAATCAGAAATACCGAATTATTAAGCTCAAGTTAGAAAGAGAGACAAATATGAAGAAAGTGGAGATGGATTGGATTAGGCATACACTGAGAAGGCCGACTGGGGACATCACGCGACAGGCCAGGCACTCGAGTAGAACCGGGATGGGAAGCGATGAGTTTGGCGTCCAAGGTGAGGGGGACACGGAGGAGATCGCGTGAGGAGGAAATGAGAGCTTGTGGGCTGTCGTGGAGCCAGGTTCGAAAGATTTCAGAGAACAGAGCGCGTTGGAGATGTGCTACTGAAGCCCTATGTTCCATTAGGAACCCAAGGGACAAATAATAATAATAATAGAAAGAGAAAAGTAGACCGATGATTGTATGGTCGGTAGTTAAATAAAACATTCACAAGGAATGGAAAAGATAAGCGGAGAGACCTTTTCACATTCTTCAGTATCAACTAATTTCAGTGGGATAAGGGTGGTCGAAAGGCGGAAATAGTATCATTTCCGTAATATTATGCTCTTTGTCTTGTAGAAGTCAAGCGCTCCTAGATAAACACTGACGCCTTAGGTAATCTTAACCTCTTGGAAAAAAGCTAGCTATACTATATTTCCTTCATAGCGCTTTGATAACTTTAACTATCATATCATTACTACCAAGCCAGACAAACTATTATTAGTCTGAAGGGAATACACTGTTTTCACTTAATCTTACTATCTAGTTTTTATAGTGCCCCAAATTATTTACTAGCTGAGACTAACAGTAGGAAAATAGGCTTGAGTTGTAACCAAGAAATGAAACATAAGTGGGAAAGTTACTGAACATTTTTCAGGGAGGAATGGAATGAGAAACTGGTAAGAGTTTATTCATGAAACCATCTGACACTGACGCGGTTTGACAGGCTGGTGTTATTGTTAATACGTGATGACTGGTGGTGAAATAGAAATGCAAGCTTCAATAGGACTTGAAGCAGTGGTCTTTAAGTATGTTTATCAAATCAGTACGACAAAATGAAAACAGTAAGTTATGCTGTCGAAATGGTAGGTTTAAAATGTTAATAAGAACAGTGAGTGGAACATTTACTCCTGGATAAGATCTTTTTTTCGTACTGCCAAAGCTTAAGGAAATGTGGAGTAACTGTTCCAGTACATATTTTCGGAATTCTGTTGGAATTTATAGGCCACAGTAAAACGATTATCTGAAGCTATGCTCATTTTCCACTAAACATTGTAAAATGGAGCTGCCAATCGGTCTGCATTCATCTTAACTGAACTATGTTAAAGCGTGTTAGTGTTGATAAATCTGACTTTCCGTATGACACACCGCCTGCTTAAAACTAGGTAGACTGCGCTCAGATAGAGATCGAGAATCTTATTTGTTAGACTGATGATCTAACTGGAATACCAAGAGCACTAATGCGTAATCATTCTAAGTGGTAACGGTTTTCAGCAGATAGATAGGTTGGTTACTGATTTTTAGTTATACCATACCAATTCCTAACACACGGAAAAAAAGATTCATCATACATCGCAGAAATTTGAAAGATTTTAAGCTATATAAACGGTTGTATCTTAGTTCTCAAGTTTTACTCATGCCTCAAGATATATAAGCAACAAAGCATGAGATAAAAAGGCCTTGAGTTCGTAAACCTACGTATATTGTGCTTATAGAAAACAACTGCTTTTAATTAGCTCGCTTCGTTTCAGTCTCACCCTTCAGGTGAGGAGTTCTACCGAGATTTATAAAGCTCACGACTCCTAAAGGCGTTAGCAGTTATGTTCTTTGCATTATATTGCTTTTCAAATGTTCTTTCTGTCTTCATGAGACATTTCTGAATACGTGATGTTCGTCGCACATGTTATAACTAATGTGTCATCGTATTCTGTAGTAAACTTGCATATTTTGTCACATAAATTGGAAAACCAGAGAAGTTTTAAACTGAAAGTCGTTCGTACTACGCCTATGCGATCTCCTCCGCAGACACTTCTACACTTATAAATTATACTGCAAATGCTTTACCAACGGACTCAGTGCACACTGCGAAGCAACAGTTTCTTGGCTACCAGGAGACCCTAAGTCTAGAAAACTCTTAACTGTCTTTGGATTTATTCCTTTGGTCAATATAAACAATTATCCTGGTGTTACTAAGTAGCTATGCAGACATACACGTTAAAAATGAACTTAGATGAATTAACCCATTGGTTAAACGCTGCCGCTTAGAAACATACTTTATCATTTGTGAAGTGCTGTACTTGACATGACAATGATCACCGCTGAATCATCAGTATCTAACATCTTAGGAATAGTGGTAAACCGAAAACTAGTTTCGAATGTTGTAGCTTACACCGATGAGATCTCACCTAGAATATCGCATTTCGCCAATGAACATCTTAAAAAGAAGTTAAAGCACCTGAGTGTGTTCAAAGTTGGTACTAAGTTTGCAACCAACCCAGTACGAAACCTTTAAACTCGCTGAATCTGAGTTGTTTTCGATGTATAAGAAGAATCACTTATTATAAGCATTATATATCTTCTGCAAGCCAATATGGGAAAGTTCAGAAACTGTCAAAATGTTCATATCATGAATCTGCATCGCACAGAATAGGCGACTACTAGGATATGGTATGCAACCTGGCAGTATCAACTCCTTCAGAAAATCTATCAAGTAATTGATTAGATAGAAACATCTATAGCAAGAATTACCAACTGGTCAAATAGCCTACCCTACATTATTGAAAATCCTCGTAAAATGGTAATTTCAACAGCTGCTATCTTAATGGAGTGGTTTGGCCTGCATATCACAATGATTCAACGGGTAACATTGGTGGGAACACCAATTAGTCTTGAAGGCTTACGATACCGGAAAGATATGTTGGATTATCGTAGGAAAAAAAGCAGCTACTGTCTTAGTGTAAATTCTAATGCTACGATAAAGTTAGAAGGCGAAATATGTTGCTCGACTGGATCTCACTTGACAGTAGCCTGTGCTCTGTTCGACTGAAAAGTGCAGTGGGGAATAGAAAGAATAGTGAAACTCTCTGTTGTCGCTTTTTGATCTCTGACTATGCACCCACTAACTACAGTAAAGGACAAGTTCTACTTAAAACTGCCCAGTCTTTCACTGAAATCCAAATGTCCACATTTGGTTGTTGTAATGGGTGATTTCAACGCATAAGTAGAAATGAAGGAAGTATTTAGAGAGCATAAAATGCATATCGAAGTTCTTTTCTGAAACTCACACAACCATGTAAGAGTTTAAAGATTTAGAAAAACGACCGATTCAGCGAAGAAATACATTCCTTTCCATTTAGGTCTTCGTTCTCCGTTCTACACTAATACAGAGATTCACAATCCACCACCTATCTTGGTTGAACAAGGGACAAATTAGAACAATAAAGAACTCCATATTTGCACACTTAGCTGATACAGGACATCAAGTGGATACCATAAGAGCATTCAAAGTTATTCATCGCATACCAATTAATTTACCACATGGATTACGCGTTCGCTTACTTCACACAGAAGAGACGATTGTAATTCACCTTTTATAAACCTAACCTTTCTATTCAAAAGAAGTCTGTTCGATTACTTTCATTACCGAGGAAATCAGCATGATGTAACTCTCAGTATTACTTTGAACACCTCTTGTTCTTTCAGTATTTATTTGCTCTCTTGTTCTTACGTAATTATCTATTCTTTGTGACTGACCACCCGACGAAAATGACTCCATTTACTTTACCAGTTACTATCCAGTTTACCTAGGAATAACCTGTTTCGTATTGTTATAATTACACTTTAATCATGCCCTGCTGATTATTTCCATCTCAATTTCTCAAACTTGTCATCTTCGTGACCTAATTGTTGTTCACCGAACCCCCACTACCATTTGATTTGTATTTTGATTGAACTGTAAGCCCCATTATTAGTGTAGAGCCTAGGATGAAGACCTGAGTAAAAAGGAGTATATTTCTCTGTCCAACCAGCCCTTTCACAGAAATTAATTACCTTAAGTAAGGACAACTAGCGATGTCAGTAAAGGAATAACCGCCATCACCATTTCCACTTAACCTCGTTATAGATGTACTAATGGACATAACCTTAAGTTGGTCTGATTTCACACGGACTGATCTATTCCCCTGAGGTTATCTGGTTGACTTGTAGTTTGTAGATGACATTGTGCTGCTACGTGAAGACGATTATGCAATGTAGGGTCTTGGGGGAATGCTGAGCAGGAATCCCAGCGTGTTTGGCACGCTGCTTGCACCTGTCGGTTGTAAGCTGATGCTTCTGACTGGCCTACAACTACTCATAGTTAAATGGTAAGGAGTTGAGTAGTGGAATGTGTCGACAATTTCAGTTACTTTGGGAATCGCATCAGCTCAAACAAGATGGTTGCTTGATAGATACATAAGGCCCGACTAGCAACTGCCATGATCTGTAGCACCACCAAGATGTCCACCACCTATCAAGGGATGAGTATACTACGTTACAGTTCGTTCTGTCCTGTTGAAAGAGTGACACATCGCCGTTGAGAGTAGAAGACGTGTAATGATTACTCGGTTTTAGTCACAGAAGACTTCAGGTGTTTGACCACCGTTGCATTCGTAGTATAAACCGTATTCCGTGGTGTCACCATGTGAGTAATGCAGAAGTCAGTAGAGTTTTAGGGAGAAGAGGTAAGTCGGTTGACGAGGTTATGAACATTCATCGACTGAGATGGTTGGGACACGTACTACGTATGCCTAGTCACCGATTGCCTTGTCACACAATGTTGGCTGAGGTGGGTCCAGGCTGGAAAGAGGCCCGAGGTGGCCAGACTAAAAAATGGCATCAACGCATGAAGTCTTCGACTGTCGGTTTTGAGCCATGTGGAACGATGCAGACTAGGTGGTTGGGGTCCACGGGACAAGAGGAACCAGTGGTTGGAGACTCTAGATATGGCTGAGAACCAATGTCAGTGGCGCAGGTGTACGCACACATATATTATCATCTTAACGACACTATACCGAATCTCACCATTTTCTCACTCTCCGTTTCTCTCTTTTTGTACTTTATATTTTTTTTGACTGCACTCTCTTATCTTCATCCTTCACCTCACTACCTTTCTACTTGATATACTGATATGAGGTGTGGCAAGTTGGACCGTTACACAGTAATGCCTGGTCCTAGGTTGACCTGGATGGATCGTAGCATCACACGCGTTTGGTGAAATCACCATGTGACCAACGTTGAGGCCAGACGAGGATTTTCAGGCGTCGATTGATGAGGTTGTGAACCCTAATCTACTGAGATGGCTTGGATGAAGAATGCACAAACTGAGCCGCCTCCCACCTCGATGTCCCATGCCGAGGGAAGCTGAACTAGGTAGCAAGACGGTTCAGGGTAGCCAGAGCAAGACTCTACACAGTCGACGCTTTTTGCCGTTGGCACGAGTCACATACGAACATGTATACTGCCTGGTTGGAGTCCTCGAGACAAAAGAAATCAGTGGTCGAGCACTGTTGGTGACATGGCTGAAAGTAATGTCTCTGTAAAATTGACATATTCACTCATCTAAGGTCTAGAGCTTGGACATTTGCATTAACCTTCATCTTTTCTCACACAACGCTTTCTACTTCGATTCCACTCTTTTCCTATCCACCTGTTTTTTGTGTACTACGGTGAAGTGTGGCAACTTGAGCCGACGCACCTGAGTGTGATGTTCTACGTCAGTCAGTCATCGTAGTCATAGCTAACTGGAATGAGTCTTTGAGCATCAATCACTATGAATGAAGTTATGGAAATTCACTCATTTTTTTAAACCAACTGTCTTTACTGTCATATCTACGGCAGATAGATTGTCACGCAAGGCTTTAGAAGGATGAGTACTGATATCAGATCTAAACTACAATGGTCCAGAGGATATAAAGCCAAATAAGTTGGATTAATGTTGGCAGTACATATCTCTGCGGAAATCCAGTTTCTTTTTGAAAGCGTTCACCGGAAGGCATTACCACAACCTCTAGTCGATAATCGCCCTTTGAGAATCTGCGTTCCACTCTTAGTTTATTCAACTGTGGTTTTTGTGATGCACTCCTAGATAATCAGTTCTAGAATGTGAAACGATTACAGACATGAACACCAAGATATGACACAGTGTAAGACAACCCCCCTTTCCTGACGTGATAACGGGAGATTGGTTTTTTTAACAGCTCATTCTAAAGGAGGTGCGGAAGGCGTCATCAACTTAGTACGCGTTCCATAGTGCCTGCTTCTTGAAGCATGATCTAACTACCTATGTGCAATATTCGAGGTAACGACTTGCCCAAGTAGGATACAGCATCCCAAATATTTTCACATGGAAGCGCTCCAAGGACCTACTACATAGTCATAATGTGTGGAATGCATTAGCCGAGACCGTGTCCCGTGATTACCGCTGTTGATAACCTCTACATCGTTTTGTTCGTCAACACAGCAGCATATACCCACCAGCTTAGTAGGGTTGGCAAAACATACGAGCAGTGTGTATCGCTTCACCCTTGCTAGAGTCGAAATCCAGATGCTAGCCCTTAAACCATCCAGTCAATTCAGTCTTGAGCGTTAATGGGCCTTCATTATTACGAACCCTAAACACCACTTGCGAGATGGTAGGTCAACACAAATATATCTCCACAGAACGCCTGTAATTTTCCATTCGAATAACACTTCACTTACTTCGATCCTTCGCCACCATATACGTAATCCCTGAACCACTCTAGAATGTTGACGTTCATATCAAACCCTGAAGGCTTCCTCAGTAAAATTGAGCGAGAACCTTTGTGAAAAGCTCTACTGGAAAATAAATCAACACACCACAGGGGAATTTATTACCTCCTACTCAACCTTCCTTGATAAAAGTGAGTCCGCTAGGTAGATGCAACTGATTTGTCCGTACCTTTTTTAAACTTTTATGATTAACAAGTCAAGCTGACGAGGCTGGGACGGAGGATAGTTAGTTGACAACTGTCATCCTTGAAAATGAGGCAAACCAGTCTTTCCGTTCAACAGATAACCGAGCCTAGTGTAAATAGCCTCGCCAACAGTTCGTGGACAACGTCAAAGTCAGTAACAACCTAGCGTGGAACCTTCGGATGCAGGAACTTAATTCACTACCTACCGTCATGAGCCATTTGGAAGACTTCAGACGGTCATACTTGTTACTGCTGACCGAAGAGACTTAACTGAAATATTTCAATAAGTCTACAACCTGTCCCATGTCTAATTCCGCCGGGATGTCAAGGATCCCACTTAGAAGTAAGGCGGGTACTATACCATAGTTCCCGGTCGACTCCGATGTATCAGTAGTCTTCTGGTATATTCAATACACCAACCGCTTTTCATACTAGATGCGACGATCTCCGAACTTATGCGAAGTAAGACTCTGTAAAAAGATCTCGACATTGATCTCTTTTTTCTAGCTTTTGGATCTGACCGTCTACCTACAGAGCTCTGTGAGAAAGCACCTATAATGTCGGCCAGGGAGAAAAAGGGGAACTGGTACTTTTTGATGCCGTCTTAAATTCTTTTCCAGCTATTCCTACAGTTGAGTCTGTATCTACAGACCTGTCCACTGCCACCGTGACATTTCGAATCACCATCAAGCCTGCTTGCCAAATATTTGGCCTGCAGTGAATAAACTTACGAGTTGAGTTTTGGATTTATAAGCCGTAACTACCCGTTCACCACACGCCAACAAGGTTAATCATCTTGCCCGGTGAGTGAAGACTAGATAAACCAATAAAGCCCAATGCTCTTAGTTAGAGCGCGTAAGTACCAAAACGCTACGTCACAGCACACTCGACGACCACTAGAAGCGGATCGATTCCCAAACAACATGCGCCTGCACCTGTGAGCTCTCTCCAACCAGCATGAGAAGCACTGGTGTATCCAGCCAGAGCACTTACTGCTTCTACCCTTCCCAGTCACGTAGCTTAAAATGAATCCATAAGTCCGGTAATTAGAACTATGTGTATATTATATTACCAGTGCTGCCGCGATTCAACATTCTTTTGTATACGTCGCTGGTAGATATTTCAGATACCGAAAACACTCTTACAAATACCGAATACAGTGCTATGCCAATAATTTTAAAACTTATGAATTCCCGTTCACATTCATGCAAACGACGATGAGTGGTTCAAGTTTCAGACCCACTGGGCGAATTTTCCTTCAACGCAAGGTTATTCTGTCTTTTAAAATAAATATTATGAACATGTTAGAAACCAAAAAATAGAGAATTATGAAACATTGATAGACTCACTAGAGTATAATAGAACTACGAGGAATTCAGCCGCTTACTGCTAATATCGAAATGGTCAACTTACTGGTTCACTTAAATTTGTGCTTATGCACAGAAACTGAGAAACCTTGCTTCTCTGAACACCAAATCATGTTTGACATGATCGTCCTGTCGACTCATTACATCAACCGTAGCCTATGCAGACTGCGGAAATATCAAACTTAGATGACGAATCTAAGGTACTAATCTAACCATCGCTTAAGTCTTGCGAATGAAATCAGATGATAAGGTATAATCGGTTTGCAAACAGGTTTATTTCGAACACACGGTTCGTTGACTGCAAAGTAAGTTGGTATAGTTTGAAGTAGATGAGTGCTCTAGACCCAGAATACGTCATTCCGAGTATGCATCTAAAAGACGTACGATGAGTGCAAACGTTGAAACCTACTCAGGCCGATGCACATTGTACGCGTGGATTGCCACTCTCAGCTGCATCATCATCTTCATAAACCTCTTGTCGGCGATCATGCTGCTGGTCGTGTTCAGGATCGAAGGGTTGCAGCGCAACGGTTTCAGCATCCTCAGGTATATCTTCGATGCACGCAGGCGGAGGGAGCAACTTTCGCAACGATTCCAACTGCGCCATTGGGAGGAAATCCTTTTTCGGGAATGCAATATCGAATTTCACGATGAGTCGACCTTTTTCAAATGGGTTTTTGTAGCGTGGCATTCCTTCTGCATCAATGGCGCGGTAATCTTTATTCGTAAACACTTCGCCTATTGAATTAGTTGTTAGACAGTGAAAACACATTTACCTGGTCTGGAATTTATGACAAGTGCCCGGTCGTCTAATGTACGTATCACCCGCTGAAAGCCACATAAGGCTTCTGAAAGAGACAAGACCAGTGTATATATGAGATCTGTTCGGCGTCTAATGAATCGGTCGTGTTGCTGTTCATCAAGAGATACTATCAAATCTCCAGGTTCTAGTCCTGGTTCACGATCTCCTTCACCACTAAACCTGATGGTTTGACCGTCTGACATTCCTTTGTCGATTGGCACTTCAATGACCTTGGTCTCGCGAACAACCTTTTTACCCTCACACTTCTTACAACAGTCTTTGGGGTCAATTATTTCTCTTTCCCCTCTGCATGTACTACATGTGCTCTGTATTTGCTGGACGAATCCAACATCCAACTGACGAATATGAGTTTGTATGCCTGTTCCCCGACAAGTACGACAAGGCATCACTGCACCTGCTTTACCACCACGACCTGCATGCAATTGGATTACTATAATCAACATTTACCTTGGCACTTATCACATATAACTTTCCTTGTTACTCCAAGCTTTCTGGTGCTGCCATTGTACAATTCTTCCAACGTCACAGAAAGTTGATGTACGCAATCTTTGCCTCTACGCGGGCCACGAGAACGACCACCACCGAAAAACATCTGGAATATGTCCATGGGGTCAGCCATCCCACCGGATTCACCACCACCCTCCTTCAACGCCTGTTCACCCCCTCTGTCGTATATCTTCCTCTTTGCTGGATCACTGAGAACCATGAAAGCCTGAGAAATTTCTTTGAACTATGTCAGTTACAGTGGTACTGTTTACTATACCTTTTCAGGGTTATCTGGACACTTGTCCGGATGAAACTGAAGAGCCAATTTGCGATAAGCCTTTTTGATCTCTGCCTCAGTTGCAGTTGGTGATACACCGAGAAGCTCATAGTACTTAGTTTCGCAAACCATTGCCTCTGATTAACGCCTCGAACCGGGTTACTGAGGGCGGAACTTTCGAGACTGAAGTGATGCAGTCAAACAACTGAAGCAGTATACATTGCAAAAAAGAAACTCCATAGAGTACAAATATTTCGTGACTCATCATTTTTTTAATGGCTGACTAGCAGGTTATGAAGTTCATACATGCTTTCAGTAGTAAATAAATCTACCTCGAATTTTGTGTTTTAAGAATGGTGGATGGTGGTTCATATGGTCTCATGTTTGTGCTACTAGTAAACGTTCTTTGTATGAAGTGACCATAGCTCTTTTCTCACTTCCTTAAAGCCTGAGTGAACTGAGACAATTCATCCCAACAAATCAGCTCCCTTATTTGTGTATTCACGTTCAGTGTCTGAAAATGTGGGAAGCCTCTATGGTGCAATTCATCTATATCACGAAACCGTGGATGAACGTCTAAAATTCCCTTTGAATAATAAATTTAACAGACGATAGTTTCAAAGAAGTTAATACAGATATTCGCCCAAACCCTCTCATGTCCTACCTTTTAAAGTAGGTCTCTGACGTGTGGTTTCTTAGCGAAGCTAAGGGTTAATATTTCTCCCTTGGTTGAAACTCACCATGAAGTATCTGTTTTACAATACTGTATTACCAGTAATTTTTTGCCACTGGCCTCCAATATTTGGTGAACGACTGCAAGCCTTCGGGGATCCTGCGGTTAACCTGTCGGGTGGTTGGTTGTTGGATATAAACAGGTGAAAAAGGTGAATAAAAAAGGAAATACAAAGGAAAGTCTTGGTAGATTCCAGAAGTGAAAGGGACCCAGTGACATGGAGGTATACCCATGGACTATTCGAACATTGTGGATAGAGTCAATTTATTATCAATATATTTGTTATGAATGTGTTACAAACAACAATGTTATTTAATTTTGGTATTATTCCAAGCAAAATTGCTAAAGATGTAGGGGAAAACCTTTGGCATTGTGTTGGAATATAACTCTATATTTGACTTCACCTGGAATGCTACACTGGCACGACACATCTCATTGGATGCCAACTCCGAAAATAATTCATTGCTCACATCCGCATAAATGTGATCATACGAAGGTAGTATCCATCAGAACATTCCGTCAGGAAAGCTATTTTGAGCAGACCCTAGGAATCGCTTACTTTGGGGTCAAATATATGCGGTATTATGGGTTTGTCTCATTCCCATGGTAATGATCGTATGACACAAAGAAACTGAGAATGAGGACCTGTGTCATTCTGTTCTCGGAAATCATATTTGGTATGCAGAAACACGGTTCCTGTATACAAAGAAATATACCGTAGAGCTATTTCGCGTTTCTCTCCCTTGGCTGAAGCAGGAGAATGAGAAGCGCAACATGCTAGGGCAAAACTAAATCCCACAGTCAACTGCACCCCCCCCCTTCATCAGGAAGCCACTTTTGTACGGCAGGTTTACTATTCTTGACCAGTGAACAACAGTTACGTAGAGTCCACTGGCGTGTGTGGAAAATTCTAAGTGATAGACTTCGGTCCCAAATACCCAATAGTAGACATTTTGTTAGATAGCTCTTCTTAGGGCCGCCACATATGTGATTTGAGTAACTTCTTCCGTCCTTTCTAGTGGAAGTATTTCCTTTTCGCAAAAGTTTCTGGGTACGGCTATCTCTCAGAACATGTAGCGGTGTCGCAGTAACTGCCAGGCAGCTTGAGAGTCGAAAACGAAGGGTATAAAAATTTGTCACTTATCAACAATTATTAATTAGAATATCTGCAATTTCATCTCGACTATTTCGCATTCATTGACGGGCCGATAGTTCTTGAAGTAATGTAAGCAAGCGTTTCGAGTACGCGGATTTCCTTGGCAGTACATTAGAAATCACGATTGCCTACTAGACACGTGATATCAGTGAAACGACGACCAGTGCAACAGTTCTATGACTGCTCAAACGTGTCTCGCTTACGTAGGTGTCTTGCCGGATGTCGTTAATGCCGTGTATAGGAAGACGTGTTCACCAATAAGTAAGAATCAATTGCCTTGAGAGTTGCGATGATTACTAGCTGCTCGTGAACAAGCACATATTTCCGCCTACTGATGGCATGCTGACGGGAGACTGCCACCCGTAGTGGTGAACTGTTCATTCAACTCGAAGCGTGCAGTTATCAGGACTTCCAACTACTCAGACAATTTTAGGAATCGTTCTAGCGTGAAGTTCAGAGACTCAGAGGCCAATCACTAATCATTCGAACTTGACATATACCCACCAACACGAGACTAAGAAAGAACACAATAGCGTGGTCCGATGGAAGGATATATTTGCGGGGACAGGCCAAGATACCGACGTGTTCCAACTGACTGGCTAGAGGGTCAATTACAAGCAGTGCAACGTGACACGACAGCGTGCCAGATGGTGAGGGTGTCTGACCGTGCACCTTCAGCCTAGTGAATCCAGTTAAACCATGAAGGTCAGCATCAGTGTTGAATCCCGCTGAACCCCAGGCCATTGGTTCTGGAGAAGTATGCGCGCTACATTATATTTAGAACACGTGTGCCACAACAACTTGGGTACCGAGTAGCTTCTAATTACTATTGAAGTGTACTACAATTCAATCCAACCCATCGCGAATAATTTCTTGATTAGGCTCTAGCTTACTGGAACAATTTACTCAGTAGCCTGTTGAATGATTACAGCGAACTGGGATTATTTTTGAACTGAAATTCAAAAACTCGATTTCAATGCCCAATTTCGAATCATCTTGCAAGTGGCACACCCTGATTGAGTGCGGTACAAACAAAACAGCATATACATAGCATGTATGTAGACGATAAAAGGGGGACAGGGAAATTTTGGCTCTATGTGTACGTTAGTTACGTTAATTTTAGCATACCACGCACCCACAATGTTATCCATCATCCACTTATCCGTGAACAGACTGCTCTGCCCACGAAGTTATTGAAGCAGTTAGTTCACCCTTGAAACTAATGAGGAGTTCTGAAATGACTAAATAATATTTACCACCGTTTCATCTACTCTAAGCAACTACTCTACATATATTGCCCGCCACCATTTGAAGGAGAAGGAGAATAATTATGGTGTACGCGATTAAATGAATGGCTGCAGAAAAAGCGTCTGCTGAAAACGCTGACGAGCAAAGAATTTCGACGGGTTATAAATAAATAAATATTTTATTCTCACACCAAGAAATTAACATGAGAGAAGCCAGTTTATAGGCACCATCATATATATATATACATGTTGAAAAATCCAAGAGATTTCACGTGTCCTGGACGGTACGGAAGGGAGGTCATTAAACACTGTTGAAAACGTCGGAAGATTCTGAAATACAGGGCTGCACATCTAAAACACGACGCCTTTCTTGTGCGTTGTCTTGATGGCCAGAAGCAAGTGGAGAAGAATTGAGGGGCTTTAGTCTTTCAAGACCTAAAATCTCATGGCAGCGGTGACAAGAAAGTTGGCACTAGTGCCTCTTAGACGAAGTTTTGAACAATTCAATAGTAGATGTCTTCTCCGGTTTTTCAGCAGCTTCATAGGGCCACTCTGGAGTATGAAAAACCGTTCCTCTCTCCTCATTGTAGGAGGACAAATTATGTGCATAAAACATCTAGAGGCAGTCGATCTATTCTGTCCGACGACTTAGGTTTAGAGCGTGTGAGTAGCGGCTGGTAGCGCTTGTTGTGCTTCATTGGAAACATAAAAGAATGAGGCAGAATCCGCTGTTGGGTTACGATGTGCTGAACACGCCTGGATACCCAACTAGTTACTTATTTAAGCTCAGTAGTAACACCAACCCCAGAGGATGCACACATGCTGGTTCAGAAAGCCGCGGCTCAGATATCGGGCGCAACTCCCACTCTTCAAGGGTTTCTGAATCCTGGAACTCTGTTCCTGTAAAAGTGGCTTAGACTACTTCGTGTGGACCCTTCAAAGGCTGAGTTGACGCCCACTTAGAATGTGGATGGAAGCTGTACGATGACTAAATGGTTCTTCCTTTTTCGACCCCCACCCTTTTCCCTCTCTTCATTTGTACGCAGTCCAGCAACCGAAGGAATTTTCGGCTCACTGCTTTTAGACGCGGGAGGCTGTTAGGCGGAAACTCCTACTATTCTGCTGACAGCCACTCGAAACCATTTGAATCCACACCTTGAGGATGCAGTGCGGTGCACCTTAAATAGTGATCAACTATATGGGTAGTAAGGAAGTTTTCCTTTATAAACCTTTGCAGAAGACATCTGTGTGAACATAAAATTTTCCACTAAGTGCGTTCGCCAAAGGAGGTGACATCACTTGCTGAGGAACGGTTTTCCAGCCGTTGGCTGCTCCGTGGCAGAACCGCAGAGTGATGCCAAGATGATTTAATCCAAAGATCTGTCACAAGCCTGGTACCAGCCCTTCGGACACGTCCAGGTATGAAGGCGTAGAATGGCTGCGTGAATGAAGTATCCCAAATCAGGCCTAGCCTACGTAGGATAGGGAGTCTTAAACACATCCTGATCACATCTGGGAGTTGTCCCTTTGTGTAATAACTTGCGGTAGTCTTTCATCGCAGCTGCACTGTAGTAGGAAGAATTTTTCGAATCATGACTGGCTATATGATTTAAGTCTTTTTGTTATGAAGCCAGAAGTAGTGGTGCACCACAACGAAATACCAGGAACAATAATTGTGACCGATGAGTTTTATCACGCTTATGTTACAGATTTCCAGGCACTGATGTTTAGATGGACCCATCAGTTCATCCGAATCCACAAGAAGCCCATACCTGTCAGCGTCATCAATTGTGACTGCTAACTTCTACGTCATTGGTGGATAGCGGCACCAAAGAGTTGAGCATCTGAGGAAGTTCAGTGACATGTGTAATGAAAAGAAGGGGACCTGGGACTGGTCCCTGAGGAATTTCACTCATTACAAGTTTCCACCCGGATATCGTCTCCTTATTCCTCACCGTCTGCATTCTGCCACTAACCCAGGCATTTTGCGTGGCACAAACGCCGAAAGAAAAGAGCTGCCCTAGTTACTACACATGAGATACCAACGAAAGCCTTATTGAAGTCAGTGAATACGGTGCCCATTGGCAGTTCACTGTGACGGTCTGCAACCCGTTTCTCTCACCTGAAGAGGAGGTTTTTCACGCAAGTTCGGACACCACGTTGATGTTGTATGGAAAGATTAATTAATTCAAGCGGCCAAGCACCCCATCACGAATTACTTTTTCCGAGACCCTAGCGACCACGCTAGTAGGACTCACTTGCGGATAGTCAGACAGTAACCAACCAATAACGGCCCTAAAATCTTGGTTGATCTTTCTAGTCTCTAGGGTGGTTGATCTTGAATAGGGACACTTAAGAGATCAGGAACTTGCTCAGGAACAGTGCTCACCAGCGGAAGTAACGATATGGGATGCTAACCATTAGGGCACGGAGATTTTTCACGTTTAAGGTTATTAAGCAAGTGAATGGTCGCTTATTTTATTGTCCGCTGAAACAGTTTATGACCATTACCATTGTTTCCCCCCTGGATTACCACCAGAATATAGGGCTTCGGTAGCACGTCACCATTTCACTCTCTTCTCCGCAGTCACTTCAACCTGAATCCACGACTGCCCACATGCTTTCATTTTTTTCTCGCACAGCGGCCCACATATCACCCTCGGACGCCCAACTCCTCATTTCCCATTTGAATTCCACTGAAGAACCTGGTGCGTGATGTCCCCAAACGTCTTCTTTCTCAGCGTATATCCAATATAATTCATCTCCACTTTCTTCTGCATATTTGTTGGGCGATAGATTCTTGGTTGGTTCGTTTTCATGCCAAGGTTCCCTGTTGCTTATCTCTCTTATTCTGGCCGCCTGATCTTCAGCAACGAGCCAGCGTATGCAGTTGTTGATTAACGTCCGCAGTTTGTCTGAAGTGCTCTCTATAAGGCGCCAAGTCTCTCAGCCATCACACAGAAGCACTTACTTGACAATAGTGTTGAAAATCCGGGTCTTATTCTTTGTGCCGTGTGCAGCAGACCTCCGGACTAATTTCAGGTTAGGGAAGGCCTGTCTGGATTTTCCTATCCCAACTTTGACATTCTCATCTGTGCCCGTGCCACCTGTAGTTGAAACGATGCCGCTTAGGTAGGCGAAAGAGGCTGCTTCCTTTAGATTTTGCCCGTTGATGGTGCTTGTTGCTGTTGTCGTCGTTGGTTGGGTGTCATCATCACCTCTGTCTTTTCTGTATTCACTTGGAGTCCCCTCTTAGCTGCCTCTTCTGCCAACTTGGTTAATATCGGCTAAGGTCCTTTCATCTTTCCGGGCGGCGTGTGCACCTCTTCCCGCTCCTAGCGGTTGATTGCTGCGTGATCCAACCCAGTCCTGTCGACCACAGTCTCGAAGATCATCGGTGATAGTAGGCAGCCTTGCTTTACTCCTGTCTTCGCTTCACTTCGAAGGCGTCACTGAGCTTTCCATTGTGTCACTTGGCATGTAGCGTCGTCATATAGCTATTGAATGAGGTTGATAGCGGTTTGTGGTGCTGCGTAGTGTTGAAGCAGTTTTTGAACTACTTCTCGGTCGACGCAGTCGAAGGCCTTTTCAAAGTCGACGAAATTGAGGTAGAGCTGACCGCCATTCTATGCTGTGTTCTATGATGATGCGAACTGTTGCAACTTGATCCGCACATGATTTGTTGTTGCTGAAGGCAGACTGTTCAGGTCGTAATTTTAAATCTAGAGCATTTTTTAGTCTCTCCGGGATGGTTCGGCCTAATATCTTGCCCGGTGCGGACAGCAGCATGATTCCGCGCCGTCTCTTGTAAAGACTCGTAGCGTTACATACTTCTCCAGAACCAATGGCCTGGGGTTCAGCGGGATTCAACACTGATGCTGACCTTCATGGTTTAACTGGATTCACTAGGCTGAGGGTGCACGGTCAGACACCCTCACCATCTGGCACGCTGTCGTGTCACGTTGCACTGCTTGTAATTGACCCTCTAGCCAGTCAGTTGGAACACGTCGGTATCTTGGCCTGTCCCCGCAAATATATCCTTCCATCGGACCACGCTATTGTGTTCTTTCTTAGTCTCGTGTTGGTGGGTATATGTCAAGTTCGAATGATTAGTGATTGGCCTCTGAGTCTCTGAACTTCACACCAGGATACTTCCTAAGCCCCACATGATAACAAATCCCGGCCACGAACAACCCTTAAATTGGTGTGCCCGTTTCATTTTTCACCTGTATATTGTTTTCATTTTGATAACCACCATATATTCAGTGCAACTCCTCCCCATATCTGACCGTGCTCCGAAGCTTATTTGTATTGAGCCGACGGTGAATACTACTCAACTCGTGTCACGCCGGCCAGACCATGCAGGGTTTCTGTATGCCGAGGCGGGTTTTCGAAAACAGGGATTTGCGCACCCTCATTCACTATTTCTCGCCGACATACGTTCACTACCACAGGAGTTAAACAGGCATGTTACTGCACATACGTTTAATCCTGAAGAAAGTGATCCCTTATGCACTTCTCAAAGCTGCGCTACTGTAGAAACGTAATCTCATAGATCGCCAGCGTCCAGATGTCTCGCTTCGCAACATCGAGCTAGGCAGTAACTCGGCCGCTGAAGTCCCCACACGCATGCAAGAAGTTATTGGCAAACGTGCATTCGATGATGACCTTTTCCGAGGACTGTTTCTCTCGAAACTACCGCAACCGGCGCTAACTGAGTAAGTGACACTTCAGTTCTACTTGACGACCTGGCAGCCCCAGCGGATAAAATACTGGAGATCTCTAGCAGAATCATCTCCAGCGTATATTCGGTCTGCGACAAACCCGGGAGCCAGAATTCAGACGTAACCAAGCTGCGCAACTCCGTTAAACGGCTGTTACGAAACTGAAGCCATACGTTGCGTGGTACATGAGAAAATTGCGTCTCAGTACATTGCAGCAACTCGCGTGGTTATCCAAAAATTAAACCTAAGAGGGTAGAAAACTCTAATTGGTGTCTGTTTGGCAATACCTACGGGGCGAAGCCAGAAAATTCAGGAAGCCATGCAGTTTCAATATGAACACGGGCTCGGGAAGCTGTAACGCCAGCACGCGTTCACAGCAACTGCAGCCGGCGGAAACAGCCGTTCGTTTTACGTCATGGATATAAAAATGAAATTTCTCTACCTCGTCGACACCGGCGAAGAAGTTAGCGTTCTTCATGACCCATCCTTCAATGTTCAAGCAGCTAACGGCAAGGAGATCGGGACATTTGGGAGACGGCATGTCTACTTCAACTTAAGTTTACGCAAACCTATTCGCTGGATTTTCCCCCTAGCTGACATCCTTGTGCCCATCATTGACACAGATTTGCTGAACGGTTACGGTCTACTCGTTCATGCTCATCGTCAACGGCTGATGATAACAACAAAAAGTCACCTATTGGCGGCACCACCTACGTAAGTCCAGGTTTAGCCATCGTCAGCACTAAACGATAGGGCGACGCGTCCTATCAGGTGGCGTAGGAGAAACATCCAGAGTTACAACTGCCGAAGCATACTCTCCCTTGCATAACCAGCAATGTTATGCCTCACGTGGCAACCACAGGTCCACCAGTGGCATCCAGGGGATACCGTCTAGCCCCTGATAAGCTCTAAACGGCGAAGGGTGAATTCGACCACATGCTCGAACTGGTCATTATCCAACCTTCAAGAGGTCCTTGGGCATCACCACTGCATATGGTTCCCAAAAAGGACGGCAACGACTGGCGTCCAAAAGGTGATTACTGAAGGCTTAACGCCAAAACAACTCCGGACTGCTACCCGATACCTCACGTTTACGATTTGACGACGACGTTATGCGTAATGAACGTACTCTCCAAAATCGATCTCGTCAGATATCTAGGGCAGCATGAGACATTTCAAAAACAACCATTATCACTCCTGTTGGCCTGATTGAATTCCTCCCCATGCCATTTGGCCTTCGGAACGTGGCACAAACACTCCAACGCTTTATGGATGATGTATTCCATGGTTTATATATTGTCCACGTCTGCACCAACGACTGTCTCATCGCGTGTCCAGATAGGGAAACTCACGTTGAACTTTTGGACCTCGTATTCAGTGGGATGAGAAAGCATGGCATCCCAGCCAACCTGCAGAAGTGTGAAATAGGAGTTGACTCACTCGGCCCCCTTGGGCGTACCATTGACGACGAAGGTGCACACTCGTTGAGAGACAAAGTGGCGGCTATCATGAACCATCCAGAGCCGACCACTCTAAAGCAAATTCTCACTCAGCTCGAGGCTATATTGCCCCACCGCTCCAAGGAGAAATTCAGAAAAACAGAGTTGACTATATACCTACCTAAGCAACCGTATGCGTAACCATGCCAGGGAGTACAATAAGTGGAATGACTTTTCATCGCTTGTCACTCTCAAAGGCACATACGACATATTCAGGGTAGAAGGGGTACTAGAATCCGTTCAACAAGAACGCATCCAATGTGGTAGAACTAGTAATGCAGAAGCACCAGTGAGGCTGACGAAAACCCGGACGAGCAGCTCCAGGAATAGCGCTCCTAGTTTATGCATCGACAACAACATCCTCTACGATGACCCACTACCAGTCTGCGAGCCGTTCAGTTACCAGTTTGCTAGCTGCTTTACACACACTCACTCAACAAGCACTGTGCTCTTCACTAAACAAAACATTTCTCTTGCTATAGCACTACTTAGAACCTCGTACAGTGCCTGACGCAATTCCAACTATCATGCACATGTCCCAGGCATAAATGTGGACCAACATCTAATATGAAAAACTACCGACCTAGTAACATCACGTCAGTTGTATCTAGGATTATGGAAAAGGCGATTATCAAAGAAGTTGTCTACCACATGACAATAAACCAAATACTCTCGCCAGCACAACAAGGATTCTTGAAAGGTTGGTCATGCGCTGGACGATGTAACAAGCAAGCGTGAACAAGGCCTATTTGTAGCTACCCTTTTCTTAGACTTCCAGCAAGCATTTGACAGGGTGCCTCACAAAAGCCTGGTCACTAAGTTGCAGTCATATGGTTTCCAAGACCCGTCACTGTCCTGGCTTAAATCATCTTTAGAGGGTCGCTTCCAAGTAGCAAAATTCGATAGTTGCTACTCCTCCCTGGACATATACAAAGTGGTGTCGTCCAGGGTAGTGTGTTAGGACCGGTAATTTTCCCAATCTGTGTAAAAGATCTCTGCAATGTTATCCGAAATGGCACACCTTACTTTTCGCAGATGACTTGGAGATAGTCTACAGCTGTTCTCCTGCAGCACTAGCACAAGAAGATCTGAAGAGGATATTTACATGGAGCATGATCTGGCAGCTCACTCTAACACCCCAATAAAAGTGGCACCTTCCATTCCAATAAATCCCACCCAGAAATAACACTACACTTGGGTGACATCGCACTGCAGATATACAACACCGTGAAAGACCTTGGAAACACTTACTCCAGAATTTTGACTTCTACGGAATATGCGGATTCAATAGTTTCCAAGTGCAGAAGACTCATTGGTCTTCGACACAGAAACGTACCCACACCTGAAGCAAAACCTATACTGTACAAGGTTATGGTTCACTCAATATTAGAGTATCGCACAGTTATCTGTGGTAATGTGAAAGTGTCGGATAGAATTCAAATAGAGAACATCCAACGAAACTGAACTCGGCGCCTACTTATACGTAACGAAGGAGTTTCTTGCTAAGCAAGATGCAAAATTTAGAACTAGAATCACTCTGGTCGAGATACCTAAGGCTCAACCTAACCTTCCTTTGTCTTCTTTCATTTTGAAAATCTAAAACGAACCATGCTATCACTTTTAAATCAACACTGGCATCCAATCTGCTTAATAGCGAGTACACCATCCCAATAAATTGGTATCACTCAGGACTTCGATGTAGGTTTTTCGTAACGCAGTACAGCATGCTGTGGAACAAACTCCCCGCTCCTGTACGAGTATGTCCATCTCTTAGCCAGTTTTAACGATTACTTAGTGAATTCCTCCTATCTAGCGGTCCTAATCAATTTGTTGACGGCCAAACCACAAACGGTAATACCATATGCAGTGATGCTACTGGTGCCTACAGTCAAGGGAGACTGACGGCAATGACAAAAGTATACAGTGTCGATAACTAAGCCCGTTAGTTAGGTTAAAATCTGATTTCTTTTTTAAAAAAATGACCAAGAGTTAACAGGAAGCGGAGTGAGATACGATTTGCAACAGTGAACTCAGTAGCTACCCTAGCAAATAAATAAATATCTTTATCCTCAAGTTTTGAAGTTAACAGGAGAGAGGCCAGTTTACAGGCCTCATCGAATTGATAATTGCAGAGAAACATAAAAGGTTTAGGAGTGTTGAACAATACAGAGGGAGGACATTAAACTCTATCATGATACCAAGTGTCTAAATATCATGAAAGTAGCAGGAAAATATCACTTTACAGTACATATACATCGTTATGAGTTAAGGTCGTTTCTGTTCACAATTCTTTCTTCACATCAAACGGTGCAATATTTGGTGTTTGCGTTGTGGGTAGTCGACATGACTGACCCATCTACAAGACCAAGTGTTTTGTCAGATAAACGTCTATTTTAACAGCAATTCTTATGTTCGTAGATTTATTGACCAATAATAACTTACTTCAAAGATTTCAGGAATAAGTATCTATACAATCATTTAATCCAGGTGAATGTCTAAATTCGGGAGTTTCTCACTCTTCAAGCGTTACCTTTTCCAGCAATTCAGATTGACGGCATTGAAAACATTTGTTGTGGTGCAAGTGATTAGAAAATGGAAGGATCGTCGTTCAACAGGGGTGAATATTACACATGTGTAAAACTTCATAGACTTCACATTAAAGTATGCAACATTGTCAAGGAGATACATTAGCTGTTAATTGACTTCTAATGTAACCTACATTTCTTCATAACCTAACTGATCTCACGGCTTAACACCTATTTCCCAAAATTCTTCCCTTAAAATAGTTTCTCTACTCCTGATTGATAAAAGGACTGTCTGTCGGTACATTTTCATAGCACGTAACGTGTTTTATTACTTTCCCTTTGTTATCAGTACTTACATGTAAGTACTCCGCACCACCATATTGTTTCGGTAGCCCCGATATGGCAATACTCAACAGGCAACACCATGATCATCAGCCCCCCCTCCGTGACCAGATAAAGGGCGGTTACTGTCTTAGAAAAAACCATGAATTTCACTTAAATGTTTACAACTTCATCAAACGCTTGTACATAAGTATATAACAAGTGAATACCTGGTCCAAAATCCTCTAACCTCTCTACTTCATAGTGATATCTTCGGCTTCAGACTGATTTTCATCACTATCGTGCGCACCTTCATCTTCTTCCAACAAAGCTTACCTCTAAACAGTTGGTTCTGGATACTTCTTCAAGTAAGTTTTACAGTCAGTACAAAGAACTCACCCAGATGTATCATGGTTGGTCTACTCCCGCGTATTTTTGTGCTCCTGTTTCGAATTTCGCCTGCTGCTTGCTTTTGTTATTCACTTTTTAGGATTACCTAACCAGTCATGCATTCAAATGGAATCCTGGAGATAGCATTTGTCAGTGTGCACCTTGCCATCCAAACCTTGTGACAAACTCGCACATGACTGTGATGCGGCCTCACCTTCAAGAATATCAGAAGATTCAGGCAATAACCAAATAATTCCTAATTTCGAACTGAGCCTGCTTCAACGCGCCTCTTATATGCCATGAATAACGGTATCTAATGCATGGCTTAACACTGTATATAATAGTCATTTCTCATTACCAAAATGATCAAACCCCTAAACTGGTTTGTATTCAGGTAACTTATGTTGTATGAAATATATATATTATTATTATTACTTTCGATGGTCTGGTACGTTATTACTGAGGTCTTATCCCCAACCGTACCTCCGTCATGAGACCACTCACAGATCTACTTCGAGGGACTACGAAGTGCGTGACCCTGGACAACGTGGCTAGACTTGCTCTCCCTAAAGTCAAGGAGCCCATTTCAAACGCCACGATGCTTACGCATCACGACCCTACTGCTCCTTTGATTATTGCCGTCGATGCATCTGACTCAGCAACCGGAGCAGTTTTACAGCAGTTGACTGACAACCGGTGGCAACCTTTAGCCTTTTTCTGGAAACGGCTGTAAGAGGTTGAAACAAGACACAGTACACTTGATAGAGAACTCTCAGCTATGTGCCGTTCTGTACGCTATTTTCGACATTCGACGGAAGGTCGTGACTTCACTATTTTCACAAACCACATACCGCTAACCTTCTCTCTTTGTTCGGCATCTGACAAATACTCCCCTCGTGAGTCGTGACAACTGGATTACACTTCCCAATTCGCTTCAGATGTCCACGTTTCCGATGCGCCATCTCGAATAGCTTCGATAAACCATATCGAAGGCGCTGATCTCGTTGAACCAGCTGGGTGTCGAAAAGGAGACTTTGAGCTGCATCATGAGTTGTCGTTCGCAACTCTCAAGCTACAACTGTGTTCAGTAGGATCAGGCAAGGATATAAGTTTATGCGATGTCTCCGCTAGTCAACGCCGTCCAGTAGTTCCAAAGAATTGCCAGTGCAACGTCTTCAATACGTCGCACAAACTGTCCCACCATAAGGTTAATTGCACAACGTTTCTGCTGGCTGAGAATGAACAAAGACATTAAGGAGTGGGCTCAGTCATGCCTAGCTTGTCAGAAGTATTTTAGGATCTCTGCCAGAGTCTAATGGATATGCTTACGTTTTCACTTGCGCGGATCGTTCTACGCGATGCCTGGAAGCAGTACCTATTAAGAATATTACTCCCGAAGCTATCATCCGTGTTTTCGTAGAAAGACTGATCGCCAACTTTGGGTGCCCATCTTACTTAACAACCGACCGTGGGCGCCGATTCCAGTGTGGATTATTTCACGCTTTGACTGCACTTTTGGGTTGCATTCGGTTCCGAACGATAGCCTACCAGCCACAAGCAAATGGCATGGTAGAACGTTTCTATTGACAGCTGAAAGTTTCCCTCTCAGCTGTAAACATACCTCAGTGGACCGAGGCTCTGCCACCAGTCCTACAGGATGTTCATGACGCTTTGAAAACTGATGCTGGATGCAATCCTGCAGAACTCATCCATAGGACTACTCTTCACCCACCAGATAAGTTTCTTTCCCCTTCAACTTCCAAACATGTTTTCGATAGACCTTTTCCTGTTAGACCTCAAACGACTGATGTCTTCATTCACCTTGTTTTGCAAAAGACATCGCACATGTTCATTCGCCACGATGTCGTTCGTCGACCACTTGAACCGCCTTAAGATGGACCATTCAAAGTGATCAAGCAGCCCGAGAACTTTTACATAATCGAGAGAAACCGATGTTAAGATACTGCTAGCACCGACCGTTTGAAACCAGATGATTTCGAGGGCAACCCCGCCATAAGTGACGTTTCAGCTCACTATAGCCAACCGGCGGATGGCCCAATTATCGAAATTCTCGACGATTTACCTTATTTTACACGAATGCGAAAACCGCAAGCACAACAAAAAACACGACCAGATCGAACCGTCAGGTTCCCGGAGTAATTAAAGTCATATTCAACCAAGTAGTGTGAAATAAAATGTGCCAACCATCTTTTCAATGCGAAATTTTTTCAAGGCATCATTTTTTATTCACTGAGAATGTGAAAATCCCCATACATTTTACCCTTTTATATAGATTTTTTACTTCCACGTAATGAAACTTCTTCAAAAAAGTAAAAATAGGCACAAAACCCATTTTCGGTATATTTCTATATAAATGTTCCCCATTTTTAAACGAAGTCTTCTTGCTATTAAAGACTCATATTTATATTCCAGGTGCAACGATCACTGAAAGAAACGTCAAAAGACACTGAGGTTCGCGATCAGCGTACAATCCGATTTATTGTATTTTATTTTTTCACTCACCACGACACTCGAGAATACGTTGAGACAACCAGGGGCCACTTTCCGCAGTGAGCCCATTGAAATAGTTTTACAAACAGTTTACCATTCTCGTTCATTTCACTAAGTGTTTCTCGACCCGTGATAAGTTCTCTTCCTGTGTTGT
Source organism: Heterobilharzia americana (assembly GCA_944470555.2). Lineage (NCBI taxonomy): Eukaryota > Metazoa > Platyhelminthes > Trematoda > Strigeidida > Schistosomatidae > Heterobilharzia > Heterobilharzia americana. The sequence goes on along the minus strand of OX104127.1, from coordinate 161,475,162 downwards.
CCGCTCACAGTTTGGCATTCATGTCGCCCCACCCATTAGAATTTTGATGTCGCCACCTGTGGTGGGGTCTTATCCAGTGCTGACTGCAGTTGTCTATAGGCTTCCCCCGCTTGATCCGCATTTTTGTGGGTGCGTAGCACTGTATTATTGTGACTCTCCTTTCTTCTGAGTTGAACCTTGCAGTTATGATCCTGGAGGAGATTGGTCCCCACTGCATGAGAGCCTTCGATAGGACATCATAATGGGCACTGCCTCCGTGTGCTCGTGGTTGTCGTCTGGGTGACAATGTCTGCGTAGATTATTGACTGTCCAGATGACAGTTCTGAGGATCCGGTGATATTCTATCTGCTATGGCAGATTCCTAGCACTTCATTGCTATACTTCCACATTTCCTTTGCAGTCTGAGCAGCTTCGCTAGTTCAAACACCATGCAGACATTCCATGTCCTCATGCTTACTTTTTCTTTCACCAAGAGAAGAGCAGACATATCGGCGACTGGCGTCCCTAAGGTTTTCGCCAACTGGCGTCATTTCGCCTCCTCAATTCCAGCGAGGAATAATTTTATTTTTGTCTTCAACATTTCCACTGTGCTTTGAAGTTTCTTTCGCGGTCGGACTGGTGTATGGTGTAGGTTTGCTAGCACCACGCCCAACCTCCCCTCTTCATCCGGGCACAGGAATGACTAAAAACTGGTGAACTAGTTATCCTGGCAAGGAGCGGAACCGATACCAATTAGGAGCATTCCATTATCCCGAAGTATCCAGTCAGGGTCCCTCAATTACGCCCGTAAGCCCTCGTTTTTGGACAAGTTACGTTACGTTAGATCATGTGGCCCTTTAATTTACACAAAAAAAACGGCGTTCCACATCTTCTTTTCATCCTTCTAATCAATAAGGACGATATCCAGGGATAGCTTTGGCCATCCTTAACAAAATGCTCTTCTTATAATGTTCAAGACCGTATGATCAAAATTTGACATAAGTTGTAATAACGACGGCTCGTTTGAAGCGTTTGAAGCGATGGGTATGGGGTTCGAGTCTCAGTGGCAACAACACAACTCACTGAGACGCAGCCGACGAGTCTCAGATAGGACGAAACGCGCGTCCTGGACTCTTCCGTTAGCCACAACCAAACAAACAACGGCGCGCATTGCAAATCGTAAGGCGTTGCAAAAGTTACTTTCTGGACTGAAGCAGATTCCAACACCGTTAAAAACGGATCATTTTCGCAGCAACTGCCTGCAACTAAAATTTTAGGCCCTAACCAGCCTACCTATGAAGCGTTCATGTGCCTAGCCTTCAGGTACTTATGGCTTGTGTCCCACTTACATGCATGAGTTGGCACGAAACCGTTTCAAAGGTAATGTGAACTAAGATAAAATACCGGGGTAGTTAAGTCCCCTTGGTTTGGCTTCAACTCGGAAATGGTCACTTATAAATAAGTCCTTTGTCCTTATACTAAGAAGTTAGTATGAAAATTTAACCTGACGAGCACCACATTCATGTGCTTCTGGAGCGGCTAACTGTATGTGGGGGTCATCAAGAACATAGATCAGTATGTCACCATATCCCAACCCACAGCCCTGCCTCTCACAGCATAGTAGCGCTAGATCCCATATAAGTGAGGCACTAGTGACGACCGCCATCTCAGGACCGAGTTCACGGACCAAGAAATCCAGCTCTATCATTTCATTCCTAACCCTGCAGCTTTAAGAGTCCTACAACCTACAACCATACAGTGAAAAAACGGCTGTTTCCAGAACCTCATGATCAACAGTGCAGAGATTCTTTTAGCTAACCTGTCTTTGGGTTTGGCGATAGATCCCTTTCTTCTTTATCGATTCATATGACTTCAGTCTGCTAGGATGCGGATATTCTGAACAAGTAGATCGTATCCATTGTTCAGAAGTAGATCCGTTTACTTTTTCTACTTCATATACAGGCACAACTAGAACTTTCCTCTAATCACGTTCTTCATCAGTTCCCCTCCTAACCAAACTGCTTTGAAGAAATGTAATTCTGGAGACGTTTCAGGTAAGATGTGTACGATAGCCGACTGGACTAACTTCAGATAATGCGAACAACGAACTAAAGAAAGGGTCTTTTACTGCTGACAGCCAGCCATTCAAAGAATATCACACTCAATGTCAATCGGACCTTCTTGTATCTCAATTTAACAATTTGCGAACCCTTTTCAATGGGATTCACAACCTTACTAGTCTCAGCGCGCATTTTGAAAGCAGTTCGTGGGTTCGTCGCTTACTTCAAGTACAGTTTTTCCGGATCACGTCTACCTGAAGACTTCAAATCAAACGACGGTCATTCGAATATTTTTTGGTGTAAATATCATCTATACCTATTTTCGTTAGTGTTTTATATATTTCATTACTGTCTTCCAAGACATGATAGAATATCTGACCGGTACAAACGGCCAGGTCTGAGACCTACCTGCGTTCCCCTGGCTCACTGTTTCCCAGCTCCCTTGGATATCTCATAACTGTAGAACCTATAGCCAGGGGAAGAGTTTTCGTCAGGCTACTTCCTCTCGCTCAGTCAAACACGAATGCTTAAATAATGCGTGGGAATGCTGAAATAAGATGGGTCAATGCATTGGGTGGGAATGCTGAAATGCGACAAGTATGCCGGTTTTTAAGGACTACCCGCATAACTTACGCACTTAAAGAATGACTGCAGAGTACGTGCGTAAATCCCTCTGTATTTACCCACAATTCTTACCTTATTTCGGCGCTGACCGCTTCATTAACGCAAAGTTATGGCCTAATTGAAGCATTATTTCAGCACTCGACGCTTTACTGACGCGAAATTTCAGCATTCCATGATTAATTTACGCAACATATTACATTACTTCAAAACGTTTCTCAGAGTAGTCCACGTAGTTTTATGAAATTTATATTTATTGAAATTATTTACATAAAATTTATTTCAGTTGTGGCCTCTCACTCGTTTTTTTTAAGTCATTGGCTATCTAAAAAAACGGGTAGTTTAGTACAATGCGACATTGATCACGTTTTCAGATCTAATTGCAGAATAAACAGTAAGCCTACCGGTTCCGTATGTTCTTCGGTATTGATAAAAGTTGTCGGCTGTGAACATCAAAGAGTAGAAATTCAGTTTTTTGGCGGCGATGAGATGATTGAAGGTTAACTGGATGTACAATAGAACTTACGAATGCTTTCGGCTTAAAACGCCTAACCACCTTGTCCGTATATTGTGGAAGTAGGACTCAGTAGTAGCATCCATGATGCCTTCAATTTCGCGTTGACATATGAGTGGACTAGCGAACTTGGATGTGATAACAGCTAAGGATAGGATAGTGATTAACGTGAATCTCACATCATGATTTTATAGAAATTGAAGTTAATGATCCCAGCCTTTCTTGAAGTTCCAAGCATGGTAAACTGCATGCCGAGATCCGGTTTCAAGACACTGCTCATCATCACTTTCAAAGATGACTTCGGCTCATCTTGCACTTTGGCAATCATCTTCGCGGTTTGCAAGTTTAGACTTCATCAATTTTAACTCACAAACATCCCTCGGAAGTTTTCATCCTTCAAAGACGCTTCCAAAAATTCTAGCTAGTCCTCGGTTACCAGTGGAAAGTGAACATGGAAGTCATCGATTGAAATTGCACTGGAGGATGCCGTTCTGTTAAGCGTCTTCGCAGAGAAAAGTGAAAGCTTCGTTACTACTTTCAAAGTTTCAGTTATTCCCTCTGAATACTATAATGCGTTTGTTAATTAAAGCTTACGCATCATTTTTTGTTCCAATTTGATCATCTCTTTGATAGACGATTCAAGTCTCGGAGACCTAGGAGTGTTCGACGTAAACTGTTAGGTAAACTTACGGCTGGGATCATTAACTTCAATTTCTATAAAATCATGATGTGAGATTCACGTTAATCACTATCCTATCCTTAGCTGTTATCACATCCAAGTTCGCTAGTCCACTCATATGTCAACGCGAAATTGAAGGCATCATGGATGCTACTACTGAGTCCTACTTCCACAATATACGGGATAACACAGGCAATCTGAGTCAATTATGATTGCCAAAAACCGCATCGACGTACTTGCTTCTCTCGCATAGTCCCCTTCGCCTAACCTGGACATTGCTCATAGGGTGATTTCACGATACACAAGCAATGCTTCGAAGGTATTTGTGTTCAGAAACCTATAGTCTCTCTATACCTTCTGCTTTCAACGATCATGTCTCTTAGACGTGTAACACTACCGAACTGACGAGTGTAGTGTGCCCTCGTTCTTTGATGGGTAGTTGGATATCTCACAGGTTAGCGCCAGATAACAAGTGGGAGAATGCCAGCTTACATATGTTGAATGGTAAGACTTCAATGTACAAGTGTTCCACCTAGTATACCGTTGGGTTATTGTGACATAAAAGCTTGATCACCTGGTAACGTAGTGGCTTTCGACTTGGGTTCTCAGAAAGATAGGATTAAGTAGCTGCTCATGACAAGAAATCACTGGTTTGTGTTCTCTTCATTGACGTCAGTAACGTTTTCGATAATGTTCCGCACGTTAGACTTATGAAGTGACCCTCAAGTTTCGAGTTTGACATTGATGCAACTCTAGATATGAGGATGTGTATCCGGTAAGAGACGAAGAGTAAAAGTCGATAGAAATTTGAGTTGCATCCTGTAAGAAGTGGCTTTTCCCATAGAACAGTGTTCGGTCGTTATGCTTTGTTCTTTTGTGCTAACAAACTTTTAGATGATTAAGTCCCCTGTGCTTTTATTCTGGGGTAATGTCGAAATACAGAAAGTTATCCTTAACGAGGCTGACATATGGACTACAAGGAAACTAGTCAAATATTCGTAGCGTTGGTGTATAGGGATTAGTTCTATCGAATATGCACATTTGTCACAGCAGCTGTCACTAATATTTATAGATGGAACACCAGTACTTGATGTCTTAGGAAATTATAGAGATGGGTTTGTTAGTAAGCCATAACTTGAAGACTTTTTTACGCTGCATTGAAGTTTTCAGTTACCATGGTCTTTTTGCAGAGCGCTCAAATGCTTTGGTGAATGCATGTTTCGGATATTGTACTCCACTTTTATGAGAACCCACTTCGAATATTGCATTCAAGCAGGTAGTCCTTGCTTCATAAAACATGAAATTATGGTCCAGTGGTTAGAAGAGTTGACTTTCAATCAAGCGGGTCATGGGTTCCAGCCTTGCTCAACCTACCCAGGTTTGAGCAGCCAGGTAGTATCATCAACCTTTACACAATAGATGTGATTCATTGCCTACTTCAAGAAAATGCGCAAAGTTTCCGAGCGCATCTCTCTCATAAAAGGTGCTAAGGTACTGAGGCAGGTCCTAAAAACTTGGTACTAGGTTGGTGGTTAGTCTTTCTAGACTACTCCACAAAGACAGTTTAGTGAATGAATCTTTCTTCGTTGTCTGATTATTAGGAGAAGAGCGAACCTAGTATTAGCATTCCGTATGCTTAACAATAAACCTGATTGATGTGCTTTGTTTCTCCCCTCCATTGAGATTTGGTCATCTTCAAGGCCACCACAAGTAGTTCCTAAAACCACGTCTGAATCCACTTGATGTGAACCTATGCTTCTCACAGCTAGTGGAAAACGACCAGAACTCATCGAAACAAGTGGTATCAGCTGCTTCGATGAATGCATTTAAGAAGAAACAAAAGGTTCACAGAAAAACCTACTTCAAGGATCAATAAGAGTCAGATTGACGTACTGTTCTTATTACTGAAGATAGCCTGGACACGCTAAACTTGCCTTATCTAAGGTGAACGAAGCTATCGCATACAGTTTTTTGTGTTAAGAATAGTAAGTCGAGTTGTGTGTAATAATCCTGGAGGTATACATTTCTGTGAAGACCCAGTTTTACTTTAAAAGTGTTCACATATGGAGCTGCTGCCACAATCTCTGTTAACACATTTCAGTCATTAACCACCCCTACGAGAGGGTCTGCGTTTCGCTTAACCGTGACTTTTGAACGTTTTTTAGTAAATTCTTAGATAATCAACACTAGGTGTAAGAGGATTGGAGGCATTAACACATAGGCCGTTATTCAAAGTAGAATAAGACCACTCTTTTTCCAACTCTATGATGATGGGAATAGACTAAGACTTTCCAACCACTTCTTACATAGGTGGTGCGAAAGTCCTGTCATAAACGTAGTATCCATTTTTCGTATCCGTCAGAGTGTCTGTGTCTCTCAAAGCAAAAACTAGCTGTCTGTATGTTATGACCCGAATGCTCCTTTGTGTATTGCTATAGATACATCTGATTCGGGTACTGGAGCTGTTTCGCAACAACTGATCAAAAATCAGTTACTACCACCAGCCTTTTTAGTAGAATTTTGGTGTCTTCAGGCGAGTATCAAATGAGCTTTAAGTGACTACTTACGTTGAAAATGACTGATTGGTCGTTCCAGAAAGTTTTGAATTATTAAAAGGATGTTGGTTAAAGATAGGCTTATACAAAATTTCGATTTATCCGAAAGGAATTATTTCTCATATGATCTTACACTGTTTGATAGTTATGCCTGCATTCCCTAAAATTATGGACAAGAAGTTCGCACTGGAGTATTTATTAGTGGTAGACTGCATACTTTGAAACTTCATCACAACATTTTTAATGGGCTAAGGCCTAACACTTAATTTCAAGTTAGTTCACAGTACCCAGTAAAGTCATAAAGCCGCTTCATAACTTATTTTTTTAAAAGTTTTTTACTTTGAAGTTTTTTTACCTAGCATCCAACTTCATGAATCTGATGTATATTTTCAATTCACAAACTCTAATTTTTGCATCATTCTACAGGGCTTAATGGACATAAATCAGAAGCGGTAAGGGATCGCTTGAAAGCTTACTTACGTCCATATCTCAGTGTAAGTGGTTTATGGAGTTATTACACGTACTTTTATTCTAAGCAATAAGCAGTTGAAAACCTAGATATTTTCCTGAACACCGTCATAAAAATGTACTTATTGTAATTTCCTTTTATTACTGTATTAAACATGAGAGAAATAACCGTTCTCCTAATGGTGCGCCTAAGTTCATTTGGTATTCGCCTACGGACAGCAAGAATATCTAAGTTCTACCACTTATTTCTCAAATTCTTTGCGAAAAGCGGAAACAAAGTACAGAATATTTGATAGGGAACTCCTAGCTTTGCACTGTTGAGAAAGCTATTTTCGACATTTCATTAAAAGTCGTAATTGCGTAATTTTCACAGATAAATTAACCATTAATCTTCTCTCTTGACTCAGCATCTGTTGAATAATTTCTACCTGAGTCCTAACAACTAGACTACGTTCCCCAGTTCACATATTTAGGGCGAATATCTCTGTAGGTGATGCGTCGTCTCCGATATCTTCGACAAACCATTTCAGGGTATTGATCTTGTTGGACTGGCTCGCTTTTAAAAGATCCTGATTTGAACCACTACTTGTCTTTCACAACTCTCAAACTGCAGCTAAGTTCGGTAGGGGTGAAATTTTTTGTCATGTATCTGCTATTCAGCCATACCCGATACTACCCAAAAGACGACGTCTTCAAAAACTCGCACAAACTATCTCATCTCACAAGCCATCACCGAGCTTATCACACAACGTTTCCGCTGGCCTGACGTTACGTAGTGAGCTTGACCATATGTAGATTGTCAGAATTGTAAAAACACCCAGCATTAAATAAAGCCTTTCAGGATCTTTTCTAATGCCAAATGCTTGTTCCAGCCATTTCTATATAGATTTTGTAAGACCCCTACAAAAACTCTATGGATACATCCATTTTTCATTTGCTTGAACCATTTAAGGAAAAGACCGGGTGCAGTATCTATTAGAGATAAAACTTTCAAAACCAAAGCTCATGCCTCAGCTGAAAGTGGACAGAAAATTTTGAATAATCATCTTTCATAACAACCGACCGTAAGCACCATTTATAGTGTGATTTATTTCATGCTTTAACTGCGCTCGATTCAAAACGACAGTGTCTCATCCACTAGGAAATGGTATGATAGAGTGTTTCGATCAAGAGCTGCATTTTCAGTTGCTAACATCCATGAACCAAGGTGGTGCCAATAGTCCTAATGAATATCCATAGAGCATTTAAATTTGGTGATGGATGCACTCCACAGAACTCCTTCACGGAGCTGCTCTCCAACTACGAAATGAATTCATTTCACCTTTAACTTTTACGTCGGTTTTCGATAGGAAGTCTTACATCACCAGATATACGAATGCTATGCTTCCAGTCAGGTCTGCTTCTTTTCGACCTCAGGCAACAGCTATTTTCGTTCTTTCAATGTTATGATAAAAATGCGTTCGTCAGCCGTTTAAACTACCTTATGACAGACTATTCAAAACCGTCAAGGGCTACGAAAGATTTAATGTCATCGATCAGATGTGAAGATACTGTAACTATCGACGGTTTCGATAAAGCTTACTTCGAAGGTAGCCCTATCGTCAGCTGTATCGTTTCTTCCCAAAACAGCCAAACGGTAGCAGACCCTTAAGTACTTTAACATCTTGATGACCCAGCTAACGACATAACACTGGCCAGCTTGGAGAAAAACATATTCAGGTTGATCTGTCAGGTTCCCAGAATATTTGAAATAATTAGCTGATAAGTGTGTTTAAGCATATGTCAGCTTGGTTTCTTTTGCTAGTAGCACTGTTTCAGCAGGGATTCGTATCTTTCTTCACTCTTTTTGTATCATCGTGTAGCTTACTCATTTTTTTGTAAGATTTTTCTATTCCAGGGGGAACAGGAGCTGATCTGAAGGTTAACGGAACGCGATGACCAAGGTTGACCTTCCATACCATTAGTTGTTTGCGGTGACATACTAGAATATATTTACACAACCAGTTACCATTGCACGCAGCGAGCCTAATACGTCCGTTTAACTAGTGGCCATTAATTTTTAGCTTCCAGTTAATATCATCTTAAGGTTTTCACAAACCCAAGAGGAATGAGTAAGTTGTAGCAGCAAATGATTCCTTTAGCTTAAGGTCCGACACTATTCAGTATTGGTGCTGACCTTTACACTTATAACATACTTGTTAAACTGAAGGTAGACAGTCAAACAATCACATCATTTGGCACGCTGCCTTATTACTTCATGCTGCTTGTTCATGACCCGGTAGTTAGCTGGTACACGCATCTCAGTGTATTGGTATCATTCACCGAACATAAGACTGACACCCCTAGCTACCCGTGTTTTTTTCATAGTCTTGCGCTCGGGGATATTCATCAAGTATGGCGAATTTGTGATTGGGCCCTGTGTCTGTCGAGGTCGCCTGTGGACAATCCCTGAACACCTATACCATAGTTTAGGTTGATAATGAAATTTACTATAAACGACCGTAAATAATCGCTGTGGACAAAGAATAATAGAAAGTCTGCAGATGACACTGTCATAGACTTCAGCAAAGCGTTTGACAAGGCAACTTATACCAGGTGCCTGAAACTCGAAAGTTCCTAAACCAGCTTCAATCTGCTTGTATGGATTGAAGCGTTTCCTGTTCATAGGAGATAGGGTAAAGATCAGTCCAAAACTCTCTTACTGGAAGTAAGTATATAGTGAAGTGCTGCAATGCAGTGCTGGGTTCTCTACTATTTTATACACAAACTGTCGGGTGTCACGAAACAAATGACTATCTACGCTGATAATGAATACTTCTGGCGAGAATGGAAAAACAACTCTACGTTCTAGCACAAGGTAGGTAAAGTGAGACCCAGTGACACTACCTTGTCGCTCAGATCTAGATAGCGACAATACGAAGATGACTATGTACATGCACTTTATACAAATCCATGCAATTTGCTATTCTGTTCAGAGAAATGGCTGATTCCTATCAAAGGAGGTCGGTGTATTCAGAAATGTAAGACATACAATGGCAACACCGACAATACTGGTGGGGTTCCTTTACCCTCAGTACGGACCTAAAATGATCTAGGAATTACAGAAGAGGCGCTTAAGGTTACAGAACTTTTTCAAAACTAACTTATTTTTTCCTTTGCATTAAGTCAACGCATTCAAGAGCATAGCAGGAGAGCTGGAACACCAAGGACGGAAGTTGTCACCGTGAGATACTGGCTTTCGCATCGAGTAATCAACTTTCGATGCCGACTCTCAGAAGAAGTGGTCAACGCGTGATCGACTGATTCATTCAAAAGAGTACTGGACCCCCAACACAAACAGTCAAAATAAGTTCATAGTCTTCTGCACTCAAGCCCAAAATGTGAAGCCGTAATCCCAGAAAACACAATTACAGAACCTGTGAAATTTGCGAAACTTGCAGCGAAACAAAAAGGTATTGAAGACCTGTAGAAAGGCATTTGAATTATGATAGATACGGCAATTTACCACTTCATCCACTGCCTACCTTTTTTTACTTGTTTCTTTCAAGTTAGTTTTTTTAATACAGATAATTCTGCAGTTTCGCTGTTCTTGTTCAATTTACATTGATCCATCAGTTTTGAGGAATAATGCAGTTAAGTATTACTCAGTTAATGATATGTACCTACAAATTGCTAAACTAAATAAAATCGGTTTATCTATGCTGCTTAAGTGATTATTTCATCTACCATCCAACATAACGAATTCTGATTTCCTTAAAAAAATTTCTAAGGAAGTAATGAGAATTAAATCCGTATTTTACATTTTAACACACTAACTTCATGTGCATTTATTAGTGACTTGTATTACAGTTCACTTATGATTTTGTGAGTTTATCGTGAATTACTGTATACTTCAGAAATATGTCGCATTAGTCAGTGGGATGATTGAAAGCTCTCTACTCGAACACTTGTGGGCATGTTAGAGCCTATGGCGAATTGTCCGGGAGCTATACTCATCGAGTGGTGTCCGTCAAGGATGTCCATTATCTCCATTCTTATTTAATTTTATCATAGATACTCTTATGGAGGTTTCCCTCCACCTAATTACACAGACGTTGACCTAATAGGTGTATTTTCTTGGGATGCGTTTCTCACCACGTAAATGCAAATTCCTGCTCCAGAATTCGTCTTCAGCGGTGCCACGGCTAACAGTAGAGAGAAGGGGTTGAGTGTGTCGACCACTTCACTTACTTGGGAAGTAGGATCAACTCTGTTGGGTCAGTTGCCCATGAAATCCCTGTGCGGATACAGAGGTTCGGTTGGCTCTCGCCAATTTACGCCACCTAGGGCGCCGCCGTGATATCTGTTTGTCTATTAACGGTCCCGTTTACTGCACAGCAGTCCATTCTGTTCTACTGTGCGACTGTGAAACATGGCCATTGAAAGTGGAAGATATAAGAAGGCTTCAAGTGTTTGACCACCGTTGCATTCGTAGTACGGGCCGTATTCTGTGGTGTCACCACGTGAGTAATGCAGAAGTCAGGTGTAGGTGTAATTTTAGGAAGAGGTAAGTCGGTTGACGAGGTTATGAACCTTCATCGACTGAGATGGTTGGGACACGTACTACGTATGCCCAGTCACCGATTGCCTCGTCACACAATGTTAGCTGAAGTAGGTCCAAGCTGGAAAAAGGCCCGAGGTGGCCAGACTAAAACATGGCACCAATGTATGAAGTCTCTGACTATTGGTTTAAGCCATGTAGGGCGATGCAGACTAGGTGGTTGGGGTCCACGGGACAAGAGGAACCAGTGATTGGAGACCCTAGGTGATATGGCTCAGAACCGAAGTCAGTGGCTCAGATGTATACACACATTATCCTCATCTTAACAACGCTATACCGAATCTCACTATTTTGTCACTCTACTTTCCCTTCTTCTCGTACTTTATATTTCTTTTGACTGCATTCACTTATCTTCATCCTTCACCTCACTACCTTTTTACTTGATGTAGTGATATGAGGTGTGGCAAGTTGGACCGTTACACAGTAATGCCTGGTCCTGTGTTGATATTGATTGAGTGGGATGATTGTTAGGCGCGTAAATGTGATACTTTCTCTAACATTCCCTCAGGAAGATCTTGGTTACTTACAACAAACGGGTACGAAGTCATTTGTTCGTGGTTAGATTTGTATTCGACTCAGCGTAGAAGTTATACATCAGTGAAATGTACATCGTGCATGTTAGATTATCACGCAAGAACTGTTACTCTGTGGAAACTAATGTGGGTTTTCTCATGTGCAAATAAATACTGGTCAAAAAATTACCAGGTAGCACTTAGGTATGTAATTCTTCTTAAGAATCCTGTGTATTTTCTTTGATTCACCAACTGATATTTATCAAGTGCGATGGATACGTTCGTCAACCATTTACCTAGATTAATAGGTTTAACAGTTCAGTGGCTACAGTTTCTCGTGATTCCAAATAAATTGGTATTCCACAACTTATCTCGATGTCATGCACTCAGTGGTTACTCTATGGAGCAGCAATACTTGGAGTAAATCCCACGAAGCGTTTTTAAACATATAGTGCATAGTATATATACTCTTTTTTGTCAGATGTGTAGATACTAGCACCAAAGGAGTAGTAAATAGATATCTTTTGTATCATAGTCAAAATTCCGTCAACCACTAAAGCTGAAGCAATACTTCATCATCAAGATCAAAATGGGACCAGGCATTACTGTGTAACGGTCCAAGTTGCTAAACCCTATATCACCACCTCAAGTAACAAGGCAATAAAATGGAGAGAGGAAGTAGAATAAGAGAAGGAAGAATGAAATGATGAGATTAAGCATAGCGGTTAATGTGTGTATGCCTCTGCGCCATTGACATCGGTTCTTAGCCATATAATCTAGTCTCCAACCACTCGTTTCTTTTTTCCCGCGGACCCCAATCAGCTAGTCTGCATCGCTCAAACGAACAGTCAAGAACTTCATGCATTGACGCCATGTTTCAGTTTGGCCGCCCCGAGCCTTTTTCCAGGCTGGACGTACTTCGGCCAACACTGTGCTACGAGGTGGGCGGTGGCTAGGCACATGTCACAGCCATCTCAGTCGATGAAGGTCCACAACAGCATCAACTACCTTACCTTTCCTGCCTGAAACTCTACGCCTGAGTTCTGCGTTATTCACTTGGTGACACCACTAAACATGGCCCATGATACGACGGCAGTGATGGTCAAACACCTGAAGCGTAATCATGTCTTCTACCTTTAATCATCGCGTTTCACAGCCATACAATAGAACAGATCGGACTGAAGTAGAGTACATCCGACCCTTAATGGACAGTTGGATATCACAGATAGCGTCGGTTGGCAAAAGCCAGCCGTGCAGAGATTTCATCGATTACTAAGCCACCAGGGCCGAAGTGGATTTATGGGCAGACTAGTCACCTGAGACCGACTCATACCAGAAACGTCAGTTGGACAATGGTACGATGAAAACAGTTGCCGTCATAGGCTAAATTGATGGGCATTTAAGGGCGAGGAGTGGTGAGACTCCCTGTTGTCTCCTTATAATCTCTGCTGATGCACCCAATAACTACAGTTCAAATGAGTTCTGCCGGAGATTGTCTAACCTACTGAAAACTATGAGTCCAAATGTGGTTTTAGCAGGTGGTTTCGATACACAAGTGGGTAGGTTGAGTAAAACAAAGAGGCACTTAGATGGAAATTTCGGAATCCCAGCCGGAGCAACAGATGATGGTGATTTCCTGCTACAAGTGTGTTCAGATAGCCACCTATGGGTGTTAGCACAAACTTCAGACATAAAGAGAGGCACTGTCTGACATGGCACCCATAGGCTTCAACTAAACAGTGAACAGAGACGATATTGCTATCATTTATCGCTGAAGAGGGTCGGTGGGAGATTCCTGCTCCTCCTGCAAAATGTGTTTAGACGGTGTTCACGCATGTCTGAGCTTAAATGGGCGTAGAAAAAGTACAAGGAAACCACTCCGAGTGCAGCTCAACTATGAGCGTATTACGGATACTCTCGGCGAGAAACTGACTATACAGCTATCGGAACAGGACAATATCACTCATTCGGGGAAAGTTTGGTGCCTTATCTAGTCTGCTGTAAAAACAGTGTTAAAGACCGTGACTGAATCTCAGGAAGATGCTAAGTAGCGTCAGTGGCATCTTCAGAACCAATCGATGCCCATGAATGCATTTCTAAAGGCTCTGGCCACATTGAGGAATGGAAGTAACTCAAGTGAAGACTGATGAAAAATATACACAATGACTACGAGCAGCGATAGGTAACAATCGACAGTCACCTAGATTCTTCACAGAAACTGAGGGAACAAGTTCGACGGTTAGTGAGACTGTTGCGAAAATGGATGGGGTTGCATTTCACTCTCAAGACGACGACTAGGACTGTGAGCAAACAGTTTGACAAACAGTTCAAGTGGCTCGCAGCAACTGTTCTGTTGCCAACTATCCAGTCGGATACTGACAGACACGGTATCCAGCCCCATATAAAAATGAAAAAAATGTGACCGATCTGAAACGAGAAAGGGCAATTACGCCAGATGGAGCAGTACAGGAGTTATTTGAGGACAATCGTCGTGGATTGCTGATCATCTTAACTGGAATGTTAGGTAGTGCATTTGAGTCAGATATAATCTCAACTGACAAGTGTTAATCACTGATTGTCTCAGAAGAAAGGCCAGAAATCCTCTCGTGGTAACCATAGATGAATTAGCCTGGCGAAAAGTGTCTCAGACTTCCGGTTCTTTTATTATGCATCTAAGGGGAGCTCAGGAACAGCCGAACCCAAGTAGGTTTCAGACCTGGTTACGTATGTATCAGTCAGATATTCCCTCCACCATGCCTCGGGACACAGTCACACGTAGCAATATCCAACACCTGCTGCATTGCTCCACATGAAGGCAGCATTCAACTGAGATCTTATGGCAGTGTATTGCACTGGTAGGAGTGCTGGACTGTTTTATACTGCAGTAGCCATGAGCGTATTAGAGCTCACGATACGGTGTCACTTTAGTCGTGTTTATCGAGTGGTGTCGGTCAAGGACCCCCCTTTGGTAGATTTAATGTTGAGTGAAGACGATGACAAGGTGCATCGTCCACTGGACACCTTGAGTGGGGACTGGAGGATATTTGGAATGTGTCTCTCACCACCCAAATGCAAATTATTGTCCCATGACTGGTCTTCGCTGGTGCCTTGTCAAACAATAGGGAGTCATATATTTGAGTGAGTTGACCGTTGCACTCAAAGTCGAATTAGCCCTCGTGGATAGAAAAAGCTCACTTGGCTTCCACTTACTTCTGCCATCCATGGAACCACTGCGACATGAACTGGGAGTATTTGAAGCAGACCAGCGTATCATCTTACATTTGGCAGGTGCGATCGAAATGCTTACCAAACATACTCGGATTTCTACTCAACGTGCCCAGAGGACCCTGCAATTTGTCAGGGTCTTCATACTCCAAGTCAACCAGATGACCTCCAGGGATTAAATCACTCCCTGTGAAGTGAGACATACCCCACAGTCACGTCTATTAGTAAACCTATAACGACGTTAAATAGGAATGGTGACAATGGGTATCCTTTGCGTACACCACTAGTAGCTTATCACTCACTAAAACATGACCAGTGTCCAGACAAGTACTCCATATAGGGCAGCAGTCCTGTTAGCATTGACGCCATCGGTAGCTGATTGCAATATGATCTATTTGAGTTCAGAGTTGAGTGACAGAGGGAGGACGCCAAGCAGCACAACGGCGATGGCTGTCCCAGGAGTTGACGGTGGCTAGAAATAGGCAGTGATCCGCACAATGCAGAAGACAATCCTTATTATCCGATCTGGGGCTGAATAGTCCCTCACTGGCCACCTGAAAGACTCTCCACTGAGTCTAGACGCATGACCTGCTCATTTAAGTCCTGTCGAGGGCACCTGGTTGCAGTCACTTAGTTGATGACAGAATTGATCCTTGGTTGCATTTAGGCTGCAATCCATAGAAGCATAGGCAGAAATGACAAAGAGACATCGTTTCTCTTGCCGGTTACTTCTTGGTTAAGATGAACCCTCTAGCCTAATAGCACACAGACAACTGTCGATGGGGATCCAGTCGAGTAGTGCAGCTTCGACTCGAACGCCTAGTGCGACACCGGTGCCGCAGAGCCCACGGATAAGCGCACATGAAACACATTTCTAGCTGACAGATAGGGAGCGCATTCGAAGCACTTCACTGGGATTTTGTACGCGGATCTTTGAGATCACACATACATTAATAAAGAGGCTTTCCAAAGTACTAGCCAAGTCATTCTGTTATCCGATCTCCATCAAGGTGAGAACGTTGAAGCTGGCGAGTTTAAACGGTATGTGTAGTTTTAGGATTGCTGTGTCAGATGCCGTGCTGGAGGACAGCTTTACGGCGGCAACAGTTTAGCGACTCAAAACGGTACGGACAGACCAGAAGCCTAAGCATTGGGGAACGGCTGAGTGAAGTGACGATAAACACAAAAGCGAAAATGGCAATAACAAAAAAAGTTCGCAGGTAAAAACAGAAAAGACTACAATAGAAACAAATTGAGTATTCGGTTAAAATGTGCAGAGACCTTGAGTATTCGAAGAAAAGTCGGTTAATAGCTCCGAAATCTTCATTTCTATAGCTCTTTGGGTCATTGTGGTATGCAAGCGCATCTACCACGCCAAAATAGCAGCTATCAATAGGGGAAGTGCGAATGTGACGTGTCTAAAACATGGACTGAAAAGTGACTAGCAAAACTGCTACTGCCTTTAACGGAATGAACTAGTCAGATATAGTGTTATTGACAACTTCCAGTTTGTCAACAGAATAAGTAACATAAATCTTATAAATATAGGTATGGCATCTCTTGATGTAACATCTTTATTTACCCATGTTTCTCCTGTTGAAACTGTGGATTATATCTGCCAACAACTGGTAGAAAGGAAAATAAATACATTGAGAGTTAAAGGGAGTTGCTGGTCAAGTGCTCAATGTTCAGTTCTTGTTCAACAGCAAAATCTATAAACACAGATGGTGTGGCGATGGAAGCCAAACTAGGCCCTATATTTGCTGATATACTTTTAGCTAAATTAGAAAACAAGGAACACTGGGAGCAAACCAACCAAGAGCCTATCGCCCAACAAATATGCAGAAGAAAGTGGAGACGGGTTGGGCATACACTGAGAAGACCGTTCGGGGACATCATGCGTCGGGCCCTCGAGTGCAACCCAAAGGGGAAACGTTCAGTTAAGCGTCCGAGGGTGACATGGAGGAGGTCATGTGAAGAAGAAATGAAGGCTTCTGGACAGTTATGAGGCCAGGTTGAAAAGATTGTAGGGAATAGAGTGAAATGGCGACGTGCTACTGAAGCTCTAGGTTCCACTAGGAACCTAAAGGACAAATAATAATGATAATAAACTAAAAACAGGCCACTGAAGAACGACATTACCAACATAGATTTGTACTGTCAGTTGATGGATGACACACTCCTAGTTTATAGCGAATACAAATATTGCTTCGATCCTCAACCACTTCAATAACGCCCATCCAGCAGTTCATTTTACAAACGAATGTGCATGTAATAATTTTCTTCATTTCTTTGATGTGTCGAGAAAGAAATACAAGTCCTTCAGGATATTTCAAGGGATAACGGATATCCTGAAAAGTTTGTAAAAGTAAACATCCCTCAAAATACCAGCGAACATGAATTGGCAAGAATCCAGAAAAAGCCTGTTTCTGCGCTTGCAAGTCAGAAGAGACACCCCGAGTAAAACTTCGTCATAAAGTTTATCCAGAGCAATAAATAGGACGTTTGTGCATATTCCATAGTAGACAATCGTTGTTCAACCCGAGACTCATGCATATATCAACTAAACTGTTCCTGTGGAACAAGTTACATAGGGCGCACTATTATACACGTTCGTTTTAGAATATGCGAACATCTACCGGCATGGCTTGCAAAGGGTGAGATCAAATCCATTAAAGTTCCATACTAGCACGGCTTTCGTTGTGACATACCGCGTTCTGAAGACTACCACTTGCTCTTTGTTAACGTATCCTTCATATAGCGGTAGCTGTAGCTTAACCTGAACTTAATATTCGGAAATAACACGTTCAAACCCTACTCCTCCCTTAGCCTTCCATTGACTAGACCATATCCCCTCAACCTTTTTGGTTCTCTCTTAATCATTTTTTCTGCTTTTGTTCTCACTTTTTTCCGTTCGGAAACAAAATTACCATTATTTTTAACGAGACTTTCCACCCATCTTATTACATCAAACTTTTAGAATCCCTGTTAGAAAAACTTTTTCACACGATTATCACTCTTACTGTCTTAGCGGTTTTACATTTTAACCCTCTTATGATGACACCTACGCAATTTTCGCCCCCATGGTAAAATCATGTCATTCTTCGTACTAATCGCTGGCCTGACACCATGCAACCTTGAACTTTTTTATTAATTTCTTTTCCCCTTGTTATATACAGTCACTTTGTCTGACCACCAATCAATTGACAAAGTTTAACTCAACTTACTAACTCATTTAACATATATACATAAGTTACACTACCATCTACAAACTTAAAGAATCTAATTACAATTATAATTCCATACCCATAAAAAATGCATCCCTCGCAAATTTTAGCTACTATATTAGTGAAATTGACTTTATAACTATAGAACCTGACAAGAAGTTATTAAAAAGAATATTCTTCGTTTATATTTGATTTTCAATATATGCAATGGGAATCTTTAATTGTCTGAAACCAACATATATATAATGCAACTGTACAACCGGCCTGAATGTGTCAGTTTTAACGTTCCTAGCTGAAGGCAGCTGAAACTTATCATCAATTTCTTCGGGGTTACAGACAGATACACTTTGCTAAGGAATGTCAATAAGTAGGAAAACTACGTCAAGGTCTTTGTGCCGGTTGCTTCTAACCATCGAACATCAACCAAAGTGCAACATGATAATCATCTACCTGGGTGACCACATTACAAAATTATCAATAGAATTTGGTCAGCACATAAGACTAAATAACATGAAATTAAGTCTCAGTGACCCACCAACTTAATGCTTGCAGTTATGTGTAGTAATTAATTAATGTGTAAAACATTTCCCACGAAATAAGACTTTCACTCAGCGGTACATCTAATAAAGAAACCAAAATGATGGAAGGCATCTAATTAAGTTGCCTCATTGACTAGGATACACCTAAACCTGTGGCTCATTGATTCTAGTATTACACTTTGAACCAGTGGGTCAGAAGTTCGGAACCTGCGTCTCCTATGAGCGGCCTGGTTTTTA
This sequence comes from Heterobilharzia americana, assembly GCA_944470555.2. Classification (NCBI taxonomy): domain Eukaryota; kingdom Metazoa; phylum Platyhelminthes; class Trematoda; order Strigeidida; family Schistosomatidae; genus Heterobilharzia; species Heterobilharzia americana. Next base: position 161,455,946 of record OX104127.1, on the reverse strand, counting down.
TCAGTCCTTATAAAAAACTAGACTACTGTGAAAATGTTAACATGGCTGAGTGTATCTCGGTTCGTTCCTTCATAACAAGCACCTGAATAAGTTGGGGAGTGGGAGTTGACGTAAAATTAAGCTATGGAAAAAATAACTGTAGCCAAAATAAAATATGGCTTTAGTCCATGAAGTCGTTTACTTTCATCAACAATATAACAAGATAAACGTCCGTGGGATGATAGGAGACGGAGTTTAGAATCTGTTGCGTCGATGTAACTGCAGGTTTTACCTGTACCTCTCATCACCCTATGGTGTTTTTACTACCCTAATACCCTTTCTTCCTATCTTATGTGAATTGTAGTAACTCGGAACATCATGAAACAAAGCCGTTTCATATTCTGTTGATGTGCTTTTATCTTGGATCAAAAACGGTTTACTAAGTTGTCAGGTTAAAAACCTATATCAATACTCATACGCAAATAGTAAGATAATTAACTTCATGAAAATACTTTCAAGTTCATTCACTGGATAATCAGTCACGCATTACAAGCCACGGTTAGGAGTCCGGCATGGTTGCTCTAAGACTCAGCACGTAGGGCAAGTTTTGAACCTCTAACCTGCTAGTAGGACGTCTCTTGTCTGGACTACAGACTCAACCACGTACTAATTGCTCTTACAACGAAACACAATGCAACGTTCATAATACGTATGCCTTATTTGTGACAAAGTAGCTCTGTAGTTATGTGGATTAACAAATTTTAAGACAAGGAATACTCTTTTCAATAACTTCTCGTCAGGTTCTACGGTTATAAAATCAACTTCGTCAACATATAAACTGCCAAATCTTGAGAACTATTCCTAAAATACTTTCTACAAGAAATACATCTCAACAGTATCACACAAGCAATACGAAGCTAACAATTGCTACCGTAGTGAAAAATACAAATAACAACCAAAATCGAACAGCTAGTATTCATGATAATTAGTTCCCCATGCCTTAATATAAAGTTGTGCACTCGTAACTGCCAAAAACACACTATCATACGACATATCGTAACTACGTAGGTTTATGTTGCCACGGTACACATTAGAAAATGTGAATTATCAACAGATATAAGTTAAAAATAATGTCGGTTACTTCACATTAAGAGGAATAAGGTCAACAAAGATATATCAAGATTACAAGTGAGTCCAACTGCACTTAGGTGACTAACTTGGACCATATGCCTGAGTTTCACATTATCAATTTCAATCACTTGTCGGTCTCAAACTTGATGCCTACTGTTCAATAATACCCCATGCCAACAAATACTTCTTGAATAAGGACTACCTTATTTGGCCCTATACATCAGCTTCGACGAAAAACGGGATGGAAGTAAATTGTGTATTGCACATCCCAAGTACGTGATGAATCAGGGTTTACAGTACTATCGATCAAAATATCTCCTAATACGAAGTGTAGTTAGCATCAGCAATGTTACTTAAATATGCAAAGCAACTTCCACATGACACCAACGTTTTCTAGGATAACCACTAGTAACAGTCTTATACAATGATTAGGTTGTCCAACAAATCTTGCCATGTCAAACAGTATATGAAGCCTGATTTCATGAGAAAATTAGATGAAGTCTTGTTTAGATTCCAGATGTAACCATCAAGTCTTGGTTGGCAAAACATTTGCAGTGCTTTATATGAAATAAAAATACCAGTTTGTCCCTGTTCCCAAAAATTTTATCAAAGAATTCTACCTACACATCGGTTCTTCATGAAGGTAATTTTCTAAATTACCAGGGCAGACCAAGTATGTCTCGAACATATTATTCGAGAACTAAGCTCCACTTTACTGACATTACTTTGTGATATCTGGTCCCAGAAATGTTTGCATTATTTTCCGACTAGTTGTTTAGCGACGTCTCATCCACTCAACTGTTATTTATGCAACCGGAGGTCAGTAATACTAATGGAGGTTTGGAGTAAATTGTATGAAACTGTGCTTACTTAATGAATTGAAGTATTATTCGTCATATTAAAATAAGATACATGAATATATTATGTTCAATCAAGATACTGAGCAAGCCAATTAAACGCTTCTCCATACCCTTGTCTTTTGAGGATGCTACACATGAAGAGTTCTATAGGTCTCCCAGTAGGAATCTGAGCCTTATTAATAGCACCTTTGCCTGTTGTGATTCCCTGTAGTCCCAAAAAGTAACGCAGCTCTTCTTCACTTGCAGCACCTGGCTTGTCTATTTTGTTCCCAAGTATTAATATAGGGGCATGAGCGATCTGTTCATCTTGTAGAAGATTGTCTAACTCCTTTTTGGACTCTAAAAATCTTCACAATCTTCGTGAAAATATGAATAGAAGCTAACCTGTTACGATCATACGCATCCACCATGAAGACAAGCCCATCAACTGCGGGGATATAGTTTTTCCAGACACGTCTTGCTTGCTCATGGCCACCGAGATCAAATGTTGTGAATGTCATCCCACCAATTGATAACTCCTCAGATGTCGGATGTAGTGTAGGAACATGCTGAGCCATACGGTCATCTTTTAGCCGATGCAGTAATGTTGTCTTTCCAGCATTATCTAATCCAAGAAAAACCAGCTTCCCATTTTTCTGTCGCAAGCCAAGATAACTCAACACCCAAGAAACGGAACCAGAAAGCCAGTCCCAAATAAAGCTCATGACCTACGCAATCTAATCAGAAGGTCGTAGACGGAGTACCGACATAGTTTCAAGTGCGGGTGGACACGGAACCGAACTTTATGCGAACAAACAATCTGTAGCATACATTAGTTGGTAAAGGAGTAGGTGAAGCTTCTGTCTATCTGACCTCCTTATCTAAAAGCAGTGTGCCCTGAATTCCCCTCGTTGTTCCAATATCTAATACTGATAGAGCGAGCGTAGAAAACTATTAGTTTTGATCGCTCGCGTCTAGTTCTTAGGGCTTGGTTCGAGTTGTTCGGCTCACTCCTGCAGTGGGAGAGGAAATCTCCTCTGCTTTCTTCCTTTCAGCTTTGGTAGGGTAGATGTTTCGTGGGTTTGTAAGTCGCAACTTGTAGAATGATCTGGGGGGCTGCGGGCTGCTGGGAAGGTTAAGAAACTGCCATGACACCTGTTTCTGTAGGTGTCTGAATTAGAATGGTGAGGTGGTGGTAAAGAAAAGGAAAAAAAATGAGAAACTAAAGTATGCCCCAAGGGTAAAGGTAGATGGGTTAGGTATATTTTCTAGAGAAGAATAAGTAGGCAATGTGGGCTTATTAAGGAGAGAGATAGTGAGTGGTAGGTAGAAGGGAGGTAAGCGTGTGCTAATGAGGTTAGTGACTCCTTGAGTACGTCTGTTGTAGACCATGCAGGATGACATAATTACCTAGCCGTTTCTCGGACGAGTCAACTTAAGGGGCTATAACGACGCATCGTGGTAGGGCATTTTGTAAAGCCATAGTGCAATGATGACCATTTCCTTATGTATAGGGGGGCTGGCGAGGGACTGACATATGACTCTGGGCAGGTATCTGGTACTGCGGAGAGTGAAATAGCACCATAAAGATTCCGGGAGCTGGACTGGGGTGGTGTCGCTAACCACTCGCCTTTAAACGAGAGCTTTCGTAGGGAGCCACTCACCCTACTGCTGTGAGCTCTTTGTCCCTGCGGAAGAGTTCCATGCCAGCGGCATGCATCCCTCCGTCGAAGACTTCTTGCGAGAGCCAGGATTCGGTGATAAATACGATGTCAGAGTGCTGACGTTGACTCAGCACCCTCATCTCTGTTACTCTCCAACGTTGCTGCACATACATGTTTGGGTGTGCCTGGTGAGAGGAGAGGGCTGGTTGTGTATTTTCGCGGGAGTGGCGTTTACGTTGTCGGGTCTAGCATCTCCAGTCCTCATAGAACTGGCATCGTTCCCCTTTTTTGCACCTTATTTTCAACTTGCACAGGGACTGTGGCAGTGGGAGCTTCTTTGCTCAATGTATCTGACTCACTGGCCAGTGCCTGTGTAACAGCCAGTTACACTAGATGTCTCGGCGGTTGCCATCTCTCTTACCCCCTCGTGAGTCTATGCTCACTTACATATGTGTTGGGCCGTCCATTATACTATGCATGTGGGATGCCTGTAAGTGAGGCGTATGAGTCGAACTGGATGGTGAGTAGTCTGCGAGTGGGGATGGACCCCAGCTGCGCTGGTCTCAACAGTCTACCGGCGCTGCTTGCCGGTATGTTGTTGAGACTGACTTCGGTTCAAACCCGTTGGTGGACGTCATGGAAGTACCGATATTTAGCCGAACGGTCACTTAGAATTTCTGGGATCCCATATACAACTGTAGTGTTGCTTCTGTCTGGACTCCCAACCGCTGATTTTCTCTCCTCCTCTCTTAATGACCATGGCTTGTCAGGTCTGGTCTGAATTCTTTAGGTAATAACAACGTCCGGTTGGCGTGGGACAAGGAATGTGTCACCGACCTCTTTAGCAGTGCTCGAAAACACCTAAGAAAGTGGTCTATCTAGGGGTGCCCGGCTTCCGCGAGGAAAGCGACATGGTGTCGCAGGGGGAGAAGGGAGTCCAGTATCCGACAGTGGTCGGTCCACATTCGGCTGTCAGACCGTTCTCTCTTGGCCAACAATGGGTCTATGGACACATCGACGTTGAACAAGATGATCGAGTAGACCTTCCTATGGCTTGCGTTCGTTGTGGGTGCCACACCCAACCTCCCGGTGGGTTTGTTGCGCGTTTCCACTGGTTTTCTCTTAATCGCTGTGTCCAGGATGTTTGGGCTGGGTTTCGTGGAGAGTCCAGCTGTCATTGTCTTTTGCGATGCGCTTACCGCTCTTCAAGGCCGGGTAGGGGGTACGGGAACGAGACCTAACGTGGTCCCGAGCGTGGCAGCATGTTCACGGCTGGAGATCTAGCTTTGTTTCCAGGTCCTTATGCGTTACCCTTTGATGTTGACCCCACTTCATTCGGGGGCGTTGGTGGACTTTGCGTGCCAGACGGCACTCGTTTGCGTCTTCCATGCGGAGTGCAGGGAGGTTCCCGAACTTTGAACAAATGCACCAGAAACATCCGCATGGCTTCTTCTTCATCAGCTTGTGGTATTGTCGGGGTACCCTGGTGTCTCAGGGGAGATGTACCCGTCAGTGACACAGGTTGCATGCGAATGCCTCAACGACCACCGATACTACTTCAGCGCAAGTGCTACAGCCATCGGATGTCGTGATGCAGCCTTCTTTCCCTGATGGTAGTGACACGGGCTGTGGCGAACTACCTGTGGCTGCCTCATTCTTGAGCCTGGCGTGCTGTTTTCTCTTTTCAGGCATGGTCTGATCCTTGCCGGAGGTAGGACTGGTTTGCGAGTGCTAGTGCTACTCTGTGTCATCTGTTTGATGGCGATTGGAACCCTAGAAACATAGGTTAACCGCTTCTTTAAGAGGTCGGCCTACTGCTGTACCCCTATTTGTCTGGCAGTAACGACTGGATTGTTGTTCCGGGTGTTATTGTCCCTTTTAGCGCACAACTAAGTTATCCGTTTCAGGGCCTCAGACCCAGAGTTTTGCACAGACATGTTACTAATTTATAAACTTCTTGGGGGAATAATCACTTGGCAGCGATGAGGAGGCTGAAGACTGAGTGCAGTAAAAGGACAGAATATGCAGTGGGAGACGAATTATGTTGGCCCGCCTCCAGACACTTGTCACTAGTTTCTCTGCACTTGACTAACCAGTTCAACCGTAAGCTCCAGGTGCGTGTATGGAACTGGGAAAGATGTTTCCTGGTTAATGACCTTTAAAGAGAACGGAGAGGTAGGGCACTTTGGCTGTTGAAATGCCCAAGAATCACTGACAAAGGGCAGATCAGTTGGCTCAAAGAATTAACAACGCCGGTTATCAAATGCTGAGAAGTTCGTTGACGAATATGAGGCAGTTAAGTGTGTCCAGGATAGGAGTGTTGCGAAAGTTCGGTTTTCACGGACCGAATATTCCAAGTGGGGGTTTTTTCTACTCGAAAAAATCCGAAAGCTGAGAGAGTGATAAGCAAATAAAGAGAAAGAAAAGGACGTCCATTCCAGCATCTAACATCTTTTTACGAGGAAGTGTAAGCCAATTGGTTTCTTTGGGCTCGCTTCCTCGTCCTGCGGAACGGTTCCAAGTCTTTGGTTGATTCCGATGCGGTTGGTCCGCCCACCCGGCTGCTGTGGCCCTGGTTAACCCGACAGGCGCTTGAGTGTTGATCAAGTTTGTAGGGAGTGTGTGGTTTTTTCAACGGCTGGGGTGCAGATGGTTTTCTCAGGTGTCGTCCCAGCGGACAGTTGGTCGGGGTGGCTGCGAAAAGAAGGTGGAAAATATATCCAGAGAAATCAGGGAAGAGGAAGTACGAAAGAGAAAGAAGAAGAAGAAGCACGATTAGGTGAAGGGAAACGGAACGGAGAAAGAGACCTTGGTGGATTCGTTGGAGTGGGGGCGATAGGGAGAGCATAGTGTGAGAACGTAAAGTCAGTGGGAAGAAAGGCAGCAAATGACCTTGTCAGATGGCTTACGGGAATGAGGATAGTAATGCCATTAGTGGGAGATGGTGACTGGAGGAAATTCCCGCAGAGAAGTGTAAGGTTGGGCAAGGTTCACCATGATAGTGGCGTTACGAAGATTCAGCAGTGGGTTTGCCGTGCTGAGTTGTGCCGAGTCAGTAGGTTGTGTCAGCCTAGTATATATACCAGCTGCATGAGCACAAACCATGAGTCGCTGCGTAACTGCCCAACCTCCTCTCGAAGCTGTCAGCCGGCGAGGCAGTAGCTATCTCTGCAGGCAGTCCGTTCCGGTGGCCGTAAACTCGCAAAGAGAAGTGTGAATGCACGCATATTGTCACCCACTGGTGGGTGATTACACTTTGTTCGTCACACGAATCGCCACAGTGGCCGTTCAGCAGGAGCCCACTGTTCGAACGGCCTAGATTACTCATTATTTTATAAATCGTTAACAAGCCACCCCATAATCTATGGTAGCTAACAGAGTAGAATCCTGGGTCTTTCAGCCTGTCCTCATACGGTTCCTCCCTTATTCCCACGATGCCCTTCTTTGCTCGCCTCTGGACTTTCTCCAGGAAGTTCACATCTCTTTTCGGCTAAAATGAGTAGAACCGTTTAGTTGGAGTTCAGCTCCCGCTTACATCTTAAATAATTGCCGACTCAGAGTTTGAAGGACTCACACGGAGTAGTCTGAACCGCCTTTGCAGGAACAGAGTCCCAGGATTCGAAAACTCTTAGGGAGCGGGAGCTGCACTCGATATCTAACCTCTGACTTTCTGGATTCAGAGTTTTCATGTCCTCTGAGGGTGGCGTTGCATCTAAAGCTAAATAAGTGACGGGTAGGGTGTCTAGCCACGTTCACGATGTTGCAATACGCCATCAACTTTCCTCTTACCGTCCTACGTTCTACATGAAACATAACAGGCACTACCAATCGTTCCTCGTGTGCTCCAAACTTGTGTCATCAGACGGAATGACCGGCTGCCTCTCGATGCCTTCTGTACATAGTTTATCTTCCTGAAACAAGGAGAGAAGAGTGAAGTTCCACACTCCAGCGAAACCGTGTGAGGCTGTCGAAAAACCGGTGGAAGCATCTACGATCGAATCGTCCGAAAATCCATCCAAGAGTTACTGGCACCAAATTTCTTCAAAACGTGTCCTTGTCACAGTTGCCATAGAATTTTCGGTCTTGGAGGACCAGTGCGCACCACTTCCCCTCCACCTGCGTCGCTTCCACTCCTACGCTGTTGGGACAATACATATGACAGCTGTCGTGTTTTAAACATACAACCTCGCACCTCCCCGAGTTAAACGCTAACGCCGATTTAGGTGTCGGATTGTCCTCCTGTGAAGGGACGCCGCCCCCCCTGACTCCTGATTTTTCTCCGGTTTCTTGCCGTTGAATAAAAGAAGGGTTTCAGAAGAAACCTGTCGAGGCAGGTCGTTCATGTACATTAGGTGTTGCAGCTTGGAACCTTGGGGAACTCCGATTGGACACCGTCTCTTCAGACTTAGGAACTTCAAGCAAATGTCCATATGGATATGAGGACAGTCGGTGGATAAGCTGCGGCTTAATCTAGATCAATTTTGGTCACCAAATAATGCAGTTGCGGTTGGCGCAATCAAACGCCTTGGGAAAGTCCAGATGAGCAATGCCAGTTCTACCTCAATGGTCAATAGAACTAATCCAACCGCAATAGGCAAGTTAGCCGCGTGAAAACATACATTTATAGATCTATGCTGTTGGAGTGTCGACAACTTAACTGCCATAAGGTGGTCCCTCAGTTAGTCGGAAATCGAAGACTCCACTACTTTGAAAAGCATGGAGAAGAAATTCACCAGTCAGTAGTCTCTCGAGTTAATTCGTTGAACCTTTTTGGAGATTGGCATTATATGGCCGAATTCCTAGGGAGGGTGAACTTTACCCTGAAGCCGCTGAGCCATTTGTACCAAGTCAACTCTGGCCCAGCAAGTGTCTGTTCGCCTCTACTAAAAAGGTTTTCAAGGTGTAATGAAACCAGTTTCACGAGTTTTGGCAGGGGGAAAAATAACTTGTTGGTGGGATAAAGGAGTGCTTCGAACGGCCAATACACCTGTTCGCATGAAAAGAAACATTTGGAAAAATAACTACATCCCCATTAGATTCGCCAACTCCTAAATCATTAATCACCGTAAATCAGGTGCTTGAAGTGGTCTTAATGACTCAACCGATTACGCTGTTCCAGAGCAATCTTCAAGTAAGCACTCAGGTGCCGGTTGTTATAGTGCCAGATGCTGTTACCATGCCACGAGTAGTGTGATGTTATGGAATCTCGATGCATGAACATCTCTACGAAGCGTGTCAGTTTCCTGAACTCTGCTGGTAGGACCATTCATCCACAAACATTTACGATGTGTTCACATCGGGTTAAAGGGTTGAAAGTAAACCTGACCCAAAGGGAACCTTAAGTGCGGTCGAAGTAAGGTGATGACAGATATAATCTTGAGCGAAAGAAGATACGTGACATGGATGTTCACTTCCACCTGAATCGTTATTTTGATTGTGGTGTGAAGGAAATGATTTTATCTCAGAAATAAAAAAAAAGAGGAAAATATGAAAATTGCAGCCTTCTTGATAGGAGAATTATTTCAAGAACTTCATGCTTAATTTTGATAGCAATTCAAAGACGCCGGCGTTGCAGCATGCCAATATCCACAACCCCGTGGCTCGGTTCAAAGTCAGCGACATACGGTCAGACTTCGTAGCCATGCTGGAAGACTGGTTTTCAAGGGATGTGAACTTCTCTTCTACGTGCGGCTGAATGGAATAAGAAGTAATAAGCACCCATCACTCCTTAACACCCGTGATGACCTGCTAATAAGCTCGACGAATTCCGAACTTACAACGCCTAGATGCACCAGTTACCACGAACTGTGAACCTACACGATATCGAACTACGAAGCCGTCTACGCAGAACTCATGTATAGAACGTGTAGCTACACTTAGTGATGCTGATGCATCTAATGGTCGATTCCATCTGGGCATTCCAGCCCAATGGATACGTCGATAGGACAGCTTTTAAACTTTTAAGGAGGAAAAAACGCCTGTAGAATTCATTTTTAGAAACACATATTGGAACGTGGAGGAAATATATTTGTAAAATCCCATTGCAATGAAACAGCGGAGTTTTGACTTTTCTAGACCTCATAGAGTCGCCTCCTTGAGTATAAAACCTGTGCAAGTCACTGCGTGTCCAAATAGTAAATGGAGACAAATCAGTTCACGTGGTTTATGCACGATAATAATATGGGAATAAATAGCACATATCACAAAATCGATACTAAAAACATAAAACTGGCCACAAAGGATTTCCAAGCTATGAAGAAGGACAGGTGGCTAAAACATTTCACATTATGTTGAATCTAACCTCACCCGACAGAAAGCGAGACCTAACTATCCAAATAACCTGAACAATATATTCGAACCAACACGTTGCGCACAGTATTGAATGCTGAAGAACATATACACAAAAAGGAACTGAAAATTTTGCCGCCAGTATTTTTCTGACACCTTCGAACTCATTCGCTCGTACGCAGACATTCACAGCTTCATTTTGAATTCAGGGAGCAGTAAATGGCCACCACAACATTTATTCCCACATTACTATCATACACAAAGAACGTCATCCGGTTTGTCGCCATTTACTTTTCAGACATGTGGCAGTTTGCGTAGGTGTCGTTGTCTTGAGAAGTGGTTTACACGATGTCTGGAGACACTGAGAATCTACTTTTCTACCTCATTAGAATTTTACAAACGTTTTTCCTTTATTATGAATCTCCCAAGCGCTCAACTAGCTCGTCTCTGCCAGAGCTAATTTTGGTCCTGAGGCCTATGAGATAGTGTAACATTTAGGGCTGGGCGTTGCGAGGCTATGAGCACGTGAAAATGAAGTATTACTATGAGCGGCTTGTGGCCTACCGTCAGACCTTGTCAAAATGTTATTTTCCATATGTCACAAGGGTTAGGAAACCTACATCTCCTAATAGGTAAGAATTCGGAAAGCTCTACGGCTAATGGATTTCTCAGAGTAGAGCTTTCCTCCACCTACTGCAGTGAAATCCCTTCAAGCTGGAGACCACGTTTCCTGCGACTTCCACACGGATGGGGCTAGAGCACATCAAAAATCACTTGGTTCCTGGGTCGCTCAAATCTAAAAAATTACATGGGCCTGGTGGCTTTCGTTTGGCTCGTTTATTCCGTTTGGAGGACATTACTGACAGGTGTTTGCCACTCGTTATTGAGGTATGTCAGACGGGTCTGGTAAGACGTTGGAACGATGCTGTGATCGACCTGATAATCACACTAGATAACATACAGCTGGTTTAGAGCTCCGTCTCCATTAGTCCGGCCGGCATGGTTGTGGAAGCACCCTAGGTCGTGAGGAGAATACTATTTAGTCATGTCGAGGACCAAAGTCTTCTCCTATTACCTTAATTTTAACCGCCGATGTTGCACGCTTAGAGGAATGAACCGCATCAGCTCACGACGGAAGCAGTTTGTGGATGGTTTGTTTACTGACTTCATTAAGGCTTTCGATATGGCCTGGCATGCTGAGATGTTGACGAAGCCCTTAAGTTTGGAATGTTGCATTGAGGTGAAGGCATATACCGCAGAATTCCTGCGAGACAGGTGACGGGGAGAAAAAGCGAATAGGGTACTATGTAAGCGGTGATCCATGAACAGTTGCGCTTCTGATGAAACGATGTGAGGTCCCTTCCGCGCTTACTCCCATTAACTATAAGAAAGGATTACTTCGGCGGTGTCGTTGTTTATCTGCGAGATGGAAATACAAAGGGCTATGAGTAACTATCCGGATGGATTTATATTACAAGCGGTAGTGAGTGGAATTTTCCGATGGTACAAGAGTCTGCGCTCATAAATCAACCCCAGTAAATCTGAAACCACGCTTATTGGGCACAATAATTACTACCAGTGTATGGCGTATGGAACACCAGCCCCTGATGCTCACGAAACTACATACTTGTGGGTGCTCGTTGGTCACGATTCGACGACGCTTTTTCACGCTTTTACAATTAAAGCCAAAAGGTGTGTGGTTCTTATTCTCTTCTCAGGACTTTAAAAATTTGAATGAAGACATTTCGGGTGTTTTTCGCATGGCCTTATAGACGTGATGGGGCTTTATAGCTGGACCAAACATATTCATTTGCCTGCGCTTTGCAACACACGTCTAGAGCATTCAATTTCCACCAATTTTCCCCCATCTCCGGTGAGTGTTGCTTGACCTCCACGAAAAGAATCACAAAGTTGTCCTGTCATTTTCTTACACACTCTTAAGTGCCAAAGCATAAGAAGATTAAAAATTTTCCCTGCAGTAATGCGAATAAACGGTGCCACCTGCAAACCGGACGTGGCTTCTTGCCTTCCATATGGTCTCAGGTTTTTGATTAATTTCAGTGGGGCCGATAGTCATTTGTACCTTTCGAAAATGCCAACACTTCCATTGGCTTACACATTTTTTTCTGGTGCCACAGATCCCGGGATACAAGGAAGACTGTAAGGTATTTGGTCTGTCACTCATTGTTGAAGTCATGTAGACACCTATCCCTGCTTCAGCCTAGTAAATAACTGGATGCCATGAAAGTTAGTGTAATTGCTGAATTGATATATATTATCATCGTATTTAGGCAGAAATGATATCTTATATCCGTGGTATCACCCGACTTGGTAATTGTTTGCCTTCCATTATAATTTTAGTTATTTCTAAAATGCTTCTATCCCACTTTTCTGAAAGCGAAACCAAGCGCCAATAGCTTTTGCAGAAATAAAACCAACAGTGCAAGAAGATTAGATATCGCTGATCACCCAAAGTGAAAAGTTCCCCCAACAACTGTGGTCCTTCACTCAAACCCAGTGCAATAACTGACATTTGTGGTGGCGCAAATAGATTCAGGTCTGGTATTCTGTAAGCTTCAAAAGCAATGGAAAATACGCTGCTTAAGCTCGATTTTTTCAGTCAATGATGTTTCCGTTAGACCCCAGAAGTAGATGTCCACTTGATAGCTGAAAGAAGACCGAGAGATCAATTAACTTCGTGGTCAACGAAACAAATAATCAAGTGCGATCCCTTTTTAATCCTATGGTCTTCAACAGCCATGACAGCTACCCCATTAACCCTACTGAAACTTAGTTCATACACGCAGCCGGCTCGGCTTTCTCACTTGTCATGTCCGCAACCTAAGAAAAAGAATAAGCTAGTGTCCGTACTTCGTTCTTTTCCAGTTCAAACCACTGTCCACTGCAAGACATTAGCCTGACTCCCAAAAAATTTTACCATCTACAACACTATGCCGCAGGGCTCAAATACATCCTTACCTGATTCCTTGTCAGCGTCACACACGCAACGCGTGCCGGAATGGCAAGCTTCACACGAATCAAGGGAGGCCCAATGAGCGAGGAATGAGTACACCACCGAGATGCCGAGCTAAAATTTTACTAACTATCGCTATTCTGCAAGCGACAGCGAATATGATAGATAGCGACCGTGGTCCAGATTGTACAGACCTAATTCTGATGGATGGTCCTGGCATTGATGGCAACACTAATTTGATGATGCACTAGTAGAGTCTCAAGGCAGTCGGTCCACGCATCTTGCAAATAAGTTAGCCTGCGGAACTCACCTTCAGCCCGGCTTCGTCACGCAAATTAGCAAGTGTCACCGATCGTTGCGAATAACAATAAACCTCAAAGTGGAGCGCTGTGAAGATCTGGACTCACCATCAACAAAAACGCTATCTCTGAAGAACCAGACGTGTTTGTCTAGCAGTTCCTCCTGCTGTATGAATATATCTCAAACTATTTCGTTCGCGTAGTAAAACACTTGGATAAACGTTTCTTTGCCGAGTTGGATGCGGTAAAAGAATCCCACTTGGCCAAAATATAGCTCAGTCCCTCAGTTATGAGGGTGAACACAACGTGCACCTACAGAGGTGAAGCTACAGGCCCCCCGTGCTAGGGAATAGAAGCCTTAAGAAAAGCTATCGATTTTCTTTATGACTTCCAAATGCTTAATATCCAACGCCAGTGAACATAACTTCAGCTCATCCTCAACATTTCTGAGTCCACGGGCCGAACTTACGAAACCCTCAGCTATCTTTTGTACTCTTTAGAAAAAAAGAAGTTGGCAATACAATGAACATGATGCGGTGAATATTGTTAATGACATCTATTCTGCGTCCCACCAAGAATCTACGCCAGGAAATCTTTCCAGAAATCTATCTGTTTTAGTGCCTCACAAAATAATAGCCTCTCGTGCATGCTACTTTCATGAGGAATGGCGATGTGAAGTTCCTTATGTTGCCGCTACAAAATTCGGCCTATCCAAAAATTTTGGTACCTCTCTGGCCTCATGAGGAACCAGTCAAACCACCCAAGCCTTAAGAAAAGGTTCGGACTTAATTCGTGAAGTTACCTCCTGTCCACAAAACATCTGTTCTCTTACGTATTATGCAGACAGTGGTGAAAGGGTGGTCTTCCTTTGCCTTTCTGAATATAGGCCCGCGAGCTATTCTCAGCAAGGACTTCTGCCCGCAAAATTTTGCACCACTTGGTAACACTTTGATAACTCAGTTAACGTAGAGGCGAAGGAAAAGTGCTCGTTTCGCCTTGCTTCAAGCTCACCAAAGCTTTTCATCGGGTTTATAACCTTTCCTTTCTTCTCAAACTAAATTCATTTACGTTAGCCGGTAAGCTGTACGTGCGGAATCTCTCCCTTCTTGAAACCACAGTCACGTTTTAAAGGTTTCTTTTCTCGGAAATATTGCAAGTGGAGTGATCCAAGCCCCCGTATTAGGGCTCCTTATTTTTATGATGTATATGGACGATATATGCTGCTACCTTCAGTCGGACAAATTCGTTTTCCCCGTAGGTGACTAGGAAGCAGTGATCACTCTTCGCCCTAACCGACGCATCAGCAGCAATACCGCCACACAAATTGACCTCGATAAGATGCAGAGGGGTTGCGACGTATCGCTGCTCGGATTAAATCCTCATCGGTGAGGGAACTGTGCCAACTAATCTTCAACCAGACATCCATGCACTCCGGCTGGTGAACAGCATTCATAACCTTGAAGTACCGTATTCTGGCAGCCTCCCGTTTGGAAAACACGAAACAGCGTTAAATCACACCAAATCATGGGCTTCATTTGCGGAAATTTTCACCCTAATAAATACAAGCCGATTCAATATTAGATGCACGTCGACCCGTTTTCTGAATACTGTCCCAGCATACTTAGCTGATCGCGTTCTGCCGGCAAACAGAAATTCCAAGTGTTGACGAAATTTAACTTGTCCTGTTTTCCTTAGTGCATATCATGCGGAGGTATATGTCATGGCAGTTGGTTAAGGCATGTGCGGTTGAGGCAAACACATTGATCTTTATTATGTTCACCGAAGTCCGTCACCGTTAAATGGTTGCCGCGATTAACAAAGTCCTAGAGATCGAGGTCGCAAAGTTACACTGCAGAATGCACGAAAGACTTTGGGCCTTCCCAATTCGCAATCCACAGCGCAAGCATTTGGAATAAACCCCTGCATGGTGTCCGACGCTGCTATCCCATTTGAAGTCGATCCTGAACCACCACACTGACGAGCACGGGGTCCGCAGGATTTTCAGCGTGCTTCAAGAATACTCGGTGGTCCAAAAAGTGGCCGAATACTTAATAACTTTAAATCCCAATATGTAACCCCAGTTTCGCAAGCTGTCTGCAGACAGCGCAAATTTATTGAATATTCATACATTTTCAGTTTCATTTATGCCCAACGTTCGACATGAAGAATACTCTCATTGATTATGTGACTCGCTATTGTCAGGATACGGCTCACGCTGAGTGATTATACCCATAATAAGCTTCCTTGCTTCTGCGTGAGGAAGTTGCTTTTATCCAAACAACTATATACCCTGGGAGACTAATTGTGGCAAGGTGACTGGTCCCTTGTAAGTTTTTTCCGAATGAACGAGAAAAATAACATACAAATATTACGTGTGAAAATGGCCTGTATTCGCATGATTCATTACTGGAAATATACGATTATTATCAGCAGGTGCCGACACCCTCCTAGTGTTCGTTTTCCAGTTAGCATCTATTACTAGGTCTTCAAGACTCGAGTATTCTTTCACGCCCCTTGTCTTGGACTACTGTGGCTGAAATTATGATTAAGGTAGTGGTAATAATGGTTGTTTCTGAAGCAGAATCAGGCCACTATTTTAAAAGAAAGTGTGAACGTGACATGGCTAATGTACAGGAGATATGTATTCGCAATTTCCACCCAACAAAACATACTTTACACAGATTTCAGATGAAGTATGCACTCAAATCCCGAAAACTTGCAGTAAAAGGAAATCGTCTGATAGGTGGACTACCAGTTGACCCCCAGCAAAAATGAGTACTTCGCTGTCCATCGTGCGGAAATCAAAACAACCGTCACAAAGAAGTGGTAGTTTGCAAAGAGGAGGGAAGGCTACGACCGGGTAGAAAGGCTATAGAATGAGCATCTTTGGAGGAAGGATCTTAATTAGCAGTGGATTAATATTTTGAAAGCATTGGAAGTTTACAGAGTGCAAGAACCACCGGTAAACAATAGTGACGGGGCAAGGAAGTGAGTTTTGGCATACCCCTTATGATTATTACCGGAACAAAAAGACTGGGAATACTTCTGGGTGGAACGCAGCTTCCGCGAGGACGCAACACTAGAAGATATACTTTAAGGGGTAACAGTGCGTTCGATCGTTCGGTTTCGTTGGCAGACGAGAAAGTGGATGGCGACAGCTGAGTCCACATCGGTGCCAGTGTTTAAATAAGCGAAAAGACTCTACGTGCGCGAGGTTCAACAAACCAAGAGTTAAGTGCCCTCGAAAGCGGTTCTTGGATACATAGTCCGACCTCCAATCTGAGTAAACGTTTGCAGGGACCAAAAAGCATAGCTTGGTTATTATACGACGGGATGGTCTGTGACAGTCTCCTCGGAATTTGTGAATCATATAGCGAGTTCTCCTCAAAATCTGGTCCTAACGCTCCTTAATCCACCACTTTTACGCTGCTTACTACAGATTTGTAGCGTCAGGCACTTCCCCAAAATCAATGGCCCAGGGTTCGACGACATTAAACATTGATGCTGACCCTGATAATTTAACTGGACTCGCTAAGCTGAAGGCACTCGGTCAGGCATCCTCGCCATTTGGCACGCTGTCGTGTTAAGTTGCACCGCTTGTATTCGATTCTCTAGCCAGTTAGTTGGAACACATCGGTATTTTGGAACAACCATCCAAATATACTATTTCATCCGACTACGCTATTGTGTTCTTCCTTGGTCTCGTATTTGTGGGTATATAACAAGTCCGAATAATTAGTGATTGGTCTTTGCATCTGTCAAGTTCGCATCAGGACAAATCCTAAAGGTTCGTGCTTCAAAGTGGATTTTACCGTCAAAAGCATCACAGAGGCCGTCACGAACTTGAAACTAGAAGCAGGTGGGGAAGTAGACAACCTTAACTCAATTGTCATTAGAAACAGCGGTGAGGAAATGTCTCTGTTCTTGCTGAAGATGTTCACTATATCGGTGGAAAGCGGGATGTATCCCGCTGAATAGAAAGCCAGCTAGGTAACGCCTCGCTACAACTCCGGGGACAAATCGAACTTCAGTAACTTCAGGCCCATCAACATAACGGCGGTCCTCTCTACAACTATGGAAAAAAATTAAGAACAACGTCCCTGATTACTTATCAACAAAAAACCTAATCACAAAGTCTCAACATGGTTGCATAAAGAATGGGTCCTGTGTTACTTGCCCCTCTGATTCTTTCAGCTTCAGCACTAGCAACTGTGAGGCAAGTAAAATAATAATTGTTCTGTACCTCGATGTATCAAAGGCATTTGATATGTTGTCTGATGATATGCTGTTCAATAAGCTACAAGCTGCTGGTATTTGCGACAACTTAGTTGAATAAAATCATGTTTTGATAACCGTGCCGAAATCGTGGGGCAAACTCCGTGCAGTCTGAACGTAAACATGTAACTAGCGGAGTTATACAGGGTAATGTCCTTGGGCCTTTGTTGTTCATAATTTCTACCAGCAGTGTGTGTAACCGCTTCAGCGAAGGCAAAACATTCCTGTACGCCGATGACTTGAAGGTTGCGTATGTTTGTCAATCTCACGAACTACGTAATACTCTGGGTACTGCCCGACAGGAACTAGGTAAACTTGCATCATGGTGTGGTGAGTCCCATCTCGAATTCAATAATGGCACATATGGTTGTCTTACCACAGCCAACGACAACTACGACCTGACCCTCCAGGTATGCAGAAAGCAGCTGCTTGGACCATCTTCTGTGCTGGATCGTGTTATCAGATATTTCAGGGAATTGAAATTCTCGGAACAAACAGCATGTATCAGATCCAAGTCACGGAAACTCCTGGGATGTATCATTCGTAACTTCTACAGCAGTGAATTACGGGTTCTACTCTATAAAGTGTGCATTCGCCCGATTTTAAAATATTGCCCGTTTATTCTCAGTGGCCTTTTTAGAGGCGATAGATTGAAAGTCAAAGAGGCAGAACGTTACTTCACCTTCAGAACATTAGGAGCAGACTCCAGCCTAGACTACACACCTAGACGTTACACGCTTGGGTTAGAACCACTATGGAAGAGGAGACTTAAACTGAACCTCGTATTTTATCATAAGTCGCTTCATCGGGACTTGCACTCTCAGTGTCCGCAAATGAAGCTAATTGTAACGTCTACGTAAAATGAGCGCTACCATAAAGTATTGGTGGAAACTGAGTGTTGTGCGACAAGCATGCGAGTTAATTTCTTCCCCTATAGATTCTGGTATATTTGGAATAAGCTTCCAGGAGAAGCCCGTACGGGAAGTCTGCTGGCACTTTTTCCCTCCTCGCTTGATGGGCTACTAATAAACGATGAGTCTATCGCTCAGTTAGCCACCATATATGCATCCCGGGCTAATGAGGACGTACTTTGACCTCTAAATGTATGAAACAGGGTTATTATAGCTCCCTGGTCCCTCTTACAATGATGGGCTTACGATTGCTTGCAAGGGTTGGAGTGCTAGTTGCCCTCCTCACTATAATGAGCTTTATGCACACTGGTTTCGCCTCATGGCTACCACGATACACCCCAGATAAGGAGAATTTTTAAGAACCCTATGACGGAAAAACCATGTAGTTAATCATATATGCACACATGAAAGTTCGAATAAAGTTCCAACAAGTCTAAGAGCATAGGAACTCCTCTCTTTTTCAAGCTGGGCTGCGTAGCAATTCCCTTTTCCGCATCTTCCCGTGTTGCTTCTTTCTTTTCTATTTGCAGCAACAGCTCTATGATGACATTTGATGCCTACTTCCACTCTGAATATAACTACTTAGTGGGAACAATACCTACTGTTTGGTCCCAAGAATTATTAAACTGCTCCCGGCTTTTCGTGGTTTGCCTAACATCTTCACAATTAATAATAATAATAATATATTTCACACAACATAAGTCACATGAGAACAAACCAGTTTGCAGGTCTGATCATTCTGGCAACGTGAACTGACTGTTATGTAAAGTATGAGGCTGTACAATGGACACCGTTCTTTCCGGTACATAAAAGATGCATCTAGAGTAGGAACGTTAATGCTTTGCAGACAGCAAAGAATGGAACAGATAAACACTAGCATAATTGTTCATCATACTGAAGCAAGCTCAGTTCGAAAGTAGGAAATATTTGGCTATTGTTTGAATCTTCCAATATTCTTGAAGGTAGGGAGGGTAGTACAGCTGTGACCTTGAGCTTTATGCGTTCCTCATAGTCTAGATGGCATAGTGCGCGCTGACAAATCAAACTGTTAGGATTCCATATGGATGAAGGACTGATTGGGTAGACCCGAAAAATGAATAACAAAAGCGAGCAGCGGACGAAAATTCGGAACAGGAGCACGGAAGTACATCGACCATGATACACGTAGGTGAGTTCATTGTACTGACTGCAAAAGTTACCTGAAGAGGCATCAAACCTACTGTTTATGGCTAAACTTATGGGGAAGAAGGTGAAGGTGCCCTGAAAAAGTAGTGGAAACTAAACTGAAGCCGAAGGTATCCCCATGGAATAGAGAGAATAGAAGATTTTGGACCAGGTACTCGCTTATGTGTAGAAAACCTATGTACAAAAGTTCATTGAAGTTATAAACATTTAGATAGAACTCATGCTTTTTGCTGTAATGGTAACCACTCTTTATATAGTCATGAGGGAGGGATGATCACGGTGTTGCCTGTTGAGTCTTACCGTTTCAGGACTATAGAGACAATATGATGGTGCATGGTGAGCTGAGCTAGTAGACCTGGAGGACTTTTTTGTTAACCTCATTCTTTTTACTATTAATTCACCTTTTGGTCAGGGTTCTTATAGTGGGGAACCGATTGAACTTCCCCAACAGTCACAGTTGAGCAAATGTTCTGTTCTGCCCTCTTGGCCCGGAGGGCAACTTACCTTCAGCTATTCCAAACAACACGTTCTCTAGTAATCTGTATTACGCGATCCTTGTAGGTGAATGTTACCATGTGTCAAGTTATAATGATAATAATTTATGCCTGAATTTGCGGGTGCGTATCATTTTTACAGGTACGGTTGTAACGCTGAGTGATAGAAGTCTCCGGTAATATTTTTTTCATGAAACGTTTTTACCATCCCCATTCTGGAGGAAAGAAAACTTCAGACCACATACGAATAGTGTGCTCTGGATTGAAGTTAGAATTTTGTCATGCTTTTAGGTTATCTGACGGAAATGAACGTCATGTCTAACGAATGTGTAAAAGAATTGCTCCAAAGGAAGATGAAGTAACTCAGCCACTCCTTTCGTGAAAAAAACAACGCTGGCTAAATTACTCAAGTGCTTTAATTTAAAGGGTCACATATATTGAGCAGAGTGCCACGGCAGATTCAAAGTGTTTTTCGAACGACACGCATCTCCAGGTTCATTAAAACGTCAAAATATACTGTATAGACTAATGAATAATACTGATAACAATATACTACCTCCTTGATGAAACGATCTATTTTTGTTTGTTCATGCGAAATTGGATATGTGTCCATCGTAGTAGCCATGGTGCTCTGCACTGGGCTCAATAGCTCGGTGAATACCGGTCAAACTTCTTTGAATTTCCAGGTCAAGTCAAAGAATCCGCCCCTGTAGATACAGCTGTAGGTATTTTTGAATACTGCTTGCAGCCGAAGGGGACGAAACAGCGCCAGTTAATGAAACACTGGATTGATAAGTGTCAAAAGGGTTCTTAGAAGTATCTTCGTGTGATGTCACAAGGATGTTCATCGCAGGTTGCACGATTGAGGAGTTGCTTGATGACGGATGCGGCG
Organism: Heterobilharzia americana; assembly: GCA_944470555.2. Lineage (NCBI taxonomy): Eukaryota > Metazoa > Platyhelminthes > Trematoda > Strigeidida > Schistosomatidae > Heterobilharzia > Heterobilharzia americana. The sequence goes on along the minus strand of OX104127.1, from coordinate 161,435,015 downwards.
ATATTTAAGAATAGTGCCGATGACGCATCGAAATTCTAACCTAACTGCAGGTTTCCAAGATTCTGTTTAAAATAAGAATAGAGAAAACAGAGAGCGGGGTGCCAAGGCACAAGGAAGCTAATCATGTGTGAATTTTAACTTATGTACATGGTGTTTTGTCTGCTATTGAATGTATAGCCCTAGGCTTTGTTTGTATATTCTTATTGAAAATACGCTATTCACTGCGTTTTGGAAATGCTTTTTTTGAGGGACTGCATTTTGAGATGTCTACATTAGTGGTGGTAAAAAGCGGGAGGTATAGTTGGACAGCTTAATTAACGAAGTGGTCCTAACTGTTTTACACTCGTCCTCGGGATGTGTTGGGGGGGAGTGCGGATTTACCAATCTGGGTATGTCACCTCATACATTTCGGTGACTTATTACAGTGGGCATTGTGGGGGCACATTTGTGATTCGTTCTGTATGTTAGGGAGTTTGCCGGAGGACTGGAGTCTTTTTAACACGACTAAACTGGATAGATGAGCTGGAAGCCCTGACGTCAACAGGAAGACGGCTCCGTACGTTTGAGTATTTAACAGGGAAGAAGGTAGCTCGTAGGGATGTTCTAAAAGCTTTCGCTTTAACACTATAGGCCTGATTGCGAAGACTGTAGCAACTTTTTTGTGTAAAGCGGACTTTTTTGTAAAATAGAAAGTTAGTCTCAAGACGTCTCATCCATAGTGGTTGCAGATTGAGGTACAAACACCGAGATGCATTATCTTCACCACATTGGCAACCAAGTGGCCTGGGTGTAAAGAACCTCTTCACACTCAATCTTAAGTTTGTCGTGTATACGGGTGCTCCCCGAAATAAAAGAACGGTATTTTAACAGGGTTTGGACCCAAGTTTTACATAGCGATGATTTGGCTTCGTGGTTATGGAGTTTACGAATAATACAGCCTAGCAGTACTCTGGACCTACGAGTTTGTGTCGCAGCATGTTCAGAGAACGTGAGGTCGTTGGAGTAACGGAGCTTTAAGTCAGGGAAGCTACGGAGACTAGGTAGCATCGCAGCTGGCAGAGGAAACTGTAGGCGAATAGATGGTGCCCCAAGGCATATCCAGCCACACTTATCTAAGTTGAATTGGAGTTTTCATGTGATGGACCCAGTGGTTATTGGGTCAAGTTCGCTATGTACTAGCCTTCGGAAGTAGGGCGGGTCGTCACATGAGAATGTGTACACAGCCTTTAAATCTTCACAAACGGCTTACTAGCCGAAAAGCATTTGCAAAGGTCATCAACATAAAGGGCGAAAAGAAGAGGACCAAGCAAGCTACCCTGAACTACACCAGAGGTAATGGACCTGGGTTTAGGAAGCTGAGACTCAATTTTTACAACCTGCGAAAGGTTAGAAAAAAGATTTAGTCTGGCCTAGTAGGGGGTTAACAAATTAAAGGGCTTGCAGCTCGTTGACAGGTAGTGAATGGTGCACGCGGTCGAATGCCCTGGATAAATCAAGGTAAGAAGACAGGGGCTAACTTACGCTGATCACGACTAGTGGTTAAGATGCTGAAGAAATCAAAGTGGCAGGCCGCACATGATCGTGATTTCAAGAATACATGCTGACCAGATGTGACGACATTATTGTTGATCATGTGTTGAAGAATATCTTCTCTGACTACTTTCTCCGTAATTCTAGACACAACTGCTGTGATACTCATGGGTCCGTAGGTACCAACTTGAGTTTTTGGGCCGGATTTGCATCTGGGTACCTTGAAGGACATCTTCTATAAATCGGGGTATGTAGAAGTCTTCATGGATATGCAGTACAGTTTAAGTTTGAATAACGAAATATCAGGACCCTCATTTTTAAAGAGGCATGGAGCTAATCGTCAATACCCATGCTCCTAGAGAACTTGAGTGTCCTAATGGCTCGGTTAATGTTGGCACATGTGGACTCAACAGTGCAAATGAGTTCCAGCGTAGGGGGGGACTATTGGCAGCTAATTTTGACGAAGTTCACGTTATTGCTGACGGTAGGCAGCTAGCAGTTCACATGTTACCGAATAATTCGCCTATTTATTCCGGCTTATTATAGACCTTACCATCGTGAGTCAGAAAGGAATAGTATGCTTTGGACGGTAGGACCGCTTCTTGAGGAGCTCCACGAGAGCATATGCTTTGGAAGAGCCAGCCAGTGCAGTGGTTCCGTCACTTTTGCTATCGTCTCCTGATAATTGCGAATAGAACTAAGGACATTAAGAAGAGATCTAAGCGCTCCAAAGTCATGATGCTTGAAATAATTTGTTGAAAGTTCGTACGGATTTGACCAGCATTCTGGGGTATAAAAGGCTTTCTGGATATGAGATTTGATTTTTCAGGGGGACTATAATACACTTCCCGAATGTTGCTGCTTTCGCTAGTATGAAAGATGCCTGAAGCCCATGTATAACTGCCACCGTTTGAACTATAATCCGTTTCAACTTGTATTTCCATCTACTCCTACAAGTACCCACAGTGGAACTAATCTTTATCACCCTTAAACATAACATGGTGAACTGGAAGCACATCGATTTAGACATTCGCCTTGGTTACACAACTGTGAATATTTACTGATACTCCAGACAGTATGGTTAGTCCACTGTGGCTAGCAAAGCTAAAAACTGAAGATTTTTCTGATGAATGGATGGTTTTTATTACTAAATAACAAAACATGCAGGTGGACCAACGATATCGGCTGGTTGTAACGCAAATTTCGAACATTGCACGCCTTTGATATTGATAGTGGAATCTGTCCGTGCAATGGCAGGTGAAATTCCAGGCCTATCTTGTGATTCGCAGCGAGTTTAAATGAGGCAATGGGCATCAACAGCTTGGTGTGTGGATTATATAATAATAGATACTGTTCTGTAAACTTTCAAGAATTATCAATTTGACGGTGCCTGTAGATTGGTATCTTTCATGCTAAGTCCATCGTATGGGAACAGGAATTTTTATTATCGTCACTTTGACGCTCTTCATATGTTGAAAAGTGGCATTATCTTCTTTGTCTCATTACCTTAATCATCTGATGCTTTTCATAGATTTCAACGACCTCCCCCGCGTACTATACAGGGTCCATGAAATATTGTAAATTTTTAACATATTTCAGTGTGATGATGCCCGTAAACTGGCTTCACCCATGTTGGCTTGCTAGTGCGAGAATAAGATATTCATTTATTTATTTATACGAGTGGCAGTGGAAGTCAAGAGGAAACAAAAGGTGATTAACTGTGAAAGTTAACTAACTGTCATATTGTGAAATATTGGCCGCAACCCGCATTCTGAATTAAATCATCTCTTTCTTTTGCTTGAAAAAATCCTTTCTGGCATTGACACATACGTGCCAACTGTTGCATATTCCGAAAGCATGTGACACTCACGCTTGTTATTATTATATTTGCCTTAGGTTCCTAGTGGGACGTAGGGCTTCAGTAGCGCGTCTTCATTTCAATGTGTTCTCTACAGTCTTTTGAACTTGGCTCCACAACTGCCCATAAGCTGCCACTTCTCACCACATGACCTCCATGTCTCCCTTGGACGCCCAACATGTCGTTTCCCCTTTGGGTTCTACTTGAAGGCCTGGCTCGTGACATCCCGAATGGTCCTCTCAGTATATGCTCAATCTATCTACACTTTCTCCTGCATATTTGTTGGGCGACAGATTCTTGGCTGCCTCGTTGCCATGCCAAGGTTGGGTGATAGGTTTTTAGTTAAGTCGTTCCTAGAGTCCTTTGTCGCCAAACACTTCTGGCCAACTGACTTCGCATGCCGAGTGTAGACAGTTGTTGATGAACGTCTATGGTTTGTCGGAAGTGCTATTCTTGGTGCGCAAAGATCTTGAAAAATGTAGCAACACTGACTTGACTGAATTAGTGTTTAAAAACTGCATCTTGTTCCTTGTACTAAGCACAGCGGATCTCTTCTGTGATTTCAGAATAATGAAAACCCACCTCGCCGGCTTTCATATCCTGGCTGGCTTTGACATCCTCATGTGTGCATGTGACGCCTGTGGTTGAGATGATGCTGTCAAGGTAGGTGAAAGAGACCGCTTCCTTTAGGTCTCCCGCGTTCATGATGACTGGTGCTCGTTGTTTTTGTTTGGTTAGACACCTTAATTACCTCTATCTTCTCTAGGTTCACCCGAAGTCCAGCCTACGCTGCCCCGCCTCTTTTGCCAACTTGTTGGCTTTCGCCTGTGGATCTATGAGTTTGTACGTCGGTGGAATCCAAATTTTCTAGGGTCTTTTCATCGGTCCAACAGCGTATGCCCATCTTCTCGCTCCTCACAGTTTCCAGCATGATTCAGTCCAGTCGACCACAGTCAGGAAGATCATCGGTGATGGTAGTCAGCCTTGTCTTACTCCTGTCTTTACTTCGAAGGCGTCACTGGGCTTTCCAATGTGTATCACTTGGCATGTGGCGTCTTCACATAGCTGTTGAGTGAGGTTGATGATGGTTTTTGGTATTCCGTGGTGTTGAGGCGGCTGCCCACCAAACTACTTGTCCGTCGACGCTGTCGAAGGTGTTTTCAAAATTGAGGAAGTTGACATAGTGCTGACTCACCCCCTGCATAACATATTTAGAAGTATATCAAACCTCACTCGGTTAACTAACCCACTTGTTTGCCAGCCGAACCTAGTCGCAGATAGCAAGTGAATGGTGGGCATAAGCCTAGTAACCCTACTCCGTAAAACCAACTACAGGTGGCACAGGAACACATGAGGACGTCAAAGCCAGCCAGGCTCGAAAAGTCTGCAAGACAGGCCCCGGTTGATCTGAAATCAGTGTGGAGATATACTGCACTGTAACTCACTTCACTCAGCATGGAGCGTGAACAAGATCCGGATTTTCAACACTAATTCAGTCAAGTCAGTGCTTCCTGTGATGGTTGAGAGACTTGACACGCCACGAAGAGCGTTTACAACAAACTACAGACATTCATCAACAGTTACCTACACTCGATGCTGAAGATTGAATCGGAAGGCCGGAAAGAATTGGCATGACAACGAGACAAGAAAGAATCTATTGCCAGACATATATGCAGAGGAAAGTCTTGATGGAATGGATTGAAACTGGGACTTGCTACTGGGGCCCTACGCTTCACTAGGATATCATCGGAAAATTAACATAATGTGAAATTTATTTGGTTGATCTGTTAGTGCGTGTATGACTGCATAGGTGCCATTCGAATGGCTATGAATGCATTGGAACTTCCGTTTTTTTCAGGTTTGATTGATTGGCAATTTGTTTTTCCGTATCCGCTCGTGCTTTTTCTTTTCTCCTTTATGCAGTGGAGCTGGATGGGAGCCTTTGTTACTGAATTTTAATCTGAGGAAAACTTCTTGTTGGAAATAGTAGCTGCCCTGCGACGCTGAGGAATACTGGGCCGCTTCCAACCTTTCGGGGTCTGTAGAACGTCTTCATGGAGAACTCACCCACTGACCAGGATTCTCCAAGCAGGGAACCGTCTAAATTTTTCAAACAGTTGTGTAACAGAGATATTCCGGACTAATGACTAACCTGAGACTGATTTATCCACTGGCTCGGAAGGCGATTCACCTGTGGTAGCCTCACACCACACGCTTTCTACTGCTCTGTATCAAGTGATCTTTTCAAACAGAAGTTATTGTGCATCAGCACGCCTTCTGGACGATGCTGCCTACATTAATATGAAAGATGCCTTGAGTCTATGTGTAACTACTGCCATTTGGACGAACGGTCGTTTCAAGGTCTATTTCTATGCACCACAACAGGTACTTCCACTGGACCCCGAGGAGAAAGTTCAGAGGGGGGCCACAAAAGGCGTAGTAGACATGCGCCAAAAACCATACGAGGATGGTCTAGAATACCCAGGGCACACTGCCTTAATTACCGCACGTTACGAGGTGATTTGATAAAGGCTCACAAAACACTAAATGACCGAAGTCACCCGGACGGAGGAGTACCGCCGAGTGGCCACTATGGCGATCCGCGTGGAAATCCAAGCAGCATTGCTCAACAAAGGCCAAAAACTCGCACGCGTTCAGACTTCTTCCTTCAAGTCTGTGGGCGCTGGAATGCATTACCAGCAGAGGTAGCCCCCACCCTATCTGTTGATGGTTTCAAAATGGGTCGGATAGTTGCACAGTGATCCACGGTTTGCGCTCATCTGGTTGGAATACGAACCAGAACGAAGAAATCAACTGATGTCAAACCAATTCTCTTCCTGCTTTGACCATTTAGGCCGTTTCCATTCTTCTTACCCGGCTATGAATTACTTCCAGTCTCCTAAATTCTGCATATCTTTGCACCCCTGTCGTCTTACCTGAGTGCACTTAGATTAACCCCACTACTTCACCCATTTATCTCTTACTGACATTCACATATCCTCATGGGTCACCTCTTCACTATCCACAACTCCTTCTTACGATCAGTTCGAACAACCGCGCGGCAACTCGACATCTGAAGAGCCTGACTACATCATAGACCTACGTAGACTACCCAACATTCAACCACCTATTGGGTTTACCAGAGCCATAGCAGGTGAAAGGCTCGGTCCACTGCATCAGAATTTACCAAGGACCAGGAACCGTTGGGCTAGACCTAGAGGCAAGGACCAAGAAATTGATCAGTTTAAACAAGGTTGTCAGTCAGTTACTGGATGTTGTTGAGTTGGTGCGGCGCAAACTGCAACTGCTCACAAAAGTCACCCCCGGGTACCAGATAGATCCAGGCAGTGGTACTGCTGGGAGGAGCACCACTCTCATCTGAACCTTCAGGTAAGTTGTTTGACGATTCCCTAAGTCAAGGGAAAGTACCCGATCTTTCGGAAGTTGGGGTGCATTAGGCCAGTCTTCAAAAGGGGGTCAACGAAGCAACCCAAGGAAATACAGAGCAGTGATACTTTTATCCCTACCTCTGGACGTTGTGTAATCGGTAACCTGTGTCGTACTGAGGTGGTCAGAATGCATCTGTCAGCGTCTATGGGCCTCAGTAACGCTGATCGAGAAAGGTGTTCGCCTGCATTAATAAGCTGCTCACTGCAATATATATGGTCTCATACTGTTGATTATCTAGGACGACTTTATGTTATTTACCTGGACTTTGCAAAGGCGTTGGATAGTGTTGATCACGATTGTCACACTGATAAATCAGGATTAATCAGGAAAAGACTACCACTCGTTGACTGATTGTTTTCGTATTTACGAGGCCGTTCATTCAAATTTCTAGTGGGTTTCCCAGTGTCTGAAGAAACAGAATGTCTTGCCGGTGTTCCTTAAGGTTCCGTACCGCGGCCTCGTCTTTTTCTAAAATACATAAATGACTTGCTCAAAGAGGTTTCTCCTGGAATCCTTATTTTTGCTGATAACACGAGACTGTGGAGACAGACCAGAAGTGAGGAATGCAGTGTCTCCCTACTGGAGGATATAACCCAACTTCGAAACTGGGAGGTCAGTAACGGGCTGTTATTTAAGCCCGCAAAGTGTTAGGTTGTACATATAAAACCCGACCCACGTCATGTGCAAAGCCTCGATAACACGGAACTTAGAGCACTGCTGACGGTAAGGGATTTGGGAGTTTCGGTCCTCAAGACCTTAAATCATATGACAAATTTAACAGAAACTCATTTCGTGGAAACTAGGCATAGGTAACTTCTAGACGAAGCTTTGGACTGCTCAATTGTAGACGTCTCCGCTAGTTTTTTGGGAGCTTCATTAGGCCCCACCTGGAGCTCGGGACCCTCGTCTTCCCCTCTTCCTTTGCAAAAGAGCAAAATTCAGCTCATAAGGCATCCAGAGGCACTCGACCAAATCTCTTCTCGGACTTAGGTCTAAAACACTCGACGAACGACTGGATATGCTAGATTTACACCTCCTGGGGTGTAGAAGGTCAAGAGGAGACTCGATAGTGACGCAGAATATCCTCAGCACCCCGAACGTCCACTACATTACTTACTAAATCTTAGCGGTGGCATTAATTTTGGAAGATATACAGCAACAGCCCGGAACATAGGAAGTTAGATATTAGGCATAACTTATATTCCATAAAAATTGTTAAAATGTGGACTGCTCATCCTGCAGACGTGACCCGGGCTACTTCGTCTAAACCCTTTAGAAGCTGGCTGAATACCTATTTAACATGTGGCTGGGATCTACCCAGAAATAATTGAATTTTCACATTTTAACCGTCACTTTTCTCTCTTTCTTTACTTGTATACAGTAACAACCACAAGAAGTGATCCGCAAATTTTTAGACATGGAAGCCAGTTAAGCGAAAGCTTCTTCTATTCCAACAACAACCATTTGAACATTTGGGATTGGCAATTGTTCCCTTGAATAATTTATAGCTTCAACTCGTCCACTTCAGGAGTGAACCGAACAACTCGAACCAAGCCCTAAGAACTAGACACGAGACATCAAAAACTACCAGTTTTCTACGCCTGCACTATTAATATTGGAATATTGGATATTGGAACTCGCGCTGATTTGAATGTTTTGAGGATGACTACATCTCAAAAGCATAAAAGTTTTGTATCAGAACCGATTTCCGAAAAAGTTGTGGAAGAAATTCCCGGGATCGGCGAAAAACTTGGAGAGAGACTTAAAGCCAAAGGATATGACAAAGCTTATATCGTTTTAGGACAATTTCTCCTTCTGAGGTGTGAAGAAGATCTGTTCAAGGAATGGCTTTCACAGACATGTGGTGCTAATTCTAAGCAGTCTGGAGATTGCTATACTGCACTCAAGGACTGGTGTAGTTGCTTCATATTTTAACTAACTGGAAAACACAATTATGTAAATCGCTTGTTATATGAACCATATTTTTCTCTACATAAATGAAATTTGTTATTACTTGTTTTGTCTCCCGAATGCGTGCATTGAGTTGTCCACTGAAGTTTATTTCTGCGCAAATATTACATCTTGTTTTCATATACGAGTTTAACAGTTTAAGCGCATCATACATTGGATTGTCTTCGAATCATAATCGGATCAGTTAGTAACTCAATGTTTTTGGAGTGAGTATTGTAGCTCCAGGATTCAACTTATATATTGTTCGCTTGTGGGTCTGAATGTATAAACTGTACACCTGTGTTGAGAGCCATGTGTACGAATTAATACCTTAATGTAGCAGTAAAACTGAAGCTCTTTGATGTAGTATAACTCCATATTAGAATGCTTATTTGATATGACATACAATTATACAGTGTTGTTTACTGGACAGGTAAGTGATACTGTATTACTGTGCGCTATATCAAATAAACAATCAAGTGTATAACGAACTCTTATTCAGCAAAGTCTATAGCAAACTTTAATGCTGAATGCGCGTGCTGCTTATTCAACTTGCTGGTTTTTATTCAGTATTTTAATAGATTTTGGTTCAAGTTACCTGTTATAACAGGCATTTTCACCATGAACTTCTCATGTGTTGCATGCGGTCACATATGAGGTGTTCAAGTTACTTTCTGAATCTGTTTAATTGCGAACTAAGAAGTATTCTAACATTGACATGTTCTGTACCGGAGTTTTCCCCGTCAGTCTGACTGATTAATCGTGTACATAAGAAAGAAGTGGAAGTAGCCTACGTAAATCTGCAGCCAGAGTACTAACTTGCTAGTTTTTTTTGCCAGGAACAAGTTGTCGGTTGTAGGTAACTCGAATGTGCAAAGTCATCTGTATACCAGCAAGCACTTCACGAGTAGGCTTTATTAGGATTGTCGTTTTTAGAAAGTGAATGGGCCGCTTGAAGGTAGTTTGTGGATGGAGGAATTTCTAAGATCGCGTAATTTTCGTAGGCGATTGCTTGGTGGGTTCATACCTAATGGTTGTAGTTAAGTGCATGCTGGAGTAGTGGAATTCACCAAAACTTTTTTTGTCTATGTCAATTTGAACTACTCTAATCCCACATTTCTCTAGGTATTAGACTTGTAATGAAACTATTGTGTGAAACGGTAGTTAGAGGTCAGTATTGGATCAGATCTGATGAGGCATTTATGCGCACAAGAAACAAACAACAACGAAGCCTTTGGGCTCAAGCATAAGATGAATACGTCAAGAATGTATTAAGTAAGATAGATAAGTATTTATATGAATGTAGTAACGATTCTCTTCCTGATAAAGCTTGGTGTTATATTCACTGAGGTAGAAACAGTGGTAAAGATAGCTGGCAACCTAAACTCAAACGTTGGCAAAAGCCAGTGGTAGACAGATAGATAGACGTACCGGACGCCTTGTGCATATCTGTGCAGTATGGAATTAGCTACACCTATTGTGCGACAGCCAGTGATACTACTACCTGGCTGCCCAAACCTCGCTGGAAGAATTGCCCGAACCCGTAACCCAGTGGTTGATAGTCATCTCCCTAAGCCACTGAGCCACCACCAAGGGATTCCCACAACCTCATATAAAATGATTGATGATGACCATGACCATGATAAAAATCGGAAGCAACTTACACGTAAATTTACGAAGAGTTTTCGCAATGATCGCGTGTATTAATGGGTAGCAATAGAAGATATCAGCATTAGGTAATGCTCGGTAATTATTTGAGCATGTTAATAAGACTGAAAACGAGACGATTTTGAGACCATCGCCGAAAAGACTGAACTCACGATAACTTCTCCGGACAGGCGGCTAGAACGTCAGGCAGAACACTGAAGCACAGTTCAATTCGCTCGAAGCAACGCTTCAGTTGCCAAACCTCTAGTTTGGACGTGGACGCAGGTCCTCCAACTCCTGGAAGTTTTGGCTGTTTCAAAATTGAAACGGTGTAAAGTAGCAGGATGTGAAATTTTTAATGATAGAGGTAGAGGTAGACTAGCTGAGATACTAGGTGGTGTTTGGGAATCAGAGGTACTGTCAAACCAGTCTACTTCACTGGTCATTCCTTTTCATAAGAAAGAAGTCTTGTGACAACCATATAGGTGTTATTCTAACTAACAGTGTCCGAAATCTCAGTTATAGTTATCCGACGCCTACTTAGAGGTCAGCAGCAATAAACTTGTGAAAACCAGGTAAGTTTCGGACGTGAACGAGGGTATATCGACCAGATCTTTACTCTTCGTCAGGTTACAAAACGCAGGCCTGCTTACCGATAGACGACACTTGCCATATTCCTTGATGTGAAGGCGATATTCTATTCTTTTGACCAAGAGGTGTTGTGGCAGTGTCTAACTGTGAAGGGAGTATCGAGCAGGAATGTAACTCTAACCAATTTTCTCTGCTGGAAGTCATACAGTCGTTTGAGGGCCTATTGAGGGTTGTGTGCAAAGTTCAGGTCTAGGCACTTGAATTTCAATCGATGGGTCATGGTTTCAATTCCCGCTTTACCTAACGAGATTTGGTTAGCCAGTTAGTTTTATTAACCTTAGCTCAATAGGCGTGGATCTTGTCACTGATTGTATTTCAGTTCAATACATTCTGCAGTGATGACCAGTTGTGTCATCTAGAGATGCCTGCTATCACTGTTCCTGTTTAACTTAGTCATAGACGTACTAATGGATGTAACCCTAAGTATCTCTGATTTCACAGGGATTGCCTTAATTCTTGGAGGGCACCTTGTCGACTTGGAGTGCATAGATCTGGGGCTGGTCTTCAGTTGCTCCTATTTTAAAGATAGGGTGTGAAGTGGTACAATACGTTGACTCCACTTACTTGAGGAGTTGTACCAGCCGGGATGGGTTGGTTGCTGACAGAATCCTGCCTTGGATACAGAAGGCTCGTTTCTTACATGTCAACATGCGTCATCTGTAACACCGACTGGCCAGGTATACGACTACGTATCAAAGGATGAGTATTCTGCACTGCAGCTCGTACTGTCCTGTTATATGGCTGGGAAACATGGCCGTTGAAAGTAGATATAAAGCAGTTACAGGTTTTTGACCAGAGGCGTCTTCGTAGCATTGTTCACGTCTAGTGAAATCACTCAGCAAAGTTGAAATAAAGAGACAAGCGAGTTGGTTGATGTTGTGTACTTTCACCGATTGAAATGGCTTAGATATATGTTGCACCGCCTACCTCGACTTGCAATCGCAGGTGGGATAGCATTGTGTTGCAAAAAGACTGATGGCTGCCAAACCAAGACTTGGCACCAGTTGAAGTCTGATTGTTGGACTGAGCTATGTAGGGAGGTGTAGACTATGTGGATGGGTTCCTTGAGAAGATAAAAATCAATGGTTGGAGACCGTTTGTGACATGGCTGTAAATCGGTCGCAGTGGCATAGACGTATTCATTTGAATATTTTACTAACCTTCATTTCTCAAATTGTTTCTTCTCTCCTTCGATTTCACTCTTTTTCTACCCGCTTATTCTTTGCGTGTTGCTACGATGTGTGGCATCTTGAACTGACGCACTTGTGTGCGGCGTTCTGCGTTGATTTTTTCCACCCGTTTTTCAGCCAATGTTTGTCAGTTGATGTTTAACAAGTTGGGTCTTGACGTTTAAAAGAAATTACCTAACGTTCTGTTGTGTGTTTTAGATGAATACAAAGTATACATAGGGCAATACACACATTTCTGTGGCATTTTAGCATGTCGAAGTGAGATGTAACTTGGGGTCTTATGTGGGAACGTTAGTTTTATCGACTGTTTAATGTTGCCAGTTGCTGTTAGTAACAATAAACCCTGGTTCATTACTTTCTTTTTACCACATACAATCGTTTGAGAGTGAAAGAAGTATTTCAAAAGTACCGAACATTCATCTCACTGATATAAGCGTATTGTGAATCGGTCCAGCTGGTTTACTCACCCATATGGTATTGTGTTGCGAATTAATCGCACTTGATGGGAAATGGGAGTTATTTAGTTTTATCTAGTATTTCAAAGGATGTTGAGGATTTAAAAAGTTGAACGGTATGTAAAAGATAGATAAATGCTTAGTAAGTCCATTGGTGAGGTTGTAAACCTTAGTCGATTAAGATAGCTTGGATATGTACTGTGCATGCCTAGCCACTGCCTACCTTGATGTGCAACACTAGTCGAAGTTAGGTTGTAAGAGTTCAGTGTGACCGGACCAAGATGACAACAGTCGATGACATCTCTAACTATTGAACTGAACCGTGTGGGATATGTAGACTGCCTAGTTGAGGTTCATGAGACGATAGGAATCAGTGGTTGAAGAATCTTAGTAAAATGGGTGGAGGTCGGCTATAGTGGCTCAGATGTATTGACTTTTCGATGTCTTCTAAAACGTACTGACCGTTATCTTGAAATTATTTATTCGCTCACACAACTCTACCTACTTTGATATCACTCTTTTTCTATACATCTGTTCTTTGTGGTACCACTGTGAAGTGTGGCAAGTCGAATAAATGCACTTTTGTGCGAGGTTCTACATTTATTCCGCCTGTCTGTTTGTGGTAATTTTTAGTTACTTTTGGGAGTTTTTTTTCCAGAGTTTCACATGGATCATTAATTTTCAGGTGAACCATTGTTTAGTATTGGTATTCATAATATCAATTTACGATATGGTGAATTAGATATTTGTAGCTCAGGATGTGGATGTTCAAAGTGAGTCGTTCTCTACATCTAGGATTTCAAATTTTGTTCTAGACATCGTCATCAGTGTATCGGAGTTTCAATTAGTTGTGCGACATTAAAACGCTGGGCAACTAAAACCTTGGCTTAGAGAACAATTGAATCTGAACACGGTTGTGATAAGCATAAGCAGGTTCTCAACACAATTGTCACTGATTATTCTGTTTACTTTTTTAAATCAAAAACATGAAATGCGGAAAGTTAGATGTATGTACTGCCTGTTGTAAGAAGGTGTAGCAAATTTAACGTATTTGTAATTACGAGAAAAGTTATGAAAGACATGCTGTTATTATCCCGGTTTTCCTTTATGCTGACAGGATTAAAAGAAAACCTGTATCTAGTTGAATATTAGGAAAAAAATGAAACTCCACCAATTATTTGAAAGTTTGTGAACTAGGTAGTAAGCCACATTTATTGTTCAAATGCCGCTTATACTACCTGGCCACTGAGTTCTTGGTGAATAGAGAGGGATTTGAACGTGCAGCTCGCTGGTTGAAAGTCGAGTGTATTGAATATTATCTACCCCTCTCCTTTCATACTGTCGAGCCGAAAAATATCATTTCTGATGACTAACATATATTGGGTAATGACTCGAGGTGAAATGAAAATCTGGACCGCGACAGGATTCAAATTAGCGACTATTGGGTTTCTAGCTTGCTGGTCTATCATATGAGTTAAGAGACCCCGTGGCTAACCAGGATTTCGCCCGATTGTCATGTGACGTGTTACTCTCACTGATTACCCAGTTTGGGTTTCTCATCCGAATTTAAATCTACTTGAATTAGAGAGTAGGAGTAAGTATTGATTGGTCACGGGAGTGCAACCAATTTCATGTTGTCTAGTCCTGAGTGCAGACCGAATTCTATCGATCATATTTGCAGGAGTAGGAGTATCATAGTGTTTATCAGTTTGATTAGCATATAACCATTCATTGCCACATCATGAACTAGTAGCCTCATTTTTTCCAATTCCATTCAAAACTCTACTGTTCCGTTGTTTCAAATGTCGCTTCTTTTTTTAAAGAGATTTCAGTTCTTGGTGAAATTAGTTAATCAAAGAACAGTTAGTACGATGACTAATTGATTGACGAAATCAATGAAGAATCTCATACAGAGAGGTGGGTAGGCTCAAGTTGTCGCAGCTGGTGTGATACTTTTGTCTATGAATAAGTCGAAGGTTGTGGTATTGATACATCAAATTAAACCATTTCTTAAACTGTTCGATGATGACCAAAGTTAAGTTACTATTGTTAATTATATCGACAAATAACATGTGTAGTATAGGATGAATAGGTTTATTATGAATATATTTATGATTATCTTCAATGGATTTCGACAACAAGCAGGAAAATTTGTTTTCAAATATTATTCATTGATAATGAACTTAGCATATACCTATTAGAGTGATCGGAAGAGGTTTGTATGGGATTTTTTGACAGTTTGACATTGTTCAGACTATTCAGGGATGTTGCTCGATATCTCCCATTTTGTATTGATGGCTCACGTGAAGCTTTGCTTTGTAGTTTTGTCCTTCAGTTTCTGGGTGTTGAACTTGAACTGTGGCCGTCTATCACTAGCTTCTGTGAAGGCTTTCAACTTGATTTTGAAGGTCTCTTGCACTAGATAGTGAGTGATGTGAACCTACATCTGCTCCCCTTCTTGATCTGATCTTGTGTCCAGTAGGCTAACTGAGTCTCCACTTTCTTCACATTGAGATGAAGTCGATTTGATTTTTAGTGTGTCTGGTGAAATCCATGTCACTTTGTGAATATCTTTGTGCTTGAACACTCTGCCTCGAATCATCAAGTCGTTGAAAGCGTAGAAGTCTGCAAACAGTTCACCATCCTCGTTCATTTCACCCAGTGTCTCTTGACCAATGATCAGTTCTCTTCCTGTGTTGTCCGCTCCCAGTTTGGCAGTCATGCCAACCCACCCATTAGAATTTTGATATTACCATCTGTGGTGGGGTCTTGTCCAGTACTGATTGCAGTTGTCTGTAGAATTCCTCCTTCTTCTCTTGGTCTGCAATATTTGTAGGTGCATAGCATAGCATTGTATTACTGTTACTTCCCTTCATTTCGAGTTGAACCTTGCTGTCATGATCCTGTAGAAGGAGACTGGTTCCCACTACACGAGAGCCTTTGATGTTCTTGGTGACATAGTGATAGCCACTCGAAAACTCAGTGTGACTGTGGTTGTCGTCTGGGTGACAATATTGGAGTAGATTATTGACTCCTCTCCAGTTGACAGTTTGGAGAGTCCACTTCCATTGCATTCCATCTGGTTTCGCAGATTCCAAGCACTTCCATGCCATACCTCCTCATCTCTTTTGCAATCTGGACAACCTTGGTAGGTTCATACATGGTGCGGACATTCCATGTCCCCATGTTTACTTTCACTTTTGTCGAGAGAACACACGTCGGCCAATTGGCTTCCCGAAGTTTTTCACCAACTGGCGTCATTTTGTCTCTCCGATCCCAGCGAGGAATAACTTTGTTTTTATTTTTTATATTTTGTTTGTGCTTTGAAGTTTCTTTAGCAGTTGGATTTGTTTTACGGGGTAGGGTTGCTAGCCCTACGCCCAACCTTCCCTCTTTACCTGGTCTTAGGGCTGGCTAGTAACTAGTGAACTAGTTAACCGGGCGAGGTTAAAACTAACTCCATGGTATTCATTAGTAGATTTGTCGTTTAACATTAGGCATACTTTTACATCATCTTATGAACTGAAAAGAGAACCTGTTAATAACTGAGAAAGTCTGTTGAGATTTAGATTGTCTAGATACATAGTAACACTGAAATGTTTTAGGTATTCGAATTGTATGATGGCTGCTTTACTCAAAAGGAAAAACAGAGATATTTTTAATCGCCATTGCTCTTAAGCTATTCAGTAGTATTTTCATTATTTTATTTACTTGGTCATAATGAAGTAGAACAGTGTGTGTGTATAGCCATTACAAAAATCTGGTTTTGATTATCTTGTCAAGAACTAGGCAATAAACTTGTAGTATAGGTGTGTTTATGTGTGTGTGTGGGGGACTTTTCAGTAACTAATCAGATGAAAGTAAAACATGGAAGCTGAATTTGGAAGTGAAAAGACTTATTTTAAAAGAGTTTTCTCACCCTATTAAGCCTGAGATGCGACTTTAAACCACATTAACAAGATATGAGCATTAATGACAATAAGTTACCACTCCTATAGGCTGACAAGCATTGGTATTTGAAGAAGGAAGATAGTGCGATTTCGAAAACCCGGAATATTTCACTATCTTGGTAGTAAAATATGTAAACAAGAGCATGTATAGTATAAATATAAACTAATAAGGTGAAGTAACCCAGTTTAATCCGTGTGACTGACAAAATCAACGTGGAACCTCACACATAAGTTCGTCGACCCAACTTCCCACACTTCATAGTAGTATACAAACAATATGTACATCGAAAAAGAACAATGTCAAAGCAGATGAAGTTGTGGGAGAGAAAGAAACAGCTTTAGATGTCGAAGAGTAAATACATGTGCACAATTGTGACCGGTTTTGACCATGTCACCAAGAGTCTTCAACCATTGATTCGTTTCGTAGATCCTAACCACGCTGTCTATATATCCTCACACCAGCAGTCAGCGACTTAATCGACTGTTGCTAGGCCTTGATCTGGCCACTCTTAACCCTCTTACAACCTGGTCCAACTTCCCACAGCATGATAATTTGAGGTGGGCTGTGGCTTGGACATGTTTTGGGACATGCCAAGCCACAGCTCATGAAGGTTCATAACCTCACCAGTCGACTTGCTTGTCTTGCCCAGTACCCTTCGCCTGACCCCACAAAGTGATCCTGCCAAACGCCAGCAATACTATGAAGACGTCTGTGTCTTCTGCTTTTAACGGCCATGCATCACAGCCGTGTAACAGGACAGCGTAGTGTACTTGTCTTCTGATAGTTTGTCAGATATCTCGTTAGCACTGGAGATGATGTTAAAGTCCACCCTTGAAACTGCTAAGACAGCCAACCAAACTACTTTATTTTATGAAAATCTGCCTTTTCTACCGAAATCAAGGAACCTAGTTGGTTATTTCGATTGTTACTAGGGTGGCCTTTATATTTTTATTCATCAGGCTAATGTATTCTTTTTCGGTTAACCTATCTTTTAATATATGTACCATGTAAAGAGGGATTTCAAAGGCCAACCTAGCAACTACTAAGACAGCCAGTTACATTCCTCTATTTTGTGGACAACTATCTTTTAGTTAGAATGCCGAAACCTGGTTGGTTATTACACTAGTTGCCGGGGTGGCCTTTAGAATCACCCCATATAAACTACAGAAAATAAGACTATGGGAATCAATTCATGCCCCAGTTAGTTTTTTGTATGAAATAAGCAATGAGAAGGCATTGTCTTGGCTGATATCAGAGCATGGGAATAGCTACTACCGTAACATTGATTGTAACAATAAAGAGGCTCTTTAATGTATGCAATACAAGCCTATAAAAGCATTGCTAAAATGTAAGTTGGGCGATTTTGAAGGCTACTGTAGCCAAAATAGAAGTAACTAAATAAATTTCTTCATTTCAGCTAGAAGGGTAGATTTTCATAAAGTCCAGAAGTTTAATTGGTTATATCAGTTTCTGGTAGGGTGGCCATTAAATGGGCGACTCCTAAAAATCAAAACTACTACCTTTGCACCAACAAATGTAATTAACCTCGAAAATTTGGGTCATGGAGTTTATTATGCTGGTAGGTTTTGTAAAGTAGGTTTTCCGATTAGACCGATGATTGACTTCATAAATCCTGCAACGTATGAACTATCCAACTACTAAGCATCGATATTATGTCCTATTTGGAACCGTTCAAATTCTAAGCCAGTTAATTCCTAAGAATTGAAACGAAGACTCAATGACTTGCATATAGAAGATGAAAAATAATTTGTCCCAATGTAATAAGTCATTATACTAGGATTCCGATCAATATGGCATCAAAAGCAGTCAGAAATCAGCTAAATATTGACTTAATCAGAGAACTGAAGCTGTCGGTTGACGAGATCATGTTAGATGTACAGTTGTGTCTGAACTCCGCAGAAGGAGGTGCAGTGGGATCACCAAATTCCTCAATAGTAGCATAAATATTTATCGAAAGCTTGAAAAATATGGCTTTAGGGGCGTTTAACCTTACTCTGTGGGGGTACAGTGGCGATATCTTAATGACACATTTACTTTATTGAAATAGGAACATATTACTAGTTCCCCCACATAGATAAATTCAACAGTAGGTGTAGTGCACTTCACTTAAGGGTTAGAAAGTCAGCATAAAGGGTTCAATATGTTGGGTTGCAAAGTAGACACAGGAACAAATGGTAGTTTGGATACTATCGTTTACAGGAAATGAACACACACTCTAACCGGCAACTAGACTTCAGGTCATCTCATCCAATATCAGTTAGTGCGGGTCTACTGAAATTATTACACAATACAACTGGTATATTCACTAGTAAATCCAAAAACATTAATAAGGAGTTGAAACGTAATCAATAAATACCCTTTTAATTTTATTCAAAAATGAGAGATTCCACAAGGGTAAAAAAATATCAAAAAGAACATGGGTATTGTAATGAATCCACTAATAAAAGCAAACCGCAAATTGACAAAACTGGGGAAAACTAATGGTGAGTAAATGGGGGGGAAATGGGGAAATGCAACAAAATACCGGCATTGCCCGCACTAGTGGGGTTTATCCCAGTTTTCCCCGTTTGTTCCCCACGATTTCCCTCTTTGTTCCCATATTTTCCTCATTTTACCCCGCAAATCCCCAGTAGTGCGTTTTTTCCCCACCTTCCCCATTTTTCACCCTAACGTCCCCACGTTTGTGCCTTTTTTCCCGATGACCTTCACCCTGGTTGCTTGTGCATCTGTAGACTAGTTTTGAATGAAATGATTACTGCAGTTATGTAGTGGTAATAATAACGGTCTGAGGGGCAATAATGTGAAACAGCCGGATGGCGGTACATCAGTATCCGGTATGTACTCATAAATGAACAGAAAATCGAGGGTTATTTAATATAACACTCATATCGTCCAGTAGAAAGATCTGAAATTTCCTTTAGGTATCCTAAGAATAGTAATGTGCTCTAATTTTGAGCATTTATAAGTCTATTTACATCCGGCATAAGTTTTTTTCTATGTTTTCTTATTAGCTTGAGAAACGACAGTTTGGAAACATTTTAAAAATGTGCGAGAGTACATGATACATTTAGAAGAAATATTGAAACGTTAAAACAAATTGAAAATGACGAGTTCGATAAAATATATTCCCTCGGAAATTTTTTATAGCCGAAGATATATGCAGGCCGACTTATGTTACGTTCACATACACGCATACAGAGAAAGAGAAATTGGTTACTGGATTTTCATTCATCGGATCAGCATTCAATAAATGCATTAGAATTAGCACAACACCTATATCAGAGATGTCGGTGGGCAGTGAACCGTAGACCAAGATTTCCTTCTTGTTGGCACTCATTGGCAAGGCATGTCTACAAAAATAAGGAAATTGGTGTTCCGTCTGTGATTGGGACCCTCATCGGTTAGTGCTGAAGTCAGAAACATGACCATTAAGCTACTGAGGGCATGATTTACCCATTGTGGTTTCCAGATATGGCTTGCTGATGAGTGTCAGGGTGCACAAAATCTAGGCTCAGGGCTTCCTCCCGCTTGACCTCCAACGTCTAACACCGTAATGTTGCGTCACTTCGTCTAGTGGTCACACAGAAAAGACTTAGTCGACAGACCTCAGTCAGTGCTAATTAACAGGCTGCTAAATCGGCTACCCGATGGTTAACAACTCGTGTAAATAGTACTGCATCATTGTTTGGTGCATCAGATAAACAAATCTAATATGGAAAGTATTTATTCCTTATGCATCCATTGTTGTTGTTATTTCATTTCCTTATATTTCATCGTACTTAAAAGGCTGGCGCTGGAACACTTTTCGACCCACCAAAGTACAAATATTTTAAAATAACTAGCATGTCTATATGTTGGGTTAAAATGTGTGACACTAGTACTATTTCATTGGGTCTGAGATGAAACGCCGTGATTGGATGGTTTGTTTAGTTCTCAATAGTCAGTTTGTTGTTGATAGTTCCATAGATCGGCAGATCTAAAATCCTAGTTGGTATGGTGCTGGTTAATCAACTTATTATTATTATTATTTGTCCCTTGGGTTCATAGTGGAACATACGGCTCCAGTAGCACGCCTCCAGTGCACTCTCTTCTCTGAAATCTTTTGAACCTGGCTCCACGACTACCCACAAGCTCTCATTTCTTCCTCACACGATCTCCTCCATGTCACCTTCTGTTCTCTCCACTTTTAAGATGTTTGTCTGCATCAGAAATGTTTGAGAACATTCCAAAAACTTTCTTCAAGCTTTGTACACTTCGTGCTCTTTTTGGTTCTCGGTTTGCTGATCAAAGTGCGCTTGTTGACAAACATTTGTGTTTTGGTCATTTCAATACGCGTCATTGTTAACTGAATTACCGGGAATGGGTACTGGACCTATCGTACACACACAAATTGAACTCATTCTCTCATATCGCAGATTTATTAAAACCGATAATTGCCCTAACGGGATAAAAATCTATTTATTCATTCCAACTTGTACACTGTCATTGATTTAACAAACTAAAGTACCTTGGTTAAAAGAGTTTAACTTGATCGGCTAAATGTTAATGTTATTGTCTTGGGTCTTCAGTTTACATTGGATTTTGGATAGATAAATCACTAAAGGAAAGGATAACTGTTAATACAGTACTATTTGTGTGTAACAGCTGTTCCATTGAGGGAAAAAGAAGGTTGACTGATCTTAAAAGAAGCTAAGAGTTAGATTCGAGCAGATTAAAAAAAAATGTTTATGCATCTATATGAAACTGTATAGACTTAATCGCCAACCAGTCAAATACAGATATGCTTAGCAGGTGTTAGTTAATTCAGAAAAGTACTTCAAAAATTGAAAAGAAGGGAGTTTCTTTGTGTCTGTCTGATAATAGTTTTGTCTATCAAAATATACATGAAAATTGACTCAAGATTCAGTTAAAGTGACTATGAAGAAGATAAAATAAGAGAGAATCAGTCAATCAGCTGTTAAAAATGATGTGACAATTTACGGTTTACGGGTTCGATCTTCAGTTATTACGAAATAAAGAAGATTTGTTTTCAGAAAACATAATCTACCGCCTTTTTTTGGTGAAACGAACAAAGTAAGATAATCATTTCACAATTTTATTTCTAACTTGTCAGTATAATATGGATATAAAGATGAAATAGGTTTTCTAGACAAAAATCTTCGAACTAGAAATATTTTATTGCCATACTAATTTCAAGGTTTACAAAGTTGTAAAGGAAATTCACTAAACTGTTAGTAAGATTATCGATATTTTATGATTGTATTCATCATGGAATGACATCAATGTGAGAACCATTAAAAATTCCAAATTGATGAACAACTGTTTCGTCCTGTACTCTTCAGTAATTGTGAGTACCTGAAACTCTACCAGAGGTTGAAGGTTGAACCATCAAGTTACTTGGCGATCACTTTGTTATCTACTCACCAGATTGGTATGTAATAATTCACGTTTTTCTCTTTATATCAATTTGCAATGTATATCGCCAGCATCTTTCAATGCCATCAGCAGCTACTTGTCCTCACATTCAACTTGATTAACTTTACTGGTCATAGCTTCTCATCAGAATTTCAAGAAACCAGTCTAAAAGAATGTCACCATTGCTGAGCACTATACATTTCGACCCCTTGATGAAATTGTGAGTACATGCTGTTGATGGGTCATTTCAGGTTTTCAATGCCTTTGACATTGATGTTTATTATGCATACTACATTAAAATTATTCAATCACCATAAACCTCCAAAATGAATTGTTAAACTTTGTTTATTTCAATCCTGCACTGTTGTGAAGTGTGATAACTTCCACATCTGTAGTTTATCATAACTTTTTTATAACAATCTGTATGTGACGCTAGATGAAGTCTAACAATCAAATTAAACTCATCTGTTCAAAGAGTTCTGTTTATGTTATTAACTTCATATTATGAATATTTTAAGTGTAAAGCGATTAAATATGAACTGAGCATCAAAATCCAAGTGAATGGAGACCAAAGTGTTTGCGAGAACTAGCGAAGAATCATCCTCCACCCTTGTTCACCTCAAGCAAAATATTAAACCGCATCATCCTGAAGAGATTAAAGGATGCGCTGGATCAAAACCTACGATCGGAACACGCTGCATTCAGGAAGTACAAATCATGTACAGACCAAATTGCAACTCTACACTACGCATCATCATAGAACAGAGCATAAAATATCTGTCAACTCAATTCTACCTCAACTTCATCCACTTTGAAAAGGCTTTTGACAGCGTCGACCTAGGAGCAATTTGGCAACTGCTTCAAAACTACGGAATACCGCACACCTTAATCAATCTCATTCAAGAACTATATGAAGACGCCACATGCCAAGTAATTCACAATGGGTAGCTCACTGATGCCTTTGAAGTGAAGTGAAGTGAAGACAGGAGGGAGTGAGACAAGGCTGCTGCCTACTATCACCAATGATATTCTTGATTGTGGTTGACTGGATCATGCAACAAACTGTGAGGAGCGAGAAGAAGGGGAGACGCTGGACCACGAAAAACAGCCTAGATGATTTGGATTTCGCCAATGATGACTTGTGTCTAATGTCACACAAACATGAAGATCTACATGCGAAATGCAACAAGTTGACAGAAGAGGTAGGGCAGCGAATGGAGATGGGACTTCAAGTGCACACAGAGAAGACAGAGGTGATGAAGATACCCAACCAACATCACCACCACTAATAACAAGCTCCAATGACGATGAACGGAGGAAGCTTAAAGGAGGTAGCTTCTTTCACCTACCTAGGTAAGGCAGGATGGTGTCAACTAGAGGCGACACAGGCAGAGACGAAGATGTCAAAGCAGGCAGGATCGGAAGGACAGCAAGACAGGCGTTTATTAACCTGAAACCAGTGTGGAGATCTGCTTCACTGCACTCAGCATAAAGCGTGAATAACATCAGAATTTTCAACACCAATTCAGTCAAGTGAATGCTTCTATGTGATAGCTGAGAGACTTGGCACGTTACGAAAAGCATTTCCAACAAATTACAGATATTCATCAACACCTGCCACCTACGCTCACCTGATACTGAAGATGGAGATCAGATGGCCAGAATAATAAGAATAAGCAACAAGGAACTCACTCTGGCAACGAACCAACCAACAACTTATCACTCAACAAATATGCACTGGAAGGAAATGGAGATGGATGGGATTGGGCATGCACTGAGAAAACCGACTGAGAACATCATATGCCAGACCAATTGCTCAAGTGGAACCCGCATGGGAAACGACGAGTTGGGCGTCTGAGGTGAGGGTGACATAAAGGAGGAGATGGTGTGAGGAAGAAATGAGAGCTTGTAGGCAGTGGTGGAGGCAGGTTGAAAAGACTTGAGAGAAGAGAGTGCAGTGGAGACGTCCTACTGAAGCCGTATGTTCCACTAGGAACCCAAGGGACAAATAATAAATAATAATGATAATAATAATATTACGATTTAAACGTATATTATAAATGATTAATACAAGTTGAAAGGGAGCGATTTAACAGAAAATGTTTGGTAACCCAAAATCCCTATGGGTTATCGAAACATATTCTTGTTAAGTTAGCAAAGGTATTTCTTAGCCTGATTAGTTCATATTATTCATATGATTATTGATTAGGCTTAATCACGCTTTCAATTGAAATGAATTGATCAGTTAACTAATCATAGTCTGAAACATGAATTTCCTTTAGATATCTATTTATATGTGATTCATTACAAACATATTTATCATTTATTACTATAATTATTTATTAATTGAATAATGAATAAATTATTCAGAAGATTATCGATAACTAACGATAATGATAATTGTTTTAGACATAAATCTATCATACCTATTAAAGATCTGTCAGTTAATACATTGGAGATACAAAAACTGCTACTTAACAATTTATCAACTATTGATGTTGAACGAATTATAAGTTTATTGGATAATTTAATAACACGAATATTATTAATTTCATTATTTCCAAAAATTTTAAATAAATTACAGGTAAATTTGACTGAAATACTGTTAATATATGGAATAATTTATGAATAATTCTCGTTTAGTTCTTTTGCGTATTCTTTGAATCTTCATTATGTTTATTTTTCCCTTGGATTCCTAGTGGAACATACGGCTTCAGTAGGACGTCACCATTACACTCTCTTCTCTCCAGTCTTTTCAACCTGCCTCGACGATTGCCCACAAGCTTTCATTTCTTCCTCACATCATCTCCCCCATATCACCTTCGCCTCCCATGCCCAACTAGTCGTTTCCAATTTAAGTTTCACTCGAGCAACTGGCCTGCTGCGTGATATCCCAATCGGTCTTCTTAGTGTATACCCAATCCATCTAGACATTCTTCTGCTGCATAATTGTTGGGTGATAGATTCTTGGTTGGTTCGTTACCATGTCAGAGTTCCTCATTGCTAAGTCTTTCTGGTCATCTGACCTTCAGTATCAACCCATGATGAGTTCTCTTCCTGTATTATCCGCTTCCAGTTTGCTACTCATGTTGCCCATTAGAATTTTGATGTCACCAACTGGAGTCTTGCGGAACAAGATCCGGATTTTCAACACCAACCCAGTCAAGTCAGTGCTTCTGTATGGTTCAGAGACTTGGGGCGTTACGAAAGGGATTTCCAATAAACTACAGACATTCATCATCAACTGCTTACGCTCGCTACTGAAGATCAGATGACCAGAAAGAATAAGCAACAAGGAGCTCTGGGAACGAACCGACCAAGAACCTATCATGCAACAAATATGCAGGAGGAAGTGGAGATGGATTGAGCATGCACTGAGAAGGCCGACCGGGGACATCACGCGTCAGGCCCTCGAGTGGAATCCCCATGGGAAGCGACGAGTTGGACGTCCGAGGGTGACATGGAGGAGATCGTGCGAGGAGGAAATGAGAGCTTGTGGGCTGTCGTGGAACCAGGTTGAAAAGATCTCAGAGAACAGAGGTCACTGGAGACGTGCTACTGAAGCCCTGTGTTCCACTAGGAACCCAAGGGACTAATAATAAAAAAAATAAAACTGGAGTCTTGTCCAGTACTGATTGCAGTTGTCTGTAGAATTCCTCCTTCTTCTCTTGGTCTGCATTATTTGTAGGTACATAGCATAGCATTGTATTACTGTGACTTTCCTTCATTTCGAGTTGAACCTTGCTTTCATGATCCTGTAGAAGGAGACTGGTTCCCACTACACGAGAGCCTTTGATGTTCTTGGTGACATAGTGATAGCCACTCGAAAACTCAGTGTGATTGTGGTTGTCGTCTGGGTGACAATATTGGAGTAGATTATTGACTCCTCTCCAGTTGACAGTTTGGAGAGTCCACTTCCATTGCATTCCATCTGGTTTCGCAGATTCCAAGCACTTCTATGCCATACCTCCTCATCTCTTTTGCAATCTGTGCAGCCTTGTTACATTCAAACATTGTTTGGAAATTCGATGTTCCCTTCCTTACTTTCGCTTTCATTGAGAGAAGAGGAGGCATATTGGCTGACTGGCTTCCTGAAGACCTTCACCAACTGGCGTCATTTTGTCTCTCGAATTCCAGGGAGGAATAAGTTTGTTTTCATTTTTTTTATTTTGTTTGAGCTTTGAAGTTTCCTTAGCGATTGGATTGGCTTTCCGCGGTAGGATTGCTAGCCCTATGCCCAACCTTCCCTCTTTACCTGGGCTTAGGGCTGGCTAGTAATTAGTGAACTAGTTAACCAGGTGAGGTTCATTCTCTAAATAAAGTACTTCAAATGAGGTGAAGAAATATCTTAAGGTTTTGTTTTCTTTTCCGACTGATAGCTACTATCTTGATATGCTAGTTGGGCTGACTTATAATGGTGACCCAATGAGTTATACTGGTGGAGCACTTGTTCACTTGAAGTCCTTACATGCCTGATAGGTCTGTCAGTTATTGGTAAGAATGTGGGAGAGATCTGAAGGTAAAGCCTTACTCCTCGTTGGACGAAAAGGTAACAGAAACATGTTTCTCATGAATGACCCGCACTAGGCCCCTGATGTTGCTTTTCTCATGGGAAGGGTAGCGTTCTATGTCCTTTGAAGGATCACAATCTGTGCACATAAACATTACTCCACAGGAAATGAATTTCGGTTATGGATATGCATTGTTGCTATCCAAGTTAGGACAAAAATGTGATATTTACACTATTCTGTAATAAATCCTTAGTTTAACTCTTTCAGATTTACAAAATTTATTCACTTTCATGAAGAATTTTAATAAGGTAATGCTTTGAGACAGATTATTCCTTAACGAATCCGTTGAGCTCTGTCATCAAAGTATGAAATACCAATTTGATAATAGTATGATGGCCACTAATTTGTTGGAAGTTACTTATTTACTGTAGGATATTACTTTATAGTTTCTACAAGGTTTGTTGTAAATTACGACTCGTTTGTAGTGATAATCCTCCTAATCCATCATCAATGATAAAAACGCAAAAATTCCTTTTCGATAATGTAAGTATATTACAGTGCTGCTATATGGTTCAGAAACTAGGCGTGTCAGGAAAAGCATTTCCAACAAATTACAGACATTCATCAACAGCCGCCGCCTATGCTCACTCGATACTGAAGATGGAGATCAGATGGTCAGAATAATAAGAATAAGCAACAAGGAACTCTGGTCTGGAAACGAACCAACCAACAACCTATCACTCAACAAATATGCACTAGAAGGAAGTGGAGATGGATTGGACTGGACATGCACTGAGTAGGCCAATTGCTCGAGTGTAACCCATATGGGAGACATCAAGTTGGGCGTTTCATATGAGGGTGACATGGAAAAGATGATATGAGGGAGAAGTGAGTGTTTCTGAGCTGTCGTGAAACCAGGTTCAAAAGTTTGCAGAGAAGAGAGTGCAGTGGAGACGTGCTACTGAACCCAAGGGAAAAACAATAATAATAATAATAATAATCACTGATTGTATTATCCACCGGTGATCAACACCTTGAAATATGACTGAACAGTGGTTTAGTGATAAAACAGAATTTCAGTGTTATTTTTTCACCTCATGCTTATTCACTTAAATCATTTACAAAGCAATCAATTCGATAAGAAATTAAGATGTATCTCCGACTTCATCGATGTGAAATGTTCGCCTTTATATCTGTAGATTCACTAACAGGGGATGTATTAATTTCCACATAAGTTACCAATAAATAAACAAAGAGTTTCATTTTTATAAATATTTCTAGTAGTATTGTTTAGTCGAAAAAAGAACAATGACTGAGAAGCAGGTACTTCCAGCTGACGAGCCCCAAATTGGACGAAATGTACATCCTGGATTCCATTGCTAGCCATTATCCTTCATTGTTATAAATGTTTACCTATTTCCAAGCTCAGACTGGATGACTTCATTCAGCAGTAGATATGATTAGGTTGAAAAAAATACTTAGCAACTGTGTGCATATTCATGCACTAAGCAATGAGTCGAACCTATTGTATTAAGGTAAATGATACTACTTGGCTATGGAAACTTCAGGTCGGCAGAACTGGGTTCAAACCCATGACCAGCTGGTAGAAAGTCAAGTGGCTAGACTAACTAACCACAGAACCACAAAGGTCCTACACTAATCTGATTCGTATTGTGATGGGAGTTTCGTTCTTAACATCAATAACCATCTTCATATGAGTAGATTAATCTATAATTTGATGTACATCTCAGATACTTTTATCAACTAGAAATTTCATTAGTTGAAAAAGAAAGACTAGTGGTAGCCAACTGGGTCCATCATTAGGGTTAATCTCGTAAGACAGAGACAGACTGTGACCGTAGACATTATTTGATTCAGTCAAAAAAAGGTATTTTAAGAGAAGTTATTTATTTCAATCATACTTACAGACTGTTCATCATTGCTTTGGTTAGCTATTCAGTTTTTAAATGCTTACTAGTCAGTAGTTAGATCGATAATGCAACGCCAAGTTTACAGAGGAAAATCGAAATGATATACATACTGGTCACTGGAAAGTAACCAATTCTATGTCGCCTAGTCTCGAGCGCCGACCGAATTCTATCGACAATTTTACAATGTGGTCACCAAGCTAGGAAGTCCACCGCTGCGGTCCTCTTTGATGGGAGTTATATAGTTGTAGGTAATTGGCAGAAAACCCGAAGCATCATCCAGTGTTGAAGTCAATGACTTTATCACTGAGCTATTCGGGCTGCGACTGATCTCCTATAGAACTGCATTGCATACACTAACTGGCCAATGAAGAACAACCAACCTCATATTGGCTAGCCTTGAGTGTCGACCGTATTCTATCGAACTAAATGATATTTAATCTTACTTGGTACAATTCAGTAGTTTACCTTCATATAATACCTCCATGGCACTTGTTTTTTACAAGAACCTTGGAAAATCAAAACTCATTGGGAATTTCCTATAAAGACTTCTACAAACTTATACATCTGTGGATGTTTTGCATACCAGTAGTAAAACGATTGTCGTAACTAATCACTCTTCAATGACTGATGATCATGACAGAATTATTTGTGGATTTTAACTGATTTCCTATTGAAGCGAATTGATAGAAGTTAAAAGTGGCTTTAACAAGTGTTGTGCTTCTCGAACTACAGGCTTCCTCGAAATTTCAAATCAGCTGAAGTTGGATTAAGCTGAAATAAAGTTAAGTATCACCATACCAAAGCTCTGCATCAATCCCTTAAGTCTCTGACTTTGAATGTGAGTTGTGTAGGGAGTTGTAAAGGTGTCCAGTCTTCAGGTCTTAAAAGTCAGTGTTTGGAACTTCTTGGTGACGTGATCTAAAATTCACTGGACTAACTCACATGTATTCAGTCTTTATCATTCTCGAAATGGGATTAAAGCTCATTTTCTCACGTTGATTTGTCACTGGATGGTAACCAATTTCATGTCTAGTCCTAACTACCAATCTAATTCTATCGATCATTTTGCAATTTGGACACCATACTAGACAGCTCAGCATCTCAATGCACTCTGATAGATGTTAGTTGTGTGTAGGCAATCGGCAGGAGCTTGTTGGCGCTCCTCAGCAAAGAGTGTAGGCAACCTCGATGGAACTGATGTGCCACCTGATGTTCGAACCTGCGTCACCATGTACTGTAGTCAACAACGTTACCACCGAGCTACTGGGACCTGAATTACTTCCCGGTAGGACTGGATTAGATACCATACAGTGACCAGTCAATGTATTCTCAGAACTGCGTACTCCTGACCACGCCAGGAATCGAACCCAGCACCTTCAGGTTCTACTCCGAAGACATAACGACTGAGCCAATGGGTCAGAATACAATGGTTCATATTTCCTACATCTGTCGGTACGCAATGAAGTGTGACCTCCGTCCAATGCCTGTCGTTGATTAAATGTCCTTATATTCGGCCTGGTTTGCCCCATGGGGCACGACTTCTAATTGGAACTTCAAAAACCATATCTTGAAGCAATTCATCAGTGAGGAATAGGTTAATTCAATTTCAAGGTGTGTGGAGGCTTACTTATTGATTTTAAGTTGGTATGAGTCGTATATAGAGTGAGAAAGGGAATGCGTAATCAAGTGTGTTTAAGAAAAATATGTAATATTCATCATGGACTGATGTCAGTTGAAGAAACATTGGAAATCTGGAATACAGGATAAAACTATGACAGTCAAGGCTTTATGATGGCCACGTCAAAGGAGAAGGTTTTATGTACCTTTTTTTGGATATACAATGATGGTTTGCACATCTGAATGACTAGTGCTTCAAGTATTCCCAAATACCTTTAACGTCATTCATCTCATACAGACTTCCTATTTGTTTGGTAACTTGAAATGATGCTCTTGTATACAAGTTCCTATATTAATTTGTCCGTCTGTCGGATTATCTTTATGTTCATAGCTTGAAATTCACTAATATGATTATATTTATAGGTGATACGTGACTGATTCTTATGGAATTTACATTTTCACATTTTCAACTTTAGGCGTATACATATATACTACTTATATGTAAAAAAGTAGTTTGTTATTTCTGTTTTTTTACAAATAGGAATATTCATTAGTTCTCGGACGAAATGTAACTGTCCTATTTGAAATATACGGCTCATTAAGCAAAATATGTAATGAATATGAAGTATTCAATTCTGGTGCTGTAAATATCAGACCTAAATATATTGAATTAGAAAGAAGTGTAAATAAAACAAAACGAATCTACACTTCACAATTGAAAGAATCATCGATTGAATTCGATTTAGAAGATCCACTGACTACACCGAAAAAAGATATTCAAAAAGTGAGTGAAATATATTTTCCTGTTTAAGAAAGTTTTTACATACATCTTATTCGAAAAAAGCCGTTAATAATAATGATAAAATAGAGGTAGTATTCATAACTGACTGATATCAGTTAGAGAACCATTGAAAATCTGGGAGCCCTGGACAGCTGTTTCGTCCTAGTATAGGATTTCTCAGTAGTACGCAACCATGACACGGCTAAAGATTCAACTTAGGACTTTCAGGTTTCATGGTGAACGCGTTAATCATTCAGCTACTGGGTCGGCTTTTAGTGGTTCACAGTTTCCAACTTTTGTCAATTCATGATATACAGCGACTATCATACAAGGTTTTCAGTTGGTATCCGCTTCTCTTTTGACTGATTGTCCCCACATGTTAGTGATTCGCATTGGAACTTAGTAATATTCATCTGGTTGCATGTTAACGCGTTCGATGTGAAACCTGAAGGGCTTGAGTTTGATCGGTACCCGGGTTGTGGATGCGTACTAACGAAGTGACCTATAATAGTACGAAACAGCTGTCCAGTGCTCTCCAACTGATGTCAGTCAGTGATGAATTATTATTGTTCACTTTTATTGTATGTTCCTTGAGTTCCTAGTGGAACATAGGGCTTCAGTACCACGCTTCCACTACACTCTCTTCTCTGAAATCTTTTGAACCTGGCGTCACGACTGCCCACAAGTTTTCATTTCTTCCTCACACCATCTCCACCATGTCACCTTCTTCTTGAACACCCAACTAGTTGTTTTCCTTTTGGGTTCCACTCAACGGCCTGGCACACGATGTTCACAGTCAGCCTTCTCAGTGTATGCCCAATCCATTTCCACTCTCTCCTTCTGCATATTTGTTGAGTGATAGGTTACTGGTTGATTCGTTGACACCCGGAGTTCCTTGTTGCTTATTGTTTCTGTACATCTGAGCTTTAGTAACGGGCCAGCGTAGGCAGTTGTTGATAAGTGTCTGTAGTTTGTTGGAAATCTCTTTCATAACGCGCCAAGTCTATGAGACATACAGAAGCACTGACTTGATTCACATTGGTGTTGAAAATCCGGATCTTGTTCTTTATGCTGGTTTCAGATTAATAAATACCTGTCTTGCTGTCCTTCCGATCCTGCCTGCTTTGACATCCTCGTCTCTGCCTGTGTCGCCTCTAGTTGAAACGATACTGCCTTACCTAGGTAGGTGAAAGAAGCTACTTCCTTTAAGTTTCCTCCGTTCATCGTCATTGGAGCTTGTTATTGGTGGTGGTGATGTTGGTTTGGTATCTTCATCACATCCGTCTTCTCTGTGTGCACCTGAAGTCCCATCTCCATTCGCTGCCCTACCTCTTCTGTCAACTTGTTGCATTTCGCATGTAGATCTTCATGTTTGTGTGACATTAGACACAAGTCATCATTGGCGAAATCCAAACCATCTGGGCTGTTTTCCGCGGTCCAGCGACTCCCCTTCTTCTCACTCCTCACAGTTTGTTGCATGATCCAGTCAACCACAATCAGGAATATCATTGGTGATAGTAGGCAGCAGCCTTGTCTCACTCCTTCCTGTCTTCACTTCACTTCACTTCAAAGGCATCAGTGAGCTACCCATTTTGAATTACTTGGCATGTGGCGTCTTCACATAGTTCTCGAATGAGATTGATAAAGGTGTGCGGTATTCCGTAGTTTTGAAGCAGTTGCCAAATTGCTTCTAGGTCGACGCTATCAAAAGCCTTTTCAAAGTCGATGAAGTTGAGTTGCCATTCTGTCATTCTCTGCTCTGTTTTATGATGATGCGTAGTGTAGAGTTGCAATTTGGTCTGTACATGATTTGTACTTCCTGAATCCAGCCAGCCTGTTTTGGTAGTAATTTTGAATCCAGCGCATCCTTTAATCTCTCCAGGATGATGCGTCATAATGTTTCGCTTGTGATGGACAGGAGCGTGATTCCGCGCCAGTTCCTTCAGAGACTTAGGTCTCCGTTTATCTGGAGTTTGACAAGGTGTTAGTGATGAAAACTGTCCGTAAATTAAAAGTCCTCATTCATCTGAAAAATAGAACAGTGATAACGATAATAATAATAATAATTATTATTATTGTGGACTTAGGAACTATTCATGAACCGACTAAAAGCTCTAAAGTGTTTCTTTGGGTAGTTTTTGCTCTCTGAGTAAAACGATAAGTATATTTCGTTTATGTATGATATTCTATTAAATACAATGACCAGATCGTTGGTAATATGTCCTTATGAAAGGATGAAATGCGAAATTTAGAAACTCAGGAAGTTTAATGACTCAAGTAAAGAAATAAACGAATTATTCAAGCATAACAGAAATGCAAAGACTCATTGAACTGTTATACATTTAGTAATAATAAATGAGATTCATTATAAAACAAAAACAAACTTAACTCACCTGTTCTTCTGTAGGTTGAATAACTGTCTTATAAGCTTATGCATTCGACTAATAACCATATTGTCGATCCCACATACTGGCACACTCTGTTGAAAGATATCGAATACTGTATAATCATAATTGTTCTCATATTATTCAGATGGAGTATAACTTATGTGGCCAGAAATAATAAGCAACAAGGAACTCATTGTGGCAACGAACCAGCCAAGAAGATATCAGCCAACAAATATACAGAAGGAAGTGGAGATGGACTAAGTATACACTGAGAAGGCCGATTGGGGATATCACGCGTCAGGCCAGTTGCTCGAGTGGAACCCAGATGAGAAGCGACGAGTTGGGCGTCTTAGGCGAGGGTGACATGGAGGAGATCACGTGAGGAAGAAATGAGAGCTTGTAAGCAGTCGTGCTGCCAGGTCCAAAAGACTGAAGAGAAGAGAGTGAAATGGAGACTTGCTACTGAATCCCTATGTTCCGTAAGGAATCCAAGGGACAAATAATACTACTAATAATAACTTATGCAGTTGATCTATAAGCTAAGGTCATCATCACTGTAATCCAGCCTGGTTTCCTGATACGGAAAAGTTGTCTATCAACACAACATTCTATCTAAGCCTATCGTGTGAAAAGTGATCATTTCATTGTAAACCAAAAACTGTGATTTTTTCTTAAAGGCTTGATTTAAGAGATAAACGATTATGAACTAGAGGAGATGTTTATAAAATAATGATACTCAAGTTGTCTGATATTCGTCAGTAAGCTTAAATCATGCAAAACTTTTCTCTCATTTGTGCCAAATGAAACTGATAAAGGAGAGAAATTGTTAAGATTAACCAATTAATCTTATTTACTTCGATTAGTGTAGAACATTTGGAAAGGACAACTACATCAGAAACTACAACGAGAAATTGTCTTAAAAATGTTACTATCTTGCAATAGTCATTTTAATCAAGCTGTCTGGAAGCTATAACCATACTGATTTATGCTCTAAGCTTCATTACATACAGTCTACATGCATACTTCACATTTCTATGTTAGTTATGCGAAGTTCTGTATTGAATAATAATATTGCTTACTAAATGGTTTCTATTCAGTTAATTAGTGTATAAAGTTAAAAAGTTAATCATGATTATTGGTACTCGTAATCAAAGCGTATCTACAGCCATGAGGAAAGATGAATTACAAACATGACCATTGCTCAGGATCAGACAACATAGAAATTGGTTACTCTTCTATTAATCGACCAATGGATACAATTTAGGTCTATAGGAGGTCACTCGCTATTCGAATGATATCATTGGTAACATTTTGACTGCATAACTGAGTGGAGAGGGTTTGAATTGCTTAAAAAACACCAATTTCCTTGAGGTTACTGATGCACTTTCCTGACAAGTGTCAACAGATACGAAACGTAGGTTGTTGCAAATGCAACTGATTCGATAGTACGCATCGATTCAGTTTTCAACATATTTACCTATCATTGTTTTTTATATGATACCGTCGTTGATTGGAACGAATTGATCAGTCTCTATTGCCATACGGGCTCCTGTGCGAAAGCCTCGATATTGTCTGCGTTTTAATTATGTTAACGATGGGTCGTGGCTAGCAGTGGAATCCAGGATGCGTATTTCGTCCTATTCGGGACTCGTCAGCTGGATGTACCTGCTTCCCAGTGAGTGATGTTGGTCCCACCCAGATTCGGACTTGGGAGCGATCGCTTCAAACGCCAGCGCGTGATTCACTACACCACCGAGTCATGATCACCACTTCTTGAGCAAGGGGTATAGTTTTAGTACAATTGTTTTTTTATATAACTAAATTTATGACTATACATACTAAAAGTATACGCGTCTCACAAGAAGTGGGTATCGTGGCTCGGTGGTGTAGCGGAAGACGCGCTGGCGTTAGAAGCGATCGCTTCCAAGTCCGAATCTCGATAGGAACAACGTCATTCACTGGAAAGCAGATTCGTCTGGCTGATGAGTCCCAAATAGGACGAAATGGGCATCCTGGACTCCACTATTAGCCATGATCCATCGTTAACTTATTTGCCTATCAACTATCTCATTTTAGTGAACTACACCGACTGAATGGTAATACTTACAAGCTGTCCCTTTTTTAGTTGTGCATTGTTTCTAAACATAAAATCTGTGTATATATGTGTTTAAGTTCTACATCTTGGTCCTACTATCTAGTTTTCATGTACTGTTGGTTACAGAAGGCCGATTTGGCATTTGCCAACTTGAGTCATTTTTGTCACCGGTGGGATTTTTGACTACCTATCAAAGGACAAGTATACTGCTGTATAGTCCATCTTGTCCTGTTATACAGCTGTGAGACACGGCCGTTAAAAATTAGAAGACATAATGCGATTGCAGATGTCTTACTATCACTGGTCACATTTGGTGGAATCACCATGTGAGCAGTGTTGAGGTCAGGCGAAGGGTACTAAACGAAACAAGCAAGTCAGTTGATGAGGTTGTGAACTTTAGTTGACTCAGATGCCTTGGATATGTATTACTCATGCCGAGTTACTACCTGTCTCAAAGTGCCATGCTAATGTAAGATAGGTTAGGTTGTAAGAGGGTTGAGGGTGGCCAGACCAAGACGTAACACCAGTCTTGACTGTTGGTTTGAGTCGTATGGGGAGATGTAGACTGACTGGTTGGGGTCCCTGAAGTTGAGGAGTGACTCTTAGTGACATGACTGAAAATCGGTCCCTGTGGCACAGATATATGCACTCCTTGACTTCTTCTAAAGTCTGAATATTCACATTAACCTGTATTCTGAGACTGTTTATTCTCCCACTTTGATATCACTCGTTTTCTATACACCTATTCATTGTATACTACTGTGAAGTGTGCGGGGTTCTACGTTAATTTTTTCAGCATTCTATTGATGTTGGTCGGTTATATCCCTTTTATTAACTAGGTATAACGGATACTAACAACTATGTCAACAATCGCCATGATTCTAAGACAATTGGTGATTCCTGAAGTTCCAATGAGGATTCGTAACCGATAGGGTAAATCTAGTGCCTGTGAGAACAAATACTCAAAGATGACATTGGCTGATGGACGCTCTATGTCGTGAACTGACAGAAGTTGGAAATATGAACCAATGGTTCTTGACCCACTGGCTTGATAGTAACATGTTGGCCACGAAACCTGAAGGTCACGGGTTCAATGTCTGGCGTGTTTGTGGGTGCGCTACGACGAAATAGATTTTTAGTGTTCCCAGGTTATCAACGTTCCTCCAAATGATATCAGTCCATGATGAATACCAACTTGAAAAATTATTAGATCTCCACAAACCCCCAAATTCAATTAGAATAAAGAGAAGTTTATTCATTTTGTTTTCTAGACAAAGCTGTAAATTCTTTATGGGAATGGCTAAGGTTTAACCACTGTAAGCTAAATGAAGAGACACTACCTTCACGAAGTTACTTTCCAGTTTGCATATCATCACTTTGTTTCAAACAGGTGACAAGTGTTGACAAGGCATTCAGTTATTTCATGTTTCTTTCTATGTCTCTTATCCCGCCGACTGTAACATTCAGGATAGTGTCCTTGAATGTTTATTGACTATTAGATAAACTCAACTTTATAAGCACTAATAAATCAGTGTACATACAGAGATTATCAATATGAAACAGACTGAATGAAAAATGGTTGAAAATAATGTTCTGTTAAGATAAACAAGAACCTTTCGCTTTCATATGCCAAATGTAGGAGCACCTTCAAAGTTCACTGTCTCAAGTTTAGATTAGTCTCTTCAAATTTTTAAGTAACTTTCAGAATTTTCTGTAAAAGACGAAGATTTTTACATGGACAACATCACTACAAATACCTGGGATTAGAGTGAGAAGATGTAATTATGTTTCTCCCATAGCTTATAAATAATTCATTGAAGAAGCTTGAGATCTAGCTATTCCATTTTATTATTACTTGTCCCTTGTGTTCCTAATGGAACAGAGAGTTTCAGTGGGGCATCGCCATTTCACTGTCTTCTCTGTAGTCTTTTGAACATGGTTCCATGACAGCCCACAAGCTTTCGTTTCTTCCTCACACCATCTCCTTCATATCACCCTCAGCTCGGACGTCCAACTCGTCGTTTCCCATTTGGATTCTATTCAGGGGCCTCTTGCTTGATGTACCAGAATGGTCTTCTCAGTGTATGCCCAATCCATCTCCACCTTTGTCTGTATATTTATTGGGCGATGGGTTCTTATTTGGTTCGTTGCTACAGCTGCCACAGTTGCTTGTTGTTTATTCTTTTTGGACATCTGATCTTCATTATCGAGTGAGCGTAAGTGGCAGCTGTTGATGTATGTCTGTAGTTTGTTGGAACCATCATATAGAAGCACTGACTAAATTGACTGACATTAGTGTTGAAAATCCGGATCTTCCTTGAGCTAAGTGCAGTGAGGTGCAGCGCAGTAGATCTCCACACTGACTTCAGGTTACTGAAGGCCTATCTTACTGTCTTTCCGAACCTATGCCGCCGCCTGTAGTTGAAACGATACTGCCTAGGTAGGCGAAGGTGACATCTTCCTTTAGATTTCTCCGGTTGATGGTGATTAGCGCTTGTTGTTGTTCGTTGGGTATGTTCATCACCTGTGTCTTCTTTACGTTCACCTGAAGTCCCCTCTTCACTGCCTGGCTATTCCATACAACCATTTTATTAAGCATCTTCTTCAACATTCTGTAAGTTTCAGTTACTTTTTAAAATCGTAAGTGAATATATTTGCTGAATACTAGTTCTCGAATGTCTACAGTATAGAGATAATGTTAAAGTTGTTAGCAGCGATAATAAGAACTTGTTCGAAGTAGCATTATGTATTAGTGAGAATCATCAGTTAGTGACTTCAGGTGATAGACCACTTTCTTAATCGACTACAGAAAACTCTTAGTAGTAAATTTAAGGGAAGTTGACAAAAGGATTCCATCTTCTCTTGTAATGGATTTATCAGATGTATCATACAGTAGAAAAGTATTGTTTACTGCCAACAGTAAGCAATACTGTTCCACTGTGTGAAACACTTTTAACCGTTAGGTGCAACTATTAAGAATATGAGAGAATGGGTTCAATTCGTGTGTATATACTATAGGTCCAGTACCCGTTCTCAGTAATTCAATTAACAATGACACATATTGAAAAGATCAAAACACAAATGATTACAAACAATGTATTTCAAGTGCACTTTGATCAGCAAATTGAGAACCAAAAAGAGCGTGAAGTGTACAAAGCTTGAAGAAAGTGTGTGAAATGTTCTGAAGCATTTTTGATGCCGATAACCATCTCAAAAGTGTACAATGGCTGACAATTGAGTGATATGTTTGAGGGAAGAAACTAAGGTTACTATGCAGTTTTCTGTAGACTATATGCTTGATAAGCTATGGCTAGTAGTGAAATCTAGGATGGGCATGTCGTCCAAGTACACAACATTACTTGATATCAAACATTTATGACAAACATTTTAAATCTTTTATGATTAACAAATTTGAAAGTGTCATTTAAAGTGTAGAAAGTAATTTGTCTTCACTTTGACATTTAACTATCAGATGCTTAAAATATTCGTGAAAGTTGGGAGTCAACCTTAGTGGCTGATAATCTCTGAATATAAACTTCAGATATACTTGAATCCATTGGTTTCATTCAATTATTACCTGACTAGTTAACCATTTTCAAGTTCCTCATAGCTACTTTCAACTACTTCTGCTGAAATTTTATGCTAAAAAGATTAGAGAAGTTACTAATGTTTACAAAATTATATGCCAATTCGTCTATGTTAACTTTCGGTTACATTAAAGTTGTAAATCTTAATATTTGAATATATAACTGATTTTAAGTTGTTATTCATCGTAAACTAACGTACAGAAGATTGAGGTGATAAAGATATCTAATCAACAATAACAACAAGCTTCAATCACCATGAATAAGAGAAACCTGAAGGAAGTAGTCTCTTTCACCTACCTGACTAGGTAACACTGTCTCAACTACTGGCGACACAGACACAGACGAGGATATCACAGCAATCAGGATCGGAAAGACAGCAAGACAGACGTTCATTAACCTGAAACCAATGTGGAGATCTGCTTCACTGCAATCAGCATAAAGCGTGAATAACATCAGGATTTTCAACACCAATTCAGTCAAGTCAGTGCTCCTATATGGTTGAGAGACTTGGTGCGTTACGAAAGGTATTTCCAACAAACTACAGACATTCATCAACAACTGCCTACTCTGGCTCGTTACTGAAGATCGAATGACCAGAAAGAATCAGCAACAAGGAATTCATTCTGGCAAGGAACCAACTAAGAACCTATCGCTCAACAAATTTACAAAAAGAAGTGGAGATGGATTGGACACACTGAGAAGGCCGATTGGGGATATCACGCAACAGACAGTCGAGTGGAACCCAAATGGGAAGTGACAAGTTGGGCGTTGGAGGTGAGGGTAACATAGAGGAGATTGTGTGAGGAAGAAAAGAGAGCTTGTGGGCAGTCGTGGCGACAGGTTTAAAAGATTGCAGAGAACAGAGTGCACTGGAGACATGCTACTAAATCCCTATGTTCCGTTAGGAACCCAAGGGATAGATAATAATAATAAATTCATTGTCGACTGACATCAGTTGGAGGAACAAAGGAAACATGGGAGCACTGAACAACTGTTTCATCCTAGTATAGGATTCCTCAACAGTGCGCACCCAGGACCCCACCAGGGACCGGACCCGCAACCTTCAGGTTCCGTGGATGAAACAGCTGTCCAGTGCTCCCAGGTTTCCTTTGTTCTTCCATCTGATATCAGTCGACGATGAATAACAACTTGAAATATTTCCAAATCCTCACAACTCCGTCAAAAAGACAAAACATAAGTGATTTCAGAACATGTTGGAATAGTTGGATGAGAACTGACGATAAACTTAAAAGTCATTTTTTGCTGTAAAATCTGGTATAATGGATAAGTTTTCCGTTCTCTTTTGAAATTCTTCAACTGTATACCCACATGATACCACCGTAGTTTGAATTCACTAAATTAGAAATTAAAAACGATACGTATTGGGTGAAATGTACACGGGGCTATAGTTTGGTCTGTTCTACACAGGTGAGTTAAATGCGCCGCAAAACGTATCTATGAAGAGATCACTACCTTTTAACCATAGATATCTTATAAACGTTACTTGTGTATAGGGGAATAAAATATGGGTGACACCAAAGTTCGGCGTAGAGTAATAGTTAATCAAATTGATGAGGTTGTGTACTTCCAGCAGCTAAGGAAGGTCAGATATGTGTTGCACACATCAAGCTACCGACTGCCTTGGTGTAAAAGTAATGCATTATATCCCTGACTATTGATCTGCGTTATGTAGTAAGGTGTGGACTACCTGGTTTGGATGGCTGAGAGGATATGGATGAATCAGTAGTTGAAGACTCTTAGTAATGCGCCTGAAAATTGATCACAGTGGCGCAGATGTGTACACTCTTTGATGTCTTGTAAAGTTTGAATGCGTCGACTAACCATCGTCATCAAACTGTTTTTCCTTCCAAACACTTTTGTCTACTTTGATATCAGTCAATAAAGTCAGGAAACTTGGACCAATCCAGTTGTATGGGAGATTTTGTGTTGATTTTATCCATCTGTCTGCAATACCAACAAATTATTGAATATTTTGGCAAACTGATAACTTTTAAGGAAAATCCAGTATAGTTAAAAAAACAGTAACATGCGTTACACTAGAAAATAATTTACACTGTATCATTAATTGGACAAGATTTGGATTGTGAGTTGTTAGAAGTGAACGTGAGAAATGGAAGATTAACTTTGTTTCTAGTGTGTCATGGGATCTTCCTCCTATTCAAAGTTTATTGAAGGATAAGGTGGGATGAGATTTGAATAAAAGAAGGTTGGACGCTTGAAGGTGCACTGTTAGGGATGCTTAATCCCTAAGAAAAACCAACTTATGCTTATATTATCACTGTACAATTAAAACCTTATTTTCGCGCCCTTTTTGCGCCATGCTATGTTACTTATTATTTTTTTTAATCACAGTTTACGATACTAATCGATGATTGACCCATTTCGCATATTTAATATGCTATTTCGCTTCCCCTGACCAAGGCTATCTAAGGATATGTAAACGACTTAGTTTTTAGTTATCATGATTCGGTTGGAATAAATGTACTTTTAATCTCATCGTCTTCTGGTGTCGCCTGAATATCGAGTTCATCGTCATCAATATCAACCTAGGACCAGGCATTACTGCATAACGGTCCAACTTACCACACCTCATTTCAGTACATCAAGTAAAAAGACAGTGAGGCACAAGATGAAGATAAGAGAATGCAGTCGAAAGAAATATAAAGTACGAGAAGAAAGAAAGGAAGAATGAGAAAGTGGTGAGATTCGGTATATTGTCGTTAAGATGAGGATAGTGTGTGTGGGGATACATCTGCACCACTAACATCGGTTCTCAGCCATATCACCTAGAGTCAGTCTGCAAACACTGGTTCCTCTTGTCCCGTGGACCCCAACCACCTAGTCTGCATCGTCCCACATAGCTCAAACCAACAGTCAGACACTTCATGCATTGATGCCATGTTTTAGTCTAGCCACCTTGGGCCTTTTTCCAGCCTGGACCTACTTCAGCCAACATTGTGTGACAAGGCAATCGGTGACTAGGCACACGTAACACGTGTCCCAGGCAGCCATCTCAGTCGATGAAGATTCATAACTCCGTCAACTGATTTACCTATACTCCCTAAAACCCTGCACCTGACTTCTGAGTTACCCACGTAGTGACACCACGGAATATGGCCTATACTTTACTACGAAGGCAACGGTGGTCAAACACTTGAAGCCTTCTAATGTCTTCCACCTTCAGTGGACATGTTTCACAGCTATACAGCAGAACACAGCGCACTGCTGTGCAGTATATACGATCCTTAATAGACGATGGGATATCACGAGGTCCACTGAGCCACCAGGGCTGATCTCACTTCTCAGGTAAGTGAAGTGGTTGACACACTCAATCACTACACTCTCTATTGTTAGCCGTGGCACCGTTGAAAACCAATCCTGGGGCAACAGTTTGCATTTAGGTGGTGAGAAACGCATCCCAAACATTCTCAAATTGCTACTCAAAGCGTTCAGAGTACTCTGCACCTTGTCAGCGTCTTCACTTAACAGGACTAGGTCATCTGGATATTCTGGGTCTAACGAAAATTCTCCAGTGATTAGGTCAACTTCTGTGTAATCTGGTAACGAGAGGGAGATCTCCATAAGAATATCTATGATGAAACTGAATAAGAATGGAGACAGTGGGCATCCTTGATGGACACCCCACGATGAGCATAGCTCCCTGAACGTCTCACCATACGGAGTTGAGAAGTCAATGTTATATTGATAATTGTATCGCGTTCGAGCATTATATCGTTATAAACATACCCTAAATTATAACACATACCCTGAATCCATAAGACATTTGACTATTGGTTCGGTTCGTGTGACCAATTATCGATCACCTGGTCGGTTTCTCATGGCACTGAGAGACAATAATTACCCATTTAATATGACATGCATCATAATTAGGCTTACTAGGATATATGACGTTTCCTATGATCCTAGTGACTGCACCAGTCTCTGTATGCTTGTTTCAACCTTCAAGCAGATTCTAGTTATTTTCTAAACAAGATCCCATTTTCGTTTATCTCCTTGTTGTATGCAGTAGTGAAGTTTATGTCAACTAGAATCAGTCTCATTACTCCTTGTGTACTTCGAAGTCAACTAAGGAAATATACCCATTTATTTATTAACAACAACAAGGCATGTATCAGCTAAGAAGAAGCATTTCTTTTTCAATAACTTCATTATCAAGCTGTACAATAGTCGTATTTATACTCGGTAAAGTGACAGATAATTCCACTGAAAAGAGACTTGCTCAGTCAATATGCAAAAATATACAGTCGGTGTAGGTGTTGGTATCTGTTCAAGTGGAGGTGATAGGAAATGGATCACGGAATAAAGAGGGAGGAATTGATAACAAGAGGTGAAATAAGAGATAAATTTGCTATTTAAAAATGGTAAAACGGTGATAATTTAGCTGAACCTTGCAAAATAGGTCAATGAATAAGGAATGAACTGATATTAACTAGTGTAATATGGGTAAAATATTGTCAATGAAGTGAAAATTAGTGATAATGATGATAATAAAAGAGAAGTATACTAGAGTGAAGTGTGTCATTATTTTTTTCCCCTGGGTTCCTAGTGAAACATACAGATTCAGTAGCATGCCTCCATTTCACTCTCCTCTCCACAGTCTTTTCAACCTGTCTCCACCAATGCCCACAAGCTCTCATTTCTTCCTCACATCATCTCCTCCACATCACCCTCACCTCAGACACCCAACTCGTCGTCTCCCATTCCTGCTCCACTCAAGGGCCAGGCCTCACACGTGATATCCCCAATCCGCCTTCTCAGTGTATGCCCAATCCAATCCATCTCCACACTCTCCTTCTGCACATTTGTTGAGTGATAGCTTCTTGCTTCGTTGGTTAGTTCCCACAGTTCCATGTTGCTCATTCTTATTATTCTGACCATCTGGTCTTCAGTAATGAGCCAGAGTAGGCAGTTGTTGATGAATGTCTGTAGTTTGTTGGAAATACCTTTCGTAACGCACCAAGTTTCTCAACCAGATGGCAGCACTGACTTGACTGAATTGGTGTTGAAAATCCTGATGTTATGCTGATTGCAGTGAAG
Source organism: Heterobilharzia americana (assembly GCA_944470555.2). Lineage (NCBI taxonomy): Eukaryota > Metazoa > Platyhelminthes > Trematoda > Strigeidida > Schistosomatidae > Heterobilharzia > Heterobilharzia americana. The sequence goes on along the minus strand of OX104127.1, from coordinate 161,390,909 downwards.
CAGATCTCCACATTGGTTTCAGGTTAATGAACGTCTGTCTTGCTGTCTTTCTGATCCTGGTTGGTGTGATGTCCTCGTCTGTGTCTGTGTCGCCTGTAGTTGAGACAGTGTTACCTCGTCAGGTAGATGAAAGAGACTACTTCCTTCAGGTTTCTCTTATTCATGGTGATTAAAGCTTGTTATTGTTGTAGTTGATGTTGGTTGGGTATCTTCATCACCTCAGTCTTTTCTATGTTCACTTGAAGTTTCATGTCCCTTCGCTGTCTTACCTCTTCTGTTAACTTGTTGATTTTTGCCTGTAGATTTTCAAGTTTGTGCGACATTAGGCACAAATCATCGGCGAAATACAAATCTTCTAGGATGTTTTCTTCGGTCAAATAGCCTATCCCCCTCTTCTCTCTGTTCACTGTTTGTTGCATGATCCGTTCGGCCACAATCAGGAATATCATCGGTGATAGTAGACAGCCTTGTTGTACTCCTGTCTTCACTTCAAATGCATCACTGATCTTCCCACTGTGAATTAGAAATTTAATAATAATCAGTTTATTTCAAGTAATATGTTTGATAAAATATGGAATTTTTAGCCCTTATCTGGTAACAACTTCATTTTCAGAACATTATTTCCAAACGAAATGATTATTGCTAATTTTGGTTGATTTTGGCAAACACAGGAGTAAATGACGCACGTTTCATCCAGCTGATGAGTCCGAAATAAGGCGAAACGCACTTTGCGGATTCCTCTGTTAGCTACAGCCAACCAAATTAACATAATTAACAACCAGGCAGCATCCAGGCACCCACATAGGAGCCCATATACCAATAGAGGTCGAACAATTCGATCCAATAAAACAACTGAGAATTACAAGGTTATCAGTACATAGTAAGGTGATTATTACACCTGAATTGTGTTCATATTTTTTGGTCTGACATTTATAACTGTTTACACTCCTTTGTTTTATTTATCTTCTTTTGCTTTCTATCAAGGTCATATCTCGTCTATATGACGTAACACGTTCACTGCTCAGAGATCTTATGGCGAATCCATTAGCTGTATCAATTCTAATTCATCATCGAGAGGAATGGGTAATAGAATCGAGTGATTCTTGTCAAAAATTAGTTAAATTATTGATACATTTAAGAACATTGACACGAAATGAATTGTTTACTGCACAAGGAGATAAGACTAAAGGAGATGAATATCTAGAATGTTTACGTCTTAAAGATTTAGAGCAAACTAAACAAATTGAAATATTAACAGAAACATATAATCGTTTAAAGTCTACACAGTTTTCACAGGTAAGTGGGAAACACATAGAATACAGTTCTGAACATTTATACTATTTACCTATTAATTTGTTTAAATAGAACCATAATAAATTATGGCGGTGATTCAAAGGTATTCATAATGGTTAAAGGTTGTTGCCAGAATTTTCAAAGCATCTCTAAGGTGATTTCTATCATTATAGAGTCTTAAACATGAAAAAACAGGTCAAGTTTTTAACACTTTCAATCATTTGTTTGGAAATCAGTTACGTTGAATATATGAGGTTACAATTCTGGATAAGGTTTTGAGCCCTATGATAACAACTTCTAAATCCTGATGGATTTTTCAAATCTCATTCCGACTAAACAGGAAAAATTAGTTTGAAACAAGTTTTGGGGCTATATAAACTCATCTCTAAGCTTAAAAACAACTACGTACAAGTGATATTCAGTTAATTTAGGTCAAAAGTGAAATCTGAGCATTTGATACACTAAGATAATTTCACACAAAGTTGAAGATCTACAGGCGAAATCCAACAAGTTAACAGAAGAGGTAAGACAGCGAAGGGACATGAAACTTCAAGTGAACATAGAAAAGACTGAGGTGATGAAGATACCCAACCAACATCAACAACAACAATAACAAGCTTTAATCACTATGAATAGGAGAAACCTGAAGGAAGTAGTCTCTTTCATCTACCTGACGAGGTAACACTGTCTCAACTACTGGCGACACAGACACAGACGAGGACATCACACCAACCAGGATCAGAAAGACAGCAAGACAGGCATTCATTAACCTAAAACCAATGTGGAGATCTGCTTCACTGCAATCAGCATAACATCAGGATTTTCAACACCAATTCAGTCAAGTCAGTGCTGCCATCTGGTTGAGAAACTTGGTGCGTTACGAAAGGTATTTCCAACAAACTACAGACATTCATCAACAACTGCCTACTCTGGCTCATTACTGAAGACCAGATGGTCAGAATAATAAGAATGAGCAACATGGAACTGTGGGAACTAACCAACGGAGCAAGAAGTTATCACTCAACAAATAAGCAGAAAGAAGTGTAGATGGATTGTGCATACACTGAGAAGGCGGATTGGGGATATCACGTGTGAGGCCTGGCCCTTGAGTGGAGCAGGAATGGGAGACGACGAGTTGGGTGTCTGAGGTGAGGGTGATGTGGAGGAGATGATGTGAGGAAGAAATGAGAGCTTGTGGGCATTGGTGGAGACAGGTTGAAAAGACTGTGGAGAGGAGAGTGAAATGGAGGCATGCTACTGAATCCGTATGTTTCACTAGATACCTACGGGACAAATAATAAGAAGATGATTTCACAGTCTTTATCTCTGAAACCTAACTCGTCATCGGTACTCACTGTAGACCAGTTTGAGTAGTAATTTTTAAGTCAATGAACAGTTGTCAGATAAAAGTCTATTGTTATTAGGTACACAGGAATATGGTCTTACCTTAATCTCTGATTTTAACCATTGCATACCGTGTTGTCACACTTTCTCATTTCGCCTGTCCAGAGTAAATGGATTTTGGTACTGTCTAACCGTAGGATAAATATCCACTTGTTCTCTACGTAATCCTTCACTAGCAGCAGAATGGATATTTTACTGTTATTACTCGCATTAATGGAATTGTTCGTGTTTTCACTGGTTACCCAGTTTATTCATCAGGACATAAGGATCTGACTCATGTACTGTTCCTTGATACTCGCGATTGGGTCAAATTTCTAGACCTCTGTTGGCAGATGGGCTACTACGCGGATGCTCCGATACTGAGTGAATATTCATTATGTAGTAGCTTACGCAGTGACAAGCAGTGGAGTCCAGAACGCGTGTGCTGGATGTACCTGTATCCTAGTGAGTGATGTTGTTCCCACTGAATCTCGAACCCGTAGCCACCACTTCAAACAACACAAATGCTCTCCACTTGGCCACTGAGCCACGACAACCACCTCTTCTTTGATTTGTATTCAAGTGAGCAGATAATGATGCTTGTCGTGTACCAGTGGATGAATAATACATTGGTGTATTCGAAAAGCAGATTAGCCTCTTTTAGTGCCAGAAAAAGTTTTTAAAGTATAAATTCATGATTAAATAAATTTATCGCTGCATCATCTATTTATCCGCGGAGTAATTGCTTCCGTACTCTTAAGAGAAGGAAGCAAGCCGGTAGGCATTACTTCATATGTCTTACCGTATGACTTCTCAGATTACAACGTAATAACTACCATAAGCGTACAGAGTACTATATTAAAATTGTAAATTTATGGTTTTTTTCCCTTCCAACTGCACCATGTAATCTTGTCAACCTTTCGAGTTAAAAAAATTTCAGTTGTTGTGTCCCGAAATATGTTTGAAAAAGTTTACTGGAATGTTTTATACTACCTACTATTATTAAGTAGTTAAATTTTGTGAATGAATATATTATCTAACCTTCTGAAATCTCAGTCCTCAAAAGCTCGATCTGGAAGTCATGATTAACACCATTATGTCATAATCATTATGGCTAAGGTGTATAATGCTTAAATCTATTTTTAGCCATAACCAATCAAATTACTAGAATATTTTCCTTAAAACCATACTTTAATGAAAGATTTCAATTGTGAAATGTACAAGTATTCGTTGAGTTTAGGCATGTCTTGAATTTAATTGTTATGATGCTTTTGGGGAAGTTAAAATAATGCAGAAAATGTTTTACTTTCTACCTCCAAGTGCTGTATGCTTGATAGATAAATTATTACTGGCATTGGATACAATCCAAATAGATCCACCAATCAAAAGGAAGCGACATGAATACACAACAAACTAATTCAAGAAATCAACCAATCATATAACTTCAATATGTTGTGAGGAGATTAGATCCGGAAATTCTATAAATCAAGTTCATCATAGGCCCACAAACTCACTAAGCGATCAGTCAAGTTACAAATTGGCAAAATAACACATTATAAATATCCATACACAGCTAACAATACTTTCTTGGGAATCTCTGTTACCCTCACTATAGTGTTTAGCATGACAATGGAACATTTGGTAACTGAAATCCTGGATCAGAGAACAACTTACTCTAGATACTGATGATTTTAATTGATAATTAAGGTATATTGACTCAGTTTAAACAACCGGATGGTAGTTTGAAATCAGTTGTTTATCATGACTGTAGCTATTGACTATTGAAAACAGAGTGAAAATGTTTGTCATGTTTATCATTTTAAAGTTTTTCATATTTTTGTAGTCCAGCATTTTATCATTTCTTAGTGTTCATATTTCGTGGTATTTTACATTGTTGAATGAATCGTTAGATAAGCACCGTCGAAGTTATACTTAGAATGATAGGGAAGAAATGTAATCAAGTCTATGGGATTGTGTATTTTTAGAGACAGAAGAAACTGGGACACATGCACACGCATGAAGCTACCGATTGCCTAGGCATTGCATGTTAACCGAAATAGCATTACATTTGTTGGCCAGTGTAAGACTAAACACCAATCCCTGAGATCTCTGATTAACGATCTGAATAGTTTAGGAAGGTTTACGAAGGTTGGCTAAGGACCTTGAAACTAAAGGAATGATCGATTTGATAGTCTTGAAGATATGGCTGAAAATCAGTCACAATGGCGCACATGTATACAGTCTGTGCCAATTTCTAAGTTTTGAACATTTGCATTGACTTTCATCCGCTTTTTATCTCTCCTTTGACATATTTATGTACTTCAGTGTCACTCATTATGTGTTTGTTCTTTCCATCATGTGAGGCAACTTGAAGTGAAGCACTTAAGTGCATGGTTTCATGTTAAAGTATCCGTTTATAGATAAATATATATACAGGTTTATAATTTTCATCAGTATATAAAAACCCTAGATCAAAGATCAAATAACTTATCCTGATTGGCTACATGAAGAAAAAAATATCCAATAAGATTAATCCTAACCTCATAGTAGCATAGATCAAAAATATATATTTTATCTGCTCATGACTTCAAATGTTGATTTCAATGTTCACCACTTCTTATTAGGAAAAGATAAACTGTAAAGAATATCCGTTGACATATACAATTTGAAATTGAAGATCTATCGCTCTCAAGCCTAATTGAAAGGTTTTTATCATTTTCCTGACCTAGTCTTTTTCGTTATAGTTGATAGGCGGCGTTGTTGCATAGATAGACGTTTCTGATTCCACTCCTAGCTATTACTCATCATCAGCATCATAAATGATCTTGTTTTATGACTTAATTCAAATAGACGTCTGTTTATGTCTTATTTCTAACAGACCTTGAATATACCGATGACATTGTTGTCTTAGGTGAAAACTGCGAGAAGACATACGTTTAAGAATGCTTGGGACCCTTTTCTTATAACCCAAATCTAAATTGTTGTTCCTTCGGTTCCTTGACTGACAATAGCAAGCAAAGTGCTTGACAATGTTGAACCATTCACTTAAATGCTAAGTCAGGTCAGTACTCATCCAGAAGTGACAGACAAAATCTCTGTACCTACACAAAAACCTGAACTGAATTCAATTTCGCTAACTCGCATGATAGGCGTCACCAAAGGGATATTCAGTTGCTTACTTAGACGTGATCGTATAGTGCAGTGATTCTCTTTGTTCTCCCAGGTCATTGTGAGACATGTTGATTGAAGGTGGATGATATGTGGAAGGTGGAAGTTTCATATGTCCAACTATTGTTTTCATAGTAGTAATTCGTGTATGTTTTGTAATCAACATTTAATGAAGACAAGAATCGGTAGTGTAGTTTTTGTTGAAGAAGACAAATTAGTTGATGAGGTTCTCAACCTTCAACGACTGAAATGCATAAGACCCACGTACTTTAATATGTTACAACCCTTAAATGATCTTGTTCTTTGACTTCATCCAAATAGACGCCTGTTTATTTCTCTGACATTATTTGAACACAATTTCACAAAGAATTCTATGGTATCTGTCATCCACAATTCAACGTCATATTTACTTCAGAACACTCATACAAATCATTATTCACAGGCATCACATACAATTTGTAAATCAAAATAAGGTGTAAGGTAAATGCATAAGTAAATGATTTGTTATTACTATGATTATATTTCTTTTGGGTTCCTAGTGGAACGTAGGGCTTCAGTAGCACACCTCCATTCCAATCTCCTCTACACAGTCTTTTCAACCTGCCTACAACACTGCCCACAAGCTCTCATTTCTTCCTCACGTCATCTCATCCACATCGCCCTCACCTCAGACACCCAACTCGTAGCTTCCCATTTACATTCAACTCGACGACGTGGCATGGTGCGTGATGTCCCCAATCGGCCTTCTCAGTGTATACACAATCCAATCCATATCCACTCCCTTCTCCTGCATATTTGTTACGTGATACCTTGTTGATTGGTTCGTTGCCAGCCACAGTGAATTCCTTGTTGCTTATTCTTATTATTCTGACCATCCGATCTTCATTGATGAGCCAGAGTAGGCAGTTGTTAATGAATGTGTGTAGTTTGTTGGAAGTGCCTTTCATGACGTGCCAAGTTTCTGAACCAGATGGCAGCACTGACTTCACTGACGTTGGTGTTGAAAACCCCAATGTTGTTCACGCTTTATGCTGACTGGAGTGCAGTAGATCTACACATTGATTTCACATTAGTGAACACCTGTCTTGCTGTCTTTTCCAATACTGGTTGCTTTATCATCCTCGTCTGTGCCTGTGCCTGTGCCTGTGCCTGTGCCACCACCTGTAGTTGAAACAAAGCTACCCAACCAGGTAGGTGGAAGAGACTACTTCCTTACAGCATCAGTTATTCAGTTTCACTCAATCCAGTTTCGTTATTACCACTGTTATCTGAATGACTGACTGATTGACACACAGACTGACATAATCAACAAAGAACCTAATACACAAAAGTGTATCAGTTGATGTTGCCACACTTGTGATTAGTATACAAAGAATTTGTGGTAAGTAGAAGGAGGATAATCGAAGTAGACAAAGTTGTGTGATAGAATGAACAATGTGGAGATAATGGTTTGTGGAAATATTCAAGCTCTGGAGGGAACCAAACAGTGAATATATTTGCACCATTTTAACCCACAAAGCGTTATGTATTAGGCGACTGAGCTTGAAACTTCCCTCTTGTGTTCGATAAATCTTGGAACCCAACATTGCTCACCTTCATCACTTTCTATGGTGACCTAGAAATGTTAGATTGTAAGATTTAAGGAACACAAGTAGGAAGTTTAGTGACTAGTGTTTCTATAGGAAACCTTCCTATTCGAATGGCTACTTTGACTTCGAATCCTCCTACCCTATTTCAGTTAAAGTAGGCTTAGTTAAATGCTCAAGTGATAGGGGGGCAAAGCTTTCTGGTAGACCAGAAAATCTACGACAAGAAATTAGATACATCAAGAATACTTTGCCTCTCAATGATTACCCGCCTAAATTTATAAATAAATTCATAAGAAATTAAAAGAAAAGTATTAGCAGTAGTAGTAGTAGTAGTAGTAGTAGTAGTAGTAGTAGTAGTAGTAGTAGTAGTAGTAGTAGTAGTAGTAACACAGGTGTTATTAATAAAAATTCTACGAATAATAGTAATAATGGTGACAGGGTTGAGGAAGAATTCAAAGCCTCTGATGTGTTATCATACAAGGAAAGCACTTCAGAGACATTACGAATAATTCTCAATATGACTGGCTGGAATTTAAACCTACAAAGTTAGAAACAAGCTTTATAGGTGAGAAGATTCCATCGATGAAATTAAACAAAATAATCTGGTTTACCAAATCCCTTACAATGATTGCAAGGTAAAATACATCGATCAAAGTAGTCGACCAGGGTCTATTAGAATAACAGAGTACAAAACTTAACCAAATCAAGATTAGTAGATAGTAATAAGATAAGAAATTTAGAGAAAAGCTCTGCTCTGGCTCTGCATGCAATGACACACAATCAGTCACACAGTAGGGTTGGATAGGGTGACAGTGTTGTAAAATAACTTAGTTTGGTGGAGGGAAGGAGGCAGAGATTGATAACCAACTGAATCTTTGTTTATCGAATCAACACCAAACACATGAGGCAATTGAAATGATTCTGCACCTGTTCCGGATAGATGGAAAATTCTACTACCCTTGTCATCACAAAGTAGGAGAGAAGATTAGAACTAAATAAACTCTGTCTCGAAGTTATGGAGTTGGTTACCTGAATATGGACAATAAATTGTATCAGAAATATTATCCAGTGAATGATACCATTGAAAATCTAGGAGTACTGGACAGATGATTTATCCTAGAATTAATTACAGTGCCAAAGTTTTATACTGACTGTAAATTTTATTGATTATAAATAAATTTACCATTTGCAATCATCTCTGAAGTACTATGAGTGAAGTTAATGGTTGATAAACATCCATTCAGTACTTTTGCAACACAAGATAATACACTGAAATTGATATTGACCCCCATTTACTTTGGAAGTCAAGAGTAGTGTAGTTACATGAACCTATCAGTAAACCTTTTTATTATACGGTAGTTACTCATTAAAATCTCTACTCACTTACAAGAAAGTTTGCCTACTATCGATCAACATAAGTTACATATGTTGCTATTAAGACAATCAACTGCCTTATGCATTCATTGCATGAATACTTGTAACAATATTCATTACACGATTACAATTTTGTCTAGAATGTAATTTGAGTGTCAACAAGTTAAATATGTATATAGCAAAGAAGTAGCAACTACCTTGACATGGTAGTCAGTGTTGCACATAGCGAAACGCCTGTTGGATAGTGGTAAAATGAAAAGCAGTTATCGTTGTAGTGTAAATTACTACATTATGATGAGGGTCTGAGCAGGATGTCGTACTGCTGCTACCTAGTTGAATGATCAGTAGTGCCACACTGATGTGGACTTTCTAACAGGCAAAATGGGTTAGAAGAGGTTAGCCCCAAAAATAACACCTTCCACCCTGCTTCACAGTTTTGTTTTGTTTCTTGTGGTATATGTAAGCACCCACTATATGGCATGTATAAGAGTGAACAAAACTATGGTAAAATATCGTACGATTTTATGAAATGAGCTACTAAACACTGAACGTCTGTTTCGCTCGTTTAAAGCTGAGATCATCAGTGGTGCATTCAGAAAACTTGAGCTCACAGAGGTGAATTGTTCAGGCTGAGTGAATCTGGCCAGTTGGCTCAAGTGGACCGGTAAACTTTGATTTGGATGATTACTTTGTAAATTAACTGCAAATAGGTCATTTTATCCGAAGTGTATTGGCCCATTCAAGTCAGTCAGTCAGTCAGTCAGCCAGCCAGATTCACTTGGTTTGAGCAGTTCACCTCTGTGCACTCAAGTTTTCCCAATGTACCGCACAGTGAGAAAGGAAAGTGCAGTGTTAAGATCACTCTGATCTCGTCACTGAACTCTACAGATCAGTGTCAGCTGTTTCTAACTACTCATGTTGTTAAGTAGTATATTTTATCAGTTCATGACACACCTGCATCACTGTCACCGATTTACAGCCATTTCACCAACCATCCTCAACCACCGATTCCTATCAACTTGCAGACCACAGTTAAGTAGTCTGTATCTTCCTACACGACTCAAACCAACAGTTAGTGACTTCATCGACTGGCGTAACATCTTTATCTGGGCTCCCTGAACCCTCTTTCAACCTAATACAACTTCACCTAGCATAGCAATTCAAGGTAGGTGTTGGCTGAGCACGTGCAGTACATGTCCAAGTCATCTATGTTGACTAAGGTTCACAACCTCATCAGTGGACTTGCCTATCTTGCCTAGTACCCTTCACCTCACCTCAGCGTTCCTCATACGGTGGTTTCATTTAAGGTAAGAAATGCTGCGAAGAAATCTGTGATAAGAACTCTGTAACTGCTTCATTCCTTCTACTTTCAACGTCTTTGTTTTATAGCCGTATAACAGGACATAACAGAGTGGAGCTCAGTGTATTCATTCCTTGTGTAACTGAAAGACTACTGCACTGTGAGAAATATCAGGAGAGACCATACGATTTGTATACAGTTCACAAATTCATCAATTTTGTGATCTTGTCTATATGATGTTTTTGTACTGTCAATGAGGTTCCCTGCCTGCACTGGCTGAGATGAGTAGTGACCCACCATGCTGTTATTGTATGTAAAAGTGAGAAATGCTAACAGAAATAAGGTGAAACTGAAGAAAATCAAAGCGTGATATTAAGAAGAGATGGCACCAATCCATGAATTTCACTATTGTTGGTCTCAGTCATGTAACGAAGTTTAGTCTGCCTTGTTGAAATCTTCAAGAAATTGGGTATCTGTAGTTAGAGAATCTAGAAGAGATTCCATAAAGTTACGCTCAGAGGAGAAGACGTCGCCTCCATTTATCACTTTTAAATTTAAAGTAATTTTAACAAAATTAATCATTCATTTCCCACGTCTTTCTTTCTCCTTTATGATGTCAACATCATGTTTCAGTTCGTTTTTAATTCCCTACTGTTATGAGATTTGGATGGTTGAATCAAGTCGCCTTTGTGGCACGTTCAACACTGACCTGTTTTTATATTTTCATATTAAAAACCACAGGCAATCTGAAGATATGCTCACTATTTGATTTCCTCCAGAGCTTAAATATTTCCACAAACCATTATCTCCACATTGTTCATTCTATCACACAACTTTGTCTACTTCGATTATCCTCCTTCCACTTACCACAAATTCTTTGTATACTAATCACAAGTGTGCCAACACCAACTGATACACTTTTGTGTGTTAGGTTCTTTGTTGATTATGTCAGTCTGTGTGTCAATCAGTCAGTCATTCAGATGACAGTGGTAATAACGAAACTGGATTGAGTGAAACTGAATAACTGATGCTGTAAGGAAGTAGTCTCTTCCACCTACCTGGTTGGGTAGGATTGTTTCAACTACAGGTGGTGGCACAGGCACAGGCACAGACACAGACACAGACGAGGATGATAAAGCAACCAGTATTGGAAAAGACAGCAAGACAGGCTTTCACTAATGTGAAATCAATGTGTACATCTACTGCACTCCAGTCAGCATAAAGTGTGAACAACATTGGGGTTTTCAACACCAACGTCAGTGAAGTGAGTGCTGCCATCTGGTTCAGAAACTTGGCACGTCATGAAAAGCACTTCCAACAAACTACACACATTCATTAACAACTGCCCACTCTGGCTCATCACTGAAGATCGGATGGTCAGAATAATAAGAATAAGCAACAAGGAACTCACTGTGGCTGGCAACGAACCAATCAACAAGGTATCACGCAACAAATATGCAGGAGAAGGGAGTGGATATGGATTGGATTGTGTATACACTGAGAAGGCCGATTGGGGACATCACGCACCATGCCACGTCGTCGAGTTGAATGTAAATGGGAAGCTACGAGTTGGGTGTCTGAGGTGAGGACGATGTGGATGTGATGATGTGAGTAAGAAATGAGAGCTTGTGGGCAGTGTTGTAGGCAGGTTGAAAAGACTGTGTAGAGGAGATTGGAATGGAGGTGTGCTATTGAAGCCCTACGTTCCACTAGGAACCCGAAGGAAATATAATCATAGTAATAACAAATCGTTTACTTATGCATTTTCCTTACACCTTATTTTGATTTACAAATTGTATATGATGCCTGTGAATAATGATTTGTATGAGTGTTCTGAAGTAAATATGACGTTGAATTGTGGATGACAGATACCACAGAATTCCTTGTGAAATTGTGTTTAATTTATCTCAGAGAAATGTTCAGACGTCTATTTGAATGAAGTCAAAAAACAAGATCATTGAAGGGTTATAACATATTAAAGTACGTAAGTCTTATGCATTTAAGTCGTTGAAGGTTGAGAACCTCATCAACTAATTTGTCTTCTTCAACAAAAACTACACTACCGATTCTTGTCTTCATTAATTGGTGATTACACAACATACACGAATTACTACTATGAAAATAGTAGTTGGACACATGAAACTTCCACCTTCCACATATCATCCACCTTCAATCAACATGTCTCACAATGACCTGAGAGAACAGAGAGAATCACTGCACTATACGATCACGTCTAAGTAAGCAACTGAATATCCCTTTGATGCCGCCTATCATGCGAGTTAGCGAAATTGAATTCAGTTCAGGTTTTTGTGTAGGTACAGAGATTTCGTCTGTTACTTCTGGATGAGTACTAACCTGACTTAGTATTTAAGTGAATGGTTCAACATTCTCAAGCACTTTATATTCTACTGTCAGCAGAGGCACCGACACAGTAGTGATGTGTTTCAATGTTTGAATGTGAAATATCTTCGGCCGTCTGAAGACTTTTTCTCCTTTTTATAGATTTACTTACGACATTTAATTTTTCTAATCAACTGAAAACTATTCTATTTTGGAAAATTTTGATTGAGTTTTAGAATTATTTTTTTCAAAGTACATGACAGTTACAAAATGGATCAATTTCCTTATGTACATTTTCCATGCAGTACCCTAGATTGATTTGTTTGTTTGTCAGTCTGTTCTTTGTAAATGATCATCATGATATATTTTTTCTAACATTCCAAAATATTTCAATGGATGATGGTTTTGTAAAGATCGATATTTACAATGACAAATAACCTGTCGAAATTATTATCAGACGACAACTAGACACATTTTCATCATTTCTATGTAGGTAAAATTCAATGCTCATATTGACTAGAAGGAAGAAAATTTCATTCATTATTCATCTTGAAGGTTTTGTGAGGATTGTATAGTGGCTTGGCATCAGAAAGGTGTCCACTAGTCTTTACAAACTTTTAAGTCGAATTACATTCCAATTATTATTATTTATTATTTGTCCCTAGGGTTCCTAATGGAACTTAGGGCTTCAGTAGCACGTCACCATTCCACTCTCCTCTCCCCAGTCTTTTCAACCTGTTGCCACGACTGCCCACATGCTCTCATTTCTTCCTTACACAATCTCCTCCATATCACCGTCACCTTCGCCTCTTCTCGCTCCTCACCGTTTGTTGCATGATCCAGTCGACCACAATCAGGAATATCATGGGTGACAGTAGAGAGCAGTCCTTTCTCACTCCTTCCTGACTTCACTTCAAGTGCATCACTGAGTTTCGCATTATGAAATAATTGGCATATGGCATCTTCATACAATTGTTGAATGAGATTGATAAATGTTTGTGGTATTCCATAATGTTGAGGCAGTTTCCGAATTACTTCTCGATCGACTCTGTCGAACGCTTCGTCAAGGTCGATGAAGTTGAGATATAATTGAGTTGACTGCCATTCCATACTCTGTTCTATGATGATGCGAAGCGTTGCAATTTGGTCCGCACACAATTTGTACTTCCTGAATACAGACAGCCTGTTCCGGTCGTAGTTTTGAATTCAGTGCATACTTTAGTCTCTCCAGGATGATGCACCATAATTTTTTTCTTGCTTTAGGTGGACAGGAGCGTATCATAGCGCCAGTTCTTGCAAACACTCAGGTCCCCCTTCTTCGGGAGTTTGGTAAGGTAGCTCTTCTTTCAGTCTATCAGCAGGTACTGTTCCTTCCGTCCAGACCTTCTGCAGTAGTGGTGTCAGCATGTCTACTGTTGTCCTTGCATCTCTTCTCAGTGCTTCTGGTGGGATCCAATCTGGTCATGCTGCTATCCAACATTTCAGTAGCCTTGTGGCATTCAGGAATTCGAATTTCGTCGGAGGGCTTGTGTTCCCTTGTAGTTCCGTGGCCGGGCTACTGGTGGTATTTCTGAACGAAGTGCAGGTGGTGGTCGATTCAAGAGCTTCTTGAAGTGGTCAGCCCATTGTTTCCTTTGTTTCTATTATTTGGTGATTAGATTTCCTTCATCATCTTTCATTGGTTTCATCTGTGTTGATCTCTTCCCTCCCGGATACTAACCTGATTATTTGATACAATGTTGTCAGATCTCTCCTACCTGCAGCTTGTTCTGCTTCACTTGCCAGTGTGTCGTAGAAGTGTCTTTTGTCTTTTCACCCACTCTCCTCCATTTCTTTGTCCAGTTTAGTGTTGTATACGTTCTGTTCAGTTGCCCTTTTCGTTGTTCAGCCTTGCACTGGTTTATCTTCTGTTTCACCATCTTCCTCTCCCTCCTCTATCAGCTTCCATGTATCCATCGAGATCCATTCCTTATCTTCTTTCTTCTTCCTTCCTGATACGGTAATGCAGGTTTCTTTCCACATCTCTTTCAGAGAGTTCCAGTGTTCTTCCACGGAGGTTTCTTCAGGGATGTTCCTCGATATCTCCCATTTTGTCTTGATGGCTGACTGTCGTGAAGATTTCCTTTGTAGTTTCATCCTTCAGTTTCCGAGTGTTGTACTTGAACTGTGCACTATCATCAACTTCTTTGAAGGCTTTCACCTTGATTTGGAAGGTAGGTTCCAATACATTAGATAGTGAGTGGTGTGAACCTACATCTGCTCCCCTTCTTGATCTGATCTTGTGTCCAGTAGGCTAACTGAGTCTCCACTTTCTTCACATTGAGATGAATTCGATCTGAGTTTTAGTGTGTCCTGTTGTCTAGTGAAATCCATATCGCTTTGTGAATATTCTTGTGCTTGAACACAGTGCCTCCAATCACCAGATCGTTGAATGAGCAGAATTCTGCAAACAGTTCTCCATTCTCATTCATTTCACCGAGTGTCACTTGACCCATGATAAGTCTTCTTCCCATGTTGTCCGCTCACAGTTTGGCATTCATGTCTCCCTACCCATTAGAATTTTGATATTGCCATCTGTGGTGGGGTCTTGTCCAGTGTTGATTGCAGTTGTCTGTAGACTTCTTCCTTCTTCTCTTCATCTGCATTATTTGTAGGTGCGTAGTGTATCGTAGCATTGTATGATTGTGACTTTCCTTCCTTTCGAGTTGAACCTTGCTGTCATGATCGTGGAGGAGACTGGTTCCCACTACACGAGAGCCTTTGATGTTCTTGGTGACATAGTGATAGCCACTCGAAAACTCAGTGTGCTCGTGGTTGTCGTCTGGGTGACAATATTGGAGTAGATTATTGACTCCTTTTCAGTTGACAGTTTGGAGAGTCCACTTCCATTCCATTCCATCTGGTTTCGCAGATTCCAAGCATTTCTATGCCATACCTCCTTATCTCTTTTGCAATCTGGGCAGCCTTGCTAGGTGTAAACATACTGTAGACATTACATGTCCCCACGTTTACTTTCGCTTTCATCGGGAGTAAACGCATTTGCCAATTGGCTTCCTGAGGGCTTTCACCGACTGGCGTCATTTTGTCTCTCGAATTGCAGGGAGGAATAAGTTTGTTTTTATTTTTATACTTTGTTTGTGCTTTGAAGTTTCTTTAGCGGTTGGATTGGTTTTCCGGGGTAGGGTTGCTAGTCCTATGCCCAACATCCCCTCTTTACTCCGGGCTTGGACGGGCTAGTAACTAGTGTACTAGTTAACCAGGCGAGACAGACTTTATATATTCCTAATTTTCTCTCCTTCTCTGTGATGATAAGGCTAGTACAATTTTCTGGAACAGGTGCAGAATCATTTCAGTTGCCGCATGTGTTTGGTGTTGATTCGATAAACAAAGATTCAGTCGGTTATCAATCTCTGCCTTCCTCCCTCCACCCAACTAAGTTAGTTTTCAAGACTGTCACCCTATCCCACCCTACTGTGTGACTGATTGTGTGTCATCGCATGCAGAGCCAGAGCAGAGCTTTTCTCTAAATTTCTTATCTTATTACTATCTACTAATCTTGATTTGGCTAAGTTTTGTACTCTGTTATTCTAATCGACCCTTGTCCATTAGAAAGATTATTTGAGATACAATTTTGAAGTTCTGATGAAAAGTTATCGCCTGTGATGTGAACTAAATCACATGTTACTAACCTATGGCACTGAAAGATAGTCAAGGTGTATCGTGAATTGACAAGGAAAAAGGTAGTTAGTTATATCTGAAACTTGAATTTTTGTTGTAAGTTGAATATTGTGTAACCAGTTTGATTTACATTCCCCGTAATCGCTGATATCAGCTACCAGAATCGTTCTGTTTCTTTTGCTTCTCAAAACATTTAATGAATTCATTACATATCTTAATGTGTTTAGTTCAAACCTTAGTAACTGTTTAGACAGATTATTTTTATTTCTTGATGATAAGGCAGAATTCGATTTTGTTGGTCGAGAGTTTTCATGACACAGTCTTTCGCTGGAAAGGTATACGCATCACTCTGCTATAGAATATAGATTCTAACACTCGTGAGAGTGGGTATAAAGTAGGTTGTAGTCGATAAAGCGTATGCATAATCTCCATTCTCTTAACTTTTTAACATAGACTTGTTAAATGCAAAACCTTTTACCTTTTATGACCTTGTTATAAGAGTTTTTAATAGACCTTGAATATACCGATGACATTGTTGTCTTAGGTGAAAACTGTGAGAAGACACACGTTTTAGAATGCTTGGGACTCGTTTCTTATCACCCAAATCGAAATTGTTGTTCCTTCGGTTCCTTGACTGACAATAGCAAGCAAAGTGCTTGACAATGTTGAACCATTCACTTAAATGCTAAGTCAGGTCAGTACTCATCCAGAAGTAACAGACAAAATCTCTGTACCAATACAAAAACCTGAACTGAATTCAATTTCGCTAACTCGCATGATAGGCGGCACCAAAGGGATATTCAGTTGCTTACTTAGACGTGATCGTATAGTGCAGTGATTCTCTTTGTTCTCCCAGGTCATTGTGAGACATGTTGATTGAAGGTGGATGATATGTGGAAGGTGGAAGTTTCATGTGTCCAACTATTGTTTTCATAGTAGTAATTCGTGTATGTTTTGTAATCAACATTTAATGAAGACAAGAATCGGTAGTGTAGTTTTTACTGAAGAAGACAAATTAGTTGATGAGGTTCTCAACCTTAAGTGACTGAAGTGGACAGGACGTAGTGCGCATATGTAGTCAGCATTTATATCATCGTGAAGTGCTAATTGAAATGAGTTTAATTCGAAAAAAGGGTTAAAGGTTGTTCGATTAAAGCATGGCATCAGTTTGTGAAATCTGTGAGTATTGGTTTTAACTGCGCAAATTAATGTGGACTTCTCAATTGGTATCTAACTGAAAACCAAAGTCTAGGTAGTTTGGTTTAGATTGTGTCACGGTCTTGCAAATGCATTCACATATTATCTTCATTCTCAGTGTCTAATCACATTTTGTAGTTTTTTCCATCCCTCTTTTTTCTCCTCATAATCTCCTACGAAGTTTGATTACATTTTATTTTGATCTGTCTATTTTTCATCTTTAGTAACATTTGCCGATGTGAAATGTAACAACTTAGACCGATATGAGTCCCTAGGAGGTCCGCTTCTGATACTTATGAACTTAGTGTTCCTCACATAATTTTTATCATACTAACGAAACGGTTAGGATGTTCATAGTCTCCAACCCATAGTGAAATAAATGACGTTCTAGATCTTGGATCATAGTTGCTTACCAAAACTGTTAGTTAGTGAGCATGAAATCTCTCTAACCTGCGGTACTTTTTTTTCTACGCTTACGTATGTTACACATTTGAAAAACCTCGCTAATTTATAATGGCGCCAAATATATTTTCTTCTTTTTAGACGAACAAAAGATGCATATTATCAAGTTTATATCCATTGATTCCTTAAAAATATATATTCAAAAGCATATGATCATTTGACCTTATCCTTTTCAGTTATAAAATCACCTGTTTTTGAAAAGTGATGAAGTAAAACAACTGAAAATAATTATCATCAGTATACATTTGACTGAAAGTACATTCAATAGTAATGAAATGTTGTTGTTAAGACGATTACATGTTCAATCAAGCTAAAAATTAACAATTAAACGTGTACTACACTGACATTTGTATAGTATAAGTGAACCCATGACTAAATCAACATGTCAGCCGTTTTTATATGGTTTTACGTAAACTGACAGATAGGCGAAATTCACACTAACAGTAATTTTAGGATTTTTCTTTGGAAAAAGAAAGATCTTAATGAACAAAACTTTTGAAATTGTAGTAGTTTAAACAGTAATGGAGAATATTTGTAGCTTCGGACAGCTGTTTCTTCCAACTAGTTCCAGTAAGAAGTCGTGACCAATGAGGCAAACCTGGTGGCCATGAAGAGAAATGTTCAACGATGGTATTGGGTAGCGTTCGCTCTATGTCATGAACTGACAGAAGTTGGGAATATGAACCATTAGATTCCTACCCAGTGGCTCAAAGGTAAGGTGCTGGCCATGGTCGTGAGTTCGATCCCTGTCTGGTGGGGTCATTGGTGCGCACTGCTGAGGAGTCGCATACTAGTTGGACGAAAAAGCTGTCCGGTGATCTCAGGTTTCCAATGTTCCTCCAACTGATGTCTGCCCACGATGAATACCAACTTGAAAAAACCCATAAATCCTCATAAAACCCCCAAATTCCATCTTCTAAATCGAAAGTATATTCTTTTTAGTTAGTGAAACGTTTAGAGAATCGTATATAGGGTATGAATGTAAGGAATTCGATTGTAATAGGTTTCCGGAAGTGAATGCCTATGAGTTTCCGAACGAGTTTAAATCCATTTCATATATTTTCTGTTAACTAGAACTTTTCAAGTGATCACGTCTTTAAATAACTATGGTGACTTGTACCTATGGAATATTCAAATATAAACCCAATGGAAGGAAATCGACTGGCGGAACATACTTGCTTATATGAAGGAATTGGTAATTGAAGATACACAACCATGTAATAGAAAATAACAATCAATCAGTGCACATTATCGAATCCTGCAAGACGTCAATCAAAACCTTAATAACTCAGTAGTAAAGCCTGTGACTGCAACAATGAGTGGTGAGAGTTTAAATCAGTTCCTTCATGCGCCAACTAGCATGAAACCTGAGTGAAGTATGGTCTTCTAATAATTGCCTTCAAACATCAAAAATTTATGTTGTTGCTTTCAACTTTCTGTCGTCGATTGAACTGAATGAATCGGTCTCTGTCAGGATATGGGCTGCTATGTTGACGTCTCGATATTGCCCGTCATGCCATGTCAATGATGTGAATTTCATCCTATTTCGGACCTGTCAACTGAGTGTCTCTGCCTCCCAGTGAGTGGTAGTGTTCACACTAACAATAGGACCTAAGGCAAGTCACTCCAAAGACTGAGGTCTAATCCATCAGGCAAGTGAATCATAGATCGATTTATCGATTTGGTCTGATCAACAACGGGAAATTACGAGTAATAACATAAAAACTACCTGTCTCACAAAAAGTAGCTATCGTGGCTCGATGGTGTAGAGGATAATGCTCAGGCGTTTGAAGTGATTGCTACCGAGTTCGAATCCCTATGAAAACAATATCGCTTACTGGGAAGGATGTATATCCAGCTGACGAGTCCTAAATAGGAAGAACTGCCCATCCTGGATTCAACTGCTAGCCACTATACATCATTGTATTATATTATTGTTTAAGAAAACCATTTTATTGTCTAAAAGTAAAGGAATCCAACATTTGGATATCAAGAGCACTTGCTAGATATCACAACGTGAATATGCAATCATTACTAGTTGATGAAGTTATCAGTAAGTTTTGTATAAGTGGTCATTATATTTGAAATTAGTTGACCATGTCCTAGTGGAATAGATAAGTATAGGTTAACTTTGTCTTACAAATTTCGGTATTTATTCATTCTTGTGCAGATTTTTGATCAGTTTTATTATCTTCATGATACTGGAAGGTAGTAGCTGATACTGGAATTCAGTTTGGATCCAGAAAGTCCATACATCAATTGTCAACTTATGTCATCTGTGTCAACGGTGAGATATCCAACTATCTATGGAAGGAGAGGTCTACTTCACTTCAATCCGTTCTGTCCTGTTATACGTCTATGAGACATAGCAGTTGGTTGTATAAGAAATGAATCGATATCAGGGGTTTGGTCACATATGTCTTCCTAGCATTGCTTGCATCTGGTGGAATCACTGAATAAAGAATGCTGAGGTTAGGTGAAGGGTACTAGGTAAGATAGGCAAGTCGGTTGATGAGGTTGTGAACCTTAGTCAACACAGATGACTTGGACATGTACTACACGTGCTCAGCCAACACCTACCTTGAATTGCTATGCTAGGTGAAGTTGTATTAGGTTGAAAGAGGGTTGAGGGTGGTCAGATCAAAAACGTCACACCAGTTCATGAAGTTCATGACTTCTGTTCTCAGTCTAGTCTTCGAGACGAAAGGAAAGAGCGGTTGAGAACTCTCGGCGACGTGGTTGAAAACTGGTCTCAGTGCCAAAGATATATTCACTCTTTAACGTTGTCTAACTCTCGATTACTTCCATTCACCTTTATCTTCAAGTTGTTTGTTGTTTAAAACAATCTTTTCTTTTTCTATCCACTTGTTCTTTGTATACTATTGTAAAGTGAAGCAAGTTGAACCCATGTTTTTGAGTGTAAAGTTCTACATCTATTTGTCGTATCTAGGGACTAGGTTTTGTGCTTCTTTGTACTCGTCAGTAAGGTATATATGTAGAGTGGATGGAAATAATGTCCCGCATGAAATATTTTAACTTTTGATATCCGACACTCTGGTGGAAAATGTTATCAGTGAACTATATACTCCATGATTAACTATCGGTAAGAATGAGTCACTGAACTTAAATAAGTAATGAAAATTAAACAATTTCATGTTTTCTAGCCATGAATGCTGACCAAATTCTATTCTTCGTTTTGATATCCATTAGCTATAATGGTTATTTGGAGTTTAAGCAGTTACTAATGATATCATGACCAAATATGTATTTCAATAATACTCAAATTTTATGAATTCATAAATAGGTAAATATAAATCACTTTTTATGATTTCGATCAGATTTTGACGCATATAGAATATTGCCTATGAACTATGGTATTAGTTGACACAAAGCCACATGATTAAAACAAAGTAATTGAAGCATAACTAGTCATCTGATCCTTCCGAAGTATACATGATTCTTGAATATTTTAAAGGTATGACATTAAATGTACACATGAAACAGATTAAAGAATCTCATCCTCTTTCTTTCTATCTTTTCAAATCAAGAAATGGAGATATGATGTCCAATTTATCATGAACTAGTTATGAGTGAAATGAACTGAAATTTTATTATTATTATTATTTGTCCCTTGGGTTCCTAATGGAACATAGGGATTCAGTAGCACGCTACCATTACACTCTCTTCTCTCCAATCTTTTGAAACTGGCTCCACGACAACTCACAAGCTCTCATTTTCTCCTCGCACGATCTCCTGCATGTCACCCTTGGCACCGACGTCCAACTCGTCGCTTCCTATCGGGGTTCCACTTGAGCAACTGGCCTGGTGCGTGATGTCTCCAGTCGGCCTTCTCAGTGTATGCCCAATCCATCTCCACCTCCTTCTGTATATTTATTGAGCGATAGGTTCTTGCTCCGTTGGTTGGTTGCCAGAGTGAGTTCCTTGTTGCCTGTTCTTATTATTCTGGCCATCTGGTCTTCAGTAACGAGCCAGAGTAGGCAGTTGTTGATGAATGTCTGTAGTTTGTTGGAAATCGCTTTCTTAACGCTCCAAGTTTCTCAGCCATCACATAGAAGCACTGACTTGACCGACGTTGATGTTGAAAATCCTGATGTTGTTCACGCTTTGTGCTGAGTGCAGTGAAGCAGACCTCCACACTGGTTTCAGGTTAATGAACTCCTGTCTTGCTGTCTTTTCCTATCCTGACTTTCACGTCCTCATCCGTGCCGCCTGTAGTTGAAACAGTGCTGCCTAGATAGGTGAAGGAGGGTACATCCCGAACTAACATATTGTACAATAAAATTTAAAAACTGGTTAAAAAATGTAGAAATAATGCTAGTTCGAACCCTGCCATGAACCAAGTTTATACCTCTCTTTCAAGCATTATTATTCTTGAGGTATAGATATAGCTTTACAAGAAACTTTGATACACTGATGACAATGTTTAGCATGATATTGAAAGGTATGCCAGCAGAGATGCCAGTTAAGAGAATAACTCACTTTTAGTATGCTTAATTGTGGCTTACATTTTGACGCTTATTATTCACTCTAGACAATCATCTTGAGTCTCTACTTTTATTCACTTAACCTTTCTATAGAATTGCATATCATACTAGCTCGATATGAGCAAATTTCTGAAGTGTTCTATTTGTTTGAATGTCAGTGTGAAATAAAGATATTGAAATGTCTGAATTGCTAGTAAATTACAGTACAAATATCATAATGGTGGATAAAAATTTGCATTTTACAAATTCTACTTCTTTCTTATAGCAGATTAGGATAGACCATAGATACCAATAAAAAAAGCCTATTCCATCAGTCTCTTAGGTGCATTAGCGAGTAATCTATTAAAAGTAGAGGACAGCTTTGCGATTATCCAGCTTGTCAAAGTAGTTGCATTTCCGCGATAAAGTGTAACCATCTGACAATATCATTAATGGGCATATGCATCTCTCTCCGTTTACTTGACACTACACCTCACGCATTGTAAATACAATCTCAAAAAATCCAACAACCAGTAAGTTGCTGATGAGCATAGTCATGATTATTATATTTATCTTGAGCTCCTAGTGAAATATAAGGCTTTAATAGCACGCCTCCATTCAACTCTCTTATCTCCAATCTTTCCAACCTCACTCCAACACTATCAACACGCTTTCATTTCCTCATCACATGATCTACTCCATGTCACCATCAGATCCGACATCCAAGTCGACGTTTCCCATTTAGATTCCACTCGATGACCTGGAATGGCGTATTATGTCACCTAATCGCCTCTCTCAGTGTATACACAATCCATCTCCACTTCATTCTACTGCATATCTCTCACATGATAGCTTCTCCATTGGCTGATCAGTACTGTAAACTAAATCAACTGTTCCTTCACATCCATTCACCAAACAAATAAACAGTAAATACTTAACTACAAAAATACAAAATCACCTTCATCATCAATATACATATATACACATATCAATTTTACAGGTAACACCATTTCGAATAATCTCTCACATCAGATTACTTGATCCTCAATCAGTCATACACGATACACTTCTCATCTCAAATCTTACACAACAACATCATCTTAAAGAAACATCTCCATTCACTCAGTAGTATAGATATTCACACATCAATCAACATAAAGTCCGTTTCAATGTGTAAAATTCACTCTGACTACCTAGTGGACTGATGAGTACAGACAACAACTTGAAACAACCAATCACAATTCAAACATTTCATACAAATAATCAAGTACAGTCTATCTATGTGAAACATACACTGAGTTACCGCAAAACATTTCGAGGAAATCAATCACATATCTCCCTCCACTTCTTACACATTTCATCAACTAAAATAACTTCTCAAAGCTCCAGACATAACCTCATACATCGACATTTGACTCACTGACTATAACACAATATACTGAATAGAAGAGTTGATATTCATCAACACTTCCATTATATTTCCTTATTCACCAACACTGTGTACTCACTTACATCCACAATACACTGAAATACATCAGCTAAGAATGCAATCACGTCTTCACTCATGACTCAACAATATGTATCAGTCATGTGCATAACAAACACATAGATCTCACATCTGAATATAACATGCAGTGATGTGCATTCAAATCTCACACACAACATCAATTATACCAAGATTGTAGATAAATCTTGCTGGTGAATGTCAACTAGGAGGAGATTTGTCATTATCAGACTTATTTCCATGTCATCCAATATAACACTTACCCTCTGATTTCCTTTTCTTCACATTTTCATTGATTCTATAACCCTGTAATAGTTATAAATGTCACCAGTGGAATCAATGCACATAATCTGCAAGTCTTAGTAGTTTTAGTATTTAACAGAACGAGGGTAAGACATAGTTTATCTGAAACTTGTGATGGTGTATAAGCATGATGCATTTCTTAAACCTGGGACCACTGGACAGCTGTTTCCTCCTAGTATGGGACTCCTCAGCAGTGTGCACTCACGACCCCACACCAGCAGGGATCGAACCTACGACCTTCAGATTCCGCGGCTTTCGCGTTACCATTGAGCCAGTGGGTCACAACCCAATGCTCCGCATTTCCAACTTCTGTTAGCTGTTATTTTTAGATCCATAAAACACAATTCAACTTCCTTACACCTTGAAGTTCAGCAAACTCAAGTATATACCCTTGAATGGTTTCGTAAAGAGGTCTGGAATATACAAGCAAATCAATATTTTGACCGATTTTACTGATATGATTCTCTGCAAATAAAGTTGGACATCTATTGCCTAGTTCATAGGAATATTCAATTTGATTCGTTGTACTATGTGGCTGTTACTTACATAGATCAACAGAGCATCTCTATGCATATGGCACTACGCGTACATGTAAACTGATGAATTCAGCTGGAAGTGACTCTATCGTTTAAATGTTGATAAGCGCAAAAAGATGAACAAATTACCTAATGAAACAAATCTCCTGAAATTTTTCTTTGTGTTAGTGTGTTTTGTGTGAAAATCCACTCAATGAAAGAAAGCCTTATCACTAGAACCGAATTTTTATGTTCTTTATATATGGTTCTCAGTGTTATATACCTCTTATTTTGCTTGGTATTTTACCCATGACCTTAAAATAACCTGACTGTTTTCATATCTCTACTAGTTTGCCTTCCCCCCGCTCTCAAGGCTGAACTCTTATTGGCTGTTCACTATTTTTACCTGCATGTGGATTTAGTGTTGTCAAGGTCATTTAGAAATGTATATATTCACGTTCACTATCCACTGTATTGTCTGTTGTTGAGACAATAAAAAGTTCTTTGTCAATGGTCTGTCTTCTTTTCTTGTCTCCAAGTGTCGGTGGTATTATTGTGATTGTGGTTGACGTTCTGATTTGCACCACAGTTGATTCACTGCGTGTTAGGTTCGTGTCGTTCGTAGTCTGCTAGTCTGGTATCACTCGAAGAGTGTTAGGTCGTATTGATAGAAACGAGAAGACAGAGATGAAGGAAGGATTGTTTATTAATAACATGTGGAACAGTGTAAAGTTTGCACTAAGACAGTCATTTGCCCATGATTTATGCTACCATCTCAACATACACTAGTTATATCCACTGTGATCAGTAACACCCTCTTCAGTACTACACTTCACAGTCTAGTGGGCGTCGTTGATAAGAATGGATATAAGTAGTATATGTCGAGAGGATGGCAGGAATCATAGGGAATTACCAGTAATGGGTAAGGATTCTGTCAAGAGCAACGCAAGAAATAAGGCAGGTACATTACAGTAAATGTTGCTGATAAGAATGTATAAAGAGTAAATCAAGAGAGAAACAGAAGATGAAGCAAAGAACATTTTTCAAATGACGAGTTAGCGCAGGGTGAAAGATATGTAACTATTACCGTCCCAATTATTATTCTTAGAGACGGAACGCCTGTCCTGGGTTTTTCTGCTCGCCACAACCAACAAATTTATCATAATTAACATTCAGGTGATATCGAGGTATCCGCATAGGAGCCCATATGCCAATACACGTCGAACAATTCGGTCCGACATAACCAAATAACGGAGAATAACAAGTATTTCAATAAATAGTAATAACTACTACTCATTGTACAAGAAGTGGCAATCGTTCCTCTGTGGCATAGTGGAAAATGCCTTGGCGTTTGAAGCGATGGGTACGAGGTTTGAGTCCCAGTGGGAACAACATCACTGGAGTGCAGGCACATCCAGCTGATGAGTCCCAAATAGGACGAAACGCGCGTCCTGGATTCTTCTGCTAGCCACAACCAACCAATTTATCATAATTCAAGTGCGGTTGGGAAACCGTTGTGACCAACTTGATACTCTTTTGTTTTTCGAGGTGATACCGATCAGGACTAACTCAAAAATGAAGTAAATGAATATCCAGCATCAGCGTTTTGATCTTAAGTAGAATAATCCTTTTCAATATAGGAACACTTGCAAATTTTTAAAGAATTTGAGCACAATACTCATATAATAATTCTCAAACCAGATTAAAGTTTAGATGTTCTTCTCATGAACAGAAACGAGTATAAATACAATATCGTATCCATTTTCAAATGTTACATTCTCTATAATCCATGGGAACCAAATTTATCGAGATTTATGGACTTCCAAAAATTGGTAAACATAACAATCCTCTGTATAGTAATGATAGGCAAGGGCTAGCAGTGGAATCCAGGATGCGCATTTCGTCCTATTTGGGACTTGTCAGCTGGATATACCTACCTCCCAGTGAGTGATGTTGTTCCCATCGGGACTCGGACTCGAGACAGTGTAATGCAAGCAATAACACTATAAAAATCTTCTGTGTGTTTAATACTGCCAGTGTGCTGGTCATCAACTGACAAGCTAGTTGGGTAGTTGGTATAGCTATTAGATCACATTGGAGAAGAAACAGTTTGGTAAATTTGTTATGAAAGATACCTTTGAAACAGTTGGCTGACGTCATAATATTAATCGAGAAGACAGAAATATCTTTTCTTCTGAAGTAAATTCTTTCTTTGATGTGAATATGGTCGTCTGATATATGAGATAATGGGGCTATTGGAATTTATCCAAGATATTGATAATGGATAGTGGCTACAAGTTGTAGAATCGAGGACGCGCGTTTTATCCCACTTAGGACTCGCCAGCTTGATATACGTGCCTCTGAGTGAGTGGCATGCCAATTGGGGTCGATCGCTTCAAATGCCAACCCGTTATCCACTAGATCACCGAGCCACGATATCCAATTCTTGTGCGACAGGCTTAGTTTTACTTTTATTGCTTGCATTATTCTATCGTTGATTGGATATAGTTAAAAAACAGGCAATATCGAGGCATCCACGCAGAAGCCCATATGCCAATAGTGACCTATCAGTTAGGCATAATGAACTATGGGATAATATAAGCAACAACACTAAGTCATCTAAGTTATTGCAACACTGAACGTACCGCCGTAAATCGGCTGTAATACCTATCATTTCAATTATAAACTAACAGCTAAATGAATGGCAGATAACATTTTGAACCCAGTTATCCTTCGTTATACTTCATGTAGGGCTACCTTGTCAAACTCCTGAAGAAGGGCTACCTAACTCTTTACAAGAACTGGCGAGGAATCATGCTGCACCCCTGTTCAACCAAAGCAAAATATTATGATGCATCATCCTCGACAGACTAATGGATGCGCTGGATTCAAAAATACGACCAGAACGGGCTGGATTCAGGAAGTACAAATCATGTACAGACCAAATCGCAACACTACACTACGCATCATCATAGAACAGAGCATAGAATGACAGAATGGCAACTCAATTCTACCTCAACTTCATCAACTTTGAAAAGGCCTTCCACAGCATCGACCAACAAGTAATTTAGCAAGCAGCTACTTCAACACTATGGTTTTAGTGCCACAAATCCCTATCAACCTCATTCAACAACTATATGAAGATGCCACATGCCAACTAATCCACAATGGGAAGCTCAGTGATGCCTTTGAAGTGAAGTGAAGTGAAGTGAAGACAGGGAGTAGAAAGACAAGGCTGCTGTCTACTATCACCCATGCATGGTCTTCCTGATTGTGGTTGACTGTATCATGTAGCAAATCGTGAGGATCGAGAAGAGGGGGATAGGTTGTTTGACTGGGGTGGAGATACCGGAATATTTGGATTTCGCCGACGACTTGTGTCTAATTTTACACAAACATGAAGATCTGCAGGCGAAAAATAACAAGTTGACAGAAGAGGTGATGCAGCGAAAGCGGGACTTACTTCAGGTGAACGTAGAGAAGACGGATGTGATGAAGATACCCAACCAACATCAACTACAACAATAACAAGCTCCAATGACGATGAACGGGAGAAACCTGAAGGAAGTAGTCACTTTTACCTACCTGACTAGGTAACACTGTCTCAACTACTGGCGACACAGACACAGACGAGGACATCACACCAACCAGGATCGGAAAGACAGCAAGACAGTCGCTCATTGACCTGAAACCAGTGTAGAGATCTGCTTGACTGCATTCAGCATAAAGCGTGAATAGTATCAGGATTTTCAACACCAATTCAGTCAAGTCAGTGCTTCCATATGGTTCAGAAAGTTGGCGCGTCATGAAAGGTATTTCCAACAAACTACAGATATTCATCAACAACTACCTACTCTAGCTCGTTACTGAAGATCAGATGGCCAGAATAATGAGAATAAGCAAGGAGGAACTCTGGCTGGGTAACAAACCAACCAAGAAGCTATCACCGAACAAATATGCAGGAGAAGGGAGTGGAGATGGATTAGGTCGGGCATGCACTTGGAAGACCATTCGGGGACATCACATGCCAAGAACTCGAGGGGATCCGAGATAGGAAATGACGAGCTGGGCCTGCCAGCTGAGGAGGAGATCGTGTTAGGAAGAGATGAGAGCTTCTTGGCAGTCTTGGAACGGTGTTGAAAAGATTAGAGAGAATAGAGTGGAATGGAGACGTGCCACTGAATCCGTATGTTCCCCTAGGAACCCAAGGGACAAATAGTAATAATAATAATACTTGATGTATCCATGATAAGAAAACGTGTATGTGTGACTAGTTTATACGAAATGTATCATGCTTATACACCATCACAAGTTTCAGATAAACTATGTCTTACCCTCGTTCTGTTAAATACTAAAACTACTAAGACTTGCAGATTATGTGCATTGATTCCACTGGTGACATTTATAACTATTACAGGGTTATAGAATCAATGAAAATGTGAAGAAAAGGAAATCAGAGGGTAAGTGTTGTATTGGATGACATTGAAATAAGTCTGATAGTCACAAATCTCCTCCTAGTTGACATTCACCAGCAAGATTTATCTACAATCTTGGTATAATTGATGTTGTGTATGAGATTTGAATGCACATCACTGGATATTGTATTCAGATATGAGATCTATGTGTTTGTTATGCACATGATTGATCATCAACTATTTGTGATACATATTGTTGAGTCATGAGTGAAGACGTGATTGCATTCTTAGCTGATGTATTTCAGTGTATTGTGGATGTAAGTGAGTACACAGTGTTGGTGAATAAGGAAATATAATGGAAGTGTTGATGAATATCAACTCTTCTATTCAGTATATTGTGTTATAGTCAGTGAGTCAAATGTCGATGTATGAGGTTATGTCTGGAGCTTTGAGAAGTTATTTTAGTTGATGAAATGTGTAAGAAGTGGAGGGAGATATGTGATTGATTTCCTCGAAATGTTTTGCGGTAACTCAGTGCATGTTTCACATAGATAGACTGTACCTGATTATTTGTATGAAATGTTTGAATTGTGATTGGTTGTTTCAAGTTGTTGTCTGCACTCATCAGTCCACTAGGTAGTCAGAGTGAATTTTACACAATGAAATAGACTTTATGTTGATTGATGTGTGAATATCTATACTACAGAGTGAATGGAGATGTTTCTTTAAGATGATGTTGTTGTGTAAGATTTGAGATGAGAAGTGTATCGTGTATGACTGATTGAGGATCAAGTAATCTGATGTGAGAGATTATTCGAAATGGTGTTACCTGTAAAATTGATATGTGTATATATGTATATTGATGATGAAGGTGATTTTGTTTTTTTGTAGTTAAGTATTTAGTGTTTATTTGTTTGTTGAGTGGATGTGAAGGAACAGTTGATTTAGTTTACAGTACTGATCAGCCAATGGAGAAACTATCATGTGAGAGATATGCAGTAGAATGAAGTGGAGATGGATTGTGTATACACTGAGAGAGGCGATTAGGCGACATAATACGCCATTCCAGGTCATCGAGTGGAATCTAAATGGGAAACGTCGACTTGGATGTCACATCTGATGGTGACATGGAGTAGATCATGTGATGAGGAAATGAAAGCGTGTTGACAGTGTTGGAGTGAGGTTGGAAAGATTGGAGATAAGAGAGTTGAATGGAGGCGTGCTATTAAAGCCCTGTATTTCACTAGGAGCTCCAGATAAATATAATAATCATGACTATGCTCATCAGCAACTTACTGGTTGTTGGATTTTTTGAGATTGTATTTACACAGCGTGAGGTGTAGTGTCAAGTGAACTTAGAGAGATGCATATGCCCATTAATGATATTGTCAGATGATTACGCTTCTACGTTTATTTGCAAGCATACATTGAAATGAGGGTTCTATATATAGTCTAATTTATTTTTATTTCTGAGTTATGATGTGGTAGGATTCTTTCATGAGTTAGCTAATTTTATTGCGGTCTTCTGGCGGTACGTATCCTTAGTATACAAAGATATATAATAGAAGTTTTAGTGGAATACAAATCTTTAACTCAGTACATTTGTGTTTTAAGTGGTAGCACAAATGTCGAACTCTGACGCTTCGTTTGGAGCTTTGAGAATGATTTTTAGTTTACAACATGTCTAAACTGATTTACTTACACTATAGTAACTAAGGTACGGGAAAAATGATGAGTTGATTTATTTTCAGTTAATATTCAGCTCTGACTGTGATAATCATTTGAAAATCTATTTATCACTCATGCTGATCAACAGTGATCGCATGTCAGATTCAGAGGATCTAAACACCTGATGACTTGTTCGTTGATCTCAGGTCGATTTTAACACTGGTTAGTGTTGTCTAGTGAGAGTAATGGAAATAGGTAAGCTCTGATTCTTAAATGTCATTGTGTTTTTCTATAGAAGCCAAAACATTTAGACAATATAATGTGTCTTGTTCTACATCACCAATAGGATCGTAACTGTGAACATGAAAGCTGTACAAATTATACTACTAATTGATATGAGTAGTTGTCATCTCATCATATAGATCAGTAAGGATCATCAGTAAGATCAAAGTGAACCAAAATACCATGAGGAATATTTCGTGCAGTTTTCGCGCTGACAATTGTGTTGCTATCTATAGTGTCTAGCAAATCACACTTAATGAAATCTTAATATTTTGGTTACCATACGAAACCGAAGTTACTTTTCATCATTATGTCTTGTCTAGTTCTTTCATCTTCACTATAAGGATAATATCACTCAATGGACGGCAGGTACACCCAACTGACGAGTCCTAAGTGGGACGAAATGCGCATCTTGGAATCCACCGCTAGCCACTATCCATCTCTACTATATATAACCAAAAACATATACAATATCGAGGAATCCGTGCAGGAGTCCATATACCGATAGAAGCAGATCAATTCGGTCCAATCAACGACGGTACAATACAAGCGATAACACTCACTAAGAAGCGTTTATCTAGCTAACACCTGACTTGATTTTACATTAGATATCTCATGAATTTATGGGAATTTGATCATTCAACATTCATGACTATGCACAATAAAGACACTGGTTCGATGGATAACTGCTGATTTGAATTTTAGTATAACCTTCGCTTACCTCAAATCTCTTGGTTCCTCCATTAAATTACTCTGAATGACTTCCTTTATAAAGTGATTTGAATCAAGGAAAAGCTTATCCATTTCTTTTCCCCATTAGTAGCTTGAAATTCATTTAGAAATTCTTCTTTAAGTAATTTCATTACATTTTAACGAATTCGTGTTCATTTAGTTTATACGGCTGAAGTATAGTCGTCGAAAGTAGAAGATAAGAAGCGATTACAGGGTTTTGATCATAGATATCTTTGTAGCATTGTTGGTATTTGCTGGAATCGATATGTGAGCAAAGTTGAGGTCAGACGAAGGATACTTGGCAAGAGAAGCAAGTAGATTGATTAGGATGTGAAGCTTAGTCAACTGAGATGGCTTGGACATGAACTGTGCATGCCATACCATTGCTCACCTTAATATGTCATGGTAAACAAAGTTGTATTAGGTTGGAAAAGGATTCAGAGTGGGCAAAGCGAGACATGGCACCAGTCGATGAAGTCCCTAACTGTTGGTCTGAGCTATGGCAGGAGATGCAGAATGCGTGGGTGGAGGCCTCGAGACGATAGGGGTCAACGGTTGAGCACCCTTGGTGACATGGCTGAACATGGGTCATGAGAGCGC
Source organism: Heterobilharzia americana (assembly GCA_944470555.2). NCBI lineage: Eukaryota > Metazoa > Platyhelminthes > Trematoda > Strigeidida > Schistosomatidae > Heterobilharzia > Heterobilharzia americana. The sequence continues at coordinate 161,358,622 of OX104127.1, read as the reverse complement.
AAATGTATTCACATCTGGATACCTAAAGCTTGGATATTTTCATGAACCTTCATCTTCAGGTTGTTTGTTTTCTCACACTTTGATATCAGTCTTTTGCTATCTAACTGCTGCTTGTCTACTACTGTGAAGTGAAGGAAATTGCACCGATGCTTTTGTGTGCAAGTCTCTTCGTTGATTTTATCTGCCCGTCTATGCATTTATCAGCTTATTTAAACAATCAAAGATATTTTATTGATATGTTTTCATAATTTCTCTTGTCATCTGGTCAACATACTGTTTTATAAGCTTTCAGTCATACTTTACCGTTGTTGTGCGCTTTCACAATCAAAATGCTGCAGAGTTTACTGTAACCTCTGTTTATCCAACTAGTTCAAATAAGTTTGATTTTTTTCAAGGTAGTATTCATCGTAAATCATTGAAAACTTCAAAGCACTGGACAACTGTTTTGTCCCGGAATGAAACTCATTGGCAATGCTTACCTATAACCCCACCAACCATCGAAACCAAGACAGTTAGAACTCATTACAAGTATCTTGCCATTCCGATTGTCTACATTTTTGTAAGTCTATCAGTTCACAATACATTACGACTAACACTTAATGGTTGTTTGTAGTTGTATAGATATCCATCTAGATCAACCTAGGACCAGGTCCGGTCCAACTTGCCACACCTCATTTCAGTACATCAAGTAAAAAGGCAGTGAGGTGCAAGATGAAGATAAGAATATTCAGTCAAAAGAAATATAAAGTACGAGAAGGAGGAAAGGAAGAATGAGAAAGTGGTGAGACTCAGTATAGTGTCGTTAAGATGAGGATAATGTGTGTGGGGATACATCTGCACCACTAACATCGCTTCTCAGCCATATCACCTAGAGTCAGTCTGCAAACACTGGTTCCTCTTGTCCCGTGGACCCCAACCACCTAGTCTGCATCGTCCCACATAGCTCAAACCAACAGCCAGACACTCCATGCATTGATGCCATGTTTTAGTCTGGCCACCTGGCGCTTTTTTCCAGCCTGGACCTACTTCGGTCAACATTGTGTGACGAGGCAATCGATGACTAGACATATATAGTACGTGTTCCAACTAACCATCTCAGTCGATGAAGGTTCACAAGTCTTATAGATAAGCGAATTTTAGTGGATATTATATCTTTCCAGTATTTATTACATAAGTCATCTCAGTTTCAAGTGTTTCCTTCAACCAATGTCTTCGAAGTAGTACTTCACTTTGTTTAAATAGTTCATGTGTTCCATGAAAGTGTACAAACTGAAGAGGATTTCAGTAGTGTGTAAGCAGCATCCTTGTAAAATAGACTATTTTTCTCAAGATAGGCTTACTCAGACTGTTTACACACTGTATCTACCCTGTTATTGAATACAAGGTGTCTAAGTCCCTTCAATTGTACTGATGTTTTGAACAAACGTCTAAATAATAAACAATAAAGTATGCTTCATTCATAAAGACTTTCAAAAAGATGAACTAATTCAACGAAGAAATTTTCCTTTTTGAACAATCATTTTCAGTAGCTGTATAATCGTGTTTATAGTGATAAACAAACAGCTGACTGGTAGCTCAACTTTAGATCATCAAAACGGAATACTGTAGGATGAAATAGTGAGTTGTATTTAGAGTGAGTGTTTTTGAGGAAAATATGCAGTATTCATCATGGATTGACATCATTTAGAGAAATATTTAAAACCTTTTAGCACTGGACAGGTGTTTCGTCTCAGTATGGGACTCTTCAGCAGTGCGCATAAGCGATCTCAGGTTTCTAATTTTCCTCCAACTGATGTCAGTCTATAATGAATACCAACTTGAAAAATCTCTAAATCCCCACAATGCCCGGAATTCAAATATACAGTAGATTAACGTGATGACTAATAGGTTATAAACCAGACAGGTTAAAAATAATAACAATAATTATAAACAATAACCGGAGTAGAGTATTATGAGGATTTTAAAGAGAGGTTGTAGCAAACACGTCAGGATATGGAAAAGTAAACCGCAAAGTAAGAACAAAAAGTATTGACAGTTAATGCATATCGAAGCAATCTAGAAAGTTAAGGAAACATTATGACCGAAACAAAAGAAGAGAATGGAATAACCTCTTCTGTACACAGAGCTCAAGCTTTAATTGTTGAATTATTAACACCTGTGCTATAAATGACTTTGTATGAAATTTTGAAAGAATTCTATGAGGAAGCAAAATGACCAGGGTTGATCAAATGATTCAAGATGGAACTGTTGCTTGGTTTGTGTTTTCTTCTGAACAATCGCAAAGTATAGTGCTCGGAGATACGTTTAGAAAAACAGTGCTTTGTGTGTCCTTCAGGCTATCTTAAATCAACTGTTAGCTGGAGAATAGATTTCATAGTTTGGAGAGATGATTCTTCAATATGTCGACTGCTTTATCTCCTGTGAATTGAACATACTCTTTCCTTTAGAAATGTATTATTCTCTTTACCAGCTTTTCTTCTTATCCATTTAGCTGATTATAACAAAATTCTCTTTTTTTCTTTCTTTCTATGTTTAGACAACACAGAGGATGGATGAAATTAGGGAATTGAAGTCAAGAATTCTACATATTCAAAATGTTACACAAGCTAAGTTGTCAGAGTTTAAACAAAAGTATTGTGTATCACAACAGATTGCTTATAATAAGCACCAAGGTAAAATTTTGAAGTAATTAACTACTCATTTTATTGACACGTCAGCCATTTATTATTACTATTATTATCAACATCAATTAGCTGAAGTTGTTACCACATAGTGGAGTTATCAATTAACAAGGTTCTACAGAATTGTGTAAAGTAAAAGAATTTATGACATTCTGTCCTTATACGCTTATTTCATTTATCATCTAACCCACTAATTTGACTATAGATTAAGTGTTAAACGTTGAGAGCTGATCGTCAGGAAGGCTTGTCTACTTCAAGTTTCATACTTGTTGGCACTCACTAAAAAGGCATATGTAAAACTCTAAGGAACTAATTTTCTCTTGGTGATTGAAACCTGCTTCTCTCAGTCCTGAAGTTAGCGACTTTATGACTAGACTGTTGAGAATACAAGTGTCCGTCAAAGAACTCGATTATGTTCATGAATTGGTCATCATTGAGTAGAAGATGTAAGCCCATTCCTAACAAAAAGACTTAAATGGAGCTATAATCTACCAAAGTACCCAAGTAACTGTTTGTGCCTCAGTTTTAACGCTGGTCGAAGTTTATCGATGAGGTTTTTGTTAATGAAGGCTGACAAGAACTAAACCTAGGTCAGGCAGTACCTCCTGGCTACCAACTCTCAATATCTTACATCAAGAATAACACACTGTAGTGTTACGTCACTTAGCCTAGTGACCATGTTCTAAAAATCGACTAATATACTTCGATCCGTGCTAAGAGCTAAGAACTAGACGACTGAATCGGTAGCTCACTGATGACTAGTTTGTCTGACTATGGTTCTGATCCCTGATAGATTCATGATTGTACACTGTTCAGTAGTCCCATACTAGAAGGAAACAGCTGTCCACTATTCTTAGGCTTTTAATAGTTGGCCAAATGATATCAGTCCATGATTAACACTAACCTGAAAGCAATAAGTAAATCCCCACAAACCTCAACTATATTTTAATATTATTTTCGTTTGTTTCCCATTTAAATCATTATGGGGCTGTTGTTCATCGATTTAAGCAGTAAACTTCTAGTCATTAAGTCACACGATTCCAAACTCATTTATCTATCGAGGTCTGGGTAACCAGGTAGTATCATTAGGTGTCCCATAATATAGATGTATCATTGCTTACTTCAAGAAAGTGCATAAGGCTATTGGGTTGGTTGGAGGCAATAGAAAGAAAGCTCTGTACCTAGGTTTTGTGCTTGTTGATACTAGTCAATAAGGTATATCTAGTCAAGCTAGGAGGCTCTTAGTTTGGTGGCCACACTACAAAATGTTCGACAGAATTCTATCGGCCCTCAGGACAAGACAATATGAAATGGATTGCTCTACAGTGATACTCCAGTGTGTGGTTATTCAGATTCTGTCGTCAATCGTTCACTCACTAGCTTTATTATTATTTTCCCTTAGGTTCCTAGTGGAATATAGGGTTTCAGGAGCACTCATTTCTTCGTCGCATGATCTCCTCCATGTTATTCTGACCTTGGACGCCCAACTCGTTGTTTCCCATCTGGGTTCCATTCGAGGACCTGGCACCTCCTCGAATGTCCCAGAATAGTCTTCTCAGAGCATGCCCAATTCATCTCCACTTCCTTCTGCATATTCAATGATTGAAGTTAAAAATCGGTTAGTATTCAAGTTTCGTAGTAATCTGGAGACCGCTAGTTCAGGTCCATGTTATAAAATCAAGCTATCATTTCATTTTTCTGCATAACTACATATCGATAACATTAATCTATTAAGAACCATAACCATCTTATAAGATTTAATGAATCAAATAATGCATAACACTTGAAATATTTATGATTTACATTTGTTGCCTAGTTTCAGTAGGTGAAACATTGGCAATAAAGTTGTGAGAATGGTTTATACTATTACTTTGAATTATTGCATATATATACAGCACCATATGATGTAATTTATTATCATGACAATGAGAAATTGCATTGTAAATAATTTCTTACATCTTGTGAAATCATTTTATTCAATTAATGTTAGTACATTCAATAATAATCAAATTATAGTTTGCCATATTCCCTATAATTATAAAAACTATTATTATTATTGATCCCTTGGGTTTCTAGGGGAACATACAGATTCAGTAGCACATCACCATTCCACTCTCTTCTCTCCAATCTTTTCAACCTGGCTCCACGATAGCCCACTAGCTCTCATTTCTACTTCACACCATCTCTATGTCACCCTCAGTTGCGAATCCCAACTCGCCGATTCCCTTCTGGGTTCCACTCGAGCAACTGGCCTACCGCATGATGTCCCCAATTGGTCTTCTCAGTTCATGCCCAATCCAATCCATCTCCATTTCCTTCTACTGCATATTTGCTCAGCGATAGGTTCTTGTTCGTTGGTTCGTTACTCATCAAGAGTTCCTCCTTGTTTATTCTCATTATTCTGGCCATCTGAGCTTCAGTATCGAGTGGGCATAGGTGGCAGTTGTTGATGAATATCTATAGTTTGTTAGAAATGCCTTTCGTGACGCGCCAACTCACTCAACCATATAACAGCACTAACTTGCTTGACTGTATTAGTGTTGATAATCCGGATGTTGTTCAAGCTTTGTGCTGAGTGCAGATCTAAACACCAGTTTCAGGTTAATGAAGAAAGGCCTCTCTTGCTATCTTTTCGATCCTGGCTGTTTTGACATCACTGTCTATGCCTGTGCAGCCTGTAGTTGAAACGATGCTGTCTGCCTAGATAGGTGAAAAAGGCTTCTTCCTCTAAGTTTCTCCCGTTCATGGTGAATGGAGCCTGTTGTTGTTGGTGGTGGTGATGCTGCTTGGGTATCATTTGTGTTCTTCTTCTCTGTGTTCAGTTGAAGTCCCATCTTCGCTGCACTACCTCTTCTGTCAACTTGTTGGATTTCACTTGTGGATCTTCAAGTTTGTGTGACACAAGTCATCTGCAAAACCCAAATCTTCTGGGATCTCGACCCCTGTCAAATAACCTATCCCCCTCTTCTCGATCCTCACGATTTGCTACATGATACAGTCAACCACAATCAGGAAGACCATGTATGGGTGATAGTAGACAGCAGTCTTGTCTTTCTCCTCCCTGTCTTCACTTCACTTCACTTCACTTCAAAGGCATCACTGAGCTTCCCATTGTGAATTAGTTGGTATTTGGCATCTTCATATGGTTGTTGAATGAGGTTGATAGAGATTTGTGGCACTGAAACCATAGTGTTGAAGCAGCTGCCTGTTAAATTATTTGTTGGTCGATGCTGTGGAAGGCCTTTTCAAAGTTGATGAAGATGAGGTAGAATTGAGTTGCCATTCTGTCATTCTATTCTCTGTTCTATGATGATGCGTAGTGTAGAGTTGCAATTTGGTCTGTACATGGTTTGTACTTCCTGAATCCAGCCAGCTTGTTTCGCTCGTATTTTTGAATCCAGCGCATCCATTAGTCTCTCCAGGATGATGTGGCATAATATTTTGCTTTGGTTGAACAAGGGTGAAGCATGATTCCTCGCAAGTTCTTTCAAAGCCCTATGTCTCCCTTCTTTGTCTTTCACAAGGTAGCCCTTCTTCCAGTCTGCAGGTAACTTTCCTTGCTTACTTGAAAACCTTCTGCAGTAGTGGTGTCAGCATGTCCACTGTTGTCCTTGCATCTCTTCTCAGTGCTTCTGGTGGGATTCCATCTGGTCATGTTGCTTTCCAACATTTCAGTAGCCTTGTGACATTCAGGAATTCCAATTTCGTCAGAGGACTTGTGTTCACTTGTGGTTCTCTGGCCGGGCTACTAGTGGTATTTCTGAACAAAGTGCAGGTGGTGGTCGATTCAAGAGCTTCTTGAAGTGGTCAGCTCATCGCTTCCTTTGTTTCTATTATTTGGTAATTAGATTTCCTTCATCATCTTTCATTGGTTTCATCTGTGTTGATCTCTTCCCTCCCGGATACGAACCTGATTATTTGATACAATGTTGTCAGATCTCTCCTACCTGCAGCCTGATCTGCTTCACTTGCCAGTGTGTCGTAGAAGTGTCTTTTGATTTTTCACCCACTCTCCTCCATTTCTTCGTCCAGTTTAGTGTTGTATACGTTCTGTTCAGTTGCCCTTTTCGTTGTTCAGCCTTGCACTGGTTTATCTTCTGTTTCACCATCTTCCTCTCCCTCCTCTATCAGCTTCCATGTATCCATCGAGATCCATTCCTTATCTTCTTTCTTCTTCCTTCCTGATACGGTTATGCAGGTTTCTTTCCATATAGCTTCCAGAGAGTTCCAGTGTTCTTCCACGGAGGTTTCTTCAGGGATGTTCCTCGATATCTCCCATTTTGTCTTGATGGCTGACTGTCGTGAAGATTTTCTTTGTAGTTTCATCCTTCAGTTTCCGTTCTGTGTGTTGAACTTTAACTGTGTAGAGCACTTGAATAAGTAAGACATTTAGAAAATATGCTGTGACTATCTACTATTGCATCTCACATATCTTATATCTAAGTGAACTTAAAGGGATAGATGAAAACTTGCCAATATACATGTGTACATTATGACTTTATTGAGAAAAATCTTCTTCAGAATAAAACTTCCCTGAGTCAATGGTTGGTTTGACATAAGGAACACTGTTTTTTTATCTAGTAGTGATATTCATTATGGCATGGATAGTCTTCTCACATAAATTGGATGGAAGTGAGTTTGGAAATAAAAAGTAAGTACTTAGCCGGAATTCAAATGGTGTATACAATTCACTTCACTGATTGGTGTCTTATTATCCTGATTTCTTTAGAGGAAGTGTTAATCAATGCTACACCCATTATAAGTATTCAGGTGATTACAGTCCAGAATAACTTGATCAATTGAAATTTCAATGTACCACATGCTAATTTACTTCAGTGTAATAATATTTCGACAGTGTTCTGAAAGTATAATTCATTTGAAGGTGGCTTGCAATGACAATTCACCAAGTAGATATATCTACATTCTAATGAGTAATGTTATTCCCACTGAGAATCGAACTAAGTACCCACAACTCTAAACACTGGAACGTCTAACATTAGGCTAATGAATTGCATTAGCAATTTCGTGTATTACATATATCACCTGTTACTTCTTGGTACTTTTAATCTACTGCACTAACCGATTTCTTCTAGCATGTATATTCTCAAAAAGTATGATTGCAATACATTCATCACTCTGTGTGTGTGGGGGGGGGGTGGGGGAAAGATTCGGTTAAATTTACATGTAGAGGGATTATGTATCTTAGCATATTAAATGCATTCACTTTAGGCAAAAATAACGTGTCTCTCCGATAAGCTGAAACTAGCTAACTTCATAGGATATCAGCTTACTGACTAATGTAGCACGACAATGTATTGCTTAAATAAACTGTGGGTTAATGGATTCATAGTCTTTTTTTGTAGTGGAATGAAAGAGTTACTTTTCAATTGAATTTTGGCGGTTTGTAGAGATTTACAGATTTTTCAAGTTAGTATTCATAATGGACTGACATCATTTAGATGGACATTAGAAAACAATGAGCACTGGACTTCTGTTTCATCCTAATGTAGGACTCTTCAGCAGTACGTATTCATGACTCCACCATCCAGGGATCGAACGCACTACCCTCAAGTTCCACGGCAAACACGTGACCACTGAGCCATTGGGTCGATATCCAATTGTCCTTATTTCCAACTTCTATCAGTTCATGAAAGAAGGCGACCATCACTGAATATCATCGTTGAGTATTTGTCGTCATAGGGGGATTAGAGATTTCCTATTCAATTTACTATTCATGATGCACTGACGTAGGGTTTCCACAGGTAAACCTATTCACTAGTTAAGCATATAATCTACTATAAAAAGAATGTGTCACTGAATAACTAATGTCTAGCATTAAATGGAAATCAGAACAGCTGAGATTTTTTAGAAAATATATCCATTCAATTATTTAAAGTTAATTTAAAGGTAAGAATCACGAGAGAAAACGTATATCGTGAGAGAAAACAACTTTTCTACATCTTGGATACAGTGAACTTTATAAATCGAAGAAACATTTTCTGCAGGAAAAACAAATCATGTACAGACCAAATTGCAACTCTACACTACGCATCATCATAGAACAGAGAATAGAATGACAGAATGGCAACTCAACTTCATCAACTTTGAAAAGGCCTTCCACAGTGTCGACCAAAAAGTAATTTAACAGGCAGCTACTTCAACACTATGGTTTCAGTGCCACAAATCTCTATCAACCTCATTCAACAACTATATGAAGATGCCAAATACCAAGTAATTCACAATGGGAAGCTCAGTGATGCCTTTGAAGTGAAGTGAAGTGAAGTGAAGACAGGGAGTAGAAAGACAAGGCTGCTGTCTACTATCACCCATGCATGGTCTTCCTGATTGTGGTTGACTGTATCATGTAGCAAATCGTGAGGATCGAGAAGAGGGGGATAGGTTGTTTGACTGGGGTTGAGATCCCAGAAGACTTGGATTTCACCGATGATTTGTTTCTAATGTCACACAACAAGCTGCATTCACCATAAGCTAGAGAAATATAAGGGAAGTTGTCTCTTTCACCTGCCTACCTAGGCAGCATCGTTTCAACTACCGGTGGCACAGGCTTAGATGATCATATCAAAACAGCCAAAATCGGAAAAGCAGCAAGATAGACCTTCATCAATCTGAAATCAATGTGGAGATCTACTTCACTGCACTGCATTCAACATTCAGAACAAGATCTGGATATTCATCACTAATTCAGTCAAGGAAGTCAGTGCTTCGGTGTAATGCTTGAGAGACTTGACGCGTTACGAAAAGCATTTTCAACAAACTACAGATATACATGAACAGCTGCCGCCTACACTCGTTTTATACTGAATATCAGATGGCCAGAAAGAATAAACATCAGGGAACTCTGACAACGTATCAGCAAAGCAAGAACCTATCGCCCAACAAACATGCAAAAGAAATTGGAGATGGATTGGTTTTGGCATGCACTTAGAAGACCATTCGGAGTCATCATATGCCAGGGAAGGCCATCAAGTGGGAATGGGAAATAGGAAACGACATGTTGGGCTTCCAAGGGTGATATGGAGGAGATCGTGTGAGGAAGAAATGGAAGCTTGTGGGCAGTCGTGGAGCTAGATTGAAAAGACTGCAGAGAAGAGAGTGAAATGTTTATGGGCTACTGAAGTTCTATGTTTCACTAAGAACATAAGGAACAAATAACTAGAAATAACAAACCTTTTCTGATATTTATAAGTTACGAATATAACTATTTCTGTAGTATATGTCCATGAATAACTCAAGGTTTGAAAACATAATGTCTATGGACATTCCTTGAATATAGAAATCTCTTCGTCAGCAGATAGGTAAATCACCATATCAGTGTAAGTCGTGGGATCACTATGTATCCGTGTAAATTACCACACCTCATATCAGCGTATCAAGTGAAAACGCCATTAGATGAAAGGTAGAAGAAAAAAGAAAGACGAAAGCAGTCAAAAGTAGTAGAAAGTTGTCGAAAAAGAGCCAAATGAATATAAGAATGCCTAAATTCATTACGATAAACATAATGAACGTATTATGTGGATACATCTGCTTCACTGAGATTGATTTTGAACCATATCACCTAAAGTCTCCAATCACTGGTTTCTACTTTCATGCGGATACCTACATACATACCTCAGACCGTCTTTGTTCATTTAAGATACTTTTTTAAAGAGAAATATATGACGAAATGTTAATTTTAAGGATATGCAATAAAAAGGTTTTAAGGAATAAGCTTATTCCTGTAAATAATTTATATACTTCTGTCCGGATTTTCAACACCAATGTCGAGTCAGTGCTGCTAAATAGTTCAGAAACTTGGCGCGTTACGAAAAGCATTTCCAACAAACCACAGATATTCATTAACAACTGCATACACTGGCTCGATACTGAAGCTGAAACGGTCAAAAAGAATAAACAAGGAGAAGCTCTGGCCGGATAACGAACCAACCAACAACTTATCGCCAAACAAATATGCAGTAGAATAATGTGGAGATAGATTGGGCATGCACTGAGTAGACGGATTGGGGACACCACATACCAGGCCAGTTGTTCGAGTGGAACGTAGATAGGAAACGACGAGTTGAGCGTCTGAGGCGAGGGTGACATTGAGGAGATCGTGTGAGGAAGAAATGAAAGCTTGTTGGCAGTGGTGGAGCGAGGATGAAAATACTGGAGAGAAGAGAGTGTAATGGAGACGTGCTACTGCATCGCTATGTTCCACTAGGAACCCAAAGGAAAGATAATACTCCTGTAGTCACCAGCTAATGAATACTTGTAGTTAGTAAATAGTACCAAAGGAAAATTTATTAGTTTACAATGAGATTATTCCTTCTAAGTTAAACTTATTGATGAAAGAGATACTGATTCTGTAGGATTAAAGTATCAATTCATTTCAGCATTACTGACATCTTTGATACCTAGATATATCAAACAGATATGAGTATTGAATTTCAGATATAACTTAACGAAGATTAAGAGCTTTGTAAATGTACATTGTGTATTATCCTTCAACTAGTATTATTGTTGGTTATTAATCGGTAAGCCATTCTTGTATACAGTTGAGTTCTTTTCACAATCAACTATTATATGAATAGGGAAAATAATGTCTTAAGCGTTGTTTTTTTTTCAATAGACAATGAAATTTTTAATTTATGTAGTTCTACTGTCTGAAAGACACATATGACCACCTATATGTGTCATTTAATTCAAAATGTAGATTTCATTTCCTATTTAAGTTCTCTATTTTAAATTTCTCGATAACTATCAACTTCATTGTATGGTTCAGGAGGTTTGTTCTGTGAGTTGTTTCACTGTATAATAAATAGCAGATGTATAGTGACCATCATCTTAGAATTAATAGAAATGTAGATATTTTACTTAATGAGAGGAATTATAACAAGCTATAGTTGGAAGAACATTCATGGTGGTCAGATCAATACTTGACACTAGTCAATGAAGTCTCTAACTATTGGCGTAAGTCGTGTAGAGAGATTTAAACTGTTAGGCTGAGATCCAAGGGATGAAATGAATCAAAAAGTTGAGGAATCCTTGCAATATAGCTAGAAATCGGTTACAATGACGTAGATATATCACTCGACGTTTCCCTAAGTTGGATATTCCCCCGAAGCGTTGTCTTCGTATCGTTTATTCTCTCACATAACTTCATTTTCTTTGATGTCACTCTTTTCCTATCCACATATTCTTTGTATACTAATGTAAAGTGTAGCAACTTGAACTAATACACTTGTGTACAAGGTTCTACGTTGATTTTTCCTGTCTGTATTATGGTTAGTTTCATCAATACCCATCATGATTTAAGGCATGAGAAACGTGTGGTTCATATATGAAGTTTACGCAGATCCCAGGTAAAGTTGATTAAATTGTTTACTTCGAATCTGATCAAAAACAGTGTAGTTTTGTTTATTTAGTGTAACAAACTTTGTAATCATAATCAACGCAAATTTGAAGTGTGTACCTGTTAGCATATAAAAGAAGAAATAATTATAGACTTGCGTAAATCTGCGTAGTTATTTACTCACAGTTGACAATGAAAGCAAAGATGTATTTGAGTTCTGTTTAGTAAGTATCAATGAAATTCAAAGTGCATTCTGTTTTTTAACACCATTATCAAGTCACTGTTGCTATATGCTGTAGAAACTTGGTGTGTTACCATAAGCACTTTGAACAACCTACAGATATTCATTAATAGCTACCGCTTACACTCCATACTGAAGATCAGATCGGATGGCCAGAAAGAATAAGCAACAAGCAACTTTGGTTGGCCACGATTCAACCAACCAACAACTTATCGCCTGAAAATATGCAGTAGAATAAAGTGAAGATGGATTGGAATGGGCATATAGTGAGAAGGCCGACTGAGGTCATCGCGTGTCAGGCCAGACCCTCGAGTGGAATCCAGATGGGAAACGAAGAGTTTGGCGTCCCAGCTGAGGGTGACATGGAGGAGATTGTGTGCGGAAGAAATGAAAGCTTGTGGGTAGTTGTGGAGCCAGGCTGAAAAGATTGCAGAGAAGAGGGTGTAATGGAGACGTGCTACTGCATCGCTATGTTCCACTAGGAACTCAAGGGAAAAATAATAATATAAGAATAATGTTTTTGTGTAGGTCCTATCTAAGCTTAGTATTTTGAACTTTTGACCTATACAGAGTGTTACAGAATTGATTTCATGGAGATGCCTTCTGTCAATATTAGTTCTATCCATATAAAACAGTCTAAGAAATGTTCCAAATACACCATCATAATATTCGTGGAATAAAATATTTAACTCTTAGTACATTAAGGGTGTATGATAACCTTGGTCTAGGGATTCCTACCGACAGCCTTAAATAATCTCAAATCAATCACAGCACATCATGATGCTGTGTCAATTGCGTTCATGACCACCTTATGAAATAATCTATGATATACAGTCAACACATAGGACTAGACAATGTGAAATAGGTTATTGTCCTGAATGACTAGCTGACTAGATTTCTGCGACGTCATTTGAACTGATTGATACAAAAAGACTGATTCCATCTGGCTGTGACTACGATGAGGAGTAAAAGAAACTGATACTTAAGTTGACGAAGAGTATTCACAACGATGGCAAGTAGTGGTGTATGCGGAACTGGAGGAAGATGAAGAAAACATTAGTGTTCGTTAATACTGGGGAATTATTTAGGCTTATTAAGAATAACGGCAAGAAGAAAACAATGGTGATTGAAACGAATTACCGAATAGGATGGAAAACTGATAATCTCCTGGGACAGATGGCTAGAATGTTTGGCAGAAAACTTTGAAGTACAGTTCAATTGGCCCACAGCAACGCTTCAGTTGTCCAACATTCAGCCTGAACCTGAATGGCATACAGTTGTCGGTCGTCTAACTCTTCTTAAAGATAAGAAAGCCTTATTGAGCCTGAAACGATGAAAAGCATCAGGAATTGACAGTCTGTCAGCTGAGATTTTAAAGGATGGAGGTAGGAAATCAATGCTTAAAGTGACGGAAGTACTAAGTAATGCATGAGAATCAGAGGTAGTCCTATCAGACTGGTGTACTTCACTGATCAACCCCAGTCTATTAGAAGGGAGAGAAAGCTTCTTGTGACAATCATAGGATAAATTAGTTTAACTAATATTGTGTCAAAGACATGCCATATATATATACATTAACATATATTCCAGGACGAAACAGCTGTCCAGTACTTTCAGTATCACAGTGTTTCGTCAGTTGATATCACTCCCTTGAAGAATACCATCCTGGGAACTAGTTTAATGTGTATTGTGAAATCATTTTAATAATTCGATAAGTAAAGTGGATGAGATAAAATGGTTTAAAAATGAATTTTCTCACAACTGAAACCAATTTTTAACTTCATTATTGGACATTATTATAGTTGATCAACACTTGAATTATACACAGATGGCTGAAGTGATTTATACTAATAGTTTAATGAGAAAATGTTTAAAGTTGTTTAGAGTTTGAAAAATTTGTGTAAAGTTGGCAGGTTTTCATTGTTATCTAGTTTCAGTAGGTGGTATAGTTGTAATTCGATGATATTTATGTGAAATTACTTGTAAAACAAATAAAAATTGATGAAAATGTAAAAATTTTTAACCATATTAACTAAGTAATTCCTATCTTAACATGCCATACATGAAGTTTCTTTTCCCTACGATCATTCATGATACCGTCGAAACTATCAGTATATACATACTGTTGTTAAATATCTTATTTTGTTGTTGAGGCGATTTATTGAGCTTATTTTATACTGAATGTAAATACATGAATGGCCTTTACTTCATATTTTTATTCATGATAATAATTTGGGTGATGATTGAAGATGAAATGAGAACTTGAACAATGGCAGGATTCGAACCAGCGGCCACCAGGATTTTGGTCCCATGCTCTAACAACTGACCTACGAGGAATAACTGCTCACCAGATTTTTATTTCAATTCAATCCCCAAGTAGGATTTCTCCGAACAATCATATGAATTCATAACGCGTTACTACTGCTTGATCGTATTCACACTGGCTGTCTAGTCAATACTTTTTATCCCAATCAACATCTAACTGGATTAGAGAGGAGAAGAATAATATTGATCGTGATTTTCACTATCTGAGATAGCCGTAGTTTGGTAGGCTTGTATTTATATTGGGTGTTGATTGATGGTCGCGGTTCAAATTCTCATTTCATCTTGGTTCGCTTCACGAAATGCGATCAGCTGGAGAATCATTGAAAACTTCGAAAGGCGGCACTAAACAGCTTTTACTTCTTTGACTAGGATATCTAAACAGTGTACACCCGAGACATTTTTAGGAATTGTGCTCAGGAACATTAGGTCTCGTACTGAACAGTTTATCAATCAGTTACATGTTTGGAATTCACTGATTCAATGCCTTCTGACAATTCTTGATGTCACTAATGAGTATTTGTCGTTTCCACAATCAGCTTGATTAACCTCAAGGATTACTTCTTCCTATTGGTACCTCAAGGGATCAGAATCAGCCCTGGCGGGTCAGTTGCCAATCAAATCTCTGCACGGATACAAAAGGCTCGATTAGCTTTTGCCACTTTAAGCCAACTATGGCGCTGCCGTGATATCCAATTGTCTATTATGGGTCTCGTGTACTGCACAACAGTTCGGCCTGTTCTACTGTATGGCTGAAGGTGGAACACATGAGAAAGCTTCAGGTATTTGACCAGCGTTGCCTTCATAGTATAGCATAGACCGTATTCCGTGGTGTCACCATATGAGCAACGCAGAGGTCAGGTGTAGTTGTAGAGTTTCAGGGACGGAGAAGAGTTAAGACAGTTGACGAGTTTATGAACCTTCATCGAATGAGATAGTTGGTTGGGACACGTACTACATATGTCTAGTCACCGATTGCCTCGTCACACAATGTTGACCGAAGTAGGTCCAGGCTGGAAAAAAGCGCCAGGTGGACAGACTAAAACATGGCATCAATGCATGGAGTGTCTGACTGTTGGTTTGAGCCATATGGGGAGGTGCAGACTAGGTGATTGAGGTCCACGGGATAAGAGGAAGCAGTGTTTGCAGACTGACTCTAGGTGATATGGCTCAGAACCGATGTTAGTGGTGCAGATGCATCCGCACACACATATTATCCTCATCTTAACGACAATATACCGAATCTCACCACTTTCTCATTCTTCCTTTCTTCCTTCTCGTACTTTATATTTCTTTCGACTGCATTCTCTTATCTTCATCTTGCGCCTCACTGCGTTTTTATTTGATGTACTGAAATGAGGTGTGGCAAGTTGGACCGTTATGCAGTAATGCCTGGTCCTATGTTGATATTGATGATGATGATAATGATGACAAGGGATTCAAGTGGTTCCAGCTTCAAAACTTCATTTACTGAATAATTTCTCAATAGATTAGATAAACGTGTCGTCCTACATTCACTGATAGTAAACTGCTGGTTACCTGTCGACGTATGAATTCGTCTTAATTCAACTATTTCCTTAATTTAGTCAAATTTTTGTAGATACGCCTGCGTACACATAATTTAAGATCACTGCAACTTAAAAACTCAAGAATAAACATGAAACTACTTAATTTTTTATTCTCACTTTCCTCTCGATTAATCTATATTGTCATACAAAAAAAACGATATACGATGGATGAGTTGAAGTGATGGGTTTCTAGGGGAAAATCCACATAGAGGTGAATGTAATAAAATGTATACTGAAATGATGTATACTTCTTGAATCTTGAGTTCTCAATTTAGATTAAAGTCATTTAGCCAAGTTAATAGCTGATTCAGCGAATAAAGCCAACAAGTAAATCACTTTTCAGTAAGTTATTCGAAGTAAATTTCTCCTGACATCATGGGAATTCAGTAGTACAAAAATTCCCATTTAGACATTTAGTAAAACAAACAATGTGAACGAAGAAATATTTCCTCATCAATGGCTCTACACTAATATATGTAGCATTTTCAAACGTAGAATTGCATACCAATCTAGTGGTAAGAGTTGTTCAATGAAAGGTTATCAATCTCAAAGTATCAAGAAGGTGATAATTGATCAGGTAATTAAGACAATTAACTAAAGCAAAGATTAATTATCGTAGAAAGATTTTGTGAACAGGTTCTTACATAATTGATATTTTATATAATGACAACTAAAGAGCAAAAATGGACCGTTACGTAAAATGGTAAATTGTTGACGGTAATTAGAGACAGTAGGGGGAGAGAAAGATGGTTAAGTCTGTAATAATAATAATGATAATAATGGAGCTATTAAAATATTAGTTATAGTGAATTGTGTGGTGGATGAAATGAAGAGTCTTGTTGTAATAAATGAGCTATACAGATGGCCAAGGCAAAGAAAGAGGCTGTACGAATCTCTTCTGAACACACAGACTTGGCTTGTGTAGGTGGATTCCTATGGCTTCTGCTGTATGTAAAAGACGGACTCGTAGAGGATGGGTGAGGTGAGAAGGAATGTGATAAATAACTTTAAAGGCATTATGAATGTTAACTCGGTGGCCGGTGTCAATCAGATGAGAGAGTATTGAGCTTCGTGTCAATCTGGTTTGAAGGATGATGCTCGGCGATTCGACGACGGACTTGCCTAACTGTACGTCCAATGTAACTAGCTCCACAGGAGCAGTTGAACTGGTAAATGCACATAGAAGAGGAGAAGTCAGGGAGTCTGTCTTTAGTTCGTGTGGTCATCATCGGCCGGCTGTAGAAAACACAACATAACTTGGCGGCATTAAATGATCTTCTTATGGCATTTCTTAAGCGTTGTGTCACAATTTCGCTGATGATGTCACCTCGAAATTGTAGTCTTAGGAACAATGGTTTCTTGGAGACTGTAGGCATTCTGGTTTTCATATTGGATGTGTTCATATTTTTAGCCAGGAACGTTTCTGGATATCCATTACTACTGAGTAGATCGTGGATAATTTGAAGCTCTTCGTCAAAAGTATCATCTGAACAGATGAGTCTCGCCCGATGGACCAAACATTTAACGAGATTTCGTTTATATTGCAAGGGGACGAAACTCAAGAAGTGGGTGTATTGACCTGTTGACGTTGGTTTCCGATACACACTTCTTTTTATAGTTCCATCCACCTTCCTTGTCAATCGGACATCTAAGAAGGTGATGCTGTCGTCACTTTCTGTTTCAATAGTGAAGGTTATTGCTGGATGGACGCCATTGAATTCATCCAGTATGATCCTTGCATCGTCCTCGTTATTCACAATCAAGAATGTATCATCTACATAACGGCAATAAAATTCTAACCCGCTTATGATGCTTTCCAGAGGGCCATTTTCTAATTTTGCTAAGAAGAAATCCGCTAAGATTGGGCCTAGTGGTGACCCCATAGCGACACCGTCTGACTGTCTATAGAATTCCTTATTGAAGAGAAAGTGTACATTCATTGTACATCGTAAGAGAAGCTCTTTCAAGGTGGATGCCGTAATTCCAATTTCTATGTTTCTCTTTTCCAGTTCGCTACATATGAAGTCCACTGTTTCCATCAGAGGGACATTTGTGAATAGGGATGATACGTCTAAGGATATCATATACTTATTATTCACATTCAAATCTCTTATTTTATCGATAAAGTGAAAAGTATCTTTGACGCTATGCTTTACAACCTCCTTATGCAATGGTTTCAAGAGTTGTACTAGCCATTTCGCCGTCACATGGTATGGAGAGTTTGACATGTCAAGAATCGGTCGGAGTGGTAATCCATTCTTATGCACCTTTGGTAAACCATACAACCTCGGTGTTACTGTGCCAGTAAAATGAAGCCTTGCTGTTTCAGCTTCTTTAAGGATTAGGATAATTGCCTCTCCGTCTTCTCTGTCATGTTAGTATTGGTTGGTAGTTTCTGAAATTTACTATCACTGAGAAGGCTATTCATTTTATCTAGGTATTAGGCTTTGTTCATAATAACCACCCCTGAGCCTTTGTCTGGCCTGGTGATCAGTAGATCCTCATTCCTTCGGAGTTTACGTAAGGCTTCTCTATGTTTTCTAGTCAAGATGCCTCTAGCATTCTGCTTACTATTCATAAATTTGTAGCAACAGTCAACCAGGGTAGACTAGAATCTTTCTACCTCCTCACTTGAAGAAAGTGATAAGTCTTCTGTCTGTGAGTATAAGTTTTCAAACTGGACTTGAGTGTTTATTCTATTAGGTGTAGTATGACTCTCACAAAACTTAGAACCCATGAGAATTAGTGTTTGGGTACTCTTGGTGATATGGCTGAAAATCAGTCACAATGGTGCAAATATATTCACTTGTGACGTCTTCTGTAGCTTGAATGTCTTCATTGACATTCGTCCTCAAATTTTTTTCTATTTCCACTCACCTTTGCCTGGAATTAAGTGTCATCTGCAGCGCCGGTGTGATACAAGGCTTTTTATAGAGAACAAGTATACCACGCCGCAGTCTGTTCTGTACTGTTTTACGGCTGTGAGATGTGGCTGTTAAAAGTAGAAGAATAAAGCGATTACAGGGTTTTGACCATCAGTAGCACTACTCGCGTCTGGTAGAATCACCGCCTGAGAAATGTTGAGGATAGGTGAAGAGTACTAAGCAAGACAAGTAAGTTGACTAAGATGACTTTGAAGTGTACTGCACACGTGGAGTCACCGCCTACCTTGACATCTTATGCTAAGGGTAGCTGGATTAATTTGAAAAAGGGTCCAGGGTGACCAGACTAGGATGCGGTGCGAATCAATGAAGTCGACTGTTGGTCTGAATCATGTAGAGAGATTTAAACTTCCAGGTTGGGGTCCCCTGGACGAAATGAATCAAAGGGTTGAGGAATCTTAGTAACATGGCTGGAAATCAGTCATAATGGTGCGAAAGTATTCACTTATAGACGTCGTCTAAAGGTTGAAAACTTCCACTAACCGTTATCTTCAGACTGTTTACTCTCTCTCTCCTTTCATGTCACTCTTTTTCCATCCACTTGTTTCTGTATACTACTGTGAATACTCGGTGTAACTTATACAAACAGGACTTGTATGAGGAATACCAATAGGCATAGTAAAGTTGTCAAACGTTCTTACTGTCTAAGAAATATTAAATTATTATTTGTCCCTTGGGTTCCTAGTGAAATACACGGTTTCAGCAGCACGCCTCCAATCTCGTTACCCAGCCAGAGTTCCTCCTTGCTTATTCTTTCTGGACATCTGAGCTTCAGTACCGAGTGAGCGTAGGCGGAAGTTGTTGATGAATGTCTGTAGTTTGTTAGAAATGCTTTTCGTAACGCGCCAAGTCTCCCAACCATCACATACAAGCACTGACTCGACATTGGTGTTGAAAATCCGGATGTTGTTCACGTTTTATGCTGAGTGCAGATCCCCACACTGATTTCAGATTACTGAAAGCCTGCGTTGCTGTCTTTCCGATCCTGGCTGCTTTGACGTAGTCGTCTGTATCTATGCCACCTGTAGTTTAGAAAGTTCTGCCTGCCTAGATAGGTGACAAAGGCTTCTTCCTCTAAGTTTCTCCCGTTCATGGTGAATGGAGCTTGTTTTGTTGTTGTTGGTGGTGATGCTGGTTGGGTATCATCATCACCTCCTTCTTCTCTATGTTTACTTGAAGTCCCATCTTCGATGAACTACCTCTTCTGTCAACTTGTTGGATTTCACCTATGGATCTACAAGTTTGTGTGACATTAGACACAAGTCATCATTGGCGAAATCCAAATATTCCGGGATCTCCACCCCAGTCAAGCAACCTACCCCCCTCTTCTCGCTCCTCACGATTTGCTACATGATACAGTCAACCACAATCAGGAAGACCATGCATGGATGATAGTAGACAGCAGCCTTGTCTTTCTCCTCCCTGTCTTCACTTCACTTCACTTCACTTCAAAGGCATCACTGAGCTTCCCATTGTGAATTACTTGACATGTGGCATCTTCATATGGTTGTTGAGTGAGGTTGATAGGGATTTGTGGCACTGAAACCATAGTGTTGAAGCAGCTGCCTGCTAAATTATTTGTTGGTCGATGCTGTGGAAGGCCTTTTCAAAGTTGATGTAGTTGAGGTAGAATTGAGTTGCCATTCTGTCATTCTATGCTCTGTTCTATGATGATGCATAGTGTAGAGTTGCAATTTGATCTGCACACGATTTGTACTTCCTGAATCCAGCCTGTTCGGGTAGTAACTTTTGAATCCAGCGTATGCTTTAGTCTGTCGAGGATGATGTGGCTTAATATTTTGCTTAGGGTGGACAATGGCATGATTCCGCGTCTCCCTTCTTTGGGAATTTGACAAGATAGCCCTTCTTACAGAAGCTAGTTATTTAGGACATACCACTCTGTTAGTTATCTGATGTATAAGAAACGATTTTGGAAGCCTAACAGTTTCAAACTTTGAGAATAACAATCAGCGCCGATGATATTGTCTAGAAAGGCAGTGAAAACTTCATAGTTAGACTACCTAGTTCACAGAACGTAACTTAACTATAGGTTATGTTGTGAACTGACAGAAGTGTGAAATATAGACCATTACATACCGACTCATTGACTCAGTGTTGATGTATTGGTCGCGGGACCTTCAGGTCCTGAGTTCGATTCCTGGAGGCGTAGGTGGGTCCATGGGTATGTACTGCTGATGAAGAATAGTAGTCCGAATCAGCTATCCAGTACTCCCACGTTTTCATTGTTTTTCTAACTGATATGAGATGATTATGAATACCAACCTCTGATAATTGACATCTAGTTTTTTCGTGAATATTTTCAAAAACTTTTAGAAGGTCTTCAGATTTGTAAGTTATTCAGGATAGCAGGTTTATTAAGTTTAATCAACCCTTTTCTTGATGTGAAATATTCACATATTCTAACTTCTTCAAAACCGTAACATAAATTATTTAAATTATCATGATCACTCTGTGTTTTTATGTCAAACCTTAATCTAAACAGATAGATTACCCACGTTTATGTACTTTTAATATGTATAAATTAAGATTTTTGTTATAAAATAGATTACTACTGAATTCATTCTTGTCAGTAGACATACTTAAATTATTTGTAATGAAGAAATTCATGCAATTTTTTTATACTGAAGTATTATATTGATATAGAATGAGGATTATTTAAACTTAGTACATGCGTATCTGTGTTTACTGACTTAAAATATAGCATGTGAAATGTACACTCCTTGAAATTACATTGAGAAATTTCCATCAGTGAGGCAATTCCAGTTGGATGTGAAGAGTGTTAATCAGTGATGGGATTAGATGAAGGTTGGACTATATCACGAATTAACATAAGTAGGACATAGGATTTCTTATTCAATGGCCAAGTGATAACGTGCTGGCTGCTGATCTCTCCAAATGATTGAAATAGTCAGTTGGTTGGCCTTTAAAGTCACTGCAACAACCGAGATAACAAATTACGGTTGCCCAACTAACTTCCTAACCAGAATATCAAAATCTAATTGGTTATTTCAGCAGTTACTGGGGCCTTTAAGGTGTCCCTTAAAGTGATTCGATTTTTGAACCTAAAATTATAAATTAGGAGTGCCATTCCACTAACCGAGTAGAATAAAGGAAAGTAATTGGTTATCTTAGCAGTTGTGAAAGTGGCTATACAATCACTCTAAGGTCATCCTATCAGTGACTGAGATTTGATTTCTTGGTTTCCAGTTGGGAGGACAAACTTTCATAAGATAAAGGATTCTATTCGATTATTTTGGTTGTTTTCAAGAGAAATGTCGGGTTTAGATACTGTAACGTTATCAGGTTAGGCAGACATCAATAAATAAGGCGAAAATAGTTGAACTAGGATCAATAAATAACCATGACACAAACTTGAGAAAATAATCGGTTACAAGTGATAAGAAATTTGTCACATATATCCTACTACCAAGCGTAATTCAAGAGTGAGAATACACCGATGCAAATCTCATAGTAGAGGTTTTTTACACTACAATTTTGAAAAAAACGTCTAGAGTTTGCCACAACTTCATTTGACTGCTTCTCAATGACAAAAATTTTCTTGGTAATAATTGTGTATTACGCATGACTAAACAACATCTGTCCTGTGGCAAGATGTTAACTGTGAAATGGATACTGGCAATCAGACTGAAAGGTCACATCAGTCTGTAAACATGTTGACTGTTGGTTTCAATCGTGTACAGAAATGTAAACTTCACGGGTATGTCTACGCGATGATAAAAACCGGTGATTGAAGAGTGTATGAAATGACTTGCAGTCAACACCAGTGGTAAAGATTTATCTATACATCACTATCATAATAATCTTCTTATGAGATCTCATCGCTATCTTATTCCTCCTTTATCTCTTTCTACTGAGTTCCACCACTTTTGGTTGCACCCTTCTCTATTTCTTTATTTTTAACCTTAATGTATGGTAACTCAGCCAGTCCCTTTGTTGATATTGTCCATTTGTAGATAGGTGTAAAGAAGGTGAAGAATGAGACAAGTATCCTTCTGAAGGTGGTAATAACACTAAACTATTTAATTATAGTGAAATCGAAAAAGGGTGGTGAAAGTGTTAAGACCATGTTAAGATGAGATGTTGAACATTCTTCTTTCGCACGCAGAGATCAAGCTTGAATTGATTAATTGCCAGTGCTTCCACTGTGCACAACTGTCGAAGGCGTACTCCTTTTGAACTATTCTGTCTCACATGATGAATGACACTGAAGGAGGATTCTGGTCCAGCTTTATGTCCAAAGTTGACCAAATGTTCAACAATTGAACTGTTAATTGAATTACATTCTCCGCTCGACAACCATGCAGGATAGTGCTCAGAGATAAGTTAAGGAATCGTGCGCTTTGTGTGGCCTATATAACTAGCTCCACAGGAGCAAGTAAATTTGTAGACACACA
Organism: Heterobilharzia americana; assembly: GCA_944470555.2. Classification (NCBI taxonomy): domain Eukaryota; kingdom Metazoa; phylum Platyhelminthes; class Trematoda; order Strigeidida; family Schistosomatidae; genus Heterobilharzia; species Heterobilharzia americana. The sequence goes on along the minus strand of OX104127.1, from coordinate 161,335,080 downwards.
TCGAGGTAGCCCAAATTGGCAACCTGTCCTCAAAGCACTCCGGAATGAGTTGTTGACTAGAGAATCTGATCTGCAGCTTCGCAGAGAAGAATGTCTTTTTCAATGATCTAGAAAACCGATACTTCAGGATCTCTGCCGCTGCATCGCCTTTGAAAACAATGTTCATAAACAAGGTCTTCTTAGGAACTGTGAGTACTCGCTCCGTATTCTGATTTACTTTCAACTTCTTATCCATAAATCTGGATGGATATCCATTTAGCTTGAGGAATTTCGTAGTTTATCTAATTCTTCGTCGATAGGCCGCACAAAGCGCACGATTCCTTAACGTATCTATGAGCACTATCCTGCACGGTTTTCGAGCGGAGAATTATACGCTATTGTTTTATAATAAACTGTTATATGTTTATGAAATATACATGAATACGATTTTACAGATATAGAAAATGATATCGTCGAAAAAGAAACTTTTCTTCGGTGAATTATCTCGTATCTATTTTTCTGATTTTTTAAAAGAATCTATTCAATCAATGAAAATGTTTTTAGAAGCTGTTAAAGCTCAACTAAAGGAATTGACTGAAAGATCCATTGAAAATGAGCATAAACTACGCTCAGAAAAGTGGAAAATTGAAGATACTATTTGCGCAGAAATTTCAAAAAATGACTCAGATCTCTTTGAAATACAGGTAAGAGTGAATAGGTAAATGTTTTAGTTCATCCCAATACTAATGACTATATATATATATATATATATATATATATATATATATATATATATATATATATATATATATATATATATATCTTTCATTGCATACTCTAGTCAAACATATTAAGGATTCGAGCTCTACAGTTATCATTCTAGCTGGGAAGTATTTTTGGGGAGAAAAATACTCAGAATTCATTTGAATGATAAGCGTAGACTTGGTTTATTTCTTGGTTGTATTGTGTTCTCTGAGCTGGGTTGTTTAATCGTGATGCTTTCATCGTCTTTCTTCTAGACGACTTCATCAACACTAACTTCAGGCAGAGGAATTATTCAAAGACGAAAATGTGTATCAACCACTTGAAACTAACCTTATCCAAAAGTTCAACAACCAGATCAATAAAACCTTGAACAAACTCTTCAAAGTAGAAGAAATAAGAAAACAAGACAAATGGAGAATGAAACAGAATGGATCTATCCTTCCTGGATTCTACAGCAGAACGCACAAAACTCAAATGTTCAAATCTGATGGAACTCATCGATTTTTTTATGACAACATACTTCCAGTTCAACGGCAAGATATACAAACAGATGAAAGGAACTCCAATGGGATTATCGATATCCCGATTAATAGCAGAAGCAGTGATGCAGAGACTGGAAGCCATTATTTCTACCTGTGATCAAACCAAAAATTTGGATTCGTTATGTAGACGACACTTTTGTCACCATTAAAAGGATGATATAGAAAACACCCAGAGTTTAATCAACAACGTTTTCAATGACATTAAATTCACAATGGACAAAGAGTCAAACAACCAACTTCCATTCCTGGATGTTTTAGTCAGTAGGACAAATGCCGGAAAGCTGGAAACCCAAGTGTACAGGAAGCCAACACACACTGTCCAAACCCTCAACTATAATAGCAACAACCCAACGACACACAAAATCAGTTGCGTGCAGACTCTATTCAAAAGAGCGAGAATACACTGCAGCACAAAAACTTCAAGGAGAAATGAAGAAAACTACTTGATGTCCACCCTTAAGAAGAACGGCTACCCACGAAACTTTATCAGAAGATGCCTATCCCGTACATCATCAACTACAAAGTCATTGACAGAAATCAACAAACGCATCGTCCTACCATTCATAAAGAATGTATCAGAAATCACTACAAGATTACTGAATACCCTTGGAACTGGTGTGGCTCATGAACCAACTAATCCTCTCCAAACACTATTATGCAGACTAAAGGATGCAATAAGCAAAGAAGACAAACCGAATATCATTTACAAAATCAACTAGAATAACTGTAGTCAACACTGCATTGGACAAAGTGACCACCCTCTTCGTCTACATGAGTATTAATTGGCTATTAAACGTCACAGCATTTCATCACTCATTTCAATGCATGTGGATAACAACTATGGACATAAATTCAATTTCGACAATGTAGAAATGTTGGAAGGAGGGAGGAAACACAAAGAATATCATCAGAGAATTCCTAGAAGCTTGGCATTCAGGTCAGTCAGCAATCAATAGATGTATAGACACAGACCCAATCTATCAACCAGTAAGAAAAAACGATAAACGACAGAAAGGTCAAAGGTGAAGGAGAGGAACAGCCAACACAAACGTCTATACAGTCAATGATACAACAATCGAAGGAAACAACCAATCACAGAGCACATTGTCACAGCAAGCCACTAAATCACTGACGGAGAGATATTGACAGCTCACTACTTTATACTGAAGTTAGAGCTGATGATGATGTTGTCTAGGAGAAAGACGATGAAAGCCTCACGATTAAACAACCCAGCTCAGAGAACACAATACAAGTAATACGATCCACCTGAGCTACAAATATTCTTCATTATAGTTTAATTTTTTGTTTGAAGACACTGAATACATTCATTATTTATCAAAATTTGGGTACATTTACTAATTTTTAAGTTTCTGTTGTTTCTCATGAATGATGACAACTTGAATAGATATCTAAATAAACTGGTATCTTTGTGTTCACAAATCACTCTCTATTATAAACAGAATAAATTTTTGAGGGAGTTGTGGAGATTTCGAATTATTTCAAGTTGTTATCGTGAGCTAACAGAAGTTGGAAATATGGAGCATTGGATTGTGACCCAGTGGCTCAATGGTAACCCGCTGGCCGCGGAACCTAAAGGTAGCGGGTTCGATCCCTGCTGGTGGGTGCGCACTGCTGAGGAGTTCCATACTAGGACGAAACAGCTGTCCAGTGCTTCCAGATTTCCTTTGTTCCTCCAACTGATGTCAGTCTACGATGAATAAGAATAAATTTTTATATATTGATCAATGTTTTCAACAAATTTCAGTTCATGATCATAAATTTTTGATGAACACTGTTATAATGAGAACCGAAGAAAGGGCAACTTGATCTTCAAACTTTGACATCACAATGCTCAGTGTTAAGGACCCAAAGTAGCTGGATAAGTTATTCACTAGTAATCAATTGTTGTACATTTCATTCGGTTGAATAAATGTGTGAATCAGATTCTAATCATACAACGATAATAAACTATTAGCCTATATCTTTGAATGTGTAGAAAAAGGGACGAAATTTTAATGATTAAAAGGTTGTAAATACTTCGCTTTAAGTCTACTTCATTCAGTATCTCATAAAGATGTGTGAAGTCTATCATGTGCAGTAATATTATAACAGTGAAGCCTACACAATGCCATACTCATGCGATCATGGCAAAAATGTATATCTTTCAGTTGTCAGATGAAAAAACCATAATCTTATTATATATAGTAATTTTGCTTGGTTGTGGTTAACAGAATAATTTAAGATACGCTTTTTTTCCTGTTTGGCACTTGTCAGCTGGATGTGCCTGCATCCCCTTGCGGAGTGTTGTTCCCACTAAGACTAGAACCTCATACTAATTGCTCAAAACACTAAGGCGTTATCCAATATGCCGTGGTGGCATGATAGCAGCTTCTTGTACAACGGGATTAAATTGTTCGACCTCAGACAATTGCAAGTATATCAATAAATAGTAATCAATAATACGCCTTGTAAAAGAAGTGGCTATCGTGCCTCCGTGGCAAAGTCGATAACGCCTTGGCGTTTGAAGCGACAGGGACGACGTTCGATTCTCATTAAGGACAACATCACTCAGCAATGGGGTGCAGATACATCCAACTGATGCGTCCAAAATAGGACGAAACGAGAGTCCTAGACCTTTCTGTTAGCCTTAACCAAGAAAAACCATCATGATTAATATTCAGGCAATATCCAGGCATCCGCATAGGGGCCTATATGCCAATAAAGGTTAGACGATTCTTAAAATTACAGTCCGTTTTATAGGTCGTTTATACTCAGGATGGTAACTTAGTTGTCATTCAGTTTTTCGAGTTCTTACTACGTTTTCTTAATATCTGAAGTATAGTTAATTTTCAGCATAGTTATACTGTTCAACTAGTGTTCATCATATAAGGAAGATGTCGGTCAACTGGAATTATTGAATTAAAGTTTCATGGTTTATGATGCTCATCGGGAAGAATGATGTGAAGAGTTAAGAATTCATGTTCATAAGAAGACTTGAAGCTAGAGATTGAAGTCAGTCATATCAGTCTGTATTAATTGATTGGAAGCCTGTTTTACAATTCAAAACATCAGTGATAACTATACGGTTTAGTGATTTTTTTCACTTTTACCATAAACAGGCTATTGATAATATGTGAGTAAAACTTGGGCACTGTGGTTGTTTGTAATTCCATTTTGGTCTGTTTATTAGAAATATTACACACAGTGAAACAGTAGCATTTACTGGATAACGTACTATTCGGACACAATTTATTGTCCATATTCATATCAGGTAACTAACTCCACAACTTCAAGACAGACTTTATATATTCCTAGTTTTCTCTCCTTCTCTGTGATGACAAGGGTAGTAAAATTTTTCATATATCTGGGACAGGTGCAGAATCATTTCGATTGCCACATGTATTTGGTGTTGATTCGATAAACAAAGATTCAGTCGGTTATCAATCTCTCCCTCCCTCCCTCCACCCAACTAAGTTAGTTTTCAACACTGTCACCCTATCCCACTCTACTGTGCGACTGATTGTGTGTCATCGCATGCAGAGCTATAGCCGAGTTCTTCTCTAAATTTCTTATCTTATTAGGATCTACTGATCTTGATTTAGCTAAGTTTTTATGCTGTGTTATTCTAATCGACCCTGACTAGTCGACTGCTTTCACCTATGTACTTGACCTCACAATCATTGCAAGGAATCTGGTAGACCAGATTATTTTGCTTAATTGCATCGATAGGATCTTCTAACCTAGAAAGCTTGTTTCTAAGTGAGTTTGTTGGTTTGAATGCCACTTTAATCCCAACCAGCCACATTGAGAATTCTTCGTAGTGCTTCTGAGGTGCCTTCCTTGTATGGTAACACAGCAGAGGCTTTGAATTCTCTCTTAACCCTGTCGCCATTATTACCACTAGTAGTGGGATTATTATTAACAACATCTCTATTATTACTATTACTACTACCACTGCTAATATTTTTCCTTCGATTTCTCATGAATTTATTTATAAATTTTGGTGGGTAATTATTGAGACGTAGGGTATTGTTGATGTGTCTAATTTCTTGTCGCATATTTTCCAATCTACTAGTAAGCTTTTTCTCTCTATCACCTAAGCATTTAACTAGGCCTACTTTCACTGAAATGGGGTGGGAAGATTCGAAGTCTAAGTAGGGATTCGAATGGGTAAGTTTCCTATAGACACTAGTCTCTAGATTTCCTTCTTGTGTTCGTTTAATCTTGCAATCCAACATTGCTAGTTCACCTTCTTCACTTTCCAAGTCACAGGTAAATTGGATTGCATCTACTCCTGAATTTACATGTGCCAAGAACTTATTGATGTGTTGCGATCTGCATCTACATATCGGAACCATATCTATGGAGTAGGATTAAATGTTTGAGGGGCCATCTGTTCCCAACTATCCATAAATATGTCTGTGACGGTAGGATATATTGGTGATCCGATGGCAACCTCTTCAGTTTGTTCATATATTTTATTTTGAAACATAAAACAAAGATTCAGTCGGTTATCATTCTCTCCCTCCCTCCACCGAACTAAGTTAGTTTTAAAAACTATCGCCCTATCGAATCAACACCAAACACATGCGGCAATCGAAATGATTCTGCACCTGTCCCAGATATATGAAAAATTTTACTACCCTTGTCATCACAGAGAAGGAGAGAAAACTAGGAATATATAAAGTCTGTCTCGAAGTTGTGGAGTTAGTTACCTGATATGAATATGGATAATAACTTGTGTCCGAATAGTATGTTATCCAGTAAATGATACTGTTCCTCCTTCACTGTGTGTAATATTTCTAATAAACAGACTAAAATGGAGGCTATTGATACCATGCTGGTTGTTTCCAGTTAACATTAGATGATCAGTTAAGCAATGGATATTAGTGATTTGTTAATTGTGTTAGTGGTATTGTCACCATAACTAGATTTGTATTCATATTAGTAAGTAATCCCCTAATAGTTTACAATTTTGATGTAACTCACTGGCTTTCAACTCATCTGTCCAAGATTAGAACCCCATTCCATCTACGCTGGCTTGGATAGCTAAGTAGTATCAAGTGTCATCATATTTTAAGTGTGATGCATAGTGAAATATGTAGGAAGGGACTTTTCGCCGGTGAGTAACTAACTCAACTGTCCAGTCTTTATTGCTTAGTACTGACATCGAAGTCTATTGATGAGTTTTGCATTGTTTTATTATTATTATTGTTTGTCCCTTGGGTTCCTAGTGGAACATACAGATTCAGTAGCACATCTCCATTACACTCTCTTCTCTGCAAACTATTGCACATGGCTCCACAACTGCCAACAACATCTCATTTCTTCCTAACACCATCTCCTACACATCACCCTCAATTCAGACGCACAATTCGTCGTTTCACATCTTCGTTACACTCGAGCAACTGGACTGACACGTGATGTCCCCAATTGGTCTTCTCGATTCATGTCCCACCCAATCCATCTCACTTCCTTCTATTGTATGTTTGTTGAGTGATAGGTTCTTGCTGTGTTGGTTCTGTTACTCAGCTAGAGTTCCTCTTTTCTTATTCTCATTATTCTGGTCATTTGAGCTTCGGTAACGAGCCAGTGTAGGCAGTTGTTGATGAATGTCTGTAGTTTGTTAGAAATACCTTTCGTAACGTGCCAAGTCTCTCAACCATCACATACAAGCACTGACTTACTTACTTGACTCAATTAGTGTTGAAAATTCGGATGTTGTTCACGCTTTATGCTGAGTGCATTGAAGGAGATCTCCACAGTGGTTTCAGAATAATGAAAGCCTGTCTTGCTGTATTTTCCGATCCTGGCTTCTTTGACGTCCTTGTCTATGTCTGTGTCGCCTGTAGTTGAAACGATGCTGCCTGCCTAGGTAGGTGAAAGAGGCTACTTCCTTTAAGTTTCTCCCGTTGATTTTTGCAGTGTATACAGTAAGTTAAAAGACAGAACACTGAGCGACACTATACTCAAGTGTTAAATGCTAGGAGTCAGTGGCTAGGAATAGATCTGATCAAAAAGCTTTTCCATTGATAGGTATACTATGGATAAAACGAAGATTCCAAAAAGTATTGTATTCCTCAAATTAGTTACTTGTCCGTGGATCCACACATAGACATCTAGTTATAAATATATCGTTGACACTTTTGCGACTTAAGTACAGTGACGCTGGCTTAAAGTGACGATAAATGAGATTAAAAACATTTACTCGAACTCGCTCATTTGCGTGAGAGCTTATGAAGAGAACTGTCATCAAAATTGATGACAACTGGAGGTGTTCTGTAAGGATACTCACCGTCACCGTTCTTATTTAACTTTGTCACAGACTTACTAATGAACATAATCCTAGGTAACTCTAACTTTACAGAAATTGATCAACTCATTGGAGGCCATCTGGTTGACGTGGAGTATGCAGACGATATTCTTCTGTTAGTTGAAGACGCTGACGCCATGTAGGATCTTGTGAACTCTCTGTATACAAATCTGAGTATGTTTGGCATGCATTTCGCTTGCACCTGTCATATGTAGGCTGATAGTCAAGGACTGAGAAAACCATTTGGGGACATCACGCGTCAGACCAGGCCCTCGAGTGGAAGCCAAATGGAAAACGAAGGACTGGGCGTCCCACCTGTGGGTGACATGGAGAAGATCATGTAAGGAAGAAATTAAAGCTTGTGAGTAGTCGTAAAGCCAGACTAAAAAAACTGCAGAGAAGAAAGTGAAATGCTGATGTGCTACTGAAGCCGTATTTTCCATTAGGAACTCAAGAATGGCCTGTAGAGTCATGTTGAAGTATAATGGTAACTGACCTCTCGATATTCAGCCTGAACTTATTTCCAAACATAATATACAAATATCGTGACACTTGTGGCTATCATGTATGTATTAGTTACTGTGCAAAGATTAAAATAACCAATTAGATATCTTTCTTTTAGGTGAGAAAGGCGGATTTTTATACATTTAAGAAGCGTAATTGGTTGCTAAGTTGGCTTTTAAAGTCATTCATTTTTAGTGAATTTAATGGTAACTAAAGTAACTGCTTACACGTTTGTGGTACAAAAGAAAGTATGCCAACAGTTCAGTATATGAAAATCATTTATCAACTAAAGATTTCTAGATAGATATTACACTTGACCGAAATATGATTGAAAAGTCAATTAGTTCTCAAAAGTGAGACTGATAAGAATGCTGTTCTGAATAAGTTCAATAGTGTTCATCCGGCAATCAACTTCATAATGGAAGAAGAGAAAAATGATAGTATCCCCATTTCTTAATGTTCTGTTGGTAAGATGGTCAGATGGAACCCTGAAGCGAAGTGTTTATAGAAAGCCAACATCGACAGGTCAATATACGCACTTCTTTAGTGCTGTACCCCTCCAATACAAAAGGAATCTAGTAAAATGCTTAGCATACCGTGCCTCAGCTATTTACTATAAAGGAAGAGTGAGCCACTATCCGTGATCTGCTTAGTAGGAATGGTTACCATAATTAAGCACACGAATATTAGGAGGATTAAGACAACAATGCCAGCAGTTCCTAAGAAGCAAATATTCTTGAAGCTGGAATTTAAGAGTGGTATTGCCAGTGAGATCATCACACAACGCATAAAAAGAGTCTTGTATCAGGCATTCCTACACGCTAAATTATGTCCCGCCTTCTACAACCACCCGATTCTAGGTGCAAGAAATAAAGACAAACTGCCTGATTCTGCCACTTCTATGTGCATTTATCAATTGAACTGCTCTTGTGGAGCTAGTTACATTGGGTGTACAATGAGGCAGTTCCATCGTCGAATTTCTGAACACCACCAATCATGGTTGAACAAGGGATAAATTAAAACTATAAAGAGCTCCATACTTCCACACTTAGTTGACACACGACATCAAGTGGTTACTGGAAATGCCTTCAAAATCATTCATCAGATTCCAAATAATTTATCTCATAAATTACGCATTCGGTTATTTCACACAGCAGAGGCGATTGTAATCTACCTTCACAAATCTAACCTTTGTATCCAAAAGAAGTTTGTTTGACCACTTTCATTACCGTGTGCCATCAACATGATGTAACTTTGAGGTTTATTTTGTACACTTTTTCCCCTTCCCCTTGTTTCTATCAAGATTCATATTTCCAATTTTAGTAACCCTATTGATTATTTACATGATTACTTCCGAAACATCACCACTTGATTGGTAATTTGATTAAATTGTAAAAACAATGCATATTAGTGTAAAGCCCAAGATGAAGACGAAGCTAATTGAAAAGGTATATATTTCTTCGCTTGCTCAATTAGTCTTTTTCTAAATTAGAAAGAACTTCAGTTGTGAAGTGTAGAAAAACAAAGCATAAGACAGAAATGGAAAAGTTATTCAAATTCACTGGTTATCTCATCTGAAGTTTATACAGTCAACTTTCTCTCCAAGGATAGTTCTCAAATAAGTCGTATAGTTTATTAATGAGACTTCTAATATCATTCAAACCTTGAATAAGGCATATGCTGATAACATATCATTTAGAATAATAGTAGAAGGTTTACAATGTAACCATCCAACTCAGAGAATTTAACTTATAGGTGATTTATTGACATTTTATACAATAAACAATTTTTCTCACTTGAATAATATAGAAACATGTGAATGATACACTAAAGACATTATGTTCGATGATTGACGGCAACCTGTAGATATCTCTGACTTACTTATATTATTTTATTATTTGTCCCTTGGGTTCCTAGTGGAACATAGCGATGCAGTAGCACGACTCCATTACACTCTCTTCTCTCCAGTATTTTCATCCTCGCTCCACCACTGCCAACAAGCTTTCATTTCTTCCTCACACGATCTCCTCAATGTCACCCTCGCCTCAGACGCTCAACTCGTCGTTTCCCATCTACGTTCCACTCGAACAACTGGCCTGGTATGTGGTGTCCCCAATCCGTCTACTCAGTGCATGCCCAATTTATCTCCACTTTATTCTACTGCATATTTGTTTGGCGATAAGTTGTTGGTTGGGTCGTTATCCGGCCAGAGCTTCTCCTTGTTTATTCTTTTTGACCGTTTCAGCTTCAGTATCGAGCCAGCGTAAGCAGTTGTTAATGAATATCTGTAGTTTGTTGGAAATGCTTTTCGTAATGCGCCAAGTCTCTGAGCCATACAGAAGCACTGACTTAGGTATCTACTTAATTGAATCTCATCAACAAAGAGTATCTGTAGATTCAAGCGAGATAGGGGTTGATTAACTTCGAAATCTTTTTCACTATAAATGCCAAAAATCAGTCCTGGAAGTAATGAAGACTCCTATACTCTTGATGACTATTTTCTTTAAGTTCTGAGTGCAAAATCCTTGAGAAAATGGCTTCATTATTAATCGTGATCAAAACTATTAGTTCCTTGAAGTTTAATTCCAAGATTTCAGATCATGTGTCAGCAAGATTTCTGCTGGAAACCACCCTGTGAAATCTATAGATTCTAACTTCTCAAGTTACGCATTAGTAGTACATTTGGTTAGTTCATGATACCTTTTTGTCAGAGATTACATCTTGTGATCTTGGCTGAATGATTTCCAATGGAAATCCTGTCGACTAGCAATTTGTAAGTCATTTCCAAATTGATCATTCTGATTAAGGTATACTAGTCTATGCAAGTAAACTAGACGGATGTAGCTGTATAATCTGAATTTGTTTAGGCACTTGGCCTCGAACAAGGGAAGCGGCCTTCTAGTGTATAGATCACTCTCATCTGTCTGGTGAAATCTACAGGTTGATCTTAGTGCTTTATAAATCCTCAACTGTAAAAATCATTAGATTAGTTCACTACCAAATCTGTAGTGCACAAAATGTGAACGGCACTAGCGTTTTGACGAGATTTATATTGTTCTGTTTAACTTTTCTTGTTGACTAGTGGTCACGGAATGAAAACATGAATATTGGCTTAGAGTATATATCATTCTTAACTTCATTTCTATTCCCTATTTTAAAACAAACTCTCCTAGAGACTTGAGTCAAGACTATGATGTCAACTTCACCAAATTAAAATGTATCTTGAGTGTACATTTAGAAATAATCATCAATCATCTACAGTTTGTGTCTGTTGCGTAGCATTTGACATTTATTGTGCATGGGCTATTCTCAGTAATTATAAGTTTTGACATCAAAGATTTTCAGGTAAAGAATTTAATGAAATCATTATGCAGTTCATGTTAGGTATACTTCTGGCGCGGAATCATGCTGCTATCCACCCCTAGAAAAATATCAAACCGCATCATCCTGGAGAAATTAAACGATGCACTGGATTCAAAATTACCACCCGAACAGGCTGGTTGGATTCAGGAAGTACAAATTATGTATGGACCAAATTGCAACACTACATTACGCATCATCATGGAAAAGAGTATGGAATCGCAGTCAGCTCAGTTCAATCTCAACTTCATCGGCTTTGAAAAAGCCTTTGACAGCGTCGACCGAGAAGTAATTTAGCAGGCTGCTGCTCCAACACTACGGAATACCACAAAAATTTATCAACCTCATTCAACAACTATATGAAGACGCCACATGCCAACTACTTCACAATGGAAAGCTCAGTGACGCCACTGAAATAAACTGAAGACCGGAAGGAGTAAAACAAGGCTGTCTACTATCACTAATGATCTTTGTGATTGTGGTCGACTGGATCATGGAGCAAACCGTGAGTAGCGAGAAGAGGGACATACGCTATTTGACCGGGGTGGAGATCCTAGAAGATTTGGATTTCACCGATGACTTATGTCTAATATCACTCAAACTTGAAAATCTACAGGCGAAAACTAACAAGTTGACGGAGGAGGCTGCGAAGACAGGACTTCAAGTAATGATGATACCTAACCAACAACAACAACGGACATTAATCACCATCCACGGGAGACACTTAAAGGAAGTAACCTATTTCACTTTTCTGGGCAGGCAGCATCGTTTCAACTACAGGTGACACAGACACAGACACGGACGTCAAAGAAGCCAGGATCGGAAAGACAACAAGACAGGCTTTCATTAACCTGAAACCAAAAACTATAGATATTCATCAACAACTGCCTACACTGGCTTGTTATCGAAACTCAAATGACCAGAATAATGAGAATAAGAAAGGAGGAACTCTAGCTGAGTAACAGAACCAACACAGCAAGAACCTATCACTCAACAAACATGCAATAGAAGGAAGTGGGATGGATTGGGTGGGACATGAACTGAGAAGACCAATTGGGGACATCACGTGTCAGTCCAGTTGCTCGAGTGTAACGAAGATGTGAAACGACGAATTGTGCGTCTGAGTTGAGGGTGATGTGTAGGAGATGGTGTGAGGAAGAAATGAGATGTTGTTGGCAGTTGTGGAGCCATGTGCAATAGTTTGCAGAGAAGAGAGTGTAATGGAGATGTGCTACTGAATCTGTATGTTCCACTAGGAACCCAAGGGGTAAATGCCATTTCTACTACTTATAACTGGTTTAAATTGCAGGCTGTTTGCAGCTGAAGAGAAGTCATGAAATGAAATGAGCTCATTTTATTTATAAAATGTCTTTTTTCTTGTATTGTTTCAAATGATTCTTTTACCGTAATCATGAACATTCAATGTAATAAATGATAGATAGAACATCGAGGAACTAAATGTTAACGTAGTTTCTTTCAAGAAACTCAACTATCCAGAAACAACAAGTCAAACTGTAGTATCATGGGTCTGTTCCAAAATTCATGCTGAAAGCTTTTCAAATTGACAAATGGCAAATAATCTTTTCAATAATGAAAGGATTCTAAGAAGGAATTAAGCTTCCAGCTTCGTTCTAGTAAATGAACTACGGTTTCTTAATAAGGTAATTGAATGCTTGAAAAAATGTGTTCACTTGAGCAATCTGATAGCACAAAAGTCATCCATTTTAACCTTTCAACTTCTGAGGACAATAACCTTTAAGCCTTTGATTTGATTATCAATTTTACGTTACATGGAAATGATCCTGTACTTATGTGAGGCAGCCAGAAATGATCAATTATCAAAAAACATTGATTAACTCGATATTTCTTCTCTATATAATGATGGTTTGGGCCTGAATAGTAATGGTAGATTACTAGTATCATAACAACAATGATACCCATTGCATAAGAGGCGACTATTATGCTCCAGTGGCTTAGTGGGTAACGTTCTAGAGTTTAAAGCAAACAATAATCCGGTACTAGCTTCAGCAGGAACAACATCACTCATTGCCGTACAAGCATATCCACCTGACGAGTCCTAAATAGAACGAAACAAATAACAAGGAAACAATTGATTGTGTTATTTCAAAATATTACTTGTTTTTTTTTGACAGTTTATTCATTTCTCATCTCTCATTGCTTTTTGTTTACTTCCTTGAAAGGTTAAATATGATGAATATCTTGCAGAATATGAAAAAGAATGTTTGGCTTGTGAACAGTTAAGGATGAAAGTTGAGGTATACTATGTGTTTATTTGATGTTTTTTTGTAATTATGATATATAATATATGATGCCTTATCAATTAAAGCAAACCTTATTCACTTCGGCTATGTAATCAGATGGTATTACATCAATAACTAATATTATACTTTCTCAACTTCCAAATTATAGCCTCGTTGTGTAAAGTTAGTCAAGATTGATGATATGATGAACAAAAGTTGGTAAACATTGAAGGTTATTCTGTTTAAAATTCTCTTATGAGCCTTGTTCGCATTAACACAGTAAACAATAAGCCATGTTTAATGTATGTGGGCTAATAACACTTGGTGGTTGTCCAAACACTAATACATGAAACCGGACTCGAACCTAGGATTTACCTATTGGAAATTAAGTTTCCAGACTAATGAGTCAAAGCTACTCTTCTGTTCTATTAGTATTTTTAAACTGAAATTACAGAATATATGTTACGTTAAGTCAATTGAAATGTCAAAAAAGAGGTACATTCTCTTCCATAAAACCGCTGAATAATTTCAGGCTTAAGTAAAACATGTACTACAGTTTTGGGGTTCTTTTTCATTTGGTTATTATATACATTCTAAGCATATCACGAAATTATATCTCTGTGCAACTTCATGCTTAAGAATTGGTAAGTATGGTTTGATTTATTATTTACTGTATGCTTTGGAGTGATTTCAAAGGTCACTCTAGCAACTGATGAAACAACCAATCACTTTTCTCTATTCTATGAAAAATTATCTTTCCAATTAAGATACCACAACCTGATTGGTTATTTTGGTAATTGTTAGGGTTACCTTCAAAGATGCTCATGCTTTCTAGGACCACTGTTTAAAGATAGTAAGTTTCAGCGACGAATTTATAACACAGTTGTACTGAAGTAATTATAGGTTAGCTGTAAGTATATTAAATTCCTTCACTTTATTGATAAGTATTCCAAAATGTTTCCTCAGTTATATATATTGGAACTTGAAGCTAACTGTGGTTTATTTGTATGGACCAAATTCATTGATGTCTGTTGTTATATAAGCTCATATGCAGTCATCTCAGTGTAGTAGGTGACTTAATTTTAAGGGTAGAACATTTGACAGTGGCTAATAGTAGAGTTCAAGAATTTGATATGATGAGTATTGTGTTTCAGTACTAATTGGAACAAACAAACATTACTCACTGAGAAGAAGGTGCATCTAACTGACAAGTACTGAATGAGACGAAATGCGCATCCTAGTTTCCACTATGAAGTAAACTATAATGATAAAATGTGTTGAAAATTGATTATCAGTGGAGTCTTTCTCAGTATCCATTACTTAATAGCAAACTTTATTGGTACAAAAGTGTTTAAAAAATCTAACTGTGTACTAATTCTTAACAATAAAACTTTTCAGATAATTTCAGAGTTTTACTTCAAAGAAAACTTATTCATTATTGAATTATTAAATGAAATGACTATAATTGTCAGTCTGTAAAAGTCTGTAAAATATTTAAATCATACTGTTGTCGTATTTTGTCTTGGATAAGTTTCCTGCTCCAATCATAGGAAGATGGTTATCAATGGAAGAATACAATACAATACTTACGACAGAAATTTACATTAATTGTGTTCATAGGAAGTGAAAATTTGAGGTACATGAAGATATGTTTATTGATTTTTGGTTGATATTCATTATGGAAACTTTACAGCAATTTATAGTTAGTTAACCACTTCTCAGCAATGCGTACTCATGACACCCTCGCCGCACCAAGGACGTTCATGTTCTGCTGCCAGCACTATGCCATTGAAATACTAGGTCGGGATCCAGTATTCCATATTTTTTTATACCTTTGTCAGTTCGAGATATAGCATGACCTTCATCCAACGCTTCAACACTACGGAGTGCCACAAATGTTTATCAACATCATTCAACAACTATATGAAAACGCCACATTCCAAGTCATACACTATGGAAAGCTCAGTGACGCCACTGAAGTGAAATGAAGACAGCAGTAGGACAAGGCTGCTTACTATCACCAATGATCTTCGTGATTGTGGTCGACTGGATCATGGAGCAACCCATGAGGAGCGAGAAGAGTGGCGAACGCTAGATCCAAGAAGACTTGTATTTCGCCGATGATTTATGTCTAATATCACACAAACATGAAGATCTACAGGCGAAAACTAACCAGTTGACACAAGAGGTAGGGCAGCGAAGACGAGACTTCTAGTGAACGTAGAGAAGACAGAGGTGATGAAGATATCCAACCAACAACAGCATCAACAACAAGCACCATTAACAAGAGAGACCTAAAGGAAGCAGTCTCTTCCATCTACCACTTAGGCAGCATCGTTTCAACTACAGGTGACACAGGCACAGACGAGGACGTCAAAGAAGCCAGGATCGGAAAATACAGCAAGACAGGCTTTCATTATCCTGAAACCATTGTGGAGATCTCCTTCAATGCACTCAGCATAAAGCGTGAACAACATCCGGATTTTCAACACCAATGTTGAGTCAAGTAAGTAAGTCAGTGCTTGTATGTGATGGTTGAGAGACTTGGCACGTTACGAAAGGTATTTCTAACAAACTACAGACATCCATCAAAAACTGCCACTTACGCTAACTCGATATTGAATATCAGATGGTCGGAAAGAATAAGTAACAAGGAACTCTGGTATGGCAATGAACCAACCAAGAACCTACCACTCAGCAAATATGCAGAAGGAGAGAGTGGAGATGGATTGGGCATACACTGAGAAGGCCAACTGGGGACATCACGTGCCAGGCCATTTGCTCGAGTGGAATTCAAAGGGGAAACGACAAGTTGGGGATCTTAACTGAGGGTGACATGGAGGAGGTCATGTTAGGAAGAAATGAAAACTTGTGAACAGTTGTGGAGTGAGGTTGAAATGACTTCAGAGAATTGAGTGGAGAGGAGGCATGCTACTGAAGCTGTATGTTCTACTAAGAACCCAAGGGAGAAATAGTAATGATAATAATCCAACACCATCGCTGAGTGTTTGTCTTATGCATATGAATTAATGTGTTGCATTAGACTAATAAATGAACTTCACTGGGAAGAATTGCTATAGGCAATAAACAATACATTGGCTTAAAATGTTGTATCAGCAACATAATGTCTGTAATAACAGTGAAACTAACTTAAAAACGTTTTAACAATTACGTAACACCATTCAATTATTATTTTAATTGATTAGTAGCTTATGAATTTTATGGATATGAAAAAAAGAGGGAAAACTAATCCCCCTACTTTCAAAAGCGTTCAATTTCATATGAGGTTGGGAATTTATACATTTAAATGAGGGGAAAAAATGCTGTACACATTTTAATCTGAAATTTTATGTTCTATGACGTAATAGTAGTAATAAGTTATGATATAATTTGAGATTTAGTTGAAAATGTTAAAGTCATCTGTGGAATAAATTGACTTTGTAATATTTCAACTCAATTTTAAAAGTTGATACTTCGATTTGCATTAATTCAGCACTGTTTGTCCTACGTGTTACTGTCCTACAGAGAGATTAAGTAATCAGTAGGGAACTCCAATGTAGATTTCATGCTTGTTGGTAGTCGTCAGCAATAGGTAACTGGAGCTTCAAGATAGCTGACATCACCTAAGAAGTTGAAATTTGTATCACCAAGTGCTTTAGCTAAACAATTTGTCATTGGGCTGTTTTAGGTACAGTTGACCTGTCGTACTGGTAGATTAGACATATTAGTTTTTCACCGGATTTTATATTGTTCAGTTTTTAGTGCTGACGAGATTCTCCTAGTCACTTTTATAATGAAACCTCATGGGATCTGAGATCTTTTTACAGATTCAAAGTTGTAGATATGCCTTGGTGACAAATGTTAAATTTGGAGAAACTACGCAGGCGAAGCAGAAGTCCTTACCTACCTAAGCATTCAAAATAAATGGAACTGTTGTAAGATTACTCCTAATTCTTGCGGTAAATGCACCTCTTTCTGCTGGTAATGCTTTTATTTTACCGCATACTAATATACTTAAAAAAGATTAAGCAACATCGAATACTGTTTTCATCTTGGTTTAGTGTAACGGAATCCACGACACATGTTTTATCCTATAACAACGAGAGCTTATCAGTATAAAACAAAGATGGCAACTGATACCCGTTGTATAATAGGTGACTTTCATGTTCTAGTGACCTGGTGGATAATGCTTTGTCATTCGAAGTGATGAGTACTATGTTTGAGGGGGAGGGAAGTGATCACAGTGGTTGTGACAGCTGAAAGTGTTTATACGAGAAATCTTAGTAGTATCGTTGATATGATGTACAAATTTTTCAGCCTAAAACGCTTCACTAGAATAAAATCTATTCAATGAATAGTCTCAGACAAAACGAAGCGTGAAACCTGTATTCCACTACTAGCCACTACTACTCACTAAGAAACCTTAAATGTCATTTAGTGAGCAAGTTATTGAAACAATAATCAGGTAAAATTTTAGAGTCCACTCTACCGGATGGAGTCAATAAACTTTTATTTGTTAGGACTTAATACTTTGGAAAATAGTTGATGTCCTCATGGTATTGAATTGGCGTGGCTTTCGCACAAAGTTCTCTGCTGATTTTTCTGTCTACCTAGCTGCCAAACAAAATCAATGCAACTGATAAAAACTTCAAACCGTTGGTGTTTCCAAGTTTTCAGGTGTTACTAAGTTATGTCCGATATATATGATAGAGATCAGTAGATTGAATTTTTCTCATACGCCAAAAAACGTTGGTTTTTTTTACAATTTTTGTTGACTATTAAGTGTCTTCACAAAAAAAGATGATGGACTGTCAATTCATCTTAAGCCAACTGCAGTCGTGATGTATTTTAAGTGGTTGTAATAAGGATGAGTTATGGAATATCTTATCTAATACTTTGTTATTCTAAAAGTCCTCCGAAATCAATATTTCAGTAACCAAGTCTGCCTACTATTTGGTCCTATTTAACCTCTACTCTGTAAGTCCTACCATCCTGAAGTCTATTCCTATATTAGCTAGGAATATACCTAGGTGGGAATCACAGTACAGATTGTCTAAGCTACTAACTTTTTCTAAACCATAAATATTTATCGAAGATGTACTGGTGATCGAATTTGTGAGATTATCAAAAATTCAGATTAGAATGTGAAAATTTACAAACACTATCTAGAGTATCTTACATATTTTGTTTCTAAATTGTCATAACTTTGGACTTCATGCATGATAATTATACTTTCGTGTTACTATATGGTCCTATTTAACCTCTACTCTGTAAGTCCTACCATCCTGAAGTCTTTTCCTATATTAGCTAGGAATATACCTAAGTGGGAATCACAGTACAGGTTGTCTAAGCTACTAAATTTTTCTAAACCATAAATATTTATCGAAGATGTACTGGTGATCGAATTTGTGAGATTATCAAAAATTCAGATTAGAATGTGAAAATTTACAAACACTATCTAGCGTATCTTACATATTTTGTTTCTAAATTGTCATAACTTTGGACTTCATGCATGATAATTATACTTTCGTGTTACTATATGGTCCTATTTAACCTCTACTCTGTAAGTCCTACCATCCTGAAGTCTTTTCCTATATTAGCTAGGAATATACCTAAGTGGGAATCACAGTACAGGTTGTCTAAGCTACTAACTTTTTCTAAACCATAAATATTTATCGAAGATGTGCTGGTGATCGAATTTGTGAGATTATCAAAAATTCAGATTAGAATGTGAAAATTTACAAACACTATCTAGCGTATCTTACATATTTTGTTTCTAAATTGTCATAACTTTGGACTTCATGCATGATAATTATACTTTCGTGTTACTATATGGTCCTATTTAACCTCTACTCTGTAAGTCCTACCATCCTGAAGTCTTTTCCTATATTAGCTAGGAATATACCTAAGTGGGAATCACAGTACAGGTTGTCTAAGCTACTAACTTTTTCTAAACCATAAATATTTATCGAAGATGTACTGGTGATCGAATTTGTGAGATTATCAAAAATTCAGATTAGAATGTGAAAATTTACAAACACCATCTAGCGTATCTTACATATTTTGTTTCTAAATTGTCATAACTTTGGACTTCATGCATGATAATTATACTTTCGTGTTACTATATGGTCCTATTTAACCTCTACTCTGTAAGTCCTACCATCCTGAAGTCTTTTCCTATATTAGCTAGGAATATACCTAAGTGGGAATCACAGTACAGGTTGTCTAAGCTACTAAATTTTTCTAAACCATAAATATTTATCGAAGATGTGCTGGTGATCGAATTTGTGAGATTATCAAAAATTCAGATTAGAATGTGAAAATTTACAAACACTATCTAGCGTATCTTACATATTTTGTTTCTAAATTGTCATAACTTTGGACTTCATGCATGATAATTATACTTTCGTGTTACTATATGGTCCTATTTAACCTCTACTCTGTAAGTCCTACCATCCTGAAGTCTTTTCCTATATTAGCTAGGAATATACCTAAGTGGGAATCACAGTACAGGTTGTCTAAGCTACTAAATTTTTCTAAACCATAAATATTTATCGAAGATGTGCTGGTGATCGAATTTGTGAGATTATCAAAAATTCAGATTAGAATGTGAAAATTTACAAACACTATCTAGCGTATCTTACATATTTTGTTTCTAAATTGTCATAACTTTGGACTTCATGCATGATAATTATACTTTCGTGTTACTATATGGTCCTATTTAACCTCTACTCTGTAAGTCCTACCATCCTGAAGTCTTTTCCTATATTAGCTAGGAATATACCTAAGTGGGAATCACAGTACAGGTTGTCTAAGCTACTAAATTTTTCTAAACCATAAATATTTATCGAAGATGTGCTGGTGATCGAATTTGTGAGATTATCAAAAATTCAGATTAGAATGTGAAAATTTACAAACACTATCTAGCGTATCTTACATATTTTGTTTCTAAATTGTCATAACTTTGGACTTCATGCATGATAATTATACTTTCGTGTTACTATATGGTCCTATTTAACCTCTACTCTGTAAGTCCTACCATCCTGAAGTCTTTTCCTATATTAGCTAGGAATATACCTAAGTGGGAATCACAGTACAGGTTGTCTAAGCTACTAACTTTTTCTAAACCATAAATATTTATCGAAGATGTACTGGTGATCGAATTTGTGAGATTATCAAAAATTCAGATTAGAATGTGAAAATTTACAAACACTATCTAGCGTATCTTACATATTATGTTTCTAAATTGTCATAACTTTGGACTTCATGCATGATAATTATACTTTCGTGTTACTATATGGTCCTATTTAACCTCTACTCTGTAAGTCCTACCATCCTGAAGTCTTTTCCTATATTAGCTAGGAATATACCTAAGTGGGAATCACAGTACAGGTTGTCTAAGCTACTAAATTTTTCTAAACCATAAATATTTATCGAAGATGTCCTGGTGATCGAATTTGTGAGATTATCAAAAATTCAGATTAGAATGTGAAAATTTACAAACACTATCTAGCGTATCTTACATATTTTGTTTCTAAATTGTCATAACTTTGGACTTCATGCATGATAATTATACTTTCGTGTTACTGTGTAAAGTGTAATCATCTAACGTAGTTTCAATTGTCAGGTGAGCAGCCAATGATTAGTTCTCTTCTACACAATGAACAGCATCAATGCTAGATATGTTTTCACTAGCCAGCGGGACACAGTATTCTATTCTTCTGGAATTGTATTAATACTCGAAGCAGTGGAAAATCATCTTTTCATGTACACTTATCTGAGAAAGATAATATCACAGTTTTGATCAATAAAGTATGATATCTCATTTGGTATTAATTTCTAGAATATGATATCACAACATGAAGTTGACAGAATGGCTTTTCTTTACCGAATTGTTAATAGTGTCTATGGAGTAAGGAAGAGAGGAATTATTTGCAGTATGCATAACTCTGGTGATGAGAGGAGATTAACTCTGATCATTGTTAGAGATCCGCAAAGGCCCTACGCATCTTATACAGTATATTTAAAGTAGGCTTTATGTATGATCAGGTCTAAACCACACTTGGTAATGAAAATAGTATTTTGCTCAATAGAATAGTTATTATTAATGAAAAATGATCTTTATTTTCTTATATATCGACTATTATTTATTGACTAAAAGCCATATTGCATGTACAACCCTAACTGTTTCTTCCATCAAACTATAAGTTTTCATATGCACTTACATTATAAAGTACATAAAGGCTTAACAAAAATATGTAACTAGTTGTTTTCACTAAGTTTAGATTATAATCATACAAGTTAAGAATTTCATTGGCTAGTGAAAAATACATTGAAGTAAGCTAGACGAATAATGTAACATGTTATTGATTAAAATGAATAATTCCTTGCTTGTTAACTGATTAAACTCGTCTCTAGTATATGATTACAGCACAGTCAAATGTTACCGAAAGAACTATGGTAAACATTGTGTAACATAGCACCTTCTTACAATTTCAATGAGATGACGTAATGAAATAAATGAATTTCAGTCACAACAATAAGATGGAAGTTCACGTGTTTGTTTACTAACATTCAGTAAACATTTATACATATCCATACTAAATGATAATTGAAGGTTGAAAAAAAATCCTAGTCAAGGCATAATTTGAATTAGCGCCATCGTACTCTACTAACGGAGCGACGACACTCAACTACTGATAAGCGCGGCAGTCGATTAAATGCATGAAATCCCTTTAATTACATAGTCAAATCTTTACATCCCAATGAATATTTTAATTTCACGCTCAGTTATCACCCAGTATCAATAAGACGAGTCTGTCAAAATGGTGAAGAGGTTACAGATTTTAGAAGACAGACATCTCATTGGCAGCATTAGTCACTTAGGATAGAATCACCACGTAATTGAAGGGTACTAGATAAGACACTCATGTAGGATTACTGAGGTTTTGAACCTAAGTCGAATGAGATGTCTTTGATGTGTACTGTGCATGTTGAGTCACTGCCTACCTTGACGTCCCAAGCTGGATTAACTTGGAAAAGAGTTCAGCACGGCCAAAAGAGGACACGGTGCCATGCGAGGTTTTGTGTTGATTTTGTCAGTCAGTCAACACAGTAATTTGGCTAATCAGTATTTAATTTTCTTAATTCAAATGATAATCTTATTACTATCAAGACGTTGAAAAGCACTACAACCTATTTTAGTAGATGTATATATGACTATGTTATTATACTCGGGGTTCTAAACAGCAACTACAACAAATCTTTTTAGAAAGTAAAGGGTATAAGCAATGATGCGCAGTGGTTAGCAGTGGAATCCAGGACGTGTATATCGTCCTATTTAGGACTAGTCAGCTGGATGTACCTGCCTCCTAGTGAGTTATATTGTTCCCATCAGGACTCGGAATCGGGAGCGACCACTTCTTATGCGACAGGTATATGCCAACAGCGGCTGATCAATTCGGTCCAATCAACGACAGTGTAATACAAACAATTACAATAAAAAGGGTATAGTTTAGAAAAAGTATCCAGATAATTTACTTACTTACTTGTTAGATGACAGTTGCTTTCAGAATCTTCACCACAACTTGAAATATTCAATTACAACTTAATCAGTTTAGTCAATTACAAATTTTCTTCAGTAAGAAAATTATAAACTCAGACAGATCAAATAAACTGATTAAAAAATGAAAACAGTTCAGTTGGAATTAGTGAATACTTATCTCTTTGTGATAAAACTTACAAACGAAAAAAAACCTTCAGTTTGTTCAACAATTTTATTGCCTTTCACACTTATATACATCTACTTGACAAACGTACAAATAATATTTAAGATATTTCACGTTTTATGATTAACTAAAGGTTGGTTCTAAAGCTTAGGAGGTCGTTTTATAGTAAATTGTAACTCATGTATTATTCATCCCTTGAATGAATAGACTGATTGTTGAATATAAGTGAACAGTTTTTATTACAGATTATTATATCTTATAGGTAATAGTATCTTATTGCATGAAACAGTTCATTTCTTTGATATGTGATCAACTTTTAAAAAAAAACTAAATCTTTTGTTTTGCTCATAAAATATATTTTTCGAAAAACTGTATGAAAAGCAATAAAGAAGTAATTACATTATTAGTACTAACAATCGACAATAGTATTGAATTTTGATGGAGTTTCGGGTATTTGGAAATATTTCAAATTTTTATTCATCGTAGACTGACATCAGTTAGAAGAACAAAGGAAATCTGGGAGCACTGGACAGCTGTTTCATCCGACTAGTATGTGACTCCTCAACAGTGCGCACCGATGACTCTGCCAGCCAGGGATCGAACCCGCGACTTTCAAGTTCTGTGGCCAGCCACTGGGTCAGAATCCAATCGCCAATATTTCCAACTTCTATTAGCTCACGATATAGCGCAACCACCACCCAATGTAATCGCTGAGTAGCTGTCCTCACGACCATCAGGCTTTGTCCCCACCGGCCATGACTTCTTATTCGAACTTCGGGAATACCTGTCGAAGCTAGTCACCAATGAGCATCAGTGGGTTAACAGAAATTGTAAATATGGAGCATTGGATTCTGACCCAGTGGCTGGCCACGGAACCTGAAGGTCACGGGTTCGATCCCTGGCTGGCGGGGTCATCGGTGCGCACTGCTGAGGAGTCACATACTAGGTGGATGAAACAGCTGTGCAGTGCTCCTAGATTTCCTTTGTTCCTCTAACTGATGTCAGTCTACGATGTATAATAACTTGAAGTAATAGTGTTACTTGTCATTGAGTGATATTTAATACCATCCACTTTTGTGATTTTTGAAGTATTCTCGATATAACCGTGTGATCAGTTTTGGACTTCATTGACAAGAAGCACTGAATCATCGAGGAAAGGAATAACTGTGAAGATTTTCGCTGCTTATAATACTATCAAAGTGATAATACAACCTTTCTGTCTAGTTTATTTTATGGTTCTGCCGTTTTCCAGTCTTTGATTTAATTGGTAGGTTGCGATTAGGATAGCGCCTCAACCGAATAATTTACTTATATGGATAAACTTTGTTACTTTGAACATCGTTTTGGATCCATTGAACAGAACCATTTGATCTGCCAAATTTCACTCAATTTCTGTGAAGTCAAATATATTAGTCAAATTAACCGACCGAGGTCAATTAGGTTAACAGAATATAGTCAGATATACAATGACGTACCCTAGTTAGATAAGAATTCATGCATGCTGCGCGTAGAGTGACTGTTTCAAAGAACTAACTTAGATAAACGGAAAGTGATAAAGTTTGATGCCCGAAGTTTTGTTTATTAAATCGATACCTGATACATGTTATCGGAATGACATAACACCCACTGCAAATATGTGGTAAGTTTGACTACTAGTTAAATCAATGACTGCAAAACGATAGAACTATATATATTAGAGCAGAAAGTTTTGTTATTACGCTGATATGATTAATATGATGAATAAATCATCTTCATTACTCAATATGAATACTAGTCTGTCAAACTAAGGCTATCTCAGATGGTCAAATGATAATCAGTATGATGCTCCCACTTTTCTGGTTGAGTTAGATTTCGATTTGGATGAGAAGTCCTGACTAGGTAGCCAATGTGAATGAGATCAAGTGGTAGTAACGCGTCACGAATTTATACGGTTGTCGGGCAAAACCTCACTTGTGATTGAAGTGAAATAAAAATCTGTTGAGCCGTTGTACTTCGTAGCTCAGTTGGTAGAGCATCGGTCTCAGAAACCCGGTGGTGGCCGGTTTGAATCAGACGGCGATCGAAATTCTCATTCCATCTCCAACCATCACCCAGTATACAGTCTACTCTGCCAAACTACGGCTATCTAAGATAGTAAAATGATAACCAACAAATTCTACTCAAAACTTCGTCAATGAATAATACATATCAGGAAAGAACTATAATGGAATGATGTAATTAACGGATTGTAACTATTTTTTACTATTCTCTTTTCTAATCCCCATTTGTATTTTCATTTCCCCTTTTTAAGCCATTGAAAACGTTAGCTGATGTTGTTCTGGAAGAGTATCATTTAGAAAATGAAAAGAAAACCGCTGAAATCATTGACAGAGAAGATAGGCGAAAAGCAGCAACCATTATTCAAAGTTTATGGCGTTCATCGAAAACACGTAAAATAATTAAAGCTGAACGTAGAAAAAAACGGCAATAAACTTTCAATGAAATGAATAAACAACTACATAAACAAAGATCTCTTCAAAGATGTTAAATACCAAGAAGATGTAGGTAAAATAACAAACGGGAATAAACACTATACGGGCTAAAAAATAATGTAAAATTATACAAATAAAACTACCTTCCACACACATGAACCATCAATTGAGTTATTCATGACTACTTATTACTAACTTCCTTGGAGATAAATTTCCTAAACTTTCAGTAAAAAGGGTATGACATCCACAGTTGAAGAAGTCTATGACATGAGATGACAGTTTTGCTATATATTACGGATTAGTGGGTGTAAGAAAAATAGAACCATTAAATTACATCGCAGTAATTCAATGGTAATGTACTTGACACTAGAAATCCCAATAGTGGGATCTATTCTAATGGTTGGTGCGCACCGCTGCGCACCGCTGAGTAGCCACAAGCAAGGAAATAAAAGCTATCCAGAGCTCCCATGTTTTCA
Source organism: Heterobilharzia americana (assembly GCA_944470555.2). Lineage (NCBI taxonomy): Eukaryota > Metazoa > Platyhelminthes > Trematoda > Strigeidida > Schistosomatidae > Heterobilharzia > Heterobilharzia americana. The sequence goes on along the minus strand of OX104127.1, from coordinate 161,308,681 downwards.
ATAGTTCTCCAACTGATATCATTGCTTGGTGAATACTACCTTGGAATGTAGTTCATGTTAACTAGTATAATCCTTATTCATTAGTTTTACTCAATCTTATTCACTTCTAAGATCCCATATTTCATAACAGTCGTATAGAATACAATTCATAGCACATCAAACCTACTTTATATTCTAATGATCTATGGTCAAGTCTAACTTGAAGAAAACATTCAATCTGTAGTACTGGTGAACAAAGTGTACTTTGTTCAAATCTACTATTGATTTTTGCCCATTATAAGAAACTAGTATAGGCGAAATTGGCTTTCATTATTATGAAATCACTCTGGAGATCTGCTGCACTCAGTATAAAGCGTGAACAACATCCGGATTTTTAACACCAATGTCAAGTCAGTGCTCCTGTATGGTTCAGAAACTTGGCGTGTCACAAAAAGCATTTCCAATAAACTACAGCCATTCATCAATAACTTCCGCCTACGCTCCATACTGAAGATCGGATCGGATGGCCAGAAAGAATAAGCAACAAGGAACTCTGGCTGGCCCTGCAACGAGCAAGAACTTATCACTCAACAAATATGCAGAGGGGAGTGGAGATGGATTCGGCATACACTGAGAAAGCCGACTGAGGTCATCACTTGCTAGGCAGAACACTCGAGTGGAATCCGAAGAGGAAACGATTAGTTGGGCGAGGCGAGGGTGACATGGAGGAGATTGTATAAGTAAAAAATGAAAGCTTGTGAGCAGTTGTGGAGCAAAGTTGCAAAGACTGCAGGGAGGAGAGTGGAATGGAGACGTGCAACTGTAGCCGTATGTTCCACTAGGAACCCAAGGGAAAATAATAATAATAATAGGCGAAATTAGGGATTAAGTGAAGGCTAACGTTTATGGTTCATCTTTGAAGGTTCTTTGGATGGATTGAATGATTTCAATGGGTTATTATGATGGATTGGTATCGGCTACAGAGTTGTTGAAAACCCATGAAGCACTGAACGGCTGCATCGGGAATTACTGGTTTGAGGAAATATGTTAACGCAGCACTTTTTCTTGTATCCTAAACTTTACTGGACAAAGAATGTTCTTGATAATCAATTCGTATCCAACTTAGGTCATATAGGTCCGGCATCAAATTCGTGAAAGTTGGAGTTTTCTTATATTCAGTAGAGATCGCCGTCAAACTCCTACAACAAGTCCATTTCTTCTTTCACTTACTATTTTTACCACAAATATAATTACTGACATACTTGATCGTAAGCATATTCATAGAAGACAGTTTCAACTAATTTAAGGATATTTTATAGTCGATTCTATCAAGATGTATCTAAAGCTGTCAGGTCATCAAATCTCTCTTGAATCAGAAGTACTTACTTTTCTAGTTTATAAAGTAGTGTCCCGTAAAGTCAAACCTTTGGTTACTTAAATAGACCGATAACAACAGCTTTGACAAAATTGTATGGATTCATTTTGTCTGGTGGTTACTCATCAGCTGTTTACAGCCTAAAACAATTTTATTGTCGATTCACTTAAGTGTTTGCATACTTGAATCAGTTTGATAGAAAATTGTTGGCTTGACTTCCATATGAAGTAATTGAAAGGAATGGATGAGTATTCTACAGCGTAAGTTGGATAAAAAAAGAGGAAGATAGTTGTATTCAACATATTGAGAAAGTAGAAGAATAAACAGGGGATTATGAAAATAATATTGTAATCAGGAAAACATGTACTAAGGACAGTGTTGATGGAGAATTGCAAATGCTTTTAAGAACCCTAGCGGAAAACGGTTTCCCGCTCACCTTCATAAGTAAGGATATGATGCTAAAGAAACCAACTGAAGAAACACATTTGGCATCGAAAAATATTCTTTTGAATCCAAAAATAATATTGCTGTAGACATCCTCACGAAACGACTACCGAAATCTCTAACTAGAACATACTTCACTGCCAAACTTCAAATTATTTCCTCCTGAAAGAAACTTTTTGGTCAGTATGTGGAAGACAAGCCGATGCATTGGGCAATATCAATGTGTGTATACCAGTTTACTTGCTCTTTTAGAACTGAGTATATCGGCCGTACTATGCGTCCGCTTGTAAACATGCCCACGAACACTATCCAGTCTAGATACCAAAGGTAGAACACAAAGGTATCTTCAGTTCAATAACAGAACACCTTGTGAACTCAGGCCACTTAGCCAGTTTTGAGAACTCATTCAAAATCATCTACTTGGCTCGATCAAACCACTTGAAGGAACTAAAATCAAGTCATTTATCTAAAACCGAAGCACTAGTCATTCAGAAGTTCAAACAAGCGTTATGCGTCCACAAAATGTACGTCTAACCTTTATCTTTGCCATGTTCATCATGAAGCATTAAAAAATAACGGAAGAATTGTCGTGTGTGAATCAAGACGATGATTATCAGTAAAACAAAAGTCTTCACCATGCTAAGTATAGGCTGATAACTGATTTTTTCTGAACACATAACACTGTTGAAAACGTTTCCACTTCTTAGTTGCTGAGATATACAGTCACAAACCTTTCTTTCTCTTCGCACAATGTATCTGCATTGGCACGTAAATGTGAATTAATATCAGGAGTTGGAGGTAACACTATATCATTTCGATGTTATCTTCAGTTCAAGCAGCTGATGAGAAACCAAGAAATAAAACTGATTCATGCTATTCTGTCAGGTAGTTTGTTTCTGTTCATTTGAGATATATGAAGGGAGACAATTAAGTGAAATTTGAAGCAGTTAGTCCCTTTAATGATGGGTAGTGGCTAGCATTGGAATCCAGGATGCGCATTTCGTCGTATTTGAGACTCATCAGCAAGATGTACCTGCCTCACAGTGAGCGATGTTGTTTCCACTGGGATTCAGACTCGAGAGCGACCGCTTCAAAGGCTAGGACGTTATCCGCTACACCAAACAGCAACGATAGCCACTTCTTGTGCAACGCGTATAGTTTTAGTATAATTGTTTTTATATGACATCGTCGTTGCTTGGACCGAATTGATCGGTCTCTATTGGCATATGGGCTCCTGTGCGGATGCCTCTATATTGCCTCCGTTGTAATTATATAAATGATGGATGCGCATTTCGTCCTATTTGGGACTCGTCAGCTGGATTTCCCTTTTATGAATTTCGATAGCGTAATTAGAAGACGAAGTTTATCTGAACGATGTGATGTATTTGCGCAATACAACATCTTGAACAATCTGATCCACCACACATTTACTTGTCTGAAGTCAATATATATCAAAACCGAGGACTAGGGAGAGAAATACAACAATCACCAAGATTAGGATCAACTATATCATTTCCTGTTTGTTCTTATCTTTCTTAATTTTAATCCCCTATCGTGTTAATTGTTGTATTTGTCCCCTTAGTCCTCAGTTTTGATATGTATTGACTTGAGACAAGTAAATGTGTGGTAGGTCAGATTGTTCGATCTGACCTTCAGTAACGAAACAGCGTAGGCAGTTTGTTTGAAATACCTTTCGTAACACGCCAAGTCTCTCAACCATCACATACAAGCACTGACTTACTTGACTGAATTAGTGTTGAAAATCCGGATGTTGTTCACGTTTTATGTTGAGTGTAGAAGATCTCCATACAGGTTAATGAACGTCTGCCTTTCCAATCCTGGTTGATTTGACATCCTCGTGTGTGTCTGTGTCGCCTGTGGTTGAAACGGTGCTGCCTGCCTAGATAGATGAAAGAGGCTACTTCCTTTAAGTTTCTTCCATTGATGGTGATTGCAGCTTGTTGATGTTGTTGGTGGTGGTGGTGGTGTTGGTTAAGTACTGTCACCACTTCCGTCTCCTCTACATTCAATTGAGGTCCTGTCTTCGCTGCCTATTCTGTCAACTTGTTAGTTTTCGTCTGCAGATCTTCGATTTTGTGTGACATTAGACACAAATCATCGGTGAAATCGAAATCTTCTAGGATCTTTTCCGCGGTCCAGAGTATCCCCTTCCTCTCGCTCCTCACTGTTTGTTGCATGATCCAGTCCATTTCAATCAGGAATATCATCGGCGATAGTAGACAGCCTTGTATTACTCCTGTCTTCACTTCAAATGCATCACTGAGCTTTCCGTTGTGGATCACTTGGCATGTAGCGTCTTCATATAGTTGTTGAATGAGTGTGATAAAGGTTTGTGATATTCCGTAGTGTTGAAGCAGTTGCGAAATTACTTCTCGGTCGACGCTGTCGAAGGCCTTTTCAAAGTCGATGTAGTTGAGATATAATTGTCCTAGATTATCTTAAGGAGAAAGGGAAATTATCGAAGTTATGAATATTCAATTTTTTGAGCATTCTCAAACAACATTTGGTTAAAAAATATTACTTAGTTCTAACTTACAACCCAAAATGCAAGCAAGATGTTTTAAACGTCAAGTTTTTTTAAAGGAGGCAAATTGCGGTTTAAGTAATGATCATGAATGATAAATGAATCATAATAAAATTAACTTTTTTCATGTTAGTATTCATCATGCACTGATATCAGTTAAAAGAACATTGCAAACATGAGAGTACTAGACAAACCTGGTGGCCGTAGGAACACATATTCAGCGATGACAATGGGTGATGATCATACTATGTCGTGAATTGACAGAAGTTGGAAATATAAACCATTAGATTCAGACAAAGTGGCTCAGTGATAACATGCAAGCCAGGGAACATGAAGGTCCTGGGGGGTCATGGGGTGAGCACTGCTGAGGAGTCCCATGCTGGGACGAAACAGCTATTTTGTTCTCCCAGGTTTCCAGTGTACCTCTAACTGATGCCAGTTCATGAAGAAACTTGAAAAACTGATAAATCCCCACAAACTTCTCAACTGAAAAATTAACTTTGATTTAGTAATAGCTATCTGTTAGCATCGAAACAGCTTTCGACGCTTCAACATATTCAACTAGAAATGCATTTCAGTGGGAATAACTCAAAAGACTGAAGAATTCTGTTAACTGAGAGGAGTTTGTAGCACCTTAGGTCTAATTTATGTAAAATGACTAATTAGAATGTCTTAAAGGACAGAAAGTAAGTGGTTATTGAACAAAAAATGAAGTAGATAAGCCTATGGAAGTAAGCTTTTGACCAGTTTATTAGTAAGTAGATAGCCAGCAAAGTGAGTTGTTTATAAATACTTGTAATTTTGTATTGCTATAATGCATCGGTTCTCTCTACCTCTGTTGGCAGATGGGCTTCTGTGTGAAGGCCTCGAGACCGCTTGGATGTTCATAATATTGTAATCTACCTGGTGGCTGGTACCGGAATGCAGGATGCATGTTTTCTGTCATTTGAGACTCATTAGCTAAATTTATTTGCACCCCAGTGAGTGGTGTTGTTCCCATTGAGACTGAAACTCAGTGTCCATCACTTCAGAAGCTGAAGCGAAGCAAGATAAGTATATCAAGGCGATTAAGAGATGGAATTTAATTTTTTGACCGAATTCATCATGGACTGACATTATTTGGAGAAGTAATGAATACCTACAGGCGGTTGACAACTCTATCATCCGATTGTGAGGATCCACACCAGTACCTGCCCACTGCGTCACCATCTAGTCCGGTGGAAAATGCACTAAGTTACATACAGCCACTAGATTAGAATCTCATGTCAATTCGTGATACGTCATGACCATCGTGTAATCCCATCGGTGGTTGTTTGTCTTCACACCGGAATTGGTCAAGGTGAATTTAAAGACAATCCCAGCAGTGATGATCGAAATAACCAATCAGGTTCCTTCATTCTATTTTAGCCTATTTATTAGAAATATTACACAGTGAAACAGTGGCATTTACTGGATAACATACTATTCGGACACAAGTTATTGTCCATATTCATATCAGGTAACTAACTCCACAACTTCAAGACAGACTTTATATATTCCTAGTTTTCTCTCCTTCTCTGTGATGACAAGGGTAGTAAAATTTTTCATATATCTGGGACAGGTGCAGAATCATTTCGATTGCCACATGTATTTGGTGTTGATTCGATAAACAAAGATTCAGTCGGTTATCAATCTCTCCCTCCCTCCCTCCACCCAACTAAGTTAGTTTTCAACACTGTCACCCTATTCCAGCCCAATGTGTGATTGTGTGTCATCGCATGCAGAGCTATAGCCGAGTTCTTCTCTAGATTTCTTATCTTATTAGGATCTACTGATCTTGATTTAGCTAAGTTTTTGTGCTCTGCCATTCTAATCGACCCTGACTAGTCGACTGCTTTCACCTATGTACTTGACCTCACAATCATTGCAAGGAATCTGGTAGACCAGATTATTTTGCTGAATTGCACCGATAGGATATTTTAACCCACGAAACTTGTTTCTAAGTGAGTTTGTTGGTTTGAATGCCACTTTAATCCCAACCAGCCACATTGAGAATTCTTCGTAGTGCTTCTGAGGTGCCTTCCTTGTATGGTAACACAGCAGAGGATTTGAATTCTCTCTTAACCCTGTCGCCATTATTACCACTAGCAGTGGGATTATTATTAATAACATCTCTATTACTACTACTACTACTACTACTACTACTACTACTACTACTACTACTACTACTACTACTACTACTACTACTACTACTACTACTACTACTACTACTACTACCACTGCTAATATTTTTCTTTCGATTCCTCATGAATTTATTTATAAATTTTGGTGGGTAATTATTGAGATGTAGGGTATTCTTAATGTGTCTAATTTCTTGTCGCATATTTTCCAATCTACTAGTAAGCTTTTTCTCTCTATCACCTAAGCATTTAACTAGGCCTACTTTGTTTGAAATGGGGTGGGATGATTCTAAGTCTAAGTAGAGATTCGAATGGGTAGGTTTCCTATAGACACTAGTCTCTAGATTTCCTTCTTGTGTTCGTTTAATCTTGTAATCCAACATTGCTAGCTCACCTTCTTCACTTTCTAAGTCACAGATAAATTGGATTGCATCTACTCCTGAATTTATATGTGCCAAGAACCTATTGATGTGTTCCGATTTCATTACTGTGAACGTATCATCCACATATTGGAACCATATCTGTGGAGTAGGATTAAATGTTTGAGGGGCCATCTGTTCCCAACTATCCATGAATATGTCTATGACGGTAGGATATATTGGTGATCCGATGGCAACCTCTTCAGTTTGTTCATATATTTTATTTTGAAACTTAAAAACTGTAGATGTTAGGCACAGTCGTACTCCTAGTATGATTTCCTCGATCGGCAGCTTAGTTCGCTGTGTAATTTCTTTGTCATCTTGAAGTCCATTTCAAGCTGCCTCCAGAGCCATGTCAATTGGTATGTTTGTGTAAAGGCTAGTTATGTCAAAACGAACCATTTTTCCATTGTTATCTTAGTGTATGTCCACTAATCTATGCTTTAAATTATAAGAGTTGGTAAGTCCAGACTTTGAGTGATTTCCTATTGGACCTAACACCATTGCTAAATATTTAGACAACTCGTAAGTCGGAGTTTTTCTAAAATCTACTATAGGCCTGATGGGATAACCTGGCTTATGAATCTTAATAGTACCATACATTCTACTGAGATTATTAGTTTTCGGCATTAAATTGAACCACTTTGACTCACCTACAAATAGCTTCATACGGTGTATCAGATCTCCTGTCGATTTCTTGACCTTATTCATAATAGTATCTACTGACTTCTTAATTTCCTCATATGGTCCTGTTTCTATATGCTCGTTCACCTTGCAGATGTAGTCAGATTTGTTCATCACAACTATTGAGTTGTCTTTATCGGATTTGGTAATTACTATATAGTTATCATTTTGAAAGTTCCTGAGAGCTTCCCTCTCTGACTTGGGTAGATTAGATTTCACTTTCTTCTGTCGTTTCAGTGTTACAGCACACTGTGCTCTTACCTCATCTGCAATTGTCTTATCTACTGAACTTAACGCTATTTCTATTTAGAGAATGATATCTGCTGGTTTCAACTCCTTAACCGCGACATTGAACTTTCACTTCTGTTGAGCTTAGGAATCTACTTGAGAAAATGACAATCCACTTTGACTTATCGATCATCGGTGATATACTATTGTTAATTTCATTACTGTTGACTACATGCTTTTCTTCTGTAAGTTTGTTGAACTTCTTAATCTGAGTATTTTTGGATTTCTTGAATGCGGCTGATCTCGCTTAATTGAAATTGTCCATCAGAAGCTCATAATCTTTTTAGCTAACTGTTTGTATCAGCTTGCACTTAAGATCTTCAACATAATTCCTGATATTGTGCAACTTTTTGACTATTCTATGAATTTCTTCTTTAAGATAGTGTTTACTGACACGTTCTATAGCTGCTTTGACTTTGTCTGTTGGAATTGGTGTACGTAGACATAGATATTTAGGAATGATTTGATTCATGAGACATCGAATATTGAATATACGGTGGTTTGTGTATCTGCCTTATGTCTGTGAAAGTTATGTGAGTTTGTTGATTAGTCTTCGAACACGAAGACCATATGTTTCATTAATATAAGTGTAAAACTTGGGCACTGTGGTCGAGTGTAATTCCATTTTAGTCTGTTTATTAGAAATATCACACAGTGAAACAGTAGCATTTACTGGATAACGTTTCGGACATAATTTATTGTCCATATTCATATTAGGTTTCTTCATTTCAGCTGAAAAGGCAGGTTTTCATAAAACAAAGAAGTTTAACTAATTAATTTCAGTTGTTGCTAGGGTGATCTTTAAGGTCATTCTTTGGTTAACCCCATTAGTATTAGGTTTTCATCAGAACTTTATGAGATCTGTGGAAAAACAATACCATTAGTCAAGCCATACCTCATATATTTGACTCAGTATTACTTTTTCCTCACTTTTTCTTTATGCCTTGAGCTTGATTATCAGTTGAGGAGGCAAATTCACAGTTTCTTTCATCTTGTTCTTTACTCATCAATGCGACGGTAACGAGATTCAAGCTTCAGTGGGAACAACGTTACTCACTGAGATGCAGGCATATCCAGCTGACGATTCCTGAATAGAACGAAACTGGAGTAAAGCTGGATTCTTCTGCTAGCCAAAACTATACAAATTACCATAATTAACATTCAGACAATATTTAGACATTGTCATAGGAGCCCATATGTCAATAGAGGTCGAGCAATTCGATCCAATAAAACGACGGAGAATTACAAGTGTATCAACAAATAGTAATTTTTATTTAAAAATAGTATTCATCATAGACTGACATCAGTTGAGGGACCATTGAAAATCTGGAAGCACTGAAGAAGCCGTGACCTGTGGGGTCAAGTAAGTGAAGTGGATGTTAACTGAAGACCTTGAGTGATAGTCGCACTATGTTGTGAATTGACAGAAGTCGGAAATTTTGAACTACTGGAAACCGACTCAGTGGCTGGATGGTTAACGCGTTCGCGATGAAATCTGAAGGTCCTGAGTTTGATCCTTAGCAGGATCGTGGTTGTTTAGTACTGGGAGTCCTATACTAGAATGAAACAGCTGTTCAGTGCTCCTAGACTTTAGAGAGTTCCCTAAATGATTACAGTCCATGATGAATACTTCTTCTAAATTAAAAATCCTTATTCATCTCAAAAATATAGTAACTTCCATATTCATTTTATTAGTTTATTACCTAACTATTCAATCAACGTATTATAAGTAAAATCCACATGTATGTTGTAGACAAACGGTATGTTAGTTAACCAACAAAATGTTGGAAATTTTCTTAGGATGTTAAATTTTTATAATAATTGCTACACAATCGCTTACATTACACGTATGGATACATAAAAGCATGAAGGTGAATACTGTATTCAATATATGTATTACTTAATTATGCCTTCATTTTTTGGTATTTTCAGATGACCTTATTGAGGTCAAATAGTTACACTCTTAATTCTACAGTCTATTGAATATTTGGAAACTGATTTTATTTGTTTAAACAAAAATGAAAAGAACAACTTCAATCAATTAGCATGAATTTCTACTTCAATGAATATCCTCAAGCATGGGGTTACAAATCCTTCTCTCTGTTCATCTAATAAATGTACTACCATATATATATATATATATATATATATATATATATATATATATATATATATATATATTGGCATATTTAACTAGAAATAACATTGATATGTGAACTTTTCAACCTTCAAATGCCTCAATGAGCAATTTATTTGATAGCGTATAGTCAACTTACCAGGTAGATTATTATTATTATTTGTTCCTTAGGTTCCTAGGGGAACATAGGGCTTCAATAGCAAGTCGCCTTTCACTGTCTTCTATGCAGTTACTTGAACCTAGCTACACCAGTGTCCATAAGATTTCATTTTTTCTTAAACAATCTCCTCTATATCACCCTCTCCTTGAACGCCCAACTCGTCGTTTCCCATTTAGCTTCCACTAGACGGCCTGGACTGACGAGACTGGTGATGTTCACAAACCGTCTTCTCAGTATATGTCCAATCCATTTCCACGTTCTTCTTCTATATATTTGTTGGGTAATAGGTTCTTGCTTCGTTGATTCGTTGTCAGAGTTCCGTGTTGCCTATTCTTTCTGGCTTTCTGATCTAATCTTCAGTATAGAGTGAGTATAGGGGGCAGTTTGTTGGAAATGCTTTTCATAACACGTCAAGTCTGTCAACCATCACATAGAAGCACAGACTTCCTTGACTGAATTAGTGTTGAAAATCAGGATGTTGCTCACGCTTTATGCTGAGTGTAGTGAAGTTCAGTGAAGTAGATCTCCACGCTGATTTCAGATTGATGAAGGCTTGCCTTGCTGTTTTTCCGATAGTGGCTTTGACTTCCTCATCTGTGGATGTGCGGTCTATAGCTGAAACGATGCTACCTAGGTAGGTAGATGGAAGAGGTGACTTCTTTCAGATTTCTCCCATCGATGGTGATTGGTGCTTGTTATTGTTGGTTGGGTATCTTCATCATCTCTGTCTTTTCTACATCCACTTGAAAAAGGTCCCGTCTTCACTGCCTTGCCTCTTCTGCAAGCTTGTTAGTTTTCGCCTGTAGATCTTCAAGTTTGTGCGACATTAGACATGAATAGTCGCCGAAATCCAAATCTTGTAGGGTCTTTTCATCGGTCCAGCCAGCGTACGCCCATCTTTTCGCTCCTCATAGTTTGCTGTATGATCCAGTCCAGTTCACCACAATCAGGAAGATCATAGGTAGACATCTCTTATGTGGTTAATTCTTGGTGACAATTCTGAAATTTAATACAGATTGGGGAGAAGAGATTAATTTCTGAATCTTTGTTTGCTAAGTGATAGCTTATTTTATACTGAAGTTATAGCTGACAATATTATGCAGAAAAACAATGATAACTCCACTACAAAACATTCCAAGTAAACTTGTCTGTAAGTAATTTTTTAGAAGCCAAAAGTTTAAGAATTTTTATGTTCACTTAGTAAGATATTCACTTTTGTTTCTATAAAATTGTTAGGTGTGAAGAGAGATGATAGTTTTAACGTCTGTTGGATATTTAAAACATACTAGATCATATTAGGATTGAATATACATTGAAATTTTTGTTGAATCATAGACCTACGTGACCTTCATTTTTGCTGAATATAGTATATTGACATTTAGAAATATTGATACACACTTGAAGGTAATAAAGTCTTGACAGAGGCTACCTCAGTAGCACAAACCCATAGCTTGGCTACAGATAGAACTCGGGACCTTCAAGATTCACAACATACATGTTTACCATTCAGGTAAGATAACGTCTTAAAAATATCTGTAATTCTCTTATAAACGATGTTAAGAAAATAAACAGGTAGATTATTATTATTTGTTATTTTTCCCTTGGGTTCCTTGTGGAACATACTGATTCAGTAGAACGCCCCCATTTCACTCTTTTCTCTGTAGTCTTCAAAACCTGGTTCCGTGACTCCCCACTAGCTCTCAATTCTTACTCACATGATCTCCGCCATGTAATCCTTGCCTCCGACGCCCAACTCGTCGTTTCTTATCTGCGTTACACTTGAGCAACTCGTCTGGCGCATGATGTCCCCATTCGGCCTTCTCAGTGTATGCCTAATCCATCTCTACTTCCTTCTACTGCATATTTGTTGGGTGATAGGTTGTTGGTTGGTTCGTTACCACAGTGAGTTCCTTGTTGCTTATTCTTCCTGACCATCAGAGCTTCAGTAACGAGCCAGCGTAGGCAGCTGTTGATGAATGTCAATATGAGACCTGATATTATTGTATAACTGTCCAGGTTGTCACATCTCATATCACTACATCAAGCCACAATCTGTCAAGATGAAAGACAAAGAAATAACAAAGATAAGAAGCAGTCGGAAGTGATAGAGAGTCGTCAAAAGATATCAAATAGGAATGAGATAATACTGAGATTTAATATAATGATTAAGGTGAAGATAATATGCAACTACATTTGAAGCATTAATACAGATCCTGAACCATATCACATAGATTCTCCAACCACCGGTTCCTGTGGTCACTCAGACCTCAACCGGGAACTCTATTTTCTTCTACATAAGTTAAACCAATTGTTAAAGTCTTCATGAATTGATTCTGTGTTGCCATTTTGCATCTTACGTACAGGGTAGACGGTGACTAGGCATAAATAATATAGGTACCAATCATCTAAGTCAAAAAAATTCTCCTTCTGCCTAAAAGTCTACGCCTGACTTCGACTTTTTTACCATAGTGATGCCACAACACCTAATCCACACTCCGAAGACTGAACTGGTCGAATACCTGAAGCCACTTCATGTCCTCTACTGTCAGTAGCTACATATTTCATCCATATGATAAAAGAGAGCAAACTGTAGTGCAGTATATGACCCTAATCAGCAGTCAGGTATCACGATGGGACTATAAATGATGCAATATCAGCAAACGTTGAGTGAGCTTTTTGCATTCATGGTGAAATTTCATCAGCTACTGACCCAATTTGGCTGATCCTACATCCCAGGTAAATGAAGTGGTCACCGCGCTCAACCACTTCACACCATATTATAATGAATGACAGGCCAGTGAATACCATTGCTTGGACAACAGTTTGTAATCGGGTAGTGGAAAAATGATACCGAACATTCTAAAGTTGGGACTGAATTTATCTTGTAGACTCTGCACTTTGTCTGCATTTTCACCAAAAGATTATAAAGGCGTCTGTATCCTCTGGATCTACTAATATTTCTCCTGCGATTAGATCAATTTTTGTAAAGTTAGATGATTAAAGGAAAGCCTCCATAAATACTTCTATAGCGAAGTTAAATAAGGAAAACAGAGAGAGTATGTGTGTGTATATCCTTGTATGATGCGGTAAATGTGCCAGTTTCCAGAATCTGACTGAGAGTGAATATCTAGTCGATACATTCACTATCAGGTCTCAAACCTAAGTACTTTCCAGAGTAGATTTGTCCAGTTGACTTATAACACACAGTAATAACAGACATCCACAAAATTAGGGTGGGATAAAACCACTTTACTCAAGTTCAATATAATTAGGTGGAGAGACAGATTGAATATGAGCAATATTTTATGCTGGAAATGTCACCAAGTAGATAATGTTATGTCACCGTGTGATGCACATCAAGTAGGCAAATCTAATATGGAATTACATTCTACCACAGTGCTCAAGTTGTCATTCATCTTAGACTGACATCATTTGGAGAAACAAGGAAACTGGGAGAACTGAACAGCTGTTTCGTCCGACTAGTATGGGACTCCTCAACAGTGGCCAGCCAACCTGATGGTCGTGAGGACAGTTACTCAACGATGATAAAAGTTGAAAACATGAACCACTGGATTCTGACCAAGTGGTGAGCTCAATGATAACGTTCTGGTCACGAAACCTGATGGTCGTCGATTCGATCCCTGGCTGGAGGGGTCATGGGTGTGCACCGCTCAGGAGTCCCATACTATTCAGATAAAACAGCTGTTCAGTGCTCCCAGGTTTCCTTTGTTCCTCCAAATGATGTCAGTCTAAGATGAATAACAACTTGAAATATTTCCAAATCCCCATAACTCCCTTAAAATTCAACTTATAATAACTTTTGGTCTGTAGAGTAAACCAGAGCAGAAGTAGCAATAGACAATAGCTGATGAAGATGCCTGAGGATTATATCAATTGATAACTTCCTCAAAGTATTGTATCTTAAGTTCTCAAGAGTTGAAGGAAATCAATATTCTTCAGCTGCATAACAAAATCATTGATAATCGAGATAAAATGTAAGCGAATTAATTATACAGAGGTCAAAAGTGCAACAGAGGGGAAATAACAATAATAAATAAATAGAGAGTTACGTAATTAAAAAATGAAATAGAAACAAATCATAGCCACTAAGAGAATAACAGATTAACCTCAACCTCCTTCTGTAAACAGACATCAGGTTGAAAATGTTTTATTCCAGTCACTTCCTCAAAGTGTATTAATCCAGATATTTTCTATAAGTTAATCCTTTCAACCTGATGTCGTATATCTACTAAGTGTCTAGCAATTCCCCTGGTTAGAATATTTCTTCCTTTCAAGGATAGATCCTTAGGGATGTGCTCAGAAAATGGAGTGGGTGCCCTCCTCTCAGTCCTTCCAATCTAATTACTACCCCAAATGCATATGAATTCATAAATACAGTTGGAGATGACATGAATAGGGTAATTATCCTATTAGACTAGATTAGCGAGCTTGTAGTGTAGTGCTCTGATATAAGTTAAGCTGCAGTGATGCTCCTTTTCAGTACTCCTTTGATTCTTGTATCTATTCCCTTGGATACTGTATCTCCTTTGAATATGAAGTGTATGAAAACCTTCTTTTTTTCAGTTGGTTGTTTATTTCCATACTTCACAATAAATCTTTTAGAATATCCATTCCCTCAGATACACTTCTAAATAATGGTTAGTTCTTCCTTTAACTTGTCTACAGAACATAATTTCCAAGCTCTACTGTAAAGTGTTTTGATAAGCCTATGCTTATAGATGGCAGGCAGGAGAGAAACTGTTATAGTTAAGATAGAGTCCAGTTCATATGTCTTTTCTGCAAATGATCTTTTCATTTGTACCATCAGTTCTTCCTCTCAATTTGAAGCCTAAAACACCAAACGTGTTATCAACCTCATATTGGATGATAAATTTAATGTTAGGATGAGTTTCGTTGAGTTTGTCATATATCATTACAAACACCAAGGATATCACCACTGTACCTATGGTAATAGATTATTTATCTAATGACTGAATTAAGGAGTATTGGTTGGTCATGGGAGTGCAACTAATTTCGGCAATCTGCAGGAAGCCCTGCTTTGCCTCTAACTAACTAACATCTACTAATGTGCACCGCGATGCTCAGCTTCGTAGCTTAGTTACCATATTACAAATATGATCGATAGAATTCGGTCTGCACTCAGGACTAGACAACGTGAAATTGGTTGCACTCCCGTGACCAATCAATACATATAAGCCAGTCCTACAGGATGTCAATCACGGCCTGAAGAGCAGAGTGGTAAAGTTGCTGACTACAACACTGCGTGACACTGGTTCGAATCTCAGGCCGATTGCCTCCAATCAACTAACATGAATTAAGGAGTGTCTGTTCAAGTTAATCCATGAATATATCCGCCAGGATGGGTCCTAGAAGTGAACCCATAGTACATTCATTTATCTGTTTGTAAAGCTGATTATTGAATTGTAACTGGACACCTTTTGTGAAGAAAGTAGTATTTAATGTATCTCGATTTCGGGTAACGGTTACAGATCAGTTTGTTGACAGATCATATATCAGTCGTCTCACTCACGGGTATACTTGTAAATAGGTGAGTTATGTCATATGACACCGTCAGCTAGTCTGAAACTTCGACATTATCTATTACCTGGTTTCAAAGTATATTGTGTTCAAATGAACACTGAACATTTAGACTGTATGTAGGTAAGAAATATCCATGAATCTCTTACACATCTTGCTTGCTCTAAATAGTAATCTAAGTAGTGAAATTAGATTTGGCTATAATTATTCTGTTCATCACAAAATAGATAGATACGGAGGCATCTAGGTATATTATCATTTTATTTGTCCCTTGGGTTCCTAGTGGTACATACTGATTCAGTAGAAAGTCTCCATTACACTCTCTTCTCTCCAGTCTTCTAAACCTGGCTCCACGGCTGCCCACAAGCTCTCATTTCTTCTTCACATCATCTACTCCAGGTCATCCTCAGCTGGGATGCCCAACTCGTCGTTTCCCATCTGGGTTACACTCGAGCAACTGGCCTGGCGCGTGATGTCCCCGTTCGGTCTTCTCAGTTCATGCGCAGTTCATCTCCACTTTCTTCTACTGCATACTTGCTCGGTGATAGGTTCTTGCTCGTTGGTTCGTTACCCAGCCAGAGTTCCTCCTTGCTTATTCTCATTATTCTGGCCATCTGAGCTC
Organism: Heterobilharzia americana; assembly: GCA_944470555.2. Taxonomy (NCBI): domain Eukaryota; kingdom Metazoa; phylum Platyhelminthes; class Trematoda; order Strigeidida; family Schistosomatidae; genus Heterobilharzia; species Heterobilharzia americana. Next base: position 161,292,310 of record OX104127.1, on the reverse strand, counting down.
CAGTATCGAGCCAGCGTAGGCAGTTGTTGATGAAAATCCGTAGTTTGTTAGAAATGCCTTCCGTAACGCGACAAGTCTCTGAACCATACAGAAGCACTGACTTGACTGGATTGGTGTTGAAAACCCGGATGTTGTTCATGCCTTGTGCTGACTTCAGAAGATCTCTGTACTGGTTTGAATTTAATGAAAGCCTGTCTGGCTGTCTTTCCGATCCTGGCTGCTTTGACGTCCTTGTCTACGCCTATGTCGTCTGTAGTTGAAACAATGCTGCCTAGGTAGGTGAAAGAGGCTACTTCCTTTAAGTTTCTCCCGGTATTGGTGACTGCAGCTTGTTTTTGTTGTGAATATTGTAGTATGCCTAAAGTAGGACATCAAATGTCTTTTAGCCTGTCAATTATTTCAGTGGAAACAACCATTTTTAACGTAAAATAATCTAAGGAAATTCATTGCAGAGTAAAAGAAGAAACAGGAAATCTTCAAGTTGACAAATTCTACTTCATTTCCTATACGGGATATTTTATTGTTTACCTCATTTCTTATAAAACATACAATAGTGATGTGGAATGAGTGAATGTCTGTCTTAAAGCTATAAAATTTCTACTTAAAGTGGAATATATTCAGTCTACCAAAATAAAAGACGGTAACAACCCACATTTAGAGGAAAATATTTTCAGAGAAAAGATTATTTAGGCTAAAAATAGACGATATTCTGATTTCAAGTTGTTATTCATCTTAGACTGACATCATTTGGAGAACAAAGGAAACCTGGGAGTACTGAACAGCTGTTTCATCCGACTAGTATGGACTCCTGAGCGGTGCTCACCCACGATCCCTCCAGCCAGGGATCGAACCGACGACCATCAGGTTCCATGACCAGCACGTTACCGTTGAGCCACTGGTCGTGAGGACAGTTACTTAACAATGATATTGGGTAGCGGTTGCCCTATATTGTGAGCTAACAGAAGTTGAAAATATGGACCATTGGATTCTGACCCAGTGGCGAGCTCAATGATAACGTGCTGGTCATGGAACCTGATGGTCGTCGGTTCGATCCCTGGTTGGAGGGGTCGTGGGTGCGCACCGCTCTGGAGTCCCATACTAGTCGTATGAAAGAGCTGTTCAGTGCTCCCAGGTTTCCTTTGTTCCTCCAAATGATGTCAGTCTAAGATGAATAACAACTTGAAATATTTTCAAATCCCCACAACTACCTCGATATTCTGATTGACTAGACAATGAAGTGTTATGCGACTACCATTATAATTTGTTTCTTAAAGGTATCAAGGAAGGAAATAGCATTATCCAGACACAATTTATTGTCTGAGGTAAAGTAACTTTACAACTATGAGACATGGCTTATGTGGTTTTAATTCTCTGTCTTTCTTTACAATCAAGGTACTGATATTTTTCATATATCTAGAACAGGTTAAGAATCATTCTTATTGTCTGTATTTGGTATTGGTTAAATACAGAAAGATAAGGTTATCAATTTATCTTTTCATCTAACTAGATTAGTTTCACTGATACATTTATCTAGGTGAGATTTCTTCAGTGTGCCTAATTTATTGGTAGGAAAAAGGAGAAGGGCAATCGGACAAAATAATGGATACCTAACAAGTGAATAATTATCTATCTAAATGTACTAACAAATTAGTGATAAATTAGAAGGAAAATATTGGCAGTAGTAGTAGTGCGAGTAGTAGTAGTGGTGGTAGCAGTAGTGTGAGCAGTAGCAGTGGTAGTAGTGGTGGTAGTAGTAGTAGTAGTAGTGTGAGTAGTAGTTGTAGCAGTAGTAGTGTGAGTAGTAGTAGTAGTAGTAGTAGTAGTAGTAGTAGTAGTAGTAGTAGTAGTAGTAGTAGTAGTAGTAGTAGTAGTAGTAAAACTGGTGTCAATAATGAGAGCTGCAGTACTGGGAAGACAGAATCCAAGATCCACACTATATTACCATACAAAGAGGATACTTCAGAGATATTACGTAGGATTCTCAGAAACAATCCTTATAGTTTAAAAGATCCTATTGATCCAATATAGTAAAATAACTAAGTCCACAAAATCCATTGTAACGATTGTGAGGTCAAAGTAAGTGACTAGAGTCATTTTAGCTGTTTCAGCGCGAGAACTTGGCTAAACGAATGTAGGAAAATGCTTTTTTGTCGTTATTCTGGCAGTTAACACAGTAATACGATAGAATAGGAAGTTTTAGTAGTCTTATAAACTTAGGGAGTTGGGTAGAAGTAAAACTACCAACTGAATCTTTATTTGTCGAATCACTACTGAATACATGAAATAAGAAGAATTTTTCACCTGATTCAGATACATAGAGAATTCTTTGCATTGCTTATATTCAATGGAATCACTGTGTGAGAAGTGTTGAGATCAGATGAAGGGTGTTATGCATAACAGGCAAGTCAGTAGATGAGATTGTGAAACTTATTTCAATTAGTTGGCTTGAATATACACTTTGTAAGCCGAACCATCGCCTACCTCTACTTACTATGCTAGACGATAGTGGATCAGGTTGGAAGATTGTTTAGGGTGGCCAAACCAAGAGTTAGCACCCTATTCGAATAAGATCAGCAGTTAGGGACTTTATAGACTGTTGGTGTAAAAAACAGAGAGAGGTGCTGGCTGCCTAGTTAGAGCCTTATGGTATAGCTGAAAATCGATCACAATGGTGCTGTTGAACTGCCTGTTTGTTATCTTCAGCAGTTTGAGCATCCTCAATAATCCTGATTACTAAATTCTTTCTCCTCGTAACACTTTAGTTGATTCTGATTTCAACCCAACCATTCTTTGCATGTTATGGTCAAGTGTGGTAATTTGAAGTAATCCAAAGAGAATTGTTTATACGATTTGTAAACTAGCGAATTATTAATGTTTGTAATGTTTCAGTTATCTGTTTATCTTAGTGAGGAATTAAAAAACATCATCATCGATATCAACATAGGACCAGGCATTACTGCGTAACGGTCCAACTTGCAAAATCTCATATCACTACATCAAGTAAAAAGGCAGTGAAGCGCCAAATGAAGATAAGAAAATTCAATCGAAAGAAATATGAAGTAGGAAAAGAGAGAAAGGAAGAATGAGAAAATGCTGAGAATCAGTATAGCGTCGTTAAGATGAGGATAACGTGTGTGTATACACCTGCAACACCGACATCGATTCTCAACCATGTGATCACCTACAGTCTCCAACCACTCGCACCTCTCGTCCCACAGACACCAACCACCAAGTCTGCATCGACTCACATGGCTTAAACCAACAGTCAGACACTTCATGCATTGGTACCATGTTTTAATCTGGCCACCTCAGGCCTTTCTCCAGCCTCAGCCTACTTCGGTCAACATTGTGTGACGAGGCAATCAGCGACTAAGCATATGTAGTACGTGTCACAACCAACCATCTCAGTCGATCAAGGTTCACTACCTAGTCAACTGAATTAACTCTTCTCCCTCCCTAAAACTCTACAACTACACCTGACATCTGCATTACTCATGTGGTGACAACACACAATACAGGCTATACTATACTACGAAGGCAATGGTTGTTAAACACCTGATGCCTTCTCTTGTCCTCACCTTCCACCATACAGCAGAAAAGAGCCGACTGCTGGGTAGTGCACACCACCCTTAATAGACAATCGGTATATCACGGTGGCTAAAGCCAACCGAGGCTTTTGTATCTGTACTGTTAGCCGTGGCACTGTTGGATACCAATCCTGGGGCAACACATCCCAAACATCCTCAAATTGCCACTCGAAGTGTTCAGAATACTCTGCATCTTCTCAGCGTCTTCACTTAACAGGATTATACTATCTGGATATTCTAGGTCTAATGGAAATTCTCCTATGGTTAGATCAACGTTTGTGTTATCTGGTGACGAGTAGGAGATATCCATAAGAATATCTATGATGAAATTGAATAAGAATGGAGATAGTGGGCACCCTTGACAGATATCACAATTAGAAAACACATCTGAGATTATTTTTGAAAATAAATAAACACTTTTATTTCTATTAATTTTACTCATTTTTATAAATTAACTTGACAAGTTTTAATTTACGCACAAAATAAAAAGGAGACAATTTAAACAAAAGCATACACCAGAATTGAACATTGAATTCATTTAACAAAGTGAATCTCAATTGTTTATTCAAGAAATGGAAAATACTGTCATTAATAATAATAATAATAATGTAATATTATTATCTGATAGTTTTGTATAGCTTAGTGATAACTACATCATCTTTCGTTTGTTTTTACATACTGAAGTAATAATATATGGTTTAATTGCTTTTGTTATCGCCTGTTTTCATTTCTTAAGAAGTTAAATAAACAACACTTGTGAAGAATATTGTCAGAAAGAAACTGAATAACAGTAGACATGTATAATACTTTCATTTATGCTGAAGACTGATGAATAAAGTCGATTTTATGTCAAGGATAAACCTACCAGTTGAATTACAACTCGTCACAATCTTAAAAGTAATGATGATAATAATAATAATAGTACCGAAGGAAGCTGTAATAATGATTGTAAGACAGTAGGGTATAGAAAAAGGAAAATATATAAAATGTAATTGCTAAGTGAAAACAAGCAAGCAAGCTAAATGAAAGCTGTTTGATATTTATCTAAAATTACTTAAACGCTCATAGAAGTATATAGATAGGATAGTGTCCAAAGGTTAATTACTGGTGGTAGCCAAGAGAAATCTTATGCATGCGATGATATTATATGACACAAAGTTCAGTTAAGAAAAACACTGCTAAATTTTTCAATTTTTATTCTTTCTGAAGTTAACAAATGATAAATAAATATTTGGAAGAAATAATCACAATGATGAGAAAAAAACAGCGAGAAAAATAATCGGATATTTGACTGAACAAGACAGAAGTTCTCCTGAAACTAAAAAAAGATAAAAAGGTAATCAATATGACTAGTAATGATGAAATAAGTCAAAACCGAAAAGGTGAACATGTTACATAACATTTCTCTTAGTGAAAAAATTTACCATTGCTATTTAGAGTTGAATTGTCCGACTTTTATTGATAGATGTGCTCTAATGTGGACGCTTCGATACTGCTCGATTACTTATTATATTGTGTTCATCTTAGTAACTCTCAGTGGAATCCAGTGTTGAAAATGTTTACAACTTCTTCTTTACATCGATGCGAGGAAACATAATGAGAAGATAGACTTGACAACTCATCAATACATGGATCATCATTGTTGTAAGCTTGACATCCGAGATCAGATCTGTGCATGACATACGGCTTAGCAACCATGTCGGATATATTTGTCTTCCATTTCCAATATCTTCTTTTATGTAGTAATGATGGGCAGTGGAATCCAGCGTGCGCATTTCGTCCTGTTTGGGACTCGTACCTGCCTCCCAATGAGTGTTGTTCCCACCGGGACTCGGACTCAGGAGCGATCGCTTCAAACGCCAGAGCGTTATCCACCACACCACCGAGCCACGATAACCACTTCTTGTGTGATGAGTATAGGTTTAGTGTAATTGCTTGTATGACACCATCGTTGACTGGACCGAATTGATCAGTCTCTGTTGGCATATAGGCTCCTATGTGGATGCCTCGATGTTGCCTGTCTTTTTACTATGTATTTTCTTCTACGTCACAAGATCTCTTCAATTTTCCAGCTATACTGCCTCATTTCTGAATAAAACTTATGTCAATATGTGTTTCGATTTAGCCATAGTTACACTGATATTCCTAACTATTCTAAGCAGTTGCCTAAAAACTGCTAAGAACCCATCACTTAGTGTAATCAGAAAAATAACAGTGAACATAACATATTTCAAAGTTATTTATTACAATGAGTTTTCGATAAGATGTTGGTCAATCATAAATTCTTTTGAAAGGTTAGTTAATATTCGACTGAAACTTTACCGTTATTGAGCGACTGGTCATGGTAATTGATTCCAGTATTCCATTGATAGTACACTCCTACTCTCAGACTTTGAACTGAAAGACTTGGGTGTCATCATAAATCATGATTTAAAAACCTTAGCGAACTGTAATGGAGCTGCAGCAAATGGTTTTCGCGTATTATGATCCATCCTCAAAGCTTTCAGTCAGGATATATTAAGAATACTCTGTTCTAATTACGTTACACATCACTTGGAATACTGCATTCAGGAGGCCAGCTCATGCCTAAAACAGGATGCTAACGTACTCGAACGTGTTCAACGGGTAGTTACTAATCTGGTGGCAGGCGTTTTGAATCAACTTCATGAGGAACGACCAGAACGGATAAACCTATTCCCACTATCTTACCGTAAAAAACGGTATGATCTTGTACTGACATTTTGTATCCCTATTACTGACTTCACTGGTGATATGTCGCATCTTTTCTCCCTTGCTAGGATTGAATATCTCCTAGGACATCACAAAAAAGTCCGAAAGCCCCAGAGATCAAATCACTTTACCATGAATCAACGTTTCTATCATCGTGTAGTCAACGACTTTAACTCTTTACCTCAGCAAGTAGTCAACGCATTCAAGGAGAAACTAGATTTTCATAGAGATATCTTCTGCAAGGATTAACACAGGTCAACTGGCCTACTATCTTATAAGTGAAAACTGAAATTGGAACTGGAAAGTGATTCTTACTTGACCTTGAACTGACCAATGAGGTTCAGTGTTATGGATTATGTGAGTCAGTCGCTCAAGGGCTTCAAAATTGTCACTCGAGATTTATGTTACTAGTCAAGAAATCAAAAGAAACGTTATGACATAACTCAACAGATTAACTAACCAACATATTTACTTTACAAAATCATTAATTTCTCACCTTGTTCTTTGACTGACAGACAAATATTTCGTTTGATTCTAAACATGCTCTGGACAATAATAACCATTGTCTTTAATGCAAAATTGTTTTCCCGCTAAACTTTGATTACATGCTGCGCATGTAAAACAATTTTTATGATAAGCTCGTTCATTATACGTCATATATTGTTCACATGGATCAATGATTTTATTGCATGTCTAAAAGAGTAGACAAGTAAGAGGAAGAGGAAGTTATTAGATAATTTCAAGTCATACAAAACTTTAAACATTTCATTGGAATATATATCCTAGTTAGATTACAGGTTTATTCGAAAGTATTACTTAAAGACTTTTCATTCCTCTTCTGTAAGAGGTCACTCAGCTTACTTACTACTTACTTGTTCTTGGAATATTCCATGAACTTCACTTTTCTGTAAGTAATGAAACTAATCTCTGACCGTAAATGCGTTAGTAGATGGACGTTATGCATGTCGAAAAAATAAAGCCGTGAACTACACAGACTAGTAACAATACTGCTTGTAATCTTGAAAAAAATATTATGTCAGGTGTGCATTTTTAGACTATACTTCAGCAGTTCATTCTCTACCAAGATCCCTGCTGCTCAACAAGCTAACCCAGACCAATACTCACTCCTCGATAATCAGCTTGCTGTATTCCTATTCCTATTTCTTTCAAAGGAAACATCATACTGTTCACTGATGGAAGCATTCCACCTCATCGCTTCCTCTAGCTACTGTTACCCAAGCAGACATCCTTCCACTATGTCTTTTCTTCTCATTTCCATACAACTTACCATCTACAGCTGGAATATTCAGTGCAGAATCTCAGCTGATGGATATGTACATCTATTTTAAGAGAAACATCTAAGTCAAGTCCTGAGTTGGATATGCTATATTACCACAAAATTCCACAACTGACTTAAAGTATATTGATTGTGGTGACTAGGAGAGTAATCCAAAAGGCGCGTTTCGTCTTGTTTTGAACTCATCAGCTGGATGTACTTGCACCTCAGTGAGTGATTTCATTCGCACCGTCGCTCAAACCCAGTACCCTACGCTTCAAACGCGAGATCGTTATCCGCCAAGCCACTGAGGCATGATAGCCACCTCTGGTGCAAGATCAGTGTAGCATCATGAATATCCGGCAGTATCGAGGCAGCTGCATGGCTGCATATTTGCCAACAGAGGTCATGCGATTCGGCGCTGCATGGCAACGGGAAATCGCAAGTATCATTACAACAACTTAAGGTAGCCTTTAATCCTTCTCCTTTTATGTGGCGCATGTATCTTGTTGGTTACTCTTCATTCTTTAGTCGTTAGGACCAGTTTCACAAAACCAAAGTTATTCATTGTGAAAACTTCCTACTTATGAAGTTAGTCTAACATGACTAGGCAAGCGTCTGTTCATTTTTTGAGAGTTAAGTTTTCAAAAATGTTGTATTAACCACTACTTTCATTGCGTATTTGTGATATCATCAAGTGGTACATTCCTTTTAGTCAACCGTTTATGGTTTACCCTGATATGGATCACACAATTTTTCAAAGACTTTCAGTTGTGTAAATGGTAGCCAGCCTACTAACAAAGTGTCTGAATACTATCAGTTCACTTCTCATCTATATTTTAAATATAATTATTTAACATTACAGATGAAGTAGTATAGTTGTTTGTAGTACACCATCGTTGATTGGATCGAATTGATCGGTCTGTATTGACAAATGGGCTCCTATATGGGTGCCTCAATATTACCTGTGTTCTACTCAGAGTACTGATGGATAATGACTAGCAGTGGAGTTCAAATGCACATTTCGGTGGGAACAACATCACTCACTGAGGTGCAGGTACATACAGCTGATGAGTTCCAAACAGGAGGAAATGCATATCCTGGATTCCACTGCTAGCCACTATATATCATTATTACAAATAAAACTTTCAAATCAACAGAAATATTTTTCCTCCATTGTTTCTAACAAAAAATGGTGGTCTATAACAAACATTTGAAAAAGGGAACCATGAGATTATGATGTCAGCTAGTTGAAGAGAGATTAATAATTTCAAAGATGTATACTGTTAAAAGATATTAGCTAAAACTGAAGTATTTTATCGTCTTTAGCCTTAAAAGTCAGCATAACTAGTATGTAAATAATTCAGTGTTGTACAGCTTCATGCAAATACTTTAAATGTTCTGTTAGCTTTCACATAGTAGTAGAAATTTATTGTTTGAAATAAAGGCTGATAAAGTCACCTTGTATGACAATGGAATGTCCAAGAAAGTAGATTTAAAATCTTATAAAAACTTACATAATTTATTTTCGCATAAAGTAAATGTATTAAATATGCTAAGATACATAATCCCTCTACATGTAACTTTAACTGAATCTTCCCCCCGCCCCACCCCCCACACATACACAGAGTGATGAATGTATTGCAATCATACTTTTCGAAAATATACATACTAGAAGAAATCGGTTAGTGCAGTAGATTAAAAGTACCAAGAAGTAACAGGTGACATATGTAATACAGGAAATTGCTAATGCAATTCATTAGCCTAATGTTAGACGTTCCAGTGTTTAGAGTTGTGGGTACTTAGTTCGATTCTCAGTGGGAATAACATTACTCATTACAATGTAGATATATCTACTTGGTGAATTGTCATTGCAAGCCACCTTCAAATGAATTATACTTTCAAAACATTGTCGAAATATTATTACACTGAAGTAAATTAGCATGTGGTACATTGAAATTTCAATTGATCAAGTTATTCTGGACTGTAATCACCTGAATACTTATAATGGGTGTAGCATTGATTAACACTTCCTCTAAAGAAATCAGGATAATAAGACACCATTCAGTGAAGCGAATTGTATACACCATTTGAATTCCGGCTAATTACTTACTTTTTATTTCCAAACTCACTTCCATCCAATTTATGTGAGAAGACTATCCATGCCATAATGAATACCACAATTAGATTTTTTCAAGTCAAACCTGGACTGTTTAACTAGTTCACTAGTTACTAGCCGGTCCTTAGCCCGGGTAAAGAGGGATAGTTGGGTATGGGGCTAGCAACCCTACCCTGGAAAACCAATCCAGCTGCTACAGAGACTTCAGAGCACAGACAAAATATAAAAAATAAAAATAAACTTGTTCCTCGCTGGAATTGGGGAGACGAAATGACGTCGGTTGGTGAAAGCCTTCAGGAAGCCAATTGGCCAATGTGTCTTCTCTCTTTCGATGAAAGCGAAAGTAAACGTGGGGACATGGAATATCCGCAGCATGTATGAACCTAGTAAGGCTGTCCAGATTGCAAAAGAGATGAGAAGGTATAATATAGGACTTGATCAAGTTATTCTGGACTGTAATCACCTGAATACTTATAATTGGTTTGGCATTGATTAACATTTCCTCTCACGAAATAAGGATGGTTAGACATCATTCAGTAAAGCGAATTGTATACACCATTTGAATTCCGGCTAAGTACTTACTTTTTATTTCCATAGTCACTTTAATCCAATTTATGTGAGAAGACTATCCATGCCATAATGAATATCACTACTAGATAAAAAAAACAGTGTTCCTTATGTCAAACCAACCGTTGACTCAGGGAAGTTTTTATTCTGAAGAAGATTTTTCTCAATAAAGTCATAATGTACACATGTATATTGGCAAGTTTTCATCTATCCCTTTAAGTTCACTTAGATATAAGATATGTGAGATGCAATAGTAGATAGTCACAGCATATTTTCTAAATGTCTTACTTATTCAAGTGCTTTACATGTATCTGTTTTGAAAGACGAGGTTTTTGATGCCCAACTCTACTTAAGACCACACCCAAAGTAGACATCAAAACATTTTTTCAAGGGAAAATATCTTTTGAAAAGTTGGAACTGGCTAAAATATTAAGAAGAATTGGTTCTCTCTCATGAAACTTCATTAGCTGATCCCCAGAGAAACAACATAGTATAATCTATGTGACATTAAAAATAAAACACCAGCAATTACCCATATTCTAATAGTTATTGTTGGCTAAATTACATTCTTGAAGTATGAGATGTAACAAATAAAACGTATACATCAAGATTACTGTAGCTTTTATCAGTCGTTCAATGATTCAATGCGCTTTATAGTAATTATCAGGATTAGATTTTATGCTTTTAATCTCTCATCATTGCCAATTTCACATTGATGACTTCAGCATAACTGTTCCTGGACTTTTAATTGTTTTATTCTTCTAGTCTAGTCATTGCATCCTAGTTGTTTCATGACGAACTGCTTGTAATAAGGAAATGTCAGTAGATGTAACTGAATTTATTTCCTAACATATAGTGACATTCTTATGTTAGCAATACAGACCGATTAACTTGATCCAAATTAGCCAACTACGGGAAACAATTAGTTGTAGCGTAAAACTACATCCATTGCGCAAAGATTGGCTGAAGTGACTTTATAACCTGCTGATCGTCACTGCGGCGTTTTAAATGATGCGTGACCGGTTCGAATCCCAGACAAGCCATCACTACCCACTGCTATCTGGGACTGAGGTTACATTCCGGGTTTCATTGGTAACCACTATCCATCTTTAGTGTGTAAGTGTGTATGTGTGATTAAAATGAACGAACAGCCACGTATTACAGATTCCCATGTCAACCAGGTAGAAACCTTATTGATTGAAACGAAATTAAGACCTGACCTAAAGCTGATCTCGTAGCTCAATTGATAAAACATCGTGGTAGCAACCTGAAGGTGATTGGTTAGAATTTTGCTGCTACCCAGATTTTCATTTTGTCTTCAATCATTACACCTTATGAATTGTTCGGGTAAGAAACTTGAAAAACTTGAATTCACTAACTGACTAACAGTAGTTCACTTGGTCATATACCTTAACTTGATAAGAAAAATTATATCGCTTGAATTTTGCTTCTCATTTACATTCGGTCGAAACTTTACTCTTCATTATAAGTAATATATTATTATCATCATCTTGGTGACTTGGCTTGGAAACGACTCTTCAATTAGATGTAACTGCACCCCATTGAGTGATGCTGTTCCCGCTGAGACTGGAATCCAGTACGCATCGTTTCAAGCATTAAAGCCTTATCCATTAGGCCACTGGGACATGAGAGCCACCACTTACACAGCGGTTATCAGTTGTTTTTGTTGTAAGAACATCGATAATGCTTGTATATTCATCGTTTTGCAGTTTATTTGGTGATGTTTATCAGTGGAATCCAGGATGTGCGATTCATTCTTTTTGAAACTAACTCGTCAACTGGAGGTACCCAAAACCCAGTGAGTGATGTCCTTCCCAATAAGACTCGAACCCAGTACAGACACCACTAGCTGAAGAATTCTAAGTAGGATGAAAAACAAATCCTGGATTCTACTACAAGTCAAAAATTGACCAATGTTAAGGCATCCACATAGGAGTCCGTCTGCCAACAGAGGTCGGCCAATTTGACTTCATATAACAATGAGAAACTACGACTATTTAAAAACGAATGTTTTATTCACCTAACGACCTATACTACTAAACAGTATGAGTAGTTGGAAACCACTTACACCGATCTGTATACTTCGCCTGGTATATCAGAGAGATCGAAACATCAGAGGATCATCTCCAACGATAGGAACTGATCTCATCGTTAGTACAACGAAAAAATTCATCTCACAGATCCTGATTGTTCAGATCAACTAGATCCGCCTTACTCACCCGGATGGTCCAGTATATCTTAAATGGAATGTTCAGTTTTCAAATTATTTACAATTTTTCGGTTCACGCTGCCATTTCATGGAGTTGTGTAGACCTTCAACTGCGAAAAATGTTGTTTCAACAAGATTTCGATTGGAAACCACCCAGCTGAGATGACACAGTGGGATATCTTACACAAAAATATCACGGACTATCGAAACATACTATTGAATAACATGCATAGTTAGAAAATATTCGCGTTGATCTATAGATTAGGCTAGCCAGATCATAGTGATCTACTTATACCAATAATAATAATAATAATAATAATAATCCTTAGATAACTATTTAATTGACTCAAAAATGGTAAAATTGAAAACTGTTTTTCTTATCTCTGGATGATGATCTAAGCTACAAATCAGAAACGGCTATCTATGAAAACTGCTTGACGAAGCCTATGAGATGCTTCGTAAAGGCTTCCATACAGTTTTTGTGATCTGTTTTCAAATTTTTGAGATAATGTTGACATCCTAACCACACGCATACACAAAAGGCTGCGAGTGACAGGCCTCAAGCAGATGTCCGTTGGGGTCTGCCGTCACACAAATATCTTTAACGTACATTGAGAAGAAATGGCCTTCCACGGTGTGGCCAGCCGGGAAGTGTCAACCACCCTCACAACTCTATCAGCACTCAACTTTCCTCAGACTGCTATCCAACTCCCCCATCATCACCTTCTAATCTTTCCTCACATCTCTCAATTAACGATACTACATCATCTTAAATTTCTCCTAGCTCTGCAGCCTTTGACAACGATCTGAGTCCACAAAACAGTATCATTAGTCTCCTTAAACCACACTCCAAATTACACACTACAGCCTTCAATGTCCACAACCTCCGTCAAGTTGATCAACAGGCTTCGTTAGCAAAGACTCCACTCTAGCAACTCGGGCCATGGATATGTGTTGTGTTTGTGAGACACGTATACAGGACCCAAGTGCGGTTACTCACCTGACCTCTCCTGACCAATCTGGTGAATCCGCGAAATTCACCCTTCGAGTTTCTCGAGATTCGATAGCTAGCTATAGAAACTCGAAGAGTGTAGGCAGGTGTAGGCATAACACTAAGCACTAGGGCAGAAAACTCACTATTAGACTGGATCCCAGTTGATAGTCGCCTCTGCGTTATCCGACTTAACGGTACAGTGGGAACTAAAAGGAATAGTCAGACTCGCCATTGTCTCTCTCTGCTTACGCTTCCACTGACTGGAGTTCGTATGAAGTGAAAGACGGGTTCTACTGTAAACTGCCTAGCCTCCTCTCCAAAGCCAAACGTTCGGACATGGTGGTTGTTGCAGGCAACTTCAATGCACAGGTGGGTAGACTGAGAGAGGCAGAAAGGCACTTAGGTGGCACTTTCGGAGTCCCGCTGAACGAACAGATAGTGGTGATCGCCTACTACAACTGTGCTCAGATGACCGCCTATTTTCAGCTAGCACAAATTTCAGACATGAAGAAAGACATTGTCTGACGTGGCGTCCACCGACCTCAACTCAGCGATGGACACAGATAGACCACATTGCTATAGTCATCGCTGGAGAGGATCGGTGGGAGACTGCCACTCCTTCTAGAGTACATGTTTCGATAGCGACCACGCGTTGGCCCCAGCGCGTTTATGCCCGCGTCTCAATGGACGTAGAAAAATTTTGGCAACAAAACCTTTACGAGTGCTGCTGGACAAAGAAAACACCAAAGCCATGTTCATTGAGAAGTTGGCTAGGCAGTTATCGAAACAAAAGACTACCACTCATCCAGAAGAAGCTTGGTGCCATCTCGAGTCTGCTGTGAAAGCAGCACTGAAGACCGTAGCCCACTCCGGAATAGTGGCTAGAAAGAGCCAGTGGATAATCAGCAGCTTCTTCCGAACTAATGGATGCACATGAACGCATCCCTGTGGGCTCTGAGTACAGTGAAGAGCGAACGCGAATTAAAAGTAGACTGAAAAAGTCTACGCAACGACCACCAACAGTGGTGGACAGCGAAGGCCAAAGAGATGGATAAGGCGGCGGCGAGTGGTTATAGTAGACAGTTATTTAGGCTTATTAAGAAGACTGGGGAAAGAGGTCGACTGTGGTTGGTGAGACCATAGCGGAGAAGGACGGATCTGCGATTCACTCGCAGAGGAGACGACTCGACCGATGGGCAGAACACCTCGAGGACCAGTTTAATTGGCCTCCAGCCACCATTGCGTTGCCCGCTATCCAGTCGGATCCTGAATAGAACATTGAGATAGGTCCCTAAACACTAGGAGAAATTGAGAAAGCGGTAGGTAACCTGAAACGAGGAAAGGCGGAGGGACCAGATGGACTAACTCCTGAGGTATACACAGATGGTGATAGGGTGCTCTTAGTCAGATTAACGGAAGTGTTAACCAATATATGGAAATCAAATACGATCCCTTCTGACTAGTCTAAATAACTGATTATCTCAGCCTTTAAGATAGGCGAGAAGTCCTCTTGTGATAACCACAGAATAATCAGCCTGACAAACATAGTGTCCACGATCCTAGGTTCTATAATTCTCCGACGCCTGAGTGGAGCTCGGGAACAACAAGTTCGAGAAAACAAGAGGGGTTTTAGACCCGGCCGCGGGTGTATCGACCAAGAATATGCAGGTGACATGGTCCTGTTAGGTGAAGACGCTTAGAAGATGCAGAGTATTCTGAACACTTCGAGTGGCAATTTCAGAATGTTTGAGATGTGTTCCTTACCACCCAAATGCAAATTCTTCCCACAGGATTGGTTTTCAACGGTGCCATGGCTAACAATACAGATACAAAAGCCTCGGTTGGCTTTTGCCACCGTGATATCCGATTGTCTATTAAGGGTGGTGTGCACTGCCCAGCAGTCGTCCCTTTTCTGCTGCATGGTGGAAGGTGGAGGACAAGAGAAGGCATCAGTTGTTTGACCACCATTGCCTTCGTAGTATAGTATAGCCTGTATTGTGTGTTGTCACCACGTGAGTAGTGCAGATGTCAGGTGTAGTTGTAGAGTTTTAGGGAGGGAGAAGAGTTGAGTCAGTTGACTAGGTAGTGAACCTTGATCGACTGAGATGGTTGGTTGTGACACGTACTACATATGCTTAGTCGCTGATTGCCTCGTCACACAATGTTGACCGAAGTAGGTTTAGGCTGGAGAAAGGCCTGAGGTGGCCAGATTAAAACATGGCACCAATGCATGAAGTGTCTGACTGTTGGTTTAAGCCATGTGAGTCGATGCAGACTTGGTGGTTGGTGTCAGTGGGACGAGAGGTGCGAGTGGTTGGAGACTGTAGGTGATCACATGGTTGAGAATCGATGTCGGTGTTGCAGGTGTATACACACACGTTATCCTCATCTTAACGACGCTATACTGATTCTCAGCATTTTCTCATTCTTCCTCTCCCTCTTTTCCTACTTCATATTTCTTTTGATTGAATTTTCTTATCTTCATTTGGCGCTTCACTGCCTTTTTACTTGATGTAGTGATATGAGATTTTGCAAGTTGGACCGTTACGCAGTAATGCCTGGTCCTATGTTGATATTGATGATGATGATGATGATGATCTTAACCACAATGACTGACGAGTAAGATAAGAGCAGTACCAATGTGTGTTGCTTATTCCACCCTTTAAGATGTTTCAGTAATCTTTCTATCCATAATCTTTAAGTTCGATTCATCTTAAGGTTATTTCAGGAGGATTCAGATGGCTGGAATATGCGTTTACCATGCTCGTTTGCCGCCAATTGTGACGAACGATGTTAGAATTGGTTTGGGATAACTTCAATAGTAACCAGAATAACAAGTGACATCAATCTATCAAGTCTTTTACTGCTAGTCCGAGCCACATCAGAATGCAGAAGCCGTATGATGCAAGTCATCAAGATTTGAGGAAGGCTTGAATTCTTACATTAATTGTCATCAAGTTATTTACAACTCATCTTATACACTATGGCTTACTTTAATACCACCTTTTTCTATTCACTCGTTATCTACCTGCTGCTGTGAAATGTGGTAATTTCTAGTGATCCACTTGTGTGTTAGGTCCTAAGTTCAACATGTTCATGTTCAAAACATGGTTTTTAGAAAATTCCATATCACCTGCCTCGAAAGATATTAGGATAGTCCCCGTACCTGAGTCTACGACTCAAAGTGCATGCACAAAATATTGCCTGATCGCATTTACCTATCAATTTTTAAAAATAATGTTGAATCTAATAATACCTGTGCTCGAGTCCTCACTGAAGGCTTTTGGAGATCCTAGTCAATCTGCATAGAGAAGCAGAAGAAGCACTTTGAACCCCACTACCCTCGTATACCATGATATTGTCTATAGTCTTGATAAAAATGCCAAGTATATCAGGTGTGCCTTTACAGACTATACTTCAGTAGTTCATTCTCTACCAAGATCCCTGCTGCTCAACAAGCTAACCCAGACCAATACTCACTCCTCGATAATCAACTTTCTGTATTCCTATTCCTATTTCTTTCAAAGGAAACAACATACTGTTCACTGACGGAAGCATTCCACCTGATTGCTTACTCTAACTACAGTTACCCAAACACACATCCTTCCACCATGTCTTTTCTTCTCATTTCCACACAACTTAACATCTTCAGCTGGTATCAATCTCATCAAATATCCTGATGATCTGACAGTTTCCACACCTATCTCCTCTTCAGCAGATTGTTCCCAACTGAATGATTTCTTGTCGTCTACTGTCAGATGATGGTCCTCTGTCAATCGTTTTATGCATAATTCTTCAAAATGTCAGATTATAATCTTTAGTTTTTGACATGAATATAACCTGTGTAAACTGCTGAATTTTCATGATTCCTGTCTTACTGATGCTTGTGTATTAGAGAGTGTTACAAGTGTGATTTATCTCGGTGAATGTTTCTCTTCGAACCTTTACTGGTCCTCCCACATCTTACTAGTTCCCAAGTGTATTTTACACCTAACTTTGTATATTAGGAATCTCACAGTATCTGATATTACTTAACCTCTCCTTTTGTGTTTTATAAGCTCTTGCATCTTGTTTGTTCTCCTTTGTTGCTGCCCGTTATTTTTATTGGGTTTCTGAAAGAAAGACTATGCTATATTACTTAGAAGTTTGAAGATTAGAACCAGTGGTGTACCCCTAAACCTTCTAGTTAAAATTAGTTGTGGACAAACATATTAACTCATGTAAACATCTGACAGGTGTTGTTTTATCAGATGACCAACAGCATCCTCTTCACTCAAACATCTCTACTTGTTGGTCATCTGGAAAGACGAAGGGTTAAGTACATAAGACTTTATGCACGTACTACAAAATACAAGAATTCTATAATACTGCACGTATTCAGTTCGTCTGCTATGTGATGAAGAACGTATTAGAAATGGAGTAACACTAATCAACTTCTGTTCCTGAGAGTAAACTAGTTGATTAGTATGCAGAATGTTACTACTTATGTAACGTAATTTCTACTGATTTCATTTTGTTATGTATACATATACTCTGTGTCTGTCCAACTGATGGTATATGACGTGGTGATAATTCTGTAGAATATTCCCGAAATAGCTTACAGAATAAAACCATTATTATTATTATTATTATTATTACTGTTATTATTATCCCGTTGATCTGTCTATTCGTTCGTTATCTATTGACTCTTCCCTATTAGTTTTCAGTAGTTAATACCTATCCTTAGTTACATCGGTTCTTCTTAAATTCTATATGACATTGTTAATGTAAGCAAATGGTACACTTTCGATTGACGCTAATAATAGTAATATTATTGCTATGGTCAGATTATATTGGACACAAGGTCACATAAATCATTTAACATTTTTTTGACCTTGATAATAATTGCGCGAAATTTTAACTTCACACCACAAAAGTAATAAATAATAGATAAACACCTTGATTTGTCCTCTTTATGTATATTCTTCCCTATTTACATTAATAAGACTATATTTGTCTTCCTTCGTTAATTAGAACAAATTGTTTAAGTATATTGCATTATTAATTTGCGTGAAATTTGAATGAACCAAACATTAAACAAGTTGTTTTGTTAGATTTCTTCAGTGTATTAAGGTGAGAAAGTCCAAAATATAGTTCGTTGTTTAATTAACCTAGGAGAAATATCATTTACCTTCAGAAGTTTACGTATTCTTAACATTTTTTTGATGACGTAAAAATATAGTCTTTCATATGTATTCAAGTGAAATATATCAGTAATAATACTGAGTAACTAACTGGCTGAATGTATTCAGTGATCTAGACGAATAATTTCTATTATGATTTGACTGTGTAAGAGAGCTGTAATTTAGCAGACTAGTATTTGTACTGAATGATGATTGAAGGTGAGATGAAAATCTAAACCACGATCAGATTCGAACCAGCGATCACTGGTAGTGGTTCAGATCTTCATCACACCTTCAATCATCACCTTGTACCAATAATTATCTAAATGTGTAACCCACCCGTTGCATTAGATGAATAAACTACAAGAAAGTTCAATGTTAAACTTCTCTGAATCACTTGTTAAGTAATAAATGGATATCTATGCAGAATTTCTAATGCAATTCTGGCATCGAACCGTATTCAATCGAAATGTACTGGTCTACGCTGTGTATATACGTGAAGTAGATAGTTAGCTATACCTATTCTGTGAAAGCTAGTGATACTACGTGTAAGGTGGAGAACGTTTGGAATCCATAACCCAATTATCGACTAGGTAGTAAGGCATCCGATCATTGTTATGTTTCTCTACTTCATGTTGAAACGTTGAGTAAAATTAAGGATTTCTAATAAATTTATTCATTATCATTGTTTTAGTAACTAATCCCATTGGAAACAATATAATATAATACAAAATGTATTGCTTTATTCCAGATCAAATTTTGATAAGTGATGAGCTCAAGACGTGGTTATCAGTGGTGATTAGGTGATACGGTTGTCTACTTCTTATTGCTTGGTATTGACCACTGTCTCCCTACTGTTGTGTGTTAACAAGCGGAAAAAGCGTAGATAAAGTAGGGCTTTCTATCGATTACCTCTCACCTTCTAGCAACAAAACACACTGCACTGCAGTGTTAATTCACTTACTTTAGTAACTGTATTGCAAAACTTGATCGATAAACTTCACCCATTGCTTAATCCTAAGAAGTAAACATTTTGCTTTTGTTTCCTAATGATAACCAATTTTTATGCTTAATCCAGTTCCACAGGAGATTAGACTCGCACTGTATAGATTAATGGTTGAGTGGCTGACTTCATTAGAGGATAATGTAGGCTCGAGTCATCAAGAGTATAGACTAGTTTGGTCATTATGACAGACACATTTTAATAATGAGGGCAATTAAGCAAGAGGACTAGATCAAGTTAGACTTTCTTCCAGACGAAGTAGAATATCTATAACTATAGCCTCCTTATTTGATTTCAACAAGCATAGTTGCAAGCTATGTGGATCAAGAAAAGATAAGAAAACTGACCTAGAAATCATAGCTAGCATTGATCAAACAAACAAAATTCATTATTCTGAAAGTGCAATGTCACACAAAGAAGATGTCCTGCTAATTAACACAGTAAATTTAAAGTTATCTAAAGCACCTTTCATACCTACTACAATCAGTGTGCTAAAAAACTGATTATATGCAGTAATTGCATTCTCCCTCAATAGCCTTTTAAAGTAGTGCCTATGCTCACTTGATAATGAAGAGGAAGATCAGATGGGGACAGAAAGAATAAGTAACAAGGAACTCATTGTGGCAACGAACTAACCAACAACTATGCAGAAGAAGAAAGTGGAGATGGACTAGATTAGACATGCACTGAGAAAACCGATTGAGGGACATCACACGCCAGATCAGTTTCTCGAGTGGAATCTGTAGGGGAAAGGATGAGTTAGGCATGCCAGGTGAGGGTGATATGTAGGAGATAGTGTGAGGAAGAAATGAAAACTTACAGACAGTCGTGGTGCCAGGTTTTGAAGACTGCAGAGAAGAGAATGGAATGGAGACATGCTATTGAAGCCTTATGTTCCACTAGGAACCCAAGAGAAAAATAATAACAATAAATAGATGATACGCCTGAGAATTGATCTCAGTTGTGTCCGTTCATTGTTGTCTTTTCAATTAAAGTGTTTATTTTAAAGTCATTTCTATGGTCTATATCAAAAGTTTAATAGTGTATGATTAGTAGAATATGTCAGACTACTAACAAGTTCTCATAAATAAATACGGAATATTAGTGAAGTGAACGTATAGCTTAGACATATATCAAGCTAGTACAAGCACTGACGTACAGATTTATCAGGGATAATTTCAATTGATACTCAAATTGTTCTTAATATACTACTTGTTTTAAATGAGTAGAAGGATAGTTTTAACTCTAGTAAGAAATTACTCTTTACGAGGTTCATTAACTTCAATGTTAGTATGGATACAATATACCTGATTTCAAGGTCAGAATAGTTTTCTAACTCAACTATTTAACTAAAAATAGGCAATATATGCTTGGGATATAAACACTTAAAGTTGGAATTCTCGTATATGGGGAAAATCAGCTATAAGGGAATCGAATTCAAGCCTAAGAAGAATAAAAATGGTTTAAATAACCGTATACTCTTCACTATATATAAGACTACTATTCGTTACCATGTAGATTCAACTCAAAGATCATTCATTCAGATTGATAAACGTGTTTCAACATGGATCTAAACACATTTTCCATGCTCCACTGTTTCATCTATAATCTCCTAACACTGAGTAAAGTAGTATTCAAGATATTATAGTCTATTAGATGGTTAGCATTTGAGTCCAGAACATGCATCTCGTCCTATTTGCAAATCATCAGTCAGATGTACATGCACTTCAGTATTCAAAATGTTAAGATGAGCCTGAAAGAGCTCCTAGACTGACATGAAGGTTGGGGAAATTCTGTCATATGATATTACTACCGATAATCTAACTGAACTCAATTTTTAACAGTATTATTGATCAGTTAATTTTCATTGTTGAGTTCAAGTTAATTTATCTCCATCAACTTTGTTTCTTGTTCAACTTTAGTTCACATCTGATTTTTCATTATAATTAAGTAAATAATTTTTATCTAGTGCTAAGATTCTTCCGACTCGATTACTTTACTGTTGGATCAGTCTGACGCCGACATATTATCCAGATGCACAACGTTTATTTAGAATTAATCTGGGTTCGATCTCTGGTAGAGTCACCGGTGCGCACTACTGAAGAGTCCCATTATTATTATTTATTATTTCACCGTTGGGTTCCTAATGAAACATAGGGATTCAGTAGCACACCTCCATTTCACTCTCTTCTCTGCAATCTTTTCAACCTGGCTCCATGACAGCCAACAAGCTCTCATTTCTTCCTCGCACGATTCCCTCCATGTCACCCTCGGAAGCCCAACTCATCGCTTCCCATGTGGGTTCCACTCGAGAGCCTGACCTGGCGCGTGAAGCTTCAGAATAGTATTCTCAGTGTATGCCCAATCCATCTCCACTTCCTTCTGCGTATTTGATGAGAGAAGTCCCATACTAGGAAGAATTAGCTGGCTATCCAGTCCTCTCAAGTTTCCAATGTTTCTCCAACTGATATCAGTCTATAATGAATATCAACTTGAAGAACAAACAATATCGTTTCAAACTGACAAACAGAAAACATTAAACAATAAAAAAGAAACGATTACGGTCATGGCACGTTATCGAAAGAAGCACCTAAGGTTGGAATAATTAAAAATTCGAAGATTATATACTCATCAAAGTCCTTGAAACAGGTGAAAGATAAAGTCGTGTCCCATTGTAGTCGCTAACTGAAATATGCGTGTGATCATACATACATGAGGAAGACTCATCTGTAATTGAAAATAAGAGCCATAGAACATATTCCAAGATAACTTCAGAAATAAATGCAATCGCCCGACTGAGTTAATGCTGAGAAGAAACGTCCCACCACCTCAATAGCTAAACAGATTATTCTAAAGAGTCATAAAATGGATGTAAAAGCGTCATCTACAAGACCCGTTTGTTGAAAGATTATTAAAATGAAAATTTATAAACAATCACAATTTTCTGTTTTGTAGTCGTCAGTTAGATGTATCTATCCCTCAGTGAATGATGTTGTTCCTACTAAGACCTTGGGACTTTGGTATCTGAAGCAATGGGTCTCGAGTTCGAGTGTGTTAGTGGGAACAATATTCATCACTGAGAGGCAAGTACATCCAGCTAACCATCTCTAGATAGGACAAAATGCGCTTCCCGGATTCCATTATACATTATTATTATTATTATTATTATTATTATTATTATTATTATTATTATTATTATTATTATTATTCAACTGAAATGACAAGCATTCACAGAGTACTTGCACAGGAGTTTATATTGTCGATGATAATCGATCATTTCGGTCTAATTAACCAGAGGATGATATAAGCAACAATATAAAATTACAGTTTTCTTTCCATTCAGATTAAAACTTCTTCACTATACAAGAAAAAACTAGAAATCCTTCAAAAATCTACTTGGAATAACCAAAAGTCACTTTCTAAGTAACTATAAAAATGTTTCGTTGGACAAAGGAATAGGCATTTAGTGTAGTAATCAATCACGGGCGCAGTTATGATGATTAAAACTGGATGGATACACACATACAGAGAGAGAGAGAGAGAGAGAGACCGAGAGAAAAGAAGTTAGGCACACATTTGTGCAAACAGTTATGTAGATCGCTGAATCAATGAATACCCTACACTACAAAGACTGAAGGAAGAAGAATGCACTGTTATATGTTATCTTATACACTATCTTTTGGACAGTTGTTAAGTTTTTTTTATCAATTTTTACGCATACCTTTATCTGTAAGTAGTACACACATACTTCTACAGTATACTGAAGTATAAATGGATGATAAGTGAAATAGTAAAAACTAGCTATTACTATTGCTAGTACGATTATTATTACTCTTTCAAAACTGTCTTATATAATTGCCTAACTGTTCAGTTTGTTGACATATGAAGTAACTTTTCTCCCTTCTTCCTTTATTTTTCTTTTTTTATTCATATATGCTGTCATAATTGGCTGTTAGTATGTCCAGTTAGGCACCTAATACATATACATATTATATATACGTATGGATGAACAAATGTTTTCCTTTAAGACATGGATTTCCTTCATAAGAGTTAAATATGTGGATATTAATTACAATTATTGATACATTGTTTTCTGTAGGTAATAAACATTTTCACATGATGAAATAATAATAACACTGTGTAATGATTGAAGGTGAAATGGAAGTTTGGACTGCGGCCGAATTCTAACCAGCGACCTTCGGATTTCCGGCCGGATAATCTCGTAGTTCAGTTGGTTAATACTGAAATTAGTGCTGATGATATCTTTTAGGAGAAAGACGATGAAAGCTTCACGATTAAACAACCCAGCTCCTTAGAAAACACAATCCAACCAAGATCATCCATCTGAGCTATAAATATTCTCCACTATTTCAAAATCATACAAGTATAACACCCTTTAAGTTGTTCAAAGATTAATGAACCCCAAAAGACAATAAGTGATATCTGTTTCGAGAAAGTTTGTACATTTCAAAGATGAATGAACAGTTACGTTAAGTGTCCTACTTACTGACAACATTCAGTGGGAATGAGCGTATATTTCCTGTCCCATCTAATGATAATCCTTGTTACCTTGAATCAAAAAATGTCTCTCTGATAAAGTCGATTAGCGAGATCTATTAATTCATAATTGAAGGTAGAAACATGGTATCATATAGTGAAATTACAAATGTAAGGCAATCAGTCTCATGTACAACAATCCTCATACCTTATATATATATATATATATATATATATATATATATATATATCACGTTTACGAGAACTTTCCCTTGGAATATATATATGGTAACCTCGCCTGGTTAACTAGTTCACTAGTTACTAGCCAGTCTTAAGCTCTGGTAAAGAGGTAAGGTTGGGGATAGGGCTAGCAATCCTGCCACGCAAAACCGATCCAATTGGTAAAGAAACTTCAAAGTACAAAGGAGATATAGAAAGCAAAGTAAACTTATTCCTCACTGGAATCGGAGAGACGAAATGACGTCGGTTGATGAAAGCCTTCGGGAATCCAATCGGCCGATGTGTCTTCTCTCTCTCTCTCTCGATGAAACAGAAAGTAAGAATCGGGACATGGAATGTCCGCACCATGTCTGAACCTGCTAAAGCTGCACAGACTACAAAAAGGGCTGAGAAGGTATCTCACTGAAGTGCTAGGAATCTGCGAAAGCAGGTGGAATGGAGTCGAATTCTCCAAACTGTCAAATGGAGAGGTCACCCAAACGACAACCATGAACACACTGAGGAAGTGGCTATCATGATGTCCTTAACAGTATCGAAGGCTCTCATACAGTACTAACCAATCTCCTGCACAATCACGACAGCAAGATTCAACTCAAAAGGACGGAAAGTCACAGTTGTACAATGCTGCACACCTACAAATAATGCAGATCAAGAGAAGAAGGAGGAATTCTATAGACAACTGCAATCAGTGCTGGACAAGACACACGCCACAGATGGGGACATCAAAATTTTGATGGGCGACATGAATGCCAAACTGGGAGTGGACAATACAAGAAGAAGGCTAACCATAGGTAGAAAAGCACTCGGTGAGGATGAAATGAGAGCTTGTGGGCAGCCGTGGAGTTAGGTTCAAAAGATTGTAGAGAACAAAGTGGGATGGAGACGTGCTACTGAGGCCCTATATTCCACTAGGAACCCAAGGGATATATAATAATTATGTATGTATGATAACACTCACTTAAGTCTCTTTAAAGAAATTATCAGAGAATAGACGTTACACAGAATGGTATTTCCTTCTGATAAGAAACGACAACTGTTGAAGTTATCAATACTTAGAAATCAAGAATATTTCTTAGCAACACTCTACTATTCAACAAGTACATTCATTCTACAGGTTGTTATTACGTGTTGTGATTTCTAACTGATCAGATTACTAACTAACCTGAAGTATTTAATGATATACTACAAAGAAATAGATATGTCCAATGCTCCAGGGGACTAAAAACATTTTAATGTGATGACTGGAAAAATAGTAGTTCATAAGGTTCATCAATCAAAAATGTCATTTTTCAATGAAAATTCCTATTCAGTCATAGAAACGTTATCAATGAGTTTATCTTCAAAATTTGTATACTGGTCAATATAGATTAGTAAACAGTGGTGAAGTATTTGGTCAACACAAGATATTCCGTTTACTGTTATTTATATTTATCTGTCCTTTGGATTCCTAGTGTAATATACGGCTTCAGCGGCAAGTCTCCATCCCACTCTCTTCTCTACATTCACTCAAACCTGGCTACACCACTGACAACAAACTCTCCTTTCTTCACCACATCAAATACTCCATCTCAACCTCACTTCAAACGCAAAACTCGTCATTTCCCATCTACCTTCCACTCGAGTGAATGACTGACCTGCAGCGTGATGTCCTCAATCGGTCTTCTCAGTGAATGCCCAATCAAGTCAATCTCCATCTCCACTCTCTCCTGCTTGATATTGGTTGGGTGAGATAGGTTGTTGGTTGGTTCGTTAGCCAGCCACAGTGACTTCCTTGTTGCTCATTCTCATTATTCTGACCATGTGATAATGCGTATCGAGTGAGTGTATGTGGCAGGTATTGATGAATATCTGTAGTTTGTTGGAATTTCTGTTCGTGACACGGCAAGTTTCTGAACCATATTGAAGCACTGACTTGACTGAAATGGTGTTGAAAATCCGGATCTTGCTCTTTGTACTGATCGCAAAGTTAATGAAACCTTGTCTTGCTATCTGTCCGATGGTAGCTGCTTTGACATCCTCGTCTATGCCTGTGTCGCATGTAGTTGAAACGATGATGCCTGCCTAAATGGGTGAAAGAGGCTACTTCCTTTAAGTTTCTCCCGGTGATGATTTACTATTATTTATTTGTCCCTTGGGTTCCTAATTGAACATACGGCTTCACTAGCACGTCTCCAGTGAACTCTATTCTCTGAAATCTTTTGAACCTGGCTCCACGACAACCCACCAGCTCTCATTTCCTCCTCACACACCATCTCCTCCATGTCACCCTCGGCACCGAGGCCCACCTCGTCACTTCCCATCAAGGTTCCACTCGAGCAACTGGCCTGAAGCGTGATGTCCGCAGTCGGCCTACTCAGTGTATAGCGAATCCAATCCATCTCCACTTCCTTCTACTGCATATTTGTTGGGCGATAGGTTCTTGGTTCGTTGGTTCATTGTTAGGCCAGAGTTCGTTGTTGTTTATTCTCATTATTCTGGCCATCTGAGCTTGAGTATCAAGCTAGTGTAGGCAGTTGTTGATGAATGTGTTTAGTTTGTTGGAAGTGGTTTTCGTGACACGCCAAGTCTCTGAACTGTACAGGTGCACTGACTTGACTAAATTGGTGTTGAAAATCCTGATGTTGTTCACGCTTTGTGCTGACTGCAGAAGATCTTCACATTGGTCAAAAGCTTATGAACGCCTGTCTTGCTTTTCTGATCCTGACTTTGACATCCTCCTCAGTGCCGCCTATAGTTCCCGGTGATGATGGTTGGAGCTTTTTGTTGGTAGCGTCGGTTGTGTATCATCATAGCCTCCGTCTTCCTCACATTCCCTTGAAGTACTGTCTTTGCTGTCCTGCATCTTCTGTCAACTTGTTCGATTTTGCCTATAGATCTTCGAGTTTGTGTGACATCAGACACAAGTCATCACTGGCGAAATCCAAATCTTGTAAGGTCTTTCCATCGGTCGAACAGCATATTCCCATCTTCTCGCTCCTCACAGTTTGCTGCATGATCCAGTCGACCACAATCAGGAATATCATGGGTGATAGTAGACGGCCTTGTTCTCATCCTATCTTCACTTCAAAGGCATCACTGAGCTTCCCATTGTGAATTACTTGCATGTTGCCTCATCGTATAGTTGCTGAATGAGTGTGATAAAGGTTTGTGATATTCCGTAGTGTTGAAGCAATTTGCAAATTATTTGTCGGTCGACGCTGTTGAAGGCCTTTTCCTGAACCCAGTTAGCCTGTTAAGGTGGTAATCTTGAATCCAGTACATCTTTTAGTCTCTCCAGGATGATGCGGATCATTCAGTTTGGAGAGCTTTAATTCAAAATTCAACACTTTACGTCTTCCTATATCAAATATATATACCAGATATCTTAACAGATAAGAATTTGAAGTCAAAATTAGGCATAGGAAAATAATTTATTGAATCTTTTTCTTTTCCAAGACCCATGGCATCTATAAAACCTTGAAGATTCATCACTCCCTAGTGAAATTTTGTCAACCGTTTCCAATTTTATTTTAATTCTGTTTTGATTCACTTTACTATTAGTATTATTATTAATTATTACTATTATGGCAATGATTACTGTTTACTTTCTTGATTAGTATTCATATCATATAAAATTAGTTGAAATCCACCTTAACGACATAAACATCTATCGTGTTTCGTCAAATAAAATCGGTACCAATTTGTAATCACCATCACCTTTACATTCCCATATATTTCTATATATTTTTCAATGTTTTAAGCCAACTGAAAAAATTATGTAATAAATTTATAAATATTATTCATCAGTGTGCATTCATCAATCCATCAGATACAAACCTAAGATGATTAAATTTCATGAAAAGTATTCTACCATCCAGTCGGTGCATTGTTATTCAATGTTCAACATTTTTTTAACTTCGTTCAATTCTCAATATACAGTGAGCATCATCCAGTGTTTTCGGTTAGTGTTCTCCTACACATTCAAAGTTGTTAACCTTACAGATTATAACTTCTTGTTAGAATTTAAGGAAATGTGATTAATGAGCACTGATGAATGATAAAATCGGTGATTTGTGGGGATTCATCGATCGATTTCAAGATGGTATTTATTATGAATTGAGAGTCACCAAAATTAACCAATCTACACAAACTACCAATTAAACAACTCGCTTATAAAAATAAGACAGTCTGAGATAACAGTGGTTCCAAGGAATGTTGTTATTCTTGCTGACTGATAATTAACGTTGAAATAAATACCTAAGTCAAGATAGGATCCGGACAAACAAACTCTGGCTTGTTAGAAAACATTTGGTGTTTTGAAAACTAGGGCAAAAGTGGAAAGAAACAATACTGAAACCTTATCAAATGTATTTACATTCATTGTTTATTGATGTAAACACTTTCTTCGTCTAATTATTATTATTATTGTTTGTTCCTTGGGTTCCTAATAGAACATAGGGATTCAGTAGCATGTCTCCACTCCACTCTCTTCTCTACATTCACTCAAACCTGGCTACATCACTGACAACAAACTCTCCTTTCTTCACCACATCAAATACTCCATCTCAACCTCACTTCAAACGCAAAACTCGTCGTTTCCCATCTACCTTCCACTCGAGTGACTCACTGACCTGCAGCGTGATATTCTCAATCGGTCTTCTCAGTGAATGCTCAATCAAGTCCATCTCTATCTCATTCTGCATCTCCTTCTCCATCTCCATGTCCACTCTCTCCTGCTTGATATTGGTTGGGTGAGATAGGTTGTTGGTTGGTTCGTTAGCCAGCCACAGTGACTTCCTTGTTGCTCATTCTCATTATTCTGACCATGTGATAATGGGTATCGAGTGAGTGTATGTGGCAGGTATTGATGAATATCTGTAGTTTGTTGGAAGTGCTTTTCGTAAAGCACCAAGTCTGAACTAGGCGAGGTGTTTTTCGTCTTACGATGGGCTGAAATATTTCAAGCACTGTGTTTTGAGAATTCATTTAAAATCCTCTACAGCATATGATCAAATCACTCGAAGGGAGTAAGGTCAAGACATTTGTATATTGCATGAAGCATTAACCATTCAGATGTTCACAATAATGTTATGCATGCAATAAAGTTACGTTCAACCTTTATCTTTGCCATGGCCATTATAAAGACTTGACTGTCGTAGGTCCATCCTGTATTAGGTAACAACTATACATGTATATGCACAAGCCCCTTGTCTATTTACCTACTCTGAACCTAAATATGTATTAATTTAATTATTCGCTATACTTTTCTTTCTAACCGGAAATTATTCTCGAACGTTCTACCCACTGTAACATATATTCACGAATGTACAACAGCTTAGTAGTAAATGACTTCGTCGAAAAGAAAAATATTTACTTCGCTGCAACTACATCTTGTCTTTGACAATGATTGATTGAGTGTATTCCCCAATTAAATAGTTGCTAAAAATTTTTCATGGTTGTTTTTTCCCAAATTCTACACTGTTTCATGCCCAATAGTTTGTTTAGGGATTCAAAATGAAAATAACCACTTCCTGTGGAATGTGTTCAATATCTTATTTCGTCACCTTTCAATACAAAATGATGTACGATACCTTAATATTGGTCTACGTTAAATGAACAAACTATGAATGACGGAAAAGTTATCTATACTACTGCGTAAATATATATATATATATATATATATATGTTTATATATATATATATATACTTTACACTTATGTCTGATAAATGTTCAGTTCCATGTTGTGTAAAATAGCATGTTTCACGTTTCACTAATAAATAATCCGTGCTTATGTCACTTCCAAAGTCGATTTCCCATTCTTTGTACAAAAAATTAGTGGATTAATAGTAATAATATTTATGTCTACTTAAACCTTGGGCTACCAACAATTTTCCACGGAATATATTTCATAAAAATCTTCCCCTTCTATTTGTTTCAATCTTTAAAATATGTCTGATAAACATATCATGCACTCTAGTACACTTCTAAAATGTTTTCAAACTGTCGTTTCTCGATCAAAGGAGAAAATATGGGAAAAACGCTACAGTTAACGGAAATGGTTTTATAAATGCCCAAATATACATCATATCACTACACTTAGGACACCTGTGTGGAACTGCAGATATTATTACTGCCCAGTCAGTGTTGCTATTTGGTTCGGAAACTTGACGTGTCACGAAAAGCACTTCCAACAAACTACAGATATTCATCAATACCTGCCACCCACACTCACTCGATACGCATTATCACATGGTCAGAATAATGAGAATGAGCAACAAGGAAGTCACTGTGGCTGGCTAACGAACCAACCAACAACCTATCTCACCCAACCAATATCAAGCAGGAGAGTGGAGATGGAGAATGAGATGGAGATGGACTTGATTGGTCATTCACTGAGAAGACCGATTGAGGACATCACGCTGCAGGTCAGTGAGTCACTCGAGTGGAAGGTAGATGGGAAACGACGAGTTGTGCGTTTGAAGTGAGGTTGAGATGGAGTATATGATGTGGTGAAGAAAGGAGAGTTTGTTGTCAGTGATGTAGCCAGGTTTGAGTGAATGTAGAGAAGAGAGTGGGATGGAGGTGTGCTACTGAATCCGTATATTCCACAAGGAACCCAAGGGAAAAATAATATAATATTATAATAATTAAACTGTAACCAGTAAAATTACAGTTAATTTTATGTTCATTTCCGAGTTCAGATCAGATGTTTATATACCACTAGCTGCCGTTTTAACAATAATGCCTTTCATATTATTGTCCTAACACTGATCGGCCTAGCTACACTTTAAAACCATGGAGAAAAGTCGATAAAATGCCAATTATCTTTAACATTGTAAACTTTTTTTATTCACATCAAGAGAGATAGGGCACATTTCCTTCCTCTACATTTCTTGACTAGATAAAATGATAAAAAACAGAGATATAATCCATTCTTAAGTAAGAAAACCAACATATTTCACCTAGCATTATTAGACGTTAATTTAAAGTGTGTAAACTTACACCTCTCTGTTGTAACCATAACATTGAAATGCATTGAAACAAACAGTTAATTGAATCCACTGATTTGTATAATGATGAACTAATGGACTGAAATGATAAAACTAACTTATTACCGTAAATTACAATAAAATCTTTAAATGAACTTCACTAGCTAAAGTGTCACTTATCTACACCTAAGCAAGGAATAGATAATTTCTTGCTGTCTCCTTAAATCAAATGGTTTGTGATGAATTAAATTATTCAATGTTATGTAGGCAATATGCTTAAAATTTGCGCTACAGAAAAATTTCCAACCTTTATTGATTTTAGGTTTGAATTCATCAGTTGAAGGAACATTGGAAACTAGGAAGCACTGGGAGACTGTTTCCTTCTAGTATGTGATTAATCCTCAGCAGTGGACACCCATGACCTCGCACCCAACGGAGATCAAACCCAGAATGTGCAGGTTCCGTGGCCAGCACGTCATCATTGAGCCCCTGGGTTGGAATCTAATCGTCCAAATTTCTTACTTCTGTCAGTTTATAATATAGTCCGACCTGTATCTATTGTTGTCGTTGAGTAACTGTCCTCATGTTCCAGTTGGTTGACTCCACTGGTCACATCACGACCTATCATTAGAACTTTAAGAACCATGTCTAGAAGCTAGTCACCAATGAGCGCTAGATTAGTTCTATCTAGAGGTTTTTGGAGGTTTATTTAATTGATTTTACTTTGGAATTCATCATGAACTGAGATGGACTGACACTGTATATATCACATCAAATTTATTCCTTTCAATTTGTCTTAACTTTCTAAATATGCTTTTTAAAGCGTGTCATATACCCTTGTACACTTTTAAAATGGTTTCAAACTGCTATTTTTCAAGCTGACAACAAAATGAAGAAGAAACGATGCTCTGATAAGAGATGAGCATAGAAATATATAAAAACACAGTATATTACTATTCCATGGATAACTATATAGAATTGCAGATTTTCGTACTGCCTGAATAAACCTCCACCCAAACTACGCCTGAATTTCGATTCATTCACAAATTCAAACCACAGGCTTATGTAATACCAGATGCCTGTTTCACATTGTGGCTTATATTACTGTTATTATTAACATTATTCGAATCCAGTGATTATTCCTTTGAAACATATTGCACAGGGAATAAATCCGTCGAACTACTTACATGCTGAAAAGTCTATACTGTACCACAAGTCTTGTTTGCAATAAAGCTATTATTATAATTGGTATTAAGTACTTATACTGGCTTTCTCTATGGAAATAATAGTAATTATTAAAGAACAAGATCCGGATTTTCAACGCTAATCTCAGTCAAGTAAGTCAGTGCTTCTATATGATGGTTGAGAGACTTGGTGCGTCACGATAAGCATTTCCAACTAACTACAGACATTCATCAACAGCTGCCTACGCTAGCTCCATACTGAAGATCAGATCGGATGGCCAGGAAGAATAAGTAACAAGGAACTCTGGCCGGGTAACGAACCAACCAAAAACCTATCACGCAACAAATATGCAGTAGAAGGAAGTGGAAATGGATTGGATATGCACTGAGAAGACCGATAGAGGGACATCACGCGCCAGACCAAGCCCTTGAGTGGAACGTAGATGGGAAACGACTAGTTGGGCGTCCGAGGCGAGGGTGACATGGAGTAGATGATGTGGGGAAGAAATGAGAGCTTGTTGACAGTAGTGGAGCCTTGTCCAAAAGACTGCAAAGAAGAGAGTGTAATGAAGACGTGCTACTGAAGCCGTATGTTCCATTAGGAACCCAAGGGACAAATAGTAATATGGTTTTTATCAGTAACCATTATTCTTCAAAGTTTTCAGAAAAGATATATGATCCTATATGTGAATATCAGACTGGTTGAATAAGTCTACTTTTTACATCTTTTGAAGTTGCAGTGAACCTTCTGTTGTTGAGATAAAGAGGGGGATGATTTCCATTTCAGGATGACGTAAATGCTAATCAAGTCTCCTAGTCTGATGATGAAGTGTCCACGGGCAAACGTCAAAGCTCAGAGAACACCGATCAATTATCACCTCTAATCCCACAGTTTCTTCTAACTTCCAAGGAAGTGAGTAGCCATCAAAGGTAGAATATGAAGGTCGTTGTTTAAAAGTCTACATATATACAACCAGTTTATTTTTAATTTATAAATTATGAAAACGCTAATCTTTGGTTTTCATCTGAATCTTTTTTAAGCAGTTAGTAATTCGAACAACTTGACTTTTGCATAAATGTATATGAGTAGTGCAGTAAACACAACCTTTCTAATCATTTGCGTCACAATATGGTACAACAACTTAGTGACAAGCTTTATATCGATGTTAGATGTTTGTAGGCAGTTTTCAAGATGCTTTGTTTAACCAGATAGGTTTCGCACTTTTTAGCACTCATCAACCTCGAAGTTGACCATTGTCAACCGGCTAATATCAGTCAAACTGCTCTGTGACGCCTAGTTCGATAAGTTAACCGCCATATTACATGAAATTGATAGCTGAATTTCAGTCAGCATTTAGAGTACTTTTCAGTGACCATTCATTTTATGCTGTGCTTAAATTTTCTAACTATTTACCACTGATTAAGAACTGTATGCATCTAGTTCAAAAGTTTGCTTATCTATCAGAACGTAGTTTTAAGCGTTGTTGAATGTGTCTAGTCATAACCGAATAGTCTTTCCATAATTTTAGTAATAGTTTCGTATGTAGGATCATGAAGCTGTATTCTGTGATACGGCTTTGAGAAATGGTCATTCAAGGTTAAAGAGATGTTTGATCACTGTGTATCCTCATGCCAACACATCAGAAATATACAACTTGGGTGTAAAGAAGGAAAGTCAACTGATGATGCTGTGAACCTTCGTGGACTTAGGTAACTGGTACATGTATTGCGTATGCCTAGTCACCGTTCGTATTATTTCACAGTGTTAGCTGAACTGCGTTAAAGGTAAAAATAGTCAGAAAATATGGTATCAATCTATGAAGTCTTTGACTAGTGGTTGGAACCATGTAGTGAAATGTAGACTTCTCGGTTGGAGTCCATGTGACAGTAAACACACATAGCTTATGACTGTAGTTGATATAGCTGAAAATCGGTCTCATTCCTTCAAATGATATTAAATATTAAACATGAATAAAGTTAAATTAGTTAGTGAAGTTTATTTTTAATAAATGAATATTATCTTAACTTACAGCACAACGTGGTTGAAAGTTTTCTTTCCAACAATTTGCACAGAATGGATCTTCATTTTTCACGTGAAATGATTGATCGGCTAATGTTCTTTTACATATTGTACATACAAAGCATTCAGGATGCCATTTCTTATCTAATGCACTTAAAATGCTTCCACTAGTAAATGGTCGAGCACACTTTGCACACATCATTGTTGACATAATAATTTTTATTTATTAATATAATACAAAAATGGTTAGAAAAGACTCCAACTATATAAATGATGAAGATATATATCTCTCTCTCTCTATATATATATATATATGTAATGTATTTAACAGTGTTTAATCCGTTTCGGTTGCTTAACACAAACTAATTATATGTATATATCTGACAAATAGTATCTGAAATATTAACCAATCATAGATAATAAAGTAGGCGAAAATTACTTTCATAGGATAAAGCTGATCGTTAAGGTTCCATATGTCTATCCTATCATAATTTCTACTCCTATAGACATATCCCTTAACAAAAATTTAATTCAGTTCAATTTTCACCTTGAACATAAAGATTTCTATGGTGTAAATGTGCATAATAATAATATTAATAATACTGAATACTGAATATTTTCCTCTTTAGGAAGTATAAAATCTAAATATACTGGTATATTTTGTAGAGTATAAATAAATTATTGATAAAATTCTATGTAATCAGAGTATGATATTTAGCATTTTGTATATGTATGTGGACATCTGCAGAGACCTACTGCAGTAAGTACAAAGAATAAGATCCAGATTTTCAACACCATTGCAGTCAAGTCACTGCTGTTCCATATGGTTCAAAAACTTGCCGTGTCACGTAAAGAACTTCCAACAAACTACAGATATTCATCAATACCTGCCTACGCTGGCTAGTTACTGAAGCTCAAATAGCCAGAAAGAATAAGCAACAAGGAAGTCACTGTGGCTGGCTAACGAACAAACCAACAACCTATCTCACCCAACCAATATCAAGCAGGAGAAAAAGGAGATGGCGATGATTGAGCATTCACTGAGAAGACCGATTGAGGACATCAAGCTGCAGGTCATTCATTCACTCGAGTGGAAGGTAGATGGGAAACGACGAGTTTGGTGTTGGAAGTGAGGTTGAGATGGAGTATATGATGTGGTGAAGAAAGGAGAGTTTGTTGTCAGTGATGTAGCCAGGTTTGAGTGAATGAAGCGAAGACAGTGTAGTGGAGACATGCTACCCAAGCTGTATGTTTCACAAGGAACCCAAAGGAAAAATTATCACAATAAATGTGGACATAAGTGTTGAAATCGCGCTAGCGATTTTACAGTATGCTTTATTTAAACCTTCCGTTGTCAAAATGTTTTCATTTTTCATTGTGTTGTTTATCTACTGTCATAAGCATTAGTAATCTGTCAGTTCGCAAACTAATTATAAAGAGACGAACAACCTACCATGGTGGATAAAAGTCTTCTTTGATTAGTGAAGAATACATCGGTTAACTAGTCATGAAGTACCTAGATGGAATCACCGATCTTTGCCAACGATATTGTCGACTATCTTCAATTTTTTTTTCTTCATCTTATCCTAATACTGGTGTAATATTTCAAGAAACGTAGATTCGTAACCTAAATAAAGGTTAACCAGTATACTTTAATGAATGAAAGAGCTCCGACAGGTTCACAATACTTCTATCAAGAAATGAGATGAAAATGTGATTGTCTTTGTTCGAACCGTAAAATTTGACTTTAACAATTGGCAGGGGATGCTTCGCTTACCAAAACAATGACTGAAATGTGAACCAGATGATGACGTTCCTTTAGTGACCGATGTCAGTTTTATATCTATGAAGAAAACCTGTAGGGTAGGACATATTTAAGAAATTATATTTATCTTCACGTGTAGTATCCTAGAGACTACTATAATAGAAGGTAGTGCGTTTAGAAGAATTACCTTCGCTTGGATCAGAAAATATGAACAAATTTTGATCGATAAACTAGTCATGAATGGGAATGATTAAATCAAATTATTATATATTATTATATTATTTGCCCCCTGGCTTCCTAGTGGAACATATGGCTTCAGTAGCACATCTCCAGTGAACTCTGTTCTCTAAAAACTTTTGAACCTGGCTCCACGACAGCTTACAAACTCTCATTTCCTACTCGCAACCGACTCGTCGTTTCCCATCTGGGTTACACTCGACTGCCTGACATAACCTACCACTTGATGTCCCCACTCGGCATTCTCAGTGTATACCCAATCCAATCCATCTCCACTTTATGCTTCTGCATACTTGTTCAGCAATAGGTTCATGCTCCGTTGATTCGTTACCCAGTCACAGTTACTTGTCGCTTATTCTCATTATTCTGGCCGACTGATCTGATATTCAGCACCAAGTGAGCGTAGGCGGCAGTTGTTGATGAATATCTGTAGTTTGTTGAGAATGCTTTCCTTAACCCACACCCTCCACAAGTCTCTCAACCATCACATACAAGCACTGACTTACTTACTTCACTGAATTGGTGTTAGAAATCCGGATGTTGCTCACGCTTTATGCTGAGTGGAGTGAAGCAGATCTCCACACTGATTTCAGGTTAATTAACAACTGTCTCACTGTCTTTCCGATCCTGGCTGCTTTGACGTCCTCGTCTGTGCCTGTGTCGCCTGTAGTTGAAATGATGCTGCCTACATAGGTGTAGATGGAAGAGACTACTTCCTTCACGTTTCTCCCGTTGATGTTCATTGGTGTTTGTTGTTGTTGTTGGTGGTGGTGGTAGTGGTAGTGTTGTTTGGGTATCTTGATCACCTCCATCTTCTCTACGTTCATTTCAAGTCCCATCTCTGCTGTCCTGCATCTTCTGTCAACTTGTTGCATTTCGCCTGTAGATCTTCGAGTTTGTGTGACATTAGACACAAGTCATCACTGGCGAAATCCAAATCTTGTGAGGTCTTTTCATCGGTCGAACAGCATATTCCCATCTTCTCGCTCCTCACAGTTTGCTGCATGATCCAGTCGACCACAATCAGGAATATCATGGGTGATAGTAGACAACTTTGTTCTCCTCCTATCATCACTTCAAAAGCATCACTGAGCTTCCCATTGTGGATCACTTGGCATGTTGCCTCATCATATAGTTGTTGAATGAGTTTGATAAAGGTTTATGGCACTGAAACCAAGGTGTTGACGCAGCTGCCTGCCAAATACTTGTTCGTCGACGCTGTTGAAGGCCTTTTCAAAGTTGATGAAGTTGATGTAGAACTAAGTTGACTGCTATTCTATACTTTGTTCTATGATGATGCGAAGCGTTGCAATTTGGTCGGCACATAATTTGTACTTCCTGAATCCAGTTAGCCTGTTCCGGTAGTAGTTTTGAATCTAGTGGATCCTTTAGTCTCTCTGGGATGATGTGGCATAAATAGGTATTTTTGAAGAAGTTGATGTACATCTGAGGAATATTCATAAAGGACCGACATACGCAGTGCTCATTTACGACTTCAAGATGAATCAAGTCAATGAAAGTCAGGTCTTACGATTAGTCGTTTATCATTCAGCCATCCGTTCGACATGCGTCCTAATGGCCCTGAGTACCCATTATCACCTGCTGACCACTATTAATTAGCCTTTAACGGAGACAAAATATTTGTCTATCGTTCACAGGTTTTCAATGGCCCATCAACTGATATCATTCCAAGATGAATAAATACCTTCTTAGAATTAAATTAAGTGTTTGAATGAGCAGTGAAACGACCAGTTTTAGACCATTCACCCTGATCAGCAGTATGTGGTAGTCAGGTCAAGTGGATACGTTATTTAGGTCTAGTAATGATGAGCCTAGTAAGAAACGACCTCAAATCGTTATCAATCTCATTCAGCAACTATATGAAAACGTCACATGCAAAGTGATCAACAATGGAATGCTCAGTGATGCCTTCAAACTGGAGATAGAAGTAAGACAAGACTGCCGCTTACGATCATCAATGATCTTTCTAATTGTAGTCGACTAGATCATGCAACCAAATGTAAAGAGCGAGAAGGTGGGAATACGCTGGACAGATGTAAAGACCCTACAAGATTTCGATTTCACCAACCATTTGTGTCTAATATCACACAAACTTGAAGATCTACCTGTGAAAACTAACAGGTTGACATATGAGGCAGGGCAACGAAGAAGGGATATCAAGTGAATGTAAAAAAGACAGAGGTGATGAAGATGTTCAACCAACAACACCGTCAACAACAAGCGTCAGTCACCATTGGCGGGAGAAACTTAAGGGTAGTTTTCTCTTTCACCTACCTAGGTAGCATAGTTCCAACTATGGATGGCACTAGATAGATCAGGATGTCAAAGCCAGCATCGGTAAAGCAAGACAGGCGTTCATCAATTTGAAATCAGTGTGGAGATTTTCTGCACTTAGCACAAAAGTGAACAACATCCGGATTTTCAACACCATTTCAGTCAAGTCAGTGTTTCCATATGGTTCAAAAACTTGCCGTGTCACGAAAAGAACTTCCAACAAACTACAAATATTCATCAATACCTGCCACATACACTCACTCGATACCGATTATCACATGGTCAGAATAATGAGAATGAGCAACAAGGAAGTCACTGTGGCTGGCTAACGAACAAACCAACAACCTATCTCACCCAACCAATATCAAGCAGGAGAAAAAGGAGATGGCGATGATTGAGCATTCAGTGAGAAGACCGATTGAGGACATCACGCTGCAGGTCATTCATCCACTCGAGTGGAAGGTAGATGGAAAATGACGAGTTGTGCGTTTGAAGTGAGGTTGAGATGGAGTATATGATGTGGTGAAGAAAGGAGAGTTTGTTGTCAGTGATGTAGCCAGGTTTGAGTGAATGTAGAGAAGAGAGTGGAGTGGAGGCGTGCTACTGAATCCGTATGTTTCACTAGGAACCCAAGGGAAAATTACAATAAAATAATCTTACTGTTCACCTGACTAGATGCTTTCATCTATTTTGAAAAGATATTAGTTTTGTATGATTTCCAATTTTTGATAAGAAACCCTGTTTTACCTACGTTTTACATTTGTTGACATTCGTCGGCAAAGGATATCTGAAACCTCAAGTGAGTTGATGTCCCCTTAGAGAATAGACACGATGTCAATCAGTGCTACAAATGGAAAATATTGACACTAATCAGCTGTTCAGGTAGTAACTGAACTTTAAGTAATGTTTCCTGTTTCACACAATACAGTTATCATAAGATTTTGTTGAAAATCTGAGAAAATTTTAGAGAAAGGCCTATATATTAGTATTCAACAGTCATTACAGTTTATCGAAACTCCTTTCAGAAATTTTTGTCAAAGGTTGTGTCAAAGAATATACACCGTTTAGGAAAGTATTAACTGAAACATCTTCAGTCTTTCAAGTAATGTTGATATACTTCAGCCGAATGTTCCAGTTTTTCTGAAAAGTAAATCCTAGTTGGTTGGAGGCAATCGGCAGGAAGCCCCAGACCCAGGTTTTGTGGTTATCGGCACTCGTCAGCAAGACGCATCTACAACCTCAACGGAACTGATGTCCCGCCTGAGATTCGAATCAGCGTCACCCAGTGTTGTAGTCAGCGACTTTAGCACTGAGCTATTTAGGCGGTGACTGACCTCCTGTAGGACTGGCCTACATGTATTGATCGGTCACGGGGGTGCAACCAATTTCATGTTGTCTAGTTCTGAGTCCAATTCTATCGATCATATTTGCAATGTGGCAAATCTTTACGAAAAATTAATAACTTTTATTCAATGATCAACTTTAGCGTAGAATGACATCATGAACCTGCACTAGGTATTACCTTGAACAACTATGCCCGTTGCACAAGAAGTGGCTATTCTGGCTTAGGGGTATAGTGGATACAGCTTTGGTGTTTAAAGTAGCCGCTGAATCCCACCAGGAATAACATCACTCACTGGGAGGTAGGTAAATCCAGCTGATGAGTCCAAAGTAGGACAAAATGCCTATCCTGGATTCTACTGCTAGCCACTATTCATCAATACTACAAATGGATACTAATAGCCTTTTAGATGTTGAAAATAAACGTATAATGTGGTGACTTTGTTCAATATGAGTTCATTTACCCGAAAAACAAGAATAAATATGATAAACGTAGAGTTCAATAGCCCATTTTTACCACCTCTAATTACACCACTGGGTTATGAATGTTTGAACCTCATAGGGGACATCAATTCTCTCGACGCTGCTGGTTGATGAGTGCTAGAAAGTGTAAGACCTCAATGAAGCGGGACTTCCTGTCGATTGTTTCCAACCAACTAACCCACACATAAAGTTCCACTTGAATCATAGGATCACACATCCAAGGCTTATCAGCCTGGCTTTTCTTACATAAAATAGGATATATACCAATAAGGAATTTACTTAAGTAACCAGGTGAATACATTTAAGCCCTAACAATCATTTTGTAGAAGATTTAAATGGACACGTAGTCAACACAACGAACAGTTACGTTCAACTATGATGCTTTCACGACTTTACTTTCCATCGAAAGATGGTAGAGGTGGCTGGGAGATGTGTTGCGCATATTCAACTACTATTTACCTGAATATGACATGCTACGAGAATCTAGATTAGGTTAGAAGAGGATCCAGGGTGGTAAGACTAAGAAGTCCCTAACTGTTGGTGTGAACTATGTGGGGGAGAAGTAGACTGCTTGGCTAGTGTTCCTAAGACCATAGGAATCAGTAATTAAGGACACTAGCTGACATGGTTGAAAATTGGTTGCAATAATCCAGATGTATTCACTGTTTGACATCATTTAACGTTAGAATATTCACACTCATATTTATCTCTTAAATGTTAATTTTCTCACACAACTATCTCGACTTTGATATCAGTCTTGTTTTATTCACTTGTCTTTTGTATACTACTGTTTGTATACTACTGTTAACTGACATTACTTTCCTCAAGTATATATGACTCAACTATATCTTACAGTAAATTTCCTTCAGATCAATAAAAGATAATAAACAACGTTATTTAGTGACATAACTGTAAATAGTCTCAAGAGAATGAATAAAATATCCCTCCAGTGTTTAGATGCATTCAATCAAAACATTCTACACCAATATAAACAATACCTATATTATCATTTTATCTTTGCACTACGTTGAATCGTTGGACTAAAATCAACAATTTGTCTCCATTACTAATAAATATTGCCGAAGGGTAAAATCTACTCAATAGTAAACCAACTATTGACAAGAGTGACATAAAGGAGATCGTATGAGGAAGAACTGAAAGCTTCTGGGCAGTTGTGGAGCCAGGTTCGAAAGACTGCAGAGAACACAGTGGAATGGAGACATCCTACTGAAGCCCTATGTTCCTCTAGGAACGCAAGGGACAAATAATAATATATTTTTGAGATGAATGGGGGTTTTTAATTTACAAGTAGTATTCATCATGGACTGACATCAGTTGGGGGAACCACTGAAAATCTGGGAGCACTTGACAGCTGTTTCATCCTAGTGTGGGACTCCTCAGCAGTACCCATCCACTACCTGGCTGGGGATCGAACCCACCACCTTCAGGTTTCACGGCGAGTGCGTTAACCATCCAGCCACTGGGTCGGTTTCCAGTGGTTCACAATTTTCAACTTCTGTCAATTCACTACATAGCGCGACTGTCACCCAAGGTCTTCACTTAGCATCTCAAAAATACATTACTGTGTAGTGCTCATTAGTAACTTGCTTCCAGATGGATATCAGGAAGTTGTAGTGAGAAGCTGTGACCTGTCGGAAGTGAAGTGGATGCTAACTGAAGACTTTGGGTGATAGTCATTCTATGTCGTGAATTGAAAGAAGTTGGAAATTGTGAACCACTGGAAACCGACCCAGTGGCTGGATGGTTAACGCACTCGCCGTGAAACCTGAAGGTGGTGGGTTCGATCCCCAGCCAGGTAGTGGATGGGTACTGCTGAGGAGTCCCACACTAGGATGAAACAGCTGTCCAGTGCTCCCAGATTCTCAATGGTTCCCCAACTGATGTCAGTCGATGATGAATACTACTTCTAAAATAATAATAATAAAATTCACTGGTGTTCATGTTA
The DNA here is from genome assembly GCA_944470555.2 of Heterobilharzia americana. Lineage (NCBI taxonomy): Eukaryota > Metazoa > Platyhelminthes > Trematoda > Strigeidida > Schistosomatidae > Heterobilharzia > Heterobilharzia americana. The sequence continues at coordinate 161,249,645 of OX104127.1, read as the reverse complement.
TTATCTAAGTCCCTTATTATAACTGGCTATAAAAAGAATCATTTTGATACAATTTCACATCATTAAAGGCGATGCAAAGGTTAAAAGGAATAAATTCAAGCCAAAAACACGTGTGAAAGTGTTAGAAAGCATTCATAGACATCTGATTGGTTAATGTGGTCGTTAAGATTGAGTCACTGTATGTTTATTGGCACATTGGTCAAAGTTAATGTCATTACTAGTTTACTATTTCATTATACATTGATTAATCATGGGAGAGCAACCCATTTCATGTTGTCTAATCCTGAGTGAAGACCAAATCCTATCGATCATATTTGCAATGTAATCACCAAGCTAAGATGTTCAGCATCGCGAAACACATGTTGTTTGGGGCCAGTTGGTGGGAAGCGCCGGACCTAGGTTTTGTGCTTGTTAGCAGTAGTCAGCAAGGCGCAACTGCAACCTCGATGGAACTGAGATTCAAACCCTAGCTACCCAATGTTGTAGTCAATGACTTTACCACTGAGGTATTCAGGTCAAAATTGACCTCCTGTAGAACTGAGTTACATGGATCGATTGGTCACGGAAGATGGTCTAGTGAAATGGCTATATAAATAGCTGTTTTCAGTTAGTTAGCGCCCTTAACCTGAGTAATAAGTTTTCGCCTTCCTTATTTTCCTTTCTGTTGTAGGCACATAACGGCAGTTTCTAGTTCTCAACCCATCAGTTAGAAGAAATCCTGTAATCCATCATTATTCGGATATATCAGGGAGCAAAGAAAATACACAGATAGGAGTTAATAAATGTAGCAATGTGACAATACCCCTATATTACTGCAAATAATTTTGAACAGTGCTATTGGGAGTCTTCAATTAATAATTCTTAGCATTTTTAGGACGTCAGCAACAGAGCCTACAACCTCCTACAACATTCATGTCTCCTGCTACAGACCGAATGTATTGCTGGTATGTCTTTATTTGACTTTACTTAGGCTCCACCTAGCAAAATATTCTATTCACGATTAATAGGCCCTTAATGTACATAAAAAATGTTCCACTTCATCCTAACTACATATCGAGGTTAAATATGAAATTTCTACAAAGATAAGAGCATGAAACCTTGAAACATTTTGTCTAGTTTTCGATTAATTACTATAATTAGTGTTCAAAGAAATGTTAACTTTATTAAATTTTTGAGGGAGTTGTGGAGATTTGGAATTATTTCAAGTTGTTATTTATCGTAGACTGACATGAGTTGGAGGAAGAAAGGAAACCTGGGAGCACTGGACAGCTGATAGGGTCGTGGATGCGCACTGCTGAGGAGTCTCATACTAGGACGAAACAGCTGTCCAGTGCTCCCAGGTTTCCTTTGTTCCTCCAACTGATATTAACTTTATTACTGTTTTTGATAAACTTCTAATTTTCCTTTGTTATACTGGCGTTTGAAGAGACGGATATGAGGTTAGAATCTCAGTAGGAACAGCATCACTCACTGAGATGCAGATACATCCAGCTGAGGAGTACCGAATACGATGAGACACGCGTCCTGGAAGGAATTTCATCGAGTTCACAAATTCTTGTCTTATCAAATGAAATCTTCGAAAGTTACATGTGTGGAACTTTACGCTATAATGAACGATGTTCCTATACTACTTAAAAATATTTCGCATTCACAATTCAGTTATTTCAGTTTCTTCAACTAAGGCTATAATGTGCGGTAAGTCACCTGACAGAATTGAGCAAACTGCCATCTTTTTATAGGTGTCTTCAAATCACCACCAATTTTATTACATTATTTGTCTGATGACCTATCTAGGCAGTAGTGTTTCAGCTACAGGCGGCACAGACGAGGACATCAAAGTCAGGATCGAGAAAGCAAGACAGTTCATTAATTTGAAATCAGTGTGGAGGTGTACTGCACTCAGCATAAAGCGTGTACATGATCCGGATTTTCAACACCAATTTAGTTAAGTCAGTGCTTCTGTATGGCTCAGAGACTTGGCGCGTCACGAAAAGCATTTCCAACAAATTACAGATATTCATCAACAACTGCCTATGTTCACTCGTTACAGAAGCTCAGATGGCCAGAATAATGAGAATAAGCAACAAGGAACTCACTGTGGCTGGGTAACGAACCAACCAAGAGCCTATCGCTCAACAAATACGCAGTAGAAGGAAGTGGAGATGGATTGGGCATACACTGAGAAGACCGATTGAGGACATCACGCTCCAGGCCAGTCACTCAAGTGGAATCCAAAGGGGAAACAAAGAGTTGGGCGTCTAAGGTGAGGGTGAGATAGAGGAGATTGTGCGAGGAGGAAATGAGAGCTTGTGGGCAGTGGTGGAGCCAGGTTGAGAAGACTGGAGAGAAGAGAGTGTAATGGTGGAGTGCTACTGAAGGTGTATGTTCCATTAGGAACCTAAGGGACAAATATCTGTCTGATGGTGGCTGGCAGTGGAATGTAAGTGGCACGTTTTAGCCTTCTTGTAACTAACAAGTTGGATCCACTTACATCAGAGTAAGTAATAACTTTTGCATTTTATTATGAAACTCAGTAAATACTGTTTCATTATACTACTGAAACATGATAGTTACTACTTACAAAATGTTCGGTAAATTAGATATTACACTATAATTTTAGCTATGTTTACCAAATAGTGCTTATGCGCTTGTAGGCTATTTCATATATATTTCATGTGGTATAGAAAAGGATGCATAGTTAGAGGTTTTCTTGAAAGAATAATGGCTGTTTGATTCTCATAATGTTTTTTTCCTTTCCCAAATAGAATATTTAATATTATATTGTATTTTATAGTGAAGAAAAGTACAAGTTACAATTATCTTATTCAGTTTGTTTCATGTGACCACAAATTATAATTAAAACAAACAAGGAATAAATTGTAGGACAGATAGGATGTTGAACATTGAAAGTAAGTAGTTTTTATTTTATGCAAGCATCAAAATTATTGAAAAGTCAGATATGAAAATCTTGAAAAGTTCTGAAAACAATAGATTTAGCATATTTTTGAGATTTCATTTCAGTACGCAACGCTTCGCATCATCATAGAGTAGAGTATAGAATAACTGTTAACTCAATTCTACATCAACTTCATCGACTTTGAAAAGGCCTTCAACAGAGTCGACCGACAAGTAATTTGCAAACTGCTTCAACACTACGGAATATCACAAACCTTTATCACACTCATTCAACAACTATATGATGAGGCAACATGCCAAGTAATTCACAATGGGAAGCTCAGTGATGCTTTTGAAGTGATGATAGGAGGAGAACAAAGTTGTCTACTATCACCCATGATATTCCTGATTGTGGTCGACTGGATCATGCAGCAAACTGTGAGGAGCGAGAAGATGGGAATATGCTGTTCGACCGATGAAAAGACCTCACAAGATTTGGATTTCGCCAGTGATGACTTGTGTCTAATGTCACACAAACTCGAAGATCTACAGGCGAAATGCAACAAGTTGACAGAAGATGCAGGACAGCAGAGATGGGACTTGAAATGAACGTAGAGAAGATGGAGGTGATCAAGATACCCAAACAACACTACCACTACCACCACCACCAACAACAACAACAAACACCAATGAACATCAACGGGAGAAACGTGAAGGAAGTAGTCTCTTCCATCTACACCTATGTAGGCAGCATCATTTCAACTACAGGCGACACAGGCACAGACGAGGACGTCAAAGCAGCCAGGATCGGAAAGACAGTGAGACAGTTGTTAATTAACCTGAAATCAGTGTGGAGATCTGCTTCACTCCACTCAGCATAAAGCGTGAGCAACATCCGGATTTCTAACACCAATTCAGTGAAGTAAGTAAGTCAGTGCTTGTATGTGATGGTTGAGAGACTTGTGGAGGGTGTGGGTTAAGGAAAGCATTCTCAACAAACTACAGATATTCATCAACAACTGCCGCCTACGCTCACTTGGTGCTGAATATCAGATCAGTCGGCCAGAATAATGAGAATAAGCGACAAGTAACTGTGACTGGGTAACGAATCAACGGAGCATGAACCTATTGCTGAACAAGTATGCAGAAGCATAAAGTGGAGATGGATTGGATTGGGTATACACTGAGAATGCCGAGTGGGGACATCAAGTGGTAGGTTATGTCAGGCAGTCGAGTGTAACCCAGATGGGAAACGACGAGTCGGTCGTTCGTGGCTAGGATGAAATAGAGGAGACGGTGTGAAGAAGAAACGAAAGCTTCTGGGCGGACGTAGAACCAGGTTGAAAAGACTGCAGAGAAGAGAGTGTAATGGTAACGTGCTACAGATGCCCTATATTCCGCTAAGAACCAAATGGACAAATAATAATAATAATCATTTGAGTACCTCGTAATTTGGCTGCTTATTCTAAGAAAAATAGCAAAGTATTTTACTATTTCTTAAACTAATTCAAAATCTATGTACAATTTTTTCTGTTAATCAGGCAACCAGTGTATAATTTTTGGCGCGCACATTTCCAGATTAAAACAAAATTCTAGTCCAATAATCCTTAAATTTCAGTACTTCTCCAGGGCTGCTTTAAAATTAGAATAGAATAGAATAGAATACGATCGAGGTAAGAAACATTCTTTTGATGAATTCATTTTTTAAAAAACCAACAGACTTGAATGGGTGGAATATTTAAAATTGTTTTCTGTCAATATTTACAATATACTGGGTAATGAAATATGAGGCAACATAGTACACAAAGAGTTTCGTCTTGTGTTGGAATTTATCATGAAGTGACATCAGTTGAAGGAACATTGGAAGCCTGGTGAGGCTGAACAGCTGTTTCGTCCTGGTATAAGACTCCTTAGAGGTGGACACCCATGACCCCGCTGGAGGTCGAACCCAGGAACTTCAGGTTCCGTGGCCAACAAGTTACCAATGAGCCACACTGAATCCCGAGTTCGATACCTGGTGGGGTCATAGGTGCACACTTCTGAGGAGTCCTATACTACGACGAAAGGTGGAAGGAATAAGTAAATAAATATTGGCAAAATATTTGAAATTGAGATGAGAAACGGTGAATATACATTCAGTACCATTTCTGATTTTATGTCATTTCATTGTGAATAGCTAACAGTTGATTCTCGATAACTACCAGTCATACGATCCACATATTCTGGTACGATATCTAGCAGTCTGCTTGAATCTTAAGTTATTAAAATTTTCCACCACACATGTATATGTCAAATTCTTTTCTTTAAATTTGTTAAACCATTGAAAATTATTTTCCGAAGGAGGCACCGACAGCTAAATCAGTCGACTTTTTCAAACGACTGCTGGATGAGTACGTGAACGCAAATGGCTTACCACGAACATTTGTCAGTAGCAACTGATGATATGCTCTTCCATCCCTGTGTTCCCAAACCCTAGTGTCTATACTAAGATGTATCTCTTCTCTGTATTATTACCAGTAACATTTATCTTTCCATAAAAGTACTTTATACTCCTCTTTTTCTCATTTCGCAGGTCCATCTGCAGGTAAATAACAAAACGTTATACAGTAGAAGACTTTCCACTATGTAAAATTAAATAATATTTCGGTTCTACAGATATTAAGCTGGAATGGTAGATTGTTCTACTGGTTGGATGAACTACCACCACCAAACTTACACTCATCTTTCTGTTCATTCTTAATTGTAGACCGGAAATTAGTCTACCAATGATTTGGTTACAGTAATCATTTTCTTTGAAAATATTATTCTAAGAGTGAATTTGCTGCAGTATTATGTGCTGAGAATTCCATACTGTATCATGTGAATTGCTTGGAATAATGCGATTATTATTATTATTATTACTGATATTATATTCAAGTATTATTCATCATGGACTGACATCAATTGGTGAACAATTGAAAACCTTGGAATACTGGACAGATACTTTGTCGTAAGATGAGACTCTGAAGGAGTATGTATTCAGGACGTGCCTAGAGGTCGGACTTAGAACCTTCAGGTCTCACGGTGAATACGTTAACCATTAAGCCACTGACATCACAGTTCGGTGGTTCATAGTTTGTAGCTTCTGTCAATTCATGATGTCTTACGACTACTACGCAAAGTCTTCAGTTGGCATCCGCTTCACTTCTGACTGGTTGGCATGGGAGATCATAGCTTCTGATAAACACCTTGGAATATCCATGTTGAAACATGTCGCTAATGAGCACTATATAAAAATGTATTTTGAGATTCACGGAGATTTTAGTTTTCAGGTAGTATTCATCACAGCTGAATGACTAACCCTTTCTTTATGGAACCTGAAAGTACTAAGTGTCATACTAGAACGAAACAGCTCCAGATAATCATATGTTTTTCCGACATCACTTTTATAGTCCAACAGTTCCTTATTCTTTTCATTCAAAGGGTAGTAAACATTTCCAAATTTCTGTAATATGTGATGGATGATCGTATTAGCTTATTATACCTAACTAGATGTTTTAGCGTACAAATCTGTACGCCTAATGTCACCCTAACACTAGTATTATTAAGAGTTTTACGAAAAATTCACTCGGAAGAAAATTGTAATCAAAATAATCTAATCTATCAAATGTTGATCACTGATAAAAAAAGTCATAGACATTTTTGTTACAATAATGATGAAGAATTTGCTTTGAACAACCTCTTCAACACTTTCAATATTGGACGTTCATGCATAAAATTTACTATAGAGTGTTAAGTGAATCCCAAGTTCTTGTTTGTAGAAGTGTTATTAACAAGCAGATCGAATAAATCTATCTAGAGATCTATGTATAGAAAACCAACATGGATTGAACAGTTTATTAACTTCTTATGTCCACCTTATTAGCAAACACAGCCTTGTACGTTCTCGATATTCAAGGATTCGAAAAACTTGCTATGAAGATGCATTAGAGAACTAGCTATATTTTCTTCATTACGTTCTAATATAAAACGATTATCAACCTAGACTCGTAGACTCCAGAATGTAAGAAAAGTCATAAATACAAAAGGTAACGACTGTTTCAAAGAAAACACTTTACGTGAATCTGGAATGCAAATGTGACATTGTAGCTGAAATCCTCAAAAACTGCTACCCAAGATCTTTGAGAAAGGCACTTCATATGGTTAGTGTGACCATCGCATTTTCCAGTGCTTTAAAGATAGAATACCGCTTATGGTCCTCCCACTGTTCGTCTAACAGACTATCATTTCCTGTAAAGCAACTTACACTAGTAGTATACAGCGTCAATTCTGGTTATCCAGAAAAGAAAGGAAGAGTTAAAGATATCAACAGTTTTATTCCTGAAAATCTTGTCATATCCTGACATCTAGCCCCTCATATAGGTTCCTTTAAAGTGATTTACAAGTTGCCTCCCTACTATTTCAAAGGCCTTTAACTGTATCATCTATGCTTAACCCAATCACTGGCAGTTCACTTTCACTTATCTCAGGGTAGTATTTATCATGGATTGACATCATTGAGAGAATCATTGGAAACCTGTGAGCATTGAATAACTCTTTCTTCCTGGTATAGTACTCTTCAGTAGTATGTACACACAACTACTCTGTCCTCCCCAGGGATACAACTCGATACCTTCAGGTTTCACGGTGAACGTATTATTCATGCAGTCACTTGCTGAGAGTTTAGCGGCGAACAGTATCCTTCTGTAAATTCGCGGTATACCACAACTATCTACAAAATTCTTCTGTTAGTATCCGCTACACTTCTGACTGGCTGACTAAACAAATCACGACTTCTGATTAGAACTTCATGACATCTTTGTTGAACCATGTCACTGATAAGCAGTATGCAGTAGTGCGGTTTCATGCTTATGAGGATCTTATTTAAGGGCATTTTTTTTCACGGGCTGACAGGTTTTCGAATGATTCTGCTAGTGATGTCGGTTGGTGAAAAATCTTTATTTTTTTAATTTTATTTATCCCTTGGGTTCCTTGTGGAACATAGGGCTTCAGTGGCACGTCACCATTACACTCTGTTCTCTGCAATCTTTTCAACCTGGCTCCACGTCTGCCAAGAAGCTTCCATTTCACCCTCACACCATCTCCTCCATGTCACCCTCGTCTCGGACGCCCAACTCATTGTCCCTGATTTCCCATTTCTACTCGAGGACCTGGCCTATGCGTGACGTCCCTAAACCGTCTTCTCAGTGTATGTCCAATCCAGTCCATCTCCATTTTCTTCCGCATATCTGTTGGGCGATAGGTTCTTGGTTGGTTGGTTGGTTCGTTGCCTGCCAGACTTCCTCGTTGATTATTCTTTCTGGCCATCTGATCTTCTTCTTCAGTATCGAGTTAGCGTAGGTGGCAGCTGTTCATGTATGTCTGTAGTTTGTTGGGAATGCTTTTCTTAACGCGCCAAGTCTCTCATGGAAGCACTGACTTACTTGACTGAATTAGTGTTGAAAATCTGGATGTTATTCACGCTTTATGCTGTATGCAGTGAAGCAGATCTCCACACTGATTATTTCAGATTGATGAAGGCCTATCTTGCTATGTTTCCGATGCTGGCTTTGGCATCCTGATCTGTCCAGTGCTACCTATAGTTGGGATGATGCTGTCTAGTTAGGTAGGTGAATGAGACAACTCTGGTTATATTTCTCCCGTTAATGGTGATTGGTGCTTGTTGTTTGGGTATCTTCATCACTTCTGTCTTCTCTACATTCACCTAAAGGAAGTACCGTTTTCGCTGCCTCGCCTCACCTCTTCTGCTAATTTGTTGGTTTTCGCCTGTACACCTTCGAGTTAGTGCGACAAGACATTAGACATATATCATCGATGAAATCCAAATCTTGTAGGGTCTTTTAATTGGTCAAACAGCGTATACCCCTCTTCTCGTTGTTCACAGTTCGTTGCATAATCCAGTCCATTCCAGTCCAGTACACCACAATCAGGAAGATCATCGTTGATAGTAAGCAATCTTGTCTTACTCATGTCTTCCATTCACTTCAGTGGCATCACTGAGCTTTCCATTGTGAATCACTTGGCATGTAGCATCATATAGTATATAGCTGTTGAATGAGACTGATAAAGGTTTGTATCACTAAAACTTTAGTATTGAAGCAGCTGCCTGCCAAATTACTTCTCGGTCGACGCTATCAAAGGCCTTTTCAAAGTCGATCAAGTTGAGGTAAAGTGTTACCAGTCTGCCATTCTATGCTCTGTTCTATGATGATGCGTAACGTAGTGTTGCAATTTGATCCGTACATGATTTGCTTTTCCTGAAGCCAACCAGCCTGTTCCGGTTGTAATTTTGAATGCGGAGCATTTTTCAGTCTCTCCAGGATGATGCGGTTTAATATTTTCTTCACGGTGGACAGGGGTGAAGCATGACTCCGCGTTAGTAGTTGCAAAGACTTAGGTTACCCTTATTCAGGAGTTCTGATAATGAATAATACCTTAAAAATAAATCGAATATGGGATTATGTTTTACTAAAGTATCCAAGTTTTACTCCTATGTTAGACTTTAATATTACTTTTCTTTTAAACCACCTTTGTGACCTTAATATGCATTTAATTTTCGGTTACTTCTGTGTAAATGAGATTTCTAAGGAATAATCAAACTTACGTCAGTCAAACGTTAGCATCACAATGTCTTTTAATGGGATAGTTAAAAGGTTTAATATATTCTTAATTTCAGTAATATTCGCTATTTAAAAGTACAAGAATCCGCCCTTGTCAATTTTCTTCATTAAAACATTTCTTACTTCCATTATATAATTCATATATTTATCAGATTAATGTAACTATTTACTGACATGAAATAACTGATAAATACACAACTTACTTATAGATAACTGGAAGCAAATATATTTTTAAATATCTTCAGAAATAAATTAGATTAATTATTTAGTGTTGAACACATTGAACAACCACATTACAAAGGTTATATTGATATCATAGAATACATAAAGGAATGAAGGAATGAAAGGAATGAGATGAGTAGTAACGTGTAGTAAAGGAATAGGCCACCAGTAGGTGATCGATGTTGTTGTCCATTCCTTCTGTCAATCAAGTTTTCAACTTGGTCACCAAAATGAAGTGATATAACACTGAGGTGTACTGTATTTTGTTATTAGAAAGTGTCAGTTAGTTTGCAGGAAACCGCAGACTTAGATTTCTTACATGGTGAGGCTTGTCAGCAAGGCATATTTGCAACCTTAAGGAAGATGGTGTTCCCTGAGGGATTCAATCTTGCCTTACTCAGCGATAAAATTAGAGATTTAACCAGAAAGCGATTCAGACTATGATTGGACCTCTGTAAGACTGAATACGTTACCAGCGACTAACCGATGCTTCACATTGATAGTGATGTATCGACTAGCTTCATGGTTGGAAATATGCCTGAGTGATGAGTACCGGAAAAGACGAAACCTAGTTCCATGTTTTCATACCGATTAACTACCACCGTCGAACGCCAGTGTTCAATTATTAGCTTTGCTTTATTGGACCAGGAAAACAGCAGTGTTTATTTTTGAAAGGACTCTTTTTTTTGGGTTCCTATAGAATACCAGCAATTTATGAGAATTATTGACTGAACAATGGCTTACAGATATATGGTAATGGATGAAGGGTAGTCTTGTACAAGTATTAAATATTAGTATGTCTTTGTCTCACTTCTTCCAAATATCACGTTTTAGTCTATTCGGCAACTTTTTGAGTTAACAGTTCTACGTATTATTATTTATTCTTATGTATTCCTTGGGTTCCTAATGCAACATACGGTTTGAGTAGCACGTCTCCATTACACTCTCTTCTCTGCAGTCTTTTGGACAAGGCTCCACGACTGTCCACCAGCTCTCATTTCTTCCTCTCACTATCTCCTCCATGTCACACTCATCTCGGACGCTCAACTAGTCGTTTTTCCTTCAGATTCCACTCGAGGGCCTGGCACGTGATGTCCTCAGTCGGTCTTCTCAGTGTATGCCCAATCCATCTCCACTTTCTTCTACTGCATATTTGTTGGGCGATAGGTTCTTGCTTCTTTGGTTCGTTTCCAGAGTTCCTTGTTACTTATTCTTTCTGGCCATCTGAGCTTCAGTAACGAGCGAACATAGGCAGTTATTGATGAATATCCGCAGTTTATTGGAAATCCCTTTCGTAAAGCTCCAAATCTCTGAGCCATACAGAAGCAGTGACTTGACTGCATTGGTGTTGAAAATCCGGATCTTACTCTTTATGCTGAATGCAAAAGATCTCCATACTGCTTACAGGCTAATGAACTCCTGTCTTGCTTTTCCAATAATTTTGTTTTTATTTTTTATATTTTGTTTGTGCTTTGAAGTTTTTTTAGCGGTTGGATTGGTTTTACGGGGTAGGGTTGACAGCCTTATTACCAACCTTTCTCTCTTTACCCGGGCTTAGGACCGGCTAGTAACTAGTGAACTAGTTAACCAGATGAGGTTACAGTTCTACATATGGTATAGATATTTCGATGGCGAGGATACTTAACGTCTGTCCTTCACGTTATTGCCAAGGTGATTTCAACATTTTAAAAAGATAAAAGTGAAAGGATTTCTGTAGCTTTTCAGATCCTATCTGTTTACTGATCTTAAGTCACAACTATTTAGTGAGAAGTAACTCATTCCTAAGTAATGGGACCAGTTCTTAACAAGCTTTAATAAATAAAAAACGCTTTACATTTCATACCTAAGTAACTCATAAAAACGGCTGAGTTGTATGCAAGTATAAATTTGAATGACATCTTTGAGTTAAAACTATGCAATTTGAAGGCTATAGTGGGGTATCGAGCTTCGATTCAAAAAAAGTGCATTTCTTGTACAATGATGTCTAGGTGATATGATCTTTTATAGTAGAATATACAACAAGACTGACTGAGTAATACCGTAGGTATCTTTCAAGCAGCTTCCGTGTATTTGTACAACTACCTGGTGAGGCTAGTCACTTTATTCCAGGTTACTAGAATAGACCAAACGATAAAGTCAACCAATGGGAAGTTCGATATTACTAACGCATTTTTATTCTAGCACAGATTGGTTGCAGCGAAATATTCTGCCGTATAAAAGGTAATAACCAGATTTTGACATGATTTTGGGAAAGATAGAAAAGTTCCTTACCCATGAACTGTTCATCAGATTAAATACATCTAGAGGTTAGGAGCACTAGGTGTTACCGTTCAAAATGACGCACAGTATCGTCAATGATCCGCCTATAATTTTTAAATATTCTATTGATTTCATGAAATGATCACTAAATGAAGATCTGATTGAACTGTTTCAACTTTAATACTCAGTACTGGTTGAAGTCAACTAATCACATTTATGAAATGAAAATTTGATGAGCTTTTGACGTTGAATAATGTAAGGAAGCCGGAGAACTTGGTTTCAGGCTTGTTAGCATTCATCAATAAGATTTACATGCAAAATTTCTCATTTGCTGTTTAGATAAAAGTTTACTTTCCTGGTAGTTCATTCTGTGTGTGCTGTTGTGAAGCAGGGCAACTTGTTTCGATAAGATTTCTCATGTAGCGTAGCAGTAGTTCCTAGAGTTCTGCTGCATATCATTGGCGAATATATAGTTGTATAGACTCAACCGACTAGTTTCGACTACATAGTTAACATTACTCACTTATGGCGACCATCCTACTGATAACTCAGTCCTTTTCATCACACTATCTAAGTAGAATTGTTATCAGTAAAGTTGCCATGTTTTTCAGTGGGTAATAGCATCAAGAAAGTTGTGACTTCAATAGTCTGCATTTATTTCCACTCTAATTGAGCAGTTTGGCCGTAGACCTAGAATAGGACTCCTCTGTAGTGCGCACCTGTCCCCCCTCTAGATATAGAACCCAGGACATGCTTTAAGATGAATGACCCAAAGTTTTAATAAGTCAACCAAGTCGCGTCTGAAGACAATTAATCACCAATAGGATCATATGATGACTGCGCTACATCACCAGTTGACAGTACGATAATGTGAATCATTGTATTCTGATTCGTCTGGCTTGATGGTAAAGTCCTCATCAAGAAACTTGGACCACAACAGGGTCATGGAGGCTTACTAGTGGAGAAAAATAACTGTTCAATACTCTCAGGTTTTCAATCGTTCTCAAATTCATGTCAGTCAGTGCTGAATCTGACCTTGAGATAAATCAGATAAAATTTGAAGAAGTAAACATGATTTAATTGTCCCGAAAACTGCTTTATTCTACAGAGTTTACTACTTACAACTGTTTTACTGTTTTTTTATCAAGTAATTAAGTAGTACATTCACCAATACAAATTAACGAACATTCTATTGATGCATGAACAAACTGCTCACCCTCTATTGGCAGATGGGCTGCTATGCGACTGCTCATCCGCCAATAGAGGTCAAGCAGTTCGATCTGTTATAACAAGTGGAGATTAGAAGTATCAAACAATATCTGATACTAGTTGCACTGGCCTACTGCATGATGTTTTGGAACTTGGAGAGATGGCTACTGAGTTCGAGTCCTGAGAAGAACAACATCACTCACTGAGATCTAGGTACATCCAGTTTTCATATAATCACCAATTACTTTCGATGAAATAAAAGAGGTTTAAACATTCTTATGGCCAAAGTTTGAACATACTTAAGTGTATACCTGAATATATTTTGTAAATAGGTTTGAAAGATGAATACAAATTAATTTTGTTTTCCATTTCAGTGATATATTTAGCCGTAGACGAATTTGTATATTTCCTGCCTACAACAATGAGATCATTTGATTTCATTTGTTGTTGCAGCCGCTATGGGTTGCTCTCCACAGTTCTTGTTTGAACGTTTCGACTCGTACTTCCAATTCATGTGTGACCACGTGTACATGTAAACTCATTGCCGCAGCTAGATATTACTCCATCATTCAAATGCTGTAACGGTTTACAAGCCTTTCTTTATTATGTTCACCTCGAGTGGAACACAAAGCGGAACCGATGACTTGGGTATCCGCTAGTGACATGGAGGAGATTGTGTAAGGAAGAATTGAAAGCTAATTGGCAGTTGTGGAACCAGGTCAAAAAAGAAGAGTGGATAGAAGAGAGGGAAATGATGACGTGCTACCGAGGCCTTAAGTTCCACTAGAAACCCAAGGAACAAATTATTATTATTATTATTATTATTATTATTGTTATTATTATTATCATTATTATGTCGACCAATGCTGCATGGTCTGGTCCTCGGAAATCTATCGTGATTCTTTGTTTAGTTATCGGATTCTGTGAATCCCCATTGAAGGTAGCATGATATGAACATGCTTTTTTGAAACTGGTTAAATAATGTGATAATCTACTTGGTTGCAGCTAGCAGGAGAATCCAGGAAAAGAGTTTCATCTTATTTGGGACCCATCATCTGGTTGTACCTACACCTCAGTGAGTGGTGTTGTCCTCTTTGACACTACAGCCTCGTACCCATCGCTTCAAACGCCAGGGCGTTATCTACTAGGCAATAGAAGCCCGATAGTCACCTCTTTTGCAATCGGTATTAGTTTTTACTATTTATTGGTATGCTTGCAGTTCTCCATTGTTTTACTGGATCGAATTGTTCCACCTCTATTGGCATATGGGCGCCCTACTGAAACCAACTGAATCCCGATTCCCACATCTTTACGGTTTGCCCAAAGTACACAAACCCAACAACCCCTTACGTCCCATAATGTCAATGTGTAGGTCTCCAACTCATAAGCTTGCCCAGTGGCTAGTGGAGTTAATGGATCCCATTAAGAAGCACTTTTGTAAGTATTCCTTAAAAGATACATTTGAAGTAATCAAATGCCTTGAGCATGTCAACATAAAGAGTAAATTTGTGTTCATTTGATGTTAACTCATTATTTACCAATGTCCCTTTGGTCAAGACAATTAACATTTTATGTGGTTATATTTCTGTGCATAAGTTTCCGATACCCATTACTTTGGATCACCTAAAACAGCTGTTACTTTTATGTACAAACAATATTAAATTCACCTTTGAGGGCGAACATTTCCGCCAGGTTGATGGTGTCGCTATGGGAAGTCCTTTAGGTCCCCTCCTAGCCGACATATTTATGTCACACGTTGAGAACTTAGCCGAGAACTTAATAAACCAAGCCCATCTGTATCGTAGATATGTTGATGATATCCTGATTATTTGTGAAAACTCAAATCAGGCTACTTCAATTCTAAACCGACTGAACATAGTACAGAACAGCATATCACCCTTGAAATGTGTAAGATAGGAAGATGACTGCTTGCGTTCCTGGATATATTAATTAGTCGAAGGCAGGATGGATCCATAAAACGATCTATCTGCAGAAAACCTACATGAACAGAATAATATCTGAATTACCATAGCTTTTGCCCAGTTCAGTACAAGCGAACGTTAGTAAGTTGCTTATTCAGCAGAATTCAACGAATATGCACCGAGGATACTTTAGATGATGAAAGAGGAACACTGACCGATATTTTGTTGGAAAAATAACTATCCATCAACATTTATCAGGCAGAACAAAATTACCAGAGCGTCAAAACTAGAACTGCAGTCAGTCCCAAAGAAGGACGTCTTCATCAGCCTTCCGTACAAAGGTGACTCTTAGAGTGCAATCCTTAAGCAAAGACTTAACGCTACCGTTAGAAGGATTTACTATGCAGCCAGGGTTCGAGTAATCAAAACCACGAAGCCCGTATATTCCCCCAAACCCCACAGCATATGAACGATAATGTCACATCCCATTGTGTCTACCAATTCAAATGTACATGTGGTGACACATACATAGGGAGGACTAATAGATCCATGCAAGTAAGGGCCTCGGAACATATTCCAAAGTGGCTTTAGAAGCAAATTAAATCACCTGAACCTATAAATGTTGGTAGCAGACGTCCAAGTTCTTCGATCGCCAAAAATATCGTTGAGACAGGTCACAAGATTGATGTGGCTACTTCCTTTACACCGATTTACAAAACATGTTGGGGAGGGATCCTGAAATTTGGTAGCTTAGGTGATGACCTATCCATGTAGACTTCCTACTGACTGGTCGTTTCAATGACTCAACTTACTAAAGAGTTATGAGAACGGTTAGTAGTCATCTTTTTTCCTTCTCAAATGTTAAGGATTTACTACTCTGATCTTTTTTCATTTGACTCTGTTTTTCTCCTGTCGATGGGTATGCTGACGTCTACGCGGCAATGAAACACGTACAAAAAAAGTGTTGCAAAAGTCTGGTTTTGACAGATGAAATATTTCAGGTATAAGGTTCTGAATCTTGAGAAATTCCAAGTAGGAGACACACAAATGGTTTATCTTAGAAAGACGTGACTGCAATTCCTCGACTTTCAGTGGTGAATTCATTGAACATGACACTTCGATTTTGAATAACTTTTTATGGAGACTTTTTTTCATGTGATTGCAGTTTCCTTATATTACTAGGCCGTGAAAATCCGGTTCACTTTTCCATTCATCTTCACAACATACTAAATTTAGTGTTCACAAATAACTCTGGCATATATGAAGCCCATCAGTGGGGAGCGAGAACAGGGGGATACGCTGACTGGACTGCGGAAAAGAACCTAGAAGACTTGGATCTCGCCGATGACTTGTGTCTGATGTCACATGAACTTGAAGATCTATAGGCAAAACTAACAAGTCGACAGAAGAGGCAGCGAAGACGGGACTTCAAGTGAATATAGAGAAGACAGAGGTGATGAAGATACCGCACCACCACCAACAACAAACTCCAGTCACCATCAACGGGAGAAACTTAAAGGAAGTAACCTCCTTCAGCTATCTAGGAAGCACTGTTTCAACTACAGGCGGCACAGACGACGATGTCAAAGTCAGAATCGGAAAGGCAGCAAGACAGGCGTTCATTAGCCTGAAACCAGTGTGGAGATCTGCTTCACTGCACTCAGCATGTGGAACAAGATCCGGATTTCCAATACCAACCCAGTCAAGTCAGTGCTTCTGTATGGCTCAGAGACTTGGCGCGTCACGAAAGGGATTTCCAATAAACTACAGACATTCATCAACAACTGCCTACACTGGCTCGCTACTGAAGTTCAGATGGCCAGAATAGTGAGAATAAGCAACAAGGAGCTCTGGGAATGAACCAACCAAGAACCTATAACACAACAAATATGCAGGAGAAAGTGGAGATGGATTGGGCATGCACTGAGGAGGCCGACTGGGGACATCACGCATCAGGCCAGTTGCTCGAGTGGAATCCCCATGGGAAGCGACGATTTGGACGTCCGAGGTGAGGGTGACATGTGGGAGGAGATCGTGCGAGGAGGAAATGAGAGGTTGTGGGCTGTCGTGGAACCAGGTTCAAAAGATCTCAGGGAGCAGAGTTCACTGGAGACGTGCTACTGAAGCCCTATGTTCCACTAGGAACCCAAGGGACTATAATAATAATAATAATAATAATAATAATAATAATAATAATAATAATAATAATAATATGAAGCCCATGGATAAGTTCCGATGTGAAATTCTAACCACTGTATTGTACGTATTTTGATCAAAGTTCACATTGAAAGGCAATTGTCTATCTTTCCAATAAAGTCCAGTACATGCTACTCAAATGGATAGTTGTTTCCTGGTTTGGATACAGATGATGTTTTTAAATGTCTCTGGCTCTTGAACCCATCTCAGGTATTATATTATTATCATATTTATTATCATTATACTTGAAATATATGCAGATATTTTATGTCACCCTCCTTCAGACATCTTTACTTCATCGTTTGTAGAATAGGCAACGTTTGCTGGCTGGAAAGAGAACACAGTTGTACCCGATTGCGTCATCTGAATCCGATGTAAAGTTTGTACCTGTAAGTATAACCTCCTCTTTTTGAAAAAAATGAAGGGAATAATTCTGCTTGTGCTTGAACGATCACCAAAGCTTCTTAGAGATCCGAAACAGTTTGCCTGCAGACACACGAAGAGTACTTTAAATGCTGCCACTGTCTTGCTTCATAATATTGCTTCTATTTTATACAGAGGTGAGAAGTGTGTTCACTATACCTTCCTAGACTACATGTTTGTCTTTGGCTCTGTTTTTAGACCACTGTTGTTAGATAACATTGTCACTGCTAATAGTGAACCATACGTTAAAAATTGTAGTATTTTTATTTTTCTCAAAGAAAACAGCATACTGTTTATAAAGGGAAGAGCGCCACTTCATTGCTTACTGAAGCCGGTGTGCCTCAAGCATCAGCACTTTCTCCGTTTTCGTTTTTTCTCTCTGCATGAACTGCCTTATTCTCCTGAGACTAAATTGATTAGGTGTGCTGATGACTTAACGGTTTCTGTGTCAGTTATCTTTGACTTACAGTACCCCCCAGGTAAAAGGTTTTCTATCTGAAACTGACCAATCGTCTTCCTTAAATAATGTCAAAACCAAACCCTTCTAAATGTCAGACTGTTAGTCTTAGCCTGGGGAGTAGGTAAAACGTTTGTAGGCTGCTTTGGTTCCACAACCATTATGGTATTTATAGTGTTACTGTGGAAAGTAAGTCAAGTGTTATCCATCTTAGGATGAATTTTCCTCTTGACTTTTACTAGTTACCTTATATTTCATTAATATTCAAGAAAATCTTTCGTTTAACATGTTACATAAGGAAGATGAAACTTTCTAGCAAAACTCAGGCTATAATTTTACAATTTTTTGATTCCTCCGTTTTACTTGTTTTCCCTTGTTTTTCTTTTCTAATCTTTCCTCATCAATGAGTGAGGGATTGTATCATATTGCGTAGAGCTTTAGAACCTGTCAGTAGGATTAGTGGTGAGCTTCCGATCCAAGTGATTACCATTACAGTTGACGAATGTTTGAATTCAAGCAAAAAACTATAGTTACTTTATCTGACATTTAGAAGTCATTCTATTTACAGCTTCTTTTTGTATTTTCTCAGTGACGACAACAAGAAATCACACGAACTTTATACTCGTAAGGCTAAGTACAAGGAGTCGACTAAATACTAGTTGGCACGCAACTTACGTAAGAAAAAACTGTTAGAACCGAACTCATATACCAACTTTGTGATATTAAACAGTCAGTCTCCAGAGTATTCCAACCACTCATATACTACCATCCTCATTATTAATTATTTATATAATTTTATTTATCTTTTTATTATTAGTCCTTTGGGTTCCCAGTGGAACATAGGGCTTCAGTAGCACGTCTCCAGTGAACTCTGCTCCCTGAGATCTTTTGAACCTGGTTCCACGACAGCCCACAACCTCTCATTTCCTCCTCGCACGATCTCCTCCCACATGTCACCCTCACCTCGGACGTCCAAATCGTCGCTTCCCATGGGGATTCCACTCGAGCAACTGGCCTGATGCGTGATGTCCCCAGTCGGCCTCCTCAGTGCATGCCCAATCCATCTCCACTTTCTCCTGCATATTTGTTGTGTTATAGGTTCTTGGTTGGTTCATTCCCAGAGCTCCTTGTTGCTTATTCTCACTATTCTGGCCATCTGAACTTCAGTAGCGAGCCAGTGTAGGCAGTTGTTGATGAATGTCTGTAGTTTATTGGAAATCCCTTTCGTGACGCGCCAAGTCTCTGAGCCATACAGAAGCACTGACTTGACTGGGTTGGTATTGGAAATCCGGATCTTGTTCCACATGCTGAGTGCAGTGAAGCAGATCTCCACACTGGTTTCAGGCTAATGAACGCCTGTCTTGCTGCCTTTCCGATTCTGACTTTGACATCGTCGTCTGTGCCGCCTGTAGTTGAAACAGTGCTTCCTAGATAGTTGAAGGAGGTTACTTCCTTATTTATATAATTTAAGTTTCTCTAATTCAAGCCATACAAAGTGCTATAAAAGGGAAAATTTTACTTGCAAAATTACATCCCCAGAATTATATAGTTTATGAGGATCGAGCCAAATACTGGGCTCTGAGTAATAGGTTTATATAAGAAATAGTTAATATTTGTGTTCAAAAATGCTGTGAGTCATATGAAT
The DNA here is from genome assembly GCA_944470555.2 of Heterobilharzia americana. Taxonomy (NCBI): domain Eukaryota; kingdom Metazoa; phylum Platyhelminthes; class Trematoda; order Strigeidida; family Schistosomatidae; genus Heterobilharzia; species Heterobilharzia americana. The sequence goes on along the minus strand of OX104127.1, from coordinate 161,229,758 downwards.
AAAAACTCTAACTAATGCATTAAAAAGCGTTTACAATAACGTTTCACTGCCATTAAAATAGCTCTACCCATTGACATTCATTTTGGCCTCGCCGTGTGCCCTTTCTTTATGCAACAGTAGGAGACACATTACTATCACAATACCAGTGAGAGTTTACAGCCTTAGTTAAATCTTTTATCTGGCATTAGAATATTGTTGGGATCCTAGATGCTGGAGGCTTTGTCGTACTCTTTTTGTGTGGGCGCACTTCTCTCTACCAGCCTGACAACCTCGTCATAAAGGTTATTGCTTGTGACTTCTGTACCATAAAAATTAAGGAATATTTAGGAGCTTAGACACCACCAAATCCTCTGGAATCAATAGAATTCACTCGACAGTACTCAAAAAGCCTTCCGATTCTTATCTTATCCCGTTGGTAAACTTTTTCTTAATTTCTTTCATAGAATGCATACTGATTTCTGAGTGAAAACGAGTCCTTGTAGTACTAAAATATGAAGGTGGTAATAAGCTACTTGCCTTTAAATATCGGCCAATCTCTTTCGTCTATTCACCTTAACAGGTTATGAGAGAGACGGTAAATGATTGATTTCGTGATTATTCACTTAGGAACACAATTTTAATTAAATGTTAACACCGATGTTTACCAGGAAGGCCATAAAACACAAACTTTTAGATATCATGGAATAGCTAAACTCTCTCCACTGGGCATAAACTACCCGTTCATACTCCGTTACTTGACTTCAAAGCCTTTCAAAGAATTAATCATCATATCTTGTGTGAGAAACTTCAGCTCATAGGGGTTCAGACAAAGTTAATCACTTCGTTTAGGGATTACCTTTACAGCCGGCTACAAACAGCTGAAGCGCGCTCCTTCTTAACAAAATGGTTTCCGTTTCTGTGTGAGATGACTCAAAGTTCCACCCTCTGTCCATATACGTTCCCTGCTTTTATAAATGAATGGTTAGCAACCATAAATTATCACTCAGTGTTGCATACGGATGACCTGAGGTTTGAAAGAGGACACAGGGGATAGCCGATATCTCGATCCCACGGGAGAATAGTTCTAAAATTGTAATTTGAAAAAGGGATAACTCACCAACTCCCAAACGGGAGAAGTGAATGATAATGATTGTAGACAAATATTGGTGTAATTCTAACTCCCACTCAAAGGGAGAGACAGATACCTCTTTCAGAAACACTAACAAACAACAGAAGATGACCTGAAGTGATACAATTCAAGCTTCTCTCTATTGCCACCTTGTTGCCAATGTGGCATACGGAGTTATAGGATTTCTTTCTCGTACTCTAGACAGTTTGATTTCTGGCCCTTCCACCGTAGTGGAGGGACTTCTTACTCCTCCTCCTCCTCATGTGGAGAAACAACCACTAGTTATTCGTCCAAACTTGAAGAAGGACACTGACAAAGAATGTTCATTGGACTACAACTTCATAATTATCGAGATCTAGGATTTATCGATTCTGAAATTGACCAGGAAAGTCTAACACCTACCGACCACAAAGTTGTCATGACCCATGAAAATGCCAGAGAAGATGTTCTGGAAGTCCACTTGACGCGCTCAAAAAAAACTATTGCCTCTAGATGATGGGGTGGAAAAATGTAGATATTTGGCTCTCAGTCGTAATATTCACCAAGATTATGAATCTTTCATGAGAAATGGTATGAAAGTACATAAATTGTATAGTTCTGGGATCATCAGTGAAGTACAATGAATAAACAACTTTTAAATATTCCCTCGTGAACTTTTCATTATTATCCTAAGCAGAAAGTACGCGGTGTTACCATGGAAGCATTAGCTTCAAGTTTTATTTTCTCCACTTAATACGTGTAATGTCCAGATACTAACCCTGAATTTTTTCTTGATGCGGAGAAAATGCTTCCACTTACCCAACTTGTGACGTTTTGCACACTTATTCTGCTGGGATGTTTCATTATACAAACATGCAGCACTTATGTTCTTTAGTGACAGAGTAGGTGGGGATCGAGATTACCTGCCATATGGTTACATTTAAAGGTGTGTGTCTATATACTCAGGAGCAAGTGTTATTAGTAGTAGTACTATCCATCTCCCCATAACGGGATGGTGTTTTTTCGTCAAGCGAAAGACAGCAGTGGGGGGAGGGTAGAATTCATCAGTTTGGAGTAACCTGCTTTTTGAAGCACCAACGAAAACCGAACTGCCATGTATTCACTAGTTACAGTGATATTTCTTACAGCATATTTCATACAACACAAGCTACGTGGAAACACTAGTTTATTGTGATGATCACCTCTGTTATATAGACTCATTAATAAGTACAATAGCAAGCAATGAATTAGAGATCGTTATTTAAGGCACATAACATATGAGTTTAAATAAAGAACCTTAATATTTTGCAAACGACAGAGAATAAAATAGCTAAACATCGACACAACTGTTTAGCAAAATAAAGCTAGTTCAGTTCCAAATCGGGAACTATTCAGCCGTTGTTTAAACTACAGAATATTCTTGAAGGTAGGGCAAGTGGTACCGCCGTGACCTTGAATCTTGTGCATTTCTCGTGAAGTTGTGATGAGATGGTGTAGGCTGACAGTTGCGATTACTGGGATTCCATGTAAATAAAGGACTGACCAATTAAACCCGAAAAATGAATAACAAAGAGATATAGAAACATGTGCAGAGGCAGAAAAATCGCACTTACGGCAACCCAAAGAGCCTGAAACCCAAGCAGCTGGTTGATTGGCCACTATAGTCAGATTACCTCCCAGTCAGGGAATACTGTCGTACGATCAAGTGAATGTTGCAGTCAAGCTCATCATCGGAGCAGACTCCAAATGTTATCCGTCGACGTTGCAATTTACGAGCCTGTAGCAACTCTGCAGCAAACATTTTCAGAGAGGGCATCACATTATGACTCATGCAAAACCTGAAGAGCATCACAATGCTGATCACTTCACGGCATACTTTCCAGGGAATTTACTACTGATTTGAAACTTATTCACCACAGTGGGTTGAGAAGAATTTCAGGATAGTATCAAAAGTGTTAACATAATTTCCATGTAACCGAGTGTGGCATTCGAGGCGAAATTTGAGTACATATCACTATGGCAAGTTGAATGTCTCAGCATTACTGGCATTTAACTTTTACGGACTAAGGACTTTCATGCTCATGAATGAATGTGTTAGAATTAACTCCACATTCTTCACATAAAGGTTTTTACAAATGGGATAATCACAAGTTACAGCCACGATTCAGCTACTATTTCCCCTGTGTGTTAACAGCGTACAAAGATTTAAGTAGTTCCCAAGGCTCCATCAGTATGACGATGTAAAATGTCGATATGAATCAGTAGATGTTAACCATGTACCCAAAGTTCATACGAACCACGACAGTTTGTCAGCCTTTGCCAGGAAACCATTGGAAAATATTATTGCAGGTGCATTGTGATCACACACTAGATATGTGGACGGGAATGCCTATAGAAAAGATCAGATTACTCTGCCGTTCGGTACCAATCAAAACCTTCCAAAACTTTGTTACAGCTAAGGACTCGAAATCTTTAGTGGGGTGTAGGCAAACAGTGTCATAAACCCTAATGGCACTTGCCCATATACCGAAAATCAGCTAAAAATAATGGTGACGTGTCAGCGAACCAAATACGTGTGTTGCGTTACACAATTCTCCAAAATCAATGGCCTGGGGTTCGGTGAGATACAACATTGATGCTGACCTTGATAGTTTTACCGGACTAATTAAGTTGAAGGCACATGATCAGGCATCCTCACCATTCTGCACGCTGTCGTGTCATGTCACACCGCTCGTAATCTGCCCTCTAGCCAGTTAGTTAAGACTCATCGGTATCTTGGAGTGACCTCGCAAATATACCATTCCATCCGACTACGCTGCTGCGTTCTTTCTTGGTCTCGTATTCGTGAGTATATAACAGGTTCGAATAATTAGTGATTGGCCTCTGCGTCTGTCAAGTTCGTACCAGGACAGTTCCTAAACCGTTGAGTCCAGCATGATTCGAACACAGCCTAAGATACAACACGAGTAGTGCGAGAGCATGGTCATTTATTTCTTTTTTCCCTCGGACTTGGTTTTTATCGTTCTACATTGATCATGAGGTAGCAAGAGAAGTTTTTTCACCTTCGTCCCTTGAGTTATGGTGGGGTGAATGTCTTGATATATTCAGACTCACAAGTTTAGGGATTTTCCATGGCTTTCACTTCAGTAAGCCTCTGTAGCAGGATAAACCTAAATAAGGCGTTTCGGGCTGTAATTGCGGTGAAATATTGGGTGTAGGTGGGGTAAATGTTGTCAAAAGACAAGACAGATCAAAAGATACCCAAGCAGAGGGTAGGTAGTAAGTGAAACGAAGGACAGTAGTAGGAGTCTGAGTGGGCCTCGATGAAAACGAATAGAGAATAAATATTGGCGAGATCAGAGTTGAGCTGTGTGGTGTTGTTGACGTTGTTGCCTAACCCGCTACCGTGGGATTTTAATGAGGAGGCCACAGCCATACGCTGAAGCGCAGCATTTCACTAGGCATATAATCTTGGTAAAAAAGCCTCGACCAGAACTTGGCGTCGACTCATTTTGATGGAATTTTAGGGCAAGAATCGATGCACTGCTAGTTTTAATGGTTCACGTGGTGAACGATTTTAGAAATCACAATAAAACATCCTATCGATGATATCCCACCGTGAATGTATGCAGGTGACCCCATTTTCAAAGACATGCGGTACCTCCATTTTTCAAATATGATTCCGTCGCAAAATTTGAGCCCTATAGGGGATACCGCGGTCCATGTTAGTTGCAGATGTTTCACTCCGATAAGACGTTCCAGTTGCAACCCGTTCTATGTTGCGAAAACAGTAAGAAATATATATATTATGTAAAAAACTGGGCTGCCTAGACAGGAAATGTATAATGATGTTCGCGACCGCCAATTTTCGTTTTTGAGCAAAACCTGGTCTTGACGAAATGAGAGAAGTTGAAGTCCTTATCACTTTAGAAGATTCTTTCGGTGATAATATAGCCACTCAGCTCGCATCCACATTTGATTGTCTTAGCTTCGTAATACTTTTTGTGCTTTGTTCTGTACTCTTCAAGAGTGAAGCTCAAGCTCTTCGGGCAACTGGAATTCTAGCTGGCATAAATGGTTTGGAAATGTTCCGGTACCATCGTTCTCGTTTGCTACGCTCTATAATTTCATGTTGTCTGCAACCAGAACAGGGTCAGGGATTTTCTGCAGGAGTTTGATGAAAGTGCGGAGTGCGAACTGGCTCTAAGGTTACTTCCCTGGAAACCTAGAATGTTGATGGCACCAAAACGGATCTGATTCTCCTTGCTTTATTGCGGAACTATTCGTCTTCCGAAGATAATATGAAAAAAGATAGCCCTAGCTTATTTATACCCGCCAGTGGGGTTTTTAAGTTACGATGTTGGGAAAGGAACCGCTGAGCACCTTTGCCAAACCCAGTGAGATAACTGGAACTGCTCTGCTGTTGTGATAGCTGGCTGTTCGAATTTTCCGGACAATAGCCTACTCGGTGGCATATGAGTGCTTTCTCCGCAAGCCACATTTCGCATCATAGACATTGTGGTTCCCGCTGAAGAAGTCCTGAATTTCGTCCGCTATCGGACTTTTGGGTACTGTAGACAGTGCGTGTGGTAGAGAAACAAATGGATAGTCTCTAGGGTCCAGAGTATCCACTCGATTAACACCCAATAAACTGATGCTGTTTCGATTAGTTCGGGCATTTGCTTACCTCCAAAAGTGCTCTGGGAGGGTACAAATGCATCTGGCCAGCTGTTCAGAGAGGATCCTCAGGCCTTTCCGTCTCATACCACCACCTCCAGAGATCTTCGTGCTAGAACTCAGAACAATTTCTCAAATACTTTGTTTGATTTGACAGAAATGTGACATGAGTTTCTGTTGTCGTTGTCCGATTTGGATTTCTTTCTCATGAATCCGGACTCCATACCAGAAGTGCGGGGATATACAATGAGTAGCGATTTCAGAGGCTTGGTTATCTCTGGGCTATCCAACGCATCTCAATTTTGGTGCGCTAAGAGATGGACGGCTTTTGGGCAGCTTCCTTTGCAACGTAAAGTGACACATTTTCTGGGCGCTTTGAAGCATCCTAGTCAGTTTTTATTGATAATTAGATATTTCCATGTGAACCCTGGCACTGCATACTTTATGGATTCGTCGGGAAGTGAAGAAATGTTAATTCATAGCTGAGGAGTTCCATTCAAAGTATGTCCACTACCGATATATGTTTGTCTCTATGTTCTACGCTTTGCTACAAGATTCTCGAGGATTTCTGATTTGTTACTCCCACAACATTTTGGTTGAAATATCTGAAAGTTATCTGCTTCATTTTCGTCAAGTTTTCACTGCCCTTTGGGAGTTATTAGCCATCAGACCATGAAGCACCGATGGAGTATTCTTTCACGATGTCACCATATGCCTCCTTGCAATAATGGAGGGTACCGAGTTTTTCCAATCGTAGAATCTTCTTGGTTATCATGGGGATTACTATTGCATGTTTGTCACGCTCGGGAGAGGCAGAACGAGTCTTCGTAATGAAGTCTGGATGTGATGTCTTTCATATGGGCCATTATCAAGTGTGTACACTTATTCTCTAGAAAAAACTGGCCATCATTAAAGGATTCATGAGCCTCTCGCCGAAGGATCTGACGATATTTTTCTTCTCTCCCGAAGTGTTAACATGGTGTGCCGAGGCTACAGTGGGGATCATGTTATCATGATTTGCATCGGATGAAGCCAGCGTTGCATTGGCCACCTCAGTGTCGTCAGAGTTATTCATGGAAGACCTCATAGAAGCTTCATATTGGTTGCTTGCTGCACTGAGGATTGAAGTAGCACAATGAGAATTCCGATAATTGTGTGTGAACTAATTCGTTCGAATCTGTTTTAGTTGAATTGCAGCTCATGCAAAAAAGACTTCAATCCTATATCTCATTTCTTAATACCCTTAGATGAGTGCCGTATTCGTTGCACTAAGCCCTTCGTCAAAAATATCTGGAAGAAACCAGTATTTACTTATGAGCAGTACGTCGCTGTATAACCTTGCCTGGTTATCTGGTTCATTAGTTACTAGCTGGTCCTAAGCCCGGATAGAGTGGAAAGTTTGGGCATAGCGCCAGCAATCCTACCCCTTAGGAGCAACCGAACCCCTTAAGAAACTTCAAAGCAGAAACGAATTAGAAGAAATTCGAAAAACATTCCTCTCTGGAATCAGGGAGACGAAATGACGCCTGTTGGTAAAGGCCTTAGGGAGACCATTTGGCCAATGTGTCTTCTCTTTCTCGATGAAAGCAAAAGTAAGCCCGGGGACATGGAATGTCCGCACCATGTTCACCAATGAAATCCCCTCGGCTTCCAGGTTGTTTCACAAGCAATGGAGTTGGGCGTTCCCTCTGAACCTCATCCAAGACTTACCGAGCACTTATGTATGAAATACCGAAAAGTAACTTTCGTTATGTTCTGCCCTCTCTTTTCCATCACAGAAGTACAAAAATGTTAGGAACAACTTTGTCCCAAAAAGTTAATCGCATTTGTTTTCAGTAATCAACATTTAGAATTAGCTTTCCGAAAATATGGTATCCACATCGGTCCCGCTGCCCCATTCACGAGAATACTAGGCAAGTTTGGATATCTGCTAGGGAGAAGACTACGATCAGCAAATGATCCACTGCCCCCGGACGATAGATTTGGAACTATGAATCTAGATCTAAATATCATTCGTTTTTCGGGCTTGAATCGCCGGTTTGGAGGCCTGAGAACGGATGGCCCTATGACTAAGAAATCATTTTCCTACACATCCCTATTTTTCTCTCTAATATACCAGCTTATGAGGCAAAGGCCACCTTTTGTGGCAGCTGGTGGGAAGGATAGGTTTCTGGGAACGTTAACTGACACTCCATGGTGATGCCGTTCATTCTTGCTTCCATACTTTATTAGTATGTCATCTGTGGTGTTCTAGCCTGTCTGAAAGGAAGAAAGGAGATAGATTGGCGCCAAAGTACTCGAGTATATTTGAAAATTATATGGCCTCATTTCTTCTGTTTTGTGATACGATTAAGACTGAAGAATTGTCTCCTGATAATGTTTCTTGTAGGTTGGACTTGCCGTTAGAGATATAGTACAAGCGACAGATAGTATAGCACTTTCCAAACAGTTTTAGCCACCTATCGGGGAAACTTTGTGTTAGGTTATCCTGTCCCGTCGGTTTTAGAAATTTAAAGTCCTCAGTGCCCTGAATATGTTGTTGCAGTGAATGTTCACAGGGTTCTTTCTTATGTTGGGGCCATGTCCACAGAGGTTCCCAAGTAAAGCACTCGGTAAATCGTACGGCAACAGCCTTTGCTTCTTCCCGTTCGTCCTCGGCAAACTGAAGGGCTCTTGTTTCTTCTCTTAAGGCGGGGGCATCATGCTAATTCTCTCTCGCCTTCCCTTCGCTGGGTCGCGCTATATTGTCAGGCTGGCATACGCTGCAGACTGCGACTCCGGGGATAATCAGAGCATGATCACTTTCGCCAGGAGGAGCTAGATGCTGGATGAAGCTTATGTCACTTGTGAGGGATAATGAGTCCAAAACCGATGCGGTGCACTAGTAATCAAATTAGTTTACTGCTTCTTTGTGCCCAAGAAAGTGATATGACCAAGTGAATTGCTTACTGCTTCTGTCATGATAAGCCAACGGCGCATCGGTGTCCTCATAACCAGGAGTCTGCATTTATCTGTGCAGACAGTTAGCCTAGTCAGGATTCAGTCTTCTGCCTCAGACAAGGGACCACAATGTACTGTGAGCAAAATAACGTCCTGTCTAATGGGCTTCAGCCGGCAGCGTAACGTATCACGTGTCTCAACATCACAAAGGACCTTTCCAACAGCTGTTGAAGAAGTGGAGTCCTTGGAGTACAGAATGGGGCCACTATCATCGCGTGCCAGCCGATTACTTCGCAAAGGAATGTACCCTTGCAATCTTCTTTCAGCGCCACTGATCCCGGAGGGAGCCATGTTTCCGAAACAGGAACTATCTCAAGACTTTATCCCCTAAAACTCTATCAATTTATGCCAAAGGTAACGGCCATCTTTTCTAGGAAGAGTGAGGCTACCAGGTCGGGACTTCGCTCTGTCCATAGAAGCCTCGGTATCACTCGTTTCCGAACTCTAATAACACAAAAGCACACCTCCATAAAAATTTTCTCATCTACTGCCAATCAAGCTTTCGGTTCCTCCTCTCATTCTGTTTTTGTTGAATGGGTCAGAAAGTTGCACATCCCTGCGAAGAAATATTTAAGTGCACGGGGTTAATGAGCATTTTTTTAACTTAAGCATAAACCGGAGTAAATAGGCTCTGTTTCCAGCAGGAGCCACCACTTTATTTTCTATCCTACTCGTTGTAGCCAAAATCGACCAGATAAGTTTCTCAGAAGTTCTTTGTTTACCATATATTGGGCAAAAAACGGCCTCTTATAAGTGGTCCTCTGCCTTCACCAAATCTATGGAAAATTTTGGACCTCCCGTATGCCTTTGTCTTGTTCTTTTTTCGTCAGGTGATGGCAGTTCGCCCTAGGACCACGATTGGTCCACCAACGTGCTGCCTACCCTTGACCCCATGTCAATCCCGACGACTTAACCGTGGTTTGACTCAGCGAACTTATGCCTGATGGGCTTAAAGTAGTGTTTTTTACTTTTTTATAAATGCGTCACCACTGGTTGGACATTTCACTCCAACAGATCTGGTGCTTACACACTTTCTTCGTCATCATTGGTGGTGCCTCATCCTTACATTTTTAGTTGGAAACTGACGTCAGACTGAGATTGATACTTTGAAGACCAGGATCCCCAGCTTCAAAAGGCAAGGACCTGAGGAATGCCTACTGGGGATTGATTTGTGTAGCCTTATTGCAACTGTCCATGCCATATTTGATCCGTCATCTTCTAACACAACCTTCGGTATGCCTTAGGTAATTCTGAGGATCCTGCAAAGCAACTGGTGTGGTAACAAGTGCACCATTGTCAACACCCCAAGTAGTCATCATTCCTTTTGGGTACCAACTTTCTGATCCCATAAGGAAATAAGTTGGTTTTTCCACTCCATCTATGAACGTCACAGCAGCCAGAAAGACAAAACCGGCAAAGCTTTGCCTTGCTATACTTTTCCTCCAATCCAGGCATAGCTTCGTTCGGCTTTAGCTGAACAACGTATATTCATAACACTGCATGCCTGTGTCCACGGTAGGTAGACCCAAGGCTTTGTTCCGCTTCAGGAGGCAACAGCTTATACCATCCATTTTCCGGTGGAACTCGATGCTTTTCGAGTTCCCTTTTGAACGAGCCAACTGATGAAGCTGACACAACTTTTTCTGAAAGTTGGTTCCAGGAGTTGATGAGTTGATGCGAGAACAAGTGCTCCATGAGGACTACGTGGGTCCTTTTCTTTCGCATCCTCCTATTTCCTCTAGGGTGCTTCGATTGAAACAGAAAAAAGGAGAAGAAAGATTGGGTTCAAATTCATTTATGAAAATCCCGTATACCACGATTAGATCTACGCTTTGCTTGCAATACGATAAAAGAAGGGGCCGGTCTCCTTAAGTAGATCTCGGTCAGTCAGCCAGGCCAGCCATCACAGGGATCGTGTGAGAGGCTGCCCTATGGGCTCTTTCTAGGAGGTCTGAGCCACCTTTCAGACACCAGTTTATATCAAGATCTGTTTTAAGAAGTTTGTGTCAACCATCTCGCAGGTATTTTGGTTAAACCTGAAATAAAAACGACTGCAAAACAGGCTGAAATTTGAAAAACTTTGATTCGGTAGGCAAAACCCAAATGAACAGGCACAGAATGTGTGGATTTCCGTGGTTTCTGCTACATGGTGAGTAAAAGGTGTCCTAAAAATGCGTGTGGTAGGGCCGAGGGCCACTTCACAGTGGCCTCTGGTACACAATGTAGCGAATGTAAGAAGTGGTTTCACGACAACCGCACAGGCCTCACACCTTCAGTATATAAGGGGTGCAGCAAGCAGGAAGTGTCTAGCTGTGCGCGTTACGCTGCTCGGATATTCGCACTCTGGCAAAGGAAGCATGAACACTTCTCGATATGAGGACTAGGAAACTATCGTCGAAAGTCAAAGTTGATAACTGTGATAGTGACAACGGGACAGCATCCATTGGCACAAAGTTTTAAGAACGTCCCCCGGCAAGCTTTAAGTCACACTTAGACTGCCCGCTGGGTTTGCTGCCATCGACTTAGACAAGGCCGCACCAAGCAGGGTGAAGCTAGTGCCTTCTGGTTCTCGCATCTCCAGAGCAGCCAGACCCAGTCTGAAAACTCCTGACAGTCAGGCTAGGTCTGCTTCAGATGGAAGAAGTAGGAGTGAAACATTCTCAGTGCCGACTACGGAGCCATGCAGGCCGCAGGTCATACCCAGTTCGAAGACCCAATCGCTGACAAGAACTGAACAGAGTGGGATGCATCCCGTTCTGAGGCTGTCAGCGTCAAGGCCACTGGACCAAACTTTAGTAAACCTTGCGTACTCGACTGCGAAAAACGGCATGTAACTAAATCTAAACGGCATTCTAAGAAACCAATAACGGTCACTGAACCAGCTGTCATCACTGCACAGAGTAATGAAAAAACAGAGCTCCTTGACAGGTCCATAATCTTCCACGCAGCGGAAGAAAGTAGAGACCCAGAGCCACGCAACAGTTTCGAACAGGATCAAAGCACAAAGTTTGATAAACCAGTTTCTATCGGGAAGCATGCCAGGAGTCACCCTACTCAAGATATATAGAGTAAGAAAACAGGAGGCAGTTAGTATTGAAAATAAGTCTCGGCTACTTAAAGTCGAGTTCAAGCCAGCAGGTGAGAGGAACCAGATTCCGAAGAATGCTGGTACACTTGAAGGATGTAGAATGTTCGTGCGGAATAATCTAGCTCTTGCTGATGGAATCAAAAAACGAGAAGCAAAAGCAGAACTAAAACCCAGATTGGCAGCTGGAGAGCAAGATCTGAAGGTGGTGCGTTTTTGTGTGTCGAGGTCTCTACAGCAAATGATGCCGAAGCCTCAACGGATAGGACGGAAACTCACTCAAGTAGTTTCTTTGTCTTATACACAAGGGCACGTCGTCTCTTAAGCAAGTGGACTGCGCTCAGTAATGTGACAACCAACGAAAGCCCTGATATCATTGCTATCTTAGAAACTTGGTTTTCTTCTTGGGTCAATGGCTGTGAAACACATTTATGAGGATTCATCCCATTTAGACACAGACTGGTACTCAAAGTTAGTGGTGTCCTTCTTTACTTCAAGAATGCCTTAACTGTAAAGGCCATAGAAACAGATGGACACGAAAGTGGGACATGTGAAATGCTGCGCTGGCGACTTAGATGCAAGGGGCAAGACCTTAACGTAATCGTAGTATACCAAGGCCCTAGATGTGAGACAGCAGACTTCCTCCTGAACAAGCTGACCCTCCGGACAGATAAATGCTGGTGTCTAGGTGTAGGAAACTTCAGCGCACCATCAGCTGGCTGGGATAGACCAACAACAAAAGCATCATGCAATTCGTTTGACCACAGGTTACTGGGAACATTAGTTTCGTTTAGCTCTCTTACAGCAAATTAGGACACCACTAGATATGATCATCAGCATGCTCCACCAGTTCCGGACTTAGCATTCTCACATGCAGATGATGTATGTTTCGCCTGGCACCTAGTACCTTGACAGTAAATCTAGAAGCCTCCATTGAAGGTGCGTCGCGCCCCTCCAAATAGTTATGTACACAAGTGACCCAACAGCACATTCCGTGGACTGTCACGCGGGGACGGAAACATTATCCTCCACGTATAAACCACTAAATCCAAATATTTCTACGACGTAAGAAAAAGTGTTGGCGTCTTGCCACCCACCTTGGTACACCAGAAGCGATGAAGCATTACAAAGGAACGTGCGGTAAATATGTCGCTGCCATCCACCAGCCTCCAATATGCTTTGAAAAACGTCCCTCCCAGGCTGCATTGCAACATCCGAAGGGGTTATTTTCTCACATGAACTATAGAAATAAGATGTAGCGTGGTGTGCCTGCTCCAATCAAACGGACAGAAAATGACTGTTTGATTGAGGATGATGGGTAGGAAGCAGAAGCCACGGCTGGATATTTTGCTGAAGTCTTCGCATGGGAGTCTTCTGTTGACACTTATCCAACAGTAGAAGCATTTATTTATATCCAACAGAATAGACTCTGTGGATATCGATCGCAATGATGCACTCCTGATATTAAATAACATCGACGTGGAAAAATCAACGGGACCGGATGAGCTGCACCCAAGGCTGCCCAGAGAGCCAAGACGCTATGTAGCCGGCCCACTGACCACTATGTTCAGGCTGTCCCTCAGTGAAGGCACACTCCCCTAGGATTGGAAGGATGCCATAGTGACACCCATCCACAAGGCAGGTTCTGGGCAGCTCCCATCAAATTACAGACGGATAAGTTTGACTAGTATCTTGGTAAAAATCCCAGGAGTAATCAGAAAGGCCATCACCGTCCACCTAGAGAGCAGTACACTACTGTCTCATCCACAGCATGGTTTTTGTAGAAATTTCTCTCGCCTGGCGAACCTCTTTACAGCCAGGGAAAGTAGGGCCCAGTCTAAAGATGATAGGATACCTGTAGATGTCATTTTCATTGACTTTAGTAAGGCGTTCAACAAAGTACCTCATCCCATGTCGCTCAGAAAACTGGGAGGTTTTGGAATCACTGGCGGTCTGCTCGCATGGATAAGAGACTTTACTGTCGGTAGGAAACAAAGAGTAAGGACTGATCTAAACTCTTCACTTGAAAGTCGGTAGACAGTGGAGTGCCGTAAGGTACAGTCCTGGACCCCTTACTATTTCTTCTATACGTAAATGAGCTGCCAAATATCACGAAGTCTCCCATGGTTCTCTGCGCTGATGACTCAAAAATCTGGTGGAAAGTTGGAAACGATGAGGATATACGTGCGCTTCAGGCAGACCTGAACAGAGCAGTGGTTGATTCCTATCAATGCAAGTAAATGTGTGAGCATGCACTTGGGGCACACACCAACGATAGTGATGGGACACCTCTACTTTCAGTACTCACCCACAATGACGAAGGAATCACAGTGGGTTATGACTTGAAAACTACGGCTCACCGTCGATTGGTAGCAGCTCGGAGTTTTAGGACCCTCCGGGCATTACGTAGGACGTTTATGGTAATAAGTGGTGACATGTTCAACATCTTATACACATACTTAGTTAGGTCTAACTTAGAAAACTGTACACAGGCGGCCAATGCCTGTTTGAAAGGCGACGCAGACCTCCTAGAAAGATTTAAGAGGGCAATCACTGGTACGATCCCTGCGATGGCCAGCCTCACCTATGAAAATCGATTTAAGGAGCTGGACCTCTTCACTTTGTTCCACCTAATCATGCTACACAGGATTCTAAGGAATAACTTCGCGCCTGATCTATCTTCTCCCTTCCTTTCCACTAGGCTGGAACACCTCGGAGGCAAAGAACGAACATAGTCTTCTCAGAGTACTGGTTCTCGCGTCGAGTAATCAACGCCTGGAACCGACTCCCAGAAGAAGTGGTGTCTGCATCATCAATCGACTCGTTCGAAAGGAGGCTGGACGAGCAAAGAGACCTACTGGAAAAGGATCAATATAGGCTCCCAGCCTCCTGTCCTCAAAGAACAAATCTGATAAAACACCAAACCGGCTGGTAAATGACTGTAAGCAATTCACCCAAAACATTTGCCCTGCTTTTACCGGTAATTTTGATCACCTGAAGCAAAAAAACAACGGGGTTCAGTGCTTAGATACAAGAAGCATAAAGGATTTAACTGGAAGTAGGAAAATCACAATTTTCAAAGCATGCGGTTCTAGCAACAAGAGTGACCACGCTGTAATCACCTTCTCCATGATAACTAGGGAGGCTCTGCAACTGGAGACGCCCAACACCATCACTTGCTACAGCAAGGCCAACTATGAGACCATGGGGGAATATCTCATGAATGCATCATGGCCGGTAGACTGGGCTCATCTCACAATAGATGAACGCTGGTTGGAGGTGAAGAAAATAATCACTGGGGCCATAAGTCATAGTGTACCAGAAGTAACACACAGACAATCAGTGAGAACCTCGTGGTTAAAGCGTGGGACAGAGAGGCTTATCCAGAGCAAGAAGCAGGCTTGGTTCAAGTGGCATACATCACGCAGGGAGTCTGACTTCTGGAACTACAAAAGGATTCGCAACCGCTGTAACATTAGAGTGCGTATCGACAGATTTTCCCATCAAACAAACTTGGTGGCGAGGTTACAAAGCAATCCCAAAAACTTGTACCGCTTCATGTCAAGAAGAAAGTTGGCTAGTTAGGGATTGAATCTTGTCACAGGCCATGACGAGAGTGTACTAGGCAGTCTAGAGATTGCCGAGCTTTTGAGCTCACACTTCCAAGGTAGGCAGTTCTGCGCTAAAGTGAACAGAATAAGGTCGGAGTGGAGGCCCTCGACGTCAGGAGTACCCCAAAGAGCAATCCTAGGACCGCTTCTGTTCCTCCCGTTTGTCAACGATCTGCCAGATAAAATATCCTCACCCATCCTGCTCTTCGCTGACAACATTAAAATTTGGAGGGTGGTAAACGAAGAAGCTGATTGCACAGCGCTACAAAAGGACTTGCAGCAACTCGAGCTCTGGTCGTCGGAAAATGGCCTGAGCTTCAATCTGGAAAAGTGCAAAGTAACGCACATCAGTAAGAATGAAACAGGTACGACCGACTTCCAGTACATGTTGAGCAACCGTGCTATCACCAGAGTGTCCACGGAGAAAGATTTGGGGCTCAACTTCACCGACACCTTGGACACCAGCTCCAACTACAAAGGTGTGACAACCAGAGCGAACGCCACTCTACACTTTCTGTGTAGACAGCTTGGCGCCCTCACTCCCGAACTCTTCCTCATCATTTTCAAATCCTACGGGCGGCCGCATCCAGAAGTCTTCAATACGGTGGCTCCTCCAACACTCAAGAGAGACTCTAATCTCCTTGAAAGAATACAAAGAACTGCAACAAAATCAGTTGTATGGCTAAGGGGAAAGACGTATCCTGAAAGACTTAAACACCTAAACCTATTTACCTTGGGTTATCGCAGGAAAAGGGGTGACCTCATTATGGCATACAAGATCGCCCATCAGGCAGACCATGCAAACAAATCAATTTTGCCTGCAACTCAACGATCTTCACGAAGAAACCCCATTAAGATAGCACACCAGAGGGCGAACACCATACTCAGGTCCAAATTTTTCTCCCTAAGAGTGTGTGCTTTATGGAATGCCTTGTCGCGACACATCGTTATACCTCCCTCAGTCGACTCATTCAAGAGGCGATTAGACAGTTATGTCACCTCGCATGGACTACCACGGACGTACTCAGGTAGTCACCAACCTCACTAGTCCCCAACTCCCTCCTAACTGCCACTCACTATCTCTCTCCTTAATACACACACATTACCTACTAATTCTTCTGTAGGAACCAAACCCATGCTACCATTCGCGCGATTCCCAAATACTTTTCTTTCGCTCTTATTTCTCTTTTTCGCCCCTCCTTTTCTTCTCCTTCCCCTTTCTCTTCCCTGCATTATTATTTTTTCTTCCTTCTTCTCTTTTTTTATTCTCTCTTCATTCTTTTACCACTACTTTACTATTCTCTTTCAGTTACCCACACAGACAGGAGTCACGGCAGTTCCCTAAACTTCCAGTAACCCGTAGCTCCCCAATCACTCCACAAATTACAACTTACTAACCCACAAAACATCCATCTCACGGAAGCTAAAAGAAAGAAAGCAGAGGGGATTTCCTCGTCCATTGCAGGAGTGAACCGAACAACTCGAACCAAGCCCTAAGAACTAGACGTGAGAGACCAAAAACTACCAGTTTTCTACGCTCGCATTATCAATATTGGATATTGGTACGGCAATCAGCATTTAGCGGATTTTCCTATTCGCTTTATCCACACAGTACATTTGATGCCTGTTTTTTACATTATTTTCTCACTCACAACTATTTGTTACACATTACTCAAAAAACACACATTGTTTGTTTTTGTTTTAAACATCCTCTGAATTTGCTGTATTTTGCTGATTACAAAATACTTGTTAGTAGGTTGTGCGGGCCCGGTGAACAAATAATGGAGTCAGCAGCGACGAAAAAAGTGTGCTATTACTATGACGGTGAGTGATATTGAGGTGGTTCATTAGAGAAGTTATCAAGTCTACTTATTTTGTTCATGAATCTTGAGATACAGGATGAGTCATGATTATAATTTGATCATACTCGGTTATCTAGTTTCTGGCTATATTATTTTGTTGTGGAACGTTTTGACGTTAATTCACTCAAATATATTTTTCATCTCCAAATTTCTCATGGTTGCATCTAGCCGCTCTTTTAATCAAGATTATTACATTCTAGCCCAGTCTGGTAATGAAGGTGCAAAGAAGGGGAACAAATAGAAAATGAAGGTGAGTTGAAGAGTGAAACTAAACAGTGAGGCAAAGCTGCATGAAAAAGATTGAATAGGCGAGAGCAAAGCGTTTTAGGAAGGAAAAATAGTTAAGTGAAAGTAAAAAACGACTTCTATGGGAAAGGTTGACATGTGGGGTTGGTTGAGAAAGACTACTTCAAGGGGGAAAGGGAGTCATTCGAGGGGAAAACACGTAGAAAGTGGAAATTGATTGCATTTCCCCAGGATTTTCGCCTTATTTTTCCCTTCAGTTCCCCATAATCCCCCCATATACTCTCTATTCCCCCCCTTTTTCGATCTGTATGGGAGTTTGTGTTCAGGACAAAATTCTTTGTTTTTGTAAAAGTCGGTATAGGCTCATGTAGTATCGTAAGAAGTAGTATATTCTGAGGTTTTCGTCTATTTGGCTGAATACTGGCCATATCCATTAACTGTTTTCGTAGTATGATTACGAAAATATTACCGCAGTGTTAATAGGCAGTACTAGTAGATGCATTGAAGTTCTCTCACTAGGGATATAGTCCATGTTCTTAATTTCAAACACTATGAATCACCTTTTTGGTGTTCCTTACTGGTGCTTACTACACATCTCAGTAGGCCTTATTTGTCTTGGTAATTACGTTCTTATGGGGCTTGCTTTTGTGGTTAGCACTGCGATGTGCGTTTGACTAGTTTGTTTCTCACATGATGGTCTGTATTGTCAAGGTATCCGACTACCCTTAAAGGGTCGTGTTTCCAAGTCTTCAGTCACAAAGACAATAGGCAATTTGGCCTATGTTAACCCTTTCAGTAGATAACTGTGTGAAGACTAAGGTCTTTGAATGTGTTAGCCTGAACTGAATTAGTAAGGAGTTCCAGTCCTAAACCAATGATACGAATATATATTCACACTGTTGATTTGACTGTAGTTTTCTTCCTTATGAGTTAGTTCTAGTGACTAAAAAGAGGTAACAAAATCATTATTACGGATACTAAATTCTGTTTTGAAACGGAAACACGGTGGACGCAGAAACCTCCTGCACGTTTGTACAGTGAGCCATCTATTATGTGGGGGCTAGTGATACAAACTAGCTGCTCGGACTTCAGTTGGTGTTCAAACCCTTGACCCACTGCTTAAAAGTCGAATATCTAGACCAGTGAACCACATCTCCACTTCACTAGTGTCTCATACCCATTTCTCAAGTTAAAGTAGTGAGAGATATATGATGGCTCCACTAATGCGGTACACTAAATGGGGTCATATGTGCGTAGGGTAGTGTAACCTGAACATATCACGTTCAAAGCGCTTACAGTTTCTGCACATACCACAACGCAGAAACTTTTCTCTGCATTGCAGTGCACGAACCTCTTCACCTTGTGGTTTATCCTGAATTTTAATTCCCAGACTAATGGTAATGGCGGTCCATCAATTAAATACTGGTCATAGTTACTGTGACCAATGTGCGCCACTGCACTTTCGCTACCGTTAGTTTTTAGACACTATCGTCTAGACTAACCGACCAGTTCATCCAGGTCCTGTTGTAGCGCGTATCTGTGCGTCATTCTGAATGTCTTAAGACTTACATAATTGACCAATAGGAGCACTGCTGATTGAAGCATTTTGGGTAACTCATTAGCACAGTGCAAGAATACGATGGTTCATTAGGAAATCCTACTCGGGTTTGCATCTAGTTTCCTGTTTATTCATACTGTCGTACAGGAAGTTCTTAATCCACGCCGACTGCGTATTGTTGAAGTGAGTAGTGGTAGTACTAAACAGCGGCGTGCTCCATTCTGATACGACTAAAAGTAGTCGACATTCGTATGCATAAAATGATACTCACACACGTTTTGATCTATTATGTGACTCAATGTGTGTGTGTGCGCACTTTCAACATTTTATGCAGCCTAAAACACAGATGCAGTGACTATTATGGAGTGAGATTCTCCAGACTCAGACTGAAACTGATTTGTGTAAGTATCCCAGTTGTTTGGTTTGGATTTATATTTGTATAATACTCATAATAAGCAAGTCTTTTGTCAGTTCTGTAACACCAAGGAATTTAATTTCATATGACTGCTGCGGTAACTTCCTGCTAACCACTTGTCTAAGGTAGGTCGCTTCAAACTGCCGTTTTTGTCCCGGCTGATAGCTACTACCTTGACGTGGTGGTCGGGCTTGTATATTACAATGGTCCAACGAGCTAAACTGCCTGGAACGGTTGTTTTGTCGAGGTCCTACCATGCCAAAAAGGTCTGTTGGATAGTGAGAAGACAAAAAGCAGTTTTCCGTTGTATTGTGAACTACTGCACTGTGATAGAGGTCATCTGGTCGACTTGGAGTATGCAGACGATATTGTCCTGCTATGTGAAGATGCTGAGAAAATATAGGATCTTTTTAATGCACTGAGCAGAAATCTGAGCATGTTTGGCATGCCCTTTGCACTTGGTAAGTGTAGGATGATGGTTCATAAGTGATCAGCAACTACTCGCAGTTTAATGATAGGGAGTGAAGTAGTGGAATGTGTCAAACATTTGGCTTGCTTGGAGAGTTGCATCAACTCGAACGGGGGTGAGGTACTGACAAAACGTCATATACAGTAGGCACACGTGGCATTCGCCAACTTGTCATATGAAGCGCCAACTAGCAAGATACCTGAATATCTAAGAACGAATATACTACGCAGCAGCTCGTTTTTTTCTGTTGTGTGGCTGTGAAAAGTGGCCGTTAAAACCAGATGTGTAGCGATCACAGGATTTTTATCTTACGTGTTTCCGTAGCATTGCTAGTGTTTGGTGGAAACACCGCGTGAGCAATGCTGAAGTCAGATGAAAGGCACTTGGTAAGTCGATTGATAAGGTTGTGAACCTTAGTCGACTGAGATGGCTTGAACATGTACTGCTTATGCCGACTGAGCCACCGCCTGCCTCGACGTGCAGTGCTAGCAAAAATTAGGTTAAAAGAGGGTCCAGGGTGGTCAGACCAAGACATGTCACCAGTGAATGAAGTCTCTGACTGCTGATCTTACCCTTGTAGAGAGATGTAGACTGCCTGACTAAAGTCCTCGAGATAATAGGAATCAGTGATTGAAAACTGTTGGTGAAATGGCTGAAGATCAGTGACCATGACGCAGATACATACAGTCTTTGACGTCTTATAAAGCTTGAATATTCTCACTAACCGTTGTCTTCAAATTGTTTATTTTCCCACGCGATTTCGTACACTTTGGTACCAGTCTTTTTGTGTCCACTTGTTCTTTGTATTCTTCTGTGAAGTGTGGCAACTTGAGCCGATGCGCTTGTGTGCGAGGTTCTCTGTCGATTTTGTCTGTGCCATTTTTGTAGGATCAACATTGTGTCATGCAATAAAAAATCATCAATATCAACATAGGACCAGGCATTACTGCGTAATGGTCCGAATTGCCACACCTCATATCAGTACATCAAGTAGAAAGGCAGTGAGGCGCAAGATAAAGATAGGAAGATCCAATCAAAAGAAATATAAAGTACGAGAAGAAAGAAAGGAAGAATGAGAAAATGGTGAGGATCGGTATAATGTTACGATGAGGATAATGTGTGTATACGTCTGCGCCATTGACATCGGTTCTGAGCCATATCCCCTAGAATCTCCAGCCACTGGTTCCTTTTGTGCTGCGGACCCCAACCACCTAGTCTACATCGCCCCACATGGTTCAAACCAGCAGTCAGAGACTTCATGCATTGGTACCATGTCTTAGTCTGGCCACCTCGGGCCTTTTTCCAACCTGGACCTACTTCGACTAACATTGTGTGACAAGGCGATCGGCGACTAGACATATGTAGTACGTATCCCAACCATCTCAATCGATGAAGGTTCATAACCTCGTCAACTGATTTACCTCTACTCCTGACTTCTGTATTACTCATGTGGTGACACCACGGAATACGGTCTATACTATACTACGAAGGCAACGGTGGTCAAACACCTGAAGCCTTCTCATATCTTCCACCTTGAATGGCTATGTTTCACAGCCATACAGTAGAACAGAGCGGATTGCTGTGCAGTACATGCGACCTTAAGTAGACAATCGGATATCACGGTGGTGCCGTAGGTGGTGTAAGTTAGCAAAAGCCAGTCGGCCACTGAGCCACCAGAGCAGGGCTGATCCTACTTCCCAGGTAAATGAAGTGATCTACACACTCTACACTCTCTATTGTTAGCCATGGCACCGTTGAAAACCAGTCCTGGAGCAACAATTTGCATTTGGATGGTGAGAAACGCATCCCAAACATTCTCAAATTCCCACTCGAAGTGTTCAGAGTACTCTGCATCTTGTCAGCGTCTTCACTTAACAGGACTATATCATCTGGATATTCTAGGTCTAATGAAAATTCTCCTGTGGTTAGGTCAACGTTTGTGTTATCTGGTGATGAGAGGGACATCTCCATAAGGATATCTATGATAAAATTGAATAAGAATGGAGATAGTGGGTACCCTTTACGGACACCACTCGATGAGCATAGCTGCTTGGACATCTCACCATAGGCTCTTAGACGCTCACAGGTGTTCAAGTAGAGCCTTCAATAGGGTGATGTACTTACTCGGCATGCCTTTCAGTGAGCGACCTTACCATAAGACTTCTCGATCAACGGCGTCGAATGCCGCATGTAGGTCGATAAATACAGCTATTGTCGGGCGTCGGTAAGCGTGTCTTTGTTCCAGAACCTTGCTCAGTGTGAACATTTGGTCGATACACCCGCGGCCGGGTCTAAAACCCCTCTTGTTTTCTCGAACTTGTTGTTCCCGAGCTCCACTCAGGCGTCGGAGAATTATAGAACCTAGGATCGTGGACACTATGTTTGTCAGGCTGATTATTCTGTGGTTATCACAAGAGGACTTCTCGCCTATCTTAAAGGCTGAGATAATCAGTTATTTAGACTAGTCAGAAGGGATCGTATTTGATTTCCATATATTGGTTAACACTTCCGTTAATCTGACTAAGAGCACCCTATCACCATCTGTGTATACCTCAGGAGTTAGTCCATCTGGTCCCTCCGCCTTTCCTCGTTTCAGGTTACCTACCGCTTTCTCAATTTCTCCTAGTGTTTAGGGACCTATCTCAATGTTCTATTCAGGATCCGACTGGATAGCGGGCAACGCAATGGTGGCTGGAGGCCAATTAAACTGGTCCTCGAGGTGTTCTGCCCATCGGTCGAGTCGTCTCCTCTGCGAGTGAATCGCAGATCCGTCCTTCTCCGCTATGGTCTCACCAACCACAGTCTACCTTTTTCCCCTAGTCTTCTTGATAAGCCTAAATAACTGTCTACTATAACCACTCACCGCCACCGCCTTATCCATCTCTTTGGCCTTCGCTGTCCACCACTGTTGGTGGTCGTTGCGTAGACTTTTTCAGTCTACTTTTAATTTGCGTTCGCTCTTCACTGTACTCAGAGCCCACAGGGATGCGTTCATGTGCATCCATTAGTTGGAAGAAGCTGCTGATTATCCACTGGCTCTTTCTAGCCACTATTCCGGATTGGGCTACGGTCTTCAGTGCTGCTTTCACAGCAGACTCGAGATGGCACCAAGCTTCTTCTGGATGAGTGGTAGTCTTTTGTTTCGATAACTGCCTAGCCAACTTCTCACTGAACATGGCTTTGGTGTTTTCTTTGTCCAGCAGCACTCGTAAAGGTTTCGTTGCCAAAATTTTTCTACGTCCATTGAGACGCGGGCATAAACGCGCTGGGGCCAACGCGTGGTCGCTATCGAAACACGTACTCTAGAAGGAGTGGCAGTCTCCCACCGATCCTCTCCAGCGATGACTAGTGGCAATGTGGTCTATCTGTGTCCATCGCTGAGTTGAGGTCGGTGGACGCCACGTCAGACAATGTCTTTCTTCATGTCTGAAATTTGTGCTAGCTGAAAATAGGCGGTCATCTGAGCACAGTTGTAGTAGGCGATCACCATTATCTGTTCGTTCAGCTGGGACTCCGAAAGTGCCACCTAAGTGCCTTTCTGCCTCTCTCAGTCTACCCACCTGTGCATTGAAGTTGCCTGCAACAACCACCATGTCCGAACGTTTGGCTTTGGAGAGGAGGCCAGACAGTTTACAGTAGAACTCGTCTTTCACTTCATACGAACTCCAGTCAGTGGAAGCGTAAGCAGAGAGAGACAACAGCGAGTCTGACTATTCCTTTTAGTTCCCACTGTACCGTTAAGTCGGATAACGCAGAGGCGACTATCAACTGGGATCCAGTCTAATAGTGAGTTTTCTGCCCTAGTGCTTAGTGTTATGCCTACACCTGCCTACACTCTTCGAGTTTCTATAGCTAGCTATCGAATCTCGAGAAACTGGAAGGGTGAATTTCGCGGATTCACCAGATTGGTCAGGAGAGGTCAGGTGAATAACCACACTTGGGTCCTGTATGCGTGTCTCACAAACACAACACACATCCATGGCCCGAGTTGCTAGAGTCTTTGCTAACGAAGCCTGTTGACCAACTTGACGGAGATTGTGGACATTGAAGGCTGTAGTGTGTAATTTGGAGTGTGGTTTAAGGAGACCAATGATACTGTTTTGTGGACTCAGATCGTTGTCAAAGGCTGCAGAGCTAGGAGAAATTTAAGATGATGTAGTATCGTTAATTGAGAGATGTGAGGAAAGATTAAAAGGTGATGATGGGGGAGTTGGATAGCAGTCTGAGGAAAGTTGAGTGCTGATAGAGTTGTGAGGGTGGTTGACACTTCCCGGCTGGCCACACCGTGGAAGGCTATTTCTTCCTAATGTACCTGAAAGAGATTTGTGTGACGGCAGAGCCTATCGGACATCTGCTTGAGGCCTGTCACACGCAGTCTTTTGTGTATGATTATTTTGAACTTTAGTATTTTTGGGGCCGAATGGTCGAAAAGAAACGACAGATGAACCAACAATCCTGGCCCAGCAGACCGTGGGGTATGGTGAAGTGTGTTATTTTTGGGGCCAACCTTTTCTAACCCCGTTTTCACTGAGAAGGCAGCATCAGCATGGTACTACTGGTCATCTAAGGAAAACACCTTCCTGCTGTCACACCCCATCCAGCTATCAACAGTATGACTTCGCCCTCATAGGGTAGTAATTTACACCACGACGGTAACTGCTTTACGTCTAACCACTATCCAGCAGACGTTTCTGGTATTGTAGGACCTTGAGGGATTAAGTGTTTCACCAGCATAGCTCGTTGGGTCATTGTGATATGCAAGCCTAACCACCACGTCAAGGTGACATCTATTGGTCGAGCAATAAGAAATCCTCCTTCATCGCTCGCCTATTAGGTTGAGTGTATAATAGAATCGTGAATGGTGTGTCTAGGGTCTACGAAACTCACATTGTTGTAAGTTTAATGAACATCTGCCTAACTTTTTCCCAAGTGCTAATTATATATGCAGTTGCAGTAAATTGGAGATTAATCACAAGTAAAAAAGAATTAGTAGTCCATGAAGTGAGAGTGAGACGCTTCATATTTTTATGTAAACATGCCTAGAATTCCGGTAAATAAAAGCCAATATATCTGCTTCCTTGTAACAAACTTTGTGATGCCAGCCAGGCCTTTGTCATTCATCTTTAACTTTTTAAGGATGCTAGCTCGATAGCATATACTTCTTAAGTGGCTTGTTTACAACGTCAGCGATTGGCATGCATGATACGTTTGCCTCAAAACCTGCCCAGTTTCCTAACTACAGCTAGGCGTAAAGCAACTAAGTATCGTAGAATCGGGGTCGTTGCGTTAGTTGAACTAATTTCCTTGAGGTTGTCTCAAGAATTTTTCATAAATTAACTTGACTGTTGGCAATGGGAACTTCTTCTTAAGTTTGCAACACAGTTAATTTAGCTAACTATTCCTGTCTATCGCCGTTAAAGACTTCTGAAGCAGATAATCCAATCTTATCGCTTTACTCCGTTTCTTTTTATAACATGCTCACACTTCGATATGCAGTAGAAGACCGACTCTGGATAGTTGTGAAATGTAGCCTGTCTCATTTCCAAATTCATGAAGTGTTCGTTCCAACCACCTGTTCCTGAAAGTTATCAGGAGTTTGTTTTGTTAACTAATCTCACAAATCATCGCTTCTTTTGAGTTGATATTCCAAGTTTACTTGTCAGGATGAGACTTTCATAACTAAGTTCAGATTAGCGTACAAAGGTCTATTCATCTTTAGTAGCCTTACGGTCACGAGTTACCAACTATTTCTGCTGCTGTTTCCATAGCTTGCTGGATATAGAAACATGTCACGTTCCTTCAAATGCTTATTTACTTCCTCTACTACACAAAGGTGTACAAGTTTGTGAAACGGATTTCGCTTTCGAAGTGTGTTGTCAAATTCAAAAAAATATAGACATCAAAATTTCAAGTTGTTGCCAAACTGTTCAAAGGAAGAGCGCATGAGTAATTACAAATTGCTATGCAGCCAAAAAGTACGTCATGTCCACCAAATTAAATCCTCTCCTTGCATGCTCATCGTGGTTGTCTACTGTTTTCTCAATCACTGTAAAAGTTCAGTGTATTGTGTAGATGATTAACTGCATCCAAACCTTGTTTGTTTGCTTCGAAAATCTCATGTCCATTTGTATCTTTGCTACTGGATTTATGCTTCATGAGTTTTTTCCTACTTCTAACTAACCACTAGAATTTCGTATTGTATATAATGTGGCGTCTCCGAGTTTTGAAAATGTTGACAAAGACACTGCAAGACTTAAAAGCCTTTGGCTATAATTGTTTCATAACCCCATTTGCATTTGACATCGGAAATTGTAACGTCTCAGGAACTTTGGACTAGAGTGACGTTACTTGTCTATTAGTCGAATATCATTCTCATCACAACAACTAATAGTATTCATCTTACAAATACCAATTCGGTTTTATTTCACTAATCATTAAGTTGTGAATCTTCGTCGCTGTCGCTGTAACCGGACCTAACTAAACTTGTTTAAATAGCAGCTACTTGACATCTCAACATACCGAAAATTTTGGCAAAACTAACCACAGATTTTCGGTAACTTTCACTCTTGTGGTTTCCTGAGACAAGTACAGTTGGTTAGATGGAATGTAACGGCGGTAGGTTGTTTCCGTCAGTTTAGCAGCAGCCTTGATCATATTGTCTTCTCGCTTTGGAAAGAAATGGTCAGTCAATCTTGCTCTATGATATTCTGTCGCTGGTGGCATGGTTCGGTATTCAACATTTTAGTCTACAACCGTTAATAACGATTCAAGTCTATAGAACACCAATCTCTAAGTCACACCGCCTACTGCACAATGGAGCGTTAAAAATTGAGAGCCTATATCAAAAACAGATGTTGAACCTCAGAAGTCAAAACTCCAGTGTCTGGCAACCCTAATGTATGTATGTTGTTTCTGCGATAGTTGTATATGATTTGAGGGTTATTATTTTTTATAACTGCACATAACCAGTGTGATAAATATGTACACAACCCTAGGAGTGTCCGTAGACTTAATAATTATTTCTCTTGATTGGGTGTTTAACATTCAATTTTACTAAAGTTGAGCTTTCTGACTAAACTTCAGTCAACAGTGGTTTGTATACTTTCCAACCGAAAAGATAAGAATTGATTTAACTGTCCGTTTATTCGCATCAGTATTTTATCATCTGACCATTAATTTGCTCTGTTCGTTTTCAATACAAACATTATAATTTGATAGTAACTTTAGAGTAACAGTTCATCTTTTCATTAAATTACATTTCAGGTGATATTGGGAATTATTATTATGGTCAAGGGCATCCTATGAAACCACATCGCATTAGGATGACGCATAATCTTCTTCTTAATTATGGTCTTTATAGAAAAATGGAAGTTTATAGACCATCTAAAGCTTACAGTGAAGATATGACAAGATTTCATAGTGATGAATATGTCAAATTTTTAAAGAATGTTAGACCAGATAATATGCATGAATTCAATAAACAAATGCAACGCTTTAATGTTGGTGAAGATTGTCCAGTTTTTGATGGACTATTTGAATTTTGTCAATTATCCGCTGGAGGTTCAATTGCTGGTGCTGTCAAGCTTAATAAACGACAAACTGATATAGCAATTAATTGGGGTGGTGGTCTTCATCATGCAAAGAAGTCTGAAGCATCTGGATTCTGTTATGTAAACGATATTGTAATTGGGATTTTAGAACTTTTAAAATATCATCTAAGAGTTCTATATGTGGACATTGATATTCATCATGGAGATGGTGTTGAAGTAAGTTCGATCTTATTCAATTCATATTCTCATAATTAAGGAAGCTTTCTATACAACCGATAGAGTAATGACTGTTAGTTTCCACAAGTATGGAGAATATTTCCCTGGTACTGGTGATCTAAAAGATATTGGTGCTGGTCGTGGTAAATATTATGCTGTTAATTGTCCCTTGAGAGATGGAATGGATGATGAATGCTATGAACGTATTTTTAAACCTGTCATCACAAAGGTAAATTCTTCTTGTGTGTTTACTTTCTAATATACACATTCAGGTTATGGAAACTTTTAGACCTGGAGCTATTGTCTTACAATGTGGAGCTGATTCACTTAGTGGTGATCGACTTGGATGTTTTAACTTAAGTTTAAAAGGTCATGGGAAATGCGTTGAATTTATTCGTTCATTTCCTATACCGCTTCTTCTCGTTGGAGGTTTGTACTCGTTTTCTTTTATGACATATACTTTGTATTATTATTATTATTATCATTATTATTAGTTATTAGTTCTATTGAAGAGACAGAAGACAGACACGACGGAAAGAGTGTTTATTATGAACAATTGAAACGATAGTCGTTACATATGGTACACATTGCACTAAAACTGTCATTTTCAAAGTGTGCTTCGTTTCCTCTTCTGTTTCTCTCTTGATATTTGCTCTCTTCATACAGCAGCATCCACTGTCATATATGTAATTCCCTATGATTTCTGCCACCCTCCCAACATATACTACTTATGTCCATTCTAATCAGCGACGCCCACTACACTATGACAATTTGATAGTTTTTGAGTTTTAGTAAAAAAATATACTGAATGTATATATTATATATAGTAATGATAGACAGTGGCTAGCAGTAGAATCCAGGACGCGCATTTCGTCCTATTTGGGACTCGTCAGCTGGTTGTACCTGCCTCTCAGTGAGTGATGTTGTCTCCACCGGGACTCGGGAGAGAACGCTTTAAACTCCATGGCGTTATCCACTACACCACCGAGCCATAATAGTCACTTCTTGTGCGACAGGTATAGGTTTAGTGTTATTGTCTGTATGCCAACAGGGACTGATCAATTGGGTCCAGTCAACTACGGTGTAATATAAGCAATAACACTAAATGTATATTATTATAGTTATCATTGTTTATTTCTGTAGTCACTATGTATAAGTATTATACATTACCGTGCATATATATTCCCTCTCTTAAAATGCTTTATTTTTCTTTTTTTTCGATTAAGGTGGTGGTTATACAATTCGAAATGTTGCTAGATGTTGGACTTATGAAACATCTATTGCCTTAGCAACTGATATCCCTAATGATTTGCCTTATAATGATTATTATGAATACTTTGGACCAGACTTTAAACTTCATATAAGCCCTAGTAATATGGCTAATCAGAATACTAGTGAATATTTAGAGCATATAAAAACGAAATTATTCGAAAATTTACGAATGATACCTCATTGTCCAAGTGTACAAATGCAAGGTATGTATTAAATCCATATATTATATTATTGTTTACCTATCTAAGAAATACTTAAGTTTATAGTCTTAATCTACCTCAATAAATACTCTGTTAACTGAATATACTTCCAAGTTAATTGTAATCAAAGCCTAGCTAGCTAGTTCTACTGAATAAAGTAGATCAAACCTATTTCTGTATAGATTTGTATAGTTAATAAGGCTATTCATCTTGTGTTTTTACCTAGAATGATGCCAGGATTCAAGTACCATTGCACTATGTAATCTTTGATTTTTTGTATTGACACTTAATGGTGAAGCAGAAGATGAATCAGTGTAAGGATGCACAACAAAAAGACGAACTGAGTACAACGTATAAAACACTGGACAAATAAGTGAAGAAGAGTGCACGGAAAGACAAAAGACACTTCTGCTACACACTTGCAAGTGAAGTAGAACAGGTTGCTGGTAGGAGAGACCTGACAACATTGTGTCAAATAACCAGGTTACTATCCGGGAGGACGAGATCAACACAGATGAAATCAATAAAAGATGATGAAGGAAACCTAGTTACCAAACAGGAGAAACAAAAAAGTAGTGGGCTCACCACTTCAAAAAAACTCTTGAATCCACCACCAACACCACCTGCAACTCGTCCAGAAATACCAGTGAACACAAGCCCTCAGACGGAAGTCGAATTCCTGAATACAATTAGGCTACTGAAATGTGGGAAAGCGGCAGTACCAGATGGAATCCCACCAGAAGCACTGAGAACGGACGCAGGGACAACAGCGGACATGCTCACGCCTCTATTGCAGAAGGTTTGGAAGGAAGGAAGGAAAGGTGCCTGGCGATTGGAAGAAGGACTACCTTGTCAAACTTCCGAACAAAGGTGACCTCAGTGTTTGCAAGAACTGGTGCGGCATCGTGATGCTGTCCACCCCAAGCAAAATATTAAGCCGTATTATCCTGGAGAGACTAAGGGATGCTCTGGATTCAAAACTACGGCCGGGACAGGCTGGATTCAGGAAGTACAAGTCATGTTCGGACCGAATTGCAACGCTACACTACGCATCATCATAGAACAGAGTATAGAATGGCAGTCAACTCAATTCTACCTCAACTTCATCGACTTTTCAAAGACCTTCGACCGCGTCGACCGACAAGTAATTTGACAACTGCTTCAACACCACGGAGGGCCACAAATCTTCATTAACCTCATTCAACAACTATATGAAGACGCTACGCGTCAGGTGATCTACAGTGGAAAGCTCAGTGACGCTATGGAATTGAAGACAGGAGTAGGACAAGGCTGCCGCCTACTATCACCCATGATCTTTCTGATTGTAGTGGAATGGATCATGCAACAAACTGTGAGAAGCGAGAAGAGAGGAATACGCTGGACCAGGGAAAAGATCCTAGAAGATTTGGATTTCACCGATGACCTGTGTCTCATATCACACAAGCATGAAGATCTACAGGCGAAAACTAACAAGTTGATAGAAGAGGGTGACGTGGAGGAAATGGTGTGTGAGGAAGAAATGAGAGCTTGTGGGCTGTCGTGGAGCCAGGTTCAAAAGATTGCAGAGAAGAGAGTGTAATAGAGACGTGCTACTGAAGCCGTATGTTCCATTAGGAACCCAAGGGACAATTAATAATAATAAACGTATAAAGGTATTTGTTTAGTAGCTACTGATAACTCTGAGATTTGTTAAGGTTTTCTTTGATGGAAAAGCTTCTGCGTAGCATCCAGTGTGATGAAATATTCTAAAAAAAATGCATTTAAATGATGAGATTAAGTTGATTTATTGGTTTTTCTGAAAAAAAAGTAAACAAATGACTTTAAATTGAATTTCATCAGATATTCCAGACGATATTGTGGATTTTGATGAAACTGAAGCTGTAGCCAAAGATCTAGCTGATCCAGACAAAAGGATTTCTATTATGGCTGCTGATAAAGCTATAATGCCGAATAATGAATTTTTTGATGACCCAGAAGATGGTTCAGGATTAGGAGGAGGTACCAGTCTACGTTCAGGTAAATCAGCTCCACGTGATGTTCAAAATCATCGTGATCAACCGAAACGTGCACGTACTGATGAAGATATTAGTTCAACCGGTGCTAAAGTGACTAATAAAGAAGGGAGTGGGTCTAAGAAACCAGATTCTAGTGGTGACAAGGTAAGATAAAAACACATTTTTCACTCATAATGTACACATTTTTTTTACAGTAAATTAAATCATACTATAAGTAGTCTCTTATCTGACTAACCACTAGTATATCCTGAAGATAGATTATTGTGGAAATATCTATTTGATGCTGCAACTGTCTGTATAGCCGATTATCCACAACTGCTTTATAAGATCGTTTCTAGGCATCTACTTTGACTTCATCAATTGCACAATATCACTGACTTCTGTATAAAAGGTACAGCTACACACGAATACCTATCCTGTGAACTATTTACCTAGGTGTAAATCACTATTCAAACGTAGCTGCCATAAGGAAAGCATTGCCATTATCGTAAATGTTATTCTTCATACTATTATAATAGTAATAAGTATTACTGTCATTATTATTGTTATTATTAAAGTGATACAGAGAGACAGTGTCTCTTATCTCTATAATTCAGTATCACCTTGTATGGATCAGAATATTCACTCCTTTTTTTTTACTTTGACTTACTATTTAGAAAGAGAAGTTGTAACTTGTTGACTTAAGCATACAATATTCAACTATTTGAGTTATGTATGTATCGGTTCGAACCCCTCCCGCTGTGCCATTCAAAGGTGAAACACTTACTTTTATGCATAAACGTATAAGTGGTTTCTGAGCTTCCTTTTTTGTTTTCGTGTTATAACAATCATCTCAACTATATACCTCAATTTTCTACATATATTCTCAACAGTTATCATTAGTAATAAAAGTATTGGCTAGTTTTTGATAATGAAAATAGTTGTTGAAGTGAACAATATACAAAGTTTCAAGTGGAATGATAAAACTACAGATTTTTTTTTTTCGAGCATTTCTCAGTACCCTTTAATTTGTTTGTATGTGTTTGACTATGTATATTTGCGTCGGAGTTAAGGATACTGACAGAACGGATGACCATCACTGAAAAGAATGAGACTCTGATAATCTTTCAAAACAGGAGGCTAGAATGTTAAGAAGAACACTGATGTAAAGCAACAGGACCGGACGACATCTTGAGGTAATAAATTACTGAGTAGAGTAACGGAGGTAATAGAAATAGCTTGTGGGGATCAAATATAGTCACGACAAACTGGCTTTCACTGATCATTCCAGTTTTTAGCAAGGGTGAAAAGTCCTTGTAGTGACTTTAAGGGAATCAGTTTAACTAATATAATATCGAGTCCGATATTCTAGAAACGATAGTTATCCGACGCCTGACTGCAGCTGGAGAATAACAAACTTGAGAAAACCAGCCAGGTTTCAGAACTGGACAAGGTCGTATCGATCAAATTTTCCCCCTTTGACAGGTTCTGAAACACAGACATACTTGCCAGCGGCTGACACTTGCCATATGTATTGACCTGAAGGGGGATATTTAACTATGTTGACCGTTAGATGTCATGGTAATGTCTTAATGTTAAGGGAGTACCGAACAAGTATGTAATCCTAATCAAAGCTCTCTACTCGAACTCATGTAGTCGTATTAGGACTTGTGGAGATTTATCTGAATTGACGACAGGTAAGGATGCTCGATGTCACCGTTCTCGTTTAACTTCGTTTTAGATGTATTAATGGACATAACCTTAGATATCCCTAACCTCATTTGGGAGACCAAGTGGTTGACTTAGAGTACATAGACGACACTATCCTGTTAAGGTAAAACATTGACGGGATGGAAAGTCTTTTGGACTCACCAAGTAAAAATCTGGATGTTTGGCATGCGTTTTGCACTTTTCAAATGTAAGATGATGCTTCAGGACTGATTTGCAACTATTCTGAGTTAAAGGATAGGTGGTAAAAGTGGTACAATAAGTTAGCCACTTCGATTAACCCGAACGGACTAGTTACTGACAAAATCTCAGCTTGGATACAGAAGACTCGTTTGACATTTTCGTTCTAACTGATGCCATCTCTCTTGTCTACAAGATGTCAGACTATCTATCTAAGGATGAGTAAAATGCGCTACATTCTACCTCATCCTATTATGTGGCAGTGTGACCTGCCCGTTAAAAATAAAAGATATGAAGAGGTTGTCGGTTTTTGACCAGAGGCTTCTTCATAGGATTGTTCGCATAAGATGGAATCACCATGTAATCAATGTCAAGCTTAAGCGAAGGTTACTAAGCAGGTCATTTGGTAAAGAAATTGTGAATGTTCAGTGACTGAGATGACTTGAACATGTATTGGGCATGTCAAATCATCACCTACTTTACCTATCTTAACACATTGTTAGTCGAAGTGGAATCTGGCTGAAAGGAGGGTCAGTGTAGTCAAACCACAAACGTGTTACTAATCTTTAAAGTCCCCTATATGTTGGTTTGAGGCGTGTAAACTGCTTGCTTAGGGTCTGTGGGACAATAGTTGGAGATTCTTAGTGATATCGCCGAAAATTGATCACAATGTCGCAGATGTATTCACTCTAACATCTTTAGCATATTTAGACATTTTCACTAGCACTTCATCCTCGAGATCCTTTCACCTCCCGCGGACCTTTGTCTACTATCTCAATACATTCTAACTGCACTCATTCTGACTCATGTCTAATGGGATTTAAGCATAAACTTGGAAATTTTGTGGAAATATTTCGGTGATACTTTTTGTCAAGAAGTAAAGTAAAAAAAATATTGTCTGGTTAGTCTACATTCATTGAATGGAAATGTCTTCGTGGTTAGGTGTTCCGAACAGTATTTAAACTTGGCACTAACTACGAGCAAATGGTTATTTGAAT
Organism: Heterobilharzia americana; assembly: GCA_944470555.2. Taxonomy (NCBI): domain Eukaryota; kingdom Metazoa; phylum Platyhelminthes; class Trematoda; order Strigeidida; family Schistosomatidae; genus Heterobilharzia; species Heterobilharzia americana. Next base: position 161,195,610 of record OX104127.1, on the reverse strand, counting down.
AGAGAATCTGTAAGTAAATTACCAATTTTTACTTTAAAGTTCACTTGTAAACCAAGAATATTCTAAGTTTGACTAGATGAATAGATTTCGATAATTGAAGTGAAAAGGGAAGTTTGCCAAATGTTCAATCACAAGCATTCTCTCACTTCATTTTAATTATCAAGTGAATATGCGTATTAATTACTTTATTTCAAGTTGTTATTCATCGTAGACTGACATCAGTTGGAGGAACAAAGAGAATCTCGGAGCATTGGACAGCTGTTTTGTCCAACTAGTATGGGACTCCTCAGCAGTGCGCACCCATGACTTCGCCAAGGGTCGAACCCATGACCTTCAGATCCCATGGCCAGCACGTTACGATTGAGCCACTAGGTTCCCATACTAGGACGAAACACCTGTCCAGTGCTCCCAGGTTTTCTTTGTTCCTCCAACTGATGTCAGTCTACGATGAATAACAACTTGAAATAATTCCAAATCTCCACAACTTCCTCAAAATTCATTCAGTGTTTACTTCACTACGATGTAAACTAAAACGTGTAAGTTTTCAGGTAGGTTTTGACTGTAGTATAAACTTTCTATGTACATAGTCTGACTTTATAAATGTAGAAAGTTACACAAACACCAATAGCATAAATTATGCGTTTGTGTATGATTTGCATTTATTTATGGTGCTATAACTGTTATGATGCGGAGTTTTGAGAACGTAGAGAAATACTTAACGATTGGTAGTCAAGGGTTGAGACGATGCAACCCGAGTGATTCACAAAGAGAAAACAAAAGACTGGAAATCAGATAAGTTTATGGTATCTTCGACTGAAGCCTTTATGAGTGAAAACTGACCCTATTTATAGAGTTTACAATAACCTTGAAAGACAAGGTATCCCTCTTGTGTGAAAGTGAAATATGCTACTTGACTGCTTCAATTAATGAACTGCTGATTTATTTATTTATTTATTTATTATTTGTCCCTTGGGTTCCTAATGGAACATATGGCTTCACTAGCACGTCTCCAGTGAACTCTATTCTCTGAAATCTTTTGAAACTGGCTCCACGACAGCCCACAAGCTCTCATTTCTTCCTCACACACCATCTCCTCAATGTCACCCTCGGCACCGACGCCCACCTCGTCACTTCCCATCAAGGTTCTACTCTAGCAACTGGCCTGACGCGTGATGTCCGCAGTTGGCCTTCTCAGTGTATGCCGAATCCAATCCATCTCCACTTCCTTCTACTGCATATTTGTTGGGCGATAGGTTCTTGGTTCGTTGTTAGGCCAGAGTTCGTTGTTGTTTATTGTCATTATTCTGGCCATCTGAGCTTGAGTATCGAGCTAGTGTAGGCAGTTGTTGATGAATGTGTTTAGTTTGTTGGAAGTGGTTTTCGTGACACATCAAGTCTTATATAAGAGCACTGACTTGACTAAATTGGTGTTGAAAATCCGGATGTTGTTGACGCTTAATGCTGAGTACAGTGAATCAGATCTCCACATTGGTTTCAGGTTAATGAAAGCTTGTGTTTCTGTGTTTCCGATCCTGGCTGCCTTGATGTCCTCATTTGTGCTGGTGTTGCCTGTAGTTGAAACGATGCTGCCTGCCTAGATAGATGAAAGAGACTATTTCCTTTAAGTTTCTCCTGTTGATAGTGATTGGAGTTTGTTGTTGTTGGTCGGGTATCTTCATCACCTGTGTCCTCTCTATATTCATTCGAAGTCCCGTCTTCGCTGCCTTTTCTGCCAATTTGTTAGTTTTCGCCTGCAGATCTTCCAGTTTGTATGACACCAGACACAAGTCATCACTGGCGAAATCCAAGTCTTCTAGGTTCTTTTCTACGGTTCAGCGTATCCCTCTCTTTTCGTTTCAATGAAATGATGATATAAACTTTATATTGTTTTATCCACTCTATTGGTTTTTCCCCCTCCTCCGTCTTTTTTTTTTGTAGCGTTCAGATTCAAAGCATGATTTTGTGGATAAAATAGAAGTTGATGTATCGAAAAAGTCAAATGGTCTAGTTGAACCAGAAAAAGCTGCCAACTAATTGAATATCTATTTAATATACCTAATTTTGTAAATGTATCTTTTGTGCCTGTCATCCAATTATCTTTATACAAATATCCCTTGAATAATTCATATTGGATATTGGTTTTTAATGGTGTATGTGTGTTCCTGGTATATATACAATTTATAGGTCTATACATATTTTTCGATCTTCCATTCTTCAAATAATTCCTGTTGTATTATTGTGCTGTCATTCATCACCTTAAAGTTCGCATTTATTTAAGCTGAATACCATCGAATTGTACAGTTCCAGGAAATACATACCATTCACTATTCTGTTATTCTTATCTAATTGTTTATATCAGTAAATTTGGAATTTACGAATGGTTTAAAGAATTTTTTCATATACTGACTTCTCCTTTTTCAAGAGTCTGTGTGTGTGTGTGTGTGCGACTTCAACAAATTTAAATAGCATTCCTAAAGCTTAGACGAATTGAGCTTTTCTAGTGTAGTTTTCGCTTATAAACCTCTAACAGCCTAATGTTTTCAATTTCTATACCTTTTTAGCATGAAAATTAAGAATATTCTCAAACACCAGTGTCCATAGACCTATCTCTATATTCTTATAACCATTATTTTCAACCTCGTCATCGCACAATGTTGGCCGAAGTAGGTTCAGGCTGCCAAAAGGCGCCAGGTGGCCAAACTAAAACATGACACCAATGTATGAAGTGTTTGACTGTTGGTTTGAGCCATGTGGGGTGATACAGACTTGGTGGTTGGGGTCTGCAGGACACTAGGAAACAGCGGTTAGAGACTCTAGGTGATACAGCTCAGAACTAATGTCTATGGCGTAGATGTATACAATTTATCCTCATTTCATTCTTCATCTTTCTTTTTTTTTTCTTGATGTGTTGATATGAGATAGGGCAACTTGGACGCAGTAATGTCTGATCGTATTATTATTTGTCCCTTGGGTTCCTAATGGGACGTCGCCAGTGTGCTCTGTTCTCTGAAATCTTTTGAACCTGGCTCCACGACAGCCCACAAGCTCTCATTTCCTCCTCGCACGATCTCCTCTATGTCACCCTCGGCACCGACGCCCACCTCGTCGCTTCCCATCGGGGTTGCACTCTGGCAACTAGGCTGACGCATGATGTCCGCAGTCGGCCTTCTCAGTGTATGCCGAATCGAATCCATCTCCACTTCCTCATTCTGCATATTTGTTGGGCGATAGTTTCTTGGTTCGTTGTCAGACCAGAGTTCCTTGTTGTTTATTTTCATTATTCTGGCCACCTGAGCTTGAGTATCGAGCAAGTGTAGGCAGTTGTTGATGAATGTGTGTAGTTTGTTGGAAGTGGTTTTCGTGACACATCAAGTCTCATATAAGAGCACTGACTTGACTAAATTGGTGTTAAAAATCCGGATGTTGTTGACGCTGTATGCTGAGTGCAGTGAATCAGATCTCCACATTGGTTTCAAGTTAATGAAAGCCTATGTTGCTGTGTTTCCGATCCTGACTGCTTTGATGTCCTTGCCTGTGCTGGTGTTGCCTGTAGTTGAAACGATGCTGCCTGCCTAGATAGATGAAAGAGACTATTTCCTTCAAGTTTCTCTCATTGATAGTGTCTAGTCGTATATTGATAATAATGGTGATGATAACCAGCCATTCATTTATCTGGATGAACTTGATATCTTCATTTGACCACGCTTGTAGCAAGGGATAAATTTTGCCTGATAGGGTAATGTGTTCTTCTTAATAACTGGAGTCGATAACCCCTGTCTTCGATACTCATACTGAATACTGTAAGTTTATTTCCAAGGGCTTTTAGATAATGTCTTCTACGGAGTATTGTTTAATGCAGAGTTTTATTGACAATGATAATTTACCTACACGTGTATGGGTCTGTTTCACCTGTCGTCGTATGATTAGGTAATATTTTATCTAAATTTCGGGTGATGAACGCTTGGATTTGTTTCTGTAAACCACCTGGTGCAATTCGCTTTCTTGTTATCGATTTTCTCTGTTGATTTAATCAGATGGGTGTACCTCTATCAGTTGCGATCGTGCAATTATCAGCGATATGAACCATTGGCTTACATCGATAGTTTCGAATTGGGCTCCAGAAACTTCATCTTAGGCAACAACCAGGTTATGTCATAAGGTGTTCACATAATAGGTATAGCTCGTTGCCTATTGTACGTAGTTGCTGAGTGTATTTCGATTTCTTCTCTCCATAAGTGTAACTCATAGCCTAATGCATAAACCTGTGCTCGCTAGTGTTACATTCATTAATAATTTATGATGATCAAGGCATAGCTGTTTCACTATTTCTTACATATTACTGTACATATTCTTCATAGGATTCTTTTGCCTGAAAAACGTTTTCAATGTAGATATAATGATTTCTGGCTCATTGCTCCTCTTGAACCACTCAAGCTGTGCTGGGATTACATTTACCGTGTAGTTGTACATCTTGACTACAGCTGCTATCTTTTTGCACATTGTCGTTTGTTTGGTTTTCGGTTAATTTGTAGTATCATAGTTTGTCTGTGGATTGTCATTCTATCAAAAGTAGATACCTCCCAGAATTCGCTATATGTCCTAAACCTGCCTATTACAAGTGAAATAACTCAGACTTGTAAGCCTAACTGGAGTTAAATTCCTATTATGATGTTCATCTATTGCATGACGTTCGTTGGCACGACGCCATATTGTAGTCTTAGTGTTCTCAGTTGGTAAACACCACTCGATTTCTCTTTGTTAACTGAACCATTTTGTCTAATCAGCCAGTTCTGTGGTACCCAGACTATGTATATTCATAACAGCTTTCCGGGTAGGCTCTGAAGACGTAAAACGTCATGCGAGTACAATAACAAATGTGAAGCGTTACATAAGAGTTGGAAATGATTACTCATAATGGTACGAGAAAAATCTATAAAACTGATAACATGGGAAAATGAATGTTTATCAGTGAAGTGAGAGAGACAAAAGAATGAGAGGTTGAAATGTGAAGTTTGTAGTAGAAAAGTTGACCCTATTTTCGACCAGGTTTAGCAAAGTGGATGTACATATTTCTTATGTTGATTCGTATGACTTCGGCTATCGATAAGAAGTGTATTCATGTTCCTTTTAAGGAGATTGCAAACAACACGATATATGACAAAACAGAAGGCATGATCTACCTTGATTTGATGTCTGCTATCTACTAAATACGAAATGACTGCACTCAGTTATTTCTTTCCTTAACCAGTCTGGTACATGTTCATGAGCGCTCATGAATACAGACCTTTAAGTACGGCCTATGTAACTAGTTCCACAGGAGCAGTTGAACTCAGAAAGTTGCCATCATTGGTAACCTATCTTTGCTTCGTTGTGTGAATTTATAACTAGAGAAATTATTAAAAACCATTGTTCACTCAAATTATTCTTGTTCTAGATACGTTTTTTGTTGTTGATCAGTAGCTATGCATGCTATCACCAACAATTAGATGGGATAGAACAACAGTTATAGCAGCTAACTCAGTCAGTTAGAGGGGGAGATTGAAAAATTCTACAATCTATATCACAAAGGAGGAGAACCATGTCTGAAAGTTGCAGAATTACCTAATATGACTTTGAACAATAAATTTATCCGAAACATTATCTAATAAGTGGTAATGTTTCTCGTCAAATAAATGAAGTGAAGTGGGATTGTAATCTCAACTACATATATATCAACTTTCCCTCCGATATTTATAAGTATTGCTTTACTGATGGCTTAAAGAGACATTATTAGTGCACTTTTGTTAGATATTCATTGAATTACCATCATTTGAACAGGTGTGCTCTATTGTAGTGGGCGTTACTGATCGGAATGGATATAAGTAGTATATGTTGAGACGGTGGCAGAAATCATAGGGAATTACCAGCAGTGAATAAAGATTCTGCCCAGAGAAACGCAAGAGATAATGTGGGCGTATTCAGAGGAAATGAAGCACATTTTATGACTACCGCACAAGATGTCAGTAGTAAAGAGTCCTTCTTTTGTCCCCGTCTTGCTGTTTTCTACAACTATTTATCCCTGATGGACTCCACCTCAGCTACAGCTGTACCCATTAGCTGTCTGGTGGCTTTTTGCTGCGTTTACTGGTAGCTGCTGGGCAGTGGCATTCGGAACACTTTCGGTTAACTGTGCAGCCACCAACTGCTCCTGGGAGTCGTCATCCAAAGTGGGAAGTGTTCGTCGAAGTAGTTTAGTCAACTACACAACCAATAACAGCGGATCTGCATCTGTTCCAAGTTTCGTGCTCCGGAACTACTGTATCACCAGCTCCCTGTCCGCTAGGCTGTCAAACTCCGCCTCCAGTTGTTCAACCATTGTCTGCTAAGTCTCCTTCCCTTCCACACAGTCATATGCTGCTTTCGCTCTACCCCTGAGCAACGTGCCAAGCACCACAATCTTCGCTCATGGATCCGAGACACCCACCATCTCCGCAACGGACTTGAAGTCCCTGAGTTGGGGCCTTGATGTCTCCATCCTCGAACACTGTAGGCCACGGAATCTTCATCACGCCCACAATCAGCAACACCAATTGTAGGGGATGAGAAGACGGAGACAAAGGAAAGAAAGAATGTTTATTATCGACATCTTTTACGGTACTCATCAATATTGTACACCTTCCACTAAGACAGTCATTTGCATAATGTGCTTCATTTCCTATTCTGCTTCTATCTTGATTTACTATGAATACGCCCACATTGTCTTTTGCGTTTCTCTTGGCAGAATCCTTATTTATTGCTGGTAATTCCCTATGATTTTTGCCGCCGTCCCAACGCATACTACTTATATCCATTCCGATCAGCAATGTCCACTACACTGCCAATTTTTCTTCAGTTCGTCACTCTAAAATTGTTTCCCTCTCTTCTAAGCAATCTACTAATCAAAAAATGGTTGGATGCTATTGATATGGTGATGTGTTTAAAGACTTTATTTGTCAAATTGTAAGTATTCACTGTTATGAGAATAATTAGCGTATCCTCCTCACTTAAGTTGTTACATTAAGGCATCGTAAATAAGTAGCCTCATCATTAAATTATGATTATTTCCTGAGGAAAAAGTTTGAAGAAGATGATAATTGTCCAGTGTGCTGATTCTTCATCATTATCGAAACGTTTGAGTTTGTTTCTAAGATCAGATTTGTGTAAGTTGAAGTACTATGAAAGCAACCGATTCGATTGGATTTATGCTCAACTTGACCTCATCTAAATTTGTACTGTTGAGTTTTCCAGCTTGTGAATAAGATACGTGTTTTAAGACCAACCGTAAATAACAATGTCATTTTGCTTTGACATACTTTTTCGTATAAAAATCTTCAAATGTCTGGATAGGACAAGAAACCTGGTACAAGAAGACACAACTAAAAAATCCCAGGTCATAGATAGTACGGTTTCATAAGACTAAAAGGATGGATGCTACAAAGCTGAACTATTCCTCTTTCTGTAAGTAATGATATGACATTAAAAACTCAAACAGGAAGTTTGACATTGTTCATATAACTCGATTAAATGGTCAAAGACCTAGGGGATCCTCGAGATTTCGATATCGCTGGCGAATGGTAGCTATGAGTAGAATGCTGCACGCGTGTCTCGTCCAATTCGGGGCTCATCATCTTGATATACCTGTCTCTTAGTGAGTGGTGTTATTCCCACTAGGATTCGAACTGAGAATAGACCGCTTCAAACACCAAGGCCACTGAGTCACGATAGCCAGTTCTTGTGCAACAGATACAGTTTATACAATGTTCCTAGCTATTGGTCCCAGCTACCATCCATTCTGAGCAGGAGCCTATGTACCAATACAGACTGATCAATTCAGTCCAATCAACGACGGGATTATACAAGCAGTATCATTTTATTTCTTAAATAATTCTACTTCGGTTTCGACTAGTCATGTATATGATAGAAGGCAATTACAAATCATACACTGAAAACAAAGTTATCTTCATGATTTTATTGAAATTGACAATTTGAAGCATTAACTCAATAGCTGTAACTACAATTGAACATTGAACCTGATGTTTAAAAAGTCAGTAAATCAAACAGGGATAAAGATTGTCAAAGTTTTCTTCCATTGCTGTTGATTAACAAACTTTGTAGTATCTTAAATAAATAATCGAATGCTTAATTTTCATTTTTATACAAAGAAAAGCGAATGAAATTAGCAGTAAATAATATCCATGTATAACAGGTCAAGGCTGGTTGTGAATAAGATGTGTGTGTGTGTGTGTGTGTTTACAATCAGTTACATGATTTCCTTTTTTGTGTTTTCATTTATACACTATAGATACAAAACGATCAAGTTAATTACATTTTAATAATATTTATCTTTTAGAAGTTAGTTTATTGTATTAGGTAATTTTGAAAGAGAAAAGAAAGAGATTAGAAAAAACAAGACTTTTATATCACTTCGATTATCTGAAATAGCAGGTGTAATTTGGCAGACTAGTTTTATTGATACTGGGTGATAATTGAAGGTGAAATGAAGATATGAATCGCGGCTCTATTCGAACCAGGGTCTATTAGGTTTCCCACCTGATGGTCTACCAACTGACCTACGACATTCGACGACTGACCGAATTATTATTTCACTTCAATCATCAATTGTGACGCATTACTACCTCTTGGTTGTATTCATATTGACTGCCTAGTCAAGACTTTTCATCTCAATCGAAATGTAACTGTGTTAGAATGATACAGGGAAGCATCATATTGATTATCATTTGGACTATCTGAGATAGCCATTCGGATCCGGTGATGGTTCAGATTTTCATCTTACTTTCAATCATTATCCAGTATAAATAAAACTAGTCTATCAATCTACGGCTGCTATCTCAGATAGTCTCCAAGTGATAATCAATATGATACTCTTCTATATCATACGAATTCAGTTACATTTCGATTGGAATAAGAAGTCTTGACTAGGCAGTCAATATGAATACAACCAAAAGGTAGTAATGCATCACAATTGATGATTGAAGTGAAATAATAATAATTCAGTCAGCAGTCGATTGTTGACCATCGAACCAGAAACCTCGAAGGTCGATAGTTCAAATCTCGCCACGGTCTATATTTTCATTTCACCTTCAATTATCATCTAGTATAAAAGCTTTTATACTTCCTGTATACGTATATAGATAAATTAGTCAATTCAATAATGAATAAGTATCTGAGAATAGAACATTGAAATCAAGAACTGGAGATTCATTTTTTTTTTCATAAGATTGTTTTATATTACCTTTTTTTTTTTCTATGCTTTTTATTACCAAGACCAAAGACATTAGCAACTGTAGACTTAAGAAATATACTTTTACAATCATCAGTAATCAAGTTATCCTGAGTATTGGTTATCAATTGATTTTCATTTATTTGTCGAGATTTTGAAGAATTTGGACCACATATACATTCTAATTTACTTGATAATAATTTTTTATACTTTAATGAAATATCTTTATTTTCATTAGATAAATTATAATTATTTTGTTTATTTAATAGAATATAATTAGATTTCATATCATTTTGTTGATTAGTTTTACATGAAGAATATTTACTCATTTTTTCTATAGAAACTTCTGGTTTTGTAATTGAATTATCAGATGGTCGATTTATTGAGTTCACTATTGATGTATATATTGTTGGCAGGTGATTAGTATGACTAGGATAACAGTCTTCTTGATAATAAACTGTAGTTGGAAACATCATTGGATTATATTGAATGAAGTTAACACCTATAAATAAAACTAGGTAATTGTATACAATAACATTTTTCATAATAATAATAATAATAAAATTATTCATCAGATAAATAACAGATTCTTTTTCAACTCTACAATATAGATTGACATCAGTTGGAAGAACAAAGGAAACCTGTTTCATCTGACTACTATTGAACTTTTTAGCAATGCTTACCCATGACCCCATCAAGGATCGAATCCATGACCTTCAGGTTCCGTGGCGTTCTGTTAACTCACGATATAACGCAACTGCCATCCAATATCATCATTGAGTAACTATTCTCACAACCATCAGGCTTTACCTTCACTGGTCACCACTTGTCATTGGAACTTCAAGAATATCTCTTGAAGGTAGTCACTAATGAGTACCAGTTCAATTGAATTTTGACAGAGTTGTTATTCATCGTAGATTGATATCAGTTGGAGGAAAAATGGAAATTTGGGGGCACTGGACAGCTGTTTCATCCAACTAGTATAGGACTCTTCAGCAGTGCGCACCCATGACCCCGCCAGCCAGGGATCGAACCCAAGACCTTCAGGTTCCGTGGTCACCGCGTTACCATTGAGCCACTGGGTCGGAATCGAACTTCTGTCAGTTGACAATAAGTGTTGGATTGTTTGTTTATTATAGGACACAGAGATTCAGTATTAGTTCCTGGATGGCCATGTTTCAACCAGCATTTACTCGTCATTTACATATCTCAAAGGAATCATACAACTTTTAAACTTCACTTATTGTACCATCCAAATATTCTTCATTGCTTTATGTTTAATGGTAGTAAAACTTTCCAGATATTAACAATATGTGTGATGAATCATTTTCGTCATATGTGTGTTTTAAGTGTCGATTCAATGAACAAAGATTCTATAATGAATCTCACCTTTCATATAGCTAAATATTAGATCACAGAAATGTCATCTTATTCCATCCATTCAGTAGTGTGATTATGGGTTAAGGGATGTAGAATGATAGTTGGTAAATGTTTATGCTCTACTATTGTTACTGATCCCACCCCCTAAAAATTACTGAAACATTTCACAGATGTCTGGTGGGGTCATGCTTTTTCATGTCTGGGAAATCTTGGAGAGAGAGAGGAAATGCTTGACCAGTACTCCAAAGTTGTCAATGGTTCGCCTACCGATGTTAATCCGTGATGAATACCACCTATGGATCAAAAGTACCTACATAGTCATTGGAAGTAGGAGTAGTGACAAGGTTCCGAATGTGTCGGTGGTGTGCACTTTGTTGCCATGTCAGACAGAAGAATTCAGGACGGTCAGGTTTGACCATAAGCATGTTCCTATTTAAGCACGGAATCGCCATACGGTAGTTTGAGTTTTAAAGTTCTTTCAACAATCGAAATAGTCTTGTTACAAAGTGGAAATTAACTTTGGAACTCTACCAATTAATGTTATTATTATACTGTTATTTGTCTCTTGGGTGCACAGTGGAACAAAGGGATTCAGTAGCACGTTTCCATTCTACTCTGTTCTCTGCAATCTTTTGAACCTGGCTCCACCACTGCCCAGCAGCTCTCATTTCTTCCTCACACCATCTCCTCTATGTCACCTTTGCCTCGGAGACCTAACTCGTCGTTTCCCTTTCAGATTCCATTCGAGGGCCTGGCGCATGATTTCCCCGAATGGTCTTCTCAGTATATGTCCAATACATCTCCACTTCCTTCTACTGCATATTTGTTAGGCGATAGGTTCTTGGTTGGTTCGTTGTCAGACCAGAGTTCCTTGTTGTTTATTCTCATTATTCTGGCCATCTGAGCTTCCAGTATCGAGCTAGTGTAGGCAGTTGTTGATGAATGTGTATAGTTTGTTGGAAATGCCTTTCGTAATGCGCCAAGTCTCTGAACCATATATCACCACTGACATCTTGTTCTTTATGCTGAGTGCAAAAGATCTTCACACTAGTTTCAGGCGCCTGTCTTGCTTTTCCGATCCTGGCTGGCTTTGACATCCTCATCTGTGCCACCTGTAGTTGAAACAGTGCTGCCTAGATACGTGAAAGAGGTTTCTTCCTTTAAATTTCTCCCATTGATGGTGATTGGAGCTTGTTGTTGTTGTTGTTGGTGGTGGTGGTGTTGGTAGGGTGTCATCATCACCTCTATCTTCTCTACGTTCACTTGAAGTTACGTCTTCGTTCCATCTTCTGTCAACTTGTTAGTTTTTGCATGTAGATCTTACTGATATAGTACAACTGTTATTTAATGTCCTTGGTCAGCATTCTCATGGACTAGGATACATAATGAATTTTTCAGAAATCCATCAATTCTCTATAAAACTGTCAAATAACTACTCTACAATCTAATTTTAGAGAATTTTACAAAATTAACTAACCTTGTAAATGGTTTTGATCTAGTCTACTCTGAATATGTACATTTTCACCGGGATGTATCATTTGTAATGGATATTCAGAATTAGAAGTACATGCTAACGGTATATCCTTTATACCTGTAGGATCAGATGATGGTTGATAACTTGTTTGATTATTATTCCACCAGTTTTCAGATGTATAATGTCTTTGTTCCCCTGGAATATGATAACTAGACTTTGGAATAGCATTATGATTGAAATTATTTTTCATATCTAATTCATGATGATTATTATCATGTGGAATAGAGGTGTGAGTTTTTCCACTAACAGGAATATTCTTTTGTAATGCTTTAAAATGTGTTGTAAACAATTCAGGTGGTCTTGCATACGGATCATCATCATCATCATCATCATAGTATACTACAATACTCAAAGGAATAAAATAGAATATATTTCAGAAATGGTAACACTAATGAAGCATAGCAACTGAATACTTTTGTAATATTACTTACTGTTCGTCTATTTCCAGTAAAATATTTTAAGATTGTTTGATCATAAGCATAGATGATTATATCTTTACTATACAAGGGTTAAAGTAAACTGATAAACTGAATCATACATAAACATAAACCGTTTAACAAAAGAAACTTAGGTAGGATGCAGATAATTTGTAAATTGTCCAATAACTTCACAATTCATTCAAATCAATTGAGTAAATAGTCTTATTTTGGTAAAAAGGAAATCATCATCTAAATGTAATGGAGTGGGAAAGTATCCCTTAACGTCCTAAATACCGCTTAGAATTCTTTAAAAAGTCTTCACAACTAATCATACTGTGAATCTCAGACTGGTTAAAGACTTTTCTAGAAAAGTGTAGAATATCTTAAGGCCATGGGAAACATGTCACCAATGATCTTCCTGATTGTGATCGACTAGATCATACAACCAAATGTAAAAAGCAAGAAGATGGGCATACCCTATGTGACCGACAAAAAGAGCCTAGAAGATTTGGATTTCGCCAATGATGATGATGATTTATGTCTAATGTCTTTGTTGTAGCACAAACTCGAAGATGTACAGGTGAAAACTAAGAAATTTACAGAAGAGGTAGGGTATCGAAGACAAGACTTCAAGTGAATGTAAAGAAGACAGAGTTGATGAAGATAGCCAAGTAACAACAAGCACCAATCACGATGAATGGGAGAAACCTGAGGAAAGTAGTCTCTTTCACTTACTTAGGCGGAATCGTTTCAAACTATAGGTGGCTGTATACATGAGGATGTCAAAGCAGCCAGCATCGGAAAGACAGCAAGACAGGCTTTCATTAATCTGAAATCCGTGTGGAGATCTTCTACACTCAGCATCAAGCGTGAACAAGATCCGGACTTTCAACACTAACGTCAGTCAAGTCAGTGCTGCTATATGGTTCAGAGACTTGATGTGTCACGAAAATCATTTCCAACAAACTACAGATATTCATCAACAGCTACAGCCTACGCTCACTCGATACTGAAGATCAGATCATATGGCCAGAATAATGAGAATAAGCAACAAGGAACTCTGGCCTGTCAACGAACCAGTCAACAAATATTCGGAAGGAAGTGGAGATAGATTGGATTGGGTATACACTGAGAAGGCCGATTGGGGTTATCATGCGCTAGGCCAATCGCTCGAGTCAAATGCAAATGGGAAACGGAGAGTCGGGCGTCCCAGACGAGGGTGAGATGGAGATCATGTGAGGAGGAAGTGAAGCTTGTGGGCAGTCGTGGAACCAGGTTGAAAAGACTACAGAGAAGACAGTGAAATGGAGGCATGCTGCTGAAGTTCTATGTTCTGCTGAGAATCCAAGGGAAAAATAATTAATAATAATAATGGGAAAGATACATAAGCTATCAGCCTTTAGTACATGTTTAACTAGATACTAAACCATAAGGTGAAGTGGAGGGTTATTGTACAAGAGTTCACTCACAAATAGCTATAACGATATATAAACTGGTGACAAAAATTATGACAAACATTCCTTTTAATTAAATTCAGCTATTGATGAAAAAACAAGAGAACAGGCAACGATCAACATCTATACAACCTTTCTTTTACAGAAATTTAGCACTGCAAAACACCATTGTTACAGTCAGAATACTGAAAAACAATCATTGCTCCTTCCGATTACATATCAGTGTTTGAATATTATTAAAAGAATGAAAATAGTTCCATTAAATGGTAGGAAATGATATATCGAGGAAACGTTTCTTTTTGAAGAACCATTTCCAAAAGCAGTGCATCGCATTCATAGCTAAAACTATATATATATATATATATATATATATATATATATATATATATATATATATATATATATATATATATATATCCACCAATGGCTAATGGATCACTACAAGGTCATCAAAAATGATCAATCAAATCACAAGGTGATAACAGCTAGAAGGTCAAAACAAGGTCATCGAAAATTCCTTATAGGATTATAATAAATGAACACACAGAAATTAATAAAATAATCTTAGGGAGACTACGATCAAGGCAACAATTAGAGATTGAATGTATCTCTTATGAACAGAAAGAGCAGGTTTGTAGTGTTGAATTGTCTTCACTTTATAAATAACTTTGAAAGAAAACTTTCGTGGAGTAAAGTGAGTGGAGATAAATTAAGTCTCAAGAATCCAGTTGTTGATTGCTTTCCCTGTACATTAGTCAGTTATGCAGCATGGTGTTCAGAGTTGCATTTGAATAGATCACAGTTTGTATGGCCTATGTAACCAGTTACACATGAGCAGGCAAGGTGAGAAACACATATGTAGGTTGCCCAAAGTGTTATTTTGTCTTTACTTACCCTCGAATCACTAGTTGAGTGGAGAAAAAAAAAATCCAAAGGTGAGCAAAAAAGAGGTCTTCTTCTTACTAAATCACCTCCTCATGTGTAACTGGTTACATAGGCCATACAAACTGTGATCTATTCAAATGCAACTCTGAACACCATGCTGCATAACTGACTAATGTACAGGGAAAGCAATCAACAACTGGATTCTTGAGACTTCATTTATCTCCATTCACTTTACTCCACGAGAGTTTTCTTTCAAAGTTATTTATAAAGTGAAGACAATTCAACACTACAAACCTGCTCTTTCTGTTCATAAGAGATACATTCAATCTCTAATTGTTGCCTTGATCATAGTCTCCCTAAGATTATTTTATTAATTTCTGTGTGTTCATTTATTATAATCCTATAAGGAATTTTCGATGACCTTGTTTTGACCTTCTAGCTGTTATCACCTTGTGATTTGATTGATCATTTTTGATGACCTTGTAGTGATCCATTAGCCATTGGTGGATATATATATATATCTTGTTTTAGCTATGAATGCAATGTACAGCTATTGGAAATGATTCGTCGTAGAGAAAATCTCCTTCACTGAATTGTCTTTTAATAATTTTTATTATTATGAGAAAACCTCGCCTGGTTAACTAGTTTACTAGTTACTAGCCGGTCCTAAGCCCGGGTAAAGAGGGAAGGTTGGGCATAGGGCTAGCAACCCTACCCCGTAAAACAAATCTAACCGCTAAAGAAACTTCAAAGCACAAACAAAATATAAAAAATGAAAACAAACTTATTCCCCGCTGGAATCGGAGAGGCGAAATGACGCCAGTTGGTGAAAGCCTTCGGGAAGCCAATTGGCCGATGTGTCTTCTCTCGATGAAAGCGAAAGTAAACGTGGGGACATGGAATGTCCGTACGATGTTTGAACCCAGTAAGGCAGCCCAGATTGCAAAGGAGATGAGAAGGTATCACATCGAAGTGCTTGGGATTTGCGAAAGCAGATGGAATGGGAGTGGACTCTCCAAACTGTCAACTGGAGAATCAATAATCTACTCCGGTCACCCAGACGCCAACCACGAGCACACTGAGGGAGTGGCTATCATGATGTCCTCAAGAGCATC
Organism: Heterobilharzia americana; assembly: GCA_944470555.2. Classification (NCBI taxonomy): domain Eukaryota; kingdom Metazoa; phylum Platyhelminthes; class Trematoda; order Strigeidida; family Schistosomatidae; genus Heterobilharzia; species Heterobilharzia americana. The sequence goes on along the minus strand of OX104127.1, from coordinate 161,179,564 downwards.
GAAGGCTCTCATGCAGTGGGAACCAATCTCCTCCAGGATCATGACAGCAAGATTCAACTCAAAAGGAAGAAAGGTCACAATCATACAATGTTATGCACCTACAAATAATGCAGAGCAAGAGAAAAAGGAGGAATTCTACAGACAACTTCAATCAACACTGGACAAGACGTCAGTTGGCGATATCAAAATTCTAATGGGCGACATGAATGCCAAACTGGGAGGGGACAACACGGGAAGAGAACTAACCATGGGTCGAGAGGCGCTAGGTGAAATGAATGAGAATGGAGAATTGTTTGCAGAATTCTGTGCATTCAACGATTTGGTGATTGGAGGCAGTGTGTTCAGGCACAAGGATATCCACAAAGCGACATGGACTTCACCAGATGGACACACTAAAAATCAAATCGACTTTATCTCAATCTCAAGAAAATGGAGACGCAGTCTACTTAACACAAGGTCAAGAAGAGGAGCAGATGTAGGTTCAGACCACTCACTGTCTAGTGCAAGGAACCTTCCAAATCAAGTTAAAAGCCTTCAAGGAAGCTGGTGATAGACCTCAATTCAAGTACAACACTCGGAAACTGAAGGATGAAACTACAAAGGAGATCTTCAAGGCAGCCATCAAGACAAAATGGGAGACATCGAGGGACATCCCTGAAGAAACCTGTGTGGAAGAACACTGGAAGTCTTTGAAAGCTATGTGGAAAGAAACCTGCACAACAGTATTAGGAAGGAAGAAGAAAGAAGACAAGGAATGGATCTCGACGGATACCTGGAAGCTGATAGAGGAGAGGAGGATGGTGAAGCAGAAGATAAACCAGTGCAAGGATGCTCAACGACAAGAGGAACTGAGCACAATGTATAAAACACTGGATAAAGAAGTGAAGAAGAGTGCACGCAAAGACAAAAGACACTTCTACGACACACTGGCAAGTGAAGCAGAACAGGCTGCAGGTAAGAGAGACCTGACGACATTGTATCAAATAACCAGGTTGCTATCAGGGAAGAGACCAACACAGATGAAACCAATAAAAGATGAAGAAGGAAATTTAATTACAAAAGAAGAGAAACAGAGGAAACGATGGGCCGACCACTTCAAGAAGCTCTTGAATCGACCACCACCTGCACTTCGTCCAGAAATACCACCTGCAGCCGCTGAATTACAAGTGAACATAAATCCCCCAACGAAAATGGAAGTCCTGAACGCCATAAAGCTACTGAAATGTGGGAAAGCAGCAGGACCAGATGGAATACCGCCAGAAGCACTGAGAACAGATGCAGAGACAACAGCGGACATGCTCACACCACTATTGCAGAAGGTGTGGAAGGAAGAGAAGGTACCTGACGATTGGAAGAAGGGTTACCTTGTCAAACTGCCGAAGAAGGGAGACCTCAGTGCTTGCAAGAACTGGCGCGGAATCACTCTCCTCTCCACCCCAAGTAAAACATTAAGCCGCATCATCCTGGAGAGGCTTAAAGATGCACTGGATTCAAAACTGCGACCGGAACAGGCAGGCTTCAGGAAGTACAAATCATGTGCTGACCAAATTGCAACGCTTCGTATCATCATAGAACAGAGCGTAGAATGGCAATCAGCTCTATACCTCAACTTCATCGACTTTGAGAAGGCCTTTGACAGCGTCGACCGAGAAGTAATTTGGAAACTGCTTCAATACTACGGAGTACCGCAAACCTTTATCCGCCTCATTCAACAACTATATGAAGATGCCACATGCCAAGTAATCCACAATGGGAAGCTCAGTGATGATTTTGAAGTGAAGACAGGAGTGAAACAAGGTTGCCTACTATCCCCCATGATATTCCTTATTGTGGTGGACTGGATCATGCAGCAAACAGTAGGCAGCGAGAAGAGGGGGATACACTGGACGACGGAAAAGAACCTAGAAGACTTGGATTTCGCCGATGACTTATGCCTAATGTCACATAAACTTGAAGATCTGCAAGCAAAAACTAACAAGTTGACAGAAGAGGCAGCGAAGACGGGACTTCAGGTGAATATAGAGAAGACAGAAGTGATGAAGATAACGCACCACCACCATCAACAACAACAACAAACTCCAATCACCGTCAACGGGAGAAACTTGAAGGAAGTAACCTCCTTCACTTATCTAGGAAGCACTGTTTCAACTACAGGGGCGGGACGGACGAGGACGTCAAAGTCAGAATCGGAAAAGCAAGACAGGCCTTCATTAGCCTGAAACCAGTGTGGAGATCTTCTGCACTCAGCATGCGGAACAAGATACGGATTTTCAACACCAACGTCAAGTCAGTGCTCTTGTATGGCTCAGAGACTTGGCGCGTCACGAAAGGTATTTCCAACAAACTACAGACATTCATCAACAACTGCTTACGCTCGCTGCTGAAGATCAGATGGCCAGAAAAAATAAGCAACAAGGAACTCTGGGAACGAACCAACCAAGAACCTATCACGCAACAAATATGCAGGAAGAAGTGGAGATGGATTGGGCATGCACTGAGAAGGCCGACTGAGGACATCACGCGTCAGGCCCTTGAGTGGAATCCCCATGGGAAGCGACGAGTTGGACGTCCGAGGGTGACATGGAGGAGGTCATGCGAGGAGGAAATGAGAGCTTGTGGGCTGTCGTGGGACCAGGTTCAAAAGATCTCAGAGAACAGGATGAAATGGAGACGTGCTACTGAAGCCCTATGTTCCACTAGGAACCCAAGGGACTAATAATAATAATAAATTTTGAGAAAACCAAGCAATGACTAAGTCAAACTTGCCTGGATTGTCAATGAAGAATGTCAATATTTTTCTGGTGAAAATGAAGCAATTACTAAGTGTTTACATCACTCTGAACTGATCTGAAAAGCATAATCATCATTCATATGAATAATGACACTATTAAAATGCTATGGATCATGGTACTTCTCTTACACATCGATATACCCATTCAATGACGCTGGTTTATTTAAAGATAGCCGTTTAAATTGTACAGACTTCTACATATTTAGATCTTAGTGGTATATACTCTTGTTACTAAAACTAAGGGTACTTCAGAGAAAAATAAGTTTATATTATCACCTTCATATGATTATGAGCAATAAATTCTACTTGAAATATCATTTCGTAAACAACACTGTATCAATCATTGTGTACTATATCAAATTGACTAGTCTAATATCAAGTTGATATCGTTTTTAACAGCAAGTAAAGTGTATTTTCCATGGTATTTGTCAGGTAACTTCGTGAGGACGCTGAAAATTTCAAAGATGAATTGTTATCACAATTTAAAATCTCTCCATAATTCTGGTTAACCCTACTTCCTGCCGGCGCCATCATCACCATCATGAATATCAACATAGGACCAGGCATTACTGCGTAACGATCCGAGTTGCCACACCTCATTTCACTACATCAAGTAAAAAGACAGTACGGCTCAAAATGAAGATAAGAGAATGCAGTCACAAAAAATATGAAGTACGAAAAGAGAGGAAAGAAGAATGACAAAGTGGTGAGATTCAGTATAGCGTCATTAAGATGAAGATAATACGTGTGGAGATAAATCTGCGCCACCGACATCAGTTCTAAGCCATATCACCTACACTCAGTCTCCAACCACTGCTTCCTCTTGTCCCGCCGACTCCAACCGGCTGGCTACTCTGCATCGTCCCACATAGCTCAAACCAACAGTCACAGACTTCATACATTCGTGCCATGTTTTAGTCTAGCCACCTCGGACCTTTTTCCAACCTGGACCTACTTCGACCAACATTGTGTGACGAGGCAATTGGTGTCTAGGCATACGTAGTACGTGTCCCAACCAGCCATCTCAGTCCATCAACCTTCATAACCTTGTCAATTGATTTACCTCTTCTCCCTCCCTAAAACTCTACTTCTGACTTCCGCGTTACTCACGTGGTGACACCACGGAATACGAAGGTAATTGTGGTCAAACACCTGAAGCCTTCTCATGTCTTCCACCTTGAATGGCCATGCTTCACAGCCATACAGTAGAACAGAGCGGACTGCTGTGCAGTACACGTGACCCTTAATAGACAATCGGATATCACGGTGACGCCACAGGTGGTGTAAGTTGGCAAAAGCCAGTCGAGCCTTTCGTATCTGTACAAAGATTTCATCGTTCACCGAGCCACCAGAGCAGGGCTGATCCTACTTCCCAAATAAGTGAAGTGCTAAATAAAAAAATTGTGCTTTTTTCTATTAAATAACTTTCCAAAGGAAGCGTTGAAAACACTTTATACATTTAGTCATAAAATCTAAAGGGTAAAAACACAGTGTTACCATGGAATCAAAACTGATATACAATTAGAAGTCATCATTGTTACAGAAACTATCAAAAATTCATTAGAATTTCTCGGAAGAGAAATTACGACATTTTATATGTATTTCACTACTACAGTAGCCATGTACTAGCCCATAAATCTGCTTAACAGTACTGTTCAGATGAATGAAACTCCACTGAAACATACCAAACTTTTAAAAGGTAGAGATAATCTATTTACACAGTATTGTGATAAGAAATTATCTCCAAGAATCTTATAAAAATGTTTTTAAAAAAATCCTTTATGGGGATATTTACCTCTGATGATGACAGTTTGTAGTACACAGCTATTTAAAGGGTTTCAAAGTTGTATACATCTTCATTTGAAAAGCTTAATTATTCATTGTTTTACACAAAGAATATCCATCAAATGGTGAGTGAAATAATAATATCAGCAAAGGATGAAGTGATGTAATAGGTATAGTACAAAGAATGTAAGATTGAATGCTTTGTTCTGCAGTCTATTGTGAAAATTACTACAGTGGTTATGTTGTACAATTCAACCACTTTATCAAATAATACAGGTAGTAGTAGTTCGTCATCACATGGAATCACATCTCACTAAAGACCAAACAATATTATATTATGTACTTGGTTAAGATGTGATACTTTAAAAAAAATATATCAGAGTTCTTGGAGGGATAGATAACCTTTCAATGAGTAGCAATCAGAATGTTTGTATATCAGAATAATGCTTAATAACTTTAACTAAAGACAACAGACAGTTCAATTTGGACATTTGTAGAGATTTCTTAATTGATTATAGGTTGAAATGAAATGAACATTAAAAATTGCATTAGATTGCATAATCGTGAAACTTCAAGAGATTAACTCAGAAAATGAGCTAGAGAAAAGAATTCTCAATTTTAATTTGACAGTTGCTTCAACACTACGAAGTGCTATAAACATTTATCAATCTCATTCAACAGCTATATGAAAACACCATATGTTAAGTGATCTAGGATGGAAAGCTCAGTGATACCTTTGAGGTGACATGAAGACAGGAGTAAGACAAGGCTGCTGCCTACCATAACCGATGATCTTCCTGATTGTGATCGACTAGATCATACAACCAAATGTAAAGAGCAAGAAGATGGGCATACCCTATGTGACCGATGAAAAGAGCCTAGAAGATTTGGATTTCGCCAATGATGATGATGATTTATGTCTAATGTCTTTGTTGTAGCACAAACTCGAAGATGTACAGGTGAAAACTAAGAAATTTACAGAAGAGGTAGGGTATCGAAGACAAGACTTCAAGTGAATGCAGAGAAGACAGAGGTGATGAAGATACCCAAGTAACAGCAACAACAACAAGCACCAATCACGATGAATGAGAGAAACCTGAGGAAAGTAGTCTCTTTCACCTACCTGCCTAGGCGGTATCGTCTCACTACAGACGCACGGCGCTGCTATAAGGTTCCGAAACTTGAAGCGTCATGAAAAGCATTTCGAACAAACTTCAGACATTCATCGATAGCTGCCATCTACCCTCACTCGATACTGAAGATCAGATCAGATGGCCAGAATAATGAGAATAAGCAACAAGGAACTCTGGCCTGTCAACGAACCAACCAAGAACCTATCACCCAACAAATATTCGGAAGGAAGTGGAGATAGATTGGATAGGGCATTCACTGAGAAGGCCGACTGCGGACATCACGTGTCAGACCAGTCGCTCCAGTGGAATCTAAAAGGGAAATGATAAGCTGGGCGTCCAAGGTGAGAGTGACATGGAGGACGTCATATGAGGAAGAAATGAAAACTTGTAGGCAGCCGTAGCACCAGGTTGAAAAGACTGCAGACAAGAGAGTGAGGTGGCGACTTGCTACTGAAGCCCTATGTTCCACTAGGAACCTGAGGGAAAAATAACAAGAATAATATTCAAAATATAAGCATCAGGAGAACGAAATGCAGAAGATGACCGGTAGTAAAGTTATGAGAAAAAAATTGTTTTAGACGCTATCAGATCAGAAAAAGCCCAGTACCTATGTGCCTCTTTGAATACAAGCAAATTCATTCATATTTTTCTGCTAATTGCACTATTCTTGCGAAAACCCAAAGTATAACCAAAAGCGTTTTGTATCACTTAAAGTTTTAAAGGTTTGGGTGGTGTTTGTTTAGCACCTTAATTCGATCAGGCTACTGAATGTCTATGAAGGCGTTATATGTTAAGATTTTGAAACATGTTATGAGATTCGAGTAGACATATCTTTACTTCTGTCTATTGTATTCATAAGTACAAGTAAGTACAGTTGGAGGTGACGAGGCTGAGAAGGTAGCTTGCTTTAAACTGCTCAAAAGACCATGGAGTGAGGAACACCGACATCGATGTCATAAGTTTATGTTTCTAAGAAATACCATGTGTAATCCTTTTTATTCTCTCTTTTCAGAAACACTATCCATTATCAAGACAGTCCAAAAACGTAGGTGACACGTAGCAACAAAAGGCAGTTTTCAAGTTTTCAAGTCATGATCAGATCATGTTCAGGTCATGATTTATGCATGCGCTGATATGAGAACCTGATTGGAGAAATTCGACCTCGTACAAGAAATTGGACTAGTTCATTTATGGCTTCACTTTCTGAGAGTTTTATATATATATATATATATATATATATATATATATATATATATATATATATATATATATATATATATGTCATGCATTTGCCTAATAAAGGTTGTCGCTGTTCTTGCAGTCACAGGCTTTCTTTGTTTTCTAATTTCTTCACGGCTCAGTGAAACAGAAGGTACTGAGTGAGGTGAGTCGTAAAGGTATTCGGTTGAGATGTCTATTGAGTCACACTATTCATTATATCCACGCACACAACCACCACTCGGTCACAACAGTAGGCTCCTTTATCACAACACTATACTCCTATCTTTTGCTTCTAAATTTATAGTATTTTCGGATAAACTTTAGTAAGTATACACTGTCGCCTGGAAACTGCTCAACAAATTCATCTTCTTTCAGTGAACACTCTTTTCGGCGGTTTTCATTTCCAAAGCTGTACAGTCACAAATTTATACATTTTTCTAGTGTAAAGATTTGATAGTTAAAAACAATTTCTCAAGACTGATAAACACTAAAAACTGATAAGTAGCTAATATTGATCAAAATAGGTTTCGTGACATGAGGACATAAATGGAAACTGAATTATGATATCTGGCAGAACATAGCAACAAGAAGTGAACAGTGTCAAAATAGAAAGATGAAAAGAAAAAAAGGGGGGCAGTAGAGGAGAATGAAAACTAAGACCATGAAATGAGGAGGGGTTGAACAGTCTTTTCCTATGAACACAAATCAGGCTTCTCCATTTGGCTGACAAGAGCTTCCCAGATGCACAGAATGCGAAAACGTACAACCTTCGGAAGATTTCATTTCATTTTATAGATGACTTTGAACGAGGAGGTTCTTAAGATAACGTGATTCGTGTTCACGATATGTTCAGTTATAGCACTCTTTATCGCTGCATTGTTACCTCTTTGTAACCACGTGAGATAGTGTTTTTGAACCCTTTTGATTAATAGTCGCATCGAACGACCTATATACCTGGCTCTATAGGAGCAGGTGAATTGATATATCCACATAGAAGTGGTCAGATGTGAAAGTTTCTCCTTTGAGTTGTTAGAAATCGTTGGACGACAAGAGAATACTAGTCTCAGCATTGATGCGAATGATGTTCTCCCTAAAGCGTCTGATATCCTTCTTTTTAGAATGTCAGAAGCAGAATCACCTTTGAAGTTGAGATTCATATAGAGTATCTTTTTTGACATGGTGGTAAGGTTCTGTTTACAAGGTTTAGGATTAATAAGTTTATCTGTGAAGAGTGGTGGGAATCCGCTTTCAATCAGGATGTTTCTTAGAATGGACATTTCTTCTTCTAACACATTGGGACTGCAGATTCGTCTAATGTGAATGGTAAGAAGTATGATCAGATTTTGTTTATAACTCATAGGGACTCAGCTATTAAAGTTTGTCAGTTGACCATTCTACATTGTTTTTCTGTGAATTGACCTGTTTAACGTTTTATCAGCTGTTCTTATAAGGTGCACATTAGGAAAGTGAATTTTCGATCGATTTTCGACCTCAAGGGTGAATCTAATTGATGATTGGCAGTTATTGAATGTTTGTAGAACATAATTCAAATCATATTGATGATCAGAGATAATAAAAGTATCGTCCATATGCTTTTTGTACAGATGAAAACCTTCTCTCATTGATTTCAGGGGTCCGTTCTCCAAACTGACCATAAAGCAGTCTGTTAGTAGTGGACTTAGTGGGGATCCCGTGATGATTCCATCTTTCTATCTGCAAATCATGTCGTTAAATGTGAACTGAACATTGAGTGTGCATCTATGTAACAGTTCCTTAAGTCTAGAGGTCGGTATCCCAACATTTATGTTATCTTCTATGTATCTACATAAGAGTGAGATAGTTTCAGCAAGTGGGCGGAACATTGATGAAAAGTGGCTTGACATCAAGTGATATTATATATTTATTAGATACGTCTACGTCTTTTATACAATCCAGAAATTCAAAAGTGTTGGGTACAGAATGAATGGTTATTTGCCTTCTTACAGATTCAAAGATTTCGGCTAACCATTTTGCGATTGGATGGTCTAGAATCAGATGAAGGGGTAGATCGGCTTTATAAATTTTCGGTAGTGAAATTTTGCAGCCTGTTGGTTCGATACATTCGTAGACATTATTGGTTATTACCTGATGATTTTTTTAACCTTTTCAAAATACCAGTAAATTATTGTTCAGTTAGTCCCATATTATTTTTCTTATTACCAAGTTTATAGAATTTGTTTTCATCCTAGAGTACAGCCTCCATTCTGTCAATATAAACACGTTTAATTGTTACATAAAGTAAAGGCGAACTAATCATTGAGTGAGTATAAGATAAGTGAGATTTAGTCAGGATATTTTGTTAAATAATACTAATCACTTCCAACTGGTTGACCTCACAGGTCACGGTTTCTCATCAGAGCTTCATGATATCCATCTGAAAGTGAGTCACTAATGAGCACCATACAGTAATGTATTTTTGAGATGAATGGAGATTTTATAATCATAGACTGATATCATTTGGGGAACCAATGAAAATCTAATCAGATTATAAAAGACAGTTGAAAAGACGTTGATAAATTTTAGAGAATGCATAAAAGGTAACTGATAGATTTCTACTTAAATAGTAGAATAATGATATAAGCAAATGATAAATGGATTTCATCAAGATAAATAGTATAATAATTTTTTGAGCAAAATTTCAAATTAGTTAATGTCATAAGTGAACGTCAGTCAGTAAACTACCTACTTAAAAGCAGAAATAGTTGGAGATGTGCCAAATAAGGTATAGAATATCCATTCTATTAGTCTTGTAGCCTGTAGACAGTGATTCACATCTACTTTGTTAGGGCTAATCAAACTACCTGGCTTTTCAAACCTTGGTTAGGATAATGAGGTTCAGACCTATGACCCACTGGTTAGACAGCAAATGCGTACGCCAGTGAATTGCAACTATGAGATGAATATCCCAAAGTTCTAGTGAAAAGCCATCATATGTGGGATCAATCAGTCAGGAGTAAAGCAGATGTCAATTGACGACTCTGTTCGAAATAAGAAACTGTAGTTAATGAAATTTGAAACCAGTGACTGAATGGCTGGTACTTTCGCCAAGAGATATGAAGGTCCTATGACCGATTTCCGCCGTGATATCTGATTGTCTATTAAGGGTCACGTGTACTGCACAGCAATCAGCTCTGTTCTACTGTATGGCTGTGAAACATGGCCATTCAAAGTGGAAGACATGAGAAGGCTTCAGGTGTTTGACCACAATTACCTTCGTAGTATATATAGTACAGACCGTATTCCGTAGTGTCACCACGTGAGTAACGCAGAAGTAGAGTTTTAGGGAGGGAGAAGAGGTAAATCAATTGACAAGGTTATGAACCTTGATGGACTGAGATGGCTGGTTGGGAGACGTACTACGTATGCCTAGACGCCAATCGCCTCGTCACACAATGTTGGTCGAAGTAGGTCCAGGTTGGAAAAAGGCGTGAGGTGGCCAGACTAAAACATGGCACCAATGTATGAAGTCTCTGACTGTTGGTTTGAGCCATGTGGGACGATGCAGAGTAGCCAGCCGGTTGGAGTCGGCTGGACAAGAGGAAGCATTGGTTGGAGACTGAGTGTAGGTGTTATGGCTGAGAAGTGATGTCAGTGGTGCATATTTATCTCCACACATATTATCCTCACCTTAATGACGCTATACTGAATCTCACCACTTTGTCATTCTTCTTTCCTCTCTTTTCGTACTTCATATTTTTTGTGACTGCATTCTCTTATCTTCATTTTGAGCCGTACTGTCTTTTTACTTGATGTAGTGAAATGAGGTGTGGCAACTCGGATCGTTACGCAGTAATACCTGGTCTGGATGGATGATGGTATACTACTGGAGAGACTACTACTTGAAAGAAGCATCTGCTTAGGCTTTTCTAGTTTTCAATGGTTCTTCAATCGATGTATAATACCTTAAAAATTTATTTATTGCATAAATACGAAGCTACTAGTCAACATATTTTCAATATACTTAATATCATGTTATGCAAACGTTGTAAGTAGCTAACAAATACGTAAATGTTTTTTTATAGTTCATATGCACTTTTTCACTGATTCATGTTCCCTTTTCTTCTCAATTAAAGTAAACATTTAAATCATATATATGCCGTTTAATAAATATCACAGGTAGTGTGTTTACAGTATTTATGTTAAAAGGGCAAAATGATTTCTGTTATAACGTTATCACAAGCTTTTTTCCCCGTTAGGATATTAGTATTTGAAACATTCCAATTATGTAATCTACGTTAATTATCTTCGTTGAACAGATACAGCAGATTATTATTCTTATATGTAACATCTTCATTCATTTCTTGTTCAAAATTTCCTTCAAAAAACCTTTATAAGATATGAAATTTCATCATACCCGATACTGTGATAAGTAGTGTCATTTTTAGACGTATTTCATTCATTTGCTTTAAACATCTCCACTGTCATGAATTAATTAACAACATGATAGAAGGTCAGAAGCAATCATTAAAAAGCCCTGAACTTAAGTTTCATGCTTATCGGTACTCATCAGCAATGCATATCCGTAAGCTCAGGGGAACTGAGGTCCCCTATGAAATTCGAAGTCGTCCAGTCCACTGGTGTAGTCAAAGATGTTACTAATTAGCTACTTGGCCCAAGACTGACTTCATGTAGGACTAGATTGCATACCTTGATTGATCACTCAACAGAGACTAATATTACGCAATCTGATCTTTAATGCTGAAGGACATATACCTCATATAATACAATTCAAAAGAGTGCTTATATTATGACGTCTACTGTACTTTTATGGTCACAGAATAGTAAAGTACATTATGACAAACAATAAAATAAACAAGTATTTTACATCATTCAACAACATATCCATCTACTTAACAAACAACATTCACGAATGTACTAAGCCTATGATATTCGACACTCACATACATAGATGAGACCTCAGTAACCATACAACTAAATGATTATATACAACAAAAACCAATATACTTTTTTCAAGTTGTTATTCATCGTAGACTGACATCAGTTGAAGGAACAAAGGAAACCTGGGAGCACTGGACAGCTGTTCCTCAGCAGTGACCACCCACGACCCCACACCAGCAGGGATCGAACCCGCGACCTTTTGATGAGAGATTTTCCAAAAATGGCTCAATAAACCTTATTCATCTTGAACAAAATTCATAAACCTATTCTTGTACTATCTATCTTATACACTTTATTCGGACACATAGTGATGAATTGAACTTGTAAATCACCACTACTTCACATACACACAAATATCATGATCTTACTCAATTCGAATAAATTGATCCAGTCATCTAGACGGTTTTGAAATGGTTCTGAAGAAGAGATGAATACTCTGATGTTCATAAGAAGTTTTGCTATTCAGTTGAAGATATATTTGTACTGTGTCTTTGCTAGCGAGATTGTGTAGTATTGTCATGTTCATTTTACATGCTAGTCTATAAGACGGTAGATGTAGTCAGTTCCATGTGAGGGAGTAAACTTCTATATGTATAGTGATGTGATTTATTGCATGATTTTGTCTTTTACATATTGATAAGAAAGTAATTTGGAGGTTAGCAGTGAAGTGTGTGTTCGATTCCTGAAACAGGGTCAATAAACTTCATGTCTGATCGGATTCAACGATCCTAAGGTTACACCACCTTTTTAAAATATATATGGCCTTAATTCCACTTCATTTAATAATGTATAAAATTGACTCCTTAATCATTCGAACGAGAAGTGGGTTGTGTAAACCAATGTAAATCAGTAAAGAAGAAATTGTCAAACTATAATCTCTATGAGACATTTGTTTTCATTGATACCAATAAGAATGTCAGTTTGACAGATGAAAGAATGATTTCATTGGATATTGTGTCCCTCTTTAGAAACGTTCATTCAGTCCAATCTACAGGTAGATAGATAATATACAAATAGGTTCATCTCTGGGACCCCCTCTTAAATGACCGTTTTAATCATAAGCCTAGAAAACACTAGTTTATCAACAACAAACAGAGACATTCATAATCATTAAAGAAACCTTAGTCATTTATGTTGAAAATGTGAATCTTGTAATACTGCTTAGTAATTTCCATAATTCTGCACGTAAACCTACTTCAATCTAGAAGTAGAATGAAATTCAACGTTTATCTCCCTAATGTTCAACTCTAAAGGAAAGATGATAATTTACTTTGTAAGATCTATTCATTAATTGCCTAAGTGGAACAGAATATGAATTCATTTTAATCAATCAATCATTCTAAGTAAGGAGAAGAATTTTATCCACATGTTTTCTTTAAGGATCAGAGAGGACATCGTTAATAGAGTACTGAAACACCTTCAAAGAATTCTAGTAGAAAATATTTCCCCGCATAGATTCATAATTAAGTTGAAGTTAAGTAGCATAACGAAACAAACACTTAACACATTGAAGAAGATTCTTCGACTGAGATTTAGAATTCGGGAAAAACATTGCTGTAATCATTCTTAAGAAGTGACTAGCCTATTCCTTAATTAGAACATACTTCACTGCTAACCTCCAAATTACTTTCTTATCAATATGTAAAAGACAAAATCATGCAATAAATCACATCATTACGCCTATAGAAGTTTACTCCCTCACATGAAACTGACTACATCTACCGTCTTATGGACTAGCATGTAAAATGAACATGACAATACTACACAATCTCGCTAGCAAAGACACAGTACAAATATATCTTCAACTGAATAGCAAAACATCTTATGAACATTAGAGTATTCATCTCTTCTTCAGAACTATTTCAAAACCGTCTAGATGACTGGATCAATTTATTCGAATTGAGTAAGATCATGATATTTGTGTGTATGTGAAGTAGTGGTGATTTACAAGTTCAATTCATCACTATGTGTCCGAATAAAGTGTATAAGATAGATAGTACAAGAATAGGTTTATGAATTTTGTTCAAGATGAATAAGGTTTATTGACCCATTTTTGGAAAATCTCTCATCAAAAGGTCGCGGGTTCGATTCCTGCTGGTGTGGGGTTGTGGGTGCGCACTGTTGAGGAGTCCCATACTAGGACGAAACAGCTGTCCAGTGCTCCCAGGTTTCCTTTGTTCCTTCAACTGATGTCAGTCTACGATGAATAACAACTTGAAAAAATTATATTGGTTTTTGTTGTATATAATCATTTAGTTGTGTGGTTACTGAGGTCTCATCTATGTATGTGAGTGTTGAATATCATAGGCTTAGTACATTCGTGAATGTTGTTTGTTAAATAGATGGAGATGTTGTTGAATGATGTAAAATACTTGTTTATTTTATTGTTTGTCATAATACACTTATTCAATGAATCTCATAAACTGTATCCATGGTCTACCAGACAATCCAGGTCGTCATCGACTTAGATTCTTTTCAGTACTTGTAAGATGTGAAGTTTCATAAACCCAATGCAATGGGATGACTTTTAAAACGATACAACCGTATTCATAGTCACATTATTGGAATATGTTTATCATGGGATGTTTTTTCTTATCATCAACTAAACCATAATTAACAGAAAACTAATTCCGTAAAAATTTAGGCCGTATCAATGATTAGAATTTGTATAGATTTCTGATGTTAAAGCTGAATTTTTTTAATTATTGTTTTACTTATTATTATTTATTATTAGTCCCTTGGGTTCCTAGTGGAACATAGGGCTTCAGTAGCACGTCTCCAGTGAACTCTGTTCTCTGAGATCTTTTGAACCTGGTTCCACGACAGCCCACAACCTCTCATTTCCTCCTCGCACGACCTCCTCCATGTCACCCTCATCTCCAACGTCCAACTCGTCGCTTCCCATGGGGATTCCACTCGAGTGACTGGCCTGGCGCGTGATGTCCTCAGTCGGCCTTCTCAGTGCATGGCCAATCCATCTCCACTTCCTCCTGCATATTTGGTGAGTGATAGGTTCTTGGTTGGTTCGTTCCCAGACCTCCTTGTTGCTTATTCTCACGATTCTGGCCATCTGATCTTCAGTAGCGAGCGTAAGCAGTTGTTGATGAATGCCTGTAGTTTGTTGGAAATCCCTTTCGTGACGCGCCAAGTCTCTCAACCATACAGAAGCACTGACTTGACTGGGTTGGTGTTGAAAATCCGTATCTTGTTCCACATGCTGAGTGCAGAAGATCTCCACACTGGTTTCAGGCTAATGAACGCCTATCTTGCTTTTCCGATTCTGACTTTGACGTCCTCGTCTGTGCCGCCTGTAGTTGAAACAGTGCTTCCTAGATAAGTGAAGGAGGTTACTTCCTTCAAGTTTCTCCCGTTGACGGTGATTGGAGTTTGTTGTTGTTGTTGATGGTGGTGGTGCGTTATCTTCATCACCTCTGTCTTCTCTATATTCACCTGAAGTCCCGTCTTCGCTGCCTCTTCTATCAACTTGTTAGTTTTTGCCTGCAGATCTTCAAGTTTATGTGACATTAGGCATAAGTCATCGGCGAAATCCAGGTCTTCTAGGTTCTTTTCCGTCGTCCAGTGTATCCCCCTCTTCTCGCTGCCTACTGTTTGCTGCATGATCCAGTCCACCACAATAAGGAATATCATGGGGGATAGTAGGCAACCTTGTTTCACTCCTGTCTTCACTTCAAAATCACCACTGAGCTTCCCATTGTGGATTACTTGGCATGTGGCATCTTCATATAGTTGTTGAATGAGGTGGATAAAGGTTTGCGGTACTCCGTAGTATTGAAGCAGTTTCCAAATTACTTCTCGGTCGACGCTGTCAAAGGCCTTCTCAAAGTCGATGAAGTTGAGGCAGAGAGCTGATTGCCATTCTATGCTCTGTTCTATGATGATACGAAGCGTTGCAATTTGGTCTGCACATGATTTGTACTTCCATTGTTTTACTTAGACAACCTGAATTGAAGACGTTCTCAAAGTAACAAAAATCATTATCAACCAGATGTTCAAACGCATATTGAATGTTTATCTTTTTAAGATAGCAGGTAATTTTTAATTGAAAAGTCTTATTGTTCATTATACAGGGGAAAATCTGGAGTATTTGGTCATATAAGTGTGTACATATTAGTTTATTTACTCTTAAGGAACAAAGTACATCAACTGTACTTTATGCTAGTGTATGCAACGCATTCACGAATACTACACGATCTGTCTGACAAGATAAGAATGCAAATATATCTTCAGCTTCATGAAAAATTTGGTTCCTTTTAACAATTCCTACAAAATTCTGTAATTCTAGCCACTTGGAAGGAGTGACAGTAAGACATCTGAGTATAGCTGCAGCAATACAGACTCAAAAGTTCAAACCATCACTATACTTTCAAAAAATGTGTACACAATTTCCTTCTTTGCTATGGCTATCATAGAGGGTCGAACACTTGATATAATTATCCTATGACGTAACTACTTTTATTTGTAGTCAGTTTGTTTATTTCCCCATATCAAATCCTTATGGATATTGTGTTTCTTTCCCTTGTCACGTTGGAGTAACTATGACTCTCTCTCTGCTGAGGTCACTTAGCTTCACCTTATAATTACGTGTCAGGGTGTCAGTCTGAAGAAGCTCTAAATAGTACGGTTAACTGATGAAAACTGGGGAATTTTTGTGCTCAAGAAATTACTATCAGAGTCTAGCTTCATATGTCAGTGAGCCTCCTTGTGGCCCCCACCGGATATAAACTAATACGCCATCAAATTGACTTAGCAAAAACCACTGTCGAAGAGATCAATATGCGCAAGATAATTGGTGTGGATCTCGAAAGCATTGATGGTTTAGTGAGCCGTCAGGATTTCATCAAGTACAACCATAACTAATTTAACCGAGTGATAAAGTGAATACAGCTCCTTAATTCTCGTAGGTCCTCTTGTTCAAGCAATTCCCAGAGACAAGTGTAGTCTTATCTCGCGAAGGCGACCCACATTCAATTCTGAAAGCTTGTGTCGTAAACCCTAGCTTTGGTTTGTATGTCAGTTCCCCGAAGAGAACCGTCACCGTAAACCTGTTGATATTATGAATTCATGGATCTGGTCTCGAAGAAAATGTCTTTTCTGGAAGGTGAGCTATTTTTGAGTGTGCAATGCTACAGCGACTACAGCAAGACATATCCTACACACACCTGTCCACGAGAAGGTGAGTACGATCAACGAACCGATTACCCGGTTAATTTGACTACGTTGAAGCCTAACAATTCGGACGCTTCTAGAATGACACTGGTCAGCTTGAAGGGACATTAACAGAATACATTAGCTGCAGTGTTCCTTGGATTTTTTCCTGTTCGATAAGGAAACTGATCCACTAGGCTTGTTTTGAAAAGTTCATAGATGTGAAGACTGGCCTTAAATTTATAGTTGAGTCAAAAAATTGAAGTGAAACCTTAAATAACTGTTCATAGTTGTCTAAACAACAAAATAAGCTATCGAGATCAAAAGAATAAGTAAAACATAATTGTAAAACTGAAGTTAGTAGATACAATACCAACCTTTTGAGAGATAAACAGGCTGATGTTGTGAGACATTTGTACCCAGATTTTCAGTTCTTGTTGTCTGAATTTCTTTGCTATTCATCTTAACAGGAGTATCTTGTAGAATTGGCATATTACTATTCACTGGATATTTCTGTTGTAATGATACTAGAAATTGTGAAACTTTGTCAGAATCCCGTCTTGTCTTCAAATCTCTGATTGGTTTATTTTGATATAGATCAATATTGGTGCTTTGTAATTGTCCATTCATCATCTTACTAAAATCCGTTTGACTTAATTCCAGTAATTTGCATATCTCTAAATGTCCAGCCTTTAGAGCTACACGATATGGTGTACGACCATGTGAATCAGTCTGTGAAGGATTTGCATTAGCCTACAGAGAGAAAAGAAAAGAAACCATTTGAATGGTTTCTAATTTCTGGATATTGATAAACTACTGAATTCTTTATAAGTAGTTGAAAAAATTGTAATCGAAAAGATCACCTGAGACACTAAACATAAAAGGTAGTATTCATCATGAAGTGACATCATTTGGAGGACCTCTGAAAATCTGAGAGAACTAGACAGCTGTTTCTGTATAGCATGGGACTACAAAGATGAAAACACCCATGGAACTCAGGACCTTCAGATTCCACGCGACAACCATCCAGCCCTTCAGATGTTCAATACTTCACAGTTACCAACTACTGTCAATTCACTACAACAACCAAGGTCTTCTGCTGGTATCAGCTTCTCTTCCAACTGGATGGCTAAAGAGGTCACATGTTCTCATTAAAACTTCAAAATATTCATCTAGAAGCATGTCACTAATGAGCACCATACAGTAATGAATTTAAAGGTGAATGGGGATATTGATTTTAGGGTAGTATTCACCAATGAAAAGACCCTAGAGGATTTAGATTTCCCCGATCATCTATGTGTAATATCTTGTCGCACAGACTCAAAGATCTACAGACGAAAACTAACAAGCTGGCAGGAGAGGCAGGGCAGCCAAGGAAGACAGGTCTTCCTTCAGGTGGACGTAGAGAAGACAGACGTGATGAAGATACCCAACCAACAACAACAACAACAACATCAATAAGCACAAATCACCGTCGACAGGAGAAATATAAACCAAATTATCTTTCACCTACCTACCTACCTACCAACCTACCTGCATAGGCAACATCGTCTCAAATACAGGTGACACAGACATAGATTAGGATGTCAAAGCCACCTTCAGAAATACAGCAAGAAAGGCCTCCCTACACTAATCTGAAATCAGTCAGTGTGGAGATCTACTCCACTCAACTCAACTCAACTCAACTCAATTCCACTGCACTGCACTGCACTCAGCACAAGTCATGAACAAGATCGAGATTTTCAACACTAATTGAGTCAAGTCAGTCAGTCAGTGCTTCCATGTGATGGTTGAGAGACTTGGCGCCTTACCAAAAGCATTTCCAACAGACTGCACACACACATCATCAACACATACCATCTACCCTCACTCGATACTGAATATCAGATCAGATGGCCAGAGTAATGAGAATAAGCAATGAGGAACTCACTGTGGCTGGCAATGAACCAACCAACCGAGAACCTGTTGGCCAACAAGTAAGCGTAAGAGGAATGTGGAGATGGATTGGGTTGGGTTGGTTGGACATACATTGAGAAGACGTTTTGTGGACATCACGCGTCAGGCCAGGTTGTTGAGTGGGATCCAGATGGTAAACGACGAGTTGGGCGTTGGCGACGAGACGAGGTTTGACATGATGAAGAAATGGAAGGTAATGGGTAGTGTTTGAGTTAGGTTTTGAAGACTGGAGAGGAGTGAGTGAAATGGTGACATGCTACTGAAGCCCTATATTCTACTAGGAATCCAAGGAACAAATAATAATAGTAAAAATAAATTCATCATGGACTAACAGTCTGTTGGAAGGGAAGTGGATGTCAACTGAAGACCTTACATGATAGCTGCTCTATGTCATGAATTTTTCAGAAGTAGAATTTATAAACTATTGTACTCCCAACTAGTGGCTCAATGTTAATGTGATGGTCACAGAACTAGAATCCTTTAGATTTCATCTCTGATGGGTTCATGGGTACTCACTTCTGAGGAATCTCACATTAGGACAAAACAACTGTCTATTCCACAAACTGATATCAGTCTATGATAAATATCAACCTATTTTTTTGAGGGGGTTGTGGAGATTTGGAAATATTTCAAGTTGTTATTCATCGAAGACTGACATCAGTTGGAGAAACCCCCTCAAAAATTTAATTGAACTGATGCTTATTGGTGACTAGCTTCGAGAAGTATTCCCGAAGTTCCAATGACAAGTCGTGACCGGTGGAGTCAAAGCCTGATGGCCGTGAGGATAGATACTCAACGATGACATTGGGTGGCGGTTTGCGAAATATCAACCTATGTTGAATAAATAAAATCTGTAAAAACCTTAAAATTGAAACTGTTACATACCACTAGGTTTTTGTTATTTTCGTTTAAAACAACACTTACTTGAAGTAATACCTTACAGACATTAAAATGACCTTCTTGTGCAGCAATGCATAATGCAGTTGCACCTTGACTACAAACTGCATCAACACGAGCATTTCCTTCATTTAATAATATATAACATATTTCAGCATGACCTTGCCAAGCTGCCAATTGTAATGGTGTCCTACCTTCACGATCACGAATATCAACTGGTGTACCAGCCTATAAGGTAAATAAATAAAAATATAGAATGAATAATAATTATTATTATATCTAAGTCATAACCTTATAGTTATTTTTTGTTAGTTGGTTGGATGCAATCGACAGAAAGACCCGCTCAACCTAGGTTTCGTGCTTTCTGATACTCATCAGCAAGGCATATCTGCAATTTCGACGGAAATGATGTCTAGAGCTTCCTACCGATTGCCTCCAACTAAGTAAACATCTATTAATGTGCACCGCGATGTTGAACTTCTTAGCTTGGTTACCACATTGCAAATATGATAGATAGAATTCAGTCTGCACTCAGGATTAGACAACATGAAATTTGTTGGACTCCCGTAACCAATCAACACATGTAAGCCAATCCTACAGGAGGTCAATTGCGGCCCGAATAGCTCAGTGGGCGACGAAGGCTCAAATCTCAGGCGGGACATCAGTTCCGTCGAGGTTGTAGATATGCCTTGCTAACGAGTGTCAGAAAGCACGACACCTCAGTCGAGCAGGGCTTCCTGCCGATTGCCTTCAACCAATTAACATCTACTAATGTGCATCACTTATCTAGGAAGCACTGTTTCAACTACAGGCGGCACAGACGAGGACGTCAAAGTCAGAATCGGAAAAGCAAGACAGGTGTTCATTAGCCTGAAACCAGTGTGGAGATCTTCTGCACTCAGAATGTGGAACAAGATACGGATTTTCAACACCAACCCAGTCAAGTCAGTGCTTCTGTATGGTTGAGAGACTTGGCGCGTCACGAAAGGGATTTCCAATAAACTACAGACATTCATCAACAACTGCCTACACTGGCTCGTTACTGAAGATCAGATGGCCAGAATAGTGAGAATAAGCAACAAGGAGGTCTGGGAACGAACCAACCAAGAACCTATCACTCACCAAATATGCAGGAGGAAGTGGAGATGGATGGGCCATGCACTGAGAAGGCCGAGTGGGGACATCACGCGTCAGGCCAGTTGCTCGAGTGGAATTCCCGTGGGAAGCGACGATTTGGGTGTCCGAGGTGAGGGTGACATGGAGGAGGTCGTGCGAGGAGGAAATGAGAGGTTGTGGGCTGTCGTGGAACCAGGTTCAAAAGATCTCAGAGAACAGAGTTCACTGGAGACGTGCTACTGAAGCCCTATGTTCCACTAGGAACCCAAGGGACTAACAATAATAATAATAATGTGCACCGCGATGTTAAGCTTTCTAGCTTGGTTGCCATATTGTAAATATGATCGATTGGATTCGGGTCTGCATAGAGGACTACACAACATGAAATTGGTTGTCCTCCCATGACCAATTAATACATAGTTGTTGTTTTTTCTGAATAAAAACAGTGAAGAGATAGCTATTCTGTGCTCAACATATTGAAGAGGTACATCTGATATCACTATTGAATAATAAGCAAGACTTCAATGTTCTTTTAACAAGTTTGTGAGAATTGACTAATTGATTTCATGGTAGCATACTCTACGTTTGATTTATGTGGTTGACTTCGAAATCATTACAAGAGATTTGGTAAACTAACTTGTTATTAAATCAATAGGATCTTTTAACTAACAAAGCTTTCTTCTAAGTGAGATTATAGTTTAGAATGTCACTCTAATCCCAGGTTTATTCAAAATCGTGTATAATGTTGCTGAGGTGCTTCCCTTATTATTACTTCTATGAATAACTGTGTTACTAATATTTGTTATGGTTTTCTTACGATTATCAATGGAATTATCAATTGATTAAGGGGGATAATTATTAATACGTTCATTTGCCGTATTGCTTAGACACTTTACTAAGCTAATTTTAAGTGATATAGGATGAGATGAATTGAAAGTAACCATTTGAGTGTGAAGGTTTTCTGTAGACACTAGTGTATCTAAACATCCTTCTTTTTTCCGGTTTATTCTGCAATCCAACATTGTTAATTCCTCTTCATAGATGAATGGAACTGCGTTGATTACTGAATTTATATTGATGAAGAAATTATGTATGCTATCCGATTTTAAACACTATAAACGTATCATCTACATATTGAAATCATATTTTTTGAAGGCCATTCATTCCTAACTATCTTTAAATATTAAATGATGAATCGTGGCTAGTAGTGGAATCCAGGATGCATATTTCGTCCTATTTAGGACTCGTCAGCTGGATGTACTTGTTTCCTAGTGAGTGATATTGTTCCCACCGGGATTCGGACTCGGGAGCGATCGCTTCAAACACCGAAGCACTGTATTAATACGACGGTATGATATAAAAACAATTATACTATATTTAAATATGTCAGCTACAATAAGGGATACTACTGATACCAAGACAACTTCTTCTGTTGTTTGTATATTTCATTCTGAAACCTAAAGTTTGTTGAGGTTAGATAGAGCTGTACTCGAAGCATGATATCATCTACTGGTACCTTATTTCATAGTTTAAGCTCATGGTCATTATTAAGCTTGTTTCTGACTGTTTTCACAGCTATGACAATCTATATTTTAGCATACAAACTAACTATGTCGAAACCAACGTTTCTTTTCATTGTCATCTAATCTATGCTTCAAGATATAAGAGTCAGTTAGTCTAGATTTAAAATGATTTCTAATTGAACTTAGTACAATCGCCAAATATTAAGATAAGTTATAAATAGGAGTTATATTTCTAAAGTCTACTATGGATCTTAATAGACCCATAAGATACACTACGGACTTATATCATATGCAGACACTTACTGTTTCAATATCACAGCTTAAAAAACGCCTAATCAATCAACTGAAGTAAAAAAAAACAATGATCAAATACCGAGTGCATGAAGACATATTGCTGTGAACATATATCAGTCATTCAATTTGAATCCCTTGTGGGAACAACATCACTCACTAGTAGGTAGGTACATCCAGCTGACGAATCCCAAATCGGGTAGAGTGCGCATCCTAGATTCCACTGCTAGACAATGCCCATCATTAGTAATACATTTAATTTGATCCTAAAAACAGCTTCAATATCATGGGTGTTATCTATGTTACTGTTAAATTAAATTTAGGGATATGTAAATATAAGACAACAGCTGACAATAAGATTGTAAATCTTGTAAGGATTTTATGTCAAATATTGACCTGTGTTTATCAGTCAGTCAACCATTAGTTCCTATGACTTATCTATTTGATGAATTAAGCACTGAAGAGGTGAAATTATCTAACAGAAATGAATGTTATGTAATGATTCAATAGGTGGAACATAAGACAAGACACCATATCATATACATATCCAACAGGAGATAAAAATTCGACTCTAATATTCTTATCAACAATCTATGCCTTGATTACCTATTGGTTAACAAATTATCATCATCATCATTATCAACATAGGACCAGGCATTACTGCGTAACGGTCCGAGTTGCCACACCTCATATCAACACATCAAGTAAAAAGGTAGTGAGGTGAAGGATGAAGATAAGTGAATGCAGTCAAAAGAAATATAAAGTACGAGAAGAAGGGAAAGAGGAGTGACAAAATGGTGAGATTCGGCATAGCGTTGTTAAGATGAGGATAATGTGTGTATACATCTGAGCCACTGACTTCGGTTCTGAGCCATATCACCTAGGGTCTCCAACCACTGGTTCCTCTTGTCCCGTGGACCCCAACCACCTAGTCTGCATCGTCCTATATTGCTTAAACCAACAGTCAGAGACTTCATACATTGGTGCTATGTTTTAGTCTGGCCACCTCGGGCCTTTTTCCAGCCTGGACCCACCTCAGCCAACATTGTGTGACGAGGCAATCGGTGACCAGGTGTAAGTACCACATATCCCAACCATCTCAGTCGATGAAGGTTCACAACCTCGTCGACTGACTTACCTCTTCTCTCCAAAACTCTACACCTAACTTCTGCATTACTCACATGCTGACACCACGGAATACGTCCTATATTACGAAGACAACGGTGGTCAAACACCTGAAGCCTTTTTGTATCCTCCACTTTCAATGGCCATGTTTCACAGCCATATAGTAGAACAGAGCGGACTGCTGTGCAGTACACGCGACCCTTAATAGACAAACGAATATCACGGCGGCGCCATAGGTGGCGTTAATTGGCAAAAGCCAATCGAGCCTTTTGTATCCGTGCAGAAATCTCATCGGCAACTAACCCACCGGGGTTGATCCTACTTCCCAGGTAAGTGAAGTGGTCAACACACTCAACCACTTCACTCTCTATTGTTAGCGGCGGTACCGCTGAAGACCAATCCTGGAGCAAACATTTGCATATGGGTGGTGAAAATCGCATCCCAAACATTCTCAAATTCCCACTCAAAGTGTTCAGAAGACTCTGCATCTTGTCAGCGTCTTCACCTAACAGGACTATGTCATCTGCATATTCTAGATCTAAAGAAAATTTACCTGTGATCGGGTCAACGTTTGTGTAATAAGGTGACGAGAGGGAAACCTCCATAAGAATATCTATGATAAAATTGGTAAACAAAGTTTACGTAAGAAGTGATACAGATTACACGGTAACTATATAACTTCACATTGTTGAATTGTTGCTAAAATCTTACAGAAATATGAAAGTATATATAATTATTCATTAAGTTCATTGATATGACTAAAGTTATGTATGTGAATGATGATAATAACTCAATTCCACTGTCAATATGATTGGATTTAGAGTTTCTTATGAGAATCTAAGCAATCTTCATGCACAGTCATGATAGACAGTGCCTAGCAGTGGAATCCAAGATGAACACTCCATCCTATTTGAGATTTATCAGCTGGATGTACCTGCCTCCCAGTGAGTGATGTTGTTCCCACTGGGACTCAGACTCGGGAGCGATCGCTTCATCCTTACTATACATAATTAAAACACAGGCAATATTGAGGCATCCATACACGAGCCCATATACCAACAGAAAATGATCAGTCCAGTACAATCAACGACGGTGTAATACAAGCAATAATACTAAATTTTCATGCAGACTATAACATTTATTCATAGTCATCTCAAGTTTAAAAATTCGCATTTTCTTAAATATAACTATCTGAGTTTCGAAGCAGATTAGTCCTACGTGAAGGAAAAGGCATTCGAGAGCGTCGACGACAAGTAATTTGGCAACTGCTTCAACACTACGGAATACTACAAACCTTAATCAACCTCATTCAACAGCTATATGCTATATGATGGTACACGCCAAGTGATTCACAATGAAAGGCTCAGTGACACCTTTGAAGTGAAGAGAGAAGTAAGACAAAGCTTCCAACTATCACCCATGATCTTCCTGATTGTGGCCGACTGAACTAGATCATGCAACAAACCGTTAGGAGCGAGAAGATGGGCATAAGCTGGTTGACCGATGAAAAGAGCCTAGAAGATTTAGATTTCGCCAACGATGATGATTTATGTCTAATTTCTCGTCGCACAAACTCAAAGATCTACAGGCGAAAATTAACAAGTTGTCTGAAGAGGCAGGGTAGCGAAGTGAACGTAGAGAAGACAGAGTTGATGACGATACCCAACCACCACCACCAACAACAACAAGCTGCAATCACCATCAACGGGAGAAACCTAAAGGAAGTAGCCTCCTTCACATATCTAGGCAGCATCGTTTCAACTACAGGCGGCACAGGCGAAGACGTCAAAGCCAGGATCGGAAGAGGAAGACAACCTTCAACTGAAATCAGTCTGGAGATCTATTGCATTCAGCATGTGGAACAAGATACGGATTTTCAGAAACTTGACGTGTTACGAAAAGCACTTCCAACAAACTACAGATATTCATCGACAACCGCCTACGCTCGTTGCTGAAGATTAGATGGCCAGAATAATGAGAAAAAGCAACAAGGAACTCTGGCAACGGACCAACTATAAACCTATCGCTTAACAAATATTCAGAAGGAAGTGGAGATGGGTTGGGCATACACTGAGAAGACCGAATGGGGACATCACGCCCCAGGCCAAACCATCGAGTGAAACCTAGATGGGAAGCGGAGAGTTGGGCGTCCGAGACGAGAGTGGCATGGAAGAGATTATGTGAGAAAGAATTGAGAGCTTCTGGGCAGTCCTTTGAGTGGGAATTTGAGAATGTATGGGATGCGATTTTCACCACCCATATGCAAATGTTTGCTCCAGGATTGGTCTTCAGCGGTACCGCCGCTAACAATAGAGAGTGAAGTGGTTGAGTGTGTTGACCACTTCACTTACCTGGGAAGTAGGATCAACCCGGTGGGTTAGTTGCCGATGAGATTTCTGCACGGATACAAAAGGCTCGATTGGCTTTTGCCAATTAACGCCACCTATGGCGCCGCCGTGATATTCGTTTGTCTATTAAGGGTCGCGTGTACTGCACAGCAGTCCGCTCTGTTCTACTATATGGCTGTGAAACATGGCCATTGAAAGTGGAGGATACAAAAAGGCTTCAGGTGTTTGACCACCGTTGTCTTCGTAATATAGGACGTATTCCGTGGTGTCAGCATGTGAGTAATGCAGAAGTTAGGTGTAGAGTTTTGGAGAGAAGAGGTAAGTCAGTCGACGAGGTTGTGAACCTTCATCGACTGAGATGGTTGGGATATGTGGTACTTACACCTGGTCACCGATTGCCTCGTCACACAATGTTGGCTGAGGTGGGTCCAGGCTGGAAAAAGGCCCGAGGTGGCCAGACTAAAACATAGCACCAATGTATGAAGTCTCTGACTGTTGGTTTAAGCAATATAGGACGATGCAGACTAGGTGGTTGGGGTCCACGGGACAAGAGGAACCAGTGGTTGGAGACCCTAGGTGATATGGCTCAGAACCGAAGTCAGTGGCTCAGATGTATACACACATTATCCTCATCTTAACAACGCTATGCCGAATCTCACCATTTTGTCACTCCTCTTTCCCTTCTTCTCGTACTTTATATTTCTTTTGACTGCATTCACTTATCTTCATCCTTCACCTCACTACCTTTTTACTTGATGTGTTGATATGAGGTGTGGCAACTCGGACCGTTACGCAGTAATGCCTGGTCCTATGTTGATAATGATGATGATGATGGGCAGTCCTGGAGCCAGGTTCAAAAGACTGGAGTGTATAAAGTGGAATGGAGACATGCTACTGAAGCCCTGTGTTCCACTAAGAACCTAGGGGACAAATAATAGTATAAGTTATACATTTATTCTCATTCATATAGTAATCTACTGGGTCATAAAATTATTCATAACATATTTCAACTAATCTTTGACTTACTTGTAAAAGTAGACGAACAAAATCAATATGTCCAAGCCATGTAACTACATGTAAAGGAAAACGTCCTTCATCATCTGATAGAATTGGATTAGCACCAATTAATCGACTTGATCCAGGACGAGATAATGCACCAGGAGATGGACAATGTAAAAGTAAATCAGCCATATCTAGTTGACCTTCTAAGGCAAGCATATATAAAGTAGTTCGACCATAGGTATCCTTTTATTTCAAAGAAAAATAAAGTATTAGCATGACAACTAAAAAAGTATTAACAACTATAATAAAAGATTAACAATAAAAAAGAATTATGGGAAATCTATCAACTGTTCAACTGTGGTGTGTTACCGTTGAAAACTACCTAACCAAAATCAAAAGGTGTAATCTTTGATATAAAATTGTCATGAACTAATTAATGAAATAATGGAGAATATTTGTAGCTCAGGTGGATGGTCTTGGTTGTATTATGTTCTCTCACCTGGGTCGTTTAATCGTGAAGTTTTCATCACCTTGCTAGATGACATCATCAGCATTAACTTCAATATGAAGTAGTGAGCTGTCAATATCTCTCCGTCAGTGATTTAGTAGCTTGCTCTGACTATGTGGTCTGTGATTGGTTGTTTCCTTCGATTGTTGTGTCATTGATTGTATAGACTTCCCTGTTGGCTGTTCGTCTGCTTCACCTCTAACCTTTCTGTCATTTATCATCTTTCTTATTAGTTGATGGGTCGGGTCTTTGTCTATACATCTGTTGATTGCTGACTGACTGACCTGAATGCCAACTGTATCAGCTGAATTTATCTGGGTATACTATTGATGAACTCGACCCCAAAAGGAGTAAAACGGTCATCCCTCCAATCTCCCTAATACAGATTCACTAGTCTGTGTACTGTTTTACTACTCAATTTGTTTTACACAGTAGTATATTTCGTCAAGATTTTGAGTATATTTTGTAAATTTTTCAGAGGAGGTAACTTCAACTATATTTGTCGAACTATACATCTGACATTGGTTGGTCGCTATCCAAAGCAGCAATAGTGTGTGATTAATGTCAAAATTAGTACCAACCAACACTATGTCAGTAATTCTGAAGTAGGACAGTATGTGTTTCAGCATAATGGAGATCGTTGTTCAATAGGTGAAGTCATCTGAAAACCCTTTCTTTGGTGGCTTGGATGTATGTTACGCATGTCGTCCCAACGGCTTCCAAACCGTTCATTGTTTGCTAGCCTTGAGAGTGGATGGAAGAAATGGACGGGTGGTCGGAGTAGGATATGGCGCCATGATATAAAGGATAGTTTATCACGACTCCCTGGAAGTGGTCCGAAAGATTATGTAACTCAGTAGCTTGAGACATGATCAGATATGGCTGAGAATCGGGACCTTTGGCTGCTGAAAAGTAATGTTTTATTTATAATATACCTTACTGAATTGACCTTCTAATCATGCTATTCTTTTTATTTTCCCTTCTTACTTATCCCCTTTCCGTCGTGTATATCTCCACCCTGTTATTGTTGCATTTCTTGGTAGCCACCCTTGCAGTACCATGTTTGCGTTATAATAATAATAATAATAATCTTACTACAAGTCGATTACAATTTACTTCAGTTGAGATATTTTCATTGGGTTTTTTTTTGTGGTCCATTGATTTAGGCAATGAACTTCGCAGGTTTCAACCTCAGTCAACCAACCGAAGTTTTGGCAGTATCCTGTACCCTAACACAATAGGAACCAATTTTTATATTAATGATGGATAGTGGCTAGCAATGGAATCCAGGATACGCATTTTGTCCTATTTAGGGCTTACCAGATGAATGCACCTCCCCTCCCCCCCCCTAGTGAGTTATGTTGTTCCTACCGGACTCGAACTTGAGACCGATCGTTTCCAACTTCATAGCTTTATTCACTAGACCAGCTAGTCACGACAGACATTTCTTGTGCGACTAGTATAGTTTTAGGGTTTTTTTTCTTGTATTATCCCATCGTTGATTGGGCCAAATTGATCGGTCTTTATTGGCATCCGCACACGAGCCCATCATATAAAAGTTTGTCTATTATTATGTTTCCTAAAGTTGAAACTAGCCATAATCAAAATAATTCTAACCTCAATGATGAATAATATTCAAATATCCATAGAAAAAGTCCATATATCATACAAGTTACATATTTCTATACAACAGATCGGAAAATGAAATATGTTGATAAACAAAATACAGATGGGATAAAAACAATAATAAGCATAATGTAGCATAAAATTAAATTATAAAGAAATATAATTTTCTGATACCTGATGATCTGGATCAGCTCCATAAGACAGAAGAAGTTTAACCATCTCTTGATTCCTATTGAATGCTGCTGCTCTCAATGGTGTTTGACCATCATATGATGAAATATTTATAACTGGATGTATAACTTGTGACAAATGACCATACGAAGGATTTGTATTCAATTGTTGTCGAGATCCAGATGAACTAGAATGAGTTGGACTTCTACAACTCAATGGATCATTAGTTGAATGATTAAGAAGAGTTTTTACAGCTATCATATTATTCGTTTCACAAGCTACAAGCAATGGGGTACGACCAGAATTATCAATTTCTTCTATATTAGCCCCAGCGTCTAGTAACAAGCTGAACAATAAAAGTGTACAGATATTATTACTATTTAGAAGAAGAATGGGACTAAGAGAATATGCGTTACATTAAGATTCGACCCAAAGGACAAAGGGTTCTTGGCCTTATTCCTAATAAACTGAATGAGGAAAGCCAATTGCTAAATATATCTATCTGGATGTCAATTCAAAACTGTTAAAAAAAACAAGAAACTGAAAGTAACTACACTAAGAGTTACTGGAAGTATACTAATCAAGTCGAAATTCAATAAAATTTTTCTTTTGATGACTCAGAACATAGATAAAGTTTTTCCACTGAACTGCCAATATATGCATACTGAATTGAGAAAGAGCGTTTTGTCCTATTTGAGATCCATCAGCTGGATGTACCTGAGTCTCAGTAAGTGGTATTTCTTGCACGATACCCATAGCTTCGATAGAATGCATATGATCCACAAACGTAAAATTAACTTGAATGGACTATTATAGACATTCATGATGAATATCCTTTCTGTTAATGAACTCGAAGTTGTATTGCATAATTTTGTCTTCCCTTCATTGTTAGTGTAAGTAAATTCTCTTATCCAGCTTCAGTCTTCTTCTTTATTCGTCCCAACTTGCAGTCGGTGGCTCTTGCGTACGAAGTTAGCCATTAGTTAAGCTTGGGTATTATATACGTTTGGAATATATAACACATGGCAATGGAGATGTTAAAAATGGATGTACATCGATTAGAAAGACTGAAGGAGCAGCAAATAAAGATGATGACTTGTGCTGAGTGCAGTGCAGTGCAGTGGAATTGAGTTGAGTTGAGTGGAGTTGAGTGGAGTGGAGTGGAGTGGAGTGGAGTGGAGTAGAGTAGATCTCCACACTGACTGATTTCAGATTAGTGTGGGGAGGCCTTTCTTGCTGTATTTCTGAAGGTGGCTTTGACATCCTAATGTATGCCTGTGTCACCTGTATTTGAGACGATGTTGCGTATACAGGTAGTTAGGTAGGTAGGTAGGTAGGTAGGTAGGTAGGTAGGTAGGTAGGTAGGTAGGTAGGTAGGTAGGTAGGTAGGTAGGTAGGTAGGTAGGTAGGTAGGTAGGTAGGTAGGTAGGTAGGTAGGTAGGTAGGTAGGTAGGTAGGTAGGTAGGTAGGTAGGTAGGTAGGTAGGTAGGTAGGTAGGTAGGTAGGTAGGTAGGTAGGTAGGTAGGTAGGTAGGTAGGTAGGTAGGTAGGTAGGTAGGTAGGTAGGTAGGTAGGTAGGTAGGTAGGTAGGTAGGTAGGTAGGTAGGTAGGTAGGTAGGTAGGTAGGTAGGTAGGTAGGTAGGTAGGTAGGTAGGTAGGTAGGTAGGTAGGTAGGTAGGTAGGTAGGTAGGTAGGTAGGTAGGTAGGTAGGTAGGTAGGTAGGTAGGTAGGTAGGTAGGTAGGTAGGTAGGTAGGTAGGTAGGTAGGTAGGTAGGTAGGTAGGTAGGTAGGTAGGTAGGTAGGTAGGTAGGTAGGTAGGTAGGTAGGTAGGTAGGTAGGTAGGTAGGTAGGTAGGTAGGTAGTTTGGTGGGTATGCAGGTGAAAGTGACAACTTAGTTTATATTTCTTGCGTTAATGGTGACTGATGCTTGTTGATGTTGTTGTTGTTGTTGTTTGGATATCTTTATCATCTACCCTTGTCTTTATATATATATATATATATATATATATATATATATATATATATATATATATATATATATATTACCACACAGTTTCCTACTTCTCTCAACCTAATGTAGAGTTTGGCTATCAACCAAAGTCTTCACTCGGCATCCGCTTCACTTCCGACTGGTTGACCCCATAGGTTACTGTTTAACATTAGGACTTCGAGATAACCATCTTGAAGTATGTCAGTAATCATGACTATAAAGTAATATACCTTCAGTTGAATGAAGATTTTATTTATTTCATAGTAGTTTAATATAATTATGAATGTTACACGCAGGTGTATACCGGTTAAGGAATCTTACTTTTTCATATTTACACTCATTTTTATAAATCTTAAAGTTAACTTTGAATAAATATAACTTACCGTATCACTTCTTCCTCATATTGTTCTTGTTCATTTAATTCATTTTCAACAGTATATCTTTCAACAGCTAAGTGTAATGGTGTACAACCGGAATGATCTTTATGCGCTTCATCTAATCCACGTGCAAGTAATTCTTGTACAATTTGTGAATTTTTAATTTGTGCACCAATACTTAATAAAGAACGTCCTGCATAGTCCATAATATCAACAGTAGCACCCCAAAATAATAATAAACGTACAACATCAGTATAACCACCTAGAACAGCTAACATGACTGGTGTGCGTCCAGATCTAATATCAGATTAGAAAAAAGAAAGAAAAGATAGATTGGATAATAATAATCAAGATGTTAAGCATTTTAGTCGATTTGATGACTAGTAGTGGAATCCATGATATGCGTTTCGCCTTATTTGAGACTGATAAGCTGGAGGCATCTTCACCCCATTGTGTGATTTTGTTCCCACTGAGACTCAGTACTCATTGCTTAAAACACCAAAGCGTTATACGCTAGATTGTTATTTATCACAGGTATACTGAACACTAGGTTCCAGTCTCAGTGGAAATAACATTAGTCAGTCGTAAGAAAGTAAGTCCGACTGACGAGTCCCAAATAGGACGAAACACGGGTCTTGGATTCTACTGTTACCTATCAAATAAACTACAATATAACGAGTATCTAGACAGTATCGAGGCAACCACATAAGAGCCTATCTGCTAACAAAAGTCAAGCAATTCGACGGTAAATTACACATATCAATAAACAACAAGTTAAGCATTTTACATTTGCAAAGAGTTCCTTATCATAGTAGTAATAAGGTAATTCTTTCTTTCGTGCCCCATATACATAATGAGGTCAAAGACTAACTGACCTGAAGTTAGCCATCTTACTATCTGTCCATAATGTTATAATTTAATATCCGCTTTTTCCAACACTTGTCTAATTCGGTACAAGATAAAGTTACTAAATGATGGAACCTTTGAACATCCATTCTAACTTCTAACTTCATTCTGGAGATAGGTAACAGTTTCTTGAAAGCAATTTAGGAAACTTCGATAAGGCTATTAGAAGATGCAGACTATCTGAACAGTGTGTGTGTGTGTGTGTGTGTGTATTTGCGCAATACACATTTCGAACAATCTGATCCACCACACATTTACTTGTCTAAAGTCAATTTATATATGAAAATGAAAGGTCAAATATCATAAGTATGAAAAGGTTGTGACACTAGTTTAAGTAATAATAACAAGTAAGCAGAAGAGGTGAAGACGGGAATTCCTTCAGGTGAACGTAGAGAAGACAGAAGTGATGAAGATACCCAACCAACAACAACAACAACATCAATAAGAACAAATCACCGTCGACAGGAGAAATATAAACCAAATTATCTTTCACCTACCTACCTACCTACCTGCATAGGCAACATCCTCTCAAATACAGATGACACAGGCATACATTAGGATGTCAAAGCCACCATCAGAAATACAGCAAGAAAGGCCTCCCTACACTAATCTGAAATCAGTCAGTGTGGAGATCTACTCCACTCCACTCCACTCCACTCAACTCAACTCAACTCAACTCAATTCCACTGCACTGCACTGCACTCAGCACAAGTCATGAACAAGATCGAGATTTTCAACACTAATTGAGTCAAGTCAGTCAGTCAGTGCTTCCATGTGATGGTTGAGAGACTTGGCGCCTTACCAAAAGCATTTCCAACAGACTGCACACACACATCATCAACACATGCCATCCACCCTCACTCGATACTGAATATCAGATCAGATGGCCAGAGTAATGAGAATAAGCAATGAGGAACTCACTGTGGCTGGCCTGGCAATGAACCAACCAACTGAGAACCTGTTGGCCAACAAGTAAGCGTAAGAGGAATGTGGAGATGGATTTGGTTGGGTTGGACATACATTGAGAAGACGTTTTGTGGACATCACGCGTCAGGCCAGGTTGTTGAGTGGAAGCCAGATGGGAAACGATGAGTTCGGCGTCGGTGACAAGACGAGGTTTGAGATGATGAAGAAATGGAAGGTAATGGGTATTGTTTGAGTGAGGTTTTGAAGACTGGAGAGGAGTGAGTGAAATGGTGACATGCTACTGAAGCCCTATATTCTACTAGGAACCCAAGAGACTACTACTAATAATAATGTTATATAGACATCGTTTTAATTAAACTTCGGTTGAAAAGTTTCACACGAATCTGTTTTCACATGTGACCGGTGACCGTTTTTGTGAATGTATCAAATGACTTGGTTACCAGCTCTAAAATCAGTGGTATAAAACAGAGTTAGCATTCTCAATTATAGAACTGCATAAAGTGAGTTCTGAAGCCGACAGATGTTAGGGCTTTCTATTCGACATTTCAGGCACTTGATTACTTATACCTATAAGTTCATGAGTTATGCTAGTATATTTGAACACTACTAGTGAATGATATCTACACTCCAGATTATGATGAAGTTATGAAGATAATCAACTGTGGGGAAACGACAAAAAACTTACTTATCAGTCATATTAACATCGGCATCAGATTCAAGACATAATTCACAAACCATATAATTACCAGTATTCGATGCACCAAGTAAAGGAGTAACACCTTCACTATCTGGTAAATTAGGATTTGCTCCATGATTTAAAAGACATGCAACAATATCTGAATGTTTATCTGACTTTTGTACACAGAATGCAGCCACATGTAAAGCAGTACGACCATCTAAATCTGAGTGATTAACATCAGCGCCTAAATAGAAAAATATGAGAGACAAATCGGAGCTAAGCAAAGGTATATAATGATACAGAATTGTAAGTTATATAACCAAATTATCGTAGAAAGTGAATAAATTGAAAATAATATGAAAAATAGGAAACAGAGTACACTAAGAACATTATGTTATCAATTCCAATAAATTAGATAAATAAATAATCTTTGAAGGTATCCTGGCTAACAATGGACTGGATAGTTTGAAAAAACTTGGGCACCGAGCTAGTATGATTCATTGTATAGACGACTTGTTCGGGAAGTCTTAAGACTAAATAACTATCCAGACAAACTATTAAAGAGGATCGAAAAAAGTTTATTGAATAAAAATATGAAAAAGTCAAGCCATAAAGATTGGATAAGTACTATAATACTTCCTTATCGAACATCCACTTCAAAGGAAATAAGACGTATCCTTAACCGTTACAACATCAGAGTATTCTTTAATGTGACGAATACATTACACTCACACCTGTGTAAATTAAAAGATCCGATTCTTCATTTGGAACAACAAAACTGTGTTTATAAGGTAGACTGCAGTGAATGCGATGCCACATTTATTGGAGAGACATCAAGTCAAGTACTAACACGTCTAGCCGAACACGGTAGAAGTTCCAAAAAACCACCAAAAAATTCCTATGATCTAGAAAAACTTGAAAAAAAGCTCTGCTATCGCAGCTCATGCCCTATATTCAGGTCATAAAATATCATTCGAACAGACAAAAGTTCTGCAAAAGGGTTTTCTCTCTCACAAAGAGCGGACCATTGCAGAAGCTTTGCACATCTGCTCATATCTTTCTTCGGTCAACAGAAAAGATGGGTTAGACATCCCACTAATATGGCAAACATTAATGACTCGCCTAGGCAGTTATAAATGATATCTGTAGAGAAGGTAGATTGTTTAGTCCTATTACATACACCTTATTGATCTACTATTTTCATCAATTTTACACTACTCTCTGAGTCATATACATTCGATGAACCATAACATAATCCATTTTTTTATCACTTCAAGTGTTATCAAAAGTACATTTATGGTTATCATTATTTCAAGTTGTTATTCATCGAAGACTGACATCAGTTGGAGGAACAAAGGAAACCTGGGAGCACTGGACAGCTGTTTCGTCCAACTAGTATGGGACTACTCAGCAGTGCGCACCCACGACCCCACCAGCAGGGATCGAACCCGCGACCTTCAGGTTCCGCGACCAGCGCGTTACCATTGAGCCACTGGGTCAGAATCCAATGCTCCATATTTCCAACTTCTGTTAGCTCACGATATAGCGCAAACCGCCACCCAATGTCATCGTTGAGTATTTGTCCTCACGGCCATCAGGCTTGACTCCACCGGTCACGACTTGTCATTGGAACTTCGGGAATACTTCTCGAAGCTAGTCACCAACGAGCACTAGTTCAATTAAATTTTGAGGGGGTTGTGGAGATTTGGAAATATTTCAAGTTGTTATTCATTATTATTATTATTATGTATTTAAGATATATTGTCTCATCTTCAAATATTCATCCTTCCAAACTAGTAATCTATTCTTTCTCACCCTTGATGTCTCACAACCCCATTGTACTTTTTCATAGATGAACTAAAAAATTTCCCCACCCTATTTTTTTGTTCCACCTTACTCGCACAACGGAAAAACCTCTCTGACCGAGTTGCTTATTCACTCACCTGTATTAAATTGATCTTTGCTCCATATCACTATGTAATTGGATGATTGTAAAGGTTACCACTTTGTGTACCAAAACGTGTACCAAACTTAGTGTCAGATTCATTCTCTTGAAAAGGATCTTCCTAACAAGATCGAAACGTTGAGGAATAATACAAAATATTTCTTTATTCTGTTATTTGTTCTAATGTACTACGCCGGGATTACACAAGCGAAAATACATCCCTATAGAATGAAATTAATAATCATTACATAGCTGCCTCCTCTCTAATTCAGGTAGATTTGGTTTGAGATAAGAAGTTCTAATTCGGCATCCAATATGATCACAATCAAGTAATTGTACAACATCAAAAATTCATATTATCGGCAGTTGAATTTCATAGCTTAGTTGGTAGAATACCTAGGCTAGAATGTCATAAGTTGCTTGTTCGAATCCTGCCACATTCAACATGAAAATTTGATAGAAACCTATACAAAGTTATAAATTATGCAATAACGAAGTTTACACAATAAATTGCCTCAAAGCGCACTTCTCTTATAACTTTGTGTATCTTATTATCCTAAAATCAAGGTAAAAGTCTATACATCAAGTCGTTAGATAGACCGATGGGAAAAACGTTTCTCGCAGTATTCTGTGACCAATTATTTAAGCCATTATTAAATAGATCTTGAAGAAGTGGTAAGTTTCACTTGAACGCTTTCTAAAATTACTTAATCTACACTTCTGTTATTCTTTGTATGAAAAGACCATAGTGTTATTTGGTTGGAAGTTATCGACAAGAAGCCAGTCGAGAGGTAGGTTTCGTCGCTTTCGAAATTGGTCAGCAAGGTGTATTTGCAAGCTATATGGGACTGATGTTCCTTCTAAGATCCTAATCCGTATTACTCACGTTAGGGATGCCGGCATCCCCTATTTTTGAACTGGTTTATTTGTGTTCTTCTTCCCGCGCATAGATCATATTTCGTATGACCCGCTGTTGTTCTGATTGGCTCCTGCCTCTTTGAATGTACTAATTATCCCTTGTCTTTCAAGGTTACTGTATACTCTATAAATAGGGTCCATTTTAACCCATAACAGTTTTCAGTCCGAGATACTATAACTTATCCGCTTTCCAGTCTCTTGATTTCTCTTTGCGAATCACTCGGGTTGTATCGTCTCAACTCTCGACTACCAATCGTTAAGTATTTCTGTTCATTCTCACAACTCCTCATCATAACAACTCAGTGCTGTAGTCACAGACGTTACCACTGAGGTATTTGAACCGTAATTGACTTTCTGTAAGACTAGAAGAGATAAAGGTAATCTGAGGAGATGTTAAACCAGTCAGTAACTCTGCTCCACCTCAACTTGAAACATTGAACAGCAGTAGATGAGGTCAAAATACTTCCCTATAAACAGTGTAGCGGTAAACATGAACAATAGTGAGAAATAACTAATGGTAGAAAGCAACATTTTGTTGTAAAACCCTTCAAAATAATTCTTAAACAGACACCTAGAATACACCTAAAATAAAGACTGAAAATATATATGCAATCCAATACATTTAATTCCTAACAGTTTAAATTAGAACCTGAATTCAAGAAGCTACATTGTATAACATCGGAAAAGCAAGATAGGCGTTCATTAACCTGAAACCAGTGTGGAGATCTTCTGCACTCAGCATGTGGAACAAGATACGGATTTTCAACACCAACCCAGTCAAGTCAGTGCTTCTGTATGGTTCAGAGACTTGGCACGTCACGAAAGGGATTTCCAATAAACTACAGACATTCATCAACAACTGCTTACGCTCGCTACTGAAGATCAGATGGCCAGAATAGTGAGAATAAGCAACAAGGAGCTCTGGGAACGAACCAACCAAGAACCTATCGCTCAACATATATGTAGACGGAAGTGGAGATGGATTGGACATACACTGAGAAGGCCGACTGGGGACATCACGCGTCAGGCCAGTTGCTCGAGTGGAATCCCGATGGGAAGCGACGAGTTGAACGTCCAAGGGTGACATGGAGGAGGTCGTGCGAAGAGGAAATGAGAGGTTGTGGGCTGTCGTGGAACCGGGTTCAAAAGATCTCAGAGAACAGAGGTTACTGCAGACGTGCTACTGAAGCCCTATGTTCCACTAGGAACCCAAGGGACTAATAAAATAATAATAAAAATATACACTGTATAACGTTAGAAATTCCTAATGAAGAAGGCCTCATACATTTTCCTGGACAACATTCAATCTAGTCAAAATATAAAACATCTTGTTCAAATCTGTATATCTTCTTCTTTACGCATATACATACACGTTTCGTCAAAATTTCTGACTTATAATTTGGCTGCGCCTATATCCCAGTGAGTGACGTTACTCTCTCAATGGAAGTCAAAGTGAGGGCCGATCGTTTGAAAGGTTAAAGCATTGTCCACCAGACCAGTGGATCACGTCTTGTGTATCAAATAATAGAAGTTTTCGTTGTTACCCTGGATTAAATTAAACTACCTGCCTTAGCATATAAGGTCCTGGGTGGATAGCTTAATATTGACTGACGATTCACTAAGTTGACGTTCTTAATTCCATTATTAGATATCACCATCCTATATCAACATCCTAAGTTATCAGCAGCTAAGGTAGAAGTTTTAGATTTCAACCTTGTTTCATATTACTGTGTGGTCACGAAAAAACCTTATTGGATAGCTTTGTCCTACAGTTGACCAATCAAAATAAACATCTAAATTTTGACCTAGTGGTTTTATGTTTATGAAAACTATAAGCACATAATGTGTCTTTTGTCAAATAAACTTGTCTTTGTTACAGTTACCGGCTGGTCTTTGTCTTCTGATCTTCATATCTCAGTGAAGTATCAGATCTGAGGAAGAACAGTCACTATTCGTATCCAATCTAAGTATCTCACCGCGTTAGTAGCGCTTCCCGTATTTCGTATTGTTCTATCAGTCACTTTAGTATCAATGAATGATAATGTACGGTCATTAGTATTATTGCTTGTGTTACACCGTTGTTGATTGGACTGAACTGATCAGTCTCTATTGGCATATAGGCTCTTCTGCAGACGCCTCGATAACGCCTATGTTTTAATTCTACAAAGTAATGATGGAAAGTGGCTAGCAGTAGACTCCAGGATGCGCCCTTTGTCGTATTTGGAACTCGTCAACTGGATGTATCTACCTCTCAGCGAGTGGTCCAATCAACGATGGTATAATACAAGCAATAATACTAAAAGTATACCAATCGCACAAAAAGTGGCTATCGTATCTCTGTGATCTAGTGGGTAATGCTTTGGGGTTTGAAGCTACTAGTCTTGAGTTCAAATCCTGGTGGGAACAACATCACTAACTGGAAGGCAAACGTATTCAGCTGATGATTCCCAGATGGGACGAAACATACATCCTAGATTCCATTGCTAGCCACTACCCACCAATACTATATTGTTATTACTTACCAAGAAAGCTGGTAGTTCATTTCATAGTGATGCTACTGCTAATGCTGTCTGAAAAGAAAATGAAAGTTTCTCCATCCAATTCAGAGAAAGTGACAAAACCAAGATCATTCAGCTGAGGCACTAATAGTCTCCATCTTTTTAAGATCCTGGAGAAAGAAATTGGTTCTCACTGCATGAGAGCCTTCGAAGCTCTCGAGAACATCATGATAGTCACCCCAAAACTCAATGTGCTCATGGTTGTTGTCTGGGTGGCAATATCGGAGTAGATTATTGACTCCTCTCCAGTTGACAGTTTGGACAGTCCACTTCTACTCCACCCACTTTCGCAGATTCCTAGCACTTCTACGCAATACCTTCCTTCTCATCTCTTTCACAATCTGAGCAGCCTTGCCAGCCAGCTTCAAGCATTGTTCGAACATTCCATGTCCCCATGTTTACTTTCGCTTTCATCGAGAGAAGACACATCGGCCGACTGGTTTCCTGAAGGCTTTCACCAACCGGTGTCATTTCATCTCCCCGATTCCAGCGAGGAATAGGTTTAGTTTTATGTTTTATATTTTCTTTCTGCTTTGAAGTCTCTTTGGTGTTTGGATTGGTTTTATGGGGTAAGGTTGCTAGCCGTATGCCCAACCTTCTCTCTTTATCCGGGCTTAGGACTGGCTAGTGACTACTGAACTAGTTAATCAGGTGAGGTTACATGGAATGTAACCTGCTGAAATCTCAACTATTCACATTCATTCATTTCTGGTGAATTCATTGTCTTTCGTTTTGACCGTCTCAGATAGCCGTAGTTTGACAGACTAGTTTTATTGATAATGGGTGATGACTGAAAGTGAAGTGAAAATTTGGACCACCGCTGGATTGGAACCAGTGACCAGCGGGTTTCCGGCCCTAAGCCAAGTTCACCTTCGAAAATCATCCAGTAGAAATGCTAGTCTGACGAACAACGCTTATCTCAAATGGTCAAAGTGATAATCAATATAATATACCCCCTCTCATTTGGATTAGAATGTTCTGACTAAGCAGTCAGTGTGAATACGATCAAGCGGTAGTAAGGCATCAGGCAAAAACCCCGGTTGTGATAGAAGTTAAATAAAAATCTAATCAGTAATTGGACCTAGTAGATCAGTTGGTATTGGTAGAGCATCGAACCGGAAACTTAATGATCGCTGGCTCAAATCCTGCCGTGGCCCAGATTTTCATTCCAACTTCAATCATCATCCGGTAGGAATAAATTGTAGGTTCCCAATTAATCTTTATTTCACATCTCTTGTGTGACTTTCTCCTATTTTTCATGGTAAATTTAATTGACTGATGACATTCATTAAACTTTTGTAGTATGTTTTCAAGGTAATTATCCTCTTCACAGATGATGAAAGTATCATCCTTGTATCTCTTATATAGATGGAACTGTTTACTAGATTAACCATGAAGTAATCGACTAGAGGATAATTCAATGATAAGCCTATTGTTACCCTATCCGTTTGACGATAAATTTCATTATTGATTAGTAATAATTCAATTCAGTGCTTCTATGTGGCTCAGAGACTTGGCGCTTTAAGAAAGGGATTTTCAACAATTGCCTACGCTTGCTCATTAATGAAGATCAGATGGCCAGAATGATGAGAATAAGCAACAAGGAACTCATTGTGGCTGGCCTGGCAATGAACCAACCAAGAACCGATCGCCGAACGAATATGCAGATTGAGGAAGTGGAGATGGATTGGGCATACACTGACAAGGTCGATTCCGGACATCATGCGTCAGGCCAATTGGTCGAGTGGAACCCGCATGGGAAGCGACGAGTTGGGCGTCCGAGGCGATGGTGACATGGAGGAGATTGTGTGAGAAAGAAATGAGAGCTTGTGGGCTGTTGTGGAGCGAGGTTCAAAAGATTTCAGAGAAGAGAGTGGAATGAAGACGTGCTACTGAAGCCCTGTGTTCCACTAGGAACCCAAGAGATAAATAATAATAATAATTCAATAGTGTATATACCCTTTACACTGCAGAATAACAGCTTTATGCTATATCATAATCTCATCTTATTGAAATTGTGTAAATATTTCCCGTATATTCATCCATGACTACTTTAACCTAATCTCTGATATGCTTATTCAACAGATTAGATCTTGAGTTTGACAGATTGGCAGTTCACTTAATTGCTATACACAACACTTAAATCTGATTTGAGAATTTTATAAAAACATACCTTCAAATTAGTCAAATTTTTATAACTGAAATACTCAGTCGTTAGTTTGAATCCCACCGTCATCAAAGTTATAATTTCACCTTCAACTAATTATCATTCATTTTGAATAAATAACCGTTCATCAAAACTTGGCCAGTATGATAGAATGTAACTGAATATTGGATTTGTTTATTTGATATAGCCAACATAGTACACAGTGAGTGATATAGTATTATTTACTTGATGATGAAGTTTACAGCATAAATTATCATTACTGATAACCGACACATTCTAACAACTATCTAGACTTTAAATCATCTTATCCAATATCAGTCAGTGAGTGAAGGTAGGTTTAGTCAAACGTCTAAATGATACAGCTAGAAATCTCCCTAGTCAGTACAAGAATGTAAACAAACGAGTTGAAGTATATGAAAGAAGCGTTAATAAGTAATAATTATCCTCTGGAGTTTATCAGGAAGTTCATACGAACGCATAAGAAGCAAAATGATGACAGTAGAAATGAATGAAAAGCTTATATTGTCTTACCCTACAACGAAAAAATATCAGAGACTGTACATAGTGTGCTCAACAAAGCTGAAATTAAGGTGGCATTTAAACCTCACTCAGAGAGAAGCTTTGTCAGCTTAAGGAATCAATTAAGGAGAATTATCTCACCTACCGAATTCCATACATTGACTGTGACACCAAGTACATAGGTGAACATAGCGGTCGGGGTCACTTAATGACAATACTACTACAATTATTATTATTATTATTATTTGTCCCATGGGTTCCTAATGGAATATAGGGCTTCAGTAGCACGCATCCATTACACTCTCTTCTCTGAAATCTTTTGAACCTCGCTCCACAACAGCCCACAAGCCCTCATTTCTTCCTCACACAATCTCCTCCATGTCACCTTACCATCGGACGCCCAGCTCGTTGTTTCCCATGCGGGTTCCGCTCGAGCAACTGGCCTGACGCATGATGTCCGGAATCGACCTTCTCAGTGTATGCCCAATCCATCTCCACTTCCTCAATCTGCATATTCGTTCGGCGATCGGTTCTTGGTTGGTTCATTGCCAGGCCAGCCACAGTAACTTCCTTATTGCTTATTCTCACCATTCTGGCCATCTGATCTTCATTAACGAGCGAGCGTAGGCAATTGTTGGAAGTCCCTTTCGTGACACGCCAAGTCTCTCAACAATACAGGATTACTCACTTGACGTTGTTGTTGAAGATCCGAATCTTGTTTCACATGCTGAGTGCAGAGGATCTCCACACTGGTTTCAGGTTAATGAACGCCTATCTTGCTGTCTTGTCAGATCCTGACTTTGACATCCCCGTCTGTGCCGCTTGTAGTTGAAATAGTCCTGCCTAGATAGGTGAAGGAGGCTACCTCCTTTAGGTATCTCCCGTTGATAGTGATTGGAGCTTGTTGTTGGCGGTGGTGGCGTTGGTTGGGTATCTTCATCACCTGACTTGACTACTACTACTACTACTACTACTATTACTAATAACAACAATGATAATAATATTAATAATAATAATAATCGTGCTGTTCCAAACAACATGTATGATGCACTATGGAATTTTCAGCATGGAATATTTCAACATGTTCACTTTCAGCACAATATTTTCACAAGAAATAATCATTACATCTGCATAATGTTAACAATAATAATATTGAAGGGATATGTGTGAACCGGACAACTAGTGTTATATTACAATATGTTCTCGACTCGGGAATTAACACAAAATCGAGTGTAATGCCTTAATGGTGACAGTTCAGTCAACCAGCACAGAAATTCACAATCCCATACAGACAGGTATCCTAAGAATGCTAGTGTAGTGTGTTATTGAGCATTTGAAAATCTATTTCCAACTGGCGGAACAATCTTCCTTTATTTTGTTCTTAGCTTGAGAAATGAGAGTTAGAAAACATCTTAAAAACGCGTGGGAGTACATGATACCTTCAGAAGACATTGAACTGATTAAAACAGACTGGAAAGGAAGAATCTGATGGAATCTAAGTAGTGGAAAGTTTTTTGCTAGGCCAAGATTTAAGCAGGACATCTTGATTGAGTTTAGTGGAACATAGGAATTTATCTAAATATAGAATAACAGACCCAAGTAACATCAGTAATCTAGAAAAACAGTCGACTATTACAATGGATACATTAACACATAACCACACAATAGGTTGGAATACAACCACTGCACTTAAGTCCAATATAATTAGGTTCGTCGAATCAACATCCACTTAACACATGTAATAGGAATGACGCAACCGACTGTTTCAGAGATATAGAAAAGTTTACAACCAATAAAAACAAAAGGATGAGGTGACAGAACCACAAAAATCAGATACCATCTACAGGAAACTGATACATTTAGACTTCAGGTTATCTCATTCAATGTCAGTCAGTTAAGGCAGGTTTAGTCAGATGTCTAAATGACACAGCTAAAAAGCTCAATAGTCAGTTCAAGGACTTAAACAACGAACTGAAGCACATAAAAGAAGCACTAATAGTTACTAATTATCCTCTACAGTTTATTAAGAACACATAAGAGACGAAATAATAACGGCAACACGAGTAGTTTGGTAGACTAGTATTTCAACTGGTTGGTGATTGAAGTTGATATGAAAATTTGGTTCACAGTCGGATTCGAACCAGCGACACCATGGTTTCCGATCCTATGCTCTACCAATTGAGCCACGAGGTCCGATTGTTGATCAGATTTTTATTTCGCTTCAATCACCAGGCATGGTTTTGCTCGACTACCATGTGAATTTGTGACACGTTACTACCGCTTTATCATTAGTGCAATAGTAAAGCATAATATGGGAATAATAAATAATACAGGCA
This sequence comes from Heterobilharzia americana, assembly GCA_944470555.2. Taxonomy (NCBI): domain Eukaryota; kingdom Metazoa; phylum Platyhelminthes; class Trematoda; order Strigeidida; family Schistosomatidae; genus Heterobilharzia; species Heterobilharzia americana. The sequence continues at coordinate 161,134,645 of OX104127.1, read as the reverse complement.
GATCAGAATAGTTTGAGTGACATTGGGCGGCTACTCCACTTGATTAGGGTCAAGATCATCAATGGTGTGCAACTAGTTTAGATCAGCCAGATTCAGGTGATCTGAACTATTTTTAATCGACAAGCTGAATTTGCCTGAGTACACCGCTGATAACTACTGCTCCAAACAAGAGAAACTAACTTCCGGCGTTCTTTGGGTAGCTTTAATCTGACTGGCGCAATCAACAGACCAGTCTGAGCGCTTTCTAAGTTCTCAAGCTGTTCAGTAGTAGTATCCTTCGCTACTTTATGACACTTTTGCGTCACATATCAAACGTCCCGATCTTAGCTGAATGACTTCCAACAAAAACTCTGTTGACATTACAGTAGGATGGTTGAAAAGCTACTCAGCTGTGAGAAATTTCAACGTAGACCGTTCAGTTTGTAAACCATTAGCAAAATGAATCTCTTCTGCCTTAAAGATCTTCATACTTAGATAATTTTAACTGTAAAGACAGAAGACAATTTCTGTGAACTATCATCAAGAGTAGAGTTTTAAGGAGAAGAGGTAAGACGGTTGACGAGGTTGTGAACTTTCATCCACTGAGATGGTTAGGACATGTGTCCATACGCCTAGTCGCCGATTGGCTCATCACACAATGTTAGCTGAAGTAGGTCCAGGCTGGTGGCCAAACTAAAACATGTACCAATATATGAAATCTTTGACTGTTAGTTTGAGCTATGTGAGACGATGCATACTAAGAGGTTGGTGTCGGTGGGACAAGAGGAACCAGTGGCGCAGATGTATACACATACGTTATCCTCATCTTAACGACGCTATACTGAATATCACCACTTTCTCATTCTTCGTTTCTCTCTTTTCGTACTTTATATTTCTTTTGACTGCATTCTCTTATCTTCATCTTGCGCCTTACTGCCTTTTTACTTGATGTAGTGATATGAGGTGTGGCAACCTGGAGCGTTACGCAGTAATGCCTGGTCCTAGGTTGATCTGGATGGATGGATTGACAAACACTGAACACTGATTAGAAGATTGATATTAGGTGTGGTTTGTACGTATGTAAGCTACAGTATGTTTGAAGTGAAATCTGATCCGAACTTCTTCGGGGGAATAATCAACATTAAGATATCAATGAAGAAGCTTGGAACAGACTTGCATTCGATTTCCATGTTAATTTCTTGTTGTCTAATCCGAGGTGTTCAGAGTATTCTATCGATGATGTCTTTCATAATGTTATCATGCTAAGCAACTCAATATTGATGTACACTTTAATTAACGACACATACTATCCAATCAAATCGAAAGTGATTCACTGCTCCGTCTACTGATATACCTACTCCATGTTTGACTTTTGCATCGCTGACATTTACAGATTCTAAAGTATACTACACCTCAGCGATTTCCCTTTTGCAAAGTTCTTCAAATCCATTAAGCATGTACAATAAATCTATCTTGAATGACCACACTTACTTGTCCTAACGTGATAATGCAAAGTATAAATGTAGCTATAGCTAAAAAAAAATATTAGTGTCTCGCAGCTATCGATAATCTAAGTTTACGAATAAATAAGACAAATTAAACAGGAAACAAAACGCACAGATACGTATTGATCAGAATGGATATAAGAAGTAAATGTTGAAAGGAAGCAGAAATAAGAGGTAAACAATCTGAGACTGACTCTTATCGATTAGCGAGACTGTTGCCCATGTACTTAACAGAAACGCAATCTCCCAATCATTTAATCGCATTCTAGCATACACAGCACCTCTATCTATAGCTCCCAATACATCTAGTCTAGTCGGATAAACAGAACCTATATTACGTCATTTAAAACTTTTTCTCCTTCACATCTCCGGACAATTTCTTATCCGGTGTCCCAGTTTTCCGTAAGCAAAGCATTTACTCCTTTCGAAGTCTATCGACTTGTTTTCTCTAGTTATTTACCTTTGGTGACTCCACCGCAGCTACTGCTGTAACCATTAACTCTCTGGTCACCTTTGCTAGCTCACTAATATTCATAGGTTGGGCTAGGTTCACTAGTCGTAGCTGCTGGGAGATGGCATTTGGAACACTTTCAGTGAACTGTCAGCTAGCAGGTGCATCTGGGAGTCTTCAACCAACGTGGGAAGTGCTTGTCGAAACAGTTTTGTCAACTTCAAAGCGGATCTCCTTCTATTTCAAGTTTCATGCTCCGGAACTGCTGAATCTCCAGCTTCCTGTCCGCTGAGCCATTACACATCGCCTCCAGTTATTCAACCGTTCTCTACCAAATCCCCTTTCCATCCACGCGTTCCAAGCTGTCATATGTCACTTTCGCCCTACCCCTCAGCAACGTGCCAAATACCACGATCTTCGTTCCAGGATACCCACCAGCTCTGCGGCAGACTAGAAGTCCCTGAGGAAGACCTTCGTCTCTCCATCGTCGAACACTGAAGGCCACGGAATCTCCAACACGTTCGAAACATTGATACCAATTGTAGGAAACAACAAAACGTCGACGAAGCAAGGAATGTTTCCTACTGACACCTTGTACAGTAGTCATCAAATACTGAACACCTTTCACTAAGACAGTCATTTGCACAATGTGCTTCATTTCCTCTTCTGCTTCTATCTTGATTTCCTCTAAATACCCCCACATTGATTATTGTTTTTCTCTGGGCAGAATCTTTAACCATTGCTGATAATTCCCTCTAAATTTTGCCACCCTCTCAATATATACTACTTATATCCATTCTAATCAGCAGCGTCCACAACAATAGTACAAGTGAGAAGCTAAATTCAAAGTAAATTTTCAGTATTGAGAAAAGAGATGCTAAAGTATACTCTGAGGTGAATTACGGATTTCACTTTTAAGGTCGTGTGGATCACCGACTGACATGAGTTGGAGAACCATTGAAAACCTGAGGCAACTGGACAACTGTTACATCCTAGGATGTGACTCCTCAGCAGTTAACATCGACAACCTGCCTAGAGATGCCATTCAGGATCCCCAGGATGCATGGTGAATACAGTGACTATTCATTTACTCGACAGCAGTCCATCGTTACACAGTTTCCTACTTCTATATATTCGCCAAATAGCGTGACTCTCCACCATGATCCTCAGTTAGTAACCACTTCCCTTCCGACTGGTTTACCCCATAGGTTACGCTTTCTCATTACAACCTCTAAATATCCATCTTCAACCATGTCAATAATGAGCATCCCAGCATGAAACAGACACCTATCGGCTGCTCTCTGGTTTTATATACTTCTCAAACTAATGTCATTCCATGATGATTACTACCTTAAAACTTCAATATACATTTCAGTGAGTAGATAATTAGGTCAGACATGTAGTAATTCATGAAAGAACATATTTATTGACTAAAGGTTATAGATATGCAGAGATTTTTTCGAAGCTATGTGTATTGAACATGTGGTCGGTTATGAACAGTGAAACCCTGAGAAAGCGTATGATTAGCTCATATTTTCATAAACATATGTTAGCTTTCTTGCTATCAGCTCCCACAATCTAAGTTAACCTAAGAAATTTACAAGACTGAAATTATTTGACCTCCTGTTACCTCGAGGAGACTTCAATGCTGACAGAGTTATGAGAGCGATTGACACTTCTCTACTGCCCACACCCTGGAAGGTAATTTCCTCTCGAAGTGAATGAAAAAGAAAGGTTGGTTAGAGGTCAACAGACATCTGCTTGAGGCTGGTTATACACAGCCATTTTAGAAGGTAGAGATTTAATTTTATCAGTTGTGATCTGTAGTGCACTGCGTTCTCTCAGCTGGGTTGTTTGGTCATACAGCTTTCATCGTCTTGCTACACAACATCATCATCACCAACTTCAGTATCAGGTGGGCTGTTAGCATCTCTCTATGAGGGATACTACATAGTATACCCTAACCGTAACTGGTTTGTGTGTGATTTGTTGTTTCTTTCGATTGTTGTGTCATTGAATAACTGTACAGATTTTACATTTCTGTCGTTTATCATCTTTCTCATTACTTGATAGATTGGGTCTCTGTCTATACTGACTGACCTCAACGCCGGACTTTTAGGAATTCTGTCATTATATTCTTTATCTTTCCTCTCTCAATCCAACATTTCTACATTATCAAAATTGAATTCATATCCACACTTGTTAACCACATGCACTGAAATGAGCAACGATGAGATGTCGTCAAGTTGAATAGCCAATCGGTGCTGATGTAGACGAAGGCGAAGAGGGTGACCACTTTGTCGAATGAAGTGTTGACTACAGTTATTACAGTTGATTTTGTAAATGATATTCAGTTTGTCTTCTCTGCTTGTTGCATCTTTTGGTTTGCATAATAGTGTTTGTTGGTTTATGAGTGGCCACACGAATTCCAAGTGGCCTAAGTAATCTTATTGTGATTTCTGATACATATTCTTTGTGTATGGTAAGGTGATGCCAGTTCTGAATTTGACTATGAACCCATATCGCGTTCACATGTGCACCATGTGGTACAGATGAGTGTGCTGTTTTTAGAGTAGATCTTTATTACACCCTCTTCCTATGAAAAGGATAGCATCAGCGTAATACTGCTGGTTACACGATGAAAACGCAAAACTGCTATCACACCTCCATCTATTCAGGAGTACTATTTCGCCCTTGAACTCCTATCATAGCTTATAAATGTACATTATAATGGCAACAACTCCAATAGACCTTTCGGGGATGGTAAAACTTCGTGACCATGTGGGTTCCACTGGCATAACTTGCCGAGTTATTGTGTTATACAAGTGTAACAACCACTTCAAGGTGAAACCTATGGATCGGGACAGTGTTAACTCAGATAAACGCTATGTGAATTTATATGAATTTATCAAAGATCCTAATTGTTTACCATCTTTCTTTAAGAGGAATGCTTGATATACATGCTTGACTAGAATATAACTCTTTTATTGTTTTACACTATGTTCTACAGTAAGCAAATACGGTGAACACATTCGAAAATGTTCAATGGTTTAACAGACTACTTCGATTAACTGACGTCAAAAGATATTTAGGAACGGGTGTTAAAAAAGGTGAACACACAACCACAATAATAACCTTAAGATTACCAGAAATAATGAATTATAAAACGTTAAGGATTACAAAAGAGAAGTAAGAATGAAATTTATCTGTTGGAATTTACGCTATTCCTATTTTGGGAATGAAATCTGGCTTCAGTTCATTTACTGGTAGATTGAAGTTAAGGAAGGCCTTTATCTAGCACTATTATTTCTCCTGACAGATTAAAAGCCCACTTTGGTTTATCTATCATTTGGTGATGCTCTTGTAGAACTGAGGACACCGGCAGTACCACGCATCCGCTTGTAAAACATGTCTGCAAACACTACCCAGCCTGGCATGTAAAAAGAGAACGGAAATGCATCTTCAGTTCGATAACAGAACACCTCGTGAACTCAGGCCATTCACCTCCTTTCGAGAGCTCATTCAAAATTCTCTACAAGATTCGATCAAGCCACTCGAAGGGAGCAAAAATCATGGCATATGTCTACAGCTGAAGCACTGGGCATCCAGCGTTATATGTGCAAAAAGGTACGTCCAACCTTTATCTTTGCCATGGCTACCATAAAGCCCTGTCGGCCACAGATTCATTTTGTATCAGTTAACTACACATGTATACCTTATTCATTTTTCTACGATGTCATAGATTTAACTTGCATTAAGTAATTACAGTCTTATCTTCATAATACGCTGTTTATTCACATACTCTATGATAGGTTTATCCGGTATTACATAATCGCAATTCTGTCTACATAACCCTTCGTTCAGTTTCCTACTTTGACATACATTCATCCTGTATTACGTAATTACACTTAATTTCATAATCCGCTATCTATTTTCCCCACACTAAACATAAATGTGTATTAATTAACTTTCGTTCGTTATTTAATATATTTTGCCCCCTGACCGGAAACAATTCTAGAACATTCTGCCCACTATAGCATATATATTCATGAACAACTTAGTAGTAAATGACTTCCTAGAAAAGAAGAGGGATAGCCAACAGGAAAATCTATACAGTTAGTCAATGACACAACAATCGAAAGAAACAACAAATCACACACAAACCAGTTACGGTTAGGGTATACTATGTAGTATCCCTCATAGAGAGATGCTGACAGCCCACCTGATACTGAAGTTGGTGATGATGATGTTGTGTAGCAAGACGATGAAAGCTGTATGACCAAACAACCCAGCTGAGAGAACACAGTGCACTACAGATCACAACTGATAAAATTAAATCTCTACCTTCTAAAATGGCTGTGTATAACCAGCCTCAAGCAGATGTCTGTTGACCTCTAACCAACCTTTCTTTTTCATTCACTTCGAGAGGAAATTACCTTCCAGGGTGTGGGCAGTAGAGAAGTGTCAATCGCTCTCATAACTCTGTCAGCATTGAAGTCTCCTCGAGGTAACAGGAGGTCAAATAATTTCAGTCTTGTAAATTTCTTAGGTTAACTTAGATTGTGGGAGCTGATAGCAAGAAAGCTAACATATGTCTATGAAAATATGAGCTAATCATACGCTTTCTCAGGGTTTCACTGTTCATAACCGACCACATGTTCAATACACATAGCTTCGAAAAAATCTCTGCATATCTATAACCTTTAGTCAATAAATATGTTCTTTCATGAATTACTACATGTCTGACCTAATTATCTACTCACTGAAATGTATATTGAAGTTTTAAGGTAGTAATCATCATGGAATGACATTAGTTTGAGAAGTATATAAAACCAGAGAGCAGCCGATAGGTGGCTGTTCCATGTTGGGATGTAATTCCTCAGCATTACACCCTCACAACCCGGCTAGGGATCGAATTCAGGAACCTCAGATTTCATGGAAACTCACTAACCTTTCATCCACTGAGTTCACAGTTTCCTACTTCTGTTAAATAGTCATATAGCGCTTATTATTGACATGGTTGAAGATGGATATTTAAAGGTTGTAATGAGAAAGCGTAACCTATGGGGTAAACCAGTCGGAAGGGAAGTGGATGATGTTATGTAGGAAGATGATGAAAGCTGTACAACTGAACAAGCCAGCTGACAGAACGCAATACAACCAAACCTATCCACCTGAGCAACAAATGTTCTCCACTATCTCTTTTATTTCATATCAACTTAAGTAGCAGTTTGGAATGTATTAATTATGTAAAGGTTGAAAATGGAATTTCGTTTTATCGATGTTATATACTTAGTTTACACATTTATCGTTCTGTATTATGTTTCAGGTAAAAAATAATAATAATTTATACGTATTCGGTAATAATTCAACATGAGGTAAATTTATCATAGATATTAGTTAACCCATATATATATATATATATTTAGTAATATACATTCGGTATAATATGATAAATTCTCATGCAGATGGCTTGTTTGCCTAAGTTGCCTTCTCCCGATAAAAACTGATTGATATCAACTATGACTATTATTGTAGAAAGGACGGAGGTGATGAAGATACCCAACCAACAACACCATCAACAACAACAAGCACCAATCACGATTATCATGGGGAAACCTACCTACCTAGACAGCATCCTCTCAAATACAGGCACTGGCACAGGCACACACAATGATGTCAAAGCAGCCAGGATCGCAAAAACAGCAACACAGACATTCCTGCATTAATCTGAAATAGTCAGTGTGCAGATCTACTCCACTACACTCCACTACACTCAGCACAAAGCGAGAACAACATCCGCATTTTCAATATCAACTCCACCAACTCACTGCTGCTATACAAAATATGCTTCACAAACTTCACGTGACACCAAAAGCATTTCCAACAAACTACACACATTCATCAACACCTAACACCTACCCTCACTACATACTGAAGATCAGATCACATGGCCAGAATAATGAGAATAAGCAACAAGGAAGTCACTTTGGTTGGCCTGGTAACGAAGCAAGCAAGAACCTATCACCCAACAAATATGCAGAGGAAGAAAGTGGAGGTGGATATGGATCGGGCATACATTGAGAAGGTTGATTGGGGACATCACACTCCAGGCCAGGCCGTCAAGTGTCACCTAGATGGGAAACGACCAGTTGGGCTTCCGAGGTGAGAGTGATATGGGGGAGATGATGTGAGTAAGAAATGAAAGCTTGTGGGCAGTCTTGACGCCAGGTTGGAAAAAGTGGAGAGAAGAGAGTGGAATGGAGGCGTGGTACTGAAGTTCTATGTTCCACTAGGAACTCAAGGGAAAAACAATAATAATAATGATTATTGTTATTAAGTCCTATAGAATGAAATCCTCTCTAAAACTTCGTGTTATCAACCTGAGTACGTGCATTACCGAGTCTTACATCACAATTGAGTGTAACTTTCACATGTAAGCAACTAACTGCTGATATATATATATATATATATATATATATATATATATATATATATATATTGTAGTGTGCTTGTTGGGAAGCAGTGGAATCCAGGATGTGCATTTCGCCCTGTTTCAGACTCGTCGGCTGGATATATCTCTGCACCCCAGTGAGTTATGCTGTTCCCATGAAGACGTGAACCCGCTACTCATCACTTCAAATGTTTGGAGATCTCTCTTAGATATATTGGGTCAAATGGCTTGACGTCTGCTGGCAAATGGACCGTTATGCAGATATTTCGAACAGGCAAGGACTTCATACATTGATACCACGTTTCAGTCTGGCCGCTTCGAGCCTTTTACCAGTCTGAACCTACTTCGGCCAACATTGTGTGACGAGGCAGTCGGTGACTAGGCATACGTAACACATGTTCCTGCCAGCCATCTCAGTCCATGAAGGTTCACAACTGTGTCAGCTAACCTACCTCTTCTCCATCCCTAAAACTCTACACCTACGCCTGACTTCTGCGTTGTTCACATGGTGACACCATGGAATACGGCCTATACTTTGAAGGTAACAGTGGTCAAACACTTGAAGCCTTCCCATGTCTTCCACTTTCAGTGGCCATGTTTCACAGCCATACAGCAGAACAGAGTGGACTGCTGTGCAGTCGATCGGATATCACGGTGGCGCAACGGGTGATGTAAGTTGGCAAAAATCAGCCGAGCCTTTTGAATTGGTGCAGAGATTTTATGGGCCACTGAGCCACAAGGGCTCACATCCTACTTCCCGGGTAAGTGAAGTGGTCAACACACTCAACCACTACACTCCCTATTGTTATCTGTGGCACTATTGAAGACCGTTTTATGCAGTGGATAACTGATAGAGGAAAGAAAAATGGCCATCAGTTAATGAGGTAAAAGAATCGTTGAACAGTTTTGATAAACCATTTGTACGATTTCACAATGTGAGTAGTTGGGTATTGTAGCTAAGTTGGTAGAGTAATGAATCAGAAAAACGATGATCTTATTGTGGTCAAAATCTTCACTTCACCTTCAATCACCAACCAACATTAGAATAATACTTTGTTTGTCTATATCTCAAGTGCATTTCACAGACTTCAAGAAGTTAAGACAAGATAAAAAATATTCTGGTTTATTTCAAATTGGAATTAATCATGGACTTATATCAGATGGAGAAAGACTCGTAACCTGGAAATACGGGATAGTTAATTTGTCTCATTATGAGACCCCTCAGTAGTGCGTATCCATTACTTTACTAGGGTCCGAACCCAGTTCCTTCAGGTTTCATGGCCTGCACGTTACCAGTGGACCACCGGATAGAGACCTAATCGCTTATCGAAGCTAGTCACCAATGAGCACCAGATTAATTCAATTTGTAGGTTACTTAGGATTTATTTATCGTGAACTGACAGAAGTATAGAATAGGAACCATTGGACTCTGACCAAGTGGTCAAATGATAACGTGCTGGCCACAGAACCTGAAGGCACTATATTCGACCTCTGATGAGGTCATGGGTGCACACTGCTGAGTCATTCCATTATTATTATTTTTTATTATTTGTCCTTTGGGTTCTTAGTGAAATACAGGGCTTCAGTAGTACGTCACCACAGCATTCGCTTCTCTGCAGTATCTCCAACTTGGCTCCACAACTCTCCAGAAGCGTTCATCTCCTCCTCACACAATCGCCTCCATGACGCTCAACTCGTCATTTCCCATTTAGGCTGTACTCGAAAGCCTGGCTTGGCACGTGATGACCTTAGACCGTCACTTCAGTCTATGTCCAATCCAATCCAATCCATCTCCACTTCCTTCTTCTGCATATTTGTTGGCCGATTGCCTCTTGGTTGGTTCGTTCGTTGACAGGCCACATTTTCTTGTTGCTTATTCTCATTATTCTCGCCATCTCTTCTTTATCTTCAGTATTGAGTAAGTGTACGCGACAGCCATTCACATATGTCTTCAGTTTGTTGGAAATGCAATGGAGTGCAATAGATCTCCACACTAATTTCAGATGAATGAATAAAGACCTATTTTGCTGTCTTTCTGATCCTGGCTTTGACGTATGTGGTTAAAAGGATGGTGACTAGACAGGTAGGTGAAAGATACTACTTCTTTTAGATTTCTCTCGTTCATGGTGATTAGTGCTTCTCGTTGTTGTTGGTGGTGGTGGCGGTGGTGGTGGTGGAGTATCTTCATCACCTCCCATACTTGGAAAAAACAGGCATCTAGCACTATCAGATTTCTAATGTCTCTCTAACTGATCTCAGTCCCTGATGAATATCAACCTGAAATCAAAAAATAAATTTGTAAAAACCTCCAAATTGCATTTTGTTTGACTTAAATCAGTTTAGAATAAACCATTTATTTCTGGATATACCATTACGAGTATACATGCAAAAAAACTTGTTTTAGACGTTCAATTTACTTAGAAAAGTAGTCTATCCATACATAGAAATGAATCCTTAATGATATTATATAAATAAATATACAATAAAGAAATCAAATGAAAAAAAATAAATCCATATCCACTATGGTATATCTTAGTGACTAACCTGCTTTGAGTAAAACTTCTACAACATTAATATGTCCCATATAAGCTGCAGCTATTAATGCAGTACGCTTCTCAGAATCTGATTTATTTACATCAACACCAGCATTAAGTAAACATTTAACAGTTTCAACATGACCAGCCCATGCAGCAGCACGTAAAGCAGTTCTACCATCTGATCCAGATAGATTTACATCAGCTCCATAATAGATCAATAATTCAACTATACCTATAATAATTAATAAAAAAATGAATAATTTAATTATAAAAACTAGTCAATGAAAAAGAAATAGCAGCTGATTTCATTAGAAAACAAACAAGTTCCTACAATTAAATGAACCACTTTATGCATTATAATATTACTATTATTATTATTCAATCGGGTTCCTAGTGGAACATAGAACTTCAGTACCACGCCTCCATTCCACTCTCTTCTCTCCACTTTTTCCAACCTGGCGTCAAGACTGCCCACAAGCTTTCATTTCTTACTCACATCATCTCCCCCATATCACTCTCACCTCGGAAGCCCAACTGGTCGTTTCCCATCTAGGTGACACTTGACGGCCTGGCCTGGAGTGTGATGTCCCCAATCAACCTTCTCAATGTATGCCCGATCCATATCCACCTCCACTTTCTTCCTCTGCATATTTGTTGGGTGATAGGTTCTTGCTTGCTTCGTTACCAGGCCAACCAAAGTGACTTCCTTGTTGCTTATTCTCATTATTCTGGCCATGTGATCTGATCTTCAGTATGTAGTGAGGGTAGGTGTTAGGTGTTGATGAATGTGTGTAGTTTGTTGGAAATGCTTTTCGTGACACGCGAAGTTTGTGGCTGGCCTGGTAACGAACCAAACAAGAACCTATCACCCAACAAATATGCAGAAGGAAGTGGAGGTGGATTCTATTGAGCATACACACTGAGAAGGTTGATTGGGGACATCATGCGCCACGCCAATCGCTCGAGTGAAATCCAAAAGGGAAATGAAGAGTTAGGCATCTGAGTCTAGGGTGACATGTAGGAGGAGGAGGTAGTTTGAGTAAGAAATGAAAGCTTGTGGGCATTCTTGGCACCAGGTTGGAAAGACTGGAGAGAAGAGAGTGGAATGGAGGCACGGTACTGAAGCCGTATGTTCCACCCAATGGAAAAATAATATAATACAACTATATTTGTTGAAATTTCCACTTCCATCAAGAGTGAATTGTATTCATGCATCAAAACAATCTATATTGATTTTTCAGAATGTTATACAACTTTAATTTCCCCCTAACGTTTGCTGAATGTTTGGTTATAACTTCAAAATAATTTTATAATTGCTATTTTCTTGACCTGTTGGTGCCTTTGCTAGCTTTTGTTTTTTTCCGCTGCTTCTGAAGGTTGAGCTCTTATTGACTGTTAACTAGTTTAACTTATCAGTGAATTTTCATCATGGATTGACATCAGTTAGAGGAACATTGGAAACCTGACAGCACTCGATAGCCATCTGTTTCGTCCTAGTATGGGACTCATCAGAAGTAATCACCCACTCCCAGGAATCGAATCTGCGGGTTTCAGGCTCCTTGTCTAGCACGTTACTATTGAACCACTGGATCGGGATGTAGTGGTTCGTATTTCCAACTTCAGTCAGTTTACGACATAGCTCGACCATCACCCAGTGTCGTCATTCAGTATCTATCTTCATGACTACTAGGTTTGCTGCACTAGTCAACGTCATTTAAAATGTATATACTCACTATGGCTATCAATTGTTTTAACTGTTGTACAGACATTAAAAGCTCTCAGCCAAAGGTTGGTATTCTCTTCTTGTGTTCGCTTGCCGGTGGTATTGTTGTTATGGTAATGGACAATCCGATTAGTGGTTAGAGTAGATTATTTTGCACACTAGGTTTGTATTGCTCGCAGACTGGTAGGTCTCATTACCGGTCAACTTTTTGCCTTTAGCCTACGTGGATGGTCTAGGTTTTATTGTGTTCTCTAGGATAGGAAATCATCAGCAATAACTACTGTAGTGCGTTCTACTTTAGTCATGGACAAAGACGACCACATCAGGAAAGCAGAGGAATTACTCAAAGACGAAAATGTATATCAACCAGTTGAAACCAACCCTATCCAATAGTTGGACAACCAGATCAGTAAAATCTTGAACAAACTCTTCAAAGCAGAAGAAACAACAAAACCAGACAAATGGCGAATTAAATCGAATGGACTCATCCTTCCTCGGTTGTACAGTAGACCAGAACTACACAAACCAGACATCCCTATACGACCAATAGTTTCACTTTCGGGAACTCCAATACACAAAATATCAAGAGAACTTTTAAGAAAACTTAAACACCTCGTTCAATCATGCGGACATTCCATCAAGTAACCAACGGGATTCTCAGAAAAGATTAAAAGTAGTAATAGAGAAAACGATTAAATAATGGTATCCTTTGATGTCACAACACTATATACATCCATCGAACCCAATTAGACAAAGAAACTATGTCTCTCCTGCTCAATGAAGACACAAAGCGTAAATGCTCAAGTCTGATGGAACTCATCAGACTTTACCTGAAAACATACTTCCAATTCAACGACAAGATATACAAGCAGATGAAAGGAACTGCATTGGGATAATCAATATCCGGACTAATTGCAAAAGCAGTGATGGAGAGACTGGAAGCTATCATTCTGCCTGTGATCAAACCGAAATTTTGGATTCGGTATGTGGACGATGCGTTTGTCATCATTAAAAAAGATGATACAGATAACACTCACAATTTGGTCAGCAACATTTTTTTAATGACATCAAAATTCATATATATATATATATATATATATATATATATATATATATATATATATATATATATATATTAACCTATTTGTATTAGAATAACGCCCTTAGGAGGATCTAATTGAAAACAACATTTCAAGTTGTTATTCATCGAAGACTGACATCAGTTGGAGGAACAAAGGAAACCTGGGAGCACTGGACAGCTGTTTCGTCCTAGTATGGGACTCCTCAGCAGTGCGCACCCACCACCCCACCAGCAGGGATCGAACCCGCGACCTTCAGGTTCCGCGGCCAGCGCGTTACCATTGAGCCACTGGGTCAGAATCCAATGCTCCATATTTCCAACTTCTGTTAGCTCACGATATAGCGCAAACCGCCACCCAATGTCATACTAGGACGAAACAGCTGTCCAGTGCTCCCAGGTTTCCTTTGTTCCTCCAACTGATGTCAGTCTTCGATGAATAACAACTTGAAATATTTCCAAATCTCCACAACCCCCTCAAAATTTAAGAAAACAACATTGTTCGCTTATATTATCTCTAAATAATTATTAGACAAGGGTAAATGCTTCTTCAAACCAACGTCCAATAAGTTCAACGGTAATAAATTGTAAATATGGGCACAAACACTCAGTCATCTGTTTCTTTATTCAACTAGTTCTGATCTCGTATTTTGTTCAATATAAATGTAACTCCACATATATGTGTTCGTGTACACAGATACACAATGCATTTTATCTGTCACACCTTAGAATAAGGAAATAACCTTCAAATAATTTTTCACTCTTTTCCTTGTTAGCGTTTTCCCAGTTTATAAATGTAATATACAAAACCATAATATTAATGCGTGAAAAGTTTCTATCGATCAGTGTTACCTATCACTAAATTAACCATGTGACATGATGTCTGTATGTGTGTGTACCTTTGTGCACGTGTCTCTGCTTGTATATATGTGTGTATGTATATTTGTGTACGTCGATAGGTGAACGGCGCACAGAAAAGCTGCACTTGGAAATAAGATATACAGATTACAGACATAAATCTCGTTCCTTCTAGAGTTCTGAAAAATCTTTTTTCTTCCATTTCGGAGGATACTATATTCATTTTTTCCCCTAAAATAACTATTTTAAGATATACGTCTTTTTCTACCTATTCCAAATATGCTGCTATCCATCCCAAGCAAAATATTATGCCAAATCATCCTGGAGAGACTAAAGGATGCGCTGGATTTAAAAATTACGACTGAAACAGGTCGGCTGCCTGGCTGGCTTCAGGAAGATAAATCATGTGCGGATCAAATTGCAACACTACGCATCACCATAGAAGAGAGCATAGAATGGCAGTCAACTCTCTACTTCAACTTCATCAATTTTGAAAAGGTCTGCGATACCGTCAACTGACAAGTAATTTACCGGTTGCTTCAGTACTAAGGAATACCACAAACTTTCATCAGCCTCATTCAACAACTATATGAAGACGCCATATGCCAATTGATACACAATGGAAAGCTCAGTGACGCCCTTCAAGTGAAGTGAAGACAGGCGTAAGACAAGGCTGTCCCCTACTATCACCCATCATCATCCTGATTGTGGTCGATTGGATCATACAGCAAAACGGTGAGTAGCAACAAGACGGACATATGCTGGACCAATGAAAAGACTTTAGAAGATATGGATTTCGCCAACGATGATGATTTGTGTCTAATGTCTTGTAGCACAAACTCGAAGATCTACAGGTGAAAACTAACAAGTTGACACAAGAAGGAGGGCAGCGAAGACGGGACTTCAAGTGAATGTAGAGAAGACAGTGGTGATGAAGATACCCAACCAACAACAACAAGCAACAATCACCATTAACATGGGGAAACCTTAGAGAAGTAGCCTTTT
Source organism: Heterobilharzia americana (assembly GCA_944470555.2). Lineage (NCBI taxonomy): Eukaryota > Metazoa > Platyhelminthes > Trematoda > Strigeidida > Schistosomatidae > Heterobilharzia > Heterobilharzia americana. Next base: position 161,119,055 of record OX104127.1, on the reverse strand, counting down.
TCACCTACCTACACACCTATCTATCTATTGACCTACCTACCTAGACAGCATCCTCTCAAATACAGGCACTGGCACAGGCACACACGATGATGTCAAAGCAGCCAGAATCATAAAAACAGCAAGACAGACCTCCCTGCATTAATCTGAAATAGTCAGTGTGCAGATCTACTCCACTACATTACACTTCACTCCACTACACTACACTACACTCAGCACAAAGCGTGAACAACATCCGCATTTTCAACATCAACTCCATCAACTCACTGCTGCTATACAAAATATGCTTCACAAACTTCACGTGTCACCAAAAGCATTTCCAACAAACTACACACATTCATCAACACCTAACACCTACGCTCACTACATACTGAAGATCAGATCAGATGGTCAGAATATAATGAGAATAAGCAAGAAGGAAGTCACTGTGGTTGGCTTGGTAACGAAGCAAGCAAGAACCTATCACCCAACAAATATGCAGAGTAAGAAAGTGGAGGTGGATTGGATTGGGCATCACACGGCAGGCCAGGCCGTCGAGTGGAACCTAGATGGGAATCGACCAGTTAGGCTTTCGAGATGAGGGTGATATAGGGAAGATGATGTGAGTAAGAAATGAAAGCTTTTAGGCAGTCACGGAGCGAGGTGCTACTGAAGCCGTATGTTCCACTAGGAACCCTAGGGAAAAATAATAAATTTAATTAATAATCAACTAGTTATAATGTATAAGATATAACTTACTTGAATATCCTCCCCATGCTGCTGTTCTTAAAGCTAACCAACCATCTTGATCAATTGTATTAGGATTAGCATGTGATTCAAGTAATAGTTTAACTTTATCATATTCTCCTAGTCGTATAGCTGATATTAATTCATAAGAAATTATTGATTTATTAATAGTATCTTGTTGATATATTGAATAATTATATCTTATTTGATTATTAGTATTATATAATAATGTATCAGTATTTTCTTGTTGATTATTATCTAATGAATTTATTGTTTTACATTGTTGTATGTTTAAATTTAATGAATCTATTGATATACTTTTTTTAATTAATTGATTTGTTTTATTCATATGATCAATGTTCAATTGATTCATTAATAAATTATTATTATTATTATCATTATTATTATTATTTGAATTTAATGAAGTCAATCTATCATATTGAATCATTGATTTGAATGCTTTTTCAATCATTAATTGACCATCATATATATTACATAAATATATTGATGTACAATATTTTATATCAATTAACCATTCAGCGAATATTTTATGAAAAAATTGTACAATTAATTTATCAATTAAATATTTTGAATTAATTTTTTTATTATTTATTATATTATAATTTAATGATAATATTGGTTTTAATTGATTAAGTTGTTGATAATAAGTAGATTTTAGTAGATTATGATTTGAAATTAATAATATAGAATATAATGTATACACAGATAATGGTTCATATGATGCTAATATAATATTTAATAATGGTTTAATATATATAAATGATAATTTATTATTATCTAATTCATTTTCATTAGGAAATATATATTGAAATAACCATAAAAATAATCCATTCAATGTTCCAGGTATTAAAGTTATATCTTTTAATGTAATTTTTTTATCACGTATTAAATCTAATATAGTCTCTAAATAAAGTATACATCCACTACTTTTAATTTGTAATAAATCAATAATTTCATTTGAACATTGTATATTATCTTCAATAAAACGATTATATATATATTGTTGAATATCTTGAACAATTATTGATTTATTTAAATCATCTATACTTATAGTCTTTATTCCAGGGAATAAATATTTTATAATTGATCGATATTTACGTCGACAAGTAATTATTAATATTAACCAATCAGGGAACAGATGAGAATGATTAGCTAATAATTGTAAAATACTTCCATTAGGCACTTCATTATTATTATTATTATTATTATTATTATTATTACTATCAGTATAATTATTAGTAAACGTTTTATCATGCATAAATTTGAATTTTGCTAAATTTGTATAAATTTCATCGATTCCATCGATCAATAAAAAGAAACGTGAATTGAAAGGATCAATTATACTAAATAATTTATGATTATCTTGATGTTTAAATAAATCTAAAATATTTATACATCTTAATGGTTGTATAATATAATTATTAAAAGTATCATTTAATGAATAATTATTATTTAATAAATTATAATTAGTATGTTTAATATTTATTGCTTTTTTAAAAGCATAACTAATTGGATTTTCATTAGATATTAATTGATTATATAATGATTGAATAAATATATTCTGTTCTAATGATTTTTTACTACGTGAATCACAAAAATGATAAGCTAATAAATGACTAGCAACATATTCACATGTATTATTAATAATTTTTGTATGTTGATAATTTTTATTAAATTTTTTAATAAATTTTTTTTAGTTTCAATAATTTTTTGACATATACTTGTTTTACCAGATCCTGATTCACCACATATAACTAATTTACTCGATGTTTCTACTATCATTTTATCATTTATATAATTTTTTTTATTAATTTGATGAATAGAAGATAATTTATTATTTGTAATTAAATATTTTAATAATTTATCCCATAACCAATCACGACAATAAAATTGTCGATTTATATTATATACATTATGAATATCATTATTATCGTAATGATTTAATTGAATAGAGCAATTATTTTCAATAAATGAATATTCATTACTATTTTCATTATCTTTATCATTAAATTTAATTAAATAACAATTTTTATATGAATTAATTTTTTTATTATTATGATTTATTTTTCGCTTACTACTCAATATATCATTTGAGTAGTAAATTTTATGTTTTTCTTTATTAATTGTATAAATGCTTTGATCACTATAATTAATATTTTCATTATTATTAATTAAATAAATATTTGGTAAATTTGTTTGATGTATATCTGATAGATAAGTTAAACTCTTTGAACGATATTTATTCATTGGATTCAATGAATAAAGATTAGAAGATAACGACAATGATCGTTTCATGAGGATATCATTACAATTATCAGACATTTCATTCATTCATATATCTTGTCTTGAGTAAACTATATGTATATTTAAGGTAAATTATATCCCACCAATTATCCTTTATTTCTCATGATAACAAGTTGATAGATCTAAAAACAACATGAAACAATAAACTAGATATAAATTTATTATCTATTAATGAATATAAGCATAAGATATAGCTATTATGGCTTAGTGATCTAAGGGATTATAATTTGATCTTTTAAAACAATCTATCTCCTCGATACCATTGTTAACCACTATCTATCATAATTAACAGGCGATAAAGGTATGCAACGAATAACCATAAAAGATATAAAACGTTAATGAAGTGAAACAATATTGATCGGTATTCATTAAAGCTAATCAGACTTAATTAACTTCCATCTTTATTGATTTATTACGTGTATCATACAATCAACGAATAATATTGTTCACTAGATTATGTTTCAGACATAATTTATTGTCTATAATCATCATTTCAAGTTAACTTAGGTTCCTAGTGGAACATAGACCATCAGTAGCATGTAACTATTTCACTCTCTTCTCTGCAGTCTTCCAAACCTGGGTCCATAACTACGCAGAAGCTTTCATTTCTTCCTTACATGATCTCCTTCATGACACCCTTGTCTTGGATACCCAACTCATCGTTTCCCACTTAAATTCTACTCGACAGTCTGACTTGGTGTGTGATGACCCCTAATCATCTTCTCAGTCTATGGCCAATTCAATCTATCTCCACCTCCTTCTTCTGCATATTTGTTGACCAATAGGTTCTTGCCTCGTTGATTCGTTGACAGGCCACATTTCCTTGTTGCTTATTCTCATTATTCTCACCATCTCATCTTCATCTTCAGTATCGAGTGAGCATACGCGGCAACTGTTCACGTGTGCCTGTGGTTTGTTGGAAATGCTTTCCGTAACCCGTCAAGTCTCTCAACCATCACATGGAAGCACTGAGTGACTTGGCTGAATTAGTGTTGAAAATCCAAATCTTCACCTTTATCCTCAATGCAGTGGAGTGCAGTAGATCTCCACACTGATTTCAGATTCATGAGAGCAGGCCTGTCTGCCTTTAACTTCCTCATCCGTCTCACCTGTAGTTGAAACGATGCTGCCTAGATAGCTGATGGTGATTGGTGCTTGTTGTTGTCGTTGTTGATTGGGTATCATCATCACCACTGTCTTCTCTACCTTCACCTGAAGGAAGTTCCGTCTTCCTTCGCTGCTTCGCCTCACCTCTTCTGCCAACCTGTTACTTTTCGCCTATAGATCTTCGAGTTTATGCGAAATTAGACATAAATTATTCGTGAAATCCAAATCTTGTAGTGTCTTTTCATCAGTCCAACAGCACATGCCCATCTTCTTGCTCCTCACAGTTTGTTACATGAACCAGTTCAGTCGACCACAATCAGAAAGATTATCGGTGACATTAAGCAGCCTTGTCTTACTCCTGTCTTCACTTCACGTCAAAGGCATCACTGAGTTTTCCATTGTGAATCATTTGGCATATAGCATCATATAGCATATAGATGTTGAATGAGTTTGATAAAGATTTGTGGTACTAAAGCAGTAGTGTTGAACCGGCTGCCAAATTATTTCTTGGTCGACGCTGTCGAAAGCTTTTTCCAAGTCAATGAAGTTGAGGTAGAGAGTGAATTGCCATTCTATGCTCTTTTCTATGATGATGCCTAGTGGAGAGGTTTTGAATTGTCGCTTACATTGTTACCACTATTATTAATAACATTATTATTACTACTATGAACACTTGTGTTACTAATAATAGTCATACTTTTCTTAAACTAAGGTATCCCTAATATATCTGGTTTCTTGTCTTAGATCTTCTGTTTTACTAGTAAGTTTTTTGGCCCTCATACTTCAACGCATTTTACCTAACCAGCTTTAACTGACATACAGTTAGGTGATATGAAATCTAAGCAATGATTCGAGTATAAAAGTTTCCTGTAGACACTAGTGCGTCTAAACTCCCATCTTGTTTCCATTTTATTCTGTGTAATCCAACATTTTCTAATTCATAGGTGAATCGAAACAACCGACAGCCTTATTGTAATCCCCCAGCCAGTTACCAATGAATACAAGTTTCATAACTTGAGTGTCATATGCATGGAAATATACATTGACTTGCTACTTATGCGTTTTTTCTGTTTGAGAAAATTTTTTGTGAGAAATTTATCTCCGATTTCCAAACACATTAACAATTTACAGTCTACGGTAGTATTCTTAAAATGTTGTCATCATTTTATCCTTAGATCCTTCAAATCATGTTGCAGAGATTTAATTGACCTTCTAATGATATTTCTATTGAACAACTGTATGTAGTTATCGTTACACATTTATCAACCAGATATCCTGTCACTTAACTTCTTATCTTCATTATAACTAATTGTATGACAATGAAATTCAACGTCAATCCTTGTCTCTGTGTCCCGTAGTCATAGACTACAGTTATACAGTGATAAAATACAAATAAATTACCGAATATAAACAAAAGCATAGCCTTCAGCGAACCTACACTAGTTAAAAATGCTGAAAAAAACATATTTGTAACGAGAAACTGATGCTATACAAACTGTATACTACGTTCAAACATGATTCAGGTGAATCTAAAGGCTAACCTAACAACTACTCAAACAACCAATTACTCTTCTCTATTTTACAATAAAAACCTCGCTTGGTTAACTAGTTCATTAGTTACTAGCCCGGCCTAAGCCCCGATAAAGAGGGAAGATTCAGCATACGGCTACCAACCCTATCCCATAAAACTAATCCAATCACTAAACAAACTTCAAAGCACAAATGAAATATAAACACTAAAAGTAAACTTATTCCTCACTAGAATCAGACAGACAAAATCACGTCGGTTACTTAAAGCCTTCACGAAGCCAGTCGACCGATATGTCTTCTCTCCATGAAAGCCAAAGTAAACATGGGGACATGGAATGTTCAAACATTGCTTGAAGCTGACTGACAAAGCTGCACAGATTGCAAAACAGATGAGGCACTATAGCACAGAACTACTTGGAATCTGTGAAAGCAGATGGGATGGAACGGAATGGAATGGAAGTGGACTCTTCAAACTCTTAACTCAACAGGACTCAATAATCTACTCCAATATTGTCACCCACACGACAACCACGAGCACACTGACTTTGCGACTGGCTATAATGATGTACCCAAGACCATCAAAGACTCTCATACAGCGAGAACCACTCCCCTCCAGCATCACGTGCATGACAGCAAGATTCAACTCAAAAGGAAGGAAACTTACAATCATTCAATACTACGCCATGCACCTACAAATAATGCAGATCAACAGAACAACCAGCATTTCTATAAACAACTACAATCACTAACTACTATACAAGACTCCACTTAGTCACATCAATATTATAATGAGCGACATGAATGCCAAACTGGGAGTGCACAATACAGGCAGGGAACCAATCATGCGTCGAGAAGCACTCGGAGAAATGAATGAAAATGGAGGACTGTTTCCAGATTCCTCCACATTCAATCACTTGGTGATTCGAAGCAGTGTGTACAAACATAAGGATATTCACAAAGTGACACCGAATTGATTTCACCAGATGGACACACTAAAAGTTAGATCGATTTCATCTCAATGTGAAGAAAGTGGAGACACAGCCTACTCCACAAACGTTCAAGAAGAGGAGCAGATGTAGGTTGACACAACTCAATGTTTGGTGCAAGGAACCCTCAAGATCAAGTTGAAAGCCTCCAAAGAAGTTGGTGATAAATCACAGTTCAAGTTCAACACACAGAAAATGAAGGAGGTGATGAAGATACCCAACCAACAACACCATCAACAACAACAACAAGCACCAATCACCATTAACATGGGGAAACCTTAGAGAAGTAGCCTTTTTCACCTACCTAATTACCTACCTATCTATCTATCGACCTACCTACCTAGACAGCATCCTCTCAAATACAGGCACTGGCACAGGCAAACACGATGATGTCAAAGCAGCCAGGATCGCAAAAACAGCAAGACTGACCTCCCTGCATTAATCTGAAATAGTCAGTGTGCAGATCTACTCCACTACATTCCACTTCACTCCACTACACTACACTACACTCAGCACAAAGCGTGAACAACATCCACATTTTCAACATCAACTCCACCAACTCACTGCTGCTATACACTGTATGCTTCACAAACTTCACGTGACACCAAAAGCATTTCCAACAAACTACACACATTCATCAACGCCTAACACCTACGCTCACTCCATACTGAAGATCAGAACAGTTGGCCAGTATAATAAAAACAAGCAACAAAGAAGTCACTATGGCTGGTCTGGTAATGAACGAAGCAAGAACCAATCACCCAACAAATATGCAGAGGAAGAATGTGGAGGTGGATATGGATCGGGCATACATTGAGAAGGCCGATTTTGTAGGTAACGTGCCAGGCCAGGCCGTCAAGTGGAACCTAGATGGGAAACGATGGGTCGGGCTTTCGAGGTGAGGGTGATATGAGGGAGATGGTGTGAGTAAGAAATGAAAGCTTGTGGGCATTCTTGGCGCCAGGTTGGAAAGGGTGGAGAGAAGAGAGTGGAATGGAGGCGTGGTACTGAAGCTGTATGTTCCACTAGGAACTCAAGGGAAAAATAATAACAGAATAAGTTTTACAAAATCTACAATCCAAGATGAAATACACAAACCTGATTGTTCGTTCCAGCTCCTAATAGGTTGACAATTTAATTTTGTTAATATATGACTGTTGAAAAAGGCATGACTTCATCTTGTTAATTCAAATGTTTGGCTTTTGTTATGTTTATATACTAAAGTGTCTTGTTTATGATTTGACTATCTAAGATAGCCGTAGTTTGGCAGATTAGTATTTATACTGGCTGGTTCAAATCCTGCCATGGTCCAGATTTGTATCTCACCTTCAGTCATCACCCTGTATAAAGTGTATTATGTTTTCTTTTCTCTCTTACTTCTGGCTTTCTGTTATCAGAATAACTGATTTTTACTACTCTCATTTTCCTCTCAACTGTTTATATCTCAATTTCGACTTTAATCTTAACAATATTGTAAACCTAAACCCACGTAAAAGTGTTTTTTGTAAGCTGAATAGTGCTATTTTATAGTGAAGCCTGGTATGCAAAAGGGTGAATGTGAAATGTATTACCATGATAATTCTATAAGACATACACTTACAGCATACAAGAAGTATATTAAAGCAGTGAGTGTTGCACAATGTCCATCGTGTTGTTCAAACACCTATAGGTTAGGTAAAGAAGCTTAATCGATTTTGAATTTTACCACTGCGAAGTTAGATATAACTAGCTCAGACAACCAACTTCCAATCGATGAATAAAACAGGCTTAAATCCTGTTTCAGATATCGTGGTCTTCATAATACAAAAGATTTGACTTACTGACTACTCTATGAATTTGTAAATGGCGCCCAAGTGGATCTAATAGCAAAGCCAATGACTGTGACAGCTGTGACAAGGGTGGATAACCCTAAGAAAGTCCCGTATCACACAGCAAGACAAAATGTGATATTGGTAACTTCACTAACTTTATACAAGGCAATTCAAAAGGGAATACTCTCAGGTTCTTATATCCCTATATCTAGTCAAAGTTTGGATACTACTGTTCTCATGAACAAGTCAGTTTCTGAGAGAAGCGATGGGAGTAGAACACTTTTAGTGCTACACAGAAAACCATATAGACCACAGGTTATACTAATTCAAACAGTTCAATTCAAAACAAAATGTCCTCAACGTTGAGGAATAATGCACAAAATATTTGTTTATTTTGTTATTTATTCTAATAATATACTACGCCGGGATTATACAAGTAAAAATACACCTTATACTATACAATGAAAAGTAAATCAGATGATGGTCAATTTTCAATATCCACAGACTTTGAGAAATAGCAGGTATTCAAAAATAAATGGTATACCAAGGAGTCAGAAGAAGCCCAAGAGTAAATTTTCATCCCCCAACAGACGAAAGAGGAAGTAAAACTCTGAGAAAAGTATGTAGTCTTCCACAGAGTTGATGAAAGTAACGACTTATAACTGTAAAGCCATTTTAAACACAACTTTAATAAAGCTTAACTCTTACTCAACTAGATTCTATCAGAAAACCTATCAGTGGTCACTTAAGTGGTATAAAGAGCCTAATTTCTGCAGAAATTAGGATTCAGTATGTCCAAGTGTTCATCAATAAGGACTTGCATTATGCTAATGAAATCAAAAATAAATGCAAAGTAAGAGATAAAATGCCGATTAGTAATTCAAGAGAAAAGCCTAAAAGTGATAAGGTTTTGTATAGTAGAGCCTCAAAAACAAAAGATACTGAAACCTTTATGAACCAGAAGAAAATCCACATAATTGGATTCAAGTTCAGTTTCTAGGATACTCTATTTTGAAATGAGAGGCTAGCCTATAGAAGTGTTGTCATACATCAGATGAAGAACACATTATCTCTTAGAGCCATAGGAAAAGTTGTACGCTAAATTGAGGTATCCGAAATGCTCCGCTGCTGAATAATATTTGAGAAGCAAAATATCAACTTGATTGTATTAGATTGTAGTCCTGGAGACAAGACAGAGATTATCCTTCTGATTCAGTGACTTTCCGGATAAACAAATTTAGCTGACTTGCTGAAGAAGACTTCGATGGACTTTCAGTTGATTGTTATTATTTTTCTCTCGGGTTCCTAGTGGAACATAGAGCATCAGTACCACGCCTCCATTCCACTCTCTTCTCTCCACTCTTTCCAATCTGGTGCCAAGAATGCCCACAAGCTTTCATTTCTTACTCACACCATCTCCCTCATATCACCCTCACCTCGAAAGCCCAACTCGTCGGTTCCCATCTAGGTTCCACTCGACGGCCTGGCCTGGCACGTGACCTACCCAATCGGCCTTCCCAGTGTGTGCTCAATACAGTCCACCTCCACATTCTTCCTCTGCATATTTGTTGGGTGATAGGTTATTGCTTGCTTCGTTACTAGACTAGCCACAGTGACTTCCTTCTTGCTTACTCTCATTATTCTGACCATCTGATCTGATCTTCAGTATGGAGTGAGCGTAGGTGGTAGGTGCTGATGAATGTGTGTAGTTTGTTGGAAATGCTTTTGGTGACACGCGAAGTTTGTGAAGCATATTTTGTATAGCAGCAGTGAGTTGATGGAGTTGATGTTGAAAATGTGGATGTTGTTCACGCTTTGTGCTGAGTTGAGTGCAGTATATCTCCATACTAATTAATTCAGAATAATGCAGAAATGCCTGTGTTGCTTTTTTTCTGATTCCGGCCGCTTTGACATCCTCATCTGTTCTGCTGCTTCCGTAGGTAGATGAAAGAGACAACTTCCTTTAGGTTTTTCCCGTTAATGGTGATTGATACCTTCAGTTGATTAGAACAGTTTAATAACAGTAGCATAAACCAGCCTGATTAATCACGGGTGGATAGAAATTTCATTTGTTGTGATATCTATAAGCATAATAGGGCAGTCAATCGATAAGATTATCACCACGTCTCCTCAGTTTTGAACTTAATGTTCTCGCAAGGAAATTATACAAGCTTTATCTAACACCCCACATCGTTTGGCAAAATTAATCATAGTGTAATGATCTTCTGATCTCTAGAGGCTGCGTTGTATCACCTTGATGTAACAGTACAACACAAATTATGCGATGGAAAGGCAGTAGATATTAAATTGGTATCCTCTTCTGAAGACTGAACCACCTACCCAAGAGCCCTACATGAAGACGTATAGTGTTTCTTCAGACAGTTGAGCGCCTGAATGACTAAAATGTTTATTCTGTTGACTGTTCAGAAGAGACGAAAACAATATCTTCACTGAATAAATCTTCAAGTGCATAGTTTACTATAACGGAAGAAGTATTGAAGTCTCACCATTGATTTTGATACTCTTGAGCAGAAGAAGTAGAACAATGTTTTTTCGAATGAGTGTATCCCAGTAATCCATATATTCCAGATAACAGCAGAACAAACAAGGACTATGGAAATGAAAAGTACCGTGACATCCTCAGCTTCATTATAGAAATACTACTGGCCTAGTCTGTGGATGATGACGAGATCAAAGCAAAAGCTATAGATGAAGTGTTGCTGACATTTTCACTCCTTATGCAGACAACACCAAAAGTAAATGTATTGAAGTCTGACAAAATTAACTGTGCTTACATCGATTTCAAAAAAAGACTTAAGATTAATCTACCATGAATACAGAAAAACTAACGGACTGGATAAGTTACACTTAATACTCCCCAGAGAGCTTTCAGTCTATGTACCTAGCCCACTGAATACAATATTAAGGCTTTCCTTCAATCCAGTCATATTCTCATTTGACTGATAAGCCATCAGAGTAGCATTTATTCATAAAGAAGGCTATAGGCAGTACTCGTTAGACTGCAAATAGTTAATTCTAACCGGTATTAAAGCTAAAATGTTGGAAAGAGTAATCAAGAAAGGCATTGCGGTTCACTTGAAAGGCAATACCCATCTGTCAAGTACGGCCTTCGTAAAATTTTCTTGTTGTTGACAACCATCCCCACGTTGAAGAGAATTTGTGTATACATCAGTTTCTAAGATTATAGTACTTCACTTCAAACTGCTCATGAAACTGCCAAGATTTTTAGTCACTGATAATCTGCTTGCATGCAATAAAGAGTTTCTTTTTCATAGGAGACAGAGAGTGAAGGTCAATCCTTAACTCACCCTCTTGAAATTGATTCAGATTGGATTGCCACAAGTCACAGTCTTAGATCTCTAGCTATTTATACTGTACATCTTTGAACTAACGGATATCTCAGAATTTTCCTTACTTCTCCACGCTGACATTGTGGTATGAGACCAGTGATATTTGTGTTAGGTTGGAATTTATAGGTATCTCATAACCTTATGGGTGGGGTCCAGGAGATCATGCAATTCATTAACATGAAGCCATAGCGGAAATTGCTGATAATTGAAATCAGTGGCGAACACGTCGTAAAATTCTTACATCGATTACTGAAAAGCGAAACGATGGCCCTGGATGCTTCTAATTATATATCTTTTGAACTGTTTCTTTAATAAATCGCTTGTTCTCCCTTCCATTATCTATTACCTTTTTTGTGTATTCATTGTGCTATTTTCTTAATTTTTTAGGACGCATCTCTTGGTGTCCTACATTGACGTAGAAATCTAGCTACAATTAGTGGATAGTGATGATGTACGCACAATTCTTGTATGTCTGAACAGTCAAACAATCCAGTGAGAAGAATGGTAGTGGTCTATTGACACAGATGAGTGGAAACTCATGCACATAAGACGTTCGGATGATAATATTGGTGACATAGGTGAGATTTATCAACCCTTAGTACTGACTCACAAATACCTATAGTTCACAGTTAGTCATAATTTCAAAATCAAAGCAAACTTTCAGCCAATCACATCTCCAAGTCTCGAGACATTTTGAGAGATGTGAAGATCTTTTATTTGCCTTAGTGGTGCAATGTTCATCCCATTACAAAAAGCCGCAATTAAATTCAAACCAGAAGGGATATACTCACGTAGCAGGTACATTTTTGAAACGCAACTAGGAACTTCTGATATGACCTCGAAGGATGACCACTTACTTGCTACCTGTGGGTGAACACTTCAGAAGCTAAACTGCTTTTCGTAATCTTATCATAGACAGAAAAAGACTTGTTCGTGTTATATCCAATTTGAAAAATGACTTTTGACCTCGCATATCTCCACTTTTCCTCCATACACGGTCGAAAGACATCCAGGGGTGCGGCAATGTAGTACAAAAATTAAATAACAAAATCATGACTGTGGTTTTCTGGTGGTACAAATGAAAATCACTTCAGAAAGAATAATCACAACTTGAGACCGACTCCCAAAAACAGTGACGCTCACATCCTCAATCGACTGATACCATAGGGGAGTGAAATTATATAGTTGTCGAAAGATACGGGGTGATCTAGTATCATAACCTTCTATCCCCAAACCAGAAGTATTAAACTTTGAAATTTAAAGATCATCTCCTTTTTAAAGCTATGTTTCACTGGTTCAACTGCTCGATTTCCGGCAGATTGAAAACTGGTGCTATCTTCAATACAAGTAGTTTTACCAGCTCTCATACAAATATAGCTGCTTACTGTTTACTGCGCAAACGAGCAAAGAGTCTCTGAGTGGATTTCACCTTGATTGGATTCCATCAACATTGTTCACCGGAGAATTCAAATACTTCCTTGAGCATGTTTTAACAAAGAAAAGTTATTTTCGTTAAAAAGTCCTCAGTACGTATGAAGCGACTCACCCATATAAATATTTCAGTATATAATTATGTAGTGGCATATTTACAGTTATAATAATTCAGAATATATTCATATGTATGTGGTATTATATCCTTACAAACATAAGCAGGAAGAAAGATGACCTATATGGCCACCAAAAGGTTACCAACAAGCGAAGATTAAAGTTTGGTATCCTAAAAAAGAGTTGTGAAACCATCAAACCACTCTACCAGAACCATTAGCTTTGAACGATATCACCAGACATAAGTTAAAACTACAACAACAATGGTTACCAGTATTCAGTCCTTGACGTTTTCGCTGAGAAGTGAATTTGCATGAAACAATCGCGAAAAAAGTACGCATAACGAATGTAAATTAAACTCAGAAATAAGTGTCTTGTTTCAGTTTCTTATACGCCGAATAATATATTTAAGCCCCATGGTACACACAATAACTTAACATACAACGTAACTAACAAAACTTGCAATTACTCATAGGACCCTTAAAATCCGCGCCTAACCTTGAAACCGACGGTCTTTGAATAACATCACAGTTAAACAACAAAACTCAATGTGACCTGAATGAAAGATACATTTTATTGATCCTCAGGCGATAAACTGTGACATTTTAGGGCTTAAATTTGTGGTTAGCCCTGGTTACCTAAAGACATCAGTTAGGAATATGTAGTAATGAGCTGCCGAGTTGAATGTCAAAGGCGTGTTAAGAGGCCGTTCCTTTTACATATATGGTACTCACTTGTGACCTAACTGTCGAAAAATATTTGATTTTGAACTTATTTTATGGTCCATTTAAAAATACTAACACGTGAAAACACAAGATTGAGATTTCTGTCTATATGATTCTCGATAGCTTGGGTTCACTCTTATTTTTACGAAAAGCACCAACTATTACTCCTTTGAAAATAGTCCTCAGTCTTCAAATGCTGGAACGACAAAATATATTGCAGTCAAGTCTATAAGCCATTTACTGCTCAACGTTACTTCAATGGGGAATATTAGTGAAAAGACCATTAAAAATCAGTGCTGCTATTGTTTTGCGTAGATTTCCAGTTCCAGCTTGAATAAAGACACATCAACTTATCTCTCGCAAGCTACTAAAAGGAGAAAGTCTGTTGGCGAAACGGTAAAAGTTGATGACGTGAGTGCATATTTCTGAAAGTGCGAAATTAATTTATCATCATGCGTACTTTTGTCTATACATACAAGCAATGATTTCATTGTGTTCTGACCAGCAAGCTCAATGAAAAAACCTGTCAATACGTAATTGTTAAGGCGTTCAGGCGTTAGGAAAGCAGAAAAGTGAGTAATGCCGTCATTTCTGCTTCGTGCCTTGTTCACCAAGGCTATTCTTGACAGTTGATAAAGAAGTGCATCGCCAGAACGTAATAAATTAAAGAATGAGAGATCATTTCCATTTTGCCTACAAACTATGATGATAGTAATCGCTCCATCGCGAACAACACATGCGGTACAGTAAAGAATTCCGGGCATGTATCATTTCAACAAACGATAATATTTATTCCTGAACATACATGAACGCTCCATTTTTACGGGTGTGAATAAGTTTCGATATAAATTACGTGTGTCTTCACAGAAGGTAATCTCAAATGCATTCCCTGTACAACATTTCAGAGCTAGATAACTATTTCCTTTGTGGAGTAAGGTACATCGGTCGTAGTCAGAGATTACTGTCAACACGTATAGGAGAACACGTTCCGGCCTGGCTTTGTAAGGGTGAAAGGAAATGCCTCAAAATCGTATCCTTGGGCATTGAAGCGATTCCAACCATTCAACCGACCCAAACAAGGGTTTCAAGGTTGTCTATCAAACTCTCCTAAACACCTCGCGTTCCTTCCGTGTTCAGCTTCTAAAAACGACAGAAGCCTTGGTTATCCATAAACTGAAGTCCGACTTTGTGTGCAAAAAGTATGACAGTCTTTGTCTCTACCTTGGCCTTAATTTATTTCAGTCTTGGTATGCTTCGTTCTCCTTTTTCGTACTTCACCCCCTTCCCCTCTTTTTGTCAGATTAATCTTTGTACTGTTATACCGTCATTATCACTTTACTTTCATATTTAATCGCTACCGGCGTTATTTCATTCGATCCTCCTAATAATCGTGACTTTTAACAAAACATTTTCAATTTACTCCGATTAACGTGTCCCACTTATGTTACCTAATCCTTTGATTGTTTATTGACGTTCTCACCCTTTTTAATCTATATGCACCTTATAGACGACTTAAAAGCCTTGAGTAACCTCCTCTTGTTATCATTCAACCTTTGCGTCATCAACCTGCAACACTATGATTATCACCATCATTATTATTGTTTCAACCCCCATTATTTCAGTTAAATCTTCCTCACAGATTACAGTCTCTAAATATTATATATGTATATGTATATATATGTATATATGTATACGAATATACAGCTTGATAAACTGGCTGAAAAGAGTTTTCTTCACTGGATATCTTGTTTTTAATGTCATAATGGGAATTATGAACGCAATGATACGAAACAAGTAGCTCGTGTTACACTGACATCTAGTCTGGGTCGGCGAATGGAAAGAAAACCAAGAGTAGTCTTGGGGTTCATAGCTTACGCAGCCAGTGTAAAAATCTGCAGTTCGACACAGGTATTCTAGGAATAGTAGAGTGCTGCACTTTTTGGATTTATAGGTCTTATTCTTACCAAGGAAATGTCCTCTTCTTTGTTTTGTTGCTAGCTTGGTAAGCGGCAATCCCAAAGCATTTTAAAGACGTGAGAGAGTGTACGATACCAGTGGAAGACATTTTAAAGATCAAAACAGTTAAGGAGGGACAGTCGGATGACACTCGGTCTGAAAAGTTTGTTAACCCAAGGTTTAAACGGTTCACTTTATCACGACTGATAATTTCCGAGCACAGCTGCATTTCAAGCACTTACCTAACACTCTTATTTATCCAGGCCAAAGGTGTTGAATGCACTCACAGTCCGTTGACCTCGCTTTTTGCCTTTGTGTTTGGTATTCTTTATGGGATTATCTACACCTTCCCTAAAGCCGACTTAGGATCTTTTCGCGGCGTTCAAACTGGAAAAGGTATCATTTGATATGATATTTTGATGTGATATGATATAACATAATATTTTTTCCGGACTGCGGTTTCCACAGTCAACGAGGTCAAGAGTCGAGAAGACCGCGTGACTTGAGATAACACCACATGAAATTAGATGGATACATATGAGGTGTTTCAACTCCTTTTCGATCCTACATTTTTCTGAAGAAATGTTTTGATTCCTCCGTAAGTCTGAATTGTAGAGGAGGCCATGCCAGCAGAGCTGGGATACATACAAACCTGATTACCTGAAATAAAAGTTATTTTGCTCCAGTGAATCGCAAGTAAAATCTGGTTTCGAGTTCCTTGGCGTCAAACCTGTCGTTCACAAATCTATAAGTACATGACCGAAAGGACATAATTAAACTGGATCCTATTGTGGAATCTCATTTCAGTTTGTTTCAAGGACAAAATATTCTGACGGAAAAATTTCCCTCACCACACATTCAAATTCATCCTAAGAATGATAGCATTAAATCCATGCTTTAGCCATGAGTAACAGCAGCATATATCATACTACTGTTTCTCACTCTATCCTGTCCCACGGAACTTTTCAAATGCATATGATCAGGACGCAGGATTTATGGCCATCAGGATCGCATTAAATATAAATAAGTGTTTTATTCCCATATTAGTGAGTTAAAATGAGGGAAGCCAACTTGCAGATATCATCACGTCGATGTATATCGAAAAATCTACAAGTGGGCGTGTCATTAAACCCTATTAAAAGCATTAGAAGATCCTGCCAGTTATGAAACTTACAAGAAAATACCACTTCTCAGCGTATACGCGGAGCTAAAGCTTAGATAATAATTCTTATCCTCATATAATGGATTTAACATGAGAAATGCCAGTTTACAAGCATCGCCAGATTGATAATTCTTAAGCTTATAAAATAGTATTCAGTATCAAATGATTCGCATATCAAGCCATTGACGCGTATAAGTAAACAGTTTTTCTTAGCAGACTTTATTGTTAGCTAATTCTCTATATTTTACTTTGCTGCTGACTATATGCATATACTCCTGAGCGCACTTACGGTTAATGGCTTAGGCAACCCACGGAAGTACTACTAGGGATCTCAGAGGTGTGAGAAGACATGTAACACAGTACAAGTTATCTTAGCGCAACTTGAGAAACTCCACTATGTGGCCACTTAATGTCTCTGTAACGTTGAAAGGCCTCGATTCATCAAGTGCTCCTTGACTAGATGAGATAATTGGGACCCAAATCTCATCGTTGAATACGCTATTAAATCTATCTTCAGCCGATTAGGAAGGCTCAAAAAATTATCCTAGGAGTTCCTCAAATTTGAATAAAAGGGTGAGTAAACCACCAACTGTAATACTTTTCATTATAGAGAAAAAGGAGCCAGATAATTGGAGATATTTTCTCTAACCAAGAGCGATCTAGGAATCTTTTTTCAGACTGCGAACCTTTTCAGGAGAGAATTCACTCACCTAACAAGCCACCCACTTACCTATTGGTCTGTAAACATATCTCTTCCAGAATTTAAAACAATTAGTTCCCCTGGTGAACTTCGAAAAAACCATAATAAGACGTAAATTGTCTGAACCGTGTAATGTATTTGCGCGACACATTTCGAACTATCTGATCACATACATACTTGTCTCAGGTACTTACATAAAAACTCATGAAGATAAATGGTGAGGAAATAAAAAGAGGTCAGGTAGGAAGGCTGAATTAAGGGCCGAATAACAATGGAAATCAATAGAGCGAAAAATAATGGTACACCGAATTCCGTTCTCAGTAGTCGAGTTTACCGAGGAAGATTAAATTTGACAACAAATTGTTTAAGGATCCTCAAATTTGTTGAAGCTTTAGCTGATAGAAATTTGAAACCACCTTTGTGTCTTCATGAACAATTTGTTGTCAAATTTAATCTTCCTCGGTAAACTCAACTGCTGAGAACCAAATTCGGTGTACCATTATTTTTTGCTCTATTGATTTCCATTGTTATTCGGCCTTCCTACCTAACCTCTTTTTATTTTCTCACCATTTATCTTCATGAGTTTTTATGTAAGTACCTGAGACAAGTATGTATGTGATCAGATAGTTCGAAATGTGTCGCGCAAATACATTACACGGTTCAGACAATTTATATCTCTTCAAGTTAAGGTTACTACTGCACAAATTCAAAATGCACCTTCCTGCTAACTGAGTTACAAACTTACATTGTTGGTTTTCCACTGGATGACTGAACTCAATATGTTGCTCAGCTTCGAAGCATGAATATCTTTCGAAAGTGTTCTTCAAAATCTGCCATAAACTTTGAGGTGATATGAGCCCCTCCGCTGCACAAGTTCCTGGGAATACAAAACGTGTCTCAGCCTTGAATCACGCCAGTGCTGCATGGGAGGTAATGCTTTTTTAAGTTTTGGCTTGTATTATCACCCCGACTCTTGTTCAGGAAATGTATTAAATTTGCAATGTTGGGTGGTGAAACAATTTTTAGCAGCACTTGGCAATACTTTTATGAACGCCTACCATTGCTATGTACTTGTCAGCCAAATAAGCTTTAAGCACATGAGAGCGGAATGATCAAAATCTGTGGTTCGCATTTACGTGCTAGCTAGATAGTTGGGCAACAATGGATTACTCTTGCAAATTCTTCAACGTAAAGCACAGGACTAGAAAATAAGCAAATTTCGACGATCAGGGTAAAAAGAGAAATGGTTGAAAAATCCCCTTCAGCTGTACCTCTGATGTTATACTTACCTTTACTGTTCCACTTTTGTTTTGCACAGGAACATGTTATTTTCACCCTGTTCTCTTTCTCTCAGTGCTGCCTCAACCCACAAGAGTACGTTTATCGGTTTTCTCATTTCCATAAAACCATACTTGCACTCGTCTCCTATAACTTAGCAATTTGCCACGTTCTAAGTTTTGTTTCACCTTCACTAGTTTTCTACTATGTTCAAGGTGGTGTAAGAGGCCAATGTTTTGGTTTTGATTTAGCTGTCTGCTTGAGGCATTCCTGGAGTTTGAACTGGCTCTTGCAGATAGATACCGTTGGTCCCTTCTGCTGGGAATATTTGTCATGAGCATATAACCTTCATTGCCAACTGACCTCTTCCATCACATAGGTTGATATTTTGAATCAAAGAATTTATTGTTGACTGTATAGCACTGAGGAGGCGTTGTTGCTCTCAGTTTTAGACTGTGTAATGATTGAATGGTACCGTAGGTTTCACGTATACACAGCCTGGACACAACCACACCAGTAGTGTTCTGTCATTGCCGGGGTGTTTTGCTGCGCGTAACTCAGGAAAATAAGTGTACTATATAAGAAGGATGCAGTCGTGTACTTTTGGCTGATCGAAGCCATTTTGGGCTGGACTTCGCCTTTTGACAGGAACAGTCGCATTTTGGCCTTCTCTGTAATAAGAGAAGTCTTGCAACACGTGCCAACTAGAATTTCTGATCACCCGAGTGGCAGAGGAGATGAGGGAAAAGCGGTTGGTTCGATTTCGCCGAGGCCTCTGATCAGATGGGTCATCCGCCTCCTTCTCAAACTAAATTCATTCGGCATGGCCAGCATGTCGTATGAGTAGGTAGGGTTGTTCCCGGCAAGCCGCGTTCAGCAAATGCCGTCGTTTTTCACCCTTAAAGATGTCACCGGTAGAGTATTCCAAGACCCCATTCTGGGTACCTTTTCTTCATAATGGATGGAAATGGCGCATACATCCGCTTCAAATCACGGAAGAGCTTCTTTGCAGATGATCTGAAAGTTTGGTACACCTTCCACCGTTATTAACACTGCGGGATCAGTGCCGCTAAAATAAGTGGAGCCGACTAGCCCCATAGATATTGTGACAACTAGCTGCTGTTACTTAGTACATAGAGGTCTGGCTTCATGCTCTTCGGTGATTATGTCAACTAATCCTCGACTCAACAACTCGATGGCCAAGTAGAGTTTTTGACGTTTGAGATCGGTAATCCGGTTACACTTTTCTGCTGAACGCGCAATGGTAGTGCTTCAAATCATGCTAACTCGGTGGTTTCACCAGCGAAGTGGAGCCAAGCTGACCCTGTATAGGATTTTCATCTGACCACTTGTAAAATGCCCTCCTATTGCGATAGTAATAATGTTTATTCCCAATTTTCCGAGTACATATCCACTTTAAAGATATTTTTATTGCATTAGGCTGTGAAAATCTCCGCTAATTTTGTTTGCCATCCTTCATTCATCTAAGTCGTCGGCAGTCCCTGGGCTGGAAGAAGAAAGATTTTACGTCACATCTATAGACTGCACACTAAATCACACGCTGAACTCTTGTGTCCATTCAGGTTTGCGTAAAATTGTCACGCAAAGAATACAGGGAAACAATTTCTCTGATTCATTCCCGAAAACGTCTTACTGACTCAATCAAGCAGCAGATAACTTCTATTGCTTAAGTGATTTACACCTTCAAGTTCATTAAAGCATCTGCATCTGCTACATAGACAATGTTTCAAATTCCGTGTCGAAAAGTCCTGCTTCGCTTCTTTATGCTAAGTTAATCACACGCACTTCGTTGCTGCTGTGAAGTGTTTCACCGCACTCCATTGCCAGGCGATCAGCAGTTAAACCGCATTCACTCCCTAGGTTGATTCAAAGGTCCATCACTTACAAATAAGGTTATAGGTGTTCCTTATTATTTTGCCGTATAAAGCTGTTGTGGACAAAGTGTCTCTAGTCGGCCACTGAGAAGTGTATCTATGCATTCGTGTATAATTTTTTGTTACTCTGAACAAATAATCAAAACCACAATCTCTCGTTTTACTTGTTGACAGCCAAAGGGCATTGTTGTAAGGTGGCCATGTGCTAATTCCGGTACATTTACCAGGGTAAGACTCAGATGGTACACGAGAGCACCCCTTACATGTTATACAGCTGAGAAGTGGTTATACCAAGACTAAGGTGGTGATATTCAGGACTGTCGATGATGCACTATAGTTTCAATCTGATTCCCAGCTTCCCAGATTCTATCTGCTGCAAGGGGAAGGAAAACAGACGGCGACGAAAGAAGGAAAGTGGAAATCAGTCAAATGTAATATGTATGCATGCTTGTAATAAATAAAAAACGTTCTGTCCTCGTATTAAAAAACTTAACATGAGAGAAGCCGGTCTACAGGCATCATCAAGTCGATGCACCTCAAGATATCCACAAGACTTTATGAGTTCTGAATGGTACAGGCGGAATGTCATTAAACTCTATTAAAAACAGCCGAAGATCCTACTAGTCACAAAACGAACCAGGAAATATCACTTCGCGGCATATACAGACTGTTAAAGTTTAGATAATAATAAATGGTATACTCATATAATGGGTTTAACATGAGGGACACCAGTCTACAAACACCGTCAAATTCATAATTTTCGAGTTTACGAACTGGTATTTAGTATTAAATAACTCACATATCAAGTCATTAGTGTGCAGAATCCCAATAAAATTTGCTGAACTTCATGAGACGGGCATGGATTTTCATCTTCTATCACACGGATAGGTTCCACCATCAATATCAAAAGGGCGTAGTGTTCAAAGTTTGCGTCATAACCAAGTGACGTTGTTGGTCCATCCGCACAGTTTGCTATTTAGTAATATAACAGTCTATTCCTTAGAATTATCTTCAGTTTTTAGCTTCGCTTACCACAATGGACTCATTTATGCAATCTGGATTATCAATAAAGTATCCACAGTTATATAACCAACGTGTATGTCTATATAAATGCATTTCCAGGTCACCACCTTACGTTTAAAGGTAATAGAAATCAATTCGACCAAGAATATTTGCTGTGTTGGATTGATTTAGACATTGAAATGGTCAGTAGTCCAAATGGCAGTATTTGTGCATAGGCTTCGGGTACCTTTTGTGTTAGAGTAAGCAGCATCATTAGTCAAGGGGTGTAGTTGTTGCATATTCACTTTATTATGAGATCACTTGATACAGAGTCATGCCCACAACTATATAAAAAATAAACGAATTTTTATTCTCGCATTAGTGATTAACATGAGAGAAGCCAGTTTACAGGCATCATCACATCGACATATGTCAAAAATCGGCAAGATTCTACGGGCCCTGAATAGCACAGAGGGGAGGTTGTTTGACTCCATCAAAAACATCATGTACTATATGTAAATGTTCCATTAGTCAAACATGTGGTCTTCCTTGCATTTTCGTACTACGTTGATGAGGGTCATACCTTAGCCTGCCTGCAGTGGTGGCGATGGTAAGCGGAAGGCATGAACATACTGCCCAGTAATTTAAACAGTCTCAATTGTTGTGCTGTTGTTTCCAGGAGGTTACGGGAAGAGTGCATGCATTTTCCAGTCAAGATATGAAATTTTTTCACCATGAAGGGACCTATCATACTGGGCGTTGTATGACACGGTTGAGGCTGCCCCAGTGTGTTTCGGAGTCTGCCGGAGGATATGAATTTTCCTATTAAGTGACCAAACTATGCAGATGAATTGGAATCTCTGATGTCGAATGGAAGCTTGTTTCGAATCCTAGAGTATTTAATGGATAAAAAGATAGCTCGCAGGTATGTATTGAAAGCCTTCGTTCCAACACTGTATGCTCGAGTGTGTAGACTGTACCAGCCTTCTAGTGAGAAGCGGACTTCCCCAAAGGGTGAGGAGGGTATTTTGCGTGAACTCTTAGCTGCTAACGGTCCATCAGCAACCGGAAGGTACAACGACAGTTTACCGGAGATATTTTTCCCGATAAACCGTACAGAGATAGGTGTAACAACGAGCGACTACAGATTATAGTGTCAGGGCGAATGATACTGAGCCTCGATATATTTTACCATGTCTTGCACCGTGAAATGTCCGCATATGCTGAATAAAGTTCTACTGGCCTAGGGGTCAAGATTGCCTAGTCATACTACCATATGCTTTAAGGCAGCTTAAATCTTCACTTCCTGTAATACGCTGCGCCGAATTCCGGAAACGACCTCTACATAACATCTAAGGCTGCGAGACGATATGCCAGTTTAAATCAACCTTGAACCACTATACTGGTGAACCTGATGTATTTAGAGTTCATCATATGTCTCACATGGACGAAAACATTCTACGTAGTAGACTGCCAAACATCCAGAGCTGAACACTTTATAATCTAAATCAAGCACTTAAAAGCGAAGCCATAAAGCTCATTGATCCCATGCAATTCTAATCTCCCTATGGAAATTCTGGCAACACGTACTTTCATGCATGGAACTAAAAATAATATGACAACCTAAAGACTCTAAAAGTTTAAGTCTTTAGTTGCCGTCCAGCTCTAAGCATTACAGGTTTAAGCATTACCCTAACTCGCTTAAAATCCATTTTATCGGCATAATATGTTTATCACCATTAATATATATATATATATATATATATATATATATATAAGTTGCAACCTTCCTTTTAAACTCATTTTTCTCATTCTCCTTCTAGGAAAAGCTCCTCAGTACTAATCTTCTGCATCACAGGCCGTCACAGACGTCGTGTCCCGGATTACCGGCCGAAAGTGACTGTTCATATAGTGGCAACTCGCATTAAGGCCTGAGGTCAGCTGTGTGGGAACAGAAAGTTGGCATTCGGTACGGGTGGTTGCATTCCTACAGGGGATGTTAAGAGGAACACTCGCTAAACTCTGACATAACATTGAAAGAAAAAGGACGGTTATGACCGGTAAATAGCACATCGGTCTGTGGGGGCATGCGTTGCACCTCTATCTGTCAGATGGTATAGCCTCACTGATACGGCATCTCAGTATTTTTATCTACGACTACAAAACAAAACTATGCCTAAAACTTTCGAAAGCTTGGTTGTGAGGAAGTGAAAAAGAAACCTTTTGACAGCCTGTGCCACATAATTTATTTATTCATTCATAATGATATGAGCTTCTACTCAATGGGAGTACACAACATAAGCTTGCATCTACAACAAATACCTGGTCAGAAACCAAAGTACCGAGTAATTTCCAGTTCCATTTGTTCTGACACAGGTCGTTTGCATTCAACCTCTACTTCTGTCCTCTCTGTATAGAATACTCAGGCGTGTTCTATTGCAAGATATGTGGCTACACTTGGCTTCATTCTAGACGCACCAGATTCTCATATCAGGCCTATCAACATAGGGCATTTTGTTCATATTCCCCTTTCCCTCCAAACTACTGACACCTCCCGCCTGCATACCAACCACAAGCATCATACTAACTGCATTGCAGTTGGTCTACATCGGCTGCGTCTCGGCTGTAAAAAACTACGCAAATGCGCCAGCATCACCTACACATTCAGTGAGGTTTACATAACAAAGGCGATGATTTACTCAGGCGAACCTGTTTAGGCTTCAAAGAATATTGTCTTCAGGTGATTTTTATTGGTTGTCTGTCACTTCTTTTGCTGCCCTCTTTTCTTTTTACTTCATAGGTGCTGCTTTGAGCTCAAGCATGGCAGTCACAACACATCACACTTTTTGAAACGAATGCAGCGGGAAACGATGAAACTTGTGCGCATACCTCACCTTCATTTATTATCTTGTTAGCCAGTTTCGAAGCTCTACTTCACTCAAAAAGGTCGACAATCCTGATATTTTCTTTGATTTCAAGTAATAAGCAAAGAAATTCCTTTTACGTCATAGTGGGGTAGTCACGAGGAAGCATATATTTCATGAGCATTTCTTGTGTTAAAACCAGCACTGTAGAAGAAACTAGTTTAGGAAATATCCTGGTGCAAACTTGACAGACGCAGAGGCCAATCATTAATTATTCGAACTCGTTATGTACCCACGAATATGAGACCAAGAAAGAACATAATAGCATGGTCGGATGGAATAGTATATTTTGCGAGGTAGCACAAAGATACCGATGTGTTCCAACTAACTGTCCGGAGGGTCGCTTACGGGCAGTGCAACGCAACACGACAGAGTGCCAAAATGGTAAGGGTGCTCGACCAGGTGCCTCCAGCCTAGCCTATCCAGTTAAGCTGTGAGGGGCCAGCATCAATGCTGAATCTCGTCGAACCCTAGGCTATTGGTTCTGGAAGAGTGTGTGACGTTCCAGTGCCAGGATTTTACGACATAAAACACAAGCTTCTTTTATATTCCGCAGTTTTGCGTCCATCGTTAGCGTTTATCGTTTCACACCACCAATCAGCATTCCATAATGCACACAGTTCTTCAGCCGAGGACACCAAACTGTTGAATATGGAAATTTGGTCTGGCGTAAAATATGGTGTTTCTTGACGACAGTACGTTTTCCCCTTTTAGAAGTTATTCACAACCCGACTTTTCGGAACATAAATTCCGTTGTTTTTTCATCGACAGTGATTCAAAGATACTTTAAGCGTCATTTTATTCTATTTAACCTTGTCAAAATGAAAAGATATTTGTGGTCGATTTTGTATGATATATTCCTGATCTTTTCTGTAAAACTGGCTCGCCTCTGACCGAGAATCTGATAAATATTATTACGAAAGCTATTGGTTCTGCCATGCTGGGCTTCAGAATTTAAGGCCATAAGTTTGGAGGCATGGTCTTGAAATTTAAACACAACAGCACCAGTAATTTGTGAGCACCCACTGTGATAAAGTGCGAAAAGCAAATGGAAGGAGTGCTGCCGTTTGAAAACTAGGTCTGAATATATAAAGAGCTCGTGTCTAACTTGCAGTGCCAGACGCGCGACTTTCAATTCATAAATTGGTGACAGCGAAATTACGCGTTTTCGCGGTAACTTTCAAATGGTGGCTGAAAAGACATCTAAATTCCTTGGTGTGTAGGAATAGTAATGTTAATATTTTTTCTTGATTATACAGTCATATATCAGGTTTGCAGGTATGAATCAGTTTTTACGCAGATCTCGCGTTTCGTTATGACAGGTAACCATTGTCATCACCCATTCTTTTACTAAAGGGCGTAAGTGCTGCAAGTTCAAAAAATGAAGCACTCTATTAGAACAAGCATGCGCAAACTGATACGATGGGCAGGTGGAAATATTGCCTTCTCACTGTCAACACAACCAGAATTTGTACTTCAACATTGCATGGTTTGCCAGGAAAATAATATGGCCTGAAGCTAATATTTCCGTTGTTACCCGTAGTATACTTTGTTTAAGGATAATGATGAAACTTTCATGTAGGAATGCATGCAAATTATTCATTTATTTTACTTTACTGATTCCAGAAACCTTAATTTTATGTGTGCTCGCACCAGTTCACATCAAAGATTCACAGCAGACGTAACGGAAAAATGGTCTGAGAATCCCTCCTGATCACCATACTCGACAGTATCGAATTCATTTTAACATTTTTACCCTCGTTATGGATAATGTGCCCCTGACCCCAGTCGATGTAATGTTACTTGACTGTCTAACTGTCTTCTTTGACTTCGCACTCAGTATCTTCCTCCTTATGATTGAAACTTACCATGAATGTTTCACTTTCCTACTGTATGACGCTGGGCTGTTGACGACGTGGCGTTGTTATGCTGCACCCGACATTTTGTTTTGGTTCGACTTACGGTTGTGCTGCGATTTGACCGTCTACTGGAAATGTTTATTTGTTGATTTGGTTCCGGTGGACAGAGTTTTGATCCCTTTTGTCGGGAATATTCTTATTGACTCTCAGGTACTTAACAACTGTATTTGTTTAACCAGTTTTTTGCTGTATGGTGAGCACTTGTGCCCGAGAAGTTTTGGAGCGTGTAGTACCCAGCGGCACTGTTGAAGTATTTCTGTAACTTTGGTATAACGTATTGTTGCCTTGATAGTGCCACAGATTTTGCTACGAATCTGAAACCAATTTATTACAAACCGTGTTTTGATATTCTTGATCCGACTGTTGACTGTGCGTCACTTGCGCAAGTTCGGAAGCTATACAGTGGAACGCAGGAACTAGTCAGATTTGCGTTATTTGGCACCCACAAGTTACTTCCCGCGTTCAAGCCAAGACTTTTGGATTTTGGCTGTCACAGCAAGTAATACTTGAAGCGGGAAAAGATAAGGTCGACAACTAAGCTTCACATCCGGTAATGTGAGGTTTCCTGCTTATGACAGTGGACAGAGTGGCTAAAAGTACTACATCACGCAGCCGACCAACGAAACAGAAGACATATTATTTCTACTGCATTCGATCACTAGAATGAGAAAAACCATAATCTCGCATAAATTTCCAAATCTCTACTCACTAAAAAGAATTCGGAAAGAAAACACTCGCGCAAGCAAACCGCAAGCTAGTGGTCAGCATGTGAATCTGTCATTTAAGTGTCTCTAATTTTGGCTTCGACCAAAGATGAGTCCACTGAAATTTTACCTGCCAGTGGGTGCTTCCGACACCAGATTCTTTTTGCCAGACGTCGACTAAAGCCGTACCACATAGAAAGTTAAGACAGTTAGTACCTGACCGCTCATTAGCTATCGCAGTAGGGGTGAGTACTTCAGTGACATCAATGAACAAGGGTACCGCGAGATTCAACATTGATGCTGACCTTCGTGTTTTAACGGGTTTATCAAGCTGTAGTTACGCCGTCAAACATCCACGCCAGTTGGCACGTTGCTGTATTACTCTAGTCGCTTCGTACAATCCTCCAACCGACTAGTCCGCGTTTGTCAGTAGTTGGTACAATTCACCAAATGTATTACCTTTACCTTTTCGGGCTCCATTATTTTCTGCCAGAAATTTCTGTTTTACCGGAATCTGCTGAAATCTGCTTCCTTTCTTTTGTTTATAGATTCTTTCTTGGTTTTATTGACTATGCATTCTTAGCACATAGGATACTAGAACTTTTTTCTGCATGTAGTGTTCGTCATGTTAGTAGACGTTACTTGATGTTCTCGTGGATTATCCAACCTATTGGTCGTCGAACTATTAACAATTTTGAGGATATCAGTCCAAATTAGTTTCTCCCTTGAAAAGGAGTTTAGAAACAGCACCAACCAAGGATGTTTATGATTATCAACCTTTTATAAAGCTTCCGTGTGACTTGGATTGCTTTGCCGAATTACGGCCGACCAAAGTTTAATGTCCTACAAGACAGGACAATGTAACCTCATTAACTTTTGACCCTGTATGATATGCGTCCTAGAATACCCTGAAGTAGGCTATGCCCTTGATTATGCCTTCAAGAATGTGGGGTCTACGCCCAGCTATGCTAGTTATTCTGGGCCTGACCCGAGAAACTATGTGTAAGTTTGACCTGAGCTGCTGCGCTTTTACGTTTGGCTGAGGTAGGACCCAGGGTGAATAAACAAGGTTATCATTGAAAGATGCAATGCTGACCACACGTACATTTTGTGACAGTGAGTTATATATATATATATATATATATATATATATATGGATAGACAGACAGACAGAGACAGACAGACGGATAGATAGATAGATAGATATGCACTTATATGCATGAAAGACCTATACATGTATGTATTACTTCCAGAGGTCAACCTCCTCAAATTTGTCATACACTTTCGGCGGGGTTATTATTGTTTCAGTTCCGGACTGGATGCATTTGATAATTCCATGTTCTCGTGGGTGTCTAACCGATTGCGTCACCGCCTTCCTCGTCCATTCTTTCGCATACCTGATATTTCTTGGTCCATTTACACACCTCTGGAGCCCTCAGTTAAAATTTTTGGTAAGTTTATCGAGTCTAATGGAGGATATTTTGAAGGCAAGCCAACTTCTAAAACCTTGCAATCCTAAATATCTAGGATCCCTATCACTACATTTAGTCAAGCCGATGGCATTCCCCTTGTGGCGAGCAAACTTTATGGGTGTTCTCTGCAGCAAATGAAGAAAGGAAATGGGGCAAGCGGGCCCTTTGAAGGCTACGCCAAAGTACTTGAAACCGTGATGTTACGAAGTGATCTAGACAGGAAGGTTGCAACTATGCGCAAATCTCCGGTAACCCCAAGTTTCGCGGGACGACAGACATAAAACAGGATGGTGCATACCCGAATCAACAATGACGACCGTCTTAAACGCTTGGTTACCAAACTTTTCCACCGATCGTCATCGAATTCCTTCCTTTTAATTATTTAATTCCTCTGTCTTTCGACAATATCATTGAACTTTCTAAAAGTGTTTTTAAGCTACAGCTTTTCCGGCTAGCAACAAAAAAGGAAACCGGTTACGCCGGCAAGAATTAGACTTATAAATGCACAAAAACACAGCACGTTATTTGTCCTACCATGTCTTCATCGAACTGCAGATTTTTGTACTGGCTGAGTGAACTATACCACAAAATAGAGTGCATTTTTCGATTCACCCATCAGCCAAAACTAGATCTTATCATAAAATAGTTGCTTCTTTTGAAACAGTTGTACAGGGAATGAATTTTTTGGAACATTACATGCTGGGAATTCTATACTCTATTATATGTGTGGTTTGGAATAAGGCGAATATGATTATGTATGCCGGGAATATAACTGCAGCCCAAAGGTGGCGTGAAAATGTTATGAATTCTCGTGGAGGAAGCAGTGCCACTAGTTCCAGCGTACGCGATCAGTTAGCGGAATAAGACTGTCTTCAGTCGGTGGTAACCTTGAAGACTAACAAGCCAAAGAGACCTTGAATAATCTTCCTACCTATGGCCAAGGGCGAGCTTCTAAACAGCTACTTCGGTTCTCAAGGGTCGCGACATTCTTCAAGCAGTACAGTCGCGGAAAATGTAGAAGCCATTTAAACACACTTAAAACCCTTAATACCTTTCTCCTAAATTTTGCTTCCTCAGGAGGGATCGGCCCTGGGAAAGGAAGCCATATATATTCCAGAGGCACAGGAGGGGGAGCAAGTAAAAAACGGGTGGATAGTTGGCTTTGTCTTTTCTGACCTATCAGACGCATTCGGTTGCGCCCTCAAGAAACAATAGTGAAGATAACTTTGAAGACAGGGATTGGTGAACCGCTTACCGCTTGAAGGGATGGTAGAAGAATTCGCACATAGATCAGCAGGACCTTGCCTGCGTGGGTGGTATACATCTTTGAGGTGTCCATGTAGCGTCTGTGAAGCGATTCTTGGATGGCTTCTGTTTCCTCTCCTCGTAATCAGCTTACCTATTCGGGTTGATTTCCCTACTCTATCTTTCGCAAATGGTATCAAACACTGATGGAAAACGATGATAATAAACGCACAAAAGATCACCGAGACAGGTTCTTACAAATGGAATCTTAGACAGCAAGAAGTGATCTCAACTTTAATATGTTGTAGTGCAAAGTGGTGCTTCTTTGAACTACTTATATGAGCTGAACCAAGTGTGCTCTACTCAGTACAGTAGACCATCTGGTGTTCAAGTGAGATTTGAATTTTGTGGAGAGATTGGAGAGAACAGCAGTGCAATTTATGATCAGAATAGAAGGAATCCCCATTCTGAGTGCATTAGCTAAACCAAACCACCTACGGGTCGTCATAAGGTCACACCGTTTCCTGCAACAGCTATAAGGTTGTTCAGGTGAATCATCTTGGGAGATGCTTACTTGCAGTTCAGAATGTACGGTTATATAGAATGTCAGTCTCGGTGGACTACGAAAGAGCTAGCACCTGGGTTAGAGTGAACGTTTCTCCATCAAGCCTGTGCGACATATGAAATGCCCTACCATAGTAAATAGGAACAGCATTGTTAGTGAAGTCGTTCGAAAGATATATACACATTGGGGCCCACGTCTTGCAGATGAACTACCCGGGGAGTTTCTGTCCTTACCGGTTCACCACAGTGACTACGTTAAGCTGTCCTGTCGTTTTCACTACCTTAGATTTCCGCTGATGCTACTATCATTTATATCGGTTGTTTTTCTCTTTTCACAAAAAGGCGCTCTCAGGTTCATTCTTTCTTTTTACTAGTTTCTAAAGTTTCATTTGATACCACAGTTTAAGGCCTGTACCGAGATGGGATCTACCTACAAAATGTCCATCTTCTGATCAGTTCCACAGATTTTGAACTTAAACTATTTGCCCGCTCAGAAAGAGAAATAGCTCAGAGTACATCATAGTCCTAAGATGTAACCACTGAAAATTAAAATGGACATTCATTTCTATAGACGTTATATATAAAAGTAAAACCTACTACCAAGACGTAAATATCAAGTTTGAAAGCTGTCATTTGCGATTTGCGGCGCGCTCCTTGAACAGTGACGTGTTTTCGCTCGTCTCTCAGCTTTTGGATTTTTCCACATTGAAAAACTCCCACTTACAATACTCAATCTAAAAAGATCGAACGTTTGCAGCACTTCTGTCCGTCCACGCACCTCACCCCTGCGTATTCGTCAGCTCACTTCTCAACAGTTGAAAATTGGCATTATTATTCCTTTGAACCAACCGGTCCACCTGTCAGTGGTTCTTGGGCGTTTCAACTGCCAAACTGCCTTAGCTCTCGGTTCTCCTCGGAGGTCATTCCCCAGGAAATATCTTTCCTGGTTATACATACGCATCTGGAGCTTACGGTTAAACTCGTTGGTCAAGAGCAGAGGATCAAGTGACAAGTGTCTGAAGGTGAGCCAACATAAATTATCTTCCCTTTTCTATTCTGTCCTTTTGCTGCATTCAGTCTTCAACCCTCTTATTGTTGTTAACTACTTGTTTTCCCAAGAAGTTTATATCATAGCGACATGTCTGCCCAAAACGCTAGGTCTGAAGCTTTGACACGGATAACGCGGTCGTGCACAAAAACGGCCAAAACACCCCAAACAACACACTAGTCTGTACTAGAAGACAAACAGAGGTAGGGCAGAACACCGAACTTCTAAAGAAGTGGCCAACCCATGTTTCTAGAATTCCAGTAGCCATCAGACAGGTGACACAGAGTAGCACTAGCCCGTCACAAACTAGTCCTATCTTGAGCAAGGATCATACCATGCCTGGAAATAGAAGACGACGTAAAAGGCTTCAGAACAAGGCAGCCACAAGCAGTTCGCCACAATCCGTAGCACCTTATTCATGGAAGGAAGGCTGTATTACGACACCCGATGGCTGCAGTGTTTGCACCAAAGTTGTTTCGGTAGTCGATGAGGCATTTGCATGCAACCTATGTCAACGATGGGCGCATTGCCACTGCGACACCAAAGTCCCCCGACAATACTATAAGCTGATGAAGAGACAACCATGCAAGTGGTTCTGGTACATCTGTCCAGAGTGCAGGAAAATGCCCGCACTCCGCACAGAAAGCCTGAAGGAGATGCTCTCCGCCACGCAAAAGCTACCAGCATCCTCGAATAAAGTAGGGTTAACACCAAAAGATAACACAGAGAGACCTGGAAACAGACCTAGAGCTCCAGCTGTGGCACGCCACCTCGCGTGGGGACCATATTAGGTCAAGTCTCCATACCTCCTACCCGGCCCCAGGGGACGTCAAGCGTATGGCCAAAGACATCGACCGCTGAAGCCTCTACGAAACCCATTCCAAACACCCCACACACCGTGACTGAGAAACAACCAGTGGAATTACTCAAACCCATTGGGAAGTCGGGCGTGCCACCCACAACGAACCCAGGTCACAGGAGGACCAACTCGATCATTTTGTTCAACGTCGATGTATCGACAGACTCATTGTTGGTCGAGAGGGAACGGTTTGACAGCCGAATGTGGACCGACTACTGTCAGATGCTGGGACTCCCTCCCCTCCCTGCAACTTTATGTCGCCTTTCTCGAGGAAGCCGTGCACCCCGAGATAAGCCACCCCCTTTACGTGTGTCCCTAAATACTACCAAAGAGGCTGAAGACACACTCCTCCTCTCGCGACAACCGGACGTTGTTAATGCCTGTAAAATTCGGGCCAGGCCTGACAAGCCATGGTCAATAAGAGAGGAGGAGAGAAAGTCAGCGGTTGGAAATCCCAACAGAAACAACACTATAGTTGTACATGGGATTCCAGAATTGCCAAGTGACCGCTCGGTCAAAGATCGGTACTTTCACGACGTCCAACAATGGCAATGGCTCTCAACCAAAGTTGGTCTCAACAGTATACCGGCCAACAGCGTCAGTAGACTGCCAAGGCCAGCGCACCTGAAGACCATACCCAATCCCAGACTACTCGCCGTCCAGTTCGACTCATATGCCTCCCTCACAGACGTTCTACAGGCATGGTATAATGCGAAGGATCGCATGGGTGGCTCAATACGTATATGTGAAAGTAAGCCTAGACCCACAAGGCAAGAGGAGAGACGGCAACCACCAAGACCTCTGGAGTCAGTGGTCGTCACACAGGCGCTGACCAGTGAGTTAGATACATCAAGTAAAGAAGCCACCACTGCCACAGCCCCCACCCAAGTTAAAAAAAACAAAAAAAACGGAACAATGCCAGTCCTATGAGGACTGGCGAGGCTAGACCCAACCACATAAGCGCTCATCCTGCGAAAATACACAACCAGACCTCCCCCTCACCAGGCACACTCTAATATGTATGTACAGCAACGTTAGGGGGCTAAGAGGGAAGGTAGCAGAAATGAGGACGCTGCGTGAACATCAGCACTCCGACATCATATTCATCACCGAATCCTGGCTCTCGCCAGACATCTCCGACGAAGAGATGCATGTTACTGGCATGGAACTCTTCCGCAGGGACAGGGAACATAGAGCAGGAGGGGAGTGGCTATCTACGTAAACTCCCGTTTAAAGGCAAGGATGGTTAGCGATACGGCCTTAACCCAGCTCCCAGAGTCTCTATGGTGCTACTTCACTCTCCACAGTACCAAATATTTGCTCGGAGTCATATATCGGTCCCCCACCAGCTCCCCTACACATAAGGAAATGATCATCAAGGCTATCTTAACGACTTCCTCTGCAAATTACGATTCCGTAGTCATTGCCGGCGACTTCAACACCCCGTCCATCCTCTTCGAGACGGAAGGGAGACGCATCAGATCCTTCAATCAGAAGCTGAAGGATGCAATTAAGACTGCTGGCCTCTCAGAGAAAGTGGGTGATGCTACACGCTGGGGACCTAACGGAAACGCATCGCGCCTTGACTACGTTCTGACGAACGATGAACTTCTCATTGAGGATGTTTGCATCCAACCTCCCCTTGGCCTCAGTGACCACGCTGTAATCACCTTCTCCATGATAACTAGGGAGGCTCTGCAACTGGAGACGTCCAACACCTTCCCTTGCTACAGCAAGGCCAACTATGAGCTCATGAGGGACTACCTCATGAATGCATCATGGCCAGTGGACTGGACTCATCTCACAATAGATGAACACTGGTTGGAGGTGAAGAAAATAATCACTGGGGCCATCAGTCACAGTGTACCAGAAGTAACACACAGACAATCAATGAGAACCTCATGGTTAAAGCGTGGGACAGAGAGGCTTATCCGGAGCAAGAAGCAGGCTTGGTTCAAGTGGCGTACATCACGCAGGGAGTCTGACTTCTTGAACTACAAAAGGATTCGCAGCCTCTGTAACATTAGAGTGCGTAACGACAGATTTTCCTACCAAACAAACTTGGTGGCGAGGTTACAAAGCAATCCCAAAAACCTGTACCGCTTCATGTCAAGAAGAAAGTCGACCAGTAAGGGAGTGAATCTTGTCACAGGCCATGACGGGAGTGTACTAGGCAGTCTAGAGATTGCCGAGCTTTTGAGCTCACACTCCCAAGCCCAACTTAGCACTGACACAAGATCACATTAGTAAAAATGAAGCAAGTACGACCGACTTCCAGTGCATGCTGAGCAACCGCGCTATCACCAGAGTGTCCATGGAGAAAGATTTGGGGCTCAACTTCTCCGACACCTTGGACACCAGCTCCAACTACAAAGGTATGACAACCAGAGCGAACGCCACTCTACACTTTCTGCGTAGACAGCTTGGCGCCCTCATTCCCGAACTCTTCCTCACCATTTTCAAATCCTACGTGCGGCCGCATCTAGAGGTCTTCAATACGGTGGCTCCTCCAACACTCAAGACAGACTTTAATCTCCTTGAAAGAATACAAAGAACTGCAACAAAATGTGTTTTGGGGCTAAGGGGAAAGACGTATCCTGAAAGACTTAAACACCTAAACCTATTTACCTTGGGTTATCGCAGGAAAAGGGGTGACCTCATTATGGCATACAAGATCGCCCATCAGGCAGACCATGCAAACAAATCAATTTTGCCTGCAACTCAACGATCTTCACGAAGAAACCCCATTAAGATAGCACACCAGAGAGCCAACACCACACTCAGGTCCAAATTTTTCTCCCTGAGAGTGTGTGCTTTATGGAATGCCTTGCCAGGACATCGTTATAGCTCCTTCAATCGACTCTTTTAAGAGGCGATTAGACAGTTATATCACCTCTCATGGACTACCACGGACGTACTCAGGTAGTCACCAACCTCACTAGTCCCCAACTCCCTCGTAACTACCACTCACTATCTCTCTCCTTAATACACACACATTACCTACTAATTCTTCTGTAGGAACCAAACCCAAGCTACCATTTGGGCAATTCCCAAGTACTTTTCTTTCATTCTCTTTTCACCCCTCCTTTTCTTCTCCTTCCCTTTTCTCTCCCCTATATTATTATTTTTTCCTCTTTTTTTATTTTTTTTCATTTTCTTCTCTATTCTCTCTTCATTCCTTTACCACTACCGTACTATCCTCTTTCAGGTACCTACACAGACAGGAGTCACGGCAGTTCTCTAAACTTCCCAGCGACCCGTAGCTCCCCAATCACTCCACAAATTACAACTTACTAACCCACAAAACATCCATCTCACCGAAGCTAAAAGCAAGAAAGCAGAGGGGATTTCCCCGTCCATTGCAGGAGTGAACCGAACAACTGGAGCCAAGCCCTAAGAACTAGACGCGAGAGATGAGAAACTACCAGTTTTCCACGCTCGCACTATCAATAATGGAATATTGGATATTGGATCTGACGCATGTTAATTAAGAGATATTAGACCTATGTTCATGACTACATTTAACCTTTGGTTAGCAACTGATGGATTTTAAATAGCAAAGTGATCATGAAAATGGTGTATCAACTTGTTATCATCAAGCGTTGTATCTGACGAAGATTTGTGTTTAAATTAACTTCAATTCATAATAAACTGGTCAGTTAATACAAGCTCAAGGCTAACTTCTCGTTTTCCGTAACAACTGTAGTTTGATGTTTGGGCTAGGTTATTTCTGGATTTTACTTACGATATTGGTTTTTCCTGTCGGGACAAAAAATGAGGAGTTCGAGGGTTGTTTTACTCATGTAAGATCACCTTACAGTAAGCAAATCTCGTAGTTGACCGGGTTGGTGGAAGATATAAATGCGGATGTTCAAAACATAACTATTTTCAACAACCTTAAAATCTTGCCTCGTATCAAGAATATTATCCAAAAGGATTTTTTCCACTATTTCGAAGTAAGTATGCAATAAGGTTTCATGTATTTGTCAATCCTAATCAACAATCACCGGGCCAAATAGGGCAATATTGAGCCACTCACTGTGGAAGACATCGGGTCAAATGTAGGGCCAGATGTAGAGTTTTGCAGGATTTTTCCTGGATCCGGCTCTATGTTTTTCAGCCTTGTATTTGGCCTTATGTTTGGTATATTTGGCTCTGCGTTTGGTCTAACGTACCGATTGTTAGTCCTACAACCAACTCCATCGTCCATACGTTTGGCCTCATGTGCACAACATCTGGCCTCAAATAAGATTCATGGCTCAGCAAGATTGTTGACTGGGTAATTTATATATTGATTCAAATGAATGTACAGATGTAGTCATTTACATCTATAACTTTATTTACACCGAAATAATCATCTCAAAGGATGTTAACTTTAAAATAATCAGGATTAGTACCAGCTTTCCTAATCAAGACGAGAATAGTTTATTTTGCATCACACGCTTGGTTAGCGCACTTGTTGTTTCATGTCGAGCTACCTAAGTGGGATGAGACTGTATCGGGAAATAATAATAATAATAATAATATAATGTGCTTGTCATGACAAGTGAATAACTTGAGTTGATTGCGTGTCAGATTTGAAGCAAGCTGTCTGCCATCAGCCAATTGATTTTCCGTTTGAATCACGTATTCGACAGTCGAAGGATCTATTTGAGGTAGAATAATTCCACCTGATGTACCCTTCGTTTCACTGGTATGGCTATGCTACTGTTAAGTCACTTATAAGGATTCACCAAAAATGAACTATTGTAGGTATTTGCTTTGCAGGGTAGTTATCTGAGTGATGCTAGCAGTTTTCAACGTCAACAGAGCGATTTTATATCTTCTTGAAATCTCATGTTGTGTTAGTCATATGTGGAATTTATTTCTAGCCAATGACCTTAGGGTTTTTAGGACCACAGATTAACGACTCTCAGATCCTTGAGATGTATAAAAATTTAGGCAGTTTCATCAAGCAAACAGCATTTCATAAAACCAATAAATGTTTTTTTTCACAGCTTTATCTAAACTGTTGGGAAATGATTCCATTCACATGTCAAACTTTTTTTTTCCAAAAAGTCGGAATGCAGCTCAGGAGTTTCGTACATGTCCATGCTTAAGGCGGTGGACCTTATATGTCAGAACCAGTGAAGTTACCCGGCTCCGCAGGTCTCGGTAGGTATACCTGTGGCCGTAATCCACTGGTTGGAGGTCGATTGCCTAAATCAGTTAACCTTATCCCTGCACATAAGACTTGTGAGAGATTTAGGAGTGACAAATTTCGCGACATATATCTCAACTCTTTGCCTACGTTATGATATTCCAGTGACTCTGAAATCTACTGTATTAACGGTTTTTTTAAGGCCAAACCATGACTCAACTTACTGATTGTGAGTTTTACTTACAACCCTTCGGTTATTCGAGTGGCGATTTTTGTGGTCCTCTCAGTTTTATGGTTGTCTAAATTCACTAGTGTGTGTTGTCACAATCTAATTTCGAATCGGACTACTGAATCGCTCTCACATTAACTGTTTGATCTTGAAGTGCTTTAAGGGCAACGTTTTCTAGGTAATCAGTGACACATTACCACAAAACAGTTTATATCGACGTGCTGCAAAGCATAAGGTATACTTTAAAATAACGTTGAAACCATACACATCTCTCTTGGTTAAAGATATATATATATGACAGCAGGTTCACGAGAATTCTCAAAATGAGGAATCATTAGTTACTACTTTCCTCCTGCATTTGTATTCCTTAGGCTCATTTTATGATAACCAGTGTACTTGAAAGGCCCAAAATGCATCGTCGCTTAAATCATACCTCAGGTTACGTCTCGTGTCTTCCGTCCAGCTCACATTACCACCAAGTTTCATCTCAATCATTTTATTGAGATCTCTAAAGGATCGTTAGGGATAGCATAGTGATAACAGCCTCAAGGTTATTATGAGATTTGCATCATATTACATCTTATGAACAAATAGGACCTAATCTACAAAGGCAGCGGTGGTCGAACACTTGAAGCCTTTTCATGTCTACTTTTAGTAGCCGTTTCATGACCAAAGTAAACTGCAGCGCAATACACTTGGAAATTAATCAGCAATCGGATATCGTAGTGGCGCCATAAATGGCATAAGTTGTCAAAAGCCAAGCGAGGATTTTGTATGTGTTAAGATTTTGTCTTGTCAATTACCCACCAAGGTTGGTCCGCCTTCCCACTTAAGTGAAGTGGCCATTGCAAACAACCATCACCCTCTGCTGTTGAAAAACGCACGGAAACCAGTCATGGAGCAAACATTTGCACTTCGGTATCGAAAAGCTCATCCCAAACATTAAGAAATTGCAACTCAAGGTGTCCAGAAGACTGAAGTTTTTTAACATCACTTAGCGGTACTATTTTAATTACAGCCAACAGCTTGCTAACTGTAACTTGTTTTATGGAGGTTGAGCATGTATTATCCTACAAATTCAAAGGAAAAGGATATATTCTGATAATTTTTAATTGAGATGCTTGACTTCAGTTAACACTAAAACGCTGGTAAAAAATTTCGGTAAAGTTGATGTCTTTTTAGTGAGACTGGAACAATTTAAATAAGAGGTCTGTACAATCGAAACTTCTAGAAAGGAAGTAAACAGCAAAAGCTGCGTCATGCTTTTTTGTTTCATAGTTTTTTTGCCAATGTTTGTCTTGTAACTTGAGAATACAGCTAAAACTGACATTTAAAAATAAATTCACCAGTTTATCAAGCAGCTTACCGCGTTTACCTCAATTTCTCAATATTCTAGGGGTTATCAAATTTCTATTTCCACCAAGTGTTAACAGTATTTTCGTTATGCTTCCGCTTCTTATTGGCGTGCAGTAGGCAGCCTCACCTAATGTGTCTTAGGGCTAATGATACTACCTGGCTGCTCAAACCTAGGTAAGTGGAGTGGAGTTCGAACCCATCCACATATACAGCAACATCAGTTCTGTGATATACACTGTCATAAAGTCATGTAGTTGCGGTAACTTTTTGACTCATTTGTATGAATTGTTTAATTTTCGTAATTGCATTACTTGAAGTATTTGATCAACCGCTTGTATGCCTCACAAAACGTGTTGTCAACTCTTTTGTTTCGGTAACGTTGTTCTTTATTTCTTGGATTTTTGGCGCATAAAACTCAGGCAGCGTGGTAGAGTAGAATTATGTATTAGGTTGTTTATTTAATATAGTATAGTGATAGTGTTATTTGTTGTTTATTCGTGATACTGTATCACTGTATGCTGTATCGAATAAGCAGTCTGGCATGGAATACCACTAAGTAGTTGTCAATCAGCATTGAAATCATTTAGTGTACACAAGTTTCTGACTT
Organism: Heterobilharzia americana; assembly: GCA_944470555.2. NCBI lineage: Eukaryota > Metazoa > Platyhelminthes > Trematoda > Strigeidida > Schistosomatidae > Heterobilharzia > Heterobilharzia americana. The sequence continues at coordinate 161,078,872 of OX104127.1, read as the reverse complement.
TTAGTCATTAATTATCATAAATAATTCTTACTTTAGGTAGTAAAATTTAGTGGGTGGTAATTTAACCTGAAAACTTTATCGCTTGCAAATCTATGTACTTGACCATTGATCTCACTAATGTGAATACTTATAAAACTGATTGGTAACCTTAGGTGTCATATGTAGAGTTTGTTTAAACCTGTAAACCAGCATAAATTTCTTGAATTGGTCGTCCTATACAGCTTAAGATATCCAAGATTAACAAAAGTGTATATCTACCTTGACGTACAGACCTTCCTAAGCACTACATATATATTTATTGTTCTGTCTATTATAAATTAATGTACTGCTACCGATTTCTGGAAGCGTCAATGGGTAAATCCTAACTGATTGGTCTAGTTTTTAACTCATAATTACCATATTAGCTGCTATTTCCTATCCAAAATTTAGTTTCGAATAGCTTCGTTGAGCATTCAGGTGTCAGTTTGCATATAAAATCCGCATAGATTGTTATTAAATTGACTGACAGAGACAAACCGGTAATTGACCATAATTTCCTATTGTGTTTTGATGGTTAGCTTATTCTAATGTTGAATGTAGTTGAAAAGTATGAGTTATGTCTAATCGAATGCCATCAGCGCGTCTGGGAATCCATGAACCATTCACTTATTAAGAAAATAACTGTGCTTTAATTCTTGTGTATGTCTTTGCAAGAAACTCTACATTCATGTGGTGACATGCTTCAGGTTATGCTTCTACATGATGTAATAGTCGTCAACCTACAGTGCACAGTCTTCACACTTATTTTTCTCTTCTCTTAAATAAGTACCCAAGAAATATTGTCTTATCACTGTGAATATCAAATCCAATTTGACGAAAACTGCTAGAGGTGATCTGGATACACAGCCATGCACAGTAGAGATGTCGAAGTATGGTTCTGATATACACTACCTAAAGAGTATTCAGTTTTTGCCATATGAATATCATACCTTGCTAATGTTATTTGTAATAGCTCTTCTTCGTGAAATATACATAATTTTTTCAGGTTAATTTGAAACGCAACTGTCCATTTTTCGATGATGATAAACGATGTCCATCATCAGACTGTCGTGTGAATGATTGTCCAGCTGAAGAAATTCCTTTGGGTCTGCGTGAAGACTCTCTTAAATCTTCACCCCATTATAAAGTTAGACATTTTGTTAACACTTTATTCGACAGTATTCAAAAGAGGCCAATATGTATCCTGATGAAGAAATTGATTGTGGATTGGGGCAGTTAGACAGTTCGTTAAGGTAAGTGTTTTTTTCACTAGTCCTCTTAGTTCGCTTTTATACACACCTCAGTGAGTCATTCACACTATTAAGTATTTTAGATGATTCCAAGGTGAATAACTATCATTTCTAAATATTCTCTGTACACATATAAACACATGATCTGCCTATTAGTCATATTTTTATTCTTTTTGTCCCACGGGAACTTTTCTTACTGTCACTGGAACTGTGTCGTTTACAATCCTCTGCACTGTATTGCCTGTTCAGCTGCTTACCTCACTTAGAGCTGCGACTCATCAGTCTTGACAGTTGACTTTCAACCAATGAATCATGGGTTTGAAACCGGCTCCGCCTACCGAGTTTTGAGCAGCCAAGCAGTATCATTAACCCTCATACAATAGGTGTAGCTCATCGCCTACTACACGAATGCGCACAAGGTGGCCGAGTGCATTTTGGTTTTCTGTTACTACCTTGACAAAACCTCCGTGCATAACCAGAGTATTTGCTGTGTAATAGTTCTATTGGTTACGGTAATTCAGATTAATTCACCAATACTTATGAAGTTTATTAGCACTGAGTTAATTGTAAACGAAGGAGAATATAGCATAGTTGCGTATTGCTTAAAGTCACCACACTTCATATCACCTCAGGGAAGATTCAGCGTCAAAAAATATACGACAAGAGTAGTGACTATATTGACATACTGAACAATACAAGAGGAGAAACGAACCAAGTAAATGAAGTGTCTGAGTATATGAAATTATACAATTATCCGAGCCTAGTTGAATATAAGGTGTAGATACATCTACTTCACTGTAGACCTAATCACAGGAAAATTTTCTTTAGACCTAGAATATGCAGATGACATAGTCCTATTATGTGAAGACGCTGACAAGATGCAGAGTATTCTTAACACTTTGAGTGGGAATTTGAGAATGTTTGGGATGCGGTTTTCACCACCCATATGCAAATTTTTGCTCCAGGATTGGTCTTCAGCGAAGCCATGGTTAACAATAGAGAGTGAAGTGGTTGAGTGTGTTGACCACTTCACTCACCTGGGAAGTAGGATCAACCCTGGTGGATTAGTTGCCGATGAGATCTCTGCACAGATACAAAAGGCTTGATTGGCTTTTGCCAATTAACGCCACCTAGGGCGCCGCCGTGATATCCGTTTGTCTATTAAGGGTCGCGTGTACTGCACAGCAGTCCGCTCTGTTCTACTGTATGGTTGTAAAACATAGCCATTGAAAGTGGAAGATACAAGAAGGCTTCAAGTGTTTGACCGCTGTTGCCTTTGTAGTACAGGCCGCATTCCGTGGTGTCACCACGTGAGTAATGCAGAAGTTAGGTGTAGAGTTTTAGGGAGCAGAGGTAAGTCAGCAGACGAGGTTATAAACCTTCATCGATTGAGATGGTTAGGACACGTACTACGTATGCCTAGTCACCGATTGCCTCGCCACACAATTTTGGCCGAAGTAGGTCCAGGCTGGAAAAAGGCCTGAGGTGGCCAGACTAAAACATGGTATAAATGTATGAAGTCTTTGACTGTTGGTTTTAGCCATGTGAGGCGATGCAGACTATTTGGCTGGGGTCCGCAGGACAAAAGGAACCAGTGGCTGGAGACTCTATGGGTTATGGCTGAGAATCGATGCCAGTGGAGCAGATGTATGCACACATTATCCTCCTTTTAACGACGCTATACCGAATCTCACCATTTTGTCATTCCTCTTTTCTTTCTTCCCATACTTTATATTTCTTTTGACTGCATTCTCTTATCTTCATCCTTCACTTCACTACCTTTCTACTTGATGTACTGATATGAGGTGTGACAAGTGGGACCATTACGCAGTAATACCTGGTCCCACGTTGATATTGATTGATTGATGGATTATACCGCTTAAAGTTCTTTATGGCCGGTTTTACCTGTTTTGCAGTATTTAGAGCTCTGCTTTGTGTTATGTATTTTTTTATTTTTGTTGAAAGGAGTAATGCACTTTTTGACCGAAGTTAAACTTCCTGCTATATACAGCTTCCTAACAGTGTAACATGACGTATTTTAAACAATTTTCACCTTTTTTTCAGTATTCTAACTTAACATTTAAAATTCGCTACACTTTAGGCAAATTGAAAAAGGTTAATTCCCGGTAGTCTCATGATGGTATCCTAGAACACTAATAAATTACTAAATTGACCTACAGTCCTACTTATTTTGCCCAACATCGAAACGTAATCTGAATGAAATTTAGATTATTGACTTACCAACTCTCTGAAATCGGAAGGGTTGACTCCTATTCGAAAGGAAACAAAGCATTAGCACCTAAGTGTTCTCCTCCAGAAGCATTTTAGAATGATGGTCAAGAATTACTAGTTAAAATAACTGAGACATTAACTAATGCGTGGAAATCAGAATTGTTTCTATCGAACTGATATAAACTGTTAAACATGAACTTATAAACAAGGAGCCAAATGTTTCTATAACAACCACAGAGAAATCAGTTTGGCTAACTAAATTCTGAGATCCTTAATTAAATAGTTATTTGATGCGTAGCAGCAGCTCAAGAGTAATAAAATTACGAAAATCCAATCAAGTTTCTGATGTGAACTAGGATGCACTAATTAGATTTCCATCATTTGGCGGGTTTCTGAACGCAAGCATAGTTACCAGCAGCTGTCACTTGCCATTTATCTAAACTTGAGGGTGATATTCAACTACATCAGTCAAGAGGTGTTGGGGCTGTCTTTAACTAATCAAGTATGTAATTTACATTAACTTAACTCACACAGCTATGTAAGGGATTATAGAGGGTTGTCATCTGAGGTGACGACAGCGCATCATATCAACCAACGGTAGCCAATGTCGCTATTCTAATCTTAATTTGTTATAGGTGTACTGATTTATGCGGACATATTTGCCTCTAGCCGTTCAGGGACTACTTTTCTACCGAAGGCTATCTGATTGACTTGGAGTACACATACGATGTAGTCTCTTTGTTGAGGACTGACAAAATGATGCTTTTTTTAAACGTAATGAGGAAGAAGATAAGTATGTTCCGCATGAATTTCTCAACTATCAAATCTAAGATAATACTTCGGGATTGGTCTGCACCACCCCTGGGTTTAATGACTCAGATTGAAGTGATGAAACGCACTAATCACTCAAGTGATTTTGAAATTTGTATTGGTTTTAGTGCGATATCTCCTGGCAAGGTTACAGTGAGGTTACGAAAATCCTGGTGTGTATCTGTCTTCAAAACGTTGTTTACGTCAGATGGAGCCACCGACAAATTCGGTGATTAGGCGTAGAGTAACTAGACAGGGAATGGAAGTAGTTGAAACGTGTGTTATACCTGACTATTCACCATCTTTTTATTTTCAGTCGGTTTAAGCTGAATAAAAGGGTTACAGATGGCCAGACTGGAATGTGACATCGGCTCATAAAGTCAGTGATTATTAGTCTAAACCATCGAATTCTCGTGACAGTCGAAATCGATTTTGGGAGTCAGAATCGATCACAGTGGTGCAGACACATTCATATCTTATCTTCATTTTAACCATCATATCGCGTTTTGTTACTTACTTCACCATCCTCCTCTTTTTGTTTACAGATCTCTACTTTTCATTTTGTTCCCTTGTTTCTCGATATCAGGTATAGCAACTTAAACGATTATTTAGTAGTGCGAGATCTTACTTTGATGCTGACCGACTGAGACACTGGTGACTGGAGAAGAAAATATTTTTAGAAAGTTAAGGGTGGTCAGACCAAAACATGCAGTAATGATGGAAATGATTTGTAATTCATAACTTCTCTGATTGCTGGTCTAAGCTGCGTAGATAGGTATAAGCTGATGCCTCACATGGGATGTTTGAGATTATGAGAATCGATATTTTGAAACCAATGATGAGATGACTCAAAACCGATGATAATAACTTAGATTTATAGACTGTTCAACTTTCTTCTACTAATCTTCGTTTGCCTTTTGTTCATTCCAGTGTCATTTTTAATTGTCCACTTCTCCTATTACGAACCATGATGACAACTTGAATTCATGGACTACTATGCAAGCTTCAGTGTGCAGATTTTGTTTTCGGTTGTAGTGTTAAATAACCCATATCAGTCACTAGGTCTTTCTGCATTATCTCACTGACAATACAATGGAATTATATCTCGTTTCATAAGGTGTCTTACTCATACACAGTCGTCATTGATTATGCTAAATCATTATCTGAACTGAGGAAATCTAGTGTTATATTCTCGCGTGACATCCATTGTACTTTTATTCAAAGTCATCATGAAAGTATTTCTGGAGGTGAAATTTTCTGTCGGTGCCATTTTCTTACCAGAGATCCTTTGGTACTCAGAAAGCCTGGTCTGGGCGTCGATAAATGCGCCATACCCCTAAACACCATAACTTGTTAAGTGAAAACATAGACCACAGTCTTACAAACACTCTAGTTCGAAGTGACTTCTACTGAAAGATTGCTTTTATTTGATTGTTGGTGTTGACTTCAGCTTTTCGACCACCATTGCCTTTATAGCATAGTTTATGTGTTGTGGTGTGGTGTCACTATGTCGGTAATACAAAAGTCGGACATAGAGTTTTGGATAGAAGAAGAAAGTCAGTCTATGTGTGTTCGTGAATCTTCATCGATTGAAATAGCTTGGACATATGTTATACATGTCTAGTCACCATCTGCCTCGTCGCACAATGTGTGTATGAGCTTAAACTATGTTCAGGGTGGAAAGAGTTTTGGGTGACCAGACTGGTACTATTGTATGAAGTCCTCGACTGCCAGTGTGACCCTTGTAGAGAAATATAGGCTCCTCAATTGGAGTCCACGTGATAACAGCAACCAGCAGTTGGAAACTGTAGATGATTTTAGGTAGTATTCACTAGCCCTCATACAATAAATGTGAATTTGGTTTTCGTAGGTGATATGGCCGAGAGTCCATCTCAATGGGGCAGATGTATACATATATTACTTTCTTATTTCTTCTTGTTCTCTTTTGACGTCTTTCTACCACTTTCAACCGCTTTCTTCTTTATTCCTGTCTTTCATCCTCGTACATTTACGCTGTACATGGCGATATTCGGTGTGGTAACTTGGACCGTTACTAAGTAGTATGTGAAGTTCTGTATTGTCGTCATCAGTGTTTCACTTGTGCCTACTGAAAACTCGAAGTATACAAAGGTTGAAATTACGAAGTTTAATTTGTTGGGATAAATGTTAAACAAAACGTTTTATTGAGAAAGATATTACAATAATCGGCTTACTAGTCTAAGGACCAGACTTTCAATCAACAGATTAATTCTGCTGTAAAGCTTCTCTTCCATCTATAAACAGCCTAAAAATCGATTACTTCCAATCATAAGTCCGATAGCGAATATTTTAATGAAGAATCCAAGCTTAAGATATCAATCACTTTTCGTAATCATAACTATTGTGAAGATAGATTCGATGAAAACTTTCGAGTAAATTAGACTGATACATAAAACGATTTAGTATTCATTACAGACTGACATCAGTTGGAGAATTATTAAAAACCTGGGAGCACTGAGCATCCTAGTCTGGGATGAAATCCAGGACTTTTAGGTCCCTTGGTGATCAGTTAACCTTATATATAAAATAGTAAATATGTTTCTGAGTAGATTAATATTATCTGCCTAATTTTCTCTTTAATCATTTCAGTGAAGAACGTAAAACTATAATTGCCAATTGGACACGTCATGATAATGAAGATGAACTAACATTTTGTGAACCTGATGGTAAATTATATACTGATTACTTTATGTGTGCTAATTTATCTGTGTATGTGATTATTCAACAGTTCACCTACCTTTGATCCTATGCAATGGAGAACTCAAGACTATCCTATCAAGTGATGAGCATGTTAGCGTTAAAACCACTACATAGCAATGTGCTAATGACAACCTGAGCACATGAGCATCATGGTGTAGTATAATTCCATATTAGGTTGGTATAGCACAATTCGATTATTGACGCATAGGAATTTAGCCAAGTGTAAGATGATAAAACCTACTATATGATCAATAATCTTGAAGAAAACGTGTTTATTGCAATGCATACTCTGACATACGATGATACAATACAGCGGGGGTCAAGCAACTATACATAAATGTGAATGTAGTTAGGTGAAGATAGGGATTGATTATTGGATTTTCCTTCATTAGATTTAACACTCAACTCATGTAATTCAGGAGATGTGGAAAATTGAACTACCAACCAAAACAAAACATGTGAGCTGATAGGGTTATAAAAATAAGCCTATGTTAAGAGTTGTTGCACGATTACCTTGATATTATTTATTTATTTGTCCCTTGGGTTCTTAGTGGAATAAAGGGCTTCAGTAGCACGTTGCATTTCACTCTGTTCTCTGCAGTCTTTTCAATCTGGCTCCACGACTGCCCAGAAGCTGTCATTTCCTGCTCACACAATCTCCTCCATATCACACTCGCCTCGGACGCCCAACTCGTTGTTTCCCATTTGGCTTCCGCTCGATGGCCTGGCCTCACGAGTGATGTCCCCAAACCGTCTTCTCAGTGTTTGTCCAATCCATCTCCGCCTCCTTCTTCTGCATATTTGTTGGGCAATTGGCTCTTGGTTGGTTCGTTCGTTGACAGGCCACATTTCCTTGTTGCTTATTCTCATTGTTCTGGACGTCTGAGCTTCAGTAACGAGCCAGTGTAGGCAGCTGTTGATGTATGTCTGCAGTTTGTTGGGAATGCCTTTCGTAACCCTCCAAGTCTCTCAACCATCACATAGAAGCACTGACTTGACTGATATCAGTGTTGAAAATCCGGACGTTGTTCACGCTTTGTGCTGAGTGGAGTGGACTGCGATGCAGTGCAGTGCAGTAGATTTCCACACTGATTTCAGACTAATGCAGGAAGGCCTGTTTTGCTGTCTCCCCGATCCAGGCTGGTTTGACATCCTCATCTGTGCCTGTGCCGCCTGTAGTTGAGACGATGCTAGTAGGTAGGTGAAAGGGAGAACTTCGTTTATATTTCTCCCGTTGATGGTGGTTGGTGCTTGTTGTTTTTGTTGTCATTGGTTGGGTATGTTCATTACCTCTGGCTTTACGTTCACCTGAGGGAAGTCCCATCTTCGTTGCCCTGCCTTCTCTTCCAACTTGTTAGTTTTAGCAAGACACTAGACATAGATGATCGGTGAAATCCAAATCTCCTAGGGTCTTTTTATCGGTCAAACAGCGTATGCCCCTCTTCTTGCTCCTCACAGTTTGTGGCATGATTCAGTCCAGTCGACCACAATAAGGAAAATGTTCGTTGATAGTAGGCAACCTTGTCTTACTCCTATCTTCACTTCAAAGGCATCACTGAGCTTTCCATTGTGAATCACGTGGCGTATGGCATCAGGTAGCGAATAGCTGCTGTTTAATGAGGTTGGTAAAGGTTTGTGGCACTAAAACCGTAGTGTTGAAGCAGCTGCCTGCCAAATTACTTCTCGGTCGACGCTATCGGTCGCGTTTTCAAAGTTGATGAAGTTGAGGTAGAGATTTTGCTCTGTTTCATGATGGTGCGTAGCGTAGCGTCGCAATTTGATCCACACATGATTTGTTTTTCCTGAAGGCCAGCCAGCCTTTTCCGGTTGTAGTTTTGAATTCAAAGCATGTTTTAGTCTCTCTAGGGTGATGCGACATAATATTTTGCTTGGGGTGGACAGGAACAGGGGCATGATTCCACTCCCTTCTTTGGAAGTTTGACAAGGTAGCCCTTCTTCCAATCCTAGTAAACTAGGATTAATAATTTATGCTCATAACACCATCTACTAGGTTATACTGTTACACTGTGTATTGTATATCGAATAAAGTCAAAGAGAGGTCTAATGTGGAATAACCTTATAAGGTTAAGGATGATGCGAACAAACAAAACGTAAACCAGAATGGGAAGATTCTATTTTCATCTAATACTCAGACTAAAAATTCGCTAATCCAGGTTATCATTTCATCCCAACAGTCACTACCAAAACATTGTTCTTGTTCTCTCCAGTTAACTGGCATTGTAGTATCCAGGGGAATTCGACTCAAAGTTGTTCAATGTTCAAGTGTTCACTTTTTTCAAATATTTTATTGTTGATCAGTTGAAAACATCATTCTGCATTGAATAGGAGCTTGCTTACATATATATGTATCCTTTATTTATGACAGTTTTATTTTTGTTGCTGTTCAGCTACCAGTCTAATACTTTCATTTGTGATGTATGTGCGTAGAAGATACCGTCTATAGGAGGGAGTTAAGACGGTTAGAATCGACAAACTCACTAACAGAATGGATTCTCTCTCTCTCTCTCTTCCTCTCACTGTCGATGTTACTTATTCTATGTTGTATAATGTAATACAAAGATTTATACTGGATGATGACTGAAGATGAAATGAAAACTTGGACCACAGCCGGATTCAAACCAGCGGCTTCTCGTCCCGATATTCTACCAACTTTAAGCTAGCAGCTCAGTTGGTAGAGCATCGGGTCGGAAACCCGGTGGTTCGAATCTGGCTGTACTTCAAAGTTTTATTTCACCTTCAATCATCATCCAGTATAAATATTAGTCTACTAAACTACAGCTATCTTAGATAGTCAAATGATACAAGGATTTGTTGATTGATAGACAAAATTAACGTAGAACCTTGTACAGTAGGGAATCGGTCCAAGTTGCCACAGTCATTCATGGTGGTATACAAAGAACAAGTGAATAGAAAAAGCCTGATACCAAAGTAGACAAACAATTTGAAGATAAAGGTTATTGCAGATATAATCAAACTTTAGAAGAAATTAGGGAGTGAATGTATCCGCCATATCAACAAGAGTCGACAACCACTGATTCCTATCTTCTCGGGGACCTCAACCAGGTAGTTTACATCTCCTAACATGACTCAAACCAACAGTCATCTACTGGTGCCAGGTCTGGCTAATATGAACTCCCTTTCAACCTAATCCAATTTTCATTAGCATAGCACACTGAGGTAAGTAGGTGATGGCTTGGCATACTGTGTACATGTTCATGCTATCTCAGTCAACTAAGGTTCACAACCTCATCTATTGACTTGTTTGTCTTGCGCAGTACACTTCGCCTCACTTCAGCATTGCTCATAAGGTGATTTCGCCAAACGCAAGCAATGCTATGAAGACACTGTTCACTTAGCTATTGCGAGTGTATATTTTCGGGGCTTAGCGGCATTTCCCAACTGTCTAAACCGATGTAGATAAAATAAATTCGTACCACAGAATAGAGTCATTTAACTTCCCACAGGTAGCCGATTAACCTCATTCTGTCCAGTAACAGTTATAAAATAAACCAAAAATCCAGCAACTTGAAAAAAAGCTTCCATTATATTCATCTTTTTGATGACATTGTTGACCTCTATAGTAGATAAAATGCGGTAAACATTTAGGAATAGACAATGTGAAATTGGTTACACTTCAGTCTTATAGGATGTCAGCCATGGCCGAAATAGCTCAGTGGCAACATCTCTGACAGCAGCACGGAATAATGCGGATTAAAATCTCTTTAAGGACATCAGTTCTCTCGAGGTTGCAGGTATATGGGAATCAAATATGATCCCCTGTGACTTGTCTGATTATTCCGGTCTTCAAGAAAGGCGAGAAATCCTCTTGTGACGACCGCAGTCGAATCAGTCTGATGAACATAGTATCTAAAATTCTAGGTTATATAATTCTTCTACGCCTGATTGGGCTCGGGAATAGCGAGCCCGAGAATACCAGGCAGGCTTTAGACCGGGCCGCGGGTGTATCGACCAAATATTCAAACAGGCACGCCTACCGACGCCCGACAACAGCCGTATTTCTCGACCTGAAGATGGCGTTCGACTCCGTTGATCGAGAAGTCTCATGGCAATGTCTCTCACTAAAAGGCGTGCCGAGTAAGTACATCACCTTATTGAAGGCTCTCTACTCGAACACTTGTAGGTGTATTAGAGTCTATGGTGAGATGTCCGGGAAGATGTACCCGTGAAGAAGTGTCTGTCAAAGGTGCCCATTCTCTCCATTCTTATTCAATTTCATCATAGATATTCTTAAGGAGGTCTCCCTCTCGTCACCTGACTACACAGAGGTTGACCTAATCACTAGAGAATTTTCGTCAGACCTAGAATACGCAAATGACATAGGCCTGCAAATGGAAAACTCGGACAAGATGCAGAGTCTTCTGGATACTTTGAGTGGCAGTTTGAAAACGTTTCGGATGCATTTCTCACCACCCATATGCAAACTATTGGTCCAAGGTTGGTCTTCAACGGTGCCATGACTTACAATAGAGAGTGAAGTAGTTGAGTATGTTGACGACTTCACTCACCTAGGAAGTGGGATGAGCCCTGCCCTGTTGGCTCAGTGGCCGGTGAAATCTCTGCAGGAATAAAAAAGGGCTCGACTGGCTTTTGTCAACTTACACCACCTATGTCGCTGTCGTAATATCCGATTGTGTAATAAGGGTCTGGTGTACTGCACATTAGTCCGTTGTGTTCTACTGTATGTATGGCTGTGAAAGATATGTATTGAAGGTGGAAGACATGAGAAGGCTTCAAGTGTTTGACCACCGTTGTCTTCATAGTAGATAGTGTAGGCTGTATTTCGTGGTGTCACCATGTGATTAACGTAGAGGTGAGATGTAGAGTTTTCGGGATATAGAAGAGGTAAGTGGGTTTAGGAGGTTGTGAACCTTGATGGAGTGAGATGGCTGTCAGGGACGTGTCACGTAAGCCTTGTTACACAATGTTGGCTGAAGTAAGTTGAAACTGGTAAAGAAGGGTGTAGGTGGCGAGACTAAAACATGGCATCAAATATGTGAAGTGTTAAGCTGTTGGTTTGAGTGATGTAGGGGTGGGGTGGGGTGGGGTTAGGTGGGGGTTCGATGCAGACTACTTGATGTTTGGGGTTGGCGGGACACGAGAAACCAGTGGTTGGATACTGACTTTAGGTGATATGGCTGAGAGCGAGTGTGAATGATGCAGATGTATACATGCATAATCGTCATGTTAACGAGGCTATCCTGAATCCTACCATTTTGTTATTCTTCCTTTCTCTCTGTTTAGTTCTTTATATTTCTTTTGTCTACATTCTCTTATCTTCATTATGCACCTCACTGCCTTGTTTACTTGATGTAATGATATGAGGTGTGTCAATTGTAACTTTTTGGCAGTAATGCATGGTGATATGTTGATTTGAATGGATGGATTGTTGCAGGTAATACGCCTAACTGTAACGAGTGCCAACAAGCACAAAATTCAAGATTGAATGAACCTTCCTACCGATATAACCTTCAACCGTCTAACATTGAAGTTTTCTTCTACTAATCAAACAATCAAAAAATATTCTATTTTTCTTATTTGGTTTTTAGACGATAGTTCTGGGAAAATGATCTATGTGGATCTATTAAAAAATCCTGAACGGTATACTGGTTACAAGGGACCTGCTTCTAATAGAATATGGTATATGATATATAATGAAAATTGTTTCAAGTAAGTCTTATTCCAGTCTTTCAATAGAATATTTCCACCTAAAATTATTTTTTTTTAGTGAAGATTCAGCATCGTATGGTTCAGGCTTTCTTGGTGCAAGTGAGTGAATAAATCTGGTTCTTTTTTTCTCCTTTATATATATTCCGATTTAGTTTTTTTGTATTCTGTTGAATTTCGGTGGGGGGGGGAGGTATTCATCATGGACTGATGTCACTTGGAGGAACATTGGAAACCTGAGAGCACTGGACAGCCAGATGTTTCGTCCGACTAGTACGGGACTCCTCAGCAGCGCTCACCCCGCCAGGGATCGAACCCACGACCTTCAGGTTTCATGGCTAGCACGTTGCCGTTGAGCTAGGCGTTGGGTCGGGATCCAGTGGTCCACATTTCCAACTTCGGTCAGTTCACGATATAGCGCGACCGTTACCCAATGTCGTCGTTGAATATTTGTCCTCAATAGGTGGCTCCTGAAGTTCCACTGGGACAAACATAGTGGCTTTGGGGACAAATCCTCAACGATGACATTGGGTGGCGGTCACGCTATGTCATGAACTGACAGAAGTTGGAAATATGGGCCATTGGATTTTGATCCAATGACCTGCTCAATGGTAATGCGCTGGCAACGGAATCTGAAGGTCGCAGTTTCGATCCCTGGGGGTGTGCATGCGTACTGCTGAAGAGTCTCACACTAGTCAGACGAGACACTTGTCCTTGGGATATACTAACTTGAAGAAAAAATTTTTATTCTGCCTAGCTTTCTGTTTTTCGTAGGTATCTTAGATTTCATGTGTATTGACATGACTTTCTTTTCTTGTCATCATTGCTGGTCAGACATTCAGTATTGATTATCTACTATTTAAGGTGTTTTCATGCCTAAGGTTTTTGTTGTTGCTATGCTGGAGTGATGATTGAAGACGAACTGACAATCTATGTGGCAGTAGGATTTGAATTACATCAGAGTCACTTGGCAGCCGTACTAAAACTTTGGTGATTGATGTGAAGGTAAGATCCTGTTGGCAACTGGATCTGATGCTGAGGAAAAAAATCATTCTATGTGATCTAAGTACTGTTAGTATTCTTGCATACAGTCATATGGTCTGTGAAGCAATGGGTTTAACTAATATTTTGAGATGATAAAGTGTGTACATCAAAATCAGTAGCTGTAGTTAAACACATCATAACAAGTCATGTCAGCATTCAATGTATTATTGTAGGAATTTACATGTTGATAGAGTTATAAGGGCGGTTGACACTTATCGACTGCACACACACACACACACATACACAGTGTAAGGTTACTTCTTCTTCTTGAAGCACATAAGAAAGAAGTTAGGTCAATAGTGGTGCTTTACGTGACCATTACAGCCTAGGAGGCCCATGTTTTAGGCCAGTTACACACAGGCTGTATGTATGTTTCATTTGTTTGCTTTAAATTTAGCTATGAAAGTAGAAAAAGAGAGGAAGAAAGGATCAGAAGATGATGAGATTAAGTATAATGGTTAAGATGAGGATAATATGTGTTATACATCTGCACTACTGACATCGGTTCCCAGCCATATCACCTAGACTCTTCAACCACTGATTTCTCTTTTTCCGTGGATCCCAACGGGCCTTATTATTATTATTTATTTTTATTTAGTCATTAACTGATTTTAGGTTGGAATAATTCATCATGAACTGACGTCACTTGGAGGAACATTAGAAACCTAGGGGCACTGGACAGCTGTTTCGTCCGCGTATGAAACTCCTCAACAATGCGCACCCATGACCCCGCCAGCTAGGAACCGAACTCAAGACCCCCGGGTTACACGGCCAGCACGCTACCAGTTGTCCACACTTCCTACTTCTGTCAGTTCATCATATAGCGCCACCTACATCCGACTTCGTCGTTGAGTAGCCGTTATCATGTTCGACTTGATTGACTACACTGGTCACGACTTCTCATTGGAACTTCAGGAGTAATCTCTGGAAGCTAATCCCTAATGAGCGCTAGAGTAATTCTATCTGGAGGTTTTATAGAGATCTATCAGTTGATTTTAGGTTGGAATTCATCATGGGTGTGCACTGTTGAGGAGTCGCATACTGGGACGTAACACGTGTCAGTGCTCCCAAGGTTCCCAATATTCCTCCAACTACTGTCAGTTCATGATGATTTGTTTTATTTTGAAACTAGTCAACAGTGCTCTCTCTCTCTCTCTCTCCGTGTCTCTCGTGATCTGATGTAGACTGGAACCTTGAACATTGAGTTCTCGTGGTTACCAAGGTACTATTAAATTGTTGGGCTGAAATATAATCACATATCCTTTCCAGCTTGTATCAATGGTTAGCTCTAACGATATCTAAACGGGGTTGATCCAACGAATCAAAAATTTCGTCCTAAAAGAAATCACCTCTGAGCTCTAGACTATTATTATTTACTTGTGATAAATGAATTGCTCACTGGTGCTCTTGTTATAGTTGACAAACGAAAGTTGGCTGATAAGAGCGGAGACGGTTGTTGATTGTCTACCTCATCACACAATGTTGACCGAAGTAAGTCTAGGCTGGTAAAAGCTTTATAGTCATCCATCCATCCAGATCAACCTAGGACCAGTACATCAAGTAAAAAGGCAGTGAGGCGCAAGATGAAGATAAGAGAATGCAGACAAAAGAAATATAAAGTACCAAAGGAGAGAAAGAAAGAATGAGAAAATGGTGAGATTCGGTATAGCATCGTTAAGATGAGGATAATGTGTGTAAGACATCGTTTCTGAGCAATAACGTCTAGAGTCAGTCTCCATTCACTGGTTCCTCTTGTCCCGCGGACCCAAACCACCTAGTCTGTATCGTCCCATGGCTAAAACCAACAGTCAGAGACTTCATACATTGGTGCCATGTTTTAGTTTGGCCACCTTGGGCCTTTTACCAGCCTGGACCTACTTCAGCCAACATTGTGTGACGAGGTAGACGGCGACTAGGCATACGTAATACGTGTCCCAACCATCTCAGTCGATGAAGGTTCACAACCTCCTCAACGCACTTACCTCTTCTATCTCCCTAAAACTCTACATCTACATCTCACTTCTGAGTTAATCACATGGTGACACCACGAAAGACGGCCTACACTATCTACTATGAAGACAACGGTGGTCAAACACTTGAAGCCTTCTCATGTCTTCCACCTTCAATGACCTTGTTTCACAGATCTATAGTGGCCAGATTGAAACACGTCATCAGCACATAAAGCATTTTTGACCTTTGACCTGAATGGTGTAAGGAAATATAGACTTCTTGGTAAGGGTCCTTATGACACAACATCAACCATTGGTTGAAGACTGTGACACATCTCAGGATCAATCCTAATGGAGTAGATATATCCACACATTATTCCTATCTTCATTATCATTCAGAGTTTCTAGATTTTCTCAATCCTCTTTACTCTCTTTTGACTGCTATCATCTTTATTTCTCTTGTCTTTCAGCTTAGTGTACTAGTATGATTTGTACGGTTACATACCTATATCGATATGACCTTATTATTAAATCTGTTCTTGTTCTTTACACCTCATTTTTACTCTGTCATGTTGTCATTTTCCTCTCTGGTTTTGGAAAGATAGATAAGAATAATTTCAATGAATTTTATTCTCAATTTTCATTGGTTATTGGAAGTGTCATAAAATATACATCAACGTGTCGTTTTCTCATTGGTTCACTTAGATTTTATTGATTTTTTGATACTGTTGTCCAATGAGCAATGAATATTTCTAGTGTCTCTATTTTCAGCGTAAATACTTTTGGGACTTAATTATTTTCATAGTGTAACTCGGTTTTATAGTTAGCTATCATTTTCAACTAAATTATTAGTTTCGAAGTTTCCAGAGTAATGATAATAGTAATAATAATATGGTTGGAGGTTTTTGACAATCTTATTTATTTCAAGGTAGTATTCATGACGAACTGACATGAGTTGGAGAAGAATTGAAAATCTGAGAGCACCAGACAGTTGTTTCATCTCAGCACGGGACTCCTCAGCAGTAAGCACCTTACCAGGGATCAAAATAGGGACCTTCAGGTCTCGAGGTGAGGGAGTTAACCACTCTGTCATCGAATTGGAGTTCAATGGTCCATAGGTTCTCACTTTTAACAATTGGTGATATAGCGTGACTATCCACCAATGCCTTCACTTAGCATCCGCTTTACTTCCATCTACTTGCTCCCACAGATGGCATCTTTTCATTGAAACTTCGAGATATCCATCTCCAAGCATGTCACTTCCGGATAATCTATCACATGAGTTCACTGTGGGACCTGTAGGTCCTGAGTTCAACCCCTGGTGGTATCATGGGTGCGTACTGCTGGGGAGTCCTGTACTGGAACGAAACAGTTGTATAGTACTTTCAGATTTTCAATGGTTCTTCAACTGTGACGAAGACTGCCTTGAAATAATAATAATAATAATAATAATAATAGTAATAATAATAACGGTAATTTGGTTGATTGTGGCTAGGAGAGGAATCCAGATGTGGTTGTCGTTCCTTCGTGGCATAATGGATAACGCCTTGGCGTTTGAAGCTATAGGTATGAGGTTCGAGTGTCAGTGGGGACAACAACACTCAATGGGGTTCAAGTAGCATCCAGCTCACGAGTTCCAAATAGGATGGAACGCGCATCCTAGATTCCTCAGCTAGCCTACAACCGACCAAATTATCATAATTAGCATTCAAGCAATATCAAGGAATTCGCACAGGAACCCATATATCAAAAGAGGTTGAACAATTCGATCCAATACAACAACGGTGAACAACAAATGTGTCAATAAATAGTAATGATAATAATGGTGATATAATGTCCAGTTCATAGTCGTTACGAATGTCCTGGGAGAATTTGAGCCGCGAGTTTTATTTTATCATTATTTAGACAGTTGTTTCTTCCTAGTATAAAACTCCTCAGAAGTGCATAGTCACAACTCCTTCAGGGGTCGAACCCAAGGCAGATGAGTTAACCATTCACTCCACTGGGTTAATGTTCAATCTTTTACATTTTCCTATTTCCTGTCATTTCATGATATAGCGTGATCATATGATACACTTCCCCAGTTATTCGCTTTTTTTATGATAAGGGGGATAAACTCCGTCTCCTCCTCCCCCCCCTCCCCCCGTTGTTAAATAGGATTACTACTTTTTTACTATGACTGTAATTATTTCCACCAATTTTCTACCTTAATCATTTAGATAATCAGAACAAGTTGGCACTTGTGTGTAATAGTGATGGTATATATAAATGTTAATTATTTATTTGAACAAGGGAGTATTTTCTCCACCCATTTTTCTTTTGAAGCCACGTTTTCGTGTTTTATCTTGAGTTTTTTTTTAAAAAAAATGTTTCACAGGTTTTTTTTTTTAATTTCACATATTTATATTTTATTTTTCTGGTGTTTATCGTTTGTTTTTTCCCGCGTGTTTCATAATTTTTTTCACTCTCCTCATGTTTTCGTTAGTTCATTTTTGTGTCCCCCCCCCTATTAATTAGTCGATTTTAGTGAAATGGGATTATTATTTTGTGTATTTTGAGAGGATGTTTGCATTAGCTCACAGAAGTCCCCCCCCCTTCTTGAACACTCAATAAGCAGCTGATACCTACGAAGGATTATGCTATTCAGGTGCTTAGTCGAAAGGGTGATGAAGCAGGTGTAGGATAGGCGACCAGTAATGGTTGTTGGTTGAAAGTCTAGACGAATACCTTGCTTCCCACATACTCTCACATACATTCTGACCAAAATATCTTACTTAGAGAACGTTCCATGCCTTTATCTACTAATCACTTGTATCTCACTTACAGCTTGAATACACAAAGATTACGAGTTTATTTTATTAAACCCAACGGAAAAAATCAACTGACAGTGCATACACAGCAGTACTATACCAACAACTGTTCAGTAATCTCACCAAGTTACAGGCTTATCATTCATTTCTATAGTGTAGAGTTGTGGCTCAATGGTTTGAGGAGATGACAGTTCACGGGTTTGAACCTGGCTACACTTATCGAGGTGTAGGCAGTTAGATCATATCATGAATAACCTTAACAACACAATAGGTTTAGCTTATTGCGCTCACTGCTTAGTTGCCTTTTCCACTGTCAGTGTCCTGATCATTTGCGACGACGTATGCAATGGTAGCAATTGTAAAAGTTGTTGTTGTGGTTGTGAAAATATAACCCATTTCTACCTACGATTGAAGAAGTAACAATCGATGAAGACTATTCATCACCAAAGATGCAAATTTCTTACAGATATCTACAACTTTGTGCAAAAGATACCCATCAGGACATTATTTCAGTGAAAAGTCTGTTTTCAGGTGATTTCATTTTCTAAAGAGGACATTCTTTACATCAACTGTGGCACTAGTATTCTCCTTTTATTCATTAGTGTCTAACAATTTGACCACTTCTATATGGGTATATCAGTTCATCGATGATATAGTCCTATAAGATGAAGAAAATGACAAGATGCAGAGTCTTCTGGATACTTTGAGTGGCAGTTTGAAAACGTTTGCGATGCATTTCTCACCATCCATATGCAAATTATTGCTCCAAGATTGATCTTCAACGGTGCCATGACTTACAATGGAGAGTGAAGTAGTTGAGTGTGTTGACGACTTCACTCACCTGGGAAGTGGGATGAGCCCTGCCCTGTTGGCTCAGTGGCCGGTGAAATCTCTGCAGGAATAAAAAAGGGCTCGACTGGCTTTTGTCAACTTACACCACGTATGTCGCTGTCGTAATATCCGATTGTGTAATAAGGGTCTGGTGTACTGCACATTAGTCCGTTGTGTTCTACTGTATGTATGGCTGTGAAAGATATGTATTGAAGGTGGAAGACATGAGAAGGCTTCAAGTGTTTGACCACCGTTGTCTTCATAGTAGATAGTGTAGGCTGTATTTCGTGGTGTCACCATGTGATTAACGTAGAAGTGAGATGTGGATGTAGAGTTTTAGGGATATAGAAGAGGTAAGTGCGTTGAGGAGGTTGTGAACCTTGATGGAGTGAGATGGCTGTCAGGGACGTGTCACATAAGCCTTGTTACACAATGTTGGCTGAAGTAAGTTGAAACTGGTAAAGAAGGGTGTAGGTGGCGAGACTAAAACATGGCATCAAATATGTGAAGTGTTAAGCTGTTGGTTTGAGTGATGTAGGGGTGGGGTGGGTTAGGTGGGGTTCGATGCAGACTACTTGATGTTTGGGGTTGGCGGGACACGAGAAACCAGTGGTTGGATACTGACCTAAGGTGATATGGCTGAGAGCGAGTGTGAATGATGCAGATGTATACACGCATAATCGTCATGTTAACGAGGCTATCCTGAATCCTACCATTTTGTTATTCTTCCTTTCTCTCTGTTTTGTTCTTTATATTTCTTTTGTCTGCGTTCTCTTATCTTGATTATGCACCTCACTGCCATGTTTACTTGATGTAATGATATGAGGTGTGTCAATTCTCACTTTTTGACAGTAATGCGTGGTGATATGTTGATTTGTATGGATATCAGTTTATCTGTTCTTTGTAGCCAGGTATATTTGTCGTTTAATGGAAGTTTTATCTAAAAAGCGTTCTACAACACTATCCCTCATAGTTACAAAGAGGTAACAGTGTAGCAATAAGAAGAGAGCATGGTTGTCTCCCTCCTCTTTCAAAGGGATTTATCCCATGATATGAAACCTTTCAAACACTCTATATCTTCATAGTCTCTGTATTACTGAAGCTGTTGCGATACATCTCTAGACATTTAAGGTTTGGTTGCAAACGATGATTATTCAACCTTATTCTCTTTTTATGGTGTATTTATTTTTCACCCTGTTTGTTTTTCACACTGTTCTTCACTTCATACATAATTTTTTTTACTATGAAATCCTAAGACAAACATTAATGTATAAATATACAATTGTACAACTTTAAGAATGTAATCCTTGAAAACAAACTCTTCACTGAAATATTAGATCTCCTTTCATTCATAATTTTATTCCACATTCAAATTTACAATATGCATTTCAATCACCTAGATGTACTTGACTTTCAGTAAGGTTATGTACAAATGGAGATGGATTAGGCATACACTGAGTTGAACCAACTAGGGTCATCATACGTCAGTCCCTTGAGTTGAACCCAAATGGGAAACGATGAGTTGGGCGTCCCATCTAAGGGTGATATGAGGGAGATCGTGCGAGGAAGAAATGAGAGGTTTTGAGCTGTCACAGAGTCAGGTTGAAAAGTTTACAGAGAAGAGAGTGGAATGGAGACGTGCTACTGAAATCTTATGTTCCATTAGAAATCTAAGGGATAGACAATATCGAGGCATCTATGTAAGAGTTCATATTCCACTAAAGATTGATGAATTCGGTTCAATCAACAATAGGATAATAAAAGTAACAACATTTATTCCATATTCCTCATCAGATCCATTAAAAGGAAATCAATTTATCACTCCATAGATTGTATGTGTGTATATATATATATATTCCCCCCTTCTTTAAAGATAGAAAACAATTTGCATATAAATGTAAGTTAATTGAACAATTTTCTAAAGTGTTCACTTATTCACTTCAGTGTGTGTGAATACTAACATTATTGTTCACTTAATACAAATCAGAGCCAATGAATTCATATTAAATTTGAGTGACTAACAATAACTTAATATTTTGAGGAAGTTGTGGAGATTTGGAATTATTTCAAGTTGTTATTCATCGTAGACTGATATCAGTTGGAGGAACAAAGGAAACCTGGGAGCACTGGACAGCTGTTTCGTCCACCTAGTATGGGACTCCTCAGGAGTGCGCACCCACGACCTCACCAGCAGGGATCGAACCCACGACCTTCAGGTTCCGCAGACAGCTCAATGGCTCAATGGTAACGCGCTGGCCACGGAACCTGAAGGTCGCGGGTTCGATCCCTGCTGGTGGGGTCGTGGGTGCGCACTGCTGAGGAGTCCCATACTAGGACGAAACAGCTGTCCAGTGCTCCCAGGTTTCCTTTGTTCCTCCAACTGATATCAGTCTACGATGAATAACAACTTGAAATAACTTAATAAATGCAAATCAGGTTTGCTTGTATGCACACACACACACGCATAGTTTTCAAAATATCGTCAGTATACTAAGTGCTAAAGTTGAAATGATGAATTCCTTAGATAGAGTAATATATAATGCCATCACTGGAGGTAAATATCCCTTTTATCTGCAGGTTTGTAATGATTGGAAGTCATCATGAACTGATATCAATTTGAGGAGAAATGCACAACTGTTTCCTTCTAGTATAGGACTCGTCAGCAGTACGTACTCATGAACCCGTTATATCGTGAACTGATAGAAGAAGAAAATGTTGACCATTGGATTCCAACCGAGTGGCTAGCTCAATGATAACTTGCTGGTCATGGAATTTGAAGGTGCTGGGTTCGACCCCTGGCGGAGTCATGGGTGTGCACTGTTGAATAGTTATATAGTAGTGAGATGGAACAGTTGTGCAGTTCTTTCAGATGTCTAATCTTCCTACAAACTCATGATGCTTCACGACTGTTTTCAACCAACACTTAATCTAACCATCCTGTGTAAAAAAGGTGAAGTGCATTGACAACTTCACTTACTCGGAAAATTGCATCAGATCGAATGACTTTGTGGTTAACCTGATCATACCTTCGATATAAACAGCTCGTTTGACGTTTACCAAGTTGTGTCACATATCTGAATACCTATTAAATGACGAATGTACTACACTACAGTCTGTTATACGGCTGTAAAACCGACTCTTCATCATAGATATGTCATTGTAGAATCATTCACGTCTAGTGAGACGATGGTGTGATCAATGTTGAGATTAGGCGAAGGGTACTAGACAATCCTTTTTTCATATCGCTGAGATTGACAACTTTCACTGACTAAAGTGGTTTGGAAATATGTTGACCATACCAAGTCACCGCTTACCTGAACGTACAACGCTAGGAGAAGTTGAATTAAGTTGGGAAAAGGCTTAAGGTGTGACCGAACGAAGATGTGGCACCTGAACTGAGCTGTATAGGGAAGTATAGACTACCTGATTGTAGAGTCCTCATGAAGAAAGGAATCAATGATTGAAGACTTCTGATAAAATGACTAGAAAGCTGTCACAATGACGCACATGCATACACTCTTTTGACATTTTCATTAACCTCTATTCTTAAAATTTTTTCTCTTCCTATACACTTGTCTACTTTGATATGTCTCTTCTTCTGTTAATTCATACTTCACTGTTGAAGTATTGTAGCCTAAACTAATGCACTTGTAATCCGGTTTCTACATTGACTTGTCTATTTATATCCTATTGAATCATAAAAGAATAAAGGGTTCAGAGAAAAAATTGATTTTCAGTAACCCTGTTCTCAAAAGCTGTACAATTACATTTGAATGTGATTAGTATAAATTTTCATCAGTAAGAATGTCAATTTGATTTGTTAAGCTGTAGATCTTAGTAATTAAGATCTGGGAAAATACTAGACAAGTCAAGACAAAAGAAAATTAATGTAAAACCTGGCAGACAAGTTCATCGACTCAACTTGTCACACTTTTTACAGTAACATACAAAGAACAAGTGGATTGGAAAAGATTAATATCGAAGTAGATAAAGTTGAGTGAGAAAGTAAAAGAACTGAAGGCGTCAAGAAGTGAATATATTTGCGCCATTGTAACGGTTTGTCAATCATGTCGTCAACAGCCAGTCCTCAGCCACTGATTCCTACCATCAGGAGGACCCCAGTCAAACAGTTTACATATTCCAACGCAGCTTAAACCAACAGTCAGAGATGTCATGGGCTGGTGGTATGTTTTGGTCTGACCACCCTTAACTGTCTTTCAACTTAATCTAACTTTCCTTAGGGGATTGCACGTAGGCGCGGTAAGCGGTGGGTTAGCATGAACGGTACATTTTCACACCGTTTCAGTGGATTAGGGTTTAGAACTTCATCAATCGACTTACCTGTCTTGCCTACTACTCTATGCCCGACCTCAACACTGCTCACACTAGGGTTCCACCAAACACGAGCAATGCTTCATATCGTCTATTTTTAATGGACACGTTTCATATTCGTACAGTAGGGCAGAATGAATTCCAGCTCAGTATACTGATCCTTTGATAGATAGTTAGATGTATCGTCATTCGACGTCATAAATGATGCAATTAAACAAATGTTAAATAGGTCTTCTGTATCCAATTTGCAACTACGTCAGCAACCAATCCATTTTTGCTGATGTTAGTTCCCAAGACTGAATGTTACTCAACAAACATGAATAAGTTAATTGATGAAGAATTGAGAAATTTGTAGTAAACTGAGTAATCAAGTTAGTAAGGTGTTTCTTATTGCATTCCTGAGTGATATATTATAACTAAGCCAATCAACATATATTGGCTTCACTTCTCTACAGACTGTTACTACTACTACCTACTAAATTGATATGTTGAAGTTGTCAATGCGCTCCACCTATTTTACACCGGATGGTTAGATTAAGTGTTGGTTAAAAACAGTCATGAAGCACCATGTGTTTGTAGGAAGATTAGTCACCTGGAAGAACTGGATAGCTGTTTTGTCTGACTAGTATCTGGCAATGACCCAGATGTATTTTCTGTTGTGACCGAGTGATGGGTTTTCGCGCGTTTGTGTAATGAATACTGAGACTCACTAGACACCTCAACCGAATACCTTTACGACTCACCTCAGTCAGTACCTTCTTCTTCACTGAGCCGCGGAGAAATCAAAAGATGAAGACGGCCTGCGACCGCAAGAACAGCGACTACAACTTTTATTACGCAGATACGTGACATATATATATATATATATATATATATATATATATATATATATATATATATATGTATTTACAAAACTCGCAGAAAGTGAAGTCATAAATGAACCAATCTAATTTCTTCTATGAGGTCGAATTTCTCCAATCAGGTTTTCAGGTTAGCGTATGCATAAATCACGACTTGAACATTATCTGATCATGACTTGAAAACAACTCCCCTATTGGCTGCCTTCTTGTCGCTACGTGACATTTACACCTTGACGTCTTTTAACATTCTCCTTCTTTATTCTGTTTCACCCAATTTTGTTTACTTAAATGTGAATATTATCCTATCCACCTATTCTTTATATACTATTATAATCTATGCATTTATATGCCACGTTTTACATTGATTTAGTCTCTTTTTCTGTCTTATACTGTGCTCAACATCTGTTTAATTCTATTCATCATTTGTGTATCTTAACACTGTTCTACATTTAAGCGTTTCTACACTATTTTTAATAATTCAGTTTTTGTAGGTATATCGACCCTACATAAAGGGCCACTGTCAATTTGGAGTTGATTAGCACTGTTTATATTCTATACATATAATTATATTAAACTATAGAATAGAGATGCATAGGTTTATTTAGTAGTTTTTCATTGAAAGAATACACTCATAGTCGTCAATTATTGAATGTTTTTCACTTTCGTTGGTAAAAAAAAATCTTGTTTCTAATCAGTGGGAAAGCATTGAGAACATTTTGATTGAGTCAAAGTTGGATCAATTAAGTTGTGTATCAGCGTTTTTACTGATGAGATTTGATAAACACCTTTAATTCCAACTGATAGCTGTTATCTTGACATGCTGTGGTGGAGCTTGCATATCACAATAACTAAACAAGCTATGCTGGTGGAACGCTTGTTTCCTCGAGGTCCTACCATACCAGAAAGGTCTGTTGAATAGTGGTAAGACGAATGGCAGTTACCGTTGTATGATAGAGGTCTGAGAGTTGAGTCGTACTGCTGATAGTTGGATGGGTTTTGACAGCAGTAAGGTGTTTCCCTTTGGATGACCACCAGTGTCATGCTGATGCTGCTCTCTCAGTGGAAGGTGGTGAGGTTAGGAAAGGTCTGCCCCGAAAATCGTACACTCCATCATGCCCGACAGTCTGCCGGGCCGGCAGTGTTGGTTCATTTGTCGTTTCCTTTCGACCATTCGGCCTCAAAAATACAAAAGTTCAAATAATCATACTCAAAAGGCTACATGTGACAGGCTGCAAGCAGATGTCCGATGGGCTCTGCGGTCACATAAATCTCTGTCAGGTACATTAAGAAGAAATAGCCTTCCACGGTGTAGGCAACCGGGAAGTGTCAACCGATCTGCACTCAAGTCTCCTTAGACTGATGAAACACCTTTAATAAAATCCAGGGTTGGGTGGGCACCGGACATCTATTTTGTCATGGCATGAAACTCTTCAGCAGTGTACACCTGTAACCCTCGCCTAGTTCCTTGTTATTTAGTGTCTATTCTCTTATCTTATTGCAATTAGACTCATCAAATGATAAGAATGTTTAAGGAGGTGGGTAGAATAGTAATTTAGCTTAATACTTACGCTTGTCTCTTTTAACTTTCTATTCAATCAGGTCAGTCATCGTGTTTTGAAAAGAGAGCATTTTATCGAATGATATCTGGATTGCATAGTAGTATCAGTGTTCACTTATCTTATCGATATCCATTGAGTCGTAAGTTGTATTTCGTTTTATTACCTTTACCTTTTTTTTAGACTATAACAATATGTTTAAAGTAATATTTATCATGAATTGACATCAATTGAAGAATTACTAAATACCTGAGAGAATTGGACAGCCATTTTATCCTCTTATGAAACTCGTCAGCTGTATGCACTCACGACCCTGGCTAAAGATCGAACTGAGGACTTCCAGGTTTCATATTGAACACGTGAATCATTCAATCACTGGATCGGAGTTCTATAGGCCACAGTTTCTTACTTCTGTCAAATTTTACAATATAGCCTGATTATCACTATAATAATATGAATAATCTTTTCTATGTTTAAGATGAGATACTCTTAAGTCAATGTTCATATTGTGTATCAATCCCCCTAATGGTGTTTTATGGTTAATAAGTGTAGGCAGTTGAGGATATCACCTAACTTCGAATCACTAGTCTTTCATGCGTATCTAGCAGAAGCAGGTTATTGCCTAATATTTTCACAACTAAACTAGTGGACGTAGTATTTAAGTGAAAATAAACAACCCGCTAGGTAGCTATTCATCTGTGGGATGGTTGAACCGTTATACAACCGTGTCAGGTCCCATTTATTGTTATTATTATTACTTGTCCTATGGGTTCCTAGTGGAACATAGGACTTCGGTAGCACGTCAGCATTTCATTATCTTCTCCGAAGTCTTCTTGACCTGGCTCCACGACTGTCCATAAGCTTTCATTTCTTCCCCACACAATCTCCTCCATATCATCCTCGTCTCGGACGCCCAACTCGTGTATGTCCAATCGAATCCATCTTTCCTTTATTCTTCTGCATATTTGTTGCATGATAGGTTCTTGGTTGGCTGGTTGCCAGGTAGAATGAGTTCCTTGTTGCTTATTCTTTCTTGCCTTCTCATCTGATCTTCAGTATCAAGTGAATGTAGGTGACAGGTGTTAATGAATGTGTGTAGTTTTTTGGAAATACTATTGGTGACGCACCAAGTCTGTCAAGTATCACCTAGAAGGAAGCAGTGAGTGACTTGACTGAATCGGTGTTAAAAATCTGGATGTTATTCACGCTTTATGCTGAGTGGAGTGAAGTGTGGTGCAGTGCAATAGATCTCCACACTGATTTCAGATTGATGAAAGGAGGTCTGTGTAGCTGTCTTTCCGATCCTCGCTGTTTTGACATCCTCATATATGCCTTTGCCGCTTGTAGTTGAGACGATGCTGCAGAGGTAGGTGAAAGAGATATCAAGTCCCAAGTTGATTGATACTGACTGACTAATTGACCATTTCAACGGTTCATCTTGGTAACTAACAAGTACAAACATCCTGTCAGCTCTTTCATGCTATCATCTTATGTAGTTCAAAAAAATTTACTACTCATGGTTTATTGTTATGCTTCCCAGCTGGTTTTCATTTTAATACTAATTTTTACCTTGTTGGATAGTAGTTTGAGTCAAATCAATTTTTCTGAGGAGTACTTGTTTGGTTTCCATACTCCACTTTCAACGCTTGACTTGGTCAGAGTTTCAACATTTTTCGCAGCAATTTCTATTTGAAGTTGGCATTCATTATGGAATGACATCAAGTTGTAGGAACAATGGAAACCTGAGAGCACTGGACAGCCAGATGTTTCGTCCGACTAGTATGGGGCTGTTCAACAGTGTGCACCCACGACCTCACCACTAGGCATCAAATCTGCGACCTTCAGGTCCCGTGGCTAGAATGTTACCATTGAGCTAGCCATTGGGTTGGAATCCAATGGCCCACATTTCCAACTTCTGTCAGTTCATGATATAGCGCGACCGTTACCCAATGTCGTCGTTGAATATTTGTCCTCAGTAGGTGATTCTTGAAGTTCCACTGGGACAAACATGGTGGCTGTGAAGATAAATACTCAATGATGACATGGGTGCGGTCACTCTATATAGTGAACTGACAGGAGTTAGAAATATGGTCGCTTGGATTCCAACCCAATGGCTAGCTGAATGGTAACATGCTGGTTACGGAACCTGAAGGTCGCGGGTTCAATCCCTGAAAGTGTAGGATTGTGGGTGCACACTGTTGAAGAGTCTCATACTACTCGGACGAAAACAGCTAGCTGTC
Organism: Heterobilharzia americana; assembly: GCA_944470555.2. Lineage (NCBI taxonomy): Eukaryota > Metazoa > Platyhelminthes > Trematoda > Strigeidida > Schistosomatidae > Heterobilharzia > Heterobilharzia americana. Next base: position 161,050,495 of record OX104127.1, on the reverse strand, counting down.
CAGTGCTCTCAGGTTTCCACTAATCCTCGAACTGATCTCATTCGATGATGAATAACAACACTTGAAGAGGTAATCTATAAATCCTCACAAACTCCCAAATTCAACTTGCATTTAGTCAACTAGGATTCTAGAATCGGCTGAAGAAGCAATCGGATAATCTTCTTTAACTGTTAGAATGACATCCGATAACAGTAGTGCTAGTTAATGGGAGAAGAACTACCAATTTTTAATGCATGCATCCTATGTGTATATGCTTTTCAGGAGCTAATACTAATAATAACGGTAGTAGTAGTAGTAGTAGTAGTAGTAGTAGTAGTAGTAGTAGTAGTAGTAGTAGTAGTAGTCGTAGAAGCAGTAATAATAATAATAATAATAATTGTAATAATGATGTAATGTAAGTGGTAGTAATAGTAATGGCAATAATAATACTAAGGTAATAGTAGTAGTAGTAGTAGTAGCAACAACAGCAGTAACAGTAATAGTAATGATAATAATATGCCTACAGCCCATCAAGTAGTTGTAAATTCTTTGATTTGAAAAGTATATCCTACTAATGAGTATTTTGTTATCTGGTTGTTTTGTTTAAATGAATTGACTACTATTTGACCTTGTCATCAAAAATGGTATCCAGTTTAATTAAGATTTATTTCTTTCTCTTTTCTTTTTGTTGTTTATCACAGTTTTTACACGGAATCAACCTATTTCTCGTGATTATGATAAAAATAATCCAGGTTGGGGTCCAAATTTAGAAGAATTCCGTCGACGTTTTGATCCATCCATTGTACCAGATGGTCTAATTCGATTGCGTAATCTCTATTTCACTTATCTAGTTGAATTACGTGCTTTGGCTAAAGCAGCACCATATTTACTCAAACAAAATTATTTCACTGGTGATAATGAAATGGATGTGGAGACTAGAATTGCTGTTAAAGATTTTTTACAAATAATTCAGTGAGTTAAAATTGATTATTTGTCTGGTTCGTTTGCTTCCTCCTTGAGTTGTTACTAAAAGGTTTTACAGTTTGAGAATCCTGACCGTGATGGTCGGGTTTGCAGATCACAATGACCCTCGAGGTCCTACCATGCTAGAAAGGTCTGTTGAATAGTGGTAAGACGAATGGCAGTTACCGTTGTATGATAGAGGTCTGAGAGTTAAGTTGTACTGCTGCTAGCTGGATGGGGTGTGACAGCAGCAAAATGTTTCCCTTTGGATGACCACCAGTGTCATGCTGATGCTGCCTTCCTAGTGGAAGGTGGTGAGGTTAGAAAAGGTCTGCCCCGAAAATCGTACACTCCACCATGCCCCACGTTTTCCGGATGCCAGGAGGTATGAGTTCTTTACGGCGTTGGAACAACCGAACCTTAAATTAACATTCCACAAAAGGCTGTGTATGATAGGCCTCAAACAGATGTCACATGGGTATCTTAAGAAGAAATAGCCTTCCACGGTGTAACCAACCTAAAAGTGTCAACCACCCGCACGCTTCTAGTGGTACACAAGACCCAATCAAACATAGCCTATTCTCTTCAACTGTCTCCTCTTTCGCCTTCGCCTCCTCATACTAATATTAGGCCTCTTACACCTTTCTCAACCTCTCACTCTGTAACAATTGTTCATCATCAAACCCACCTATACCTCATTTTTAGTCTTCTAAGATCCCACCATCCGTCTTATGTAAGAGCTTTCAACGTCCGAACTCTATGCCAAACCTGACAGCAAGCATCACTCACTAGAACTCTACAATCTATAGCCATGGATGTGTGCTGTGTCTCTGAGACACGTATACAGGACTCTAATGTACTTGGCCATAGTGGTGAATCTTGAAAGTTCACCTTACAAATATCCGGGCAGAAATCTTGTGACAACCGTTGGGGAATTAGTTTAACTGGCATTGTTTCCAAGATTCTAGTCTCCAATGCCTAAATGAATCTTGAGAACATCAAACTTGAGGAAACCATGCAGGTTTTCAGACTTGAATCCGGTCTGTTCTGGTCATATTTTCGAATCTAGCGCATCCTTTAGTCTCTTCAGGATGATACAGTTTAATATTTTGCACGTTTTTCTAATAGTAGTAGAATATTTGAAAATAATAGAAAGAATAACTGGAATATAATATGCTTTCGTTTATTTACATTCTTCTTCAGAAATGAAGGTAGTATATTTAATGAACATCTTTTATTCGCTGGAGATACTACTGAGGCTAATGTATTAAAGAAGCAATTTCGAGAGCATTTTCGTAATATATCACGAATAATGGATTGTGTTGGATGTGAAAAATGTCGATTATGGGAAAACTTCAAGTAGGTTTTTGATATAAAATGATATAGGAGATTTTTTTCTCTCTTTTCTTCTCAATTCAGTAAAAGAATCATGTTTCTAGGAATCAGTAGAGTTGAATTTAAGCTAGAAATGGAAGAAATTGCATGAATAACAGATTAACAGTAATATCTATGTATGTAGACTGTAAAATCTTGGCTAATCATTAAGTTGGTTATAATTTGTCAATACATTTATAGACAGTGGAACACAGTGCTCCAGTAACATGTCACCATTTCACTCTATTCTCTGAAGTCTTCTTTACCTGGCTCCACGACTGTCCATAAGCTTTCATTTCTTCCCTACACAATCTCCTCCATATCATCCTCGTCTCGGACGGCCAACTCGTCGTTGGCTTACACTCGAGGATATGGCCTGTAGCGTGATATCTTCAAACCGTCTTTTCAGTTTATGTCCAATCGAATACATCTCCCCTTTATTCTTTCGCATATTTGTTGCATGATAGGTTCTTGGTTGGCTAGTTGCCAGGCAGAATGAGTTCCTTGTTGCTTATTGTTTTCGCCTTCTCATCTGATCTTCAGTATCGAGTGAATGTAGGTGACAGGTGTTAATGAATGTGTGTAGTTTGTTGGAAATACTTTTCGTGACTCACCAAGTCTCCTAACCATCACATAGAAGCACTGACTTGACTGAATCGGTGTTAAAAATCTGGATCTCGTTCACGCTTTGTGCTGAGTGTAGTAGATCTCCACACTGATTTGAGGTTGATGAAAGCCTGTGTTGCTGTCTTTCCGGATCCTGGCTGCTTAGACATCCTCGTATGTGCCGCTACCTGTGGTTGAAAGGATGCTTCCTAGGCAGGTAGGTGAAAGAGACAGCTTCCTTTAGGAGATTCCATCTGATTCGTATACATCAGCTAACACTTCAATCAGTCTAATTACTAAATTCGGGCTATGGTCTTTAAAGTTGAGTATCTAGCCAGGTCAATACAGGTTTAGGCATGTGGTTTAGGAAAAGCAGCAATATTCTATTGGCCATTTTCCTGTGAATTGAACTATCTTTGCCCAGCGATAAATTAAGGTGAATGTCTGTAACAGGCTACAAATGGAGGTGGTTATCTAAGCATATTTATAGTAGGCGGTTACCATTATCCGTTTGCTTAATTGCGGTTCTAAAAGTACCATCTAGATGCTTTTTTGCATGGTTTACCTTTCGTATTTGTGGATTATGGTTGTTTTTTTCATCACAACCAGCCCATCTAAACGTTTGGCTTTTAATAGAAGGCTATTCACGTCTTCTTTAAACTCATCTCATCAGGACTATAGGTGATGGCCAAATAATCAGCCAGCCGGTTAACTATACTAACTGACTGTTTTAAGAAAACACACATTATGCTTCTGTAGTCTGATATGCTAAAGTTATGACTAACATAACTTGCTATCGGACTGGATAAAGCATGAAGATATTCAAAGCTACAATAGGTAGTTTAAAGAAGGATTTATTGAAACCAATAATGCTATTGTGTAAACTTGAATGATTATCATGGATTGTAAAGCTGAGAATAAGCTAAAGATGATGTAAAATTTATTACCAAAGAAGAATAGAAAAAAAGATTAGGTATACGGTTAATTGACATATTACAGATGCCCAAACTAACAACAGATTGTTTCTTCTTCAATTGCTTCAGAAAGATATTCATTCAACAAGAACAACTGTCTTGTTGATTTGGATAAATGACAACCAGTTAGTTGTAAAACAGTAAGACTTTATTCATACAGATTAGGTAATAATAATAATAATAATAATAATTTAAGCCCTTTTTCTTTAAATTCCATTTCATTTATAGACTCAAGGTATGGGTACTGCTTTGAAAATTTTATTTTCTGATACTATACGCAAAGAGAATCTATTGGATCAATCAATTAGTGTTGAAAGTAATTTCCAGTTGAGAAGAAATGAAATAATTTCATTATTCAATTCATTCGGTCGGTATGTGTCAATCATTACATTGTAATACATATTAGACTAACTTAATATCATTATTATTTGTCATTTGGGTTCCTAGTAGCTTCAGTAGCACACCTTGATTGCACTCTGTTCTCTGGAGTCTTCCATGACTACTGCCTACAAGCTTTCATATCTTCCTCACATGATCTCTCCTCCATGTCACCTTCACATTGGATGCATAACTCGTCATTTCTCTTTTTTGGGTGCCATTTAATGGCCTGACCTAAAGTATAATATCCCTAATTATCTGCTAAAGGATACTTATTGATGTTTATAGTTTCCTGTTGTTTGTTATACTGGACCGAATTGATCAATCATGGATAACATAACCGATATGGAAGTATAAATACTAATAAATAAGAAATGATACTGATTGTGTAAGAGATTTGATCTCATTGTAGAATAGCCTAGTGGATAGTTGTTGGATTCAAGTTTCATTGGGAAGTATATCATTTACTGAGAGGCAAGTGCATCCATATTACGAGTCCTAAATAGGCTGAAATGCACATTGTTGATTCCAGTGTTGGCTACCACTAAACTATGGATACTACAAATTTGTGTAAGTTTGCATAGCTTATGTATGTGGTTATCCTCAGGTATTAGGTGTGAAAATGGGGTTCTAAGTGATGACTCCCTAGTTGACAGCTGAATGTACAGTTTGATTAACCGCAGTACTAAAAAAGTAGTTGACGAACCTGCCAGAAATGAAGACTGGAATCTCGTGACCTAGTTGTCAGGCATGCTATCCACTGTAACACAGCCCTACTATGATGATAGGCGATGACGTATAGACAAACAACATCCATCTAGAACCTCGAACACAAATTCATCGGTTCAAGTTACTACACCTTCATAGTCGTTAGCATAAAACAGGTGGATTGAAAAAGAGTAATATGAAAATAGACGAAGTTGTACAAGACGATAAACACTTTAAAGACAACGTTTATTGTAAATGCTGTAACTTTAGACGATGCACCATTGTGACTAAGAGTTAGTCGTCAACGGCTGATTCCTTTCCTGTTGCGGATCCCAACCAGAGTCTGGATCTCCTCACACAACTCAGATTAAGAGTCAAAAACTTTATCGGCTAGTGCGACGTCTTCATTTGGTCATCTTGAACCCTCTTCCAACTTAACCCACCTTCCCCTAACATCTCACGTTGAGATACGTGGCGACCTAACATGTTCAGCGTATATCCAAGTCATTGCAGTCGATTAAGGTTCTTAACCTTATGAATCCATATGTCTCTCTTGTTTAGTACGCTTCGCCTAAAACCTCAACCTTGCTGTACACGGCGATTCCACCAAACACCTGTGACCACTTCATGTCTTCTACTTTCAACAAGTATATCTCACAGTTGTATAACAGGATCATAGATGATCTATGCATTAACTTGATCAGTTAGTATTTATAATTATGGTGTTTAGAAGTAGTATTCCTCCATGGATTGACATCAGTTGGGCAAGCATTGGAAATGTGGGAGCACTGGACAGCTGTTTCGTCCAACTAGTATGGAATTCCTCAGGAGTACGCACCAATGACCCGGCTACGGATCCAACTCAGGACCTTCAGGTTTCATAGTGAACGCGTTAACCATTCAGTCACTGGGCCAGTTTTCAGGGGTTCACAATTTTCAATTCTTGTCAATTCACGACATAGTGCGACTATCATTCATAACTTTCAGTTTTCCAAGCTGGAGGTCTTAACTTCGATCCCTAGCTGGGTCGTGGTTGTGTACTGCTGAAGAGTCCCATGCTAGTTGGACGAAACAGCTGCCCAGTGCTCCCAGATTTCCAATGGTTCCTCAACTGATGTCACCATTCATCTCAAATATAAATCATAGTGTACTCATTGTCCTCTTTTATATTGTTTACATTTATATTGATAGTGACCAAATATTTTATAATCCCATTTTCTTCTCTCCTATGACATTCAATTCTCTTGTCTACTAAGTTTATCCACAAGTATTGGTGCATTAGATGATTTCTGTCAAATAATTCATGAAACAGAAAAACGAAAACGGTATACATCATCGGGATGAATATTGTTTCTATTTATTCATTTGTATACTTATTCTATTGTTCCGATTTCTTTTGTCTTTCTCCTATGAATGTGTTTATCAGTAATATACACTATTTATTTGTTGGTCTCTCTCTCTCTTTGTCTGTTTACTACTGAATAGTATAACTACTACTACTAGTAGTAGTACTACTACTGTTATTTGTATTATATACATTCGCATCGTCTTTCACTTCTGGTATTGAATAATAACTACATAATACCAATTTATTCTTCTTATCTCCTCTATAGTTGTTCATGTGTGTTGAAGTATCCTCTGCATTGATTGTACATACTGTACATGGTTACTGTAAATGGTCATGTGAATAAAAATAAATTTGAGTAATAATCAGTTGAAGTAGTAGGCTTAATTTCACTAATCATCGAAGATTCTTTATCAGTCAATGTCATTTTCTTTCTTTCTTTCTCGATTATTACTTTTCTCCTATCTCCTTTGTAACCACTAACTGTTTCATTGTATTTTACTCTAATCCATAATAATATCATTGAATGCATATATAATTTGATCATAATATTTGATTGATATAATGATAGAGTTGATCATCTATCTCTCTTCAAAGTTGTTTGAATAAATGAATATTGAATGTTAACCTGCCTACTTACTAGTAGTATGTTTATTACTGGAAAGTATTAAACATACCCTGAATGTATATGTATACAAACAAACTGTGTGTGTGTGTGTGTTTCTTCTAACATCTTCACTTTTGCCACCCTTTTCATTTTCTCTTCTCTTTCTCGTTAAACAACCTGAAATGTTTTTTTTTCATTGAAATAAACTGAAATAATAAATAATCCTCTCATTTGTTATTATTCGTAAATTGTAAATGTTGTTTTATTGCCTGTTTCTAAGTTGGATAGTGTAGAGTAAGATAGTCATGAAGAGAGAAAAGTCGACGACTATCCTCTCATATACACAAGTATATCATTTCAATAATAATGGAAGTGTGAAATTTGTGCACTATGGTGTAGAATGTCATTCTATTCTAATTGTGATGCCATCATACAGTGAAGGAATAGGATTGTTTACCGGATGACGTACTTTTTTGGATATATTTCATCGTCGATAGTCACAACTTTGTGATAGATATTCATTACATAGTCCAGACTAAAACATGGCACTAATGCATAAAGTCTTTGATTGTTGGTTTTAGCCATGTAATGTGGTGATGCAGACTACTGGGTGGTTGGGGTCCGTAGGACAAGAGGAACCAGTGACTGGAAACAGGTCACAAAGTTAATGTTTAAACAACTTTCACATTTTTATATAGAAACAGTTAGCGACGTATTCTGAGATTTATGAAAGCCACAGCTATACACAAATCGAAACCACCTTCATGTGTTGCATTTGTCCCCCTGCCCCAATCACCACCACTCCTCGGTTTAATTATAAATTGACTTGAGATAAGTAAATGTGCGTGAGGGGGTCAGATTGTTTGAAATGTGCATTACACAAATACACCACACACACACATATTGTTCAGATAAACTTCATCTTTTAATTATGCTATGGAAATTCATAAAAGGAACTTAAACTGTTTCTAATTGTACACTTTCCACTAAGATAGTCATTTACACAATGTGCCACCCTCTAAACATATACTACTTATATCCCTTGGGATCAACAACATCCACTACACTGGAAGTTTACAATAGTATCGTTCCAAGCTGTTAGCTGAGTTTAACCCCACTGCAAAATGAATATTACAGGTATTAACAGTAGTAAAATGGAATATTTGTATTTTTCCTATTTCATAGTTCTCCTTATCAACTTAAGATCTTCACAGAATAAATCCACTTCGTCAGCATCTTCAATAGAATTGGTCACATGAAAGATCCATAGTAAGTTTCCTAGCTTAGATTGATCACATTACAAAATGATTGATAGAATTCCTTCAGCTCATAACACTGAACATTATGGCATTGGTTACTCTTCAGTGACTAATCATGTTGTCTACTTCTAAAAAGGAGTTAATCACACCAGAAATGATTTAGTAATAATATCCATAGTGATAGAACTGAGTGGTGCCGTGAAGCAGAGTTCGCTGTTGATCATCCCCTCCAACCGAGAACGCAGTTGATCAGGGATACAAACTGTTTTCTTATTGGAACGAAAGGCATTTTTGCGACAAACTAACAGTTTTTACCTATGTATACACTATGAGGTAAATATCTTCGAGCAGCTTGTTATCATATTACTTACCCTTGAACAACTTAATGTCTCTGACCAGTGTTACCCTTTTCCTATCATTTCAAGACAGATGTGATGGTCATATGTCATGAAATCGCTGGACACTTTCTCATTTGCTTAACGTCTCCTTCTCATAATTAATACTGACCCGAATAACTTAGTGATAAGGTCTCTGACTGTATCTATGTGTAATGTGCATTAGAATCTTAGATAGGACATCACTTCCGTCGATACGTCTTCCTGAAGTGTGATAACAAAAATGAAGCATAGGTGTTCACGGCTACCCTTCACTTGTCTCCAACCAACTAACTCCGTATATTTTTGAATTCCTTGTGTTATACAGAACAGATCATTAAAAGTATATGTGCTCAAAGGATTTTTGTCATTTTAATGAATACATGTCAACTTACTCTGTAGTATTGATCAGATAAAAAAACCATGATGTCAACAGTTTACTCTGTCAAACGATGTTAACCGTTTTAGTGAGTAGTAGTTTAGTAATCATCCACAGTGAAGTGGTAAGATTACAATGTGATAAGGTCGTAACGATATTGTGACAACATTCTTACTATTAATGTTAAGATATAAGACAAGTCAAATATTGTATGTTGACCTTACACCTGTCACTTTCAACACTGGTTAAAGGATGATTTATCAGAAATTAACTTGAATATTGAAGTGTTCAAGGAAAGGCGGAATATCTTGAAATATGGAAGGGCAAGTTTATCGTCTAAATGCCTGACATTGACAGATTTTTATATCATCATAGATTGTGATGATTTTCGGTGATCAGTTTACAAATGATTCACAAAATGTATAGTTCACATTGACATTTCAATTGTCCAACTGTGGTACTAACAAGACTTCCGATGGTCATCACATCACTAACTGGCTCAACACTCGACAACGAGCTAAATGACTATCCGATGTTAAAGTCACTCTGATGTATCTAATGAAATCTACAAATAATCATTTTGGTTAAAGTAACAACTACTTGAAAAGAAGAAGTCATCTAGGCTTGTAAACTTGCCAAGAAAGCATTTAAAGTGTTGTATTAAGGTATTTTGTGTGGAAACAGCAAGGCGGAGAAAACCAGGCTGGATTTAGATCCGGCCGTGGGTGTATTGACCAAATATTCACACTGCCCCAGGTCCTGGAACATAGACACCCTTACCGATGCCCGACAACTGATGGCGGCATTCGATTCCGTTGATGCAGAAGTCTTATAGCAATGTCTCTCACTGAAAGGCCTGCCGAGTAAGTACATCATCTTATTGAAGGCTGTCTACTCGAACACTTATGGGCGTGTTAGAGTCTATGGTGAGATATCCAGGGAGCTATGCTGATTGAATGGTGTCGGTCAAGCGTGCCCACCATCTCCATTCTTATTCAACTTTATCATAGATATTCTCTTGGAGGTCTGCCTCTTGTCACTAGGTTACACAGACGTTGACCTAATCACTCGAGAATTTTCTTCAGATCTAGAATATGCAGATGACATAGTCAGTCCTGTTAGGTGAAGACGCTGAATGATGAGATGCAGAGTCTTCTGAACATTCTGAATGTCAATTAGAGAACGTTTGAAATCCGTTTCTAACCACCCAAATACAAATTGTTGCTCAAGGATTGGTCTTCAGCTGTCCCACGGCTAACAATAGAGAGCGAATTACTTGAGTGTATCGACGACTTTACTTACCTGCAAAGTGGGAACAGCACTACCCTGGTAGCTGATCCTCTTCAACAGATTCCCCGATGAAAGCATCACTCAAATCCTTAAGAATTCCTCCTCAAATAAAAACAATCTTCTTTCCATTAAATAACCTTCACGATAATAATAATAATGAATAATGAACATTGGAAACCTCATCATTTCCTTTTAAACAATCATTCATATTGATAATAGGCACATAGAATTGCTATTGCATTACATATAAACACATCTACATATATATACTACTCATTCTATCATCTCATATTTAAGTAGTCAGTTATGTTTATATTAGAAACATTTTTTATTTCTCTTCACACACACACACAGAAATTATTATTAACCGGTAACAAATTCAGGTTTACATCACTTTTGAGAAATGTAAACACTTTTTTTATTTGTTTATCTAATGTAAATCAATAGATTCCCTTGTATAAGAGTGAATGAATGAATGAAAAAGGCTGTGGAGCTGGATGGCGGGATTGTCAAAACAACCAATTCACACAATAAATGTGCTTATATAAGTAGTAGTAATAGTAGTCTGCATAAATTGAATAGAAATAGTGTTTTATAATATAGATAGTTGAAATGATCAATTAGGAAATGAAAACGGATTTTTTAATTAATATTGATGACTATTTATGAATAGAATTGCACAATAGGTAGAACAATAAGTTATTCCTTCATTGATAAATAAAACTTATGCATTGATTGTATCCATTCACTGACTGATATACAATGAATGTCATGATATCAGTAGTTTAAGTAGTACATATGCATATATATGTTTGTGTGTGTGTGTGTGTGTGTGTGTGTGTGTGGAATATATGAATATGTATGAATAAACCCTTTTGAATCAGTTATATTGTGTAAATGGATAGATGAGAAATGGAATTCGACGAAATACACTATCTCTTTTGCTAGTTGACTGATTATTGTAAAAATCGTACAGGCTATCACAGAATAGCTTTGCCTGGGACTGATTACTTTATGGTAGTAATATTAGTATAGTATAGCATAACAAGAATATGCTGGTTTCAATATTTCACAAGTTCTTCTTGTACAGAGAGACAGAGTAAACAGGTATACAGGCATTACTCGACTATTTGTGATAATGATAAAATGTGTAATAGTGTTATAATAATAATAATAGGATAATGATTACTTTGTGATAAACTTCAACAGGGAACAGAAGATTGTCAGTATTCAGGCGAGGTAAATCTACATTATTGTAGAGTGAATGTGGTCAATAACAAACAGGTTGATTGAATTTGCAAATAGGATTGAATGGGAAATGACATAAAAAATAATGATGATAAGCTTTAGCATATAATATCGCAAAATAACATGAAGCTACTAACTAGTTAGTAAGTAGTTTGAATATATTCTCGAAAATGGAATGCGTTCACATGATTGAGTATATAAGATATTGGTAGTCTAATGTTGGACCAATTAGGAATTGTTGTCTGTGTGTGCGTGTGAATGCAAGAAGCCTTTTCTTTTGCGAATTCCTGTTTCCCTTTTCAAAATTTAGACAGACCCAATGTTTTAATATGATGAGATATGTAAGTGTGTATAACTGAGTAATAGGATGTTAGCAAGTTTAAAGAATAACATCAGTATTAAGTGATCCAGTTTGCTGTGGTGATATTGATTCAGATGTCACATTGAAATCTGTGCCTAAGCCTAAAAGGTCACCGAATTCCGTTGGAGCTGTTTCACTTGTCTGTCTTTCATTCACATCACATGTCATTTCAACATTATCTAATCGTTTCAATTTCATTGCATCATCACCAACGTCATCATCATGATGAAGATGGTTGTCATCAAGACTGATTGCATCATATTGACGATTCAATTGAGTTTGATCAGTAGATCTTCCGTATTCATTTCCTGCATCATCATCATCATTATCATCTAGAAGTGACTTGATGACAGGTGCCTTTCGACTACCCAATTGATAATCAATATCCACTGTATACTTATACTTTGTAAGATATTTAACAAACTTTTCCACATTACCTGTATGCTCTACACTGATTGAACGTACAGTTGCCCCAGATACACTACTTGATGGCATAGTGTATTCCACTTGACAATAAGGAACTAAACTCTCCCATTCAGGTACTGTATCATGTTGTGCCAGTATCAAATTACAAGTTAGTAAATGTGGACGAAATGATGCTAAAAGTGTATTCACAAAGGAGAATGAATAAAGTAACAAATTAATATTAGGATATTCCATCAAGATGATCAATGATGATGTAAAGACAATCACTTACACATAAAACGTATAACTGGATACATGCGGATAAGTAGTTATTGGTAATCATGTAGCAATTCATCTATCTGTTTAACGATACATGCATATACATAAGTCATATAAAATGTGAAATATATTCAAAGGATACTCTATAATCATCCCGGTATCAGGCAGCAGTGAAATAAATCGAAGCGGCGAACCTCATCCTTTGCGGGGCAAACTCATCATGGATGTAGCTGAGCCACATATGTTGACCAATCTAGCCTATTGTACAGAAGACTGATGAAGACATCTTTCTTTAAGATAAAGTGAACAGCTGGTTTCGGTATTATGCTAATTTTCTACTGGTTTGAGGGATTGTTATTTTCCAACAGTATATCACCTAATGTTATTCCCTCGTCGTCCAAAGTATCATCTCTATATATATCCGTTGAATTCTAATGAATAAACACCTAAATAATACTCACTTGTACTGAACTCTGAACAAAATCTATGATAGTTCAAATGTTGCCTTGTGCATATAAATTTTTTATGTAGATAGATCGTTGTATGAATCCATTCTGTCTATGAGTAATTAGTATGTCGTCTAGGAAAAAAACGTAGTCATTGGTCCAACTTGTTCGATGGTTGAGCATATCTTTGAGATAAGTCAGAGAATTGATGTTGTTACTTTCTTCAGGACTTATTTACAAAACATGCTGACAGAGAATCGTCAAATGTGTTGAGATCGTAGCTATTAGGAAGTTTAAGCCACTTTTGTGTGTTCTCACCTCCTTCTCTTCATCAATTTTCATATAAATACCTATGATAGGTAGGTATATTTATGTGATATGATAGTTGCAAATGTGTTATGCAAAAACACTATACAGTTTAGACAATTTACATCTTCTTATTGTTGTGTTAAAGTTGAAATTAGTGTTCTTCAAGGTATTCAGCGCGGCCGGATTGGAACCAGTGACCACCGGGTTACTGGCCTGGTACACTATCAACTAACCTACGAGGTTCGACTACTGCCTGGAATTTTATTTCATTTCAATCATAAGTGGGGTTTTGCCCGACTACCATGTGAATCCGTGACACCTTACTACCACTTGATCGTATTCACACTGGCTGCTGCCCATTAGTCAACACTTCTCATCCCAATCGAAATCTAAATGAATTCGAATGAGATAGAGGGCATTATATTGATTATGATTTGACTAACTGAGATTGCAAGTGTAGTTTAGCAGACTAGTTTTATTGATACTGGGTGATGATTGAAGGTGAGATGAAAATGTAGACGGTGGCCAGTAAAGGGAATTCTGCATCAATCAGGTTATTGTAAACTAAGCTGGCAAATGGTTTTTGATTGAGTAAAACACTGATTATAATTTTAACCTTTTGATACGTGTTTGACAAATTTATTTTTAACAGTGCCTGGTGGCTTATTGACCTTCCTGTCTGTCTGTTTATCTCATTAGTATTACTGAAATCATTTTGTTTTTCTGACTGATATGAGTTGGGGAGTTATTGAAAATTTTGGATGAATAGTTACCTGGATGCTTTCAGTTCAGCCTTACCCACGGTTCGTGAAAGCTAATTCTTCGGGAAACCGACACATCTAGTGATGAGCACATTCCTATTTACCTTTTTTGTAGGAATTCAATGGTTCACTTATCTGACTTGTTTCACTTCGCTGTATAGTGCCGTCATCACTCAAGTTTTTTTTAACAGTTCTCCAATTGATGTCAATGTCAGCAATTCAGCCTTCTTACCCTGATCTCTTCATATTCTCACCTGTTGTCTTTATGTCTACCTCTGTAGGATCAGATAGTTGGAAATGTGTAGCGTAAATATGTCTACTTATTGTTTTGTTGAAGTTTATAAGTGGCCGAAGGGGGGGGGGGAAATAATTGTTTTAAATTTGTGGTAATTTACCTTCAGACTTTTCCGGTATCCTTGGTATACGCCATACAATAGCTTTGTATAAATGTTCATATTTTGCAACACCAATACTCGCCTCTAGCATACTTGGTGGTAGCAGACTTTGAGCCATTTGTGTAATTCTTTCAAGACCTTTAATTTTACCCGGTTTACGTAGTGTAGAATGTACAGAACCATATTTATGATGTTTTTCAACACGAAGATGATATATCCATTCTTCTGGGAATGGTATATGAATTTCAACTTTTTCACATGGTATAGCACCACATCGTTGATTAACACTGAAATAACCTGGTACCAATAGATCACATCTCATTGCTATTCGACGTCCATCAATTGTATATATGACTTTAATATGCATTGGTAATTCATGATTCTCTCGTAGACTAACACGAAATCGTAACAGTTCAAAACGACATCCATCTAATGGATAAAATTGTAACATATGATCTTTTTCATATTCATCCATTTGTATACATGAATGAAATTCTGGTTTATGTATACTAATCCATTCATCATGCATAATTGGTAAAATATCACATCGTCTAACAACTTCTCTACCATAACGCCATTTATCATTCAATCCAAGTATAATATGTGATCCACCATTAACAAATGCTGTAAAGTATATACGTGTACGTGCTTTCTGTTCAACAATTACTCCATTGAAATTTAATTTACCTTCATATTCATCAATCACATAACAACAAACTTCTTGACGATTATAATTCAATGATGTATCCTTATATGATGGGATTTGCATTAAAGCATCTTCAATAATAGGCATTAGTTGACGAATTTTTGTCTGATCTAATGAACCAAATTTCAATATCTCTGTATATATTGGTATATGATCAAGTGTAATATTTTGTTTTGGTTTATGACTAACAAGATTTTGTAAATTTTTAATTGAAAACTTCTCTGGTCTTATACCAACTAATTCTTTATAAGAAACATGATTCAATTTGAATACATGAAGTTTACCATATTTATCATATTGTTGTAATTTTTCTCTTGATAACTGCATATATGGTTCAACACGTACAGATCTATATGGTTGTGAAAAAATTTCATTCGTCTTCTCATCAATTTCATAAAGATTTATCACTTTACGACCATGTTCTTCAACTAAACGTATACCTACTTCACGCCAATATCTATCTGTTGTATACTTACTTATCTGTTTAACACGTGTTTTCTTCTCTGGATACCTTAACCAAAGACGCCAAGTATCTTGTGTATTAATAAGTGGATGAAATGGTTTATCCAGTTCAGGATCTGGTGTTTCTGGTCTATGAAGTTCTGGATAGACTGTTGCCACCATCCCTTTGTCTTCATCTTCATATTCTGCTTCACATTTAATTTCAAATGCTTTATCAATATCATCTTTTTCAAGTTTATATATAGTGGTAAGCTTCAAAGAATGATTATCATCATTCTCATCATCGAAGAAGTCTACCCATCCAGGAGGTGTTGAAGGAGAAGTGATTACTTCACTATGAGTGTCTTCATATTGTTTTTTATCCTCTTTATTCATAATTACTGCATCATCTTCATCATTTTTATCATTGATATCCAAATCAAGGATATTTATTGGTTTTGTTAGTTGTGGCGGTGGACTAATTGTAATTTGTGTTTTATTTTCTTCACTTTTCGATACTACTGTTGAATTGTTAGTAGTTTGCTTTTGATTTGCTTTTTGATTTATTTTAATATGTAAACCTTTTAATTCCCTTGAATCAGAGGAATTTTCATTATCACTATCTGGATAAATAGTTTGTAATGGATCAAATCCTTCTGGATTTATGCCTATTCCTTCAATGGTTTCAAGTACTTCAACATTGTGTAGTTCAATTGATGATTGTGTATCTTGTTCATTGAATGAACAACTACTATTCATACTATCGAAACTGTCTTTCATCTTGTTATGATGATGATGATGATGATGATGACCTAGTTTATTTTGTGGATAGATCAGTTTGATTCCAGCTGCAGCACGTGTTAATTCATCCACTGTTAGATCAGTAGTAGTATCAGTAGTATGAGCAGTAGTAGTAGTACTAGTAATAGGAGGACAGATTATATTGGTTCATCAGTATCTGATTGTTTACGAAATGGATTATTACCTGATAAAGTTTCTTGTCTTATTGGTTTAATACGTGGTCTAGCTATACTTTTCAGGTTAGCATCTATACTGATTTTATGTTCATTCCAATTTAACTTATTATCAATGACACCTTGGAAAGCATCATTTATAAATGGATTACTTTCTTCAGTAGAATATTCTTGTTGATTCGAGTCTATCATTTGATCATACTGACTGTGGAAATTATCTTTTATATCTGGAACATCATTGTCTGCATCATAGTCGACATCAGTAGAAGTAGGAATGTTTACATCATCATCATCATCACCATAATTTTGATGATAATCTAAGTTGTTTTCATTGATTACATCATTATGAAGTGTCAATTCTCTATGTGTTTCCACTTCAACTTCTTCTACATCTTCTTGTATATCATCAGAATTAGACAAAGATGTATTTGAACTAGAATCTACTGACATGTGTACATCAAAATCATCATTCTGTTCATACTTGACATGTATATCAGAGTTAGCTATATCATCAATTCCAGGTGTTGTTTGTTTGTCAGTTGACTCATTCGATCTCTTCAATTTATCGAATTCCATCCTACTGAAATCAATAATAGTATTAGTAGTAGTATATGCTTCTTCAAAATTAATCTTTTGATTATATATAGATGAATGATAGTTGTCTCTTACAAGAATGGGTAAATTCTTACGATTCGATTGATTTTCAATAGTATATGAAGGACTGATAGAATATGGTTGATTACTATTCGTTTCTATTTGTTGATTATAATTTCTTATATTGAAATTATAATGATCAAGATGAATTAATGGATAATAATCACAACCGAAAAGATTCTCAATAGTTCCAGAATGATCGACAACAAAATGATGATCACTGGATTCTTCTTGATAATAATCAGTTAAATTGTCAATTGTTGAATAATTCAACTCATCGATAGGTTCAATATGTCCAGTTTGATCTGTTTGATTAGAATCGGTTTTTTTATCTTGACAATCGGGTAAATTATCTACAACACTGACAGAATAATTACAACACTCTGGATCAGTAGAAATGTCTGATTTGTTAGTTATGAGAAAGTAGTTTTCAGTCTGTGTTAAGTCAGTTGTATCTCCAGTGTAGTCAGCCACACTTAACTTGGAGATATACTTTGAAGAAGTTGAATCACCACAGTCCACTTGATACTCAGATGTCTCAAGATTGTCGACAACAAATAGATGATGATCAGTTTGTAATTGTTGTATATCTTGAGAAGTATCAGTGTGTGTTGGATGAAATGGTTTGAAAAGATCTTTTGAATTGTCTATAATAAATAAATCTTTAGAAGAATCCTGATAATGCTCACTATGATTTACACCGTTGAATGTTTCCTCTTGATTCTCTTGTTGAGATAATTCGTCGACAAGATTATGTGAATGTTTGTCGTTATCGTTGAGAATATCACGTCTATGAGTAAATGATAAATTGTTATTTGTTTCAATGGAGTTAAAGTTTGCCCAATTCTCGTCACTTATCAATATATCACAATGATGATTATTACCTGTTGTCAATGTATCAAAATCTGCCCAATTATCATCAATACTTTCAGTCAATTGAATATTAACTAATTGTGTTGAGGTTTGTGGTTGATCAAAATCTGCCCAATTTACAATGTTACTTTGATCTAATTGTGTGTCGTTTACAGGATCAAATTTAGCCCAATTCTCGTCAACTTCTACACGATTAACATCAATCGGGATTTCTGTTGATAAGATTGATTGATTAAAATCTGCCCAATTATTTTCAGTAGTTTTTAGTTGATCAAAATTTGCCCAATTTTCATTTGATATTAGTTCAGATGTTGGTTGTTGATAATCATCAATTGTGTGTATAGACGATAAAGTTTTAACTTTACTAATTGATTCTTCAACAGTACTTTGTATTCTAGCTGTAAGTTGTTGAAATTCTTGCCAATCTTTAGAGTATGATGATGATGATGATGATTGAAATTTGACGACTGAATCAGTTTTATGATGATTACCGCCTTTTAATAAACGATCTAATTCTTCTTGTTCTTTTCTTTGACGTCTTTCTGCTTTTGTTTCACCACGAATAATACGTTGAATAGCCTTTTTAGGATTTGGTAAAACACTTTTCTCAAAATGACTACGAAATGGAAAATTTGGATCAGGATCTGTTGGCAATGGTCCTATTGAAAAATAGATCAAAAGAGAAGAGATATAATTTGATGAAGTGTTAGGTAATACATTGGTACAATATAATTACACACACACACACACACACACACACACACACATACATACATACATACATATATATATATATATATATATATATATATGTTAGATGAGATCAAAGCAAAAACACATTTAACAGTGGAATCCAGCATGTCCACCTCATTCTGTTTGGGAACCGTCAGCACTAAGTGCCTAGATCCCAATGACTTATTTCCATATTAGATTTGTTGATATGATTTATAACACACAGTAAATGATCTAGTATTATTTACTTAATGATGTCTCCAGCATCAGTTTTCCATTGCTGAACGCCTTACACCTTCACCATGAAACTTGAAAATGGTGAGTTCAATCCATAGCCAGGTCGTTGTGGACGTACTGCTGAGAAGTCCTATACAAGGACGGAACAGCTACCCAATAATCCCATGTTTCAGTGGTTCTCCAGTCGATGTCATTTTACTAATTTCTCTTTCCTTTGTAATTAATTCTTGTATTCTGCATTTATGAACTAGAAGATGTCCTAGATGAACAAAATAGACACCTCGAAGTTACATACTTCAAATAACCTTATTACTAAAATCGATTTTACCTTTTACAGTGTTGATTATCCAGTTATTAAAATCATGCGATAGATTCAGTCAAGTTATAGTTATGATATCCCTTTCCTAAAATCTATAAAATATAACAGTATATTATTAATGATGAATAGTGGCTAGCAGTGGAATCCAGGACTCACGTTTTATCCTATTTGGGACTCGTCATCTGGATGTAGCTGCATCTTAATGAATGATAGCGTCCCCGCTGAGGATTCCAACTCGGGACCGATTGCTCCAACTGCCAGAGCGTTATCCACTAGACCGCCGAACCACTATAGCCATTTCTTGTGTGACAGGTATACTTTTAATATTGTTGCTTGTATTATCACGTCGTTTAGTGGATCGAATTGATCAGTCTCTATTGGCATATGCGCCCTCGTCCCTCAAATACCTCGAAATTACCTATATTTTAATCACATATATTAATGATGGATAGTTGTTAACAAGTGAATCCAGGACATTAGAACTATACCCGCAGCACAGGAAGTGGCTATTGTATCTTGGTTATTGAGTAAATAAGGCTCTGGCGTTTGAGCATTACTCACTGCGAGGCTGATGAGCGTAAAATAGGACGAAGCGCGCGTACTGCATTCCACTAGTAACTACTATCCATCACTAATATATAATTAGAACACGGACAATATCTAGACATCCGTGGAGGAGCCCATATGTCAACAGAGACCGACCAATTCAGTCCCATCAACTACCGGATAATACAAGCAATAATGGTGTAAAAGAATCTGTTGAAATAAACGGTTAGTACTTCTTGATACACTTGTAATTCTCCGTTGTTTCATTGTATAGAATTCTTCGACCTCTATTGGCATATGGGTTCCTACGCAGATGCCTCGATGTTGCCTGAATGATAATTATGGCAATTTTGTTGATTGCGGCTAGTAGAGGAATCCAGCTTAAAGCGCCTTTCGTCCTATTGAGGAGTCATTGGCTGGATGTAAGAGGTTTGAGTCTTGGTGGGAACAATATCACTCACTGGGGTGCAGCTACATCCAGCTGACGAGTACCAAATAGAACCAAAAACGCGTCCACGATTCCTCTACTAGCCACAACTAACCAAATTACCATAAAACAATTAATACACTATAATACCCCTTCTAATATGCAGTCTGTCAGAGTTATTTGCTTTTAGTACGTAAAATTTATACAATATCCTGAGTGTATTTCTGTTATCTGCGTTAAAATCGATTAGGATGCATCAATGATGCATCTTGACAGCTTCTACCAATCAGTTTTAATAACTGTGATTTCAAGAATGCAACATTCATCAACCATGGATCTAATTATCTGCTAATCCTTTCAATGTAGCAGATTACAAGCAAAGTTACTGAGTAACTAGTTAGTCTCATTAGCAAGCTACACCTGATATCAAGTAGTCAATTGACAGAAACATTCATATGGACACTGTGGTTTGTATACAGTTTGAAAATCATTCATTCAATCAAAGGTAATCAGTCACTTTTAAATGGATCTCGTGTAATTTAATTACCTAAAACTATAGCCAGATTCATTGGTGATAGGCTTTTTTTAATCTGTTATATAATCGACTGGTGTTAAACACATCTTGTTCAATGTTAAATGTTGCATGGAAATGCTGCCATCAAAATGATAGGCAGGCTGAAATTTCAGTCTATCAACGACTTGAAGATTCGAAGATCTACAGGCGAAAACCAACAAGTTGACAGAAGAGGCAGGGCAGTGAAGATAGGACTTCAAGTGAATGTAGAGAAGACAGAGGTGATGAAGATGCTTTGCCAATAACAGCATCAACAACAAGCACTAATCACCATCAACGGGAGAAACTTAAAGGAAGTAGTCTCTTTCACCTATCTAGGCAGCATCATTTCAACTGCAGGTGGCACAGGCATAGACGAGGATGACAAAACCAGGATCAGAAAAGCAACACAGGTTTTCATTATTCTGAAACTAGTGTGGAGATCTTCTGCACTGCACTCAGCACAAAGCGTGAACAAGATTCGGATTTTTCAACACTGATTTCAAGTTAGTGCTGCTATATGCTTCACAAACTTAGCGTGTCACGAAAAGCACTTCCGACAAACTACAGACATACATCAACAGCTGCCATCTACGCTGACTGCATACTAAAGAATGGAGATTGGATGGCCAGAATAATGAGAATAAGTAACACGGAACTTTGGCCGGCTAGCGAACCAACTAGCGAGAACCCACCACCCAACAAATATGCAGAAGGAAGTGGAGATGGAGATGGATTGAGCATATACTGAGAAGGTCGACTGGAGCCATCACGCGCCAAGGCAGTCGCTCGAGTGTAACACGGATGGGAAATGACGAGTTGGGTGTTCGAGACGAGGGTGACATGAAGAAGATCATATGAGGAAGAAATGAAGGCTTGTGAGCAGTGGTGGCGACAGGTTGAAATGGCTGAAGAGAAGAAAGTGTAATGGAGACGTGCTACTGAAGCCATATGTTCCAGTAGGAACCCAATGGGGAAATAATCAATAATAATTACGACTTGAAGATAAGTATAATTTCAAAATGATACTATTTAAGTCAATGAAATTATGTTAGAAGTAATAAAAATTGAATCGACTTTCATATGAAGCACTAGCAGTTATGTTTCTTCATCGTCGTGCTTCAATTCTTCATTTGCCGATTAACAGTCGTTCGGGAAATTGTTGTCTACGATCCCATAGATGATTTCTGATGCCTTTCTGCGTAATTCTTTATCACTGAAGGCTGTCTACAAGACTTCATATAGCCTTCTAAGAGTTTATACAGACTTGCCTTTTGAATTGAAAGGAACTGATAATTTTTCTTTAGGATATTCAATACCATCATCATTCCTCAACTTAATTTTAGGATAGACTTTTTCTTTCATCCATAAATCGAGTGATAAGTACGTCAAGAAGATGTAGAGTTGACTCAACTCTTCAGAGAGAATCTAACATTGTCTTATGGCACTCACGTTATCATTCAATCATGAAGTCAGTATTCAATGCCTTCTCTCGATCCACCATAAAGTAAAATTACCATTCAATTCTAACGACGAGTATTTATCGTCTTTCTAGACCAAAATGACTTCACAGATCACAGATTTCCATCTTGAAACATATCACTAATGGGTACTAGACAACAATTCAAGTTGGAAGTTTGTGGGAGTTCAGTGATTTGATGGCAGTATTCACTATGGTTCGACATCAGTTGAGAAACTAGTGAACGTCTAAAAGTACTAGCAAGAGGCTCCATAGCACTGCTGAACCATGATTCTACCAGCAACCCTCATGTATTGTGGCAACTACATTACCATTCGGTCAGTGGATCGGATAGATTAACACCCAAACAATGTTTTGCATCAAGTTTAAGAATAAAATGTATGATTGAATGCCTTGGGATTGTAAACTTATATCGAATGATTTGACTTGCAAAAATGTTACTGACGTTATTCCAAAGACTACTTTTTTGAAGTGTGATAACAACTTAGGAGAATAAAATTACTGACACCAGAAACATCAACATGGTCTAGTCTTCATACTAACAAGAAAGGTATGCTCCATTGATGAAGTCTTTGGATTTTCAAGGATGTTTAGTTGACAAAGGTATATCTGGTGGTTTGAAACTGGTAATGGCAGTTCATGTCTTCATTTTATCTTTTTGAAATCTTCTTACCATCAGTGCCTCATTTATTCTGAACTCCGATTACTATTCTGTTTCTGTCCAATGAGAATTAAAATGGTCTTCGAGTGATGCACTTTCGAGAAAATCCTCATTATTTATCGAGTGAATTCAGAATCCATGTCATTAGATTCTATTATCATCTGAATTGAATAATATGCATATTTACTGATATTTAAGTCAATAGTAGTTTTGTTTGAATGTGTTGTGTGCGCGACAATTCATTAATGAGAACTTCGCGCGTGGTTTGACTGATATAATAGCTGTATGATATATACTATATTGTCTAACATCGTAATTTTACTAACCATTGTACGAATGTGAAATTATTTACTTTTCTCGGTGAAATGGTGAATTGAAATATCACCAATGGTTTCAGGAAGAGTACAAGCATATTGGTTTTGTTTGTATAGTGTAAGAGCTAAATAAATTTACTGCCTTTTCTATTGTATTCTATTTCATGTAAGGATTTGAACACTGCAGGCCACGGAATCTTCATCGCATCCACAGGCATCGACACCAGTTGAAGATGCAAGAAGACAGATACGTAGAAAAGGATGCCAGTTGTCAAGCATTAGGACGGTACTCGTTACATACGGTACACCTTGCACTAAAACCATCATCTGCGAAATGTGCTTCGTTTCCTTTTCTGCTTCTCTCTTGATTTGCTCTCTTCATACATTCTTATCAGCAGCATCCACTTTAATACGCCTGTACTATCCCTTGGGTTGCTCTTGGCAGAATCCTTACCCATTGCTGGTAATTCCTTATGAACAAGATATTCATCGAAGAGAATCTTTTCAACGAATTTATTTTCAAGCTGTACAATCGTATATATAGTTGGGTACCCATCAACAGAAAAAGGAACCTTATTCACTCTCTTTGCTTTCG
The DNA here is from genome assembly GCA_944470555.2 of Heterobilharzia americana. Lineage (NCBI taxonomy): Eukaryota > Metazoa > Platyhelminthes > Trematoda > Strigeidida > Schistosomatidae > Heterobilharzia > Heterobilharzia americana. Next base: position 161,026,543 of record OX104127.1, on the reverse strand, counting down.
AATAAGAAATATCTGTAGTGACGATTGCATTGATGAAGAGCTATCTTTTTTAAAGAGCACACTTGTCGAAAATGGTTACCTTAGCCGTTTTATTGATAAAAATATGCGGGAAAGAAATACTAAACCAGTCATCCACTCAGTCCCAAAGAAAAGATTGTTTATGAGCCTGGAGTTTAAAGGAGACCTAGCATCGGATGTACTGAAGAATAGTCTTACCAGATCAATCAATAGGACTTTCTTCGCAGCAAGACTCCAGTTGACATTTACCCGCCGCGACCTATTCTCCGCCTGCGATAAAGACAAGGTTCCTCGTTTGGCCGCCTCTATGTGTATCTACCAGTTCACCTGCTATTGTGGAGCAAGATACATTGGGCGTAGCCAGAGAATACTTTCTACACGTATACAAGAACATGTTCTTGCTTGGTTTTATAAAGGTGAAAGAAAATCTGTTAGAAGTTTGATTCTAGAACATTTGATTGACTTCCATCACACAACAAATCCAGACGATGACTTTGAAATTATTTATCGAATTCGCCCAAACCTCCCACGTTCTCTTCGTTTTCAACTCCTTAAAACAGCGGAGGCTTTAGCCATTCCTAAACTAAGACCTGATCTGTGTGTACAAAAGAAGTATGTGCAGTCACTGTCTTTATCATGGCCATAACATTTTCCCACCCCATTAGCTCCCCCTACCACATTGTTAATTTAACCTTTGTATCCTTCCTTTATTACTATTATTGTTATTATAATCGCCTTCACTTTAATTAGTTCCCCGTATTATCTCACTTGTCTTAATCCTTTTAGAAAACATTAACTTCATCTTTTCCAACTTGTCTAATGCCATAATATATAATACTTAATTGATTGACCATTTTCAACAATTTTTTCACCCCCTTCTGAGTTATATACTTTCTATGTACCATTACATATATTACATAATCTATTTATTATCATTCGCACTTCAATTCTTATTATAATCACAAATGCCTATGTCATCATCAGCATATAGTGGTTAGTTTTCCTCATGGGATATAATTTTTCCAAATATTACATATATATATATATATATATATATATATATATATATATATATATATATATATATATATACGATTGTACAGCTTGAAAATAAATTCGTTGAAAGAGTCTCTTCGCTGAATATCTTGTTCTTGATGTTAAAATAGGAATTTGATAAATAATTTTAAAGTCATCGTCTGGATTTGTTGTGTGATGGAAGTCAATCAAATGTTCTAGAATCGAACTTCTAACAGACTTTCTTTCACCTTTATAAAACCAAGCAGGAACATGTTCTTGTATACGTGTAGAAAGCATTCTCTGGCTACGGCCGATGTAAATCAAATTAATTCATTATGATTTCTGTCATCATCTAGACATATACTACTTATATTCATTCTTATCAGTGACGCCCACTACACTAGATGATAAATGGACCCTTAATCATGAGGTCATAATTTCACTTTGCTAATAAATACAAACAGAAATATAATACTAATTTGTTTGATAAGAATTGTATTTTATCAAAATGTTATCAAGCTAATCTTCAATATTACGGAGTACCGCAAACCTTTATCCGCCTCATTCAACAACTATATGAAGATGCCACATGCCAAGTAATCCACAATGGGAAGCTCAGTGATGCCTTTGAAGTGAAGACAGGAGTGAAACAAGGTTGCCTACTATCCCCCATGATATTCCTTATTGTGGTGGACTGGATCATGCAGCAAACAGTAGGCAGCGAGAAGAGGGGGATACACTGGACGACGGAAAAGAACCTAGAAGACTTGGATTTCGCCGATGACTTATGCCTAATATCACATAAACTTGAAGATCTGCAGGCAAAAACTAACAAGTTGATAGAAGAGGCAGCTAAGACGGGACTTCAGGTGAATATAGAGAAGACAGAAGTGATGAAGATACCGCACCACCACCATCAACAACAACAACAAACTCCAGTCACCATAAACGGGAGAAACTTGAAGGAAGTAACCTCCTTCACTTATCTAGGAAGCACTGTTTCAACTACAGGCGGGACGGATGAGGACGTCAAAGTCAGAATCGGAAAAGCAAGACAGGCGTTCATTAGCCTGAAACCAGTGTGAAGATCTTCTGCACTTAGCATGCGGAACAAGATACGGATTTTCAACACCAACGTAAAGTCAGTGCTCTTGTATGGCTCAGAGACTTGGCGCGTCACGAAAGGCATTTCCAATAAACTACAGACATTCATCAACAACTGCTTACGCTCGCTGCTGAAGATCAGATGGCCCGAAAGAATAAGCAACAAGGAACTCTGGCAACGAACCAACCAAGAACCTATCACGCAACAAATATGCAGGAAGAAGTGGAGATGGATTGGGCATGCACTGAGAAGGCCGACTGAGGACATCACGCGTCAGGCCCTCGAGTGGAATCCCCATGGGAAGCGACGAGTTGGACGTCCGAGAGTGACATGGAGGAGGTCATGCGAGGAGGAAATGAGAGCTTCTGGGCTGTCGTGGGACCAGGTTCAAAAGATCTCAGAGAACAGAGGTCACTGGAGGCGTGCTACTGAAGCCCTATGTTCCACTAGGAACCCAAGGGACTAATAATAATAATAATAATCAAGCTAATGTAAACAAATATGAATCATTATTTAATCAGATGAACATTTCAATTGAATAAGTTTATGAGACATTTTTACTTAATCATTGATCAGATATTCATCTACCTTCAACGTATTCTTCAGTAGTTTTCTATATTCAAAAGTATATTCAGAGCATTTTCATAAGAAGAAATACTTAATTGTAAGTATTGGTAATGCTTATTTCATTGTATTACCAAGATTGTCTTCAAATCTTATCTTTTATTCTTCTCATTATCTTTCTTAATATTGAATTCCTTTATGTCATATGTGTCCTTCCCCCACTTCCAGTTTTCATTATCATTATCTTAAGCTACAAATCTATCCAATCATTTCAAACTATTTGGATAATGTAATTAGAAGACGTAGATTATCTGAAAAATGTGATGTATTCACGCTATACATTTCAGTTGCAGTGAGAAGTTAAATGGATTAGTCGAACTTCATGTTCATTCTTCATGTGTACTATCTGATATTTCATTAATTTATCATATCAAGTTCGTCAATTTTTGTAGTTCTGTCATCATTAAATCGAAGGAGAAGACAAAACAGAAGCTGTCAAAATCTTGTACTAATTAGTCTCATGTTATCTCATTCCCAATTAATCCAGATAAATATGTGACTAATGTATCGTCTATTCAACTTTTGACGTGTGAGAAGGAGGCGCTTTCCCTTGGATTCAGTTTTTCGGTTCCCCACAAGAAAGTTTCAGATTTGGCTATTGATGCCCAATTTGAAAGTCTTTATGATCAGTTATTTCCCCTTGTTCCAACCTCCTCAGATAATCAGAGTTGGTTTAAGACTAAGCTGGTGGATATTGCCCATCAGTTCCATAGTTCAGGCCCAAGACAGCGAAGTATCCTAACTTCACAACATTTCAAAGCCCTAAAAGGACTTCGAAATAGATCTAATATTATCATTCTCAAACCCGATAAAGGCTCCGGTGTGGTTGTGATGGACAAATGTGATTACATAAACAAGATGATGTCCATCCTTAGCGGTGAAAGTAAATTTATACCTGATGTTCCATCAGACAACCTTAGAAAATTAGAATGCAAAGTAACATCTAGTCTAGTAAAACTCTTGAATATCAATGTTATCAGCAAAGAAGAATTCACTTCCTTCAAACCAATGAGATCTGAGCTACCTAATCTGTATGGATTGCTTAAAATTCATAAAACAGATAATCCTTTACGTCCTATACTCTCCATGTTCCGTTCACCTACACATAAAGTGGCGAAATGTTTAGCAAAAACTCTAATTCCTATTCGAAATGATTTATGTAAGTTTTCTTTAAAAGATACTTTTGAACTTGTTTATTATGTCAGTGATATTAATATCAAAGATAAGAGATTGTGTTCATTTGATATCAACTCCTTATTTACTAATGTACCCCTAATTAAAACCATTGACATTCTTTGTGATCATATATCTTCCAGTAATCCTTCTTTCCCTATCACCTCAACGTGTTTGAGAGAGCTGTTATTATTCTGTACGCCTACCTTGGTAATGCTTGTTTTATTGTATTACCAAGATTGTCTTCAAGTCTTATCTTTTATTCCTCTCATTATCTTTCTTAATATTGAATTCCTTTATGTCATATGTGTCCTTCCCCCACTTCCAGTTTTTATTATCATTATCTTAAGCTACAAATCTATCCAATCATTTCAAACTATATTTCACTTAAATAGTTGAAAAAATTCCATAGATACTAAGTGAATAAAATGCTTAATTAGAGATTAAATTTCACCTTTTATCTTCATGTTAACCTTGGTACATTTCAACGTTATAAACAATACAAAATTTAATTGAACTAGTGCTCATTGGTGACTAGCTTCGAGAAGTATTCCCGAAGTTCCAATGACAAGTCGTGACCGGTGGAGTCAAAGCCTGATGGTCGTGAGGACAAATACTCAACGATGACATTGGGTGGCGGTTTGCGCTATATCGTGAGCTAACAGAAGTTGGAAATATGGAGCATTGGATTCTAACCCAGTGGCTCAATGGTAACGCGCTGGTCGCGGAACCTGAAGGTCGCGGGTTCCATCCCTGCTGGTGGGGTCGTGGGTGCGCACTGCTGAGGAGTCCCATACTAGTTGGACGGAACAGCTGTCCAGTGCTCCCAGGTTTCCTTTGTTCCTCCAACTAATGTCAGTCTACGATGAATAACAACTTGAAATATTTCCAAATCTCCACAACCCCCTCAAAAAAAAATAATGATTGAAGTGGTCACGTTCACTAAACCACTTGCAATATAGATGGGGATAATGAGGATGATGATGAGAACCAAGAAAGCAGCATGAAAATGTAGGTAGACACTCTGATGATCAAAATGGGTCAAAAGTTTGTGAAGATAAGAGTTATGTAATACCGAAGGACGGGGTAAGTGGATAAACAAAGTCTAGACAATAACAGTAAGTAATATGAAAGGGGTGAAGACTAAGAAAAGGGTAAGAAATACATTGAATGATAAAGTTATTGAGTAAGTATTCGCTGGCGAAGGGAACGATAAGGGATGTACACATTTCTTATGGATACAAAGACTAGGATTATTATCTCAAATTCCCACAGCTTCTGTTATGTGGTGTAAGAGATGACTTTAAATACCTTTTGAAAGATCAGATGAATGGGGATGTGGTCGGAGAAGTTTTATACCACAGACTCCCTAGAGCCATTACTACAAATTTCTATGCCTCATAACTCTGTCTATCATTTTCAAGTCGACAAGTTATTCCTGCTGGGACAAAAGATAAAGTGTCTAGTTTTGCTATTTCTATGTGTATTTACAAATTTAGGTGCTCCTGTGGAGCAAGCTATATAGGGCGTATTACTAAACAACTGAGCATCTGCCTTCATGGTTGGGAAAGAGGCAGTTGAAATCCATCAGAAATTCAGCTTTATCTCTCTCATCTTGTTGATAGTAGTAACTTGGTAGATAAGAGCAGTGGTTTCATGATTATTCACCACATACCATCTCATCTTTCGAAAAATATTCAAACTCGTCTTTTGCACTACATAACAAAAGCTGTGGGAATTCGACCTAATAATCCTAGTCTTTGTATCCATAAGAAATGTGTACATCCCTTATCGTTCCCTTCGCCAGCGAATACTTACTCAATAACTTTATCATTCAATGTATTTCTTACCCCTTTTCTTATTCTTTACTCCTTTCATATTACTTACTGTATTTGTCTAGACTTTGTTTATCCACTTACCCCGTCCTTCGGTATTACATAACTCTTATTTTCACAAACTTTTGACCCATTTTGATTATCCGAGTTTCTACCTACATTTTCATGCTGCTTCCTAAGTTCTTATCATCATCATTATCCCCATCTATATTGCAAGTGGTTTAGTCAACGTGACCACTTTAATCATTATTATTATTATTATTATTATTATTATTATTATTATTTGTAGTATTATTACCATCATTATTCTTAAAATATTTATCACATCAACCGATAAATGTACATGGATGGTTCGATTTTTTCAATAGATACTAAGCTATTTGTATGAGAGGAAGTAAAGCCTGAAGAGGATCCAGTTCAAAACAATATTGTTCGCTTACATATCTTGTTCAAATAAGTCTTGAAACTGATATCCTTAAAGTATCCGACATCACTATCTCGCTTCTATGTTGATGTGTATGGGTGCTAGTTTGCTAATTAGATTAATACTACTTGCTAACTTCAAGTAGTATAAACCGAAAACAATACTTGTAATTCATTACCGTTATATTCGAATGAATTGGTCGTTCTCTATTGGCAAATGGGTAACCATACGGATGTCTCCATATTGTTTAAAGATTCAGTATGTTGTTATTTGCTTGGTAGTGATTATAAGTCAATTAGTGAATAACGCTTTGGTATTTGAAGCAATAACCATAGGCTTTGATGCGCTTTCGAAAGACTATCACTCACTGGGGACTAAGTATATACAACTGAATAGCCCGCAATAAGATCAAACACGCATCCTGGATTTCAATGATAACCACCATGGAGAGAAAAATAATCAGTCAAGTTGTTACATTATAATCCGATATTGAATGTCATTAGACGTAAAGCTATGACTAACTCTTACTATATGTTCGAACATACAATCGTTCAAGCAATATACCCTATAAGAATGAACTGTGGTGCGAAACAAACCAGTTCAGACAATGCTAGCAAAAGCCTACAACCTTAGAAATGGTAACAAGACTATATCTTTCAGCTTTCATGTTTTTGAGTAGTATACCTTATTGTTATAAATCAAATAGGATTCCTTGAAGTTTTCTAAGGAACCTAAAACTAAAGATAAAACTGAAGTGCACGAGTTCCTCACTGGTTTAGATAAGACTCATCTAAACAACATACACTAGTTTTAATCCCTTAGATTTAAAATAATACTGACCAATAGCTAAGAAGCGTATATTATTAATGAAAGAATCTCCCGTCAAATCTGGAGGCAAATTAAAAATCCAGTGCTTTCACAAATAAATCAATATAATTACTTAGGCTCCTTGGATTGGAAATGGAACGACAGAGTCATTGAGAGGTTAGTTCAAACAATTTTTCCAGTTAACAATGTTTCGTAAACTCATGTAACTTGTATTCACCATCTGTTATTTTATATATTTACCTAGTAATTGTTTGACTACTTAAATCATTTTCAGTAGCTAAAAATCGAGCTCCACAAAATATCACTCTGCAATGTTTGATATGTACTTTGTCATTTAAAAATCAGGGTTATCAATCCACCAGAAAATAAGCTACTAAAATGCGGAGAGAATTCGATTCTACACAAAACATTCGTAATTTCTTTGAGATATATATATATATTCGTTAACAAGCAGAATAAACTCAGTCTATACAAAAGGTGTATACCAATGCCTTCATATTTCAGAAGAGAGTTATATATACTTACCTACACAACATACAGCTTAATATAAACCACTGACTGATATGAATAACACTATAAATTTACTAGGCTGATAATTAAACCATGTTATTGCTACTTTATAATCCTACTGAGTTGGAAGCGGTCGCTCTTGGTTTCGTGTCTTAGTGGAAACGAATAATCACTCATTGGTAGGAAAGTACATCCACCAGACGAGTCCCAAAAAGAACGAAATGAAAGCCCTGGATTTCATCACCAGCTGCTATCCATCATCATAACAAGTAGATGATTTAAACCCTCTAATTTTCATATTCTTTCACAATTTCCTCTGGAAAAAAAAACGTTTTAGTCACAAAATGTAACGATTACCTTGACAGCATAGTTGCCATCATTAATGCTTCCGGTAGAATTTAGATAGAAATTGGTGATTGTGGAGCGATCGATGTATCTTCCAACTTCTCAGTCTCCAGTACTAACCGAACTTTATTGGTTAATCTCATAATACTAAAGTGAATTAGATTTCGGTATTGAATGTTACATCTAACTGTCTATATCATTCTTTGTATGTATACTAAAAGGTACACACAATTTGGTTCTACAGGGAGTAAATTATGATCTGTATACCTTAATAGTTACGACACTGGTTCCAACACTTGTCTACTTTGTTTAAAGTAACCGGTAAGCTTTAGGTTACTCTTGGTTATACAAATGCAACCCTGTGATGACTGATAGTAAGTAAGAAACCAAAATAAGGAAGGGCTTCTTGTCAAGCGACTAATAATGTCTAAAATGAGTGTGAATCAGTAGTGAGTCTGAAAATTTTCATCGTACACTGACTAAACTGAAATGCTTAGCGATACTCAAGAAATTTACTGATTATTTTTGTCTGAATTTATTATTATTAATTGTCCCTTGGGTTCCTGAGAGAACATACAGCTTCAGTAACACGTCTCCATTACACTCTCTTCTCTGCAATCTTTTCAACCTGTCACCACCACTACCCACAACCTCTCATTTCTTCCTCACACAATCTCCTCCATGTCACCCTCCTCTCGGACACCCAACTCGTCGTTTCCCATTCAGATTACACTCCAGTGTTTGGTCTAGCTATTGATACCTTCAGTCGGCCTTCTCAGTGTATGACGAATCCATCTCCATCTCCATCTCCACTTTCTCCCTCTGCATATTTGTTGGACCACAGGTTGTTACTTCGTTGGTTCGTTACCCAGCTAGAGTGAGTTACTTGTTGCCTATTCTCATTATTCTGGTCATCTGATGTCCATCTTCAGTATCGAGTGAGCGTAGTTGTTGATGAATGTGTTTATTTTGTTGGAAATGCCTTTCGTAACTCACCAAGTCTCTCAACCACCACATAGAAGCACTGACTTCACTGAATTGGTGTTGAAAATCCGGATCTTGTTCACGCTTTGTGCTGAGTGCAGTGCACAAGATCTCCACACTAGTTTCAATTGAATGAACGCCTGTCTTGCTTTTCCGATTCTGGTTTTGTCATCTTCGTCTATGCCTGTGCCACCTGTAGCTGAAACGATGCTGCTTACATAGGCGAAATAGGCTATCTCCTTTAAGTTTCTCCTGCTGATAGTGATTGCAGCTTGTTGTTGTTGGTTGTCTTACACCCATCCTTTTTTTTCACAGTTTTCAATTACAACTACTCAAATTCCTTGAACATGTATTCAACATAAACCATTTCATGAAAGTTGAACGGAATGATATACTCCAGCAAGTCATCTTTATGGAGTCATGGGAAAGGTGTTTATCTGCGAAGCAATACACTATGAGACGGTACTTTCAATCTACTAGACTATTATAAAACTGAAAGTTTTTAAAAGATATACAGTAGTGATTGAAACATTTTCATTGTTTTTTGTGTTCAGAGATGTACGATTAAAGTATAAACACTGGAAAAAATCGTATAGTGAGTGACGATCTCAACTGTAACTGGGGTGAGAAATGATTTCTAAACTGATTCGATTTTGTCCTAACATTGAATTCTTTTACAGACGGCACAGATGACGATATCAAAGCAGCCATGATCAAAAAGACAGTAGGACAGGCCCTCATCAATCTGAAATAATCAGTGTCGAGATCTACTGTACTGCGCTGCACAGCACAACACAACACAGCACAGCACAGCACAGCACAGCACAGCAATCAGCATAAAGAATAAACAAGATCTGGATTTTCAACACCATCTCAGTCAAGTCACTCAGTACTTATATGTGAGGATTCACAGACTTGGTACCTTACGAAAAACATTTCCAACAAAATAAACACATTCATCAACAGCTACCGTCTACCTCTACGCTCACTCCATACTGAAGATGGAGATCGGATGACCAGAATAGTGAGAATAAGCAACAAGGAACTCACTCTGGCCAGCCACGATCCAACCAACGAAGTAACAATTTATCACCCAACAAATATGCAGAGGGAGAAAGTGGAGATGGATTGTATTGGGCATACACTGAGAAGACCATTCAGGGGGATGACGTGCCTAGTCAGGTCGTAGAGTGGAAATGGGAAATGGGAAATGACGAGTTGGGCGTTCTTGGGTGAGGAGGAAATGAGAGCTTCTGTACAGTGGTGGAACCAGGTTTAAAAGACTGCAGTAATAAAATAATAATCTAACTCTTCGACAGTGTTCACCTATGGCAGTCAGGTCTCGCGCCGAGAACGTTAACACTCAATCATCCCCCCTAAAACAGCATCGCAAAATCCATCTCGAACCCTATCACTAATAACGACCAATCAGTAGTTACATTTTCAGGATTGTGGCAATTGACTGATATCAGTTGAATATCCTAGGAGGGGTCATGAGTTTTTATGAACACTTTAAGAGAAATCAGTCACTAGGTGTTACTGAAGACGCTAAATATTCTCACCTGAAGCAATTAAATTTTATCAACCATGCAGTGGTCAATAAACTAAATAGCATCATGGCACTTCAATGCTATGATAGAGATGTATAAACTTGTGCACATTTCGGTGCTCGTCAGAGAAATCTATTTGTAACCTTCAGATAATTCATAATCACATATTTTATAATTGGCAGAGAGCCAATCAACCTACCAATATCTTTCATAATTACAGTACTATTCTAGATTTTGCACAGTGGACAGAATATGAATCATTTTTAAAGTCATAAACACCAACTTCTTCTGAGGCACAGTTATAATTACTTGTAATGAAAGAATGATACTACTTGAAGCGTGCTACGCCCGTATAGCTCAGATGGTTGTTCTTGATTGTATTGTGTTCTGTGAGCTGGGTTGTTTAATTGTGAAGCTTTCATCGTCCTTCTACACAACGACATCATCAGAACTAACTTCAGTATGAAGTGAGCTGTCAATATCTCTCCGTGAGTGATTTAGCAGTTTGCCTTGACGACGTGGTCTGTGATTGGTGATAGTATAAACGTATCATTCTAGACAGTGATCATTAGAAAAAAAAGTAAATTGATTGTATGCATGACACATTCCAATTTGTCTCCTTTACTAACTGAAGATATAACAAACAAGAATGTGTTCACAAATCAATACCATGTGATGAGTATGTTTAAAAGGCGACATTTCTTTCAAGGTCACAACAATGTGACTTCTGTTTAATACATTTAAACAAACGGAATCTAGTAATTTCGTTTATTTTCATACAAAGCAGATTTATACCAGAAGAACCTTGTGAAAAATTGTTTTATTTATAGGTTAGAAGAGGTGAGGAAAACCGAAAAACAAGTGATTTCAGATTTAGTGAAACATGCCAACATTCACTAGTCAATATTTAGATAAGTAATCGATTTCACTACAATTGTCAGTATTCTGAATGTAGATTTTGGTTAGACTGACCAATATGACTACTAAACTTAGTTATTGAGCATAGAAATGATGTCTGCTAATGTGTATACGATCTAAGTTTACTAGCACCTACCAACTAATCAGTTAAACAACTTAGTTGATTTTAACTATGAGCATATTTGAATCTTATAAATATGAAATCATATCATGTAATTCAAGCACCAGTGAGTTTTTTCATAGTGGTATTGAACTCTTCAATAGTAATAACGTAGTCGATACCAGACATGATTGTCGTGAGTTCGATGTCTAGCTGGGTCATGGATGTACGCATCACTGAAGTCCTATGGAAGAACGAAATAGCTGTCCATTGTTGCCAGGTTTCCAATATTTTTCTAACGGATATCAGTTCATGATGAATACTAATCCTCATAAACCTCAAGAATGAGATGTTTTGATGATAATGATCAAAGGAAGATGTTATATACTATGAATCACTTCAGGAAAATGGTTAATCATACGGCTAGAGATAATATGTTCTTACATGTGTATTTGTACATTGAACGAATAAATAATTTCAAGTCGTTATTCATCGTAGACTGACATCAATTGGAGGAACAAAGGAAATCTGAGAGCACTGGATAGCTGTTTCATCCTAGTGCTGTCCAGTGTTCCCAGGTTTCCTTTGTTCCTCCAAATGATATCACTCTACGATGAATAACAACTTGAAATATTTCCAAATCCCCACAACTCCCTCAAAATTCAATTGAACCGGTGCTCATTAATGACTAGCTTCCAGAGGTATTGTCGAAGTTCCAAAGAGATGTCATGACCGGTGGGGTTAAAGCCTTATGGTCGTGAGGACAGTTACTCAACGATGACATTGAGTGGCGGTTGCACTATATCGTGAGCTAAAAGAAGTTGGAAATATGGACCATTGAGTTGTAACTCAGTGGCTAGCTCAAAGGTAACGTGCTGGCCACAGAACCTGAAGGTCGTTGGTTCGACCCTTGGTGGGGTCGTGGGTGCGCACTGCTGAACAATCCCATGCTAGAACGAATGAACTGTCCAGTGCTCTCAGGTTTCCATTGTTCCTCCAAGTAATATCAGTCTGCTATGAATAACAACTTGAAATATTTCCAAATCTCTATAACTCCCTCAAAATAAAAAATTGACTTACAGATTGTTATATTTGTTGACCACTAAATTTCTATACAAAAATACTTTGATTTTTTATAAGCCTCATAAAATATATCCCAAATCACAATTAACAAGTGTGAACCAACGTTTACATAATAGCTAATTCAGATGAAAGTAACCATGTCTGGGCATAAGTAATATGAGTATATATTGAAATGAAACTGCCAGCCCTGTTTACCAATCGATGCTTCATTTAGGCAGTTAGATACTCAATCAGAGACATATTCAACCAGGACAGAATTGAGTTACTTTCATTCCTCTGTCTCTGTCTCTGCCTCTCTCTCTCTCTAACCCCTTTCTCTATAAGTCTATAGGTTTTAGGGTATGAGAAGAGTCAATATTTGGATGGTAGCCCACAGAAGGGGGATATAGGCAATTGTAAAGGGATGGAATCTGGCTAAGGATGAAGACAATGGATGAATGAATGAAGGGAAAAGAGATACATACACAGAAAGATAGAGATTCCAAGAGAATTATCCCACTTGAAATGTTCCATACAGAAAAGTCGAAATATAATCCCCTTGGTGGCATAGACATCTAACAAATTGAACACTAGAATCTGTGATATAGAGAAGATCTATTAGGCAGACCGATTCCCTTCAAATCTAACAATAACTACCTTAGAAATGAAATCGATAATAAATAGAAGAGGAAGGACAATTTGTAAAGACTAGTCATGACCTGTAAACCTCAAAACCTTGAACATAACCTGTTTATCTACTTTCTATCAACTGATCAATACATAAAATAGGGGAATAAAACTGAGTATGAAGATAAAAAGTAAAATTTTAATCAATAATAAGAATTTAGCCAACTGTGAAGAAAGCCAAACAATTTTTTTTTTAAATTTCTGTTGTGAGTTGAATAAATGTTGAACTTTGAACAGTCAATAAACTCCCATGTATCCATATACGCAAGTACATATATTGTGAATCGACAAACTTGTAGCATAAAGTACTGCGCCAATATACTGAACAGACTGACCTGTGTACGGCAACTCTGTGCTCGCTGCGATATCGTAAACTTGTGTTCCTTCCTGTCTGGGACTCGTTAGCTGGACGCATCTGCCTCCTCGGTGTCATCACGCTCTTAGGGAGACAAGAGATAAAGAGGCATCGCTTCAAAGGCCAAAGTGTGACTGACTAGGCTTCTGAAGCTTCAGCATTATTATTATTATTACTTTTCCCTTGAGTTCCTGAGAGAACATACAGCTTCAGTAGCACGTCTCCATTACACTCTCTTCTCTGCAATCTTTCCAACCTGTCGCCACCACTACCCACAACCTCTCATTTCTTCCTCACACAATCTCCTCCATGTCACCCTCCTCTCGGACACCCAACTCGTCGTTTCCCATTCAGATTACACTCGAGTGTTTGGTCTGGTGCGTGATATCCCCAGTCGGCCTTCTCAGTATATGACGAATCCATCTCCACTTTCTCCCTCTGCATATTTGTTGGACCACAGGTTGTTACTTCGTTGGTTCGTTACCCAGCTAGAGTGAGTTACTTGTTGCTTATTCTCATTATTCTAGCCATCTGATCTCCATCTTCAGTATCGAGTGAGCGTAGACGTAGACGGCAGTTGTTGATGAATGTCTGTAGTTTGTTGGAAATGCCTTTCGTAACTCGCCAAGTCTCTCAACCATCATATGGAAGCACTGACTTCCCTGATGTTGGTGTTGAAAATCTGGATCTTGTTCAAGCTTTGTGCTGAGTGCAGTGCACAAGATCTCCACACTAGTTTCAATTGAATGAACGCCTGTCTTGCTTTTCCGATTCTGGTTTTGTCATCCTCGTCTGTGCCTGTGCTGCCTGTAGTTGAAACGATGCTGTCCAGCCAGGTAGGTGAAAGAGACTACTTCCTTTAAGTTTCTCCCATTCATGGTGATTAGTGTTTGTTGTTGTTGTTCGTGGTGTTTGGGTATCTTCATCACCTCTGTCTTCTCTACGTTCACTTGAAGTCACGTCTTCGCTGCTTTGCCTCTTTTGCCAACTTGTTAGTTTTTGCTTGTACATCTTCGAGTTTGTGTGACATCAGACACAAGTCATCGGCAAAATCCAAATCTTCTAGGATTTTTTCCGTGGTCCAGCGTATCCCCCCTCTTCTCGCTCCTCACTGTTTGCTGCATGATCCAGTCGATTACAATCAGGAATGTCATGGGTGATAGTAGACAGCCTTGTTTCACTTTTATCTTCACTTCAAAGGCATCACTGAGCTTTCCATTGTGAATTATTCGGCATGTGGCGTCTTCATATAGTTATTGAATGAGGTTGATAAATGTTTGTGGTATTCCGTAGTGTTGGAGCAGTTACCAAATTACTTCTCGGTCGACACTATCGAAGGCCATTTCAAAGTCAATAAAGTTGATGTGGAGAGATGACTGCCATTCTATACTCTGTTCTGTTTAGCACAATGTGATGAATCTACAAGTGATACCGTGGTATCTGCAAAGCACTTCATATGCCGATAGAGGTTGATCAATTCAACTCAGGATAACAACAGGAAATTACAACTACCAAGAGATAATAAGTAGTGTTCGTAATCGATAGCGTTTTAGCGATTGAAGCAATGGTTTAGAGGTTCGACTCTCATTGTGGACACCATCACTCACTGAGGTGCAGGTGCACACAGATGACAAGTCACAGGTAGGAAGAAACGCGCCTCCTAGATTCCACTGCTAGTTACCAGACACACAACAAAAGTCTTTTCTTAACTTGTTGAAAGATTTTTATGGAAAGTAACATTTTAAAGTCTTGTAGTAGTGGTAAGTGAGTAACATCATAACTGAGAAGACAAAGCGTAGTCTACAGGGTGTAATTCAGAAAGAAGGTTTTTCAAATAGGGTTGGACAATCAAAGTCCGCTACATCGAAAATCAGTTACAGTTGAAGCTTGCTAAGATTCAAGACCTTGATTATTTGTAAAATGAACGCATATGCTATAGGCGCAGACACCTTTGAAGCTATCATAGACCTTAAATGTAGTTTTGAAGAAGGAATACACACACACCGAAATGGAAGACTCAAGACCAATCAATGGATAAAATGAATGGAATTCTTAACTTTCCCTGGAAAGTCTATAGTGGGTTAGTGCCAGTCTTTAAAGCAAGTCAATCAACAACAAACTCCTTAAAGTGACTGATAATACAGTTCATAGGATAAAAACACACTGATCTTCAGGAGTTAAAACAATTTTCTTAGAAATTACCATGTAAGCAGACATTTATCAACAACTGCCGTCTACACTCACTTGATACTAAAGATGGAGATTAGATGGCCAGAATAGTGAGAATAAGCAACAAAGAACTCTGGCCTGATAAAGAACCAACCAACAACCTACCACCTAACAAATATGCAGAAGGAAGTGGAGATGGAGATGGATTCGTCATACACTGAGAAGACCGATTGGGGACATCACGTGCCAGGCCAAGCCATCGAGTGGAATCCAGATGGGAAACGACGAGTTGGGTGTCCGAGAAGAGGGTGACATGGATGGGATCATGTGAAGAAGAAATGAGAGGTTGTGGGTAGTGGTGGTGACAGGTTGAAAAGATTGCAGAGAAGAGAGTGTAATGGAGATGTGCTACTGAAGCCGTATGTTTCACTAGGAACCCAAGGGACAAATAATAATGATAATAATACGAAGCAGTGCTTTTAGTGAACAACTACTACAATGTCGATGTCATCCAGTTCGACTAATATTACGTGAATAGTTTACTTTTCACCATTTACCTTCCTTCAAAAGTAAAATCAAGTATATTTTGGTCTTTATGGTACAAAAGTTGGCGCATATACTACAAGAATGAAGATCCCAGTCAAATGCCACCCAATATAATCTGACCCATTGTCTTTTCAAGATGAGATTCTCGAAGTTCTAATGAGGTCATGATCGCTGGGGACAATCAAATAGAATGTGAAAACAATTATTCCATGAGGGCATTGGATGAAGATCGTGCTATATAGGTGAGCACCGCTGAGGAAGTCCTTAAACTAGGACGAAACAGGCATCCAGTGATTCTCCAACTGATTTCAATCCATCATGAATACCAACTTAAAAATGTTCAGTTTCTATTCATTCCATAAGAATATTTTATCTTTCTCCAGTGTCTTTCTAAAGTAGTTTAATATAGAAAATCAATTTAGTTAAACCACAATGATATCGATCACCAGTTGGATTTGTTACCTTTAAGGACAAGTTGAAGAGAGTTTAAAGAGTAAAAAAGGTGAAATGGTATACTGTGTGAATAATCCTCATGGTGTTTTTAAGGCCATAAAGTCAGCTAATAGTCAATACTAAACTGTAGGCGGTTAATTCATTAAATATGATTTTCTGTTAAAGCCTATTAAATACATGAAAGCCTGATGGTCGTTACGACAGTTACTCAACGATGACATTGGGTGGCAGTTGCACTATATCGTGAGCTAAAAGAAGTTGAAAATATAGACCATTGAATACTGACCCAGTGGCTAGCTCAATAGTGACGTGTTGGCCACGGAACATGAAGGTCGTGGGTGCACACTGCTGAGGAGTCCTATGCTAGAACGAAACAGATGTCCAGTGCTCCCAGGTTTCCTTTGTTCTTCCAACTGCTGTCAGTCTACGATGAATAACAACTTGAAAGACTAATAACTGCCTAATTAAACTATGTACAGTTCAGTTCAGAAATTCTTAATCTCTCTAAAAATGTATAAGGATGTAAGCAAATCTCGGTAGAAAATCAAGTTTCAATAGTAAGGTAAGACAAAACTGACAAATGAAAAACTTCATGAATACAACATCTATTACTAACAACTTTCGATAAGTTCGATCGTAATGATCTGATTTCAGTCAATTAAGATCACATTTATTCATTGATCCAGTCATATAACAGGATTAGTCATAGTGATAAAATAAACGTCAATGATGCCCGGGCCACCACTATCATGGGGTGGATGAAGAAATGTTAATTCTTCGGAAGTAGAGAGTAGAACTCAAATTTACACCTTAGCTGTTAAGAAACCCTATTAGGGCTATTTTAGGAATGTTATGAATAAGTTATAACGAATAACCACCCAAAGGAAAACTCACTAGTAAAAAGAAAAGAGCAAGGCCTTCAGAACGTTAGTGAATATCTTACAGATATGGTGCTAAATAAGACTGTGACACAGAAAAATATCCACTACTGATAATTCGAAGTCAGAGTAAATTTCCATTTACAATATAACTTGTTCGTTAAGTTTAAACAAGTAGTTTTGAGGATAATTCAGTTGCTAAGCATTAAAATACTTAAATGTTTCTCTGTTTACACGTTTATGGACTCCTATACAGATGCCTCAATATTACCTGAATGTTAATTAGGATAATTTGGTTGGTTATGGCTAGCAGAAGAATCCAGGATGCGTATTTCGTCCTATATGCGACTCGAGGCATCCGCATAGGAGCCTACATGACAACAGAGGTCGAACAATTCCATCCAATAAAAAAAACGAAGGATTAAAAGTATATCAATAAATAATAATAACTACTACCCGTCGTACAAGAGGTGGCTACCGTTCCTCTATGGCATTTGGGTAACCTCTTAGTGATTGAAGCGATGGGTACGAGGTTCGAGTCTCAGTGGGAACAACGTCACTGGGGTGCAGGTACATCCAGTTGACGAGTCCCAAGTAGGACGATGCGCGCCTCCTGGATTCTTCTGCTAGCCACAACCAACCAAATTATCACAAAATAGGAGTTGATGGGTTGTCATCTCAGGATACTCGGTAGCCTTTTTTGGGAGTATAGACAAGATCCCTCACCATCAAGCAACAATTCAACTAAAATTACGTATTTCTTCATAAATTTCGCATATATATATATATATATATATATATATATATATATATATATATATATACGCTTATCAGGAAGCTCGCCTGGTTAACTAGTTCACTAGTTACTAGCCGTTCTTAAGCCCCGATAAAGAGGGAAGGTTGGGCATCAACAACAAGCACCAACCACCATCAACAGGAGAAACCTATAGGGAGTCGTCTCTCTTACCTATCTAGGCAGGCAACATCATTTCAACTACAGGCGGCACAGGCTTAGACGAGGATGTAAAAACCAGGATCGAAAAAGCAAGACAGGCGTTCATTAATCTGAAACTAGTGTGAAGATCTTCTGCACTGCACTCAGCACAAAGCGTGAACAAGATCCAGATTTTCAACACCAATTCACTGAAGTCAGTTCTTCTATATGATGGTTGACAGACTTAGCGAGTTACGAAGGCGATTTCCAACAAAATAAACACATTCATCAACAACTGCCGTCTACGCTCACTACACACTGAAGATGGACATCAGATGACCAGAATAATGAGAATAAGCAACAAGGAACTCACTCTGGCTGGGTAACGGGTAACGAACCAACGAAGTAACAACCTATCACCCAACAAATATGCAGAGGGAGAAAGTGGAGATGGAGATGGATTCGTCATTCACTGAGAAGACCGATTAGGGATATCACAAGCCAGACCAGGCACTCGAGTGTAATCTGAATGGGAAACGACGAGTTGGGTGTCCGAGAGGAGGGTGACATGGAGGAGATTGTGTGAGGAAGAAATGAGAGGTTGTGGGTAGTGGTGGCGACAGGTTGGAAAGATTGCAGAGAAGAGAGTGTAATGGAGACGTGCTACTGAATCCGTATGTTTCATCAGGAATCCAAGGGACAAATAATAATAATAATGCTTATCGCGAGAAAACTACTGTATTATTCAGACTTTATTTGCCTAAGAAATAACTAAGGACACTGTTTAACTTTTTAGTGTAGCGTAGATAGTTAAATGGTTCCAATGTATCAACAAATAACATTTACGTGAGTATTTCAAAATTAGGAGTCTACGGTTTGAATAAAAACTTAACGGTTAGTATTTTTTTAAAACTATTTATGAACTTGCAGAAACCGTTTCTACAAAGAATTAAACCTGTAGAATTTACCATGCTTGTAAACTATACCAGAACCTGAAGTCGACAAAATCCATTCACTTATTACCAGTTGTAACGAAAAAAATGAAAACCTGTATCATGATGGGATTCGAAGCAAAGAGCTTCTGATAACCACCCTGGTGTTTTATCAACTCAGTTAGGCCATACATCTGTTGAACAGATTTTAATTTCACTTGAATTACTAAGGGGCTCAGTTTGGTTGACTTCTGAATCCGTGATCATACTGATCGCTCAACTATATCTTATTGAAAGTAGTATTCATTATGGATTGACATCAGTTGAGGAACCATTGAAAACCTGGGAGCATTGGACACCTGTTTCGTCCTAGTATTGGACTCCTCAACAGTACCCACCCACAACCCGGATAGGGATCGAACTCAGGACCCACAGGTTTCACGGCGAATACGTTAACCATTCAGCCACTGGGTCGGTTTCCAGTGGTTCACAATTCTAATTTAAATCAGGGTGATTTCGACTTCAAATAGTATTAGTATGCCAAATCATGGATAGTCTTATTCAGAAACATTTTAAGTCATAGTGATTTATTTCAGAGGATTGAATAAATGAGTAGTTTACCTAATTCAAGAATTATCCAGTTCTTATGGTTCACAGTTCAACAATCATTTAAAATGAAAGGCAAGTTGGGAAAAAGGGTCCTTCTAAGTGTAAATATGTCAAACATATATAATTTCCCAGATATTCCTGTTATCTTACCCAACTATCTATTAATGACGCCTAATAGATTGTATTCACCAAGTTATATGAAGCCTAAATCACCTAGACAAAGAATCCATTAAGTGGATAAATTGGTAGCGTCTACTTTTTTCCCTTCCAATGATAAGGCACACTGATTCATCTCAACATCAGAGTTAATTAAACTTGCACACTACACCTGTGTATAATTTTATATCCTCTTTTTTGTTGAATATTTCAGATATAGTAGAATTTGAGAACCACTGGAGTATCTGGGAGCACTGAACAGTTGTTTATTTCTACTATTAGTATCCTCAGCATTGAACATCTAAGATCTCACTAGAGGTTGAATCCAGGACTTTCAAGTTTTGTGTGAAATTGACCTCATATAGAATTCATGGGTGTGGTTACTGTAGTAAACATGGAACACCTGTATATTTCAGTCAATGTCTCAAATGATATTGACTCAAAAGTGAAGGTCACCCTAGCATTCGGTTCATAATAATCGGTAATTAAAATGTATAGATTTTAATAATTATGTATAAAAAGTGACCACCAATAAAATTTTGAAGGGTCATCTATATTGTTGTTATCAACTCCTTTAAGTATAATCACTCAAATTATTGACAGTTAAATGTTCAATTTGAAATATACTTTATATATTATGTTTTCCTTCTGTTGATGAAGGGGGGAAATCTGAATTTAAAAAAAATGGGCGGGCGTTTAAAAGAAGCCCTGAATTTCTACAAATTTGTTTATCTATTGTTATTTTCTGTACAATATGAAAAAAAAACAAAACGAAATTTTGCAATGTAAAATGAACAGAAATTAGATCTTTGAAAATGATATATATGTATATTCATTCGACAAATATTGTCAATTATAATTGATAATAAACTATAAAGTTGACAGAGTGTAATATCATATTCTTCAAGAAGGTGAATGGTGGCGGTTAACTGACAGATTTTTAGGCTACTTTTTCTACTCTAGACATCGAAGTTGATCTTTCGATTAAATTAAACATTGGGTTATTATTATTCTTCAAAATAGCACCTACTTCAATAAAAAAATGTTGATTAAAACAACATGATTAACTAGTTAATAAATTGAAGGTCATAAACATGGCTGAAAATAAATTTCTTTCCAGTTGTATAATTAAATTTCTCTAAACATTAATCAGTACAAAGAAGAAGTTTATATGAGTAGAAAGGAAGGAACATACACCGTGAACAACAGGAGAAATTGTCGTGGAATAATGCTTTTTTTTTTGTGTGTGTGTGTGTGTCATATTCACCAGTCAGACTGAAGGTTACAGATTCACCTACATGAAAGGGGATTAAAGTGAATTCTGTACGGGAACAATTAGAAAATGAAATCCTTCAGATGTTGTCCTCTAAGCTTCAATTTATGGTAACACTGGTCTTAATTCTACCAACAAATTAGAAGGATTTTCAACACCAATTCAGTCAAGTCAGTGCTTCTACATGATGGTTGAGAGACTTGGCGAGTTACGAAAGCGATTTCCAACAAAATTAACACATTCATCAACAACTACCGTCTACGCTCACTACACATTGAAGATGGACATCAGATGACCAGAATAATGAGAATAAGCAACAAGGAACTCACCCTGGCTGGGTAACGGGTAACGAACCAACGAAGTAACAACCTGTGGTCCAACAAATATGCAGAGGGAGAAAGTGGAGATGGAGATGGATTCGTCATACACTGAGAAGGCCGACTGATGACATCACACGCCAGGTCAAACCATCGAGTGTAACCCGAATGGTTAACGACAAGTTGGATGTCCGAGATGAGGGTGACATGGAGGAGATAATGTGTGGCAGAAATGAGAGGTTGTGGGTAGTGGTGGTGACAGGTTGAAAAGATTGCAGAGAAGAGAGTGTAATGCAGATGTGCTACTGAAGCTGTTTATTCTCTCAGGAACTCAAGGGACTAGTAATAATAATAATGAAGTAGCCGAAATATACTCAAACTACCACTACTCGATTTATTCGTTCAACAAAAGTTATACTTCCAATACTTATAAGCTACGTGTTAGATCAGTCTTTCCCCTGATATTTCTTCCCTTTGCAAAACAATACAGTGTTTAATTTACAACAGGCTATCATGATATTTCCAAGAGCATCGAAGAATCTCATGCAGTGGGAACCAACCTCCTCCAGGATCATGACAGCAAGATTCAAATCAAAAGGAAGGAAAGTTACAATTATATAAAGCACTGAAAACAGATACAGAGACATCAGCAGACATACTCACACCATTATTGCAAAAGGTTTTGAAGGAATGAAGGGAAGAATGGCTACCTTGTCGAACTCCCAAACAAGGGCTACCTAAGTCTTTGCAAGAACTGACGTGGAATCATGCTCCTATTCACCCTCAAGCAAACTATTAATCCGCATCAACATGGAGAGACTAAAATATACTCTAGATTCATAATTACGACCGGGACAGGCCTGCTGGATTCAGGAAAAACAAATCATGTGTGGATCAAATTGCACAGCTAACCTACGCATTATCGTAGAACAGAACATAAAATAGCTGAATGAAAACTCTTTAACTCAACTTAGTCGACTTTGAAAGAGCCATAGACAGCATCGACTGAGAAGTAATTTGGCAGGCAGCTGCTTCAGCACTACGGTTTCAGTGATACAAACTTTTGTCAACCTCATTTAACAGCTATATGAAGACGCCATATGCCAAGTAATGCACAGTGGAAAGCTCAGTGATGCCTTCGAAGTGAAGACAAGGCTGCCGCGCACTATCATCGATCATCTTCTTGAGTGTCGTCTGCTGGACTGAAATGGACTGGATGATGCAACAAACTATGAGCAGCAAGAACAGGGGTATACTCTGTTTGACCGACGAAAAGACCCTACTAAATTTGGATTTCGCTGATGATCTATGTCTAATGTCTTGTCGTACAAACTCGAAGATATACAGGCGAAAACCAACAAGTTGGTAGAAGAGGTGAGACGCGGCAGCGAAGACGAAACTTCCTCCAGGTTAAGGTAGAGAAGACAGAGATGATGACGATGCCCAGCCAACAACAACAACAAGCTACAATCACCATGAACGGGAACAACTGAAAGGAAGTTGTCTCTTTCCCCTACCTACGTAGATAGCATCGTCTCAACTACAGGTGGCGGCACAGATGAGGTTATCAAAGCGAGCATTAGAAAGACAGCAGGACAGGCCCTCATCAATCTGAAATAATCAGTGTCGAGATCTACTGTACTGCGCTGCACAGCACAACACAACACAACACAGCAATCAGCATAAAGAATAAACAAGATCTGAATTTTCAACACCATTTCAGTCAAGTCACTCAGTGCTTATATCTGAGGGTTCACAGACTTGGTACCTTACGAAGAGCATTTCCAACAAAATAAACACATTCATCAACAGCTACCGTCTACCTCTACGCTCACTCCATACTGAAGATGGAGATCGGATGACAAGAATAGTGAGAATAAGCAACAAGGAACTCACCATGGCCAGCCACGATCCAACCAACGAAGTAACAACCTATCACCCAACAAATATGCAGAGGGAGAAAGTGGAGATGGATTGTATTGAGCATACATTGAGAAGACCATTTGGGGAGATGACGTGCCTGGTCAGGTCGTCGAGTGGAAATGGGAAATGGGAAATGACGAGTTGGGCGTCCTTGGGTGACATGTAGGAGATGTTGTGAGGAGGAAATGAGAGCTTCTGTATAGTGGTGGAGCCAGGTTGAAAAGACTGTAGAGAAGAGACTGAAATTGTGAGGTGCTACTGAAGCCGTATGTTCCACTAGGAACCCAAAGGACAAATATTAATAGTAAAATTGTTTTCTATCCAGAACTCATCAAGTGGATTTACGTACAACCCAATGAGACCAAAGTCTTATAGTTATGGCTTCAAACAGCTGAACAGTATCTTTCAGGCTACTGAGTCACAATACCCACCTCTTGTTGACCACAGATTATTCTATTACTGACATTTTAATCAACATTTGACTATTTCCATTCTTATATGAGAATATTTTCTGTATACAGTCTCTTAAAGTCATCATATTATTTACTCAAATATGAGATAAAACCCTCAAGGTTTTCGGAAGTTTTGATAACCTCAAAAAACTCATAATGTCATTATTCACCTTGACCTAAAAATATGTAACAATTTTATTAAAGATAACTATTGTAATATATTATGAACACAAAGATCTTATTCTACGGTTCAATAAAGAATTCACATAGTTCCAAATTATTGCATACAAGGGGATGTATACCTATCGATTGTCATTACTGAAATCAACTTGGTGACTAGTAGTGGAATTCAGGACACACGTTTCATCCTAATGAAAACTAATCTCAGTTAGATATGTCTACACCCCAGTGAGAGATAATATTCTCTTCAAGATTGTTAGTCCAAATTATCTTCCAAGTGAAGATATACCTGTGAGTCCCATCTTACATGAGATTATAAAGGATGTAGTTGAACAATTGGAAACAAAAATGAATGAAGTGAATAGAGTCGACTTCTTCTAAGCTTTCGTTTTTCAAAGAAAGTGGGTAGCTTATGGTAGTTCACTTGGTTATGGCTGGCAGAGGAATCTAGGATGCGTGTTTCGTCCTATTTGGGACTCTTCAGCTAGATGTACCTACTTCCCAGTGAGTGATGTTGTTCTCACCGGTAATCGGACTCGGGAGCGACTGCTTCAAACGCCAGTGCGTTATCCACTACACCACCGAGCCACGATAGCCACTTGTTGTGCGACGGGTATAGTTTCAGTATAATTGTTTTCATATCATACCGTCGTTGATCGGACCGAATTGATTGGTCTCTATTGGCATATGGGCTCCTTCGCGGATGCCTCGATGTTGCCTGACTCCTAATTATGTTAATGATAGACAGCTGACGAGTCCCAAACAGGACGAAATGCGCATCCTGGATTCCACTGCCAGCCACGATCCTTCGTTAACATAATTAGAAGGCAGGCAATATCAAGGCATCCGCACAGGAGCCCATATGCCGATAGAGACCAATCAATTCGGTCCGATCAGCGACGGCATGATATGAAAATAATTATACTAAGGGTAGAATTTAGTTGGAAGAAAGTTAGGTGTGGCTAGTTCATGAAATCTCTGGTTGTTTTTTCAAGGAGTTCAATGAGGTGTAAGCTATCTGATGATGATAAAAACTATAGTCGGGGGGGGGGGTGAGGCTTGAACTCATGGTCTGCTAGGTTGAGGTCCAATTCTTTTAATCAATCAGCTACAGCTCCTTGATCTAGGCTGTTGAAACTCGTCACCAAGGCGAATTTGTAACCTCTACGGGATTCATGTCCTACCTGAAATTCAAACTCGTGTAACCTAGTGCTGCAATCATAGACGTTACCAGTGAGCCAACCGGTCCGTAAAGATAGTCACTTATGCTTGTCCTAAGAACAACTTGACCCCAGCAGACGTTAGATATCCTACCTACCTCCTTTAGCCACAAGGCTTAGACCTGATCAGAGTAGGCACTAAGATAAGCGACGTCAAAGTGTGGTGTGCTATATTTCGATGCTAGATGGTAAGGATCAGTCGGCAGGAAACGTCAGATCTGGGCTTCGTGCTTATCGGCACTCATCAGTAGGCCGTATCTGCAGTTATCAGTAAATTGATGTTCTTTCAGTGCCCGACAGGTGTGTTTACATCGTCGACTCTTAAAAGGGGTAAGTTGTGGCTTGGACGCTCTATTGATTAGGTTCCTGACACAAACACTGAGTGACATAGGATCGAATTATCAAGAGCATGCCGAAGTTCTCATGGCTACATACACACCTTACCGATGAGTGCCGAGAACCATTATTATTATTATTACTAGTCCCTTGAGTTCCTGAGAGAACACACAGCTTCAGTAACACGTCTCCATTACACTCTCTTCTCTGCAATCTTTTCAACCTGTCACCACGACTACCCACAACCTCTCATTTCTTCCTCACACAATCTCCTCCATGTCACCCTACTCTCGCACATCCAACTCGTCGTTAACCATTCGGGTTACACTCCAGTATTTGGTCTGGCTTGTGATATCCTCCGTCGGCCTTCTCAGTGTATAACGAATCCATCTCCACTTTCTCCCTCTGCATATTTGTTGGACCACAGGTTGTTACTTCGTTGGTTCGTTACCCGTTACCCAGCCAGAGTGAGTTCCTTGTTGCTTATTCTCATTATTCTGGTCATCTGATCTCCATACTCAGTGTGCAGTGAGCGTAGACGGCAGTTGTTGATGAATGTCTGTAGTTTGTTGGAAATCGCCTTCGTAACTCGCCAAGTCTCCCAACCATCATAAAGAAGCACTGATGTTAGTGTTGAAAATCCGGATCTTGTTCACGCTTTGTGCTGAGTGCAGTGCACAAGATCTCCACATTAGTTTCAATTGAATGAACGCCTGTCTTGCTTTTCCGATCCTGGTTTTTACATCATCGTCTATGCCTGTGCTGCCTGTAGTTGAAACGATGCTGTCCAGCCAGGTAGGTGAAAGAGACTACTTCCTTTAAGTTTCTCCCCTTCATGGTGATTTGTGTTTGTTGTTATTGTTCGTGGTGGTTGGGTATCTTCATCACCTCTGTCTTCTCTACGTTCACTTGAAGTCCCATCTTCGCTGCTTTGCCTCTTCTGTCAACATGTTAGTTTTTGGTTGTACATCTTCGAGTTTGTGTGACATTACACACAAGTCATCGGTGAAATCCAAATCTTCTAGGATTTTTTCCTTGGTCCAGCGTATCCCCCCTCTGCACTCTCCTCATCAATTGAACATTTAACATCCAAGTGAACTGGTAATAACTAAGTGTTTAAATTGACTCAGTTTCTAATATTCTTAGTATAGCCTTGATTAAATAGAGGCTTATGTATTTAGTATCAGTAATGTGTAGAAGACTGTGAAATTTTATAAACAATCCTATAATATTGCTCAAAATGAAATAGATGAAGTAAAGTTAGGATGTCTTATAACTAAATGGTTAAGAATTTTATGCCAAAATCAGTGAAAGTGATTGTTATAATGAATAAAAAAAGTAATCGATAAAAATACTTACCAAGATCTACTAAACCGAAAAGTTTATCTTTTTTACGCTTCTTTTTACCACTTTCTGATTGACTTGTTTTTATAGATTTTGATTGTTGTGGTCTATCAGAGATTTCTTTAGATGATAATAATGATGATGGAGGTGGTGGACGTTTCGGTGTATTTCCTTCAGCTGGCAGACAAGGAATAGAATGAGATGAAGGTGGTGGTGGTCTAGATGGTGGAGTTAAACTATGATCATCACTTATCTTCATAAGACTTTCAGTTGATGCACATGTAATGATAATTGAAGGTGGAGTCAAATAATTATCAACATTATTATTAGTAGTATTTATATTGTCCGAGTTTGAAGTAGATGTAATTGATTCAATGAAAGAAAATGGATCTTGACTTGAAGTATTGTCTACTTTATACTGATCAATAGTTTCATGTTCATTATTATCAATTATCATAACAGATGATTCCTGATTTTTTTGATAAAAATCATCTTTATATTGATCAGAATGATTTATATCCCATTGTGTAATCTTATCATCATCTGAATGTTGTTGAATGTTGTTGTTGAATGTTGTATCCATTGAACTTTGAATACTTTGTGTACTTTCACTATCTTGTTCTATTGTATTGTTATACTGTTCAATTTCACTAATATTACATGATTGATATTTAGGTGTTTCATTGGAAAATATATAATTATCATCAATATTATCATAATCAATTTGTTCAATCACAGGATAATCAATTTCATATTGAACTGATAACTTTTTTACACTCTGGTCATCATCATCATCATGAACACTATAATGTTTATAGTTAATATTCTCAGACTCTGTACTATCTTCATCATCTATATCTTGATTGAAATCTACACTGTCTTGTTCATTGAATGTCAGTGACTTTTTCTCTACATCATCGTTATCATTACCAGATAATTCATCATTTGATTGAACATTAATATCATTAATTGATTGAGAATATTTACCGGTTGGTGTATATGATTCATCTTTATCTATTGTAGAAGAAGATGTTACTTTTGTTTCTTTGAATAATTGATGAAATTTATGCTGATGATCAATTTCTACATCTGATATATCTGTTAGTTCAAAACAATCATCTTGAGCTAAAGGTGCTGGAGATTTACATTGTTCTGATTGAGATGATTGACTATCAAACTTTGAATTATTCATAGTTATGTTAGAAATATCAATAACATCAATAGTTACATTGTTAGTTTCTGGTGTAATCGGTGGAACAGATATTGCTCTAATTGATTGTTGTTGTATTTTTCGTTTAGGACTACGATTACGTCTAAGACTAGCAATTACTTGAGTTCGAATAGATGATGAAGGTGATTTTATATCTTGTTCATATGATATCTTTTTTGAAGGTTTTCGATAAGATTTAACAACTATAGAACTTTGAAATTCTTCATCATTATCATTATAACTTAATGATCTTTGATCAACTGATTCACTGCGTTGTTTCGATTTTGTTTTAGAACTTCGACGATTTATAAATGCAATTGGATTAAAACGAAAACTCATCATTCAAACATAGATAGTAGTCCAAATAATGATAATATAACACAAATTATTCTTGTGAATTATTATTCATTGGACAAATATACACGTGAACAGTAAAGCCATTCAATATCTCATGAAATACCATTTATTAGTAGGATAGATTCATGCGTTATCATCCAGAATTATAATTCATTGGCCTGTTTGCCCATCTTATACATGTCTATGAGATGAGGATGCCCATAGTTATCAAGTTGGTTAAGGCATTTGGATTAGGAAAGACACATAGAGTAAATTCCTCACCTTGTTCTACAGTCTCAGATAGATGAGATGAAAGACTGACATACATATACAGAATAATCAATTGAGATAATATAAAAAGTAGAAAGACTCATATTTCAATTTCACCCACGCAATTTTTTCAAGGTTAAATTGGTATTAACGGAACAGGGAATTATGATTTCTGACCTAGTTTGATTTAAAGTATCTGTTGTATAAAAGTAATAATGATAGTAGACGCATAAGATAGATACTTATTGAAAAAAAATTCATCAGTTCGACTATAATTCAGCATGTTTAAGTATCAACTTTGTCATAATTTACTTGGCTGTGATTATCAGCAGGAGATCGTGCGAGGAGGAAATGAGAGCTTCTTGGCTGTCGTGGAACCAGGTTCAAAAGATCTCAGAGAATAGAGGTCACTGGAGACGTGCTACTGAAGCCCTATGTTCCACTAGGAACCCAAGGGACTAATAATAATAATAATAAATAATCAGCAGTGGAATTCACGATATGCCTGGAATTGATCAACCTTTGTTAGGATACGGATCCATGTTTAGATGCTTTGATATCGCCTGAATTACAACAGGTGGCTATCGTCTTTCATGGACCTAGCAGATGGCACTTTGTGTAAGAGGTTTGAGTCTCAGCTGGGACAACATAGTTGACTCAGCTCGCGGTACCATCCAGCTGACGAATCACGAATTACACGAAACGTGCATCCTGGATTCTTTTGCTAGCCACAACCAAGTAAATTATTACATTATTCATCCAGTTTCTGCATCATCTCGAAACTTTATGTTCTTAACCGAAATAACGCCTCTGTATGCTCAATCTATAAGCTCTGGAGAATAGCCCGAATCTACTCAAATGATAATTGTGAACAAAGTTAAAATGAAGATATTTGCAAGGCAGAAAATGTGCACACTCTATTCCACGACATCTCATCAGCTGCAAACAACCTAAAGTTATGAAATTATTATCATTATTTTTCCCTTGCGTTCGTAGTGGAACATACGGCTTCAGAAGAACATCGCCATTTCACTCTCTTCTCAGCAGTCTTTTCAACTTGACTCCACTACTGCCCACAAGCTCTCATTTCTTCCTCACATGGTATCGTCAATGTCACCCTCGTCTCGGACACCCAACTCGTCGTTTCCCATCTGGGTTCCACTAGAGGGTGTGGCCTGTCGCATGATGTCCCCAATCGGTCTTCTCAGTGTATAACGAATCCATCTCCACTTTTTCGCTCTGCATATTTATTGAGCGATAGGTTCTTAGTTAATTGGATCATGGCCAGCCAGAATGAGTGCCTTGTTGCTTATTCTTATTATTCTGGTCATCCGATCTCCATCTTCAGTATCGAGTGAGCGTAGGGGGCCGTACGAAACTTATCATACTGAACAACAAAATACTGAAGAGACTGTAAGTGTTTGCAGTGGTTTAATAATCACTTGGCGGTGAAACCAATTTGTTAGCACAGGACGTCATTTTCAATGCTCCTCTTTTCTATTCACGTTAACAACTTGTCACTTTTCAATTCAAAGAGGGTGGAAACAAGTTTCTTTTTAACAATTTCAGACTTAGATTTCTCTTTCTTCGAATTTTCATAATTTATGATAAATTCCCTTATGCTAACCCACTTTTCTTTACACTTTCTCTAGCTATAGTGATAATAGCTAGCAGTGGAATCCAAGATGCACATTTCGTTCCATTTGCAACTCGTCAGATGGACACACCTGCGTCCCAGTGGGTGGTGTTGTTCCCACAGGGATTCGAACTCGGGAGCGATCGCTCCAAACGTTCACAGCGTTATCCACTACACTACCGAGCCACCTCCTGCCCGACGGATATACTTTTAGTATAATTGCTTGTATTATACCGTGGTTGATTGGACCGAGTTGGTCAGTCTCTATTAGCATACCGGTTGTTGTGCGGATGCCTCGATGTTACCTGTACTCTAATTATAGTAATGATTGGATAACGCTCTGGCATTAGAAGCGATCGGTCCTGAGTCCGAATCCCGGTGGGAACAATATCACTCACTGGGAGGCAGGTAAATCCAGCTGACGAGTCCCGAATAGAACGGAATGCGTATCCTGGATTCCACTGCTAGCCACTATCCATCATTACTATAATTAATATACAGGTAATATAGAGGCATCCGTACAGAAGCCCATATGCCAGTAGAGACTGATCAATTCGGTCCAATCATCGACGGCATAATGCACGCAATTATACTTTTTTTCTAATTATCGTTAATTCTTACTCAAGTTTATCTCCTGAATATAAGGCCGCTTCATCAGCTGAAAAATATCTTGACCAGGCTCAGATAGTAACTGATGGGATCAAAAATATAATATTTCATATACTGAACAATTTATATGCTTTTTCTGTAGACAGTTTTATCCACTGTAACATCCAGGCATTACTGCGCAACGGTCTGAGTTGACGCCACATCTCATATCAGTACATCAAGTAAAAAGGAAGTGAGGCACAAGATGAAGATGAGAAAGTTCAGTCAAAAGAAATACACAGTAGAAAAAGAGAGAAAGGAAAAATGAGAAAATTATGAAATTTGGTATAGTGTCGTTAAGATGAGGATAAAGTGCGTATACATCTACACCACTGACATCGGTTCTGAGTCATATCACCTACAGTTAGTCTCCAACCACTGATTCCTCTTGTCTCGCGGACCCCAACCACCTAGTCTGCATCTCCCCACATGGGTCAAACCAACAGTCACAGACTTCATGCACTGGTGCTGTTTCAGTCTGGCCACCTCGGGCCTCTTCCAGCCTACAACTACTTCAGCCAACATTTTGTGACGAGGCAATCGGTGACTAGGCATACGTAGCACATGTCCGAACCATCTTAATGGATGAAGGTTCACAACCGTGTCAACTGATCTACCTCTCCTGCCTAAAACTATACACCTGACTTGTGCTTTAATCACATGGTGACACCATAGAATACGATCACGGTGGTCAAACACCTGAAGCCTCTTCATGTCTTCCACCTTCAATGACCATGTTTCATAGCCATACAGTAGAACAGAGTGGACTGCTGTGGTCAGTACATGCGACTTCAGATTGTAAACGTTTAATCACTAGGTTTGGTGTTATTATCAATGCTTACTTCAGAGAACATTTAGCAAGTATCCTCCTAAGCTACAAATACTCATGTGTTAAACTGGGGCAAACCTATTTTAATTGTCTAATACATAATGCTGTTACATTTTGTTCCACATGTAATGAATAAACTGAAATAAAATTACACTCTATCAAATGAAACAAGACGCATTCAGCAACCTTGAGCACTTAATTGGGGTAGTAGCGACGGGCGGTGTGTACAAAGGGCAGGGACGTAATCAGCGCAGGCTTATGACTTGCACTTACCAGGAATTCCTCGTTCACGCAGAATAATTGCAGGCCCCGATCCCAGTCACGACGGTGATGAAACAGTCTGCCCAACCCTTTCGGGCCAGATTTCCAGACTCGCTGGCACCGTCATTGGAGCGCACGTGTGGCCCTGGACATCTAAGGACATCACAGGCCTGTTATTGGTCAATTTCGAGCGATTTAAGTGTGCCACTTGTCCCTCTAAGAAGTAAAAACTGGCACCGTACCCGCCGGAAAACGATCACACCAATTCATAAAGAAGCAGTAGAAGCCGCACCCTAAACGAGCACAGAGGACCAGTCCACACCTCTTGTATGATGGTCAGTAATACTAATTCGCTGTTCCAGCCTCGTTAGGTCGAGCACAAACAGCAAAGGAAACTTTTATAGGATATAAATTTAGATCAATAAAGAGAGGATAAAACTGTCAGGTAGTTGGTAAACTGAAACGCTTTGTAAGCAGGTTCCAGTTTATCTGTTTATTCTACAAATATACTAGTAAAGATTGTAAAATATTTTCGTGAACTAGCTTGTTCCTAAGATCAAAATAATCCATTCTCGCAAACTTTGTATTTTTCTAAAGTAAATAATGATGATTATAGCAACAATAATGATAATAGACAGACAGATAAACATAATTAACGTAGAACCCCGTAGACCAGTGCATCGGTCGAAGTTGCCACATTTCACACTACTATACAAAGAACAGGTGGATACATAAAGACTGGTTTCGAAGGAGAAAACGTTGCGTGAGAGAATAAGCAATCTGAAGATAACGGCGAGTGCACATATTCAAGCTTTACAAGATGTTAACGAGTGAATATATTTGTTCTAATGTGACTGGTTTCCAGCCATGTCACCAGGAGTCCTATCGTCTTGATGACCCCAAACGAGCAGTCTACATCGCCCGACACAACTTAGACTAACAATCAGTGATTTCATGGACTGGTATCACATCTTGGTCCGGCCACCCTGAAGCCTCTAACAACCTAATTCAATTTCTGGTACTATAACACGTGGAGGTAGGTAGGCAGTGGCTTGGTATGCGCAGTATTTGTCCATCAACTAATGTTCACAACCTCATCAGTCGACTTGCTTAGTACCCTTTACCTAACAGCAACACTACTCACACGGTGCTTTCACCGAACACCAGCAATGCTACGAAGATACCTGTTATCAAAACCCTGTGACCGCTTCCACTTTTAATGTCCATGTCTCACAGCGGTATAACAGCAACGAACGGACTACTGAGCAGTATACTCGTCCTTTGATAGATAGTCGAAAATCCCACCAGTTGGCTCCATAGATGAAGCAAGATGGCAAATCCTAAATGGGCAATCTGTATAGGAGCTGAGATTTCGATAGCAACCAGCCCGTTTTGGCTGATCCATCTCCCTAAGTAAGTGAAGTAGTCGACATATTCTACCAGTTCACTCCCTTTCATTAAACAACAGTAACTCTTTTCTAATGTTCCGTATTCTGAATTATAATCAGGTTAACTTTTACATGTCATCTATAGATAATGTTGAGTGTACAAACTAGCTACCTAATCTACAGGTAAATTGCTCCCAAAAATTAGCACATTTTAACTCAAAATATTCAGCATTTGGAATGCCTTAATGGGACTTTATCTTTTATTACCTCTTAACTTCACTTGTTTAAGTGATATCATATGAGTGTAAGATTATAATTATTTGAAACCTTATTTTCATTTTAGTTGGAATCATAACCTTAACCAATCCCTAACCGTTGATGTTTTATTTTCTTTGCAATCGAACGAACTACTCATGAGTAGTCAAAATGTGAAAATGAAAAAGACATGAAGTATGAGATGGGAATAATTCCACCCGTTTCTTTATTCCCTTTAATCTCACACAGTAATTTGTATATTAACCAGATTTTATTCCTGAAGTCAATATATTAATGACTAAAGGCAACCAAGAAAGACCAATGAAGTTCATTTGTCCGTCTTTATCAAATGCTATTTAACTGCATTTTTTTCAGAAATGTAACCGATATGCTTCGAACTAAAAAACCTAGTAATCTGGTTAGAAAGACTGCGTAAAGATACGAACTAAAAGAGAAATACTGTTCCCCACAAGGTGTAATACTGACTAACAATGATTCTTCCTCCTTGATAGTCGGTAAAATTCAAAGCAAAATCGAAATACTTGAATCAAATCAACCCATACAATATATATTAAGTAAACTTTTCTACTAGTGCTCAAATAAACTTCACCTTAACACCTAGTATGGTCTAAAAAACTAGTCAACATTACCAGCCTTCATATTGTATGTATTCAGTCATAGTATAACGTATCAACTTATAATTGGGTATTGAATTCAAGGTTTTGTTTAAATAGATATGCTGTAGTCAATGAAACATAGCCAACATCACAGTAAAACATTTACTAATTCAATTCCATTATATCTAACAAATCGGTCATTGATATATTTTTTTTTCAAACATATCCTAAGAACACATAAGATTGAAAAGCAATGGTAGATATATTTCACTAACTATATCTTATTATAGCATACTAGTAAGTAAACAATAATCAGTCTAAAAAGAAATGATGATGATATTGAGTACATTATTTTGATTTCTATACAGATAGAAGATCAAATAGGAACAAAACATACAAATAAAAATATTCAAAAGAGTTGAATACATAAAAAAAAATGCATACAACAGACAACAACTGACTGACTAAGCATTGACTGTAACAGGCACTTCCAAAAGATGCACTTTATAAGAAAAAAAAACACGCCATGAACTAGACTACTCCATGTAATATCTTCCAAAGTATATTGAAACAAATGATAATTTATGAAAACCAACAACAACAACAACAACAAAACTGTATAAAAGAGATGGTAATAGAACCTAGGAACCCAAGAAAACGTTTTAAAATTATGAGATAAATCAGATCATTAGGATATATTTTTTTTTAAATGATCGATTAATTGATTGACTGATTGGTTGATTAACTGATTTAGTGATTAACAAATTTTATTGGTTCTCTTAAAGTTCATCATGACTAGTTAGAATTTCTCCAAAATTAGTTGCTTGACTACCAACGAACAAATCATAGCGATTAAGTATTTCACTTTTGCTGAGTTTACCATCCTAAAGAAAATTTTCAATGAAAACAATTGATACAGTTATACTTTATGAAACATAAAGAAATCAAAATATACATGCAAACTATGTGTTTCCAGTAAAGGGAATTCTTTGATATTCAACTGTTTGAAGTTTTCTGCAAAGACTTAAACTAACTAGTTTATTATTTTATTATTATTTGTCCCTTGGGTTCTTAATGGAACATACCGCTTCAGTAGCACGTCTCCAGTGCACTCTGCTCTCCGAAATCTTTTCAACCTGGCTCCACAACTGCCAACAAGCTCTCGTTTCTTCCTCATAAGATCTACTCCATGTCACCCTCATCTCAGACGCCCAATTCGTCGTTTCTTATCTGGGTTCCACTCGAGGGCCTGGCCTTGCGCGTGATGTCCCCAGTCGGCCTTCTCAGTGTATACCCAATCCATCTTCATCTCCACTTTTTCCCTCTGCATATTTGTTGGATGATAGGTTGTTACTTCGTTGGTTCGTTACCCAGCTAGAGTGAGTTACTTGTTGCTTATTCTCATTATTCTGGCCATCTCAGCTTCAGTAACAAGCCAGAGTAGGCAGTTGTTGATGAATGTCTGTAGTTTGTTGGAAATCCCTTTCGTAAGGCGCCAAGTCTCTCAATCATATAAGAGCACTGACTTGACTGAATTAGTGTTGAAAATCCGGGTGTTGTTCACACTTTATGCTGAGGGCAGATCTCCACACTGGTTTCAGGCTAGTGAACGCCTGTCTTACTTTTCCGATCCCAGCTTTGACGTTCTCGTCTGTGCCACCTGTAGTTCAAACATTGCTGCCTAGATAGGTGAAAGAGGCTACTACCTTCAAGTTTCTCCCGTTCATATTGATTAACTAACTAGTAGTCATCCTTATTGACAGGAGAAACAGTCTATTTTAAATTAGCAGGTATACCATTACAAGACGTCAGTGAAAACTTCAACAAAGTGAAGTCCTAAGTAAACCGGTAAATACTCTCAAACAATGAGATCATATGTAAGTAAACGTTATACACTACCAATAGAAAATTAATTGACAAGAGGTATACGAATCTCTTACCTGATCAGCATCTGATTCAGAGAACAAATGAGTTACTTCTGCTTGAATATGATTAAAATCTTCAGGTACAATCCATTTTCCAACTTCTTCAGCATCTAGCTTACCATCACCGTTAAGATCTCGCCTCTTGGAAAATTCCTCTCTTTCCGTTTTAACCCATTCAGGTTCTGGTTCATCCGGTGTATTCGGAGTCCACAGATCTCCTGTAGACAAAATCCAAACATATATGATAAACAGTAAACTACACTTAAAGCCTGGTAACATTAAAAATGATTACGTGCTTGCATGAAATAACTTCAACTGCACAATATCTTTAAACTAACTGAAATGGATATGTACTTGGTAAAGTTTACCGAACTAGAAAACATAACAGCATGATTCTCCACTCCAATTGAAGAGACAGAAGACAGACACGACGGAAAGAATGTTTATTATCAACCATTGGAACGGTAGTCGTTACATATGGTATACCTTGCACTAAACCCATCATTTGCAAAATGTGTTTCGTTTCCTCTTCTGTTTGTCTTGATATTTGGTCTTCATACATTCTTATCAGCAGCACCCACTGTAATATGCCTACGTTATCCCTTGCGTTACTCTTGGCAGAATCCTTGCCCATTGCTGGTAATTCCCTATGATTTCTGCCACCTCGACATATACTACTTATATCCATTCTTATCAGCAACGCCCACTGCACAATATCTTCACTCAATATGAATTTATCGTTTTTAAAAACTATGACCCTTCTTTTCACTACTTTTCGAAATTTCTCCCGTGACTGCGGAGAATTTACTTCCGACTTGAGTCAACAATTAAAAAAAAACAAAATCCCAAAGAATCCTACTGCAAAGTGTCTAGCCGATGTCTTCGATCAGTTACACTAGTTCACTGTACGACAACACATTGAAATACATTTGGAATGTTACGGTGAGAAAAACACAGCAAACTGAAATCTCGCAGATATTTTAAACTAAATTGTATCCACTAAGGAATTGAGAGATACTAAATGTTCTTAAAAATCCAGTGCCACTAAAAACTTACTTATGTATTCATCAATATCCACGTAACCATCATGATTTTTATCAACTTCTTCCATGGTTTCCTAAATTCATTGGAGGAAATAAAGAATGTTATAGTTGAATTCAGAGTCTATATATTATACTGTATGATAATGAAATACAACTAATGTCATTTGCAACAAAGAAAACTGTGGCGAATAAGTAGGACTTAGTACTAACATTACAACCTACAAACACCAGAATTTCGATTTGGATAACTAACAAAGCTATCGAGTTGAACGGTGATGTGTTGGAATTGCTTTGATCTGTTTGTGGCAGCATTTTCTACGAAGAAAGCCATCACCAAAAGTTTTTAAGAAATGCAAACCCAATACTTTAGCTATTTACCACAAATCATTGAGCAGGCAATCTCTAAGACAGTAAGTACCATTAATCAAAATTAGTATCCGGTATCCATTAACACTTTTATATTTCTAGCTTTAGCGAACTTCCTAGTGAATCAGGACTGAGGATGACATTCAGATTGATGTGAATAGTACAGCCAAAGAAATCCTAAGCTCGGAGCATTAGAACTAACGGGACATCAAACAACCATAGTTCACGGTTATTCAGTGGTTATAAATTAAGTATACCTATTTGGTATAAGCCATTACTAACCTCAACGATGACACCTCGCATCTTTGGTTCATGCTCCGGATGAAGGAATGCAAGGAACTCTTCTTTTGAAAGTTTTCCATCTCCATCTGCATCAGCATTCTTCCAGCGTCTCTCATCTCTCTGCAAAACTGTTTTCTTTGTCTCTTCATCTTCATCTGAAATATATGTTTTACGATGAGGTTCAAAAAAAATCAACATGTTGAAAGATATTGAATTATACAAAAAAAAAGTAGGTGTAACCAAGATATAACTTACCCTCAAGTTCACCATCTTCTCCAACTAACTCACTGACATGCTTTTCCCATGGCATCTTGTCACCATCTGATAATCCATATTCTTTCCATGTACGGTCAACATCATCAAGAAGCATTCTTTTAGATACTTTGGAAATCCAAGCAGCCATTTCTTCTGTAGTGATTTGACCATCACCATTTTGATCGATTTTGTCAACAATTTCACTGGACAAGCAAACAGCAGAGTATTAAGCAACTGTGGCAACATTATAGCACTTAAAAACGAGCACCTATCCATCAAACCGATGTCCTACAAATGATGTAATAAGTCAACAGAGTTTGATTGCTTTTCTGCAAGTTAATCAGTAGTCTCATAGGTGTGTTGCCCTAACTGGTACGTTCTCAAAATAGAACAGATGTATACAAAATTTTGAACCGATTGAAAGCAGATAACACTGTACAAACAGCCAAACCTAGCTCATTTCGATGTCTTGTGTCGTCATACATTCGAGAACAATATGCTTTCACAAATCGACTCCCAAATGGTGGGAAGCTTTTCAGAAGTAGACAATAGTGTCCAACTAAAAAATGACCGTATCAGAACATGTGGCATAAAACTGAAAAAGAGACGCATACAAGCATAAAAACCTCACTTTTGTAAATATCTTTAAATCATGAAAAATTCGATAATTCTACATACCCCAGTTTTTCTTTGCTTTCTTCTGGTGTCAAGTCATCAAATCTTTTAGCTTCATCCTTGCCCAAAAAAGCCTCGTGGTCATAAATTGAACTGTGCTCATCGTCGTGTAAATGTGGTGAGTCACTCAGGTCCTGGAAATGAAAGCTTAAATGATTTGAAAGCAGTACCTTATCTAATATTCGAGGCTTATATTTCGATTCAGCGAACTGATATCTTAATACCACACAAAGTGATAAAGTAAAGTAAATATGTAATAGCCCCATAACACAAACCAGACAAGATACGTTGGCAGCCAAACTGAAGTAGCGCAACAGGACGAATACGTAGACGACACGAATGGTGTATTTATAATTTAAATGCAGCATTAAATGTCCAAGTGATTTGATTGATAATTAATCCTTTCCACCTTTTCTAGTACAATAATTTTTTGTGAGCTAATGTAAAACAACTGATTTCTTCTAGCTTGCTTCTATGTCTTGCAGAAGAGATCCAGGTCCTCGGTGGATTCCAATGAAGTATGCCTACCTACTCACCTGTTGTAACTGTAATTAGCCCAGCGGGTGTTTGGGTTTCAAATGAAATTACAGGGATCTTACCGTCCTTCTAGAATCTGTGGTGCAGATGGGTTTCTTACGTATCGTGCCACCAGACGGTTGTTCAGACTGGTTGTAGTAAGAGGGAAAAGATGTTCGGAGTGGTCAAGGGGGGAGGAAGTGTGAATAAGAAAAAAACATATATCCCGAAAGAAAGTGGAAAGCAAAGGAATAGAAAATCTGGATAGATCCGTGGGAGATAAATGATAGGGTGGTGGTAGAGAACGGAGGGGAAAAGAGGAAAAGAAAAAAGTTTGTGAGAGTTTCCCAAAACACCCCCTGAGTACGTTCGCGGCAGACTATGCTATGATGATATATTGCGGTAGGGCGTTCCGTAAGGCACATACTCTCACCGGGAAAACGTAGGACCTGAATGTGGCATTAGCTCTCTAATATTCTACACTGATAGGTTTCCTCTTGGTGACCGCCGTGTTGCAGGCAAGGCCAATCTTTTTGCCTTTTGTACCTGATCTTGCAGGACATAATAAGGCCATCCTTCTTCTTACGATAACCCAAAGTGAGTAGGTTTGGGTGTTTTTGTCTTTCAGGATATCCCTTCCCTCTTAGCCCTACAACTGATCTGGTTGCAGCTCTTTGTATTTTTTCAAGGAGACGAGAGTCTCTCTGTGAGAAAGAGTTCAGGGGTGATGGCAACGAGCTGTCTACGCGGAAAGGGCAGAGTGACGTTAATCCTGGTTGCCATGTCTGTGTATCTGGTGTTCAAGGGAGTGTGAAGAAGAAAAAAGAAAACATATGCTGAAAAGGAGTGGAACTCAATGAAAGAGGAAATCTGAGTAGATCTATGGAAGCTA
The DNA here is from genome assembly GCA_944470555.2 of Heterobilharzia americana. Classification (NCBI taxonomy): domain Eukaryota; kingdom Metazoa; phylum Platyhelminthes; class Trematoda; order Strigeidida; family Schistosomatidae; genus Heterobilharzia; species Heterobilharzia americana. The sequence goes on along the minus strand of OX104127.1, from coordinate 160,985,882 downwards.
ATTGATAAGGGAAACCTTGATGAGATCATCGAATCAAAGAGAAGGAAAGAAGTAAATAAGATTATGGGACGGATTTCGGGAACAAAAATAGAATGCTACCCATGGGAGACGGTAGGTGAAGGAGATGTTTAACAGGGGAGTATGGTTGTTTCAGGCTCACTATGATAGTGGTGGCACAAAATGTTCGCTATTGGTTTGACTGTGCTGGGTTGTGAGGGGTTAGTATGTGTCAGCACAGCTCGTATCTCAGTTGGACGAGCGCAAACCTCGCGTCATAGTACACCTGTCAAATCTCTGCTTGAAGCTGCTGACAGATGGATCAATAGCAATCTCATTAGACAGGGTGTTCCAGTGGTCGAAAACCTGCGGAAAGTAAAAGTGTGAACGCACACTGGTTTTCACCCTTTGGCGGGAGATTCTCCTCGGGCTACCATGCGAATTTCCACAGTGGCCATTCGGTAAGATTCCAACGCTCGAATGACTTGAATTACTCAGTACGTTGTAGGCTGTCATCAATTCCTCACATAACTCGCGACAGCTAAGACAGTGAAACCCTCTATCTTTCGGTATATCCTGGTGGGGTTTTTAACCCAGTCCAATAAAAAATTGTTGCCCGCCTGTGGACTTTCCCCGGGGGTTCACATCCTTCTTAAGACATGGTGGTGCAGTTACGTTATGGACCTCCAAGTGGGGTCGTATATCGACCTTGTGCAATCCCAAGACAGGTTTCACAGCGAGTGCAGCGAGTTGCCTGCGCATGAAGTGCATTACTCTGCAGGGTCTGGGGGCGACTCCTGGGTGACCGGACCCAGGGAAGGGTACTCTTTGAGAGTCAAGGATGTGGAGACACACGGTTCGGTGCTCATCCAGAATAAGTGTTAGGCCGTTATGGTTCATCAGCAAAGGATTAAAACTTGGGCAATGTGGTCGGTTGTAATTTTGGTCTGTTTATTAGAAGCACCACACAGTGACTGACACGTTTTACTGTGTAAACTTTCCAGGAAGCAGGTCAAAACGGAATTACGTTGCTATTTACTGAATCTGCGAACAATCTGGCATCAATTTGCAGGGGTCCGGATGCTGCCTCGGATGTTACAGCTCTCCATAGACAAATATCTTCAGCATAAAGCAAAATCTAAGAATCCAGGCTCATTGTAGGTTGTTCGCGGAGAAAAGGAATAGCAGAGGACCAAGAATCCCTCCTTCTGGTACACCAGAGAATGACGTCGACTAGCTCGAGCATACCCCGTCGACTTTTGTGCAAAATTCTCTACCGTCTCGACACACCTGCAACCTGAAAAGTACTCTGTCGTTGATTCCCAGCCTTGTTGTTTCGCATAGTAGGATAGAGTGTGTGACTGTGACAAAGGCCTTGGCGAGATTCGTGAAAATCACAATAACAGAGGCTTGGAAGTCCCACCATGCAGTCCAAGTGCAGCCCGGCTACCAGAAGGTTAGAGTCGCGGGACCTACCCTTTTGAAATTGTGTCGAGGATCACTTTTCTTCCCTCTTGTCCAAGTACTCCTAGGCGTGGTCGTCTCCCGGGCTCTTCATTACCTTCGGCAGCAGTTAGAAGTCCCATGGGTCGATAGCATTTCGGGTTCTGCCAGCCTCCGCCTTTTAAGATGGGGGACAGAACAGCATGTTTCCACTCCCGTAGAAGCATGCATTTGCCTATGGAGTGCTGAAACAGGTTAAAGAGTGGACCGCATAAGGCACTTACAGATTTTCTAAACACAGACGGTTGAATGTCGTTTCGCCTCGACAACTTTTCTGCGCGGAGTTTTGGCAGTGTTTCGGGGGGCAGAGAAGGGAATGCTTGCCCCAGCAGTTGATAAACTGGCTGGATGACGGCATGTTTAGATTCGTGTCGAAGGTGGAGCCAGGGGTTTCGCCGTTCCCAGGTCCAGAGTGGTTCTCTCTATTTAGGTCGTCTAAAATGCAAGCTCTCCGACTGGCGGATCTTCCCTTTGCCACGAATCAGGATAGATCTTTGGAGTTTGCTTCGGGCTTCGGTGTTGTACCGATTCCTTACTGGCATATATGCACTACGATGTGACTCTTTTTTGGGGACCCTTCAGTTATGCCATGCTTCCTGCTTAGCTCTAAAGAGGCATTCACTGTCTCACTTTGGCCACAAGGTTCGCCTCTTCTGCATTGTTGTGACTGCGGGGGCATGTTCAGAGGTAGCCCTTTTGGCGGAATCCCTAACTATATCCCAGTGTCGATAAGTCAACAGGGTACACAACTCCTGGATCCATGGTACTGTCGGCAGATAGCGGATCATCACCAAGTAAACTGCCCTACCGTAGCAAAGGCAAGGGCAAGATCTCTCCCATAATCGTTGTTCACTGAGCACCAGACCGAACTTTACTGTACTGTGCTCGCCGCTACTGGGGGAGTTTGAACCTGGACGTTTTCTGCTAGCGGATGGTCGCCGGTGAGAAAATAGCCCGGTGCGGATGATTTTCCACACGACTCCCACCAATGTCATCGCCAATATTCTCATGCAACCCAGCCTTCCTGATAGAGCTGAGTAGGTTTTAGCTAAACCTCTGGCTTGAAGTTTCCCTGTCCTCGCTAAGACTGAGAGTTGGAACACTTAAATTCCCCAGTGCAATGACCTAGTCACATTCCTCCGACATCATCCCAGGAACCACTTGGAGCAGTTGTCGACTCTGCTTCGCGTCGATAGTAGGGGTCCCATGGACCCTCACCAGTCACTATGTCCAATCTTAAAGTGGTACCAGATGCAGTTTGAGATCCCTAGCGGTAGACTTTCGATGGATCGCTCTCTTCGGAGACGGTCAATCATAAACGCTGCCAGTCGGCCCCCTTGTGTTTCCTGTCTCCCCTGAACAGACGCATACAGTCTATGTTAGCTTCGATGTCGCTAGCATCTGGCAGTAACCAGGGTTCCGTGAGGATCACAATCTTCGGGGTAAGGCAGGAACAAAGAGATAGCAGTTCCAACATCTTACCTCCAAGTCCCTTTAAAGCGCTGTAAAGACACTTGAATTTGACCCTAACAACGGGAGCGTTCTGGTGTTGGTGGACTGTAGAGGGCCACGCCAAATGATGAAATTTGCCGCCGGCCGGCCAGTTCTTATGGCCTGTCTGGCCCAAATCTAATGCTGGATGACCGGTGCATGTGTGACAGCGACAGGAATCTTTTAGCCCTCTTGGCCGGATTCAAAGTCACCCCGATCGGCACGGTCTTTCCGAGGGATGAATGGTTGCCATTGCAGGACCGGTACAACTCTCTCCTCGGGCTACCTGGTATTAGTGCAGAGCATGCCGTTTCCCACTGCTACTTGTCAAACAGTCCCCGTTTCTAGAGGAGACTGTCTTAACACACGTGAACGTCAAATAAGATGATTGACAAACTCGCTATCGTGTACTGTAGGGGATCTCTATGGAAGAGATACACCTTCATTTCCACGGTGACTTATTCTTCTCGATGCACGGCAGATGTCGTCGTCACAGCGACTTTAGGTATGGGGTTGGTGTGTTCAGTCTTATGACTGGTCACTATATGGCCACTTCTGGACCTCAGGGGTGTGACTGTTCCCAGAACAATACTGAAACTCTTGCCTTTGGACTGCCGCTTGTGGTAGCGGTTTGTATGGTGGTTGGTGTTTGACTAGCCGCCGGGGTTCCTCTTACGATCTCCTTAAGTGAGCCTGCAGAGGGGAGTAACCTTGCTCAGAGCTGCAGGCAAATATGCTGGAGAAGTATGCTTGGGTGCTGCACCACTAGAGTGTAATATTGGTCCGGTGCGTTCATATTACACTGACGGTGTACCCACCTTTTAAAAAGGCTACACTGAAAAGCCTCGCCCATTCAGGCCACGGTGGGGCAAGAGTCACCTTGGCCACAGGGTTCAGTCCGTGACTTTCATTTGCCTTTCCGACGTCCTCGCGTGATAGCTGTCACATGTAGGCTAGGGTTTAGTCTAGGTGGTCCAGTTAGAAGTGCTCTCCATAGAAGGAGAGCAAGTGGGTTCTGAGAGCCTTATGGAACACAGATGTGGCCACTTTGAGAAGCAGAATTCGTGCCTGCTCTCCTGAGGTCGGCGTGTGACCCTTCGCTTCGGTTTTCCACCTCTCACCCCTGGCTGTTGTTACCATCGAGGAACAGAAAGTCAAGGGGTAGGGTGAGGCCTGAACTAAGGTATTTTGGGACCAGATTAAGCTTAACCGCTGCTGCTCGCTTTTATGGCCAGTCAGGAGGAAGGAAAAAGGCAAAAATGCCCAGGTCAAGAAAAATCAGAAGAAACTATGTTATCTAAGACAAGTATTTAAGCTTACCTTCGACTGTCTTGTTATGTGACTCAGAAGAACACCGAGGGCTTCCTTAAAGTTCATGGTATATGTCTAGTGTGATAAGTAGTGCTGCATATACAGCAACATCAGCCATAGCAGATGATCGAAATGGTTAGACGCTTCACACAGTTGGGCACTTCAGGAGTGCTTTTAATAACTGCCCGAGGATCGTAAGTTCCGTGGGAACTTTATTTCCAGAACTGCACGTTTCAAAGATGAACGATCCAACTGAATAGGAGTATGTGTTGTTTCCTGAAAGAACACAAACGAGGTAATACAGGTTCAATTTTTCAAGAGTTAAAGGAAGAAGACAAGAGTCCTATCATCCTCATCGTCGTAGGCATGATAGTGCGGGTTTGTCTCTGTAGTAAACATAGTGAACCTGTCACATGGTAACAGCTAAAATAAGCAGTGCCAGCATAGGGAACTGGTAGTTCCTGAGCTGTCGCACCTTGTCCTTGAGGCATTGCTCCTGCTGTTTCGTTTCACGTTAACTGTGGGCGGGAAAATTCTTGCTTTCCTATTTTTAGCTCCGCTTAGGTATTTTTGTTGGCCTATGTTGGCAACTCTCAGACTTGGCCGATGGGGAAGCTATGGGCTGCGGAGAATATTATAGGCACTTCGTTGCTTTTATCCACAAAAGTACCAAAATAGAAACGGGGGAATGCAGGGAAAAGGTACTTGAATTGTTCACAAGAAATACAGGTAGACATTAACAGTTTAGTTACCAGGGGGAAAGTAAAAGATAAAGCAGTCGAATCAAAAAGAACTGAATGTTGGTAACAACTGTCGGCATAAAGCGTGCCATCACGTACGCTTAATGCAGACTGGCAGACAAAGGTGGTTACAATTCCGTTTAAATTTGGAGTAAAATCAGCAACATTTATCATATTTTCAGAAACAGTATATATTTGATCATATGCCAATGAATGGTAGACTGAATTGTCTGGATTCAGGAGAATACGAAATAGTGGCACAGAGGTGATGAAAGATGTTGACCATCCAGTGGCGGTCTGCGATAAGTGACCTGGTCTTGAAAGGATGTATTCATGCTCTAGGACGCTGTCTTCTATGCCTTAGATACTCGCGAAGCAAAAATGTGGTAGGCATCACCCTTCGGCCTGCGTCACTGCAGGTACTCGGCCGAACAGTTGAGCACACCAATAAAAACGCCCAACTGAGAATCTAAGAGACAGGGAATTACCGAACTCCATAAACGCTTCTCAATACGAACTAAATTTTGACACGAATAAGTGGGGTAACGAAAGGCAAAGATAGTAAAATAAGGGAAATTGATCAATATATAAACAAATTAATCCTCCTGACATTAGTAAGTTAACATGAGAGAAGCCAGTTTACCGGCATCATCACACTGAAATATGTCAAAAAATCTGCAATGGTCGACAGGTCCCGAAAAGTACAGAGGGGAGGGCCCTATAATTTGCTGTGAAATCGGCAACTTTTGGCATATTTTCAGATAATCTCCAAATTTGATCATATTCCGATGAATGGTGGACTGAATTGCCTACGTTACATGTGTAAGACACACTCCGTTAGATAAATCTTGCCACTTGCACTGCTACCTTTACTCTTGAGAGCGTTGTCCAATACGATACAAAGACTCGTCTGACTGAGTAAAACTAGGCGTGTCGGCATTAGGCTTCCGTGTGTTGATTGATATGTAGCAGCTGTTTGCTACATCATCACACCACGTTTCATCAGGGTATATGATATAAGCGTGAATTTTTGTTGTAAATAGGCTATTTTCCGTAAAATATTTGTGCATGCTCAGCAGTAAAACAATGTCAACATAATCACGTGTGTCAGCACTTCTATACTGCATATTTCCTCCGCGTGTGACACAAACCATGGACTTCTCAGTAGGTACACTGGTACCAAGGCTGTTTTTTCTAACCTAGTCATTTGGCCTCAAATAACCAAAGCGCACGTGACGACGGGAACCGCGGTCACAGTCGAGAGTGAGGCAGATGAAGGAACCGTAGAAAGGCAGAAGGCCCCTTCCCTTTCCCTATGGAAAGGTGTGTGTCCCATGGGATGTTTAGTGTTTAATGGGAGCTCCCAGAGGAAATATTCTGTGAGGAGCCAACAAAGTATACCACGCCAATAATAATAATATTTATTGCTGGATATACAGGAACACTCCGTTTTTACATGTATGAATCAGCTTCCATATAAATTACATGTATCTTCATGCAAAGTAATCTCAATCCCCACCTGATGTCCCTAGAAGATAAAAGTGCTGCGCATTCATATAATGGAACATCCCAACAGAGTGGGAACGCAAAAGTCTACAACTTGGACAAGTGGAAGCATTGTCTGTGCAATGACAAAAAACCAGGCTTGTATAAATCAATAAATCAACAAACTTCTTATTCAAACTTTAGTAATTTAACGTGAGAGAAGCCAGTTTACAGGCATCAGCACATTGGTATGCGTCAAAAAATCTGCAAGAGTTGACGGGTCCTGAATAGTAAAGAGGGGAGGTCGTTAAACTCCATAAAAAGCATCAGAAGATTGTGGCCATGTGACAAAGAAGAAAATACCACTTTTCAGCACATGCAGAACGTCAAAGTGACGATAACGAAAATTCCCATTCTCATATAATGAATTTAATGTGGAAGATACCAGTCTACAGGCAGAATCGAATTGATAGTTGGTGGAAGTTTACGGGATAGTATTTGGTGTTATATAATCCACTTACCAAGTTGTTGATGTGCATAACCTCGTTAAAACTTGCTGCAAATCGTGCGACTGGCATAGAATTTCATCTGCCATTACACAGGTAGGCTCCACTATCCATAACAAAAGCGCGCGATGTTCGAAGTTTGCGTTGCGACCGGCTGACGTTGGTGGTACATCTGCATAGCTTCTTATTTAGTAATGTAAGCATCCACTCACTAGAAACTTCTTCAGATTTTAGCTTTGCTAACCACAAAAGACCCATTTATACGATCCAGAGTATCAGTAAATATTCACGGTTGTGTAACAAAGGTGAGTGTCTAAGTCAATGCATTTCCAGTTCAGCATGTTATGTTTAAAGGTAATATAGATTAATCCCACCGGGAATGCTTGTGGTGGTGGATGGAATTACGCTTTGAAACAGTCACCGTTCCGAATAGCAGTGGTTATACATAGACCTTAGGCATCCTTCATATTAGCGTAAGCAGCATCATTGGAGGGGTGTTTGATGCGCAATAACTGGAAAGGATCACTTCATGCTGGGTACTGTAGAACGTTTTGTTTGGAACAACCACAGGTATGTCACCTTCCGAGCCAACAGACATATTAGTCTATCATTTAACCGTTTGTTTAGAATATTTGTACAACTATGACTGTTTGGAAAGTGTAGACGGTTCGTCACTTTAAGACTCCTGACCACTAGGGGAGTTAATTGTGAAGATATTGCAAAAACCACGAAAGATTGGAAGCAGTACAGTAATTCTCGGAGTCAAAACAGCATGTGTAATTTACACTAAGCAGATATGTCCAGATTGAAATTCAGCATCAAATGTCCTCAGTTAGCCGTTGCTCGAGCAAAAAAAGAAGGAAGAGGCACAAACACATGGAAAATGGAGTAGAAAAAGGAATTGGTACGCATCCCAGCTTGGAAAGGAGAGGAGTTTCTATAGTTTTAGACTCGTTTGAACTTTGTGTACGCTTTCATTTGAGCATACATGGTTAACCGCACAGTTTTTCTCCCTTAAGGTCCTTAAAAAGTTTCTGTATCTGGGGTGTATCGTGGTAGCTTTTAGAGGAAACCGGTGTACGTAAAGTTCGTTACAGTGAGGAGGGCAACCAGTACCCACACCCTTGTAAGCAGTTGTCAGCCCATCAGCGTAAGGGGAACTCGAGGACCATGAAAACTGTGTTTCGTACATTTAGAGGTCCAAGTACGTACGCCATCATCAGACCAGGGTGCATAGATGGCGGCTGACTGAACGGTAGACTCATCGTTTGTTAGTAGCCTATTAAGTGAACAGCGGCAGTAAACATAGACTTTAGACATCTTTCAAATTCACGTGAGCAGCATCATTCGAGAAGCGTATTTGATTACTACAGGACAAATAGTGTGAAAAAGGCGAAGGCCAGCGCGGCCGTAAGTCTCAGCCGAGCATTTTTGGGTATGCAGCATACAGTCTGTTATGCAGAATGCCGAATGGTCACGAATTATGCTGCAGAATGCACCAGATTTTTGAGTGGCTAAATTCGGGGATGAAGTTGGAGGCCATATCTTCGACGGAACGTCCGTTACAACTTCGAGTACAATTAGCGTTAAAGAAAGCAGCACAAATGAAGCATAAAATGGTTTCGGTTTGACGCTGTAGGCGTGAATTGAGAAGAAGGGTCAGTTTGATTTTTTGTCGCCCCGCCCAAGGTAAGTCTAGGTAAGTCACGTGTCTGCACTCGTGGTCCTGCTGACACTCGTACAGTAGTAATGTGGATTCAAATTATCTTTGGACACTTTATTTCATTTTGTCGTTGACGCGTATATCACTAAAGATAAACGGACAGTATTCTAGCGGAAGAAGTTCTCAAGTTTTACAGAGCGGTAACTTGGTCACTTCGAAGTGGAAGTTAGGGATTATGTATTTCAATATGATTCTCGGTTTACGTGTCCGTGATACAACTTGTTAAGAAGCTGCAGGGCTACATGAGTGCCCTAGGGCAGGGTCACCCATGCTTTTTGGAACAGGTGTCTTCATAGACTGCAGGCGCAACCCGATGTTTATTGACGTATCGCTGGACCATACCAAGCCGCGCTTGCCCACGTGATCCGAAGTTTCCAGGCAGTAAGCCATGATGACACTATGTCAAGCTCACCTTGCATCAATACAGTATCAGAAGGGAACAAGGAGCATTCAGATCCACGTGAAAACAAGTATTACCGCGAAAACCTTATTGTACTTCCCAATCATCTTCATAAAGGTCTATCAAGAGTTTGTTTCACATTCTCTCCTGTTGAACACCTCGTAGTATGGCCTTCTCGTAGAGTGAAACAAAAAGAGCACAAGAATTAGATTACTGACTCCTTTTCAGCCATTCATAGGAGGTCTCTTCATGTGGACTAAACTTAAGGCTAATGAAGTTGAGTTTGACCTACAATTACACCGTTGTCCTGTGAGCAACAGTTTTCATGGTACGCCACACTCCAAGGTAATTAACCACTGGAGGGGGCACAAGACCAGGGGAGGGCGGAACAAAGACACCAGGCGATAAGTTGTACAGCACAACTGCAATCCTAAAGTCTAAGATATAAATATGCCGTGCCGGCAGCAGTTTCGGCATCTGCACTAGAATGACATGAAACCTAGAATTACTTGCATAAACACTATGCGGAATGGGCTCCAATAAGTCCTTGTACTTTACTTAGATATTTCAAAGGCATTTGACACAGCTGATCACTTGCTGTTAACAAGCAAGTTGATGTCTACGGGAACTGACAATCCACCATTGGGATGGATTAAGTCTTTTCTCAGCAATCACACTCAAGCGGTAAAAGTAGATTCACACACTTCGAAACCCGGATCGATCACGTCCAGTGTAGTTCAGTACAGTGTATTAGGTCCCCTTCTCTTTACTTTATGCGTCATGGAAATCTGCAGTCACTTTTCACACGGTAAACCACTCTTGTTTGCCGTTGACCTAAAGGTTCCATACACGTTCACCCACGATTATTTGTCCCACTTCCAAGGACTAGGGAAAGGGAGCTTGATATAGTACCCCCATGCTCTGCCGCTTCGAAGCTTCAGCTCAACACAAGGAAATGTGACTCGATAAGCTTTGGTGCTCCATCGGTAGACATCCAACTACATCTTTGGTCTACGAAACCATCTGTTCTCAAGTGTCTGTGGCCTTGGACTAAGATATCATTAATATAATGATGTCGATGATATTTATTCCTGAATATACACGCACATGCCATTTTTACATGTATGAATCAGCTTCCATATAAATTACATGTATCTTCGTGCAAGGTAATCTCAATCCCCACCTGATGTCCCTAGAAGACAAAAGTGCTGCGCATTCATATAATGGAACATCCCAACAGAGTGGGAACGCAAAAGTCTACAGCTTAAACAATTTTACGTATTACCTTCGTGCTGACAAAAAACCATGCCTGTATCTCGACACTACATGCATTACCTGGAGAAAAACAAAACTTGAAGCTAATGCTTCTGTTGTGAGTTCCTACTTGTCTTGAGATTATGGTGAAAAGTTCATAAGGGAATGCGTGCACAAACTCTTTACATATTGTACTTCATTGATGATTCTAGAACTTTAAAATTCATGTACGTTAGTACCATTCCAAGTCAGAGATTCGTAATCTCAACGAACATCACGACTGAGAGCCAAGTATCTTCACCTTTCCAACTCCGGCATCCAGAAGCAGCAGCACATCGTCTAATAAATTAAGTGCGCGAAACTTCCCTAGCCAGCTAGACGTACAAGATACCGTAGAACGTTTTAAAAGTCACGGTAACGTTTTCACACTTCTGCTCATCAATGAACGGTAGCTGCCGCAGAAAATTTTTGAGTTGAGAACGACAGTCTCACTAACAAAAAGTACAGTGATATTGGTTACTGAATCATGGTGCCCCACCTCAGTCCTTGATGTAGACCTGTGCATAAATGGTTATACCCTTTATCGCACCAACTGGGATCACAAGCGTGAAGGAAGTCGCCTGATTTATATATGTAGTCTTGCCACAGCTAATAAGATTGAATATGGTACACTAAATGCTCTGCCTTGCTCAATATGGGCTATTGTAGGTGGCACTAACTATAAAATCCTCGTAGGCTGTGTTTGCAGAACACCGTGTTCATCAAGAAAAACTGATGAGCTTATTGCTCAATCATTTTCCCATGCTGCATCCATCAGTGCTGACTTTAGACTGATTGCAGGAGGCTTTAACCTCCCCAAATTCGACTGGGAAATCATTTTGGCCTGAGGGGCTACGACGAAATACTAACCGTCTTAGATTTTCGTGGTTGGAAATAATGTGTCCATTCACCCACACTCGGGAACAGTACGCTGGATTCAGTGTTTTGCCATGATATCGTCCCAGTCACCACGTATGTCGTTGGTGGGTTCGCTGACAGGGACCACAGAATGGTTTTCTGTTGCCTGCCAATCTTCCCTCTTCTTGAGGAGAACGAGGAGGCTACGGAAAATATCTTGTATCGTAGCTACAAAAGTATACAATGGAAGGTATTCATCGGGTGCCTCAGGCGCAGCCCATGGGTTGAGTACTTCAAAACGGCCTCGTTATCAGAGTCGCTTTCGTTTTCTGCAGAAATATGGTGCCATGTTAGGGTGTCACTGCTCCTATGAGGGTCGTTGAGGTGAAGAAGTGGGAGGATCAGTACATACCTCGAAAACTTAGCAACAAATTACGGAAACTATCTATGCTATATCACACCTCTAAGGACGTTCTGGTGTTGCACTCAATCTAAGATACTCACCGAGCAATTAAGACGTTACGTGCACGAGACTCAATAAACAAAGAGCGAAACTTCCTCAAAAGTGGCCCCAGGATACATAGTCTGACCTCCCTTCTGAACGAATGCTTCAAGGCATCAAGAGACATAGCTTGGTTACTGCACAAGAGGATGGTCTGCAACGATCCTGTCGAAATTTGTGAAATATTTGGCGAATCGTTCACAAAGTCCAGTCACAGCTCTCTCAACCACGCCACTTTTACACTGCTTGCCTCAGGTTCGTGCACCAACGTGGATTTTACCGCCGAGAGTAGCAGGGAGACTATCGTAAACTTGTGACTACCAACAGGTGTGGAAATTCACAACCTAAAGTCAATTGTCATCAAAAACAGAATTGACAATATGTCTCTGTTCTTGCCTAAGATGTTTGCCCTACAAATGGAAAGTGACACACACCTCACTGAATGGAAAACCAGCTACAAAACGCCTCGCCACAAGTCCGGGGACAAACCGAAAGCCAATAATCACGGAGCCATCAACATAACAGTGGTCCTCTCTAGAGTTATGAAAAAGTAATTGAGAACGACGACTCCGATTACTTATTAACGGAAAATCTAATCTCAAAGTCTCAACATGGTTTTATAAGGAATAGATCGTGTGTTACTTGCCACTTTGACTTGTTCAACTTCATCACTGGTAACAGTGAGGCACGTAAGGTCGTCATTCTTCCATATTCTGATATACCAGAGGCATTTGATAGGGTATCTCACGATATACTTTTCATTAGGCTACATCCAACTGGTATTCGCAAACCCTCACTTAGTTAGATAAAATCATTTCTTAGTAACCGTGCCTAACTCATGAAGATGGACTCCGTGATGTCTGAACCTAAACATATATCTAACGGAGTTGTACAAGCTAGTTTCTTTTGGCCTTTGTTGCTCGTAATTTATATCGAAAGTGTGTGTAACTGCTTCGGTGAAAGTAAAAGGACTTCTATGCGCCAATGACTTGGAGGTTGTGTACAGTTATAAATCTCACGAATCACGTAACACCCCGGATAGTGCCCGACAGGAACTAGGTAAAATTGCATCATGGTGTGCTGAGTCCCACCTTGGATTCAATAATGACAAAGGAGGTTGGCTTACTACAGGCAAAGACAACCATGACCCGACCCTTGAGGTATGCGGAAAACAGCCACCCGGACTATCTTCTGTGCTAGTACTTGGCACCGGATACTCTGGAGATTGACATTCTTGGAACAAGCAGCATATATCAGATCCAAGTCAGGCAAACTCTTGGGATGTGTCGCTCGTTACTTCTGAATCACAGGCTCTACTCTATGAATCATGCATTCTCCCACTTTTAGAATATTGCCCGTTTGTTCTCAGTGGTCTTCGTAGGAGCGATGAACTGAGAGTTGAAGGGGCACAACGTCGCTTCACCGCTAGAGCATTTGCAACTGACCCTAATCCAAACTACACGTCCAGATGTAACATATTAGGGTTAAAGCCACTCAAGAAGAGGAGACTGAAACTGAACTTCTTATTTTATTATGGGTTATTTCATCTGCACCTGCACTATGCTGGTTCGCAAGCAGAGCTATTTATGACGTCTGCCAAAGATAAGTGCAACCATGAAGTAGTAGTTGAAACTGAGTGTTGTACGACAAGCCTGCGAGATAATTTCCTCCTCAATAAATTCGCGCATATTAGGAAAGGCTTCCAGAGGAAACCTGTGTGGCAGGCTCGTTAACACCTTTCCGCTGTTCACTTAATAGGCTACTAACAAACGATGAGTCTACCGTTCAGTCAGCCGCCATCTATGCACCCTGGTCTGATGATGGCGTACGTACTTGGACCTCTAAATGTACGAAACACAGTTTTCATGGTCCTCGAGTTCCCCTTACGCTGATGGGCTGACAACTGCTTACAAGGGTGTGGGTACTGGTTGCCCTCCTCACTGTAACGAACTTTACGTACACCGGTTTCCTCTAAAAGCTACCACGATACACCCCAGATACAGAAACTTTTTAAGGACCTTAAGGGAGAAAAACTGTGCGGTTAACCATGTATGCTCAAATGAAAGCGTACACAAAGTTCAAACGAGTCTAAAACTATAGAAACTCCTCTCCTTTCCAAGCTGGGATGCGTACCAATTCCTTTTTCTACTCCATTTTCCATGTGTTTGTGCCTCTTCCTTCTTTTTTTGCTCGAGCAACGGCTAACTGAGGACATTTGATGCTGAATTTCAATCTGGACATATCTGCTTAGTGTAAATTACACATGCTGTTTTGACTCCGAGAATTACTGTACTGCTTCCAATCTTTCGTGGTTTTTGCAATATCTTCACAATTAACTCCCCTAGTGGTCAGGAGTCTTAAAGTGACGAACCGTCTACACTTTCCAAACAGTCATAGTTGTACAAATATTCTAAACAAACGGTTAAATGATAGACTAATATGTCTGTTGGCTCGGAAGGTGACATACCTGTGGTTGTTCCAAACAAAACGTTCTACAGTACCCAGCATGAAGTGATCCTTTCCAGTTATTGCGCATCAAACACCCCTCCAATGATGCTGCTTACGCTAATATGAAGGATGCCTAAGGTCTATGTATAACCACTGCTATTCGGAACGGTGACTGTTTCAAAGCGTAATTCCATCCACCACCACAAGCATTCCCGGTGGGATTAATCTATATTACCTTTAAACATAACATGCTGAACTGGAAATGCATTGACTTAGACACTCACCTTTGTTACACAACCGTGAATATTTACTGATACTCTGGATCGTATAAATGGGTCTTTTGTGGTTAGCAAAGCTAAAATCTGAAGAAGTTTCTAGTGAGTGGATGCTTACATTACTAAATAAGAAGCTATGCAGATGTACCACCAACGTCAGCCGGTCGCAACGCAAACTTCGAACATCGCGCGCTTTTGTTATGGATAGTGGAGCCTACCTGTGTAATGGCAGATGAAATTCTATGCCAGTCGCACGATTTGCAGCAAGTTTTAACGAGGTTATGCACATCAACAACTTGGTAAGTGGATTATATAACACCAAATACTATCCCGTAAACTTCCACCAACTATCAATTCGATTCTTCCTGTAGACTGGTATCTTCCACATTAAATTCATTATATGAGAATGGGAATTTTCGTTATCGTCACTTTGACGTTCTGCATGTGCTGAAAAGTGGTATTTTCTTCTTTGTCACATGGCCACAATCTTCTGATGCTTTTTATGGAGTTTAACGACCTCCCCTCTTTACTATTCAGGACCCGTCAACTCTTGCAGATTTTTTGACGCATACCAATGTGCTGATGCCTGTAAACTGGCTTCTCTCACGTTAAATTACTAAAGTTTGAATAAGAAGTTTGTTGATTTATTGATTTATACAAGCCTGGTTTTTTGTCATTGCACAGACAATGCTTCCACTTGTCCAAGTTGTAGACTTTTGCGTTCCCACTCTGTTGGGATGTTCCATTATATGAATGCGCAGCACTTTTATCTTCTAGGGACATCAGGTGGGGATTGAGATTACTTTGCATGAAGATACATGTAATTTATATGGAAGCTGATTCATACATGTAAAAACGGAGTGTTCCTGTATATCCAGCAATAAATATTATTATTATTGGCGTGGTATACTTTGTTGGCTCCTCACAGAATATTTCCTCTGGGAGCTCCCATTAAACACTAAACATCCCATGGGACACACACCTTTCCATAGGGAAAGGGAAGGGGCCTTCTGCCTTTCTACGGTTCCTTCATCTGCCTCACTCTCGACTGTGACCGCGGTTCCCGTCGTCACGTGCGCTTTGGTTATTTGAGGCCAAATGACTAGGTTAGAAAAAACAGCCTTGGTACCAGTGTACCTACTGAGAAGTCCATGGTTTGTGTCACACGCGGAGGAAATATGCAGTATAGAAGTGCTGACACACGTGATTATGTTGACATTGTTTTACTGCTGAGCATGCACAAATATTTTACGGAAAATAGCCTATTTACAACAAAAATTCACGCTTATATCATATACCCTGATGAAACGTGGTGTGATGATGTAGCAAACAGCTGCTACATATCAATCAACACACGGAAGCCTAATGCCGACACGCCTAGTTTTACTCAGTCAGACGAGTCTTTGTATCGTATTGGACAACGCTCTCAAGAGTAAAGGTAGCAGTGCAAGTGGCAAGATTTATCTAACGGAGTGTGTCTTACACATGTAACGTAGGCAATTCAGTCCACCATTCATCGGAATATGATCAAATTTGGAGATTATCTGAAAATATGCCAAAAGTTGCCGATTTCACAGCAAATTATAGGGCCCTCCCCTCTGTACTTTTCGGGACCTGTCGACCATTGCAGATTTTTTGACATATTTCAGTGTGATGATGCCGGTAAACTGGCTTCTCTCATGTTAACTTACTAATGTCAGGAGGATTAATTTGTTTATATATTGATCAATTTCCCTTATTTTACTATCTTTGCCTTTCGTTACCCCACTTATTCGTGTCAAAATTTAGTTCGTATTGAGAAGCGTTTATGGAGTTCGGTAATTCCCTGTCTCTTAGATTCTCAGTTGGGCGTTTTTATTGGTGTGCTCAACTGTTCGGCCGAGTACCTGCAGTGACGCAGGCCGAAGGGTGATGCCTACCACATTTTTGCTTCGCGAGTATCTAAGGCATAGAAGACAGCGTCCTAGAGCATGAATACATCCTTTCAAGACCAGGTCACTTATCGCAGACCGCCACTGGATGGTCAACATCTTTCATCACCTCTGTGCCACTATTTCGTATTCTTCTGAATACAGTTGCCCCCGTCCGCATTACCGCCACACAGTAATAAATTTGTGGCCACTGTTTCACTGTATCTTATTAGCGATAAAATGGATAGTTTTTGTGCAGCTCTCTTCGCATTTGCATCTGAATTTCTTCTCTTGTCTCGTTTATATTTTACCACCAATCCATTTAAGTACGCCGTAACTTACTCCTTGTCCGCTTTTATTCAGGGTTCTTTCTCTTCATGATAGATAGGGTTTATCATGATATCGAAAGCGACTGCGGGTTATAAAAAAGGAGAAAAATATCACTTCACATAAGATACAGATAGTTTATGAGTGTCGGTCGTCTCCACTCGCCATTTTTTTCGCAATAAAGTGATATCAAAATCGTACAAAGTTTGACGTTTGCGTTACGTGTGACCTAGATGTATAGTTCAGTGTTTCGTTAGATAAACCTTTAATTTCGATATCGGTTCAAGTGGTTATAGTATCGTTGGCCGATGAAAACCCACTTTATCGATTTCGGGTAGTGAGATCTCGTTGGCCAGCGATGCATGTCCGCCGTGTAGGTACGGCGTGAATACCATTTTGCCACTTCATTCAAAATATATGGCTTAGCTTGCAATTTCATCATGAAATTTCGGCATTTGATGCTGTTTTTATCTGGGCGACCTGGCCCTTCATCGACCAACGACTATTCATCTCTTTATGACTCAGACCGAAACTGGAGCGCCAACCCGGGGGTCAGATGGAGTGGTTTGATGACGGAACGTTACATATCATCGAACGTAATGCGAAACCAATCGCTGCACGGAAGTGCATCGTTAATTTTATTCATTTAAATGACGCTGTTTTTACTGACAGAGACCCAAACCATTGGCACATTCTGACCGTAGCCAAACAATTAATTATCATTACCCGTCCCTAGGGTTCCTAGTGGAACACAGGGCTTCAGCAGCACGTCTCCAGTGCACACTGTTCTCTGAAATCTTTTGAACCTGGCTCTACAACCGCCCAGAAGCTCTCACTTCTTCCTCCATGTCACCCTCGCCTCTGACGCCCAACTCGTCGTTTCCTATCTGGGTTCCACTCGAGCAGCTGGCCTGGCTCTTGACGCCCTTGAACGGTCTTCTTAGTGCATGCCCGATCCACTCCACTTCCTTTTGCATATTTGTTGAGCGACAGCTTTTTGATTGGTTTGTTCCCAGCCGGAGTTTCTTGTTGCTAATTCTCTCTGGCCGTCTGGGCCTCAGCAAAGAGCCAGCGTGGGCGGTTGTTGATAAATATGTGTAGTTCATTGCAAATGCCTTTCGCAGCGTGCCAAGTCTCTGAACTATATCGAAGCACTAATTTAACGCTGGTGTTGAAAATCCGGATCTCGTTCTTTATGCTGAGTGCAGAAGATCTCCAAACTGGTTTCATTCGAAGACACATCTGCCAATTAATCTGCCTGAGGCCTTCACCAACCCGGCGTCACTTCGTCTCTCCGATTCCAGTGGGGAACAAGTTTTTCATTTTTGTATTTTGTTTGTGCATTGAAGTTTCTGTGGCAGTTGGATTGGTTTCACGGGGTAGGGTTGCTAGCCTTACCCCCAGCCTTTCCTCTTCACCCGGGCTTAGGACCGGCTAGTAACTGGTGAACTAGTTAACCAGTCGAGGTCGTAGGTAAACAATAATGATCCCAACTTTTCACCTCCGTCTCTCCCTGCATGCTGATTTAGTTTCGCATGGGTTCTGCAGAAAGCGAAGTGTTGCAGATGTCCACACCTAATTGTTTCATCTGTGCTCGGTAGCTGGTGCACTGCGTACTGTTTCTGATTGCATGACCTACATAGACCGAGGGGTGTTCGGAGCTAATCACTGTTGTCAGGTTACCACCACTTTTGGTGATGATCTGCCTTTTACGTTTCACCTCTGTGCATAAACCAAAGAAGTAAATATTCTGTTCTCAGGTTGTGAATTTAGCATGAGAGAGGCCGATTTACAGGCATCGAATTTATAGTGGTAGAGAAATTTAAAAGATTTGAGTAGTGTTCAGTGGTACAGAAAGGGGACATTATGTTCCTTCATGAGATCAAGTATTGGAAGTTGTGAACGAAACATGAAAATGTCACTTTACAGCACATACGCTTTGTTTTCAGCCTACGTCATTCCTACTGACAAACTATTTTTCACGCTAAAGTGGCATCAAAATGGTGCGACACTCGATGTTTGCATTATGAGTAGTCGATATGATTGACTCATTTGCAAAATCCAGTGTTTCGTTAGATGAACGACTACTTTAACAGCGTTTCTTTGTCTATAGCTCGACTGACCAAAAATAACTCACTTCAGTGGTTTCGGGAGTGAGTGTTCATTTAATCATTTAGTCAAGGTGCACATCTAGGTTCAAGCAGTTCCCACTTTTCAAGTGTCATCGTTCCCAGTGCTTCAGATTTATGACACCGAAAATATTTGTTGAGGTGCAAGTTATCAAACAGTAGAAGTACCGTCGTTCAGTAGTGGTTTATACACACATCTGCAAAACTTCTTGGATTTCCCATTGATGTATGCAGCATTGTCCAGAAGATATATCGGCTGTTAACTGTCTTCTATTAGATGGACTCAAGCAGGATAAAGTACCAGAGAAATCTATTGCATAGCACTATTGTGGATGTGTTGCTTTTATGTAAAGTGATCTCCTATACTTAGCCGCTTATTCAGATTCCCGCCGCCCCTATGATGTATCTGAAGTCGGAGACCAGTTACTGTCCTTGAGGTTTCGCATGCAGTGGCGTTCTGGGTGCTGGTAGGCGGGTGAGTTGAATGTGAAGTGGTTCGAAAAATAGTAATTCGAGGACAAGCCTGCTGAAGAATTCTGACGTCAGTTTTCAATGCTGCACAAGAAGTAGAAGTTTTGGTTAGTTCATGCGTTTTGATCAAATTGATGCTTAAGATTTTCTCGTCAGGTTGATGCTGAAAAGAGGAGAGAAAAGAAAGCGCCCGTAAAAGCGGCATGTGTTCATGCAATTCTCTACTGGAAATGAATTGTTACTGATATTGCAGTCTTAGTTGTCATGACGAACTAAACCTCGACGTAAAAGGCGGTGCAATACTTGACGTTTACGTTACACGTAGCCGATGTTCTTGACTCCTTCGTGTTGTTCGATTTTTGCCGGATAGATGTCTATTTCAGCATCATTTCACATGTCCAAAGCTTCATTAGCCAACGGAAACTCACTTTGGCGATTTCAGGAATCACCAGGTGTCACATAGTGATGCGATCTAAATGAATTTCCGAGTTCAGGCATTTCCTGCTTCTGTCGCCATACACAGCCAAATGTATTCTTGCGCCACTTGAAATAGTTGTTGTAGATCCTGCGGTTCGGTACACACGACATTTTCGTCTGGAGGACGTTCGGCGTTCTTATATACATTGTAGTTTGTCGTTGTAAGGGAAATGGTGCAGTTCAACCAACATGGTGTAATGCGTCACAGCACTGGCTTTTAGCCTGTAGAACTTGGGTTTGTTTAAATCCATTTCAACTTCCATTGCCCAGGTGTTTGCCTGGAGCAAACGAAACGGACGGTGATCCTAAATGTCTTAGCAACCAATTCGTGGAAGTGTTCATAGCACTGATGACCTCAGGATTGGCAAGACAGTAGCTACCAAACTGGGTTACATCCGCTTCTAGTTCGCACATGGAATGACCACGCAGCTGTTTCAGCGGAATCGTCTCTCCACAGCACTTTGAAGTAATGAAGAAGCAGCCTTTTGGGCGCTTCTGGTGCATGTGGCCAGGCCTCCCAAAGATGCCCCGTCCATAGAGAAGCGGCCCCAAGGATCTACTGCCCAAGTAGACTACAGAACGAGTCACGTCTGAGACGAAACAAAAAAACAAGGGTTAGTGAGATGCTGCAAACAACCGGCGCTTTTCCTCGAAGTCACAGCACCCCACTAGCTGCATGGGTGCAACAAACGTGACCCGGGTACATAACGATTTAGAAGCCTGGGCTAAAACGCCACATTCGCAGGTGGAAGTAACAGTGGAACACTAGGCAGTGGGAAGTGGAGGCTGAATTAGCTCGAGTCACTGAGACAGTGAAGGTGACGAATATCCTAGCAAGAGATAGGTCGAACGGAAAGAAGAAGCGACGTCACCGTTTTATTCAACACATACATCATCTTACTCTCAGCTGGTCAAAAGAGACAACGATGACTGCACCATATGAGAGGATCGCTGCCAAGCGTTGTATCAACCTTATCCTCGTTGAGCTTTGCTGGATATTACGTGGCATCCAAGCGCCCTCCCATTTAGTCGACGAATGCTTATGGCATATTTGGGTAGTGCGAATCAAGCTGAAGGAGCCCCTCTCCCCTCGTACCACCTGCAAGTGGTCGACACATGTCACGCCAGGGCTGGGGCGGAAAAATCATTGCCTATCAGAGGTGTAAGCAAATAACGAATATTATAACCGGTACAAGGTCAGCGTGATAGTTTTTAGTGGGATTCCAGTGTTGACTATAAAGGACACAGTTGATGAGCACCACCTGCCTGAAGAACGGTAGTAGAGGGGGTTACATACTGAAACTAGGTGTCAGCGGAATGGCATAGGGTGCCAAAATTATGCCGAAACTAGTCCGTCTCCACAGGATACTTACTGCATATCTGCTGACTGTCCGCCTGGGTTCGCAACCCAGCATGGTAAGACGAAGGAAGGGGATGGCACAATCAAGTGCTGTGGAAGTAAATCAAGCTTATCCGCCAAACGAACAGAATGCGACCGCTGGCTACGCTGCTGTCTGTTACCGAAGCGACGGAAAAACCCGACGAAGTTAACTCGACCATCTTCTCAGCCACACAGCTCACGGACTCAAACAGTGTCCCAACAGTGAGCCCCTGCCAACCCGAAGAAGATTGGTGACCATCATCCGGAGCTTCTATACAAAAGCTATTACAACGAATATACCCCGGTAAGTAAGCAGCTCCAAACTGGGAAGGTTTTGTTGCGAATGGATAGCAACGTCGGGAAGCTGAGGGGTAAACCGGACGATATAAGCTCTGTACACACAATTAGTCCTAGAAACCATTCTCGCTACCGAGACTTGCGTCATCCCTAAGGTTGCCAAACTTCTCTTCAGTTCGCGAAACCAGGTGTCGTAAATGCACGAGTGGAGTGACCGTCTACATAAGCCCATAAATCAAGGCTGGAAAGGCACCAGGTATCGACCAAGTCCACTCATCCAAATCCTTGTAGTCCAGCCTCACTTTGAAGTACATACATCACATACTAAGAGTAATGTTTAGGCCTCCAAATATTATTTATGGAAATAAATTGGGGGCGGCTAAAACATTTTAAGCTGCTACTAGTATCTACGATAAAGTACCAATCAAGAAAGACTTCCACACCTTCTAGCTTGAACGAAGGATGGAATATAGGCATGTTCGCACATCGTTTAACCAAAATCTCATACAGTCTTCCGAGCTTTTAGGACCATCCAAAACTCGAGGATGTTGCTAAATAGAGACCAAAAGCCCTAAAATTGCGGCCTGATTGAGCGCTGACAAATCATAACCTGGCAGGGAACATATTGGTTCGTCCTACTCCAGATGACAGTGACAGAGGATCCGAAACCTTTTCCATGACAACAAAAGCGGACCTACCAGTTAATTTTCCGAATACTTTCCTCTTCTACGCTGGTATGAACCATAATGAAATAAAGGATATCCTACCAAAACAACTCTGAACACAACAGCGGAGGCCGTACACAGTAGATGAGCGTTGTTCACCGATGAAAAAGTAACGTTAGAGGCCATATTAGCCACTTTACCAGAAGCAACGCATCCTTCCCCACACGAAGACCCCATGAGTCCATCACGTCACGTATTAGCTTGTACAGAAAAAAACGGATCCGGTTCGTGCGGCAGCTGTCCCATATGGACCGAATTTCCTTGCCTGCGGGAGAACATAAGGCCTGTAGAATAGCAGAGTCAAAAGTGAAAGGTAATGCAGCGAAAATAACCTGCCTAAAAGACCACAACATAAACCCAAAATCCCACACCGCCTCATGTCACCCGGGAGACCACAATAAAGCTGCATCCACCTCATGATGAACCCTGATGTGGATACCATCATTAGTTAGGAAATAGCTAAGCTGAGAAGCTAGCAGCTTGGTGCACAAACGGACGATAGGAATAGGGTTGCATAGGTAAAAAAGTTCCAATACTCGATTACCGTAAAGAGGAAAGGCGTAAAGTCAGAGT
Source organism: Heterobilharzia americana (assembly GCA_944470555.2). Classification (NCBI taxonomy): domain Eukaryota; kingdom Metazoa; phylum Platyhelminthes; class Trematoda; order Strigeidida; family Schistosomatidae; genus Heterobilharzia; species Heterobilharzia americana. The sequence continues at coordinate 160,963,060 of OX104127.1, read as the reverse complement.
CCCACCGAGCAAAATTTTCCACGACCTGTCTAAACTCAAACCGAGAGAACTCCAAGACTGTGATGAGTTACGAGTATTTCAACTGAAAAACCGCTCTGAGGGATCGCCGGCTGTATAAGAGTCCAGCGAAGAGAAACCAACTATCCACGGAGCCGAAGTGAGCCCTCTTGTGGGCAATATTTAAAGAAGAGGGTGACACAAAAGATTTAACTAGCCTCACACCTAAAGCTGTGCAGTACGCCTTCTTGGCACCAAAGTGAAATTGGGGTCAAAATAAATAGACCTGGCTGAATTAACTAAGCGTTGATCAAACAAACTTCTTTCTTGCCCTTGGGAGCTCAAGGTATCGTAAATCTTGCTTTAATGAACGTGCATCTAAGCAGTCTTCGACGCCACTTTGCGCTACCTTTATACTAGTTAGCATCACATCCCCAGAGTCCCTAGCTCAGCCACGTTAACCTGGCAAGCTGGATAAACTTCTTGCCGAAAATCACCCTCAAATTTGTTCTCTTCAAATGTATTGCTAATTAGAATGCATTCCCGAATAACATTTTTTCGATTCGTGTTCCGTCATCGCTACGCACACATTGGGTAAAGTACTGATTAAGCAGGTACTAGATCGCGCTGAGTCAGGTAGAGTTGGTCAAGCCTTGCGTAATAGCAGGACACTCATTCCCCCACATCTATATTACCCTTTGTCCCCACAAGGTTCTGGAAGGCCTAATGACATTAAGGTATTCCTCAATAGGAAGTGCGCTGTGGACTGCGCACGGCACGGCTCCAAGCGAAAGTGTTATGTGACCGACTTACTAAGCGTCCGTGCAGCTAGGTGAGTAAATAAGCTAGTGCCCATCATCTCTGACCTAACGAGAGATTTTGACGGCCTCCCGCACATAGCTTTGGAGATGTGAAGCCATGTCCTTCTAAACCATCGGAGATGGTGGACCGAAGTACGCTACAAAACTTCACATTATCCCCAAGGAGGTCGGAGAGAAAGACCTCAACTTCAGCTCCCCTTCCGCTTTGATCACCAGCGTGAAATGTGCAGACAATGTCTGCTACACGCCTTATTCAGGAGCAGCTAAGGGTTCTGCCTCCCAAGCCTATCTTCATGGTATTTGGGACCATTTTCAAGACACTTCTTGAGGTTCTTAGCACAGCAGCCTTCCCATTGCTTAGACAGGACTTGAACTCCGTGGAAAACTTACAGTGGGGGACACTGAAATGTCATGGCGGCAGGGATGAAAAATTTATCCTGAGCGTACTGGACATCCTGACCTATTTAACATGGCTACCATAGGAAACGTGGCAACAAGATAACAGTGTATAAGAACGCTCGTCAAGTACGCCATGCTAGGGAGTAGTTGCGATCAACCTAGAATAGGGAGTCGCACGAGAATTTAGCGTGAGCCGGCGCTGGCATCGAAGCCAAATTTTAGCATCCAGGATGAGAGCACCTCGGGAAAAGGCGGCGTTTTTCACGGTGTTATCTACAAAGGATTAATGGAAAAGCACGCTGACGCATACGATTAAATATTATCCTGTGCAGACAGCACCGAACCTTATCCTGCTTTGAGATATACGCGCTACCAACTGACCACTTTCACAATCTTGACTTTCCGGAAACACTCAGTATTACTGTCTACTGATCCCCTATTTCTTCCATTTCCCACAGGTGTTGACCGTTTCGTCTTCACTGACCGTCTGAATTATGTTACCTCGCATTGATTTCGGCTGCCGTACAGATAGGAGTTTCCAAAAGACTATCACGGTCAGTTCAAAACGGCTTAAGCTTCAACCTGGAGAAATGCAAGGTGATTATCTCTGCATACTAGAGGCGCTGAAAATCAGCTACACTCTTAACAAATGTGAAATCACCAAGGTATCCACAGAGAAATACTCAGGACTAAACTTTTCTGACACCGTACACTACTTGCAATTATGAGGGAACGGTAGCGAAAGCAAATGCAAGGAACGGGGTGACCTGATAACGGCCTACAAAGTCATTCACCAAGCGAACCACCTAAATAGGACAACGTTATAGGTCCAAAACCGGGAGCACAGTGGGAACCCCGCTCACATGCCCCACCATAGGGCGAATACGAGAGTAAGATCTAACTTCTTCCATAGCGGAGCATGTCTATAATGGAAAGGTCCGTCGGGAAAGTGGCCACAGCTACATCAGCCAACTCCTTCAGATGATCACTGGATGAGTATATGAGTGCAAGCGGCCTACCACGAACATTTTTCAGTAACAACTAATGACACACCCTTCCATCCTTGTGTTTTAACCCCAGTATCTGCAATGAGACGCAACTCTCCTCCATACCATTACCAGTTTCATTTGTCTTTTCGTAAGCACTTTACACTAATCTTTTTCTCGTTCCCCACCCTCCCTGTTTCTGTCACTATTTAAGCAATGCTTAACACCTACTTGCGGGTGCCCACAACAACAGGAATTGCAAACGGTTGATTGATCTTATCAGCAGCTCCACTCTCCCCTAAAACAAACCAAGCTACAATTTACAAATAAAATACTTTCAACTAGACAATCAGCACCTCCAAAGCTGTGAGCAGGAAGACTCAAAGACTCCTGCCACCATCGAAGGAGTACAAGAGAACAAAAAGAACCGAGGCCAAAGACCTGGGAGCTAGAGCTCAAAAACTACAAGTTTCCTCTACTTGCACAATAGATGTTGGATGGTGGTAAAGCGTAATTGAAGCGATCAGTGCTTAAATAGTGCGGACAGTGCGAAAATAAGGCGGGAAAAGTGCATAACGAATGCGGTTAATGAGGAAATTAGGCGGGAATTGTGTGCAAATGGAGCTATCTTTACGCATGCACGCTTCAATTATTCTGCAAGTGAGAAAATTTTGAGGGTAGTGCGTAAAACTCTGTTTAAGTGTTGTATTTCAGCATTCCTAATCAGTGCATTAACCCTCATTCTCAAACATTATTTCAACATTCATGTTTGACCGAACAATATTCCCGGCATTTTCTTAAAATACCCAGTCTACAAAATACAGAGGAAAAATACACCAACAGTCATGTCTTCGAGGAATAAAGGCTGCTGAGCGCGGTAAACTTTTCCACTTCAAGCCAAGCAGCAGAATTCTGCTCATGGATGCAACCAATAAGTCTTACTTCCATAATATGTGGGACAAGGTGGTTAGGCATGCTAAGTCGAAAGCATTCGTAAGTTATGCTGTACATCCAGTTAACCTTTAATCACCTCATCTCAACCGAAAAAGTTAATTTGTACTTTTTCATGTTTACAGCCGATAACTGTCATCAGTACTGAAGAACATATGGAGCCGGTCGGTTTACGGTTTATTCTGCAATTATAATTTAAAACGTGATCAAAATTGCTTGGTACTGATTTACAATTTTTTTTTAATAGCCGATGACTGCGAGACAGAAAACGAGTGAGAAGTGAAAATTGACATCACTTATTTGTAAACAATTTAAAAAAATATAAATACCTTAAAATTACGTGTACTTTTGCCTCTCTCTGAGAAATGTTTGAAGGTAATGCAATATGTTGCGTAAATAAATCAGGGAATGCTGAAATTTTGCGTCAATAAAGCGCTGAGTGCTGAAATAGTGCCTCATTTAGGCCGTAATTATGCGTTAATAAAGCGGTCAGCGCCGAAATAGTGCGGAAATAAGGCTGGTATTTGGCGTAAATAAAGCAGTCATTGCTTAAATAATTGGGTGAATGGCCGGAATATTCCGATCGACAGGTAAGGGGTAGGAATTTTTGAGAAATTATTTCCCTGCACCACGGAAATAATGCGTAAATGAAGCGGTGAGTGCTGAAATAGTGCAGAAATAAAGCGGGATTTACGTGTGCATGCTGAAATTATTCTGCAAGTGCGTGAATTATGCCGGTAGTCCGTAAAAATCGGCTTAACTGTCGTATTTTAGCATTATTTCTGCATTCATATGCAATGCATTGATACACCTTATTTCAGCATTTACACGCATTATTTAAGCATTTGACTGGGAACCGGACATGTTAGTTTATTGTACTTGTCAAAGAGACATTGGAAATCTGAGACGTTGTTTGAAACGTACAGGTCACCAATCTCATATATGTGGTTCGTAAACAAAGTGTTTATTGTGCTACCGCTCTGAAACGATCGTGAATCTAACTACTTTCCAAGCTCTCTCGCTCGAGAGATCAAAAGCTATTACTGCTTCAAAAGAAGTAGAACCTCGACAGCAACCCAGACTACTTCCGTATCAAAAAATAACAACTGCAAGATTACGTTAAAAGAAACATTTTCTGTTGGAAATAGATTAAAATTGTTAAATTTAATAAATTCAACACATTTTTCCTATTTTATGCGTTTGTGCATTATAACTTGGAATGCAATTGGAAGTGGTAGGGCTGCTCCAAAAATTAAGGGTGTTTTATACAAACTGAATTGGAACAGTCGATAATGAAGGGGAAATTGTGCGGAATAAAGGGGGAAAGGCGATAATGAAAGGGGAATTTATTCAGATTTAAGGGATTTGTCCTGGTGCGAACTTGACAGACGCAAAGACCAATCACTAATTATTCGAACTTGTTATATACCCACGAATACGAGACCAAGGAAGAACACGATAGCGTAGTCGGATGGAATAGTATATTTGGATGGTTATGCCAAAATACCGATGCGTTCCAACTAACTGGCTAGAGAGTCGAATACGAGCAATGCAACGTAACACGACAGCGTGCCAAATGGCGAGGATGCTTGACCGGGTGCCTTCAGCTTAGCGAGTCCAGTTAAACTATCAAGGTCAGCATCAATGTCGAAGTCGTCAAACCCTAGGCTATTGATTTTGGGGAAGTGTATGACGCTACAGATCACTCCCCCCCTAGTGGGTTCGTGAGGACCCTAAGACGATACCAGCCGGAAGTAAAAACCCAGTGGTTTCTCCACTGGTAAAACTCTTCCGATGGGCTCACTGCGTGAGGTGGCCCCTGGTTGTCTGAACCTTATTCTAGGGTGTCGTGGCGATTAAATAAATAAAATACAATAAATGAAATTGTACGTCGGTCGCGGTCATCTGTTCCTTTCGACGTTCCGTCCAGTGCTCGTTGCACCTGGAATATAAATAAAAGTCTTTAATACCACGAAAACGTTGCGTAAAAATGGGAATTATTTATATATAAACGTGTCGAAAAAAAAAATTTACGCTTATCTTCGCCGTTTTTTTAGTTTTTATTACATGGTAAATAAAAATTGATATAAAAAGGCAAAGTGTACGAGGGTTTGTGCTGCCGGTAAATAAGAAAAATAGTGCCTCGAAAAAAAAAAAAAATGGTTGGCACACACACAGCTAAGTTGAATATGACTTCAGGTACTCTGGGAACCTGACGGTTCGACCTGATCGTGTTTTTTGTTGCGCCGATGGTTGTTGCAGCTGTGCATTACCAGGCACATCGTCGAGAATTTCGATAATTGAGTCATCCGTCGGTCGGATGTAGCGAGCTGAAACGTCACTTACAATGGGGTTGCCTTCGAAATAAGCTGGTTTCAAACGGTCGATACTGACAGTATCTTCACGTCCGTCTCGCTCAATTATATAGAATTTCTCATGTCGCTTAATCACTTTGAACGGCCCGTCGTAGGGTGGTTCAAGTGGTCGACGAACAGCGTCGTGGCGAACAAACACGTGTGATGTCTTCTGTAAACTGGGGTGGACGAAAACATCAGTCGTTTGCGGTCTAATCGGAGAAGGCCTAACTGAACGCATTGCGTTTGTAAGCCTAGTCACGTAAGATGCCCTGTCGGAAACATGTTTGAAAGTTGAAGGGGAAACAAACTCACCTGGTAGGCGAAGAGTGGTCCCATAGACGAGTTCTGCAGGAGTGCATCCAGCATCAACTTTCAACGCGTTACGAATACCTAGTAGGACTAGAGGCAGAGCCTCGGTCCACTGAGGTATGTTTGTAGCTGAAAGGGAAGCTTTCAGCTGTCGATGGAAACGCTCTACCATGCCATTTGCTTGTGGATGGTAGGCTGTCGTTCGGAACCGAGTGCAACCTAAAAGTGCCGTTAGAGCGTGAAATAGTCCGCACTCAAATTGGCGCCCACGGTCGGTTGTGACGTAAGATGGACATCCGAAGTTCGCGATCCATCTTTCGACGAAAACACGAGCAACTGTTTCGGCAGTAATATCTTTAATGGGTACTGCTTCCGGCCATCGTGTGAAACGATCAACACAGGTGAAAAGGTAGGTACATCCATTAGATTCTGGTAGGGGTCCTACAATATCTATATGGACGTGGTCGAAACGCATGTCTGGGGCTAGAAATGAGCCTAAAGGGCTTTTCGTGTGTCGCGTGACTTTACACTTTTGACAAGCTAAGCACGACTGGGCCCACTCCTTAACGTCTTTGTTCATCCCAGGCCAGCAGAAACGTTGTGCGATAAGCCTAATGGTGGCTCGTACACCTGGATGAGAGAGTTTGTGCAACGTATTGAAGACGTTGCGTCGACAACTCTTCGGAACTATTGGGCGTGGTTGACTAGCAGAGACATCGCACAAAATTGCATCCTTGTCTGATCCAACAGGACAAAGTCGCAGTTTGAGAGTTGTGGACGACAACTCATGATGCAGCTCAAGGTCTTCCTTTTGACGCCGAGCTAGTTCAACGAGATCAATACCCTCGATATAGTTTATCGAAGCTATTCGAGATAGTGCGTCGGCTGCGGAGTTGTTTGCTCCAGAAATGTGGCGGATGTCTGACGTGAACTGGGAAATGTAATCCAGCTGTCGCGACTCACGAGGGGAGTATTTGTCAGACGCCGAGCTGAGGGAAAACGTTAACGGTTTGTGGTCTGTGAAAATAATGAAATCACGACCTTCCACAGAATGTCGAAAATGGCGTACAGAACAGTACATGGCTAGGAGTTCCCTACCAAATGTACTGTATCTTGTTTCCGCGTCTTGCAGCCGCCTCGAGAAAAAGGCTAACGGTTGCCACTGGTTGTCAGTCAACTGTTGCAAAACTGCTCCAATTGCTGAATCAGATGCATCAACAGCAATACTCAGAGGAGCATTGGGGTCATGATGCATAAGCATGGTTGCGTTCGAAATGGCTTCCTTGACTTTAGAGAAAGCAAGTCTAGCCGCGTTGTCCAGAGACACGAACTTCGCAGTTCCTCGAAGTAGATCTGTGAGTGGTCTCATGACAGAGGCACAGTTAGGGATAAACCTTCGGTAATAACTTACCAGGCCATTGAAAGTGCGGAGATGTTTCACAGTGGTCGGCTCTGGATAGTTTGTGATAGCCGCCACTTTATCTCTCAATGGGCGTATACCTTTGTTGTCAATGGTATGCCCAAGGAAGCTGAGTGATTCAACTCCTATTTCACACTTCTGTAAGTTAACTGTGATGCCATGTTTTTTGAGTCTTTCGAATGCGAGGTCCAAATGTTTAAGGTGTGTTTCCTTATCTGGACTCGCAATTAGACAGTCATCGATGTAGACATGAACAAAATTCAGACCACGGAAGACGTCGTCCATAAAGCGTTGGAATGTTTGTGCTGCATTCCGAAGACCAAAAGGCATGCGCAGGAATTCAAACAGGCCAAAAGGAGTAATAATGGCTGTTTTCGCGATATCTTCTGCTGCCATAGGTATCTGGTTGTACGCTTTGACCAAGTCGATTTTCGAGAAAATGTTCATGCCGCATAAGGTTGCGGTCAAGTCGTAAACGTGGGTATAGGGTAGCAGTCCGGAGTTGTTTTGGCGTTAAGCCTTCGGTAATCACCGGTCGGACGCCAGTCGTTGCTATCCTTTTTGGGAACCATGTGCAATGGCGATGCCCAAGGACTGTTTGACGGTCTGATAATGCCCAGTTCGAGCATGTGGTCGAATTCATTTTTCGCCGTTTGCAGCTTATCGGGGGCTAAACGGCGCGCTTTGGATGCCACAGGTGGACCTGTGGTTGTGACGTGATGCATAACATTGCTGGTTATGCACGGAAGAGTGTGTTTCGGTTGTTGTAACTCTGGATATTTCTCCAGAACTGCCTGGTAGGACGCGTCGCCTGATTGTTTAGTCCTAACGATGGCTAAACTCGGACCTACATAGGTGGTGCCGCCAATAGATAACTTTGTGTTGTTATCTATCAGTCGTCGACGGCGAGCATCTACGAGTAGATCGTAATGGTTTAGCAAATCTATGCCAATGATGGGCATAGAGACGTCTGCCAGGAGGAAATCCAGTGAATAGGTTTGCGTAAACCTAAGTTGAGGTAGGCATACCGTCTCCCGAATGTCGCGATTGCCTTGCCGTTGGCTGCTTGAAGATTGAAGGATGGGTCGAGATGACGCTCCTTTGTCGTTGCTGGAAGAACGCTAACTTCTGCGCCGGTGTCGACGAGGTAGCGGACTTTCGTTTTAATGTCGGTGACGTAGAGCAAACGGCTTTTTCCGCCGGCTACGGTTGCCGTGAGCACGTGCCGGCGTGACCGTTTCCCGAGTTTGTGTCCTTCTTAAAACGGCATGGTTTACGACATTTTCTGGCTTCATCCCCGTAAGTGTTATGAAACCAGCACCATTCAGGGTTTTCCACCCTGTTGGGTTTCGTTTTAGGGCTACCACGCGACTTGCTGCGATGCGCCAAGGTGCGTTTCTGTGAAGTGCTACGTGATCTAGGACTTCGAGATCGTAGCAACCGTTTCACAGAGTTGCACAACTTGGTCACCTCTGAATCCTGGCGCTCTGTTTGTCGCAGATAGAATATACGTTGGAGACGGGTCTGCTGGATATCTCCAGTATTTTATCTGCTGAGGCTGCCAGGTCGTCGAGTGGGACTGACTGGAGTGTCACCAACACGGTTTGCACCGGTTGTGGTAGTTTCGAGAGAAATAGTTCTCGGAAGAAACCATCGTCAAATGTTCGTGCACCGATTACTTCTCGCATGCGTGCGAGGACTTCAGTAGCTGAGTGGCTGCCTAGCTCGATGTTACGAAGCAATTCGTCTAGACGTTGGCGATCTGTGAGATCGCTTTTCTTCAAGAGTGCGGCCTTTAGAAGTGCATAAGGGTCACTTACTTCAGGATTAAACATGTTTGCTGTAACAACCTGTTTAATTCTCGCGGTAGTGAACGTATGACAGCAAGAAATCGAGATGAGGATCTGAGACACCCTGTTCTCGAAAATCGGCCTCGGCATACAGAAACCATGTTTCTGCATTGTCTGGCCAATATGGCACGAGTTGGATCGTGTTCGAGTCGGCTTAATACGAATAAGCTTGGGAGTGTGGTCGGACATGAGAAAGTGTAGTAAATGGATATATAAATGTTATCGAAATGAAAACAATAAACAAATATAAAATGGAACAGGCTCACCAATTCAATCACGTCGGGCTCACCAATTTAGGATTTGTCCTGGTGCGAACTTGACAGACGCAAAGACCAATCACTAATTATTCGAACTTGTTATATACCCACGAATACGAGACCAAGGAAGAACACGATAGCGTAGTCGGATGGAATAGTATATTTGGATGGTTATGCCAAAATACCGATGCGTTCCAACTAACTGGCTAGAGAGTCGAATACGAGCAATGCAACGTAACACGACAGCGTGCCAAATGGCCAGGATGCTTGACCGGGTGCCTTCAGCTTAGCGAGTCCAGTTAAACTATCAAGGTCAGCATCAATGTCGAAAGTCGTCAAACCCTAGGCTATTGATTTTGGGGAAGTGTGTGACGCTACAGGATAAAACTAGATAATTAAAGGAAAATTATGCGGAATTAAGGGGGAAAAGTGGACAAGGTCTAAATAGGAAAGCGACTGTTAGTAGGAAAAAGCGACTAAAAAGGGGGAAAGGCGTTAAAAGGGGAAATCGGTTGCATTTCCCCACTGATGTCGCTTTATTTTAACATGGAGCTTCCCTCTTATTTCCCCATAATTAGAATGATTTTCCCCTTTTCTGACGGTATGGGGCGCCTAGTTCTTAGGACTTGGATCAGGATGACGTAAGCTTCATAGTTTTTTATGTACATGTACGTATATATATGTATAGACAGTTGAACACCACAAGTTGATTAAAAGTATAGGATTGTTGAAAACCTCAAATTGCAATCAATGAAACCAGATCTGAAGGAATGTCTACTTATTTCAGAGACAGTCACGACTTACCAACCTTCCTAAACTAACAGCAGAAATGATTGAAGGAAAGGTCAAAAATGTAGAAGAAAAATGTTAACACGTATAAATAAAATCGAAGTCAGTCCGAACTTTGTTTTTATTCTTGGCATGTAATGGAAGTTATAAAGATATTTGTTTCCAATAAGCCTGTAAATTATTATCTCTTAATGTAATAGGATTTTCTTTATGACCATTAGGCGAGTCATTCACTGCAGAAAATTTACTTAGAATTAGTTAAGTAACTTGTTGTAACATTTCGTACTACTAATAGTTAAGAAATTTGATTTAAGGTGCAAATATGATGACAATATCACTACAGTCAGAAATTATGAAGTTCTTCAGTTCTGTAGGTCAATATTATTACATGAACGCTCCAGGCACAATCTGTGTTGAACGCAAGATCTCACCATTAGATAACAAGCTACAGTTGAAAACAGACACTTCGTAAGACAGGGAAAAGTTTTCCTGCCTACATGTATTTTGAAGTAGGTTAACAAGTTAAGGGTTAAATGAAATTATCCTAAGGTTCTGTAGTCTGAACACAACTGTACAGTTATGGTCTGCTTAACAAGTAAAAAACAGTAAGTTAACTTTTAGCTATAAGCAGATGACATTGAAACAAAGAATTCATTTGAATAGATGGTTAGTGATAACAAACATTTTGAAGTTTGTGACTAATTATAATACAGCACAGCTTGAAAGCAATAGAAAGAGAACGAAATTACTCATTCATTAGAATTGTTTCTTACTCAGAATTATAAATCAATCTAATTTGCTATGCCCTTTTAGGATATCAAGTTCTTCTCTTACAATTCTCATCGCAAACAGTTATAGAATATTGCATAACAGTTATTTCATTAAAAAAGTTCACTGACTAAAACTTTATTCCACAACATCTACTACAGTGTATTTAATAAGATGATTATTCTCACAAAATGGATATCAAAGAAGACTAAACTTTCTGAAGTAATTACGAAGAATGACATTTTTATATTATATATGTATATCTTGAACTGTTGTAGTTCAGATGTTTTCCTAGCCAACCTCTAGGAGTGTAGTAATTAACTGTTAACAAACAGAGTTTATCATTTCCAAGCACATATAAATTTTATGCTGTTTCAAGGGGAAGATAAAGTTCATGAATATTTCAAATTAAATGGTATAATATATGCATAAATATCTCTTTACTATAACATCGTAATGATGTTTTTAAACCATATCAATGTTACTTCTCAATAATGTTGTTGGTATTTTACATGCGTTTACCCAAGGCTATTGAACTGAATAGTCTTTCAAATCCTTTCAAATAATGAACAGATGCAAAGATTATGAAATCGTAACCCTTATTCATGTAATCTTTCCTATAAGTTAAAAGCAAAAACTAAACACTTTTATGATTCATGGATATATGGAGCAGTACTTTTAAAAATGATAGCCCATTTAAGCATCCTTTATCTATTTGATAATTCTTCTTCATTTATAGTGAGCATTAATTTGAACAATAGTGATGATACTGTAGCATCACACACTTCTCCAAAATCAATAGCCTAGGGTTTGACAAGATTTAACATTGATGCTGACCTTGATAGTTTAACTGGACTCACTGAGTTGAAGTCAGCCGATCAAGCATTCTCGCCATTTGGCACGCTGTCGTATTATGTTGCACTGCTTGTAATCGACTCTCTAGCCAGTTAGTTGGAAAGTATAGGTATCTTGGCATGACCTCGCAAACATACTATTCCCTCCGATTACGCTATTGTGTTCTTTCTTGGTCTCGTATTTTTAGGTATATAACAAGTTCGAATAATTAGTGATTGGCACCAGGACAATTTCTAAAATACTAAAATCAGAATAAAAGTTATGGAGCAAAACTAGATACTTTCTGGAACACTAGTCAAGATATACACTTCCAGCCTTCATGTAATATTACTTTTTGTGTGATTAGATTTGATTATTAGCCTCATTAGTTTTATTACTGGCAAATATACACCTAAAAATTTGAATTTGTTTTCTCTAAGCCATCACTTAGGCAAACATTTTAATACATGTAAGATATACGTGAACAGTATAAATCTAGACGCAAGTGAATGTCACTACATAAACTTATTTTCATGCGGAAATAACTTCATCAAACAGAAAGATCATAAGCCTGACTGATAGTACACAATGTATTGGTATTTTAACAGAGTTTTGGATTCGTTGATAAAACGGGAACCAATGAAGAGGATAACATATTTTTGGATGAGTTTTAACAAGTATTTTTAAATTGGCTCAATACTTTATAAAACTGTTGTTTAAAACGTAATTTCATTTTCAGCTTATACAAAATAAACACTATTTGTATTCAAAAACTAGGACTATAAAAATGCACAGTCTGTGATTAATATTTCATTTCACAAGTGATATAAAGTTTTCTTGAAAAGAGAGGCATTTAAATTCTGCTGTGACACGTATAAACAGTCTTCAGAAAGAAACTTCAGTTCAGGTGGAAATTTCTGTTATGATTTTCAGCTTACTGATTACTTGACTGTATGAAGGTGTTGATCTATTTACCTCAATACTCCTAAAGTCGATTCACTACAATCAAACGATATATTTCCTTTAATCTAAATAGCAATCTTTGAACTGAAAAATATTCTTCCTTGATATAATATCTACATCATAAAATTTTAACAAGAAACTTAATTTCTTAAGCAGTTCGCCAGTTACATGCCAACTTAGGAGACGCGATATATATATATATATATATATATATATATATATATATATATATATATATATATATATATATACTGCAATTGAGTTATCAGCGCACATCTATAAACTGCTAGATACCTGTCAGTTGTTCCAATATTAAAGTGCATATTATTATCTATTTTCTCTTTGAGTAGAGGTAAAACGTAGATACATTCTATTACTGGACCAGAGTTTACCACTATTTAGAAGAATGTAGTTAGATGCAGCATCTATATATTCGTGGTCGAAAGGTTTTTTAAACATGAAAATACTACTTTGTTTAGACATGATCAGTAACAGAACTATCGGTGTGTGTAGTAAAAATGCCAGGTTACGCTATTCTAAACTGTTATGCATGAAAATGTGAACATAACTGCCCAATGAAAGTTATTATTTAACTAAATACAGCTAATTGCCTAAAGTACTACCAGGCCACTTCGCGAAGTTTACTGTCTCCAGTAGAGTACTGCGAAATTGACTACAGATAGAGATTGGATGGTGCGAGCTTAATGGGTTACTCGTCACTCAAATAGTCATCTAAATAATTCATCTCTACCATGATTCAGATGTTTAAGAGATGAAATATTGATGTGGCTTTTGACTGTAACGCTGGCTATTGCAGCTTAATTACTGCATAATGGTGAAATTTCCGAGAATAATTCCATATTCGATTTGTTTATTTGATTTATAACACACAGTGAGTAATCTAGTATCATTTACCTGATGATGTTTCGAGCATAAATTACTCTATTGCTCATAATCATATCAATGTAGTCATACGACTTTCAACATTTAATTTTTGTAGTTATGTCACTTTATATGCTTTATAAAACTACTGTTTGAAAAGCAATTTTATTTTCAGCTTATACAAAATAAACACTATTTGTATTCAAAAACTAGGACTATAAAAATGCACAGTCTGTGATTAATATTTCATTTCACAAGTGATATAAAGTTTTCTTGAAAAGAGAGGCATTTAAATTCTGCTGTGACACATATAAACAGTCTTCAGAAAGAAACTTCAGTTCAGGTGGAAATTTCTGTTATGATTTTCAGCTTACTGATTACTTGACTGTATGAAGGTGTTGAATTATTTACCTCAATACTCCTAAAGTCGATTCACTACAATTAAACGATATATTTCCTAAGCGAATTGGCATGAGTGTTAAAAAACCCAACTACCTGTTAATACATCCAGCAATAATGAAGGATACATTGTTAGTGAAGTAAACTAACCATTCAACTATTTGGTTAAATGAAGCTGATTATCTGTGAAGTCTTTCTTGTCAATCTCTATATATCATTTAGAACAACACTTCTAATATGTTTTTTTCCCCGCTACTTTGATGCTTCGCTTTTTAAGTTACTAGCAGCTCGATGTCTGTGATGCGTAAAATCAAAGCAGTTTCTACCAACATTAGTACTCCAAAGACGACCACCCTTAACAAAATAAGGTACTGAGGTATTTATGAATAGATGTGTACTACCTAGACTTATTGTTACCAATCTTTGTAATTCATGATATAATAAATCTTACCTGTCTTTAAAGATGAAGAACCAAGACTCACAGATCTCTGGATCCATAACTGGTCTGAAGATGATACCTTCCGTTGAACAACTAGATGAGATTCTCAAAGTTGAAGAAGGTCAAAACCTTTTAGATGGTAAGTGTACAGTGAAAGATAGTGAACTAGTCATGAGTTATGATTAACTCAGGTATGATGAGTGCACTACATAAAATTTATTCTTAGTAATTTCTTACCCTAAAAAAAGGTGTTTTAAAAGTGCTTTACACCTAGAAAATATACGCATCCATACATAAATATCACAATGTTCAGTTATTGAAAAGTTTGCTGGGCTAAGGTGTGTTGATTATAACGTTGAAAAAAGTTAAATTATTTCAATTAGTCAATAGATAGTTAAATTGGATGCTAATTATTTCAATCCTACTACAACAACACTGCCTCCTCTTCCTCAAAGTTTAACCACTTTAAATGATTATGAACTATGTAGTATCATGTAGTGCAATATAGATTGAATAGTTGGGTCAGCGTATCATTCAGCGATAAACAATATCATTGAGTGGGTATACACAACGATAAAGTATGGTGTCTAGAATTAAAGTTTAACTGTTACTGTTATATATTATTGTATTTAATTCGTCCGCTTTTCCTTAGATTCTACTGATCAACACTGTAGAATCACAAACTAGAAGAAATCATGAAGTGGATAAGGCAAAGAAAAGTCAATTATTTTACTTGATGTGAAAAATATCACAAAATTTTTATACAATAATTGAACCACTGACTGTACTTAGATTTCCTTCTAATCAACATGAAATGTTTCTCCACAACATTTATTAAAGTGTGAGAGTTGTATATCTGGAGTATTAGCCATTAGACGTTGACTTAGTTTTAAAACGGTAATTTTTTGAAGTTAATGAACTTCTATTGTTTATTGTGGACTGATGTTTTACTTCACTTAGTGATATATTCAGACTACTATAGAGTAAAATGAACCTACAAATGTATTATCTCTGTCATCATTTGGAAGAGACACTACAAAATCACTTTCATACACTAATCAGCTTTTTGATAACACCTGTAGAAGTTATCTTCTAGACTAAACTTCTTAATTTGCTGCACACGACGGATCAAGTACTTCTGAGTATGGAAATAATAGCCGTGAAACCTTTATCTAACTACAAACCATACTATTCAGAAAAATAATCATTAACTGACAAATAGCCTCTTCGTTTATGTGGCAGTCAGTCTTGCATATCACAATGACCTAACACACGATACCCGTGGAAGGTTTTTCCCTCAAACTCCTATCATATTAGAAAGGTCATCTACATAGTGCTCAGAAGGAAAACAGTCACCATTATGGTGTGAATTACTACGTTAGGAGAGAGAGTCAATGGTAAAAAAAGTGAGACAGCAGTAAGGTGGTTCCCACCGATGACAATCACTGTCATCTCTACAGGAAGAGGCTTTATGAAAGTTCAACTCTAAAAATGCCGCACTGCCATTTAATCTGTGCTATATATGTGCCAGATATATGAAAGTTACCTGACTGATTTGGAGTATACAGAAGATATTATCCTGGTAGTTGAAGACGCTGACAAAATCCAGGGTCTTCTAGAGGAGTTGAGCAGAAATCTATGTATGTTTGGCATGTGGTTCGCACGTGTCAAGTGTAAGATGATGACCAAGGACTAGTTTGCTGGATGGACTCCCAGTTTAATAATAGGGATTGAAATGGTGGAATGTGTCGACCACTTCATTTATTTGGGGAGCTGCATTAGCCCTAACACCCTGGTTGCTGAAGAAATCTCAGCTTGGATAAAGAAGGCCCGTGTGGTATTTGCCAACTTGCATCATCTGCGGCACCCACTGGCGAGATATCCGACTATCTATCAAAGGACGACTATACTGAAGTGCAGTCCGTTAAGTCTTGTTATACGGCTGAGACATGGCCGTTAAAAGTAAAAGACATGAAGCGGTAACAGGGTTTTGATCACAGACGTCTTCGTAGCATTACCTGCATTCGGTGGAATCACTATGAGAAATTTTGAGGTCAGAGAAAGAGTACTAGGCAAAGAAGGCCAGAAAGTTCATTGGCGGGGTTGTGAACCTCAATCGACTGGGATGCCTTGGGCATGTAACCCACACTGAGCCACTGACTACCTTAACTTGCCATGTTAAAGGAGATTGGATTAGGCTATAAGAGCGTTCAGGATAGCTAGACAAGGAAGTGGTACAATTGCACGTATTCCCTGACTGTGGACCTGAGCCTTGTGGAGTGATATAAACTCCCAGGCTGGGGTCATCGAGATGGGAATTAGTGGTTAGAAACTTTTGAAAAAATGGCTGGTGCAGATTTATTCACTCCTTGGCATCTCCTAAAGCTTGAATATTCGCATTAGCCGTTATCTTCAGATTGATTACTTTCTCGCACAACTTCGTCTACTTTTTCTGTCCACTCACGTTTTGTTCACTACTGTGAAGTTTGGCAACTCGAGATAATGGACTAATGTCGAAGATTCTACTATGATTCAGTCAGTAACTCCGCAATATGAGTTCATGGTCAGAGTAGAAGCGAACAAACCAAGATCTCAGAAATCAAGGCTTTACGCGAAGTCACAAGTAAATGTACTATCGACACGTCGTAACCTTAACTTTCAGACACCTCAAGAAGTTGACTTTCAAGGTTTAGACAACCAGAAAGTGTCAGTCACCCTCACAACTCTGTCACCACCCAAACACTCACATCATTATTAAACTTCATTATATATATATATATATATATATATATATATTCTCCTTGGAACTGTCGGTCAATATTATTACGTCATCACTGATGTCATCCAGCTGTTCAATACGGTACGAGTTTAAAGAAAACTACCCTTGACTACATCTAACCGCATTCCAAACCATATATTCCAGGCCTTCTCTATTTACATCCTCCATCAAATAGGCGAATTACATTCTCGATTAAAAACTGTAACGTAACGAGCTATGTTTGTGCTCAGTTATTCACTTAAACGCAAACAGCCGATTCGGTGAATCCGCAACGTTCACTCTTCGAGTTTCTGGAGATTCAATGAATACCTCGTAGTCTTTGAGACGTAGTTACAATGTTAGGTATTGAGGAAGAAGTTGAGTAGCTCAACTGGATCCCAGTTAGCAGTTACCTGCACGCTGCTCGACAGCCTAGCACAATGAAAACCAAAAGGAGTAGTGAAACTAGCCGTCATCTTCCCACAATCTGTGCTTATTCAACCCAGTAACTGCAGCTAGGATGAAGCGAAGCACCAGTTCTACCAAAAACTGTCTTGCCTCCTGCTGAAAACCAAACGTCAAGACGTGGTTGTTGTCACAAGCACTTTCAATGCATAAGTCAGTAGGCTAGTTCAGGCAGAAAGGCACTCTCCTGGTAATTTCAGAATACCTACCGAACCAACACAACGGTGACCATATGTTACAACGGTACTCAGATAACCATGCTTTCTCGCCAGCAAGAACTTCAGACATTAAGATAAACACTCTCTGAAGCGGCGTTCACCAACCCCATATCGGCGGTGAGCCCAGGCATATCGATGGAAGATTTCCATCCCCTCTATGGAACCTGCCTGACCAGCTATTACGCGCATGTCTGTGCCAAAATGGACGCTAAAATGCCACAAAAGCAAGACAACAATAATACGACGGCATACGGTGAGAATCTGGCTAGACAATTATCAGAATAGGACAATGTAACCTGTTCAGAAGATGTCTGGCACCGCCTCCAGTTTGTTTGTAAGAGCAGCTACAAAGACCGTAACTGACTCTCAGAAAGTGGCTAGAAAGCGTTAATGGATCTCAACAGTTTCTTTGGAATTAATAAATGTTCCTGAATACATTCCTGCAGACCCCTAGCACAATGACGAGTGCAAGTAAATCAAATGCAGACGGATAAAAGGTCTACGCAATGTTCGAGAACATTGTTGGATGGTGAAAGCTAAAGAGATGGAAAAGGCGGTGGTGATAGGCAAAAGCAGACAGGCATTCACACTTATCAAGGAAACAAGAGGAAACGTTAGTGCTTAATGATACTATGGGGATGAAGGTTGGATCTGTTATTCACTGGCAGGAAAGATGACCGGAACGAAGCATGGAAAACTTCAACTGGCTTCCCGTTAGTCCTCAGTTGTTCGATAACCAGCCAAATATTAGGTGAACACTAAGGTAGTGCACCCGTAAGTTACAAAAGTTGGGAGCATTGTAAGTAAACTGCAACAAGGAAGGACAATAAGGCCAGATGAGTGAGTACTGGAGACATTTAAAAAGGCTGATCAAACATTATTCGTCAGATTAAACTGAGTAGCAGCTTGTGTACGGTGGTCAGATATGATCCGCTCTGACTAGTCTCAATCACAGATTTTTCCAGTCTTCAAGAAGTGAGAGAACTCCTTTCGCGATAACTTCAGGGGAATCAGCCTAATGAAAACAGTTTCTAGGATCTGTAATTATCAGATGTCTGAGTGAAGCTTTGTAACAACAGGTCAGGCAACTTTCAGAGCTGGTTATGAGTTAAATTAACCGGATATTCAGATTCCGCCAGGTTCTAGAACACATTCACACCTACGGACGCTCGACACAAGCTGTATTCCTAACCCAAATGTGGCTTAGACCCCGTCGACCGAGACGTCGTGTAACAATGTCTCTCACCCAAAGTTATGCCAGGTAAGTAAATCACTGTGCTGAATGTTTTGTACTAGAACACTCGTGGATGCGTTAAAGCCTATGGTTAGCTATGTATGTAGCGCTGTCCGTCTACTCTCTTCCTCAGCTTTTCAAAGACATTCTAATAGAGGTCTTCCTTTCATCTTCACTTTACACGGATTGATCACAAAAGACGATTTTGTATACTTAAAGTCAGCAGAAAACATAGTCCTGTTAGGTGAAAAATTTGACAATACGCAAAGTCCTCTAGACAGATTGAGTAGCAATTTTGAGGTTTGGGATAAGCTTCTCACCACCCAGATACAAACTATTATTCCAAGACTGGTTTTCGCTGGTGCATACTTTTACGACGTGGAGTGAAGTAGTTGAGTGCATCGACAACCTCACCTACCTGGGAAGTCGGATTAACTTTGGTGGGTCAGCAACGAACAGAATCTTTGCACGAATACAAAAGGCTTAAATGGCTTTCATAAGCTTACGCGAACTGAAACGCCTTTGATATCCGACTGAAAAAAATATAAAGGTCGAGTGTAATTCACTACAGTCTACTCTGTTCTACTAAATGGTTGTGACATATATTCACTGAAAGTAAAGGATATCAGAAGGCAAGAGACGTCCAACAATAGTTGGTTTCGTACCATATGTCGTAATGTCACCCCTGAGTAACGTAGAAGTCAGGCGTAGAGTTTTTGATAAAGTATGTCAGTCAATGACGTTGTAACACCTTAATTGACTGTGATAGGTGGGTCAGGCATTCCAAATCAGTCTTTGACTATTGATCTCAGCTGTGTAGGAAATTGCAGACTTCTATTTGGGGTCTGTTTAAAAAAATGAATGCGGAGATTCCAGACTCTAGGTGACACGGCTGAAAATCAATCTCAATAGCATAGATGTATATACAAGTTAAATTCATCCTAATCTTCAAATCGGATTTCATCATTTTCTCTACAAGACTTCCAGTTAATCCCAATAAATGATAAATCTTTGTTTTCGTTCTTACTAGGTCTGATCTGAGACTAGTGCAGTTTACCACATATGTTCAATCTATGGAAAATAAACAAAGACGTTTGAGAACACTCTTATACCCCTTTGTGTATTCATTTAAATAAGTAAAATCAAAACTTCAGGAAATATTATATTTGTTTACATGGGAAAAATAAACATTCATTCTGTGATTAAGTAAAAAAGTAAATTCTTAATGTCATTTAAATATAATTCGTCTAGCCTGCCTACATTGCACCATCAAATATTCCGAACTACCTGTTATCAAAACTTCCTACTAGCAAGCAAGGCTATTTATAACAAAAGGAACTTCACCAACAGTTATAATCAACAACAGTGCATCGTTTAGCCATTCAGTTCTTCAAAAGGCGATAAAATGCCACTGCTTAATGTTTATTAAAGACGTAAGGAAACCTCAAGCTTTTATAGAAATGCGAGTGCATAAAGACTCGAATAAGTAAAGATGTGTAGACAATCTGATTAGTCAAAGTGAGGTTTTATAAAATTTCATTGATTAATAGTACATGGTAGCCAGTAATTCAAGTCTACAACTTAACTTCTAGTAATTATTTCCCTTAAAGACAAACTAACCGATGGTCAGTATGGTTCAAGGTCTCACCCCCCCCCCCCCCCAGACTATAAGACAACCAATTCTTTTCTTTAACCGGATATTTTCCCTTGAAAAGTCGAGAAGTTTTGTAAAGACAAACACTGCGACTTCTAATTATCACTTATCAAGTCTGGATGTTTATCCACCTGAATAGGTATATAATATATCTTGGTCTGGATAGAAATAAAAGAGCTTTTATTCACCATTTCGTACGTCTTTCCGGAGTTATTTCTAGTTTATCGCCAAACCAATCTTCCGATGGAATCATCAGAGTTCTATAGTATACACAACTGAACTATGGAAACTACTGGTTTGCGCCTTAAAGTGGACCTTTACTTTTGAAAATACGATGTTTTCGCACTATACAACAATCGTTAGTGGTTTGTACGAAGAGAAATTACAATGATAATTGATATGACTGTTCAATGCAGATATGATACACTATAGTATAACCAAGTGTTTCGTCTACTCTTCAAAATGAAGTTATCGACTGACCGATTACACTTGAACCACAACTAGCCCCTAAATAAGTAAAGATCAAGGCTGATCGTATATATTGTCTTTTAATTAAGTAAATTTACGACCTATATGAAATGAATGCAACTGAGAATATGCATGTAAATCAAACAAGTAAGTGTTTAGTTGATTAAGGGTTAGGTAGAAGGTCAAAAGCGAGTAAATGACTCGCCGCCAATATATGTACACATATAATGCCTTGCCGCTCACTTTAATCCCTCTTCAAAAGGATTACGCGCTGAATTTCAGCATTAGTCTGCTAAGATGGCTGATAATGAATATGTGGTTACCTAATAACCAAATCGATAATCGCTAGCTTGACATAGTGGTGGAACTTGCCTATCGCAATGACTCAACAAGCTATGCTGGTTGGAGCGACCATTCCTGTAATCCCAGAAAGGTCTAGTTGACAATAGTGAGATAAGCGACATTTACCATCATAGGGTAACATAGAAAGGCTCTGAGAGAAAAGTTGTATTGCTGGCAAAACAGGATGTGACAATAGTACGATATTTACTGCGGACGACCTATACTCCATGTTGATGCTGTTTCCGCGTATCAGAAAGAGAGATAGTGGTCGCCTGTTGACATGGCAAAACTACCATGAACTTTTCTGGGGCCAACGCACGTTTTGTAATCCGGATGTATCATGATCAAACCTAAATCCAAAGCTCCTAAAAAGGCTGTCACTGACCTTCTGGGCCCTTAAGTCACCGACAACCCATGAAGATAGCAATGCTAGTGGTGTGGAGGGCTGGGAAGTATGAACCAATCTCATAGTTCCAAAAGTGAACAAAAACCAACTACGATCTACTTTTGGCTTCTCCTTCGCTTTCTGAAACCAACAATAAACCCGTTTCTTTTCTAAAAAATTTTATCTGGGGACCACATCTAACCACCCAGGCAGGCAAAATACCATTCATAGCTTCAGGAAACCACGTTGCCAGTTTCACATTACAGCGCTCAACATTTAAACCATATGGTAATTGGGACAGCAGGCCTCATTTGGTAGAAAATCCAGAATCTCGGGTCGTGGATTTATGCCATGTTACCGGGACATGGACACAGGGCCGTAGTGTGGACATACACTTGAATTTACTGGCGAAAGTGGTGTATCTTTGAAATCCACTTTATGAGTAAGTAGAAGTCCAATAGTCATTTCCCGTCGACTTGGTGTAAGTATCGCACCAAAATTCAGATTAAAAACTGCACTTCTTAATCACTGTCCAACTGAACGGAAGGATTATGGCACTTGCCAATGTCTGTTCGTATTCTCCAGCTACGCCTCTATCGACTGCATTTTGGAAGATGCAAATAAAAATTCCTACTAAAAGCTAATAATTTTGCTACACACGTTTAGACATAATTGAAGCAGCGGGTGACTACAAAGCTTAAGTAGGGAAGATGAACTAATCAGCAGAATATCTTAGGGTATCCCGTGTCAGCGAACTAACAACTACGTTTTCTCACTAGTTTTATTCTGACAATGACCTGTTCCTGGTCACAATTAACTTCGAACATAAGGAGACATTTTCTCACTTGGAATCCAACAACATGAAGCCAACTGTAGACAGATGGATTATATCACTATAAACCATAATCGGAGGCGAACTATCAACACTCCCTGTTAAGGACCTGTTTGAACTCAGACCACGCGGTATTAAAGGGCAGGTGTATACTTGCACCTTGATAGGCACGGGAAACATTCAATAATACAACTTCGTGTTAACTTAGAAGATGATATTTATTTAGAGGGCAACTAGATATTTACCTGGACAAGGCAACGAATTCCACCCCGATGAGACCTAGTGTAGTGTAGAAACAGCGGCAGTTGGTAATGTATACTCAAAGGATAACCAAAGCCAATAAATTTCTACAACTTTATCCTAACTAAATGTTGCGAAAAGGCTTATCGAGGCTGGTTTTGACAATGAGTGAAAGCAGCTTGGATGTAGATTTCTTCGCAATACTCAAGAGGTAATTATACGTAGCTAAGGCGAAAGAGTTGGAGAAGGCATCCGGCGATACAGTTATCAAGGTCTACTTAGAAAACTGGTTCGCTAATGATTATCAGCTGGGCTCACTGAGAAGGATGTGTCACTGGTAACGTCTACAGACATGCAGCTGTAACACATAAAAAGGAATTCGCCCACAACTACGCTCGTGTTACCAAACAAACGGGATATAGGTCCTCCAACTGCTCCTGTAATTGAGAGGGCTGCTACAAACCGAAAGCGACGTATGACAGAACAGCTCGACAATTTGAAACTAGAAATCCTCAAGTTTAATGATGGATCGCTAAATGAAGCAACTGGTCTACCAATCAGTGAATCGAAATCAAAGGTATTTTTACTAGACTGGTGAAGAAAACTGAGCATTCCAGTCCCTCAGAAAAGAAGACCGGGTGACAACACGAGATCATTTGGAATAAAATGTCCCAAACGGATAGCATTTACCTTGAAGTGGTTGTTAGTCTTTCGGGGCTGCGACTCAGTAGTTTAGGGAGATGATAATCAATTCTATATTAGACTATTTACTTCATGTAGCACACCGCAAAACAATATAATTTACTGGATGACGTTTGAAGCAGAATTTACTGCTTATATTCATATCAAAGTAGTAGTATGAATATAAGCAATGAACTCTGCGTGAAATGTCACCCAACAGATTATACCGTCACAGTGTTATATCAAACAAGCAGTCGGATACGGAATTATACTCTACCGCAATTCCTTTGCATAGATGACTATAAACCACTTGGTTACATGTTCGAGCTCAGCCTTGCCACCTACCAGGAAGTATCACTAGTACTCAAACAACGCATGTGGTAGATTGCCTACTGTTCGGATGTGCAAAAGATGGCTGAGTGCGACACAGCTTTACAGCTAGTCTTTCATATCATAATGACACGACCTATGCTGGTGAAAATACTAATTCACTATTTGTTAGAGCACAACAGAAAGGTCAGTTAGATGGTAGTAAGAGGGAAAATGGCGGCCACTACACTGCAAAGTTCTTACGCTTCAATAATGAGGGCGAGTGTGAAAGCAGCAAGGCGTTTCCCATGAATAACGAGATCACCAGTATCGACTTGATGCTGCCTTTTTCAATATTAACGGTTGGAACAGGTCTTTTCACAATCTGTGCTTATTCAACCCAGTAACTGCAGCTAGGATGAAGCGAAGCACCAGTTCTACCAAAAACTGTCTTGCCTCCTGCTGAAAACCAAACGTCAAGACGTGGTTGTTGTCACAAGCACTTTCAATGCATAAGTCAGTAGGCTAGTTCAGGCAGAAAGGCACTCTCCTGGTAATTTCAGAATACCTACCGAACCAACACAACGGTGACCATATGTTACAACGGTACTCAGATAACCATGCTTTCTCGCCAGCAAGAACTTCAGACATTAAGATAAACACTCTCTGAAGCGGCGTTCACCAACCCCATATCGGCGGTGAGCCCAGGCATATCGATGGAAGATTTCCATCCCCTCTATGGAACCTGCCTGACCAGCTATTACGCGCATGTCTGTGCCAAAATGGACGCTAAAATGCCACAAAAGCAAGACAACAATAATACGACGGCATACGGTGAGAATCTGGCTAGACAATTATCAGAATAGGACAATGTAACCTGTTCAGAAGATGTCTGGCACCGCCTCCAGTTTGTTTGTAAGAGCAGCTACAAAGACCGTAACTGACTCTCAGAAAGTGGCTAGAAAGCGTTAATGGATCTCAACAGTTTCTTTGGAATTAATGAGTCTTCTCAAAATGAAGAACGAGTTCGAATTAAATGTAGACTGATATCTCAGGAACTAACTCACTCCCAAGGGGGATCTGGTTGACTTGCAGTAAGAAAGCATTCTTAAGGACGCCTTGGAAAGTAATTAGTCCGTGCATGATGCGTCTTGTACATGTCATGTCCAAGATAAGGCTTCAAGACCGGTTAACCTGGACATCTAGACTATTGATACAGAGGGAAGTAATGCAACGTACTAACTAATTCACTCAACTGGACAGCTCGCATGGGTTGATTACTGATGAAATTTCGGTTTGGCATTCGCCGGCTTAAGTTACATTCGATATTTCAAAAGATGAGTACACCGCTCAACAGCCAGATCTATCCCATAGTGCAGCTGAGAAACGTCCTTTGAAGAAAAAATTGCGGTAAATATTACAGATCTCTGACGACAAGTGCCTTCGAAGCGTTGCCCACATATGGCGGGATCACCATGTAAGGGTTATCAGGGTTAGGGTGGGGATACTAATCAAGACAAGGTCAGTGGACGAAGTTGTTAACCTTCACCGACCGTAGGGACTCTGACACGTGTTACCAATGCTAAACCTACCACAATGTGCAATGTTACCGGAGGTAGGATCAGGTTGAAAGGCTCAATGATAGGACCAAAATGTGTAGCTAGTCCTTCAAGGTCCTGACTGCCAACTCAATCCATATAGGCTGCCTTGGCTAGTCGAATAACTCGGAAACCAGTGGTTCAAGACTTTTGGTGATTAACTTTAATATCTTCCACAGAACCATACATATTTACTGTCATTGTTGAAATATAGGATACCTAACAACTCCAACTTTTAAAGCTATCTACTTAAACACCATTCCCCAGCTTGGTATCATTTCTTGCACCCCACTTTCACGTTGCATGCTGCTGAGAAGCAGGACAGTCCGAATTGATAAGCTTTGACTCCATTGTACCCTGTTCTCACACTTTCGTTAAGTCCATGAGACAGCAAAAGGGAACATAAACAGTAGTTATTATTAGACTAATAGTTGAACTACTTCCTCCGTCGCATTTTGTCCCTAAAGAATATTACCTTTACAAATACATGACGGTGCCAGATTGCAGTGTTTTAAACACTAAAGTCTTCACAACCTTTTGATATGATCCTAACATTACACAAGGCTTCATATAAGATATAAATAGAACCTGCAGAGCCTTAACAGAAAAGGAAATACAAACTGGTACAGATGTCCACTGTTTGACGTTACCACACTTCAAAGAAACATTTGAAGAAAGAATAGAATGACAATATGCAAGTAAGCTAAAGAACATGAGGATGAATAAAGAGTTTAATGTAAATACCAACCAGTCAGTACCAACACATGAATTGGGATAACCGTGTAACGACTCAGGTTGCTACACCTAGCTATTTTAGTGAGTCAAGATAGTTGGTGGCAGAGAGTTGTTAGGGGAACAAGAAACTAAATAATCAAATCCAGTGCAACAACCGAGAGTCTACGCACAGTAGTCAAAGATCGACTCCGAACCACTAGTCCTGAGGCAGCTTTTATCCTTTGAAATATAAGACAAGTCCTAAGACTTTTTAACTGTAACTCAATATCTTCACCTGAGAGAATTATCGTCTGCGTACCCTAGGTTCACGGAGTTATTTGTAACAAGACCAATTCCCTAAAACTTAGCAGACGAAATTGACCGCAGGTGCATCTACGGCAGAAGCAAATAAATGTAGACAGTGTGGTTGTTCTCGATGGACACTATCTAACACCAGAATTCACCTGACTATAAGTAGCCGGTAGGTTTCAACAGGGTGATATACTTGTCTTCCGCAACTTCTAGTGACATTGACACAAAACCTCTCGTTTGACGGAACTGACCAGGATAATCGATTTAGCATTAAATTGAGGCAAAATATATAACGTCTTTAACTAGCTACACATCAGTAAGCTTGCAAATACTTACACAACACACATCGATAGTCAGCTCTTATGCATCGAACCATCTTTCTAGTCAAGCTACATCAAGAAAACCCTCTGTCACTTTCACGTCGAGTAGTTGTACAGTAAAAGCTAAACATCACAAAACCATAAGTCCTAATAGTAGAAGCATTGCTCTCTGTGTGCTGTTATCGCATGGATCACTTTCCACTTACCATGATCAAGATAATTTGAAGAATACAATTCGTAGAAAGAATAAGCTGCACAGGATCTGTAAGCTCCACAAGAATCTCCCGATTTCCATTGAAAAGAACTGCAAAGCTACAAGCGATGGCTTGTAACTTGTACTAAGGGCTACACTTCACATCTTACACTAGGTCAGATATCGGGTTAGATTATTACACTCGCCCAAATCTTAAGTCACCACACTTTCTAGAGTAACAACCAAGTGTCTCATACGATACTTTGTCCTGGACACTTTCAGTTGGTTCAATGTTGGCATCCATGATTCTCACAAATATACCAATATGACGAATAACTGAAGCTGACATAAGGGTGAAAAGTATACAAAGTTCGAACGAAGCATACTTGGATAACATGCTAATTTGTCGAGTTCCGAATAAGTTATGAACATGTTTCCAAATTTCTTTGCAGCTGGAATCAATACCTTCATGAACTATCAGCAACTACCACTGGATGGTAGATTATACTAGATGATATGCATTACAAGCAGAGATGGCTAGCGGCACCAGTAATCAAAACGGTCAGTCTGAACACAAATAAGACAAAACTTTTCAACTTGCAAACCAACTCAATAGGAGTCACAACTAATTATGGCTTCTTAATGAACACTTAATTCTAAAGGTATCCTTTTCTGGATAATCTACAAATTACAACTAGGATTTTAGACCGGAAGGATTTACGGCTGAGAAGTAAAATCACTGATAAGTAATTTACGGTAACTCAGTGTTCGACACAAACAAGATTCGGGTATGACTGACGGGTATGACTCCGTTGATTAGGAGGGAAAAAACCCAGATCGTATCGTCTCAACACTACAAGTCCCCTCCTAAGCAGACCTTGTCGTTATCCTTAGGATTCGTATGCTAAGAATCCCAAAAATGGTTTATCAGTGACTAGCCATATCCTTAACTAGTACATCAGAGGTCTACTGATTAACGCATGACGACCCCGCATTTCAGGAAACAAACAAGGTACCAAGCTCATACACATCCATAAGATTTATTTGGATTACCACTACCGATTTGATTTTGCAACACGCTCCAATTCGTCCTTTTTCTTTATCGCATATGAATTTGAGCTACCCTACAACATCAAGATTACGTAAATAAAGTCATCTTACCTTCGCAGCATTCAAGAGTTCATCTGCGAGGCATTCGGAAATGGTTTTTACGTTCCTAAAAGCTGCTTCTCTAGCCCCAGTGCACAACAAGTAGATAGCTTGGTTGACTCTACGCAGGGGTGAGACATCCACAGCCTGGCGTCTTACAGTGCCGCCACGACCGATACGCGTAGAATCTTCTCGTGCCCCACTGTTTAGAACTGCGCTGACAAGAACGTGGATTGGGTTCTAAAATAATAAACTCTGCGATTAGTGGTGAATTTTCAGAAGATAAAAGAAATCGTTGTGGTCATACGAACGAGACAAGTTCATCATATTAATAAGTTAAAAACGTCAATACGTTCTCACCTCACCAGATAACAGGTGTATGATCTCGAATGTATGTTTCAGGATATTCATAGCCTTAACCTTCTTTCCATTGTTGCGTCCATGCATCATGAGAGAGCAACATACACGTTCCACCAAAGGGCATAATGCTTTCCGAAATCGCTTTATCTGATAACGTCCAGCTGTATGTGGGACTATTGGATTTCCCTTCCGTTTTATATTAATATAATCCTAAGAAACGTTAACTCTTTATGAGAAGATCCTACAGTCAAACTTAGGTCATTCACGTACACATCATCAGCGCTCCACTTCCCAAAGAGCTTAATCTCCTGCTCACCATCCATGTGGGTAATCACGCCTCACTGAATCCACAATCTAAAGCGCCACTTTGACCGTGTTATCAATTTAAACAAAAATTTTTTTAGTTGAGTAATACGGAAATCATCCCTAATCAACAAACTATAATGCAGCATCAAATAAGCTAACATCGCGTTTAAGTCGTGCTTTTTTCCTGAAGTATAGATGCTTTATGGAATGCTTTAACGCGAGATGTAGTTACAGCCCCCTTCACAGTCTCATTCAAAAAACAACTAGGCAGACAGGGCGTCTTGCATTTCTTATCATAAATGTTACTAGGGATTTACTAACCTTACTAGCCCTCCATCACTTTTTTTCTATTTACTACTCACTACCTCTTTTTGATACACCTACATTACCTAAACTACCCTGGCAACTATGTTCATGCTATCTACTTCCAATATACCTTTGCCCACTGTCTTGCTATTTTCATTCAGACAAATACAGGCAGGAATCACGATAAATCCCTAATCTTTCCGGTAACCCGTAGTCTCCTAACCACTCCACAAATTCCAATTGCTAACCCACAAAGTATTGACCTAACCGCAGCCAAAGGCAGGAAGACAGAGAAGATTCCCTTGTTCACAGAAGTGGCAGACCAAAAATACGAACCGAGCCCCAAGAAGTCTACGCAAGCGATAGAAATCTACAAGTTTTCCAGACCTGCACCATCACTGCCTTACGTTGTTGAAAATGAGGCAGTGTGTAGCGTCACACACTTCCCCGAAATCAACAGACTAGGTTCCAACGAGATTCAACACTGACGCTGACCTTGATAGTTTAACTGGACTCACTGAGTTGAAGGCACCCGGTCAAGCGTCCTCGCCATTTGGCACGCTGTCGTGTTACGTTGCGCCGCTCGTGTTCGACTCCCTAGCCAGTAAGTTGGAATGCATTGGTATCTTGGCACGACTTCACAAACATACTATTCCGTCCGACTACGCCAATGTGTTCTTTCTTGATCTCGTATTATTGGGTACATAACAAGCTCGAATAATTAGTGATTGGCCTTTGTGTCCGCCAATTTCACACCTGGAGAATTCCTAAATTGGCGAGCCTGACGTGATTACATATTGCGACCAATAACAAATCTTAAATTTGTGGGCCTGTTCCATTTTATACTTGCATGTTGTTTTCATTTCGATAACCTCCATATATCCATATACAACTCTGTCTTATGTCCGACCATACTCCCAAGCTTATCCGTATGAAGTCGACTACGAACACTAGCTAACTCATGCCATATTGGGCAGACAATGCAGAAATATGGTTTCTGTATGCCGAGGCATATTTTCAAGAACAGGGGGTCGCAGATCCCCATTCTCGGTTTCTTGTTGTCATACTTTTACTACCGCGGGAATTAAGCAGGCGTGTTACAGCACATTTGCTGGGTCCCGAAGTCAGTGATCCTTATGCGCTTCTCAAAGCTGCACTCCTGAAGGTGATCTCACAGGTCTCCAGCACCCAGACGAGTTGCTTCGTAACATCGGGCCAGGCAGATATTCAGCTACTGAAGTTCTCGCACATATGCGAGAAGTTATGGGCTCACGAACATTCGACAGTGGCCTTTTCCGAGAACTGTTTCTCTCGAAACCACCACGACCGGTGCAAATCGTGTTGGTGACACTTGAGTCAGTTCCACTCGATGACCTGGTAGCCTCAGCACATAAAATAATTGAGATCTCTGGCAGACCCGTCTCCAACGTATATT
The DNA here is from genome assembly GCA_944470555.2 of Heterobilharzia americana. Lineage (NCBI taxonomy): Eukaryota > Metazoa > Platyhelminthes > Trematoda > Strigeidida > Schistosomatidae > Heterobilharzia > Heterobilharzia americana. Next base: position 160,932,360 of record OX104127.1, on the reverse strand, counting down.
CTGTCCGCGATAAACCCGACAGCAAGTATTCAGAGGTGACCAAGCTGTGCAGCTCTGTTAAACAGTCGCTACGAACTCGAAGTCCTGGGTTACATTGCACTTCACAGAAACGTATTTTAATGCATCGCAGCAGCTCACGTGGTTGTCCAAAAACTAAATCTAATAGAGTGGAAAACCCGAAATGGTGCTGGTTTCATAATATTTACCAAGAAGTAGCCAGAAATTGCTGGAAGCCGTGGAGTTTCAACATGGACACAATCTCGGGAAATTGTCACGCAGGCACGTGTTCACGGCAACCGTAGCCGGCGGAAACAGCCGTTCGCTCTGCGTCACGGATATAAAAACGAAGACACCAGCCCATAAGTTAGCGTTCTTCCCGCACCGGCAGAGGAGAGTCATCGTGACCCATCCCTCAATCTCCAAGCTGCCAGCGGCAAGGCAATCGCGACATTTGAGAGACAGTATGCCTACCTCAACTCAGGTGTGCGCAAACCTATCCACTGGATTCGTTTCCTGGCTGACGTTTCTGTGCCCATCATTGGGATATATCTGCTAAACTACTACGATCTACTCGTAGATGCTCGCCGTCGACGACTGACAGATAACAGCACAAAGTTATCTATTGGCGGCACCACCTATGTAGGTCCGAGTTTAACCATCGTTAGGACTAAACAATCAGGCGACGCGTCCTACCAAGCAGTTCTGGAGAAATATCCAGAGTTGCAGCAACCGAAGCACACTCTTCCGTGCATAACTAGCAATGTTATGAATCACGTCACAACCACAGGTCCACCTGTGGCATCCAAAGCGCGCCGTTTAGCCCCCGATAAGCTCCAAACGGCGAAAAATGAATTCGACCACATGCTCGACCTGGGCATTATTAGACCGTCAAACAGTCCTTGGGCATCACCATTGTATGCGGTTCCCTAAAAGGATGGCAACAACTAGCGTCCAACCGGTGACTACCAAAAACTTGGCGACAAAACAACATCAGGCTGCTACCCGATACCTCACATTTACGACTTGACTGCGACGTTATGCGGAATGAACATTTTCTCCAAAATCGATTTGGTCAAAGCGTACAATCAGATAACTATGGCAGCTGAAGATATCGCGAAAACAGCCATTATTACTTCTTTTGTCCCGTTTGAATTCCTGCACATGCCATTTGGTCTTCGGAATGCAGCACAAACATTCCGACGCTTTATGGATGATGTCTTCCGTGGTTTGAATTTTGTTCACGTCTACATCGATGACTGTCTAATCGCGAGTCCAGATGAAGAAACTCACCTTAACCATTTAGACCTGTCATTCGAAAGACTAAAAGAACATAGCATCACAGTCAAATTGCAGAAATGTGGAGTGGGAGTTGAATCACTCAGCTTCCTTGGGCATACCATTGACAACAAAGATATACGCCCACTGAGAGATGAAGTGTCCGCTATCAAGAACTACCCAGGGCCGACCACTGTGAGGCAGCTCCGAACTTTCAATGGCCTGGTAAGTTACTACAGGAGGTTTATTCCCAAATGTGCCTCTGTCATGAGACCACTAGGAGATCTACCTCGGAGGTCTTCGAAGTTCGTGACTCTGGGCAACGTGGCTCGACTTGCTTACTCTAAAGCCAAGGAAGCCATTACAAACGCAACCATGCTCATGCATCACGACCCTAATGCTCCTTTGAGTATTGCTGCTGATGCATCTGACTCAGCAATTGGAGCAGTTTTGCAACAGTTGACTGACAACCAGTGGCAACCTTAAGCCCCTTCCTCGAGGCGGCTGCAAGATGCGGAAACAAGATACAGTACATTTGGTTGGGAACTCCTAGCTATGTACTGTCCGGTACGTCACTTTCAACATTCGGTGGAAGGCCGTGACTTCATTGTTTTCACAGGCCACAAACCGCTAACCTCCCCTCTTAGTTCGTCGTCTGATACATACTTCTTTCGTGAGTCACGACAACTGAATTACATTTCCCAGTTCACGTCAGACATCCACTGCATTTCGAAAGCAAATGACTCCGCAGCCGATGCACTATCTTGGATAGCTTCGATAAACCATATCGAGGGAGTTGACCTCGTTGAAAAAAGAAGACCATGAGCTGCGTCATGAGTTGTCGTCCGCAACTCTCAAGCAGTGAATGTGTCTGGTTGAATCAGACAAGGATGCAATTTTGTGCTATGTCTCTGCTAGTCAACCACGCCCAGTGGTTCCGAAGATATGTCGACGCAACGTCTTCAATACGTTGCACAAACCGTCCTGTCCAGATGCACGGGACGCCATCAGGCTTCTTGCACAACCTTTCGGCTGGCCTGGAATAAACGATGACGTTGAGGAGTGGGCTCAGCCGTGCTTAGCCTGTCAGTAGTGCAAAGTTGCGAGACACACGAAAAGCCCTTTAGGCTCTTTTCTAGCCCCAGACATGTGTTTCGACCACGTCCATAATGATACTGCAGGACCCCTACCAGAATCGAATAGATGTGCTTACTTTTTCACCTGAGTGGATCGTTTCACACGATGGCCGTAAGTAGTACTTAATAAGGATGTTACTGCTGAAACAGTTGCTCGTGTTTTCGTAGAAAGATGGATCGCGAACTTAGGACGTTCGTCTTATGTAACAACCCATGTGTAGGCGCCAATTTGAGTGTGGGTTATTTCGCTCTCTAACTGCGCTTTCAGATTCCACTCGGATCCGAGCGACAGCCTACCATCCACAGGCAAATGGCGTGGTAGAACGTTTCCGTCGACAGCTTAGAGCTTCCCCTTCAGCTGCAAACATACCTCAGTGGACCGAGGCTCCGCCTCTGGTCCTACTAGGTGTTCGTAACGCCTTGAAAGTTGATGCTGGACGCACCCCTGCGGAAATCGTCTATAAGACCACTCTTCGCCTATCAGGTGAATTTGTTTCCCCTTCAACTTTCAAACGTGTTTCCGACAGGTGACTAGGCTTACAAACGCGATGCGTTCAGTTAGACCTTCTCCAGTTAGAACTCAAACGACTGACGTCTTCGTTCACTCCAGTTTACAAAAGACATCACACGTGTTCATTCGCCACGACACTGTTCGTCGACCACCTGAACCACCTTAAGATGGGCCATTCAAAGTGATCAAGCAACATGAGAAATTATATGTAATCGGGCGGAACGGATGTGAAGACACGACTAGTATTGGCCGTTTGAAACCAGCTTATTTCGAAGGCAATCCCATCATAAGTGACGTTTCAGCTCGCCATAGCTGATTGGAAGATAGCCCAATCACCGAAATTCTTGAGGATGCGCCTGGTAATGCAAGATACAACAACCATCGGCGCAGAAGAAAACACGATCAGGTAGAACCGTCAAGTTTCTGGGGTATTTGAAGTCGCCTTCAACTTCGCAGTGTAAAATGAGACGTGCCTACCGTATTTTTTAATCCTTTTTCTGTTTGGGGCATTATTTTTCTTATCTACCGGCAATGCGAAAACCCTCCCGCATCAAACCTGCCTTCTCGTGCTTTGGTCTGAAAGAATAACCTCTAAACTGATGTTTCCGGTTCGAGTTTAAGGGCGGTCAGTTGGCATGAAGGGAATTAAAGAAGGCATAATTCGCAACTATCATACTCGCTGTCATCCTCTTGTGTTTTACCGCACGCAGCCTAAGTTGACTAAACGCGCGAAATAAGGTTTGTGTCATAAATCACTCGTTTCCTGCGCAAAACTACACTGAACCTGTTATAGGATGGCAGCGTCCACCTTGTATGGGGAAATAACCAGAGAATGTTTCATTTACGAAAACAACAGTTGTTACGATCTGCACAACCACGCCCATAGCGTCAAAATGAAGTTGCTCAAGTCCTGCTTGAGCGCAAACTTCTTTGTCGCCAAATTCTCTCAGTTGTGGAACAGACCTCCAGCTGAAGTGAAGGCCTCCAAATCAACCTCTGAATTCGATCGGTTACTGGCTGACTTCTTATCATCTGGTGACTTCTACGGCTTATCGAATACACCGATAGTCTCTTTCACGACACTTCGTATACTCGGCTCAAACTAACGGCACACTGTGCCCCACCCAACAAGGTGATCAAAACAGAAATCCTACACTACATGACAGCATGAAATTTATATTTTTAAATACTCTATAGAAAAAGGATATACAGTGAAAGCCATAGCAAGAGAAGTTAAGTAGGGAGAAACATGGACATGGAAAACACTCTCCTTGTCGAAATTCTTGCTTTCTCCGCCTGCTGCTTTGTCTGTTTTTTCTCTTTGTAGAAAAATAATTCAGTTCTAAACGTTGGCTTTGTTGCCATCAATAGTTAATTACTTAAGGAACATACTATGGCTGGAACTACCCCTCATGGAGGGTAACCAGCTTTAGCAAGTTCAGAATACCTAACTACAACATGCAAAAATAAAAAATGTTCACTGGACTACAACCTCATAATTGTCGCAATCTAGGATTAGCTCATTATAAAAGTGTCCAGCAAAGTCCAGCACTTACCAACTGCGAGGCTGTCATGACCCGTGAAAACGGCGGACAAGATGTTCTGGGAGTCCATTTGGCGCATTCAAACAGGTCTTACTCTTCTGGATGCTGGAGTTGGAGAGGTGAAGACATTCGGCTTTCAGTCATAATATTCATCAAGATTATGAATCTTTGTTGTGGGATGGTGTTAACATGGATGAATTGTACAGTCCTGGAATCGCCAATGAAGTACAATATGTGAACAATTCATAAACCTTTCATCATTATCTCAAGCAAAAAGTACAAACTGTTACAATGGAAGTATTAGCTTCAAGCTTTATTTTTCTCCAGGTAATAACTGTAGTGTCTGGATACAAACCTGGTTTTTTGTTAATGCGAAGACAATACTTCCACTTGTCCAACCTGTAAACTTTCCGTACACTTATTCTGCTGGGATGTCCCATTATATGAACATGCAGCACCTATATCTTGCAGTGACAACGGGTGGGGATTCGGATCACCTTCCATGAAGATGAATGTGATTTGTGTATAAACTTATTCATACGTGTAAAAATGGTGTGTGCCTATATATTCAGAAATCATTATTATTGTTTTTACCCACGCTTTCCGCCTGGCCTCAGTTGCGAGTTCTGTAAGTCAGTCACTACACGTGACTTCTATGTTGAATCTTTTCGTCCTGGTCATAATATGGAGCAGAGGTCTTATCTAAGGCTGTTTTCAAGTCAACAATACTGAAGCATCTGCGGTTTTTGAATATATGGCCGCAGAACAATCAATTTCTATCGTACCTTTACTGATTTGTTCAATCGGTTCAGTGGGCACGTTTTGTGACTGAAGGCCGTCTCTCTTCTATTTTTATCCTGATGGAACTTGTAGCGGCCAGAATCCAATAATCTTGGTTTGAACGCAGGAAATAACTAAGTGGTGCCAACTAACGTGAATCTGACTAGTTCCTGCCTCCTACTGTACAGCTTCCGAACTCCCGCGAGTGACGCACAGTCAAAGCCCCGTATGGTACTGCTCAACAGGCAACACCATGGTCATCCCCTTCTCCGTGACCAGATAGAGGGTGGTCGCCGTCCTAGAAAAACCATGGATTTCACTTAAATGTTTATAACTTCATCAAACTTTTGTACCTAGGTATATAACAAGAGAATACCTGGTCCAAAATCCTCTAATCTCTCTACTTCGTGGTGATATCTTTGGCTTCAGACTAATTTTAACTACCGTCGTGCGCACCTTCATCTTCTTCCACCTGAGCTTACCTCTAAACAGTTGGTTCTGGATACTTCTTGAAGTAAGTTTTGCGGTCAGCACAAAGAACTCACCCAGATGTATCATGGTTGATCTACTCCTGCTTATTTTTGTGCCCCTGTTTCCAACTTCGCCTGCTGCTCACTTTTGTTATCCACTTTTCAGGTTTGCCTAACCAGTCCTGCATTCAAATGGAATCCTAGAAATCGCATTTGTCAGCGGGGACCTTGCCCTCAAAACCTTATGATGAACGCGCACACCTCGAGGTCATGACCGTGACGCGGCCTCACCCTCAAGAATATTGGAATATTCAAACAATAACCGAATAATCCCTAATTTCAAACTGAGCCTGCTTCAACACACCTCTTGTATGCCATAAATATTGATATCCAGTGTACAGCTTAACACTGTACATAATGGTGATTTTTCACTACCAAAATGATCAAACCTGTAAGCTGGTTTACATTCATGCAACCTTTGCTGTGTGAAATATATATAATTATTATCATTATAATTATTAAAGGTCGGATCAAAATATCAAAACACGGTTTGTAGTAATTCAGTGGTAGATTCGTAACAAAATCTGTGGCACCATCAAAGCAACAATAAGTTATATCAAAATTACCAAAATACCTCAACAGTGCCTGTAGCTGCCAGAACCCAATAATCTTGGCCTGAACGCGGGAAATAGCTAGGCGGTGCCAACTGACGTGAATCTGACTAGTTCCTGCGTTCTACTGTATAGCTTCCTAACTTCCGCGAGTGACGCACAGTCAAAGGGATCGAAATATCAAAACACGGTTTGTAGTAATTCAATAGTAGATTCGTAACAAAATCTGTGGTGCCATCAAAGCAACAATAAGTTATGTCAAATTACAAAAATACCTCAACAGTGCCGTTGGGTAACTATACAATCCAAAACGTTCTCGGGCACAAATACGTACTACACGGTAAAAAACTGGTTAAAAAATACAACTGTTAAATACCTGTCGGTCAATAGGAATATTCCCGGCAAAAGGGATCAAAACTCTGCCTACAGGAATCAAATCAACAAACAAACGTTCCCAGTAGACAGTCAAAAGACAAACAGTCAAATCACTGCACAACCGTAAGTTGAACCAAAACAAAATGTCGTGCGCAGTAAAACAACATCACCTTATCAACAGTCCAGCGTCACATAATAGGAAAGTGAAACACTCATAATAAGTCTCAAACATACAAAGGCAAATACCGAGTGTAAAGTCAAATAAGACAGTTAAACAAGCAAATAACATTACACCGGCGAGGGTCAAAGGTACACCATCCATAACGAGGGTAAAAATGTTAAAATAAATGTCAATACAACCAAATAAGGGTGATCGGGAGGGATTTTCAGATCATTTTTCCTTTAGACCGGCCACCAAAATCCCTCCAGACACGCAAAACACCTCTGTGTATTCAGCCGTGGCTCTATCTACCTAGCTGTCTGCATACTCTATCTTTCTTCTACTCCCTCAAGAAGACAAAGCTTTCTTATATCTCTTCTCACGATACCTTCCTTCATACGCAGCATCACAGTTCTTACTAAATCGTCTTTGTCCTTCTCGCATGTTTCGATCACTCCCAAAGGCCAGGAACCACGTGGTGTTTTTTCAGAGGCCACAATCACCACATCTCCCTCCTTGAAATTTCCTTTCCTTCCCAACCACTTCTGACGAGTTTGCAAGCATGGTAGATACTCTTTCATCCATCGGCGCCAAAATACGTCAGCTAAGTAATTAACTTGTTTCCATCCTTTCTGCACGCGACAGACCGGTAAAGGGGCCATCATCTGCTGACCCAGTGCAGCTTTCAATCGTCGGCACTCTATGCACTTTCTTATCACCCGTTTGACCGCACCGATCCCCTTAATTAGCCAATAGTTTCTTCGTAGGGTGGCCAGGACTTGAGAAGTACCAGTATGTCCTTCTATAATATGATAATGCCTTATGATCAGCTCAGTCACGAAGTGATGTCCGGGGAGGATAACCGGATGCTTAAAAGTAAGTGGATAGTCGGAATAGTTCAACCTCCCACCGACGCAGACCAATCCATCCACAAGTATAGGTGACAACCTTTGCAATTCACCTTCTTCAGTCTCACAACTACCCTTTTCTCGGAGTTCCTTTATTAATTCTCCATATACCTCCTGTTGTACCACACATAATACTTTATGTCTAGCAGCTTCCAGTTCATCGGCTGTTAGATAGCCAACATTCAGTGACACACCTTGGCGACGCGAATACATAACGGATATGTAGACCACATATCTCTTAAGCCATGCCACAGCTTTAATCAGCCTCACCCAGTCCGAATGATACGCCAAAATCGGATCGGCAGTGAGCTCAGTAACGTTTGTGTTTGTTCGGACCGACCTCTTCAATTCGACATTTTCCGGTGGTTCCTTCCAGAAATCACCCTGAGGCCACCATAGGAACCGCGGAGCACCTCGGTCAAACTCTGGGACTTTCACCTGCATAAACATTTCTTCCACATCGGACGTCAGGGCAATCAGTTCTTTGCGAAAACGCAATAATATTCCAACCAAGTTCGCTGTCGTGTCTGGTCCCTGATACAGGAAGTCATTTAAAGAAGTTCCGGACAGTTTGGCAGCGCAGTCCAGCACAACTCTTACCTTCCCCGGTTTCTTGGGGTTAAATACGGCATGATGCGGCAAATACCATCGTGGGCGGTAGCTAGGATTAAGCTGGGGCTCAGGAGCTACTGCTGCATATCCCTTTCTGATGGTCTCTTCCATGGCGCTAGTGTAGCTTTCGCGAAGGCTTTCAGAGGATATTAGTCTGGTTTCAAACTCTCCAAACGTCGCCTGGCTACTTCGCATCCACCGTATACTCTCTTGGACTCCATTTTCCAGGGCAAGGGGACAACGAAATGTCCATTATCCCAATAAGTACCTCGCTGCACTATGTTTACAGCGGCTAGGTCATCGAGAGATAACGACTTATCTCCCGAGTACAAATCGCTGAACTCATAATCGTAAATTTTCTTCCATTGATCGACTAATAGATCTGACCGAGACATACAATTCACAACCCTCTCCCTGTGCTCACGAAAGCTTGTCGGACCGAACACGACCCAGCCCAACAATGATCTCACAGCATATGGGCTCTTTCTGCCCCCTAACTTCTGATCTAGAACCCAGTGAGCCTCAGGTACATCGCAACCGATGAGCAGCAATACCTCCCCGTCTTCCACCTCTGTCCAGGGTACGTCAGTCAGATGCGGCCACCTTTTAATACTTTCTCGCATCGACCCTTTAGGTCTCCGTACTGGGAGATCTCTTGCCACAACTGCTCGATCTATAAGTATGCATTCGTTTCCGTCTAGTGAATAAACTTCGAAAGGCTTGCTGACTGAGTCCGCCAATCTACTTCCACTAACAGTTTTGATGATAGTCTTTGTGCCGTCAGTCGACAATCCTAGAAGTTGCAAAACATTTTCGTGATCAAAGTTGTATCAGAGCCATTGTCCAAGATAGCATAACCGTAAACCTCTTTATTACCGTGCTTTACACGTACCGGGAGTAGGCCCAAACACACGCTTTCTCTGAGAGACTCGGTGCATCCACAACTACCTTTCTCCGGTTGTTCGCCTACGGCGTGGTGGGTCTTCTTGTGTAACAGAGGGTGATGGTATGCTTTACAACCTTCTACACTGCACACCCTGTGAATTTTACATTCTACGGACCTGTGGCCCCTTTTAAGACATGAAAAACAACAACCTGTTTCTTTAGCCTTCGACCATCTCTCATCCACCGGTAACGACAGAAATGTGGTACATTTTGTGACTACATGGTTCCCTCCACAAAATATACATGAAGGTTTCAGGACTCCCCCAACGGGTACTAGCTGCTGCGTGGAACATGCTATTTTACTATCTGGTCGTCGACTGCTTGTTGCCAGCTGTCCAAACCTACTTAGCAAAATGCTCGCACGTGCTGACACAAACTGCGTTAACTCTGCGAAGGTAGGTTCTCGTTCGGTTTCAGTTAGCTTTTCGACAGTCTCCGCCCATTTCATCTGTAACACACGGGGCAATTTCTTTACTATACCTTCTAAAGTTCTCAAGGAGTTAAGGTCCGCAGTATAGTCCATTTGCTCTAGGGCTATAGCGCAGTTTTCCATTTTTATAGCTAACCTCGACATTGCCTCAGCATCGTTTTGTTCTATGTTCGAGCATTCCATCAGATCCTGTAGTAAGGCCCGGCTGACTTCATGGGTCCTTCCAAACAAACGTTGAGTATATCCCGAGCCCTACGATAACCAGCAGATGGTGGTAACATAATGCATTCCTCTATAGCCTCCCTGGCCTTACCTTTACAGTAATGTAACAAGTATAACAGCCTCTGTCCATCATCATCAACCTTAGAGACAACGTAGAGCTCAAACTGCCTCATAAACTTCCAATATTTGGCTGGATGTCCGTCAAAGCTGCTTAATTCTACTTTCGGCAACTCATGGCCAACACTGACACAAGGCAACGTAGCGGCAACCCCTTTGTTTTCTGCGCTGCTCGCCTGGCTAGTCGTTTCACGATCAGAACTGCTATGAGGGTCAATGCCAAGACAAACTGATTTGTGACACTTTATATCATCATCCAAGGAAAAGGTATCACCTAAACCCCCATTCACATCTAAGTTGAGTTCTTTATGCAGACGCAACCTTTCCTGTCTTTGTTTAGCCTTGAATTCACGAAGTTCCAACTCTTGCCTTTCATCCAACTGTCGTACCTTCAACTGAGCAGAGGTCCTACAAGGACTAGTCTTACTATAGTCAATAACTGTACCATTATCAGAGCCACGGCATGAAATAACATCAAGAGGGACTTGCTTGGTATCTGAGGTTGGATCCATGGACATGTCACCTTCCCCGTCCGGAATTGACTCAAGGAACACCTTGCGATTGCCAGGTACAGCAGTGACGGGTTGTTGAGTACTGTAGCGGCCAGAATCCAATAATCTTGGCCTGAACGCGGGAAATAGCTAGGCGGTGCCAACTGACGTGAATCTGACTAGTTCCTGCGTTCTACTGTATAGCTTCCTAACTTCCGCGAGTGACGCACAGTCAAAGGTTGGATCGAAATATCAAAACACGGTTTGTAGTAATTCAATAGTAGATTCGTAACAAAATCTGTGGTACTATCAAAGCAACAATAAGTTATGTCAAATTACAAAAATACCTCAACAGTGCCGTTGGGTAACTATACAGTCCAAAACGTTCTCGGGTACAAATACGTACTACACGGTAAAAACTGGTTAAAAAATACAACTGTTAAATACCTGTCGGTCAATAGGAATATTCCCGGCAAAAGGGATCAAAACTCTGCCTACAGGAATCAAATCAACAAACAAACGTTCCCAGTAGACAGTCAAAAGACAAACAGTCAAATCACTGCACAACCGTAAGTTGAACCAAAACAAAATGTCGTGCGCAGTAAAACAACATCACCTTATCAACAGTCCAGCGTCACATAATAGGAAAGTGAAACACTCATAATAAGTCTCAAACATACAAAGGCAAATACCGAGTGTAAAGTCAAATAAGACAGTTAAACAAGCAAATAACATTACACCGGCGAGGGTCAAAGGTACACCATCCATAACGAGGGTAAAAATGTTAAAATAAATGTCAATACAATCAAATAAGGGTGATCGGGAGGGATTTTCAGATCATTTTTCCGTTACAGTGCCGTTGGGTAACTATACAGTCCAAAAGATCCTCGGGTGCAAATACGTAGTATACGGCAAAACTGGTTAAACGAATACAACCGCTGAGTACCTGACGGTCAATAAGAATATTCCCGACGAAAGGGATCACAACTCTGTCTACCAGAATCAAATCAACAATTAAACATTTCCAGCAGACAGTCAAGAGACAAACAGTCAAATCACAACACAACCGTAAGTTGGACCAAAACAAAATGCCGGACTCAGTAAAACAACATCACCTTATCAACAGTCCACCGTCACACAGTAGGAAAGTGAAACCTTTGTGATAAGTCTCGATCATACAAAAGCAAGTACTGAGTAAAAAGTCAGAAGGGGACAGTCAGACAACCAAATAACATTGCACCGGCTAGGGTCAAAGGTACACCACTCATAAGGGGGGTAAAAATGTTGAAGTAAATGTTGATACAACCGGATGGGGTGATCGGGAGGGATTTTCAGACCAATTTTCCGTCGAGGAACTCTCTATTACTTTTCTTCATACATTGACAAGTACGCTGGCCAAATCTAAATAGACAGATGCTTCCACTTGCGACTGACTACTTTAGCCAATTCTTTTCAGAGCACTAGAACCACATCCCTCACTTCTCAAAGTGATAGCGTTGGAAATATTCTGTATTCATTTGAGGGCCTCAAAATGTTGAACAGCTTGGAAACCTTTCTGTTCTACGCAAAATTTGCCCCCACCTAGAACCTTCCGTATTAAATGCCGAAGTTAAATGCTGCGGATTAGGTTTAGGAACTTGCAAACGCCAAAACTTAACCCTTGTGATGTTTGGTGTGATTAATTTTGCAGACCAAAACCAGTGGACTTATCTGACTGTGATCAAAGAAATGACCATCACGTAGGACGAAGTTGAAAGATTTCTGCTTGTGAGCCGATTGTGGGGAGAAAATCTACTGTTTGAAGCTGATTCTGTTTGACTAAAACGCCAACAGGGACGCAGAAACTGTACCTAGTTGGATGAAGTTTTGCCATCCATTCATATGTTATTCTGTTCAGTCTGTAAGACTTGAAGAGCCTTTTGACATGACTGAACCTATACTCAATATACAGGATGATTTTACTCGTAGAAGTTTCAGTGGCAGTGCCTAGCAAAACGTTCACAACTAATCCTCATAGAGTTGATAAAAATTCATACACGTCACTGCAGTATTCCAGAGTTATCTTGGACGGCTATTTATGCCTCCTCCAGCAAGTCGTTGGGTTGTTTAAGCCGAAAAGTAGTGTCATTTGACCACTTTCACGTTATGTCAGCTTTACTTCGAACCGGTGATTTCTGTAGTAGTTCAATGACATTCGGGTCCTAGAATTACTCGTATTCACATAGTGATCTGCTGGACGCAAAAGCCGTAATGGATTCAGATGTATACATTTGTTGACGTCTCAGTTCACATTCATTTATCTCAGTCCCATTCGATTCCTAAGAAACCGGCTTCTGTACTGCGACTCATATTCCTTAAACATGGCTTTTCCGGTTGCGGTAGCACACTAGATGATCGCAGTCGCATTTCTTAGCCTACCCGGTAGACACTTTTGTTTAAATACCTGAGTTCAGAGCACTAGTCAATATGTTGCCAGTAGCCCGTGACAGCTACTCAGCCTCCTCAACTTTGTAAGGTATTCAACAAATCGGCACTTCTTTGCATTATTTCTTGGGCGAATCTTATACCCATACCCAAATTATGACCAACAGACGGAAACACTGTATAAACTATACCAGTTGCTCAAGAAATGTCTATCGTGACTCAGTAGCCTCGGTGTTTGAAGTAGTCGCTTCCGAGTTTGAATCTTAGTGGGAATAACATTGCTCACTGAAAGACGTATATATCAAGGCAATGAGTCCTGGATCAGACGGAACGCATGTCCGATATTCTGCTGATAGCTTCCATTCGTCAGTGATATCAAAATTGCTGGCCAGTGGCTAGCAGTTGATGAATTCAGTTTGAGGGTTTGTGGGGGATTTATCGATTTCTTGTCAGGGCCGGTGAGGCAGACTTAGTGGACGTGAGAACACATGCTCAGAGATTACACTGAGTGATGGTTCCACTGGATTCCCACCCAGTTGCCCAATGGCGACGTGCCGACCACGGAACCTGAAGGTCGCAGGTTCGATCTCTGGAGAGATCGCAGGTTTTCACCGCTGAGGAATCTCAGCCAGGAAGAAGCAGCTTCTCCGTGCTTTGAGGTTTCCAATGTTTCTCGAACTTATATCTTTTCATGATGAATACCAATTTGAGTGAGATAAGTGATGACTTTGAATCTCAGTGGGAGCAGCATCAGCCCCTGGGACGCATGTACAACTTAGGTAGAGTGAATTAAATGTCCTTGGTTTTACTTCTAACCACAACCAAAAATGTTAAAACTAACAGAAATTGACTTGGGCACTCAGTACTGAACAATCTCAAAAACTAAGAGTCTGGGTAGCTTGAAGATGGAATATGGAGGTGTTGAAGAAATTTGTTAACACTGAAGTATCCATCCAGTAAGTTTTTTTAGTGAATATTTCAATAGAAGCAACTATACTGAAGCTTTAAGCCGGACTATTTTTTTTGTGCTCCCTTGCTAAACGCGCATGTCTGGATTAACAACGATTGACAAGGTAACTAGGTCTCTAGGGTAAGACATTTAGAATGAAAATCAGAATTTTGTTCTGTGGAGCCACATTCCCTCGTTACGTACTAGTGGTTAGTTATTTGCTTGACACGTAACCCGAAGAGAGTATTAGGCATGATACTCAAAAACTGTTGTATAAGGAGTAGTTAGTGCTGACCGGTTGTGCGTCTGAATTGAAACATAAAATATACCATTTACTGAGTTAGATTTCTCGAATTATGTGTGCCCACCCACTGGGAGGAGTTCTCAGGGAGAACCTGGTGGGGAAAATCTCGTTCATTAATACCGAGATGTGCGAACTTTATCTTACAGCTTTCAGAAGATTGTGACATGCTTTCACTTACTTAATAATTTACTTCTCCAGTATGGTATTAAATATGACCTTGGCGAAATGGTGGTCTAACTGTGGCATACTACAGGTCTAGGTTATTCGTCACCATTCTTTCACACAATCGCTGCGGAATAAAGTACTGTGATAGCTAATCGTCAGCTTGTTTCAGTTAAGGAACAAGATATCTTGAATATAATCACACGTCGAAAGACAGATACTTTTCACGTTTAAAGGGAAACTATACAAGCAAACTAATGGAGTAGCTATGAGTTCTCCGGTGTCCCATATCATTACAAGCCTATTCATGTCCCACACTGAATCAGTCATCCTTTCTAGCGCCGTCAAACCGCCTATTTGGCTCAGATACATGCATAATACAACAGTAATTTTAAAAACCAACATATTCAGTTCGATATCTTCATTTCAACTCAGAGCATCCAAACTTTCAGTAGAGCCACAGGGCTTAGCACGAATGAAGATGACAGGCAAACAGAAGTAGGTAAAATATTAGATATAGTACATTTCAATAACCAGTCTAAAAATGTCATTCAAAAATTTCATTAACATGAGCAGAGGGACCCAAGAAGATATCCAAGTGATGATTCTTAGATTATCACAGTAGTTCTACCATTCCGTCAACGTACAACTGAAGGGCTGTCCACCCCAAGTGAAATATTAAGCTGTATCATCCTGAAGAGACTAAAGGATGAGCCGAATTCAAAACTACGACCGAAAAAGGCTGGCTGGTTGGCTGGCTGGCTTCCGGAAGAACAAATCGTGTGCAGATCAAATTACAATGCAACGCTACACATCACCATAGAACAGAGCGTAGAATGGCAGTCAGATGGACCTTTATCTCAACTTCATCGACCTTGAAAAGGCCTTCGACAGTGTAGACATAGTGTCACAAATCTTTATCAGCCTCGTTCAACAGCTATATGAAGACGTCACGTGCCAACTGACCACGATGAAAAGCTCGGCGACGCCTTTGAGGTGAATACAGAAGTAAGATAAGGCTGCAGCCTGATGCCAAAGATGATCTTCCTGATTGTGGTGGACTGGATAATGCAGCAAACCGTGAGCTGTAAGAAGATGGGCATACACTGTTTGACCAATGAAAAGACCTCGGAAGATTCGTCTCTCCGACTGCAGCGGGGAATAGGTTTGTTTTTATGTTTTATAATTTATCTGTGCTTTGAAGTTTCTGTGGCGGTTGGATTGGCTTTCCGGCGTAGGGTTGCTATCCCTATGCCCAGCTTTCCCTCTTTGCCCGGGCTTAGGACCAGCTAGTAACTAATGAACTAGTTAACCAGATGAGGTTAAAATCTTGGTGCTAAGACTAAATTCTTAGAAAATCGTATCCGATTTTTGTTGGATTGTATTTTTAAGTTGTTGGCTATCGGTGCCGGACACCTATTTTTCCTGCTATGTGCCTCTTGGTCTACTACAGGTGTTCCTAGAGAGTAAAGGTGTACGGGGTAAATTGTCATCAAAGTATAAAGTAGAGAGAAGGCAGTGGTTAGGCAGTGAAAAGTTGTGATACTTTGTTGACTAGTCAGCTAAATCATTGATGCTTTGAGTACCTAGCTAGCAAGTTACATGAACTCATGGTTTTCACTCAGATGGTTGTCTCAGTTAATGTTATTCAAGCATTTAAACATTCACGCTTCTTTTGACACATCGGTTCTCCTCCTGTTTACTCAGCATTGTTTCATCATGGCGAGTCCTACTGAGAAACTTTAATGAATGTCCATAACTCTATGATGTTGTGAGCAATTCGGAGAGAACTGAACAGGCAAATCTAAAGATCCGAACTCAGAAGTTTTCTTCTGGTGTTGTTTTGGGCCAAAAGCGTTCATTATTGGTGCTCTGCTGTTCCGCTGTCTTTGTAACCCAGTGGACTGCTATGGTCCCACTGACACTTTCTGATTTACTCTATTCAAAATTTTCTGTGTTGGTATTACTAAGCGAGCGTTTACCGGCCCTGCCGTCATTTGGTTCGCGTCCTGGAACCCAAATACCAGAATGGGTGGTATTGCAGAGTGATATCTGATTGTACAAAAGGGTGAACTCAAATGGATACGAATTCGAGTTTGAGAAATAACAACAACCAATATGATATTACGGAAATGTCGAAACACGTCTTATAAAATTGACAGTAACTGCTTTCCAGGTGTCTCTAGAATTCATGAAAGTTCACAAATTAGGCTGCCTAAATATCAAGGATTGATGATAGAAAACATACTGCAAAACCTTCTCAGAAATATAACGTGGAAGACAGATGTCTTTTGTGCGATGGCTCGCACAAGCTCATGAATTGTGCGGACGTTTAAAATACCCCTATTGCACAAAGATTGCTTTTCATCGGGAATACATGACGATTTCTAACTACTTAAAGACTGGATATTCTGGAATAAGCTGTCATTTCAACAGAAGTAATAAGGATCCACTGATCAGAGACGCCAATTTCAAAGTAGCTTCCGTAAATGTGCATTGTTTTTCATTGGAACTGGAAGTTCAAAATGTGTGTCTTGGCACAGTGCCTGTTAAAGGGAGCTGAAGTTAGTCAAGTGTATGTATGTGCTATTAACTGGTGGATATAATGTCACGTTGATTGCTTCTTATTTAGTCAGGTTTTTATCTTTAAGAGGACGAGCGAATAAGCCATCGATGACTACTCATAACTCTTCTGAAAGATGGTCAAGTGAAACAGTCTCTGACAAATACGAGCGCTATAAGAGACTTCAGTAATTGTCCTTAAGCAGAGTTGGCAAACGCAGAGGCCAGTCAGCAATTTTTCGTACTCTTACTGTGCCCACCAATACGAGGCCAAGGAAAGACAACGGCGAAGTCAGGTGGAATAGAATATTTACGAGGTCATGCAAGAATATTACTGCGTTCCATCTTGCTGGCTATAGGATGGAATGCGAACACTGCAACGTAACATGACAGCGTGCCAAATGGGGTGGATACTTCATCGTGTGCCTTCAGCTCAGAGAGTACAGTAAACTATGAAGATCGGCACCAATGTTCAATCTTGTCGAGCCCCAGGCCATTGATCCTGGAGAAGTCTATGATGCTACAAGTCGAAATAGTATGTACCGCTGTGTGTCCTGATCTCGGAAAGGCATTGCTGCCTTTGTGTGAAATGGTCATGAGTAGGTCTTACTTTCATAGTGTACACTGACAAAAATGTTGGGACTCAGGGGACTTTTTATTGGCCCTACCATCCCTGGAGCCCATAAGACAACTGAAGAGGGATGTAGATGCGAAGAAGACTTAAGTGCTCCAAAAACGTCTCCTGGTTAAACAATGAAGGTTCCTGAGTTACAGAACTACGTATCTTACCTTCCTAAATGGTGCGATGTGAATTTAGAAGCCGTGAAGCCTCATATAAACAGCACAAAGTTCGATCCAATCGTTTTAGCGAAAAATTCCTGGTCAGCAGAGGAGGTTAAGGCGAGTAAATCGATGGAAAGCTTGTAAGAGACCGAGTGTTTTGTTATTACGCAACGCTTAACTAGCCTTACTGAACTTCATGTGCTCTATCACCCACTTCGTCAGTGGCTTACGTAAAGCATGAGTATTGATAGCGAAACACAAATCAGAAGCACAAAGTTATTTAGAAATGTGCTCGGGGGAGCAATATATTCAAGGATAACAGAGGTATCGGTGATCTTTAGGAACAAAGCTTATCCAACTTATCCAGTTAATATGGCAAAACTAGGGGTTCTCATAATGCGGGTGTGGACCAGCACAAAGAAAACGTAAAGCGGCGTCGGAGCCCGTTCAGATGAGTACTATTTAAAACAAAATTTAGAATGCTTCAAGCATCTGGAGGTGAGCTAGAAGTTCGTTTAGTTAATAGTTGCTTAATTCAATTTCATCTATTTATTTTGGCCTCAGTTGTATTTTGGTTTTGGGGCGGTACAATATAAACTCTGTTGTATTTTTTAAAACAGGCATCCTGCAAAAGGTTCGCCCCGTGAAACCAGTGATGTCCAACTGACTTGCAACAGACGACTGGCTGTTAAACGACCCATGAGTATAAAGGGGAAGCTTATTTAAGGACCCGATCTCTGGTGTACATACAGGGCGGTTACTGACAAAACTACTGTGAAAACCATTCGAGTGGGCGAAGAATATTCTTTTCCACAACTTTTTCTTCAGGTTCTGCAGTTGCACGTACATGTTGAGGAATTATGCCTCTGCAATACAGAGATTCCGCTTTGTCAATAATATTACGCGTTTCAGGAAGTCAGTTGAGAAACGTCGTGTGTGTACGTTTATGATGGGGCAATCTTTGTTGACTCAAACGGCTTTTGAATTGTGGTGGGAATATCATGAAAGGCTATGTCAAAAAGGTGATAGGAAAAGAGAAAACAGGAAAGCGCTATTTAACTCATAATGTAAATCCACGCTGCTTGAATAGTGACCTGCATTTGATTGTCTCCATCCTTCTCGACAACGTCTACATTTCTGACTGCCCACCAGGAACTTTCAGCTCCTTACTCAACGATTTTGCAGCAGTTTTGCTGCTAAACGTATCGGTGGTTACTTCATCATCACTATTGCGCTTCTAGGAGACAACTGTGTGATTGGTCTAGCTGTTCCAATCAAATGTTATCACTCAGGTTGCTGCAGCTGGAGCAAAACGTATCTCACTAACATCTACCCCGGGACTTGTTGGCGGTTTTCGGGACTCGGATGAGTTGCAGTGACAAACAATCAAGGTCGACCGAAAGAACGCGGTTCGCAACGCTCAAAGTTAGCCAGACCCCCGATTTTATCAGCACTTTAAATGTCACTGTCCCTAGTCAAGTAAACGCAGATCTACCTGTTGCACGAAGCTCCTACCCCGATCCAACGGTAAAAACCACCAGGCGGAAACGTCAAAGAGTAGAGCGGAGGCACTTAGACCAACCTCACAGACATGGTAACGACTGTCACATACGTGCACTCACTGCAACCAAAAGTGATGCAGCCTGTGAGCGCAATAGCTGCAACTGATGAATGAACTGCCTGTGTGACAAAGTGCCAAGTTAGTGCTAAACTTTTATGACGTGCAATCCACTCTCGTGGTTCTGGTACATCAGCTCATAGTGCCATCTGAGACAGCACTTGGCTTCAGCTTGCTTAGAGCGGCTGATAAACTCCAAGTAACCTCAAGAAACCAGTTATCCGTCCAAACTACTACCATAGAGGAGGCCCATTTTTCAAAGGCCATCGGTAACGGCCCACCAAAGGTTAAATAACTGAGCGGCCCGAAGCCAAACAGGAGACAGCCTGTACCAAAGGCAGCTGCATCCAACCAAATCCATGGAGCCATATCGGTGACAGACACAAACAACCTAATAAATGGGTTAGGGTAGAGAAGTCTCGAATTATCTTTGAAGACGCACACACAGTGCGGATAATGTGTGCATCGCTAGTCGAGCTCTTTTATTCTTTCCGGCGCTTCTTTCTGCAGTGATAACCTCCTGAAGAATCACGACACATTTGACAGGCAGCAATGGGAATCTTCTTGTCATGCTGGGCCTAGGCGCCCTAGGGACAAAATTGCGTCAATCATACGAAAGCACCCATTCAGCGCCAGGGAAGCATCCACCGACGAGAGTGACCCTATGCTTGACCAGAGACGCCGAAAAGTTCCTCTTACTGTCCCATACCCCGGTCATCAGCAAGTCATCCAGCATTCGAACCCAGACATGGCCGATCGTGGCAGTCGAGAAAGGCACCTCGAGAATTAGCTGATCCATAACGACCCACAACCGTGGTTACACATGGAATACCCAAACTGATGACCGGCCCCCCGGGTGATAAGTACACTCATGACGTCCAACAATTAAAGTGATTGTCGGCCTTAATGGAGACAAGTGGGGTTGCAGCAGCATTACTGTGAGGCTGCCACGCCCCCGACAACCATGGCCTTACCTAGACTAATGGCCGTTAACCTCGAATCCCTGGAAGTTCTAACTACAGCGCTAGAGACGTGGCATAAAGTCAAGCGTACCATAGGCGGGAATGTTCGCTGCCGTGAAAGTAGACTGATAACATTGTGACAACAGCCAACAACAGTTACTATCCGTGCTTGGGTCGCCACCACCCGGAAAGTCAGTCTTGCCACCCCCACCCAGCACCGGCTGCACCAATCGTTTTGGAAAGAAAACCTAACTGAGCCGATTCCATTGAAACTGGACAGTCACCAAAGGCCTCCACCACGTCAAAACCTACGCTACCAACTAGTCCAGAAATACCTCACGTTGCAAGAAGCACTTCCAAGTGTCTTTATGGCAGCGTAAGATGACTCCGAAGGAAAATATCAGAGCTGCGATCCCTCAGCTCCTGCCTTGTTCCGAAACTTACGGCCCTGAAGGAAATATGGTTGTCGCTAGACATTGGGAACACCGAAGTTCACATACATGGCACATGTTTGTTCAGGGGGGATAGGGAACACTAGGAAGGGGGGGATTGCGGTATACATGAACAACTGATTCAAAAGTGAACAAACTACTGACAAAGTACTGACATAGCCCCCAGACTCAACCTACTGCCACTTCATAATCAGAAACACTAAGTACCTGGTTGGAGGAGTCCATAGGGTCCCGAAAAGCGACTTGGAATACGATCAAAAATTACTCCAAGTAATTTCCACACTGTCGACTATGTAGTATGGCTAGATCCAACGCCTTAACTATCAGCCTAGAGCGGGACAGCATGACTCTGAGCCAGAAGTTTGGTCTTAGCCTGCTAAACGCCACCCAAACGGCTGGAGTGTTCCGAAAATTGCCGGCGACCCCGCTATAGGTCAAGTGGTAAACTGTCTAAACTAGATGACCTAGCCTATTGAGTGGTGACCATCTTCTAGCTGAAAACGTCCAGGTCCAAACTCCTATTGGAAGCAGCGATCAGACCATGGCAGTGTTCGATCTGATAATTAGCAGACAATTATCATGGTAAGGATCTCGCCCTTACCTCTGTTACGACGCGGGAAACTACGAGGGAATGAATACATGCTTTCCGATAGCTCCATGGTCAGTGGGTTATCGCCCCTTATTGGTTGACTAGTACTGGGAACTTGTAAGTGACGTCTTTAAGGCGACGACTTTTGAAAGCGTCCCCTTTGCGACAACAATACTTAAAAAGCGGACCTCACGGCTGAAAAGAGGCACCGAGGGCCTCCCGAATGTCAGGAGGAAAGTATGGCATAAATGGAAGCTCTTCAGAGTAGTGGATAATCACAACGCATGTATAGCCCCACGAAACCGATGGGGCATCTGAGTGCTGGGAGACAGGAGTTCGTTCCAGTCCAACCTCGACAAGAAGTTCGAGATGGACTTCAAAAACCTGTGCCAATTCATAGCGAAGAAAAATTCTGCAAGCCAAGGAGCATGAGTCATCAACGTACCGAAAGAATTAAACCCCTGTGGACAGGAGATCGCCGAAGTGTTGAGCATCGCCTTTGACACAACCCAGCATTCCATCATGAAGGCAGGCATAACCACGGCCGAACAGCCGTCAACGATAAGCTACCAAAGCTAAGTGCGGCCAAATCCACATGGTGCCACGGCCGTCTGGGTTTAAGCAACGTGCCAGTACCCAAGTGAACCAGTCGTTAGCTTTTTCAACACTCTCTAGATGAGCAAAGACTCCCATGGGGGTGGAAACGGGCGGTCTTCTCCCCCATCTGCAAAGGAGGAGAAAGGCAGAACCCAAACTGTTACCGACCCATAGCACTTCTACCGTTAATTTCAAAACTATAGAAAGCGTGATCGACGGCAGCATCAGGGAGTATCTGGACACAAAGCAAGCACTCGGAGATGCTCAACGCGGCTCCTGAAAAAGTAGGTCCTGTTCTTCTAACCTTCTGACAGCCTATGACCGCTGAACAGCACGCTGGGACCTCAAAGTCTCGGTTCGCGCGATGTTTTCTGAATTTCACCAAAGCCTTTGACACTGCCTATCACACTATCCCATTACACGAAATAGCCGGGTTTGATTTCCACGGCCAGGTATCATCTTGGCTGCAGAACTACCTAGACGAAATGGAGTTCTGCACGAGGGTCAACAGCGTCTATTCAGGTTGGGGAAAATCGTCGTCCGGTGTCACACAATGAGCGGTTCTAGGTGCGTTGTTGTTCCCACTTTTCGTGAATGACCTTTTGCTGCATTTCAGCACTCCGATTCTTCTGTGCGCTGGTGATCTCGAGTTGTGGGGGCCGGTGACACGTGAAAAGGAATGGAATGCACTGCGGAACGACCTCGGAATACTAGAGGAGTGGGCGACAAACGACAAGTCGGAATATAGCGTGGATAAATGACGGTCCATGTTTTTCCGCACTCAAGGTCCACAGGAAGTATCCTGCTCTCTATGCGGCTCACATCTTCATACTGCAGCAGGAAAAGACCTGGATATAATGGTAGGGGAGAAACTGGACACCAGTCACAACTGGCCAGGAGATGCCTCAAGAGTATACGGTGCACTTCACTTAGTGCGTAGACAACTAGATGCCCTCACTCCGGAGCCCTCTTTGAAAGTCCGCAAGACCCGAATTGGGGGTCCATGACGTCTTTGCTCCACTACAACAGAAATGAGGCATGAGACTCCTGCAGAAAGTTTAGAGACGGGCTACTAAAAGTGTTGTGGGGGCGCGCCAAAAACTATGCGAGGGCGGACTAAAAGACATAGGTTCTCACTCCCCTAGCTACCGAAGCCTATGAAGTGATTTCATGATGGCTTACAAAATAGTGAATAGCCCAAGCCGGCCAAACGGAGGAATGCTACCAAGTCGTCATTACGGTGATCCTCAAGAGAACATAAGGAGGATCGCTCACCATAAGTCAGAAACTCGTGTGCGTCCGCACTTCTTCTTTCGAGTCTGTAGGTACTGGAACGCATTACCGGCGGAGGAAGTCTCCTCTTCATCTATTGATCGTCCTGAGAAAAAGCTGGACAGTTAGGCAGTGACCATGTTGGATCCAGGGGCGTATGGTCAATACCAGGTAGAATTTGCTTTGGACAACTACGATATAGCAAATAAGAAGGCCTTTTCAGAATTACAATGTGTTTAACCAGAGCACTCTGATGAGCAAGCCCAGAGGGCGAAATTCAACAAGCACATTAAAATTTGTTTTTCATTCAGTGGCAAGTAGTAGTGAATACAAGGCTTACAACAGATGGCAATCATAACCAAGTTTAGTGGACACTGCAACCAAAAGGTTTACGATTGTCCAGTTAAAACACAAACTAGGCAAAGGAATCAACTAATGTAGCACCATTCCAACACTGCTGCCTCCACACCACTTCTCTTCCCACTCCAACCACTAAAGCCTCTTTCATCCCTTTTACTCACTATGAATTAGCCCCACTCACCTGAATTCTGCATATTTTTACACTCCTCTCGCTTTACTTGAGTCTACGCCGTTCGCGTTTCTCTGCCCTCTACTCACCCACACTTTTTTTCCTGGGTTGTCTCTTCACTATTACTAATTCTCCCTAACCACCAGCCCGATCGCTTGTCTGGCAACTTTAAACCTCAAGAAGCCAGCTGTACCACAGTTTTGAACAAGCTAACCAACACCCAACATCCTGTTGGGTGTTGGTTAGCTATGACAGAAGAGTGACCTGATCTGCTGCATCGGAATCCACCAAGGACCTGAAGCCGTTCCACGAAACCCAGAAGCGAGGAGGAAGAAGTCCACCGGTCTGCACAAGCTCATTAATAAAGATATTGGACACGTGACCCAGTCTCCAATTTGTGAAAGTCTGAAAGTTACGGGTTGTATCTGATTATTCTGCTAAACAAGAATGCTTTCTCATAAAAACTGTTCTGCATAGTGGACCCAGCATACGGCTTCAAGTATGGAACTATTGTTAAGATTTCGCAGTTCCAAAATAGCCGTCACTACAAATGTTGAGGATATTTTAAAACTACAATGAAAATATGGGAAGATGGTGACAACAGACCAGCGGGTATGATATCAGGCAGACAAACGCGAACTTTCTTTACTCGTATGGCAGTATCCTCATGAGATCTGAGTTTCTCGTACTTGCCACGGTTTTCAAGGCAAAACAAAAAGGTGGCTGAATGACAGAAAATGGAAATAAGGTGCACTGAGAATACAGATTCGTCCTGTCAGCTACCTTAGTCCTGTCTGTATCGCCACGTCGTCTTTATTTATTTCATCTCTCCGTGACTATTCAAGACGGGTTTGCCACTGCAGAAAATGCAGCACCGCTTTACTTATATGTCTTCAGCTTCATTTCGACTTGTTAGCATTAGTTTTTCGCGTAGGAGCACAAACCCAGTTCCATATCCTCCTTTCTCTGTATTCTTGGGCTTCAAAGCCTACCTCAGATTCGTTTTCATCACCTTCATTTTAACTTCATCTTCTTCCGTGTAAACTGATCCCCCACCAATTAGTATTAAACACTACATCAGGTAACTTTTGTAGCCACAGCATTCACCTGACATATATATATGTATGTGTATGTACGTGTGATCCATGTACTCTCATGAAGCATTTTGTTTTTCCATTTTCAGTTTAGCCTGCTGCTGGCCTTTGTTATCCGTTTCTCAGGTCAGGCTGGTTAGTTCCTTTTTCGTATGGAAACCCAGTAATTGTAGTTGTCCGCATGAATTATGCCATCAAAACTTTATAAAGAGAGCACTGGTTTTAAGTTCACGGTATTATCATACTCCCTGTCTTCAAGCATACTTGATGATTAAAACAATGCTTGATTAATCTCTAGTTTCAAAGCGAACTTGCTTAGATTTACTGAAAAGTGGTGTTCGTTTTCATCTTTTTTATTCTATGTTGTCCACGGAACAATAACATTCTCCCTTCAAGCTCATCTCTTATATGCCGTATAAAGTGATTTAGAATTTATTGCATGCTGGTGATCAGAACACTGAATTCACATTGCCAAACTGAGCATATCTGTAAATTGGTTTGTTTCCACCTGACCTATGCTGTATGAGAAAGATATCTATATGTTACCGTAATACAGACACTTCTCGCAAGTCAGTATATCAAGTGATCATCATCATTGAAATGAACGTAAGATCGACCTATCATATCTCATATCACCGCTTTAGGCGATAAAGCAGCAAGACAGAGAATAAATAAAAGGATAAGAATAGATCAGAAGCCAGAGAGGGCAGTGAAAGAGGATAGAGCGATAAAAAGTGGTGGGTTTACCTAGATGGTTGAGATGAAGATAACGAATGAATCATCTGCGCCGCTAACACCGATTCAAAACCATGTCATCTACAGTCTTCCACTCATGGTTTCTGTCGTGATACAGTCTGGCCCTTTGGGGATTTCTATGCCCTTTCTGCTATGTGCTGAGCGAATATTTCAGGAGTTGTGCGGAACGAAGTTCCGGAGGGTGATACATTAAATGAGGGATTAACTTTAGGATGGAGAATGTGCTTGAGGCGTCTTTCAACAGTTGGACGCTTGTCACTACCTAGTTTTAATAAGCAAAAAAGTGACCACCGGCTTGTTGGCTCTGATTATTTTAGGGTGCTTTCTAGGTAGGATATGAGGCGTCTGTCTACATTAAACGAACGTGTGAATGCAACGTTGATGTTCACTCAAGAATAGAGGCGTCAGAGGTTTAAGAGTTGGGTGTATGCAACATCTGGATTCTGTGTGGTCCAATAAGGAGGATGAACCACGTGTATGCGGGAGCACTCTAGAGCTGAAATTAATTAGAAGAATTATGTCCTGAAGTCAAACTTGTTTGGGTCTAAGCGCGTCTCATGAGTGTTTTTCAAATCAGTATAAATTGTTGGAGGCTGTTGCCTGGTTGGACATTTATTTTAAGCCCGTGAAGATCACTTAAGGTTCATGGAGTGTTTGCTAGGTTGGAAGGCTAGTGGGAGTTAGTGATGCGCAAGAGACTGGGGTGATAGTTTTGGAGTTCCCTGACCGGAAAACTTGAGGAGATATTGCTGACGATGACAGCCATAACCCTGCAGAATTCAGGGCTCAACTGAATAGATGGGTTCCGTTAGTTTCTAATGAGATCATCAGAGTGGGCTGGAGCCGAAGGGCCTTTGGATTATCGTGTGAAATACATCTGGTGTGGGCTTTATGTAAGCGACGCGCGAAGGACTTCATAGTACGACATAGTCATTCATTGAAAGGTCATTTAGTTCATCACAAGTACCAGCCAGTATAAGACAGGAGTGTTAGTTAATTCAAGGTGAACAGGCAGTACGATGGGTGGTTGGTATGGGTATGGAGCGTAAATGGTGGAATGCTGATTGAACTCAACAGATGGCAGAACCATCACTATCTCGGCAAGCGACAGCAGGAAAATATCTGTTTCAAGTATACAGGTGCAGACTTCCTTAAACCATCCTTATTTAACTGGTCAAGAAACGTACAAAAGATTCAGGCGTCTTTCTGCTTGTCTTAGGTTGAGGGCTTAGCACATCAAGATGACCAGCAATCTCTTAATTGATCAGAATCTTGTCATAACCCAAACCACGTAGGGTGCTTATCACTGGGGTGTAGTGACCATTACCCCTGGATACTCAAAGGTTTTGCCATTTTCGGGGTACCCATGTATGATGCCTGGGGGATCGTGCTTATCTCTGCAGAACAAGGTTGATGTCAAACATACGGATGGAGTTTATTGGAGGTGGTTTTAATAAACCATCCATCCATCGATAAGGATGAGCATTAAAATAACGGGAAAAGAAGAGCACCAGTCAGATCCGTTGTGGCTTTACTTCTGCAGTAGTGCGCAGACGTCAAGAACATTACAATCTTGGGATGCTTACTTCAGAGTTTCCTTACAGTGTTGTTTTACGTCAAAGGCGCCTATTATCAGTGATCTGCGGCACTGTAGTCACCGTAACCCAGTGGGCTACCAGCGCCCCACTGACAGTAACTAAGTACCTAATCAAATCATTACTTTGCCCAGGTCATTTACTTGTTGGATGATACTTTTGGCCACAATAACGTTCCTCCTTTCCGCGATAGCAAAAGGTGCGTGGAATTATGTTCTCGTAATCTTCTGGTATGCTTTTCCATGATGCAACACCTATTTCCTTCGCTGCTCTCCATGCTTTCTCAAAACGATGACAGTGTCTCTTGAGTGGCAGGAGCGCAACGACATGAAACAGCACCAATGCAGTTGAGTATAAGTTTTAAAAATGGTTCGAAAGTGGCCCGTTGTAAGACCACTGATCTCAGTGCAGGGAATATAGAATTGACGTATGCTATTGCTGGCATTCTCACATAGTTAGAACTGATGCTTTGTGTCGAAGAGGTCAAGGTTCAGATTCTTTCATAGTCACTTCTTTAATAGGACAGTCACCCAATTCACATTCATGTTCATATTCGGCTGCCGCTTTCTCATGAATCCTGGTGCGTACAACTTTATACCGCTGCAAACTCAAGCCATCCTCCAAAGACCACAATTCTAATTTCCACTGGCGAACTAACACCTTCTCTTTGGTTGAACTTCTCACCTATCAACACCAGTGTTTTGATATCATCTTACATATTAGAATCTTTGAAGCCACTTTTAGCTGGAGATCATGTATGAAAAGTAGCAGAACAAGCCTCAGGATAGCTTTCTGAGAAACCTAAACTAATGATGTTCTCTGTGGGGATGGCAGTGTGTGTTAAATTTCGTGTAGAACTGTCTATCTTTTAAATATAAGTTGGTCGGCGGAAGCTGAGGTATCTTTATACCTGCTTTCGAGATCTTTCACGCCGAGATTTCGTGCTTCAGCTAAGTCAAGGAAGATTAACCGGGTTAATTTTCCGTGACCACTGCCAGTGTCCAGTCATTCTGGGCAAGTGTCGGGGTTTTGACCCATAAACGAGACCTGAGAAACCAGCGCTGGGTAGTATACACTGTGTGGTTTTCGTGGATGAATTTCTATACTTTGTCTGCTAGCAGGTTCTCGAGTACTGTGAACAGTATTGGTTATAAGACGACCAGCCAATGACTGCCGAGGATCTGTCTGTATCCATTCTTGAAGACGAGTGACATGATGGCACATCTCCATTCTCTTGAGAGTCAACCTGGCTCAAAACAGTGACTATGGAAGCAGACTATGGGTTTGACCAGTATTTGAAGGTATCTCTCCCAAACTTCCGGCCTCAAATCGTCATCGTCTGGAAACTTGCAAATGAGAAGCCTAGATATCTTCCGTGATACCTTGTTCTGTGAGACTGAGATATGAAACAAGTCTTCGTTTCCGGTAACCTATGCGGCATCATTTCGTACCAACCTGCACACAACGAGCCATGCTTCGAACGGTGAGCTTATAGGGTTGGCTATTTCTAAACGGCTCAGCGAGTCGCTGGTGAGACCTACTACGAGATTAACATCCTTGCTGGTTCACTTCTTCCGCAGTTTGATGTGAAAAAGCTTTTCACGTTACACTGCAGCCTTCTCGAAGGTTTGATTGATAGCTAAGCCTGTCTCTGGGAGCTTCAGTTCTGCACTGATAAGGGATCCTCTTACGAGTTAGCCCTGCTGTAGCTTAGGAGCAAACAAAGTGTTTCTGGCTGCGGCACATTACCAGTTACAACGGAACAGATTACTACTGCATGAAAGGCACGACCGAACGGTAATTATGGTGATAATAATTTATTCCTGAACTTACAGGTGCATATCAATTTTGTATATACGGTCATAACAATTAGTGGTGGAAAGTCTCCGGTGATGCTCTTTTTGCAAAAGATTTTTATCGTCCTTTCATCTCAGATACTGGAAACCCACAGTCTGAACGAAAAAGGAAACCTCACACCACGTACAAATGGTGCGCTTTAATCTAAATTTAGAATTTTTGTTATGCTTTTACGTTGTCTGGCAGAAACGAAAGTCATGTCTAATGAATATGTGAAAATGATCATTCGAAAAAAGAGGAAGTAACTCAGCAATTTCTCGCTCGAAAGAAAGTAGTGCTAGCTAAATTACTCAAGTGCTTCAATTTGAAGGATCATACGAACTGAGTGAAGTACAACGGCAGATTCGATGTTTTTCAAAGGACGCGCATCTCCGAGTTTATTGAAACATCAAGATATACTGTATAGATAATAATAAATAATACTGGTAACAATAAACCACCTTCCTGATGAAACGATCTATTTTTCTTTGTCTATTCTAAATTGGACATATTTCCACAGCAGCCGCCATGATGTTCCGCATTGTGCCTAGTAGCTCGGTGAATATTGGCCAAACTCCCTTGAGTTTCGAGGCTGAGTCAAAGAATCCGCCCCGGTAGATAGACTTGTAGGTACTTTTCTTCATTTCTGTACGCTGTTTGTAGCTAAAGTGGACGAAATGGGGCCAGTCGGTGAAACAGCGGATAACCAGACGTCAAAAGGCTTCAAGGAAGTATCTTTGTGTGATGCCATACGGATTTTAATCACAGGTCGCATGATTGCAGAGGAGTTGCCCGAGAACAAGTGCAGTGATATTTAAGGACAGTGCTCATGAACTATCGTAATTCCAATCTACTTCCAGGTTTTCAAGATTCTGTTTAAAATAAGAATAGAGAAAATGGATAACGGGGTACCAAGGCACAAGGAAGTTAATTATATGCACATTTTAACTCATGTACATGGTATCATGTCCACTGTTAAGTGTATAGTCCTAGGTTTCATGTCTATATTCTCGTTGATTATATGCTATTAACTGCGTTTTGGAAAAGCTATCTTTGAAGGGCTACATCTGAGGATATCCCCATTAGTAGTGGTAATACGTGGGAGGTACACATGAACAACTTAATTGACGAAGTAGTCCCAGTTGAACTTTTGCATCCTCAATGAGAAAATCATCTTTTATCGACGTGTGTCGCAGGCGTAATGCATTTCCGTTGGGTCTCTTACAGCACGACGCCTTTCACCCCATGGAGCCTTATTTAGCCCCCTACTTACTGCGCTGGTAGCACGTCACTTTTTCCTTTCAGAAACGAAGGATGGTGCTTTGAGAGTTGTGGTGATGATAACGAAGATGTAGTCAGCAGAGGTTGTGACAAGAAGTACTTTGATGATGAACGTCTTATGGTCGGCGGTACGGTCCCTTATGGGTAGCTACGACCTTGAAGAACGAAGGCGTACAATCAGTAGGCGAAAAATCAGGTAACGACAGCATCCCTTAACGGCCTTGTATGTAACTAATTATGCACATAGAGACATGTCTCTCCACTTCCCCTGAGATCTGCGAACAAATCAAAGCGCTTCACATTCGCTGAATCGATCTCTCACAAGAGATGTTCGACAAAAGTTAAAAAACCGCTAGGAATAAGACGTCTCGGATTATTATCATTTCCACTTTCCCTGCCCTCGGTACCCTGACTTTTATGTAGGTGCATGTTATGGCCCGTCGTATGCACGGAAAGGACTGACCACGTTATCCTGTGGGGAGAGCACTGTCTCGGTTGAGCTTCAGCCCTAGAATGATATTCCCCACCACGACCAAAATACTTCTTCAAGTTTACCTAACCAGTTCTACATCCATATGGAATCCTAGGAATCGCGTTTGTCAGTGTACACCATGCCACCAAAACCTTCTCACGGAGGCATAGGCCCCAAGGCCATGGCTGCGCTACCTGCCCCACCTTTAGAAGTATCGGAAGATTCAAACAATAGCCGAATAATTCCTAATTTCGAGCTGAGCTCGCTTCGGTATGCTGAACAGTTATTCTGCGAGGCATTGACGTTCCTCCTCTAGACGCACTCCTTATGTGCCATGAATAACGGTATCTAATGTATAGCTTGACATCGTACACACTGGTCACTTCTCATTACCAAAATGATCAAACCTGTAAACTATTTTGTGTTCATGCAACTTATGCTGCATGTAATATGTATTATTATTATTATCATTGTAAGTATTTTCGTCTCAACGCAGGAAGCGATTCAACAAAACCAGGTAAACACTATTCAGAAAAATCACTGCCTTCCCCTGTATAGTTTCCTAAGCTTCCTTCAGTCAAGTATAGTCAAAGACTGTATTTCATTTATGCCAAAGCACGGCCTGACGTGGTGAGTTTTCGGTAGCGTTAAACAGTAACTCGTCATATCAAGGTCATAAAGGTAAATCAGCGATGCTTCCAGACAAATATAAAGTCCATAGATTTTTCTGGCACAGAATACCAACTATATAGCGAGAAGGTGATGACCTGAATACGATTGTTAAATACCTGGGAATCAGTGGGAGTATTCTCAACAAAATGGAATCGAAATTCTGTCTACAATAATCAACCCAAGCCATAGACGTCAAAGAACGAAGCCGGATTGGATTGGACCACACAGAACTTCAGGAACCGTAGAACGACCCCACGTTTTCAACAGTTCATCATCACACAACGCAGAGTGGAGCATTAAGCATAAGTTTCGGTCGAAACAAGGACAAATAAATGGTCCCAATTCAAAGAAGAAGGTCAAAGGACAAAAAATATTGCAGGTACCAGGAGTAAATGGGCCTCAGTCCACTGTCGCCTTGCAGCCAACAAGGCCTGCGTGGTCCTGGGGTTTCTCTCGCAAACTTAAGGGGGTCTGACTCCTTCTCCTATCACCACAGTGAATGCTGTATGCATTCGTCCTCAGCTAGAGAAAAATTCGCTTGCGATGTCTCCGCAATTAAAGAAGGATATATCCACCTAGAACGGGTACAGAGAAGAGCTACAAAGAAAGTGATTGGGTTACGGCACAAACCGTACCCAGACCTCTCAGTCGCTCTTAAGCTGCATGCAGTGCAATGCCGGAGGACCAGAGGGGATATAGTCGTGGTGTAAAGCACCGCCCATAATTCTCTCCGTCCCAACAAATCTCTTCCAAGCTTTACTCGGAAACGCGAAGTGAGGGGTAACCCGTTAGGAATAGTGTGAGAGAGCACTTACAAAGATCGGTGCCAACCCATTTGCGGTTAGCCTCTAGACTGTGGAACTCCCGCTCTTCAGCAGTTGTTACAGCCCCATCCCTTGATACTTTTCAAAGGAGGTTAGATGCACACCTTGAGTCCCACGGTAAGATGGGCTGTACTCGAGAAGCGTTCCATCATCTGCAGATCAGGCGCAGTAACACCATTTTGAGATCACATGAATTGAGAAATCGTTTGTCTCTATTCATTCAGGCTTTTTAGAACCGGGAAGACAATTGCGACCATCTCAATTCCTTAAGATATTACAGTGAGACAGACAGAGAACCCAAGGAACTGCTGTTCACTAATTCTACAGCACGAAGTTTGAAGTTTGAAGGGATAGTATCTGCGAGGAGGGCGATGATATTCAACTAAATATTGAGGGTGTCGAGCGGGGTGCTCGGGAGGGATTTTCGAGTCACTTATCGCGTTACACCGGTCGCCGAAGTTCCTCCGGGTATGCAAGGACACCTCTCAAAGCATTCAGTCGTGGTTCCGCCCACATACCCAAATCTATAATCTGTAAATCGTCAACTCCTTCAAGAAGACAATGCTTTAGTACATTCCCTTTTATTACACCCTTCTCCATTCGCAACAACGTCTTTGCCCCTATCACATGTTTCATCAGCTCCCATCGGCCGCAACGCAGGCAAGAGTTGTCTGATGCCAGACGAAGGGCCTAAGTGGGACAATGGGACACAATGTACACTGTTTGTGTGTGGATGAAACAAACGGAATGATCCGTGGTAACCACAAAAAGGAATAGGAGGTCCAGGAATACCTTGCTAGGGATCATCCTTCCTTCTCTTTCTGCACTTGGTCGGGGGCTTTCGAAAGAACCTTAATACGATGAACGCTCGCGCTGATCACTGTCTTGAAGCCCTACTGTTCTATCAAGGCAGGGCTGTTGATCCCCTTTAGCATCAGCACACAAAGGGCCATGCATTTCGCCTCCATTAACAGCTTCTAAGTAAAGAGGTGGGTTTGGTTGCTGTGATTTACGGTCTTCGGCAGATGCTCCATTTGAACAATGACCACAGTTGTTCCCGCTGAAGGATAAGTTTCCCACTTTTACAATATTCCTTTTATGAGGACGTTTATCATGGCTGTAAGCAGGGTCACAAGAGTCTCGGGTTGTCATCATAATAAAAAAATGCCTAGTAAGACGTCGGATCAAGTCTTCCCCCAACCTGACACACTGCTTCGAAATATCCTGCGCCCCATACAGCGCATCAAAGACGGTTTCGATTTTGGCTTCTGGAGCGGGTAGATGGATACGGAGCATGTATTCACCTTCACAGAGACCAGCAGCTATCTGTCAACTTCGGGACCGTCGATCTCATGGCAACTACTTTTGCCTTTCGATAAACTTTTCCTTTCAAGCCGGAAAGCGATGGATGTCAGGCATGGCTGTGCGCCAGCTAAGATTCACTTAAGCGCTATCTTGGTTCCGAGAACGAGTTCCTGGTCAGGGCTAGGCTCATTCCTAACTACCTCCGAGCCCGTTTTAGTTAGTTCACCAATATGGAAACTGGTTACATCAAAGCTAACCAGTTGTTCAACATCCCCGTTGCAAATTGTGCGGTTTTATTTTGAGTTCACAAAAGTGTAATGATAATTTTAATATTCACTCCTGACTTTACAAGTGTATTTGATTTCACAGGTACGGTTATTACGTTTGGTGGGGAAAAATCTCTCGTAGTGTTGTTTGCCATCTCTTCATCAGCCAAATTAGTAGTAGCCTCCGGTTGAAGGAAAGATATTATATCTCATACTAGTAGCGCGCATTAAAATACATGCTCAACTCTAGTGCTAATCCGTAGGTATGATGTTTTCCGGCAGAAACAAAAGTCATGTTCAGCAAACATATAAAATGAAGGTGAACAAAGTAAATAATTTATTCCAGAAGAGGTAATGCTGGCTTTATTCCTCGTGGGTTTCCATTCAATGATGAAAACATGCAGGCGAATATAGTTTTACAGGTATGACCAAGTTTCCACATAAGCTACATAATTCTTAAGAGAAGGTAGCTCTAATCGCCACCTTTTCAGTCGCTAGGAGATATGTGGCGCATGCTTACAAAATGAGGTATCTTAGTGGAATAAGTGTGCAAAAATTGACAGGATAGGCAAGTGGAAGTTTTCCTTTCGAACCGACAAAAATCCAGGGTTTGTGCCCAATCCCAACATATATCACCTAGAGAAAAATAATGCTTGAGGCTGATACTTTCATTGTTACACCTCGTATAGTTTGCTTAAAAATAATAATGAAAGGTTTATGAAAGAATCCATGTATGCTGCTTGTTATTTATTATTCCTTATTGATTGCAGAACTATTGGCTTCATGTTTTCTTGAACCAGTCTGCATCAGATCCTAAAACTGGGAGCCCAATATCTGTGTCTCTGAGCCACAGTGTCGAAACGTAACGGG
The DNA here is from genome assembly GCA_944470555.2 of Heterobilharzia americana. Lineage (NCBI taxonomy): Eukaryota > Metazoa > Platyhelminthes > Trematoda > Strigeidida > Schistosomatidae > Heterobilharzia > Heterobilharzia americana. Next base: position 160,897,599 of record OX104127.1, on the reverse strand, counting down.
TTTGTCAGTCTAGTCAATCTACATCTTGAATAATTCTTCATGGAACCCAGCATCATCACCATATTTTTGTAGGCTCTTGCTGAAGTTTACCGTTGGACTGACAGCGAAACGTGGTTTACGGACGACAATAGTACCATTGGCCCTTCTGAGATAGCTGAAACTACAGTCTAACGTATCCTCCAAGGTGTGCTCCTTTGCCAATATATGTCTAATTTGATTTAAATAATACTCTTTCAGCAAGATTTGGGATCCTAGGGAAAACTCCATCTTGGACGGAGCATTCCTGGACAGCACGTAGCAATATTTCTAGATCTGTGGCATCTTGAGGCATACGCTCTAGCCCCTCCGATACGTCAAAACTTTCGTGGTCGTGTATTCAATATATTTCTTTCGCCATATTGCTGACGGTAACACTGTTACATAAACCGTCAGTGGTGATATTCTGCAGAAGCCTCCGTAGGAAGCATCACAATTTGTGAGGAACTTGAAATCACATCGGGAGAGTGGAGGTGACCTGATCACATCTCAAATAATAAACACTAAGTAGGCCGACCTAACTTGACAAGGTTACTGGTCGAAGACGGAGTTTCTCGCAGGGATCCCTCTGGCCTGCTCTACCAGAGAACTTAAATAGAATTTAGATCTAATCTTAACCTGAACTACATGCCTCACAGGACTCTCTTACAAAATGGGTAGCTGAATTCTGTCAAGCGACTCTTTCAAAAAAGTGTTGAACGAAAAGATGGGCACATGTGGCTTACTAAAAAGTGGCACAGGTAGCAATTGATCGAGTGCTTATCCACTCCTCCGCTGCTCCCGCACGGCGTCGACAGTTTTGGCCCGACCCCTTTTTACTATCTGCGTCGCTATTATTCCCCATCAGCCTTTATTCATGCTGATAGGAGCTGTAAGCATTCGCTGATGTTATCAAGACCCTTTTGGCTCCTCTGAAAAAGGCCTGTAATTCTAAAAGGAAAACTATCAAGCACACAGTTGTTGCTTCCAGTGCAAACGTGGGTAGACCGAACATAATTCTACAAGCAATGAAGAAATTCTACCCGAAAGAAGAGCCTATCATGAAGATTTAGTCGCCGGAGCTTGAGACTCACGCTTTACTTCACTAGTACTCCTGACGTTGGACCGAGTCCCCCTGATGAGGATTGAGAAAGCTATTGGTAGACAACTCGGACTAAGTGTGCGGAGTTGTATTTCATCACCTACCAGCTTCTGCTTCTTCTCTGCTACTTACCCGAAAATATAGAACAATCTTCCTGCTGACTTCGGAGCTTCCAGCTCAACTATCCAGTTCAGTCGTGTACTAGAAAGATTCTGATCCCCCTACAAACTCCCCAACATACTGACCGAATCACAACTGTGTCCCACAGGGTTCAGTATAATAGGTCCCTTAAGTGTGTAGGCTGTCATACCCTTACCAGTAGACCCACGCACTCTTTCTATTACATCCCACGGGCGAGGTTACTACAATTAGGGCCACTTCTGTGATTGGTTGTTCATCTCCAGCCTCTACTTATTACCATCACCAATGAAGACATCTTCAGATACAGCCCCTCAAGAACTGACCACTAGCATGCCATGGATAGCGTAGTTTTAATCGGAATATGCACATGAAGCCCAACATTGTACACATAATAGTAGGCACGACACCGTGCACATAAGTTAAAATAAACACGTAATTAACTTTTTGTGCCCTGGTCACCCGCTCTGTTTTCTGTAGCCATATTGTAAACGGGATCTTGGAGACCTGCAACTGGATCGGAATTACAGTATTTCGCCGATGCCATTCTTAAATATCACTGCATCCATCTTCAGGCAACTCCTCCGCAGACGCGCAACCTAAGATGAACATCCTTATAGCGTCACATGAAGATCCTTCCACAGAGCCTCTCGACATTTGCCAATCCAGCGTTTCAATACGAAATCTGTGACTCGATCTGCAGATTCAGCGGGATTCGCTCCCTACTAACGCAGCTGCTAAGCGTGACGCGAAGCATTATAGTAGCCATGGCGGGTATATCTTTACTTTAGTGTGAACAAACAAAAATGGGTCGCTTCATCGGAGAGGAGATATATCGTTCTCCGCATTATTTATTATTGTCTATACAGTACATCTTGACGTTTCAGTGAACCTGGGGATGCACGTCCTGCAAAAAATACATTGGATTTGCAGTGGTACTTCCCTCAATATACGTGATCCTCCACATTAAAGTGCTTGGTTAATTTGGTCAGCACTATTTTTTATGAGAAAGAACTTGCTGAATTACCGCCTCTTCGTCTTGAACGATGCCTTCGCATGTACATTGAGTGTGACTTTCATTTCTGCCAGATAACCTAAAAGCGTGACAAAAATTCGACATATAATATAAGGTGTACTGTTTGCATGTGATGTAAAATCTTTCTTTCAGACTGGTGATTTTCACCACCTGGGATGAAAAAGATGTGGAAATAAAGCATCATCAAAGACCTTCCACCCTTAAACGTTAACCGTATCCGTACAAATGGTATGCACCCGTAAATTCAGGAATAAATTATTATTGTCATTGTAGCTTTATTGAGAACGAAGTTTTCACTTTGGGAACTTCTGTCTCTGTCTAAGATCATCCCCTTCTTAATTACCCTGGGGTGTATTGCTCTGATGACATTAATGAGGAAAGTCTGAGCACTAACTGCTATCCTCTTTTCCACAGAAACAGGGCTGAGGTCCGTAAAAGCGTCACTTTAGCTTGAACCAAAACATCCCATGTGAACACCTGTTCACTGGTTACGAAGTCTTGCAACTCAACGACTGCGTGCTGATAAGCATAAAATCCCTACTACTGAGTTATATTTACCGCTCTCGAATATTCACTTCAGGTCACACAGCAAAACCCTGTAACCTTTAGGCAACTATGGCCAAATTATGCCTTAATTCACACTGATGAAAGAAGTTACAAATATTACTGAAATGACTTGGAAATCTTGACTAATATCTAGTGAGGATGATGAACTCTTGAAATTGTCCTAATCTGGTGTCCGAGTTGGAACTAGGACTTTATAAGCTGCAGGCAGCAGCATCCTGAACCCCAGCTTTATGGACAGCAGCGTTTGGTCTACCATACGTAGAAATGTGAACCTCCAAGCGGTGCGGATGAAATGGAACCAGTCAGCACAGGGTGCTCATAGATAGTCGTGTTGCGATTAACTCACCTGCCTCATTAGCCAGTGACCACATGGTCCTCGCTAGAAAGCTCGATACGCTGATACTCAGCCCGGGACTGGAAGAGAGCTGCAGACATAGGCCTGTCAAACAGAGACTAGGAAATTCATCTACAGCAACAGGACTAACAGAGAAAGCTGGAAAAACACCCGATGGGGATCAGACAGAAAAGGATCACCATTTCGCCATGTTTTGACAGACAACGATCTTCTGACGGGACACACGTGTGTCCAACCCCCTCCGGGTGAAAGTGATTACGCACTGGTAACGTTTTCCTTTGTAGCCAACAAGGAACAGCCGGCGAGTAAACCATAAGCGTTCAGCTGTTGCAGGAAGACAGACTGCCAGCTCACGACCGATGAACTTATGAACACACCATGGGTACAAGAATAGCACTATCTACCGATAGACCAACTCCGGATGGACGTAAAAGATATCATCTGGGGTGCTATCAAAAAGAGTAATCCAAAGGTAGGCGGGCAACTAAGTCTTAGACACTTTTGGGCCACTCTCACGATCCAAAGGCGAGAACAGGGGAAAGTGGGCCTGGTAAATGTAGCGTGCGTCTCACAGGGAATCGAAGTTCCTTAGCCAACAGAAGCTATGCCACCTACCTAGTGTGAGTGTCCGTGATAACATGCACAAATATCAAAGTAACCTGGCAAAACAGCTAAGGTACAGAATAAAATGCCTCCATTGGTTCTGATGACGCTGAAGACCAACGAATAAAGGTCCGGGGCACACAACAAGGCCTACCAGAGAAGCCTTGAGCGGCAGAGGGGGAGCAAGGCTGTCAAGCAGCCGATAAGACGGGCTGCCCAGAACGGCAACGCATCCATCACTAAAGTCAAGTGGTTCCCGCACCAAGGTGCAGGGCTGATGGGCGTAGAGATTCCGTCGTAACAGGTGCCTACGAAACTTTCAGCACTCAGAATAGAGGGAGTCTTCAGGTAGCAACATCATAAGACCAACTTTGAGCCGAGTTGTCGGGTATACCAACGTGCAGTCCGTCCAAGCCCTTGTTGGAAGTAGTTCAACTCCGCGAAGAACGGAAGCGCCTTATCATTCCATCGATCTTCAACGAAGGAGGTTAAAAACGAATGGAAACAAGACCAACAGCGCTACTTCCCATACAATCCAGGGGGTTGGAAGCCCTGTTGCATACACTTCCTGGTACTACCTGAACGGAAACAACATCGTCCATCCTGCCCGAAATGGCTTTGGAGCCGGGAGGTCACGTGCCACAAACCTGATGACCTCTTGGAATGACTGTGGCACCAGATGGGACAACGATCAACCGGTTCACGTTATACTTTTGGAATTGATGACAGCTTCCAACAGCATCCAACACTACACCACGCTGTCTGGACTTGCAGAAGTGGGCAACGGCGAGCCACACATCCCGTGGTTTACAGATTATCCGAGGGACAAGAGTTCTGAGCCGAAGTATACCGAATTCGGAAAGCCTCTAGGGGTGCAAAAACAGGAGTTTCCCAAGGACCAGTATCTCAGCCACTTTACTTTCCACTATTTATGAATGACTTCCCTGTTCAAATATCTCAGTCTCTCCTTTTTGCTAATGACGTCGAAATATCGGGGGCAATGGACAAAGAAGGGAATCCTAGGACTCTCCGAGACGATCTGCTTCATCTGGAGTCCAGGCCAGCCGCAAGTGGTTTAGGCTTTAGCTCATAGAGGTGCAAAGTAATGTATCTTAGCACACGGAAAGCGATGAGGGCCACCCACATCCTCAACAAGCGCGCAGCCGTCTGAGTGTTAACAGAGAAGAGCCAAGGACTAAACCTCTCTGACACGCCAGATACTCGTATCAATTATGAGCGAATGGTGGCATGAACGAATACCATCATGGACTTCCTTAAAAAGCCTTCTCGCGGCTCTGACACCCAGACCAATCGTCATAAAACCCATTTTAGATACGATTAAGAGGTGTTCAAAACGACAGCCCCTCTCTGCCAAAGATAGACGCGAGCACCCTTGAGAAGGTGCAGATGGGGCCGAAACAGCTGTCGGACCAACGGGCAAAACACAAGCGAAACACCTTTTGCAGCTCAGCTTGTTTACCTCAAGCTACCTGAGATAAAGGTGCGACCTGATATCAGCCTATGTGGTCATCCTCAAGCGGTTCACCTTAACAGGAAAACATTTTCGGTCTACAAGCTATAGTTCCATAGAAGCCCCACTAACGCACCTCATCTGAGGGCAGAGGTAAGGTTGGCATCTAACTTCTCACAAAGGGTGTGTACCTAATGGAGTAATCTTCCGAAAAAAGTAGACACAGCAACATCGGCTGACCCTTTCAAGCAACTTCTTGATAACCACTTGGGCGCAAAACGGCCAGCCACGAACATTAACCGGTAGCCACTCAATCTGTTCTCATCCGTCCCTGTATTCTCCGACCATGGTTTGGGGATTGTCCTTGTGCGAAATTGACAGATGTAGAGGCTGACTAACAATCATCCGTACTTGCAATAACCCACAATAGCGCAGTCTGATGAAGTAGTATATCTGCGAGGTAGTGCCAAAATAACGGTGCGTTCCAACTAGCTGGCTAGAGGCTCGGTTACGTGCAGTGCAATGTCTGGTTTATCTTGTCAGCAGCCCCGCTGTTCTCAAAATCAAACTAACCTATAATTAGCGACAGCAAACTTTCAAACTGACAACTGCTACCTCCAAAGCAGCAAGGAAGTAAACAGGACAGACTTATGCAACAACCAAATGAGCATAACCGAACAAAAAGAACCGAGACTCAAGACTCAGAAACGAGAGCTCAAAAAGTGCGGGCTTCTTTACTCGCTCCCGTGTTGTTGTTGGACTAGCATGCTGATCAGATTTAAAAGTCTGTGAAAGGCGGATGCAGGTGTTACGAGCTGGTATAAGGTATGCAATTCAGGGGTAGTAGGTAGACAAAATAAACAAGTATTATTTCATTAATAACACTGAACCCACGTGGTTCAGTGTAGCATCTTGAGTAGTGACGTGTTTCGCTCGTCTCTCAGCTTTTGGATTTTTCCACAATGAAAAACTCCCACTTGCAATACTCAATCTAAAAACATCGAACGTTTGCAGCACTTCTGTCCATCCACGCACCTCACCCCTGCGCATTCGTCAGCTCACTCCTCAACAGTTGAAAATTGGCATTATTATTCCTTTGAACCAACCGGTCTACCTCCTGTCAGTGGTTCTTGGGCGTTTCAGCTGCCAAACTGCCTTAGCTCTCGGTTCTCCTCGGAGGTCATTCCCCAGGAAATATCTTTCCTGGTTATACATACGCATCTGGAGCTTACGGTTAAACTCGTTGGTCAAGAGCAGAGGATCAAGTGACAAGTGTCTGAAGGTGAGCCAACATAAATTATCTTCCCTTTTCTATTCTGTCCTTTTGCTGCATTCAGTCTTCAACCCTCTTATTGTTGTTAACTACTTGTTTTCCCAAGAAGTTTATATCATAGCGACATGTCTGCCCAAAACGCTAGGTCTGAAGCTTTGACACGGATAACGCGGTCGTGCACAACAACGGCCAGTAACACCCTAAACAACACACTAGTCTGTACTAGAAGACAAACAGAGGTAGGGCAGAACACCGAACTTCTGAAGAAGTGGCCAACCCATGTTTCTAGAATTCCAGTAGCCATCAGACAGGTGACACAGAGAAGCACTAGCCCGTCACAAACTAGTCCTATCTTGAGCAAGGATCATACCATGCCTGAAATAGAAGACGACGTAAAAGGCTTCAGAACAAGGCAGCCACAAGCAGTTCGCCACAATCCGTAGCACCTTATTCATGGAAGGAAGGCTGTATTACGACACCCGATGGCTGCAGTGTTTGCACCAAAGTTGTTTCGGTAGTCGATGAGGCATTTGCATGCAACCTGTGTCAACGATGGGCGCATTGCCACTGCGATACCAAAGTCCCCCGACAATACTATAAGCTGATGAAGAGACAACCATGCAAGTGGTTCTGGTACATCTGTCCAGAGTGCAGGAAAATGCCCGCACTCCGCACAGAAAGCCTGAAGGAGATGCTCTCCGCCACGCAAAAGCTACCAGCATCCTCGAATAAGGTAGGGTTAACACCAAAGGATAACACAGAGAGACCTGGAAACAGACCTAGAGCTCCAGCTGTGGGCACGCCACCTCGCGTGGGGACCATATTAGGTCAAGTCTCCATACCCCTACCCGGCCCCAGGGGACGTCAAGCGCATGGCCAAAGACATCGACCGCCGAAGCCTCTACGAAACCCATTCCGAACACCCCACACACCGTGACTGAGAAACAACCAGTGGAATTACTCAAACCCATTGGGAAGTCGGGCGTGCCACCCACAACGAACCCAGGTCACAGGAGGACCAACTCGATCATTTTGTTCAACGTCGATGTATCGACAGACTCATTGTTGGTCGAGAGGGAACAATTTGACAGCCGAATGTGGACCGACTACTGTCAGATGCTGGGACTCCCTCCCCTCCCTGCAACTTTATGTCGCCTTTCTCGAGGAAGCCATGCACCCCGAGATAAGCCACCCCCTTTACGTGTGTCCCTAAATACCGCCAAAGAGGCTGAAGACACACTCCTCCTCTCGCGACAACCGGACGTTGTTAATGCCTGTAAAATTCGGGCCAGGCCTGACAAGCCATGGTCAATAAGAGAGGAGGAGAGAAAGTCAGCGGTTGGAAATCCCAACAGAAACAACACTATAGTTGTACATGGGATTCCAGAATTGCCAAGTGACAGCTCGGTCAAAGATCGGTACTTTCACGACGTCCAACAATGGCAATGGCTCTCAACCAAAGTTGGTCTCAACAGTATACCGGCCAACAGCGTCAGTAGACTGCCAAGGCCAGCGCACCTGAAGACCATACCCAATCCCAGACTACTTGCCGTCCAGTTCGACTCATATGCCTCCCTCACAGACGTTCTGCACGCATGGTATAATGCGAAAGATCGCATGGGTGGCTCAATACGTATATGTGAAAGTAAGCCTAGACCCACAAGGCAAGAGGAGAGACGGCAACCACCAAGACCTCTGGAGTCAGTGGTCGTCACACAGGCGCTGACCAGTGAGTTAGATACATCAAGTAAAGAAGCCACCACTGCTACAGCCCCCACCCAAGTTAAGAACAAAACACAAAAAACGGAACAATGCCAGTCCTATGAGGACTGGCGAGGCTAAATTCAACCACGTAAGCGCTCATCCCTCGAAAATACACATCCAGACCTCCCCTCTCATCAGGCACACTCTAATATGTATGTACAGCAACGTTAGGGGGCTAATAGAGAAGGTAGCAAAAATGAGGACGCTGCGTGAACATCAGCACTACGACATCATATTCATCACCGAATCCTGGCTCTCATCGGACATCTCCGACGAAGAGATGCGTGTTGCTGGCATGGAACTCTTCCGCAGGGACAGGGAACATAGAGCAGGAGGGGGAGTGGCTATCTACGCAAACTCCTGTTTAAAGGCAAGGATGGTTAGCGATACGGCCTTAACCCAGCTCCCAGAGTCTCTATGGTGCTACTTCACTCTCTTCTTTATTCTCTCTTCATTCCTTTACCACTACCTTACTATTCTCTTTCAGGTACCTACACAGACAGGAGTCATGGCAGTTCTCTAAACTTCCCAGCAACCCGTAGCTCCCTAATCACTCTACAAATTACAACCTACTAACCCACAAAACATCCACCTCACCGAAGCTAAAAGCAAGAAAGCAGAGGGGATTTCCTCGTCCACTGCAGGAGTAAACCGAACAACTGGAACCAAGCCCTAAGAACTAGACGCGAGAGATCAAAAACTACTAGTTTTCTACGCTCGCACTATCAATATTGGATATTGGAAGAGGAAGAAACCTTTCCAAAAGCTGCAGTTAGAATTTAACATAACAAGAGTGCAAGACACTGTAAGTTCTTGAGTTCCTGAACAGAGGATTTCTAAAATTGTATATTGGAGCATTGTTTTAAGCGCGTTATCTAAACGTTGTCAAGGTCGAATTGGCGTGATCAGTGGCCACGATAGCCTTAGAGTGCCAATGTACTGGCACGCAGTATTGCCATTTCCAAGCGCATGGTGTGGACTGTATTGTGTCTTGCTGTCGATATCTTTCTTTAGTACTCTTGATTACTTGTTAAAAGGTATAAGACCGCCAACAGCTGTCGAGTCTAAGGGTCCACTTGCTGTTTGGAAATGGCGCAATATGTTGATCTCTTGGCTACATGCTCTTATAATAGGAACATGGGATATATTATGGTATGTGAAGCATATTATCTCTCACCTTCTAGCTTTTACTATTACCCTGAACTGATGGATGACCCTATAGGTCATATTGTTCCGTTTACCTATTACATGGTAGCAGTTTCTACAGGTAGTTTCGGAATATATATACCATTAACCTAACAGGCTACTTCTTCTACGATTTTTGGGATATGTTAGTGCAGAAGCAAATATTCTCTATGTGGGAGTTGACTTTGCATCACATAGCGGTAAGATGAAATTACTTAAAAACTTGCTTGAACGTAATAAAATAGTTGAGTCACTATCTTAAAATGTGCCGAATGTTATTTAAAGTGATCACTTGATTGAATTATTGTAGGACGCAGTTTATTAGTTCCAGTGAATATTTACATAATGTATATGTTATCAGAATTTTTCGGGCTCCTCTTGTATTAGACTTGGACTTGAGCACAGAAATCGATGCATCAAGTGACTGTTGGTTGGATAGCATATCCTCACGAAGTATCTGGGTTAGGTCAGTCAAAATTGGTTACGAATGTTTGTTATTCGAATGTTTCGTGTACTCTAGTCAGTTAGTATACATTTACATTACAGATTTTGTGGAAATGTTAGTCCAGTTACATACATTCGCTTGAGACTACGCTATCAATTACAAAAGTTTCGGATGATGTGTTGTTTACTTTTTAAGGACTACTATTGTTCCGCAAGACCCAGATGCGGGCGCGAAGAAATCAATTGATTTGCTCTAGCTCGTAAAAAGAATAGATATTAGATTAGAAGTATACACAGAATAAGTAACTCTAGGGACTCTCCTAAGTCTTAATGCATTTAGTTTCTGCTTAAGGGGCTATGTGTATCGTGCCCTTAAAAGTTCGGGAAATTGATATATTCACTTGTATTTCGGTTGGTACGATGCACTAGTCGGCACTCTGTAGCAGTTAATTTCGCCTATTAAGCAACAGTTAGTATTTGACGTTACCAAACTAGTACGAATCCACTTCCGTCTTTAATGTTGTATTATTTTTGTCAGAAAATCAATAAAGCTACGGTAGGAGAGCCCAAATTGACAAGCACGCCTTGACCTCTAAAAGCAAATCGTGAATGAACTAAACAAACGGTGCACTAACGTGACACTAAGGCCATTGGCAATGGGGAATTTTAACGTTGTTTTGAGAAACTTCTTGAATAGAAAATTAGGTTTTTGTATCTTTAGCTAAATCAAGTATGTAAAATAAAGAAATGTGTTTGATGTATATATGTCATTGAGGTGGCTTTTAGAATCATTTGGTATTCTCGGAAAAAAGAGCTTTAAGATTTGTGTTACAACAATAAGTGACAAATCATATCGATCAGAAGCTTAACTGTCACTAGTTATGTACTTGTGGAAGTTTTGTTGAAGCTTAAGACACTTACATGAACAAGCTAAATACTTTAGTTGAAAATACTCCTAAGAATACACCTTTGTGCGCATTTTATGAAGTTTAATGGGTAATTTATTTCGCTGAAATTAGATTGGTCGGCGCTTTAGTTGATTTGACCATTATCGTGAAGAAAAAATCCACTCACCTTTTTCCTTAGTTTTGAACCAGGATTTTAACGGGTAATAAGTTAACCAGCTCGCATTAAAATAGTAGTAAGGTCGTATTATACCTTTGAAATGCTTTTCCAACCATATAAATAGGCCTATAACATAGTACATTAATCAGTGACTATGATTCGAAATAGTCTAACATTGACTATTCTTATTTTTATGGTACTGGTTTTGGTAAAATAGTTCGAGCTTTGTACGCTACTTAAGGTAGACATATTAACATCTTCAGTCAATGCCTAGATTCCTTCTCTACATTGTTTCAAAGCTGGTTTGTTTTATTTACGTTACTGCACATCAAATAGATATCTGTATACATTTACGCTTATTTGTACGAATTTCTGGTTCTAGGACACTGTGAAACATTCCTTTTCTCATATACTGTATGGTGTTTATTAAAAAAAAATACCTGGGATTATTTTCATTTCTAGGAGAAAATACTTTAAGACTTCAGAATGTTATCAGTACACTTAGTCGGTTAAACATTCGTTAAATCAGATATAAGCATTGGAAATCTGGGAGCACTGGATAGCTGTTTCGTCCTGGTATGCGACTCCCAGGAGTGCACACCCATGACTCCGCATCGCCAAGGATTAAACCGACATACTTCAGGTCCCATGGCTAACACGTTACAATTGAGCCATTCGATTGAAATCGAACGGTGCATATTTTTAACTTTTGTCATTTCACTACATAGTGTGACCTACATTCAAAGTCCTCACATTCGACTTGATTGACTCTACTGGTCACGATTTTTTGTTGAAACTTCGGGAATCACCTCTGAATGCTAGTCACCAATGAGGGCTAGATTATTTCTATTTAAAGGTTTGTAGAGGTTTTCTATGAATTGACTTTAAGTTGAAACTCATCATAGACTGATCCTTAACTGAGTCATAGTTGTATACTACTGAGCAGTCTCATACAAGGATGAAATAGCTGTCTAGTTCTTTCAATTTTTTTTTAAAATGTTTCTTCAATTGATATCAATCTATTCTTTTTATTTGTTATTTTACTTCTTTTTTTTTTTATAGGTTCTTGGTGCCTTTACTTATAATGTTATAAATGTTCGGTATATAGCATATAATGTTATTGCATTACTTGCTGAAGTGAACAGTATCTTTTTGCATACTCGTAAACTTATGCAAATGTATAAAATTCATCCAATGAATATTATTCGTCGTTTAAATTCTTTAATAAATCTTATCACATTTATATGTTGTCGAGGTTTTGCATTATTTTGTATATCATATGGTATATATATGAATCCTGATAAAATATCATCATTTTATTCATTTTTATTAATGTCTAGTATGTTCATTATGAATATATTAAATCCAATTTTATTTTATATTCTTTTACGTAATGATTTTTTATTAACACATAAAGAAATTAATGATTATTATAGTATAAATGATAGAAAAAAATTAATTGATACTACTTATACTTTAGATAATAAAAAATCTAATTATAAATTAACATATGAATTGAATAGTTTTACTGTTAACAGATTTCATCAATCGAATTCATCGAAACTTTAAAAAAAAGAGAAAGGAAGGTGATTGTTTATTAATGTATAACTTTAGTTTACATACCTTTATTTATTGTTTTATTGAAATTCTAAAGCTTTTTACCTATTGAAAGTTGTTTGCTATACCTTATAATTATAATTATACATAAGATATATATGTTCTTATAAAAAGACATGTTAATCTTATCCTAGTTGATTAAATAAGAATTATCGAGTAATATAGTTTAATGTTATGATTTTGTAAATACTTTTCTTTCCAATATATTTAATGTTTATTACCTTTTAAACAATCTATATGACTACAGTATACATTTTGTTAATGATAAGTAGTACTGTTAAGAAAGTTATTGTGTATTGTTGAGTATTTATCATCTTCACACTGATTTACTTTTGTTTGTAAACAAATTGTTTTTCATATTTATCATGTCAATGAATTGTTCTCTCCTATCTTTCATTTTCATATTGTCTGTGATTATTGAATTTTTATTCATATTAACATAAGTAAATAGGAAAGAATATGAAATAGTTTCAATTATCTATAATATATATATATATATATATATATATATATATATATATATATATATATATATTATCCTAATATTCTATGCCATTATGATGAATGATAAAGAAGTGTAATGAGTGATTACAATAAGAGGGGGGAATAAAGTTTCATTTATATCAGTGATATCAATTCTGAGTCATATTATGAACTGGTGGGGTCATGGGTGTGCACTGCTGAGGAGTCCTATACTAGTTGGACGAAATAGCTGTCCAGTGCTCCCAGGTTTCCTTTGTTCCTCCAACTGATGTCAGTCTATGATGAATAACAACTTGAAATAATTCCAAATCTCCACAACTCCCTCAAAATATTATGAACTGTCACCTAATGTCTACATTTCTTCTCATTACCCATATTGATAATTGAACACTTCATGAACTGGATAGTACTTTTCAATATATCCATCTTATTCTAATTCAATTAGAGTTAAGGATTGAATACAAGTCTTGTTCACAATTCTACAACATTTTTACACAATCCACATTCTCTTGCTATTAGGTGTTAGCTACCAAAGAAAATATTTTTCAGTATATCCAATTAAGATGAATATTTATACTTCAGAGTGTATTTTGTTGTCTTTCCAGCTGAAGTTTTAGTTGATAACAGTCTCAATGTAATGATAGAATTTTCCTTCGATACATCAAAGTTTCTCAAAGAAGCATTGATGATGACATCTAGCATGAAACATTAGAACTTATACAAATCGAAACCGGAGTTCAGAGTATAACTCACTTTGAATACATCGCATAGAAGAAATCTGATAAGACGATTATTCTCGACAAATGTGTGCATATCAATTTCAGTGATATATTTGGCTGGAGTAGTAGAACTGCTTATTCAAAACATTCATTGTTACCTTTCACCTCCACTATACTATGCGAAGTCTGTCTTTTTAAGTATTACATTTAGAGAGTAGGTTCTCCACCTATTATTATTATTATTTTTCCCTTGGGTTCCTGGTGGAACAACAGCTTCAGTAGCACGCCTCCATTCCACTCTGTTCTCTGCTATCTTTCGAACCTCGCTCCATGACTGCCCAGAAGCTTTCATTTCTTCCTCACATGGTCTCCATGTCACCGTCGTCTCGGACGTCCAACTTGTCGTTTCCCCTTTGGACTAAACTCGAACGACTTGCCTGGCGCGTGATGTCCCCAGTCGGCCTTCTCAGTGTATGCCAAATCCAATCCATCTCCACTTTCTTCCTTCTGCATATTTGTTGGGCGATAAGTTCTTGGTTAGTTCCTTGCCAGGTCACATTTCCTTGTTGCTTATTCTTTCTGGCCACCTGACCTTCAGCATCAAGCGTAGGTAGCTGTTGATGAATGTCTGTAGTTTGTTGAAGATGCTTTTCGTGAGGCACCAAGTTTCGGAATCATATAGCAGAACTGACTTGACGTTGGTGTTGAAAATTCGGATCTTGTTCTTTGTGCTGAGTGCAGTAGATCTCCACACTGATTATTTCAGATGAGTGAAAGCCTGTCTTTTGCAATCCTGGTTTTGACATCCTCGTCTGTGCCGCCTGTAGTTGAAACGATGCTGCCTAGGCAGGTAGGTGGAGAAAATAACTTCCTTTAGGTTTTCCCGTTAATGGTCATTGGTGTTTGTTGTTGTTGTTGGTCGGGTATCTTCATCACCACCGTCTTCTCTACATTCACTTGAAGTTTCGTTTTCTCTGCCTCGTCTCTTCTGTCAACTTGTTAGTTTTCGCCTGTAGATCGTCGAGTTTGTACGACATTAAACATAAATCATCATCGGCGAAATCAAAATCTTCTAGGGTCTTTTAATCGGTCCATTTAATAATGTTTCTGAAATAAATATTCACATAAAGCGTAGCAGGTTCGTACTGGATATCTTCCAATATTGGATTTTCCTATAGCAGAGTATTTCCGATGACTGATATTACCACTCTTACTTAGTACATCCAGAATTCGTTAGCTATGCGATCATATGTGTATACTAGATTTCATTTGATCGGCATATTTCACAATCCAGTTTATCATTGTTGTATCCTTTTTAACAACAGTTATTCACAAATCATTTACAAGGCTTGATAACAACAATCGTAAATCTTTATGAAAGATGACACAACTGTTTGTTTGAATTATTTGTCATGATAGAATTATTGAAGCATCTGATAATATCGGTGGTAATGGTCATGAAAACAGAATTTTCTAGGGTGAAGTAATGAGTCGATTCAAGAGTGAGAAAATGATTACGTAATCATTAATGTGTATATCAGCAAAGTCTTTAGTTGACTAGGGTGATGATTAATAGGTTAAAAAATGAATAGGTCGGAAATAATAATGGTTAATCATGAGAAATTTAAGGGGAGGTGTGGGGAAGTAAACTGCCAAATAAGAAAGTAATGACAGCCAGTTACTAAGACGATGGTGAGTATTGAAGCAATAAAGAAACTTAAAGAGAATGAACATAGCTCTTCTGTAGGCAGAATTTAGGCTTTAATTATTAGATTGCCGACTCCTATGGGGCCCATAAGTGGTCGATCGGCACTCCTTTTGAGCTGTCTAGCTTGACTTCGTATAAAATTTTCAAAGAAGATTGTGGGGAATTTAAATGATCAAAGTTGATCAAATATTTTAAGATGAAAATATTGCTTGACTTGCGTTCTCACTTCGACAGCTATATAGGATATTGCTTAGAGATGCATTTGGAAAGACTGAGCCTTTGTGTGGCCCACATAACGGGTTGTACATGAACAAGTAAAGTGATAGATGTGGCTGAAAGTTGCAGTTTGTCCTTTGAACTTCATTGGATCAACTGTTGGCCAGGGGAAGACCATTCACGATTCGACGACATAAATATTTTTCTGAATGTTTTGGATAGAAGGTTATTCTGTACTTCTACTAAGTTATCCTTTCTAAATTCAGTATTAATGAATAAAGTTTTCTTAGGAACAGTAAAAACTTGTTCTTATGATTGTTCTTGGCATCATGTTTTCTTCGATTAACCTTAAAGGATAAAGATTCTGAAGAGGAACTCACCGAAGGTGTTCCTGCTTATCGTCTAATGTCTCGTCTGTTGCATAGTCTTCTGATAATCGTGCAGAGCACATGAAAACTGGCATATTGTCCATTCCACATTATCTTCCCGTAGACTGGCCTTTTTCCAAGGAACCATCAAGTCATGTCTTCAACGAGATATCAAGAAAATGGAATTCTGAGCTGTTACCAACGTCCATCATGAAACTGATTCAAGAATAACTCTCAATGAAATTAAAAAGAGTGGAATCAACGTTAATTTTCTCATCGTAGATGATGAAAGTATCATTCATGTATCTTCTATATAGATGGAAGTCATCAATAATCGAAGGTAGTATAGTATTTACTGAAGTAGCCGCCTTAACATTTCTTAGTCTGAACATGTTAGATGCAACCTCTCACTAAGATTCTCATAATACTTGATTATAATGAATATTACTCTCCAAACCATCAAATTGAGAGGCAATAATCTACTCCGATATTGTTGCCCGGAAGACAACCATGAAAACACTAAGTTTTGGAGTGACTGTCATGATGTCTCCAAGATCATCGAAGGCTTTCATGCAGTGGGAACTAATCTCCCCCAGGATCAGTATCATGACAGCAAGGTTCAACTCAAAGGGAAGGAAATTCATAATCATACAATGCTACGCACCTACAAATAATGCGGATCAAGAGCAGAAGGAGGAATTCTACAGACAACTGCAGTCAGTACTGGACAAGACCCCACCACAGATGGCGCCATCAAAATTTTAATGGGCGACATTTTGGGATTTGTCCTGTTGAGAACTTGACAGACGCAAAGACCAATCACTAATTATTCGGACTTGTTATATACCCACGAATACGAGACCAAGGAAGAACACGATAGCGTAGTCGGATGGAATAGTATATTTGGATGGTTGTGCCAAAACACCGATGCGTTCCAACTAACTGGCTAGAGAGTCGAATACGAGCAGTGCAACGTAACACGACGGCGTGCCAAATGGCGAGGATGCTTGACCGGGTGCCTTCAGCTTAGCGAGTCCAGGTAAACTATCAAGGTTAGCATCAATGTCGAAAGTCGTCAAACCCTAGGCTATTGATTTTGGGGAAGTATGTGACGCTGCAACATGAATGCCGAACTGGGAGCAGACAAGACAGAAGAGAACTCATCATGGGTCGAGAAGCATTCAATGAAATGAATGAGAATGGAGAACTGTTTGCAGATTTCTGCGCATTGAGCGATTTAGTGATTGAAAGCACTGCGTACAAACACAAGGATATTCACAAGGCAGCGACATGGATTTCACCAGATGGACACAATACACTAAAAATTAGACCGACTTCATCTCAATGTGAAGAAAGTGGAGACGCAGGCAGTCTACTGGACAGAAGATCAAGAAGGGGAGCAGATGTAGGTTTAAACCACTCTGTCTGGTGCAAGGAACCTTCAGAATCAAGTTGAAAGCCTTCAAAAAAGTTGGTGATAGACGGCTACAGTTCAAGTTCAACACCCAGAACAGAAACTGAAGGACAAAAATATAAAGGACATCTCCACGTCAGCCATCAGAACAAATGGGAGACATAGACCAACATCCGTGAAGAAACCTGTGTGGAAGAACACTGGAACTCTTTGAAAGAAATGTAGAAGGAAACCTGCATAACCGTGTTAGGAAGGAAGAAGAAGCAAGACAAGGAATGGATTTCGACGGATACATGGAAGCTGATAGAGGAGGGAGAGGGAGATGGTGATGGTGAAGCAGAAGATGAAACAGTGCAGCGTAGAGACTAACAACGGGAAGAAGAACTGAATTTCAAACTATAAAACATTGGACAAAGGAGTGAAGAAGAGTGCGCGGAGAGACAAAAGACACTTCCACGACACACTGGCAAGTCAAGCAGAACAGACTGCTGGTAGAAGAGACCTGACAACACTATATCAAATAACCAGGTTACTACCTGAGATGGAAGAGGTCAACACAGATGAAACCAATGAAAGATAGTGAAGGAAACCTAGTTACCGCGGAAGAGGAGAAACAAAGGGAAAAATGGGTAGACCACTTCAGAAAACTCTCGAGTCGACCACCACCTGCAATTCGTCCAGATATGCCACCAGCAGCCCAGTCACAGAACTGTCAGTGGAAAAAAGCCCTCAGACAAAGCAGAAATGAAGCTGTGAATGCCATAAAGTTTGTGAACTCCAAGAAAACAGCAGGACCAGATGGAATCCCTCGAGAAACACTGAAAGCAGATGCAGAGACAACAGAGGACATGCTCACACCAATACTGCAGAATATTTAGATGGAAGTAAGGAAGCAAAGAAGGAAAGGTACCTGCTGGTCTATCGAAAGAAGGGTTACCTTGTCAAACTCGCAACGAAGAGAGATCTAAATCTTTGCAAGAACTAAAGTGGAATCATGCTCATGTTCACACCAACCGAAATATTAAGGCGCATCATTCCGGGGAGACTAAAAGATGCTCTCCATTCAAAATTACTACCGGAACAGGCTGGCTCGCTGGCTGGCTTCAGAAAGAGCAAATCATGTGCAGATCAAATTGCAGTGCTACACCACGCATCATCATAGAACAGAGTGTAGAATGACAGTCAACTGGATCTTTACCTCAACTTCATCGACTTTGAAGAGGCCTTCGATAGAGGCGTCGACCGAGAAATAATTTGGTAGGCAGATGCTTCAACACTACGGTTTTAGTGCCACAAACCTCTATCAACCTCATTCAACAGCTGTATGCTATATGAAGATGCGACATGTGAAGTGATTCACAATGGAAAGCTGAGTGACGCGTTTGAAGTGAAGTGAAGTGAAGACAGGAGAGAGTAAGACAAGGTTGACGCCAACTATCACTGATGATCTTCCTGATTGTGGTCTACTTGACTGGATCATACAACAAACAAGTGTGATGAGGGCGAAGAGGGGCATACTCTGTTTGACCGATGAGAAGACTGCAGAAGAGGATTTGTGTTTCGCCAGTAATGATGATTTATGTCTAATGTCTTGTAGGACAAACTGGAAGATCTACAGGCGAAAGCCGACAAGTTGACAGAAGAGACTAGGCAGCGAATTTATAGAAGACAGAGGTGATGAGGATACCCAACCAACAACAGGCGCCAATCACCATCAACGGGAGAAACCTAAAGGAAATTGTCTCCCACCTATCTGGTCAGCATCGTTTCAACTACAGGCGGCACAGACGAGAATGCCAAAGCCAGGATCAGAAAAGACAGCAAGACAGGGTTTCATTAATCTTAAATCAGTGTGGAGATCTGCTTCTCTCGATTCAGTACAAAGAACAAGATCCGAATTTTCAACACCAACGTCAAGTCAGTGCATCTAAATGGCTCAGAAACCTGGCGCCTTACGAAAGGCATTTCCAACACACTACATATATTCATCAATAGCTGCCGTCTACGCTCACTCCATACTGAAGATCAGGTGGCCAGAAAGAATAAGCAACAAGGAACTTATTCTGGCAGGCAGCGAACCAACCAACCAAGAACCCATCGTCCAACAAATATGGACTGGAAGGAAGTGGAGATGGATTGGGCATGCACTGAGAAGACCATTCGGAAACATCACGCACCAGGCCAGTGGCTCGAGTGGAATCCAAAGGGGAAACGATGAGTTGGGTGTACGAGGTGAAGGTGACATGAAGGAGATGGTGTGAGGAAGAAATGAAAGCTCCTGGGCAGTCGTGGAGCCAGATTCAAAAGACTGTAGAGAACAGAGGGGATTGGAGACGTGCAACTGAGGCCGTATATTCCACTAGGAACGCAAGGGACATATAATAATATATAATGAGTCGATTAAAGAGTGAGAAAACGACCGCGTAATCATCAATGTGTATATCAGCGAAGTCTTCAGTCGATTACGGTGATAACTAATAGGTTAAAATAATAATTATTATGCCAGTTATTATTATTTTAACCTATTAGTTATCACCGTAATCGACTGAAGACTTCGCTGATATACACATTAACGATTACGCAATCATTATCTTACTCTTGAATCGACTCATTACTTCACCCTAGAAAATTCTGTTTTCATGACCTAATGTGTTGACCTATTGGTCAATAATAGAGTCATCTGTTTATGTATTATAACTATAAATCTGATCGTATAGGTTGTTGGAAATGATTCTTTGAAAAGGAAATCTTCTTCGCTGAATTACTTATTATTTTTATTATTAGTCCCTTGGGTTCCTAATGGAACATAGGGCTTCACTAGCACGTCTCCATTGCACTCTGTTATCTGAAATCTTTTCAACCTGGCTACACGACAGCCCACAACCTCTCATTTCCTACTCGCACGATCTCCTCCCCATGTCACCCTCACCTCGGACGTCCAACTCGTCACTTCCCATCGGAGTTCCACTCGAGCAACTGGTGCGTGGTGTCACCAGTCGGTCTTCTCAGTGTATGCCCAATCCATCTCCACTTCCTTACATTGCATATTTGTTGGGTGACAGCTTCTTGGTTGGTTCGTTCCCAAAGCTCCTTGTTGCTTATTCTCATTATTCTGGCCATCTGATCTTCAGTAAGGAGGCAGTGTAGGCAGTTAT
Organism: Heterobilharzia americana; assembly: GCA_944470555.2. Lineage (NCBI taxonomy): Eukaryota > Metazoa > Platyhelminthes > Trematoda > Strigeidida > Schistosomatidae > Heterobilharzia > Heterobilharzia americana. The sequence goes on along the minus strand of OX104127.1, from coordinate 160,876,901 downwards.
TGATGAATGTCTGTAGTTTATTGGGAATGCCTTTCGTAATGCGCCAATTCTCTGAACCACGACATGGAAGCACTGACTTGACTGATGTTGGTGTTGAAAATCTGGATGTTGTTCACGCTTTGTGCTGAGTGCGGAAGATCTCCACACTGGTTTCAGGCTAATGAACGCCTGTCTTGCTTTTCCGATTCTGACTTTGACATCTTCGTCTGTCCCGCCTGTAGTTGAAACAGTGTTTCCTTGAAGGATAAAGGAGGTTACTTCCTTTCAGTTTCTCTCGTTGATGGTGACTGGAGTTTGTTGTTGTTGGTGGTGGTGGTGCGGTGTCTTCATCACTTCTGTCTTTTCTATATTCACCTGAAGTCCCGTCTTGGCTGCCTCTTCTGTCAACTTGTTAGTTTTAGCCTGTAGGTCTTCAAGTTTGTGTGACATCAGGCACAAGTCAACACTGGCGAAATCCAGATCTTCTAGGTTCTTTTCCGCAGGCCAGTGTATCTCCCTCTTCTGGCTCCCCCGCTGAATTACTTAGTGTTTCTGAATTCTATAGTAATTTACCTTATTTTCGATATTTCACACAGTGTAACGTTTCGAATAGAATTTAACTGTTCATATTCATATCAAATAACTACAGGAGGCGGAGACGAGGATGTCAAAACCACGATCAGAATAGCGAAACAGGTTTTCATTAATCTGAAATCAGTGTGGAGATCTACTGCACTCAGTATTAAGCGTGAACAGGATCCGGATTTTCAACATCGATTTCAAGTCAATAGTGCTATATGGTTCAGAAACTTGGTGTGTCACTCAAAGCACTTTCAACAAACTACAGACATACATCAACAGCTGCCTAAACTTGATACTGAAAATCAGATCAGATGGCCAGAAACAACAAGCAACAAGGAACTCACTCCGACTGGCGACGAACCAACCAAGAACATATCAACCAAAAAATATGCAGAAGAAAGTGTGGATGAATTGCGGATACACTGAGAAGACTATCTGGGGACATCATGCGCCAGCACAGGCCAGGCCGTGGAGTGGGGCTCAGATAGGAAACTACGAGTTGGGCGAACGAGGCTGAGAGTGACATGAATGAGGTGGCGTGAGGAAGAAATGAGAGGTAGTGAGCAGTCGTGGCACCAGGTTTGGAAGACTGCAGAGAAGAGAGTGGAGTGGAGGCGTGCTACTGAAGCCCTATGTCCCACTAGGAACCCAAGAGGAAAATAATAATAAATTCATGTCAAATGCAACTCTAATACTTTGAGATCCTGTTTTTACGGTTCCATTTCTTCATCCCTTTCCCTAATCAACTTAGATGGCTTGAACATGCACTACGCATGCCGAGTTATCGCCAAAGTCGACGTGCCATACTTAGGGAAGCTGGATGAGGTAGGAAGAGGATTCAAGGTGGTAGATCAAGACATGTAACTAGTCGATGAAGTTTCTTACTGTTATTCTGCCTGGTTGGGTTCTCGAGACGAATGGAATAAGTGGTTGTGGACTGTTGGTGACATGGTTGAAAATCCGTCACAGTGGCACAGGTGGATTCATTCGCCGAAATCGGGTAAAGCTGGAATATTTCCACTACACTACACACTTCACTCTGTTCACACAACTTTGTCTACTTTGATGTCACTCCTTTTCTCTCCAATTCTTCTTTGTGCACTAGTGTGCAGTGCACCAACTTGACCCAACACACGTGTGTGTGAGATTCTACGTTGATTTAGTTAGTCAGTCGTATGGATAGTAGAGTTTTCCGAATACCTTGAATAATTCCTATCACTTACATTTTAGTTTATTTGTTGGGAATGTTACACAGTGAAACCGTATCGGACATATATTATTGTCAATATTCATATCAAGTAACTAACTTCACAACTTCGAGACAGAGTTTATATATTCCTAATTTTCTCTCTGTGATGACAGGAGGCACCTCAGAAGCATTCAGAAGAATTCTCAATGAAGCTGACTGGCTGGGATTAAAGAGGCTGGTATTTAAACCAACAAACTCACTTAGAAACAAGCTTTGTAGGTTAAAATATTCTATCGATACAATTAAGGAAATTAATCTGGTATAACAAATCCCTTGCAATGTTTGCGAGGTCAATAACATAGATGAAAGTAGTCATCTAGTGTCGATTAGAATGACGAAGCACAAAAGCTTATCCAAATGAAGATTAGTAGATCCTAATAGGATAAGAAATTTAGAGAAAAGCTTAGCTATAGCTGTGTACGCAATTACACAGTAGGGTGGGATACAGTGACAGCATAACTTAGTTGGTTGGAGGGATCGAGAGACTGATAACCGACTGAATCCTTGTGTATCGAATCAACACCAAATACATTCAGTGACAGGAATGATTCTGTGCCTGTCGGAGGTAGATGGAAGATTCTAATAGCCTTGTCATCACAGAGAAGGAGAGAAAATTGGGAATAATATAAACTCTGTCTTCAAGTTGTGGAGTTAGTTACTTGATATGAATATAAATAAATGATACTGTTCCTCCTTCACTGTGTGTGACATTTTTAAGAAACAAACTAAAATGGGATTTCAGTAATGCGAAAATTCCCATTTAGACATTTAGTAAAACAAACAATGTGAGCGAAGAAATCGATCACAATGCCCATGTTTTTAACTTCTACATTCCCATCACATATATTTCATGTTTATCGAATAATCAACACTATAGTTTGTTTGGCAAAGATATTCCTTCTACATTCTATCCAATATGATCAGTATTTTGAAAAGTGTGGATGGCTCATTAGTGTAAAAGTTCATCATATCCATTTGACTACAAATTCTTACTTGATATAAAAACTCGATGATATTTCTAATCATCATGGAGTATATGACACTGAGTGATGTTGTGTACCAACTATCATATGGTAAGTGAGCTATGCTTCTCCGGTATATTCTTGTGGGTTTCTTCTACACATGACTTTCCATCAATGATATGGAATGTATACTTAGCTCAGTTTACAGATTCTCTAATATATGTAAGGCATTTGTTTTAATTTCATATAAAATCTATATAATTATGATTGATTACTGTTTGTTTTTAGATAAAGGAATATTTCCTATAATAGTAGTAAATTAAGCATATTCAACATTTCATAATGTAGAATATTTCAGTATGTTTTCTCGTGAAGTTTTGTTTAAATATTCACACAACGTCGAAATGTGAGGGTTTTTTGAATTGACATATCTCTCAGAAATCAACTAAACTATGCCAGATGCTAATTAAAGAAGTTGAATCAGTTGATATGATTATGAATGTTTAGGGGAGATAAGATAATTTGTTGAATATATCATCTGTTCAATATTAAATACACTGGTGATTTATGTTGTATATAATAGTGGAAAAACGGAATAAGACTGATGTTTTTCATATTACATCAGATCACTAGTTTAGGTTTGTATTGATCAAGGAATGACATCACTTAGAGAACCATTAGAAGCCTAGGAGCACTGGATACCTGTAAGGACTCATGACTGCACACCGCCACGTATCGAATCCAACACCTTTCAGCTCGGTGGTAAGCAGGTTAGTATTGAGTCACTGGATCAGAATCCAACGGTTCATATTTCCTACATCTGTCGGTTCACGATACACCATGACCTACATCTAATGTCGTCATTCAGTAACTGTCCTCATGTTCCATCTGGCTCATTCTATTGGTCACGACTTGTCACTGAAACTTCGGGAACCACCTGTTGAAGCTAATCACCTATGGACACTAGATTCATTCCATTTGGTGAGCACTAATTAGGAAAAACTAGTTTTCAAGTGAGTTTCACTCGCATCCTTTGTGTTTCAATCAAAGGAGATTTACATTTGTCTCTTCATGTTTAATTTCCACAAATTTCATTTCTAATCATTTTAAAGTATGTTTCTGTATCATTCTAGTTTTTGAATGAAAACTTACAGGATTCGAAGCTTCGAAGCTGTACTTAACAGTAGGTTCCAACCTTTGTTTTAGTGGATTAATTTGGTTGGGAAGCAGACAACAAGGCCCTCAAGTCAGCTGACATGTGATTTTAGTCATTGTTATGTGCTCATTTACTACTAGGCATAGTTTATTCACTCTGAATATTGTATTCAAGTATCCGTATCCAATGGGATTTCGAGAAGTAGTGAACACCTGAGAGTACTGGATATTGCTTTCTTTCTGGTACAGGACTTCCTAATGGAATGTCCCCTCTACTCTATCAGAAATACTCTTTGAGGCTAAGCAGGTCACCCGCTGATGGAATTGGATACTGTTTACACAGTATCGTGAATTTACAGAAATAAAGAAATCTGGACCATTAGATTTCGAATCAAGGTTAGAATGCTAACAGATTAGCTGCATGATGTTAAGATCCTGGTTAAGGTCTTACACCATTATAACATTATAACATCAACAATAACTAAATAGTCATTGAGTGTTGAATATTGAGTAGGAAATTCTTCATGTCAACTCCTCCGAAAGTATAAAGTTTTCTGCAATGTACTATGGATTAACCTTATCCACTTACTCAAGTGCATCAGTAGGGTCACCTCGACCGGAATCCAGAGACAATAGGAAAATGAGCTATTGCCGTTGACAGGGTTATCAGCCATCATGTCGATGACTCCACTGATTTGAAGACAAGAATCGAATGTGAACTTCGAACAAGCAGGTGAAGAGAGTTTCAACCATCTGTTACAGGAGAAATTCGTGATCATCGGGCGAAAATTGATGGTCAGAGATGTATGGCTGATAGATTATAGTTATGGTTGTGTGAGCATTCAGCAGAACATTCTAAAATCCCAGGTTGATAGAATAATCGTCAAAGACGACACATCGATGTATCATAGGTGACTTGGGTCTCTTGAAAACAAAATATTAGACAGTCAGATTCTCTTCCATAATTTAGAAGTTTATCAAACTTCAAAAACATTGAGCACTTCAGCACAAGTAGTCTCTCTCGCCATCTTCTGTTGTAGAGAGAAACCAAAACTTTCATCCCACATTTTTGATTATTCAGTCAGTGTTTGACTAATGTATACAAATAAACTGAGAGTGTTATTGTCTTGCAAACATCTATGCTTAACTCATATGTTTCATGTGGCAATTCACTCTCAGCTACTTGAAAGAGTAGAGGCAGATAATGTTGTGTTTACAGATCTTGGAATAGATTAAACCAGCAGTCAGTGCAGCGTGTATATTGGTAGGTTTAGTTGGCAGTTGAAACACTCCTATCTGTCAGTGGTTCATAATAGAAAGGATCTCAACAACCTTTGAACTATTTCGAGTCGTCCAGTGTTCACAAGTGTCGTCACAGATGCGAGTACACCTTTCTCTTGCTATGAATGAAAGTGTCATACAAAAAAACATACAGTGATTGATGAAGTTTAGTGTTTCAAGGTAAAATGTTGCAGGCATAAACTTACCGACAACACAAAACATACTGTCAATGATCACTTCCAGACATATTTACAAAATGTAAAACATTTCTGATTTATTTCTTCAAGAATAATCACACTGACTCAAAAGAATATCTTATTGAAGTAGTAGTTCGCAGATCTCATTTGAATAATCACATCTTGCGATTTCCCCTCAATATTTATCGAGTAGATTTGCATTTATATCTATGCATATACTAACTGTCGAGATGTGATCACCAGCTTTCTCAGTTGCTGGAATTCTTTAGTAGGATGCAATTACAACTCCACAGAAAATCATGTCTCTTCAGCAACTGGAACCCACACCAACTAGTCCAACATCCATGAACGTTAACACTGACTTATTCAGACATCGATGGTCCTTCCACAACAGTGGATTTGATACACTGATTGGTCACAAAATAGTCGAAGGAATTTTATCAGCAGTAAACCGACACTTTGACGAATCGAATTTGAGATTCCAGTGGAGTAACATTAAAAACACCTGACAGTTTAAAAATTAAGATACCAATATCATCAATAACTGAAACACCCAACTGTCTACAACAATATACAACTTCTAGTCAACGTGTATAGCTCAATACTCATCCATTTCCTCTTCTACAGTAATCTATACTCAGATAAATAAACACTGTGAAACTTTCCAGAAACACCTACTACTGAAATGGAAACTAAGTATGTTAGTGTATGACAGATGAATGACTCGTTTATATTTGTCAGAACACATCAAAATATCCCTGCCTTGGATAGAAACTTCAAATCTCTTCAGTTTGTAGGCATCGCACACCATCAAACAACACGACCATATTCAACCATTCATTTATATCAGTGGATGATTTGAAATAAATTCGAATGACACACACTGTTAGTTGTCTAAGTATTTAACACAGTTTCAATTGCTTGTTCAGCCTATCCTCTGGAGTAGTAATACATTCAACGTGTGAATTTACCACTACATCTTCTCACACTCAACTTCTGGCCAGTGACAACCAGCATCAGACAAGATGATCACCTATTTCACATTGACTACAGTCAAATTCAGCAAAATTCAACACTGAATGAAAGAAACAATCATTATTGGACATTGAATTATCTATCTGGCACAGATTTGAATACACTCTTCACACTTCAACATATCTTGTCCAAATATGACTGTTGAGTTTTTTCAGTCATCCATGTTATGTAGATGATTCCGATGTGTTGTATCAATTTCGACTAGATTGATTGAGGATTGAAGACTGTTCTGGAACTTTACCATGAATGATTATCTTTACTCTTTTAAGGAATTTCTTCTCAGTCTATTGAATACTTATTCATCATATTCTAGTCTTATTCTTATGAACAAAGAAAATAGTTTCATGCCTGTGGGGAAAAATTCCTCATCCTATATTCACCGGTATGTAGCCTAAAGCGTCTTCGTACTCTTTTAGACGATTATCAATCAGCAACTCAAATGTCACAACGTGTTTCAGTTGATAACGATCTCCGAACACCAGAAAATTACATTGCACCAGCCAATATAATGACTTGCACACTTAGGAACTTAACATTTCTGCAATGAGCCCCGTGCTGTCACAGTGCACTGTTGACAATACACAAACTGTTAACAAGATAACTATTGAAGACTTCTCTACCTAACTTCAATTGACTATGAAACATAACTTGAAAACAAGCTATGAGTAGAGGGTGATCCGTATTAAATTAATCCAAATCCCATTCACCTCAAACCTTAATATAACTCTGAAGTTGAATGTCGAGAATTCGGAAACACGTCTACGGTTTGTATGACGTTATTATTTCAAAGCTCCTTCATTCCTATAAATCACTTCCACCTTAAAGTTCAACAATTCTTGTACAGCTAGCTAGTTACTGAATGTTGGAGAAGTCGAATAGAGTGGAATATTGACATTTTCCTACAGTGATCTTGTCACTCCTGTTTTATCATCAGGCATTTTATGATTATCTGTAATTTATTTCAACACTAATCTTAAGTGCCGTGTTGTTGGATTCACAGATGATGGAGGATTTGGATGTTATTTTCCACAGAGGTAGGATTTCTTGAACTTCACTTCCAATGTATGATGCGATGTAATGAGGATATTCTGATTAACCTGTATGCCATTTCATACGCCTAGTCAAGATGCCTGGGTTCCTTCAGTCACATGCCGGTCTGTAAGGGACAGAAGCATAGATAAGTGGATTTATCACGGTGTATGAGTGATGAATTCAAATTGGGCTAGCTGGCTTAATTCGCACGTGACTATTTCAGGAGTTCACAACATAGAAGCATGTCATACGATGGCCAAAGAAGTCTTCAGTTCGACAGTCTACCTAAAATTACAGTCACTTTTTAATCAGTAAGCGATAGTCAGTTATTTGAAAGCAATCTGCAGATAGACGTGTCTCTAGGTTCCACGCTTGTTGACATTTGTCAGTTCCCTCGAAGTTGCAGATACATCATCCTGACAAGTGCCAAAGAGCACAAAACCTATGTCCACATCTTCCTGTCGATTACCTCCAACCAACCAACATCCATCAGAGTGCACTGCAATGGCGAGTCATCTAGCTTGTTGGCCATACTGCAAAATGATTTGTAGAATTCGGTTAGCGCTCAGGACTATGCAACATGAAGCTGGTTATAAGTAACAGTCAAGGTAGAATTATAACTATAAAGTTATGAAATGGACAAGCATTGAGAAAATGGACTGAAAACCAATTTCCTGAGCGTTTCAATTGAAAAGGCATGAAACACATAACAGGCTACCATTCTACTTCTATGGTTCCTGAAAATCCATGGTTTTATGAAGTTAAAGTTCCAAGCAAACAAATTCATGAAAGTATTAAGAAACCTTCAGATATGTTCATTGAGAAAGGCTTCCTATGCTGCCTGAAACGATCAGCTGTTGAAATATTTTCATCTTGCCTGTAGGTAGGCAGGTAGGCAGGTAGGTTGTTGCAGGGGGCATGTAGAATAGCGTAAGTTTAGCGTTAACCACAAGAATATGGAAGGAAAAAAGTGACCCAACGACTCAAGAAGTACGCAGAATGTACTTATATATTTAACAGTGAAAGAAAACTGATAAACGGTAGAGCTTGATAACGAAGAGGCTAGGCAGTCTACAAATCAAAAGATGGAAAATGAATGAGTAAGATATCGATTGTGTTACATGCCAAACTCAGACTATCTCAAATTGTCCAAGGCTTCAATTATGCCAAAGGGATAAGTTAGCTGCCTTAAACACTTCGATGTGCATTTACCAGTCAACTATCTCCTGCAGGATAAGCTATGCTGGCTATGCTAATAATTTAGGAGTAAAAGTTGAACTGTATGGTAGAATGTACTTCTAATTTTAACTAAAATGATAAGTGAGCTATACTGAGAGTTCGTTTCACAAACATATTTTTACATATATACTAGTTTGGTCATGGAAAAAAAGGAAGGCATAGAAAAACCTCTCAGTTCTAGCTTGTAACATTCGATCAATTCTGATCACCTAGTAAATAAGAAAAATGGTTTCCAAGTTATCTATTAAAATTCACACAAACCTCATGAAAGGTGTTTAATTTAGACTTGTATAAAGTGTGAAAGCCATTACAATTAATATTTTGGAGCTTGAACTCTAAATTCAAAAAACGTTTGCTCAGTCAGTCAATTTACAATGGACATGATATGTAAGTAGCTCTTCAATCGACCATTACCACCACTTGCAAATCGGCCAGAAATACCAACTGCGGTCCAGCCGCAGAAATACCAATGAACACAAATCCTCCAACAAGAGTCAAAATCCTGAGCGCCATAAAGCTATTGAAATGTGGGAAAGCAGTAGGACCAGATGGAATCCAACCAGAAGTACTGAGAGTAGATGCAGAGACAACAGCTGACATGCTCACACCACACCGCTATTGCAGAAGGTCTACAAGAAAGGGAAGATACTCGTAGATTGGAAGGAGGGCTATCTTGTCAAACTCCCGAAAAAGGGGGATCAAGGTTTTTGATAGAACTGGTGAGGAAGCATGTTCATGTCCATCCCAAGCAAAATATTAAGCCGCATCATCGTGAAGAGACTAAATGATGAGTTGGATTGCAACGCTACACTACACACCATCATTGAACGCAGTATAGAATGTCAGTAAAATCAACACCACCTCAACTTCATCGAATTTGAAAACGCCTTCAACAGCGTTGACCAACAAGTAATTTGACAGGCAGCTGCATCAACACTACACAATACCACAAACCTCTATCAACCTCATTCAACAACTATATGAAGATGCCAGATATCAAGTAATTCACAATGGGAAGCTCAGTGATCACTTTGAAGTGAAGTGAATACAGGAGTAAAACAAAGTTGCTGTCCACTGTCACCCATGATACTCCTGATTGTGGTCGACTTGACTGGATCATGCAAGAAACAGTGAGGAGTGAGAAGAGGGGGATAGGCTGTTTCACCGGGGGTGGAGATCCTGCAGGATTTGGATTTCGACGATAACTTGTGTCTAATGTCACACAAACTTGAAGATCTATAGGCGACAACTGACAAGATGACAGAAGAGGCAAGGAGATGCAAGGCAGTGTAGACGGGACTTCAAGTGAATGTAGAGAAGATAGGGGTGATGAAGATACCCAACCAACCAACCAACAACAACAACAAGAAGCTCCAATCACCATGAACGTAAGAAACTTAAAGGAAGTAGCCTCTTTCACCTACACCTATCTGGCTGGGCAGGATCGTTTCAACTATACGCACATGTGGTGCCATACACGAGGATGCCAAAGCAGCCAGGATTGGAAAGGCAGTAAGACAGGCTTTCATCAATCTGAAACCAATGTGGAGATCTACTGCACTGCACTCTGCATAAACTGTCAACAACATCCCGATTTTCAACACAAACTCATTCTAGTCGGTCACTGCTTCTGTATGATGGTTGAGAGACTTGGTGTGTCACGAAAGGTATTTCCAACAACTACACACATTCATCAACAACTGCCTACACTGGCTCGTTACTGGAACTCAGATGGTCAGAGTAATGATAATAAGCAACAAGGAACTCACTATGGCTGTTTGGCAACGAATTAACCAACGAGGCGAGAACCTATCGCTGAACAACTATACAGGAGAAGGAATTGTAGATGGATTGAGTATACACTGAGAAGGCGGACTGGTGACACGAGGCGTCAGGCCAGACCAGATCAGTTGCTGGAGTGGAACCCAGATTGGAAGCTACGAGTTGAGTGTGAGATGGAGGAGATGGTGTGAGGAAGGAATGAGAGGTTATGGGCTGTCGTGAAACTAGGTTCAATAGATTTCAGAGAACAGGGTGCACTGGAGACGTGCTAGTGAAGCCCTATGTTCCATTAGGAACCTAAGGGAGAAATAATAATAATGATATATAAGTACAGTTTCTCCTCAAAATCATTTCTCTCATATACTCACCTAGTTAGTATATCGAGTCATCTTACACTACAGTTTCTTCTGCCGTTAAAATTTTCAATCTTTATTGAACTCAACAGTTCATTTAGCCTGATTATATTATTTAACTCAACAACTCAACTTTATTTTGGTTTTGAGAAATCCTCTTCTCATTAGTTTTTTTGTGGATTACGTAATCTTTTTTAATTTGGTAATTGATAGTTAAAACTGGATTCTTTTCAATAACACTTTAACGAAATCATGTTAATGTATTATGTATATGTGAATGTATAAGTTGATAATGAAATCAATGAAAAAAGTGACTCATTACTGAACGTCTTTTCTTCAAAAACAGTAAACGCTTCAGTGAACCAATTTGTATTCTAGGATATCATCTTCTCCAGGTGCCTAATCACTTTATTATGAATTCCTTAATACTTGACTTCACTTCCATTTGAGTCTGTCTATTAAATGTATCAGAGAGTAAAAGAGTGTTGTATATAGGATTATGGTTTGGACGTAATTTATTGTCTGTATGTGTATTAGTAATACTAATGATGGCAGTAACAATGGTGATAGGGTTGTGAGAGAATTTAAAGCATCTCTTCTAAGTTACCATAACTAGTAAGCACCTTGAAAGCGCTACAAAATGTTCTAAATAAGGCTGGGATTGGTTATAGAATCAAAACAAGCTTTGTAGGTTGAAAGATCCTACTGATTCAATTCGGCAAAATAATTCAGTTTAGCAAATTTCTTGCAGCCTATAGAAAATCTAATACATGAATCGAAATGGTTAATTCATGAGGTCAATTAGTCTACTAGAACACAAAACTTTAAAAATCGATTAAAATTGGTAAATTCTGGTAAGATATAAAATGCGGAAAAAATCTCGGGAGAGTGAAAATTCTTGACCTAACCTAACACGATGAAGACACAGATTGATAAATGAATCTTTGTTAGTCGAAGTAACATTAAAAATATGAAACATGAATGACTGAGAGCACCTGTTTCAGATGTATGCAGAATCTTACTATGCATTTCACGAAGAAGGCACATAAATTGTAACGAAATGAAATATGGATAACACAAGACCGTGACTGTCATAGATTCCATCCTGTATTATGCAACTATCATTGAATTATATAATCCATCGTTTATTCTACCACTCTTAATCCAAATATGTTCCCATTAACTCCCTTTAATCATTCAATATATTCTAACACCTGAATATATATAATTTTTCAAACGTCTGGCTACTTTAATATATATATATATACATACATATTCACGAATGTACACCATGGTAAATGACTACATGGAAAAGAAAATATTTACTCCACTACAATCATGTTTCATCTTCTCACATAATCAAATAGGTGTATTTCGCTACATGGAAGTATTCAGTGATGAGAAGTGCTCGACATCTAACCGTCACGTTTTGTACTGTAACCAACTACTAGAATAAGTTACACGATACTGCTGTGTTGGAATGATAGACTTCAGCTGTTACGGCGAACTTGGAACTGAACACCTACGTTACATCCTCCTTGTTAACTAATTCGTATATACACATCATGAAAGCATAGATCTTCAGAAATTGTCGAATCAATTTCAATGAAAACATCTGTGTTTGTCAGCTAATCAGCTAAATAGGAGTTCGATCGTATGCGTGAAGGAGGTATGTGTAAACTTGGCAATCTTTTCTATCTTCACTGTTCGCCAAAATCGTATAACAAGTGGCAGTGAATCAACACTGATCGCTTATATGCAATCCTTGAAACATAAACAATTCCTCGAAATTCCACTTTACACGATTTATTAAATTTGTTACACTGTGGAACAGTAACACTTACTCGATTATCCACCGCAGCACGTACATAGTTTCCATACATATGTAAATTCAGTAGTCAACACAATTCAATTCACCAACGAATTAGAAAACAGTGAAGGCGAATGAAAAGATGTTGAGCTGCAGAATGAAATGGAAACAAGATGTGAGTTGTGATACTAATGACCAAAGAAAACCTACACACACGAATCGTGAATTAACCTAGAAATCGTCTCACCCTATGTCAGTTAAAGTTGGCTTGATAAAATATCATGAGGAGAAAGGTTGCTAGTCAAACAGGAGATCTATAACAAGAAACCACATACATTGAAGACACCTTACTCATCAACAATCACTCTCCCAAGTCAAATGATAATTTCCTCAGGAATAGTAAGCAGAATATGACTAATATTAGTAACACAGTTGTTCATAGTAGAAATAATAATGTTGGCCATGATTGTGGGAATACTGTGAAGAGAGAATTGAGAAGTACAGAAGGAGAACATTTCAGAGACATTATGTAGGATTTTCAATAAAGCTGGATGGGACTGGAGTAGCATTTGAACTCACAAATTCACTTAGAAATAAGCTGTGTAGTTGAGAAAGATCCTATCGATTTAATTAAACTGGATAATTTGATGGAACAAATCTTTTGCAACAATTGAGAGGTCAAATACATGAGTCGAAGTAATTGACTCACGAGGTCAATCAGGCTACGATTACACAGAAAATTAGGTAGATTAAAATTGTTAGACGCTGGTAAAATGAACACCGTGTAAGATATCTTGTTCATATCTATGCATTCAGTTAAATATAACCACACAGTAGGATAGGAGAGACTGAAAATCCCTAAGATTAACTTAAAGCAATGTATAAAGAGATTGATAAGGGAATGTTTGTTAGTCGAAGCCACACCTGCTACATTCAACAGGAATGACTGATGACCTGTTATGGATATATGGAGAATCTTTCTACGCATTTTATAAAGGCGAAAATATTAATACCATGTAAATAATGTTGTTACTTGTATTATCAAGTTGTTGGTTGAACCCAGTTGATTGGTCTGTATTGGCATATTTGCTCCTGTTCGGATGCCTCGATACTGCCTGTGTTTCGTTTATTTATCAATGATGGACAGTGGCCTGCAGTGAAATCCAGGAGGTGCGTTTTGTCCTATTTCGCAGTCGTCAGCTGGATGCACCTGTCTCTCAGTGAGTGGTGTTGTTCCTAGCGGTACTCTAACTCAAGACCGATCGTTTCAAACACCAGAGCGTTATCCACTAAACCAATGAGTTACAACAACCACTTCTTGTGCGACGGGCATAGTTTTAATGTTGTTGCTTGTATTATTTTATCGTTGAGTGAACAGAATTGACTGGTTATCCTGAAAGTATGATCTAATGGATAACGCCCCAGCGTTTCAAACCATCACTCCTAAGTTTGAGTCGTAGCGGGAATAACATCGCTCACTGGGAGGCAGATAGACCCAGTTGAAAAGACCCAAACAGGACAAGATGTGTAGGCTGGATTCCACTGCTGACGACTATCCATCATTAATATATATATATATATATATATATATATATATATATATAAACGATGTCTTAAATTAGTGTAGTTATCTTGGTATGACTATGGATAATAAATTGTATCCGAAACGTTATCCTCTTCGTTCACTGTGTGACATTTCTAATAAACAGACTTTAATGAGATAACAATCTACTAAGGTATCTAAGGTTTACTCCAATGTTCATGATTTCAACTCATATTTTCTCATAGTCCTGATATAGTTTGCATTCTTGTATCATTTTCATGTCTGCAAATTACTAGGAACTATTGACTAAAAAATATTGACATTTTTCTGCGCAGTAATTATAGTTAAACGGTGAATTCGCTGTTCTCTTATAAGTGAATAGGATTGCTGAAATCCTTTGTTTAAAATAAAACTCAGTGGTATTGGTCTATCAACCTCTGATCAACCTCTTTGATGATATAACTCGTACATCTGTATCGCTGATTAAACCGAATTGATCGGCCATTATCGTTATATAAGCTCCTATGAGGATCCCTCGTTATTGCCGATACCTAACACGGAGTGGTTGTCATGACTCAGTGGCATATTCGACAACGCTACCGCACTCGCCACAAGCTTTTATGGGTTCGAATTTTGTATGAAACAAAATCACCCGGTGGGAGTGAGGTAGATCCAATTGATCAGTCCTATTCATTTGTGTTTGAAGTGTTCAGGGAAATCTCATCAGATCCCATATTCATGAAATAGAACAGTTTAGCATAAAAACAGGCAAATAATTTTGGAAAACTGAATGGGCTTTCGTGAACTACAGCCAGTTTCCTTCCAGTATTTGCAGGTTTTCAATAGTTCTTCAACTAATTTATATCGATAACTTGATGAGTGCGCATTACTAAGGAGTTCCATACTACGACGGAACATCTGTCCAGTACTCCAAGGTTTCCAGTATTCATGCAACTGATATCAGTCCACAGCGTATACAGACTAGTCATACTAGTTTGTAACTATTCAAATTATTAACCAGTGGTGTATTTCACTAGTTCATGACACTTTTGTATCAGAGGTCAGACGTTATGAAGTTGATTGATTGACTTCTAAAGGAATCCCTGTTGACACTACAAGTGGCCAGTTGAAAATCTACTCTAGTATGATAAATATCAGCGTGAATCATGAGATTTGTAAATCATTTGTAGATTGATAACACCATATTCAATAAATACTAAAAATCGCTTCAGTGAAGTGGTCATTTTCGCTCTGTCACTGACAAATGATGAGAGAACCAGTTTAAGGAAGAAGAAGGATCTTATAATCATTAAGGCCTTTCAGAAGTATCATTTCTACTCTAATTTTCCATGATATTCATCAATGACTCAAAACTAGAATTAGCCAAAGTTAATAGTAGAATAATTTATCAATTTATCTTTATTACCAGAAAAAATTTGTCTCTTATCATATGATTTATGCACATAACGAAAGCAAAACAATATCCCCGCCTACAATTAAATGAGAAGACTACATGAGAAGAAGTTTTATACTTAATTCCTGAAAATCTTTTATCAAGTAATTTCATTCTGTTTTATTTAAGCATCACTCCATTTCTATAATCATGTGATTGTAAGTCTAAAGATTTAAATACTCTTATTCTAGCCATCAATCTATACATACTCAGCAACCTTGTACTCACATGTTTTCATCAGCCGATGAGCTACACCTTCTATGTGAGAACTAATGATATTACTACTTGCCTACTGAAACCTCAATAGATGGAAGCAATAAGTGAACTTGTAACCCATTGGTTGAAAGTTAACTACCTGAACCGTTCAGTACTGGATGATATAGTTTCGGATCATTAACGCTGTTAAGTGCCAAAGGCATGAATTCTAAATAAATCTCAACTTCTTGTCTATTAATTCCTATCATTTAACCCAAACATACATTGCATCCCAGTGCTACATTATTTCGTTTGGCGGTAACATTCTAAACGTTGATCAATAGACTTCGACCAATGCCAGTTACTAAGAAATACTTAGCTATATCGATAACCTATTGGTTATAGATATGAGTACCTAATCCAGTCACCAAATAAAAAACCAGTCTTGTTAGTTGCTTGGAGGCAATCAGTAGGAAGCTCTGGACATCAGCTTCGTGCTTTTTGGCACTCATCACCAAGGCATATCTGCAACCTCGACGGAACTGATGTCTTGCCTGAGATTCGAACCCGCATCACCCAGTGTTGTAGTCAGCGACTTTGCCAATGAGCTATTTAGGCTGCAACCATCTTAGTTACCACATTACAAATATGATCGATAGAATTCGGTCTGCACTCAGGACTAGACAACATGAAATTGGTTTCACTCCAGTGACTAATCAATACAAAAAATCAGTTTCCTTATGTTTATAGATATACTATGCTGGTTACCTCTAAGAAGCTTGAAACCTAGATGAATCGTGTTTTTCTATTGACTAAATTTCAAGATTTAATCCCAAATTATTAGTAGAATTTCACTAAATGTTTTAAAATTGTTTTGTGAACAATCATCTAAAACTTCCGAGAAGAAGACTACCGTCTTACAGATAGAGTCCTGTTCCAGCTATTTATATCATCTATTCATATCATTTAACTGAAATCAAGCAGTCAGGTGGATCATGCCTTGCCTCATACGTATTATAATTCCTGAGAAACACTATTCTGAACATCATCTAGGTTAGGGTACTTTAATGATTACATAAAACAAACAATCAACTTCTCTGAGAATTCACTAAATACCAAAGATCTTTAAACTGAATCACTGTATAATGTTCGTGATATGTTGAGAAATGGATATCTTGATATTCTAATGGGAGATCACGACCGGTAGAATGAACCAAGTTGGATGTAAAGGCAGTTACTCAATGACGGAATTTGTTTAACTTTGAAGATTGACAGAAGTCGGAAATTGTTTTCCATTGAATTACGAGTAAGTGACTTGATGATTATGTTTTTCTCATGAAACCTAAATATCCTAGTTTTAAACTCTGATGAGGTCATGGGTGCACATACTGAAATGAAACAGCTATCCAATGCTCCCAATTTTTTTTTAATAGTTTTCCAACTTTTGTCTGTGTATGATGAATATCAACTTCAACATGAATTTTATCTTATAAACAATTTACAAAACAATAGATCACTTCGGTTTAATCATCAATAATGAAACAACATTCAAAGAGGAATAATGCAACAGTTGAATTGAAGCTGACATCTATTGTCTTACATTTGTAACCAGACTTCTTAGAAATCATCTGATTGGTGCACTGTGGTGTTATGTAATAGTAGTTGAATTCAAATGACAAAGGGATTTCTAAACACAATTGAGTCAGTGGACTCATTCTGGAATACTTAGTTGTTTTAGCATAGTAACGACTCATTTCTCTTCATTATCTCTTCACAGATAAACTTGATATTAAGTAATACTTTACTAGTCACTGAAAATTTTCATTCTAATTTCTTTGAACTACCCATAAACTTGTGCAATTCAACTGTGGTACTAGTTCAGTTATACTATGTTAGCTGTAGAAATTTCTTACCGTTTTCTTATGATCAACTAGACTGAGTGTATTCTCAGATAAGCTTCTAATGTGAAGTAACCGGTGAAGGATAACTTCAGCTGTGAACATGAACGATGCAGTTATAGACAGGTAACGTATTACACCGAAAACTAGGTAAATCAGAATTTTGGTTAGCATTATGACTATCTGAGATAGGCATGGTTTGGCTGACTAATTGACGGTGAAATGAAAATTTGGAGAGCAAAAGAATCATATTGCCTCCACTCATTATTATTGTTATTATTATTTCTCCCTTAGGTTCCTAATGGAACATTACGATTCAGTAGCACGTCCCCAGTGTACTCTGTTCTCTGAAATCTTTTGAACCTGGTACTACGACAGCCCACAAGCTCTCATTTCTTCCTCACACCATCTCCTCCATGTTACCCTCAACTCGCCTATAGTTAATAGTAAAAAAAGGATTTAAGGTTAGGGTTCACAGTGACCAATGTTTTTTTGTATACTCAATTTGTTTTGTTGAATGTTCAATGTAAAAACAAAACTGATATTGATTCAGACATCTTGAAGAAATCACCGTAAAAATCATTATATAGAATATACTTCTGAATTTTGAGAGGGTTGTGCAGATTTAGAAATATTTCAAGTTGTTATTCATTATAGACTGACATCAGTTGGAGGAATAAAGGAAACCTGAAGGAGCACTGGAGGGCTGTTTTGTCCGACTAGTATGGGATCGAACCCGTGACCTACAGGTTGCGTGGCCAGCACGTTAGTATTGAGCTAGCCATTGGGTCAGAATCCAGTCGTCCATATTTCCAACTTCTGTTAGCTCACGATATAGTGCGACCGTTACTGTCCTCACGACCATCAGGCTTTGCCCCAACCGGTCACGACTTCTCATTGGAACTTCGGGAATACTTCTCGAAGCTAGTAACCAATGAGCACTTTAGGCTATACCGTGAGCTAAAAGAAGTTGGAAATATGGACTATTAGATTCTGACCCGGTGGCTAGCTCAATGTTAAGATGCTGGCCACGCAACCTGTAGGTCGCGGCTTCGATCCCATACTAGTCGGATGAAACAGCCCTCCAGTGCTCCCAGGTTTCCTTTATTCCTCCAACTGATGTCAGTCTATAATGAATAACAACTTGAAATATTTCTAAATCTGCACAACCCTCTCAAAATTCAGAAGTATATTCTATATAATGATTTTTACGGTGATTTCTTCAAGATGTCTGAATCAATATCAGTTTTTTTTACATTGAACATTCAACAAAACAACTTGAGTATACAAAAAAACATTGGTCACTGTGAAGTCTATTAACTATAAGCATTAAAATTTCTACTAATTATCACGTTATATATGTTATTTGAACTTCTGAATTATCTCATCTGTTACGTGACCTACTGATAAGTAATAATATGGATGAAAGTGATTACAGAAAAATGTATGCTACATAACCATTGAACATTTAACATTGAATAACATCTACATCTCAAATAGAAGTTACTTACTACTACTAATCTGATTTATATGAATATCTATCGGTCTTTATCTCATTTATAATTTGTAGTATATTTTGAAAAGACTAAAATTATCAATCATACATTATTTTCATGTAAAATTTATTACCGTTTAGATTTATTCCTTTTGTAATTAAATGAAATTTGAATAGATTATCTGGGAATGTATCACAGTTGAAGTGAATAAACATGTAGTGATTAAATTTTGACACATTAAAATTGAACATGAAAGTGATTTATAGTTTTTTTTTGTTTAAATATGGAAAATGTTTGCTAAGAATGTAATTTTGATATTGTGATAAAGATAGCATTTACTGTTATGATATCATTATTATTTCTCCCTTAGGTTCCTAATGGAACATAAGCATTCAGTAGCACGTCTCCAGTGTACTCTGTTCTCTGAAATCTATTGAACCTGGTTTCACGACAGCCCATAACCTCTCATTTCTTCCTCATACCATCTCCTCCATCTCACACTCAACTCGAAAACCCAACTCGTCATTTCCCATCTGGGTTCCACTCGAGCAACTGACCTGGCATGGCATGGCGCCTCGTGTCACCAGTCTGCCTTCTCAGTGTATACTCAATCCATCTACACTTCCTTCTCCTGCATAGTTGTTCAGCGATAGGTTCTCGCCTCGTTGGTTAATTCGTTGCCAAACAGCCATAGTGAGTTCCTTGTTGATTATTCTCATTATCCTGGCCATCTGAGTTTCATTAACGAGCCAGTGTAGGCAGTTGTTGATGAATGTGTGTAGTTGTTGGAAATGCCTTTCGTGACACACCAAGTCTCTCAACCATCATACAGAAGCAGTGACCGACTATAATGAGTTTGTGTTGAAAATCGGGATGTTGTTGACAGTTTATGCAGAGTGCAGTGCAGTAGATCTCCACATTGGTTTCAGATTGATGAAAGCCTGTCTTACTGCCTTTCCAATCCTGGCTGCTTTGGCATCCTCGTGTATGGCACCACATGTGCGTATAGTTGAAACGATCCTGCCCAGCCAGATAGGTGTAGGTGAAAGAGGCTACTTCCTTTAAGTTTCTTACGTTCATGGTGATTGGAGCTTCTTGTTGTTGTTGTTGTTGGTTGTTTGGGTATCTTCATCACCCCTATCTTCTCTACATTCACTTGAAGTCCCGTCTACGCTGCCTCGCATCTCCTCGCCTCTTCTATCATCTTGTCAGTTTTCGCCTATAGATCTTCAAGTTTGTGTGACATTAGACACAAGTTATCGTCGAAATCCAAATCCTGCAGGATCTCCACCCCCGGTGAAACAGCCTATCCCCCTCTTCTCACTCCTCACTGTTTCTTGCATGATCCAGTCAAGTCGACCACAATCAGGAGTATCATGGGTGACAGTGGACAGCAACTTTGTTTTACTCCTGTATTCACTTCACTTCAAAGTGATCACTGAGCTTCCCATTGTGAATTACTTGATATGTGGCATCTTCATATAGTTGTTGAATGAGGTTGATAGAGGTTTGTGGTATTGTGTAGTGTTGATGCAGCTACCTGTCAAATTATTTGTTTGTTGACGCTGTTGAAGGCGTTTTCAAAGTCCATGAAGTTGAGGTGGTGTTGATTTTACTGACATTCTATACTGTGTTCTATGATGATGCATAGTGTAGCGTTGCAATTTGGTCCGCACATGAATCGTACTTCTTGTTAATTACAGCATGCCTAAGTAGAGGGATTCAAATCTTTTATAGTGTTGCCATATAGAGAAGGAGCGTTGAAAAATGTAGGTAGGATTGGATTATAGTGAAAGTTAAGCTTCATAAACTCACTTAAATTGAAACTGTGTGTAGATTAAAGGATCCAGTGAATTTAATCTATCGAACTAATCTAATTTTTCATATATCATGTAATAGTTTTACGGTAATGTGTATCACCCAAAGAAGGCATTCAACATCACTCAGGATGTTCGAGTACAAAACCTTAATGAAATAGATGTATAATTCAGGCATGAGGGAAAAAGAATAC
This sequence comes from Heterobilharzia americana, assembly GCA_944470555.2. NCBI lineage: Eukaryota > Metazoa > Platyhelminthes > Trematoda > Strigeidida > Schistosomatidae > Heterobilharzia > Heterobilharzia americana. Next base: position 160,855,649 of record OX104127.1, on the reverse strand, counting down.
TTATTTACGACATTGGATGATGATTGCACGGTCTCGTGGAGAGAAATATGGATCACTTGATTGTGACTCGATGACTGAATCATAATATGCTTGATTCCTGAAGAAACAGCTGTTCACTTGTCACATATACGCAATAGTTGAATAATTAGAATCAATCTTCAGGTAAACAGAAAGCTAACTATACTCTACCTTCATATGTAGTACATTATGGACATTATAAAACAGTAGAGGATTTACAAACGGTCGAAGTATGCAGTAATATGGAGACGACAAGTAATTTACCATTAAAAAAGTTGGAATATATTATTTTAGTTGAGCCTACTTTATTAACTCTGCTATTCGTTATGATATACACTTTAAGACCTTAAAGACCATTGAACGTAAGTTCGAAAACGTTCATGCAAGATCGTCAGCATAATCTTAATCTATTCGATATACAGTAGTTAACAATAGTACAATAATTTCACATAATAATCACAACCTGATACCTGTTCACTGTTGTAAAGTTGATTGACAAGATCATATCTCAAGTTATTATTCATCGTAGACTATTTCATCCTAATGCTATCCATTGCTCTCAGGTTTTTTTTATTCCTCCAACTGATGTCAGTCTACGATGAATAACAACTTGAAATATTTTCAAATCCCCATAACTTCCTCAAAATTCAAGATCATATCTAACATGATTTTCTTCACCCAATGAACAAGGTAAATAAGGTGGTATGGTTGAATTTCTGCATTTGGTTGTAAGTACACAGAGTTTATTATATTTCCTTCTTGTCTTCTAGAGAATAGACATACATAGAGGTGTGAATGCAGAGGATGTTTGTCAACAGATAAAGTATTTGCAGCCAACTTTCTACAAGAGTTTAGATGCCTATCCATAATCGTGTTCATCAACATGATGATTAGTGTAATACCTATCCTGCTTAATGAGGGGTAGTCTTTTCTCCGGAGATCATGAAAGAATAAAGGGGAGAAATAAGTAATTACAGGTAAAACACAGGGATTAATTTGATGTCAGACTAGAGACTCAGTGAACCCATATCCTCTAAGTCCCCCAAAATTAAAGGTCAAGCAACGGATTATCCTTCACCAGATGGACACACTAAAGATCAGCTCGACTTCATCTCAATGTAAAGAAAGGAGAGACGCAGGAAGTCTACTGAACATATGGTCAAGAAGAGGAGAAGATACAGGTTCACACCACTCATCATCTAGTACAAGGAACCTTCCGAATCAAATTGAAAGCCTTCAAAAAAAGGTGGTGATAGATCACAGTCCGATTTCAACAACCAGAACAGAAACTGAAGGACAAAACTACAAAGAACATCTTCACGTCAGCCTTAGGACAGAATGGGAGACATTGAGCAACATCCTTGAAGGAACCTGTGTGGAAGAACACTGGAACTATTTGAAATAGGTGTGGAAAGAAACCTGCATAACCGTGTTGGGAAGGAAGAGGAAACAAGACAAGGAATATATCTCGATGGACACATGGAAGCTCACTTCTACGACACATTGGTGAGTGAATGAAACAGGATGCTGGTAGAAGAGACCTGACAACACTATATCAAATAACCAGGTTACTACCTGAGATGGAAGAGATCAACACAGATGAAACCAATGAAAGATGATGAAGGAAACCTAGTTGCCGCGGAAGAGGAGAAACAAAGGGAACAATGGGTTGACCACTTCAGAAAACTCTCGAGTCGACCGCCACCTGCAATTCGTCCAGATATGACACCAGCAGTCCAGCCACAGAACTGTCAGTGAAAAAAGCCCTCTGACAAAGCAGAAGTGAAGCTGTGAATGCCATAAAGTTTCTGAAATCCAAGAAAACAGCAGGACCAGATGGAATCCCTCTAGAAACACTGAAAGCAGATGCAGAGATAACAGAGGACATGCTCACACCAATACTGCAGAATATTTGGATGGAAGGAAGGAAAGGTACCTGTTGGTCTATCGAAGGAAGGGATACCTTGTCAAACTCGCAACGAAGGGAGACCTAAATCTTTGCAAGAATTGGCGCAAAATCATGCTCCTGTCCACACGAAGCAAAATATTAAGCGTCATCATTCCGGGGAGAATAAAAGATGCTCTCCATTCAAAATTACTACCGGAACAGGCTGACTCGCTGGCTCGCTGGCTGGCTGGCTGACTTCAGAAAGAGCAAATCATGTATGGATCAAATTGCAATGCTACAACACGCATCATCATAGAACAGAGTGTAGAATAACAGTCAACTGGATCTTTACCTCAACTTCATCGACTTTGAAGAGGCCTTCGATAGAGGCGTCGACCGAGAAATAATTTGGTAGACAGCTGCTTCAACACTACGGTTTTAGTGCCACAAACCTCTATCAACCTCATTCAACAGCTGTATGCTATATGAAGACGCCAGATGTGAAGTGATTCACGATGAAAAGCTGAGTGACGCGTTTGAAGTGAAGTGGAGTGAAGACAGGAGAGAGTAAGACAAGGTTGACGCCAACTATCACTGATGATCTTCCTGATTGTGGTCGACTTGACTGGATCATACAACAAACAAGTGTGTTGAGGGAGAAGCGGGGCATACTTTGTTTGACCGATGAGAAGACTGCAGAAGAGGATTTGTGTTTCGCCAGTGATGATGATTTATGTCTAATGTGTTGTAGGACAAATTAGAAGATCTACAGGCGAAAGCCAACAAGTTGACTGAAGAGGCGAGGCAAGACGAGGCAGCGAAGATGGCACTTCACTCAGGTGAGCGAAGAGGAGACAGAGGTGATGAAGATAGCCAACCAACGACAACAGGAACAACAACAAGCATCAATTACCATCAGTGAAAGAAATCTATAGGAAGTTGTCTCATTCACCTACCTACACACATACATACATACATATATACATACGTACATGCACACATGCATACATATATACGTACATACAAACATACATACATACATAGCAACATCATCTCAGCTACAGGCGGCACGGCGCAGATGCGGATATCAAGGACAGGATAGGAAATGCACCAAGACATGCCTTCAACAACCTGAAATCAGTGTGGAAATCTACTGCACTCAACTCAGCATAAAGTGTCAACAACATCCGGATTTTCAACACTAACTCATTCTAGTCAGTCAGCGCCTCTACGTGATGCTTGAGAGATTTGGCACCTTACGAAAGGCATTTCCAACAAACTACACACATTCATCAACAGCTGCCATCTAAACTCACTCGATACTGAATATCGCATCAGATGGTCAGAATAATGAGAATAATCAACAAGCAACTCACTATGGCTGGCCTCGAAGCAAACAACCAGCTAACCAAGAATACATCGTCCAACAAATATGCAGAAGTAGAAAGTGGAGATGGATTGCATTAGATTGGATTGCGTATACACCGAGAAGACTATCTAAGGACATCATGCGACAGGTGAAGCCAGGTCGTCGAGTGGAACACAGTGGGGAATGGTTAGTTGGGCGTCTGCGATGAGGGTGACGTGGAGGAGATGGTGTGAGGAAGAAACGGAAGCTTGTGGACAGTGGTGGAGCCATATTTGGAAGACTGCGTAGAAGACAGTGGAATGGAGATGTGCTAGTGAAGCCCTATATTCCACTAAGAACTCAAGGGACAAATAATAAATGATAACAATAATCTGGGATTATCCTGCGAATCAGTAAGGTATAGGTGGATCAAATAAGATCCAATGTAAACCATAAGCCAAGATGGACCATGCTTGATAAATTCTTTACAGAGCTGCCCATTTGTAAGACAAGTGTAATTGGACTGAAACACTTCACGTCCTAAGCTATAATTAAGCATGTGGTATTTATATATATATATATATATTGAGAACGAGACAATTTAAGGAAAACTGGTGACCAATTTTGGTTAAGAAGTTATCCAGCTGACAATAAACTGAAGAGGAGATGATCAGCAAGGATACCGTTATGTCCTCCAGGCAGCTGTAGTTGAAGTCGTTACTTCCTCCACAAACAAAGACAAAATAAACCCCTATCGGAATACCGGCTGCACTAACCAGCGAAGTAGAACTCTTCCCTCTGTATACACTCGACTATCTTCTCTAATAAAAATAAGAATCAAGCCAATTACAATCCAGTACTCATGTGACCTCTGGCTACTTTGTTGAGTAAAAGACGTCTGGGGACAGAATCGAAGACAAGCATCATCTAAGAATGCAGATCTAACATAATCCAGCATCTTAATATATATAATAATGGATACTTCAGTCCCACTTCCCTAGCTCACCAGCCAACAAACTACAATAGTAGAAAGTAGAGAAAACCTGAAAAAGTTTATTTATTTATTTCATTCAAGAGTAAAAGTGCATGTGAATTCAGGCTGTTCTTCATAAAGTAATACTGTGGATCGATATCACTAAGTACAACATTGTGAAGGCGTTTCAAACTGTCGCCTGTATCGTGTGAAAATTTTCAAATAAATATTATTGAAAATAGACGACCACCTTGTGATAATTTTAAGCATTTTACGGAATATAATAATGATATTTCTCAATATAAACTGTAAGGAGTATCTGGAAGGTTAACTTGTCCAACGATACATCACCATAAGGATTGTGATATGAATTAACTGACAAATCATGAAATCTAATCTCGTGAAGTTTCATTAAACACGGAGCAAAATTGGGCACTGTGATAGATGGTCATTCCATTTTGGTCTGTTTATTAGAATTGTAACAAAATGAAATGGTATTTTACTCAGACAATAACGTCTCCCACATAATGTATGTTCATATTCATTTCAAGTAACCAAATACACAACTTCAAAACACACTTCATATCATTCCTATTTACTCTCTGACACGCCGATGACAAGGATAGTAGAATACTCCATTCATCTGGAACACACACACACACACACACAGAATCATTTCGATTACTGCTTTCATTCCGTGTTGATTCGATGAACAAACATTCAGTCAGTCATCAATCTCTCCATACCTCCCTCAAACAAACTAAGTCACTTTTCAATGCTCTCACTGCATTCCACCAATCTACACTTAGCTCACGTTTCGTGATCTCATTGCAACCGATTGGTCACATGTATGACACAGTGGAACAGTATTCATCAAATAACACATCAACTACGTCGGTTTGAGCAATGGGTGGTGAGTATGATCAACCACCTTCATCCATACAATCAATATGCTTCACAGTCTAGTACACAAACGTGTACTACGTTCACTTACTCAACAAGTCGTCCCAGTAATGAAGACTGTGGAACATGTTTCAAAACCACAATTTCGTCTCCTTCTGATTCTATCCTACTTGTACAAAGAATTACTAGTTTGGAGAGTGTGACAAACACCTGGATGCAGACATCTATCATCAACGAAACATATTCACATTTGACTAGATAAAACGATCTACAGTAAAATAACTAATGAATTTATTTAGATGTGACTAGCTTCGACAGGTGATTCCCTCATTTCCAATCAGACATCGTTACCTGCGGAGTCGACCTAGTTGAACATGAGGACAGTTACTCAACGTCGATATTGAATGTAGGTCGCGATATATCATGAACTGACAGAGATAGTAAATGTGGAGGATTCGACTGCAACTGAGTGAGTCGATGGTGACATGGTGGCGATGGAACCCGAAATGTGGTGGTTTCGGTTGGTGTATGTGTTGGTTCATGGGTATGCACTTGTGAGGAGCGGCATAATGGGAGTAGGCAGCTGTTCAATGCTTTCATGTTTTCAATGTTTCTCTAACTGATGTCACATCATGTTGAATTCCAACCTCAATCTTTGTATCTCGTATTTCGTTTCATTTTACATCCTCGAAGAAAACATCAAGGTATCGTTCTTTTCATAAGTTTTGATGAGCAAAACGTAGCTCAGTTGGTAGAGTACCAGGTTAGTAACCCGGTTATCATTGGTTCTGATCTGGCCATGGTTCAGATTTTCGTTCCACCTTCAATCATCGCTAAGTATAAATATGTTTTCGGCAATGTCATTCTCTGCAACTAGTCAACAAAGAAATATGAATATTTGTTTATCAATAATTCTAAGTAATTTATGATCATTAAAATAATTCAGGAGTTGAAATTACCTGAAGAATGTAAAAGTATATAACAATATAAGTAAATGTGAGTTGAAAACAGATAAAGAGTGAATATGATACAATAAGTCAATGAGAAATTGAAATAATTTTCTCTAAGTCATTATTTTTCATCACAAACAATTAATGTGACATCAACATATATTATATTCAGATGACTAGATTAAGCATAGATGTTTCCTGATTGGTTACAAATATACCATGTAAAGAGGCTGATTGTACACAGAAGCATATACCTATTCAATTAGGCCTTCATCTTTATCTCTACACTAATATATATAAATATGTATACATCGATTTACAATTCAATCAAATGATGGTGATTTGACAAACAATAATTAGAGATTCTAAGTAACTCATAAAGATGATCAATTTAAGAAGTCAAGATGCTACAATTAATCTCCAGAGTAATATAATATATACGGCATTAAAAATGGCTATTACTCCTGTATTCACTTCACTTCGAAGTGATCACTGATCTTCGCATTGTGAATTACTTGATATCTGGCATCTTCATATAGTTGTTGAATGAGGTTGATAGAGGTTTGTGGTATTGTGTAGTGTTGATGCAGCTGCCTGTCAAATTACTTATTGGTCAACGCTGTTGAAGTTGTTTTCAAATTCGATGAAGTTGAGGTGGTGTTGATTTGACTGCCATTCTATACTGTACTCTATGATGATGTGTAGTGTAGCGTTGCAATCCAACTCATCCTTTAGTCTCTTCAGCATGATGCGGCTTAATATTTTGCTTGGGATGGACATGAACATGCTTCCTCACCAGTTCTATCAAAGACCTTGATACCCCTTTTTCGAGAGTTCGACAAGATAGCCCTCCTTTCAATCTGCGAGTATCTTCCCTTTCTTGTAGACCTTCTGCAATAGCGGTGTGGTGTGAGCATATCCGCTGTTGTCTCTGCGTCTACTCTCAGTACTTCTGGTTGGATTCCATCTGGTCCTACTGCTTTCCCACATTTCAATAGCTTTATGGCGCTCAGGATTTTGACTTTTGTTGGAGGATTTGTGTTCACTGGTATTTCTGTGGATGGACTGCAGTTGGTATTTCTGGCCGAGTTGCAAGTGGTGGTAATGGTCGATTCAAGAGCTACTTATATATCATGTCCATTGTAAATTGACTGACTGAGCAAACGTTTTTTGAATTTAGACTTCAAGCTCCAAAATATTAATTGTAATGGCTTTCACACTTTATACAAGTCTAAATTAAACACCTTTCATGAGGTTTGTGTGAATTTTAATAGATAACTTGGAAACCATTTTTCTTATTTACTAGGTGATCAGAATTGATCGAATGTTACAAGCTAGAACTGAGAGGTTTTTCTATGCCTTCCTTTTTTTCTATGACCAAACTAGTATATATGTAAAAATATGTTTGTGAAACGAACTCTCAGTATAGCTCACTTATCATTTTAGTTAAAATTAGAAGTACATTCTACCATACAGTTCAACTTTTACTCCTAAATTATTAACATAGCCAGCATAGCTTATCCTGCAGGAGATAGTTGACTGGTAAATGCACATCGAAGTGTTTAAGGCAGCTAACTTATCCCTTTGGCATAATTGAAGCCTTGGACAATTTGAGATAGTCTGAGTTTGGCATGTAACACAATCGATATCTTACTCATTCATTTTCCATCTTTTGATTTGTAGACTGCCTAGCCTCTTCGTTATCAAGCTCTACCGTTTATCAGTTTTCTTCCACTGTTAAATATATAAGTACATTCTGCGTACTTCTTGAGTCGTTGGGTCACTTTTTTCCTTCCATATTCTTGTGGTTAACGCTAAACTCACGCTATTCTACATGCCCCCTGCAACAACCTACCTGCCTACCTACAGGCAAGATGAAAATATTTCAACAGCTGATCGTTTCAGGCAGCATAGGAAGCCTTTCTCAATGAACATATCTGAAGGTTTCTCAATGCTTCCATGAATTTGTTTGCTTGGAACTTTAACTTCATAAAACCATGGATTTTCAGGAACCATAGAATTAGAATGATAGCCTGTTATGTATTTCATGCCTTTTCAATTGAAACGCTCAGGAAATTGGTTTTCAGTCCATTTTCTCAATGCTTGTCCATTTCATAACTTTATAGTTATAATTCTACCTTGACTGCTACTTATAACCAGCTTCATGTTGTATAGTCCTGAGCGCTAACCGAATTCTACAAATCATTTTGCAGTATGGCCAACAAGCTAGATGACTCGCCATTGCAGTGCACTCTGATGGATGTTGGTTGGTTGGAGGTAATCGACAGGAAGATGTGGACATAGGTTTTGTGCTCTTTGGCACTTGTCAGGATGATGTATCTGCAGCTTCGAGGGAACTGACAACTCCTTTGAGATTGAAACCCTCATCACAGAGGACATCACTTCCCTCGAAGTTGCACATACCCCTTGCTGACAAATGTCAACAAGCGTGGAACCTAGAGACACGTCTATCTGCAGATTGCTTTCAAATTACTGACTATCGCTTACTGATTAAAAAGTGACTGTAATTTTAGGTAGACTGTCGAACTGAAGACTTCTTTGGCCATCGTATGACATGCTTCTATGTTGTGAACTCCTGAAATAGTCACGTGCGAATTAAGCCAGCTAGCCCAATTTGAATTCATCACTCATACACCGTGATAAATCCACTTATCTATGCTTCTGTCCCTTACAGACCGGCATGTGACTGAAGGAACCCAGGCATCTTGACTAGGCGTATGAAATGGCATACAGGTTAATCAGAATATCCTCATTACATCGCATCATACATTGGAAGTGAAGTTCAAGAAATCCTACCTCTGTGGAAAATAACATCCAAATCCTCCATCATCTGTGAATCCAACAACACAGCACTTAAGATTAGTGTTGAAATAAATTACAGATAATCATAAAATGCCTGATGATAAAACAGGAGTGACAAGATCACTGTAGGAAAATGTCAATATTCCACTCTATTCGACTTCTCCAACATTCAGTAACTAGCTAGCTGTACAAGAATTGTTGAACTTTAAGGTGGAAGTGATTTATAGGAATGAAGGAGCTTTGAAATAATAACGTCATACAAACCGTAGACGTGTTTCCGAATTCTCGACATTCAACTTCAGAGTTATATTAAGGTTTGAGGTGAATGGGATTTGGATTAATTTAATACGGATCACCCTCTACTCATAGCTTGTTTTCAAGTTATGTTTCATAGTCAATTGAAGTTAGGTAGAGAAGTCTTGTTAACAGTTTGTCTATTGTCAACAGTGCACTGTGACAGCACGGGGCTCATTGCAGAAATGTTAAGTTCCTAAGTGTGCAAGTCATTATATTGGCTGGTGCAATGTAATTTTCTAGTGTTCGGAGATCGTTATCAACTGAAACACGTTGTGACATTTGAGTTGCTGATTGATAATCGTCTAAGAGAGTACGAAGACGCTTTAGGCTACATACCGGTGAATATAGGATGAAGAATTTTTTCCCACGGGCATGAAACTATTTTCTTTGTTCATAAGAATAAGACTAGAATATGATGAATAAGTATTCAATAGACTGAGAAGAAATTCCTTAAAAAAGTAAAGATAATCATTCATAGTAAAGTTCCAGAACAGTCTTCAATCCTCAATCAATCTAGTCGAAATTGATACAACACATCGGAATCATCTACATAACATGGATGACTGAAAAAACTCAACAGTCATATTTGGACAAGATATGTTAAGTGTGAAGAGTGTATTCAAATCTGTGCCAGACAGATAATTCAATGTCCAATAATGATTGTTTCTTTCATTCAGTGTTGAATTTTGCTGAATTTGACTGTAGTCAATGTGAAATATGTGATCATCTTGTCTGATGCTGGTTGTCACTGGCCAGAAGTTGAGTGTGAGAAGATGTAGTGGTAAATTCACACGTTGAATGTATTACTACTCCAGAGGATAGGCTGAACAAGCAATTGAAACTGTGTTAAATACTTAGACAACTAACAGTGTGTGTCATTCGAATTTATTTCAAATCATCCACTGATATAAATGAATGGTTGAATATGGTTGTGTTGTTTGATGGTGTGCGATGCCTACAAACTGAAGAGATTTGAAGTTTCTATCCAAGGCAGGGATATTTTGATGTGTTCTGACAAATAGAAACGAGTCATTCATCTGTCATACACTAGCATACTTAGTTTCCGTTTCAGTAGTACGTGTTTCTGGAAAGTTTCACAGTGTTTATTTATCTGAGTATAGATTACTGTAGAAGAGGAAATGGATGAGTATTGAGCTATACAGGTTGACTAGAAGTTGTATACTGTTGTAGACAGTTGAGTGTTTCAGTTATTGATGATATTGGTATCTCAATTTTTAAAGTGTGAGATGTTTTCAATGTTACTCCACTGGAATCTCAAATTCGATTTGTCAAACTGTCGGTTATCTTGCACATGAAATAATAGTCTGCTTAAACCAATAAATTAATCAGCTTTGTTTACCTTGTGTGACTGACAGACTATGGATGGATACACTTGTCAAGGCTTGTTACATGACATAAAACATGATGGTAAGAGGCATCTTCTTATTGCTCTGTTGGTTAATTACCATTTCATAGGTAGTTAGGCTTGTCAGGTTCTGATGGTAGCCAGTAAGTTTGAATTCCACGGTTCAGTCCTTTCGCGCATACTTTGAAATATGTAGGCGTGTATGGAAAAGATTATGCTTCGATTGTCTTCTTCTCTTTACTACACATGATATTGTCGATAAGTATGATGGAAAACTAGGATATTTTGTGTGATATGTGCAACAATACAAGTAAGCATTCTCACAACACACAAGTTGGTGATATGACTCTTGACTCTTATCATCTATATAATGATAAAGAGATTGTGTTTCTTATGAGACGAGATTACCTATGTATCAGGGTTTGTGGATTCAGAGCTTTTCATCTTATTACTTTAGAGCATTGGCTAAGATTCAGTGCCATGATTGACACTCAGGGCTGATAGTATGCAGTCTGCTGTGCTGACTAAATTAAGGCAATGTGATCAGTTGCAATAGTTTTGGTCATAAGAGACTGACTGAGGCCAGGACATTTGAAAGGTTCTCAACAGGATGATCACTTGTCAGTTGGCAAAGTCGTCTAATGTACTTAACTCGTTTCATGATGTGATCGTTTTTGGTAACCAGCATACATAGACAGTGATAATAGAAGATACAAAATCAGTACTGTCTGATGAATGTTATCAAAGTCTACACAGACCGATGCATGGTTCAGCTTGACAGACGTTAATCTCTTTCTGACCTAAACCTTCATCAGATAGCAGTGTGCTATTGGATAGACGGTGACTAGGCATACGTAACACATGTATGTATCAGTCATCTGAGTAGATGGAGGTTCACAATTTCATCAAATGAATTTCTCCCTCTATCCAAAACTCTGAGCATAACATATTGTATAAATACAGTAAAGAATGTGAGAAATTATCTATGGTTTCGAACTCACTGAAAAGGTGTAGATATCCAGTAGAATATCAAACTTCTGAAGTAGCAGACTTTGACTTTCATCAACAGACTGAAATGTTTTCCAAGTGATATTCATCACAGAGTGAGATAAGTGAGATAACCCTTGAAAACGTAACAGCACTGGACAGCTGTCCCATCCTAGTAGGAACCTGTAAGGTGGTGTAAAACCTTAACCAGGATCTTAACATCATGCAGCTAATCCGTTAGCATTCTAACCTTGATTCGAAATCTAATGGTCCAGATTTCTTTATTTCTGTAAATTCACGATATTGTGTAAACAGTATCCAATTCCATCAGCGGGTGACCTGCTTAGCCTCAAAGAGTATTTCTGATAGAGTAGAGGGGACATTCCATTAGGAAGTCCTGTACCAGAAAGAAAGAAATATCCAGTACTCTCAGGTGTTCACTACTTCTCGAAATCCCATTGGATACGGATACTTGAATACAATATTCAGAGTGAATAAACTATGCATAGTAGTAAATGAGCACATAACAATGACTAAAATCACATGTCAGCTGACTTGAGGGTCTTGTTGTCTGCTTCCCAACCAAATTAATCCACTAAAACAAAGGTTGGAACCTACTGTTAAGTACAGCTTCGAAGCTTCGAATCCTGTAAGTTTTCATCAAAAACTAGAATGATACAGAAACATACTTTAAAATGATTAGAAATGAAATTTGTGGAAATTAAACATGAAGAGACAAATGTAAATCTCTTTGATTGAAACACAAACGATGCGAGTGAAACTCGCTTAAAAACTAGTTTTTCCTAATTAGTGCCTACCAAATGGAATGAATCTAGTGTCCATAGGTGATTAGCTTCAACAGGTGGTTCCCGAAGTTTCAGTGATAAGTCATGACCAATAGAGTGAGCCAGATGGAACATAAGGACAGTTACTGAATGATGACATTAGATGCAGGTCACAGTGTATCGTGAATCGACAGATGTAGGAAATATGAACCGTTGGATTCTGATCCAGTGACTCAGTACTAACCTACTTGCCACCGAGCTGAAAGGTGTTGGATTCGATACGTGGCGGTGTGCAGTCATGAGTCCTCACAGGTATCCAGTGCTCCTAGGCTTCTAATGGTTCTCTAAGTGATGTCATTCCTTGATCAATACAAACCTAAACTAGTGATCTGATGTAATATGAAAAAAATCAGTCTTATTCCGTTTTTCCACTATTATATACAACATAAATCACTTGTGTATATAATATTGAACAGATGATATATTCAACAAATTATCTTATCTCCCCTAAACATTCATAATCATATCAACTGATTCAACTTCTTTAATTAGCATCTGGCATAGTTTAGTTGATTTCTGAGAGATATGTCAATTCAAAAAACCCTCACATTTCGACGTTGTGTGAATATTTAAACAAAACTTAACGAGAAAACTTACCGAAATATTCTACATTATGAAATGTTGAATATGCTTAATTTACTACTATTATAGGAAATATTCCTTTATCTAAAAACAAACAGTAATCAATCATAATTATATAGATTTTATATGAAATTAAAACAAATGCCTTACATATATTAGAGAGTCTGTAAACTGAGCTAAGTATACATTCCATATCATTGATGGAAAGTCATGTGTAGAAGAAACCCACAAGAATATACCGGAGAAGCATAGCTCACTTACCATATGATAGTTGGTACACAACATCACTCAGTGTCATATACTCCATGTTGATTAAAAATATCATCGAGTTTTTATATCAAGTAAGAATTTGTAGTCAAATGGATATGATGAACTTTTACACTAATGAGCCATCCACACTTTTCAAAATACTGATCATATTGGATAGAATGTAGAAGGAATATCTTTGCCAAACAAACTATAGTGTTGATTATTCGATAAACATGAAATATATGTGATGGGAATGTAGAAGTATAAAACATGGGCATTGTGATCGATAAAAAAAAAAAAAAAAAAAAAAAAAAAAAAAAAAAAAAAAAAAAAAAAAAAAAAAATGTAATTCCATTTCAGTTTGTTTCTTAACAATGTCACACACAGTGAAGGAGGAACAGTATCATTTATTTATATTCATATCAAGTAACTAACTCCACAACTTGAAGACAGAGTTTATATTATTCCTAATTTTCTCTCCTTCTCTGTGATGACAAGGCTAGTAGAATCTTCCATCTACCTCCGACAGGCACAGAATCATTCCTGTCACTGAATGTATTTGGTGTTGATTCGATAAACAAAGATTCAGTCGGTTATCAGTCTCTCGATCCCTCCAAACAAGTAGGTTATGCTGTCACTGCATCCCACCCTACTGTGTGATTGCGTACACAGCTATAGCCAAGCTTTTCTCTAAATTTCTTATCCTATTAGGATCTACTAATCTTCATTTGGATAAGCTTTTGTGCTTCGTCATTCTAATCGACACTAGATGACTACTTTCATCTATGTATTTGACCTCGCAAACATTGCGAGGGATTTGTTATACCAGATTAATTTGCTTAATTGTATCGATAGAATATTTTAACCTACAAAGCTTGTTTCTAAGTGAGTTTGTTGGTTTAAATACCAGCCTCTTTAATCCCAGCCAGTCAGCTTCATTGACAATTCTTCCGAATGCTTCTGAGGTGCCTCCTGTCATCACAGAGAGAAAATTAGGGATATATAAACTCTGTCTCGAAGTTGTGAAGTTAGTTACTTGATATGAATATTGACAATAATATATGTCCGATACGGTTTCACTGTGTGACATTTCCAACAAATAAACTAAAATGGAAGTGATAGGAATTATTCAAGGTATTCGGAAAACTCTACTATCCATACGACTGACTGACTAAATCAACGTAGAATCTCACACACACGTGTGTTGGGTCAAGTTGGTGCACTGCACACTAGTGCACAAAGAAGAATTGGAGAGAAAAGGAGTGACATCAAAGTAGACAAAGTTGTGTGAACAGAGTGAAGTGTGTAGTGTAGTGGAAATATTCCAGCTTGACACGAAGCTCAATACTCTCTCATCTGATTGGCACCGGCCACCGAATTAACATTCATAATGCCTTTAAAGTTATTTATCACATTCCTTCTCACCTTACCCATGCTCTACGAGTTTGTCTTTCACATACAGCAGAAGCCATACGAATCCATCTACACAAGCCAAGTCTGTGTGTTCAGAAGAGATTCGTACAGTCTCTTTCTTTGCCTTGGCCATCTGTATAGCTCATTTATTACAACAAGACTCTTCATTTCACCCACCCCACAATTCACTATAACTAATATTTTAATAGCTCCATTATTATTATTATTATTACAGACTTAACCATCTTTCTCTCCCCCTACTGTCTCTAATTACCGTCAACAATTTACCATTTTACGTAACAGTCCATTTTTGCTCTTTAGTTGTCATTATATAAAATATCAATTATGTAAGTACCTGTTCACAAAATCTTTCTACGATAATTAATCTTTACTTTAGTTAACTGTCTTAATTACCTGCTCAATTATCACCTTCTTGATACTTTGAGATTGATAACCTTTCATTGAACAACTCTTACCACTAGATTGGTATATAATTCTACGTTTGAAAATGCTACATATATTAGTGTAGAGCCATTGATGAGGAACTAATTGAAAAGAAACTTTTAAATATCTGCTAAGCCATATTGATGGTCATAGTGATAAGCAAAACTATACAGTGTAACTGGTAAGAAGTGGGAGCCCCCTAGGGAATTTCGACACTAGAAGTTAGGCGTATTCAGCTGACGAGTCCTAAAAAGAGGTGAAACGCTTGACCTGGATGTCATTACAGCCCACTGCCCAGCATTACTATGAATCAAATATGAATTATATACTTATTACCACTCAAGTGATTATCTAAACAATCATATGAGTTTTGTATATATCTGAAATCAGTTTTACTAGATGGAATTTCTCACAGAATACTTTTTATTCATTCATGTAATGAAGAGGTTGTTGGCTTTTAATCAAAGAGAATAATTTAAACTTATTTCTTTTCAAGGATTCAAGGATCCCTACACACTGACTATTTGAAACAATTGATCCCTTTAATAAATTTCGATAACGCTATTAGAAGACGAAGATTATCTGAAAAATGTGATGTATTTGCACAATACACATTTCGAACAATCTGATCCTTCACACATTTACTTGTCAAGTCAATTCATATATATATGAAAATTAAAGGTCAAATATAGTGAATATGAAAAGGTTGTGACACTAGTCTTGGTAACATAATCAGATAACGGTTACCAAGGTAAATTAAGTGAAACAATAAATTGTTTTTGTACACACAGCGGGGGATTAAGTTTACGAATGGCTAACGCTTCGGCAAACTTCAGTATACGCCCCTGATTATTCCTGTATATTATCTTAAACGCTGTTTTCGTATTAACCTTGTGATTCATTTCAATAATATGTTTTGCTATAGATGACGATGGATGTCTGTCACCTGTACTTATCAAAGTTTGTGTGTTAAACTGTTTTTCTAGCCATTTGGGGATGTGTTCACCCACCCTAGTCTGCATTGAACGATTACTCCTCCCTATGTATGTGTGCCCACACACACACACATGTAAATTGGTAAACACAGTAGGATGTGATGTAATCATTTGTGCGAGGTTGAGGTTTGTGGTGAAGCAGGTGTTGTGTTGTCTCAACAATGATAAGCTGAGCTGCATAGTATGTTTTACTGATGGTAACAGATTTTAATCTCTGCTTCAATATCATACTACTTGTTTCCCCTCTATATGGTTCTTTAAGAAATATGCTTTTCTTCGGGACCGAGGAAACTATAGGCTTTGGGGTCAACTGCTTTTTACAATGGTTGACAAACTGTAATGGATAACCGTTTTCCACTAGAGTGTCTGTCAGAAATTTATTCTCATCATCCATCGTATCAGATGTACAAATACGTTGGATTCTATTGAACAAGCATCTCACCAAGCCTCTCTTATATTTCATCGGACAAAAACTATGAAAATTCAAATATTGTTTAAAATATGTATACAGACATTATAATTGACTCAAGTTGCAAGTAACTTGTACCAAATTGTAATTGGTTTTAATGGTCGTCATAGTAACCACTGAAACAACCAATCAGACTTGTATATTTTGTCGTAAAAAAAAACTACTTTTTTCTCCTATTGAATACATAAACCTTATTTGTTAAGTTGGTAGAATGGCCTTGAAAATTATTTATACCTTTAAAATAATCAAAAATTCATTTTTCCCGCCTATATTCTGTTCAACGTTATCATTTAGATCAGACATTACTAATAACTCTATTGAAAGAATGAAGTATTTTGAATAAATATTTAATGCCAACAATGTAGCTTATTGGACACTTTTACTCTATCTAGAAATCAATATTTAAAGTCAATATTGATCCTTGTTTTACTTAAAGCCATTTATTGCACTTGTCATAACATGAATCTATCAAATATGAGTAAGATTGTCTTAAATTGTCAGAAATTCTTGTTTTCACTCGAAGTCATTTTAGAATACTTATATGGTAATCATTTTTCAATCAAGTTAAAATCAACTCTTATATATCTTATCAGATGGTTTATGAAGGAAACTATAAGTCATCATACCTAATCTTGATATATTTCAACAGATTCCATTACTGTTGAGTACATTTAAGACAACTAAGCAGAATATGATTTAGCTGAAACTTCAAAGGGATTGATTTCCTCTCAAGGATTCATTCTAACCTGTGTCATCTTGTACTACACTCATACATGTTACTATTGACCTATCCAGAGTAATATCGACTTCCTTAAGAACTAGACTATTAGTATTTGTCCCTTGAGTTCCTAGTGGAACATACCGTTCCGGTTGCACGTCTCCATTACACCCTCTTCTCTTTAGTCTCTTCAACCTGGCTCCACCACTGCCCAAAAGCTCTCATTTCTTCCTCACACCATCTCCTCCATGTCAGCCTCACCTCCGACGCCCAACTGGTCGTTTCCCCTTCGGATTCCACTCAAGCAACTGGCCTGATGCGTGATGTCACCATTCGGTCTTTTCAATATACGCTCAATCCATCTACACTTCCTTCTCTGCATATTTGTTGAAAAAAAAGTTCTCACCTCGTTGGTTGGTTCATTGCCAAACAGCCACAGTGAGTTCCTTGTTGCTGATTCTCATTATTCTGACCATCTGAGCTTCAGTAACGAGCCAGAGTAGGTAACTGTTGATGAATGTGGGCAATTTGTTGGAAATGCTTTTCGTGACACGCCAAGTCTCTGAACCATATAGAACTAGACTAGATACATGAATAATTTACCGAAGGGTAACCTATTTTACGTTGTCTACTTTTATCATTATAACATCATTAATCTTGAATGTCGACTGAATTTTATTAGTTGGCTCTAAAAGGAAATCATTCCTGTTGAGTTTTCAGATATACTTTGTTGAAGAGTGTCAGCGAGATAACAACCAAAATCGTACATAGCTACCTTCAGGCTAGCTCCAACTAACTAACATCTATCAGACTGCACTTCTATGTCGGTTTTCCTCGTTTGGATTCCATATTGTAAGGTTTTATTATTATTATTAGTCCCTTGGGTTCCTAGTGGAACATAGGGCTTCAGTAGCACGCCTCCAGTGACCTCTGTTCTCTGAAATCTTTTGAACCTGGTTCCACGACAGCCCACAACCTCTCATTTCCTCCTCGCACGACCTCCTCCATGTCACCCTCGCCACTGACGTCCAACTCGTCGCTTCCCATGGGGATTCCACTCGAGCAACTGGCCTGACGCGTGATGTCCCCAGTCGGCCTTCTCAGTGCATGGCCAATCCATCTCCACTTCCTCCTGCATATTTGTTGCGTGATAGCTTCTTGGTTGGTTCGTTCCCAGAGTTCCTTGTTGCTTATTCTCACTATTCTGGCCATCTGATCTTCAGCAGCGAGCGTAAGCAGTTGTTGATGAATGTCTGTAGTTTATTGGAAATGCCTTTCGTGACGCGCCAAGTCTCTGAGCCATACAAGAGCACTGACTTGACTGTGTTGGTGTTGAAAATCCGTATCTTGTTCCGCATGCTGAGTGCAGAAGATCTCCACACTGGTTTCAGGCTAATGAACGCCTTTCTTGCTTTTCCGATTCTGACTTTGACGTCCTCGTCCGTCCCGCCTGTAGTTGAAACAGTGCTTCCTAGATAAGTGAAGGAGGTTGCTTCCTTCAAGTTTCTCCCGTTGACGGTGATTGGAGTTTGTTGTTGTTGTTGATGGTGGTGGTGCGGTATCTTCATCACTTCTGTCTTCTCTATATTCACTGAAGTCCCGTCTTAGCTGCCTCTTCTATCAACTTGTTAGTTTTTGCCTGCAGATCTTCAAGTTTGTGTGACATTAGGCATAAGTCATCGGCGAAATCCAAGTCTTCTAGGTTCTTTTCCGTCGTCCAGTGTATCCCCCTCTTCTCGCTGCCTACTGTTTGCTGCATGATCCAGTCCACCACAATAAGGAATATCATGGGGGATAGTAGGCAACCTTGTTATTTTCTGCACTAGTGGAAACATAATATGAGTGGTGTCAGGACAAGGCAAAGAGTTGTAAGCATGACACTTAACTTGTTGATAGGGTAGTGAAACTTCACCAATGTTGAACTTGCTGAGCAACCGTCGACTTCGGTATTCAATTCTAGCAAAATTGGACTGAGTTAAAAGGAAGCTGAAGATAGCCATATAACGACTTGGCATTAATCCATGTAATCTCTGACTGCTGATTCCAGCCCTGACTATGTTTCCCATGACCATAAGAAAAGGCCTTCAACAGTGCTAACGAGAAGTTATTTGGAAACTACTTCGATGCCACGAAGTACCACAAACCTGTATCAACCTCATTCAACAACCATATGACGCTGCCATATGCCAAGTGATTCACAACGGAAAGCTCAGTGATATGTTTGAAGTGAAGACAGGAGTAGGACAAGGTTGCCGCCCATGATCTTCCTGATTGTGGTGGACTGGGTCATGCAAAAAACTGTGAGGAGCGAGAAGAGAGGCATACATAATTTGACCAAGAAAAAGACTATACAAGATTTGAAGTTCGCAGATGATGATTTGTGTCTAGTGTCTCACAAACATGAGGATCTACAGGCAATAACTAACAAATTAACAGAGCAGGCAACAAAAACGGGATAGGGACTTCAGGTTAACATAGAGAAGACAGACGTGATGAAGATACTCAATCAACAACAGCATCAATAACAATAGGCACCAATCACCACTAACGAGAGAAACTTGAGGGAAGTAGTCTCTCTCAACTACACCCAACTGGATGGACAGCATCGTTTCAACTACACGCACAGGTGGTGGCACACATGAGAACGTCAAAGCAGCCAGCATCCGAAAGACAACAAGACAGGTTTTCTTCAGCCTGAAATCAGTGTGGAGATCTACTGTACTCAACTCAGCATAAAGCATGAACAACATCCAGATTTTCAACAGTAATATCAGTCATTTGAGTCAGTGCTTCTATGTGATGGTTGAGAGACTTGACGCGTCACGAAAGGGATTTTCAACAAACTACAGACATTGATCAACAGATGCTGCATACGCTCACTCGATGCTGAAGATCCAATGGATGGCCGAAATAGTGACAATAAGCAACATACACCGAGAAGGCCGACTATGGACATCATACATCAGGCCAGTCGGTCGAGTGGAATTGGAAGGTGAAACGGCGATTTGGGCGTCCGAGGTGAGGCAGAAGTGAAAGGTGATGAGCAGTGGTGGAGCGAGATTCAAAAGACTGGAGAGAAGAGAATGGAATGCAGACGTGCTACAGAAGCCGCGTATGTTCTACTAAGAATTCAAGGGACAAACAGTAATAATGACGATATTTTAGTAAGATTCTACCGAAATTGCATCACTCTTCAATATGCTTTAAATATATATTTGTCTCCACTGTTTCAGAGATTAGTTTTATAGCATATATAAATTAGAGAAATTATGTTTCAGTATTTACTATAATTCAAATAAATTCTGACATATGATGTGATTGTTCTCATAATTATCAATGTGTGAATATTTATAATTGTTTACTAATTATATGTAGCGCAGTTATACAGTATTATCAAGTAGATAATACTTGATCACAATGTAACATATATATCAAATAAACAATTCGAATATGGAATTACATTCTACCACAGTGCCCAACTTTTACACTGATAATAATGTGAATAATTAGTTAAAATTCATTTGTTTTTATACTCCTGGTGAAACTAGGCTATTCATTTTATAGTAAAAGGGTTTTTATATGATACCATCGTTGATTGGACTGAGTCGTAAATAGGAAGAAATGAGCACCTTGAGATTCTACTGCTAGCCACTATCTATCATTAACATTCATTCAATACATTGATAGCATGAAAAGTATTACAAATAAAAAACCCCGAAAACAAAGTTAAATAATTTGTATCTTTTAACAGAGAAAGTGGAATCTTATGAAATATTTTACAAGTAATAAAAGAAACAACTGAACAATAAGTGACTCTTGATCTCTAGTGGCCTGATGGACAACCCTTTGATGTTTGAAGCAAAGCGTTTCAGTCCCTGTTGGAACAAGATTACTCTGACTGACTTACAGGTACATTCAGTTAATGAGTTCAAGATAAGAGGAAATAGGGCATCCTGGATTTTGCTGCTAGTCACAAAGATGAATATTAAAGTCTTATCAATTCATTGTCTTCAAGAATATGAGAGTATGATGAAGTAAAGAACCTGCTAGAAAAATGTCTACTGACTGAATTTTACAAATAAAAATTTAAGACTGAAAGACAGATCAAAACACCTGCACATTACTTTGAAAAAGATTTTACTATTGAACCTTGAATGCAGTCTGGTTTGTTCTACTGCATGGCTGTGAAACATGGCCATTGAAGGTGGAACACCATTGTTGCCTTCATAGTATAGGCCGTATTTCGTGGTGTCACCACGTGAGTAACGCAGAAGTCAGGAGTAGAGGAAAGTCGGTTGACGAGGTTCTGAACCTTCATCGACTGAGATGGTTGGGGTATGTGCTACGTATGCCTAGTCACCGATCGCCTCGTCACAGAATATTGGCTGACGTAGGTGCAGGTTGGAAAAAGGCTCGACGTGGCCAGACTAAAACATGGCATCAAATGTATGAAGTCTCTGACTGTCGGTTTGAGCCATGTGGGGCGATGCAGACTACTGGGTGGTTGGGGTAGACGGGACAAAAGAAACTAATGGTTGGAGACTGACTCTAGGTGATATGGCTGAGAACTGATGTCATCTTAACGACGCTTTACCGAAACTCACCAATTTCTCATTCTCCCTTTCTTTTTTTTCGTACTTAATATTTATTTTGACTGCATTCTCTTATCTTCATCTTTCGCCTCAATGCCTTTTTACTTGATGTACTGATATGAGGTGTGGCAACTCGAACAGTTACACAGTAATGCCTGGTCCTAGGTTGATGTGCATGGATGGATGGATGGATCAAGAATAATAACGCGGCAGATATCCTCATTAAGTAACTATCAAGAACCATGAATATAATATTTTTTTGAAAAAGATTTTCACCATCAATCTAAGAATGATATTCTCATTTTAGAAACTCATTTGCCAGTATGCAAAAGACAAGTTGAAGCATTGAGCTATGTCACTATATGTGCATTCGTTTACTCATTCTCATAAAGCTGAGCCTATTGGTCGAACATCTAACCAGCTTATAAAACGCTGTCAAGAACACTGTCCAACTTGGCTATAAAAAGGGGTGAGAGAAACATATCTTCAGTTTGACAATTGAACACCTTGTGAATTCAAGACACTTAGCTTCTCTCACTAAGTCTTTGGAGGTAATGCACAAACTTAAACCAAGCCACCTGAAGAGAGTAAGGCTAAGACATTTGTACATAGCTGAAGTATTCACTGTTGACAAGTTCAAATCAAAGTTGTGCATTCAGAAGAGGTATACAGAACCTTTTTCTTAACCGTGGTCATCGTTAACACGAGGAACATAGTGATTTGTGCAAAATTTAGATATGCTTTACTTCTTCATAGAGTTAGTACTGATGATGTCACCGTGTTTTATAATGAAACGTCAATGATAAAATAACAAAGATGAGAGAATACCGAACCACAATCATCTTGATCCTGAAGTACAAATCTTTTCCATCACTTCTGATTCGCTGAGCAAATATGAGATGTGGAAGAGACAACTTTATTTATCACTTGTCGTTGTCAGTGTATGCCTTAAAGAACTGTTAGCCAACGGCACTTTATGAGCATAGTTTACCACCTTCAACAGACAGGATGATGGAGTTGCTATGGTCTTTCAACAATAATGTTAAGTCATTGCTTCCATATGGTTCAAAGACTTGGCGTGTCGCCAAAAGCATTTCCAAAAAACTACAGATATTCATCAACAACTGCCTATGCTGGATAGTTACTGAAGATCAAATGGCCAGAAAGAATAAGCAACAAAAACTCAGTGTGCCTGGCAACCAACCAACGAGGCGAGAACCTATCACTCAACAACTATGCAGAAGAAAGTGGAGATGGATTGAGCATACACTGAGAATACCAAATGTCGACGTAACGTGTCTGACCAGTTGCTGTAGTGGAACTTAGATGGGAAACGACGAGTCGGGCATCCAAGGTGAGGGTGACATGGATGAGATCATATGAGGAAGAAATGAGAGCTTGTGGGTAGTGATGGAGCGAGGTTGAAAAGATTATAGAGAAGAGAGTGTAATGGAGACGTGCTACTAAGTCCGTATGTTCCACTAGGAACCCAAGGTACAAATAATAATAATAATAATAATAGTTACTATGGTCTCACTTTCTGTTTCATCCCCGACAGATAGCTTCTTACTTATTCTTTGAAACTGGTATCTCACACAAATAGTCAAGCCGTTAGTGGTGTTCAAAAATAGTTTGTGATAGCAACTGAGAATTATTTTCCCACGAACATCATCATCTTCCTAGTGATAAGTCTTCAACGTGTTTCAGCGATGTGCCGAAATCACAAGTCTGTGAAGTATCTAGAATACCTCCTCACTAATAGAACTAGTTAGTAAGGATGCTGCTGCAAAGCAATACATAGTAATCATTCTGTACTTGAGGAGATAAACACTGTACTGCGCCCAATCAATTGATCAAACGATCTAGAAAGGTCCATACATGTACGGCCAAAGGCAATATTATTGTTATTATTTGTCCCTTGGGTTCCTAGTGGAAGATACAGCTTCAGTAGCAGGTCTGAATTACACTCTCTTCTCTCTTTTGAACCCGACTCCATGACAGCGTGGAAGTTCTCATTTCCTCCTCACACGATCTGCATAATTTCTGCATAATTTTTGGTTCGTTGCCAGCCAGCCACAGTGAGTTCCTTGTTGCTTTTTCTCACTTTTCTGGCCATCCATTGGATCTTCATTATCGAGCCAGCGTAGACATTCGTCGATATATATCTGTAGTTTCTTGGAAACCAATATCGTAACGCGTCAAGTCTCTCAACCATCACATAGAAGCACTGACTCACTCGACTGACACTACTGTTGAAAATCTGGATGTTGTTCATGCTTTATGCTGAGTTGAGTACAGTAGATCTCCACACTGATTTCAGGCTAAAGAAAACCTGTCTTGTTGTCTTTCGGATCCTGACTGCTTTGACATCCTCATGTGTGCCGCCACCTGTGCATGTAGTTGAAACGATGCTGTCTAGCCAGGTGGTTGTAGTTGAAAGAGACTACTTCCCTTAGGTTTCTCCTGTTTATAGTGATTGATGTTTGTTGTTGTTATTGGTGTTGTTGGTCTGGTATCATCATCACCTCTGTCTTCTCTACACTCACTTGAAGTCCCATCTTCGCTGTCCTGCCTCTTCTGTGAACTGGTTAGATTTTGCCTATAGATCTTCAAGTTTGTGTGACATTGGACACAAGTCATCACTGGTGAAATCCAAATGGTGTAGGATTGTTTCGCCAGTTCAGCGTATCGCATTCTTCTCTTTCCTCACAGTTTGTTGCATGATCCATTTCAGTCGACGGCAATCAGGAGGATCATTGGTGATAGTAGAACAAAGGCAATATACTTTCCATTAAATAATCGAATAGTTCATAAGAAGAATCTATGATTACAGGAATTGTTTCTCGCATTAAACTAGAAGAACAAGTTCTTATATTTTTGTGAATAATCATCTTTAAATCGATAGATGTGTTTATCAAAAAGATAATGTGCCGAGACAATAATAAATCATGAAATAAGATAAAAAGGAAGGAAAGAGACAAAGTGACAAAAATATTTTTTCCTTCTATGATAAGTAAATATCGAAGCATATTTGCCTAATACTTTACAGTAGAAATTGTGATTAGTCTAAAAATAATCTATAATAGAAAGAAAATATACTTTTTTGGTATGGAAACAGATTCGAAAATTTATTATCTTGCTTAGATTAATGCCTTTTTTTTCTGATGTATACAGTCAACTTGATTTATGCTAGAAGTGAAGGAAAACACGCCGTCGATATTAAAGAAAATATATAAATGTCTTTGCACTTCAGGCTTTTATTTATTCCCAGTACAATGATAAGGAGTGAAGTGGTGGAATGTATGGACCACTTCACTTACCTGGGAACTTGACCCAGCACAATCAACGGGTTGGTTGTTGACAGAATCTCAGCTGAGATAACGAAGGTCCATGATGCATTTACCAGTTTGCGTCATCTTTGGCACTAACTGGGGAGATATCCGATCACCTGTCAAACGAAAAGGATTCTCTGCTGAAATCGCTTCTGTCCTATTATACGGCTGTGAGATATAGTCGTTGTTTGTAGAAGATGTGAAGCGATTACTCGGTTTTGATCACAGATGCCTTCGCATCTCTGCTCTTGTTTAGTGGAATCATCATGTGAGCAGTTTTGAGGTCAGAAGAAGGGTACTAGGTTAGACAGGCAAGCCGACCTATGATTTGTGAAACTTTGTCGGCTGGCATATACTACGAATACCAAGCCACCACCTAACTCGACAAATAATAGTAGGAAATGTTGGATGAGGTTGAAAAAGAACTAAGTGGTTGAGGGCTGACTGCTGGTGGCATGGCTAAAAATTGTCCCTAATGGCGCAAATGTATTCCCTCCTTCACATCTTCTAAAGCTTGAATATTCTAGCTAACCGTAATCTTCACACTACTTGTTCTGTCAAGCAACTTTATCTACCCTGATATCACTCCTTTCCTATCCACCTGTTCTCTGCATACTACTGTGAATTGTGGCAGTTTGAGCCGATGCACTTGTGTGTGAGATTCTACATCAATTTTGTCAGTTAGTTAGTTCACATGTCACGGCTTCTCACCCGTATTTTGGGAAATCCATCTCAGAGTCAAAGGAACACACTGTTTATTCTGAAGTACAAGTAAAGTATAACTCACTTTGAACTATTTTCGTCTTTCTGACCCTATGGCTGAACAGTACAGTGCTCCTTATATGACCTAACAGTGAAATATTTTTAGAAGTGTAATACGGTAGGTACTCGTGAGCTGACATTTAGTTTACATAACTAATGATGATACACTGATAAGAATAATCAGTGAAATTGTTACTATACTATCATCATTAGTTGTGAACTAAAGACGCAGATGTCAACCGACGTGAACGGATATGAAAGTATACAACATTGCAAATAGTATGAAATTCTTAATAATGATTGTCTACATTTGAATATTGTAACATTGCTTGACTGATGACCTAAATGATCAAGCAAGACATTGTAGATTAGACAGATGACCAATCGTGGTTATGGTTATTGCCAGACTAAAGAATAATTTGAACAAGTGCTGAGAATAATACGATAACATGTCAATAATAATCCA
The DNA here is from genome assembly GCA_944470555.2 of Heterobilharzia americana. NCBI lineage: Eukaryota > Metazoa > Platyhelminthes > Trematoda > Strigeidida > Schistosomatidae > Heterobilharzia > Heterobilharzia americana. Next base: position 160,829,229 of record OX104127.1, on the reverse strand, counting down.
GCTAAATTTATAAATAAATTCATAAGAAACTGATCGAAAAATATGAGCAGCAGTAGTAGTAACACAGATATTATTAATAATAATCATACTACTAATAGTAATAATTGTAGTTACATTGATGACAGGGTTGAAAGAGAGAATTCAAAGCATCCACTGTGTTGCCAGGCAAACAAAGCACCGTTACCGAGAATTTTTAATAAGGCTAGCTGAGATTAAAGTGGTATTTAAACCAGCAAACTTGCTTTAAAAACAAGCCTTGTTAGTGGATGGAAACAAAAGGTGTTTGATAACAATCAAAATCTTCACAGTTTATGCATTTGAAGTCGTGATACCATTTCATGTCCAACTGTTAAAGGACTGAACTGTTGAACTCCACCACAGTGCCTGAGTCGGAACGCGCTTACCAATAAATTGACAGTCCTCGACTCGATCCGTAGCGAGGTCACGGGTGAGCACTGTTGAGGAGTCCTATGCTAGGACGTAACAGTTGAACAAAGATAATTATTCACAATGACTCTATAGACCACCCCAAAAACCAATGAAATAACCAATCAGGTTTCAGTATTTCGACTGTGAAGGCAGTTTGTCGTAAAACCCCAGAAATCTGACTGGCTTTTCCAGTTATTGTCAGGGTGTTTGTTAAAGTCACTCCTTATTCATCAATAAGGGAGTTTCGATTTGAGTGGACTGACACTAAATATGCAACAACCAATCGGTGTCCACGGAGATGAGCTCTGAAGGTCACCCTAACAAGTCCACAATTAACGAACTACAGTTCTCTACTTTGTGAAAAACCAACACTTTAGTCAAAACGATGAAACCAGATCGGTTAATCCCGAGGTTATAAGGATGACCCTGAAATTCAACTGTGAAGTCAGATACTCATTAAAATCGTAAAAGACGTAAGTGAGTAGATTTTGATCCTCACTGGTTATCGCTTCTGCAAATCGCATTATACATCCCTCGCTGTTTGTATTTAAGACTTTGAAAGCTATTTGAATAGTGATTTTGTGATGACAAAGGTTGTCGCTCACCTGTGCTTACCAAGGTTACCCACCCTATCTGTCTGTAAAGCTATTTTGGTAGATATCCTCTCATCCTCGAATTCATGGCTCGATTACTGTTCCCTTTCTATACATAAAATGGTATTCATAATAGGATGTGATGTAATCATTGATGCCATGGTTATATGTTCGTGGTGAATTATATGTATTGTTCCTTCCAGAAAACAATAAGCTTAACTGTATAGTACGTCCCATACTAGAACAAAACAGTTTTTCAGTCCTTCAAGTTTACCAATGTCCTTCTAAGTAATGTCATTCAATGACAAACTCCAACTTAAAAACATAAAGACTTAGACAAATGTATAAAAGATGGTGATTATTATTAATTTTCTTAATCTGAATGACATTAGAATAAATGATAATTGTATACTTGTGTGTATTAGACAGATCTGACCTTCATTGATCGATAAAACGAAATGAATAAATAAATAAATAAATAAATAAATGACTGAATAAATAAATAACATTTGATTTGTTTTTGTAGATTACCAATTGGTGACTTATTCGGTTATAGTATCTTTCAAGAATGAATATCCATGTATATATACAAACATTGAGTGATTAAATTTATCGACAGTCAGCTTAAACTGCTTGTTATTTCACATTATTGGTTTAATCACAAGTGATCATATTAAAACTATACACATTGGGATTCAATAGATTAATGGATAACACTCCGGTGTTTGAAGCAACGTCTTCGAATTCAAGTACATCTAATTGATGAATCTTAAATAAACCGAAATCCACATTCTCAATTCCCATTGTCAATCCTTTTTCTATCATTTAATTTAGACACATACAACTTTAAAGTTTATCTGTTGTTTTAAAATAGAATCAGATTGAACTGATCGATAATTGTCACAGAAGATATAAGCATGAAACGTTGATGAAGGAATTGAAGATTAACAAGGAAGATTTTCCTCTACGAATAAGACCTTGATGAAGAGAAGTTTAAGTCTCTAATGTTTCCATGGGTATGGACTTGTGTGGATCGATTTCTTTCTCTCTCTCTCTCTCTCTCAGTCATGGAAGCTTTTTGGATATACTCCTACAAGCGAAAGTTTGTATTAAGCACAAGAGGTGTGTGAACATCAAAATCTTAGACTTTTGAATTGCCTAAGCCTTACTTGTTATCCATCGAAAGAATTGAAATACTTCAGTGTACTTGGAAGATCTGAGACGTTTTTCTTACCAAAACATGAGTTCATCTAATGGGATAACTTCTAGAAATCAAAACGAATAGACATTATACTTGGTGATGATTGAAAGTGAAATGAAAACTTGGACAGAGGCTGGATTCGAGCTAGCGACCATTGGATTTTGGGCCCGATGATCTACCAGTATAAATACTGGTCTGCCAAACAACTACTGCTATCTCAGATAGTCATAGTGTGATGCCCCTCTCCCGTTCTTTAATACACTTAGATTTCGATTGGAATGAGAAGTCGTAACTGGGTAGCCAGTGTGAATACGATCAAGTGGTAGTAACGCGTCACGAATTCACACGGTAGTCGAGCGAAACCCACCTTGGAGATTAAAGTGAAATAAAACACTAGTCAGTGGTCAAAATTCGTAGCTCATTTGGTAGAGGATCGGGATGGAAACCCCATGGTAGCTGGTTTGAATCCAGCCACGGTCCAAATTTACATTTCACCTTCAGTCATCAGCCAGTGTGAATACTAGTCTGCAAAACGACGGCTATCTTAGGCAATCAGATGATAAGAGAATAGTTATTACACAGAAAATCGTAGACGAAATTGAAAAGTGGTCCCTACAAACACTCAATTTTCAATAAGGAATTGTTCTGTTGATAGATTCCATCATCATTATCGTCATATTTTCGTCAGGATCAGTGATGATGAGAGAGTAGAAATCTGGTTTCAGTACTCAACTGATTCACCTAAGTTTGCAAATGGGCTTCTACATGGATTCCTCGACATTTCCGGAAGATTTGTTATCATGTAATTTGCTTCGTAGCCGCTGAATTGACTCCCTAGTCTAGTTCAAAACATTCTGGTGTTCGCAACAATCCATCCAGGCTTCAAGTATCAATGGGAAAACCATCAATTACTGAGACACAAGCGCATCTACTTGACGTGTCCCAAATACGACAAAACGCATATCCTGAATTCCATCAATAACCATCAGCAAACAACACACAAGGGCTTAAATAAACCTTCTATTATTGTTTTACTAAGGTTAATTCTTTATTCTGTCCTTTACAACGTTAGCGACTTTAGGAAATATACAACTGAGTGACTGTAATAGTTAGAAACCGGTCAGGTTGATCTGTATATTTCACCAAATCAGAGTTACCTAAACATCAGATGGCCGTTCTACTCATTTAGGGCCAAGTTCATTATCCAGAAAAATTCGCCTCACATAGCCGAATTGTTCACATCACCTGAATCTGATTAGCTGAATTGCTTGGACCGACATATATGGAATATCATTTTGACTATGAGAGATAGTAGTCAATGGTTTGGCAGACTTCCAGTATTCATACTGGATGATGATTATAGGGACCATAACTGGATTTCAACCAGCGACCACCTGATTTCCAAGCAAGACCCTGGGGGATTGAGGTGAACTAAAAATCTGATTGGATGTTGGATGTCGTAGCTCACTCAGTTGGTGGATCATCAGGCTGGAAACCCGATGGTTGCTGGTTCGAATCCAGCTGCGGCTCAAATTTTTATTTCACCTTCAATCATCACCTAGTATCAATACTACTGACAGTTAAAATGATGATAAGTATGGTGCTCTTCCTCTCTAATTCAGCTCTATTTGGATTAAGATGAGAAGTTCTGACTAGGCAGCCAGTGTGAATACTATCAAGTAGTTGTAACATGACATAAATTCACACGGAAGTCAGACGAAGTCTTTGGTGATTGAAGAGAAATAAAAATCTTATCAAGAGTCTTCTAGCCTTCTAGCTGATTTGGTACAGCATCAAGCTGGAAACCTAGTGGTCACCGGTTCGAATCCTGCCGTGGTCCAAATTTTCATCTCACCTTCAATCATCACCCAGTATCAATATATAAAACTAGACATCAAACTGGGTATTACTTACAAATTTCATTGTCTACTTTGACATTTTTTTTCATAGGGGGGGAGTAGTTTCTCCACCTTTCAACTGTGGCTTCAACAGAGTTACCGTTGGAAACCATCTAACCATGATGTAAAACTTTTATCTTTGACACAAAAGTGTCATTAAGTAATGAAATATACTACTACTAAACAACTTGAATAGTTAGTGAATTCACTTTATCATGTGCTATTTGGCATAATTTTATGACTCATTCTGGCATCAAAACTCATCGTGTATGATAACGTTTGTCTTCTGCCTTTATTTTCCACTCAGCGCTTTATTATATACGCTATATTATATGTATGTGCAGTGCGGTACTTACTTAAAAGTATATCACATTCCAAAAACATCTATCGTATAATTAGTTTACAATGAGACAGTATAGTTTATATGATAACAATTCTGAGAACTTTGACTATAGATTGTAGTCAGTATATGAGTATTATTATTATTATTATTATTATTATTTGTCCCTTGGGTTCCTGGTGGAACATACGGATTGAGTAGCACGTCTACATTACACTCTCTTCTCTACAGTCTTTTGAACCTCGCTCCATGACTGCTCACAAGCTCTCATTTCTTCCTCACACACCATCTCCTCCATGTCACCCTCACCGTGGATGCCCAACTTGTCGCTTCCCATCTGTGTTCCACTCGAGCAACTGACCTGGCCTGGAGGGTGATGTCCCCAGTTGACCTTCTCAGTGTATACCCAATCCATCTCCAATTCATTCTGCATAGTTGTTCAGCGATAGGTTCTCGTCTCGTTAGTTCGTTGTCAAACAGCCACAGTGAGTTCCTTATTGCTCATTTTCATTATTCTGTCCATCTGATCTTCAGTAACAAGTCAGCGTAGGCAGTTGTTGATAAACATCTGTAGTTTGTTGGAAATCCCTTTCGTGACGCGCCAAGTCTCCCAACCATACCGGAGCACTGACTTGACTGAATCACTGTTGAAAATCAGGATGTTGTTTATGCTTTATGCTGAGTTGAGTGCAGAACATCTCCACACTAGTTTCAGGCCAATGAAAGCCTGTCTTGCTGTCTTTCCGATCCTCACTGCTTTGACGTTCTCGTCTGTGACTGCGCCGCCTGTAGGTGAAATGATGCTGCTCACGTAGGTGTAAGTGAAAGAGATTACTTTCTCTAAGTTTCTCACGTTGATGGTGACTGGAGCTTGTTATTGTTGTTGGTGGTGTTGGTTGGGTATCTTCATCACCTCTGTATTCCCTACGTTCACCGGATGGAAGTGCTGTCTTCGCTGCCCTGCCTCGCCTCTTCTGTCAACTTGTTAGTTTTTGCCTGTAGATCTTCAAGTTTGTGTGACACTAGACATAGGTCATTGGTGAAATTCAAATCTCCTAAGTTCTTTTCATCGGTTAAACAGCGTAACCCCCCGCACTTCTCGCTGCTCACAGTTAGCTGCATGATCCAGTCGACCACAATCAAGAGGATCATGGGTGATAGTTGAAAGCCTTGTTTTACTCCCGTCTTCACTTTACTTCAATAACGTCACTGAGCTTCCCATTGTTAATTACTTGGCATGTGGCATCTTCATATAGTTGTTGAATGAGATTGATTAATGTTTGTGGTATTCCGTAGTGTTGAATCAGCTGCCAAATTACTTCTCGGTACTACTACTCAGTATATGAGTAGTACATATCAGTAATGAGATATTTTTCTCAACTGTGCAGACTTTCTCTCTACCTTTCAATGTAGTAGCCACCAGCATTTTTCATTTTGATAATCTGAGATAGCTGTGTTTTAGTAGACTTGTAGTATTGATACTAGGTGATGATCGAAGGTGGAGCTCATTGGGTAGAGCCACAGGCCTGGAACCCGGTAGTCACTGTTTCGAATCCCGCTGCAGTCGAGTGTTTCACTTCACCTTCATTCATCGCCTAGTATAAATAGGCGTGTTTTTGTTTCAGATTTTTATTTATTGAACGATTCGGTGGTCAACAGACATTTTTATGTATGTGATAACTATATATATGCTATAGTTTATCAAATAAAGTCATCATCCTGAGAGTCGCAGGTCAGCCTTTGTCTTTTGACGCATGCTTAACTTGGTGAAGAATAATGTGCTGAGTGGGGGGAGGGAGAGGGAATAGTCACATTAGAATTCATTTTTCGCGCACCACTGTGTTCAGTATCCTTATTACCTACGTGTCATTCCAATCGATCACTTCTATCACCTACACCCTAATTAACTTATACACTCAAAGTTTCACTGAGTCAGTTGAAGTTCATTATTTCATCTCCATAACTTGTATATTATATATATATATATATATATGCAAACAGATGAAAAGAACTCAAATGGGATCACCGATATCCGGATCAATTACAGAAGCAGTGATGCAAAGACTGGAAGCCATCATTCTACCTGTGATCAAACCGAAAATTTGGATTCGTCACGTAGACGACACTTTTGTCATCATTAAAAAGGATGATATAGAAAATACCCACAGTTTGATAAACAACGTTTTCAATGACATCAACTTCACAATGGAGAAAGAGTCAAACAACAAACTACCATTCCTGGATGTTTTAGTCAGTAGGACAAATGCCGGAAAGCTGGAAACTCAAGTGTACACGAAGCCAACACACACTGACCGAGCCCTCAACTACAGTTGCAACAATCCAACAACCCACAAGATCAGTTGTGTACAGACTATATTTAGAAGAGCAAGAACACACTGCAGTACAATAACTTCACGGAGAAACAAACAAAATTACTTGATGTCCATCCTAAAAAGAACGGCTACCCTAACCGAATATCATTTACAAAATCAAGTGCAATAACTGTAGTCAACACTACATTGGACAGAGTGGTCGCCCACCTCCACCTTCGTCTACATGAGCACCAATTGGCTATTAAACGTCACGACATCTGGTCACTGATTTCAATGCATGTGGATAACAAGTATGGATATGAATTGAATTTCGACTATCTAGAAATTGTGGACAGAGGAAATACAAACAATATCAGAGAATTTCTAGAAGCTTGGCATTCAGGTGAGTCAGTCAGCAATCAACAGATCTATAGACATGGACCCAATCTATCAACCAATAAGAAAAATGATGAACGACAGAAAGGTGAGAGGTGAAGCAGAGGGACAGCCAACAGGAAATCCTATGCAGTCAATGACATAACAATCGAAGGAAACAATCAATCACAGACCACATCGTCAGAGCAAGCTACTAAATCACTAACGGAGAGATATTGACAGCTCACTTCATACTGAAGTTAGTGCTGGTGATGTCGCTGTCTAGAAAGACGATGAAAGCTTCAAGATTAAGCAACCCAGCTGCTCAGAGAACACAACACAACCAAGACTATCCACATCAGCTACAAAAATTCTCCATCATATTAAATAAATCTTACGGAATTTAACCTGAAGTTCCTACCACTGTTACTTCAATACATGCAATGTTACTAGTAAGGAAGCTCAGTTCACATCCACTTGTTCAGGATCAATCTAGGATATGACATTACTGCGCAAAAGTCCAAGTTGCTGCACATCATAACAATACATCAAGCGGGAAGACTACTACAGCGAAAAATATAGAAACAAAGGGGAAAACAGTCAAAAGTAATTAAAAGTTGAGTAAAGAATAAGGAGAATACATAAATCTGATGTGTTAGAAGAATGAATACTGAAGATGGGTAGTGGCTAACAGTTGGATCCAGAATGCTCATTTCGTCCTGTTTGCGACTCATCAGCTAGATGTAACTGTGTTGTTCCCATCGGGACTCGAACCCGAGACCGACCGCTATAAACGTCAGGGCTTTTTTCAACAACACCGAACCACGATATCCACTTCTTGTGCAACGGGTATAATTTTAGTATAATTGTTTTTATATCATGCCATCGTTGACTGGATCGAATTGATCGGTCTCTATTGGCTTATAGGATCCTGTGCGGATGTCTCTATATTACCTATGTTCTAGTTATGGTAAAGATGGATAGTGGCTAGCAGTGGAATCCAGGATGCGCATTTCTGAGACCAGTGGTCATGATAAATAGATACTTAGAAAGATTTCTTTATCAAAAATATATAGTGGAAAGCGTTCGTCATCAAACTTACACCATGTTAGATAATGAAATTAATTTAGAATTTGGAAATGAACGGAGACACAGTAGATAACCTTTTGAAGTGGTCGTCTGTGAAAACTACTCAGAGAAAATTCTATGCTACGACTCAACAAATCACTTCTGCTATCTATTCAAATTTCAACAATTATCAGTTTATTTGCTCGTGTGGAGGGAGCTAAGAATATGGAGCATACACAGAGGTAGATACTTTAGCATGCAAGTGAACACCTTCTGTCACGGCTTACTCAAGGAACCAAATTCTCTGCGTTTCTGAATACACACCGGTATAGTGTTAAGTTAAGGTGTGATGAAGGCCACCAATATCTAAAAATATTAAACGCTTAAACATCTGCTGGCTTAAGTAAAAATTTCACCCAATAATAAAGCGAAGTAACTGTTTCACAAATAATTTTAGTGCAAATCTTAAGCTACTAACAAGTAGCATGAAATTATTATAAAAAATTTAAGGGGTCGAGTTGAAGACGGTGAAAAAACCAGGAAACACTAATTTGTTACTATTCCTTGCTTCTAGCTCGCTATTTATGTAAGATCTGAAATAAAACATTGAAAACTAGTGGAATGCATATTGAGGTCCATTGGGAAGGTGAGAACTTACAGGTCTACGCTATTTTATTATTATTATTTATTATTTGTCCCGTGGGTTCCTAGTCGAACATACGACTTCAGAAGCACGTCTACATTACACTCTCTTCTCTCCAATCTTTTCAACATCACTCCACGACTGCCCACAAGCTCTCATTTCTTTCTCACACAATCTCCTCTATGTCACTCTCACCGCAGACGTGCAACTCTTGGTTCCCCATTTGGTTTCAACTTGAGTGCGTGGTGGGTGATGTCCCTAGATGGTCTTCTCATTGTGTGTCCAATCCAATCCATCTCCACTTTCTTCTTCTGCATATTCGTTGAGTGTCAGGTTCTCGCTTTGTTGGTTCTTTGCCAACCACAGGGAGTTCATTGTTGCTTATTCTCATTATTCTGTCCATCTGATGTTCAGCGACGAGTCAGCGTAGGCAGTTGTTGATGAATATCTGTAGTTTGTTGGAAGTGCTTCACGTAACGCACCAAGTCTCTCAACCATCACATAGAAACACTGACTCACTTGACTGAATTGGTGTTGAAAATCCGGATGTTGTTCACGCTTTAGTTTCTCCTGTTGGTGGTGGTGGTGGTGGTGATGTTTTTTGAGAATCTTCATCACCTCTATCTTCTCTACATTCACTTGAAGTACCATCTTTGCTGGTTCTTCTGTCAACTTGTTGGATTTTGCCTGGAGATGTTCGAGCTTGTGTGACATTAGACACAAGTCATCACTGGCGAAATCCAAATCTTCTAGGATCTCCACCCCGGTTAAACAGTATATCCCCCTTTCTCGCACTTCACTGTTTGTTGCATGATCCAGTCCACTACAATCAGGAGGATCATGGGTGACATTAGGCAGCCCTGCCTTACTCCTGTCTTCACCTCAAAAGCATCACTGAGCTTACCATTGGGAATTACTTGACATGTGGCATCTTCATATAGTTGTTGAATGAGGTTGACAATGATTTGTGTTATTCCATAGTGTTGGAGCAGCTACCTGCCAAATTACTTGTCGGTCGATGCTGTCGAAGGCCTTTTCTAGGTCAGAGTCAATAATTTTGCCAAATACTTGGAAGTTCATCCAGTGTTCTCAACAATCATTACCCCTCACTCCTTGAAAGAGTAACTACCTAACTAATATATTTTGTTCAGTGTGACGAGAAGATGCAGGTTGTTGGATGCAGGACGCACAATATATTCCGTACAATCTGATCACACATTTATTCATCAAGGTATTTTATATGAAAGGCGAATGAAAGTAGAGTGAGGTAAGGGAAATAAATTGCCTTCAATAATCTTCACCAAGCTATGAAGTTCACCTGTGAGGAAGAACGAAGGGATAGTATTCCCTGCCCAAATGGATTTGTTAAAAGGAATATTTTTGAAAAGAACACATGAACTTGGCAATATATTCACCTTCATAGCTTCACACCGATTCTATACAAAAGAAATTTGGTGAAACACCTGAGTTACAGAATGAGAAACATTTGTTCCGATGACTGTATTGATGAAGAAATGAATAAGCTGAAGATAACACTGCAGCAAAGTGGCTATCTGCTAAACTTCATAAATAAGCACATTTCGAAACCCTGGATAGAAGATAAAGAAAAGACAATATTGCTAAGAAGCCCATATATCTTCGACTAAGTTTCAAATGTGATATTGCCTCGGATATCTTAACACATCTATTAAGCAAACAAGTCGAAAAGACATTCAATGCAGCGAAACTTTTTGTCAGCTTCTCAACCAGACTATTATTGACACAGAGAATCAACGATAGGTTATCTAGGATAGTCACTTCAATGTGCATTTATGAGTTCAACTGCTCCTGTGGAACTAGTTACATAGGCTGTACTCAAAGGACTCTATCCACACGTGCTAGTGAACATGTACCATCTTGGTTAGTGAAAGGAGTAACAGAAAGCATCAACAGTGGAATCCTGTCACATCTAGTAGACAATAGACACCAGATTAAGGTAGATCATGCCTTTTCTATAATATACCGTGTCCTCTGTAATCTCCCTAAAGGTACACGACTTCTAATCCTATCCATAGCCGAAGCCATAGGGATCAACGCAGGAAAACCGGACCTATGTGTTGAAAAGAAATATGTACATCCACTTTGTTTACCCTGACCCACAACAGGGTCGATACGTTCTTTATGAACTTTCCTACTATAAATGACACATTTAACTTCATATCCCTTTCTTCCATATTGTCATTACATTGATAAACATTCATTTACTTAGGCCATTAATTTTACGCCCTTCTTTATTCATACCACTACCAGTAGTCATTTTCAACCATGATGTAACACTTCAAAATTTCTTATTCTCTATCTCGTTATCGTATTCATATGATTTTCATCCCACGTGAATATAATTCATCATTACATAATTGTTATTTCACCCTCAGTAAACAAACACACACACACACATTGGTACTCTAGTAAGTGTATATAAATGAATCATTATCGTATGATTTGACGATCTGAGATAGCCGTAGTTTGGTAGACTAGTATTTGTACTGGTTGATGTTTAAAGGTGAGATAAAAGTCTGAACCCCTACCGGATTGGAACCAGCGACCACATGGTTACCAGCCCGGCGTTGTACTAACTGAGTAGAGCAAAACCATTGGTGATTTAAGTAAAATTGTAGCTGGCAGTGGGACCTCGTAGCTCAGTTTATATAGCGCTGGGTGGATAACCCGAAGGTCGGTGATTCAAGTCCGGCAGCGGTCCAGATTTCCACTTCACCTTGTCAGTCACCAGCCAATACTTGAGTTTGACTCCATTAGAGGACCTCAATTCCCTTGAGATTTTGTATACGCCTTACTGAAAATGAGTAATAAATAAGAAGTCAAGTTTGAACAGGATTTTCTGTCGACTACAACCATCCAACTTAGTTGATAAATTGAATGATAAACCTGCTAATTTGATTTTGCATTTTCTAGCTGAGGTGATTCATGATCGTATAGGGACCTCTCGGCAAATGATAATATGATTAAATTTTGAGGGAGTTGTGGAGATTTGGAAATATTTCAAGTTGTTATTCATCGTATTCATCGTGAGCTAACACAAGTTGGAAATATGGAGCATTGGAATTCGACTCAGTGGCTCAATGGTAACGCGCTGGCCATGGAACCTGAAGGTCACGGGTTCGGTCCCTGCTGGTGTGGGGTCGTGGCTGCGTACTGCTGAAGAGTCCCATACTAGTTGGACAAAACAGCTGTACAGTGCTCTCAAGTTTCCTTTGTTCCTCCAACTGATGTCAGTCTACGATGAATAACAACTTGAAATAATATGATTGTTAGTTTCTGAAAACAGGAAGAAGGAAGCATATACCCTTGTTGGTCTTGAAAGACGAAGTAACTATGACTCATTATTTTGAAGAGATAACCCATTCCACCTAATGAGACAATTCAGATTTCGATTTTCTACTGAAAGATATCAGCTAGTAAAAAAACAAAGAGGCTATTTACAGTTGATTAAGTTAAACTTTTATAATAAAATTATGCCTTTGTATAAAGGCAACTGAAAATATTCACCTTACTTCAGTAGACATTGTAGAAATGATTCTCTCTTTTTTATCGTATCAAATCATGACTTCTTTTTCAATCAATATTTCAGAACAAAATATAGAAAAAAATAGGAGAACAAGTTGTTTAATGGTTAACCTGTATAATGGATATGTAAACAAGCATTTATATCCTAATTCTGTATACATTTCTATAGTCTAATTATATATTGTACATAGAAGTTGAAAACATCTAATTTTAATCCTGAATTTTAAATGGAATAAATAAGAAATATAACATTTATTGTTGTTTATATTCTTGTTTTAACAGTAATCCCTGTGAAGTTATTAGGCTAAGTCATGTATAAATATTTTCAATACATATGGTGATTTTATTGATTTCCAATCGATACACATCATGAACTGATATCATTTTCACGGCCAATGAACACTTAGGAATACTGAACCAAACTACCTCTTCAAGGTGCCCATCACTATACATGGATTTCTCAAAGTTCTGATGAGAAGCCTTCAACTTATGACATCAGCAAAGATGGGTATGACATTAAATATTCTCCACCGGCAATGGATAGTGGTCACGCTATATCGTAAATTGGTAGAAGCATGAAGATATGGAGTATTCAATTCCTATCCAATGACTGGATAGTGATGTGCTCGTTACGAGGCCTCGGAGTGAAAAGTTCAGTTTACCCATGTGGTGGTTGGTGCTCATTTCTTGAGGTTCGTTTCATGTAACATCTGAATATGCTTCACTTTTTACGAAGTTAGTAATGAGGATGACACCACACCTGATGGTGAAACGTTCACGACGAAATACTAACGTTTACAGAAGGTTAATAATTATCCCCTCCAGCTTATTCAGAAATTCGTACGAACACACAAACAACGAGAAAATAATAGTAACACGAGTACGAATAATAACGACAACACAAGTAGAAAAGAGTTCACAACCTCCATTGTGTTACCTCTCGAAGGAAGATACATCAGAAACTTTACGTAGGATCCTCAATATAACTGGAATTAGGGTGGCAGTGGTATTTGAACCTACAAACTCACTCAGAGATAAGCTTGGTCAGTTGGCTTAAGGCTCCGATAGAACCAATTCAGCAAGTTACTCTAATCTATCAAATTTCATGTAGTGACTGTGAGTCTCGTCAAGTATATAGATCAAACTAGCTGGTCGGGGTCAGTTAGAATAGCCGAACATAGGAATTTAGCTAAATACAGAATGATAAACCTGAATGAGATCAATAATCTAGAAAGCAACTCGGCTACTACAATAGATGCATTAACACACAACCACACAATACGGTGGGATAAAACCACTTTATTCGAGTTCAGGATGATTGAAATGAAGAGAGAGATTGGTCATTGAATCTCTCATTCATCGAATCAACACCTACTCAACACATGTAATAGGATTGACGCAACACGTATACCAGAGATATGGAAAATTTTGCTACCAATAAAACCAACTCATATAAAGTGACATAACTATAGAAAGCAAATGTCGAAAGTAGTGTGATTACGTAGATATGCTCGAAACGTCATCAAGTAAGTAATACTGTATCCCTGTGTAATAGTGGAGAATATTTGTAGCTCAGATGAATGGTCTTGGTTGTATTGTGTTCTCTGAGCTGGGTTGTTTGATCGTGGAAGCTTTCATCGTCTTTCTGGACAGCGATATCATCCACAGCACTAACTTCAGTATGAAGTGAGGTGTCAATATCTCTCCACGAGTGATTCACCAGTTTGCCCTGACCAACTGCTTTTTGTGTGATTGATTCTTCCCCTTGATTTTTCTCTCCACTCTTCCTCTGCTTCAACTCTGTCTCACCTTTATGTCATTCATCATTTTCTCATTAGTTGATAGATTTGGTCTATGTCTATACATCTACTGAATGACTGACTGACTGGCCTGAATGCCAAGATTCTAGGAATTCTCTGATGATATTCTTTGTGTTTCCCTACTCCCTCCAATACTTCTACATTGTCAAAATTCAATTCATGTCCATACTTGTTATCCATGTGGATTGAAATGAGCAGAGATGAAATGTCATGACTTTCAATAGTCATTTGATGTTGATGTAGACGGAGGTGAAGGTGGATGACCATTTTGTCCAATGTAGTGTTGACTACAATTATTGCAGTTGATTTTGTAAATGATATTCGGTTTATCTTCTTTAGTTGTCGCATCATTTGGTCAGCATAATAGTGTTTACAGAGAATTTGTCACTTTATGAGCCACATCAATTCCAAGTGGTTTCAGTCATCTTGTCGTGATTTCTGATATATTCTCGGTGTATGGTAGGATTATGCGTTCAGTGATTTATGTCAATGACTTTGTAGTTGATAATGTACAGGATGGACATCTTCTGATAAAGTTTCGTGGGTAGTCATTCTTCTTCAGGATGGACATCAAGTAATTTTCTTCATTTCTCTGTGAAGTTGTTGAACTGCAGTGTGTTTTCATTCTTTTGAATAGAGTCTGCACTTTGCGCTTTGTTGGGTTGTTGCTACTGTAGTGCAGGATTCGATCAGTGTGTGTTGGCTTCTTGTACACTTGGGTTTCCAGCCTTCCGGAATTTGTTCTACTGTTTGAAACATCCATGAATGATAGTTAGTTGTTTGACTCTTTCTCCATTGTGAAATTGATGTCATTTAAAACATTGTTGATCAAATTGTGAGTGCTTTCTATATCATCTTTTTAATGATGAAAAAAGTGTCGTCCACATAGCGAATCAAGAATTCTGGTTTAATCACTTCCTCAAGGCAAGCCTACTATAACACTTACAGCTCACTTCATACTGAAGTTAGTGCTGTGGATGATATCGCTGTCTAGAAAGACAATGAAAACTTCACAACTAAACAATGCAGCTCAAAGAACACAATACAACCAAGTGTATCACTAAGTATTATAAATCAAACAAACAGGACTATAGAAATCAGATTTCCAAAGTTATGTGATTACATTTATGTGATAATTCATGCTGGCAACGTCATAATGTAAACGATACAGTATCACTGTGTGTTATAAATCAGATAAACAAATCTAATATACGAAATTGAATTCTACCGTAGTACCTAAACTTTACACTTATATCAATCAAACTGAACCATTTTACTTTTTAAAGTCTTCATTGTGTGTTTATGCGCAAAGAAATAATCAATCTGAAGGTGTCTTGGAATATCAACTGCTGAAACTGAACTCAGTGAGTTTGCCTGTGAATTCGAATGATGACAGAAGGCTTTCATCATTGTTTTATAAGAATCACACATGATCGAAACAACACAGCCTTCTTTACCTGTTTCATTTATATCAGTAGTAGATTTAAAATAACTTTGAATGACACATACTGTTTATTCTGTACTCGTTTAACACGATTCCATTCACTATTTTACCATTATCTTCTGGTATAATAATCGTTTTAAATTATGAATTTCTTAGTCCACCTTCTCCTACTTAACTTCTAGCTACTAACGGTAAACATCAATCATGATTATCACCCATTTCACTTTGACCATAGTGGATTTAAGCGAAATTCAACACTAAATAGAGAAAAGAATCACTATTGAACATTGACTTACTAAGCGCAGATTTGAAAATACTCTATACACTTTAAGATGTTTTGTTCAACCATTTTCTTTGCGTTTTTCAGTTATCGATATTATACAAATTATACAAGATTGTTGTGTAAATGTTTGGGAAGTCAGATCGGCCCTGGTGCTTCTGCAGCCGATGAAATCTCGCCATAGATACACAATGCTCGGTTATTTTTTGCTAAATTAAGCCATCTGTAGCGCCGCCGTGATATCCGATTGTCTATTAAGGGTCTCCTGTAATGCACACACCACTCCCGTCTGTTCTACTCTATGGCTGTGAAACATGACCATTCAAGGTGGAAGATATGAAAATACTTCAAGTGTTCGACCACCATTGCCTTCCAAGTATAGGCCGTGTTCTGTGGTGTCACCACGTGAGTAACTCAGAAGTCAGGTGTAGGTGTGGAGTTGAAGGGAGGGAGAAGAGGTAAATCAGTTGATGAGGTTGTAAACCTTCATCGACTTAGATGGTTGGCAGGGATATGTGTTACATATACCTAGTCGCCGTCTGCCTCATCACACAATCTTGACCGAGGTGAGTTCAGACTGAAGAAGGGCTCGAGGTGGCCAAACTAAAACATGGTATGAATGTAT
This sequence comes from Heterobilharzia americana, assembly GCA_944470555.2. NCBI lineage: Eukaryota > Metazoa > Platyhelminthes > Trematoda > Strigeidida > Schistosomatidae > Heterobilharzia > Heterobilharzia americana. The sequence continues at coordinate 160,812,637 of OX104127.1, read as the reverse complement.
GAAATCATTGACTATTGGTTTGAGCCATGTAGGGGGGCTACGCAGACTGGGTGGTTGGGGTCGTCGGGACAAGAGAAACCAGTGGTCGGGGACTGACTCTAGATGATATGGCTCAGAACCGATGTCGGTGGCGCAGATGCATACATACATTATCCTCATCTTAACGAGGCTATACCGAATTCAATAGTTAGTCTTCGCAGTGAAGTAATCTCCTTATTGACAAAAGTAAATAGTTGCATATCCATCGGTAACATCTTTCATTACGGGTTCATTCGTATTCAGTCACAGCAACTAACGATTGTCACCTTCAAAATCATAGCAGTTTTCAGGTGGAAGAGATCACAATAATATTAGGTTACAGTGAAGTCATAGAATAATGACTAAAACAATTCGGGAATATACATTATTATTTCGAATTTGTCCCTTGGGTTCCTGGTCGAACATACCGCTTCACTAACACGTCTCCATTCAACTCCGTCTTTCCAATCTTTTGAAACTCGCTTCACGACAGCCCAGAAGCTCTACAACACTATGGCAGAAGATTTGGAAGGAAGAGAAGGTACCTGCCGAGTGGAAGAACGGCTACTTTGTCAAACTACCAAAGAAGGGAGACCTTAGTCTTTGCAAGAACTGGCGCGGAATCACTCTTCTATCCACCCCAAACAAAATATTAGGACACATCATCCTGGAGAGGCTAAAGGATGCACTGGATTCAAAACTACGACCGGAGCAGGCTGGATTCAAGAAGTACAAATCATATGCGGACTGAATTGCAATGCTACCCTACGCATCATCATAGAACAGAGTATAGAATGGCAGTCAACTCTCTACCTCACATCAACTTAATCGACTTTGAGAAGGCCTTTGACAGCGTCGAACGACAAGTAATTGGCAGGCAGCTACTTCAACACTACGCAATACCACAAACATTTATCAACCTCATTCAACAATTATATGGAGATGCCACATGCCAAGTAATTCACAATGGAAAGCTCAGTGATGTCTTTGAAGTGAAGACAGGTTGACAGGCAAGACGAGGTTGCCTACTATCACCCATGATATTCCTGATTGTGGTCAACTGGACTGGATCATGCAGCAAACAGTGAGGAGCGTCAAGAGAGGGATACGCTGGACCACGGAAAAGAACCTACACCACTTGGATTTCACCAGTGATGACTTGTGTTTAATGTCTTATAGCACAAACTGGAAGATCTACAGGGGAAAACTAACAAGTTGACAGAAGAGGCAAGGCAGGGTAGAGCAGCGAACACGGGACTCCAAGTGAATATAGGGAAGACAGAGGTGATGAAGACATCCAACCAACAACAGGCTTCAATCACCATCAACGGGAGAAACCTAAAGGAAGTAGCCTCCTTCACCTACACCTATCTGGCTGGGCAGCATCGTTTCAACTACAGGCGGCACAGGCACAGACGAGGATGTCAAAGTCAGGGTTGGAAAAGCAAGACAGACGTACATTAGCCTGAAACCAGTGTGGAGATCTACTGTACTCCATTCAGCATAAAGCGTGAAGAACATCCGCATTTTCAACACCAATCCAGTCAAGTCAGTCAGTGTTTCTATTTGATGGTTGAGAGACTTGGCGCATTACGGTAAGCGTTTCTAAAGAACTGCAGATATTTATCAACAACTGCTGCCTACACTGGCTCATTATTGAAGATCAGATGGATTGCCAGAAACAATAAGCAACAAGGAACTCACTGTGGCTGGAAACGAACCAATGAAGAAGCCATTGCCAAATAAATATGCAGAAAATAGTTGAGATTGAGATGGATTGGGAATGCACTGAGAAGGCGATTCGGGGACATCACGCGCAAAACCAGTTGGTCAAGTGGAACCCAGATGGGAAACGACGAGTTGGACGTCCTAGCTAAGGGTGATATGCAGGAGATGGTGTGAGGAGGAAATGAGAGTTTGTGTGCAGTCGTAGAGCCAGGTTGAAAAGATTGCAGAGAACAGAGTGAAATGGAGACTTGTCTGTAGACAGTACAGGGTGGAAGTTACATGTTCTTACGAACAGAGAATATCATGCCAACAATATGATGGAGAGATGTGAGTATTCACGATGCATTTACTCTGTTCAAATGAAAACATACCACCACCCACCAATTGGTAGGTACAATTCAATTTACCTATGAGTAGTTGGCAAGTAAACAAACAGAATCAGAAATGATAGACTGTACTAAATAGACAAAGAAAACATATTTCTTCAGATATATATCCACAGAGAATCAATCCATTTTAACTGATGCTCACAGTTTACATTAGCTCATTCAACACTAGATTTAATGAAATGTTGAAGTGCTTAGGCGAAATTAATCGAAAAACTTCAGTAAGTAAAGAGAAGTTGCAGAGAAGAGAAGAGAAGAGAAGAGAAGAAGGATTGTGTTAGAATGGAGAGAAAGTTACCTGATTGGTTTATGCTTTTCTGTGTAAGATGTCGGTCGATCTGTGGCTCATCTGTCTAAGCATTCGCCTTCCAACATGTGAGTTATGGTTTCCAACTGTGATGATCCACCTACTAAGGTTTGAACAGCCAGTTACCATCACTAGCCCCCCCCCCCACACACACACACACACAATGGATTCTTCTATTGCCTACTACATCGCCGTGATCATGCTTACTCTGTGTATTTCTAATTTTTTAGTATGAGATATTGATTCTCAACCTTAATCAAAAATGGTGGTCAAGACAACAATTTTTGTGTATTCAACTTTGCAGTTGTTACTCCTTCAATCTAATGACTAGACAAACATTCATGTTGTCAGTCAATGATTGTTTTTTTGGTCGGAAGCATAAAATCCTCCTTTCTCAATATTGTGTTCTGTGTGTGTGTGTGTGGGGGGGGGCACAGAATTTCAATGATCAATATCTGTAGTTGTATAAGATAATGTTAGAGGTGGACAATAATCGTTTATAATTCATAGCGAAAAACTTAACTAGGTGAAATGAGCTGATCTTGGTCAAGCATGGTAACGAGACAAAACATTCAGCGAAATATACCTCGACTGTTAGTGATACTTCAGGTAGCTGTAGTGTAATAGTCCTGAAGGGAAATACGGTTATGTGGTCAAGGTGATTGGTCACCGATTCTTTCTTCATCAAATTAGCACTTTACATACATGCAGTGAAAGTGAAATAACATGGATTCCAGGTATATAGAAAACTTTATTATCAATGAAACGAAGGAAAGATGAATGGTAGGATTATAGTATGAATCCCTTGATCTGGTTATGATGATGAATAAGACGTCGACTCGTTACGTCCTCTACTGAATAATACTGTTTCTCTGTGTTTCATCAAATAAACATATTAAACAAGGAATTGTAGTCTATCATACTGGCTTAATTCTTTTCTTATATGAATCAAAGTACCTACTATCTGTGTTAGTACTTTAAGTGTTCAGCGATAAATAGTCCTAGTGTACTTTTGACAGCTTCAAACAACAATACTGGGAATCAAATGAAAAATAATTCAGTAGAAGCCTTCGGTCTACTTGATGCTCTTACTGGAATGCCTAGATACTTGACATTATCGTTTAAACTTCAACGTGTGAATGTAGCAGACTATTCAATCTCCACTATACTTCAACTTAACTCTGTTAACTTTCTTCTACTTACATTATTCTTTTACAAATGAATACCACTAAACAATGATATGATGTAAATGATGAAGTCTCTTGTTCTACATATGTTTAAAGTGATATTCATCATTGACTATCCACTAATTGGAGAATTATTGAAAATCTAAGAGTATTTAACACCTGGTTTGTCGTAATATGGAAGTCAACAGTATTCATTTATGAGTCTAGCAGGGGTGGAACTCAAGTCTTTCGACTTTCTCGGCTAACTTCACAGATAGTCAGATACTGATTCACAATTCAATGATCAACACACCTTCCAAATCCCCTGAATCTCAAGGGAGTAAATGTCTTCAATAGTAGAAATGCTCAGTATAAGAAATCAATTACATACCTTAAAAGATCACTTAATTAATCATCTACACAGTCAACAAGCATGATAAGCAGCATCACATGGACTGCCCCCTTTTGTGAATAGTAAATAATAACAAAGTCGATTGTATAAATGCCTAAACATAAAGGTAGGTTTTACATAAATTAGTAGTAAATGTATCATTATTAGTCAGTGAAAAGCAGTGTTGCAATTGAAATCATGATATTTCATTGACAGCTAGACATATGATCACTTCTCCTCATCCAACGTTTCGTTATAAGAATTCATTCATGTCATCTCTCCCTCCCGTCTCCCCCATCTACCTCAACACCCACACTCACACCCTTACACCCATTCCTACCACGAATATCAGATTAGAAATTACACGTCCTCACTGCTGCTGCTCCTACTAGTGATCATCTTGTCATCAAATGGATGACAAACACTTGACCTGCTTCACTAGTGTACCAAGTAGTCTGTCTGTTCAAGTAAGTAATTAGGATAATCATTACATATTTATCAAGTGTAATACGATCATTGACACTCTTTTCATGCGATCCACATTTCAATTCAATTTCCAATTTTCTACTCACTCACATAACACATTACACCTCCCTGTTTTCATGTCACTACAACACCTCCGTCCCTGCCTGTCAACACCATCATTATCACATAACAAATTACACCCATCTTCACACTATACCACACCACACACACACACACACAACACAACCCCACCCCCTCCCTAGGAAATTCTTAGATGACAGATGACAGTTGAACTGTTTCAATGCTCCACTCTCTTCTTCTTCCCAAATAGCCGAATGATTATCAACTTGATTATATGTTGTACAAAATGGGTACACAGCTAGCTAACCAGCTTCACCCGATCCACTCGATTGGCATTATGCATGTGCATGAGATGTTGAAATTATCCTACCTGACATGCAAACACATCTGTCTCATTTTAAATGTTTCATTCTTTCCTCACCACACCCACTCTCTCCCGCTCTCTCTCTCTCTCTCTCTTACATATCAGGTCATATTATTGATATTCAAGCATTCTGAGACAGACCAGTGACAAAATGAGACAATATATTATTCCTCATGTAGAAACAAAGGCTTCAAAGCTTCAAATTTACATTACACACACACACACAGACACACCATCCTCATCATATTTTGTGTCAATGTCGTCCGGTACAATTAGTGGTGAGATCACCGATACGATTAACAACCACACCCCTCGAAAAGTATCTAGTCTTTCTTCGAAATAACTAACTAACTAACTATACACTCAATCATCCAGTCAGTCAGTCAGTCAGTCAATCAGTAGTTATTCAATCAACTGCCTTTTTAACCGCCACTATTACCAAGTGATGATTAGGTTATTATAAGGTGAATGTTTAGCACCTGGAGATTGGGGAGTTTTCATATAAATTAGACGACAACAAATTATCGAAAATTAGCGAATACATCTGTATCATTTTGACCGATTTTATTTAGTCATGTCTAGAGATTTCTGCAACTACTGATTTCTGTTAGATGCAGAACTGTGAAACAGGCAGTGTACATGACTGAGATGAACCATCGGAAGTATTTCAACAGTCCAACACTCTTGATATCCACAAGCTGTAATGTATCCTGCAACAGGTATGCATGCATGCATGCGTGCATGCCTCAGTCACAAATCTTCTCAAGTCAAGTCTTCTCAACATTATGCGGAATTTGGTCAACAGCGCATCACAACTTCCTTCTAAAGGGATTCAAGTGAATTGCTTGTCTATGCATATTTATTATGTGCCACCTTAACATTATTCATCAAATACAAAAAGGCCAATTTTAGATTTACTCACTATTTTGTCATCTAGTTTCAGTAATAATATATCTGATAACCTATTAACAGTTCTCAGTGTACTGCTCAGTAGCCATTTATTTTGTCCAGCTGAACTACTGTGAGACAAGAAAGGGTTAGGTAGATATGAGAAGGTTATAGATTTTCAATCACTCATCACTTCAGATAACTAACTGGTCATGTGTAGTAGAACGAAACAGTGGCCAAATTTTCAGCTAAGGCATAGAATACAAGGGGAAGAAGAGAGCTGAGTAAATGAGGAGGATGCAAGTATCTACCGACTAATGTAAGTCAGACAAATGTTCGTGATGGTCAACTGTAGATTTAGTTGGTTGGAAGCAATTGGCAGAATGAGGTGGGTTCGAGTCTTAGACGGACCTCTGTTCTAACGAGGTTATTTATAGATCAGCCTTGTTGACCAGTCCTAAAAAGCACAAAAGCTAGTTAGTTCAAGGGCTTCCTACCGATCACTTGCATCCAATTAACGTCAATCAAAGTGCATTACGATGTTGAGTCAACTAATCTGGTGGCCACAGTGCATCGAATGCTGATCGAGTTCTTTCGTAGTCTTCTTCCCAATCACCAGCCACCCAGCCAGCTAGCCAGCTAGCCAGCCAGCTAGCCAGCTAGCCAGCCAGCCAGCCAGCCGAATTCAACATCAATTCTTGGTCATTATGAAATAGAAGTGATATGCCTTCTTGGATGACGAACTATGACGATCATCTGGAGTACATTGAACACTTCTCCAGTCAGTCAGTCACTCACTCACTCACTCACCAAACAAGCAAGCAAGCAAGCCAATTTTAATCTGATAAACAGCTAGCAAACACACTCATTTGTAAACATTCATCACATTCATCCAATGTATTCTGAGTATATTCAATGTCGTCTGTGATGAAAACATTCTACCACACCCATTAGTCATCATCATCATCATCATCACTGTGACAGTATATGTCATATATACGAATGGTCTTATCTCTCTCTCTCTCTCTCTCTCTTTGTTAAATCTTTTGTGCCACTGTAAATTAATATTGCCTTAGCAACTCAAAATATTCTCCTTCATTCACACATGCACGCACACACACACACACACACAACCTGAGTCAATTATCTGAAATCATCAGTGGTGTGTACGACTATCGAAGTTTCAATGAAATCTCTTTTTGTAATGAAGCTGTGAACTAGTGTATGCTAATATTAACAAGAACAAATTATGATTATCGTCATTATTACTATGAATATTATTATTATTATTAGGACGTCGATCAGAACGTTGTCCCTTGAATCACACACTGAAGATTTGTAGGTATCTGGGTTTCGGTGGCAAGGAAAGCAAGATCACACTGATGTTATTTATTGGCTGAGTCCCCGCCTATCTAACTACCTACACACCCTCCATTCACATAATGAAATAGAAAGTTGTAAGGCTGGATGGTGGTGAAGTGAGTATTCAGTTTTGAAGAAGATGGCCAGAAAGAATAAACAACAAGGAATTCTGGCTGGCTGGCTGGCTGGCTGGCTGGCTGGCTGGCTGGCTGGCTGGCTGGCTGGCTGGCTGGCTGGCTGGCTGGCTGGCTGGCTGGCTGGCTGGCTGGCTGGCTGGCTGGCTGGCTGGCTGGCTGGCTGGCTGGCTGGCTGGCTGGCTGGCTGGCTGGCTGGCTGGCTGGCTGGCTGGCTGGCTGGCTGGCTGGCTGGCTGGCTGGCTGGCTGGCTGGCTGGCTGGCTGGCTGGCTGGCTGGCTGGCTGGCTGGCTGGCTGGCTGGCTGGCTGGCTGGCTGGCTGGCTGGCTGGCTGGCTGGCTGGCTGGCTGGCTGGCTGGCTGGCTGGCTGGCTGGCTGGCTGGCTGGCTGGCTGGCTGGCTGGCTGGCTGGCTGGCTGGCTGGCTGGCTGGCTGACAATAAACCAACCAAGAAGCTATCGCTCAACGAATATGCAGAAAAACTGGAAATGGATAGGGTATTCACTGAGAAGACCATTCAGGGACATCACGCAGCAGGCACTCCAGTTAAACCCAGATGGGATACGTCGAGTTTGGCTTCCCAGCTGAGGGTGAGATGGTGTGAGGAAGAAAACTGTAGAGAAGGGACAAATAATAATAATAATAATAATAATAGGTTTGCAAATCTGTGTGCATTCTCAAAGCAGTTGCTATGAATTGCTGTATAAAAGTGCCCTGACAGACTGATAAATAATACAGGTGACTAGTAATTAATATATTTCCATATTTGTCTTTATTTTTAGATATATCCCTCTTCAGCATTTGTAAAAGCCATCTGTTCTATCGAGTAATTTGGTTAGAACACTTTTGATGTAAATGCTGTTTCAAGTGTAGTACACCTTCTTCTTCTTCTTCAGTTCATAGTAATCACCTATTAGATAGATTATCAATTATTTATGTGGGGTGTGTTGCCAGAATTCAATAGATTCTAGTCTGCATAATTTATCTCCTTTCAATTCCTAAATTTCTAGCAAAGTTAACACAATCTTAAACTGAATAAACTCCAATCATCAATAATTTAGGATTTAAAAGCTATAAAATTCTGTACATTGGGGGTTAGGGGCTTCTTCTTCTTCTTCTTCTTCTTCTTAGAAACATTTCACTTCATGTCACATTGTTAGAAACACCTTTAAGTTTATAACATTGCTCAATTATTAAATAAAGTAGTCACTGTGTAACCAAGGCGATTATATGAATGAATGAATGTACCTTGATGATTTTTATAAAGAATTTCTATTTAACCTGATTTACCTTATAAATTGTTTGTGGTTATTTTCAGCTGTTTCTTACTGATGAGATATTAATAAATCTGAAGAGAAATAATTCATGATTATTAACAATTATGTGATAATATTGAGTGAGGGAGTTGTAGAGATTTGGAAATAGTTTCAAGTTGTTATTCATCGTAGACTGTTGGAGGAAGAAAGGAAACCTGGGTGAAACTGGACAGCTGTTTCATCCTATTGCAGGACCCTTGAGCAGTGTGCACCCATATTCTCTAGTCTATTCACTTTGAAATGCAATATCTTTGTTTTTATCTTAACCAGGGTAAGTAAGACATAATTGTATAGGTTATTGTTTGAAGGAAGTGGAACTGCAAACATTTGATGGTAACTATGGTTGACATTAATGTGTTGTAATATAAATATCCCACTGATGAAATACATTTTATCCTGATACTACTACTTCATAAAGATGCTAAGCATCTGTATAGTTGAAGTATTACAGACATCATGTGTTACTCAAGTTTCTTTCAAGTACACATGGTTATTTGTTGGCAGGTGTATGTCTTCAGTCTGATTTGACTCTCTTCACAGTTTATCTGTTCAAATCAATCAGTGCTGTTCTCACTTGATATGAAAAGAGTGAGTATGTAAGAGGAGGTGTTTGGTGATGCGTATTTTCAAACGTGATTTCGATGTGAGATATAGTTATAAAATTGGTAAACTCTATGCACTTGATGCATTGAGTCATCCTACTGCCGCCTGCCTGTAGTAGTACACTGAAATGAATGTTTTCTTCACAATATAGACAAACATCATAACTGTTGAATGATAGAAGGGAATAAATGATGAAAGTTTGAAACAACATGATGCAATGCATGACATGTTGTTATTAGATCAAATGGAAGTTAGTTAACTAGAAAAACACACCAGTAGGTGGTGAGATACACTAAGTACTGTTAGTACTGTTCACATGCAGTAATCAGATTTTTACATTTCAAAGTCTGCTTTTAAATAAATTATTCTCTGTGATGTTGACATTTCATTGAAATTGTATATACCAGTGTACCTGGAATCACTCCTACTGAGGAGATAATCACTTGAAGATAACTTAACGGTATTTAGCAAGGAGAGAGAATGATCTAATCGGAACTAACTTCAATGGGAAAAATATCCACTTGTGGCTGTTATACCAGCAAAATGATTTCACTAGTCACAATGAACTTCATTAGAAATGATTGTTTTTTATATATTAGTAGAAGAATAAATCTTATTGACTAAGAAAGAATACCTACCATCACTGACTGCATAGTGTAGTCGTGCACTGTTAAAAAGGTAGTAATTGATGAGACACACACACACACACTAGTCAAAGGGCTGACTTCTTCACTTAGACAAAATGAAGACCGGTTGAAGAAGACGCAGATCTCAGCTGCCTTTCAAGGGGGTTACGGTTGACACATATGTGCTTAGAAATCGAGGTCATCGATGGACACATAAACAGATAAGATAGTATAACTTGAAAGTGTCCTAAACAACTGAAGAGAAAGAAGTAAGAGGATAAGGTGAAGTCATCCAATATTCGTGGTGATAAAAACTTGACAAAATCTACTCCATGGTAGCATAAATATGCCAATCTTATTTGAAGTAAGCGAAAATATACTTTACTTTATACATTTCATAAAGGCTGGAGAATTCGCTTAACTTCTGATGCTAATCAGTTTCTTTGCACTAAGATGAAATTTAAGCTGACAGGATACTCTTGTGAATTACTTTGGAAAAGCAGAATCCTCACACACGCATACAACTGTAATATTTGTCTTTGTTTCTACTGAAAAGAAATGAGAATAATTCATCTTTGAGATGATTAGTAGACAGCTTTGAAGTTCCTTCCTATTGAGGAGAAGATGATTTCTTAGATAAATTATCTTTGATATTCAGAGGACTAAGAATTGTGAAAGAACAATCTGATGTCCTTTTTCATCTTGTTCAAATGAATATGTAAGGGAGAGTTTCTAGCTGAGGTTAATATGAGAATTACGCTAACATGGTGTTCAACACACTGATGCACATATGTTGGTCAAATCTGATTCAGCAATATTTTCTATCAACCAGCTTCATAAAGGAATTAATCTGTTCAACTGATGAAACTGTGACTGTGTCAATACACCTCACTGGATTGTCTAACTGAAATAAAATACCAACTATATCATGAATATATTGTTTCCTTAACATTTTTTTCCCCTTAGCTTTCATCTGCGAACGTTTTCTATTGGTTTCCTATTTTGTTATGGAGGTTTCATTATCAGGTTGAGTGATATTTTCTGTATTAACTTTCTACAGATGCTGGCCATGACAACACTGACAAGAAGAGAAGAAAAATACCAAGGCTTAAAGAATACCAAACCATTATTATCCTCATTGTTTGCAACAAAAATACTTTTTCATTTCACAGTACTGTTTGGATTGCTTGGTAATTGTTCAGGCATCTAAATTCATGTAAATTATTACACAGACTGTATATGCACTTAGCTAGTTTAAAGATAGCTGAAATATTTTGCTGCATTCAAGTATACTTGCAAACAAAACTCAGGATGACTTCAAAAGCCTAGTAAATGATGGAGAGAGAGAGAGCGAGAGAGATAGCCAATTAGATTGCCTTATTTTATAGGAAAGTAGTTTTCCAGGCGAAATATCAAAGCCCAATTGGTCATTTGAACAGTTGCCAGGGTAGCCTTTAAAGTCAGTCAAAGCCGAAAAGATTAGTATAGTCTTCTTTGTTTAAATGGACAATAAAGCAAAGGTGGCTTATATTTTATGTGGTTGTTTACAAATAAAAACTATGCCTTTTTTCTTCTTAAAAATGATTCTCCATATCACCTTAATACACTGTATAAAATTCTTCTTTTCCATAAATTTGAATAAAGCAAGAAGGAGAAGAAGAAGAAGAATAGCAGGCAGGATAAGCAGGCATATGTATTTCTTGGATTGTACTCAGCTGCTTTACAACCTACAGAATATAATGTTTATAATGAAAAATATGTGTGTGATACCAAGCGAGTTAGGTTGACCGACGTTGATGATATATACATATGTATATATATTATGCACAGTGTTATTCATAAATTTATGCGAAAGAGTATCATGGTTAAGAAAGCGTCACATAAGAAATCAACAGGTTTATTTCTTTCTATTGAGTAATAAGATGAATGCAACTGAGAAGTCGAAGGTAGGTTTTGAAGTAGATGGAAAAATGAATTGAAGAAAACTACGAGTCATGAGATCATGAAATCCAGAAGTTACAAATGTAGGAGATTAAAATTTCCAAGATAAGTAGAGATTGACAACTGTATCATTCTAGATCCATAGATCAGTTTTGATTGTTTTAATTGCAACTGGTCAAGGAAACCACGAAATAGTGAGTTTCAAATATCAACTGACCACTTTAATTAAATCACTTCAATATGTCGACTTTATGTCAAGTATAGAGTAAACGCTGACCAACCACCCTATTTAACCCTGTGAACTCTCAAGATTCAAATCCTTCAGGATATGTTCATAAAGGTGGACAAGAATCCTTTTCTCTCTTCTTCTAATATATGTGCTTTGCCACATATATGTGAATTGGTACATACAATCAGAGGAAACAGAGATTGGCAAGTTATCCACTTTCGACTATCTCGATAAGCAATAATATTCTGATAGACGAAGTAATTTGTCAGCTGGATAGTTCCTTTTATTGCATCACTCAGTTTATTACTCATCCATGTGGGAATCGGAACCCTTTGAAGGTGTGAGTGAGGTGTAGATAGACAAGCTTCTTGTGTTCTTGCTTACCAGACATTTTTGTAATTAATTGTCACCTTATTTTTCGATTGGTTTCAAGACCTACTCTCACCTTCTCACTTCTATTCATCTTACTATCCAATATAATGACGACCTGTTAACTTCTCTCTCATATAACACACTTTCTTAATCATCATGACGTTTATTTTCATAAATCAACTCCAGTGTTGGTTATATAACTGTGGTGAATTAGATTTTGAGCAATAATTATAGGGTGCTAGTTACTTCTGAATCAATGAATGAATGAAGTTGAAGTCTCATTATTACAATAACCCCTAATATTTTAGTCATCATCAATTAGTGTCATTAAATTAGTATATACTGACGGCCGATCTAAGTCTTTTCCTCACAACAAAGCTATGTGAATCACCTCTAAATGGTAATGAGATGTAGACATTTTTGTTAGCAACGGAACACTGTATACTTTTCAATGGTACATAACTTTTGCACCGGTCGATAAATCTCAACGGGTATCCATTCTGTATCAGAGTTGTCGTCAGTAAGTTGGCTTCTTCCTCCCTGGTGTCATCGGTGCACATACGGTTTATCCTGTTCAATAAGCATGTGACTAAACCACCTTTGTATTGGACTGGACAATAGCTATGGAAATTAAGATCGGCCATCTGTAAAACGTATTATGCAGCTAAGGTCATCATTGTAGAGAAGACCAAGTCCATGTTACAGCACAAACCGAAACAACATATAAACGATTACATCACATCCCACTGTGTTTATCAATTTACATGTATGTGTGGACACACACATATATATATGGGGAGGAGTAATCGTGATGATATGCAGTTACGGAAGGCTGAACATGTACCTAAGTGGCTACAAAAACAAATGACCTGAACAGATCCAATAAGTGCAGGTGACAAACATCCATCCATCTTCGTCCATCGCTAAACATATACTAGAAACTAACCATAGGATAGACATGAAAGAAAACAGCCTTTAAAGTACTACATAAAAGTGGTCAGAGCCGAGTGCTTAAATTTATTCAAGCTCTTGCCATCCGTAAATTCAACCCCCACCCCACCCCACCCGCTTTATGTATACAAAATCAATTTGTACTCACGTTCAACCTACCTTGGTAGTATTGATTTTAATTTTCATACCAAGAATAAGGTTTTTCTTTTCCTTTTCTATCCCTTCCTATTCCTCCTATGTTTCCTTCCCATTAACTTGATTGACCTTTTCGTAAATTTTCATATAAATAGTTTGACAAGTCCATGTGTGATCAGATTGTTCGAAATGTATAGCTCTAATACATCACAACATGTTTCAGATAATAATCTTCATCTTCTCATTACGCTGTTTAATATTTTAGTCATAATCAATCAGTGTCATTCAATTAGTATATACTGACGGGTGTTGAAAATTGTACAGATGAGAAGTCAAAAAAGGTTTTGAAGCAAATGAAAATGTAGCTAACTATTGATGTGAATAAATTTTATGTGCACTTCTAGGTTAATGTATTTTCTTATTCACCATCTAGGTGTATTCAAATGAGATTTGAGCTATGCTTACAATACAATGACAAGTTAGTATTGAGAGTTTAGAAATAGAGAATTATGGATCAGCATCAATTGATGAGACAAATATCCAGTGTTACTGGTTCACAGTAACAAATATCTTAACGATATTGATTTCTACAAGGTAGTTAGTAGTCATTTCACTGTCCAGAGAATCAACTGCTTTAATTGACTGGGGACTTTGGAAGTACAACTACGGGAGTAACGATTTCATTAACATTAACATTTCTAAATAAATGTCTAGTCAATCTGAAAATGAATATGAGTAGAGACAGTAAATATGATTTTAGTTTGGACTTCACCATGGACTGACATTAATTGCAGGGACATTGGAAAACCAGGAGCACTGGATAACTATTTCATCTTCGTATGCGAATCGTCAGCAGTGAGCACTCATGACCCACCCCAGCAGGAATCAAACATTTGACCTTCACGTTTTGTGGCCAGCACGCTACCATTAAGCCGTTAGGTCGGAATCCATTGGTCCGTATTTCCTACTTCTGTCAATTCACGATATACCGCGACCATCACGCAATATCATCGATGAGTAACTGTACTCATTTTTCACTCCACTAGCCACAAAAATAGGATATATAGACCATTGGATTCCGACCCACTGGCCCAAGGATAACATGCTGACCAAGGAGACTGAAGATCCCGGGTTCCATCCCTGGTGGGGTTGTGGGTGCGCACTGTTCACGGGTCTCATACTATGGGTCTCATACAGCTATCCAGGGTGGCCAACTTCCCAAACTTTCACCAACTGATTTCAGTCCATTATGATGTCAAAACCAAAATCAATTAATAAATCTCTACAAACCTCCAGTCAACATGACTCCAAACGTTTCACAAAGTATAGGCAAAAACAAATCATTCAGGAATTCTTAAAACCGATCATACATAGATAGACTCATGAATTTCACCATGGTAAGTAAATTGAATTTATATGTTGCTCCACTTTAGTCTGTTTATTAGAAATATCACACAGTTGGACAGTAACATTTACTGGATAACCTTTTGGACACAATTTGTTGTTCATATTCATATCAGCAGGTAACTCGACAATTTCGAGAAAGACTTTATATATTCCTAATTCTCTCTCCTTCTCCTCTATGATGACAAGGGTAGTATAGTATTCCATATATCTGAGACAGGTGCACAATCATTTCGATTGCGTGTACTTGGTGTTGATTCAATAGACGAAGTTCTCCTTATCAATCTCTTCCTCCACCCAAGTAAATTAGTTTTCAACGTTGTCGCTCTATCCCACCCTACTGTGTGATTGTGTGCAACTGTGTGCAGAGCTATAGCCGAGCTTTTCTCCACATTTATTATCTTATTAGGATCTACTTATCTTGATTTAGGTACGTTTTTGTGTGCTGTGTTATTCTAATGGACCCTAACTAGTCAACTGCCTTGACCTATATACTTGACCTCGCAATCATTGCAAAGGATTTGGTAAACCAGATTATTTTTGCTTAATTGCATCGATAGGATGTTTAAGCCTACAAAGCTTATTTGTAAACGAGTTTGTTATTTTCAATGCCACTTTAAATCTGGCCTTATTGAGAATTCTTCGTAATGCTTGTGAGGTGCCTTTTTTCTATCATAACACAGCAGAGGCTGGCTTTGAATTCCCTCTTAGCCCTGTCATCACCATTATTACCATTAGTAGTGGAATAATTATTGATAACACACGTACTACTACTATTACTACTACTACTACTACCACTGATTAAAAATCTTTGAATAACAATGGCATCCGAGAACTAACATATCAGTACATTTTGATTAAAAATTCTCCTGTTGACTTCTTCTTTCTGTTGTCAGTTAGTGCAGAATCAACTTCACACAAGAGAACCACCTAAAGCACCCAGTCCAGATGATCTTCATTTGACTGTTCTTAATGACAAGGTGAAGTTCTAATTAAAGCACTAATTAGATCCAGGTTACATCAGTATTTATCTTGTGAACGAGCCTAATTATTGTATATGATGCGAAATAGAGTAGTGACCAGGTTGTGGGGATTGATCGTCTACTCAATGTGGAGTTTTACAATTTGCAAGCTACACTTTGTCGTGTAATACAGTGTAATTCAATGACTGTCTCAATACGATGGTTATATTGGTGCAATTTCATACTAGATTAATATATTTCACCCAAAGTGAAAGAGCTTAAGACACATAGGGAGAAGTATATACAAGACTGAAAGCTAGATCAATTATAACAGAAATAATTTATTAGCCAGGCTAGATGTTTGCAAAACTGGATTTGTCATACTCTGCCTGATACAAAGTTGTAGGACTTTCATACTCACTAATTACACTCTTTGTATTCAACACAATGATATAGTTATCAGATTTTCAATCATTATTATTATTATTATTTGTTCCTTGTGTTGCTAGTGTGACATAGGGCTTCAGCAGCACGCTTCCATTGCTCTCTGTTCTCTGCAATCTTTTGAGCCTGGCACCACGACTGTCCACAACCTCTCATTCCTTCTTCACTCTATCTCTCCCATGTCAACTTCAGCTGGGATGCTCAACTCGTCCTTTTCAACCTAGGTTCAACTCGTGGACCTAGCGTGTGATGTCCCCAGTCGGCCTTCTCAGTGCATGCCCAATCCAATCCATCTCCACTTCCTTACAGTACATTTTTGTTGGAAGATAGGTTCTTGCTACGTTGGTTCGTTAACAGCCAGCCAGCCAGCCAGCCAGCCAGCCAGCCAGCCAGCCAGCCAGCCCAGCCAGCCAGCCAGCCAGCCACAATTCTTTCTTGCTTATTCTCATTTTTATTCTGGCAATCCATCTGATCTTCAGTAAGGAGCCAGCGTGGGTGGTGGTTGATGAATGTCTGTAGTTTGTTGGGAATGCCTTTCGTAACGCATCAAGTCTGTGAGGCATACAGAAGCACTGACTTGACTGGGTTGTTGTTGAAAATCCGGATGTTGTTCACACTACTTGCTGAGTGCAGTGCAGAAGATCTCCACACTGGTTCCAGGTTAGTCAACGCCTGTCTTGCTCTTCCGACCATGGCCGGATTTGACGTCTTCGTTTGTGCAGCCGCCGCCGCCCCTAGTTGAAACACTGCGTTAATCAACAAACATATAAATCCAGGGAACTTGCTTCAAATGGAATCACCTTGCTTCTTGACAGCATGTGAAAACCCTAAGCATATGGGTTTGTCATCAGTTCCCTCTAAAATATTATCTGCTTCTACGCCTTATGAAGTAGTATATAAAGGTAAGGACTTAGTTTTGTCTAAGCCTAGAATTCGTTGATTGCACATACACATTCTTTCTATCGGATGCTTGAATAGCAAAATACATAGTGAAGTCATCCATTACGCTTATTCCCCTAAAATATTCATCTAAATCTTGAAAGCTTCACAGATTAGAATTTCAACTACAGCATGCATGGTTGTACGGCAACGTGATCTAACGACTGACAACCAGAAGTCGTGTTACTTCTTCATTCAATTTTGTTAATTCCATTCAAAAGGACTGTCGACTATAGTCAAACTCATTGGAAAGAAGAAATGAATAATACTGCATTCACTTCACCTTTTTGTTGGTTGGACGAGTAAAAATCAGGCTAGTGTCTACCGTTTCAAAGAGATGTGCTAGACTTTAAACAGTAGATATAGAACATTTCCCTGGATGTGAAGTTTTACATCGGTTAGGTTTATAACCGATGCTAACTAAGGTAACGAACGACCTGTTGAGAAAAGCTGTGAAATTTATTCAGGTTTATAAATCAAATCACATATTGGTCACTCACATAGGTCAGACCTAATTATCATCCTTTTAGCTAGCATTAGATCCCTGTCAGTTATCTACTTTATTGTTGGGCATGCATTACACGTTTGATTGTTTCTTTATAATGTTGAGTGAGCACAAAGTGAAATGTTAGTTAGACCAGTTTTGGACTGTATAAATGTGTTTTTAGAAATCAACTTTGGTATTCTCCTGTCATGAAAAAGGATCCTTAATCCCTAATTATTTTCCGTTGCATACACACCTTTGTCAGTAAACCTGTAGTAGAGTAGTTCAGGGTACAATTTCGTTCACTCATTACAGCTCATTGCCTCAATCAGATAATGTGCTATAATCATCACTTACTAGTAAAAATGTAGTGTTGTCCGTTCATCTATAATGTAGTTCGAGTAAGATTAACCATATATATATACATATTAAGCAGCTATATTTTATTATAGTGTACATTGAACGACAATCTCAGTTGATGAACATGTGGTTTTGCTATGGACTACTGCTGATAAATAAGATTATGTGTCAAATGGCTTTCAAATATTTCCTCATCTGTGAAGTCTTTATTTGACCTGATATTGTTAAATTTTATCTGAGAACAATGCAGCGTTATACTTTAATGAAGTATTTGAACAATGGATAAGAAAGAGGTATAATCACTATTCTATCCACATGGTATCATACATACGTGGAAACACTTCATGTTTCTATCCATAATTCATTGACTGAAGTGAATTCGAAGAAAAACTTCCAGTCTTCAGCTTATTCATTTGATTGTCCGTCAGCTTATTTGACAACATTGTCTACTCTGGTTATCCAAAGGGAAATAAAAAAGTGTATAAACAGTTTCATTGTTGATCACCCTGTCACCGCTGAACATCTGATCCCTCCCTCCTAATATTTTACTCAAAGCAAGTTTGCCAGTGCCTTCTCACATTTCCAATAGCCTGGAACTGTGTCATCTACACAGCAGGATCATTAACAACCTTACGCCTGACTGATCCTAACATTCAAAAACATTACGTACACTCATTAGATACACCATGATCAAAGTAGTAAGTTTTTTCCCTTTTCAAACATTATAGTACTCACTTTTCCCTCCCTGCTATCCCCTCCTCCTCCTCATTTTCCGCCTATTCGATTCCACGAAATAAACCATACCCAGTGGTCACCTTGGCAGACTAGTTTGTCTTGCCGATAGGTGTGTGTTCACAGTGATTACCTGCTCGTGTGGAGCAATGTACATCGGTCGTAGTCACACACTGCTGTCAACACGTATACCAGATCACATTCTGGCCTAGTTTTATAAGGGTCAAAGCAAATGTATCACAAGTTCTATCCTTGAACATTTAATCGATTCCAACCATTCAGTTGATGCAAACAAGCATTTCAAGGTTGTCTATCGAATTCGCCCAACAACACAACACGTTTACTGAATGAAGTCTGACCTTTGTGTGCAGAAGAAGTACGTACAGTCTTTGTCTCTCTCTCTCTCTACCTTGGCCCCGAATTGATTTTAGTCTTGGTCGGCTTCTTCCGTTTTTCCTTTTGTATTCATTTTTCTCCATTATTATTTCATTTGATCTTCCTAATTATCGCAATTCCTAACAAAACCTTTTACAATTTACTCCAATTAATTCGTCTCGTTTAGATCACCTAATCCTTTGATTGTTTATTCATCTTCTCAACCCTTTTAATCTATATGCACTTTATAAACGACTTCAAAGTCTTACGTAACCCCTTCTTCTTACCATTCGATCTTTACGTCATCAATTATCAACATTATATAATTATCACCACCATCATCATTAATATTGTCGTTTGTTTCAACCCCCCATCATTTCAGTTAAATCCTCCTCACGGATAACGTACAGTCTTTAGATATCATATATATACGAATGTACAGCTAGCTTCAGAATAAATTCGTTGAAAAGAGTCGTCTTCGCTGAATATCTCGGTTTTCATCTATCTGATCAAATTTCAAAACGACACCAATCCATCAGTCACATATCGCTGCTATTTCTCAACACATATACGTCAATCTCATTGTAGATGTATTCACTGGTTGAATGAATAGATACACCTACATCACCATCCATGCACACGCCCATCTACTCATCACCATCACTCTTCTCCCTTCAACCCAACCCTAAACACACACACACACACACACACATCTTCCTTCCTCCGTCCGCTTTCTATTACTACCAATTCTCTCCGTAATACATTCATTAACATTACTCACATCCTACAATTATTCCCTTTTACTACATACCTACCTACCTACCTACCTACCGTGAATTTCATACCCTATCCAAAATATTCCCTCCAGTAAACAAATTGATTCTTATCACTCCACTCACCATTTCAACTATTCATTCTATTGACAAGATAAACAGATAGGTAGGTAGATAAACTCAACGGTATAATATATATGTATATTATGATGTAAACTAGAAGAGATTATAAGTTTTAACAAAAGAAATATGTTCATCAATTGATGAAAGAACAAACACTGGTGCCATGCCATGCCGTGCCATACACTCAGTCAGTCAATCAGTCAGTCAACAGGTAGATGAAGAAGAGAGGCCTTCCAAACTCAGGAATAAACATGTCGACTTCAAACAGCTGATGTAGGCACCCGAATACCAGATCATCTGAAACATAAATCACAAAATGTAACATTCAAACCTCTGTTGAAAACATAAAACAATTCATAGTTCATATATATTCACATATTCACATGTTTCCCACCCAACATGTCACATCACATCACAACATCAACACCAGTCAGTCCTTGCATAACACAACATAACACATTACCACAATTATGTTAATTAGTACCACAATATGTAGGATTGTATTTACCACAGTAGTAGTATTCATTCAACGTCGAATAGATATTCTCCTTCTTCTTCTAGCAGCATCAGTGATGATCACAGTCATGTCGTTAGTGTTACACTGCAATTCAATTCTGATATTATTCCACTCACAAACTTCCACTGAACATTAACTCTGACTAAAACTGAAAATCTTTTACATGATCATCACATGATTCAGCTATTTTTAGACATAAGCCACACACACACACACACACCTCAACATCAACTTCAGTGTGTACTTTAAATTAAATTTAAATCAGGCAGTTCGCCCACCCCCCAACCCCAACCCCCACCCCCTTCACAACTCTCCCATCCCGTAAATCACCATCATGTATATAATTTCAAATGACACAACGCAATCACCACATGGATTCCACTCTCAACATACAGCACTTAGTTCTCTCTCTCCCTCTCTCTCTCTCTTGCTTGACACACAGCCGACTAACTATGCATACAACTTAATATAATGCATGTTATCACATTAATTACACATGATGATGATGATGATGATTTTGATTCGATTTGAATTGAATTGAATTTTCTTCATTCATACCATCCACCTGTTTGTTTTCTTGTCACTGCAACACCCCTACCCCTACACCTACACCTACTCCTACTCCATATCACTTTCAGCATCAGCATCACATTACAAATTTCATGATAAATAATTGACCTGATCAAATGTTGCAGCCTGTTATTCATTGAGAACCCAATCATGATGATGATGATGATGATGATGGCGCATGAAGTGGATCCATGATAATAAATAGTTGACCTGTTCAAATGTTGCAGCCTGTTATCCATTTGAAACAAAATCATAATCACAATCATGATGATGGTGATGATGGTGCTTGTCAAAATCGGTACACAGCTTATTTACTTCACGTGTGAAGTAGGCTTGAAACGTATAATTTCTTTCTCATGATTCCTGATTCCATTAACAACAACAACAACACCCCTTCAAAAATATCTGGCCCCCTTTCCAAATCAGTCAGTCAAATTATGTTGTATATAAACCACCTTTCGAACTACTACCACTACCACTACTGCCAACCAGCAGGATAGTCAAGTAACTAACTAACTAACTAACTAACCAATCAACCAACCAACTAACTGATTCCATAATTTATAACATTGACGATTGAAGGGGTGACGTCGAGGTTTATATTCATTCCAATTCTTGTTTCATTTTCTACTAGTCAATTACTTACTAACAACAAATTGATTGATTGTTTGCAATCAAAATCATATATCAAATTATACAAGATTCGATCGAAATCGTACAGAAAGTGCCTACCTACCATATGCCTGAAAAAATGTTTCTTGTTTGCATAACAATAATACGACTGACTGATTGACTAACTGACTGACTGTGTATCAATTGATCGACAACAAATTATTTTTTCGCAAACGATTCCTCCCTCACTACCTCTCTATCAGCCTTCAACCCCTGGACTGGACTGGAGTGGAGTGGAATCCGCCAACTGTCTGTCTATACCAGCCGATCATTTCACAATCATCAAATTGCTCAAGTCATAAAGGAGTTACTTACATCTACATCTACATCTACCAAATAAGTAAGTAAGTAAGTAGGTAATATTTTCTTTATATTATTGTAGAATTCATTAGGCTTGACACCCACAGTCGTCTGTCTTCTGTAGGGTTAGGAGGTTAGGGTGAGACAAAGTTTTCAGATAGACGAAATCATTGTAAAGCAGCCTTGCAAGTAAAGTAAACAAGTGGATCGATCCATCGATGGATCGTTTAGGGTTAGCTGCCGACGAATTCCACACGAGTAGTAGCAATGTCAGAGAAAAGACTCATATCATCAAAGTAGCCAAACAAAAAGTGTATGGCAGGAAGCAAGGCAAGACAAGGCAAGGAGAAGAAGAAGAGGAAGAGGGAAATTGAAAATATCACACCTAGTCAAGCTTAGCTTTAGATTAGAAGACGACGTAAAAGAGTGACCAAATCTGTGCCATTGTGGCCCATTTCACCTAGAGTCAGTCAGTCAGTCAGTCAGTCAACCACTAATTCGTATTATCTAAGATATTCCCACCCCTAGCCACCCACCCACCCCCACTCACCCACTCACCCACTCAGTCAGTCGGTCATTCCTCAGACATCTCGTTCGCATATCAGTCAGTCATCAACATCGGGGGATAATGACTAGAGAACAAATAACAAACATTTCAACTGGTCTCATCTCATCTCATCTCATCTCGTGTGATCGTGAATTCACGCTACTCGCATAATAGGCTAGATAGTCAATATTATCCATTTGATTGAAGAATATGTCGAGTAATAATAATAGTAATGTAATAATGATAATTTAGCTACCAACTATTATTTATTTCTCTCTTGGCTTCCTCCACCTCCTCCTCCTCCCAGTGGGCGGGCTGGCTGACTGACTGACTGACTGGTTGTCAAATATAACATGATTTAAAAGTGAGTCCATGAAGATAATAATAATAATAATAATAATAATAATAATAATAATAATAATGATAAATGTCATAGAAACTCACGTTTATGAGATATATTGTGTTTAGCACAGGAGAGATAAAATTCTTGTGCTCACTCGACCACAATTTCTGGTAATAAGATATAGACTTTTGTAACAGAAAATAGATCTTCTTCTTCTTCTTCTTCTTCTTCCTCGTCTCCTTCTTCTTTGTTCTCTTACTCCCTGTAAAGCAATGAGATTGATGCAAAGGTGAGATGAGTTTGTGTGGAGCAGGAGAATGAATTCAGTTGACAGCAGAATCAATCAAGATTTTTGTTTTCACTTCTCCGACCGCTCACTCTCTGCCGACTGACTGACTGACTGACTCACGGATAATTTAGTAGTCAACGCCTGAATAACAAACACTTTCTCGGGCTTCTTCTTCTTTGTCAAATTGCTTCTCTTGTCCAAGTTGCAGCAGCTCTTGTTTTGCTTATGATAGACTATGACAGACTTCTTCATCATCATCATCATCAATAGGATACTAGCGATAATAGTGCAGCTAACGAAAACCACTCTTCCCCTTGGCACCAACCAATTAGCCGAAAACAATTTTCTCTCGCTGTAATTATCATTATTTTAAGCATGTGATATTCGGCTCGGTTATTTATATTCAGTATTACTTCTACTACTACTGACTTTCAACGTGCGCCATTGGTCTCGATTGACGACCATTCATGAACAAGTTGGTCAGTCAGTCAGTCAGTCTCTCCTCTCTCTGGCCTTTCCGTAAACGAGACGTGAGAATCAGGCAGTTCGCCCACCCCCCAACCCCAACCCCCACCCCCTTCACAACTCTCCCATCCCGTAAATCACCATCATGTATATAATTTCAAATGACACAACGCAATCACCACATGGATTCCACTCTCAACATACAGCACTTAGTTCTCTCTCTCCCTCTCTCTCTCTCTTGCTTGACACACAGCCGACTAACTATGCATACAACTTAATATAATGCATGTTATCACATTAATTACACATGATGATGATGATGATGATGATTTTGATTCGATTTGAATTGAATTGAATTTTCTTCATTCATACCATCCACCTGTTTGTTTTCTTGTCACTGCAACACCCCTACCCCTACACCTACACCTACTCCTACTCCATATCACTTTCAGCATCAGCATCACATTACAAATTTCATGATAAATAATTGACCTGATCAAATGTTGCAGCCTGTTATTCATTGAGAACCCAATCATGATGATGATGATGATGATGATGGCGCATGAAGTGGATCCATGATAATAAATAGTTGACCTGTTCAAATGTTGCAGCCTGTTATCCATTTGAAACAAAATCATAATCACAATCATGATGATGGTGATGATGGTGCTTGTCAAAATCGGTACACAGCTTATTTACTTCACGTGTGAAGTAGGCTTGAAACGTATAATTTCTTTCTCATGATTCCTGATTCCATTAACAACAACAACAACACCCCTTCAAAAATATCTGGCCCCCTTTCCAAATCAGTCAGTCAAATTATGTTGTATATAAACCACCTTTCGAACTACTACCACTACCACTACTGCCAACCAGCAGGATAGTCAAGTAACTAACTAACTAACTAACTAACCAATCAACCAACCAACTAACTGATTCCATAATTTATAACATTGACGATTGAAGGGGTGACGTCGAGGTTTATATTCATTCCAATTCTTGTTTCATTTTCTACTAGTCAATTACTTACTAACAACAAATTGATTGATTGTTTGCAATCAAAATCATATATCAAATTATACAAGATTCGATCGAAATCGTACAGAAAGTGCCTACCTACCATATGCCTGAAAAAATGTTTCTTGTTTGCATAACAATAATACGACTGACTGATTGACTAACTGACTGACTGTGTATCAATTGATCGACAACAAATTATTTTTTCGCAAACGATTCCTCCCTCACTACCTCTCTATCAGCCTTCAACCCCTGGACTGGACTGGAGTGGAGTGGAATCCGCCAACTGTCTGTCTATACCAGCCGATCATTTCACAATCATCAAATTGCTCAAGTCATAAAGGAGTTACTTACATCTACATCTACATCTACCAAATAAGTAAGTAAGTAAGTAGGTAATATTTTCTTTATATTATTGTAGAATTCATTAGGCTTGACACCCACAGTCGTCTGTCTTCTGTAGGGTTAGGAGGTTAGGGTGAGACAAAGTTTTCAGATAGACGAAATCATTGTAAAGCAGCCTTGCAAGTAAAGTAAACAAGTGGATCGATCCATCGATGGATCGTTTAGGGTTAGCTGCCGACGAATTCCACACGAGTAGTAGCAATGTCAGAGAAAAGACTCATATCATCAAAGTAGCCAAACAAAAAGTGTATGGCAGGAAGCAAGGCAAGACAAGGCAAGGAGAAGAAGAAGAGGAAGAGGGAAATTGAAAATATCACACCTAGTCAAGCTTAGCTTTAGATTAGAAGACGACGTAAAAGAGTGACCAAATCTGTGCCATTGTGGCCCATTTCACCTAGAGTCAGTCAGTCAGTCAGTCAGTCAACCACTAATTCGTATTATCTAAGATATTCCCACCCCTAGCCACCCACCCACCCCCACTCACCCACTCACCCACTCAGTCAGTCGGTCATTCCTCAGACATCTCGTTCGCATATCAGTCAGTCATCAACATCGGGGGATAATGACTAGAGAACAAATAACAAACATTTCAACTGGTCTCATCTCATCTCATCTCATCTCGTGTGATCGTGAATTCACGCTACTCGCATAATAGGCTAGATAGTCAATATTATCCATTTGATTGAAGAATATGTCGAGTAATAATAATAGTAATGTAATAATGATAATTTAGCTACCAACTATTATTTATTTCTCTCTTGGCTTCCTCCACCTCCTCCTCCTCCCAGTGGGCGGGCTGGCTGACTGACTGACTGACTGGTTGTCAAATATAACATGATTTAAAAGTGAGTCCATGAAGATAATAATAATAATAATAATAATAATAATAATAATAATAATGATAAATGTCATAGAAACTCACGTTTATGAGATATATTGTGTTTAGCACAGGAGAGATAAAATTCTTGTGCTCACTCGACCACAATTTCTGGTAATAAGATATAGACTTTTGTAACAGAAAATAGATCTTCTTCTTCTTCTTCTTCTTCCTCGTCTCCTTCTTCTTTGTTCTCTTACTCCCTGTAAAGCAATGAGATTGATGCAAAGGTGAGATGAGTTTGTGTGGAGCAGGAGAATGAATTCAGTTGACAGCAGAATCAATCAAGATTTTTGTTTTCACTTCTCCGACCGCTCACTCTCTGCCGACTGACTGACTGACTGACTCACGGATAATTTAGTAGTCAACGCCTGAATAACAAACACTTTCTCGGGCTTCTTCTTCTTTGTCAAATTGCTTCTCTTGTCCAAGTTGCAGCAGCTCTTGTTTTGCTTATGATAGACTATGACAGACTTCTTCATCATCATCATCATCAATAGGATACTAGCGATAATAGTGCAGCTAACGAAAACCACTCTTCCCCTTGGCACCAACCAATTAGCCGAAAACAATTTTCTCTCGCTGTAATTATCATTATTTTAAGCATGTGATATTCGGCTCGGTTATTTATATTCAGTATTACTTCTACTACTACTGACTTTCAACGTGCGCCATTGGTCTCGATTGACGACCATTCATGAACAAGTTGGTCAGTCAGTCAGTCAGTCTCTCCTCTCTCTGGCCTTTCCGTAAACGAGACGTGAGAATCAGGCAGTTCGCCCACCCCCCAACCCCAACCCCCACCCCCTTCACAACTCTCCCATCCCGTAAATCACCATCATGTATATAATTTCAAATGACACAACGCAATCACCACATGGATTCCACTCTCAACATACAGCACTTAGTTCTCTCTCTCCCTCTCTCTCTCTCTTGCTTGACACACAGCCGACTAACTATGCATACAACTTAATATAATGCATGTTATCACATTAATTACACATGATGATGATGATGATGATGATTTTGATTCGATTTGAATTGAATTGAATTTTCTTCATTCATACCATCCACCTGTTTGTTTTCTTGTCACTGCAACACCCCTACCCCTACACCTACACCTACTCCTACTCCATATCACTTTCAGCATCAGCATCACATTACAAATTTCATGATAAATAATTGACCTGATCAAATGTTGCAGCCTGTTATTCATTGAGAACCCAATCATGATGATGATGATGATGATGATGGCGCATGAAGTGGATCCATGATAATAAATAGTTGACCTGTTCAAATGTTGCAGCCTGTTACAAAGGCCTGTTACAAAAAGGCCAATTTTAGATTTACTCACTATTTTGTCATCTAGTTTCAGTAATAATATATCTGATAACCTATTAACAGTTCTCAGTGTACTGCTCAGTAGCCATTTATTTTGTCCAGCTGAACTACTGTGAGACAAGAAAGGGTTAGGTAGATATGAGAAGGTTATAGATTTTCAATCACTCATCACTTCAGATAACTAACTGGTCATGTGTAGTAGAACGAAACAGTGGCCAAATTTTCAGCTAAGGCATAGAATACAAGGGGAAGAAGAGAGCTGAGTAAATGAGGAGGATGCAAGTATCTACCGACTAATGTAAGTCAGACAAATGTTCGTGATGGTCAACTGTAGATTTAGTTGGTTGGAAGCAATTGGCAGAATGAGGTGGGTTCGAGTCTTAGACGGACCTCTGTTCTAACGAGGTTATTTATAGATCAGCCTTGTTGACCAGTCCTAAAAAGCACAAAAGCTAGTTAGTTCAAGGGCTTCCTACCGATCACTTGCATCCAATTAACGTCAATCAAAGTGCATTACGATGTTGAGTCAACTAATCTGGTGGCCACAGTGCATCGAGTGCTGATCGAGTTCTTTCGTAGTCTTCTTCCCAATCACCAGCCACCCAGCCAGCTAGCCAGCTAGCCAGCCGCTAGCCAGCCAGCCAGCCGAATTCAACATCAATTCTTGGTCATTATGAAATAGAAGTGATATGCCTTCTTGGATGACGAACTATGACGATCATCTGGAGTACATTGAACACTTCTCCAGTCAGTCAGTCAGTCACTCACTCACTCACCAAACAAGCAAGCAAGCAAGCCAATTTTAATCTGATAAACAGCTAGCAAACACACTCATTTGTAAACATTCATCACATTCATCCAATGTATTCTGAGTATATTCAATGTCGTCTGTGATGAAAACATTCTACCACACCCATTAGTCATCATCATCATCATCATCACTGTGACAGTATATGTCATATATACGAATGGTCTTATCTCTCTCTCTCTCTCTCTCTCTTTGTTAAATCTTTTGTGCCACTGTAAATTAATATTGCCTTAGCAACTCAAAATATTCTCCTTCATTCACACATGCACGCACACACACACACACACACAACCTGAGTCAATTATCTGAAATCATCAGTGGTGTGTACGACTATCGAAGTTTCAATGAAATCTCTTTTTGTAATGAAGCTGTGAACTAGTGTATGCTAATATTAACAAGAACAAATTATGATTATCGTCATTATTACTATGAATATTATTATTATTATTAGGACGTCGATCAGAACGTTGTCCCTTGAATCACACACTGAAGATTTGTAGGTATCTGGGTTTCGGTGGCAAGGAAAGCAAGATCACACTGATGTTATTTATTGGCTGAGTCCCCGCCTATCTAACTACCTACACACCCTCCATTCACATAATGAAATAGAAAGTTGTAAGGCTGGATGGTGGTGAAGTGAGTATTCAGTTTTGAAGAAGATGGCCAGAAAGAATAAACAACAAGGAATTCTGGCTGGCTGGCTGGCTGGCTGGCTGGCTGGCTGGCTGGCTGGCTGGCTGGCTGGCTGGCTGGCTGGCTGGCTGGCTGGCTGGCTGGCTGGCTGGCTGGCTGGCTGGCTGGCTGGCTGGCTGGCTGGCTGGCTGGCTGGCTGGCTGGCTGGCTGGCTGGCTGGCTGGCTGGCTGGCTGGCTGGCTGGCTGGCTGGCTGGCTGGCTGGCTGGCTGGCTGGCTGGCTGGCTGGCTGGCTGGCTGGCTGGCTGGCTGGCTGGCTGGCTGGCTGGCTGGCTGGCTGGCTGGCTGGCTGGCTGGCTGGCTGACAATAAACCAACCAAGAAGCTATCGCTCAACGAATATGCAGAAAAACTGGAAATGGATAGGGTATTCACTGAGAAGACCATTCAGGGACATCACGCAGCAGGCACTCCAGTTAAACCCAGATGGGATACGTCGAGTTTGGCTTCCCAGCTGAGGGTGAGATGGTGTGAGGAAGAAAACTGTAGAGAAGGGACAAATAATAATAATAATAATAATAATAGGTTTGCAAATCTGTGTGCATTCTCAAAGCAGTTGCTATGAATTGCTGTATAAAAGTGCCCTGACAGACTGATAAATAATACAGGTGACTAGTAATTAATATATTTCCATATTTGTCTTTATTTTTAGATATATCCCTCTTCAGCATTTGTAAAAGCCATCTGTTCTATCGAGTAATTTGGTTAGAACACTTTTGATGTAAATGCTGTTTCAAGTGTAGTACACCTTCTTCTTCTTCTTCTTCATAGTAATCACCTATTAGATAGATTATCAATTATTTATGTGGGGTGTGTTGCCAGAATTCAATAGATTCTAGTCTGCATAATTTATCTCCTTTCAATTCCTAAATTTCTAGCAAAGTTAACACAATCTTAAACTGAATAAACTCCAATCATCAATAATTTAGGATTTAAAAGCTATAAAATTCTGTACATTGGGGGTTAGGGGCTTCTTCTTCTTCTTCTTCTTCTTCTTAGAAACATTTCACTTCATGTCACATTGTTAGAAACACCTTTAAGTTTATAACATTGCTCAATTATTAAATAAAGTAGTCACTGTGTAACCAAGGCGATTATATGAATGAATGAATGTACCTTGATGATTTTTATAAAGAATTTCTATTTAACCTGATTTACCTTATAAATTGTTTGTGGTTATTTTCAGCTGTTTCTTACTGATGAGATATTAATAAATCTGAAGAGAAATAATTCATGATTATTAACAATTATGTGATAATATTGAGTGAGGGAGTTGTAGAGATTTGGAAATAGTTTCAAGTTGTTATTCATCGTAGACTGTTGGAGGAAGAAAGGAAACCTGGGTGAAACTGGACAGCTGTTTCATCCTATTGCAGGACCCTTGAGCAGTGTGCACCCATATTCTCTAGTCTATTCACTTTGAAATGCAATATCTTTGTTTTTATCTTAACCAGGGTAAGTAAGACATAATTGTATAGGTTATTGTTTGAAGGAAGTGGAACTGCAAACATTTGATGGTAACTATGGTTGACATTAATGTGTTGTAATATAAATATCCCACTGATGAAATACATTTTATCCTGATACTACTACTTCATAAAGATGCTAAGCATCTGTATAGTTGAAGTATTACAGACATCATGTGTTACTCAAGTTTCTTTCAAGTACACATGGTTATTTGTTGGCAGGTGTATGTCTTCAGTCTGATTTGACTCTCTTCACAGTTTATCTGTTCAAATCAATCAGTGCTGTTCTCACTTGATATGAAAAGAGTGAGTATGTAAGAGGAGGTGTTTGGTGATGCGTATTTTCAAACGTGATTTCGATGTGAGATATAGTTATAAAATTGGTAAACTCTATGCACTTGATGCATTGAGTCATCCTACTGCCGCCTGCCTGTAGTAGTACACTGAAATGAATGTTTTCTTCACAATATAGACAAACATCATAACTGTTGAATGATAGAAGGGAATAAATGATGAAAGTTTGAAACAACATGATGCAATGCATGACATGTTGTTATTAGATCAAATGGAAGTTAGTTAACTAGAAAAACACACCAGTAGGTGGTGAGATACACTAAGTACTGTTAGTACTGTTCACATGCAGTAATCAGATTTTTACATTTCAAAGTCTGCTTTTAAATAAATTATTCTCTGTGATGTTGACATTTCATTGAAATTGTATATACCAGTGTACCTGGAATCACTCCTACTGAGGAGATAATCACTTGAAGATAACTTAACGGTATTTAGCAAGGAGAGAGAATGATCTAATCGGAACTAACTTCAATGGGAAAAATATCCACTTGTGGCTGTTATACCAGCAAAATGATTTCACTAGTCACAATGAACTTCATTAGAAATGATTGTTTTTTATATATTAGTAGAAGAATAAATCTTATTGACTAAGAAAGAATGCCTACCATCACTGACTGCATAGTGTAGTCGTGCACTGTTAAAAAGGTAGTAATTGATGAGACACACACACACACACTAGTCAAAGGGCTGACTTCTTCACTTAGACAAAATGAAGACCGGTTGAAGAAGACGCAGATCTCAGCTGCCTTTCAAGGGGGTTACGGTTGACACATATGTGCTTAGAAATCGAGGTCATCGATGGACACATAAACAGATAAGATAGTATAACTTGAAAGTGTCCTAAACAACTGAAGAGAAAGAAGTAAGAGGATAAGGTGAAGTCATCCAATATTCGTGGTGATAAAAACTTGACAAAATCTACTCCATGGTAGCATAAATATGCCAATCTTATTTGAAGTAAGCGAAAATATACTTTACTTTATACATTTCATAAAGGCTGGAGAATTCGCTTAACTTCTGATGCTAATCAGTTTCTTTGCACTAAGATGAAATTTAAGCTGACAGGATACTCTTGTGAATTACTTTGGAAAAGCAGAATCCTCACACACGCATACAACTGTAATATTTGTCTTTGTTTCTACTGAAAAGAAATGAGAATAATTCATCTTTGAGATGATTAGTAGACAGCTTTGAAGTTCCTTCCTATTGAGGAGAAGATGATTTCTTAGATAAATTATCTTTGATATTCAGAGGACTAAGAATTGTGAAAGAACAATCTGATGTCCTTTTTCATCTTGTTCAAATGAATATGTAAGGGAGAGTTTCTAGCTGAGGTTAATATGAGAATTACGCTAACATGGTGTTCAACACACTGATGCACATATGTTGGTCAAATCTGATTCAGCAATATTTTCTATCAACCAGCTTCATAAAGGAATTAATCTGTTCAACTGATGAAACTGTGACTGTGTCAATACACCTCACTGGATTGTCTAACTGAAATAAAATACCAACTATATCATGAATATATTGTTTCCTTAACATTTTTTTCCCCTTAGCTTTCATCTGCGAACGTTTTCTATTGGTTTCCTATTTTGTTATGGAGGTTTCATTATCAGGTTGAGTGATATTTTCTGTATTAACTTTCTACAGATGCTGGCCATGACAACACTGACAAGAAGAGAAGAAAAATACCAAGGCTTAAAGAATACCAAACCATTATTATCCTCATTGTTTGCAACAAAAATACTTTTTCATTTCACAGTACTGTTTGGATTGCTTGGTAATTGTTCAGGCATCTAAATTCATGTAAATTATTACACAGACTGTATATGCACTTAGCTAGTTTAAAGATAGCTGAAATATTTTGCTGCATTCAAGTATACTTGCAAACAAAACTCAGGATGACTTCAAAAGCCTAGTAAATGATGAGAGAGAGAGCGAGAGAGATAGCCAATTAGATTGCCTTATTTTATAGGAAAGTAGTTTTCCAGGCGAAATATCAAAGCCCAATTGGTCATTTGAACAGTTGCCAGGGTAGCCTTTAAAGTCAGTCAAAGCCGAAAAGATTAGTATAGTCTTCTTTGTTTAAATGGACAATAAAGCAAAGGTGGCTTATATTTTATGTGGTTGTTTACAAATAAAAACTATGCCTTTTTTCTTCTTAAAAATGATTCTCCATATCACCTTAATACACTGTATAAAATTCTTCTTTTCCATAAATTTGAATAAAGCAAGAAGGAGAAGAAGAAGAAGAATAGCAGGCAGGATAAGCAGGCATATGTATTTCTTGGATTGTACTCAGCTGCTTTACAACCTACAGAATATAATGTTTATAATGAAAAATATGTGTGTGATACCAAGCGAGTTAGGTTGACCGACGTTGATGATATATACATATGTATATATATTATGCACAGTGTTATTCATAAATTTATGCGAAAGAGTATCATGGTTAAGAAAGCGTCACATAAGAAATCAACAGGTTTATTTCTTTCTATTGAGTAATAAGATGAATGCAACTGAGAAGTCGAAGGTAGGTTTTGAAGTAGATGGAAAAATGAATTGAAGAAAACTACGAGTCATGAGATCATGAAATCCAGAAGTTACAAATGTAGGAGATTAAAATTTCCAAGATAAGTAGAGATTGACAACTGTATCATTCTAGATCCATAGATCAGTTTTGATTGTTTTAATTGCAACTGGTCAAGGAAACCACGAAATAGTGAGTTTCAAATATCAACTGACCACTTTAATTAAATCACTTCAATATGTCGACTTTATGTCAAGTATAGAGTAAACGCTGACCAACCACCCTATTTAACCCTGTGAACTCTCAAGATTCAAATCCTTCAGGATATGTTCATAAAGGTGGACAAGAATCCTTTTCTCTCTTCTTCTAATATATGTGCTTTGCCACATATATGTGAATTGGTACATACAATCAGAGGAAACAGAGATTGGCAAGTTATCCACTTTCGACTATCTCGATAAGCAATAATATTCTGATAGACGAAGTAATTTGTCAGCTGGATAGTTCCTTTTATTGCATCACTCAGTTTATTACTCATCCATGTGGGAATCGGAACCCTTTGAAGGTGTGAGTGAGGTGTAGATAGACAAGCTTCTTGTGTTCTTGCTTACCAGACATTTTTGTAATTAATTGTCACCTTATTTTTCGATTGGTTTCAAGACCTACTCTCACCTTCTCACTTCTATTCATCTTACTATCCAATATAATGACGACCTGTTAACTTCTCTCTCATATAACACACTTTCTTAATCATCATGACGTTTATTTTCATAAATCAACTCCAGTGTTGGTTATATAACTGTGGTGAATTAGATTTTGAGCAATAATTATAGGGTGCTAGTTACTTCTGAATCAATGAATGAATGAAGTTGAAGTCTCATTATTACAATAACCCCTAATATTTTAGTCATCATCAATTAGTGTCATTAAATTAGTATATACTGACGGCCGATCTAAGTCTTTTCCTCACAACAAAGCTATGTGAATCACCTCTAAATGGTAATGAGATGTAGACATTTTTGTTAGCAACGGAACACTGTATACTTTTCAATGGTACATAACTTTTGCACCGGTCGATAAATCTCAACGGGTATCCATTCTGTATCAGAGTTGTCGTCAGTAAGTTGGCTTCTTCCTCCCTGGTGTCATCGGTGCACATACGGTTTATCCTGTTCAATAAGCATGTGACTAAACCACCTTTGTATTGGACTGGACAATAGCTATGGAAATTAAGATCGGCCATCTGTAAAACGTATTATGCAGCTAAGGTCATCATTGTAGAGAAGACCAAGTCCATGTTACAGCACAAACCGAAACAACATATAAACGATTACATCACATCCCACTGTGTTTATCAATTTACATGTATGTGTGGACACACACATATATATATGGGGAGGAGTAATCGTGATGATATGCAGTTACGGAAGGCTGAACATGTACCTAAGTGGCTACAAAAACAAATGACCTGAACAGATCCAATAAGTGCAGGTGACAAACATCCATCCATCTTCGTCCATCGCTAAACATATACTAGAAACTAACCATAGGATAGACATGAAAGAAAACAGCCTTTAAAGTACTACATAAAAGTGGTCAGAGCCGAGTGCTTAAATTTATTCAAGCTCTTGCCATCCGTAAATTCAACCCCCACCCCACCCCACCCGCTTTATGTATACAAAATCAATTTGTACTCACGTTCAACCTACCTTGGTAGTATTGATTTTAATTTTCATACCAAGAATAAGGTTTTTCTTTTCCTTTTCTATCCCTTCCTATTCCTCCTATGTTTCCTTCCCATTAACTTGATTGACCTTTTCGTAAATTTTCATATAAATAGTTTGACAAGTCCATGTGTGATCAGATTGTTCGAAATGTATAGCTCTAATACATCACAACATGTTTCAGATAATAATCTTCATCTTCTCATTACGCTGTTTAATATTTTAGTCATAATCAATCAGTGTCATTCAATTAGTATATACTGACGGGTGTTGAAAATTGTACAGATGAGAAGTCAAAAAAGGTTTTGAAGCAAATGAAAATGTAGCTAACTATTGATGTGAATAAATTTTATGTGCACTTCTAGGTTAATGTATTTTCTTATTCACCATCTAGGTGTATTCAATGAGATTTGAGCTATGCTTACAATACAATGACAAGTTAGTATTGAGAGTTTAGAAATAGAGAATTATGGATCAGCATCAATTGATGAGACAAATATCCAGTGTTACTGGTTCACAGTAACAAATATCTTAACGATATTGATTTCTACAAGGTAGTTAGTAGTCATTTCACTGTCCAGAGAATCAACTGCTTTAATTGACTGGGGACTTTGGAAGTACAACTACGGGAGTAACGATTTCATTAACATTAACATTTCTAAATAAATGTCTAGTCAATCTGAAAATGAATATGAGTAGAGACAGTAAATATGATTTTAGTTTGGACTTCACCATGGACTGACATTAATTGCAGGGACATTGGAAAACCAGGAGCACTGGATAACTATTTCATCTTCGTATGCGAATCGTCAGCAGTGAGCACTCATGACCCACCCCAGCAGGAATCAAACATTTGACCTTCACGTTTTGTGGCCAGCACGCTACCATTAAGCCGTTAGGTCGGAATCCATTGGTCCGTATTTCCTACTTCTGTCAATTCACGATATACCGCGACCATCACGCAATATCATCGATGAGTAACTGTACTCATTTTTCACTCCACTAGCCACAAAAATAGGATATATAGACCATTGGATTCCGACCCACTGGCCCAAGGATAACATGCTGACCAAGGAGACTGAAGATCCCGGGTTCCATCCCTGGTGGGGTTGTGGGTGCGCACTGTTCACGGGTCTCATACTATGGGTCTCATACAGCTATCCAGGGTGGCCAACTTCCCAAACTTTCACCAACTGATTTCAGTCCATTATGATGTCAAAACCAAAATCAATTAATAAATCTCTACAAACCTCCAGTCAACATGACTCCAAACGTTTCACAAAGTATAGGCAAAAACAAATCATTCAGGAATTCTTAAAACCGATCATACATAGATAGACTCATGAATTTCACCATGGTAAGTAAATTGAATTTATATGTTGCTCCACTTTAGTCTGTTTATTAGAAATATCACACAGTTGGACAGTAACATTTACTGGATAACCTTTTGGACACAATTTGTTGTTCATATTCATATCAGCAGGTAACTCGACAATTTCGAGAAAGACTTTATATATTCCTAATTCTCTCTCCTTCTCCTCTATGATGACAAGGGTAGTATAGTATTCCATATATCTGAGACAGGTGCACAATCATTTCGATTGCGTGTACTTGGTGTTGATTCAATAGACGAAGTTCTCCTTATCAATCTCTTCCTCCACCCAAGTAAATTAGTTTTCAACGTTGTCGCTCTATCCCACCCTACTGTGTGATTGTGTGCAACTGTGTGCAGAGCTATAGCCGAGCTTTTCTCCACATTTATTATCTTATTAGGATCTACTTATCTTGATTTAGGTACGTTTTTGTGTGCTGTGTTATTCTAATGGACCCTAACTAGTCAACTGCCTTGACCTATATACTTGACCTCGCAATCATTGCAAAGGATTTGGTAAACCAGATTATTTTTGCTTAATTGCATCGATAGGATGTTTAAGCCTACAAAGCTTATTTGTAAACGAGTTTGTTATTTTCAATGCCACTTTAAATCTGGCCTTATTGAGAATTCTTCGTAATGCTTGTGAGGTGCCTTTTTTCTATCATAACACAGCAGAGGCTGGCTTTGAATTCCCTCTTAGCCCTGTCATCACCATTATTACCATTAGTAGTGGAATAATTATTGATAACACACGTACTACTACTATTACTACTACTACTACTACCACTGATTAAAAATCTTTGAATAACAATGGCATCCGAGAACTAACATATCAGTACATTTTGATTAAAAATTCTCCTGTTGACTTCTTCTTTCTGTTGTCAGTTAGTGCAGAATCAACTTCACACAAGAGAACCACCTAAAGCACCCAGTCCAGATGATCTTCATTTGACTGTTCTTAATGACAAGGTGAAGTTCTAATTAAAGCACTAATTAGATCCAGGTTACATCAGTATTTATCTTGTGAACGAGCCTAATTATTGTATATGATGCGAAATAGAGTAGTGACCAGGTTGTGGGGATTGATCGTCTACTCAATGTGGAGTTTTACAATTTGCAAGCTACACTTTGTCGTGTAATACAGTGTAATTCAATGACTGTCTCAATACGATGGTTATATTGGTGCAATTTCATACTAGATTAATATATTTCACCCAAAGTGAAAGAGCTTAAGACACATAGGGAGAAGTATATACAAGACTGAAAGCTAGATCAATTATAACAGAAATAATTTATTAGCCAGGCTAGATGTTTGCAAAACTGGATTTGTCATACTCTGCCTGATACAAAGTTGTAGGACTTTCATACTCACTAATTACACTCTTTGTATTCAACACAATGATATAGTTATCAGATTTTCAATCATTATTATTATTATTATTTGTTCCTTGTGTTGCTAGTGTGACATAGGGCTTCAGCAGCACGCTTCCATTGCTCTCTGTTCTCTGCAATCTTTTGAGCCTGGCACCACGACTGTCCACAACCTCTCATTCCTTCTTCACTCTATCTCTCCCATGTCAACTTCAGCTGGGATGCTCAACTCGTCCTTTTCAACCTAGGTTCAACTCGTGGACCTAGCGTGTGATGTCCCCAGTCGGCCTTCTCAGTGCATGCCCAATCCAATCCATCTCCACTTCCTTACAGTACATTTTTGTTGGAAGATAGGTTCTTGCTACGTTGGTTCGTTAACAGCCAGCCAGCCAGCCAGCCAGCCAGCAGCAGAGCAGCCAGCCAGCCAGCCAGCCAGCCAGCCAGCCAGCCAGCCAGCCAGCCAGCCAGCCAGCCAGCCAGCCAGCCAGCCAGCCAGCCAGCCAGCCAGCCAGCCAGCCACAATTCTTTCTTGCTTATTCTCATTTTTATTCTGGCAATCCATCTGATCTTCAGTAAGGAGCCAGCGTGGGTGGTGGTTGATGAATGTCTGTAGTTTGTTGGGAATGC
This sequence comes from Heterobilharzia americana, assembly GCA_944470555.2. NCBI lineage: Eukaryota > Metazoa > Platyhelminthes > Trematoda > Strigeidida > Schistosomatidae > Heterobilharzia > Heterobilharzia americana. Next base: position 160,774,287 of record OX104127.1, on the reverse strand, counting down.
CTTTCGTAACGCATCAAGTCTGTGAGGCATACAGAAGCACTGACTTGACTGGGTTGTTGTTGAAAATCCGGATGTTGTTCACACTACTTGCTGAGTGCAGTGCAGAAGATCTCCACACTGGTTCCAGGTTAGTCAACGCCTGTCTTGCTCTTCCGACCATGGCCGGATTTGACGTCTTCGTTTGTGCAGCCGCCGCCGCCCCTAGTTGAAACACTGCGTTAATCAACAAACATATAAATCCAGGGAACTTGCTTCAAATGGAATCACCTTGCTTCTTGACAGCATGTGAAAACCCTAAGCATATGGGTTTGTCATCAGTTCCCTCTAAAATATTATCTGCTTCTACGCCTTATGAAGTAGTATATAAAGGTAAGGACTTAGTTTTGTCTAAGCCTAGAATTCGTTGATTGCACATACACATTCTTTCTATCGGATGCTTGAATAGCAAAATACATAGTGAAGTCATCCATTACGCTTATTCCCCTAAAATATTCATCTAAATCTTGAAAGCTTCACAGATTAGAATTTCAACTACAGCATGCATGGTTGTACGGCAACGTGATCTAACGACTGACAACCAGAAGTCGTGTTACTTCTTCATTCAATTTTGTTAATTCCATTCAAAAGGACTGTCGACTATAGTCAAACTCATTGGAAAGAAGAAATGAATAATACTGCATTCACTTCACCTTTTTGTTGGTTGGACGAGTAAAAATCAGGCTAGTGTCTACCGTTTCAAAGAGATGTGCTAGACTTTAAACAGTAGATATAGAACATTTCCCTGGATGTGAAGTTTTACATCGGTTAGGTTTATAACCGATGCTAACTAAGGTAACGAACGACCTGTTGAGAAAAGCTGTGAAATTTATTCAGGTTTATAAATCAAATCACATATTGGTCACTCACATAGGTCAGACCTAATTATCATCCTTTTAGCTAGCATTAGATCCCTGTCAGTTATCTACTTTATTGTTGGGCATGCATTACACGTTTGATTGTTTCTTTATAATGTTGAGTGAGCACAAAGTGAAATGTTAGTTAGACCAGTTTTGGACTGTATAAATGTGTTTTTAGAAATCAACTTTGGTATTCTCCTGTCATGAAAAAGGATCCTTAATCCCTAATTATTTTCCGTTGCATACACACCTTTGTCAGTAAACCTGTAGTAGAGTAGTTCAGGGTACAATTTCGTTCACTCATTACAGCTCATTGCCTCAATCAGATAATGTGCTATAATCATCACTTACTAGTAAAAATGTAGTGTTGTCCGTTCATCTATAATGTAGTTCGAGTAAGATTAACCATATATATATACATATTAAGCAGCTATATTTTATTATAGTGTACATTGAACGACAATCTCAGTTGATGAACATGTGGTTTTGCTATGGACTACTGCTGATAAATAAGATTATGTGTCAAATGGCTTTCAAATATTTCCTCATCTGTGAAGTCTTTATTTGACCTGATATTGTTAAATTTTATCTGAGAACAATGCAGCGTTATACTTTAATGAAGTATTTGAACAATGGATAAGAAAGAGGTATAATCACTATTCTATCCACATGGTATCATACATACGTGGAAACACTTCATGTTTCTATCCATAATTCATTGACTGAAGTGAATTCGAAGAAAAACTTCCAGTCTTCAGCTTATTCATTTGATTGTCCGTCAGCTTATTTGACAACATTGTCTACTCTGGTTATCCAAAGGGAAATAAAAAAGTGTATAAACAGTTTCATTGTTGATCACCCTGTCACCGCTGAACATCTGATCCCTCCCTCCTAATATTTTACTCAAAGCAAGTTTGCCAGTGCCTTCTCACATTTCCAATAGCCTGGAACTGTGTCATCTACACAGCAGGATCATTAACAACCTTACGCCTGACTGATCCTAACATTCAAAAACATTACGTACACTCATTAGATACACCATGATCAAAGTAGTAAGTTTTTTCCCTTTTCAAACATTATAGTACTCACTTTTCCCTCCCTGCTATCCCCTCCTCCTCCTCATTTTCCGCCTATTCGATTCCACGAAATAAACCATACCCAGTGGTCACCTTGGCAGACTAGTTTGTCTTGCCGATAGGTGTGTGTTCACAGTGATTACCTGCTCGTGTGGAGCAATGTACATCGGTCGTAGTCACACACTGCTGTCAACACGTATACCAGATCACATTCTGGCCTAGTTTTATAAGGGTCAAAGCAAATGTATCACAAGTTCTATCCTTGAACATTTAATCGATTCCAACCATTCAGTTGATGCAAACAAGCATTTCAAGGTTGTCTATCGAATTCGCCCAACAACACAACACGTTTACTGAATGAAGTCTGACCTTTGTGTGCAGAAGAAGTACGTACAGTCTTTGTCTCTCTCTCTCTACCTTGGCCCCGAATTGATTTTAGTCTTGGTCGGCTTCTTCCGTTTTTCCTTTTGTATTCATTTTTCTCCATTATTATTTCATTTGATCTTCCTAATTATCGCAATTCCTAACAAAACCTTTTACAATTTACTCCAATTAATTCGTCTCGTTTAGATCACCTAATCCTTTGATTGTTTATTCATCTTCTCAACCCTTTTAATCTATATGCACTTTATAAACGACTTCAAAGTCTTACGTAACCCCTTCTTCTTACCATTCAAATCATCCACTGATATAAATGAATGGTTGAATATGGTTGTGTTGTTTGATGGTGTGCGATGCCTACAAACTGAAGAGATTTGAAGTTTCTATCCAAGGCAGGGATATTTTGATGTGTTCTGACAAATAGAAACGAGTCATTCATCTGTCATACACTAGCATACTTAGTTCCCATTTCAGTAGTAGGTGTTTCTGGAAAGTTTCACAGTGTTTATTTATCTGAGTATAGATTACTGTAGAAGAGGAAATGGATGAGTATTGAGCTATACACGTTGACTAGAAGTTGTATACTGTTGTAGACAGTTGAGTGTTTCAGTTATTGATGATATTGGTATCTTAATTTTTAAACTGTCAGGTGTTTTTAATGTTACTCCACTGGAATCTCAAATTCGATTCGTCAAACTGTCGGTTTAGTGCTGATAAAATTCCTTCGACTATTTTGTGACCAATCAGTGTATCAATTCCACTGTTGTGGAAGGACCATCGATGTCTGAATAAGTCAGTGTTAACGTTCATGGATGTTGGACTAGTTGGTGTGGGTTCAAATTGCTGAAGAGACATGATTTTCTGTGGAGTTGTAATTGCATCCTACTAAAGAATTCCAGCAACTGCGAAAGCTGGTGATCACATCTCGACAGTTAGTATATGCATAGATATAAATGCAAATCTACTGGATAAATATTGAGGGGAAATCGCAGGATGTGATTATTCAAATGAGATCTGCGAACTACTACTTCAATAAGATATTCTTTTGAGTCAGTATGTTTTGTGTTGTCGGTAAGTTTATGCCTGCAACATTTTACCTTGAAACACTAAACTTCATCAGTCACTGCATGTCTTTTTGTATGACACTTTCATTCATAGCAAGAGAAAGGTGTACTCGCATCTGTGACGACACTTGTGAACACTGGACGACTCGAAATAGCTCAAAGGTTGTTGAGATCCTTTCTATTATGAACCACTGACAGATAGGAGTGTTTCAACTGCAAACTAAACCTACCAATATACACGCTGCACTGACTGCTGGTTTAATCTATTCCAAGATCTGTAAACACAACATTATCTGCCTCTACTCTTTCAAGTAGATGAGAGTGAATTGCCACATGAAACATATGAGTTAAGCATAGATGTTTGCAAGACAATAACACTTTCAGTTTATTTGTATACATTAGTCAAACACTGACTGAATGATCAAAAATGTGGGATGAAAGTTTTGGTTTCTCTCTACAACAGAAGATGGTGAAAGAGACTACTTGTGCTGAAGTGCTCAATGTTTTTGAAGTTTGATAAACTTCTAAATTATGGAAGAGAATCTGACTGTCTAATACTTTGTTTTCAAGAGACCCAAGTCACCTATGATACATCGATGTGTCGTCTTTGACGATTATTCTATCAACCTGGGATTTTAGAATGTTCTGCTGAATGCTCACACAACCATAACTATAATCTATCAGCCATACATCTCTGACCATCAATTTTCTCCCGATGATCACCAATGTCTCCTGTAACAGATGGTTGAAATTCTCTTCACCTGCTTGTTCGAAGTTCACACTCGATTATTGTCTTCAAATCAGTGGAGTCGTCGACATGATGGCTGATAACCCTGTCAACGGTAATAGCTCATTTTCCTATTATCTCTGGATTCCGGTCGAGTTGACCCTACTGATGCACTTGAGTAAGTGGATAAGGTTAATCCATAGTATATTTCAGAAAACTTTATACTTTCGGAGGAGTTGACATGAAGAATTTCCTACTCAATATTCAACATTCAATGACTATTTAGTTATTGTTTTTGGCCATAATGTGAATGCAAAATATTTCGTTACAACTTTCAAATGAATGCGTTGAACCTTCACTTTCATTTTCTTGGCAAAGATCTTCACTTTGAGGGCAATATAGTTTATGTATACTGATACATTGGAATGCACTAATTCGAATTCACGATGAAACTGTTTCAGTAAACAGTCGGATATCTTACACATGAAATAATAGTCTGCTTAAACCAATAAGTTATTAAGCTTTGTTTACCTTGTGTGACTGACAGACTATGGATGGATACACTTGTCAAGGCTTGTTACATGCCATAAAACATGATGGTAAGAGGCATCTTCTTATTGCTCTGTTGGTTAATTACCATTTCATAGGTAGTTAGGCTTGTCAGGTTCTGATGGTAGCCAGTAAGTTTGAATTCCACGGTTCAGTCCTTTCGTGTATACTTTGAAATATGTGGGCGTGTATGGAAAAGATTATGCTTTGATTGTCTTCTTCTCTTTACTACACATGATATTGTCGATAAGTATGATGGAAAACTAGGATATTTTGTGTGATATGTGCAACAATACAAGTAAGCATTCTCACAACACACAAGTTGGTGATATGACTATTGACTCTTATCATCTATATAATGATAAAGAGATTGTGTTTCTTATGAGGCGAGATTACCTATGTATCACGGTTTGTGGATTCAGAGCTTTTCATCTTATTACTTTAGAGCATTGGCTAAGATTCAGTGCCATGATTGACACTCAGGGCTGATAGTATGCAGTCTGCTGTGCTGACTAAATTAAGGCAATGTGATCAGTTGCAATAGTTTTGCTCATCAGAGACTGACTGAGGCCAGGACATTTGAAAGGTTCTCAACAGGATGATCACTTGTCAGTTGGCAAAGTCGTCTAATGTACTTAACTCGTTCCATGATGTGATCGTTTTTGGTAACCAACATACATAGACAGTGATAATAGAAGATACAAAATCAATACTATCTGATGAATGTTATCAAAGTCTACACAGACCGATGCATGGTTCAGCTTGGCAAACGTTAATCTCTTTCTGACCTAAACCTTCATCAGATAGCAGTGTGCTATTGGATAGACGGTGACTAGGCATACGCAACACATGTATGTATCAGTCATCTGAGTAGATGGAGGTTCACAATTTCATCAAATGAATTTCTCCCTCTATCCAAAACTCTGAGCATAACATATTGTATAAATACAGTAAAGAATGTGAGAAATTATCTATGGTTTCGAACTCACTGAAAAGGTGTAGATATCCAGTAGAATATCAAACTTCTGAAGTAGCAGACTTTGACTTTCATCAACAGACTGAAATGTTTTCCTAATGATATTCATCACAGAGTGAGATAAGTGAGATAACCCTTGAAAACGTAACAGCACTGGACAGCTGTCCCATCCTAGTAGGAACCTGTAAGGTGGTGTAAAACCTTAACCAGGATCTTAACATCATGCAGCTAATCCGTTAGCATTCTAACCTTGATTCGAAATCTAATGGTCCAGATTTCTTTATTTCTGTAAATTCACGATATTGTGTAAACAGTATCCAATTCCATCAGCGGGTGACCTGCTTAGCCTCAAAGAGTATTTCTGATAGAGTAGAGTGGACATTCCATTAGGAAGTCTCGTACCAGAAAGAAAGAAATATCCAGTACTCTCAGGTGTTCACTACTTCTCGAAATACCATTGGATACGGATACTTGAATACAATATTCAGAGTGAATAAACTATGCATAGTAGTAAATGAGCACATAACAATGACTAAAATCACATGTCAGCTGACTTGAGGGCCTTGTTGTCTGCTTCCCAACTAAATTAATCCACTAAAACAAAGGTTGGAACCTACTGTTAAGTCCAGCTTCGAAGCTTCGAATCCTGTAAGTTTTCATCCAAAAACTAGAATGATACAGAAACATACTTTGAAATGATTAGAAATGAAATTTGTGGAAATTAAACATGAAGAGACAAATGTAAATCTCTTTGATTGAAACACAAACGATGCGAGTGAAACTCGCTTAAAAACTAGTTTTTCCTAATTAGTGCTCACCAAATGGAATGAATCTAGTGTCCATAGGTGATTAGCTTCAACAGGTGGTTCCCGAAGTTTCAGTGATAAGTCATGACCAATAGAGTGAGCCAGATGGAACATAAGGACAGTTACTCAATGATGACATTAGATGCAGGTCACAGTGTATCGTGAATCGACAGATGTAGGAAATATGAACCGTTGGATTCTGATCCAGTGACTCAGTACTAACCTACTTGCCACCGAGCTGAAAGGTGTTGGATTCGATACGTGGCGGTGTGCAGTCATGAGTCCTCACAGGTATCCAGTGCTCCTAGGCTTCTAATGGTTCTCTAAGTGATGTCATTCCTTGATCAATACAAACCTAAACTAGTGATCTGATGTAATATGAAAAACATCAGTCTTATTCCGTTTTTCCACTATTATATACAACATAAATCACCAGTGTATTTAATATTGAACAGATGATATATTCAACAAATTATCTTATCTCCCCTAAACATTCATAATCATATCAACTGATTCAACTTCTTTAATTAGCATCTGGCATAGTTTAGTTGATTTCTGAGAGATATGTCAATTCAAAAAACCCTCACATTTCGACGTTGTGTGAATATTTAAACAAAACTTAACGAGAAAACATACTGAAATATTCTACATTATGAAATGTTGAATATGCTTAATTTACTACTATTATAGGAACTATTCCTTTATCTCAAAACAAACAGTAATCAATCATAATTATATAGATTTTATATGAAATTAAAACAAATGCCTTACATATATTAGAGAGTCTGTAAACTGAGCTAAGTATACATTCCATATCATTGATGGAAAGTCATGTGTAGAAGAAACCCACAAGAATATACCGGAGAAGCATAGCTCACTTACCATATGATAGTTGGTACACAACATCACTCAGTGTCATATACTCCATGATGATTAAAAATATCATCGAGTTTTTATATCAAGTAAGAATTTGTAGTCAAATGGATATGATGAACTTTTACACTAATGAGCCATCCACACTTTTCAAAATACTGATCATATTGGATAGAATGTAGAAGGAATATCTTTGCCAAACAAACTATAGTGTTGATTATTCGATAAACATGAAATATATGTGATGGGAATGTAGAAGTTAAAAACATGGGCATTGTGATCGATTTCTTCGCTCACATTGTTTGTTTTACTAAATGTCTAAATGGGAATTTTCGCATTACTGAAATCCCATTTTAGTTTGTTTCTTAAAAATGTCACACACAGGTGAAGGAGGAACAGTATCATTTATTTATATTCATATCAAGTAACTAACTCCACAACTTGAAGACAGAGTTTATATTATTCCCAATTTTCTCTCCTTCTCTGTGATGACAAGGCTAGTAGAATCTTCCATCTACCTCCGACAGGCACAGAATCATTCCTGTCACTGAATGTATTTGGTGTTGATTCGATAAACAAAGATTCAGTCGGTTATCAGTCTCTCGATCCCTCCAACCAACTAAGTTATGCTGTCACTGCATCCCACCCTACTGTGTAATTGCGTACACAGCTATAGCTAAGCTTTTCTCTAAATTTCTTATCCTATTAGGATCTACTAATCTTCATTTGGATAAGCTTTTGTGCTTCGTCATTCTAATCGACACTAGATGACTACTTTCATCTATGTTATTGACCTCGCAAACATTGCAAGGGATTTGTTATACCAGATTAATTTGCTTAATTGTATCGATAGAATATTTTAACCTACAAAGCTTGTTTCTAAGTGAGTTTGTTGGGTTAAATACCAGCCTCTTTAATCCCAGCCAGTCAGCTTCATTGAGAATTCTTCCGAATGCTTCTGAGGTGCCTCCTGTCATCACAGAGAGAAAATTAGGGATATATAAACTCTGTCTCGAAATGGTGAAGTTAGTTACCTGATATGAATATTGACAATATTATATGTCCGATACGGTTTCACTGTGTGACATTTCCAACAAATAAACTAAAATGGAAGTGATAGGAATTATTCAAGGTATTCGGAAAACTCTACTATCCATACGACTGACTGACTAAATCAACGTAGAATCTCACACACACGTGTGTTGGGTCAAGTTGGTGCACTGCACACTAGTGCACAAAGAAGAATTGGAGAGAAAAGGAGTGACATCAAAGTAGACAAAGTTGTGTGAACAGAGTGAAGTGTGTAGTGTAGTGGAAATATTCCAGCTTGACACGAAGCTCAATACTCTCTCATCTGATTGGCACCGGCCACCGAATTAACATTCATAATGCCTTTAAAGTTATTTATCACATTCCTTCTCACCTTACCCATGCTCTACGAGTTTGTCTTTCACATACAGCAGAAGCCATACGAATCCATCTACACAAGCCAAGTCTGTGTGTTCAGAAGAGATTCGTACAGTCTCTTTCTTTGCCTTGGCCATCTGTATAGCTCATTTATTACAACAAGACTCTTCATTTCACCCACCCCACAATTCACTATAACTAATATTTTAATAGCTCCATTATTATTATTATTATTATTATTACAGACTTAACCATCTTTCTCTCCCCCTACTGTCTCTAATTACCGTCAACAATTTACCATTTTACGTAACAGTCCATTTTTGCTCTTTAGTTGTCATTATATAAAATATCAATTATGTAAGTACCTGTTCACAAAATCTTTCTACGATAATTAATCTTTACTTTAGTTAACTGTCTTAATTACCTGCTCAATTATCACCTTCTTGATACTTTGAGATTGATAACCTTTCATTGAACAACTCTTACCACTAGATTGGTATGTAATTTTACGTTTGAAAATGCTACATATATTAGTGTAGAGCCATTGATGAGGAACTAATTGAAAAGAAACTTTTAAATATCTGCTAAGCCATATTGATGGTCATAGTGATAAGCAAAACTATACAGTGTAACTGGTAAGAAGTGGGAGCCCCCTAGGGAATTTCGACACTAGAAGTTGGACACATTCAGCTGACGTGTCCTAAAAAGAGGTGAAACGCTTGACCTGGATGTCATTACAGCCCACTGCCCAGCATTACTATGAATCAAATATGAATTATATACTTATTACCACTCAAGTGATTATCTAGACAATCATATGAGTTTTGTATATATCTGAAATCAGTTTTACTAGATGGAATTTCTCACAGAATACTTTTTATTCATTCATGTAATGAAGAGGTTGTTGGCTTTTAATCAAAGAGAATAATTTAAACTTATTTCTTTTCAAGGATTCAAGGATCCCTACACACTGACTATTTGAAACAATTGATCCCTTTAATAAATTTCGATAACGCTATTAGAAGACGAAGATTATCTGAAAAATGTGATGTATTTGCACAATACACATTTCGAACAATCTGATCCTTCACACATTTACTTGTCAAGTCAATTCATATATATATGAAAATTAAAGGTCAAATATAGTGAATATGAAAAGGTTGTGACACTAGTCTTGGTAACATAATCAGATAACGGTTACCAAGGTAAATTAAGTGAAACAATAAATTGTTTTTGTACACACAGCAGGGGAGTAAGTTTACGAATGGCTAACGCTTCGGCAAACTTCAGTATACGCCCCTGATTATTCCTGTATATTATCTTAAACGCTGTTTTCGTATTAACCTTGTGATTCATTTCAATAATATGTTTTGCTATAGATGACGATGGATGTCTGTCACCTGTACTTATCAAAGTTTGTGTGTTAAACTGTTTTTCTAGCCATTTGGGGATGTGTTCACCCACCCTAGTCTGCATTGAACGATTACTCCTCCCTATGTATGTGTGCCCACACACACACCATGTAAATTGGTAAACACAGTAGGATGTGATGTAATCATTTGTGCGAGGTTGAGGTTTGTGGTGAAGCAGGTGTTGTGTTGTCTCAACAATGATAAGCTGAGCTGCATAGTATGTTTTACTGATGGTAACAGATTTTAATCTCTGCTTCAATATCATACTACTTGTTTCCTCTCTGTATGGTACTTTAAGAAATATGCTTTTCTTCGGGACCGAGGAAACTATAGGCTTTGGGGTCAACTGCTTTTTACAATGGTTGACAAACTGTAATGGATAACCGTTTTCCACTAGAGTGTCTGTCAGAAATTTATTCTCATCATCCATCGTATCAGATGTACAAATACGTTGGATTCTATTGAACAAGCATCTCACCAAGCCTCTCTTATATTTCATCGGACAAAAACTATGAAAATTCAAATATTGTTTAAAATATGTATACAGACATTATAATTGACTCAAGTTGCAAGTAACTTGTACCAAATTGTAATTGGTTTTAATGGTCGTCATAGTAACCACTGAAACAACCAATCAGACTTGTATATTTTGTCGTAAAAAAAAACTACTTTTTTCTCCTATTGAATACATAAACCTTATTTGTTAAGTTGGTAGAATGGCCTTGAAAATTATTTATACCTTTAAAATAATCAAAAATTCATTTTTCCCGCCTATATTCTGTTCAACGTTATCATTTAGATCAGACATTACTAATAACTCTATTGAAAGAATGAAGTATTTTGAATAAATATTTAATGCCAACAATGTAGCTTATTGGACACTTTTACTCTATCTAGAAATCAATATTTAAAGTCAATATTGATCCTTGTTTTACTTAAAGCCATTTATTGCACTTGTCATAACATGAATCTATCAAATATGAGTAAGATTGTCTTAAATTGTCAGAAATTCTTGTTTTCACTCGAAGTCATTTTAGAATACTTATATGGTAATCATTTTTCAATCAAGTTAAAATCAACTATTATATATCTTATCAGATGGTTTATGAAGGAAACTATAAGTCATCATACCTAATCTTGATATATTTCAACAGATTCCATTACTGTTGAGTACATTTAAGACAACTAAGCAGAATATGATTTAGCTGAAACTTCAAAGGGATTGATTTCCTCTCAAGGATTCATTCTAACCTGTGTCATCTTGTATTACACTCATAGATGTTACTATTGACCTATCCAGAGTAATATCGACTTCCTTAAGAACTAGACTATTAGTATTTGTCCCTTGAGTTCCTAGTGGAACATACCGTTTCGGTTGCACGTCTCCATTACACCCTCTTCTCTCTAGTCTCTTCAACCTGGCTCCACCACTGCCCAAAAGCTCTCATTTCTTCCTCACACCATCTCCTCCATGTCAGCCTCACCTCCGACGCTCAACTGGTCGTTTCCCCTTCGGATTCCACTCAAGCAACTGGCCTGATGCGTGATGTCACCATTCGGTCTTTTCAATATATGCTCAATCCATCTCCACTTCCTTCTACATATTTGTTGAGTGATAGGTTATCGCCTCGTTGGTTGGTTCATTGCCAAACAGCCACAGTGAGTTCCTTGTTGCTGATTCTCATTATTCTGGCCATCTGAGCTTCAGTAACGAGCCAGAGTAGGTAGCTGTTGATGAATGTGGACAGTTTGTTGGAAATGCTTTTCGTGACACGCCAAGTCTCTGAACCATATAGAACTAGACTAGATACATCAATAATTTACCGAAGGGTAACCTATTTTACGTTGTCTATTTTTATCATTATAACATCATTAATCCTGAATGTCGACTGAATTTTATTAGTTGGCTCTAAAAGGAAATCATTCCTGTTGAGTTTTCAGATATACTTTGTTGAAGAGTGTCAGCGAGATAACAACCAAAATCGTACATAGCTACCTTCAGGCTAGCTCCAACTAACTAACATCTATCAGACTGCACTTCTATGTCGGTTTTCCTCGTTTGGATTCCATATTGTAAGGTTTTATTATTATTATTAGTCCCTTGGGTTCCTAGTGGAACATAGGGCTTCAGTAGCACGCCTCCAGTGACCTCTGTTCTCTGAGATCTTTTGAACCTGGTTCCACGACAGCCCACAACCTCTCATTTCCTCCTCGCACGACCTCCTCCATGTCACCCTCGGACGTCCAACTCGTCGCTTCCCATGGGGATTCCACTCGAGCAACTGGCCTGACGCGTGATGTCCTCAGTCGGCCTTCTCAGTGCATGGCCAATCCATCTCCACTTCTTCCTGCATATTTGTTGCGTGATAGGTTCTTGGTTGGTTCGTTCCCAGAGTTCCTTGTTGCTTATTCTCACTATTCTGGCCATCTGATCTTCAGTAGCGGCAGCGTAAGCAGTTGTTGATGAATGTCTGTAGTTTATTGGAAATGCCTTTCGTGACGCGCCAAGTCTCTGAGCCATACAAGAGCACTGACTTGACTGGGTTGGTGTTGAAAATCCGTATCTTGTTCCACATGCTGAGTGCAGAAGATCTCCACACTGGTTTCAGGCTAATGAACGCCTGTCTTGCTTTTCCGATTCTGACTTTGACGTCCTCGTCCGTCCCGCCTGTAGTTGAAACAGTGCTTCCTAGATAAGTGAAGGAGGTTGCTTCCTTCAAGTTTCTCCCGTTGACGGTGATTGGAGTTTGTTGTTGTTGATGGTGGTGGTGCGGTATCTTCATCACTTCTGTCTTCTCTATATTCACTGAAGTCCCGTCTTAGCTGCCTCTTCTATCAACTTGTTAGTTTTTGCCTGCAGATCTTCAAGTTTGTGTGACATTAGGCATAAGTCATCGGCGAAATCCAAGTCTTCTAGGTTCTTTTCCGTCGTCCAGTGTATCCCCCTCTTCTCGCTGCCTACTGTTTGCTGCATGATCCAGTCCACCACAATAAGGAATATCATGGGGGATAGTAGGCAACCTTGTTATTTTCTGCACTAGTGGAAACATAATATGAGTGGTGTCAGGACAAGGCAAAGAGTTGTAAGCATGACACTTAACTTGTTGATAGGGTAGTGAAACTTCACCAATGTTGAACTTGCTGAGCAACCGTCGACTTCGGTATTCAATTCTAGCAAAATTGGACTGAGTTAAAAGGAAGCTGAAGATAGCCATATAACGACTTGGCATTAATCCATGTAATCTCTGACTGCTGATTCCAGCCCTGACTATGTTTCCCATGACCATAAGAAAAGGCCTTCAACAGTGCTAACGAGAAGTTATTTGGAAACTACTTCGATGCCACGAAGTACCACAAACCTGTATCAACCTCATTCAACAACCATATGACGCTGCCATATGCCAAGTGATTCACAACGGAAAGCTCAGTGATATGTTTGAAGTGAAGACAGGAGTAGGACAAGGTTGCCGCCCATGATCTTCCTGATTGTGGTGGGCTGGGTCATGCAAAAAACTGTGAGGAGCGAGAAGAGAGGCATACATAATTTGACCAAGAAAAAGACTATACAAGATTTGAAGTTCGCAGATGATGATTTGTGTCTAGTGTCTCACAAACATGAGGATCTACAGGCAATAACTAACAAATTAACAGAGCAGGCAACAAAAACGGGATAGGGACTTCAGGTTAACATAGAGAAGACAGACGTGATGAAGATACTCAATCAACAACAGCATCAATAACAATAGGCACCAATCACCACTAACGAGAGAAACTTGAGGGAAGTAGTCTCTCTCAACTACACCCAACTGGATGGACAGCATCGTTTCAACTACACGCACAGGTGGTGGCACACATGAGAACGTCAAAGCAGCCAGCATCCGAAAGACAACAAGACAGGTTTTCTTCAGCCTGAAATCAGTGTGGAGATCTACTGTACTCAACTCAGCATAAAGCATGAACAACATCCAGATTTTCAACAGTAATATCAGTCATTTGAGTCAGTGCTTCTATGTGATGGTTGAGAGACTTGACGCGTCACGAAAGGGATTTTCAACAAACTACAGACATTGATCAACAGATGCTGCATACGCTCACTCGATGCTGAAGATCCAATGGATGGCCGAAATAGTGACAATAAGCAACATACACCGAGAAGGCCGACTAGGGACATCATACATCAGGCCAGTCGGTCGAGTGGAATTGGAAGGGAAACGGCGATTTGAGCGTCCGAGGTGAGGCAGAAGTGAAAGGTGATGAGCAGTGGTGGAGCGAGATTCAAAAGACTGGAGAGAAGAGAATGGAATGCAGACGTGCTACAGAAGCCGCGTATGTTCTACTAGAATTCAAGGGACAAACAGTAATAATGACGATATTTTAGTAAGATTCTACCGAAATTGCATCACTCTTCAATATGCTTTAAATATATATTTGTCTCCACTGTTTTAGAGATTAGTTTTATAGCATATATAAATTAGAGAAATTATGTTTCAGTATTTACTATAATTCAAATAAATTCTGACATATGATGTGATTGTTCTCATAATTATCAATGTGTGAATATTTATAATTGTTTACTAATTATATGTAGCGCAGTTATACAGTATTATCAAGTAGATAATACTTGATCACAATGTAACATATATATCAAATAAACAATTCGAATATGGAATTACATTCTACCACAGTGCCCAACTTTTACACTGATAATAATGTGAATAATTAGTTAAAATTCATTTGTTTTTATACTCCTGGTGAAACTAGGCTATTCATTTTATAGTAAAAGGGTTTTTATATGATACCATCGTTGATTGGACTGAGTCGTAAATAGGAAGAAATGAGCACCTTGAGATTCTACTGCTAGCCACTATCTATCATTAACATTCATTCAATACATTGATAGCATGAAAAGTATTACAAATAAAAAACCCCGAAAACAAAGTTAAATAATTTGTATCTTTTAACAGAGAAAGTGGAATCTTATGAAATATTTTACAAGTACCAAAAGAAACAACTGAACAATAAGTGACTCTTGATCTCTAGTGGCCTGATGGACAACCCTTTGATGTTTGAAGCAAAGCGTTTCAGTCCCTGTTGGAACAAGATTACTCTGACTGACTTACAGGTACATTCAGTTAATGAGTTCAAGATAAGAGGAAATAGGGCATCCTGGATTTTGCTGCTAGTCACAAAGATGAATATTAAAGTCTTATCAATTCATTGTCTTCAAGAATATGAGAGTATGATGAAGTAAAGAACCTGCTAGAAAAATGTCTACTGACTGAATTTTACAAATAAAAATTTAAGACTGAAATACAGATCAAAACACCTGCACATTACTTTGAAAAAGATTTTACTATTGAACCTTGAATGCAGTCTGGTTTGTTCTACTGCATGGCTGTGAAACATGGCCATTGAAGGTGGAACACCATTGTTGCCTTCATAGTATAGGCCGTATTTCGTGGTGTCACCACGTGAGTAACGCAGAAGTCAGGAGTAGAGGAAAGTCGGTTGACGAGGTTCTGAACCTTCATCGACTGAGATGGTTGGGGTATGTGCTACGTATGCCTAGTCACCGATCGCCTCGTCACAGAATATTGGCTGACGTAGGTGCAGGTTGGAAAAAGGCTCGACGTGGCCAGACTAAAACATGGCATCAAATGTATGAAGTCTCTAACTGTCGGTTTGAGCCATGTGGGGCGATGCAGACTACTGGGTGGTTGGGGTAGACGGGACAAAAGAAACTAATGGTTGGAGACTGACTCTAGGTGATATGGCTGAGAACTGATGTCATCTTAACGATGCTACACCGAATCTCACCACTTTCTCATTCTTCCTTTCTTTTTTTTCGTACTTAATATTTATGTTGACTGCATTCTCTTATCTTCATCCTTCGCCTCAATGCCTTTTTACTTGATGTACTGATATGAGGTGTGGCAACTCGAACAGTTACACAGTAATGCCTGGTCCTAGGTTGATGTGCATGGATGGATGGATGGATCAAGAATAATAACGCGGCAGATATCCTCATTAAGTAACTATCAAGAACCATGAATATAATATTTTTTTGAAAAAGATTTTCACCATCAATCTAAGAATGATATTCTCATTTTAGAAACTCATTTGCCAGTATGCAAAAGACAAGTTGAAGCATTGAGCTATGTCACTATGTGTGCATTCGTTTACTCATTCTCATAAAGCTGAGCCTATTGGTCGAACATCTAACCAGCTTATAAAACGCTGTCAAGAACACTGTCCAACTTGGCTATAAAAAGGGGTGAGAGAAACATATCTTCAGTTTGACAATTGAACACCTTGTGAATTCAAGACACTTAGCTTCTCTCACTAAGTCTTTGGAGGTAATGCATAAACTTAAACCAAGCCACCTGAAGAGAGTAAGGCTAAGACATTTGTACATAGCTGAAGTATTCACTGTTGAGAAGTTCAAATCAAAGTTGTGCATTCAGAAGAGGTATACAGAACCTTTTTCTTAACCGTGGTCATCGTTAAGGATTGATCTCCCTTCGTAAGTCTTTTGTGATGTAATTACGCCTTACTTTCCTACTCCAGATGCGTACATACATTTGTCAGTACATTCACTGTGACCTTTGATAGGGAAATTACTCTAGGATGCTCCATACTTTCCACAACTGCACAGCTAATAGAATAAGTTCGTCAGGAGGAAATTCTCTTCTTCATCGCAATTGTCTTCTCTCTTTGCCTACTTATATTTGTAATTTACTACAATACTAACTTTTGATCATGTTTTAATTAGTTTTCAATTTAGTAATGCGTCATATCTCTCAACCATCACATTGAAGCACTGACTCACTTGACTGATATTACTGTTCAAAATCTGAATGTTGTTCATGCTTTATACTGTGTTGAGTGCAGTAGATCTCCACACTGATTTCAGGCTAAAGAAAACCTGTCTTACTGTCTTTCGGATCCTGGCTGCTTTGATATCCTCATGTGTGCCACCACCTGTGCGTGTAGTTGAAACGATGCTGTCCATCCAGTTGGGTGTAGTTGAAAGAGACTACTTCCCTTAGGTTTCTCCTGTTGATAGTGATTGATGTTTGTTGTTGTTATTGGTGTTGTTGGTCTGGTATCATCATCACCTCTGTCTTCTCTACACTCACTTGAAGTCCCATCTTCGCTGTCCTGCCTCTTCTGTCAACTTGTTAGTTTTTGCCTGTAGATCTTCAAGTTTGTGTGACATTGGACACAAGTCATCACTGGTGAAATCCAAATGGTGTAGGATTGTTTCGCCAGTTCAGCGTATCGCATTCTTCTCTTTCCTCACAGTTTGTTGCATGATCCATTTCAGTCGACGGCAATCAGGAAGATTATTGGTGATAGTAGAACAAAGGCAATATACTTTCCATTAAATAATCGAATAGTTCATAAGAAGAATCTATGATTACAGGAATTGTTTCTCGCATTAAACTAGAAGAACAAGTTCTTATATTTTTGTGAATAATCATCTTTAAATCGATAGATGTGTTTATCAAAAAGATAATGTGCCGAGACAATAATAAATCATGAAATAAGATAAAAAGGAAGGAAAGAGACAAAGTGACAAAAATATATTTTCCTTCTATGATAAGTAAATATCGAAGCATATTTGCCTAATACTTTACAGTAGAAATTGTGATTAGTCTAAAAATAATCTATAATAGAAAGAAAATATACTTTTTTGGTATGGAAACAGATTCGAAAATTTATTATCTTGCTTAGATTAATGCCTTTTTTTTCTGATGTATACAGTCAACTTGATTTATGCTAGAAGTGAAGGAAAACACGCCGTCGATATTAAAGAAAATATATAAATGTCTTTTCACTTCAGGCTTTTATTTATTCCCAGTACAATGATAAGGAGTGAAGTGGTGGAATGTATGGACCACTTCACTTACCTGGGAACTTGACCCAGCCCAATCAACGGACTGGTTGTTGACAGAATCTCAGCTGAGATAACGAAGGTCCATGATGCATTTACCAGTTTGCGTCATCTTTGGCACTAACTGCGGAGATATCCGATCACCTGTCAAACGAAAAGGATTCTCTGCTGAAATCGCTTCTGTCCTATTATACGGCTGTGAGATATAGTCGTTGTTTGTAGAAGATGTGAAGCGATTACTCGGTTTTGATCACAGATGCCTTCGCATCTCTGCTCTTGTTTAGTGGAATCATCATGTGAGCAGTTTTGAGGTCAGGAGAAGGGTACTAGGTTAGACAGGCAAGCTGACCTATGATTTGTGAAACTTTGTCGGCTGGCATATACTACGAATACCAAGCCACCACCTAACTCGACAAATAATAGTAGGAAATGTTGGATGAGGTTGAAAAAGAACTAAGTGGTTGAAGGCTGACTGCTAGTGGCATGGCTAAAAATTGTCCCTAATGGCGCAAATGTATTCCCTCCTTCACATCTTCTAAAGCTTGAATATTCTAGCTAAACGTAATCTTCACACTACTTGTTCTGTCAAGCAACTTTATCTACCCTGATATCACTCCTTTCCTATCCACCTGTTCTCTGCATACTACTGTGAATTGTGGCAGTTTGAGCCGATGCACTTGTGTGTGAGATTCTACATCAATTTTGTCAGTTAGTTAGTTCACATGTCACGGCTTCTCACCCGTATTTTGGGAAATCCATCTCAGAGTCAAAGGAACACAGTGTTTATTCTGAAGTACAAGTAAAGTATAACTCACTTTGAACTATTTTCGTCTTTCTGACCCTATGGCTGAATAGTACAGTGCTCCTTATATGACCTAACAGTTCTGTGCCCGATCCTCAGCAGGGTTGTGGAGGAATCCCATCGTAGGATGAAACGAGTATGGAGTGCTCCCAGCATTAAAAAGTGTGGTCAACATATAACAGTTAAGTTACAGACTACGTTAATTATTGCATAGCTGGATGCTGAGATTTATTCTATGCCATCCAAAACTTGCGAAAGCCAATTGCAAAACCTCGAGATTGAACCATCAGACTTTTGGGTACTAGTTAGATAGTCACATCCAAAAGTTTAGAGGTAATTTGTCTTCCTTTAACACATTCAATTTGGCATCGTTCAACAGTTTTAATGTTTTATTGATCAGCCGTTTAATATGAAAACTCCACAGACACTGATACCTAAAGTAAATGTATTCACCGACTGTTTGTTACATAAAATGGTTAAAAACCAAATCTCTTGAATAGAAAAGAAACTTCAGTGCTACATGTTAGCAGTAAATAAGCAGGAAGTCCTACTCGATCTTAGTTTCATCCTTGTCGGAATTCATTAACACGGTATATCCGCAACTGGGAGGAAAGTGGTATGCCTTTGATGACTCTAACTTACCTTTCTTAACGATAAGAGTACAGAATTTCGAAAGGGAATTACTTTAATTCTAAAGTACATTGTTTACGCCTTTGGATAGTATTGTGCATACTTCTGTTACGCTGAAGAGAAGAGAATAGAACTTCACCGAAAAATTACCCTATCCAGAAGTTTGACAACCAGATCAATAAAACCTTGAACAAACTCATCAAAGCAAAAGAAATAACAAAGTAAGACAAATGGAGAATGAAATCGAATGGACCTGTCCTTCCTTCACCATTTTTTCACTCCTCTTTCCTTTCTTCTCGTACTTTATATTTCTTTTGACTGCATTCACTTATCTTCATCCTTCACCTCACTACCTTTCTACTTGATGAACTGACGTGAGGTGTGGCAACTCGGACCGTTACGCAGTAATGCCTGGTCCTATGTTGATAATGATGGTAACTGTAGAGGTTTTGAATTCTCTCTTCACAGTATTGCTACTATTATAATTAACATTATTATCATCACTATTAATACTGTTATTACCACTATTATTACTACTACTAATAACTGTTACTGATATTTTTCTTACGATTCCTAAGAAACTTAATAATGAATTTGGGAGGGTAATTGTTAATGATTAAAGCATCTTACATGTACCTGATTTCCTGTTTTAGAACTTCTGTTTTATCAGTAAATTTTTCGGCCTAGTTTTCTTGGACAGTTTACTAAGCCAGCTGTAACTGATATAGGGTGAAGTTGGAGGGAGAGATTGTTAATCTAATCGATACCTAACCCATCCAACAGGAATAACTCAGCACATGTTACGTATATATGGAGAACCTTATTATCCATCTGACAAAGAGACGAGGAAATTAGGATTATGTCAAGGATATGTCAAAGTTGTGTAGTTATCTTGATATGACGACTATGGATAATAAATTACATCCGAAGCGTAATCCAGTAGATAATGAAAATGGAATTTTCTAGGTTAGACTTTACAGTCATCTGCGATGAGACTACTACACCTGATCTTTGTTTACAGAAACAGACTGTGAGTTATCATTCTTCATTGTGATAATTCTTTCTTACTTTTAGTTACATCATCAGATGACCAGAAAGAATAAGCAATAAGGAACCGACGCTGGTAAGAACCAACCAATCAATAGCTTATCACTGAACAAATATGCTGAAGAAATAGGAGATGGATTGAATATGCACTGAGAAGACGGTTTGGGAACATCACGCGCCAGGTCAGACCGTCGAGTGGGACTTGAATGGAAAACGATGAGTTTGCCCTCCAACGGTGACATGGAAGAGATTGAAAAAAGAAGAAATAAAAGCTTCCTGGCAGTCTTGGATCTACGTTGGAGGGACTGAAGAGAGTGAAATGGTGATCCACCACTTAAGCCTTACGTTCCGCTAAGAACTCAAGGGACAAATAATAATAATACATCACTCTATATACTAAGTTTTCATTATATTTAAGTGTATACCTTTTTTTGATTTTTCATGTGCTTGCATAGTTCCTCAACTGTTTAGCAATATCCTCCCCTTAAAACTTTGTTAGATTGACAAGACTTTTATGGATTCACAATTATCCTTTATCTTGCCTGAGATATTGAATTCTTTTGGTTGCTAAGTAAAAATTTTCACGAACTAAAAGGAAGTCATTGTATTCTTGCAAATCTATTCCCTTTTGTTGAGTTTTTCTCATATGATAAGACAACGAAATGTATAAAACCAGTGTTATTGTTTGTTAGCGGACTAATCTACCCACTACTTTCACAAATTGTAGCCCAAATAACCTCATATAGGTGAAGGAGCAACTGCAGAACATATGCTTGAAGCATAACACTTTAGTATCCATCACTGTTAGATATCTGTCGGATAATCTGGGACCTCCCAGTGGAGAATATGCATGACGCCGTCAGGAATCGAGCCCGGGACATATAGGTTCCATGGCCGTCACTTTGAGCCACTAGGTTGGAACACATTAATCGACATCTTTTACTTCTGTCAGTTCATGACATAATGCAACCTCCATTCAATGGCACTATTGAGTATTTTCCCTCATGTTCAACTCGTTTTGTCCCACCGATGGTGACTTCTCATTAGAACTTCTAGAATCCCATCTTGAAGCAGATTACTAATTTGTTCTTGACAATAATTCATTTTGTGGGAAGTTTTTGTATGGAAATCAAGTTGGATTGATCATGGACTGATATCAACTGGCGAATCGACCAAAAATCTTATTAAAAACAGATGTGCTTTTGGTCAAATAGTTGGTTAGTATTTCATATCGAACCTGAAGAGAACCATTTGACCTTATCTGTAGAATATTTAGAAAATGAAATTATGAATCTGTCTCAGTTTCTGACGGAAGCATGTGTGAAGTAGTATATATCCAAGTCAGATAACGAATGTGCCATCTATGCGTCTGGTATACAACTGAAAGTTGCCCATCGTTGGAGGTAACACAATGTTCTTCGAGTTTCTCTTGAAGTCAGTCACTAACAAACTGCATAGAGGTGAATACATACACTGAATCATTTTCACCAAGAAAATAACTACTCAAATGAAGTTGTCTTTGCTCACCCTCTTCTTCACTTCTTTACCCAGTGTTTTATAGGTTATATTCAGTTCCTCTTTACGTTGTTCATCCCTGCACGTCACTGGTTCATCTCCTGCTTCACCACCTTCCTCTCCTTCCTCTATCAGTTTCCATGTGGAGGTTCGTGGAGATCTTTTCCTTGTCTTGCTTCTTTTTTACTCCTAACACAGTAATGCAGGTTTCCTTCTACATAACTTCCAAAGAGTTCCAGTGTTCTTTAAAGCCCGATCCTTCAGGGATGTTGCTTAATGTCTCCCACTTTTTTCTGATGGCTGATGTAAAGATGTCCTTTGTAGTTTCGTCCTTCAGTTTCTGTTCTGGGTGTTGAACTTGAACTGTGGCCGTCTATCACCAACTTTTGGCGCGTGATGTCCCCGAACGGTCTTCTTAGTATATACCAATCCATCTCCACTTCCTTCTGCATATTTGTTGGGTGACAGGTTCCCGGTTGGTTTGTTGTCAGAGTGAGTTAATTGTTGCTTATCCTCTCTGGTCTTCTGATCTGATCTTCAGTATGGAGTGAGTGTAGGAGGCAGCTGCGCATGAATATCTGTAGTTTGTTAAATATGATTTTCTTGACAGGCGAAGTTTTCGAACCATTTAGAAGCACTGACACTGACATTGCTTGTCTGCTGGGTGACCGGAGTAGATTATTCATTCTTCAATTGACAGTTGAGAGAGTCCACTTCCATTCTACTTGCTTTCGCAGATTCCTGGCACTTCAATACTATACCTTCTCATCTCCTTTGCAATCTGCGCAGTCTTACTAGGTTCAAACATAGTGCAGACATTCCATGTCCCCATCCTTACTTTCGCTTTCATTGAGAGAAGACACATCGGCCAATCGATTTGCCGAAGGCTTTCACCAACAAGCATCATTCCGTCTCCCCGATTCCAGCAAGGAATAAATTTGTTTTCATTTTTTTTATATTTCCTTTGTGCTTAGAAGTTTCTTTAACGAATGGATTGGTTTTCCGGGGTAGGGTTGCTAGTCCCACGCCCAACCTTCCCTTTTTACCCGGGCTTAGGACCTGGTAGTAACTTGTCAACTAGTTAACTAGATGAGGTTATCTTGTTGAAATATGTCTCATTAATTTTTATTATAACTTTTCAGTTATTTTGATTGTACAATGTGTCTCATTACCCAACGTGCATATGATAATTGTCATGTTTTGATGTAAAATTTCGTTTATTTTTTGTGTGTTTTCCACTTGTGTACATGTGTGTGTATACGAAAATTAGCAAAAATATTCGATAAGATCATTTGTGAAATATTTTTAGAAGTGTAATACGGTAGGTACTCGTGAGCTGACATTTAGTTTACATAACTAATGATGATACACTGATAAGAATAATCAGTGAAATTGTTACTATACTATCATCATTAGTTGTGAACTAAAGACGCAGATGTCAACCGACGTGAACGGATATGAAAGTATACAACATTGCAAATAGTATGAAATTCTTAATAATGATTGTCTGTCTACATTTGAATATTGTAACATTGCTTGACTGATGACCTAAATGATCAAGCAAGACATTGTAGATTAGACAGATGACCAATCGTGGTTATGGTTATTGCCAGACTAAAGAATAATTTGAACAAGTGCTGAGAATAATACGATAGCATGTCAATAATAATCCAGCTAAATTTATAAATAAATTCATAAGAAACTGATCGAAAAATATGAGCAGCAGTAGTAGTAACACAGATATTATTAATAATAATCATACTACTAATAGTAATACTTGTAGTTACATTGGTGACAGGGTTGAAAGAGAGAATTCAAAGCATCCACTGTGTTGCCAGGCAAACAAAGCACCGTTACCGAGAGTTTTTAATAAGACTAGCTGAGATTAAAGTGGTATTTAAACCAGCAAACTTGCATAAAAACAAGCCTTGTTAGTGGATGGATGTAACTGATCAACTAGGGTCGATTAGGATAACAGAACAAGAAAATTCAGCTGAATGAAGACTAGTAGAGCCTAATAAGATCTAGGGAGATCTAGAGAAAAGCGTGGCTATAGGTGTGTACGCAATCACACAGTAGGGTAGGAAACAGTGATAGCATTATAGACTAACTTAGTTAGTTGAAGGGAGGGTGAGATGGATAACCGAATTATTGTTTATTGAATCAACGCCAACTACATGTAATGATGTAATGATTTAGCACTTGTCCCAGATATATAGAAAATCCTTCTTCCCTTATCACAGAGAAGGTGAGAATATTAGAAATATTTATATAGATCATGTCTCAAAGTTGTGGAGTTAGCTATCTGATATGAATATAGAGAACAGATTGTGTTCAAAACGTTATTGAGTAAAAGATACTCTTCCTTCACTATGTGTGACATTTCTTATAAACAGACTAAAATGTAGCTACAGTCTGCTGCAGTGCCTAAATCTTACTCCTGCATTTATAGTCAGATGGTCAATAGAAATTCCAGCATCATGGACTGACATGTTTTGAAGGAATATCGCTAACCTTGGAGCACTGGATACCTGTTTCATCCTAGTATGGGACTCTTCAGCAGTGCATGCGCACCCATGACCCCGTCCCATACTAGAACAAAACAGTTTTTCAGTCCTTCAAGTTTACCAATGTCCTTCTAAGTAATGTCATTCAATGACAAACTGCAACTTAAAAACATATAGACTTAGACAAATGTATAAAAGATGGTGGTTTTTATTAATTTTCTTAATCTGAATGACATTAGAATAAATGATAATTGTATACTTGTGTGTATTAGACAGATCTGACCTTCATTGATCGATAAAACGAAATAAATAAATAAACCCACCTTGGAGATTAAAGTGAAATAAAACACTAGTCAGTGGTCAAAATTCGTAGCTCATTTGGTAGAGGATCCGGACGGAAACCCCAGGGCGACTGGTTCGAATCCAGCCACGGTCCAAATTTACATTTCACCTTCAGTCATCATCCAGTGTGAATACTAGTCTGCCAAACGACGGCTATCTTAGGCAATCAGATGATAAGAGAATAGTTATTACACACTGTCCAACTTGGCTATAAAAAGGGGTGAGAGAAACATATCTTCAGTTTGACAATTGAACACCTTGTGAATTCAAGACACTTAGCTTCTCTCACTAAGTCTTTGGAGGTAATGCATAAACTTAAACCAAGCCACCTGAAGAGAGTAAGGCTAAGACATTTGTACATAGCTGAAGTATTCACTGTTGAGAAGTTCAAATCAAAGTTGTGCATTCAGAAGAGGTATACAGAACCTTTTTCTTAACCGTGGTCATCGTTAAGGATTGATCTCCCTTCGTAAGTCTTTTGTGATGTAATTACGCCTTACTTTCCTACTCCAGATGCGTACATACATTTGTCAGTACATTCACTGTGACCTTTGATAGGGAAATTACTCTAGGATGCTCCATACTTTCCACAACTGCACAGCTAATAGAATAAGTTCGTCAGGAGGAAATTCTCTTCTTCATCGCAATTGTCTTCTCTCTTTGCCTACTTATATTTGTAATTTACTACAATACTAACTTTTGATCATGTTTTAATTAGTTTTCAATTTAGTAATGCGTCATATCTCTCAACCATCACATTGAAGCACTGACTCACTTGACTGATATTACTGTTCAAAATCTGAATGTTGTTCATGCTTTATACTGTGTTGAGTGCAGTAGATCTCCACACTGATTTCAGGCTAAAGAAAACCTGTCTTACTGTCTTTCGGATCCTGGCTGCTTTGATATCCTCATGTGTGCCACCACCTGTGCGTGTAGTTGAAACGATGCTGTCCATCCAGTTGGGTGTAGTTGAGAGAGACTACTTCCCTTAGGTTTCTCCTGTTGATAGTGATTGATGTTTGTTGTTGTTATTGGTGTTGTTGGTCTGGTATCATCATCACCTCTGTCTTCTCTACACTCACTTGAAGTCCCATCTTCGCTGTCCTGCCTCTTCTGTCAACTTGTTAGTTTTTGCCTGTAGATCTTCAAGTTTGTGTGACATTGGACACAAGTCATCACTGGTGAAATCCAAATGGTGTAGGATTGTTTCGCCAGTTCAGCGTATCGCATTCTTCTCTTTCCTCACAGTTTGTTGCATGATCCATTTCAGTCGACGGCAATCAGGAGGATCATTGGTGATAGTAGAACAAAGGCAATATACTTTCCATTAAATAATCGAATAGTTCATAAGAAGAATCTATGATTACAGGAATTGTTTCTCGCATTAAACTAGAAGAACAAGTTCTTATATTTTTGTGAATAATCATCTTTAAATCGATAGATGTGTTTATCAAAAAGATAATGTGCCGAGACAATAATAAATCATGAAATAAGATAAAAAGGAAGGAAAGAGACAAAGTGACAAAAATTTTCTAAAATTCATTAATTAAAAAAAAAAATTTTTGGAATAAATTTTTTACTTTTTTTATTTAAGAAACTAAAAATATATAAATGTCTTTTCACTTCAGGCTTTTATTTATTCCCAGTACAATGATAAGGAGTGAAGTGGTGGAATGTATGGACCACTTCACTTACCTGGGAACTTGACCCAGCCCAATCAACGGACTGGTTGTTGACAGAATCTCAGCTGAGATAACGAAGGTCCATGATGCATTTACCAGTTTGCGTCATCTTTGGCACTAACTGCGGAGATATCCGATCACCTGTCAAACGAAAAGGATTCTCTGCTGAAATCGCTTCTGTCCTATTATACGGCTGTGAGATATAGTCGTTGTTTGTAGAAGATGTGAAGCGCGTGATGTCCCCGAACGGTCTTCTTAGTGTATACCAATCCATCTCCACTTCCTTCTGCATAGTTGTTGGGTTGCAGCTTCCTGGTTGGTTTGTTGTCAGAGTGAGTTAATTGTTGCTTATCCTCTCTGACCTTCTGATCTGATCTTCAGTATGGAGTGAGTGTAGGAGGCAGCTGCTCATGAATGTCGGTAGTTTGTTAAATGTGATTTTCGTGACAGACGAAGTTTTCGAACCATTTAGAAGCACTGACATTGACATTGCTTGTCTGCTGGGTGACCGGAGTAGATTATTCATTCTTCAGTTGACAGTTAAGAGAGTCCACTTCCATTCTACCTGCTTTCGCAGATTCCTGGCACTTCAATACTATACCTTCTCATCTCCTTTGCAATCTGCGCAGTCTTGCTAGGTTCAAACATAGTGCAGACATTCCATGTCCCCATCCTTACTTTCGCTTTCATTGAGAGAAGACACATCGGCCAATCGATTTGCCGAAGGCTTTCACCAACAAGCATCATTCCATCTCCCCGATTCCAGCAAGGAATAAATTTGTTTTCATTTTTTTTATATTTCCTTTGTGCTTAGAAGTTTCTTTAGCGAATGGATTGGTTTTCCGGGGTAGGGTTGCTAGTCCCACGCCCAACCTTCCCTTTTACCCGGGCTTAGGACCTGGTAGTAACTTGTCAACTAGTTAACTAGATGAGGTTATCTTGTTGAAATATGTCTCATTAATTTTTATTATAACTTTTCAGTTATTTTGATTGTACAATGTGTCTCATTACCCAACGTGCATATGATAATTGTCATGTTTTGATGTAAAATTTCAAGTAGTTACGTTTATTTTTTGTGTTTTTCCACTTGTGTACACATGTGTGTGTATACGAAAATTAGCAAAAATATTCGATAAGATCATTTGTGAAATATTTTTAGAAGTGTAATACGGTAGGTACTCGTGAGCTGACATTTAGTTTACATAACTAATGATGATACACTGATAAGAATAATCAGTGAAATTGTTACTATACTATCATCATTAGTTGTGAACTAAAGACGCAGATGTCAACCGACGTGAACGGATATGAAAGTATACAACATTGCAAATAGTATGAAATTCTTAATAATGATTGTCTACATTTGAATATTGTAACATTGCTTGACTGATGACCTAAATGATCAAGCAAGACATTGTATATTAGACAGATGACCAATCGTGGTTATGGTTATTGCCAGACTAAAGAATAATTTGAACAAGTGCTGAGAATAATACGATAACATGTCAATAATAATCCAGCTAAATTTATAAATAAATTCATAAGAAACTGATCGAAAAATATGAGCAGCAGTAGTAGTAACACAGATATTATTAATAATAATCATACTACTAATAGTAATACTTGTAGTTACATTGGTGACAGGGTTGAAAGAGAGAATTCAAAGCATCCACTGTGTTGCCAGGCAAACAAAGCACCGTTACCGAGAGTTTTTAATAAGGCTAGCTGAGATTAAAGTGGTATTTAAACCAGCAAACTTGCTTTAAAAACAAGCCTTGTTAGTGGATGGAAACAAAAGGTGTTTGATAACAATCAAAATCTTCACAGTTTATGCATTTGAAGTCGTGATACCATTTCATGTCCAACTGTTAAAGGACTGAACTGTTGAACTCCACCACAGTGCCTGAGTCGGAACGCGCTTACCGATAAATTGACAGTCCTCGACTCGATCCGTAGCGAGGTCACGGGTGAGCACTGTTGAGGAGTCCTATGCTAGGACGTAACAGCTGAACAAAGATAATTATTCACAATGACTCTATAGACCACCCCAAAAACCGATGAAATAACCAATCAGGTTTCAGTATTTCGACTGTGAAGGCAGTTTGTCGTAAAACCCCAGAAATCTGACTGGCTTTTCCAGTTATTGTCAGGGTGTTTGTTAAAGTCACTCCTTATTCATCAATAAGGGAGTTTCGATTTGAGTGGACTGACACTAAATATGCAACAACCAATCGGTGTCCACGGAGATGAGCTCTGAAGGTCACCCTGACAAGTCCACAATTAACGAACTACAGTTCTCTACTTTGTGAAAAACCAACATTTTAGTCAAAACGATGAAACCAGATCGGTTAATCCCGAGGTTATAAGGATGACCCTGAAATTCAACTGTGAAGTCAGATACTCATTAAAATCGTAAAAGACGTAAGTGAGTAGATTTTGATCCTCACTGGTTATCGCTTCTGCAAATCGCATTATACATCCCTCGCTGTTTGTATTTAAGACTTTGAAAGCTATTTGAATAGTGATTTTGTGATGACAAAGGTTGTCGCTCACCTGTGCTTACCAAGGTTACCCACCCTATCTGTCTGTAAAGCTATTTTGGTAGATATCCTCTCATCCTCGAATTCATGGCTCGATTACTCTTCCCCTTGTATACATAAAATGGTATTCATAATGGGATGTGATGTAATCATTGATGCCATGGTTATATGTTCGTGGTGAATTATATGTATTGTTCCTTCCAGAAAACAATAAGCTTAACTGTATAGTACTTCTTTCTAATGGCTGATGTTAGCCTACTTCTCAAAATGATACTATTCAACTCCTTTTTGCATGATAGACTGCTAAAGTATAGAGTTTACTTTGAATAAACTTCAGTAGATATCTGTTTTGATCAGTAATTGAATATCTTCATCCATCTTATCTGATTTGAATATGAGATAGATTCTAATAAAACAGGCATTTTATTAGACCTCGCTTGTATTAGACAAACACTTTGAAAATTTAGGCATTCTGTAGACTGATGGTGAATCAACAATCCTCTCGTCAACTCAGCAGTTACTCTAAAAATGGTAGTTGATTATTATTTTCTTTCTCCTCAAATCAGGCTGATATGAGTTTACACAGTGCTAGATCATCTCAAAATAGACAATTTATATCTTCTGGCTTCTCATATTTCATTAAAATGTCATCGACTGTGTGAGTAAACCGTTCGAGATGTTTTTACAGAAATATATTCATCACATTGTATGGGACTCCCCAGAAGTGCCTGACCATGACCTTACACCCCCAGGGATCGAAGCCCGCAACATTCAGATTTCGTGGTCATGTGTTATCATCGAGTCATTGTGTCGGAATCCAGTCGTCTATATTCCCTACTTTTGTCGGATCATGATATAGTGCTACCTACATCCAATGTGGTCGTTGAGTAACTGTACTGATACGCACTTGGTCGACTCCACCAGGCATGACTTTGGGATGGAACTACGCGAATCACCTCTCAAAGCTAATCACCAATTAGCGTTAAATTAATTCGCTCTAGAGGAGCGAGAAGACGGGGATATGCCGGACCGGGGAAAGATCCTAGAGGATTTGGATTTCGCCGACGACTTGTGTCTAATATCGAAGACACTCGAAGATCTACAGGCAAAATCCAACAAGTTGACAGAAGAGGCAGGGTAGCGAAGACGCGACTTCAAATGAACATAGAGAAGACAGAGGTGATGAAGATAACCAACCAGCACCAACAACAACAACAAGCTCCAATCACCATCAACGGTAGAAACTTGAAGGACGTAGACTCTTTCAACTACAGGTGGCAGAGATGAGGACGAGGACGTCAAAGCAGTGAAGATCGGAAAGGCAACAAGACAGGCTTTCATCAACCTGAAACCAGTGTGCAGATCTACTGCACTGCACTCAGCATAAAGCGTGAACAACAGCCGCATTCTCAACACCAATTCAGTCAAATGAGTCAATGCTTCTATGTGATGATTGAGAGACTTGGCGTGTCACGAAAGGGATTTCCTACAAACCATAGATATTCATCAACAACTGTTTCCTACGCTGACTTGTTACTGAAACTCAGATGGCCAGAATAATGAGAATAAGCAACAAGAAACTCACTCTGGCAGGCTGGCAGCGAACCAACCAACAACCTATCACCCAACAAATATGCAGGGGAAGGAAGTGTAGATGGATTGGGCATGCAGTGAGAAGAGAATTTGGGAACATCACGCGCCAGGCCAGTTGTTCGAGTGGAAGCCAACTGGGAAACAGCGAGTTAGGCTTCCGAGGATAATATGGAGGCGATGATGTGAAGAAGAAATGAAAGCTTGTGAGCAGTCATGGTGCCGGTTTGAAAAGATTGGATAGAAAAGAGTGAAATGGAGACATGCTACTGAATCCGTATGTTCCACTAGGAACTCAAGCGACAAATAATAATAATACTAGAAGTTTTTGGTATTCATCATGGACTGACATGTTTTGAAGGAATATTGCTAACCTTGGAGCACTGGATACCTGTTTCATCCTAGTATGGGACTCTTCAGCAGTGCGTGCGCACCCATGACCCCGTCCCATACTAGAACAAATCAGTTTTTCAGTGCTTCAAGTTTACCAATGTCCTTCTAAGTAATGTCATTCAATGACAAACTCCAACTTAAAAACATAAAGACTTAGACAAATGTATAAAAGATGGTGATTATTATTAATTTTCTTAATCTGAATGACATTAGAATAAATGATAATTGTATACTTGTGTGTATTAGACAGATCTGACCTTCATTGATCGATAAAACGAAATGAATAAATAAATAAATAAATAAATGACTGAATAAATAAATAACATTTGATTTGTTTTTGTAGATTACCAATTGGTGACTTATTCGGTTATAGTATCTTTCAAGAATGAATATCCATGTATATATACAAACATTGAGTGATTAAATTTATCGACAGTCAGCTTAAACTGCTTGTTATTTCACATTATTGGTTTAATCACAAGTGATCATATTAAAACTATACACATTGGGATTCAATAGATTAATGGATAACACTCCGGTGTTTGAAGCAACGTCTTCGAATTCAAGTACATCTAATTGATGAATCTTAAATAAACCGAAATCCACATTCTCAATTCCCATTGTCAATCCTTTTTCTATCATTTAATTTAGACACATACAACTTTAAAGTTTATCTGTTGTTTTAAAATAGAATCAGATTGAACTGATCGATAATTGTCACAGAAGATATAAGCATGAAACGTTGATGAAGGAATTGAAGATTAACAAGGAAGATTTTCCTCTACGAATAAGACCTTGATGAAGAGAAGTTTAAGTCTCTAATGTTTCCATGGGTATGGACTTGTGTGGATCGATTTCTTTCTCTCTCTCTCTCTCTCAGTCATGGAAGCTTTTTGGATATACTCCTACAAGCGAAAGTTTGTATTAAGCACAAGAGGTGTGTGAACATCAAAATCTTAGACTTTTGAATT
This sequence comes from Heterobilharzia americana, assembly GCA_944470555.2. NCBI lineage: Eukaryota > Metazoa > Platyhelminthes > Trematoda > Strigeidida > Schistosomatidae > Heterobilharzia > Heterobilharzia americana. The sequence goes on along the minus strand of OX104127.1, from coordinate 160,742,201 downwards.
GCCTAAGCCTTACTTGTTATCCATCGAAAGAATTGAAATACTTCAGTGTACTTGGAAGATCTGAGACGTTTTTCTTACCAAAACATGAGTTCATCTAATGGGATAACTTCTAGAAATCAAAACGAATAGACATTATACTTGGTGATGATTGAAAGTGAAATGAAAACTTGGACAGAGGCTGGATTCGAGCTAGCGACCATTGGATTTTGGGCCCGATGATCTACCAGTATAAATACTGGTCTGCCAAACAACTACTGCTATCTCAGATAGTCATAGTGTAGTGTGATGCCCCTCTCCCGTTCTTTAATACACTTAGATTTCGATTGGAATGAGAAGTCGTAACTGGGTAGCCAGTGTGAATACGATCAAGTGGTAGTAACGCGTCACGAATTCACACGGTAGTCGAGCGAAACCCACCTTGGAGATTAAAGTGAAATAAAACACTAGTCAGTGGTCAAAATTCGTAGCTCATTTGGTAGAGGATCGGGATGGAAACCCCATGGTAGCTGGTTTGAATCCAGCCACGGTCCAAATTTACATTTCACCTTCAGTCATCAGCCAGTGTGAATACTAGTCTGCAAAACGACGGCTATCTTAGGCAATCAGATGATAAGAGAATAGTTATTACACAGAAAATCGTAGACGAAATTGAAAAGTGGTCCCTACAAACACTCAATTTTCAATAAGGAATTGTTCTGTTGATAGATTCCATCATCATTATCGTCATATTTTCGTCAGGATCAGTGATGATGAGAGAGTAGAAATCTGGTTTCAGTACCCAACTGATTCACCTAAGTTTGCAAATGGGCTTCTACATGGATTCCTCGACATTTCCGGAAGATTTGTTATCATGTAATTTGCTTCGTAGCCGCTGAATTGACTCCCTAGTCTAGTTCAAAACATTCTGGTGTTCGCAACAATCCATCCAGGCTTCAAGTATCAATGGGAAAACCATCAATTACTGAGACACAAGCGCATCTACTTGACGTGTCCCAAATACGACAAAACGCATATCCTGAATTCCATCAATAACCATCAGCAAACAACACACAAGGGCTTAAATAAACCTTCTATTATTGTTTTACTAAGGTTAATTCTTTATTCTGTCCTTTACAACGTTAGCGACTTTAGGAAATATACAACTGAGTGACTGTAATAGTTAGAAACCGGTCAGGTTGATCTGTATATTTCACCAAATCAGAGTTACCTAAACATCAGATGGCCGTTCTACTCATTTAGGGCCAAGTTCATTATCCAGAAAAATTCGCCTCACATAGCCGAATTGTTCACATCACCTGAATCTGATTAGCTGAATTGCTTGGACCGACATATATGGAATATCATTTTGACTATGAGAGATAGTAGTCAATGGTTTGGCAGACTTCCAGTATTCATACTGGATGATGATTATAGGGACCATAACTGGATTTCAACCAGCGACCACCTGATTTCCAAGCAAGACCCTGGGGGATTGAGGTGAACTAAAAATCTGATTGGATGTTGGATGTCGTAGCTCACTCAGTTGGTGGATCATCAGGCTGGAAACCCGATGGTTGCTGGTTCGAATCCAGCTGCGGCTCAAATTTTTATTTCACCTTCAATCATCACCTAGTATCAATACTACTGACAGTTAAAATGATGATAAGTATGGTGCTCTTCCTCTCTAATTCAGCTCTATTTGGATTAAGATGAGAAGTTCTGACTAGGCAGCCAGTGTGAATACTATCAAGTAGTTGTAACATGACATAAATTCACACGGAAGTCAGACGAAGTCTTTGGTGATTGAAGAGAAATAAAAATCTTATCAAGAGTCTTCTAGCCTTCTAGCTGATTTGGTACAGCATCAAGCTGGAAACCTAGTGGTCACCGGTTCGAATCCTGCCGTGGTCCAAATTTTCATCTCACCTTCAATCATCACCCAGTATCAATATATAAAACTAGACATCAAACTGGGTATTACTTACAAATTTCATTGTCTACTTTGACATTTTTTTTCATAGGGGGGGAGTAGTTTCTCCACCTTTCAACTGTGGCTTCAACAGAGTTACCGTTGGAAACCATCTAACCATGATGTAAAACTTTTATCTTTGACACAAAAGTGTCATTAAGTAATGAAATATACTACTACTAAACAACTTGAATAGTTAGTGAATTCACTTTATCATGTGCTATTTGGCATAATTTTATGACTCATTCTGGCATCAAAACTCATCGTGTATGATAACGTTTGTCTTCTGCCTTTATTTTCCACTCAGCGCTTTATTATATACGCTATATTATATGTATGTGCAGTGCGGTACTTACTTAAAAGTATATCACATTCCAAAAACATCTATCGTATAATTAGTTTACAATGAGACAGTATAGTTTATATGATAACAATTCTGAGAACTTTGACTATAGATTGTAGTCAGTATATGAGTATTATTATTATTATTATTATTATTATTATTATTTGTCCCTTGGGTTCCTGGTGGAACATACGGATTGAGTAGCACGTCTACATTACACTCTCTTCTCTACAGTCTTTTGAACCTCGCTCCATGACTGCTCACAAGCTCTCATTTCTTCCTCACACACCATCTCCTCCATGTCACCCTCACCGTGGATGCCCAACTCGTCGCTTCCCATCTGGGTTCGACTCGAGCAACTGACCTGGCCTGGAGGGTGATGTCCCCAGTCGACCTTCTCAGTGTATACCCAATCCATCTCCAATTCATTCTGCATAGTTGTTCAGCGATAGGTTCTCGCCTCGTTAGTTCGTTGTCAAACAGCCACAGTGAGTTCTTTATTGCTTATTCTCAGTATTCTGTCCATCTGAGCTTCAGTAACGAGCCAGCGTAGGCAGTTGTTGATAAACATCTGTAGTTTGTTGGAAATCCCTTTCGTGACGCGCCAAGTCTCCCAACCATACCGGAGCACTGACTTGACTGAATCACTGTTGAAAATCAGGATGTTGTTTATGCTTTTTGCTGAGTTGAGTGCAGAACATCTCCACACTGATTTCAGGCTAATGAAAGCCTGTCTTGCTGTCTTTCCGATCCTCACTGCTTTGACGTTCTCGTCTGTGACTGCGCCGCCTGTAGGTGAAATGATGCTGCTCACGTAGGTGTAAGTGAAAGAGATTACTTTCTCTAAGTTTCTCCCGTTGATGGTGACTGGAGCTTGTTATTGTTGTTGGTGGTGTTGGTTGGGTATCTTCATCACCTCTGTATTCCCTACGTTCACCGGATGGAAGTGCTGTCTTCGCTGCCCTGCCTCGCCTCTTCTGTCAACTTGTTAGTTTTTGCCTGTAGATCTTCAAGTTTGTGTGACACTAGACATAGGTCATTGGTGAAATTCAAATCTCCTAAGTTCTTTTCATCGGTTAAACAGCGTAACCCCCCGCACTTCTCGCTGCTCACAGTTAGCTGCATGATCCAGTCGACCACAATCAAGAGGATCATGGGTGATAGTTGAAAGCCTTGTTTTACTCCCGTCTTCACTTTACTTCAATAACGTCACTGAGCTTCCCATTGTTAATTACTTGGCATGTGGCATCTTCATATAGTTGTTGAATGAGGAGAATAAGGAGAATACATAAATCTGATGTGTTAGAAGAATGAATACTGAAGATGGGTAGTGGCTAACAGTCGGATCCAGAATGCTCATTTCGTCCTGTTTGGGACTCGTCAGCTAGATGTAACTGTGTTGTTCCCATCGTGACTCGAACATGAGACCGACCGCTATAAACGTCAGGGCTTTTTTCAACAACACCGAACACGATATCCACTTCTTGTGCAACGGGTATAATTTTAGTATAATTGTTTTTATATCATGCCATCGTTGACTGGATCGAATTGATCGGTCTCTATTGGCTTATAGGATCCTGTGCGGATGTCTCTATATTACCTATGTTCTAGTTATGGTAAAGATGGATAGTGGCTAGCAGTGGAATCCAGGATGCGCATTTCTGAGACCAGTGGTCATGATAAATAGATACTTAGAAAGATTTCTTTATCAAAAATATATAGTGGAAAGCGTTCGTCATCAAACTTACACCATGTTAGATAATGAAATTAATTTAGAATTTGGAAATGAACGGAGACACAGTAGATAACCTTTTGAAGTGGTCGTTTGTGAAAACTACTCAGAGAAAATTCTATGCTACGACTCAACAAATCACTTCTGCTATCTATTCAAATTTCAACAATTATCAGTTTATTTGCTCGTGTGGAGGGAGCTAAGAATATGGACCATACACAGAGGTAGATACTTTAGCATGCAAGTGAACACCTTCTGTCACGGCTTACTCAAGGAACCAAATTCTCTGCGTTTCTGAATACAGACCGGTATAGTGTTAAGTTAAGGTGTGATGAAGGCCACCAATATCTAAAAATATTAAACGCTTAAACATCTGCTGGCTTAAGTAAAAATTTCACCCAATAATAAAGCGAAGTAACTGTTTCACAAATAATTTTAGTGCAAATCTTAAGCTACTAACAAGTAGCATGAAATTATTATAAAAAATTTAAGGGGTCGAGTTGAAGACGGTGAAAAAACCAGGAAACACTAATTTGTTACTATTCCTTGCTTCTAGCTCGCTATTTATGTAAGATCTGAAATAAAACATTGAAAACTAGTGGAATGCATATTGAGGTCCATTGGGAAGGTGAGAACTTACAGGTCTACGCTATTTTATTATTATTATTTATTATTTGTCCCGTGGGTTCCTAGTCGAACATACCGCTTCAGAAGCACGTCTACATTACATTCTCTTCTCTCCAATCTTTTCAACATCACTCCACGACTGCCTACAAGCTCTCATTTCTTTCTCACACAATCTCCTCTATGTCACCCTCACCGCAGACGGGCAACTCTTGGTTCCCCATTTGGTTTCAACTTGAGTGCGTGGTGGGTGATGTCCCTAGATGGTCTTCTCATTGTGTGTCCAATCCAATCCATCTCCACTTTCTTCTTCTGCATATTCGTTGAGTGTCAGGTTCTCGCTTTGTTGGTTCTTTGCCAGCCACAGGGAGTTCATTGTTGCTTATTCTCATTATTCTGTCCATCTGATGTTCAGTGACGAGTCAGAGTAGTCAGTTGTTGATGAATATCTGTAGTTTGTTGGAAATGCTTTACGTAACGCACCAAGTCTCTCAACCATCACATAGAAACACTGACTCACTTGACTGAATTGGTGTTGAAAATCCGGATGTTGTTCACGCTTTAGTTCCTCCTGTTGGTGGTGGTGGTGGTGGTGATGTTTTTTGAGAATCTTCATCACCTCTATCTTCTCTACATTCACTTGAAGTACCATCTTTGCTGGTTCTTCTGTCAACTTGTTGGATTTTGCCTGGAGATATTTGAGGTTGTGTGACATTAGACACAAGTCATCACTGGCGAAATCCAAATCTTCTAGGATCTCCACCCCGGTTAAACAGTATATACCCCTCTTCACTGTTTGTTGCATGACCCAGTCCACTACAATCAGGAGGATCATGGGTGACATTAGGCAGCCCTGCCTTACTCCTGTCTTCACCTCAAAAGCATCACTGAGCTTACCATTGGGAATTACTTGGCATATGGCATCTTCATATAGTTGTTGAATGAGGTTGACAATGATTTGTGTTATTCCATAGTGTTGGAGCAGCTACCTGCCAAATTACTTGTCGGTCGACGCTGTCGAAGGCCTTCTCTAGGTCAGAGTCAATAATTTTGCCAAATACTTGCAAGTTCATCCAGTGTTCTCAACAATCATTACTCCTCACTCCTTGAAAGAGTAACTACCTAACTAATATATTTTGTTCAGTGTGACGAGAAGATGCAGGTTGTTGGATGCAGGACGCACAATATATTCCATACAATCTGATCACACATTTATTCATCAAGGTGTTTTATATGAAAGGCGAATGAAAGTAGAGTGAGGTAAGGGAAATAAATTGCCTTCAATAATCTTCACCAAGCTATGAAGTTCACCTGTGAGGAAGAACGAAGGGATAGTATTCCCTGCCCAAATGGATTTGTTAAAAGGAATATTTTGAAAAGAACACATGGACTTGGCAATATATTCACCTTCATAGCTTCACACCGATTCTATACAAAAGAAATTTGGTGAAACACCTGAGTTACAGAATGAGAAACATTTGTTCCGATGACTGTATTGATGAAGAAATGAATAAGCTGAAGATAACACTGCAGCAAAGTGGCTATCTGCTAAACTTCATAAATAAGCACATTTCGAAACCCTGGATAGAAGATAAAGAAAAGACAATATTGCTAAGAAGCCCATATATCTTCGACTAAGTTTCAAATGTGATATTGCCTCGGATATCTTAACACATCTATTAAGCAAACCAGTAGAAAAGACATTCAATGCAGCGAAACTTTTTGTCAGCTTCTCAACCAGACTATTATTGACACAGAGAATCAACGATAGGTTATCTAGGATAGCCACTTCAATGTGCATTTATGAGTTCAACTGCTCCTTTGGAACTAGTTACATAGGCTGTACTCAAAGGACTCTATCCACACGTGCTCGTGAACATGTAGCATCTTGGTTAGTGAAAGGAGTAACAGAAAGCATCAATAGTGGAATCCTGTCACATCTAGTAGACAGTGGACACCAGATTAAGGTAGGTCATGTCTTTTCTATAATATACCGTGTCCTTTGTAATCGCCTAAAGGTACACGACATCTAATCCTATCCATAGCCGAAGCCATAGGGATCAAAGCAGGAAAACCGGACCTATGTGTTGAAAAGAAATATGTACATCCACTTTGTTTACCCTGACCCACAACAGGGTCGATATGTTCTTTATGAACTTTCCTACCATAAATGACACATTCTAACTTCATATCCCTTTCTTCCATATTGTCATTACATTGATAAACATTCATTTACTTAGGCCATTAGTTTTACGCCCTTCTTTATTCATACCACTACCAGTAGTCATTTTCAACCATGATGTAACACTTCAAATTTGTTATTCTCTATTTCCTTATAGTATTCATATGATTTTCATCCCACGTGAATATAATTCATCATTACATAATTGTTATTTCACCCTGAGTAAACAAACACACCCACACACATTGGTACTCCAGTAAATGTATATAAATGAATCATTATCGTATGATTTGAAGATCTGAGATAGCCGTAGTTTGGTAGACTAGTATTTGTACTGGGTGATGTTTAAAGGTGAGATAAAAGTCTGAACCCCTACCGGATTGGAACCAGCGACCACATGGTTACCAGCCCGGCGTTGTACTAACTGAGTAGAGCAAAACCATTGGTGATTTAAGTAAAATTGTAGCTGGCAGTCAGACCTCGTAGCTCAGTTGGTAAAGCGCTGAGTTCATAACCAGGAGGTCGCTGATTCAAGTCCGGCCGCGGTCCAGATTTCCACTTCACCTTGTCAGTCACCAGCCAATAGCTGAGTTTGACTCCATTAGAGGACCTCAATTCCCTTGAGATTTTGTATACGCCTTACTGAAAATGAGTAATAAATAAGAAGTCAAGATTGAACAGGATTTTCTGTCGACTAAACCCATCCAACTTAGTTGATAAATTGAATGATAAACCTGCTAATTTGATTTTGCATTTTCTCACTGAGGTGATTCACGATCGTATAGGGACCCCGACCACTGGTTTCACTTGTCACGACGACCCCAACCACCCAGTCTGCGTAGCCCCCCTACATGGCTCAAACCAATAGTCAATGGTTTCATACATTCATACCATGTTTTAGTTTGGCCACATCGAACCTTTCTCCAGTCTGAACTCACCTCGGTCAAGATTGTGTGATGAGGCAGATGGCGACTAGGTATATGTAACATATGTCCCTGCCAACCATCTAAGTCGATGAAGGTTCATAAACTCATCAACTGATTAACCTCTTCTCCCTCCCTTAAACTCCACACCTACACGTGACTTCTGAGTTACTCACGTGGTGACACCACAGAACACGGCCTATACTAGGAAGGCAATGGTGGTCAAACACTTGAAGCATTTTCATGTCTTCCACTTTGAATGGTCATGTTTCATAGCCACAGAGTAGAACAGACGGGAGTGGTGTGTGTATTACAGGAGACCTTTAATAGACAAACGGATTTCACGGTGGAGCCACAGGAGGACAGTAGTGGACATCTGTTTCGTCACAGTATGGGATTCCCCAACAGTGAGCATCCATGACCCCACTCCCTGAGGGGTTGGACCTGAGACTTTCAGGTTCCTTGACTAGCACCTTTCTGTTGAGCCTAAGACTCAGAGTTTACTGGTGCATACTTCCTAATTCTGTCAGTGTTCATTGCTGACTAGCTTCCAGACGTGATTACTGAAGTTTCAGTGAGAAGTCTTGACCGGTGGGACGAAGCAAGTTGGACAGTTATTCAGTGACGAAATTGGACAGAGATTTCGCTGTATTCTGAATTGACAAGAGTAGGAAATATGAACCACTGGATTCTGATCCAGTGCCTCGAATTTAATGTGGTAACCACGGACTCTGATGGTCCTGGCTTCTATTCTTGACAGAGTCATAAGTGCGAATATTTGAGGACGAAACAGATATTCAGTGCTTCCAGATTTCGAGTGCTTCTCCAAATGATGTTAGTCCGTTATGAATGCCAACCTGAAAAATTATCATTATTATTATTATTAATCTAGCTTGGCTGACATAATGAGAATGAAAACATATTTTCAGCTCTATGCTAGAGGACAAAATAAACTCAGGACACTCATTCAGTTTGGAAGTTCATGAGGATTTATTGCTTTGAAGATGGTTTCTACTATAATCAGACATCAGTTAGAGAATCGTTAAAAAAATGGGAGCACTGGATAGGTGTTTCACCTTGGTGTAGGACTCGTCAGAAGTGACACCACCAAGGCGATTACATCATCACCTTGAAACTCAAAGTACTTTCGATAGATCACATAAGATGTAGTATACATTGTGGACTGACGTGAGTTGAGGAACCATTGAGAATCTAGCAGCACTGGACAGTTATTTCGTCCAAGTATGGGACTCCTCAGCAGTACGCACTCATAACCCGGTTAGGGATAGAACTCAGGGCCTTCAGGTCTCACGGCGAACGCGTTAACCATCCAGTCACTGTATCGGTTTCCAGTGATTCACAATTTCAAACTTCTGTCAATTCACGACATAACGTGACTATCACCTAAGGTCTTCAGTTAGCATTCACTTCACTTCCGACTGGTTGACCCCACAGGTCACAGCTTCTCATTACACCTTTCTGATATCTATCTTGTAGCAAGTAACTGATGAGCACTATAGAGTAATGTATTTTTGAGATGAATGAAGATTTTTTTAATTTAGAAGTAGTATTCATGATGGACAGACATCAACTGGGTAACCACTGAAAACCTGGGAGCACTGGACAGCTATTTCGTCCTAGTATGGGAATCCTCAGAAGTATAAAGAAGCCATCTGAAAGTATCTGGGCATATCTAAAGCATTACCAATCCAATGGATCTGCAGCCTTTTTCTTACCCATAGTTATTTTTAAAAATCTGATCATTCTAGATTATTCAACCATAATGTGACTATAGTTGGTTTTCTAGTCCTTCGTTTACTTCCCTATTCAATGTTCCTACACATATAAATTACGTATCTTTCTCTTTGGACTATTCAATTGTTCTGATTGAAATATTCAAGAATTTAAAGCTAAGAGATTGAGTTTATCGTAAGGAATAAACTTCTCCATCGCTTCAACCTTCTACTTTCTATTCAGACAATGAAATTACTTCATTCCTAAATTCAAAAATGAACAGATCTCTTCCTCTGAAGGAATAGTTGTAGCTTTCAACTACACAATGTTTAGTTTCCTTTGTATATTCGTATTAAATATTTGAGTCAATTTAACACAGATGACTGATAACATATGTTCATACAATTGGTTAAATTCACGTTAACAATATGCTTAGATATACTTAACACGAGAGACCGTATAGAATATATAGGAACATTTGGATTTCATACAAGTGATAAATTAAAATTAACAAAAAGTATTCCTCTTTCTCAAGAGGGGCTTGCTCGAATGTCATATTGTATGAGGAATAGATGATCTATCTATTTGTCTTCGTTTTCAATAAAAAAAAATTGTCCATTCCATTTGGATATATCAATTTATTTATAGATTTCAGGGAATTTTTTCACCGCATCATCCTAGAGAGTCTAAAGGATGCACTGGATTCAAAACTACGATCGGAACAGGTTGGATTCAGGAAGTACAAATTATGTACGGATCAAATTGCAACGTTTCCCATCATCATGGAACAGAGTATAGAATGGCAGTCAACTACCTACCTCACATCAACTTAATCGACTTTGAGAAGGCCTTTGACAGCGTCGAACGACAAGTAATTGGCAGGCAGCTACTTCAACACTACGCAATACCACAAACATTTATCAACCTCATTCAACAATTATATGGAGATGCCACATGCCAAGTAATTCACAATGGAAAGCTCAGTGATGTCTTTGAAGTGAAGACAGGTTGACAGGCAAGACGAGGTTGCCTACTATCACCCATGATATTCCTGATTGTGGTCAACTGGACTGGATCATGCAGCAAACAGTGAGGAGCGTCAAGAGAGGGATACGCTGGACCACGGAAAAGAACCTACACCACTTGGATTTCACCAGTGATGACTTGTGTTTAATGTCTTATAGCACAAACTGGAAGATCTACAGGGGAAAACTAACAAGTTGACAGAAGAGGCAAGGCAGGGTAGAGCAGCGAACACGGGACTCCAAGTGAATATAGGGAAGACAGAGGTGATGAAGACATCCAACCAACAACAGGCTTCAATCACCATCAACGGGAGAAACCTAAAGGAAGTAGCCTCCTTCACCTACACCTATCTGGCTGGGCAGCATCGTTTCAACTACAGGCGGCACAGGCACAGACGAGGATGTCAAAGTCAGGGTTGGAAAAGCAAGACAGACGTACATTAGCCTGAAACCAGTGTGGAGATCTACTGTACTCCATTCAGCATAAAGCGTGAAGAACATCCGCATTTTCAACACCAATCCAGTCAAGTCAGTCAGTGTTTCTATTTGATGGTTGAGAGACTTGGCGCATTACGGTAAGCGTTTCTAAAGAACTGCAGATATTTATCAACAACTGCTGCCTACACTGGCTCATTATTGAAGATCAGATGGATTGCCAGAAACAATAAGCAACAAGGAACTCACTGTGGCTGGAAACGAACCAATGAAGAAGCCATTGCCAAATAAATATGCAGAAAATAGTTGAGATTGAGATGGATTGGGAATGCACTGAGAAGGCGATTCGGGGACATCACGCGCAAAACCAGTTGGTCAAGTGGAACCCAGATGGGAAACGACGAGTTGGACGTCCTAGCTAAGGGTGATATGCAGGAGATGGTGTGAGGAGGAAATGAGAGTTTGTGTGCAGTCGTAGAGCCAGGTTGAAAAGATTGCAGAGAACAGAGTGAAATGGAGACTTGTCTGTAGACAGTACAGGGTGGAAGTTACATGTTCTTACGAACAGAGAATATCATGCCAACAATATGATGGAGAGATGTGAGTATTCACGATGCATTTACTCTGTTCAAATGAAAACATACCACCACCCACCAATTGGTAGGTACAATTCAATTTACCTATGAGTAGTTGGCAAGTAAACAAACAGAATCAGAAATGATAGACTGTACTAAATAGACAAAGAAAACATATTTCTTCAGATATATATCCACAGAGAATCAATCCATTTTAACTGATGCTCACAGTTTACATTAGCTCATTCAACACTAGATTTAATGAAATGTTGAAGTGCTTAGGCGAAATTAATCGAAAAACTTCAGTAAGTAAAGAGAAGTTGCAGAGAAGAGAAGAGAAGAAGGATTGTGTTAGAATGGAGAGAAAGTTACCTGATTGGTTTATGCTTTTCTGTGTAAGATGTCGGTCGATCTGTGGCTCATCTGTCTAAGCATTCGCCTTCCAACATGTGAGTTATGGTTTCCAACTGTGATGATCCACCTACTAAGGTTTGAACAGCCAGTTACCATCACTAGCCCCCCCCCCCACACACACACACACAACGGATTCTTCTATTGCCTACTACATCGCCGTGATCATGCTTACTCTGTGTATTTCTAATTTTTTAGTATGAGATATTGATTCTCAACCTTAATCAAAAATGGTGGTCAAGACAACAATTTTTGTGTATTCAACTTTGCAGTTGTTACTCCTTCAATCTAATGACTAGACAAACATTCATGTTGTCAGTCAATGATTGTTTTTTTGGTCGGAAGCATAAAATCCTCCTTTCTCAATATTGTGTTCTGTGTGTGTGTGTGTATGGGGGGGGGCACAGAATTTCAATGATCAATATCTGTAGTTGTATAAGATAATGTTAGAGGTGGACAATAATCGTTTATAATTCATAGCGAAAAACTTAACTAGGTGAAATGAGCTGATCTTGGTCAAGCATGGTAACGAGACAAAACATTCAGCGAAATATACCTCGACTGTTAGTGATACTTCAGGTAGCTGTAGTGTAATAGTCCTGAAGGGAAATACGGTTATGTGGTCAAGGTGATTGGTCACCGATTCTTTCTTCATCAAATTAGCACTTTACATACATGCAGTGAAAGTGAAATAACATGGATTCCAGGTATATAGAAAACTTTATTATCAATGAAACGAAGGAAAGATGAATGGTAGGATTATAGTATGAATCCCTTGATCTGGTTATGATGATGAATAAGACGTCGACTCGTTACGTCCTCTACTGAATAATACTGTTTCTCTGTGTTTCATCAAATAAACATATTAAACAAGGAATTGTAGTCTATCATACTGGCTTAATTCTTTTCTTATATGAATCAAAGTACCTACTATCTGTGTTAGTACTTTAAGTGTTCAGCGATAAATAGTCCTAGTGTACTTTTGACAGCTTCAAACAACAATACTGGGAATCAAATGAAAAATAATTCAGTAGAAGCCTTGGTGCTACCGCTCTTACTGGAATGCCTAGATACTTGACATTATCGTTTCAACTTCAACGTGTGAATGTAGCAGACTATTCAATCTCCACTATACTTCAACTTAACTCTGTTAACTTTCTTCTACTTACATTATTCTTTTACAAATGAATACCACTAAACAATGATATGATGTAAATGATGAAGTCTCTTGTTCTACATATGTTTAAAGTGATATTCATCATTGACTATCCACTAATTGGAGAATTATTGAAAATCTAAGAGTATTTAACACCTGGTTTGTCGTAATATGGAAGTCAACAGTATTCATTTATGAGTCTAGCAGGGGTGGAACTCAAGTCTTTCGACTTTCTCGGCTAACTTCACAGATAGTCAGATACTGATTCACAATTCAATGATCAACACACCTTCCAAATCCCCTGAATCTCAAGGGAGTAAATGTCTTCAATAGTAGAAATGCTCAGTATAAGAAATCAATTACATACCTTAAAAGATCACTTAATTAATCATCTACACAGTCAACAAGCATGATAAGCAGCATCACATGGACTGCCCCCTTTTGTGAATAGTAAATAACAACAAAGTCGATTGTATAAATGCCTAAACATAAAGGTAGGTTTTACATAAATTAGTAGTAAATGTATCATTATTAGTCAGTGAAAAGCAGTGTTGCAATTGAAATCATGATATTTCATTGACAGCTAGACATATGATCACTTCTCCTCATCCAACGTTTCGTTATAAGAATTCATTCATGTCATCTCTCCCTCCCGTCTCCCCCATCTACCTCAACACCCACACTCACACCCACACCCACACCCTTACACCCATTCCTACCACGAATATCAGATTAGAAATTACACGTCCTCACTGCTACTACTACTACCACTACCACTGATCATCTCGTCATCAAATGGATGACAAACACTTGACCTGCTTCACTAGTGTACCAAGTAGTCTGTCTGTTCAAGTAAGTAATCAGGATAATCGTTACATATTTATCAAGTGTAATACGACCATTGACACTTTTATCATGCGATCCACATTTCAATTCAATTTCCAATTTTCCACTCACTCACACAACACATTACACCTCCCTGTTTTCATGTCACTACAACACCTCCGTCGCTGCCTGCCTGCCTGCCTGTCAATATCATCATTATCACATTACAAATTACACCCACCTTCACACTACACCACATCACAACACAACACAACACAACACACTATAATACTAATTCTCAGCCCCCCTCCACACACACACACACACACACACACAACACCACCACCGTCCCTAGGAAATTCTTAGATGACAGATGACAGTTGAACTGTTTCAATGCTCCACTCTCTTCTTCTTCTTCTTCACAAATAGCCGAATCATGATCATCTTGATTATATGTTGTACGAAATGGGTACACAGCTAGCTAACCAGCTTCACCCGATCCACTCGATTGGCATTATGCATGTGCATGAGATGTTGAAATTATCCTACCTGACATGCAAACACATCTGTCTCATTTTAAATGTTTCATTCTTTCCTCACCACACCCACTCTCTCCCGCTCTCTCTCTCTCTCTCTTACATATCAGGTCATATTATTGATATTCAAGCATTCTGAGACAGACCAGTGACAAAATGAGACAATATATTATTCCTCATGTAGAAACAAAGGCTTCAAAGCTTCAAATTTACATTACACACACACACACACACACACACACACCATCGTCATCATATTTTCTGTCAATGTCATCCGGTACAATTAGTGGTGAGATCACCGATACGATTAACAACCACACCCCTCGAAAAGTATCTAGTCTTTCTTCGAAATAACTAACTAACTAACTATACACTCAATCATCCAGTCAGTCAGTCAGTCAGTTAGTCGATGATGATTACCGTCTTTAAATCAACTAGTCACTTACCACAAACCTCCAAACCAATCTGCTGTTTACTGTTTGTCAGTGAGGTCGTAGTGATAAGCCGTGAGGTTAATCAAGTCGTGTTAGCGAACAAATATGTGCCTGTGACATCAGATGATGGTTGGAAGAGGTAGAAGACTGTGAAGCACTAGGTTCCAATCCAGTGATTAGATGGTAGTGTCCTGGTTACAAGATCTTACGTTGAATAATAAGATGAATGCAACTGAGAAGGCGAAGGTAGGTTTTGAAGTAGATGGAAAAATGAATTGAAGAAAACTACGAGTCATGAGGTCATGAAATCTAGTAGTTACAAATGTAGGAAATTAAAATTTCCAAGGTAAGAAGAGATTGACAACTGTATCATTGTAAATCCATAGATCAGTTTTGATTGTTTTAATTGCAACTGGTGAAGGAAACCACGAAATAGTGGGTTTCAAATATCAACTGACCACTTTAATTAAATCACTTCAATATGTCGACTTTACGTCGAGTATAGAGTAAACGCTGACCAACCACCCTATTTAACCCTGTGGACTCTCAAGATTCAAATCCTTCAGGATATGTTCATAAAGGTGGACAAGAATCCTTCTCTCTGTTCTTCTAATATATGTGCTTTGCCACATATATGTGAATTGGTACATACAATCAGAGGAAACAGAGATTGGCAAGTTATCCACTTTCGACTATCTCGATAAGCAATAATATTCTGATAGACGAAGTAATTTGGCAGCTGGATAGTTCCTTTTATTGCAGCACTCAGTTTATTACTCATCCATGTGGGAATCGGAACCCTTTGAAGGTGTGAGTCAGGTGTAGATAGACAAGCTTCTTGTTTTCTTGCTTACCAGACATTTTTGTAATTAATTGTCACCTTATTTTTCGATCGATTTCAAGACCTACTCTCACCTTCTCAGTTCTATTCATCTTACTATCCAATATAATGACGACCTGTTAACTTCTCTCTCATATAACGCACTTTATTAATCATCATGACGTTTATTTTCATAAATTAACTCCAGTGTTGGTTATATAACTGTGGTGAATTAGATTTTGAGCAATAGCTATAGGGTGCTAGTTACTTCTGAATGAATGAATGAATGAAGTTGAAGTCTCATTATTACAATAACCCCTAATATTTTAGTCATCATCAATTAGTGTCATTAAATTAGTATATACTGACGGCCGATCTAAGTCTTTTCCTCACAACAAAGCTATGTGAATCACCTCTAAATGGTAATGAGATGTAGACATTTTTGTTAGCAACGGAACACTGTATACTTTTCAATGGTACATAACTTTTGCACCGGTCGATAAATCTCAACGGGTATCCATTCTGTATCAGAGTTGTCGTCAGTAAGTTGGCTTCTTCCTCCCTGGTGTCATCGGTGCACATACGGTTTATCCTGTTCAATAAGCATGTGACTAAACCACCTTTGTATTGGACTGGACAATAGCTATGGAAATTAAGATCGGCCATCTGTAAAACGTATTATGCAGCTAAGGTCATCATTGTAGAGAAGACCAAGTCCATGTTACAGCACAAACCGAAACAACATATAAACGATTACATCACATCCCACTGTGTTTATCAATTTACATGTATGTGTGGACACACACATATATATATGGGGAGGAGTAATCGTGATGATATGCAGTTACGGAAGGCTGAACATGTACCTAAGTGGCTACAAAAACAAATGACCTGAACAGATCCAATAAGTGCAG
This sequence comes from Heterobilharzia americana, assembly GCA_944470555.2. NCBI lineage: Eukaryota > Metazoa > Platyhelminthes > Trematoda > Strigeidida > Schistosomatidae > Heterobilharzia > Heterobilharzia americana. The sequence continues at coordinate 160,725,584 of OX104127.1, read as the reverse complement.
GTGACAAACATCCATCCATCTTCGTCCATCGCTAAACATATACTAGAAACTAACCATAGGATAGACATGAAAGAAAACAGCCTTTAAAGTACTACATAAAAGTGGTCAGAGCCGAGTGCTTAAATTTATTCAAGCTCTTGCCATCCGTAAATTCAACCCCCACCCCACCCCACCCGCTTTATGTATACAAAATCAATTTGTACTCACGTTCAACCTACCTTGGTAGTATTGATTTTAATTTTCATACCAAGAATAAGGTTTTTCTTTTCCTTTTCTATCCCTTCCTATTCCTCCTATGTTTCCTTCCCATTAACTTGATTGACCTTTTCGTAAATTTTCATATAAATAGTTTGACAAGTCCATGTGTGATCAGATTGTTCGAAATGTATAGCTCTAATACATCACAACATGTTTCAGATAATAATCTTCATCTTCTCATTACGCTGTTTAATATTTTAGTCATAATCAATCAGTGTCATTCAATTAGTATATACTGACGGGTGTTGAAAATTGTACAGATGAGAAGTCAAAAAAGGTTTTGAAGCAAATGAAAATGTAGCTAACTATTGATGTGAATAAATTTTATGTGCACTTCTAGGTTAATGTATTTTCTTATTCACCATCTAGGTGTATTCAGATGAGATTTGAGCTATGCTTACAATACAATGACAAGTTAGTATTGAGAGTTTAGAAATAGAGAATTATGGATCAGCATCAATTGATGAGACAAATATCCAGTGTTACTGGTTCACAGTAACAAATATCTTAACGATATTGATTTCTACAAGGTAGTTAGTAGTCATTTCACTGTCCAGAGAATCAACTGCTTTAATTGACTGGGGACTTTGGAAGTACAACTACGGGAGTAACGATTTCATTAACATTAACATTTCTAAATAAATGTCTAGTCAATCTGAAAATGAATATGAGTAGAGACAGTAAATATGATTTTAGTTTGGACTTCACCATGGACTGACATTAATTGCAGGGACATTGGAAAACCAGGAGCACTGGATAACTATTTCATCTTCGTATGCGAATCGTCAGCAGTGAGCACTCATGACCCACCCCAGCAGGAATCAAACATTTGACCTTCACGTTTTGTGGCCAGCACGCTACCATTAAGCCGTTAGGTCGGAATCCATTGGTCCGTATTTCCTACTTCTGTCAATTCACGATATACCGCGACCATCACGCAATATCATCGATGAGTAACTGTACTCATTTTTCACTCCACTAGCCACAAAAATAGGATATATAGACCATTGGATTCCGACCCACTGGCCCAAGGATAACATGCTGACCAAGGAGACTGAAGATCCCGGGTTCCATCCCTGGTGGGGTTGTGGGTGCGCACTGTTCACGGGTCTCATACTATGGGTCTCATACAGCTATCCAGGGTGGCCAACTTCCCAAACTTTCACCAACTGATTTCAGTCCATTATGATGTCAAAACCAAAATCAATTAATAAATCTCTACAAACCTCCAGTCAACATGACTCCAAACGTTTCACAAAGTATAGGCAAAAACAAATCATTCAGGAATTCTTAAAACCGATCATACATAGATAGACTCATGAATTTCACCATGGTAAGTAAATTGAATTTATATGTTGCTCCACTTTAGTCTGTTTATTAGAAATATCACACAGTTGGACAGTAACATTTACTGGATAACCTTTTGGACACAATTTGTTGTTCATATTCATATCAGCAGGTAACTCGACAATTTCGAGAAAGACTTTATATATTCCTAATTCTCTCTCCTTCTCCTCTATGATGACAAGGGTAGTATAGTATTCCATATATCTGAGACAGGTGCACAATCATTTCGATTGCGTGTACTTGGTGTTGATTCAATAGACGAAGTTCTCCTTATCAATCTCTTCCTCCACCCAAGTAAATTAGTTTTCAACGTTGTCGCTCTATCCCACCCTACTGTGTGATTGTGTGCAACTGTGTGCAGAGCTATAGCCGAGCTTTTCTCCACATTTATTATCTTATTAGGATCTACTTATCTTGATTTAGGTACGTTTTTGTGTGCTGTGTTATTCTAATGGACCCTAACTAGTCAACTGCCTTGACCTATATACTTGACCTCGCAATCATTGCAAAGGATTTGGTAAACCAGATTATTTTTGCTTAATTGCATCGATAGGATGTTTAAGCCTACAAAGCTTATTTGTAAACGAGTTTGTTATTTTCAATGCCACTTTAAATCTGGCCTTATTGAGAATTCTTCGTAATGCTTGTGAGGTGCCTTTTTTCTATCATAACACAGCAGAGGCTGGCTTTGAATTCCCTCTTAGCCCTGTCATCACCATTATTACCATTAGTAGTGGAATAATTATTGATAACACACGTACTACTACTATTACTACTACTACTACTACCACTGATTAAAAATCTTTGAATAACAATGGCATCCGAGAACTAACATATCAGTACATTTTGATTAAAAATTCTCCTGTTGACTTCTTCTTTCTGTTGTCAGTTAGTGCAGAATCAACTTCACACAAGAGAACCACCTAAAGCACCCAGTCCAGATGATCTTCATTTGACTGTTCTTAATGACAAGGTGAAGTTCTAATTAAAGCACTAATTAGATCCAGGTTACATCAGTATTTATCTTGTGAACGAGCCTAATTATTGTATATGATGCGAAATAGAGTAGTGACCAGGTTGTGGGGATTGATCGTCTACTCAATGTGGAGTTTTACAATTTGCAAGCTACACTTTGTCGTGTAATACAGTGTAATTCAATGACTGTCTCAATACGATGGTTATATTGGTGCAATTTCATACTAGATTAATATATTTCACCCAAAGTGAAAGAGCTTAAGACACATAGGGAGAAGTATATACAAGACTGAAAGCTAGATCAATTATAACAGAAATAATTTATTAGCCAGGCTAGATGTTTGCAAAACTGGATTTGTCATACTCTGCCTGATACAAAGTTGTAGGACTTTCATACTCACTAATTACACTCTTTGTATTCAACACAATGATATAGTTATCAGATTTTCAATCATTATTATTATTATTATTTGTTCCTTGTGTTGCTAGTGTGACATAGGGCTTCAGCAGCACGCTTCCATTGCTCTCTGTTCTCTGCAATCTTTTGAGCCTGGCACCACGACTGTCCACAACCTCTCATTCCTTCTTCACTCTATCTCTCCCATGTCAACTTCAGCTGGGATGCTCAACTCGTCCTTTTCAACCTAGGTTCAACTCGTGGACCTAGCGTGTGATGTCCCCAGTCGGCCTTCTCAGTGCATGCCCAATCCAATCCATCTCCACTTCCTTACAGTACATTTTTGTTGGAAGATAGGTTCTTGCTACGTTGGTTCGTTAACAGCCAGCCAGCCAGCCAGCCAGCCAGCCAGCCAGCCAGCCAGCCAGCCAGCCAGCCACAATTCTTTCTTGCTTATTCTCATTTTTATTCTGGCAATCCATCTGATCTTCAGTAAGGAGCCAGCGTGGGTGGTGGTTGATGAATGTCTGTAGTTTGTTGGGAATGCCTTTCGTAACGCATCAAGTCTGTGAGGCATACAGAAGCACTGACTTGACTGGGTTGTTGTTGAAAATCCGGATGTTGTTCACACTACTTGCTGAGTGCAGTGCAGAAGATCTCCACACTGGTTCCAGGTTAGTCAACGCCTGTCTTGCTCTTCCGACCATGGCCGGATTTGACGTCTTCGTTTGTGCAGCCGCCGCCGCCCCTAGTTGAAACACTGCGTTAATCAACAAACATATAAATCCAGGGAACTTGCTTCAAATGGAATCACCTTGCTTCTTGACAGCATGTGAAAACCCTAAGCATATGGGTTTGTCATCAGTTCCCTCTAAAATATTATCTGCTTCTACGCCTTATGAAGTAGTATATAAAGGTAAGGACTTAGTTTTGTCTAAGCCTAGAATTCGTTGATTGCACATACACATTCTTTCTATCGGATGCTTGAATAGCAAAATACATAGTGAAGTCATCCATTACGCTTATTCCCCTAAAATATTCATCTAAATCTTGAAAGCTTCACAGATTAGAATTTCAACTACAGCATGCATGGTTGTACGGCAACGTGATCTAACGACTGACAACCAGAAGTCGTGTTACTTCTTCATTCAATTTTGTTAATTCCATTCAAAAGGACTGTCGACTATAGTCAAACTCATTGGAAAGAAGAAATGAATAATACTGCATTCACTTCACCTTTTTGTTGGTTGGACGAGTAAAAATCAGGCTAGTGTCTACCGTTTCAAAGAGATGTGCTAGACTTTAAACAGTAGATATAGAACATTTCCCTGGATGTGAAGTTTTACATCGGTTAGGTTTATAACCGATGCTAACTAAGGTAACGAACGACCTGTTGAGAAAAGCTGTGAAATTTATTCAGGTTTATAAATCAAATCACATATTGGTCACTCACATAGGTCAGACCTAATTATCATCCTTTTAGCTAGCATTAGATCCCTGTCAGTTATCTACTTTATTGTTGGGCATGCATTACACGTTTGATTGTTTCTTTATAATGTTGAGTGAGCACAAAGTGAAATGTTAGTTAGACCAGTTTTGGACTGTATAAATGTGTTTTTAGAAATCAACTTTGGTATTCTCCTGTCATGAAAAAGGATCCTTAATCCCTAATTATTTTCCGTTGCATACACACCTTTGTCAGTAAACCTGTAGTAGAGTAGTTCAGGGTACAATTTCGTTCACTCATTACAGCTCATTGCCTCAATCAGATAATGTGCTATAATCATCACTTACTAGTAAAAATGTAGTGTTGTCCGTTCATCTATAATGTAGTTCGAGTAAGATTAACCATATATATATACATATTAAGCAGCTATATTTTATTATAGTGTACATTGAACGACAATCTCAGTTGATGAACATGTGGTTTTGCTATGGACTACTGCTGATAAATAAGATTATGTGTCAAATGGCTTTCAAATATTTCCTCATCTGTGAAGTCTTTATTTGACCTGATATTGTTAAATTTTATCTGAGAACAATGCAGCGTTATACTTTAATGAAGTATTTGAACAATGGATAAGAAAGAGGTATAATCACTATTCTATCCACATGGTATCATACATACGTGGAAACACTTCATGTTTCTATCCATAATTCATTGACTGAAGTGAATTCGAAGAAAAACTTCCAGTCTTCAGCTTATTCATTTGATTGTCCGTCAGCTTATTTGACAACATTGTCTACTCTGGTTATCCAAAGGGAAATAAAAAAGTGTATAAACAGTTTCATTGTTGATCACCCTGTCACCGCTGAACATCTGATCCCTCCCTCCTAATATTTTACTCAAAGCAAGTTTGCCAGTGCCTTCTCACATTTCCAATAGCCTGGAACTGTGTCATCTACACAGCAGGATCATTAACAACCTTACGCCTGACTGATCCTAACATTCAAAAACATTACGTACACTCATTAGATACACCATGATCAAAGTAGTAAGTTTTTTCCCTTTTCAAACATTATAGTACTCACTTTTCCCTCCCTGCTATCCCCTCCTCCTCCTCATTTTCCGCCTATTCGATTCCACGAAATAAACCATACCCAGTGGTCACCTTGGCAGACTAGTTTGTCTTGCCGATAGGTGTGTGTTCACAGTGATTACCTGCTCGTGTGGAGCAATGTACATCGGTCGTAGTCACACACTGCTGTCAACACGTATACCAGATCACATTCTGGCCTAGTTTTATAAGGGTCAAAGCAAATGTATCACAAGTTCTATCCTTGAACATTTAATCGATTCCAACCATTCAGTTGATGCAAACAAGCATTTCAAGGTTGTCTATCGAATTCGCCCAACAACACAACACGTTTACTGAATGAAGTCTGACCTTTGTGTGCAGAAGAAGTACGTACAGTCTTTGTCTCTCTCTCTCTCTCTACCTTGGCCCCGAATTGATTTTAGTCTTGGTCGGCTTCTTCCGTTTTTCCTTTTGTATTCATTTTTCTCCATTATTATTTCATTTGATCTTCCTAATTATCGCAATTCCTAACAAAACCTTTTACAATTTACTCCAATTAATTCGTCTCGTTTAGATCACCTAATCCTTTGATTGTTTATTCATCTTCTCAACCCTTTTAATCTATATGCACTTTATAAACGACTTCAAAGTCTTACGTAACCCCTTCTTCTTACCATTCGATCTTTACGTCATCAATTATCAACATTATATAATTATCACCACCATCATCATTAATATTGTCGTTTGTTTCAACCCCCCATCATTTCAGTTAAATCCTCCTCACGGATAACGTACAGTCTTTAGATATCATATATATACGAATGTACAGCTAGCTTCAGAATAAATTCGTTGAAAAGAGTCGTCTTCGCTGAATATCTCGGTTTTCATCTATCTGATCAAATTTCAAAACGACACCAATCCATCAGTCACATATCGCTGCTATTTCTCAACACATATACGTCAATCTCATTGTAGATGTATTCACTGGTTGAATGAATAGATACACCTACATCACCATCCATGCACACGCCCATCTACTCATCACCATCACTCTTCTCCCTTCAACCCAACCCTAAACACACACACACACACACACACATCTTCCTTCCTCCGTCCGCTTTCTATTACTACCAATTCTCTCCGTAATACATTCATTAACATTACTCACATCCTACAATTATTCCCTTTTACTACATACCTACCTACCTACCTACCTACCGTGAATTTCATACCCTATCCAAAATATTCCCTCCAGTAAACAAATTGATTCTTATCACTCCACTCACCATTTCAACTATTCATTCTATTGACAAGATAAACAGATAGGTAGGTAGATAAACTCAACGGTATAATATATATGTATATTATGATGTAAACTAGAAGAGATTATAAGTTTTAACAAAAGAAATATGTTCATCAATTGATGAAAGAACAAACACTGGTGCCATGCCATGCCGTGCCATACACTCAGTCAGTCAATCAGTCAGTCAACAGGTAGATGAAGAAGAGAGGCCTTCCAAACTCAGGAATAAACATGTCGACTTCAAACAGCTGATGTAGGCACCCGAATACCAGATCATCTGAAACATAAATCACAAAATGTAACATTCAAACCTCTGTTGAAAACATAAAACAATTCATAGTTCATATATATTCACATATTCACATGTTTCCCACCCAACATGTCACATCACATCACAACATCAACACCAGTCAGTCCTTGCATAACACAACATAACACATTACCACAATTATGTTAATTAGTACCACAATATGTAGGATTGTATTTACCACAGTAGTAGTATTCATTCAACGTCGAATAGATATTCTCCTTCTTCTTCTAGCAGCATCAGTGATGATCACAGTCATGTCGTTAGTGTTACACTGCAATTCAATTCTGATATTATTCCACTCACAAACTTCCACTGAACATTAACTCTGACTAAAACTGAAAATCTTTTACATGATCATCACATGATTCAGCTATTTTTAGACATAAGCCACACACACACACACACACCTCAACATCAACTTCAGTGTGTACTTTAAATTGTTCAGTAAACATCCTCACTTATTGAACGAACAAACAAAGTAGGCGGCAAAGACTATACAGTCAGTCAGCCAGTCAGTCAGCCGGCTAAACTATATTCACATGATGTGTCAGCAGATATTAAGATAAAAGAGCACGTGATGCAGACATAAATAATCGATAATCACACACACACACACACAATGACAAGAAATAAGAATGAAATACCATTTAAAAATAACATACAATTACACAAGATTGAAAATAATCGAGAAACAGTTTTACAATGCGAACAACTGATAGTTGACCATAGACCATCCGAAACCGGAAACACCAAAGATTGAAAATCCGAAAAAAGAAAAAAACATTTCAACTGGTCTCATCTCGTCTCATCTCGTGTGATCGTAAATTCACGCTAATAGTAATGTAATAATGATAATTTAGCTACCAACTATTATTTATTTCTCTCTTGGCTTCCTCCACCTCCTCCTCCTCCCAGTGGGCGGGCTGGCTGACTGACTGACTGACTGGTTGTCAAATATAACATGATTTAAAAGTGAGTCCATGAAGATAATAATAATAATAATAATAATAATAATAATAATAATAATAATAATAATAATAATGATAAATGTCATAGAAACTCACGTTTATGAGATATATTGTGTTTAGCACAGGAGAGATAAAATTCTTGTGCTCACTCGACCACAATTTCTGGTAATAAGATATAGACTTTTGTAACAGAAAATAGATCTTCTTCTTCTTCTTCTTCTTCTTCCTCGTCTCCTTCTTCTTTGTTCTCTTACTCCCTGTAAAGCAATGAGATTGATGCAAAGGTGAGATGAGTTTGTGTGGAGCAGGAGAATGAATTCAGTTGACAGCAGAATCAATCAAGATTTTTGTTTTCACTTCTCCGACCGCTCACTCTCTGCCGACTGACTGACTGACTGACTCACGGATAATTTAGTAGTCAACGCCTGAATAACAAACACTTTCTCGGGCTTCTTCTTCTTTGTCAAATTGCTTCTCTTGTCCAAGTTGCAGCAGCTCTTGTTTTGCTTATGATAGACTATGACAGACTTCTTCATCATCATCATCATCAATAGGATACTAGCGATAATAGTGCAGCTAACGAAAACCACTCTTCCCCTTGGCACCAACCAATTAGCCGAAAACAATTTTCTCTCGCTGTAATTATCATTATTTTAAGCATGTGATATTCGGCTCGGTTATTTATATTCAGTATTACTTCTACTACTACTGACTTTCAACGTGCGCCATTGGTCTCGATTGACGACCATTCATGAACAAGTTGGTCAGTCAGTCAGTCAGTCTCTCCTCTCTCTGGCCTTTCCGTAAACGAGACGTGAGAATCAGGCAGTTCGCCCACCCCCCAACCCCAACCCCCACCCCCTTCACAACTCTCCCATCCCGTAAATCACCATCATGTATATAATTTCAAATGACACAACGCAATCACCACATGGATTCCACTCTCAACATACAGCACTTAGTTCTCTCTCTCCCTCTCTCTCTCTCTTGCTTGACACACAGCCGACTAACTATGCATACAACTTAATATAATGCATGTTATCACATTAATTACACATGATGATGATGATGATGATTTTGATTCGATTTGAATTGAATTGAATTTTCTTCATTCATACCATCCACCTGTTTGTTTTCTTGTCACTGCAACACCCCTACCCCTACACCTACACCTACTCCTACTCCATATCACTTTCAGCATCAGCATCACATTACAAATTTCATGATAAATAATTGACCTGATCAAATGTTGCAGCCTGTTATTCATTGAGAACCCAATCATGATATGATGATGATGATGATGGCGCATGAAGTGGATCCATGATAATAAATAGTTGACCTGTTCAAATGTTGCAGCCTGTTATCCATTTGAAACAAAATCATAATCACAATCATGATGATGGTGATGATGGTGCTTGTCAAAATCGGTACACAGCTTATTTACTTCACGTGTGAAGTAGGCTTGAAACGTATAATTTCTTTCTCATGATTCCTGATTCCATTAACAACAACAACAACACCCCTTCAAAAATATCTGGCCCCCTTTCCAAATCAGTCAGTCAAATTATGTTGTATATAAACCACCTTTCGAACTACTACCACTACCACTACTGCCAACCAGCAGGATAGTCAAGTAACTAACTAACTAACTAACTAACCAATCAACCAACCAACTAACTGATTCCATAATTTATAACATTGACGATTGAAGGGGTGACGTCGAGGTTTATATTCATTCCAATTCTTGTTTCATTTTCTACTAGTCAATTACTTACTAACAACAAATTGATTGATTGTTTGCAATCAAAATCATATATCAAATTATACAAGATTCGATCGAAATCGTACAGAAAGTGCCTACCTACCATATGCCTGAAAAAATGTTTCTTGTTTGCATAACAATAATACGACTGACTGATTGACTAACTGACTGACTGTGTATCAATTGATCGACAACAAATTATTTTTTCGCAAACGATTCCTCCCTCACTACCTCTCTATCAGCCTTCAACCCCTGGACTGGACTGGAGTGGAGTGGAATCCGCCAACTGTCTGTCTATACCAGCCGATCATTTCACAATCATCAAATTGCTCAAGTCATAAAGGAGTTACTTACATCTACATCTACATCTACCAAATAAGTAAGTAAGTAAGTAGGTAATATTTTCTTTATATTATTGTAGAATTCATTAGGCTTGACACCCACAGTCGTCTGTCTTCTGTAGGGTTAGGAGGTTAGGGTGAGACAAAGTTTTCAGATAGACGAAATCATTGTAAAGCAGCCTTGCAAGTAAAGTAAACAAGTGGATCGATCCATCGATGGATCGTTTAGGGTTAGCTGCCGACGAATTCCACACGAGTAGTAGCAATGTCAGAGAAAAGACTCATATCATCAAAGTAGCCAAACAAAAAGTGTATGGCAGGAAGCAAGGCAAGACAAGGCAAGGAGAAGAAGAAGAGGAAGAGGGAAATTGAAAATATCACACCTAGTCAAGCTTAGCTTTAGATTAGAAGACGACGTAAAAGAGTGACCAAATCTGTGCCATTGTGGCCCATTTCACCTAGAGTCAGTCAGTCAGTCAGTCAGTCAACCACTAATTCGTATTATCTAAGATATTCCCACCCCTAGCCACCCACCCACCCCCACTCACCCACTCACCCACTCAGTCAGTCGGTCATTCCTCAGACATCTCGTTCGCATATCAGTCAGTCATCAACATCGGGGGATAATGACTAGAGAACAAATAACAAACATTTCAACTGGTCTCATCTCATCTCATCTCATCTCGTGTGATCGTGAATTCACGCTACTCGCATAATAGGCTAGATAGTCAATATTATCCATTTGATTGAAGAATATGTCGAGTAATAATAATAGTAATGTAATAATGATAATTTAGCTACCAACTATTATTTATTTCTCTCTTGGCTTCCTCCACCTCCTCCTCCTCCCAGTGGGCGGGCTGGCTGACTGACTGACTGACTGGTTGTCAAATATAACATGATTTAAAAGTGAGTCCATGAAGATAATAATAATAATAATAATAATAATAATAATAATAATAATAATAATAATAATAATAATAATAATGATAAATGTCATAGAAACTCACGTTTATGAGATATATTGTGTTTAGCACAGGAGAGATAAAATTCTTGTGCTCACTCGACCACAATTTCTGGTAATAAGATATAGACTTTTGTAACAGAAAATAGATCTTCTTCTTCTTCTTCTTCTTCTTCTTCCTCGTCTCCTTCTTCTTTGTTCTCTTACTCCCTGTAAAGCAATGAGATTGATGCAAAGGTGAGATGAGTTTGTGTGGAGCAGGAGAATGAATTCAGTTGACAGCAGAATCAATCAAGATTTTTGTTTTCACTTCTCCGACCGCTCACTCTCTGCCGACTGACTGACTGACTGACTCACGGATAATTTAGTAGTCAACGCCTGAATAACAAACACTTTCTCGGGCTTCTTCTTCTTTGTCAAATTGCTTCTCTTGTCCAAGTTGCAGCAGCTCTTGTTTTGCTTATGATAGACTATGACAGACTTCTTCATCATCATCATCATCAATAGGATACTAGCGATAATAGTGCAGCTAACGAAAACCACTCTTCCCCTTGGCACCAACCAATTAGCCGAAAACAATTTTCTCTCGCTGTAATTATCATTATTTTAAGCATGTGATATTCGGCTCGGTTATTTATATTCAGTATTACTTCTACTACTACTGACTTTCAACGTGCGCCATTGGTCTCGATTGACGACCATTCATGAACAAGTTGGTCAGTCAGTCAGTCAGTCTCTCCTCTCTCTGGCCTTTCCGTAAACGAGACGTGAGAATCAGGCAGTTCGCCCACCCCCCAACCCCAACCCCCACCCCCTTCACAACTCTCCCATCCCGTAAATCACCATCATGTATATAATTTCAAATGACACAACGCAATCACCACATGGATTCCACTCTCAACATACAGCACTTAGTTCTCTCTCTCCCTCTCTCTCTCTCTTGCTTGACACACAGCCGACTAACTATGCATACAACTTAATATAATGCATGTTATCACATTAATTACACATGATGATGATGATGATGATGATTTTGATTCGATTTGAATTGAATTGAATTTTCTTCATTCATACCATCCACCTGTTTGTTTTCTTGTCACTGCAACACCCCTACCCCTACACCTACACCTACTCCTACTCCATATCACTTTCAGCATCAGCATCACATTACAAATTTCATGATAAATAATTGACCTGATCAAATGTTGCAGCCTGTTATTCATTGAGAACCCAATCATGATGATGATGATGATGATGGCGCATGAAGTGGATCCATGATAATAAATAGTTGACCTGTTCAAATGTTGCAGCCTGTTATCCATTTGAAACAAAATCATAATCACAATCATGATGATGGTGATGATGGTGCTTGTCAAAATCGGTACACAGCTTATTTACTTCACGTGTGAAGTAGGCTTGAAACGTATAATTTCTTTCTCATGATTCCTGATTCCATTAACAACAACAACAACACCCCTTCAAAAATATCTGGCCCCCTTTCCAAATCAGTCAGTCAAATTATGTTGTATATAAACCACCTTTCGAACTACTACCACTACCACTACTGCCAACCAGCAGGATAGTCAAGTAACTAACTAACTAACTAACTAACCAATCAACCAACCAACTAACTGATTCCATAATTTATAACATTGACGATTGAAGGGGTGACGTCGAGGTTTATATTCATTCCAATTCTTGTTTCATTTTCTACTAGTCAATTACTTACTAACAACAAATTGATTGATTGTTTGCAATCAAAATCATATATCAAATTATACAAGATTCGATCGAAATCGTACAGAAAGTGCCTACCTACCATATGCCTGAAAAAATGTTTCTTGTTTGCATAACAATAATACGACTGACTGATTGACTAACTGACTGACTGTGTATCAATTGATCGACAACAAATTATTTTTTCGCAAACGATTCCTCCCTCACTACCTCTCTATCAGCCTTCAACCCCTGGACTGGACTGGAGTGGAGTGGAATCCGCCAACTGTCTGTCTATACCAGCCGATCATTTCACAATCATCAAATTGCTCAAGTCATAAAGGAGTTACTTACATCTACATCTACATCTACCAAATAAGTAAGTAAGTAAGTAGGTAATATTTTCTTTATATTATTGTAGAATTCATTAGGCTTGACACCCACAGTCGTCTGTCTTCTGTAGGGTTAGGAGGTTAGGGTGAGACAAAGTTTTCAGATAGACGAAATCATTGTAAAGCAGCCTTGCAAGTAAAGTAAACAAGTGGATCGATCCATCGATGGATCGTTTAGGGTTAGCTGCCGACGAATTCCACACGAGTAGTAGCAATGTCAGAGAAAAGACTCATATCATCAAAGTAGCCAAACAAAAAGTGTATGGCAGGAAGCAAGGCAAGACAAGGCAAGGAGAAGAAGAAGAGGAAGAGGGAAATTGAAAATATCACACCTAGTCAAGCTTAGCTTTAGATTAGAAGACGACGTAAAAGAGTGACCAAATCTGTGCCATTGTGGCCCATTTCACCTAGAGTCAGTCAGTCAGTCAGTCAGTCAACCACTAATTCGTATTATCTAAGATATTCCCACCCCTAGCCACCCACCCACCCCCACTCACCCACTCACCCACTCAGTCAGTCGGTCATTCCTCAGACATCTCGTTCGCATATCAGTCAGTCATCAACATCGGGGGATAATGACTAGAGAACAAATAACAAACATTTCAACTGGTCTCATCTCATCTCATCTCATCTCGTGTGATCGTGAATTCACGCTACTCGCATAATAGGCTAGATAGTCAATATTATCCATTTGATTGAAGAATATGTCGAGTAATAATAATAGTAATGTAATAATGATAATTTAGCTACCAACTATTATTTATTTCTCTCTTGGCTTCCTCCACCTCCTCCTCCTCCCAGTGGGCGGGCTGGCTGACTGACTGACTGACTGGTTGTCAAATATAACATGATTTAAAAGTGAGTCCATGAAGATAATAATAATAATAATAATAATAATAATAATAATAATAATAATAATGATAAATGTCATAGAAACTCACGTTTATGAGATATATTGTGTTTAGCACAGGAGAGATAAAATTCTTGTGCTCACTCGACCACAATTTCTGGTAATAAGATATAGACTTTTGTAACAGAAAATAGATCTTCTTCTTCTTCTTCTTCTTCTTCCTCGTCTCCTTCTTCTTTGTTCTCTTACTCCCTGTAAAGCAATGAGATTGATGCAAAGGTGAGATGAGTTTGTGTGGAGCAGGAGAATGAATTCAGTTGACAGCAGAATCAATCAAGATTTTTGTTTTCACTTCTCCGACCGCTCACTCTCTGCCGACTGACTGACTGACTGACTGACTCACGGATAATTTAGTAGTCAACGCCTGAATAACAAACACTTTCTCGGGCTTCTTCTTCTTTGTCAAATTGCTTCTCTTGTCCAAGTTGCAGCAGCTCTTGTTTTGCTTATGATAGACTATGACAGACTTCTTCATCATCATCATCATCATCATCATCATCATCATCATCATCATCATCATCAATAGGATACTAGCGATAATAGTGACTGTGGCACCAGATGGGACAACGATCAACCGGTTCACGTTATACTTTTGGAATTGATGGCAGCTTCCAACAGCATCCAACACTACACCACGCTGTCTGGACTGCAGAAGTGGGCAACGGCGAGCCACACATCCCGTGGTTTACAGATTATCCGAGGGACAAGAGTTCTGAGCCGAAGTGTACCGAATTCGGAAAGCCTCTAGGGGCGCAAAAACAGGAGTTTCCCAAGGACCAGTATCTCAGCCACTTTACTTTCCACTATTTATGAATGACTTCCCTGTTCAAATATCTCAGTCTCTCCTTTTTGCTAATGACGTCGAAATATCGGGGGCAATGGACAAAGAAGGGAATCCTAGGACTCTCCGAGACGATCTGCTTCATCTGGAGTCCAGGCCAGCCGCAAGTGGTTTAGGCTTTAGCTCATAGAGGAAAGCGATGAAGGCCACCCACATCCTCAACAAGCGCGCAGCCGTCTGAGTGTTAACAGAGAAGAGCCAAGGACTAAACCTGTCTGACACGCCAGATACTCGTATCAATTATGAGCGAATGGTGGCATGAACGAATACCATCATGGACTTCCTTAAAAAGCCTTCTCGCGGCTCTGACACCCAGACCAATCGTCATAAAACCCATTTTAGATACGATTAAGAGGTGTTCAAAACGACAGCCCCTCTCTGCCAAAGATAGACGCGAGCACCCTTGAGAAGGTGCAGACGGGGCCGAAACAGCTGTCGGACCAACGGGCAAAACACAAACGAAACACCTTTTGCAGCTCAGCTTGTTTACCTCAAGCTACCTGAGATAAAGGTGCGACCTGATATCAGCCTATGTGGTCATCCTCAAGCGGTTCACCTTAACAGGAAAACATTTTCGGTCTACAAGCTATAGTTCCATAGAAGCCCCACTAACGCACCTCATCTGAGGGCAGAGGTAAGGTTGGCATCTAACTTCTCACAAAGGGGTGTGTACCTAATGGAGTAATCTTCCGAAAAAAGTAGACACAGCAACATCGGCTGACCCTTTCAAGCAACTTCTTGATAACCACTTGGGCGCAAAACGGCCAGCCACGAACATTAACCGGTAGCCACTCAATCTGTTCTCATCCGTCCCTGTATTCTCCGACCATGGTTTGGGGATTGTCCTTGTGCGAAATTGACAGATGTAGAGGCTGACTAACAATCATCCGTACTTGCAATAACCCACAATAGCGCAGTCTGATGAAGTAGTATATCTGCGAGGTAGTGCCAAAATAACGGTGCGTTCCAACTAGCTGGCTAGAGGCTCGGTTACGTGCAGTGCAATGTCTGGTTTATCTTGTCAGTAGCCCCGCTGTTCTCAAAATCAAACTAACCTATAATTAGCGACAAGCAAACTTTCAAACTGACAACTGCTACCTCCAAAGCAGCAAGGAAGTAAACAGGACAGACTTATGCAACAACCAAATGAGCATAACCGAACAAAAAGAACCGAGACTCAAGACTCAGAAACGAGAGCTCAAAAAGTGCGGGCTTCTTCTACTCGCTCCCGTGTTGTTGTTGGACTAGCATGCTGATCAGATTTAAAAGTCTGTGAAAGGCGGATGCAGGTGTTACGAGCTGGTATAAGGTATGCAATTCAGGGGTAGTAGGTAGAGAAAATAAACAAGTATTATTTCATTAATAACACTGAACCCACGTGGTTCAGTGTAGCATCTTGAGTAGTGACGTGTTTCGCTCGTCTCTCAGCTTTTGGATTTTTCCACAATGAAAAACTCCCACTTGCAATACTCAATCTAAAAACATCGAACGTTTGCAGCACTTCTGTCCATCCACGCACCTCACCCCTGCGCATTCGTCAGCTCACTCCTCAACAGTTGAAAATTGGCATTATTATTCCTTTGAACCAACCGGTCTACCTCCTGTCAGTGGTTCTTGGGCGTTTCAGCTGCCAAACTGCCTTAGCTCTCGGTTCTCCTCGGAGGTCATTCCCCAGGAAATATCTTTCCTGGTTATACATACGCATCTGGAGCTTACGGTTAAACTCGTTGGTCAAGAGCAGAGGATCAAGTGACAAGTGTCTGAAGGTGAGCCAACATAAATTATCTTCCCTTTTCTATTCTGTCCTTTTGCTGCATTCAGTCTTCAACCCTCTTATTGTTGTTAACTACTTGTTTTCCCAAGAAGTTTATATCATAGCGACATGTCTGCCCAAAACGCTAGGTCTGAAGCTTTGACACGGATAACGCGGTCGTGCACAACAACGGCCAGTAACACCCGAAACAACACACTAGTCTGTACTAGAAGACAAACAGAGGTAGGGCAGAACACCGAACTTCTGAAGAAGTGGCCAACCCATGTTTCTAGAATTCCAGTCGCCATCAGACAGGTGACACAGAGAAGCACTAGCCCGTCACAAACTAGTCCTATCTTGAGCAAGGATCATACCATGCCTGAAATAGAAGACGACGTAAAAGGCTTCAGAACAAGGCAGCCACAAGCAGTTCGCCACAATCCGTAGCACCTTATTCATGGAAGGAAGGCTGTATTACGACACCCGATGGCTGCAGTGTTTGCACCAAAGTTGTTTCGGTAGTCGATGAGGCATTTGCATGCAACCTATGTCAACGATGGGCGCATTGCCACTGCGATACCAAAGTCCCCCGACAATACTATAAGCTGATGAAGAGACAACCATGCAAGTGGTTCTGGTACATCTGTCCAGAGTGCAGGAAAATGCCCGCACTCCGCACAGAAAGCCTGAAGGAGATGCTCTCCGCCACGCAAAAGCTACCAGCATCCTCGAATAAGGTAGGGTTAACACCAAAGGATAACACAGAGAGACCTGGAAACAGACCTAGAGCTCCAGCTGTGGGCACGCCACCTCGCGTGGGGACCATATTAGGTCAAGTCTCCATACCCCTACCCGGCCCCAGGGGACGTCAAGCGCATGGCCAAAGACATCGACCGCCGAAGCCTCTACGAAACCCATTCCGAACACCCCACACACCGTGACTGAGAAACAACCAGTGGAATTACTCAAACCCATTGGGAAGTCGGGCGTGCCACCCACAACGAACCCAGGTCACAGGAGGACCAACTCGATCATTTTGTTCAACGTCGATGTATCGACAGACTCATTGTTGGTCGAGAGGGAACAATTTGACAGCCGAATGTGGACCGACTACTGTCAGATGCTGGGACTCCCCCCCCTCCCTGCAACTTTATGTCGCCTTTCTCGAGGAAGCCATGCACCCCGAGATAAGCCACCCCCTTTACGTGTGTCCCTAAATACCGCCAAAGAGGCTGAAGACACACTCCCCCTCTCGCGACAACCGGACGTTGTTAATGCCTGTAAAATTCGGGCCAGGCCTGACAAGCCATGGTCAATAAGAGAGGAGGAGAGAAAGTCAGCGGTTGGAAATCCCAACAGAAACAACACTATAGTTGTACATGGGATTCCAGAATTGCCAAGTGACAGCTCGGTCAAAGATCGGTACTTTCACGACGTCCAACAATGGCAATGGCTCTCAACCAAAGTTGGTCTCAACAGTATACCGGCCAACAGCGTCAGTAGACTGCCAAGGCCAGCGCACCTGAAGACCATACCCAATCCCAGACTACTTGCCGTCCAGTTCGACTCATATGCCTCCCTCACAGACGTTCTGCACGCATGGTATAATGCGAAAGATCGCATGGGTGGCTCAATACGTATATGTGAAAGTAAGCCTAGACCCACAAGGCAAGAGGAGAGACGGCAACCACCAAGACCTCTGGAGTCAGTGGTCGTCACACAGGCGCTGACCAGTGAGTCAGATACATCAAGTAAAGAAGCCACCACTGCTACAGCCCCCACCCAAGTTAAGAACAAAACACAAAAAACGGAACAATGCCAGTCCTATGAGGACTGGCGAGGCTAAATTCAACCACGTAAGCGCTCATCCCTCGAAAATACACATCCAGACCTTCCCTCTCATCAGGCACACTCTAATATGTATGTACAGCAACGTTAGGGGGCTAATAGAGAAGGTAGCAAAAATGAGGACGCTGCGTGAACATCAGCACTACGACATCATATTCATCACCGAATCCTGGCTCTCGTCGGACATCTCCGACGAAGAGATGCGTGTTGCTGGCATGGAACTCTTCCGCAGGGACAGGGAACATAGAGCAGGAGGGGGAGTGGCTATCTACGCAAACTCCTGTTTAAAGGCAAGGATGGTTAGCGATACGGCCTTAACCCAGCTCCCAGAGTCTCTATGGTGCTACTTCACTCTCTTCTTTATTCTCTCTTCATTCCTTTACCACTACCTTACTATCCTCTTTCAGGTACCTACACAGACAGGAGTCACGGCAGTTCTCTAAACTTCCCAGCAACCCGTAGCTCCCTAATCACTCTACAAATTACAACCTACTAACCCACAAAACATCCACCTCACCGAAGCTAAAAGCAAGAAAGCAGAGGGGATTTCCTCGTCCACTGAAGGAGTGAACCGAACAACTGGAACCAAGCCCTAAGAACTAGACGCGAGAGATCAAAAACTACTAGTTTTCTACGCTCGCACTATCAATATTGGATATTGGAAGAGGAAGAAACCTTTCCAAAAGCTGCAGTTAGAATTTAACATAACAAGAGTGCAAGACACTGTAAGTTCTTGAGTTCCTGAGCAGAGGATTTCTAAAATTGTATATTGGAGCATTGTTTTAAGCGCGTTATCTAAACGTTGTCAAGGTCGAATTGGCGTGATCAGTGTCCACGATAGCCTTAGAGTGCCAATGTACTGGCACGCAGTATTGCCATTTCCAAGCGCATGGTGTGGACTGTATTGTGTCTTGCTGTCGATATCTTTCTTTAGTACTCTTGATTACTTGTTAAAAGGTATAAGACCGCCAACAGCTGTCGAGTCTAAGGGTCCACTTGCTGTTTGGAAATGGCGCAATATGTTGATCTCTTGGCTACATGCTCTTATAATAGGAACATGGGATATATTATGGTATGTGAAGCATATTATCTCTCACCTTCTAGCTTTTACTATTACCCTGAACTGATGGATGACCCTATAGGTCATATTGTTCCGTTTACCTATTACATGGTAGCAGTTTCTACAGGTAGTTTCGGAATATATATACCATTAACCTAACAGGCTACTTCTTCTACGATTTTTGGGATATGTTAGTGCAGAAGCAAATATTCTCTATGTGGGAGTTGACTTTGCATCACATAGCGGTAAGATGAAATTACTTAAAAACTTGCTTGAACGTAATAAAATAGTTGAGTCACTATCTTAAAATGTGCCGAATGTTATTTAAAGTGATCACTTGATTGAATAATTGTAGGATGCAGTTTATTAGTTCCAGTGAATATTTACATAATGTATATGTTATCAGAATTTTTCGGGCTCCTCTTGTATTAGACTTGGACTTGAGCACAGAAATCGATGCATCAAGTGACTGTTGGTTGGATAGCATATCCTCACGAAGTATCTGGGTTAGGTCAGTCAAAATTGGTTACGAATGTTTGTTATTCGAATGTTTCGTGTACTCTAGTCAGTTAGTATACATTTACATTACAGATTTTGTGGAAATGTTAGTCCAGTTACATACATTCGCTTGAGACTACGCTATCAATTACAAAAGTTTCGGATGATGTGTTGTTTACTTTTTAAGGACTACTATTGTTCCGCAAGACCCAGATGCGGGCGCGAAGAAATCAATTGGTTTGCTCTAGCTCGTAAAAAGAATAGATATTAGATTAGAAGTATACACAGAATAAGTAACTCTATGGACTCTCCTAAGTCTTAATGCATTTAGTTTCTGCTTAAGGGGCTATGTGTGTCGTGCCCTTAAAAGTTCGGGAAATTGATATATTCACTTGTATTTCGGTTGGTACGATGCACTAGTCGGCACTCTGTAGCAGTTAATTTCGCCTATTAAGCAACAGTTAGTATTTGACGTTACCAAACTAGTACGAATCCACTTCCGTCTTTAATGTTGTATTATTTTTGTCAGAAAATCAATAAAGCTACGGTAGGAGAGCCCAAATTGACAAGCACGCCTTGACCTCTAAAAGCAAATCGTGAATGAACTAAACAAACGGTGCACTAACGTGACACTAAGGCCATTGGCAATGGGGAATTTTAACGTTGTTTTGAGAAACTTCTTGAATAGAAAATTAGGTTTTTGTATCTTTAGCTAAATCAAGTATGTAAAATAAAGAAATGTGTTTGATGTATATATGTCATTGAGGTGGCTTTTAGAATCATTTGGTATTCTCGGAAAAAAGAGCTTTAAGATTTGTGTTACAACAATAAGTGACAAATCATATCGATCAGAAGCTTAACTGTCACTAGTTATGTACTTGTGGAAGTTTTGTTGAAGCTTAAGACACTTACATGAACAAGCTAAATACTTTAGTTGAAAATACTCCTAAGAATACACCTTTGTGCGCATTTTATGAAGTTTAATGGGTAATTTATTTCGCTGAAATTAGATTGGTCGGCGCTTTAGTTGATTTGACCATTATCGTGAAGAAAAAATCCACTCACCTTTTTCCTTAGTTTTGAACCAGGATTTTAACGGGTAATAAGTTAACCAGCTCGCATTAAAATAGTAGTAAGGTCGTATTATACCTTTGAAATGCTTTTCCAACCATATAAATAGGCCTATAACATAGTACATTAATCAGTGACTATGATTCGAAATAGTCTAACATTGACTATTCTTATTTTTATGGTACTGGTTTTGGTAAAATAGTTCGAGCTTTGTACGCTACTTAAGGTAGACATATTAACATCTTCAGTCAATGCCTAGATTCCTTCTCTACATTGTTTCAAAGCTGGTTTGTTTTATTTACGTTACTGCACATCAAATAGATATCTGTATACATTTACGCTTATTTGTACGAATTTCTGGTTCTAGGACACTGTGAAACATTCCTTTTCTCATATACTGTATGGTGTTTATTAAAAAAAAATACCTGGGATTATTTTCATTTCTAGGAGAAAATACTTTAAGACTTCAGAATGTTATCAGTACACTTAGTCGGTTAAACATTCGTTAAATCAGATATAAGCATTGGAAATCTGGGAGCACTGGATAGCTGTTTCGTCCTGGTATGCGACTCCCAGGAGTGCACACCCATGACTCCGCATCGCCAAGGATTAAACCGACATACTTCAGGTCCCATGGCTAACACGTTACAATTGAGCCATTCGATTGAAATCGAACGGTGCATATTTTTAACTTTTGTCATTTCACTACATAGTGTGACCTACATTCAAAGTCCTCACATTCGACTTGATTGACTCTACTGGTCACGATTTTTTGTTGAAACTTCGGGAATCACCTCTGAATGCTAGTCACCAATGAGGGCTAGATTATTTCTATTTAAAGGTTTGTAGAGGTTTTCTATGAATTGACTTTAAGTTGAAACTCATCATAGACTGATCCTTAACTGAGTCATAGTTGTATACTACTGAGCAGTCTCATACAAGGATGAAATAGCTGTCTAGTTCTTTCAATTTTTTTTTAAAATGTTTCTTCAATTGATATCAATCTATTCTTTTTATTTGTTATTTTACTTCTTTTTTTTTTTATAGGTTCTTGGTGCCTTTACTTATAATGTTATAAATGTTCGGTATATAGCATATAATGTTATTGCATTACTTGCTGAAGTGAACAGTATCTTTTTGCATACTCGTAAACTTATGCAAATGTATAAAATTCATCCAATGAATATTATTCGTCGTTTAAATTCTTTAATAAATCTTATCACATTTATATGTTGTCGAGGTTTTGCATTATTTTGTATATCATATGGTATATATATGAATCCTGATAAAATATCATCATTTTATTCATTTTTATTAATGTCTAGTATGTTCATTATGAATATATTAAATCCAATTTTATTTTATATTCTTTTACGTAATGATTTTTTATTAACACATAAAGAAATTAATGATTATTATAGTATAAATGATAGAAAAAAATTAATTGATACTACTTATACTTTAGATAATAAAAAATCTAATTATAAATTAACATATGAATGGAATAGTTTTACTGTTAACAGATTTCATCAATCGAATTCATCGAAACTTTAAAAAAAAGAGAAAGGAAGGTGATTGTTTATTAATGTATAACTTTAGTTTACATACCTTTATTTATTGTTTTATTGAAATTCTAAAGCTTTTTACCTATTGAAAGTTGTTTGCCTATACCTTATAATTATAATTATACATAAGATATATATGTTCTTATAAAAAGACATGTTAATCTTATCCTAGTTGATTAAATAAGAATTATCGAGTAATATAGTTTAATGTTATGATTTTGTAAATACTTTTCTTTCCAATATATTTAAAGTTTATTACCTTTTAAACAATCTATATGACTACAGTATACATTTTGTTCATGATAAGTAGTACTGTTATTGTATGAGTATTGTATTGTTGAGTATTTATCATCTTCATACTGATTTACTTTTGTTTGTAAACAAATTGTTTTTCATATTTATCATGTCAATGAATTGTTCTCTTCTATCTTTCATTTTCATATTGTCTGTGATTATTGAATTTTTATTCATATTAACATAAGTAAATAGGAAAGAATATGAAATAGTTTCAATTATCTATAATATATATATATATATATATATATATATATATATATATATATATATATATTATCCTAATATTCTATGCCATTATGATGAATGATAAAGAAGTGTAATGAGTGATTACAATAAGAGGGGGGAATAAAGTTTCATTTATATCAGTGATATCAATTCTGAGTCATATTATGAACTGGTGGGGTCATGGGTGTGCACTGCTGAGGAGTCCTATACTAGTTGGACGAAATAGCTGTCCAGTGCTCCCAGGTTTCCTTTGTTCCTCCAACTGATGTCAGTCTATGATGATAACAACTTGAAATAATTCCAAATCTCTACAACTCCATCAAAATTTAATTGAACTGGTGCTCATTGATGACTAGTTTCGAGAAGTATTCCTGAAGTTCCAATGACAAGTCGTGACCGGTGGAGTCAAAGCCTGATGGCCATGAAGACAAATACTCAGCGATGACATTGGGTGGCGGTTGCGCTATATATTGTGAGCTAACAGAAGTTGGAAATATGAAGCATTGGATTGTGACCCAGTGGCTCAATGGTAACGCGCTGGCCGCGGAACCTGAAGGTCGCGGGTGCGCACTGCTGAGGAGTCCCATACTAGTTGGACGAAACAGCTGTCCAGTGCTCCCAGGTTTCCTTTGTTCTTCCAACTGATGTCAGTCTACGATGAATAACAACTTGAAATAATTCCAAATCTCCACAACTCCCTCAAAATATTATGAACTGTCACCTAATGTCTACATTTCTTCTCATTACTCATACTGATAATTGAACACTTCATGAACTGGATGATACGTTTCAATATGTCCATCTTATTCTAATTCAATTAGAGTTAAGGATTGAATACAAGTCTTGTTCACAATTCTACAACATTTTTACACAATCCACATTCTCTTCCTATTAGTTGTTAGCTACCAAAGAAAATATTTTTCAGTATATCCAGTTAAGATGAATATTTATAGTTCAGAGTGTATTTTGTTGTCTTTCCAGCTGAAGTTTTAGTTAATAATAGTCTCAATGTAATGGTAGAATTTTCCTTCGATACATCAAAGTTTCTCGAAGCATTGATGATGACATCTGGCATGAAACATTGGAACTTATACAAATCGAAACCGGAGCTCAGAGTATAACTCACTTTGAATACATCGCATAGAAGAAATCTGATAAGACGATTATTCTCGACAAATGTGTGTATATCAATTTCAGTGACATATTTGGCTGGAGTAGTAGGACTGCTTATTCAAAACATTCATTGTTACCTTTCACCTCCACTATACTATGTGAAGTCTATCTTTTTAAGTATTACATTTAGAGAGTAGGTTCTCCACCTATTATTATTATTTTTCCCTTGGGTTCCTGGTGGAACAACAGCTTCAGTAGCACGCCTCCATTCCACTCTGTTCTCTGCTATCTTTCGAACCTCGCTCCATGACTGCCCAGAAGCTTTCATTTCTTCCTCACATGGTCTCCATGTCACCCTCGTCTCGGACGTCCAACTCATCGTTTCCCCTTTGGACTAAACTCGAAAAAAAAAAAAAGCGTGATGTCCCCAGTCGGCCTTCTCAGTGTATGCCAAATCCAATCCATCTCCACTTTCTTCCTTCTGCATATTTGTTGGGCGATAAGTTCTTGATTAGTTCTTTGTCAGGCCACATTTCGTTGTTGCTTATTCTTTCTGGCCACCTGACCTTCAGCATCAAGCGTAGGTAGCTGTTGATGAATGTCTGTAGTTTGTTGGAGATGCTTTTCGTGAGGTACCAAGTTTCAGAATCACATAGCAGAACTGACTTGACGTTGGTGTTGTAAATTCGGACCTTGTTCTTTGTGCTGAGTGCAGTAGATCTCCACACTATTTCAGATGAGTGAAAGCCTGTCTTTTGCAATCCTGGTTTTGACATCCTCGTCTGTGCCGCCTGTAGTTGAAACGATGCTGCCTAGGCAGGTAGGTGGAGAAAATAACTTCCTTTAGGTTTTCCCGTTAATGGTCATTGGTGTTTGTTGTTGTTGTTGGTCGGGTATCTTCATCACCACCGTCTTCTCTACATTCACTTGAAGTTTCGTTTTCTCTGCCTCGTCTCTTCTGTCAACTTGTTAGTTTTCGCCTGTAGATCGTCGAGTTTGTACGACATTAAACATAAATCATCATCGGCGAAATCAAAATCTTCTAGGGTCTTTTAATCGGTCCATTTAATAATGTTTCTGAAATAAATATTCACATAAAGCGTAGCAGGTTCGTACTGGATATCTTCCAATATTGGATTTTCCTATAGCAGAGTATTTCCGATGACTGATATTACCACTCTTACTTAGTACATCCAGAATTCGTTAGCTATGCGATCATATGTGTATACTAGATTTCATTTGATCGGCATATTTCACAATCCAGTTTATCATTGTTGTATCCTTTTTGACAACAGTTATTCACGAATCATTTACAAGGCTTGATAACAACAATCGTAAATCTTTATGAAAGATGACACAACTGTTTGTTTGAATTATTTGTCATGATAGAATTATTGAAGCATCTGATAATATCGGTGGTAATGGTCATGAAAACAGAATTTTCTAGGGTGAAGTAATGAGTCGATTCAAGAGTGAGAAAATGATTACGTAATCATTAATGTGTATATCAGCAAAGTCTTTAGTTGACTAGGGTGATGATTAATAGGTTAAAAAATGAATAGGTCGGAAATAATAATGGTTAATCATGAGAAATTTAAGGGGAGGTGTGGGGAAGTAAACTGCCAAATAAGAAAGTAATGGCAGCCAGTTACTAAGACGATGGTGAGTATTGAAGCAATAAAGAAACTTAAAGAGAATGAACATAGCTCTTCTGTAGGCAGAATTTAGGCTTTAATTATTAGATTGCCGACTCCTATGGGGCCCATAAGTGATCGATCCGCACTCCTTTTGAGCTGTCTAGCTTGACTTCGTATAAAATTTTCAAAGAAGATTGTGGGGAATTTAAATGATCAAAGTTGATCAAATATTTTAAGATGAAAATATTGCTTGACTTGCGTTCTCACTTCGACAGCTATATAGGATATTGCTTAGAGATGCATTTGGAAAGACTGAGCCTTTGTGTGGCCCACATAACGGGTTGTACATGAACAAGTAAAGTGATAGATGTGGCTCAAAGTTGCAGTTTGTCCTTTGAACTTCATTGAATCAACTGTTGGCCAGGGGAAGACCATTCACGATTCGACGGCATAGAATATTTTTCTGAATGTTTTGGATAGAAGGTTATTCTGTACTTCTACCAAGTTATCCTTTCTAAATTCAGTATTAATGAATAAAGTTTTCTTAGGAACAGTAAAAACTTGTTCTTATGATTGTTCTTGGCATCATGTTTTCTTCGATTAACCTTAAAGGATAAAGATTCTGAAGAGGAACTCACCGAAGGTGTTCCTGCTTATCGTCTAATGTCTCGTCTGTTGCATAGTCTTCTGATAATCGTGCAGAGCACATGAAAACTGGCATATTGTCCATTCCACATTATCTTCCCGTAGACTGGCCTTTTTCCAAGGAACCATCAAGTCATGTCTTCAACGAGATATCAAGAAAATGGAATTCTGAGCTGTTACCAACGTCCATCATGAAACTGATTCAAGAATAACTCTCAATGAAATTAAGAAGAGTGGAATCAACGTTAATTTTCTCATCGTAGATGATGAAAGTATCATTCATGTATCTTCTATATAGATGGAAGTCATCAATAATCGATGGTAGTATAGTATTTACTGAAGTAGCCGCCTTAACATTTCTTAGTCTGAACATGTTAGATGCAACCTCTCACTAAGATTCTCATAATACTTGATTATAATGAATATTACTCTCCAAACCATCAAATTGAGAGGCAATAATCTACTCCGATATTGTTACCCGGAAGACAACCATGAAAACACTAAGTTTTGGAGTGACTGTCATGATGTCTCCAAGATCATCGAAGGCTTTCATGCAGTGGGAACTAATCTCCCCCAGGATCAGTATCATGACAGCAAGGTTCAACTCAAAGGGAAGGAAATTCATAATCATACAATGCTACGCACCTACAAATAATGCGGATCAAGAGCAGAAGGAGGAATTCTACAGACAACTGCAGTCAGTACTGGACAAGACCCCACCACAGATGGCGCCATCAAAATTTTAATGGGCGACATTTTGGGATTTGTCCTGTTGAGAACTTGACAGACGCAAAGACCAATCACTAATTATTCGGACTTGTTATATACCCACGAATACGAGACCAAGGAAGAACACGATAGCGTAGTCGGATGGAATAGTATATTTGGATGGTTGTGCCAAAACACCGATGCGTTCCAACTAACTGGCTAGAGAGTCGAATACGAGCAGTGCAACGTAACACGACGGCGTGCCAAATGGCGAGGATGCTTGACCGGGTGCCTTCAGCTTAGCGAGTCCAGGTAAACTATCAAGGTTAGCATCAATGTCGAAAGTCGTCAAACCCTAGGCTATTGATTTTGGGGAAGTATGTGACGCTGCAACATGAATGCCCAACTGGGAGCAGACAAGACAGAAGAGAACTCATCATGGGTCGAGAAGCATTCAATGAAATGAATGAGAATGGAGAACTGTTTGCAGATTTCTGCGCATTGAGCGATTTAGTGATTGAAAGCACTGCGTACAAACACAAGGATATTCACAAGGCAGCGACATGGATTTCACCAGATGGACACAATACACTAAAAATTAGACCGACTTCATCTCAATGTGAAGAAAGTGGAGACGCAGGCAGTCTACTGGACAGAAGATCAAGAAGGGGAGCAGATGTAGGTTTAAACCACTCTGTCTGGTGCAAGGAACCTTCAGAATCAAGTTGAAAGCCTTCAAAAAAGTTGGTGATAGACGGCTACAGTTCAAGTTCAACACCCAGAACAGAAACTGAAGGACAAAAATATAAAGGACATCTCCACGTCAGCCATCAGAACAAATGGGAGACATAGACCAACATCCGTGAAGAAACCTGTGTGGAAGAACACTGGAACTCTTTGAAAGAAATGTAGAAGGAAACCTGCATAACCGTGTTAGGAAGGAAGAAGAAGCAAGACAAGGAATGGATTTCGACGGATACATGGAAGCTGATAGAGGAGGGAGAGGGAGATGGTGATGGTGAAGCAGAAGATGAAACAGTGCAGCGTAGAGACGAACAACGAGAAGAGGAACTGAATTTCAAACTATAAAACATTGGACAAAGGAGTGAAGAAGAGTGGGCGGAGAGAAGAAAGACACTTCCACGACACACTGGCAAGTCAAGCAGAACAGACTGCTGGTAGAGAAGAGACCTGACAACACTATATCAAATAACCAGGTTACTACCTGAGATGGAAGAGATCAATACAGATGAAACCAATGAAAGATAGTGAAGGAAACCTAGTTGCCGCAGAAGAGGAGAAACAAAGGGAAAAATGGTTGACCACTTCAGAAAACTCTCGAGTCGACCACCACCTGCAATTCGTCCAGATATGCCACCAGCAGCCCAGTCACAGAACTGTCAGTGGAAAAAAGCCCTCAGACAAAGCAGAAATGAAGCTGTGAATGCCATAAAGTTTGTGAACTCCAAGAAAACAGCAGGACCAGATGGAATCCCTCGAGAAACACTGAAAGCAGATGCAGAGACAACAGAGGACATGCTCACACCAATACTGCAGAATATTTAGATGGAAGTAAGGAAGCAAAGAAGGAAAGGTACCTGCTGGTCTATCGAAAGAAGGGTTACCTTGTCAAACTCGCAACGAAGAGAGATCTAAATCTTTGCAAGAACTAAAGTGGAATCATGCTCATGTTCACACCAACCGAAATATTAAGGCGCATCATTCCGGGGAGACTAAAAGATGCTCTCCATTCAAAATTACTACCGGAACAGGCTGGCTCGCTGGCTGGCTTCAGAAAGAGCAAATCATGTGCAGATCAAATTGCAGTGCTACACCACGCATCATCATAGAACAGAGTGTAGAATGACAGTCAACTGGATCTTTACCTCAACTTCATCGACTTTGAAGAGGCCTTCGATAGAGGCGTCGACCGAGAAATAATTTGGTAGGCAGATGCTTCAACACTACGGTTTTAGTGCCACAAACCTCTATCAACCTCATTCAACAGCTGTATGCTATATGAAGATGCGACATGTGAAGTGATTCACAATGGAAAGCTGAGTGACGCGTTTGAAGTGAAGTGAAGTGAAGACAGGAGAGAGTAAGACAAGGTTGACGCCAACTATCACTGATGATCTTCCTGACTGTGGTCTACTTGACTGGATCATACAACAAACAAGTGTGATGAGGGCGAAGAGGGGCATACTCTGTTTGACCGATGAGAAGACTGCAGAAGAGGATTTGTGTTTCGCCAGTAATGATGATTTATGTCTAATGTCTTGTAGGACAAACTGGAAGATCTACAGGCGAAAGCCGACAAGTTGACAGAAGAGACTAGGCAGCGAATTTATAGAAGACAGAGGTGATGAGGATACCCAACCAACAACAGGCGCCAATCACCATCAACGGGAGAAACCTAAAGGAAATTGTCTCCCACCTATCTGGTCAGCATCGTTTCAACTACAGGCGGCACAGACGAGAATGCCAAAGCCAGGATCAGAAAAGACAGCAAGACAGGGTTTCATTAATCTTAAATCAGTGTGGAGATCTGCTTCTCTCGATTCAGTACAAAGAACAAGATCCGAATTTTCAACACCAACGTCAAGTCAGTGCATCTAAATGGCTCAGAAACCTGGCGCCTTACGAAAGGCATTTCCAACACACTACATATATTCATCAATAGCTGCCGTCTACGCTCACTCCATACTGAAGATCAGGTGGCCAGAAAGAATAAGCAACAAGGAACTTATTCTGGCAGGCAGCGAACCAACCAACCAAGAACCCATCGTCCAACAAATATGGACTGGAAGGAAGTGGAGATGGATTGGGCATGCACTGAGAAGACCATTCGGAAACATCACGCACCAGGCCAGTGGCTCGAGTGGAATCCAAAGGGGAAACGATGAGTTGGGTGTACGAGGTGAAGGTGACATGAAGGAGATGGTGTGAGGAAGAAATGAAAGCTCCTGGGCAGTCGTGGAGCCAGATTCAAAAGACTGTAGAGAACAGAGGGGATTGGAGACGTGCAACTGAGGCCGTATATTCCACTAGGAACGCAAGGGACATATAATAATATATAATGAGTCGATTAAAGAGTGAGAAAACGACCGCGTAATCATCAATGTGTATATCAGCGAAGTCTTCAGTCGATTACGGTGATAACTAATAGGTTAAAATAATAATTATTATGCCAGTTATTATTATTTTAACCTATTAGTTATCACCGTAATCGACTGAAGACTTCGCTGATATACACATTAACGATTACGCAATCATTATCTTACTCTTGAATCGACTCATTACTTCACCCTAGAAAATTCTGTTTTCATGACCTAATGTGTTGACCTATTGGTCAATAATAGAGTCATCTGTTTATGTATTATAACTATAAATCTGATCGTATAGGTTGTTGGAAATGATTCTTTGAAAAGGAAATCTTCTTCGCTGAATTACTTATTATTTTTATTATTAGTCCCTTGGGTTCCTAATGGAACATAGGGCTTCACTAGCACGTCTCCATTGCACTCTGTTATCTGAAATCTTTTCAACCTGGCTACACGACAGCCCACAACCTCTCATTTCCTACTCGCACGATCTCCTCCCCATGTCACCCTCACCTCGGACGTCCAACTCGTCACTTCCCATCGGAGTTCCACTCGAGCAACTGGTGCGTGGTGTCACCAGTCGGTCTTCTCAGTGTATGCCCAATCCATCTCCACTTCCTTACATTGCATATTTGTTGGGTGACAGCTTCTTGGTTGGTTCGTTCCCAAAGCTCCTTGTTGCTTATTCTCATTATTCTGGCCATCTGATCTTCAGTAAGGAGGCAGTGTAGGCAGTTATTGATGAATGTCTGTAGTTTATTGGGAATGCCTTTCGTAATGCGCCAATTCTCTGAACCACGACATGGAAGCACTGACTTGACTGATGTTGGTGTTGAAAATCTGGATGTTGTTCACGCTTTGTGCTGAGTGCGGAAGATCTCCACACTGGTTTCAGGCTAATGAACGCCTGTCTTGCTTTTCCGATTCTGACTTTGACATCTTCGTCTGTCCCGCCTGTAGTTGAAACAGTGTTTCCTTGAAGGATAAAGGAGGTTACTTCCTTTCAGTTTCTCTCGTTGATGGTGACTGGAGTTTGTTGTTGTTGGTGGTGGTGGTGCGGTGTCTTCATCACTTCTGTCTTTTCTATATTCACCTGAAGTCCCGTCTTGGCTGCCTCTTCTGTCAACTTGTTAGTTTTAGCCTGTAGGTCTTCAAGTTTGTGTGACATCAGGCACAAGTCAACACTGGCGAAATCCAGATCTTCTAGGTTCTTTTCCGCAGGCCAGTGTATCTCCCTCTTCTGGCTCCCCCGCTGAATTACTTAGTGTTTCTGAATTCTATAGTAATTTACCTTATTTTCGATATTTCACACAGTGTAACGTTTCGAATAGAATTTAACTGTTCATATTCATATCAAATAACTACAGGAGGCGGAGACGAGGATGTCAAAACCACGATCAGAATAGCGAAACAGGTTTTCATTAATCTGAAATCAGTGTGGAGATCTACTGCACTCAGTATTAAGCGTGAACAGGATCCGGATTTTCAACATCGATTTCAAGTCAATAGTGCTATATGGTTCAGAAACTTGGTGTGTCACTCAAAGCACTTTCAACAAACTACAGACATACATCAACAGCTGCCTAAACTTGATACTGAAAATCAGATCAGATGGCCAGAAACAACAAGCAACAAGGAACTCACTCCGACTGGCGACGAACCAACCAAGAACATATCAACCAAAAAATATGCAGAAGAAAGTGTGGATGAATTGCGGATACACTGAGAAGACTATCTGGGGACATCATGCGCCAGCACAGGCCAGGCCGTGGAGTGGGGCTCAGATAGGAAACTACGAGTTGGGCGAACGAGGCTGAGAGTGACATGAATGAGGTGGCGTGAGGAAGAAATGAGAGGTAGTGAGCAGTCGTGGCACCAGGTTTGGAAGACTGCAGAGAAGAGAGTGGAGTGGAGGCGTGCTACTGAAGCCCTATGTCCCACTAGGAACCCAAGAGGAAAATAATAATAAATTCATGTCAAATGCAACTCTAATACTTTGAGATCCTGTTTTTACGGTTCCATTTCTTCATCCCTTTCCCTAATCAACTTAGATGGCTTGAACATGCACTACGCATGCCGAGTTATCGCCAAAGTCGACGTGCCATACTTAGGGAAGCTGGATGAGGTAGGAAGAGGATTCAAGGTGGTAGATCAAGACATGTAACTAGTCGATGAAGTTTCTTACTGTTATTCTGCCTGGTTGGGTTCTCGAGACGAATGGAATAAGTGGTTGTGGACTGTTGGTGACATGGTTGAAAATCCGTCACAGTGGCACAGGTGGATTCATTCGCCGAAATCGGGTAAAGCTGGAATATTTCCACTACACTACACACTTCACTCTGTTCACACAACTTTGTCTACTTTGATGTCACTCCTTTTCTCTCCAATTCTTCT
The DNA here is from genome assembly GCA_944470555.2 of Heterobilharzia americana. Classification (NCBI taxonomy): domain Eukaryota; kingdom Metazoa; phylum Platyhelminthes; class Trematoda; order Strigeidida; family Schistosomatidae; genus Heterobilharzia; species Heterobilharzia americana. Next base: position 160,692,663 of record OX104127.1, on the reverse strand, counting down.
TTGTGCACTAGTGTGCAGTGCACCAACTTGACCCAACACACGTGTGTGTGAGATTCTACGTTGATTTAGTTAGTCAGTCGTATGGATAGTAGAGTTTTCCGAATACCTTGAATAATTCCTATCACTTACATTTTAGTTTATTTGTTGGGAATGTTACACAGTGAAACCGTATCGGACATATATTATTGTCAATATTCATATCAAGTAACTAACTTCACAACTTCGAGACAGAGTTTATATATTCCTAATTTTCTCTCTGTGATGACAGGAGGCACCTCAGAAGCATTCAGAAGAATTCTCAATGAAGCTGACTGGCTGGGATTAAAGAGGCTGGTATTTAAACCAACAAACTCACTTAGAAACAAGCTTTGTAGGTTAAAATATTCTATCGATACAATTAAGGAAATTAATCTGGTATAACAAATCCCTTGCAATGTTTGCGAGGTCAATAACATAGATGAAAGTAGTCATCTAGTGTCGATTAGAATGACGAAGCACAAAAGCTTATCCAAATGAAGATTAGTAGATCCTAATAGGATAAGAAATTTAGAGAAAAGCTTAGCTATAGCTGTGTACGCAATTACACAGTAGGGTGGGATACAGTGACAGCATAACTTAGTTGGTTGGAGGGATCGAGAGACTGATAACCGACTGAATCCTTGTGTATCGAATCAACACCAAATACATTCAGTGACAGGAATGATTCTGTGCCTGTCGGAGGTAGATGGAAGATTCTAATAGCCTTGTCATCACAGAGAAGGAGAGAAAATTGGGAATAATATAAACTCTGTCTTCAAGTTGTGGAGTTAGTTACTTGATATGAATATAAATAAATGATACTGTTCCTCCTTCACTGTGTGTGACATTTTTAAGAAACAAACTAAAATGGGATTTCAGTAATGCGAAAATTCCCATTTAGACATTTAGTAAAACAAACAATGTGAGCGAAGAAATCGATCACAATGCCCATGTTTTTAACTTCTACATTCCCATCACATATATTTCATGTTTATCGAATAATCAACACTATAGTTTGTTTGGCAAAGATATTCCTTCTACATTCTATCCAATATGATCAGTATTTTGAAAAGTGTGGATGGCTCATTAGTGTAAAAGTTCATCATATCCATTTGACTACAAATTCTTACTTGATATAAAAACTCGATGATATTTCTAATCATCATGGAGTATATGACACTGAGTGATGTTGTGTACCAACTATCATATGGTAAGTGAGCTATGCTTCTCCGGTATATTCTTGTGGGTTTCTTCTACACATGACTTTCCATCAATGATATGGAATGTATACTTAGCTCAGTTTACAGATTCTCTAATATATGTAAGGCATTTGTTTTAATTTCATATAAAATCTATATAATTATGATTGATTACTGTTTGTTTTGAGATAAAGGAATAGTTCCTATAATAGTAGTAAATTAAGCATATTCAACTTTTCATAATGTAGAATATTTCGGTATGTTTTCTCGTGAAGTTTTGTTTAAATATTCACACAACGTCGAAATGTGAGGGTTTTTTGAATTGACATATCTCTCAGAAATCAACTAAACTATGCCAGATGCTAATTAAAGAAGTTGAATCAGTTGATATGATTATGAATGTTTAGGGGAGATAAGATAATTTGTTGAATATATCATCTGTTCAATATTAAATACACTGGTGATTTATGTTGTATATAATAGTGGAAAAACGGAATAAGACTGATGTTTTTCATATTACATCAGATCACTAGTTTAGGTTTGTATTGATCAAGGAATGACATCACTTAGAGAACCATTAGAAGCCTAGGAGCACTGGATACCTGTAAGGACTCATGACTGCACACCGCCACGTATCGAATCCAACACCTTTCAGCTCGGTGGTAAGCAGGTTAGTATTGAGTCACTGGATCAGAATCCAACGGTTCATATTTCCTACATCTGTCGGTTCACGATACACCATGACCTACATCTAATGTCGTCATTCAGTAACTGTCCTCATGTTCCATCTGGCTCATTCTATTGGTCACGACTTGTCACTGAAACTTCGGGAACCACCTGTTGAAGCTAATCACCTATGGACACTAGATTCATTCCATTTGGTGAGCACTAATTAGGAAAAACTAGTTTTCAAGTGAGTTTCACTCGCATCCTTTGTGTTTCAATCAAAGGAGATTTACATTTGTCTCTTCATGTTTAATTTCCACAAATTTCATTTCTAATCATTTTAAAGTATGTTTCTGTATCATTCTAGTTTTTGAATGAAAACTTACAGGATTCGAAGCTTCGAAGCTGTACTTAACAGTAGGTTCCAACCTTTGTTTTAGTGGATTAATTTGGTTGGGAAGCAGACAACAAGGCCCTCAAGTCAGCTGACATGTGATTTTAGTCATTGTTATGTGCTCATTTACTACTAGGCATAGTTTATTCACTCTGAATATTGTATTCAAGTATCCGTATCCAATGGGATTTCGAGAAGTAGTGAACACCTGAGAGTACTGGATATTGCTTTCTTTCTGGTACAGGACTTCCTAATGGAATGTCCCCTCTACTCTATCAGAAATACTCTTTGAGGCTAAGCAGGTCACCCGCTGATGGAATTGGATACTGTTTACACAGTATCGTGAATTTACAGAAATAAAGAAATCTGGACCATTAGATTTCGAATCAAGGTTAGAATGCTAACAGATTAGCTGCATGATGTGAAGATCCTGGTTAAGGTCTTACACCATTATAACATTATAACATCAACAATAACTAAATAGTCATTGAGTGTTGAATATTGAGTAGGAAATTCTTCATGTCAACTCCTCCGAAAGTATAAAGTTTTCTGCAATGTACTATGGATTAACCTTATCCACTTACTCAAGTGCATCAGTAGGGTCACCTCGACCGGAATCCAGAGACAATAGGAAAATGAGCTATTGCCGTTGACAGGGTTATCAGCCATCATGTCGACGACTCCACTGATTTGAAGACAAGAATCGAATGTGAACTTCGAACAAGCAGGTGAAGAGAGTTTCAACCATCTGTTACAGGAGAAATTCGTGATCATCGGGCGAAAATTGATGGTCAGAGATGTATGGCTGATAGATTATAGTTATGGTTGTGTGAGCATTCAGCAGAACATTCTAAAATCCCAGGTTGATAGAATAATCGTCAAAGACGACACATCGATGTATCATAGGTGACTTGGGTCTCTTGAAAACAAAATATTAGACAGTCAGATTCTCTTCCATAATTTAGAAGTTTATCAAACTTCAAAAACATTGAGCACTTCAGCACAAGTAGTCTCTCTCGCCATCTTCTGTTGTAGAGAGAAACCAAAACTTTCATCCCACATTTTTGATCATTCAGTCAGTGTTTGACTAATGTATACAAATAAACTGAAAGTGTTATTGTCTTGCAAACATCTATGCTTAACTCATATGTTTCATGTGGCAATTCACTCTCATCTACTTGAAAGAGTAGAGGCAGATAATGTTGTGTTTACAGATCTTGGAATAGATTAAACCAGCAGTCAGTGCAGCGTGTATATTGGTAGGTTTAGTTGGCAGTTGAAACACTCCTATCTGTCAGTGGTTCATAATAGAAAGGATCTCAACAACCTTTGAACTATTTCGAGTCGTCCAGTGTTCACAAGTGTCGTCACAGATGCGAGTACACCTTTCTCTTGCTATGAATGAAAGTGTCATACAAAAAAACATGCAGTGATTGATGAAGTTTAGTGTTTCAAGGTAAAATGTTGCAGGCATAAACTTACCGACAACACAAAACATGCTGACTCAAAAGAATATCTTATTGAAGTAGTAGTTCGCAGATCTCATTTGAATAATCACATCTTGCGATTTCCCCACAATATTTATCCAGTAGATTTGCATTTATATCTATGCATATACTAACTGTTCAGAGGTGATCACCAGCTTTCTCAGTTGCTGGAATTCTTTAGTAGGATGCAATTACAACTCCACAGAAAATCATGTCTCTTCAGCAACTTGAACCCACATCAACTAGTCCAACATCCATGAACGTTAACACTGACTTATTCAGACATCGATGGTCCTTCCACAACAGTGGATTTGATACACTGATTGGTCACAAAATAGTCGAAGGAATTTTATCAGCACTAAACCGACACTTTGACAAATCGAATTTGAGATTCCAGTGGAGTAACATTAAAAACATCTGACAGTTTAAAAATCGAGATACCAATATCATCAATAACTGAAACACTCAACTGTCTACAACAGTATACAACTTCTAGTCAACGTGTATAGCTCAATACTCATCCATTTCCTCTTCTACAGTAATCTATACTCAGATAAATAAACACTGTGAAACTTTCCAGAAACACCTACTACTGAAATGGGAACTAAGTATGCTAGTGTATGACAGATGAATGACTCGTTTCTATTTGTCAGAACACATCAAAATATCCCTGCCTTGGATAGAAACTTCAAATCTCTTCAGTTTGTAGGCATCGCACACCATCAAACAACACAACCATATTCAACCATTCATTTATATCAGTGGATGATTTGAAATAAATTCGAATGACACACATTGTTAGTTGTCTAAGTATTTAACGCAGTTTCAATTGCTTGTTCAGCCTATCCTCTGGAGTAGTAATACATTCAACGTGTGAATTTACCACTACATCTTCTCACACTCAACTTCTGGCCAGTGACAACCAGCATCAGACAAGATGATCACATATTTCACATTGACTACAGTCAAATTCAGCAAAATTCAACACTGAATGAAAGAAACAATCATTATTGGACATTGAATTATCTGTCTGGCACAGATTTGAATACACTCTTCACACTTTAACATATCTTGTCCAAATATGACTGTTGAGTTTTTTCAGTCATCCATGTTATGTAGATGATTCCGATGTGTTGTATCAATTTCGACTAGATTGATTGAGGATTGAAGACTGTTCTGGAACTTTACCATGAATGATTATCTTTACTCTTTTAAGGAATTTCTTGTCACTCTATTGAATACTTATTCATCATATTCTAGTCTTATTCTTATGAACAAAGAAAATAGTTTCATGCCTGTGGGAAAAAATTCTTCATCCTATATTCACCGGTATGTAGCCTAAAGCGTCTTCGTACTCTTTAGACGATTATCAATCAGCAACTCAAATGTCACAACGTGTTTCAGTTGATAACGATCTCCGAACACCAGAAAATTACATTGCACCAGCCAATATAATGACTTGCACACTTAGGAACTTAACATTTCTGCAATGAGCCCCGTGCTGTCACAGTGCACTGTTGACAATAGACAAACTGTTAACAAGATAACTATTGAAGACTTCTCTACCTAACTTCAATTGACTATGAAACATAACTTGAAAACAAGCTATGAGTAGAGGGTGATCCGTATTAAATTAATCCAAATCCCATTCACCTCAAACCTTAATATAACTCTGAAGTTGAATGTCGAGAATTCGGAAACACGTCTACGGTTTGTATGACGTTATTATTTCAAAGCTCCTTCATTCCTATAAATCACTTCCACCTTAAAGTTCAACAATTCTTGTACAGCTAGCTAGTTACTGAATGTTGGAGAAGTCGAATAGAGTGGAATATTGACATTTTCCTACAGTGATCTTGTCACTCCTGTTTTATCATCAGGCATTTTATGATTATCTTTCATTTATTTCAACACTAATCTTAAGTGCTGTGTTGTTGGATTCACAGATGATGGAGGATTTGGATGTTATTTTCCACAGAGGTAGGATTTCTTGAACTTCACTTCCAATGTATGATGCGATGTAATGAGGATATTCTGATTAACCTGTATGCCATTTCATACGCCTAGTCAAGATGCCTTGGTTCCTTCAGTCACATGCCGGTCTGTAAGGGACAGAAGCATAGATAAGTGGATTTATCACGGTGTATGAGTGATGAATTCAAATTGGGCTAGCTGGCTTAATTCGCACGTGACTATTTCAGGAGTTCACAACATAGAAGCATGTCATACGATGGCCAAAGAAGTCTTCAGTTCGACAGTCTACCTAAAATTACAGTCACTTTTTAATCAGTAAGCGATAGTCAGTAATTTGAAAGCAATCTGCAGATAGACGTGTCTCTAGGTTCCACGCTTGTTGACATTTGTCAGCAAGGGGTATGTGCAACTTCGAGGGAAGTGATGTCCTCTGTGATGAGGGTTTCAATCTCAAAGGAGTTGTCAGTTTCCTCGAAGCTGCAGATACATCATCCTGACAAGTGCCAAAGAGCACAAAACCTATGTCCACATCTTCCTGTCGATTACCTCCAACCAACCAACATCCATCAGAGTGCACTGCAATGGCGAGTCATCTAGCTTGTTGGCCATACTGCAAAATGATTTGTAGAATTCGGTTAGCGCTCAGGACTATACAACATGAAGCTGGTTATAAGTAACAGTCAAGGTAGAATTATAACTATAAAGTTATGAAATGGACAAGCATTGAGAAAATGGACTGAAAACCAATTTCCTGAGCGTTTCAATTGAAAAGGCATGAAATACATAACAGGCTACCATTCTACTTCTATGGTTCCTGAAAATCCATGGTTTTATGAAGTTAAAGTTCCAAGCAAACAAATTCATGGAAGCATTGAGAAACCTTCAGATATGTTCATTGAGAAAGGCTTCCTATGCTGCCTGAAACGATCAGCTGTTGAAATATTTTCATCTTGCCTGTAGGTAGGCAGGTAGGTAGGTAGGTTGTTGCAGGGGGCATGTAGAATAGCGTGAGTTTAGCGTTAACCACAAGAATATGGAAGGAAAAAAGTGACCCAACGACTCAAGAAGTACGCAGAATGTACTTATATATTTAACAGTGAAAGAAAACTGATAAACGGTAGAGCTTGATAACGAAGAGGCTAGGCAGTCTACAAATCAAAAGATGGAAAATGAATGAGTAAGATATCGATTGTGTTACATGCCAAACTCAGACTATCTCAAATTGTCCAAGGCTTCAATTATGCCAAAGGGATAAGTTAGCTGCCTTAAACACTTCGATGTGCATTTACCAGTCAACTATCTCCTGCAGGATAAGCTATGCTGGCTATGTTAATAATTTAGGAGTAAAAGTTGAACTGTATGGTAGAATGTACTTCTAATTTTAACTAAAATGATAAGTGAGCTATACTGAGAGTTCGTTTCACAAACATATTTTTACATATATACTAGTTTGGTCATAGAAAAAAAGGAAGGCACAGAAAAACCTCTCAGTTCTAGCTTGTAACATTCGATCAATTCTGATCACCTAGTAAATAAGAAAAATGGTTTCCAAGTTATCTATTAAAATTCACACAAACCTCATGAAAGGTGTTTAATTTAGACTTGTATAAAGTGTGAAAGCCATTACAATTAATATTTTGGAGCTTGAACTCTAAATTCAAAAAACGTTTGCTCAGTCAGTCAATTTACAATGGACATGATATGTAAGTAGCTCTTGAATCGACCATTACCACCACTTGCAACTCGGCCAGAAATACCAACTGCAGTCCAGCCGCAGAAATACCAGTGAACACAAATCCTCCAACAAGAGTCAAAATCCTGAGCGCCATAAAGCTATTGAAATGTGGGAAAGCAGTAGGACCAGATGGAATCCAACCAGAAGTACTGAGAGTAGACGCAGAGACAACAGCGGATATGCTCACACCACACCGCTATTGCAGAAGGTCTACAAGAAAGGGAAGATACTCGCAGATTGAAAGGAGGGCTATCTTGTCGAACTCTCGAAAAAGGGGTATCAAGGTCTTTGATAGAACTGGTGAGGAAGCATGTTCATGTCCATCCCAAGCAAAATATTAAGCCGCATCATGCTGAAGAGACTAAAGGATGAGTTGGATTGCAACGCTACACTACACATCATCATAGAACGCAGTATAGAATGTCAGTAAAATCAACACCACCTCAACTTCATCGAATTTGAAAACAACTTCAACAGCGTTGACCAACAAGTAATTTGACAGGCAGCTGCATCAACACTACACAATACCACAAACCTCTATCAACCTCATTCAACAACTATATGAAGATGCCACATATCAAGTAATTCACAATGGGAAGCTCAGTGATCACTTTGAAGTGAAGTGAATACAGGAGTAAAACAAGGTTGCTGTCCACTGTCACCCATGATACTCCTGATTGTGGTCGACTTGACTGGATCATGCAAGAAAGAGTGAGGAGTGAGAAGAGGGGGATAATCTGTTTCACCGGGGGTGGAGATCCTGCAGGATTTGGATTTCGACGATAACTTGCGTCTAATGTCACACAAACTTGAAGATCTATAGGCGAAAACTGACAAGATGACAGAAGAAGCGAGGAGATGCAAGGCAGTGTAGACGGGACTTCAAGTGAATGTAGAGAAGATAGGGGTGATGAAGATACCCAACCAACCAACAACAACAACAAGAAGCTCCAATCACCATGAACGTAAGAAACTTAAAGGAAGTAGCCTCTTTCACCTACACCTATCTGGCTGGGCAGCATCGTTTCAACTATACGCACATGTGGTGCCATACACGAGGATGCCAAAGCAGCCAGGATTGGAAAGGCAGCAAGACAGGCTTTCATCAATCTGAAACCAATGTGGAGATCTACTGCACTGCACTCTTCATAAACTGTCAACAACATCCCGATTTTCAACACAAACTCATTCTAGTCGGTCACTGCTTTTGTATGATGGTTGAGAGACTTGGTGTGTCACGAAAGGCATTTCCAACAACTACACACATTCGTCAACAACTGCCTACACTGGCTCGTTGCTGAAACTCAGATGGCCAGGATAATGAGAATAATTAACAAGGAACTCACTGTGCCTGTTTGACAACGAACCAACCAACGAGGCGAGAACCTATCGCTGAACAACTATGCAGGAGAAGGAACTGTAGATGGATTGAGTATACACTGAGAAGGCGGACTGGTGACACGAGGCGTCAGGCCAGACCAGATCAGTTGCTCGAGTGGAACCCAGGTGGGAAATGACGAGCTTCGAGTTGAGTGTGAGATGGAGGAGATGGTGTGAGGAAGGAATGAGAGGTTATGGGCTGTCGTGAAACTAGGTTCAATAGATTTCAGAGAACAGGGTGCACTGGAGACGTGCTAGTGAAGCCCTATGTTCCATTAGGAACCTAAGGGAGAAATAATAATAATGATATATAAGTATAGTTTGTCCTCAAAATCATTTCTCTCATATACTCACCTAGTTAGTATATCGAGTCATCTTACACTACAGTTTCTTCTGCCGTTAAAATTTTCAATCTTTATTGAACTCATCAGTTCATTTAGCCTGATTATATTATTTAACTCAACAACTCAACTTTATTTTGGTTTTGAGAAATCCTCTTCTCATTAGTTTTTTTGTGGATTACGTAATCTTTTTTAATTTGGTAATTGATAGTTAAAACTGGATTCTTTTCAATAACACTTTAACGAAATCATGTTAATGTATTATGTATATGTGAATGTATAAGTTGATAATGAAATCAATGAAAAAAGTGACTCATTACTGAACGTCTTTTCTTCAAAAACAGTAAACGCTTCAGTGAACCAATTTGTATTCTAGGATATCATCTTCTCCAGGTGCCTAATCACTTTATTATGAATTCCTTAATACTTGACTTCACTTCCATTTGAGTCTGTCTATTAAATGTATCAGAGAGTAAAAGAGTGTTGTATATAGGATTATGGTTTGGACGTAATTTATTGTCTGTATGTGTATTAGTAATACTAATGATGGCAGTAACAATGGTGACAGGGTTGTGAGAGAATTTAAAGCATCTCTTCTAAGTCACCATAACTAGTAAGCACCTTGAAAGCTCTACAAAATGTTCTAAATAAGGCTGGGATTGGTTATAGAATCAAAACAAGCTTTGTTGGTTGAAAGATCCTACTGATTCAATTCGGCAAAATAATTCAGTTTAGCAAATTTCTTGCAGCATATAGAAAATCTAATACATGAATCGAAATGGTTAATTCATGAGGTCAATTAGTCTACTAGAACACAAAACTTTAAAAATCGATTAAAATTGGTAAATTCTGGTAAGATATAAAATGCGGAAAAAATCTCGGGAGAGTGAAAATTCATGACCTAACCTAACACTATGAAGACACAGATTGATAAATGAATCTTTGTTAGTCGAAGTAACATTAAAAATATGAAACATGAATGACTGAGAGCACCTGTTTCAGATGTATGCAGAATCTTACTATGCATTTCACGAAGAAGGCACATAAATTGTAACGAAATGAAATATGGATAACACAAGACCGTGACTGTCATAGATTCCATCCTGTATTATGCAACTATTCATTGAATTATATAATCCATCGTTTATTCTACCACTCCTAATCCAAATATGTTCCCATTAACTCCCTTTAATCATTCGATATATTCTAACACCTGAATATATATAATTTTTCAAACGTCTGGCTACTGTAATATATATATATATATACATATTCACGAATGTACACCATGGTAAATGACTACATGGAAAAGAAAATATTTACTCCACTACAATCATGTTTCATCTTCTCACATAATCAAATAGGTGTATTTCGCTGCATGGAAGTATTCAGTGATCAGAAGTGCTCGACATCTAACCGTCACGTTTTGCACTGTAACTAACTACTAGAATAAGTTACACGATACTGCTGTGTTGGAATGATAGACTTCAGCTGTTACGGCGAACTTGGAACTGAACACCTAGGTTGCATCCTCCTTGTTAACTAATTCGTATATACACATCTTGAAAGCATAGATCTTGAAAAATTATCGAATCAATTTCGATGAAAACATCTGTGTTTGTCAGCTAATCAGCTAAATAGGAGTTCGATCGTATGCGTGAAGGAGGTATGTGTAAACTTGGCAATCTTTTCTATCTTTACTGTTCGCCAAAATCGTATAACAAGTGGCAGTGAATCAACACTGATCGCTTACATGTAATCCTTGAAACATAAACAATTCCTCGAAATTCCACTTTACACAATTTATTAGATTTGTTACGCTGTGGAACAGTAACACTTACTCGATTATCCACCGCAGCACGTACATAGTTTTCATACACATATAAATTCAGTAGTCAACACAATTCAATTCACCAACGAATTAGAAAACAGTGAAGGCGAATGAAAAGATGTTGAGCTGCAGAATGAAATGGAAACAAGATGTGAGTTGTGATACTAATGACCAAAGAAAACCTACACACACGAATCGTGAATTAACCTAGAAATCGTCTCACCCTATGTCAGTTAAAGTTGGCTTGATAAAATATCATGAGGAGAAAGGTTGCTAGTCAAACAGGAGATCTATAACAAGAAACCACATACATTGAAGACACCTTACTCATCAACAATCACTCTCCCAAGTCAAATGATAATTTCCTCAGGAATAGTAAGCAGAATATGACTAATATTAGTAACACAGTTGTTCATAGTAGAAATAATAATGTTGGCCATGATTGTGGGAATACTGTGAAGAGAGAATTGAGAAGTACAGAAGGAGAACATTTCACAGATATTATGTAGGATTTTCAATAAAGCTGGATGGAATTGAAGTAGCATTTGAACTCACAAATTCACTTAGAAATAAGCTGTGTAGTTGAGAAAGATCCTATCGATTTAATTAAACTGGATAATTTGATGGAACAAATCTTTTGCAACAATTGAGAGGTCAAATACATGAGTCGAAGTAATTGACTCACGAGGTCAATCAGGCTACGATTATACAGAAAAGTAGGTACATTAAAATTGTTAGACGCTAGTAAAATGAACACCGTGTAAGATATCTTGTTCATATCTATGCATTCAGTTAAATACAACCACACAGTAGGATAGGAGAGGTTGAAAATCCCTAAGATTAACTTAAAGCAATGTATAAAGAGATTGATAAGGGAATGTTTGTTAGTCGAAGCCACACCTGCTACATTCAACAGGAATGACTGATGACCTGTTCTGGATATATGGAGAATCTTTCTACGCATTTTATGAAGGCGAAGATATTAGTACCATGTAAATAATGTTGTTACTTGTATTATCAAGTTGTTGGTTGAACCCAGTTGATTGGTCTGTATTGGCATATTTGCTCCTGTTCGGATGCCTCGATACTGCCTGTGTTTCGTTTATTTATCAATGATGGACAGTGGCCTGCAGTGAAATCCAGGAGGTGCGTTTTGTCCTATTTCGCAGTCGTCAGCCGGATGTACCTGTCTCTCAGTGAGTGGTGTTGTTCCTAGCGGTACTCTAACTCAAGACCGATCGTTTCAAACACCAGAGCGTTATCCACTAAACCAATGAGTTACAACAACCACTTCTTGTGCGACGGGCATAGTTTCAATGTTGTTGCTTGTATTATTTTATCATTGAGTGAATAGAATTGACTGGTTATCCTGAAACTATGATCTAATGGATAACGCCCCAGCGTTTCAAACCATCACTCCTAAGTTTGAGTCGTAGCGGGAATAACATCGCTCACTGGGAAGCAGATAGACCCAGCTGAAAAGACCAAAATAGGACAAGATGTGTAGGCTGGATTCCACTGCTGACGACTTCCCATCATAAATATATATATATATATATATATATATATATATAAACGATGTCTTAAATTAGTGTAGTTATCTTGGTATGACTATGGATAATAAATTGTATCCGAAACGTTATCCTCTTCCTTCACTGTATGACATTTCTAATAAACAGACTTTAATGAGATAACAATCTACTTAGGTATCTAAGGTTTACTCCAATGTTCATGATATCAACTCATATTTTCTCATAGTCCTGATATAGTTTGCATTCTTATATCATTTTCATGTCTGCAAATTACTAGGAACTATTGACTAAAAAATATTGACATTTTTCTGCGCAGTAATTATAGTTAAACGGTGAAAAGGATAATATCGCCGTAAGCAATTTTTTCACATTGAATTCGCTGTTCTCTTATAAGTGAATAGGATTGCTGAAATCCTTTGTTTAAAATAAAACTCAGTGGTATTGGTCTATCAACCTCTGATCAACCTCTTAGATGATATAACTCGTACATCTGTATCGCTGATTAAACCGAATTGACCGGCCATTATCGTTATATAAGCTCCTGTGAGGATCCCTCATTATTGCCGATACCTAACACGCAGTGGTTGTCATGACTCAGTGGCATATTCGACAACGCTACCGCACTCGCCACAAGCTTTTATGGGTTTGAATTTTGTATGAAACAAAATCACCCGGTGGGAGTGAGGTAGATCCAATTGATCAGTCCTATTCATTTGTGTTTGAAGTGTTCAGGGAAATCTCATCAGATCCCATAGTCATGAAATAGAACAGTTTAGCATAAAAACAGGCAAATACTTTTAGAAAACTGAATGGGCTTTCGTGAACTACAGCCAGTTTCCTTCCAGTATTTGCAGGTTTTCAATAGTTCTTCAACTAATTAATGTATATCGATAACTTGATGAGTGCGCAGTACTAAGGAGTTCCATACTACTACGGAACATCTGTCCAGTACTCCAAGGTTTCCAGTATTCATGCAACTGATATCAGTCCACTGCGTATACAGACTAGTCATACTAGTTTGTAACTATTCAAATTATTAACTAGTAGTATATTTCACTAGTTCATGACACTTTTGTATCAGAGATCAGACGTTATGAACTTGATTGAATGACTTCTAAAGGAATCCCTGTTGACGCAACAAGTGGCCAATTGAAAATCTACTCCAGTGCGATAAATATCAGCGTGAATCATGAGATTTGTAAGTCATTTGTAGATTGATAACACCATATTCAATAAATACTAAAAATCGCTTCAGTGAAGTGGTCATTTTTGCTCTATCACTGACAAATGATGAGAGAACCAGTTTAAGGAAGAAGAAGGATCTTATAATCATTAAGGCCTTTCAGAAGTATCATTTCTACTCTAATTTTCCATGATATTCATCAATGACTCAAAACTAGAATTAGCCAAAGTTAATAGTAGAATAATTTATCTATTTATTTTTATTACCAGAAAAAATTTGTCTCTTATCATATGATTTATGCACATAACGAAAGCAAAACAATATCCCCGCCTACAATTAAATGAGAAGACTACATGAGAAGAAGTTTTATACTTAATTCCTGAAAATCTTTTATCAAGTAATTTCATTCTGTTTTATTTAAGCATCACTCCATTTCTATAATCATGTGATTGTAAGTCTAAAGATTTAAATACTCTTATTCTAGCCATCAATCTATACATACTCAGCAACCTTGTACTCACATGTTTTCATCAGCCGATGAGCTACACCTTCTATGTGAGAACTAATGATATTACTACTTGCCTACTGAAACCTCAATAGATGGAAGCAATAAGTGAACTTGTAACCCATTGGTTGAAAGTTAACTACCTGAACCGTTCAGTACTGGATGATATAGTTTCGGATCATTAACGCTGTTAAGTGCCAAAGGCATGAATTCTAAATAAATCTCAACTTCTTGTCTATTAATTCCTATCATTTAACCCAAACATACATTGCATCCCAGTGCTACATTATTTCGTTTGGCGGTAACATTCTAAACGTTGATCAATAGACTTCGACCAATGCCAGTTACTAAGAAATACTTAGCTATATCGATAACCTATTGGTTATAGATATGAGTACCTAATCCAGTCACCAAATAAAAAACCAGTCTTGTTAGTTGGTTGGAGGCAATCAGTAGGAAGCTCTGGACATCAGCTTCGTGCTTTTTGGCACTCATCACCAAGGCATATCTGCAACCTCGACGGAACTGATGTCTTGCCTGAGATTCGAACCCGCATCACCCAGTGTTGTAGTCAGCGACTTTGCCAATGAGCTATTTAGGCTGCAACCATCTTAGTTACCACATTACAAATATGATCGATAGAATTCGGTCTGCACTCAGGACTAGACAACATGAAATTGGTTTCACTCCAGTGACTAATCAATACAAAAAATCAGTTTCCTTATGTTTATAGATATACTATGCTGGTTACCTCTAAGAAGCTTGAAACCTAGGTGAATCGTGTTTTTCTATTGACTAAATTTCAAGATTTAATCCCAAATTATTAGTAGAATTTCACTAAATGTTTTAAAATTGTTTTGTGAACAATCATCTAAAACTTCCGAGAAGAAGACTACCGTCTTACAGATAGAGTCCTGTTCCAGCTATTTATATCATCTATTCATATCATTTAACTGAAATCAAGCAGTCAGGTGGATCATGCCTCATACGTATTATAATTCCTGAGAAACACTATTCTGAACATCATCTAGGTTAGGGTACTTTAATGATTACATAAAACAAACAATCAACTTCTCTGAGAATTCACTAAATACCAAAGATCTTTAAACTGAATCACTGTCTAATGTTCGTGATATGTTGAGAAATGGATATCTTGATATTCTAATGGGAGATCACGACCGGTAGAATGAACCAAGTTGGATGTAAAGGCAGTTACTCAATGACGGAATTTGTTTAACTTTGAAGATTGACAGAAGTCGGAAATTGTTTTCCATTGAATTACGAGTAAGTGACTTGATGATTATGTTTTTCTCATGAAACCTAAATATCCTAGTTTTAAACTCTGATGAGGTCATGGGTGCACATACTGAAATGAAACAGCTATCCAATGCTCCCAATTTTTTTTTAATAGTTTTCCAACTTTTGTCTGTGTATGATGAATATCAACTTCAACATGAATTTTATCTTATAAACAATTTACAAAACAATAGATCACTTCGGTTTAATCATCAATAATGAAACAACATTCAAAGAGGAATAATGCAACAGTTGAATTGAAGCTGACATCTATTGTCTTACATTTGTAACCAGACTTCTTAGAAATCATCTGATTGGTGCACTGTGGTGTTATGTAATAGTAGTTGAATTCAAATGACAAAGGGATTTCTAAACACAATTGAGTCAGTGGACTCATTCTGGAATACTTAGTTGTTTTAGCATAGTAACGACTCATTTCTCTTCATTATCTCTTCACAGATAAACTTGATATTAAGTAATACTTTACTAGTCACTGAAAATTTTCATTCTAATTTCTTTGAACTACCCATAAACTTGTGCAATTCAACTGTGGTACTAGTTCAGTTATACTATGTTAGCTGTAGAAATTTCTTACCGTTTTCTTATGATCAACTAGACTGAGTGTATTCTCAGATAAGCTTCTAATGTGAAGTAACCGGTGAAGGATAACTTCAGCTGTGAACATGAACGATGCAGTTATAGACAGGTAACGTATTACACCGAAAACTAGGTAAATCAGAATTTTGGTTAGCATTATGACTATCTGAGATAGGCATGGTTTGGCTGACTAATTGACGGTGAAATGAAAATTTGGAGAGCAAAAGAATCATATTGCCTCCACTCATTATTATTGTTATTATTATTTCTCCCTTAGGTTCCTAATGGAACATAAGCATTCAGTAGCACGTCCCCAGTGTACTCTGTTCTCTGAAATCTTTTGAACCTGGTATTACGACAGCCCACAAGCTCTCATTTCTTCCTCACACCATCTCCTCCATGTTACCCTCAACTCGCCTATAGTTAATAGTAAAAAAAGGATTTAAGGTTAGGGTTCACAGTGACCAATGTTTTTTTGTATACTCAATTTGTTTTGTTGAATGTTCAATGTAAAAACAAAACTGATATTGATTCAGACATCTTGAAGAAATCACCGTAAAAATCATTATATAGAATATACTTCTGAATTTTGAGAGGGTTGTGCAGATTTAGAAATATTTCAAGTTGTTATTCATTATAGACTGACATCAGTTGGAGGAATAAAGGAAACCTGAAGGAGCACTGGAGGGCTGTTTCATCCGACTAGTATGGGATCGAACCCGTGACCTACAGGTTGCGTGGCCAGCACGTTAGTATTGAGCTAGCCATTGGGTCAGAATCCAGTCGTCCATATTTCCAACTTCTGTTAGCTCACGATATAGTGCGACCGTTACTGTCCTCACGACCATCAGGCTTTGCCCCAACCGGTCACGACTTCTCATTGGAACTTCGGGAATACTTCTCGAAGCTAGTAACCAATGAGCACTTTAGGCTATACCGTGAGCTAAAAGAAGTTGGAAATATGGACTATTAGATTCTGACCCGGTGGCTAGCTCAATGTTAAGATGCTGGCCACGCAACCTGTAGGTCGCGGCTTCGATCCCATACTAGTCGGATGAAACAGCCCTCCAGTGCTCCCAGGTTTCCTTTATTCCTCCAACTGATGTCAGTCTATAATGAATAACAACTTGAAATATTTCTAAATCTGCACAACCCTCTCAAAATTCAGAAGTATATTCTATATAATGATTTTTACAGTGATTTCTTCAAGATGTCTGAATCAATATCAGTTTTTTTTACATTGAACATTCAACAAAACAAATTGAGTATACAAAAAAACATTGGTCACTGTGAAGTCTATTAACTATAAGCATTAAAATTTCTACTAATTATCACGTTATATATGTTATTTGAACTTCTGAATTATCTCATCTGTTACGTGACCTACTGATAAGTAATAATATGGATGAAAGTGATTACAGAAAAATGTATGCTACATAACCATTGAACATTTAACATTGAATAACATCTACATCTCAAATAGAAGTTACTTACTACTACTAATCTGATTTATATGAATATCTATCGGTCTTTATCTCATTTATAATTTGTAGTATATTTTGAAAAGACTAAAATTATCAATCATCCATTATATTCATGTAAAATTTATTACCGTTTAGATTTATTCCTTTTGTAATTAAATGAAATTTGAATAGATTATCTGGGAATGTATCACAGTTGAAGTGAATAAACATGTAGTGATTAAATTTTGACACGTTAAAATTGAACATGAAATTGATTTATAGTTTTTTTTGTTTAAATGTGGAAAATGTTTGCTAAGAATGTAATTTTGATATTGTGATAAAGATAGCATTTACTGTTATGATATCATTATTATTTCTCCCTTAGGTTCCTAATGGAACATAAGCATTCAGTAGCACGTCTCCAGTGTACTCTGTTCTCTGAAATCTTTTGAACCTGGTTTCACGACAGCCCATAACCTCTCATTTCTTCCTCACACCATCTCCTCCATCTCACACTCAACTCGAAAACCCAACTCGTCATTTCGCATCTGGGTTCCACTCGAGCAACTGACCTGGCCTGGCCTGACGCCTCCTGTCACCAGTCCGCCTTCTCAGTGTATACTCAATCCATCTACAATTCCTTCTCCTGTATAGTTGTTCAGCGATAGGTTCTCGCCTCGTTGGTTGGTTCGTTGTCAAACAGGCACAGTGAGTTCCTTGTTGCTTATTACCATTATCCTGGCCATCTGAGTTTCAGCAACGAGCCAGTGTAGGCAGTTGTTGATGAATGTGTGTAGTTGTTGGAAATCCCTGTCGTGACACACCAAGTCTCTCAACCATCACATAGAAGCACTGACTCACTTGACTGAATTGGTGTTGAAAATCCGGATGTTGTTGACACTTTATGCAGAGTGCAGTGCAGTAGATCTCCACATTGGTTTCAGATTGATGAACGCCTGTCTTGCTGCCTTTCCGATCCTGGCTGATTTGGCATCCTCATCTGCGCCTGTAGTTAAAACAGTGCTGCCTAGATAGATGAAAGAGGCTACTTCTTTTAAGTTTCTTCCGATCATGGTGATTGGAGCTTCTTCTTGTTGTTGTTGTTGGTTGGCTATCTTCATCACCTCTGTCTTCTCCACGTTTACTTGAAATCCCATCTTCGCTGCCCTGCTTTGCCTCTCCTGTCATCTTGTTAGATCTTACCTGTAGATATTTGAGTTTGTGCTACGAGATATTAGACACAAGTTATCGTCGAAATCCAAATCCTGCAGGATCTCCACCCCAGGTGAAACAGATTATCCCCCTCTTCTCACTCCTCACTGTTTCTTGCATGATCCAGTTCAGTCGACCACAATCAGGAATACCATGAGTGGTAGCAGCTTGCATTGTGAATTACTTGATATGTGGCATCTTCATATAGTTGTTGAATGAGGTTGATAGAGGTTTGTGGTATTGCGTAGTGTTGATGCAGCTGCCTATCAAATTACTTGTTGGTCAACGCTGTTGAAGGCGTTTTCAAAGCCGATGAAGTTGAGGTGGTGTTGATTTTACTGCCATTCTATACTGTGTTCAATGATGATGCATATTGTAGCGTTGCAATTTGGTCCGCACATGAATCGTACTTCTTGTTAATTACAGCATGCCTAAGTAGAGGGATTCAAATCTTTTATAGTGTTGCCATATAAAGAAGGAGAGTTGAAAAATGTAGGTAGGTTTGGATTGTAGTGAAAGTGAAGCTTCATAAACTCACTTAAAGTGAAACTGTGTGTAGATTAAAGGATCCAGTGAATTTAATCTATCGAACTAATCTAATTTTTCATATATCATGTAATAGTTTTACGGTAATGTGTATCACCCAAAGACGGCATTCAACATCACTCAGGATGTTCGAGTACAAAACCTTAATGAAATAGATGTATAATTCAGGCATGAGGGAAAAAGAATACTTATTTACGACATTGGATGATGATTGCACGGTCTCGTGGAGAGAAATATGGATCACTTGATTGTGACTCGATGACTGAATCATAATATGCTTGATTCCTGAAGAAACAGCTGTTCACTTGTCACATATACGCAATAGTTGAATAATTAGAATCAATCTTCAGGTAAACAGAAAGCTAACTATACTCTACCTTCATATGTAGTACATTATGGACATTATAAAACAGTATAGGATTTACAAACGGTCGAAGTATGCAGTAATATGGAGACGACAAGTAATTTACCATTGAAACAGTTGGAATATATTATTTTAGTTGAGCCTACTTTATTAACTCTGCTATTCGTTATGATATACACTTTAAGACCTTAAAGACCATTAAAACGTAAGTTCGAAAATGTTCATGCAAGATCGTCAGCATAATCTTAATCTATTCGATATACAGTAGTTAACAATAGTACAATAATTTCACATAAATAATAATCACAATCTGATACCTGTTCACTGTTGTAAAGTTGATTGACAAGATCATATCTCAAGTTGTTATTCATTGTAGACTATTTCATCCTAATGCTATCCATTGCTCTCAGGTTTCTTTTATTCCTCCAACTGATGTCAGTCTACGATGAATAACAACTTGAAATATTTTCAAATCCCTATAACTTCCTCAAAATTCAAGATCATATCTAACATGATTTTCTTCACCCAATAAACAAGGTAAATAAGGTGGTATGGTTGAATTTCTGCATTTGGTTGTAAGTACACAGAGTTTATTATATTTCCCTCTAGTCTTCTAGAGAATAGACATACATAGAGGTGTGAATGCAGAGGATGTTTGTCAACAGATAAAGTATTTGCAGCCAACTTTCTACAAGAGTTTAGATGCCTATCCATAATCTTATTTATCAGCATGATGATTAGTGTATTACCTATCCTGCTTAATGAGGGGTAGTCTTTTCTCCGGAGACCATGAAAGAATAAAGGGGAGAAATAAGTAATTACAGGTAAAACACAGGGATTAATTTGATGTCAGGCTAGAGACTCAGTGAACCCATATCCTCTAAGTCCCCCAAAATTAAAGGTCAAGAAAAGGATTATCCTTCACCAGATGGACACACTAAAGATCAGCTCGACTTCATCTCAATGTAAAGAAAAGAGAGACGCAGGAAGTCTACTGGACACATGGTCAAGAAGAGGAGAAGATACAGGTTCACACCACTCATCATCTAGTGCAAGGAACCTTCAGAATCAAGTTGAAAGCCTTCACAAAAGTTGGTGATAGATGACCACAGTTCAAGTTCAACACCCAGAACAGAAACTGAAGGACAAAAATATAAAGGACATCTTTACATCAGCCATCAGAACAAATGGGAGACATTGACCAACATCCGTGAAGAAGAAGAAGAAGAACACTGGAACTCTTTGAAAGAAATGTAGAAGGAAACCTGCATAACCGTGTTAGGAAGGAAGAAGAAGCAAGACAAGGAATGGATTTCGACGGATACATGGAAGCTGATAGAGGAGGGAGAGGGAGATGGTGATGGTGAAGCAGAAGATGAAACAGTGCAGCGTAGAGACTAACAACGGGAAGAAGAACTGAATTTCAAACTATAAAACATTGGACAAAGAAGTGAAGAAGAGTGCGCGGAGAGACAAAAGACACTTCCATGACACACTGGCAAGTCAAGCAGAACAGACTGCTGGTAGAAGAGACAGAGACCTGACAACACTATATCAAATAACCAGGTTACTACCTGAGATGGAAGAGATCAATACAGATGAAACCAATGAAAGATAGTGAAGGAAACCTAGTTGCCGCAGAAGAGGAGAAACAAAGGGAAAAATGAGTTGACCACTTCAGAAAACTCTCGAACCGACCACCACCTGCAATTCGTCCAGATATGCCACCAGCAGCCCAGCCACAGAACTGTCAGTGAAAAAAAGCCCTCTGACAAAGCAGAAGTGAAGCTGTGAATGCCATAAAGTTTCTGAAATCCAAGAAAACAGCAGGACCAGATGGAATCCATCCAGAAGCACTGAAAACAGATGCAGAGATAACAGAGGACATGCTCACACCACTACTGCAGAATATTTGGATGGAAGGAAGGAAAGGTACCTGCTGGTCTGTCGAAAGAAGGGATACCTTGTCAAACTCGCAACGAAGGGAGACCTAAATCTTTGCAAGAACTGGCGCGAAATCATGCTCCTGTCCACCCGTCATCATTCCGGGGAGACTAAAAGATGCTCTCCATTCAAAATTACTACCGGAACAGGCTGAC
The DNA here is from genome assembly GCA_944470555.2 of Heterobilharzia americana. Taxonomy (NCBI): domain Eukaryota; kingdom Metazoa; phylum Platyhelminthes; class Trematoda; order Strigeidida; family Schistosomatidae; genus Heterobilharzia; species Heterobilharzia americana. The sequence continues at coordinate 160,670,841 of OX104127.1, read as the reverse complement.
TCGCTGGCTGGCTGGCTGGCTTCGGGAAGAACAAATCATGTGCAGATCAAATTGCAATGCTACAACACGCATCATCATAGAACAGAGTGTAGAATGACAGTCAACTGGGTCTTTACCTCAACTTCATCGACTTTGAAGAGGCCTTCGATAGAGGTGTCGACCGAGAAATAATTTGGTAGGCAGATGCTTCAACACTACGGTTTTAGTGCCACAAACCTCTATCAACCTCATTCAACAGCTGTATGCTAAATGAAGACGCGACATGCAAAGTGATTCACGATGGAAAGCTGAGTGACGCGTTTGAAGTGAAGTGAAGACAGGAGAGAGTAAGACAGGGTTGACGCCAACTATCACTGATGATCTTCCTGACTGTGGTCTACTTGACTGGATCATACAACAAACAAGTGTGATTAGGGGGAAGCGGGGCGTACTTTGTTTGACCGATGAGAAGACTGCAGAAGAGGATTTGTGTTTCGCCAGTGATGATGATTTATGTCTAATGTCTTGTAGGACAAACTGGAAGATCTACAGGTGAAAACCAACAAGTTGACCGAAGAGGTGAGGCAAGACGAGGCAGCGAAGATGGCACTTCACTCAGGTGAGCGTAGAGGAGACAGAGGTGATGAAGATAGCCAACCAACGACAAGAGGAACAACAACAACAACAAGCATCGATTACCATCAGTGAAAGAAATCTATAGGAAGTTATCTCTTTTACCTACCTACCTGCCTACCTACCTATCTACCTACACACCAACCTACACACCTACACACCTACCTACCTATCTACCTACCTACCTACCTACCTACCTGCCTACACACCTACATAACTACCTACACACCTACACACATACCTACCTACCTACACACCTATTTACACACCTACATACCTACCCACCTACCTATCTCCTCACATACATACATACATACATAGGCAAAATCGTCTCAACTACAGGAGGCACAGGAACAGATAGGGATATCAAGGCAAGGATAGGAAATGCACCAAGACATGCCTTCACCAACCTGAAATCAGTGTGGAGATCTACTGCACTCAACTCAGCATAAAGTGTCAGCAACATCCGGATTTTCAACACTAACGCATTCTAGTCAGTCATTGCTTCTATGTGATGCTTGAGAGATTTGGCGTGTCAAGAAAGGCATTTCCAACAAACTATACACATTCATCAACAGCTGCCATCTAAACTCACTCGATACTGAATATCGCATCAGATGGTCAGAATTATGAGAATAATCAACAAGCAACTCACTATGGCTGGCCTCGAAGCAAACAACCAGCTAACCAAGAATACATCGTCCAACAAATATGCAGAAGTAGAAAGTGGAGATGGATTGCATTAGATTGGATTGCGTATACACCGAGAAGACTATCTAAGGACATCATGCGACAGGTGAAGCCAGGTCGTCGAGTGGAACACAGTGGGGAATGGTTAGTTGGGCGTCTGCGATGAGGGTGACGTGGAGGAGATGGTGTGAGGAAGAAACGGAAGCTTGTGGACAGTGGTGGAGCCATATTTGGAAGACTGCGTAGAAGACAGTGGAATGGAGACGTGCTAGTGAAGCCATATATTCCACTAAGAATTCAAGGGACAAATAATAAATGATAACAATAATCTGGGATTATCCTGCGAATCACGAAGATATAGGTGGATCAAATAAGATCCAATGTAAACCATAAGCCAAGATGGACCATGCTTGATAAATTCTTTACAGAGCTGCCCATTTGTAAGACAAGTGTAATTGGACTGAAACACTTCACGTCCTAAGCTGAAATTAAGCATGGAGTATTTATATATATATATTGAGAACGAGACAATTTAAGGAAAACTGGTGACCAATTTTGGTTAGGAAGTTATTCAGCTGACAATAAACTGAAGAGGAGATGATCAGCAAGGATACCGTTATATCATCCAGGCAGCTGTAGTTGAAGTCGTTACTTCCTCCACAAACAAAGACAAAATAAACCCCTATCGGAATACCAGCCTCACCAGGCAGCGAAGTAGAACTCTTCCCTCTGTATACACTCGACTATCTTCTCTAATCAAAATAAGAATCAAGCCAATCTACAATCCAGTACTCAATGTGACCTCTGGCTACTTTGTTGAGTAAAAGACGTCTGAGGACAGAATCGAAGACAAGCATCATCTAAGAATGCAGATCTAACATAATCCAGCATCTTAATATATATAATAATGGATACTTCAGTCCCACTTCCCTAGCTCACCAGCCAACAAACTACAATAATAGAAAGTAGAGAAAACCTGAAACAGTTTATTTATTTATTTCATTCAAGAGTAAAAGTGCATGTGAATTCAAGCTGTTCTTCATAAAGTAATACTGTCGATCGATATCACTAAGTACAACATTGTGAAGGCGTTTCAAACTGTCGCCTGTATCGTGTGAAAATTTTCAAATAAATATTATTGAAAATAGACGACCACCTTGTGATAATTTTAAACATTTTACGGAATATAATAATGATATTTCTCAATATAAACTGTAAGGAGTATCTGGAAGGTTAACTTGTCCAACGATACATCACCATAAGGATTGTGATATGAATTAACTGACAAATCATGAAATCTAATCTCGTGAAGTTTCATTAACCTGGGAGCAAAAATTGGGCACTGTGATAGATGGTCATTCCATTTTGGTCTGTTTATTAGAATTGTAACAAAATGAAATGGTATTTTACTCAGACAATAACGTCTCACACATAATGTATTGTTCATATTCATTTCAAGTAACCAAATACACAACTTCAAAACACACTTCATATCATTACTATTTACTCTCTGACACGCCGATGACAAGGATAGTAGAATACTCCATTCATCTGGAAACACACACACACACACACAGAATCATTTCGATTACTGCTTTCATTCCGTGTTGATTCGATGAACAAACATTCAGTCAGTCATCAATCTCTCCATACCTCCCTCAAACAAACTAAGTCACTTTTCAATGCTCTCACTGCATTCCACCAATCTACACTTAGCTCACGTTTCGTGATCTCATTGCAACCGATTGGTCACATGTATGACACAGTGGAACAGTATTCATCAAATAACACATCAACTACGTCGGTTTGAGCAATGGGTGGTGAGTATGATCAACCACCTTCATCCATACAATCAATATGCTTCACAGTCTAGTACACAAACGTGTACTACGTTCACTTACTCAACAAGTCGTCCCAGTAATGAAGACTGTGGAACATGTTTCAAAACCACAATTTCGTCTCCTTCTGATTCTATCCTACTTGTACAAATAATTACTAGTTTGGAGAGTGTGACAAACACCTGGATGCAGACATCTATCATCAACGAAACATATTCACATTTGACTAGATAAAACGATCTACATGGCATGAAAATTTGGACCGATGCCTGATTCGAACCACCGACCATTGGGCTTCTAGGTAGATGCTTTACCAAATGAGCTACGATGTCCGACTGCTCACCAGATTTTCATTTCACTTCAATCAAAAAGCGGAGTCATACCTCACTCTTGATGCGTTACTCCCCCCTGGTAGAGTACTGAACCAGAAATACGGTGGTCGCCGGTTAGAATCCGGCCGCGGTCCAAACTTTCATTTCACCTTCAATCATCAGCCAATATAAATACTAGTCTGTCAAACTATAGTTATTTCAGATAATCAAATGATAATCAGTATGATGCTCTCCCTCTCTGATTCAGTTAGATTTCAATTTGGATGAGAAGTCCTAACTAAGCAGTAGTCAGTGTGAATACGATCAAGCGGTAGTAAAGCGTCACAAATTCACATGTTAGTCTGACAAAACCCGTAATGACTGGAGTGAAATAAAATTCTTGTCAGCAGTTGAACCTCGTAGCTCAGTTGGTAGAGTACCAGGTTAGTAACCCGGTTATCATTGGTTCTGATCTGGCCAAGGTTCAGATTTTCGTTCCACCTTCAATCATCGCTAAGTATAAATATGTTTTCGGCAATGTCATTCTCTGCAACTAGTCAACAAAGAAATATGAATATTTGTTTATCAATAATTCTAAGTAATTTATGATCATTAAAATAATTCAGGAGTTGAAATTACCTGAAGAATGTAAAAGTATATAACAATATAAGTAAATGTGAGTTGAAAACAGAAAAGACTGAATATGATACAATAAGTCAATGAGAAATTGAAATAATTTTCTCCAAGTCATTATTTTTCATCACAAACAATTAATGTGACATCAACATATATTATATTCAGATGACTAGATTAAGCATAGATGTTTCCTGATTGGTTACAAATATACCATGTAAAGAGGCTGATTGTACACAGAAGCATATACCTATTCAATTAGGCCTTCATCTTTATCTCTACACTAATATATATAAATATGTATACATCGATTTACAATTCAATCAAATGATGGTGATTTGACAAACAATAATTAGAGATTCTAAGTAACTCATAAAGATGATCAATTTAAGAAGTCAAGATGCTACAATTAATCCTCAGAATAATATAATATATACGGCATTAAAAATGGCTATTATATTAATGTGGAACAAGTTATTCTAAGGAAAATTGCATAGTATACATGTACGAATCCAATTTCACTCTTGTTCAGATAGTTTCCTAAGAAATTTCAACGTTTCACATACACACTATCTATGACAAGGTAGATTTTATTTCCTTCAAGAACATTGGACCAGATTGACGTGAGAAAAATAGGAATTTCTTATTTCAAACAAACTAAGACTTTAAGATGGTATTCAACATAGACTGACATCAGTTAAAGAAACATTGAAAACATGAAAGCATTGAACAGCTGCCTACTCCCATTATGCCACTCCTCACAAGTGCACATCCACCAACCGAAACCACCACATTTCGGGTTCCATCGCCACCATGTCACCATCGACTCACTCACTTGCAGTCGAATCCTCCACATTTACTACCTCTGTCACTTCATGATATATCGTGACCTACATTGAATATCGACGTTGAGTAACTGTCCTCATGTTCAACTAGGTCGACTCCACAGGTAACGATGTCTGGTTGGAAATTAGGGAATCACCTGTCGAAGCTAGTCACATCTAAATAAATTCATTAGTTATTTTACTGTAGATCGTTTTATCTAGTCAAATGTGAATATGTTTCGTTGATGATAGATGTCTGCATCCAGGTGTTTGTCACACTCTCCAAACTAGTAATTCTTTGATTATGTACAAGTAGGATAGAATCAGAAGGAGACGAAATTGTGGTTTTGAAACATGTTCCACAGTCTTCATTACTGGGACGACTTGTTGAGTAAGTGAACGTAGTACACGTTTGTGTACTAGACTGTGAAGCATATTGATTGTATGGATGAAGGTGGTTGATCATACTCACCACCCATTGCTCAAACCGACGTAGTTGATGTGTTATTTGATGAATACTGTTCCACTGTGTCATACATGTGACCAATCGGTTGCAATGAGATCACGAAACGTGAGCTAAGTGTAGATTGGTGGAATGCAGTGAGAGCATTGAAAAGTGACTTAGTTTGTTTGAGGGAGGTATGGAGAGATTGATGACTGACTGAATGTTTGTTCATCGAATCAACACGGAATGAAAGCAGTAATCGAAATGATTCTGTGTGTGTGTGTGTGTGTGTGTTCCAGATGAATGGAGTATTCTACTATCCTTGTCATCGGCGTGTCAGAGAGTAAAATAGTAATGATATGAAGTGTGTTTTGAAGTTGTGTATTTGGTTACTTGAAATGAATATGAACCATACATTATGTGTGAGACGTTATTGTCTGAGTAAAATACCATTTCATTTTGTTACAATTCTAATAAACAGACCAAAATGGAATGACCAACTATCACAGTGCCCAATTTTTGCTCCCAGGTTAATGAAACTTCACGAGATTAGATTTCATGATTTGTCAGTTAATTCATATCACAATCCTTATGGTGATGTATCGTTGGACAAGTTAACCTTCCAGATACTCCTTACAGTTTATATTGAGAAATATCATTATTGTATTCCATAAAATGTTTAAAATTATCACAAGGTGGTCGTCTATTTTCAATAATATTTATTTGAAAATTTTCACACGATACAGGCGACAGTTTGAAACGCCTTCACAATGTTGTACTTAGTGATATCGATCCACAGTATTACTTTATGAAGAACAGCCTGAATTCACATGCACTTTTACTCTTGAATGAAATAAATAAATAAACTTTTCAGGTTTTCTCTACTTTCTATTATTGTAGTTTGTTGGCTGGTGAGCTAGGGAAGTGGGACTGAAGTATCCATTATTATATATATTAAGATGCTGGATTATGTTAGATCTGCATTCTTAGATGATGCTTGTCTTCGATTCTGTCCTCAGACGTCTTTTACTCAACAAAGTAGCCAGAGGTCACATTGAGTACTGGATTGTAGATTGGCTTGATTCTTATTTTTATTAGAGAAGATAGTCGAGTGTATACAGAGGGAAGAGTTCTACTTCGCTGCCTGGTGAGGCTGGTATTCCGATAGGGGTTTATTTTGTCTTTGTTTGTGGAGGAAGTAACGACTTCAACTACAGCTGCCTGGATGATATAACGGTATCCTTGCTGATCATCTCCTCTTCAGTTTCTTGTCAGCTGAATAACTTCCTAACCAAAATTGGTCACCAGTTTTCCTTAAATTGTCTTGTTCTCAATATATATATATATAAATACTCCATGCTTAATTTCAGCTTAGGACGTGAAGTGTTTCAGTCCAATTACACTTGTCTTACAAATGGGCAGCTCTGTAAAGAATTTATCAAGCATGGTCCATCTTGGCTTATGGTTTACATTGGATCTTATTTGATCCACCTATATCTTCGTGATTCGCAGGATAATCCCAGATTATTGTTATCATTTATTATTTGTCCCTTGAATTCTTAGTGGAATATATGGCTTCACTAGCACGTCTCCATTCCACTGTCTTCTACGCAGTCTTCCAAACATGGCTCCACCACTGTCCACAAGCTTCCGTTTCTTCCTCACACCATCTCCTCCACGTCAACATTATCGCAGACGCCCAACTAACCATTCCCCACTGTGTTCCACTCGACGACCTGGCTTCACCTGTCGCATGATGTCCTTAGATAGTCTTCTCGGTGTATACGCAATCCAATCTAATGCAATCCATCTCCACTTTCTACTTCTGCATATTTGTTGGACGATGTATTCTTGGTTAGCTGGTTGTTTGCTTCGAGGCCAGCCACAGTGAGTTGCTTGTTGATTATTCTCATAATTCTGACCATCTGATGCGATATTCAGTATCGAGTGAGTTTAGATGGCAGCTGTTGATGAATGTGTATAGTTTGTTGGATATGCCTTTCGTGACACGCCAAATCTCTCAACCATCATACAGAAGCAGTGACCGACTAGAATGAGTTTGTGTTGAAAATCCGGATATTGTTGGCACTTTATGGTGAGTGCAGTGCAGTAGATCTCCACATTGGTTTCAGATTGATGAAAGCGTGTCTTGCTGCCTTTCCGATCCTGGTTGCTTTGGCATCCTCGTGTATGGCACCACATGTGCGTATAGTTGAAACGATGCTGCCTAGCCAGGTAGGTGTAGGTGAAAGAGGCTACTTCCTTTAGGTTTCTTCCGTTCATGGTGATTGGAGCTTCTTGCTGTTGTTGTTGTTGTTGTTGGTTGGTTGGGTGTCTTCATCAGCTCTGTCTTCTCTACATTCACTTGGAGTTCCGTCTACGCTGCCTCGCATCTCCTCGCCTCTTCTGTCATCTTGTTGGTTTTCGCCTATAGATCTTCACGTTTGTGTGACATTAGACACAAGTTATCGTCGAAATCCAAATCCTACTGCTTTCCCACATTTCAATAGCTTTATGGCGCTCAGAATTTTGACTTTTGTTGGAGGATTTGTGTTCACTGGTATTTCTGTGGATGGACTGCAGTTGGTATTTCTGGCCGAGTTGCAAGTGGTGGTAATGGTCGATTCAAGAGCTACTTACATATCATGTCCATTGTAAATTGACTGACTGAGCAAACGTTTTTTGAATTTAGACTTCAAGCTCCAAAATATTAATTGTAATGGCTTTCACACTTTATACAAGTCTAAATTAAACACCTTTCATGAGGTTTGTGTGAATTTTAATAGATAACTTGGAAACCATTTTTCTTATTTACTAGGTGATCAGAATTGATCGAATGTTACAAGCTAGAACTGAGAGGTTTTTCTATGCCTTCCTTTTTTTCTATGACCAAACTAGTATATATGTAAAAATATGTTTGTGAAACGAACTCTCAGTATAGCTCACTTATCATTTTAGTTAAAATTAGAAGTACATTCTACCATACAGTTCAACTTTTACTCCTAAATTATTAACATAGCCAGCATAGCTTATCCTGCAGGAGATAGTTGACTGGTAAATGCACATCGAAGTGTTTAAGGCAGCTAACTTATCCCTTTGGCATAATTGAAGCCTTGGACAATTTGAGATAGTCTGAGTTTGGCATGTAACACAATCGATATCTTACTCATTCATTTTCCATCTTTTGATTTGTAGACTGCCTAGCCTCTTCGTTATCAAGCTCTACCGTTTATCAGTTTTCTTCCACTGTTAAATATATAAGTACATTCTGCGTACTTCTTGAGTCGTTGGGTCACTTTGTTTCCTTCCATATTCTTGTGGTTAACGCTAAACTCACGCTATTCTACATGCCCCCTGCAACAACCTACCTACCTACCTGCCTACCTACAGGCAAGATGAAAATATTTCAACAGCTGATCGTTTCAGGCAGCATAGGAAGCCTTTCTCAATGAACATATCTGAAGGTTTCTCAATGCTTCCATGAATTTGTTTGCTTGGAACTTTAACTTCATAAAACCATGGATTTTCAGGAACCATAGAATTAGAATGATAGCCTGTTATGTATTTCATGCCTTTTCAATTGAAACGCTCAGGAAATTGGTTTTCAGTCCATTTTCTCAATGCTTGTCCATTTCATAACTTTATAGTTAAATTCTACCTTGACTGCTACTTATAACCAGCTTCATGTTGTATAGTCCTGAGCGCTAACCGAATTCTACAAATCATTTTGCAGTATGGCCAACAAGCTAGATGACTCGCCATTGCAGTGCACTCTGATGGATGTTGGTTGGTTGGAGGTAATCGACAGGAAGATGTAGATATAGGTTTTGTGCTCTTTGGCACTTGTCAGGATGATGTATCTGCAGCTTCGAGGGAACTGACAACTCCTTTGAGATTGAAACCCTCATCACAGAGGACATCACTTCCCTCGAAGTTGCACATACCCCTTGCTGACAAATGTCAACAAGCGTGGAACCTAGAGACACGTCTATCTGCAGATTGCTTTCAAATTACTGACTATCGCTTACTGATTAAAAAGTGACTGTAATTTTAGGTAGACTGTCGAACTGAAGACTTCTTTGGCCATCGTATGACATGCTTCTATGTTGTGAACTCCTGAAATAGTCACGTGCGAATTAAGCCAGCTAGCCCAATTTGAATTCATCACTCATACACCGTGATAAATCCACTTATCTATGCTTCTGTCCCTTACAGACCGGCATGTGACTGAAGGAACCCAGGCATCTTGACTAGGCGTATGAAATGGCATACAGGTTAATCAGAATATCCTCATTACATCGCATCATACATTGGAAGTGAAGTTCAAGAAATCCTACCTCTGTGGAAAATAACATCCAAATCCTCCATCATCTGTGAATCCAACAACACAGCACTTAAGATTAGTGTTGAAATAAATGAAAGATAATCATAAAATGCCTGATGATAAAACAGGAGTGACAAGATCACTGTAGGAAAATGTCAATATTCCACTCTATTCGACTTCTCCAACATTCAGTAACTAGCTAGCTGTACAAGAATTGTTGAACTTTAAGGTGGAAGTGATTTATAGGAATGAAGGAGCTTTGAAATAATAACGTCATACAAACCGTAGACGTGTTTCCGAATTCTCGACATTCAACTTCAGAGTTATATTAAGGTTTGAGGTGAATGGGATTTGGATTAATTTAATACGGATCACCCTCTACTCATAGCTTGTTTTCAAGTTATGTTTCATAGTCAATTGAAGTTAGGTAGAGAAGTCTTCAATAGTTATCTTGTTAACAGTTTGTGTATTGTCAACAGTGCACTGTGACAGCACGGGGCTCATTGCAGAAATGTTAAGTTCCTAAGTGTGCAAGTCATTATATTGGCTGGTGCAATGTAATTTTCTAGTGTTCGGAGATCGTTATCAACTGAAACACGTTGTGACATTTGAGTTGCTGATTGATAATCGTCTAAGAGAGTACGAAGACGCTTTAGGCTACATACCGGTGAATATAGGATGAAGAATTTTTTCCCACGGGCATGAAACTATTTTCTTTGTTCATAAGAATAAGACTAGAATATGATGAATAAGTATTCAATAGACTGAGAAGAAATTCCTTAAAAGAGTAAAGATAATCATTCATAGTAAAGTTCCAGAACAGTCTTCAATCCTCAATCAATCTAGTCGAAATTGATACAACACATCGGAATCATCTACATAACATGGATGACTGAAAAAACTCAACAGTCATATTTGGACAAGATATGTTAAGTGTGAAGAGTGTATTCAAATCTGTGCCAGACAGATAATTCAATGTCCAATAATGATTGTTTCTTTCATTCAGTGTTGAATTTTGCTGAATTTGACTGTAGTCAATGTGAAATATGTGATCATCTTGTCTGATGCTGGTTGTCACTGGCCAGAAGTTGAGTGTGAGAAGATGTAGTGGTAAATTCACACGTTGAATGTATTACTACTCCAGAGGATAGGCTGAACAAGCAATTGAAACTGTGTTAAATACTTAGACAACTAACAGTGTGTGTCATTCGAATTTATTTCAAATCATCCACTGATATAAATGAATGGTTGAATATGGTTGTGTTGTTTGATGGTGTGCGATGCCTACAAACTGAAGAGATTTGAAGTTTCTATCCAAGGCAGGGATATTTTGATGTGTTCTGACAAATAGAAACTAGTCATTCATCTGTCATACACTAGCATACTTAGTTCCCATTTCAGTAGTAGGTGTTTCTGGAAAGTTTCACAGTGTTTATTTATCTGAGTATAGATTACTGTAGAAGAGGAAATGGATGAGTATTGAGCTATACAGGTTGACTAGAAGTTGTATACTGTTGTAGACAGTTGAGTGTTTCAGTTATTGATGATATTGGTATCTCAATATTTAAAGTGTGAGATGTTTTCAATGTTACTCCACTGGAATCTCAAATTCGATTTGTCAAACTGTCGGTTATCTTGCACATGAAATAATAGTCTGCTTAAACCAATAAATTAATACGCTTTGTTTACCTTGTGTGACTGACAGACTATGGATGGATACACTTGTCAAGGCTTGTTACATGCCATAAAACATGATGGTAAGAGGCATCTTCTTATTGCTCTGTTGGTTAATTACCATTTCATAGGTAGTTAGGCTTGTCAGGTTCTGATGGTAGCCAGTAAGTTTGAATTCCACGGTTCAGTCCTTTCGTGCATACTTTGAAATATGTGGGCGTGTATGGAAAAGATTATGCTTTGATTGTCTTCTTCTCTTTACTACACATGATATTGTCGATAAGTATGATGGAAAACTAGGATATTTTGTGTGATATGTGCAACAATACAAGTAAGCATTCTCACAACACACAAGTTGGTGATATGACTCTTGACTCTTATCATCTATATAATGATAAAGAGATTGTGTTTCTTATGAGACGAGATTACCTATGTATCAGGGTTTGTGGATTCAGAGCTTTTCATCTCATTACTTTAGAGCATTGGCTAAGATTCAGTGCCATGATTGACACTCAGGGCTGATAGTATGCAGTCTGCTGTGCTGACTAAATTAAGGCAATGTGATCAGTTGCAATAGTTTTGGTCATAAGAGACTGACTGAGGCCAGGACATTTGAAAGGTTCTCAACAGGATGATCACTTGTCAGTTGGCAAAGTCGTCTAATGTACTTAACTCGTTTCATGATGTGATCGTTTTTGGTAACCAGCATACATAGACACTGATAATAGAAGATAAAAAATCAGTACTGTTTGATGAATGTTATCAAAGTCTACACAGACCGATGCATGGTTCAGCTTGACAGACGTTAATCTCTTTCTGACCTAAACCTTCATCAGATAGCAGTGTGCTATTGGATAGACGGTGACTAGGCATAAGCAACACATGTATGTATCAGTCATCTGAGTAGATGGAGGTTCACAATTTCATCAAATGAATTTCTCCCTCTATCCAAAACTCTGAGCATAACATATTGTATAAATACAGTAAAGAATGTGAGAAATTATCTATGGTTTCGAACTCACTGAAAAGGTGTAGATATCCAGTAGAATATCAAACTTCTGAAGTAGCAGACTTTGACTTTCATCAACAGACTGAAATGTTTTCCAAGTGATATTCATCACAGAGTGAGATAAGTGAGATAACCCTTGAAAACGTAACAGCACTGGACAGCTGTCCCATCCTAGTAGGGAACTGCGCGATTGTGTAAAACCTTAACCAGGATCTTAACATCATGCAGCTAATCCGTTAGCATTCTAACCTTGATTCGAAATCTAATGGTCCAGATTTCTTTATTTCTGTAAATTCACGATATTGTGTAAACAGTATCCAATTCCATCAGCGGGTGACCTGCTTAGCCTCAAAGAGTATTTCTGATAGAGTAGAGTGGACATTCCATTAGGAAGTCTCGTACCAGAAAGAAAGAAATATCCAGTACTCTCAGGTGTTCACTACTTCTCGAAATCCCATTGGATACGGATACTTGAATACAATATTCAGAGTGAATAAACTATGCCTAGTAGTAAATGAGCACATAACAATGACTAAAATCACATGTCAGCTGACTTGAGGGTCTTGTTGTCTGCTTCCCAACCAAATTAATCCACTAAAACAAAGGTTGGAACCTACTGTTAAGTACAGCTTCGAAGCTTCGAATCCTGTAAGTTTTCATCAAAAACTAGAATGATACAGAAACATACTTTAAAATGATTAGAAATGAAATTTGTGGAAATTAAACATGAAGAGACAAATGTAAATCTCTTTGATTGAAACACAAACGATGCGAGTGAAACTCACTTGAAAACTAGTTTTTCCTAATTAGTGCTTACCAAATGGAATGAATCTAGTGTCCATAGGTGATTAGCTTCAACAGGTGGTTCCCGAAGTTTCAGTGATAAGTCATGACCAATAGAGTGAGCCAGATGGAACATAAGGACAGTTACTGAATGATGACATTAGATGCAGGTCACAGTGTATCGTGAATCGACAGATGTAGGAAATATGAACCGTTGGATTCTGATCCAGTGACTCAGTACTAACCTACTTGCCACCGAGCTGAAAGGTGTTGGATTCGATACGTGGCGGTGTGCAGTCATGAGTCCTCACAGGTATCCAGTGCTCCTAGGCTTCTAATGGTTCTCTAAGTGATGTCATTCCTTGATCAATACAAACCTAAACTAGTGATCTGATGTAATATGAAAAACATCAGTCTTATTCCGTTTTTCCACTATTATATACAACATAAATCACTTGTGTATATAATATTGAACAGATGATATATTCAACAAATTATCTTATCTCCCCTAAACATTCATAATCATATCAACTGATTCAACTTCTTTAATTAGCATCTGGCATAGTTTAGTTGATTTCTGAGAGATATGTCAATTCAAAAAACCCTCACATTTCGACGTTGTGTGAATATTTAAACAAAACTTCACGAGAAAACATACTGAAATATTCTACATTATGAAATGTTGAATATGCTTAATTTACTACTATTATAGGAAATATTCCTTTATCTAAAAACAAACAGTAATCAATCATAATTATATAGATTTTATATGAAATTAAAACAAATGCCTTACATATATTAGAGAATCTGTAAACTGAGCTAAGTATACATTCCATATCATTGATGGAAAGTCATGTGTAGAAGAAACCCACAAGAATATACCGGAGAAGCATAGCTCACTTACCATATGATAGTTGGTACACAACATCACTCAGTGTCATATACTCCATGATGATTAAAAATATCATCGAGTTTTTATATCAAGTAAGAATTTGTAGTCAAATGGATATGATGAACTTTTACACTAATGAGCCATCCACACTTTTCAAAATACTGATCATATTGGATAGAATGTAGAAGGAATATCTTTGCCAAACAAACTATAGTGTTGATTATTCGATAAACATGAAATATATGTGATGGGAATGTAGAAGTTAAAAACATGGGCATTGTGATCGATTTCTTCGCTCACATTGTTTGTTTTACTAAATGTCTAAATGGGAATTTTCGCATTACTGAAATCCCATTTTAGTTTGTTTCTTAAAAATGTCACACACAGTGAAGGAGGAACAGTATCACTTACTAGATAATGATGTTTAGGACATATTTACTGTCTATATTCATATCAAGTAACTAACTCCACAACTTGAAGACAGAGTTTATATTATTCCCAATTTTCTCTCCTTCTCTGTGATGACAAGGCTAGTAGAATCTTCCATCTACCTCCGACAGGCACAGAATCATTCCTGTCACTGAATGTATTTGGTGTTGATTCGATAAACAAAGATTCAGTCGGTTATCAGTCTCTCGATCCCTCCAAACAACTAGGTTATGCTGTCACTGTATCCCACCCTACTGTGTAATTGCGTACACAGCTATAGCTAAGCTTTTCTCTAAATTTCTTATCCTATTAGGATCTACTAATCTTCATTTGGATAAGCTTTTGTGCTTCGTCATTCTAATCGACACTGGATGACTACTTTCATCTATGTTATTGACCTCGCAAACATTGCAAGGGATTTGTTATACCAGATTAATTTGCCTAATTGTATCGATAGAATATTTTAACCTACAAAGCTTGTTTCTAAGTGAGTTTGTTACTTTGAATACTAGCCACTGTAATCCCAGCCAGTCAGCTTCATTGAGAATTCTTCCGAATGCTTCTGAGGTGCCTCCTGTCATCACAGAGAGAAAATTAGGGATATATAAACTCTGTCTCGAAATGGTGAAGTTAGTTACCTGATATGAATATTGACAATAATATATGTCCGATACGGTTTCACTGTGTGACATTTCCAACAAATAAACTAAAATGGAAGTGATAGGAATTATTCAAGGTATTCGGAAAACTCTACTATCCATAAGACTGACTAACTAAATCAACGTAGAATCTCACACACACGTGTGTTGGGTCAAGTTGGTGCACTGCACACTAGTGCACAAAGAAGAATTGGAGAGAAAAGGAGTGACATCAAAGTAGACAAAGTTGTGTGAACAGAGTGAAGTGTGTAGTGTAGTGGAAATATTCCAGCTTGACACGAAGCTCAATACTCTCTCATCTGATTGGCACCGGCCACCGAATTAACATTCATAATGCCTTTAAAGTTATTTATCACATTCCTTCTCACCTTACCCATGCTCTACGAGTTTGTCTTTCACATACAGCAGAAGCCATACGAATCCATCTACACAAGCCAAGTCTGTGTGTTCAGAAGAGATTCGTACAGTCTCTTTCTTTGCCTTGGCCATCTGTATAGCTCATTTATTACAACAAGACTCTTCATTTCACCCACCCCACAATTCACTATAACTAATATTTTAATAGCTCCATTATTAATTATTATTATTATTATTATTATTACAGACTTAACCATCTTTCTCTCCCCCTACTGTCTCTAATTACCGTCAACAATTTACCATTTTACGTAACAGTCCATTTTTGCTCTTTAGTTGTCATTATATAAAATATCAATTATGTAAGTACCTGTTCACAAAATCTTTCTACGATAATTAATCTTTACTTTAGTTAACTGTCTTAATTACCTGCTCAATTATCACCTTCTTGATACTTTGAGATTGATAACCTTTCATTGAACAACTCTTACCACTAGATTGGTATGCAATTCTACGTTTGAAAATGCTACATATATTAGTGTAGAGCCATTGATGAGGAACTAATTGAAAAGAAACTTTTAAATATCTGCTAAGCCATATTGATGGTCATAGTGATAAGCAAAACTATACAGTGTAACTGGTAAGAAGTGGGAGCCCCCTAGGGAATTTCGACACTAGAAGTTAGGCATATTCAGCTGACGTGTCCTAAAAAGAGGTGAAACGCTTGACCTGGATGTCATTACAGCCCACTGCCCAGCATTACTATGAATCAAATATGAATTATATACTTATTACCACTCAAGTGATTATCTAGACAATCATATGAGTTTTGTATATATCTGAAATCAGTTTTACTAGATGGAATTTCTCACAGAATACTTTTTATTCATTCATGTAATGAAGAGGTTGTTGGCTTTTAATCAAAGAGAATAATTTAAACTTATTTCTTTTCAAGGATTCAAGGATCCCTACACACTGACTATTTGAAACAATTGATCCCTTTAATAAATTTCGATAACGCTATTAGAAGACGAAGATTATCTGAAAAATGTGATGTATTTGCACAATACACATTTCGAACAATCTGATCCTTCACACATTTACTTGTCAAGTCAATTCATATATATATGAAAATTAAAGGTCAAATATAGTGAATATGAAAAGGTTGTGACACTAGTCTTGGTAACATAATCAGATAACGGTTACCAAGGTAAATTAAGTGAAACAATAAATTGTTTTTGTACACACAGCGGGGGATTAAGTTTACGAATGGCTAACGCTTCGGCAAACTTCAGTATACGCCCCTGATTATTCCTGTATATTATCTTAAACGCTGTTTTCGTATTAACCTTGTGATTCATTTCAATAATATGTTTTGCTATAGATGACGATGGATGTCTGTCACCTGCACTTATCAAAGTTTGTGTGTTAAACTGTTTTTCTAGCCATTTGGGGATGTGTTCACCCACCCTAGTCTGCATTGAACGATTACTCCTCCCTATGTATGTGTGCCCACACACACATACATGTAAATTGGTAAACACAGTAGGATGTGATGTAATCATTTGTGCGAGGTTGAGGTTTGTGGTGAAGCAGGTGTTGTGTTGTCTCAACAATGATAAGCTGAGCTGCATAGTATGTTTTACTGATGGTAACAGATTTTAATCTCTGCTTCAATATCATACTACTTGTTTCCCCTCTATATGGTTCTTTAAGAAATATGCTTTTCTTCGGGACCGAGGAAACTATAGGCTTTGGGGTCAACTGCTTTTTACAATGGTTGACAAACTGTAATGGATAACCGTTTTCCACTAGAGTGTCTGTCAGAAATTTATTCTCATCATCCATCGTATCAGATGTACAAATACGTTGGATTCTATTGAACAAACATCTCACCAAGCCTCTCTTATATTTCATCGGACAAAAACTATGAAAATTCAAATATTGTTTAAAATATGTATACAGACATTATAATTGACTCAAGTTGCAAGTAACTTGTACCAAATTGTAATTGGTTTTAATGGTCGTCATAGTAACCACTGAAACAACCAATCAGACTTGTATATTTTGTCGTAAAAAAAAACTACTTTTTTCTCCTATTGAATACATAAACCTTATTTGTTAAGTTGGTAGAATGGCCTTGAAAATTATTTATACCTTTAAAATAATCAAAAATTCATTTTTCCCGCCTATATTCTGTTCAACGTTATCATTTAGATCAGACATTACTAATAACTCTATTGAAAGAATGAAGTATTTTGAATAAATATTTAATGCCAACAATGTAGCTTATTGGACACTTTTACTCTATCTAGAAATCAATATTTAAAGTCAATATTGATCCTTGTTTTACTTAAAGCCATTTATTGCACTTGTCATAACATGAATCTATCAAATATGAGTAAGATTGTCTTAAATTGTCAGAAATTCTTGTTTTCACTCGAAGTCATTTTAGAATACTTATATGGTAATCATTTTTCAATCAAGTTAAAATCAACTATTATATATCTTATCAGATGGTTTATGAAGGAAACTATAAGTCATCATACCTAATCTTGATATATTTCAACAGATTCCATTACTGTTGAGTACATTTAAGACAACTAAGCAGAATATGATTTAGCTGAAACTTCAAAGGGATTGATTTCCTCTCAAGGATTCATTCTAACCTGTGTCATCTTGTACTACACTCATACATGTTACTATTGACCTATCCAGAGTAATATCGACTTCCTTAAGAACTAGACTATTAGTATTTGTCCCTTGCGTTCCTAGTGGAACATACCGTTTCGGTTGCACGTCTCCATTACACCCTCTTCTCTTTAGTCTCTTCAACCTGGCTCCACCACTGCCCAAAAGCTCTCATTTCTTCCTCACACCATCTCCTCCATGTCAGCCTCACCTCCGACGCCCAACTGGTCGTTTCCCCTTCGGATTCCACTCAAGCAACTGGCCTGACGCGTGATGTCACCATTCGGTCTTTTCAATATACGCTCAATCCATCTACACTTCCTTCTCTGCATATTTGTTGAAAAAAAAGTTCTCACCTCGTTGGTTGGTTCATTGCCAAACAGCCACAGTGAGTTCCTTGTTGCTGATTCTCATTATTCTGACCATCTGAGCTTCAGTAACGAGCCAGAGTAGGTAGCTGTTGATGAATGTGGGCAATTTGTTGGAAATGCTTTTCGTGACACGCCAAGTCTCTGAACCATATAGAACTAGACTAGATACATGAATAATTTACCGAAGGGTAACCTATTTTACGTTGTCTACTTTTATCATTATAACATCATTAATCTTGAATGTCGACTGAATTTTATTAGTTGGCTCTAAAAGGAAATCATTCCTGTTGAGTTTTCAGATATACTTTGTTGAAGAGTGTCAGCGAGATAGCAACCAAAATCGTACATAGCTACCTTCAGGCTAGCTCCAACTAACTAACATCTATCAGACTGCACTTCTATGTTGGTTTTCCTCGTTTGGATTCCATATTGTAAGGTTTTATTATTATTATTAGTCCCTTGGGTTCCTAGTGGAACATAGGGCTTCAGTAGCACGCCTCCAGTGACCTCTGTTCTCTGAGATCTTTTGAACCTGGTTCCACGACAGCCCACAAGCTCTCATTTCCTCCTCGCACGACCTCCTCCATGTCACCCTCGCCACTGACGTCCAACTCGTCGCTTCCCATGGGGATTCCACTCGAGCAACTGGCCTGACGCGTGATGTCCTCCGTCGGCCTTCTCAGTGCATGGCCAATCCATCTCCACTTCTTCCTGCATATTTGTTGCGTGATAGGTTCTTGGTTGGTTCGTTCCCAGAGTTCCTTGTTGCTTATTCTCACTATTCTGGCCATCTGATCTTCAGCAGCGAGCGTAAGCAGTTGTTGATGAATGTCTGTAGTTTATTGGAAATGCCTTTCGTGACGCGCCAAGTCTCTGAGCCATAAAAGAGCACTGACTTGACTGGGTTGGTGTTGAAAATCCGTATCTTGTTCCACATGCTGAGTGCAGAAGATCTCCACACTGGTTTCAGGCTAATGAACGCCTGTCTTGCTTTTCCGATTCTGACTTTGACGTCCTCGTCCGTCCCGCCTGTAGTTGAAACAGTGCTTCCTAGATAAGTGAAGGAGGTTGCTTCCTTCAAGTTTCTCCCGTTGACGGTGATTGGAGTTTGTTGTTGTTGTTGATGGTGGTGGTGCGGTATCTTCATCACTTCTGTCTTCTCTATATTCACTGAAGTCCCGTCTTCGCTGCCTCTTCTATCAACTTGTTAGTTTTTGCCTGCAGATCTTCAAGTTTGTGTGACATTAGGCATAAGTCATCGGCGAAATCCAAGTCTTCTAGGTTCTTTTCCGTCGTCCAGTGTATCCCCCTCTTCTCGCTGCCTACTGTTTGCTGCATGATCCAGTCCACCACAATAAGGAATATCATGGGGGATAGTAGGCAACCTTGTTATTTTCTGCACTAGTGGAAACATAATATGAGTGGTGTCAGGACAAGGCAAAGAGTTGTAAGCATGACACTTAACTTGTTGATAGGGTAGTGAAACTTCACCAATGTTGAACTTGCTGAGCAACCGTCGACTTCGGTATTCAATTCTAGCAAAATTGGACTGAGTTAAAAGGAAGCTGAAGATAGCCATATAACGACTTGGCATTAATCCATGTAATCTCTGACTGCTGATTCCAGCCCTGACTATGTTTCCCATGACCATAAGAAAAGGCCTTCAACAGTGCTAACGAGAAGTTATTTGGAAACTACTTCGATGCCACGAAGTACCACAAACCTGTATCAACCTCATTCAACAACCATATGACGCTGCCATATGCCAAGTGATTCACAACGGAAAGCTCAGTGATATGTTTGAAGTGAAGACAGGAGTAGGACAAGGTTGCCGCCCATGATCTTCCTGATTGTGGTGGGCTGGGTCATGCAAAAAACTGTGAGGAGCGAGAAGAGAGGCATACATAATTTGACCAAGAAAAAGACTATACAAGATTTGAAGTTCGCAGATGATGATTTGTGTCTAGTGTCTCACAAACATGAGGATCTACAGGCAATAACTAACAAATTAACAGAGCAGGCAACAAAAACGGGATAGGGACTTCAGGTTAACATAGAGAAGACAGACGTGATGAAGATACTCAATCAACAACAGCATCAATAACAATAGGCACCAATCACCACTAACGAGAGAAACTTGAGGGAAGTAGTCTCTCTCAACTACACCCAACTGGATGGACAGCATCGTTTCAACTACACGCACAGGTGGTGGCACACATGAGAACGTCAAAGCAGCCAGCATCCGAAAGACAACAAGACAGGTTTTCTTCAGCCTGAAATCAGTGTGGAGATCTACTGTACTCAACTCAGCATAAAGCATGAACAACATCCAGATTTTCAACAGTAATATCAGTCATTTGAGTCAGTGCTTCTATGTGATGGTTGAGAGACTTGACGCGTCACGAAAGGGATTTTCAACAAACTACAGACATTGATCAACAGATGCTGCATACGCTCACTCGATGCTGAAGATCCAATGGATGGCCGAAATAGTGACAATAAGCAACATACACCGAGAAGGCCGACTATGGACATCATACATCAGGCCAGTCGGTCGAGTGGAATTGGAAGGTGAAACGGCGATTTGAGCGTCCGAGGTGAGGCAGAAGTGAAAGGTGATGAGCAGTGGTGGAGCGAGATTCAAAAGACTGGAGAGAAGAGAATGGAATGCAGACGTGCTACAGAAGCCGCGTATGTTCTACTAAGAATTCAAGGGGCAAACAGTAATAATGACGATATTTTAGTAAGATTCTACCGAAATTGCATCACTCTTCAATATGCTTTAAGTATATATTTGTCTCCACTGTTTCAGAGATTAGTTTTATAGCATATATAAATTAGAGAAATTATGTTTCAGTATTTACTATAATTCAAATAAATTCTGACATATGATGTGATTGTTCTCATAATTATCAATGTGTGAATATTTATAATTGTTTACTAATTATATGTAGCGCAGTTATACAGTATTATCAAGTAGATAATACTTTATCACAATGTAACATATATATCAAATAAACAATTCGAATATGGAATTACATTCTACCACAGTGCCCAACTTTTACACTGATAATAATGTGAATAATTAGTTAAAATTCATTTGTTTTTATACTCCTGGTGAAACTAGGCTATTCATTTTATAGTAAAAGGGTTTTTATATGATACCATCGTTGATTGGACTGAGTCGTAAATAGGAAGAAATGAGCACCTTGAGATTCTACTGCTAGCCACTATCTATCATTAACATTCATTCAATACATTGATAGCATGAAAAGTATTACAAATAAAAAAACCCGAAAACAAAGTTAAATAATTTGTATCTTTTAACAGAGAAAGTGGAATCTTATGAAATATTTTACAAGTAATAAAAGAAACAACTGAACAATAAGTGACTCTTGATCTCTAGTGGCCTGATGGACAACCCTTTGACGTTTGAAGCAAAGCGTTTCAGTCCCTGTTGGAACAAGATTACTCTGACTGACTTACAGGTACATTCAGTTAATGAGTTCAAGATAAGAGGAAATAGGGCATCCTGGATTTTGCTGCTAGTCACAAAGATGAATATTAAAGTCTTATCAATTCATTGTCTTCAAGAATATGAGAGTATGATGAAGTAAAGAACCTGCTAGAAAAATGTCTACTGACTGAATTTTACAAATAAAAATTTAAGACTGAAAGACAGATCAAAACACCTGCACATTACTTTGAAAAAGATTTTACTATTGAACCTTGAATGCAGTCTGGTTTGTTCTACTGCATGGCTGTGAAACATGGCCATTGAAGGTGGAACACCATTGTTGCCTTCATAGTATAGGCCGTATTTCGTGGTGTCACCACGTGAGTAACGCAGAAGTCAGGAGTAGAGGAAAGTCGGTTGACGAGGTTCTGAACCTTCATCGACTGAGATGGTTGGGGTATGTGCTACGTATGCCTAGTCACCGATCGCCTCGTCACAGAATATTGGCTGACGTAGGTGCAGGTTGGAAAAAGGCTCGACGTGGCCAGACTAAAACATGGCATCAAATGTATGAAGTCTCTGACTGTCGGTTTGAGCCATGTGGGGCGATGCAGACTACTGGGTGGTTGGGGTAGACGGGACAAAAGAAACTAATGGTTGGAGACTGACTCTAGGTGATATGGCTGAGAACTGATGTCATCTTAACGACGATTTACCGAAACTCACCAATTTCTCATTCTCCCTTTCTTTTTTTTCGTACTTAATATTTATTTTGACTGCATTCTCTTATCTTCATCTTTCGCCTCAATGCCTTTTTACTTGATGTACTGATATGAGGTGTGGCAACTCGAACAGTTACACAGTAATGCCTGGTCCTAGGTTGATGTGCATGGATGGATGGATGGATCAAGAATAATAACGCGGCAGATATCCTCATTAAGTAACTATCAAGAACCATGAATATAATATTTTTTTGAAAAAGATTTTCACCATCAATCTAAGAATGATATTCTCATTTTAGAAACTCATTTGCCAGTATGCAAAAGACAAGTTGAAGCATTGAGCTATGTCACTATATGTGCATTCGTTTACTCATTCTCATAAAGCTGAGCCTATTGGTCGAACATCTAACCAGCTTATAAAACGCTGTCAAGAACACTGTCCAACTTGGCTATAAAAAGGGGTGAGAGAAACATATCTTCAGTTTGACAATTGAACACCTTGTGAATTCAAGACACTTAGCTTCTCTCACTAAGTCTTTGGAGGTAATGCATAAACTTAAACCAAGCCACCTGAAGAGAGTAAGGCTAAGACATTTGTACATAGCTGAAGTATTCACTGTTGACAAGTTCAAATCAAAGTTGTGCATTCAGAAGAGGTATACAGAACCTTTTTCTTAACCGTGGTCATCGTTAACACGAGGAACATAGTGATTTGTGCAAAATTTAGATATGCTTTACTTCTTCATAGAGTTAGTACTGATGATGTCACCGTGTTTTATAATGAAACGTCAATGATAAAATAACAAAGATGAGAGAATACCGAACCACAATCATCTTGATCCTGAAGTACAAATCTTTTCCATCACTTCTGATTCGCTGAGCAAATATGAGATGTGGAAGAGACAACTTTATTTATCACTTGTCGTTGTCAGTGTATGCCTTAAAGAACTGTTAGCCAACGGCACTTTATGAGCATAGTTTACCACCTTCAACAGACAGGATGATGGAGTTGCTATGGTCTTTCAACAATAATGTTAAGTCATTGCTTCCATATGGTTCAAAGACTTGGCGTGTCGCCAAAAGCATTTCCAAAAAACTACAGATATTCATCAACAACTGCCTATGCTGGATAGTTACTGAAGATCAAATGGCCAGAAAGAATAAGCAACAAAAACTCAGTGTGCCTGGCAACCAACCAACGAGGCGAGAACCTATCACTCAACAACTATGCAGAAGAAAGTGGAGATGGATTGAGCATACACTGAGAATACCAAATGTCGACGTAACGTGTCTGACCAGTTGCTGTAGTGGAACTTAGATGGGAAACGACGAGTCGGGCATCCAAGGTGAGGGTGACATGGATGAGATCATATGAGGAAGAAATGAGAGCTTGTGGGTAGTGATGGAGCGAGGTTGAAAAGATTATAGAGAAGAGAGTGTAATGGAGACGTGCTACTAAGTCCGTATGTTCCACTAGGAACCCAAGGTACAAATAATAATAATAATAATAATAGTTACTATGGTCTCACTTTCTGTTTCATCCCCGACAGATAGCTTCTTACTTATTCTTTGAAACTGGTATCTCACACAAATAGTCAAGCCGTTAGTGGTGTTCAAAAATAGTTTGTGATAGCAACTGAGAATTATTTTCCCACGAACATCATCATCTTCCTAGTGATAAGTCTTCAACGTGTTTCAGCGATGTGCCGAAATCACAAGTCTGTGAAGTATCTAGAATACCTCCTCACTAATAGAACTAGTTAGTAAGGATGCTGCTGCAAAGCAATACATAGTAATCATTCTGTACTTGAGGAGATAAACACTGTACTGCGCCCAATCAATTGATCAAACGATCTAGAAAGGTCCATACATGTACGGCCAAAGGCAATATTATTGTTATTATTTGTCCCTTGGGTTCCTAGTGGAAGATACAGCTTCAGTAGCAGGTCTGAATTACACTCTCTTCTCTCTTTTGAACCCGACTCCATGACAGCGTGGAAGTTCTCATTTCCTCCTCACACGATCTGCATAATTTCTGCATAATTTTTGGTTCGTTGCCAGCCAGCCACAGTGAGTTCCTTGTTGCTTTTTCTCACTTTTCTGGCCATCCATTGGATCTTCATTATCGAGCCAGCGTAGACATTCGTCGATATATATCTGTAGTTTCTTGGAAACCAATATCGTAACGCGTCAAGTCTCTCAACCATCACATAGAAGCACTGACTCACTCGACTGACACTACTGTTGAAAATCTGGATGTTGTTCATGCTTTATGCTGAGTTGAGTACAGTAGATCTCCACACTGATTTCAGGCTAAAGAAAACCTGTCTTGTTGTCTTTCGGATCCTGACTGCTTTGACATCCTCATGTGTGCCGCCACCTGTGCATGTAGTTGAAACGATGCTGTCTAGCCAGGTGGTTGTAGTTGAAAGAGACTACTTCCCTTAGGTTTCTCCTGTTTATAGTGATTGATGTTTGTTGTTGTTATTGGTGTTGTTGGTCTGGTATCATCATCACCTCTGTCTTCTCTACACTCACTTGAAGTCCCATCTTCGCTGTCCTGCCTCTTCTGTGAACTGGTTAGATTTTGCCTATAGATCTTCAAGTTTGTGTGACATTGGACACAAGTCATCACTGGTGAAATCCAAATGGTGTAGGATTGTTTCGCCAGTTCAGCGTATCGCATTCTTCTCTTTCCTCACAGTTTGTTGCATGATCCATTTCAGTCGACGGCAATCAGGAGGATCATTGGTGATAGTAGAACAAAGGCAATATACTTTCCATTAAATAATCGAATAGTTCATAAGAAGAATCTATGATTACAGGAATTGTTTCTCGCATTAAACTAGAAGAACAAGTTCTTATATTTTTGTGAATAATCATCTTTAAATCGATAGATGTGTTTATCAAAAAGATAATGTGCCGAGACAATAATAAATCATGAAATAAGATAAAAAGGAAGGAAAGAGACAAAGTGACAAAAATATTTTTTCCTTCTATGATAAGTAAATATCGAAGCATATTTGCCTAATACTTTACAGTAGAAATTGTGATTAGTCTAAAAATAATCTATAATAGAAAGAAAATATACTTTTTTGGTATGGAAACAGATTCGAAAATTTATTATCTTGCTTAGATTAATGCCTTTTTTTTCTGATGTATACAGTCAACTTGATTTATGCTAGAAGTGAAGGAAAACACGCCGTCGATATTAAAGAAAATATATAAATGTCTTTGCACTTCAGGCTTTTATTTATTCCCAGTACAATGATAAGGAGTGAAGTGGTGGAATGTATGGACCACTTCACTTACCTGGGAACTTGACCCAGCACAATCAACGGGTTGGTTGTTGACAGAATCTCAGCTGAGATAACGAAGGTCCATGATGCATTTACCAGTTTGCGTCATCTTTGGCACTAACTGGGGAGATATCCGATCACCTGTCAAACGAAAAGGATTCTCTGCTGAAATCGCTTCTGTCCTATTATACGGCTGTGAGATATAGTCGTTGTTTGTAGAAGATGTGAAGCGATTACTCGGTTTTGATCACAGATGCCTTCGCATCTCTGCTCTTGTTTAGTGGAATCATCATGTGAGCAGTTTTGAGGTCAGAAGAAGGGTACTAGGTTAGACAGGCAAGCCGACCTATGATTTGTGAAACTTTGTCGGCTGGCATATACTACGAATACCAAGCCACCACCTAACTCGACAAATAATAGTAGGAAATGTTGGATGAGGTTGAAAAAGAACTAAGTGGTTGAGGGCTGACTGCTGGTGGCATGGCTAAAAATTGTCCCTAATGGCGCAAATGTATTCCCTCCTTCACATCTTCTAAAGCTTGAATATTCTAGCTAACCGTAATCTTCACACTACTTGTTCTGTCAAGCAACTTTATCTACCCTGATATCACTCCTTTCCTATCCACCTGTTCTCTGCATACTACTGTGAATTGTGGCAGTTTGAGCCGATGCACTTGTGTGTGAGATTCTACATCAATTTTGTCAGTTAGTTAGTTCACATGTCACGGCTTCTCACCCGTATTTTGGGAAATCCATCTCAGAGTCAAAGGAACACACTGTTTATTCTGAAGTACAAGTAAAGTATAACTCACTTTGAACTATTTTCGTCTTTCTGACCCTATGGCTGAACAGTACAGTGCTCCTTATATGACCTAACAGTGAAATATTTTTAGAAGTGTAATACGGTAGGTACTCGTGAGCTGACATTTAGTTTACATAACTAATGATGATACACTGATAAGAATAATCAGTGAAATTGTTACTATACTATCATCATTAGTTGTGAACTAAAGACGCAGATGTCAACCGACGTGAACGGATATGAAAGTATACAACATTGCAAATAGTATGAAATTCTTAATAATGATTGTCTACATTTGAATATTGTAACATTGCTTGACTGATGACCTAAATGATCAAGCAAGACATTGTAGATTAGACAGATGACCAATCGTGGTTATGGTTATTGCCAGACTAAAGAATAATTTGAACAAGTGCTGAGAATAATACGATAACATGTCAATAATAATCCAGCTAAATTTATAAATAAATTCATAAGAAACTGATCGAAAAATATGAGCAGCAGTAGTAGTAACACAGATATTATTAATAATAATCATACTACTAATAGTAATAATTGTAGTTACATTGATGACAGGGTTGAAAGAGAGAATTCAAAGCATCCACTGTGTTGCCAGGCAAACAAAGCACCGTTACCGAGAATTTTTAATAAGGCTAGCTGAGATTAAAGTGGTATTTAAACCAGCAAACTTGCTTTAAAAACAAGCCTTGTTAGTGGATGGAAACAAAAGGTGTTTGATAACAATCAAAATCTTCACAGTTTATGCATTTGAAGTCGTGATACCATTTCATGTCCAACTGTTAAAGGACTGAACTGTTGAACTCCACCACAGTGCCTGAGTCGGAACGCGCTTACCAATAAATTGACAGTCCTCGACTCGATCCGTAGCGAGGTCACGGGTGAGCACTGTTGAGGAGTCCTATGCTAGGACGTAACAGTTGAACAAAGATAATTATTCACAATGACTCTATAGACCACCCCAAAAACCAATGAAATAACCAATCAGGTTTCAGTATTTCGACTGTGAAGGCAGTTTGTCGTAAAACCCCAGAAATCTGACTGGCTTTTCCAGTTATTGTCAGGGTGTTTGTTAAAGTCACTCCTTATTCATCAATAAGGGAGTTTCGATTTGAGTGGACTGACACTAAATATGCAACAACCAATCGGTGTCCACGGAGATGAGCTCTGAAGGTCACCCTAACAAGTCCACAATTAACGAACTACAGTTCTCTACTTTGTGAAAAACCAACACTTTAGTCAAAACGATGAAACCAGATCGGTTAATCCCGAGGTTATAAGGATGACCCTGAAATTCAACTGTGAAGTCAGATACTCATTAAAATCGTAAAAGACGTAAGTGAGTAGATTTTGATCCTCACTGGTTATCGCTTCTGCAAATCGCATTATACATCCCTCGCTGTTTGTATTTAAGACTTTGAAAGCTATTTGAATAGTGATTTTGTGATGACAAAGGTTGTCGCTCACCTGTGCTTACCAAGGTTACCCACCCTATCTGTCTGTAAAGCTATTTTGGTAGATATCCTCTCATCCTCGAATTCATGGCTCGATTACTGTTCCCTTTCTATACATAAAATGGTATTCATAATAGGATGTGATGTAATCATTGATGCCATGGTTATATGTTCGTGGTGAATTATATGTATTGTTCCTTCCAGAAAACAATAAGCTTAACTGTATAGTACGTCCCATACTAGAACAAAACAGTTTTTCAGTGCTTCAAGTTTACCAATGTCCTTCTAAGTAATGTCATTCAATGACAAACTCCAACTTAAAAACATAAAGACTTAGACAAATGTATAAAAGATGGTGATTATTATTAATTTTCTTAATCTGAATGACATTAGAATAAATGATAATTGTATACTTGTGTGTATTAGACAGATCTGACCTTCATTGATCGATAAAACGAAATGAATAAATAAATAAATAAATAAATAAATGACTGAATAAATAAATAACATTTGATTTGTTTTTGTAGATTACCAATTGGTGACTTATTCGGTTATAGTATCTTTCAAGAATGAATATCCATGTATATATACAAACATTGAGTGATTAAATTTATCGACAGTCAGCTTAAACTGCTTGTTATTTCACATTATTGGTTTAATCACAAGTGATCATATTAAAACTATACACATTGGGATTCAATAGATTAATGGATAACACTCCGGTGTTTGAAGCAACGTCTTCGAATTCAAGTACATCTAATTGATGAATCTTAAATAAACCGAAATCCACATTCTCAATTCCCATTGTCAATCCTTTTTCTATCATTTAATTTAGACACATACAACTTTAAAGTTTATCTGTTGTTTTAAAATAGAATCAGATTGAACTGATCGATAATTGTCACAGAAGATATAAGCATGAAACGTTGATGAAGGAATTGAAGATTAACAAGGAAGATTTTCCTCTACGAATAAGACCTTGATGAAGAGAAGTTTAAGTCTCTAATGTTTCCATGGGTATGGACTTGTGTGGATCGATTTCTTTCTCTCTCTCTCTCTCTCTCAGTCATGGAAGCTTTTTGGATATACTCCTACAAGCGAAAGTTTGTATTAAGCACAAGAGGTGTGTGAACATCAAAATCTTAGACTTTTGAATTGCCTAAGCCTTACTTGTTATCCATCGAAAGAATTGAAATACTTCAGTGTACTTGGAAGATCTGAGACGTTTTTCTTACCAAAACATGAGTTCATCTAATGGGATAACTTCTAGAAATCAAAACGAATAGACATTATACTTGGTGATGATTGAAAGTGAAATGAAAACTTGGACAGAGGCTGGATTCGAGCTAGCGACCATTGGATTTTGGGCCCGATGATCTACCAGTATAAATACTGGTCTGCCAAACAACTACTGCTATCTCAGATAGTCATAGTGTGATGTCCCTCTCCCGTTCTTTAATACACTTAGATTTCGATTGGAATGAGAAGTCGTAACTGGGTAGCCAGTGTGAATACGATCAAGTGGTAGTAACGCGTCACGAATTCACACGGTAGTCGAGCGAAACCCACCTTGGAGATTAAAGTGAAATAAAACACTAGTCAGTGGTCAAAATTCGTAGCTCATTTGGTAGAGGATCGGGATGGAAACCCCATGGTAGCTGTTTTGAATCCAGCCACGGTCCAAATTTACATTTCACCTTCAGTCATCAGCCAGTGTGAATACTAGTCTGCAAAACGACGGCTATCTTAGGCAATCAGATGATAAGAGAATAGTTATTACACAGAAAATCGTAGACGAAATTGAAAAGTGGTCCCTACAAACACTCAATTTTCAATAAGGAATTGTTCTGTTGATAGATTCCATCATCATTATCGTCATATTTTCGTCAGGATCAGTGATGATGAGAGAGTAGAAATCTGGTTTCAGTACTCAACTGATTCACCTAAGTTTGCAAATGGGCTTCTACATGGATTCCTCGACATTTCCGGAAGATTTGTTATCATGTAATTTGCTTCGTAGCCGCTGAATTGACTCCCTAGTCTAGTTCAAAACATTCTGGTGTTCGCAACAATCCATCCAGGCTTCAAGTATCAATGGGAAAACCATCAATTACTGAGACACAAGCGCATCTACTTGACGTGTCCTAAATACGACAAAACGCATATCCTGAATTCCATCAATAACCATCAGCAAACAACACACAAGGGCTTAAATAAACCTTCTATTATTGTTTTACTAAGGTTAATTCTTTATTCTGTCCTTTACAACGTTAGCGACTTTAGGAAATATACAACTGAGTGACTGTAATAGTTAGAAACCGGTCAGGTTGATCTGTATATTTCACCAAATCAGAGTTACCTAAACATCAGATGGCCGTTCTACTCATTTAGGGCCAAGTTCATTATCCAGAAAAATTCGCCTCACATAGCCGAATTGTTCACATCACCTGAATCTGATTAGCTGAATTGCTTGGACCGACATATATGGAATATCATTTTGACTATGAGAGATAGTAGTCAATGGTTTGGCAGACTTCCAGTATTCATACTGGATGATGATTATAGGGACCATAACTGGATTTCAACCAGCGACCACCTGATTTCCAAGCAAGACCCTGGGGGATTGAGGTGAACTAAAAATCTGATTGGATGTTGGATGTCGTAGCTCACTCAGTTGGTGGATCATCAGGCTGGAAACCCGATGGTTGCTGGTTCGAATCCAGCTGCGGCTCAAATTTTTATTTCACCTTCAATCATCACCTAGTATCAATACTACTGACAGTTAAAATGATGATAAGTATGGTGCTCTTCCTCTCTAATTCAGCTCTATTTGGATTAAGATGAGAAGTTCTGACTAGGCAGCCAGTGTGAATACTATCAAGTAGTTGTAACATGACATAAATTCACACGGAAGTCAGACGAAGTCTTTGGTGATTGAAGAGAAATAAAAATCTTATCAAGAGTCTTCTAGCCTTCTAGCTGATTTGGTACAGCATCAAGCTGGAAACCTAGTGGTCACCGGTTCGAATCCTGCCGTGGTCCAAATTTTCATCTCACCTTCAATCATCACCCAGTATCAATATATAAAACTAGACATCAAACTGGGTATTACTTACAAATTTCATTGTCTACTCTGACATTTTTTTTCATAGGGGGGGAGTAGTTTCTCCACCTTTCAACTGTGGCTTCAACAGAGTTACCGTTGGAAACCATCTAACCATGATGTAAAACTTTTATCTTTGACACAAAAGTGTCATTAAGTAATGAAATATACTACTACTAAACAACTTGAATAGTTAGTGAATTCACTTTATCATGTGCTATTTGGCATAATTTTATGACTCATTCTGGCATCAAAACTCATCGTGTATGATAACGTTTGTCTTCTGCCTTTATTTTCCACTCAGCGCTTTATTATATACGCTATATTATATGTATGTGCAGTGCGGTACTTACTTAAAAGTATATCACATTCCAAAAACATCTATCGTATAATTAGTTTACAATGAGACAGTATAGTTTATATGATAACAATTCTGAGAACTTTGACTATAGATTGTAGTCAGTATATGAGTATTATTATTATTATTATTATTATTATTATTATTTGTCCTTTGGGTTCCTAGTCGAACATACGGATTGAGTAGCACGTCTACATTACACTCTCTTCTCTACAGTCTTTTGAACCTCGCTCCATGACTGCTCACAAGCTCTCATTTCTTCCTCACACACCATCTCCTCCATGTCACTCTCACCGTAGATGCCCAACTCATCGCTTCCCATCTGGGTTCGACTCGAGCAACTGACCTGGCCTGGAGGGTGATGTCCCCAGTCGACCTTCTCAGTGTATACCCAATCCATCTCCAATTCATTCTGCATAGTTGTTCAGCGATAGGTTCTCGCCTCGTTAGTTCGTTGTCAAACAGCCACAGTGAGTTCCTTCTTGCTTATTCTCAGTATTCTGTCCATCTGAGCTTGAGTGTCGAGCCAGCGTAGGCAGTTGTTGATAAACATCTGTAGTTTGTTGGAAATCCCTTTCGTGACGCGCCAAGTCTCCCAACCATACCGGAGCACTGACTTGACTGAATCACTGTTGAAAATCAGGATGTTGTTTATGCTTTTTGCTGAGTTGAGTGCAGAACATCTCCACACTGATTTCAGTCTAATGAAAGTCTGTCTTGCTGTCTTTCCGATCCTCACTGCTTTGACGTTCTCGTCTGTGACTGCGCCGCCTGTAGGTGAAATGATGCTGCTCACGTAGGTGCAAGTGAAAGAGGTTACTTTCTCTAAGTTTCTCCCGTTGATGGTGACTGGAGCTTGTTATTGTTGTTGGTGGTGTTGGTTGGGTATCTTCATCACCTCTGTATTCCCTACATTCACCAGATGGAAGTCCTGTCTTCGCTGCCCTGCCTCGCCTCTTCTGTCAACTTGTTAGTTTTTGCCTGTAGATCTTCAAGTTTGTGTGACACTAGACATAGGTCATTGGTGAAATTCAAATCTCCTAAGTTCTTTTCATCGGTTAAACAGCGTAACCCCCCGCACTTCTCGCTGCTCACAGTTAGCTGCATGATCCAGTCGACCACAATCAAGAGGATCATGGGTGATAGTTGAAAGCCTTGTTTTACTCCCGTCTTCACTTTACTTCAATAACGTCACTGAGCTTCCCATTGTTAATTACTTGGCATGTGGCATCTTCATATAGTTGTTGAATGAGATTGATTAATGTTTGTGGTATTCCGTAGTGTTGAATCAGCTGCCAAATTACTTCTCGGTACTACTACTCAGTATATGAGTAGTACATATCAGTAATGAGATATTTTTCTCAACTGTGCAGACTTTCTCTCTACCTTTCAATGTAGTAGCCACCAGCATTTTTCATTTTGATAATCTGAGATAGCTGTGTTTTAGTAGACTTGTAGTATTGATACTAGGTGATGATCGAAGGTGGAGCTCATTGGGTAGAGCCACAGGCCTGGAACCCGGTAGTCACTGTTTCGAATCCCGCTGCAGTCGAGTGTTTCACTTCACCTTCATTCATCGCCTAGTATAAATAGGCGTGTTTTTGTTTCAGATTTTTATTTATTGAACGATTCGGTGGTCAACAGACATTTTTATGTATGTGATAACTATATATATGCTATAGTTTATCAAATAAAGTCATCATCCTGAGAGTCGCAGGTCAGCCTTTGTCTTTTGACGCATGCTTAACTTGGTGAAGAATAATGTGCTGAGTGGGGGGAGGGAGAGGGAATAGTCACATTAGAATTCATTTTTCGCGCACCACTGTGTTCAGTATCCTTATTACCTACGTGTCATTCCAATCGATCACTTCTATCACCTACACCCTAATTAACTTATACACTCAAAGTTTCACTGAGTCAGTTGAAGTTCATTATTTCATCTCCATAACTTGTATATTATATATATATATATATATATATATATATATATATGCAAACAGATGAAAAGAACTCAAATGGGATCACCGATATCCGGATCAATTACAGAAGCAGTGATGCAAAGACTGGAAGCCATCATTCTACCTGTGATCAAACCGAAAATTTGGATTCGTCACGTAGACGACACTTTTGTCATCATTAAAAAGGATGATATAGAAAATACCCACAGTTTAATAAACAACGTTTTCAATGACATCAACTTCACAATGGAGAAAGAGTCAAACAACAAACTACCATTCCTGGATGTTTTAGTCAGTAGGACAAATGCCGGAAAGCTGGAAACTCAAGTGTACACGAAGCCAACACACACTGACCAAGCCCTCAACTACAGTAGCAACAATCCAACAACCCACAAGATCAGTTGTGTGCAGACTATATTTAGAAGAGCAAGAACACACTGCAGTACAATAACTTCACGGAGAAACAAACAAAATTACTTGATGTCCATCCTCAAAAAGAACGGCTACCCTAACCGAATATCATTTACAAAATCAAGTGCAATAACTGTAGTCAACACTACATTGGACAGAGTGGTCGCCCACCTCCACCTTCGTCTACATGAGCACCAATTGGCTATTAAACGTCACGACATCTGGTCACTGATTTCAATGCATGTGGATAACAAGTATGGATATGAATTGAATTTCGACTATCTAGAAATTGTGGACAGAGGAAATACAAACAATATCAGAGAATTTCTAGAAGCTTGGCATTCAGGTGAGTCAGTCAGCAATCAACAGATCTATAGACATGGACCCAATCTATCAACCAATAAGAAAAATGATGAACGACAGAAAGGTGAGAGGTGAAGCAGAGGGACAGCCAACAGGAAATCCTATGCAGTCAATGACATAACAATCGAAGGAAACAATCAATCACAGACCACATCGTCAGAGCAAGCTACTAAATCACTAACGGAGAGATATTGACAGCTCACTTCATACTGAAGTTAGTGCTGGTGATGTCGCTGTCTAGAAAGACGATGAAAGCTTCAAGATTAAGCAACCCAGCTGCTCAGAGAACACAACACAACCAAGACTATCCACATCAGCTACAAAAATTCTCCATCATATTAAATAAATCTTACGGAATTTAACCTGAAGTTCCTACCACTGTTACTTCAATACATGCAATGTTACTAGTAAGGAAGCTCAGTTCACATCCACTTGTTCAGGATCAATCTAGGATATGACATTACTGCGCAAAAGTCCAAGTTGCTGCACATCATAACAATACATCAAGCGGGAAGACTACTACAGCGAAAAATATAGAAACAAAGGGGAAAACAGTCAAAAGTAATTAAAAGTTGAGTAAAGAATAAGGAGAATACATAAATCTGATGTGTTAGAAGAATGAATACTGAAGATGGGTAGTGGCTAACAGTTGGATCCAGAATGCTCATTTCGTCCTGTTTGCGACTCATCAGCTAGATGTAACTGTGTTGTTCCCATCGGGACTCGAACCCGAGACCGACCGCTATAAACGTCAGGGCTTTTTTCAACAACACCGAACCACGATATCCACTTCTTGTGCAACGGGTATAATTTTAGTATAATTGTTTTTATATCATGCCATCGTTGACTGGATCGAATTGATCGGTCTCTATTGGCTTATAGGATCCTGTGCGGATGTCTCTATATTACCTATGTTCTAGTTATAGTAAAGATGGATAGTGGCTAGCAGTGGAATCCAGGATGCGCATTTCTGAGACCAGTGGTCATGATAAATAGATACTTAGAAAGATTTCTTTATCAAAAATATATAGTGGAAAGCGTTCGTCATCAAACTTACACCATGTTAGATAATGAAATTAATTTAGAATTTGGAAATGAACGGAGACACAGTAGATAACCTTTTGAAGTGGTCGTCTGTGAAAACTACTCAGAGAAAATTCTATGCTACGACTCAACAAATCACTTCTGCTATCTATTCAAATTTCAACAATTATCAGTTTATTTGCTCGTGTGGAGGGAGCTAAGAATATGGAGCATACACAGAGGTAGATACTTTAGCATGCAAGTGAACACCTTCTGTCACGGCTTACTCAAGGAACCAAATTCTCTGCGTTTCTGAATACACACCGGTATAGTGTTAAGTTAAGGTGTGATGAAGGCCACCAATATCTAAAAATATTAAACGCTTAAACATCTGCTGGCTTAAGTAAAAATTTCACCCAATAATAAAGCGAAGTAACTGTTTCACAAATAATTTTAGTGCAAATCTTAAGCTACTAACAAGTAGCATGAAATTATTATAAAAAATTTAAGGGGTCGAGTTGAAGACGGTGAAAAAACCAGGAAACACTAATTTGTTACTATTCCTTGCTTCTAGCTCGCTATTTATGTAAGATCTGAAATCAAACATTGAAAACTAGTGGAATGCATATTGAGGTCCATTTGGAAGGTGAGAACTTACAGGTCTACGCTATTTTATTATTATTATTTATTATTTGTCCCGTGGGTTCCTAGTCGAACATACGACTTCAGAAGCACGTCTACATTACACTCTCTTCCCTCCAATCTTTTCAACATCACTCCACGACTGCCTACAAGCTCTCATTTCTTTCTCACACAATCTCCTCTATGTCACCCTCACCGTGGACGGGCAACTCTTGGTTCCCCATTTGGTTTCAACTTGAGTGCCTGGTGGGTGATGTCCCTAGATGGTCTTCTCATTGTGTGTCCAATCCAATCCATCTCCACCTTCTTCTTCTGCATATTCGTTGAGTGTCAGGTTCTCGCTTTGTTGGTTCGTTGCCAGCCACAAGGAGTTCATTGTTGCTTATTCTCATTATTCTGTCCATCTGATGTTCAGTGACGAGTCAGCGTAGGCAGTTGTTGATGAATATCTGTAGTTTGTTGGAAATGCTTTACGTAACGCACCAACTCTCTCAACCATCACATAGAAACACTGACTCACTTGACTGAATTGGTGTTGAAAATCCGGATGTTGTTCACGCTTTAGTTCCTCCTGTTGGTGGTGGTGGTGGTGGTGATGTTTTTTGAGAATCTTCATCACCTCTATCTTCTCTACATTCACTTGAAGTACCATCTTTGCTGGTTCTTCTGTCAACTTGTTGGATTTTGTCTGTAGATATTTGAGGTTGTGTGACATTAGACATAAGTCATCACTGGCGAAACCCAAATCTTCTAGGATCTCCACCCCGGTTAAACAGTATATACCCCTATTCTCGCACTTCACTGTTTGTTGCATGACCCAGTCCACTACAATCAGGAGGATCATGGGTGACATTAGGCAGCCCTGCCTTACTCCTGTCTTCACCTCAAAAGCATCACTGAGCTTACCATTGGGAATTACTTGGCATATGGCATCTTCATATAGTTGTTGAATGAGGTTGACAATGATTTGTGTTATTCCATAGTGTTGGAGCAGCTACCTGCCAAATTACTTGTCGGTCGACGCTGTCGAACGCCTTTTCTAGGTCAGAGTCAATAATTTTGCCAAATACTTGCAAGTTCATCCAGTGTTCTCAACAATCATTACTCCTCACTCCTTGAAAGAGTAACTACCTAACTAATATATTTTGTTCAGTGTGACGAGAAGATGCAGGTTGTTGGATGCAGGACGCACAATATATTCCATACAATCTGATCACACATTTATTCATCAAGGTATTTTATATGAAAGGCGAATGAAAGTAGAGTGAGGTAAGGGAAATAAATTGCCTTCAATAATCTTCACCAAGCTATGAAGTTCACCTGTGAGGAAGAACGAAGGGATAGTATTCCCTGCCCAAATGGATTTGTTAAAAGGAATATTTTTGAAAAGAACACATGAACTTGGCAATATATTCACCTTCATAGCTTCACACCGATTCTATACAAAAGAAATTTGGTGAAACACCTGAGTTACAGAATGAGAAACATTTGTTCCGATGACTGTATTGATGAAGAAATGAATAAGCTGAAGATAACACTGCAGCAAAGTGGCTATCTGCTAAACTTCATAAATAAGCACATTTCGAAACCCTGGATAGAAGATAAAGAAAAGACAATATTGCTAAGAAGCCCATATATCTTCGACTAAGTTTCAAATGTGATATTGCCTCGGATATCTTAACACATCTATTAAGCAAACAAGTCGAAAAGACATTCAATGCAGCGAAACTTTTTGTCAGCTTCTCAACCAGACTATTATTGACACAGAGAATCAACGATAGGTTATCTAGGATAGTCACTTCAATGTGCATTTATGAGTTCAACTGCTCCTGTGGAACTAGTTACATAGGCTGTACTCAAAGGACTCTATCCACACGTGCTCGTGAACATGTAGCATCTTGGTTAGTGAAAGGAGTAACAGAAAGCATCAATAGTGGAATCCTGTCACATCTAGTAGACAGTGGACACCAGATTAAGGTAGATCATGCCTTTTCTATAATATACCGTGTCCTTTGTAATCTCCCTAAAGGTACACGACATCTAATCCTATCCATAGCCGAAACCATAGGGATCAAAGCAGGAAAACCGGACCTATGTGTTGAAAAGAAATATGTACATCCACTTTGTTTACCCTGACCCACAACAGGGTCGATACGTTCTTTATCAACTTTCCTACCATAAATGACACATTCTAACTTCATATCCCTTTCTTCCATATTGTCATTACATTGATAAACATTCATTTACTTAGGCCATTAGTTTTACGCCCTTCTTTATTCATACCACTACCAGTAGTCATTTTCAACCATGATGTAACACTTCAAAATTTCTTATTCTCTATCTCGTTATCGTATTCATATGATTTTCATCCCACGGGAATATAATTCATCATTACATAATTGTTATTTCACCCTGAGTAAACAAACACACCACACACATTGGTACTCTAGTAAGTGTATATAAATGAATCATTATCGTATGATTTGACGATCTGAGATAGCCGTGGTTTGGCAGAGTAGTATTTGTACTGGTTGATGTTTAAAGGTGAGATAAAAGTCTGAACCCCTGCCGGATTCGAACCAGCGACCACCGGGTTACCAGCCCGGTGTTGTACCAACTGAGTCGAGCCAAACCATCGGTGATTTAAGTAAAATAAAATTGTAGCTGGCAGTCAGACCTCGTAGCTCAGTTGGTAAAGCGCTGTGTTGGTAACCCGGAGGTCGCTGATTCAAGTCCGGCCACGGTCCAGATTTCCACTTCACCTTGCCAGTCACCAGCCAACACGGATCATTTTCTATAGATTTTGTCTTCCCATTTCGTAATTGTTCTGTCGATATTGACTTCCTTGCACAACTAACACACTAGACTGATAACAATTCTACCATTCCATTCATTCACCCATCAGAACACTGACTGTTTCAGTATAGTAAAAATCGTATATCATGCCTTGTTTTGGCTATTGTATTTCACTTATTCTCATGGATTTAAAACTGAGTAGAGCCTGAAGAAGAAGAAGTTATTGAAAAGAATATTGCTCGGTCAAATAATTCTTCTTTTGAATAATCTATGGAGATCTTTAAACTAAAATGAGAAAAAGATTACTACAGACGGTCGAAGGAAACCATAGAATGTTTTAGAATACACAAAGCAGTTTTGGACTTTCGTATGGCTAAGGGCTGAATGAACGTAGGTACAGAGTTATGGCGGCTCCGTCATATAATTTGTTCCCATGATATATTTACCTATAGACGATGACGTCTATCTACCCCCTATATTTATCGAAATATCATTGAAATGTATTTTTTTTTCTTATCATTTGGGGATATATCCTATCAACCTCGACTCCATAGTTGGATTACTCCTCCCAATGTATGTACCACCACAGACACATATGAAATGGTATATAAAACGGGATCTGATGCAGTCATGTGTATGGTAAAGAGGTTTATTTAGAAGCACAGGTTTCTTTCTCTCTATAGTTTCTTTTTAATAATTGTGTCTTAAGATCATACTTCTAGCAACTTATCGAACTTATGAAATTACAGATCTGTTATCACGACCGTTGATTTAATTTAAACAAAACATTTCTAATAGCAATTATATAAGAAGCTTCCTAATTATCGGAATTTCCGTGTAGTGTAGTGTAGTGTATTCTTAAGCAAGAATCATTTGAGAATGTAGAGAAGTTTGTGAATTCACTGATTAGTCACCGAAGAGGACCTCAATTCCCTTGAGATTTTGTATACGCCTTACTGAAAATGAGTAATAAATAAGAAGTCAAGATTGAACAGGATTTTCTGTCGACTACCGCCATCCAACTTAGTTGATAAATTAAATCATAAACCTACTAATTTGTGTCACCAAACAGCATCACTGCTAACAGGCATTTCAAAAATGTTGTACAACGAGTAATTATTATTATTATTATTTGTCCCTTGGGTTCCTAGGAGAACACAGGGTGTCAGTAACACGTCACAATTTCACTCTCTTCTCTCCAGTCTTTTGAACCTGGCTCCAAGACTACCCACAAGTTTTCATTTCTTCTTCACATCATCTCCTCTCCATGTCAACCTGGCACGCCCAACTCGCCATCTACCGTTTCGCTTCAACTCTAGGGTGTGGCCTGACGCATGATGTCCTCAAAACGTCTTCTCAGTATATGCCCAATCCAATCCATTTCCACATTCTTCTTCCGCATAATTTGCTGGGCGACAGCTTCTTGGTTGGTTGCTTCGTTGCCAGCCACGGTGAGTTCCCTGTTGCTTATTCCTATTATTCTGGTCCTCTCATCTGGTCTTCAGTATCAAGTGAGCGTAGACGGTAGCTGTCCATGTATATCTGTAGTTTGTTAGAGATGATTTTCGTAAGGCGCCGAGTCTCTCAACCATCATATAGAAACACTGACTAACTTGACTTAATTAGTGTTGAAAATCCGGAACTTGTTCATGCTTCATGCTTAGAGGAGTGGGGTGCAGTAGATCTCCACACTGATTTCAGGTTAATGAACGATGGCATGTCTAGTTGTCTTTCCGATCCTGGCTCTGACATCCTTCGGTTCTGAGCCATATCGCCCACAGTCAGCCTCCAACCACTCGTTCCTCTTGTCCCACCAATCACAACCATCCAGTCTGCATCACCCACCTACATGGCTCAAACAAATAGTCAATGATTTCATACATTCATACCATGTTTTAGTGTGGCCACATCGAGCCTTTCTCCAGTCTGAACTCGCCTCGGTCAAGATTGTGTGATGAGGCAGATGGCGACTAGGTATATGTAACATATGTCCCTGCCAACCATCTAAGTCGATGAAGGTTTACAACCTCATCAACTGATTTACCTCTTCTTCCTCCTTTTAACTCCACACCTACAGCTGACTTCTGTGTTACTCACGTGGTGACACCACGGAACACGGCCTATACTTGGAAGGCAATGGTGGTCGAACACTTGAAGCATTTTCATGTCTTCCACTTTGAATGGTCATGTTTCACAGCCACAGAGTAGAACAGACGGGAGTGGTGTGTGTATTACAGGAGACCTTTAATAGACAAACGGATTTCACGGTTGAGCCACAGGAGGACAGTAGTGGACATCTATTTCGTCACCTATCTGGCTGGGCAGCATCGTTTCATTTACAGGCGGCACAGGCACAGACGAGGATGTCATAGTCAGGGTTGGAAAAGCAAGACAGGCGTACATTAGCCTCTGTTCAAATCAAAACATACCACCACCCACCAATTGGTAGGTACAACTCAATCTACCTATGAGTAGTTGGCAGGTAAACAAACAGAATCAGAAATGATAGACTGTACTAAATAGACAAAGAAAACATATTTCTTCAGATATATATCCACAGAGAATCAATCCATTTTAACTGATGCTCACAGTTTACATTAGCTCATTCTACACTAGATTTAATGAAATGTTGAAGTGCTTAGGCGAAATTAATCGAAAAACTTCAGTAAGTAAAGAGAAGTTGCAGAGAAGAGAAGAGAAGAGAAGAAGGATTGTGTTAGAATGGAGAGAAAGTTACCTGATTGGTTTATGCTTTTCTGTGTAAGATGTCGGTCGATCTGTGGCTCATCTGTCTAAGCATTCGCCTTCCAACATGTGAGTTATGGTTTCCAACTGTGATGATCCACCTACTAAGGTTTGAACAGCCAGTTACCATCACTAGCCCCCCCCCCACACACACACACACACAATGGATTCTTCTATTGCCTACTACATCGCCGTGATCATGCTTACTCTGTGTATTTCTAATTTTTTAGTATGAGATATTGATTCTCAACCTTAATCAAAAATGGTGGTCAAGACAACAATTTTTGTGTATTCAACTTTGCAGTTGTTACTCCTTCAATCTAATGACTAGACAAACATTCATGTTGTCAGTCAATGATTGTTTTTTTGTCGGAAGCATAAAATCCTCCTTTCTCAATATTGTGTTCTGTATGGGGGGGGGGCACAGAATTTCAATGATCAATATCTGTAGTTGTATAAGATAATGTTAGAGGTGGACAATAATCGTTTATAATTCATAGCGAAAAACTTAACTAGGTGAAATGAGCTGATCTTGGTCAAGCATGGTAACGAGACAAAACATTCAGCGAAATATACCTCGACTGTTAGTGATACTTCAGGTAGCTGTAGTGTAATAGTCCTGAAGGGAAATACGGTTATGTGGTCAAGGTGATTGGTCACCGATTCTTTCTTCATCAAATTAGCACTTTACATACATGCAGTGAAAGTGAAATAACATGCATTCCAGGTATATAGAAAACTTTATTATCAATGAAACGAAGGAAAGATGAATGGCAGGATTATAGTATGAATCCCTTGATCTGGTTATGATGATGAATAAGACGTCGCCTCGTTACGTCCTCTACTGAATAATACTGTTTCTCTGTGTTTCATCAAATAAACATATTAAACAAGGAATTGTAGTCTATCATACTGGCTTAATTCTTTTCTTATATGAATCAAAGTACCTACTATCTGTGTTAGTACTTTAAGTGTTCAGCGATAAATAGTCCTAGTGTACTTTTGACAGCTTCAAACAACAATACTGGTAATCAAATGAAAAATAATTCAGTAGAAGCCTTGATGCTCGCTCTTACTGGAATGCCTAGATACTTGACATTATCGTTTCAACTTCAACGTGTGAATGTAGCAGACTATTCAATCTCCACTATACTTGAACTTAACTCTGTTAACTTTCTTCTACTTACATTATTCTTTTACAAATGAATACCACTAAACAATGATATGATGTAAATGATGAAGTCTCTTGTTCTACATATGTTTAAAGTGATATTCATCATTGACTATCCACTAATTGGAGAATTATTGAAAATCTAAGAGTATTTAACACCTGGTTTGTCGTAATATGGAAGTCAACAGTATTCATTTATGAGTCTAACAGGGGTGGAACTCAAGTCTTTCGACTTTCTCGGCTAACTTCACAGATAGTCAGATACTGATTCACAATTCAATGATCAACACACCTTCCAAATCCCTTGAATCTCAAGGGAGTAAATGTCTTCAATAGTAGAAATGCTCAGTATAAGAAATCAATTACATACCTTAAAAGATCACTTCATTAATCATCTACACAGTCAACAAGCATGATAAGCAGCATCACATGGACTGCCCCCTTTTGTGAATAGTAAATAACAACAAAGTCGATTGTATAAATGCCTAAACATAAAGGTAGGTTTTACATAAATTAGTAGTAAATGTATCATTATTAGTCAGTGAAAAGCAGTGTTGCAATTGAAATCATGATATTTCATTGACAGCTAGACAGATGATCACTTCTCCTCATCCAACGTTTCGTTATAAGAATTCATTCGTGTCATCTCTCCCTCCCGTCTCCCCCATCTACCTCAACACCCACACTCACACCCTTACACCCATTCCTACCACGAATATCAGATTAGAAATTACACGTCCTCACTGCTGCTACTACTACACTACCACTGATCATCTCGTCATCAAATGGATGACAAACACTTGACCTGCTTCACTAGTGTACCAAGTAGTCTGTCTGTTCAAGTAAGTAATCAGGATAATCATTACATATTTATCAAGTGTAATACGACCATTGACACTTTTATCATGCGATCCACATTTCAATTCAATTTCCAATTTTCCACTCACTCACACAACACATTACACCTCCCTGTTTTCATGTCACTACAACACCTCCGTCCCTGCCTGCCTGCCTGCCTGTCAACATCATCATTATCACATTACAAATTACACCCACCTTCACACTACACCACACCACACACACACACACACACACACAACCCCACCCCCTCCCTAGGAAATTCTTAGATGACAGATGACAGTTGAACTGTTTCAATGCTCCACTCTCTTCTTCTTCCCAAATAGCCGAATGATTATCATCGTGATTATATGTTGTACGAAATGGGTACACAGCTAGCTAACCAGCTTCACCCGATCCACTCGATTGGCACTATGCATGTGCATGAGATGTTGAAATTATCCTACCTGACATGCAAACACATCTGTCTCATTTTAAATGTTTCATTCTTTCCTCACCACACCCACTCTCTCCCGCTCTCTCTCTCTCTCTCTCTCTCTTACATATCAGGTCATATTATTGATATTCAAGCATTCTGAGACAGACCACTGACAAAATGAGACAATATTATTCCTCATGTGGAAAGAAAGGCTTCAAAGCTTCAAATTTACATTACACACACACACACAGACACACCATCCTCATCATATTTTGTGTCAATGTCGTCCGGTACAATTAGTGGTGAGATCACCGATACGATTAACAACCACACCCCTCGAAAAGTATCTAGTCTTTCTTCGAAATAACTAACTAACTAACTATACACTCAATCATCCAGTCAGTCAGTCAGCCAGTCAATCAGTAGTTATTCAATCAACTGCCTTTTTAACCGCCACTATTACCAAGTGATGATTAGGTTATTATAAGGTGAATGTTTAGCACCTGGAGATTGGGGAGTTTTCAAATCAATTAGACGACAACAAATCATCGAAAATTAG
The DNA here is from genome assembly GCA_944470555.2 of Heterobilharzia americana. Taxonomy (NCBI): domain Eukaryota; kingdom Metazoa; phylum Platyhelminthes; class Trematoda; order Strigeidida; family Schistosomatidae; genus Heterobilharzia; species Heterobilharzia americana. Next base: position 160,626,145 of record OX104127.1, on the reverse strand, counting down.
CGAATACATCTGTATCATTTTGACCGATTTTATTTAGTCATGTCTAGAGATTTCTGCAACTACTGATTTCTGTTAGATGCAGAACTGTGAAGCAGGCAGTGTACATGACTGAGATGAACCATCGGAAGTATTTCAACAGTCCAACACTCTTGATATCCACAAGCTGTAATGTATCCTGCAACAGGTATGCATGCGTGCATGCCTCAGTCACAAATCTTCTCAAGTCAAGTCTTCTCAACATTATGCGGAATTTGGTCAACAGCGCATCACAACTTCCTTCGAAAGGGATTCAAGTGAATTGCTTGTCTATGCATATTTATTATGTGCCACCTTAACATTATTCATCAAATACAAAAAGGCCAATTTTAGATTTACTCACTATTTTGTCATCTAGTTTCAGTAATAATATATCTGATAACCTATTAACAGTTCTCAGTGTACTACTCAGTAGCCATTTATTTTGTCCAGCTGAACTACTGTGAGACAAGAAAGGGTTAGGTAGATATGAGAAGGTTATAGATTTTCAATCACTCATCACTTCAGATAACTAACTGGTCATGTGTAGTAGAACGAAACAGTGGCCAAATTTTCAGCTAAGGCATAGAATACAAGGGGAAGAAGAGAGCTGAGTAAATGAGGAGGATGCAAGTATCTACCGACTAATGTAAGTCAGACAAATGTTCGTGATGGTCAACTGTAGATTTAGTTGGTTGGAAGCAATTGGCAGAATGAGGTGGGTTCGAGTCTTAGACGGACCTCTGTTCTAACGAGGTTATTTATAGATCAGCCTTGTTGACCAGTCCTAAAAAGCACAAAAGCTAGTTAGTTCAAGGGCTTCCTACCGATCACTTGCATCCAATTAACGTCAATCAAAGTGCATTACGATGTTGAGTCAACTAATCTGGTGGCCACAGTGCATCGAGTGCTGATCGAGTCCTTTCGTAGTCTCCTTCCCAATCACCAGACACCCACCCAGCCAGCTAGCCAGCCAGCCAGCCAGCCAGCCGAATTCAACATCAATTCTTGGTCATTATGAAATAGAAGTGATATGCCTTCTTGGATGACGAACTATGACGATCATCTGGAGTACATTGAACACTTCTCCAGTCAGTCAGTCAGTCACTCACTCACTCACCAAACAAGCAAGCAAGCAAGCCAATTTTAATCTGATAAACAGCTAGCAAACACACTCATTTGTAAACATTCATCACATTCATCCAATGTATTCTGAGTATATTCAATGTCGTCTGTGATGAAAACATTCTACCACACCCATTAGTCATCATCATCATCATCATCATCACTGTGACAGTATATGTCATATATACGAATGGTCTTATCTCTCTCTCTCTCTCTCTCTCTCTTTGTTAAATCTTTTGTGCCACTGTAAATTAATATTGCCTTAGCAACTTAAAATTTTCTCCTTCATTCACACATGCACGCAAGATCACACTGATGTTATTTATTGGCTGAGTCCCCGCCTATCTAACTACCTATCCACCCTCCATTGACATAATGAAATAGAAAGTTGTAAGGCTGGATGGTGGTGAAGTGAGTATTGAGTTTTGAAGAAGATGGCCAGAAAGAATAAACAACAAGGAATTCTGGCTGAGGTGGCTGGCTGGCTGGCTGGCTGGTTGGCTGGCTGGCTGGCTGGCTGGCTGGCTGGCTGGCTGGCTGGCTGGCTGGCTGGCTGGCTGGCTGGCTGGCTGGCTGGCTGGCTGGCTGGCTGGCTGGCTGGCTGGCTGGCTGGCTGGCTGGCTGGCTGGCTGGCTGGCTGGCTGGCTGGCTGGCTGGCTGGCTGGCTGGCTGGCTGGCTGGCTGGCTGGCTGGCTGGCTGGCTGGCTGGCTGGCTGGCTGGCTGGCTGGCTGGCTGGCTGGCTGGCTGGCTGGCTGGCTGGCTGGCTGGCTGGCTGGCTGGCTGGCTGGCTGGCTGGCTGGCTGGCTGGCTGGCTGGCTGGCTGGCTGGCTGGCTGGCTGGCTGGCTGGCTGACAGTAAACCAACCAAGAAGCTATCGCTCAACGAATATGCAGAAAAACTGGAAATGGATAGGGTATTCACTGAGAAGACCATTCAGGGACATCACGCAGCAGGCACTCCAGTTAAACCCAGATGGGATACGTCGAGTTTGGCTTCCCAGCTGAGGGTGAGATGGTGTGAGGAAGAAAACTGTAGAGAAGGGACAAATAATAATAATAATAATAATAATAATAGGTTTGCAAATCTGTGTGCATTCTCAAAGCAGTTGCTATGAATTGCTGTATAAAAGTGCCCTGACAGACTGATAAATAATACAGGTGACTAGTAATTAATATATTTCCATATTTGTCTTTATTTTTAGATATATCCCACTTCAGCATTTGTAAAAGCCATCTGTTCTATCGAGTAATTTGGTTAGAACACTTTTGATGTAAATGCTGTTTCAAGTGTAGTACACCTTCTTCTTCTTCTTCTCTTCATAGTAATCACCTATTAGATAGATTATCAATTATTTATGTGCGGTGTGTTGCCAGAATTCAATAGATTCTAGTCTGCATAATTTATCTCCTTTCAATTCTAAATTTCTAGCAAAGTTAACACAATCTTAAACTGAATAAACTCCAATCATCAATAATTTAGGATTTAAAAGCTATAAAATTCTGTACATTGGGGGTTAGGGGTCTTCTTCTCTCTTCTTCTTCTTCTTCTTCTTCTTCTTCATAGTAATCACCTATTAGATAGATTATCAATTATTTATGTGCGGTGTGTTGCCAGAATTCAATAGATTCTAGTCTGCATAATTTATCTCCTTTCAATTCCTAAATTTCTAGCAAAGTTAACACAATCTTAAACTGAATAAACTCCAATCATCAATAATTTAGGATTTAAAAGCTATAAAATTCTGTACATTGGGGGTTAGGGGCTTCTTCTTCTTCTTCTTCTTCTTCTTCTTAGAAACATTTCACTTCATGTCACATTGTTAGAAACACCTTTAAGTTTATAACATTGCTCAATTATTAAATAAAGTAGTCACTGTGTAACCAAGGCGATTATATGAATGAATGAATGTACCTTGATGATTTTTATAAAGAATTTCTATTTAACCTGATTTACCTTATAAATTGTTTGTGGTTATTTTCAGCTGTTTCTTACTGATGAGATATTAATAAATCTGAAGAGAAATAATTCATGATTATTAACAATTATGTGATAATATTGAGTGAGGGAGTTGTAGAGATTTGGAAATAGTTTCAAGTTGTTATTCATCGTAGACTGTTGGAGGAAGAAAGGAAACCTGGGTGAAACTGGACAGCTGTTTCATCCTATTGCAGGACCCTTGAGCAGTGTGCACCCATATTCTCTAGTCTATTCACTTTGAAATGCAATATCTTTGTTTTTATCTTAACCAGGGTAAGTAAGACATAATTGTATAGGTTATTGTTTGAAGGAAGTGGAACTGCAAACATTTGATGGTAACTATGGTTGACATTTTGGTGTTGTAATATAAATATCCCACTGATGAAATACATTTTATCCTGATACTACTACTTCATAAAGATGCTAAGCATCTGTATAGTTGAAGTATTACAGACATCATGTGTTACTCAAGTTTCTTTCAAGTACACATGGTTATTTGTTGGCAGGTGTATGTCTTCAGTCTGATTTGACTCTCTTCACAGTTTATCTGTTCAAATCAATCAGTGCTGTTCTCACTTGATATGAAAAGAGTGAGTATGTAAGAGGAGGTGTTTGGTGATGCGTATTTTCAAACGTGATTTCGATGTGAGATATAGTTATAAAATTGGTAAACTCTATGCACTTGATGCATTGAGTCATCCTACTGCCGCCTGCCTGTAGTAGTACACTGAAATGAATGTTTTCTTCACAATATAGACAAACATCATAACTGTTGAATGATAGAAGTGAATAAATGATGAAAGTTTGAAACAACATGATGCGATGCATGACATGTTGTTATTAGATCAAATGGAAGTTAGTTAACTAGAAAAAAACACCAGTAGGTGGTGAGACACACTAAGTACTGTTAGTACTGTTCACATGCAGTAATCACATTTTTACATTTCAAAGTCTGCTTTTAAATAAATTATTCTCTGTGATGTTGACATTTCATTGAAATTGTATATACCAGTGTACCTGGAATCACTCCTACTGAGGAGATAATCACTTGAAGATAACTTAACGGTATTTAGCAAGGAGAGAGAATGATCTAATCGGAACTAACTTCAATGGGAAAAATATCCACTTGTGGCTGTTATACCAGCAAAATGATTTCACTAGTCACAATGAACTTCATTAGAAATGATTGTTTTTTATATATTAGTAGAAGAATAAATCTTATTGACTAAGAAAGAATACCTACCATCACTGACTGCATAGTGTAGTCGTGCACTGTTAAAAAGGTAGTAATTGATGAGACACACACACACACTAGTCAAAGGGCTGGCTTCTTCACTTAGACAAAATGAAGACCGGTTGAAGAAGACGCAGATCTCAGCTGCCTTTCAAGGGGGTTACGGTTGACACATATGTGCTTAGAAATCGAGGTCATCGATGGACACATAAACAGATAAGATAGTATAACTTGAAAGTGTCCTAAACAACTGAAGAGAAAGAAGTAAGAGGATAAGGTGAAGTCATCCAATATTCGTGGTGATAAAAACTTGACAAAATCTACTCCATGGTAGCATAAATATGCCAATCTTATTTGAAGTAAGCGAAAATATACTTTACTTTATACATTTCATAAAGGCTGGAGAATTCGCTTAACTTCTGATGCTAATCAGTTTCTTTGCACTAAGATGAAATTTAAGCTGACAGGATACTCTTGTGAATTACTTTGGAAAAGCAGAATCCTCACACACGCATACAACTGTAATATTTGTCTTTGTTTCTACTGAAAAGAAATGAGAATAATTCATCTTTGAGATGATTAGTAGACAGCTTTGAAGTTCCTTCCTATTGAGGAGAAGATGATTTCTTAGATAAATTATCTTTGATATTCAGAGGACTAAGAATTGTGAAAGAACAATCTGATGTCCTTTTTCATCTTGTTCAAATGAATATGTAAGGGAGAGTTTCTAGCTGAGGTTAATATATGAGAATTACGCTAACATGGTGTTCAACACACTGATGCACATATGTTGGTCAAATCTGATTCAGCAATATTTTCTATCAACCAGCTTCATAAAGGAATTAATCTGTTCAACTGATGAAACTGTGACTGTGTCAATACACCTCACTGGATTGTCTAACTGAAATAAAATACCAACTATATCATGAATATATTGTTTCCTTAACATTTTTTTCCCCTTAGCTTTCATCTGCGAACGTTTTCTATTGGTTTCTATTTTGTTATGGAGGTTTCATCATCAGGTTGAGTGATATTTTCTGTATTAACTTTCTACAGATGCTGGCCATGACAACACTGACAAGAAGAGAAGAAAAATACCAAGGCTTAAAGAATACCAAACCATTATTATCCTCATTGTTTGCAACAAAAATACTTTTTCATTTCACAGTACTGTTTGGATTGCTTGGTAATTGTTCAGGCATCTAAATTCATGTAAATTATTACACAGACTGTATATGCACTTAGCTAGTTTAAAGATAGCTGAAATATTTTGCTGCATTCAAGTATACTTGCAAACAAAACTCAGGATGACTTCAAAAGCCTAGTAAATGATGAGAGAGAGAGCGAGAGAGATAGCCAATTAGATTGCCTTATTTTATAGGAAAGTAGTTTTCCAGGCGAAATATCAAAGCCCAATTGGTCATTTGAACAGTTGCCAGGGTAGCCTTTAAAGTCAGTCAAAGCCGAAAAGATTAGTATAGTCTTCTTTGTTTAAATGGACAATAAAGCAAAGGTGGCTTATATTTTATGTGGTTGTTTACAAATAAAAACTATGCCTTTTTTCTTCTTAAAAATGATTCTCCATATCACCTTAATACACTGTATAAAATTCTTCTTTTCCATAAATTTGAATAAAGCAAGAAGGAGAAGAAGAAGCGAAGAATAGCAGGCAGGATAAGCAGGCATATGTATTTCTTGGATTGTACTCAGCTGCTTTACAACCTACAGAATATAATGTTTATAATGAAAAATATGTGTGTGATACCAAGCGAGTTAGGTTGACCGACGTTGATGATATATACATATGTATATATATTATGCACAGTGTTATTCATAAATTTATGCGAAAGAGTATCATGGTTAAGAAAGCGTCACATAAGAAATCAACAGGTTTATTTCTTTCTATTGAGTAATAAGATGAATGCAACTGAGAAGTCGAAGGTAGGTTTTGAAGTAGATGGAAAAATGAATTGAAGAAAACTACGAGTCATGAGATCATGAAATCCAGAAGTTACAAATGTAGGAGATTAAAATTTCCAAGATAAGTAGAGATTGACAACTGTATCATTCTAGATCCATAGATCAGTTTTGATTGTTTTAATTGCAACTGGTCAAGGAAACCACGAAATAGTGAGTTTCAAATATCAACTGACCACTTTAATTAAATCACTTCAATATGTCGACTTTATGTCAAGTATAGAGTAAACGCTGACCAACCACCCTATTTAACCCTGTGAACTCTCAAGATTCAAATCCTTCAGGATATGTTCATAAAGGTGGACAAGAATCCTTTTCTCTCTTCTTCTAATATATGTGCTTTGCCACATATATGTGAATTGGTACATACAATCAGAGGAAACAGAGATTGGCAAGTTATCCACTTTCGACTATCTCGATAAGCAATAATATTCTGATAGACGAAGTAATTTGTCAGCTGGATAGTTCCTTTTATTGCATCACTCAGTTTATTACTCATCCATGTGGGAATCGGAACCCTTTGAAGGTGTGAGTGAGGTGTAGATAGACAAGCTTCTTGTGTTCTTGCTTACCAGACATTTTTGTAATTAATTGTCACCTTATTTTTCGATTGGTTTCAAGACCTACTCTCACCTTCTCACTTCTATTCATCTTACTATCCAATATAATGACGACCTGTTAACTTCTCTCTCATATAACACACTTTCTTAATCATCATGACGTTTATTTTCATAAATCAACTCCAGTGTTGGTTATATAACTGTGGTGAATTAGATTTTGAGCAATAATTATAGGGTGCTAGTTACTTCTGAATCAATGAATGAATGAAGTTGAAGTCTCATTATTACAATAACCCCTAATATTTTAGTCATCATCAATTAGTGTCATTAAATTAGTATATACTGACGGCCGATCTAAGTCTTTTCCTCACAACAAAGCTATGTGAATCACCTCTAAATGGTAATGAGATGTAGACATTTTTGTTAGCAACGGAACACTGTATACTTTTCAATGGTACATAACTTTTGCACCGGTCGATAAATCTCAACGGGTATCCATTCTGTATCAGAGTTGTCGTCAGTAAGTTGGCTTCTTCCTCCCTGGTGTCATCGGTGCACATACGGTTTATCCTGTTCAATAAGCATGTGACTAAACCACCTTTGTATTGGACTGGACAATAGCTATGGAAATTAAGATCGGCCATCTGTAAAACGTATTATGCAGCTAAGGTCATCATTGTAGAGAAGACCAAGTCCATGTTACAGCACAAACCGAAACAACATATAAACGATTACATCACATCCCACTGTGTTTATCAATTTACATGTATGTGTGGACACACACATATATATATGGGGAGGAGTAATCGTGATGATATGCAGTTACGGAAGGCTGAACATGTACCTAAGTGGCTACAAAAACAAATGACCTGAACAGATCCAATAAGTGCAGGTGACAAACATCCATCCATCTTCGTCCATCGCTAAACATATACTAGAAACTAACCATAGGATAGACATGAAAGAAAACAGCCTTTAAAGTACTACATAAAAGTGGTCAGAGCCGAGTGCTTAAATTTATTCAAGCTCTTGCCATCCGTAAATTCAACCCCCACCCCACCCCACCCGCTTTATGTATACAAAATCAATTTGTACTCACGTTCAACCTACCTTGGTAGTATTGATTTTAATTTTCATACCAAGAATAAGGTTTTTCTTTTCCTTTTCTATCCCTTCCTATTCCTCCTATGTTTCCTTCCCATTAACTTGATTGACCTTTTCGTAAATTTTCATATAAATAGTTTGACAAGTCCATGTGTGATCAGATTGTTCGAAATGTATAGCTCTAATACATCACAACATGTTTCAGATAATAATCTTCATCTTCTCATTACGCTGTTTAATATTTTAGTCATAATCAATCAGTGTCATTCAATTAGTATATACTGACGGGTGTTGAAAATTGTACAGATGAGAAGTCAAAAAAGGTTTTGAAGCAAATGAAAATGTAGCTAACTATTGATGTGAATAAATTTTATGTGCACTTCTAGGTTAATGTATTTTCTTATTCACCATCTAGGTGTATTCAGATGAGATTTGAGCTATGCTTACAATACAATGACAAGTTAGTATTGAGAGTTTAGAAATAGAGAAGAATGGATCAGCATCAATTGATGAGACAAATATCCAGTGTTACTGGTTCACAGTAACAAATATCTTAACGATATTGATTTCTACAAGGTAGTTAGTAGTCATTTCACTGTCCAGAGAATCAACTGCTTTAATTGACTGGGGACTTTGGAAGTACAACTACGGGAGTAACGATTTCATTAACATTAACATTTCTAAATAAATGTCTAGTCAATCTGAAAATGAATATGAGTAGAGACAGTAAATATGATTTTAGTTTGGACTTCACCATGGACTGACATTAATTGCAGGGACATTGGAAAACCAGGAGCACTGGATAACTATTTCATCTTCGTATGCGAATCGTCAGCAGTGAGCACTCATGACCCACCCCAGCAGGAATCAAACATTTGACCTTCACGTTTTGTGGCCAGCACGCTACCATTAAGCCGTTAGGTCGGAATCCATTGGTCCGTATTTCCTACTTCTGTCAATTCACGATATACCGCGACCATCACGCAATATCATCGATGAGTAACTGTACTCATTTTTCACTCCACTAGCCACAAAAATAGGATATATAGACCATTGGATTCCGACCCACTGGCCCAAGGATAACATGCTGACCAAGGAGACTGAAGATCCCGGGTTCCATCCCTGGTGGGGTTGTGGGTGCGCACTGTTCACGGGTCTCATACTATGGGTCTCATACAGCTATCCAGGGTGGCCAACTTCCCAAACTTTCACCAACTGATTTCAGTCCATTATGATGTCAAAACCAAAATCAATTAATAAATCTCTACAAACCTCCAGTCAACATGACTCCAAACGTTTCACAAAGTATAGGCAAAAACAAATCATTCAGGAATTCTTAAAACCGATCATACATAGATAGACTCATGAATTTCACCATGGTAAGTAAATTGAATTTATATGTTGCTCCACTTTAGTCTGTTTATTAGAAATATCACACAGTTGGACAGTAACATTTACTGGATAACCTTTTGGACACAATTTGTTGTTCATATTCATATCAGCAGGTAACTCGACAATTTCGAGAAAGACTTTATATATTCCTAATTCTCTCTCCTTCTCCTCTATGATGACAAGGGTAGTATAGTATTCCATATATCTGAGACAGGTGCACAATCATTTCGATTGCGTGTACTTGGTGTTGATTCAATAGACGAAGTTCTCCTTATCAATCTCTTCCTCCACCCAAGTAAATTAGTTTTCAACGTTGTCGCTCTATCCCACCCTACTGTGTGATTGTGTGCAACTGTGTGCAGAGCTATAGCCGAGCTTTTCTCCACATTTATTATCTTATTAGGATCTACTTATCTTGATTTAGGTACGTTTTTGTGTGCTGTGTTATTCTAATGGACCCTAACTAGTCAACTGCCTTGACCTATATACTTGACCTCGCAATCATTGCAAAGGATTTGGTAAACCAGATTATTTTTGCTTAATTGCATCGATAGGATGTTTAAGCCTACAAAGCTTATTTGTAAACGAGTTTGTTATTTTCAATGCCACTTTAAATCTGGCCTTATTGAGAATTCTTCGTAATGCTTGTGAGGTGCCTTTTTTCTATCATAACACAGCAGAGGCTGGCTTTGAATTCCCTCTTAGCCCTGTCATCACCATTATTACCATTAGTAGTGGAATAATTATTGATAACACACGTACTACTACTATTACTACTACTACTACTACCACTGATTAAAAATCTTTGAATAACAATGGCATCCGAGAACTAACATATCAGTACATTTTGATTAAAAATTCTCCTGTTGACTTCTTCTTTCTGTTGTCAGTTAGTGCAGAATCAACTTCACACAAGAGAACCACCTAAAGCACCCAGTCCAGATGATCTTCATTTGACTGTTCTTAATGACAAGGTGAAGTTCTAATTAAAGCACTAATTAGATCCAGGTTACATCAGTATTTATCTTGTGAACGAGCCTAATTATTGTATATGATGCGAAATAGAGTAGTGACCAGGTTGTGGGGATTGATCGTCTACTCAATGTGGAGTTTTACAATTTGCAAGCTACACTTTGTCGTGTAATACAGTGTAATTCAATGACTGTCTCAATACGATGGTTATATTGGTGCAATTTCATACTAGATTAATATATTTCACCCAAAGTGAAAGAGCTTAAGACACATAGGGAGAAGTATATACAAGACTGAAAGCTAGATCAATTATAACAGAAATAATTTATTAGCCAGGCTAGATGTTTGCAAAACTGGATTTGTCATACTCTGCCTGATACAAAGTTGTAGGACTTTCATACTCACTAATTACACTCTTTGTATTCAACACAATGATATAGTTATCAGATTTTCAATCATTATTATTATTATTATTTGTTCCTTGTGTTGCTAGTGTGACATAGGGCTTCAGCAGCACGCTTCCATTGCTCTCTGTTCTCTGCAATCTTTTGAGCCTGGCACCACGACTGTCCACAACCTCTCATTCCTTCTTCACTCTATCTCTCCCATGTCAACTTCAGCTGGGATGCTCAACTCGTCCTTTTCAACCTAGGTTCAACTCGTGGACCTAGCGTGTGATGTCCCCAGTCGGCCTTCTCAGTGCATGCCCAATCCAATCCATCTCCACTTCCTTACAGTACATTTTTGTTGGAAGATAGGTTCTTGCTACGTTGGTTCGTTAACAGCCAGCCAGCCAGCCAGCCAGCCAGCCAGCCAGCCAGCCAGCCAGCCAGCCAGCCAGCCAGCCAGCCAGCCAGCCAGCCAGCCAGCCAGCCAGCCAGCCAGCCAGCCAGCCAGCCAGCCAGCCACAATTCTTTCTTGCTTATTCTCATTTTTATTCTGGCAATCCATCTGATCTTCAGTAAGGAGCCAGCGTGGGTGGTGGTTGATGAATGTCTGTAGTTTGTTGGGAATGCCTTTCGTAACGCATCAAGTCTGTGAGGCATACAGAAGCACTGACTTGACTGGGTTGTTGTTGAAAATCCGGATGTTGTTCACACTACTTGCTGAGTGCAGTGCAGAAGATCTCCACACTGGTTCCAGGTTAGTCAACGCCTGTCTTGCTCTTCCGACCATGGCCGGATTTGACGTCTTCGTTTGTGCAGCCGCCGCCGCCCCTAGTTGAAACACTGCGTTAATCAACAAACATATAAATCCAGGGAACTTGCTTCAAATGGAATCACCTTGCTTCTTGACAGCATGTGAAAACCCTAAGCATATGGGTTTGTCATCAGTTCCCTCTAAAATATTATCTGCTTCTACGCCTTATGAAGTAGTATATAAAGGTAAGGACTTAGTTTTGTCTAAGCCTAGAATTCGTTGATTGCACATACACATTCTTTCTATCGGATGCTTGAATAGCAAAATACATAGTGAAGTCATCCATTACGCTTATTCCCCTAAAATATTCATCTAAATCTTGAAAGCTTCACAGATTAGAATTTCAACTACAGCATGCATGGTTGTACGGCAACGTGATCTAACGACTGACAACCAGAAGTCGTGTTACTTCTTCATTCAATTTTGTTAATTCCATTCAAAAGGACTGTCGACTATAGTCAAACTCATTGGAAAGAAGAAATGAATAATACTGCATTCACTTCACCTTTTTGTTGGTTGGACGAGTAAAAATCAGGCTAGTGTCTACCGTTTCAAAGAGATGTGCTAGACTTTAAACAGTAGATATAGAACATTTCCCTGGATGTGAAGTTTTACATCGGTTAGGTTTATAACCGATGCTAACTAAGGTAACGAACGACCTGTTGAGAAAAGCTGTGAAATTTATTCAGGTTTATAAATCAAATCACATATTGGTCACTCACATAGGTCAGACCTAATTATCATCCTTTTAGCTAGCATTAGATCCCTGTCAGTTATCTACTTTATTGTTGGGCATGCATTACACGTTTGATTGTTTCTTTATAATGTTGAGTGAGCACAAAGTGAAATGTTAGTTAGACCAGTTTTGGACTGTATAAATGTGTTTTTAGAAATCAACTTTGGTATTCTCCTGTCATGAAAAAGGATCCTTAATCCCTAATTATTTTCCGTTGCATACACACCTTTGTCAGTAAACCTGTAGTAGAGTAGTTCAGGGTACAATTTCGTTCACTCATTACAGCTCATTGCCTCAATCAGATAATGTGCTATAATCATCACTTACTAGTAAAAATGTAGTGTTGTCCGTTCATCTATAATGTAGTTCGAGTAAGATTAACCATATATATATACATATTAAGCAGCTATATTTTATTATAGTGTACATTGAACGACAATCTCAGTTGATGAACATGTGGTTTTGCTATGGACTACTGCTGATAAATAAGATTATGTGTCAAATGGCTTTCAAATATTTCCTCATCTGTGAAGTCTTTATTTGACCTGATATTGTTAAATTTTATCTGAGAACAATGCAGCGTTATACTTTAATGAAGTATTTGAACAATGGATAAGAAAGAGGTATAATCACTATTCTATCCACATGGTATCATACATACGTGGAAACACTTCATGTTTCTATCCATAATTCATTGACTGAAGTGAATTCGAAGAAAAACTTCCAGTCTTCAGCTTATTCATTTGATTGTCCGTCAGCTTATTTGACAACATTGTCTACTCTGGTTATCCAAAGGGAAATAAAAAAGTGTATAAACAGTTTCATTGTTGATCACCCTGTCACCGCTGAACATCTGATCCCTCCCTCCTAATATTTTACTCAAAGCAAGTTTGCCAGTGCCTTCTCACATTTCCAATAGCCTGGAACTGTGTCATCTACACAGCAGGATCATTAACAACCTTACGCCTGACTGATCCTAACATTCAAAAACATTACGTACACTCATTAGATACACCATGATCAAAGTAGTAAGTTTTTTCCCTTTTCAAACATTATAGTACTCACTTTTCCCTCCCTGCTATCCCCTCCTCCTCCTCATTTTCCGCCTATTCGATTCCACGAAATAAACCATACCCAGTGGTCACCTTGGCAGACTAGTTTGTCTTGCCGATAGGTGTGTGTTCACAGTGATTACCTGCTCGTGTGGAGCAATGTACATCGGTCGTAGTCACACACTGCTGTCAACACGTATACCAGATCACATTCTGGCCTAGTTTTATAAGGGTCAAAGCAAATGTATCACAAGTTCTATCCTTGAACATTTAATCGATTCCAACCATTCAGTTGATGCAAACAAGCATTTCAAGGTTGTCTATCGAATTCGCCCAACAACACAACACGTTTACTGAATGAAGTCTGACCTTTGTGTGCAGAAGAAGTACGTACAGTCTTTGTCTCTCTCTCTCTACCTTGGCCCCGAATTGATTTTAGTCTTGGTCGGCTTCTTCCGTTTTTCCTTTTGTATTCATTTTTCTCCATTATTATTTCATTTGATCTTCCTAATTATCGCAATTCCTAACAAAACCTTTTACAATTTACTCCAATTAATTCGTCTCGTTTAGATCACCTAATCCTTTGATTGTTTATTCATCTTCTCAACCCTTTTAATCTATATGCACTTTATAAACGACTTCAAAGTCTTACGTAACCCCTTCTTCTTACCATTCGATCTTTACGTCATCAATTATCAACATTATATAATTATCACCACCATCATCATTAATATTGTCGTTTGTTTCAACCCCCCATCATTTCAGTTAAATCCTCCTCACGGATAACGTACAGTCTTTAGATATCATATATATACGAATGTACAGCTAGCTTCAGAATAAATTCGTTGAAAAGAGTCGTCTTCGCTGAATATCTCGGTTTTCATCTATCTGATCAAATTTCAAAACGACACCAATCCATCAGTCACATATCGCTGCTATTTCTCAACACATATACGTCAATCTCATTGTAGATGTATTCACTGGTTGAATGAATAGATACACCTACATCACCATCCATGCACACGCCCATCTACTCATCACCATCACTCTTCTCCCTTCAACCCAACCCTAAACACACACACACACACACACACATCTTCCTTCCTCCGTCCGCTTTCTATTACTACCAATTCTCTCCGTAATACATTCATTAACATTACTCACATCCTACAATTATTCCCTTTTACTACATACCTACCTACCTACCTACCTACCGTGAATTTCATACCCTATCCAAAATATTCCCTCCAGTAAACAAATTGATTCTTATCACTCCACTCACCATTTCAACTATTCATTCTATTGACAAGATAAACAGATAGGTAGGTAGATAAACTCAACGGTATAATATATATGTATATTATGATGTAAACTAGAAGAGATTATAAGTTTTAACAAAAGAAATATGTTCATCAATTGATGAAAGAACAAACACTGGTGCCATGCCATGCCGTGCCATACACTCAGTCAGTCAATCAGTCAGTCAACAGGTAGATGAAGAAGAGAGGCCTTCCAAACTCAGGAATAAACATGTCGACTTCAAACAGCTGATGTAGGCACCCGAATACCAGATCATCTGAAACATAAATCACAAAATGTAACATTCAAACCTCTGTTGAAAACATAAAACAATTCATAGTTCATATATATTCACATATTCACATGTTTCCCACCCAACATGTCACATCACATCACAACATCAACACCAGTCAGTCCTTGCATAACACAACATAACACATTACCACAATTATGTTAATTAGTACCACAATATGTAGGATTGTATTTACCACAGTAGTAGTATTCATTCAACGTCGAATAGATATTCTCCTTCTTCTTCTAGCAGCATCAGTGATGATCACAGTCATGTCGTTAGTGTTACACTGCAATTCAATTCTGATATTATTCCACTCACAAACTTCCACTGAACATTAACTCTGACTAAAACTGAAAATCTTTTACATGATCATCACATGATTCAGCTATTTTTAGACATAAGCCACACACACACACACACACCTCAACATCAACTTCAGTGTGTACTTTAAATTGTTCAGTAAACATCCTCACTTATTGAACGAACAAACAAAGTAGGCGGCAAAGACTATACAGTCAGTCAGCCAGTCAGTCAGCCGGCTAAACTATATTCACATGATGTGTCAGCAGATATTAAGATAAAAGAGCACGTGATGCAGACATAAATAATCGATAATCACACACACACACACACAATGACAAGAAATAAGAATGAAATACCATTTAAAAATAACATACAATTACACAAGATTGAAAATAATCGAGAAACAGTTTTACAATGCGAACAACTGATAGTTGACCATAGACCATCCGAAACCGGAAACACCAAAGATTGAAAATCCGAAAAAAGAAAAAAACATTTCAACTGGTCTCATCTCGTCTCATCTCGTGTGATCGTAAATTCACGCTAATAGTAATGTAATAATGATAATTTAGCTACCAACTATTATTTATTTCTCTCTTGGCTTCCTCCACCTCCTCCTCCTCCCAGTGGGCGGGCTGGCTGACTGACTGACTGACTGGTTGTCAAATATAACATGATTTAAAAGTGAGTCCATGAAGATAATAATAATAATAATAATAATAATAATAATAATAATAATAATAATAATAATAATAATGATAAATGTCATAGAAACTCACGTTTATGAGATATATTGTGTTTAGCACAGGAGAGATAAAATTCTTGTGCTCACTCGACCACAATTTCTGGTAATAAGATATAGACTTTTGTAACAGAAAATAGATCTTCTTCTTCTTCTTCCACTCTCAACATACAGCACTTAGTTCTCTCTCTCCCTCTCTCTCTCTCTTGCTTGACACACAGCCGACTAACTATGCATACAACTTAATATAATGCATGTTATCACATTAATTACACATGATGATGATGATGATGATGATGATTTTGATTCGATTTGAATTGAATTGAATTTTCTTCATTCATACCATCCACCTGTTTGTTTTCTTGTCACTGCAACACCCCTACCCCTACACCTACACCTACTCCTACTCCATATCACTTTCAGCATCAGCATCACATTACAAATTTCATGATAAATAATTGACCTGATCAAATGTTGCAGCCTGTTATTCATTGAGAACCCAATCATGATGATGATGATGATGATGGCGCATGAAGTGGATCCATGATAATAAATAGTTGACCTGTTCAAATGTTGCAGCCTGTTATCCATTTGAAACAAAATCATAATCACAATCATGATGATGGTGATGATGGTGCTTGTCAAAATCGGTACACAGCTTATTTACTTCACGTGTGAAGTAGGCTTGAAACGTATAATTTCTTTCTCATGATTCCTGATTCCATTAACAACAACAACAACACCCCTTCAAAAATATCTGGCCCCCTTTCCAAATCAGTCAGTCAAATTATGTTGTATATAAACCACCTTTCGAACTACTACCACTACCACTACTGCCAACCAGCAGGATAGTCAAGTAACTAACTAACTAACTAACCAATCAACCAACCAACTAACTGATTCCATAATTTATAACATTGACGATTGAAGGGGTGACGTCGAGGTTTATATTCATTCCAATTCTTGTTTCATTTTCTACTAGTCAATTACTTACTAACAACAAATTGATTGATTGTTTGCAATCAAAATCATATATCAAATTATACAAGATTCGATCGAAATCGTACAGAAAGTGCCTACCTACCATATGCCTGAAAAAATGTTTCTTGTTTGCATAACAATAATACGACTGACTGATTGACTAACTGACTGACTGTGTATCAATTGATCGACAACAAATTATTTTTTCGCAAACGATTCCTCCCTCACTACCTCTCTATCAGCCTTCAACCCCTGGACTGGACTGGAGTGGAGTGGAATCCGCCAACTGTCTGTCTATACCAGCCGATCATTTCACAATCATCAAATTGCTCAAGTCATAAAGGAGTTACTTACATCTACATCTACATCTACCAAATAAGTAAGTAAGTAAGTAGGTAATATTTTCTTTATATTATTGTAGAATTCATTAGGCTTGACACCCACAGTCGTCTGTCTTCTGTAGGGTTAGGAGGTTAGGGTGAGACAAAGTTTTCAGATAGACGAAATCATTGTAAAGCAGCCTTGCAAGTAAAGTAAACAAGTGGATCGATCCATCGATGGATCGTTTAGGGTTAGCTGCCGACGAATTCCACACGAGTAGTAGCAATGTCAGAGAAAAGACTCATATCATCAAAGTAGCCAAACAAAAAGTGTATGGCAGGAAGCAAGGCAAGACAAGGCAAGGAGAAGAAGAAGAGGAAGAGGGAAATTGAAAATATCACACCTAGTCAAGCTTAGCTTTAGATTAGAAGACGACGTAAAAGAGTGACCAAATCTGTGCCATTGTGGCCCATTTCACCTAGAGTCAGTCAGTCAGTCAGTCAGTCAACCACTAATTCGTATTATCTAAGATATTCCCACCCCTAGCCACCCACCCACCCCCACTCACCCACTCACCCACTCAGTCAGTCGGTCATTCCTCAGACATCTCGTTCGCATATCAGTCAGTCATCAACATCGGGGGATAATGACTAGAGAACAAATAACAAACATTTCAACTGGTCTCATCTCATCTCATCTCATCTCGTGTGATCGTGAATTCACGCTACTCGCATAATAGGCTAGATAGTCAATATTATCCATTTGATTGAAGAATATGTCGAGTAATAATAATAGTAATGTAATAATGATAATTTAGCTACCAACTATTATTTATTTCTCTCTTGGCTTCCTCCACCTCCTCCTCCTCCCAGTGGGCGGGCTGGCTGACTGACTGACTGACTGGTTGTCAAATATAACATGATTTAAAAGTGAGTCCATGAAGATAATAATAATAATAATAATAATAATAATAATAATAATAATAATAATAATGATAAATGTCATAGAAACTCACGTTTATGAGATATATTGTGTTTAGCACAGGAGAGATAAAATTCTTGTGCTCACTCGACCACAATTTCTGGTAATAAGATATAGACTTTTGTAACAGAAAATAGATCTTCTTCTTCTTCTTCTTCTTCTTCTTCCTCGTCTCCTTCTTCTTTGTTCTCTTACTCCCTGTAAAGCAATGAGATTGATGCAAAGGTGAGATGAGTTTGTGTGGAGCAGGAGAATGAATTCAGTTGACAGCAGAATCAATCAAGATTTTTGTTTTCACTTCTCCGACCGCTCACTCTCTGCCGACTGACTGACTGACTGACTCACGGATAATTTAGTAGTCAACGCCTGAATAACAAACACTTTCTCGGGCTTCTTCTTCTTTGTCAAATTGCTTCTCTTGTCCAAGTTGCAGCAGCTCTTGTTTTGCTTATGATAGACTATGACAGACTTCTTCATCATCATCATCATCAATAGGATACTAGCGATAATAGTGCAGCTAACGAAAACCACTCTTCCCCTTGGCACCAACCAATTAGCCGAAAACAATTTTCTCTCGCTGTAATTATCATTATTTTAAGCATGTGATATTCGGCTCGGTTATTTATATTCAGTATTACTTCTACTACTACTGACTTTCAACGTGCGCCATTGGTCTCGATTGACGACCATTCATGAACAAGTTGGTCAGTCAGTCAGTCAGTCTCTCCTCTCTCTGGCCTTTCCGTAAACGAGACGTGAGAATCAGGCAGTTCGCCCACCCCCCAACCCCAACCCCCACCCCCTTCACAACTCTCCCATCCCGTAAATCACCATCATGTATATAATTTCAAATGACACAACGCAATCACCACATGGATTCCACTCTCAACATACAGCACTTAGTTCTCTCTCTCCCTCTCTCTCTCTCTTGCTTGACACACAGCCGACTAACTATGCATACAACTTAATATAATGCATGTTATCACATTAATTACACATGATGATGATGATGATGATGATTTTGATTCGATTTGAATTGAATTGAATTTTCTTCATTCATACCATCCACCTGTTTGTTTTCTTGTCACTGCAACACCCCTACCCCTACACCTACACCTACTCCTACTCCATATCACTTTCAGCATCAGCATCACATTACAAATTTCATGATAAATAATTGACCTGATCAAATGTTGCAGCCTGTTATTCATTGAGAACCCAATCATGATGATGATGATGATGATGATGGCGCATGAAGTGGATCCATGATAATAAATAGTTGACCTGTTCAAATGTTGCAGCCTGTTATCCATTTGAAACAAAATCATAATCACAATCATGATGATGGTGATGATGGTGCTTGTCAAAATCGGTACACAGCTTATTTACTTCACGTGTGAAGTAGGCTTGAAACGTATAATTTCTTTCTCATGATTCCTGATTCCATTAACAACAACAACAACACCCCTTCAAAAATATCTGGCCCCCTTTCCAAATCAGTCAGTCAAATTATGTTGTATATAAACCACCTTTCGAACTACTACCACTACCACTACTGCCAACCAGCAGGATAGTCAAGTAACTAACTAACTAACTAACTAACCAATGAATATGAGTAGAGACAGTAAATATGATTTTAGTTTGGACTTCACCATGGACTGACATTAATTGCAGGGACATTGGAAAACCAGGAGCACTGGATAACTATTTCATCTTCGTATGCGAATCGTCAGCAGTGAGCACTCATGACCCACCCCAGCAGGAATCAAACATTTGACCTTCACGTTTTGTGGCCAGCACGCTACCATTAAGCCGTTAGGTCGGAATCCATTGGTCCGTATTTCCTACTTCTGTCAATTCACGATATACCGCGACCATCACGCAATATCATCGATGAGTAACTGTACTCATTTTTCACTCCACTAGCCACAAAAATAGGATATATAGACCATTGGATTCCGACCCACTGGCCCAAGGATAACATGCTGACCAAGGAGACTGAAGATCCCGGGTTCCATCCCTGGTGGGGTTGTGGGTGCGCACTGTTCACGGGTCTCATACTATGGGTCTCATACAGCTATCCAGGGTGGCCAACTTCCCAAACTTTCACCAACTGATTTCAGTCCATTATGATGTCAAAACCAAAATCAATTAATAAATCTCTACAAACCTCCAGTCAACATGACTCCAAACGTTTCACAAAGTATAGGCAAAAACAAATCATTCAGGAATTCTTAAAACCGATCATACATAGATAGACTCATGAATTTCACCATGGTAAGTAAATTGAATTTATATGTTGCTCCACTTTAGTCTGTTTATTAGAAATATCACACAGTTGGACAGTAACATTTACTGGATAACCTTTTGGACACAATTTGTTGTTCATATTCATATCAGCAGGTAACTCGACAATTTCGAGAAAGACTTTATATATTCCTAATTCTCTCTCCTTCTCCTCTATGATGACAAGGGTAGTATAGTATTCCATATATCTGAGACAGGTGCACAATCATTTCGATTGCGTGTACTTGGTGTTGATTCAATAGACGAAGTTCTCCTTATCAATCTCTTCCTCCACCCAAGTAAATTAGTTTTCAACGTTGTCGCTCTATCCCACCCTACTGTGTGATTGTGTGCAACTGTGTGCAGAGCTATAGCCGAGCTTTTCTCCACATTTATTATCTTATTAGGATCTACTTATCTTGATTTAGGTACGTTTTTGTGTGCTGTGTTATTCTAATGGACCCTAACTAGTCAACTGCCTTGACCTATATACTTGACCTCGCAATCATTGCAAAGGATTTGGTAAACCAGATTATTTTTGCTTAATTGCATCGATAGGATGTTTAAGCCTACAAAGCTTATTTGTAAACGAGTTTGTTATTTTCAATGCCACTTTAAATCTGGCCTTATTGAGAATTCTTCGTAATGCTTGTGAGGTGCCTTTTTTCTATCATAACACAGCAGAGGCTGGCTTTGAATTCCCTCTTAGCCCTGTCATCACCATTATTACCATTAGTAGTGGAATAATTATTGATAACACACGTACTACTACTATTACTACTACTACTACTACCACTGATTAAAAATCTTTGAATAACAATGGCATCCGAGAACTAACATATCAGTACATTTTGATTAAAAATTCTCCTGTTGACTTCTTCTTTCTGTTGTCAGTTAGTGCAGAATCAACTTCACACAAGAGAACCACCTAAAGCACCCAGTCCAGATGATCTTCATTTGACTGTTCTTAATGACAAGGTGAAGTTCTAATTAAAGCACTAATTAGATCCAGGTTACATCAGTATTTATCTTGTGAACGAGCCTAATTATTGTATATGATGCGAAATAGAGTAGTGACCAGGTTGTGGGGATTGATCGTCTACTCAATGTGGAGTTTTACAATTTGCAAGCTACACTTTGTCGTGTAATACAGTGTAATTCAATGACTGTCTCAATACGATGGTTATATTGGTGCAATTTCATACTAGATTAATATATTTCACCCAAAGTGAAAGAGCTTAAGACACATAGGGAGAAGTATATACAAGACTGAAAGCTAGATCAATTATAACAGAAATAATTTATTAGCCAGGCTAGATGTTTGCAAAACTGGATTTGTCATACTCTGCCTGATACAAAGTTGTAGGACTTTCATACTCACTAATTACACTCTTTGTATTCAACACAATGATATAGTTATCAGATTTTCAATCATTATTATTATTATTATTTGTTCCTTGTGTTGCTAGTGTGACATAGGGCTTCAGCAGCACGCTTCCATTGCTCTCTGTTCTCTGCAATCTTTTGAGCCTGGCACCACGACTGTCCACAACCTCTCATTCCTTCTTCACTCTATCTCTCCCATGTCAACTTCAGCTGGGATGCTCAACTCGTCCTTTTCAACCTAGGTTCAACTCGTGGACCTAGCGTGTGATGTCCCCAGTCGGCCTTCTCAGTGCATGCCCAATCCAATCCATCTCCACTTCCTTACAGTACATTTTTGTTGGAAGATAGGTTCTTGCTACGTTGGTTCGTTAACAGCCAGCCAGCCAGCCAGCCAGCCAGCCAGCCAGCCAGCCAGCCAGCCAGCCAGCCAGCCAGCCAGCCAGCCACAATTCTTTCTTGCTTATTCTCATTTTTATTCTGGCAATCCATCTGATCTTCAGTAAGGAGCCAGCGTGGGTGGTGGTTGATGAATGTCTGTAGTTTGTTGGGAATGCCTTTCGTAACGCATCAAGTCTGTGAGGCATACAGAAGCACTGACTTGACTGGGTTGTTGTTGAAAATCCGGATGTTGTTCACACTACTTGCTGAGTGCAGTGCAGAAGATCTCCACACTGGTTCCAGGTTAGTCAACGCCTGTCTTGCTCTTCCGACCATGGCCGGATTTGACGTCTTCGTTTGTGCAGCCGCCGCCGCCCCTAGTTGAAACACTGCGTTAATCAACAAACATATAAATCCAGGGAACTTGCTTCAAATGGAATCACCTTGCTTCTTGACAGCATGTGAAAACCCTAAGCATATGGGTTTGTCATCAGTTCCCTCTAAAATATTATCTGCTTCTACGCCTTATGAAGTAGTATATAAAGGTAAGGACTTAGTTTTGTCTAAGCCTAGAATTCGTTGATTGCACATACACATTCTTTCTATCGGATGCTTGAATAGCAAAATACATAGTGAAGTCATCCATTACGCTTATTCCCCTAAAATATTCATCTAAATCTTGAAAGCTTCACAGATTAGAATTTCAACTACAGCATGCATGGTTGTACGGCAACGTGATCTAACGACTGACAACCAGAAGTCGTGTTACTTCTTCATTCAATTTTGTTAATTCCATTCAAAAGGACTGTCGACTATAGTCAAACTCATTGGAAAGAAGAAATGAATAATACTGCATTCACTTCACCTTTTTGTTGGTTGGACGAGTAAAAATCAGGCTAGTGTCTACCGTTTCAAAGAGATGTGCTAGACTTTAAACAGTAGATATAGAACATTTCCCTGGATGTGAAGTTTTACATCGGTTAGGTTTATAACCGATGCTAACTAAGGTAACGAACGACCTGTTGAGAAAAGCTGTGAAATTTATTCAGGTTTATAAATCAAATCACATATTGGTCACTCACATAGGTCAGACCTAATTATCATCCTTTTAGCTAGCATTAGATCCCTGTCAGTTATCTACTTTATTGTTGGGCATGCATTACACGTTTGATTGTTTCTTTATAATGTTGAGTGAGCACAAAGTGAAATGTTAGTTAGACCAGTTTTGGACTGTATAAATGTGTTTTTAGAAATCAACTTTGGTATTCTCCTGTCATGAAAAAGGATCCTTAATCCCTAATTATTTTCCGTTGCATACACACCTTTGTCAGTAAACCTGTAGTAGAGTAGTTCAGGGTACAATTTCGTTCACTCATTACAGCTCATTGCCTCAATCAGATAATGTGCTATAATCATCACTTACTAGTAAAAATGTAGTGTTGTCCGTTCATCTATAATGTAGTTCGAGTAAGATTAACCATATATATATACATATTAAGCAGCTATATTTTATTATAGTGTACATTGAACGACAATCTCAGTTGATGAACATGTGGTTTTGCTATGGACTACTGCTGATAAATAAGATTATGTGTCAAATGGCTTTCAAATATTTCCTCATCTGTGAAGTCTTTATTTGACCTGATATTGTTAAATTTTATCTGAGAACAATGCAGCGTTATACTTTAATGAAGTATTTGAACAATGGATAAGAAAGAGGTATAATCACTATTCTATCCACATGGTATCATACATACGTGGAAACACTTCATGTTTCTATCCATAATTCATTGACTGAAGTGAATTCGAAGAAAAACTTCCAGTCTTCAGCTTATTCATTTGATTGTCCGTCAGCTTATTTGACAACATTGTCTACTCTGGTTATCCAAAGGGAAATAAAAAAGTGTATAAACAGTTTCATTGTTGATCACCCTGTCACCGCTGAACATCTGATCCCTCCCTCCTAATATTTTACTCAAAGCAAGTTTGCCAGTGCCTTCTCACATTTCCAATAGCCTGGAACTGTGTCATCTACACAGCAGGATCATTAACAACCTTACGCCTGACTGATCCTAACATTCAAAAACATTACGTACACTCATTAGATACACCATGATCAAAGTAGTAAGTTTTTTCCCTTTTCAAACATTATAGTACTCACTTTTCCCTCCCTGCTATCCCCTCCTCCTCCTCATTTTCCGCCTATTCGATTCCACGAAATAAACCATACCCAGTGGTCACCTTGGCAGACTAGTTTGTCTTGCCGATAGGTGTGTGTTCACAGTGATTACCTGCTCGTGTGGAGCAATGTACATCGGTCGTAGTCACACACTGCTGTCAACACGTATACCAGATCACATTCTGGCCTAGTTTTATAAGGGTCAAAGCAAATGTATCACAAGTTCTATCCTTGAACATTTAATCGATTCCAACCATTCAGTTGATGCAAATCAAAACCTATAATAAAATAATAAAATAATGTAGATGAAAGCATATTGAAAGTGGTTTATACAAAAAATAAACCTATAGTACGAAGTCGACCTCCAGTAAAACACCTGCAATTCGATAGCAGATAGGATAGGATAGGATAGGATAAACGATATATTAAGTATATTCAATCACAGTTTTAAAGTCAATTCTAATCGAAGAAGTGGAACAATAAATGAAATCATATAATAACATAGAAATTATGCGTATATAATATTTCACCTTAATATAAGCACCCGGATATATCTTATGGACAGCATCTCCAGGTGCACGACCAGCTTCTCGATCCAAGTAGTAGCTTTGAACAAATACAGAGAATTCAGAAAGACACCGAATCCATACATCACCTTCTCCAACATTATCCAGTTCTACACCTTTACCGATATAGAGTCGTGACTTTTCAGACTGCTCTGACCTGTACATACATACAGTAGTACAATATAATATATAATTCCATTGAGTGAATGGAGTACCATCAAATATCAATTAATAAAAATGAATAAAAATTGGTGATAAGACACCCAGCAGACTAATTCATTCTAGACTTTAATGATGATAATGATGAGAATGCAAGTGGTAGCAACTAACCAAACAGGATATATGTTGAGAGAGAGGCAGCAGCAATAGGTAAATTTTCAGTCCAAAAGACAAGAGCGAATCGAGATAGAAGGAGAATAGGAAACGAAGCACATTATGCAAATGACTTTATAGTGGTTAGTATATTCGCCTGTCACAGGGAAGGCCCGGGTTTCGACCATCGACCTCTCCATCTGCAGTCGTTCAACCATTCTCTTTCAAATTTCCTTCGCATCCACATGTTCCACGGCGTCATATGAAGCTTTCGCTTTGTCCTTCAGCTATGTGTCAAGCATCACGACCTTCGCTCCTAGATCCCGGACACCCACCAGCTCCGCGACCGACTCAAAGTCCTTCAGAAAGACCTTGATGTCTCTATCCTCCAACACTGCCAGCCACAGAATGTTTATCACGTCTAGAAGCAATGGCACCAACTGTAGGAAACGATAGGACTGAGATGAAGGAAGGAGTGTTTATTATTGACATCTTGTACAGTACTTATCGAATATTGTACACTTTCCACTAAGACAGTCATTTGCAAAATGTGCTTCATTTCCTCTTCTACTTCTGTCTCGACTCGCTATTAATGCGTCTACCTTGTCTGTTGTGTTTCTCTGGGCAGAATCTTTACCCACTGCTGGTAATTGAGTATAGTTTCTGTCGCCCTCTCAACATATACTCCTTATATACATTCCGATCAGCAGCGCCCACTACAATACTGTTAACTTTACCCAGATTTAATTACTTCGAATGTGGTTGTGACTTCAGTCATCAGCTGTTGGAGTACAGCTGTTTTAGGTAGTCTGATCAACACTCAAAAGAAATGAGTGGTTTTTGTACAGTGTTAGATCTCACGAGTAGTCCAGTAATATACTGGATAAAAACGCTTCTTCTTTTAATTCTACAATTCTGACGAAAAAGAAACGTCCCCCGCCATCAGCGCCCCACCCCCCTGTATATCCTGAGAGTTAAAGGTTTCACTTCAGTAAAATGAATGAAAGAAAACATTGCTCCGTATTTCCTATGCCATGAAAACTGCTTTATCGAATTAATCATACTAAGTCAGTCAGTCAGCCTATCTGTCAGCATCAATATGAGACCCAACATTACTGTGTAGCGGTCCACGTATACAAGAAGATGACAAAGTAATTCCGTATGTTATGTAAAATATCATCATCATGAGATGACACGAAAAAACGTTCACAATAACAATGGCAAAATAGGTGATTATAAGTCGATCCTTATTTAGCCTTTTTTTCACTTAATGAAAGACAACATCAGATGGGGAAAACTATGAAACCTGGTAAACGTGAAAACACAAACAATAATAAACGAGATGATAAAAATATCAGCAACTTCGAAAAGACCCTAGACAATACACAAGATAAGAAATAATGGGAATAGAGATATATAAAAGATCTAAATGAAAGGAAGACATAAATGTATTTTCGCTGTTGTAGTTACATAATCTGACCTTAAACTAGATACTTCAGTTGTCATTAAGACTTCAAACATCCATCCAAATTAATTAATGACTAGGCATTACTGCGTAATGGTCCCACTTGACACACTTCATATCAGTACATCAAGTAAAAAGGGCAGTGAGGCGCAAGATAAAGATAAGAGAATGCAGTCAAAAGCAATATTAAGTACGAGAAGAAAGAAACGAAGAATGAGAAAGTGGTGAGATTCAGTATAGCGTCGTTAAGATGAGAATAATGTTTGTATACATCTGCGCCACTGACATCGGTTCTGAGTCATATCACCTAGAGTCAGTCTCAAACCACTGGTTCCTCTTAACCCACCGACCCCAACCACTTAGTCTGCATCACCCTACATGGCTCAAACCAACAGTCACAGACTTCATGCATTAGTGCTATGTTTTAGTGTGGCCACCTCTGGCCTCTTTCCAGCCTCCACCTACTTCAGCCAACATTGTAGGACGAGGCGATCGGTGACTAGGCATACGTAATACGTGTCTCAACCATCTCAGTCGATGAAGGTTCATAACCTTGTCAACCAACTTACCTCTTCTCCCTACAACTCTATAACTGACGTCTGCGTTACTCACATGGTGACACCACGGAATACGTCCTATACTACGAAGGCAACGGTGGTCAAACATCTGAAGCCTTTTTATATCTTCCACTTTCAATGGCCATGTTTCACAGCCATACAGCAGAACAAACCGGACTGCTGTGCAGTACACGTGACCCTTAATAGACAAACGGATATCACGGCGGCGCCATAGGTGGCGTAAGTTAGCGAAAGCCGATCGAGCCTTTTGTATCCCAAAAATGAACACTTAAAATGTCCACAGAATTCAGAATAACTAATCAACAAATATTTATGGATTCGTGATATATCTTGGTCGGATTACAAGTTAGTATTCTATCAACTAAGTGGCACTGTCCCCTACTCATTGGTCTAGGTATTTGAGTTCTATGGGTTAGAACTTAGCTCCAAGTAACGGGGTTAAGACGATCAGGTAGTATCAATAGTCCTCACACAGCAGTAGGTGTGGCTCATTGCCTACTATAAGTATGTGCACAAGGTTACTGAGTGGGATTCTCTTCGTCTGCCGGAATAAACAGTGCGTTTCCATGATCAACATACTTTTGAGCCACTTCAATTTACAATTACTTCACTTTTTTAATCATCAAACCTAATACTGTACATATAACCTCTGAGTAGTGGTAACTGTACTGAACACGCACGATGTTATGAAGTCCTCAATGACAAAATACCTGCAGCCTTTCCTTCAAACCTAGTGAAAATTATGATGAATTCCCAATTCTATTAGCTACTTGAACATCTAATTAACCAATATTTCTTTGAAGAATGGGTTTTAGCAATGCGGATATTTTAGGGTGCATCAGTATAATTATCCGTTAGCAAAATGCAACAGAAAAATCCCTAAAATAAATGAGCATTATTTCTAAACACTTTCAGACAAAAGCTGAAAAGTGATTCCGATGCATCCAGAATGTTGCCCCATGACTGATGCGCACCGATGTCCAGTCAATAAATGACACTATGCAATTAAGTAAGCAAGTTTGTCACAGTCGAGCTGTGGCTCAGTGCTTTAGGGAGATGACTATCAACCACAGAGTCGCGGGTTCGAACTCCACCCCGCCCACCTAGGTCTGGGCAGCCAGGTAGTATAGCTAGTCCACATGCAATAGGTATAGTTCACTGCCTACTGTACAGATGTGAAAAAAGTGAGTGCGTCTCATTCGTTTGTCATAATACCACTCCTGCCGTTGACCAACAAAATCTTAGAAGGTTGGCTAACCTATGATGCAAAAGTAAACATTATTCTAGTATGCGGTTGGGTTTGAACATCTTAGAGTTATGCTTTTGATTATCGACACTTTTGAAGCTTCACTTCTCTGTGTAGCGAATAACTGAAAGAGGAGCATTGACGTGTAAGCCATACAGTGCTAGGTATGAAAGGTAAATCATGCATACATGGATTTCAAGCCCGGAGGATCTCGTCTGCCTTTTATGTATGGTCTATCCAAGATATATATATAAACAGAATACTCCATTAAGACCTACATTATCAATGTCCTATCGTTCACCTTACCATAAAGTTGCTCAGTGGTTGGAAGGAAAGTTGCAACCTGTTCGTTAATGATAGGCGAAATATACACAATGAAAGACTTGTTCTAACTTGTTTAGACGGCAGATTAAATGATGAGTCAATAGTTTCCTTTGATATGATTTCCTTATTTACGCAAGTGCCTCTTCTTGAAACTTTAGATATTATCTGTCAGCACACTGATTTCCTTCATCAACCAACAACTGAAAGATGTCAGTTTTCAGTATGATAATATCTTGAATCTCTAAATTGGTGGTGTATAGTCAGTCCATAAAGTCTAATATATTGGCAGGTATCTCTTCATAGATAATCCTCAGCTGAAAAGACTCTAACAACAGTATCCTATTAAAGATACGTCGACGATAGGTTCATGTATAAGAAATTTACACGATGTATAACACATCCTCTTGCAATCTTTAGTAGTATACATAAAAACTTTGCAATGAAACATGAAAACAATGCTGAATTCAACTTTCTGAACATTAGTACTCAACATGGAACATTCATGATAAACACCAAAGACCTATTTCATCACAAAGGCATATGGAATAGCAATCGGTACTACCAGTTTAAAATACTTCTGACAACCTACATATGACCTCATTTCAATTAATACCTGACTTTTAATTTGCAGCCAAAACTTCATTTGAGATTGTATCACTATACAAAATGATTATGTGTAAGCCGCTAATTCTCGATAGTGCACACAGTGAGCATATTCAAGGCGAACATGCAGACATCAACATCCAATGATATCGAATAATCGTACAACAAACAAGACATACGAAAAGATAAAGGACATGACGTATCTGAGTAACTGAACAACAGTTCATGAAACTGTAAACAACAACGGTGGTCAGGCTGTTACATTGTATCAATACATAAGATTACTGAAGACTAGTATACACTGGATGCTTTTGTAAGGGTGGTGTCATCGTGGTGGAGGCGCTTCTTTCGCTAGTGGTGGTCATGGTCAACGTCAGCCCTCTGAGCCATGGTGTCCGCAACAGTTGCACTGTTGGTGTTGCCGGTGTGAAACGATGCTGTTGGCGATGGCTTGGTTGTCGATAGTCCAGTGCTAACTAGACTGGTAGAAGTCAGGGTAGAGTGCATAGTGGCTGCGCTTGTGCTGACGCCACCATTGTCAGAGATAGACGTCATCACCCTGTGATGACTTCGTCCGTCGACAGCGCGCAGGCCAGCTGGTCAATGGGACTAACAGGGTGACAATTCGACACTAGTATCCGAGGTGATTGAGGTCACCAACTTGGTTGTCTATGCGCCTATGCCAGAGCCGATTGTAAACTACGAGGTGGGAGGCTCAACGGT
This sequence comes from Heterobilharzia americana, assembly GCA_944470555.2. NCBI lineage: Eukaryota > Metazoa > Platyhelminthes > Trematoda > Strigeidida > Schistosomatidae > Heterobilharzia > Heterobilharzia americana. The sequence goes on along the minus strand of OX104127.1, from coordinate 160,595,832 downwards.
TTCGTGTTACAGTATTTAAGCTGACTGCAGTTACTCTAAGGTCAAGAATCATTTTACACAGTCAATAAGCATCAGGATCTGATAAGGATACCAAGAGAACGGATACACTGGAAGTCTTTGAAAGAGGTGTGGAAAGAAACCTGCATAACCGAATTAGGAAGGAAGAGGAAAATAGATAAGGAATGGATCTCGACGGACACATGGAAGCTGATAGAGCAAAGAGAGGAAGATGGTGAAGCAGAAGATAAACCAGTGCAAGGATGCTCAACGACATGAGGTACTGAGTACAATGTATAAAACACTGGACAAAGAACTGAAGAAGAGTGCACGCAAAGACAAAAGACACTTCTACCACACACTGGCAAGTGAAGCAGAACAAGCTCCAGGTAAGAGACACCTAACTACATTGTATCAAATAACCAGGTTACTGCTTTCTGGGAGCGAACAGATCAACCCACATGAAACCAATAAAAGATGATGAAGGAAATTTAATAATCAAAGAAGAGAAACAAAGGAAACAATGGGCCGACCACTTCAAGAAGCTCTTGAATCGACCACCACCGCCACCTGCACTTCGTCAAGAAATACCAACTACAGCCACACAACTACAAGTGAACATAAATCCTCCAACTAAAATCGAAGTCCTGAACGCCATAAACCTACTGAAATGCGGGAAAGCAGCAGCACCAGATATAATCCCGCCACAAGCACTGGAAACAGACACAGAGACAACAGTGGACATGCTTACACCGCTATTGCAGAAGATCTGGAAGGAAGAGAAGGTACCTGCCGAGTGGAAGAACGGCCACCTTGTCAAACTACCAAAGAAGGGAGACCTAAGCCGTTGAAAGAACTGGCGTGGAATCATGCTCCTATCCACCCCAAACAAAATATTATGCCACATCATCCTGGAGAGGCTTAGGGATGCGCTGGATTCAAAACTACGATCGGAACAGGCTGGATTCAGGAAGTACAAATCATGTGCGAATCATGTAGGACGATGCAGACTAGGTGGTTGGGGTCCACGGGACAAGAGGAACCAGTGGTTGGAGACCCTAGGTGATATGGCTGAGAACCGAAGTCAGTGGCGCAAATGTATACACACATTATCCTCATCTTAACAACGCTATACCGAATCTCACTATTTTGTCACTCCTCTTTCCTTTCTTCTCATACTTTATATTTCTTTTGACTGCATTCACTTATCTTCATCCTTCACCTCACTACCTTTTTACTTGATGTGCTGATATGAGGTGTGGCAACTCGGACCGTTACGCAGTAATGCCTGGTCCTATGTTGATAATGATGATGATGTGCGAATCAAATTGCAGCGCTATGCTTCGCATCATCATAGAACAGATTATAGAATGGCAGTCAACTCTCTACCTCACCTCAACTTAATCGACTTTGAGAAGGCCTTTGACAGCGTCCATCGACAAGTAATTTGGCAGGCAGCTACTTCAACACTACGCAATACCACAAACATTTATCAACCTCATTCAACAACTATATGGAGACGCCATATGCCAAGTAATTCACAATGAAAAGCTCAGTGATGTCTTTGAAGTGAAGACAGGTTGGCAGGCAAGACGAGGTTGCCTACTATCACCCATGATATTCCTGATTGTGGTCAACTGGACTGGATCATGCAGCAAACAGTGAAGAGCGAGAAGAGAGGGATACGCTGGACCACGGAAAAAAACCTACACCATTTGGATTTCGCCAGTGATGACTTGTGTCTAATGTCTTATAACACAAACTGGAAGATCCACAGGCGAAAACTAACAAGTTGACAGAAGAGGCAGGGCAGGGCAGGGTAGAGCAGCGAAGACGGGACTTCAAGTGAATATAGAGAAGACAGAGGTGATGAAGACATCCAACCAACAACAACAACAACAGGCTTCAATCACCACCAACGGGAGAAACCCAAAGGAAGTAACCTCCTTAACCTACACCCACCTGGCTGGGCAGCATCGTTTCAACTACAGGTGGCACAGGCACAGACGAGGATGTCAAAGTCAGGGTTGGAAAAGCAAGACAGGCGTTCATTAGCCTGAAACCAGTGTGGAGATCTACTGCACTCCATTCAGCATAAAGCGTGAAGAACATCCGTATTTTCAACACCAATTCAGTCAAGTGAGTCAGTGTTTCTATGTGATGGTTGAGAGACTTGGCGCGTTACGAAAAGCATTTCCAACAAACTACACACATTCATCAACAACTGCCTACGCTGGGTTGTTACTGAAGACTAGATGGGTAGAATTATAAGAATAAGCAACAAGGAACTCATTGTGGCCGGAAACGAACCAGCTTAGAACCCATCACCCAAGGAATATGCGGAAGGAAGTGGAGATGGATTGGGCATACACTGAGAAGGCCGACTGGGGACATCACGCGTCAGGCCAGTTGCTCAAGTGGAACCTCGATGGGAAGCAAAGAGTTGGGCGTCTAAGTCAAGGGTGACATGGAGGAGATGGTGCGAGGAGGAAATGAGAGCTTGTGGGCTGTCGTGGAGCCAGGTTCAAAAGATTTCAGAGAACAGAGAGCAATGGAGACGTGCTACTGAATCCCTATGTTCCATTAGGAACCCAAGGGACACATAATGATAATAATAATTTCAGTTTCAAAATTGAAACGATCTATTGCTAACTATCCATTGTATAAGACATGAAAACCTGAGTTGATGCACTTCTTTTATCAAATCTTGTTAGATGTTTCAGTCTACAATAAATGATTCAACATGGGAAAGATACCGTTAACGGAATCTATATAGTGTTGGTGCCGTTTATGGTGACGGAGTTTGCAATATTATAATAACATTAGTAAAACGCGATTAAAAAAATAGGTATATCTGTAGCTAGATTAAATGCCTTCTAATTACTGGATACCATTTCCACTATTAATTGAGACCGTGTAAGTGATGCCAGTGCCTAATTACCCGATCAACAAGTGCTTAATGATGCATAGTAAGATAGCAGTTTTAATATGTAACTGCGTTCCTAGAAACTTCTATCGGTAGTATAGCCTTTAACGCTACCCTTAGTCAAAATAACGAAACTTTCTTCAGAGTACAATTTATACCCAAATCTACTTTTCTAAGATAAAAATACTACTCATTCGTTTGTAAAAGATTTGTTAAGTTTGTTAGTAGGACTACCTTTGCTGAGAATCAGGTATCAAGTAAATAAATGTACGCAAAGCTTACGTGTATGATATTAAGGCATTATATCACTAAATTTTGTTACCATGCTTCTGGAAATATTCCTTTTATGCTGTCCAGTGAATATACATATTTAGGGATTATACAACCTGAGAATAAGTCGCTGAAAAGAATAACCCTTCGGTGAATGAATATGTTCTAGTTGGAGAGTTGCATTAACCTGAACAGGTCGGTTGATAGAGAAATATCAACTCAGATAGCGAAGGCTCGTTTGACATTTGCCAACTTGCTTCCTCTGTGGTGTCAACTGACGAGATATCCGACTATCTATCAAAGAACGGGTATACACTGCACCGTAGTTCGTTTTGTCCTGTTAAACACCTGTGACACATGGCCGTTAAAAGTAGAAGACATGAAAGGTTTACAGGGTTTTGATCAAAGATGTCTTCGTAGCATTGCTCGGGTGTGGTGGAATCACCGTTTGACCAATGTCGAGATCAGGCGAAAGGTACTAGGCAAGACAAGCAAGTCAATGGACGAAGTTGTGAAGCTTAGTTGACTGAGATGGGTTGGACATGTACTGCGCATGCCAAGCCACCTCCTACCCCGATGTGCAATGCTATACGAATCCTGATGAGGTCAGAAGAGGTTTCAGGGTGTGCAGACCAAGACCTGGCACGAGTCAATGAAGTCCCTGACTGTTGTTCTGGGCCATGTACGGAGATGTAGACTGCCTGTTTGGGGTCCTGAAGATTAAAGGAATCAGTAGTTGAGGACTCTTGGAGATATGGCTGAAAATCGGTCACAATACGGTAGATGTATTCACTCTTTGACATCTAAATATTCACACTAACGTTTATATTCAGACTATTTGTTCTCTCACTCCTTTACTATCCACCTGTTCTTTGTGTACTTATGCGAAGTGTGGTAACTTGAGCCGATACACTCCTGTGCGAGATTCTGCCTTGATTTTATCAGTCAGTCAGTCAGTCAGAATCCCTTCTATTTTGACTCAGTCACCCTTGCATAGATTGTTCACAGTCAAATCACATTCTAAATTTGTAGAACAGAAGTGTATTGAATGAATAGCAGCAGAGATATGACGACTATAAATATAAATTGAACATGATTGGCAGATTTTTAAAATTCTTAGCTCAAAAATAAACGCAGATGAAAGTATCCCCAACCAGTGCAAAATTAGTTTATTATCAGAGATCAATTCATCCTAAATTAAATCTATCTACTTATAACTAGACAAAACCAAGGTAGAATAAGAAACATATGGTGTTAAGTGAAAAAAATGTGGCATACTATGTATTGAGTTGGCAAATAAAATGGGATCTTCGTTTGGTATTAAAGACGGAAAACAAATCAACTGACTATCTAAACGTTGGAGATATGGAAAGTGTTTAGTGTAAACTCACCGGTGGACATTCGACAGCTGCCCGAGACAAAATCGATTTGGACTAGAAGGGTCTGTGTACCCGTCAACAGTGACACGTGAATACTGACTGGGAACTTTAAATAATTCACCAACCTGTTGGTCTAGTTCAAAATAAGCAATATTGCACCAATATTCCGGAGGACGCTGAGTAGTTAAAACTGGCAACGGCTAAAAGTATAAAAATGTAACCATACTATATACTGTTTAACAAAATAGTAGTATAAGTTAGTCGTCAAATGTTAGACAAAAATTGCAGAGTTTTGCTTACAAAAATTGGTTTGAGTGGGTATTGATCATGGACTGACATCAATTGGAGAAACACTGGAAACCTGGGAGCACTTGGTAGCTGATTCGTTCTAGTATGGACCCCACTGCAATGCGCTCCCATGATGCCGTCAGGGACCGAACCCAGACTTTCAGGTTCCGCGACTAGCACGTTAACACTACGTTAATGGATCGGAATCAAATGGTTCATATTTCCTACCTTAGATTCGGAAAGTCCTTGGTCCGATCCCTGGTGGGGTCATGCGCGTGCACTGCTGGGGAGCCGCAGACTGTCCAGTGCTCCCAGGTTTCCTACGTTTCTCCAACTGATGTCAGTCCATGATGAATACCAATCTGCAACAAATAAACAAACCCTAACAAACCTCCAAATTGGAATTTTGTTCAGTGCCAATTCAAAAGACGATGTAGTAACGTAATGGATCAGAACATTTCAAGTTGTTGACATGCTTACCAAAGCTCCATGACCTCAAATCGAACAAAATTAGTGAGTGTTCTAACCAGTCAAATTCAATGACAAAGAAAACAAACCGAATGATTATACCCAGAAACACAGCAGCAATCACAGATGACGTTACGATGACCTATTTGGAGATTATGCTACCAACTTGAAATACAGTCACACCAACTCAAACACCAAGGCTAAATATGGAACGAAGAGATATTTCACTGCTTAAACAGGGTATATTTACGAGTCAACAAGAGTGAAAACAGAGTCGAGTGACGACTGCTATTATGATTTTATTTGTCCCTTGGGTTCCTAGTGGAACACGGGGCTTCAGTTGCATGTTGCTATTTCACACTCTCTACTCCTCAAGCCTTTTGAACCTGGCTCCACGACTGCCCACAAGCTTTCATTTCTTCCTTACACGATATCCTCCATGTCACCATCGGACGTCCAACTCGTCGTCAGTTAACGTAAGATACCAAGTGATAGAGTAGGTGCCTAAAAGTAAGAACGATAATCAACTAACTGTTCTATACTGATTTCAATTTGAGTATTTTTATCAATCTTCAGTTTGGTCTGGAAATGAATAGTTGTCCCTTTCAAATCTTAATGACTATAGGTCAATTTGTCCATACAGACATGAATACTGATATTTACTTTGAGTGTGTATACATCTCTATGTCTAATTTGTTATGGAGGACCACTAGGCTATTTGATGAATACGTACAGTAGATAGACACCATCAGAAATTTTACATCCATCTCAAGCACTCAGATAGAAACAACTGTCTCATGTTACTCTTGACTTTTTAAAGAAGCTTATGGTGGTGATGGTGACACGTAAGTGAAGGTGCAGCATCATCCCCCCCTTCCCTCATTTTCAAGGTAATTCACTGATTGGTTAACGTCTGTTCATGCTATGTTAATGCGTTAAATTCTGGACAAAGTCATATATAAGTGACTATTCTTCTCAGAGAAATAAACTCTCCCATCCAGTCTAGGTTTCTCTATTTTGTCCACGATTGGAGTAGGTGAATCTTGCGTTTGAAATTAGCTATCAGTCAGTCAAGTGTGCGTATTATATCCTCTCGGAACATAACAAAAGCTTGATTAAATAGGTTATTTTATGCGATCATTTTACAGCCACATACATAAGCTTGATAGCCGTTTATTGTGTATTATTGTTCAAATATTCATCCATCCACTGAAATCAACATAGGACCAGGCATTACTGCGTAACGGTTCGAGTTGCCGCAGCACATATCAGTATATCAATTAAAAAGGCAGTCAAGTGGAAGATGAAGATCGTTCAAACTTGATGACCATCTAAACACAAATATGATACTCATTCTTCTAGTCTAACTGCTTTCGTGAATTTAGTTCACGTTATTGTGATCCAGAGTCTTCACAGCTACATGTGTGAATACATGATATGTCATTAGAATTATTGAAGGAGTTGCCAGTATGTATCTTCACTTTGTCCAGTTAGAGATCTAGTCTAGAGACTAGTGAATAACTGAATGTCAGTGAGCGAAACTAATATTCGAAATCATTTCAGCTGATCAATAAATTATATACACCTGATAATAGTAAACGTAATCCGAAACACCACTGCCGTAACACAGAATAGCGGTTAACAATATGAAATCGACTCAAAAGCTCAATCATATTGAAATTATTCCAGTCCAGTTTACAGCTCTAATTCTATCCGCTTTAACATTAGGAGCTAGTCAGACAATCAGTCACCATCAACGTCTGACCTGGCATTCCTGCATAACACTCCCAATCACGACATATAGTATCAACATATCAAAGTAGAAGGCACCAAGGTGAAATAGAAATGCGAAAGAAAACCGTCAAAAATTCTAGAAAGTCGTGAAGAGAGAGAATAAGGAGGAATGAGACAATAAAATTCGGTATGATGATTAGAATGAAGAAGCAGAAGACAATTTTTCTGCATTGAATTTGACACTTATTGGTTTAGTATCATGATTATATAAAAAACTTCAGCTAACTTATGCTTTTTAAGCCTTGTTTTATATATTTTTTACTAGTACACAAGATCAATATCCTTGAGATTAGCATCCTTTGTTGTATGTCCAAGTGCTATGGGTGTACAACGATGCTGCGTTTATTCGTAACGCATCAGTTAAGACAAAGCTTCAATTGAGTGTTATTCAGACACTTCATTAGCATTACACGATTTGCATTACTTCTGTCATTATATCGACTCAGTTTACCAGTTCTTTTACTATTTATTGTACTTTTTTACTGACGTTAAGTGTGACGATTTAAATCGATAAGCAATGGTACTGGGCAGCATGTTTTTACTGTTAGTACTAGGACAAAGTTGCAGTCAAAGCGAATTTATAAAGAGAGAGTGAACACATCTATATACCTGTATAATTGCTAATAATCACGATAGGTTGTAAGATCATAGAAACGAAGTAACCTCCTTAGAACAAAGAACCAAATAAAAACAGTAAAACTGTATCATATCTTTAGAAAGTAACAAAAATTAGGACTTACTTGAAGTATAGATCCAGATGGAGTGAATGGAGGAGGAGGAGGTCCTCGACGGTTTCCCCATCCACCGCCACCACCCGCTGCACCACCGGCTCCGCCACATGGTGCATTCCCAGTAAAACTAGACCCTCCAGCACTACAACCACCAGAAGCCCCAGTGGAACTACCACTGCGTTTATTAGAGTTATTATTTACGGCACCATTAGTGTTGCCTGACAAACAAATAGGAGTTGTGTTAGATGAATAGGCTGATGAAACATAACTGTTTATCGAACGGTTGTTAGCCAGAACTGGTGTAAAACTAGTGAGTGGACTAGTTGTACATGTGAATATATCCATCATTTCAGTTTTAAGAGAAGAACTCATTGGTAGTGAATTGGAAAATTCGAATGCATTACCTGTCGCAGCTGTGCTTAACGACTCCAGAGGATTATCTTTAGAGAACAAGCTTCCGCTAGATTGGAAATTTTTATACGGATGATTTGGGTTGGCTACACCAGACCAAGCCATAGTACTTTGTCCTCTATCCAAATGGGGAGTCGGGTTGACTCTCAAAGCCGAAATGCTTGGTGTGACTACTGATGACGAATTAATTTGCGTTGTGGATGACAATCTGTGTGCTGAATTACATTCATCATTTTTTGAATAGCCTAAAAAGAATTACTGGGGTTGTTTATTTCAATGCGCAAGTGCAAAGAAAAACTTTGTAGCAAACAATTATCTTTAGAGTACAAACCAGTGAGATCAAGAGACCTTAATAATGAACGAAAAAACTTCAAAAGACATCCTTCGGAACTTTTCATCGAAGACAGATGATAGACAAATTTTAATTTGTAGTCGGTAAGCAGATCTACTGATTCTGATCAACATTCCAATAATGAAACACAAGTACTGATATAGGCTGAGATTTACACAGAATCGTTGAACAAACGAATCATAAACCCCCATTACAAGACTGTCATTATTTTATATAAACGTTCGTCCCGAGACAAATAAATGATAGTCAAGCCTTCCACGCATAAATGTTAACTCGCCTGTTTTTAAATCACATAATAAACAATTCCTCGGTCTGAGATAAGAATTGGACACTTTGTTGATTCATAATAGATGTACCGAAGATGGCTAAGGCAACCGACATACTGCCACACAATTTGAACCCGATAAGAAAACATCAAAGTCTCATTATGGTCTTAGATACTTGAATGACCCGTCGGACATTTTCAACTAGACAAGGCTATGCTTGTCTTCCAGTTTATCAAAGTTTCAATCGCACAAGCATACACAAAAAGTCCTTCCCAATGATACACATCATACGGTTTATTCCCAATTTAAGTGACTATCAATACGAATCAGTTAAGCTTTAAGTGGTGGTACATTTGGTCTTCAATAAGTGTCATTTTCTTTACTAGGAGAAAGTGTGATGTCCCTATTGCTGACAAAGAAGGGGTTACGCCTTAATTTAGACATGTCTAGCCAATATTCATTTCGGCAAATATAATTTATAATAATTTAACTCATCTGACCAACATAATCCGTAAAATTGTAGATTTGCAAACCAACCGACACCTTACTTAAGCGCCAGAAGAGTCGAACTGAGAAAATCAGTCGGATATCATAATTGATATTGGACGAGACGAACAAATCTTTACCGCTTGCCTGATGTTGGATTAAAAGCATACAAACTGATGAGTAACACCGCTTGTATTCTCATCAATCTGAAGGAGGTATTACACTACTTTAATCGAGGTTTCGGCAGGGATATTACCTTAGAAAAAGCTCTGTGCTCAAAAATATTTCATAATGTTATAGCTTACGGTTAACTATATTTTGCAATTTTCATGTTTACAAGTGTACATCAGTAATGTACATCATTCTATCCCACTTCCACCATTTTCCTTTAAATTTATTTGATCTATCTATTCAAATCCATCTAAAAAACCTGCTTAAAAAAAGTCTTCCCATCGTCTGACTTCAAGAGGATTAATCTCCTAGTGAGCAATTCTTGCACTGATTTAAAAGCAGATGCACTCGCCATTTTACGATCAAACACAGGTGCCAATCTTTGGTTTCTTGGCCACTTACTACGTCTACTCAGCTAAATGATATCATGAGTCCTCACATAATAGGTGTGATATGTCTGATGAATGAAAGTATAAGAAGTTCATTATTCTCGTATTCGTAATGCTCAATCAATAACAGAACTGGATTGTTTTTACTCAATTTATTTTCCATTCAAAGAAAAGTATAAGTACCAAAATAATGAATACATTCTGCCTTTTCTTGAGAATTAATAAGTTCAAAGTAATGCACCCGAAATGTTTGTTTAAATCAAGAGCCAAAACCAGCTACATCAGGATTTGCTTCATTCCGTAATTCCACATAATATACCGTACAACACCGCTTATACAATCCGAAGTTAGTACCGATCACGCCATTCAAGACTTTCGCTCGCAACCCAGGTTTAGACAGACAGAATCAATGTAGAACCTAGCAAACAAGTGTATCGGTTCGAGTTCCTATACTTCACAGTATCATTTAAAGAACAGGTGGATAGAAAAAACTGATATCAAAGTAGACAAAGTTATGTGAGAGAATAAACAATTTGAAGATAAATGCTAGTACAAATATCCAAGCTTTAGAAGAATTCAAAGGGTCAATACATTTGCGTCATTGAGACCGGTTTTCAACCATGTCACACCAAGAGTACCAAACTACTGATTCCATCGGTTCAAGGACCGCAGCCAGATAGCCTACTTCTTCCTACACGACTCAGACCAACAGTTAGGGACTTCATCGATTGGCGTTAGGTCTTTGTCTGGACTCCCTGAACCATCTTCCGAATTAATTCAACTTCCCCTGGCATTTGACGTTGATGTAGACGGTAGGTCGGCATGTGCAGCACATGTCCAAATTACCTCCGTCAATGAACGTTCACAACCTCATCGATCTACCTGCCTATCCTACCTAGTACCTTCCGCCTGATCCCAACGTTGCTCACATGGTGATTCCAAACGTGAGCAACGCTATGAAAACACCAACGGCTGGAAACCTGTAACCCAAGTCCGAGCGCCAGACAATAGGGTACATCTATTGTATAAAAGCTAGTGATACTACCCATCTGCCTAAACCTAGGTGTAGTGGATTTCGAACCCAAGACACTGCATGAAAACCAGATGCCAATGCAAATGAACCGCAGCTTTAAGCGAAATCACTTTCAATACAGTCCAAAAGAATTACACTCTTCCACAATTGTTTCCAAAGCCCCAGAAACGATTGGAAAATCTAACTGCTAGTTCGTCTTTGAACTTATAACAGCAGGTAAGGAAGGCAATATGCACAGGAGGATATACAGGAACCAAGAGGTAAAAATGCAACTCAACTAATAACGAAGTAGCGAATATAACAACTACAGCAATCACTGCACCAGTCAATTACCAAGTTAGGAATCGAAGTTATACAGCACAATGTAACTGTAAAAATTGGTTATTTTCAATACAAACTGGAGACACCACTGCGTCAACAAATACGCTACACAATGTAATATAACAACACTGATTTCGTACACTATTAGATAGGGAAAGATTGACCAAACAATCAATTCCATAAGATACACTTAAGTTTTCATTGCATTAAGGCTACTTTTGTATGCCAGACCATTTGCAGTCACGCCGAAGTCAGGAGGGTGAAAAGACGCGAGCTGAACTTAGAGCACACTAAAGCGTGTGAACATGTACTCCAAAAGGGATAGCAGTCCATAATAATTCAGACAAATTAAATCGATGCCTAATCCCGCGCAGAACTGTGTCGCCTTAATATGCAACACTTCACAGTACTATGAAAAGAAGAATAGAAGTGATATTAAAGTAAACATAAGTGTATGCGAGGAAGAGGAATTTGAGTACCAACGTTGAAAATGTTCAAGCTTTAAAAGGCACCAAAGACGGGACACATCCGCACCACTGTGATCGGTTTTCAGCCAAGGTTCCCCAACCATTGGATCATATAGCCTTCAAGATCCCAACCAGCCAGTCCACGCTGAAACAATCGACTTCACGGACTGGTGAAATGTTTTCATCTGGTTACTTTAGTCTCTATTCCAACCGTCCCACTTCAGCTAACATTCTACACCGTAGTTGATGGTATGCTCAACATACTTACAAGACACCTCAGTCAATGAAGGTTCACAACCTCATCAATCGACTTGCCCATCTTGCTTGGTACCCTTCGCCTGATCTCAACATTGCTCACGTAGTGAGTTCACAAAACGCAACGCTACGGCGACATGTGATCGCTTCATGTCTTCTACTTTTAACGTCTATGTTTTACAGCCGTATTACAGGACAGAAGGGACTGCACAGCAGTTTCATCTTTCTCTAATAACAATAATCCCGTCAGCAACCAACTTGCTCCGGCATATATAACATCTCAAATAAGTGAAGTGATAGATGGATTCTACCACTTCACTCTATCCTGAACATTGGAGTGGCTGAACACCAGTATTGAAGCATCATCCTACATTTGACAGGTGTCAGTCAAACCCATGCTAAACATATTCCGGTATCTGCTCAACACTTCCAGAAGACCCTGCATTTGGTCAACGTCTTCATCTAACAGGAAAATATCGTCTGCATACTCCAAGCCAACTAGTTGACCTCCAGCGAGTAGACAAACACCTGAGAAATCAGACGTATCAAAGGTTATGTCCATTAGTATGTTTGTAAGGAAGTTGAATAGGAACGGTGACTGGGCATTCCTCCTGGACACTAGTTGTCGTCAATCAACATGACAACTCTCCATACGCGGCTGAGTTTGAGCAGAGAACTTCGGTTAGCGTTATATACTTGCTCGGTTTCTCTCTTCATAGTCACAGCCACAACACCTCACGGTCGATATATATATATATATATATATATATATATATATATATATATATATATATATATATAGTCCGTTTTTAGTATCTACTTATTGAAAATTTACTTATAGTACACTAATCCCTTTCACAAAGTAAAAAACGTTTAACTAATATAATTAATCTTATCTAGTTACTCCTCTTTGCTTCTACAACACAGGCTTTTATTACACGTAATACAGGAAGAAAACTAATAAACTAAATACCTGTATGAGTGAGCTGGTCATCAAGATCAAGGACAGTAAGAGGAGGATGAGCAGATACCAATGCTGGTGAGTTGATATGATTATTTTCTTCATCGGTGGTGACTCCCGGCAAGCATGATTCCATATCAGCAATTTGAGTTCCTTTGAATCCAGAAACTAGAGACTCTGGACAGTTCGACTCACTTCCCGCGTCACTGCACATATCTGAAAAACACCAGAGATAATGGATTGTTTAAAACAGTACTAACGATAGTGTATTTTAACTAAAGATAGCACTTGTATTCTACGTACACGTAACTAAGTAGCTATTACTTAACTAGATCACTACAGTACCTGTTTGTGTGCTTCTTTTCATACATTAATCACAAGAAGCGGGTTAGCAAGCACAAGAATTCTATTGCTAACACCCTAACTTTTGCTTCAAATATCTGTTTGACTTCATCTACATAGTGTGAGTCAATGTAAGAATCTGTTAATTACAAGATCCACAGATTTGTACATGAAGCAGAATGGTTTAATTTGAGGTAGACAATCTTTCGAGAACCCCAGGGGATTAGAAGATAACCTGGAAAAGGATCATAGCCCGGGTCCAATACACATCAATACGTTTGAAACTGAGCAGTGCTAAACTAGGCAACAAAATATGAAAACATACCATCCTTTTCAACGACAGGGCTCAAGCTAAGAGCAGCCAAATCAACAGGAGAGACAACTCTTTCATAGTGGTACGGATTGATGCAGACATAATCTTGTTTCAGCTCAAATCCAAAACAACAGTCCTTGGAATGTCTTAGTTCATTTCGATGCAAATCAGGCCAACGCCAAATTCGTGAATATATGACGTGAGGGAGACACTTACGACCGGCTATCTAAAGTGCCATGATAAGAAAAAGTAGACTAAAAGTACCTGCATACGCCCATCTAACGTTCTTTGTATTGTAACACATTTACTCGGTTGGTTGCCACTTGTCGTTATAGCTGTTATAAGAGATTCCAAATCATCTTGTTTCTCCTTTAGCTTCTTTACTAGGCTCTCAATTGCCCGCCTTGCAAACTCTTCTGATTCTCCACTTTGACGATGACACATTAGACTGTGAACAATAACCGTTATAGCATCGGAAGCACAATCTAACTGGGGGTTGCTGCAAGACATGGCACATTGCCCTGCTCTTAAATCGAGCTGAAATGGAATTTGCTAAGTGAAGAAGAAACAAAATAGAGTTAGGACAAGATCAATATCGAAAATAGGCCAAGAAAGGTAAGTAGTCAACTTACAAGAACCAACATGAAGTAGTTAGCATTGAGAGAATGCCGTCTGTCGAGCCTCGCGCGCCCAATGTCCAATATCCAATATTGATAGTGCGAGCGTAGAAAACTAGTAGTTTTTGATCTCTCGCGTCTAGTTCTTAGGGCTTGGTTCCAGTTGTTCGGTTTACTCCTGCAGTGGACGAGGAAATCCCCTCTGCTTTCTTGCTTTTAGCTTCGGTGAGGTGGATGTTTTGTGGGTTAGTAGGTTGTAATTTGTAGAGTGATTAGGGAGCTACGGGTTGCTGGGAAGTTTAGAGAACTGCCATGACTCCTGTCTGTGTAGGTACCTGAAGAGAATAGTAAGGTAGTGGTAAAGGAATGAAGAGAGAATAAAGAAGAGAGTGAAGTAGCACCATAGAGACTCTGGGAGCTGGGTTAAGGCCGTATCGCTAACCATCCTTGCCTTTAAACAGGAGTTTGCGTAGATAGCCACTCCCCCTCCTGCTCTATGTTCCCTGTCCCTGCGGAAGAGTTCCATGCCAGCAACACGCATCTCTTCGTCGGAGATGTCCGATGAGAGCCAGGATTCGGTGATGAATATGATGTCGTAGTGCTGATGTTCACGCAGCGTCCTCATTTTGCTACCTTCCCTATTAGCCCCCTAACGTTGCTGTACATACATATTAGAGTGTGCCTGATGAGAGGGGAGGTCTGGATGTGTATTTTCGCGGGATGAGCGCTTACGTGGTTGAATTTAGCCTCGCCAGTCCTCATAGGACTGGCATTGTTCCGTTTTTTTGTGTTTTGTTCTTAACTTGGGTGGGGGCTGTAGCAGTGGTGGCTTCTTTACTTGATGTATCTAACTCACTGGTCAGCGCCTGTGTGACGACCACTGACTCCAGAGGTCTTGGTGGTTGCCGTCTCTCCTCTTGCCTTGTGGGTCTAGGCTTACTTTCACATATACGTATTGAGCCACCCATGCGATCTTTCGCATTATACCATGCGTGCAGAACGTCTGTGAGGGAGGCATATGAGTCGAACTGGACGGCAAGTAGTCTGGGATTGGGTATGGTCTTCAGGTGCGCTGGCCTTGGCAGTCTACTGACGCTGTTGGCCGGTATACTGTTGAGACCAACTTTGGTTGAGAGCCATTGCCATTGTTGGACGTCGTGAAAGTACCGATCTTTGACCGAGCTGTCACTTGGCAATTCTGGAATCCCATGTACAACTATAGTGTTGTTTCTGTTGGGATTTCCAACCGCTGACTTTCTCTCCTCCTCTCTTATGACCATGGCTTGTCAGGCCTGGCCCGAATTTTACAGGCATTAACAACGTCCGGTTGTCGCGAGAGGAGGAGTGTGTCTTCAGCCTCTTTGGCGGTATTTAGGGACACACGTAAAGGGGGTGGCTTATCTCGGGGTGCATGGCTTCCTCGAGAAAGGCGACATAAAGTTGCAGGGAGGGGAGGGAGTCCCAGCATCTGACAGTAGTCGGTCCACATTCGGCTGTCAAATTGTTCCCTCTCGACCAACAATGAGTCTGTCGATACATCGACGTTGAACAAAATGATCGAGTTGGTCCTCCTGTGACCTGGGTTCGTTGTGGGTGGCACGCCCGACTTCCCAATGGGTTTGAGTAATTCCACTGGTTGTTTCTCAGTCACGGTGTGTGGGGTGTTCGGAATGGGTTTCGTAGAGGCTTCGGCGGTCGATGTCTTTGGCCATGCGCTTGACGTCCCCTGGGGCCGGGTAGGGGTATGGAGACTTGACCTAATATGGTCCCCACGCGAGGTGGCGTGCCCACAGCTGGAGCTCTAGGTCTGTTTCCAGGTCTCTCTGTGTTATCCTTTGGTGTTAACCCTACTTTATTCGAGGATGCTGGTAGCTTTTGCGTGGCGGAGAGCATCTCCTTCAGGCTTTCTGTGCGGAGTGCGGGCATTTTCCTGCACTCTGGACAGATGTACCAGAACCACTTGCATGGTTGTCTCTTCATCAGCTTATAGTATTGTCGGGGGACTTTGGTATCGCAGTGGCAATGCGCCCATCGTTGACACAGGTTGCATGCAAATGCCTCATCGACTACCGAAACAACTTTGGTGCAAACACTGCAGCCATCGGGTGTCGTAATACAGCCTTCCTTCCATGAATAAGGTGCTACGGATTGTGGCGAACTGCTTGTGGCTGCCTTGTTCTGAAGCCTTTTACGTCGTCTTCTATTTCAGGCATGGTATGATCCTTGCTCAAGATAGGACTAGTTTGTGACGGGCTAGTGCTTCTCTGTGTCACCTGTCTGATGGCGACTGGAATTCTAGAAACATGGGTTGGCCACTTCTTCAGAAGTTCGGTGTTCTGCCCTACCTCTGTTTGTCTTCTAGTACAGACTAGTGTGTTGTTTAGGGTGTTACTGGCCGTTGTTGTGCACGACCGCGTTATCCGTGTCAAAGCTTCAGACCTAGCGTTTTGGGCAGACATGTCGCTATGATATAAACTTCTTGGGAAAACAAGTAGTTAACAACAATAAGAGGGTTGAAGACTGAATGCAGCAAAAGGACAGAATAGAAAAGGGAAGATAATTTATGTTGGCTCACCTTCAGACACTTGTCACTTGATCCTCTGCTCTTGACCAACGAGTTTAACCGTAAGCTCCAGATGCGTATGTATAACCAGGAAAGATATTTCCTGGGGAATGACCTCCGAGGAGAACCGAGAGCTAAGGCAGTTTGGCAGTTGAAACGCCCAAGAACCACTGACAGGAGGTAGACCGGTTGGTTCAAAGGAATAATAATGCCAATTTTCAACTGTTGAGGAGTGAGCTGACGAATGCGCAGGGGTGAGGTGCGTGGACGGACAGAAGTGCTGCAAACGTTCGATGTTTTTAGATTGAGTATTGCAAGTGGGAGTTTTTCATTGTGGAAAAATCCAAAAGCTGAGAGACGAGCGAAACACGTCACTCGTATTGAAAAGCATAAACAAATAATAATGTACTCGGTCTCGGTCAAGTAACTAACCATCAAAATAAGATGAACTCCATATCCAGTTGTTTCAAAAGTATTTATATTACAAGCACTTTTCAAAACGATTCACAGGATAAAGACAACTTGAGTTCAAATGATTCTTGAAGGAAAAAAACTTTTGATTAACTGACTTATGCTTCTAGAATCAGTCAATCGCTAGTTCCCTTGGTTGCTCACCTACTCACAAATAAAGCGAGAGGAAAATGGCTACTAAAACATGAAAATCTGTTTTGATTTGAGTGAGCTCCCACGCACATCTTAGGTAGGTTTGAAGTCGGTATTTCAAGGATTCAGGTAAAGTAAGCCGAAACGCTTCTGCAGGAAGAGTGTCCCAGGATGTAGCCACTCTTAAGGAGTAGAAGTTTTACATGATATCTAGGCTGCTACGTTCTGTGCTTAGTTCTTTTGTGCTGTCCATGATTGGTGCTATAACTGAGATTTCACAAGTGACGGAGTGGGAGTCCCGGTGTGTCTAAAATACTGTAAGTCACTACCAAGCCCTTTCTAAGTTTTATGTGACCCATAAAATATGGATCAAGCGCCACCAGTCGTTCTTCATACTTCCAATATCAGTCCTGGGACGGATTTGATTGAACTTCATTCGTTCACAAAAGTTATTTAGCTGGTCAGCGCTACTTCTACTAATGTTTGGCATCCCAGTCTTGCGTACGAGGATGTCATAATGCTTTCATTAGTTAGTGGTGTGATATGCCTGCCAACCCTCCAACAAGTACTCCGCCGAAACAAGTGGTTTCCCCAGGAGGATCAGCAATTATTTGTTAGTTGTTGCCATTAATTGTTTCAATTTCCAGGGACAGAATAACCAGACTGTTAGTGACTAACGACGAACTTTGAGATCAATCAATAGTTCACAGTTAGTTGAAGACCATGATCCTCACCGTAGGTTAGCCCTTTATTATTTTAAGAACTGAGTGTTATGCAACAATAAGCTGAGACCAAGGGTAGTAAAAGAGTATAGGACATGAAGTGTTTCCCAGAAGCCTTCATTTCTTCATCAAACCATCTCCTCCATGTAACCCTCGGACGCTCAATTCTTCGTTTCCCATTCGGCCTCCACTCGACGGCCTGGTCTGGAGCGTGATATCTCCGAACAGACTTCTCAGTGTATGCCTAATCCATCTTCACTTTCTTCCGCATATTTATTTGGCGATAGGTTCTTGGTTGGTTGGTTCTTTACCAGCCACGGTGGGTTCGTTGATATGATATGATTATGAGCAATAATTTATGCTCGAAAGGTAATCAATTAAATAATACTGTATCACCGTGCGCTTAATATCAAATAAACAAATCTAATATGGAACTACATTCTACCACAGTGCCCAAGTTTTTCACTTATATTAATGGAACTAGGTTTCCTTCACTATTTTTCATTGGTTTCATCTGCGTTGATCTCTTCCATCTGAGGTAGTAACCTGATTATTTGATACGGCGTTGTCAGGTCTCTTCTATCAGCATTCTGTTTAGCTTCACTCGTCAATGTGTCATGGAAGTGTATTTTGCCTTTGCGCTTACTCTTATTCACGCCTTTGGTCAGAGTTTCATACCTTTTACTCAGTTCCTCTTCTTATTGTCATCCTTGCACTGGTTCATCTTCGGCTTCGCCATCTCCCTCTCTCTCTTCTATCTGCCTCCACGTATCCGTGGAGATCCAGTCCCTGTCTTGCTTCTTTTTTCTCCCTAACACGGTTATGTAGGGTCCTTTCCACATGCACTTCAAAGAGTTCCAGTGTTCTTTCACGCAGATTCCTTCACAGACGTTGCTCAGTGTCCCCCATTTTGTCTCGATGACTGACGTGAGGATGTAGTTCCGCGCTTCAGTTCAGTTTCTGTTCTGGGTGCCGAACTTGAACTATGGCCCATCAGCAGCTTCCTTGGAGGCTTTCAACTTGATTTTGAAGCTCCATGCACCAAATAGTGAGCGGCGTAAACCTACATCTGCTCCCCTTCTTTATCTTATGTCAAGTGGGCTGCGTCTCCACTTTCTTCACATTGGTATGAAGTCGATCTGATTTTTAGCAAGTACTGGCGTCTGGTGAAGTCCAAGTCGCTGCCTTGTGGATATCCTTGTGTTTCTACATACTACCTCCAACCACCGAATCGTTGAATGTGCAGAAATTTGCAAACAGTTCTCCATTCTCATTCATTTCACCGTGTGCTTCTCGACCGATGATGAGTTCTCTTTCCGTGTTGTCTGCTTCCAGTTTGACATCCACGTTACCCATTAGAATTTTGGTGTCGCCAACTGGGGTGAGTCTTGTCCAGTACTGGTCGAAGTTGTCTGTAGAAGTCCTCCTTCTCTTGATCTGCATTTTTTGTAGGTGTATAGTGTAGCACTGTATGATGGTAAGTTTCCTTCCTTTGAGTTTAATCTTGTCAGCATGTTCCTGATGGAGATTGGTTCTCATTTCCTGGGAGCCCTCGATGGTCTTGGGACATCATGATAGTCACCCCAAAACTCAGTGCGCTCGTGGTTGTCGTCTAAGCGACAATATCAGAATAGATTATTGACTCTGTAGTTGACAGTTTGGAGAGTCCACTTTCATTCCACCTGCTTTCGCAGATTTTTAGCACATGCGTGCCACACCTTCTCATCTCTTTTGAAATCTGGGCAGCCTTGCTAGGTTCAAACATTTCGCGGACATTCCATGTCCCGATTCACACTTCCACTTTCATCGAGAGAAGACACATCGGCCAACTGGCTTCTCAAGGGCTTTCACCAACCGGCGTCACTTCGTCACTCTGGTTCCAGTTTGTCTCCATTTTCTATATTTTGTCCGTGCTTTGAAGGTTCTGTAGCGGTTGGATTGGCTTTTTGGGGTAGGGTTGTTGTCCCCATGAGCAACCTTCCCTTTTTACCCTGGCTTAGGACCGTCTAGTAACTAGTGAACTAGTTGACTAGGCGAGGTTTAAGGTGGCCAAATAGATACCGGTTACCGTAGTTAAGTGACTTGCTTTTGCGCGCGTCAGATACTGCACACAGCTTCCATATAAGGTGGCGGATGATTTGGGTAATTACTGGTCTATTAAAGTACATCAATGTACTTTCGGCTTTTAGTTGAACGTATAGTTCATATTTTGCCTCTGAAGTCGACTTCCCTTCCTGAACTCATCCTCCTACTACTCTAAGGCTTTTACCTTTTCTGGTCCTCTTGATCAATCCAAACAACTGTCTGTTGGCGTGAAATTTAACCACTGTAGCCTCACCATTCCTGACGTACCACTCACACTCTGTCATCTAACTACTGGAATGATTCTTGAAATTTTTTGAACTTTTTGTTCAGGGAAATCAAACCTACATCAGTTATGATGGATGTCAACTCGGAATCATTAGGGCTAGGTGACATTCGCCTGGCCATCTAAGAATCATACATTGATGACTTGATGTTACCGTTTATGTGATAAACTTTCTCACTTATAAGGTAAACAACAACCTTCAGAACAGTGGTCACGTGCCATACCACCCGCTGACCAGTGGGTTCCTAAGCGCTATCGAACCGTATCACCAATGAGCCTAAAGTAATGCGAAGGATAAATTTCAGTTGCATCGGGAAATAATGGGACAAAAAAGGACGCCTCTGAGGGGCCTGACATGGCCTCCACAATTCGGGAGCCTACCCCTCTAACCTTCTGACGACGAGTTGCGACCGGGCGGCATCCTGGGGGCTTTTGAGTTGTGCTGTACGTCATTTTCATCCAGCTAAGGCCGCTGGCATCGATCCACACGATATCCTTCCGCTGAGAATCATTCGGCCGGGTATTGGCAGCCAGTGGTCATCCTATTTAAAAGTGATTTAATCGGCAGGGGACTCAACACTAAAGTCGACATCGGTATACTCAACCCAAACAGCATCATCCTTAAGTGTCTGACGAAGAGAAATCCCTGGATGAGTTTCTATTTTTTACCTACGAATGACCTTTCGTTGAATCATAGTTCTTCCTTTCCTACGCGGGCTGAAGTTATTGTGGAGAAATGTCAGCCCCAAAAAGGGTGCGAAAACACTGCAGGAAAACCTCAGGACATGCAGGGAGTCATGTAAAGGCTATGGACTGGGATAAATCTGGGTAAATGGTGAACGACGCTTAACCCCACTCGTGACTAGCACAGAGTCCCCTGAAATCTCTGTAGTACACATCAAGCTGATATGATCACAGAGAAGTATCTGTGTGCAGCGGCGACTGGTCATCCAGATACTTATTCCCATTATTCATGAGGTGCCTTCATGGTCTGCGGGATGCTACACTTTGTGTAGGGACAAATAGAAGCCTTAAACTGGAAGCTCTCTATTGCAGTATACAGGGCCTCAACTGGAAGCACACGATTTTCTTACTCCGGACAACGTGGAAAGGGACCTAAATCTCCTAAGGAAGTTTCAGATAAGAGTCATGAAGGTCGTTTGGTACACGGGAATAGGCTGAAGGATCTAGGCTTATTTGCCGCAACGTTGGCGGGGTCCTGCCAATAGCTCACAGCTTGATGAGGTTTTTGAATGGCGGAATAAAATCTGTCGGCCACTATGGCGGTCCTCATTGGAACTTTGATAGAAAAACAATGTGCGACCACAACTGTTTGCCATCCGAGTCTACAGCACCGGCTGTCTACCGATATAAGCACACCTTCATTTGTCGACAGCCTTAACAATAAGTCAACACTGCCACTCAGAGACACTTGGGTTGCCCTCATACAGTTGATATACGGCGGGGGCTGAGGCAGGGACGTTTCGTGGTTCCAATTCAAAGTGTTGAACCTTCATTCCGACACACTGTTTGTGGCTATCACTATCACTGACATGCCCCAAACTGACAATCTTCTAAAAAGGCCCAGTCATTCTATCCCTGTACTCAGTCATATCCTCATGAAGTGTCTTAACTGTTATTATCTCCAGCATTCATGCTTTCCACACATCCTCTCATCTAACTGGACTTGTTCGTATTCTTGCGATTGTTATTTCTTCATCCCGCCTACATTTATTTAAATTTTTCCTGCCTTTTGTTACTTATTTCACCATTTTTGATCATCTCCCGGATCCTCTTATCTTTTCCTAACAAGTCCGTGCGATTTGGCGACACTACATTTGAGAACGCACCACCGCAACAATTCCTGGGCGAATCATTCATCCCCCGACAATTTTAAGAAACGCCAGCCCATCGAACTAGTTTATTATTGCTACACAAGGAAAGCGCGTTTATTCATTGCACCGGAATCCTTCAAACACCCATAACCACTTTACGAGGTCTAGAAGGGAAGGGGAAAGATTGTTTTCTCCCTGTAGACACTGCCGCAAACGGAAATGATGCATGTGAAACGCTACGCTGCCAATTGGAATGCAAGGTGACAGGTCTCAGCCTAGCTGCGGGCGACCAGGCGACTAGGAAACTGTGCATGAGTGGTGGGTCGTCGTTTGATGGTAACTTAGGCCCTCTGTAAGTAGTTCAGAGGACACCTACTTGTGTGATCTCTACGAAGGTTAGCATGGCCTATGAAAAGTGACTCCAGGAGCTAAGCGTTTCGTTATCATCTAACGGACAGACCCGAGTTTTAATAGTCTTATACATAATTTTAATAAATAACCGTAGACCTGATCTGTCTTCTGTTTTTTCTCACTCGGTCAGAATATCTCGGAGGAAATAACAAGACGGAAAAGTCAAGGACAAATGTTATCCTCGAAGGATGCTGGTTTTCGGATGGTGGAATTAACTATTGGGACCAACTCCCTGAACATATGGTGTCAGAGTTATCAGTTGACTGACCCAGGAGAGCATATTCACTTTTTTATGCAGTATGGAAACAGAATGAACTGAAGCAAACAACTAAAGTTGCACCATTTCAGCACTGTCTGTCACCTTCATACTGATTCTAGCATTGCCGTTACCGCTATGGAATCCATTCATTATTCAGCTTCCTTACTGGACATATGATCTCACCAGTTGCCACCTCACCATCATTATCGTTTCAAGCTCCGCTATGCCTAACATAAGTTTTCCCGCTCCTTCCCTTCTTTCTCATCCCTTGCGGTTTAAACACAACTGAATTCTCTATTACCATTCCATCTCCTATTTCTTTAAATTCGCATAGATTTTTCTTCAATTTACTAGTTTCTTCCTCTTTTCCTCCATTCCGCATGCCTTTGTTTCTTCGTTATCCCCGAATCTCCTTATCTTCCTTCCACGACCAGCGTGAGTAACTATTTGTTAACACAGCATATGAAGAACCAGTTTGCTTCACAGTCCCAGGATGAGGCGTGCATTTTCTTACAAATATAGTGGCTACACGACCACCCGATGGGGTTGCTGGAAATGTGGTGACTGAGTGAAACAAACCGCTACGTCGAAATCCCACAAGTCCTAGAAGTGAGTGCAAAGAAACTGACTAGTTTATAAAAGCTCATAAAATACATAACAAACCTATTGGAAGGGAATTTCAGACTCAGACTTTTTGTGTGAGGACAGGAGGCTGTGAGCCTACATCAATCCTTTCCCAGTAGGTTTTTGTGCTTGTCCAATCCCCTTTCGAACAAGTCAGTTGGTGATACAGATACCACCTCTTCTGGAAGTTGGTTCCAGGTGTCGATTACGTGACGCGAGAACCAGTACTCTGCTGAGAGCATGTCCGCTCCTTGCTTTAGCATCCTCCTACTATGTGCTCTGAGGTATTCCGACCCAGTGGGAGGGAAAAGAGAAGATAGGTCAGGTTCGAAGTCGTTTCTTAGGACCGTTTGTAGTATGATTAGATCTCCCCTCTGTGTGCGATGGAATGAAGTGGAGAGGTTCAGCTCCTTGAGTGAATCTTCATATGCGAGGCCAGCCAGCAGACGGAATGGAAGGAAATCAAGTCTAGATGGCATGCCAAAGAGGCAGTAACGGTCATCGTACCAACTGTCATCACTCCGCAGAGCAGAGGTAAAGTAGGCCTGGTTGGTAGGTCTGTAACGTTCCGTAGGGAGGAGGAAAGTAGAAACCCAGAGCCTTATAAAAGTTTCGAACGTGGCCTTGGCAAGGAACAAAGTTCGACAGACCAGCTCTTACCGGAAGACATGTCAGAAGTCACCCTACTCAGCAATGGTTAGTGAACAAACAGGAGACGGCCTTCACTGAAAACAAGTTTGGTTGCTTAAAGTCGCGTTCAAGCTAAGATATGAGAGGGATTAGATCCTGATGGGTGCTCATGGACTCCACGGATCTGGAGTATCTGTGTGAAAAAATAAGCATAGAATCATGCACTTTCTAACCACAAATTACAAATGAGAAATCTGAATATAAAACAGGTCTTCCGGAAGACTCGGAAGTGGGCGCAAAAAAATTAATAGGTCTACACTCAGCTGACTCACTTAAGAGACGGTTAAGCAGTTACGTTACCTTGAGCGGTTTACCACGGACGAACTCAGGGAGTTGCCAACCTCATTAGCCCACCCCACACCCTACCTACCGCTCACTATCTCGCTCCGCAATACGCCATATTGCTTACTGATTCTTCTGTGAGAACTAAATCTACGCTATCTATTTTTACCATTCGGGCACTTTCTACGTACTTTTCTGCCTTTTATCTCTCTTCTTCATCCCCTCCATTTCTCCTTTTTTCTTTCTTTTCTTTATTCCTCACTCTTTTCGTTCTTTACCACCACCTTACTATTCTTTTTCGGGTCCTTACGCTGACAGGAGTCACGACAGTCCCCTAACCTCCCCAGCAACCGGTAGCTCTCCAATCACTCTACAAATTACAACTTAGTAACCTACACAACATCAACCTCACCTGGGGTAAAGCAAGAATGCAGAGGGGATTTCTTCGTCGACTGCAGGAGTGAACCGAAGAACTCGAACCAAGCCTGAAGAAGTAGATACGAGAGACAAAAAACCATCAGTTTTCTACGCTCGTACTATAAATATTGGAATATTGGACATTGGAATAAACGTATTGTATATTGAATTTCTTCCCTCTTTTTCAAAGTAAGAATGTGTTTCTAAGCTTGTCTTTTAAATTCCACAATGTTTTATCAGATGTTTTAATTGCATATTTTTCGTTAATTTCAAACTTTTTAGCTGTAACATAGTCATGAGTAGCCTTAACCAGTGTTTATCTGCTACACCTCCATCTCATATCAAAACAAGAGTCAGGCCTCAAGCCCTACGCAGTCAGTATTTTCGTTGAACCTAATAAAACAGTTCTGAGCCACTCATTATGAAAGACATTCAGCCAAAATTGTGGTCTGACTTAGGATTATGCAATGTTTGTCCCATTTCTGTCCTGATATTTCTCGCAAAATGGGTCCATTAATCTGTATTTAAGTGCCAACTGGCCTTACGTCTTAACCTAAGTGTTTTACTTAGCTTAGTACGTGGCTCGACACATAATAGATGGCTCTTCATTCTCCTAAATGGCACAGCGTTTGGCCAAACTTAGATGGTGATCAAATGTTTGACTTCATATGAAAAACACTTTAGATTCACGACCCAAAGCTTGACTCACCTGTACCCTATTTAGCTTGACGAAACTATTGGCTTTTTAAATGTGAAAGTTCAAAATCTATCAGTCTTCCATAGTCTCACTACGAATATTGGATATCGGACACAAGACGAGTGTTCGAAACATCAGAAAGATTATATTCGTACTTAAAATGGAAGATACTCGAAATGTCACTTGAAGTATGTTATTATTCCAAATATCTGTAAGCAGTCTCGGGTATAAGAAAAGGAGCTAGATACTACTGTTATATTTTGTAGACCGATATGACTATGTGATGCTTGGACTGTTAAGGACAAACTCCAGCTCTTTCCTACGTTAGTTCAAAGCTTCTTACTGGAGAACAGAACTAAAGTGAATAGTTTTAACTTAAGGACTATGTCAGTTGGGTGGCACACACTGGCAGACAGACTTTGCATTCTTTTGTGCATAGTTATATATACGTGGTACTTACAACAAATACTGGTTTTTACCTCCACATTCCGAAATACTTTTACTAGAATTCTCTTGGTTACTTGAGTTCTCGTCATTTAATTTAATTAAATTTCCTGTTAGATCAAGTCACTCATTATTGGTTTGGTTTCAATTCCTGTAAAATTCAGTTTCACGTCCGAGAGGAGTAAGATATCGAACTACGGAAAACATCTTTAGGTAGTGACTAAAAGTATTGAACTTCAGCTCAGCATTAATACCAACTGTTACATGATAATGAAAGCATCAAACAGAGTCTCCATTCAAATACTAGTAGCATGAACTGCAACAAATATCCTTGTCTGCTATTTTTACTATTGCCCAAGGGATATTAGTTAAATAAAACCTTTTTGTGAATAGAAATTTTGCAGTATTTGGGCTGTAAAGTTTAGTAAATTTCAAATGGTTCGCATTTTTAATACTTTGCTCATTTAGTCATATGGTTATTTAAAAAAGTGATTTCTCAGTGGCCTTCATTATCCAAAACCAAAGTATTTGGGAAAATTCTGTCATATGATCCTCAAAATTTGTTATTTATTTCAATTAGTTGGTGATTGTCTACAAGAGATGTAACAGTGCTGCGTAACGGTTCAAGTTACCATAACTCGCACCAGCAAATAAAGTTACAAAAATTGAGGTAAAAGACGGATAAAGGTACATCGCAGACAGTCAGGTAAATGGAAGAACAAGCGATCGGTTTAATTGTAAAATACTATGTGCTTATTAGAACGGAGATGAGATGCTGATATGTTTGCACCACTGAGACCGATTTTAAACAGCATCAGGTAGAATTTGAAACCGCTGGTTAACACTGTCACTCCAACTGTAACTCGCAAGTCTCTACTAGCATTCACACCTAAGACCAACATTCAGAAAACTTTGGTACTCATAACTTGTTTGATTTTAACCCTCTTTAGTGTTTTTCCAGTCATACTTTTCTTTGGCGAGCATTACTTTTCAGGGTAAACCAAATCTTATCTTGAAAAAAATATTTGTGCCTTGTCGGATTATTTTGATAGAGTTTCCAATGGAGAATGAGACCACTACCTCAAAGTCTGACAGTATATTAAGGCTATATCGGTAGTAAACATAAACTCTGACTAAACTTACATAGGATGAATGTTATGACGTCTTATTGTTACATGCTCAGGATATGCTATTTTCATGTGGTTACCCAATAAGCCAAGTATATTCAAGTAAATACCTTTAGACATGTAAAATGACATGCACCAACGAGCTCAATAGCTGCTAAGACGACTGTCGACAAGAGACTAAAAATACATGATATCGTGAGCCTATGTTGGAAGCATTAATGAAATATTCCACAAGATGACTTAAAGGAAAATTAGCGACCAGACTAATGGCGATAATTAGGCGCCTAGATGAGTTTAAATACAGACATTTCGGGATGTGCTTCTTGGTAAACAGTGGTATTTCGCAATCTTTGACCATAAGTTCTCTTTAGATTTGTCGGCATGATTTCACGTCGGATTTAAATGTTTAGGCTTCCTGAAAGGTGCGCTGTTCCCTCAAAAGTTTTTGACTAAAAGTACTGTTATCACTATTGAAGGACATTTATTCTTACATCAGTCTGGTGATGTTCTGCAGTAGTGAGATATTTTGATCTTATTTATGTCAGTACCCTTCTATCCTCATATATTCTAAGTTTTTCCAACTCTTCTGACACTTTTCCTGGCAATTAGCATATACTACTGGTTTATCGTTATTGTGCTGTAGAATGTTCTCGGAAGATATTCTGAACATTAAACTTCGTACAAAAGTACATTAGCTGAAGTTACCATACTCTAAAGTTGTATTTAAGGAACAAGTGGATAGAAAAGAGTGATATCGAAGTAGAGAATAAAAAATCCGAAGACAATGGTTAGTGTGGATATTCAAGCATTAAAAGGTGTCAGAGAGTGAATACATCTGCGCCATTGTGGTCGGTTTTCAGCTACGCCACCAAGATATAGTCCCCAACCACTTATTCCTATAATCTCCGAGACCTCAGTCAGTCATGTGACTCCGACCAACAAGTAGGGACTTCATGGACTTGTGGCAGGTCTTATTCTGGCTAACCTGGAACCTCTTCCAACCTAATCCAACTTCCTCTGGCATGATACATTGATGTAGGCAGTGAGTGGGTCTGCATAGCGCGTGTCCTAGCCATCTCAATCGATTGAGGTTAACAATCTCATCAATCGACTTGCCCATCTTGCTTGAAACCCTTCGCCTGATCTTAACATCCCTCACACAGTGAGTTTACCAAACGCGAGCATTGCTACGGTGACATGTGATCAAAACCATGTGATCTCTTCATGTCTTCTACTTTTAACGGCTGTCTTACAGCCGTATTATAGCAGGGAAGGGATTGCAGCGCAGTTTTGTAGTCTTTTAATAACTAGTCTAATGTCTTGGCAGTCGGCTCCAGAGATGACACAATTTGGCAAGTGCCGTCTGGATCCAGGCTGAGATTTTGTCAGGTACCAGCCCGTTAGATGGGTTGATGCAACTCTCAAAGTAATTAAAGTGGTAGACTCATTCTACCTCCTCAATTCCTATTACTGAACTGTGAGTACTGGCAGCCAAACATTCCTACAGCATCATCTTACATTTGACAGGTGTCAGTGAAACTCATGCTAAACATATTCCGGTATCTGCTCAACACTTCCAGAAGACCCTGCATTTGGTCAACGTCTTCATCTAACAGGAAAATATCGTCTGCATACTCCAAGCCAACTAGTTGACCTCCAGCGAGTAGACAAACACCTGAGAAATCAGACGTATCAAAGGTTATGTCCATTAGTATGTTTGTAAGGAAGTTGAATAGGAACGGTGACTGGGCATTCCTCCTGGACACTAGTTGTCGTCAATCAACATGACAACTCTCCATACGCGGCTGAGTTTGAGCAGAGAACTTCGGTTAGCGTTATATACTTGCTCGGTTCTCTCTTCATAGTCACAGCCACAACATTTCACGGTTGATGTAGTCAAATACCACCCTTAGATCAAGAAATATGGCAAGTGTCGGCTTCTAGTCAGTAGATAGACCTGTGTTCCAGAACCTGTCGGAGGGTGAAAATATGATAGATTTATCCTCAAGCAGGTCTACTTTTCTGGACATTCTGTTACTTGTCGGATAACCATGGACCCTAGAATCTTGGACGCAATATTAGTCGAACTAATTACAACTGGTTGTCACAAAAAGACATCGGTCTCTTGTTTTAGACTGGGATGATCAGTGAAGTACACCAGTCTGTCGGCACTACCCCTGATCCCCATACATTACCTATTACCTCTGTCGCTTTAATGAGCAATTTCCTACCTCCATCCTTGAAAACTTCAGGGGGCAAACTGTCAGGTTCTGGTGCTTCTTATCATTTCAGGTTTGATAAAACCTTTTCAACTTCCAGGAGAGTTAAAAACCTATGATAACGTTCAGAAATACGATTACATTTGTCAAGTTCTGATGAGACTAGGATAATCACCACATTAAAATATTTATATTCCCTTTCTCCGAGGATGAATATAAAGGATCTGATAATTTTAAGTTGAAATAAATTTCCTGAAGTTTCTGATGAAGTTCATACTTTGTGTGTATGTAGTTATTGTGAGTTGAAATCACTTTAATATCTGAGATTATTGACGTTTTTTTAGTTGTCTTTTCCTCTGTACATCTACCATTTGGCAAATTATCGATCTATGCTGAGTATAAAGTTCTACTTCTCATAATAACTTCAAAATTTGCTTAGCATTTCATAATTATGCAAATAAACGGATTCTTATGGGATTTAGTGACTTCTTTATTTCCCTCAAGGTACTGAGAACTTAAGTGAAACCTTATTGTCTCCTTTTGGTGGAAAAATGTAAAAATGGCCTATAGAGGATATCATTTTTTTATCCAATATTTTGTCTAAAGTTGTAAATCATTTTAAGCAATGAGATTCATGTTTATTACTTCAATAACATGCAAGTGACTAATTCGACTCCAGATATGCGTAACAACTACAGCATCTTAGCGGAATCCCTTCAGAAATTTTGTTATGTAATGATAACGGCATGAAGCGTTTTCTTCTTATGACTTCTATCGCACCAGTAGAAGCACTCAGAAGAATGAATTAAGTACTATTCATTCTAGCCTTAACTTTTATTTCAGTTATTCTTAGTACTTCTACATCCTACTTGTTTATAAAAAGTTTTCCATTTAGCATACTGGAAAAGAAAACTGCGAGTTTTAGGTACAACTTAGCCACCGTCTTACAAATTACCAGTTTAAAAAGTAACACCCTTTGTTGCTAGATTCAGATTTCTTTTATGAGGATAGGAGGCTATGAGCCTATATCAATCCTTTCCCAGTAGGTTTTTGTGCTTGTCCAATCCCCTTTCGAACAAGTCAGTTGGTGATACAGATACCACCTCTTCTGGAGGTTGGTTCCAGGTGTCGATTACGTGACGCGAGAACCAGTACTCTGCTGAGAGCATGTCCGCTCCTTGCTTTAGCATCCTCCTACTATGTGCTCTGAGGTATTCCGACCCAGTGGGAGGGAAAAGAGAAGATAGGTCAGGTTCGAAGTCATTTCTTAGGACCGTTTGTAGTATGATTAGATCTCCCCTCTGTGTGCGATGGAATGAAGTGGAGAGGTTTAGCTCCTTGAGTGAATCTTCATAGGTGAAGCCAGCCATTGCAAGGATTTTTTGAGTGGGTGCCCTCTCAACTCTTTCTAGAAGGTCTGCATCACCCTTGAGACAAGGACTTGCTATCTGTGTGCAGTTTTCTAATTTAGACCCAACTAAGGATGTGTATAAGATGGTGAACATGTCACCACATGCTTTCGTAAGCGTTCTACGTAATGCCCAGAGAGTCCTAAAACTCTGAGCTGCTAACAAGCGATAGTGAACCATGGTTTTCAAGTTGTAATTCACTGTGACTCCTAGGTCATCATGGGTCAGTACTGGCGGTAGAGGAGTGCATTCTATATCGTAGGTGTGGCCAATTATGTGCCCCAAGTGCATGCTGTTACATTCGCCTGTCTTGATAGGGACTAGGTAAGCAATCTGTTTGGGCCTGTTTGAAGTGCACATATATCCTCGTCGTTCCTAACTTCCCGCTAGAGTTTTACATCAGCGTAGATAACTAGAGGGGATTTCGTAATATTAAGTAGCCCATTTACGTATAGAAAAAACAGCTGAGGACCCAGGACTGTGCCTCGCAGCACTCCACTCTCTACAGACTTCTAAGAGGAGAGTTGAGAATTGATCCTTACTCTTTGTCTTTTACCAATAAGGAACTGTTTTAGCCATGCAAGCAGACTGACAGTGATTCTAAAACTTTCCAGTTTCCCGAGCAACCTGGGATGGGGTACTATGTCGAATGCTTTACTAAAGTCTATGAAAATGACATCTATAGGTATCCTATCATCTTTCAACTTGACCCAACTTTCTCTGACCGCGAGTAGGCTCGTCAGGCAAGAGCAATTTCTGCGAAAGTCATCCTGTGAACGAGACAATATAGTGTTGCTCTCTAAGCGAACTGTGATGGCTTTCTTAATTACTCTTTCTAGGATTTCTACTACAGTACTAGTCAAACTTATCGGTCTGTAATTTGATGGATGCTGCCTAGAACCTGCCTTGGGATCCTTCTAGCCTTCCTTGTTAGCAGTAACTTGTAGCTAAACTGCCTATTAACTACTGTGTTGCATTGCTTATGAGTTTGGAGGATGGTAACGGGGTCACTGTTGTACCTCTAACCTTTCCGGTGAATGAATGAATTACACTCAGCACTCTTGAGCAAGTTTTCGCCTTAGGTAATGAGACACACGCCTACTGTATGAGGGCTAATGATACAACCTGACTCCCTAAACTTCGGTAAGTGGACCAGTGTTTGAATCTGTGATCTGCTGGTTGAATCATCTTGAACCAATAAGCCATAGCTCCACTACCTTTCAAATGGATACGCCTGCAGACAGACATTTAAAATGATGTGAGGAGATGGATAGAGACACTTTTGGACGTTAGGTGTCCATTATGCCGGTAACCATTCTACAACATCCAAGACCATCATCTATCGTATTATACAGTGTTACTTGACGTAGTATCAGGTAAGAAAGTAATCTAAAGGTGAGCAAACTAGAACTACACAGGCAATATCGAGGCATCTGCACAGGAGCCCATTATGCCTGTAAAGACCAATCTATTCGGTCCAATCAACGACGGTATAACACAAGCAGTAACACTTAAACTATACTCGTCGCACAAGAAGTGGCTATCATGGCTTGGTGGTCTGGTGGATAACGCTCTGATGTTTGAAGAGATCGCTCCTGAGTCCGAATCCAGATGGGAACAACATCAATCCATTTGTAATATAGCATGTCATGATACAGATGAATCTGGATTATTTGACAGGAGATATATACACTTACTGATAGGCCAAAAAGCCTGATTAGGAGTAAAGCCCATTTAAAGCAACTGACCTAATGGGTTTTAAGCCATAATAAATGCTGATACCCAGTAATAATTGGAATAAGATTGTATGGGAAGAGATAAGAATGGTTAGTTAGGTCAAGAAATGGCGTTATCTGGAATGTGTGTAACAGTTAAAGCTGTTTCGATGAGGCTCTGAAAATATTAAGAACTAATTATCGAACATATCAAACAATATAACTCACTATTGACAAAACTTGACGTAAATTTACCCACCGTTTAAGGCAGATATATATATATATATATATATATATATATATATATATATATATATATATATATATATATATATATATATAAGATGGAATGTTCCTAAGGCGCCTCACTTATAATAGCTGAGTTGATTGTTCCAGGTCTATGATCATGTGAAAATCTCTTGAGAAAGTCATAATTACCGTTTGGTTTATGTAGATGACAAACTAAGAAAAACAATGTAGAACTTCGCACAGAAGTGCATCGGCTCAAGTTGCTACATTTCGAAGTAATACATAAAGAACAAGTGGATAGGAAAGAGTGACATCAGAGAATAAACAGTCTGAAGTCAGTGGATAGTGTGGATGTTGTTCAAGCTTTAGAAGACATTAAGGAGTGAATACATCCACGCCATTATGACCTATTTGCAACCATGTCACTAAGATTCAGTTCTCAACCACTGATTTCTATCGTCTCGTGAACTCTCATCGGACAGTCTACATCTCCTCAAACGTCTCAGACCAACAGTTAGAAACTCCATGGACTAGTGCTACGTCTTAGTTTGGTCAGCCTAAACCCTTTACCAACCTAATCTAACTACTCCTAACATGGAAGATTGATTTAAGCGCTGGCTCAATAGGTCCAGTACATGTCCAACCCATCTCAGTCAACTAAGATTCAAAAACTCATGTCTTGCCTATGGTCTTACATCTAACCTCAACGTTGTTCACAGGGTGATTTCACTATATACTAGCAAAGCTACGAAGACATCTGTAATTAAAACCCTGCATTCGTTTCATATCTTCCACTAGTCTAATATTTTATTTCTTGTTTTCTTCTAACTCATTTATAGTCATACGTAGTCTATATGACTAAATCATTGTTGAAGAAACGAAAACAACATCTTAATATCTAATTTGCTACTGGTACTGAATAAGACTCAATGATTAGTGATGAAAAGAGATACCGATTTTCTTCTCCAATAAACCTTCAAGGTAAGTTAGAGAATATGTATATGAATGTAAAGATTTTGAAGGTAAAGAAGTTGTTCAAGATTACAGCTTATCAAAGAAAGATTATTGTACAAAAAGAGGCTATGAATCAGTTACAAATTTAGTTGAAGGTAAATCAAGTCATGAAAATCTTCATCTACAATTGAATGATGCAAAATCACAAGTTGAACGTTTCAGAGCAGAATTCCTTCGAGTAAGACATTATATTACTCAATGAGTATTTCTTAACAAAAATATATATATAATGTAATTACTATTTATGCATATACTTGTAATTCTTCGTTGTTTTACTGAATCGAACGAATTGTTCTACCTGTATGGACATATGGGCTCCTATGTGGATACCTCGATATAGCCTTAATATTAATTATGGTAATTTACTTGGTTGTGGCTAGCAGAAGAATCCAGAAGACGCGTTTTGTTCTATTTGGGACTCACTAGTCAGCTGGATGTACTTTACACCCCAGTGCGGAGTGATGTTGTTCCCAGTGGGACTCGGACCTCGTACCAATCGCTTCAAATGTCAAGGAGTTATCCACTATGCCATGGAGACACGATAGCTACTTCTTGTACAACGGGTATTAGTTGATATTATTATTATTATTATTATTATTATTATTAATGCACATACTTGTAATTCTCCGTTGTTTTACTGGATCGAATTGTTCAACAAAACATTATTAATTAAATTTGGAGGTTTGTGGGGATTCCAGGTTAATATTCATCATGGAATGATATCAGTTGGAGTACTGGGTAGCTCTTTCTTCCTAATATGGGACTCCTTAGCAGTGTGCACCCATGACCATACACCATCAGGGGTCGAACCCAGGGCCTTCGGTTTCCGTGGCAAGGACGTTGCCATTGGGTCACTGGGTAGGGATCCAGTGATGCATATTTCCTACTACCGTCGGTTGACATGATGGCGTAATCTCCATCCAATTGCATCACTGAGTAACTTTAAGCTGTCCAATGTTCCCAGGTTTATCCATGTTTCTCCAACTGATGTCAATCCATGATGGATACTAACCTGAAAACTTTAATATATTTTTTGAAAGGATAGAATGAAAATTTATCATGTACTCATCACCTTAACAATAATTTACCTTAAAGTCATTATAACTGACAGTGGAATTCAGAACATGGTTTCTCCTTATTTGGGACTAATCAACTCGACGTATCTACTTCATAGTGAATGATTCCGTTCTCCTTGATATTTGAAGTCGGGATCTATTGTTTCAAAAGCCAAGAGCATTATTTACCAGGCAACCGAGTGATGATAATCATTCATTATGCAACTAGTATCGTTTTGATATCATAGCTTCTAATTTCTCATCGTTTATTACAGCGAATTGACCGGTCACTATTGGATTATGGCCCCTTGGACAGAGATGCCTTAGTATTGTCGTTAATATAAGCCAAGTCGGTTTTAGTGATTCCACAATGGTTATCTCTTTTTCCGTGCTGATTTAATAAAACTTTATACATTTTCCCAGTGTAACCTCGCCTGGTTAACTAGTTCACTAGTTACTAGCCAGTCCTAAGCCCGGCTAAAGAGGGAAGGTTGGGCATAGGGCTAGCAACCAACCAAGAACCTATCACCTAACAAATATTCAAACGAAAATGAAGATGGATTGGGTATACTTTGAGAAGGCCGACTGGGGACATCACGCTTCACGCCGTTGAGTGGGACTCAGGTGGGAACCGACGAGTAGGGTGTCCCAGCTGAGGGTGGCATGGAGGAGACCATGTGAGGAAGAAATGAAAACTTATGGACAGTCGTGGTGCCAGATCCAAAAGATTGTAGAGAACAGAGTGCAATAGAGACGTACTACTGAAGCCCTATGTTCCACTAGGAACCCAAGCGAAAAATAATACTAATAATAATAATAAATAATAATATTTTTCCAGTATATTAAATGAAAATTTATCATGTACTTTGCAACCTTCAAATGCATCATCTTATGTTATTGAAAACATTTATAGCTAAGCAAAGAACGAATAGATGAACAGTGTAAACTAGCCAAAGTAGTTGAACTTCTTCGTACTCAACTTGAAATAGTTTCACAAGAAAGAGATCAAGTAATTACTAAAACAAACATGGAATCAAAACAGACTTGTGAACAATTTGAACATTTAAAAAATTGTGTAAATCAGCTACTAGAAACGAATACAGAACAAGAAACAGTAAGTTTGATTATAATAAATATATATATATATATATGTATTTTGTCCCATTTGAAACTCATCAGATGGAGGAACTTATCTCCCAGTGAGTAGTATTATTCCTCCCTAAGATTCCATCGTGTGACTTAGTAGCTTAGTGGATAAAGTTTTAGCATTTGAAACGATCAGTCTAAGTTTCAAGTCTTATAGGGAACAATATTATTCACTGGGAGGCAAGTTATTTTATACTTTCATACAATTTTATTTCATTCAGTTGTGGTTAGTTTAGGTGACACTTGATAGACCAGTAATGGTTATTATCACGGTAACTATTGATTAGATACAGAAATGTGGGGGAACATACGCTAAAAGTATACAGAATTCACCCTTTTTTTAGGCCTTAATTTTTTACTTTCTGTACACATAACTGCGGTGTCAGTCTTTGACGACCGTTTAAGTTGACATCGAAAAGCTATTGTATCTAACCTTTAAACATTATGAAGGTAGAATACTCAGCTCCAGCAAATTAAGATATAATAGAGCTATACAGATTTATCTATGTTTTCTCATGTCAATAATGATTATTTTCTTAATACTTTCCAAGTTTATGTATTGATTGGTCACGGGAGTGCAACCAATTTCATGTTGTCTAGTCCTGAGTGTAGACCGAATCCTATCGATCATATTTACAATGTGGCAACCAAGCTAGAAAGCTCAGCACCGTGGTGCATATTAGTAGATGTTAGTTAGTTGTTGGCAATCGACAGGAAGCCCTGGACCTAGGTTTCTTGCTTTTTTGGCACTCGTCAGCAAGGCGTTATCTGCAACCTCGATGGAACTGATATCCCGTTTGAGATTCGAACCCACGTCACCCAGTGTTGTATTCAGCAACTTTACCACTGAGCCAACCAACTAACATCTACTAATGCGTACTGCAATGCTGAGCTTCCTAGCTCGGTTGCCAGATTGCAAATATGAGCGATAGAATTCAGTCTGCACTTAGGACTAGACAACATGAAGTTGTTTGTACTCCCGTGACCAATCAATACATGTAAGCCAGTCCTCCAGGATGTCAATCTCGGCTGGAATAGCTCAGTGGTCGCTGACTACAACACTGGGTGACGCGCGTTCCAATCTCAGATGGGACATCAGTTCCGTCCAGGTTGCAGATACGCCTTCCTGACGAGTGCTGAAAAACATGAAACCTAGGTCGAGCAGAAATACCTGCCAATTGCCTCCAACCAACTAACTTTCCAAGTTTCATGATGATTTTCGTTGAAATAATCCATTATTTAAACTGGAATAGGCTTAGAATAAAGTTCATTGTGAGGAAACGCTACAGACATTTTCCCTAGGTTTCATCCGCCTTTAATGCAGTTAACTAACCTCTATACTTTTTTAAAGCCAGTCTTTCAGTCAGTAAATGGTGCTTGTGTGGGAATCTTCTTTTAAAATACTAAAGTACTTGAATTGCGATTTCAACCATTTTCAAAAATGTTTCGTTAAATCAAACGATTACTCAAATAATCTTGTCATTGAATGTGAGCAGTAATAGGTAGAAATCAATTATTGAACATTTAATCCCCACCGGCTTTGTGGCCATTATACTGGGTTATTTGTAAGGAGTGAAGTAAAGTTTGGTGTTACATTACATTCTGTTTCTTTCCTTTTTTAGCCAGATAAGTCATGTAGATGAGATAATACTGCGAGAATCACAACCGAAACAATAACTCTGATAAATTTTCATGAACTTTGGAACCACATTTCCTTGTTCCGATTTGATTTAATTGTCTTATTTCAAGTGTGATTGCCTACTAGTGTTATTATGTCGTGAAAAATAACCCTATAGCGTTTATTTTAAAGGATGCTTATAGAATACTATCGCACTAACTCAAAGATTTGCCGACGAAAACTAACAAGTTGGTGTGAGAAGTAGCGAAGACGGAACTACCTTCAGGTGAACGTAGAGAAAACAGAGATGATGAAGATACCTAACCAACAACAGCAACCAACAATCACCATCAACTACTCTTTCACCTACCTAGTCAGGATAGTTTCGACTACGGGCGGCACAGGCCTAAATGAGAACGTCAAAGCCAGGATCGGAAAGACAGCAAGATAGGCCTTTATTAACCTGAAATCAGTGTGGAGATGTACTGCACTGTACTCAGCATGAAACGTGAACAAGATGTGGATTTTCAACACTAATTCAGTTAAGTAAGTGCTTCTATATGATGATTGAGAGACTTAGCGTGTTACCAAAAACATTTCAAACAAACTACAGACATACACCAACACTTGCCGCATACGCTCACTCGATACTGCAGATCAGATCAGATGGCCAGAATAATAAGAATAAACAACAAGGGACTCACAGTGGCTGGCAACGAACCAACTGACCAACCAAGAAGATGTCACTCAACAAATATGCAGAGGAAGAAAGTGGAGATGGATTGGACATACTCTGAGAAGGCTGACTAGGGACATCACGCACTATACCATGCCGTTGAGTGGAATCGAAATGGGAAATGACAAGTTGAGTGTCCGAGAGTGACATGAAGGAGATCAAGTGAGGAAAAAATGAAAGCTTGTGGACAGTGGTAGAGAAGACAGGGGAGAAAAGAGGGAAATGGGAACGTGCTACTGAAGCCTTATGTTTCACTGGGAACCGAAGGCACAAACAATAATAATAATAATAATAATAATAATAATATAGAGTACTTGTGAAGCGATCAAATACGACATATTATGACTTAGCGTGTTAAAATGTCACCTTTGAAAACGTGTGATAGGTTGCCAGTAATGTGATGATTAGTGATTATTTTAACAGAGTATACTCAAATCTTTAGATTGAATACTCTGTTCAGCATACATCCAATCAAAAGTAATTGAATATTATGAATAGGTGGGATATGATTCTAATGTATACAGGGTGCATACACCTATGTGGTGAAATACATCTTTCCAAAAAAAGGTGTAGTATCCAAATTACTGTAATTTTTGACTTCCTAATAAGATCGACCCCGTAAAATGAAAAGGGAACAAACAATTTAAAAGAGAAGAAACAGTTATAGAATTATGGATTGTTTATTTCACATTCAGAGCTGTTTCTATATGACAGTAATCTCGTTGAAAGTATCTAATCATTAGATTTTACCTTCTGAGTATCATACAGAAGGAAGCTTGCTAATCATTTCAATTGAACTGGTGCTCATTGGTGACTAACTTCGAGAGGTATTCCCCAAGTTCTAAGACTGGTGGGGGCAAAGCCTGATGGTCATGAGGACAGTTACTCAACGATGACATTGGGTGGCGGTTGTTGGTCTATATCGTGAGCTAACACAAGTTGGGAATATGGAGCATTGGATTGTGACCCAGTGGCTAGCTGAATGGTAACGTGCTGGCCACGGAACCTGAAGGTGGCGGGTTCGATCCTGGACGGGTGGAGGTTGTGGGTGCGCACTGCTGAGGAGTCAGTCCCATACTAGGATGAAACAGCTGTCCAGTGCTCCTGAGTTCCCTTTGTTCCTCCAACTGATGTCAGTCTATGGTGAATAACAACTTGAAACATTTCTAATAAAACAAAGTTATCTAAGAAGTATGTAGATAGATTTATCCATATTTAGAAATTTATTAAAGTTGATATTTTATGCGTAGTAGAATAAAACAACTTAAAATTATGCCAGATTGAAATAAAAATAATAATGGTTATAGTAATGATGGATCGTGGCTAACGGCGGAATCCAGGAAGGACATTTCGTCCTATTTGGGACTCGTCAGCCAGATATGCCTGACTCCCAGTGAGTGATGTTGTTCCCATCAGGATTTGGACTCGGGAGTGATCGCCCCAAACTCCAAAACGTTATCCACTAGACCACGAAGCCACAATAGCCACATTTTGTGAGACAAGTATAGTTTAATACAAACACTAGTACTAAAGCTATACTCGTCGCACAAGAAGTGGCTATCGTGGCTCGGGGATGTAGTGGATAACGCTCTGTCGTTTGAAGCGATAGCTCCCGAGTTCGAACCCCGATGGGAACAACACTCACTGGGAGGCAGGTACATCCAGCTGAAGAGTCCTGAATGGGACAAAATGTACACCCTGGATTCTACTGCTAGCCACTATTCATCAATACTATAACTAGAACTACACAGGTAATACCGAGGCATCTGTACAGGAGCCCATATGCCAGTTAGAGACCAATTAATTCGGTCCAATACAAGTAATAATACTAATGATGGTTATGGTTACTGATTCTGGGTGATGATTAAAGGTGCAATGAAATTCTGGACCGTCGACAGATTCGAATCAGCGACCACTGGGCTTCCGGTACAATGCTTTAGCAACTGAGCTACAAGGTCCGACTGCTGACTAGATTTTATTTCATTTCAATCACCAAGGTGGGTTTTATCCGGATACCATGTGAATTCATGACGCATTACTACCGCTTGATCGTACTCACACTGATTACCTAGTCAGGAATTCTCATCCTAATCAAAATCTAACTTAAATTAGAGAGGTGGAGCATCATAATGATTATCATTTTGACTGAGATAGTTGTTGTTTACCTGAATAGGGTTGATACTGAGGTGGTTATAGTCATAATAGTGTTACTAGTTGATGACGTAATAGTTGAATGCTGAGTTTTTAGATCATTTTATACACTGCACATAGTTTACAAAGGGGGTGGAAACATGGGAACCAAGACGAAATTAATATAAAAACCAAATAAAAACAGAGACTGTATGTATTTCATTTTTACACATAAATGTCAGGCTTCAACCCATTCATAACCGAAGCCTCTGTTGTTTTTAGAAATTAACGACAGAGAAAACATGAAATTTTTTAGCGAATTCGATAGATAACCTTTAAATTATTGTACCCTTCGGTTGAATGGTTAGGATCGATTAAATGTTCAAGGATAGAACTGTTAATGGATTTACTTTCACTCTTTTAAATAATGAAGCTGGAATATGTTCTCGTATACGTGTTGACATCAGTCTTTGACTACAGCAGCTTCACAGGAGTAGATAAACTCCTAAATGCAAGTAGACGTCACATGTCTAAAGATATTATCTTTTACAAAGAATAATTTATGATTAGTAAAGGTCAAATGAGTTTTATTCACGAAAAATGTTCTGCTAACTGATCTCAAAAGACGATTTATCAGAATATCTGATACATCAGACATTTCAAGTTTTCTCCGTCTTCAACTTCTAAATATAAACTGAAGCTTGACCTTTGTGTATGAAAAAGATTTATTTGCAGTCTTTATCTTTACACTGACCTTCATCTTAATTTCGTCTTGGTTTGCTTCATTTGGCTTTGTCGTTGTTAGACCAGTCATTGTACATCTACATCGTCACTGTCAGTGTTATTCTTACCTTTAAACTTAGAAGAAGTAGCCTCCTTCACCTATCTAGGCAGCATCGTTTCAACTACAGGCGTCACAGACGAGAATGTCAAAGCAGCGAGGATCGGAAAGACAGCAAGTCAGCCGTTCGTTAACCTGAAATTAGTGTAGAGATCTTCTGCACTCCACTCACCATAAAGTGTGAACAACATCCACATTTTCAACATCAATTCAATCAAGCCACTCACTGCTTCTATGTGATGATTGAGAGATTTGGTATGTCACGAAAAGCATTTCCAACAAACTACAGATATTCATCAACAACTGCCTACTCTGGCTCGTTACTGAAGCTCAGATGGCCAGAATAGTTAAAATAAGCAACAAGGAACTCACTGTGGCTGGCAGCGAATAAACCAACGAAGCAAGAAACCATCGCCCAACAAATATGCAGAAGAAGGAAGTGAAGATGGATTGGATTGAGCATACACTGAGAATGCAGGTTGGGGGCATCATACGCCAGACCAGTTGGTCGAGTGT
Organism: Heterobilharzia americana; assembly: GCA_944470555.2. NCBI lineage: Eukaryota > Metazoa > Platyhelminthes > Trematoda > Strigeidida > Schistosomatidae > Heterobilharzia > Heterobilharzia americana. Next base: position 160,553,905 of record OX104127.1, on the reverse strand, counting down.
AACCTAGATGGGAGACGGTGAGTTTGGCATCTGAGGTGAGGGTGATATGGAGGAGGTTGTGGGGAGATGTTGGTTGAGGTTCAAAAGAGTGGAGAGAAGAGAGTGTAGTGGAGACGTGCTACTGAGTTCGTATGTTCGACTAGGAACCCAAGGGACAAATAAGAATGATGGTTTTACAAGGCTTGTAGCATTGATGCTGGGTGATTATTCAGGGTGAAATGAAAATTTGGTCAATGACGGCATTAGAAAGACCAAAGAATGACTTTCCTGCTCGATGCTGTAGTCAATGAGTTACATAAGCCAACTACTGAATGGATTTATATTTCATTTGATACTTTATTTGCTTATTAGGTCTACTATGTTTTTTTCACCCTTTATATAATCTCTTTTTGTTACCATTCAGCCGTTACGTCATCAACCATTGACATTATAACGACTGTAATCATCATTACTTTTAATTCAATCCGCCTATTATTTGGGTCTAATTATTCCTCACAAGCTACAGCCTTTTGAATAAAATTAACCCATTCAGTCGGATAATAAACCGCTTTTTTTTCCCTAGAACATTAAGTCTATCGGGTATAAAATTTGACCAAATTTTATGAATGATGGATCGTGGTTAGCAGTGGAATCCAGGATGCGCATTTAGTCCTATTTGGCACTCATCAGTCATCTGGATGTACCTGCTTCCCAGTGAGTGATTTTGTTCCCACCGGGATTAAAAAACAAACAAACAATTATACTCACCTAATTTTGTTGAATATTTTTATAACTTAATATGTGGTTGTTTATTTCTTCATTATTAAAGCTCATGTCTGAAATGAGTGAACGTCTTGATGTATCGAACAAAGAAATTGGTAATTATAAATCAGTTTTAGAACGTATCAATTCAACTATTCAAAGATTTGATGCCAGTAATCAATTACCTGATATAACAGACTGTAAAGGATACAATGTCACTGAATCTTCATACAATCGTCTTGATACATTGTTAAAAGTAAGATTGTGATTAACAAAATCTTAATTTGTAGATATTTTTTTCAAGTATAGAAAAATATTGAATTTGGTTTTCTTGGGGATCTGGTTGATATTCATACACTATAGTATGGGACTCTTCAGCAGTGCGCACCCACGATCCCATCCCGCCAGAGATCGAACCCGTGACCTTCAGGTTACGTGGCCAGCACGTTACCATTGAGTTCCTAGGTCGGAATACAATCGTCCATATTTCCTCCTTCTGTCAGTTTATGATATAGCGTGACCGCCACTCAATGTCATCGTTGAATATTTGTCCTCTTGACTACCATGTTCACCCCACTATTCACGACTTCTCATCAGAACTTCAGTAATCACCTCTCGAAGCTAGTCACCAAAGAGCACTAGTTCAATCGAATTTGTAAGTCTGTAGTGATAAAGCGATATTTTAAGTTAGTTTTCATCATTAACTGACATCAGTTGGAGGAACACTGGAAATCTGGGAGCACTAACATCTGTTTTGTCCGACTAGCATGGGACGTTTCAGCAGTATGCACCCACGACCCCACCACTGTTCGAACCCACGACGTTCAGGTTTCACGGTCAGCATGTTTTCACTAAGCTGCTGGGTCTCTGTCGAGGTCGTGGTTGCGCACTGCTGAAGAGTCCCATACTAGTTGAATGAAACGGCTATCGAGTGCTCCCAGATTTCCATCGTTCCTCCAACTGATATCAGTTCATGATGAAAACCAACTTAAAACATCTCTTAATCCCCACAAACCTCAAAATTCGGTTGAACTAGTTCTCATTATTGATTCTTGAAGTCCCAATGAGAAATAATGATCAGTGGGGAGAACCTAGTGGTCGTTAGGACAAATACTCAACGATGACGTTGGATGAAAGTCGCGCTATATCGTGTATTGACATCCCTGGATAAGACATGGTTGTGCACTGCTGAAGAGTCTCATAATAGTCGGAAGAAACAGAATTTTTAGTGTTGTCAAGTTTTCAATGTTCTTCCGACTGATTTCAGTTCATGATGAATACGGAAATAACTTTACATATATAGATTATTGGTTTTGGAAATATGAAAGAAAAATAGATAATTTGTTTCAAAAATATGCTATTTGATTGACAGCTGAGTAACTAAAGTGTATACAAACTGATAACTAATGCTTCCTAATCAAATCAATGGTGATCAAAACAACTGATAGGCGTTTCTTCCACTTACATCTGAACTCATCAGAAGTTTATAGAGTTGGATTTTTAAAACAAGTGGGATTCTTGTTTAAAAACCATTACTTTTTCATTATATATTTATAGTGTAGTCAATGATGAATATGAAATTCCCTATGTAAATTTCTACTTCATTTTTGAGTATATTTTTTTGGGGTAAACTTAATTCTCAATAAAGCCTTTGACAACATCGACCGAGAAGTAATTTGGGAGTTGCTTTAACTCTACGGAATACCACAAACATTTATCAACCTCATTCAACAATTATTTGAAGAGGCCACATACCAAGTGATTCATAATACAAAGCTCAGTGATGCATATAAAGTGAAGACAGGAGTGAGACAACGTAGCCACCTACTACCACCAATGATCCTTCTGATTGTGGTCAACTGGACTGGATCATGCAGCAAACAGTGAGGAGCGAGAAGAGGGGGATACGCTGGACCACGGAAAAGAACCTACACCACTTGGATTTCTCCAGTGATGACTTGTGTCTAATGTCTTATAGCACAAACTCGAAGATCTATAGGCGAAAACTAACAAGTTGACAGAAGAGGCAAGGCAGGGCAGGGCAGCGAAGACGGGACCTCAAGTGAATATAGAGAAGACAGAGGTGATGAAGATACCCAACCAACAACAACACCAACAACAAGAAACTCCATTCACCATCAACGGGAGAAACTTAAAAGAATTAGCCTCTTTCACCTACACCTATCTGGCTGGGCAGCATCGTTTCAACTACAGGCAGCACAGGTACAGACGATGACGTCAAAGCCAACCAGGATCGGAAAGACAGCAAGTCAGGCGTTTATTAACCTGAAATTAGTGTGGAGATCTTCTGCACTCCACTCAGCATAAAGTATGAACAACATCCACATTTTCAACATCAATTCAATCAAGCCACTCACTGCTTCTATGTGATAGTTGAGAGATTTGGTATGTCACGGGAAGCATTTCCAACAAACTATAGATATTCATCAACAATTGCTTACTCTGACTTGTTAGTGAAATTCAGATGGTCAGAATAATGAGAATAAGGAACAAGGAACTGTAGGTGATGATAAAGCAATGAGACGAGAACGTATGAGTGAAGAAATATGCAGAAGAAGGAAGTGAGGATGGATTGGATTGAGCATACACTGAGAGGGCAGGTTGGGGGCATCACGCGTCATACCATGGCGTTGAGTGGAACCGAAATGGGAATCAAGGAGTTGAGCGTCTGAGGTCGAGGTGATATGGGGGAGATTGTGTGAGGAAGAAATGAGAGGTTGTGGGCAGATGTGGGTTGAGGTTCAAAAGAGTGAAGAGAAGAGAGTGTAATGGAGACGTGCTACTGAATCTCTATGCCCCTCTAGGAACTCAAGGGGCAAATTATAATAATGATTCTCAGTGTTTTTATAAAGTTTATGGATGGATTTCTTTTTTCTCAAGTGATTTTGTTTCTTATATCTTGCAAATGGTTTGGTCTACTATTACTTTAAGAGTGAGACAAATTGGTTATTATCAAAACTTGACCAGAATGAACAGTTTCACCATGTCATAGTTATAGAGTAAGATGATTTGGTACAGTAATTGTTAAATATGGTACATCTTGCACTAAGACAGTCATTTGAAAAAATGTGCTTGATTTCCTCTTCTACTTCTGTCATGATTTTCTCTTTATATGGCCACGGTATCTCTTGAAATCCTCTTGACAGAATCCTTAGTCATTGCCAGTGATTCCCTATGATTTTTGCCATCTACTCAATATATACTACTTATGTCTATTGTTATCAACAATGCTCACTGCAAGATTATTAATATTGCTTAATGCAGAATAATAATTTCTTTTTTTATGTCATAAGCTATATGGATACATTTGTAAAGAGGCTAACACCATACCTCCTTGATCTAAACACTAAGATCTTATGTGTCTGGTTGATCGATAACGTTTTTTACACATTCAGGTTATTTTTATAACACAAGCATATCAATATGATAATACTAACACAGATAAGAGGAAAACAAGAAAGCTACAATACTGAACTGATCATCCACTTAATGGTTAGCAATGAAATCCAAGAATTCTTCAGATGGATATACCAGTACCCTAGTGAGTAGTATTGTTCTCACTAAGACGCGAATACAGAACCCATTGCTTCAAACATCAAAGGGTTCCCATTACTATTCAGAGCCGAATGATTTGATCTCTGTTGACAGATAAGCTCCTATGCAGATGTTTTGATAATGCTTTGTAGCGTAGTGGATAACGTTTTAGTATTTGAAATGATAGGTAGTTCATTTGAGTCTTGCTGAAAACAATATTATTCTCTATATTGTAGGTAAATCTAGCTGATGAATCATAAATTGAATGAAACATACATGTTGGATTCCTCTGTTAGCTACTATGTAGATTTTAACACTGGACTAATCAATTTTCTTATTCCCTTACTATGCTTATTATAATTTTTAGACATTTGAAGAGAGAGAATATGTACAAAATATTGAAATTGAAAAATTAAAAACTAAAGTAGACGTTTTACGAAGTCAACATGAAATGGAAATCTCCAGAATTGAAGAGAAACATGAATCAGCGTTAAGTATCATCTTCAATCATTAAAAACAAAATAAAATTATTACTAAATTTTTATATGTTTATTCCATATTTCTTTTTTTATATATATTGTGCTTATATCAAGATTTGAAATCGTGAAATAAAATTCATATTGTACTGCTCAACTGGGAAGTATAAGATATGTTGAATGATTATTGAAACCAAGTACTTGTTTATAGAGCAGAGCCAGGTATCAAGTTTCTCTAAAGCGACTTTAACTTGTGATGAAGTTCATTTGTATGATTTACATAATTATCAGCCTTTAATTTATATTTGAAATTAATATATAACATCAACTGACGCCACCGCCACCAACAACAAGCTCCAATCATCATTAACGGGAGAAACTTAAAGGGAGTAGCCTCTTTCATCTATCTAGGCAGCATCGTTTCAACTACAGGCAGCACAGACGAGAATGTCAAAGCAGCGAGGATCGGTAAGAGAGCAGGACAGGCGTTCGTTAACCTGAAATTAGTGTGGAGATCTTCTGCACTTCACTCACCATAAAGCGTGAACAACATCCACATTTTCAACACCAATTCAATCAAGCCACTCACTGCTTCTATGTGATAGTTGAGAGATTTGGTATGTCACGAAAAGCATTTCCAACAAAGTATAGATATTCATGAACAATTGCCTACTCTGGCTCGTTACTGAAACTCAGATGGTCAGAATGATGAGAATAAGGAACAAGGAACTCTAGGTGATGATAGGGCAATGAGACGAGAACGTATGAGTGAAGAAATATGCATAAGAAGGAGGTGTAGATGGATTGAATTGGGCATACACTGAGAGGGCAGGTTGGGGGCATCATGCGCCAGACCAGTTGGTCGAGTGTAACCCAGATGGGAGACGGTGAGTTTGGCATCCGAGGTGAGGGTGATATGGAGGAGGTTGTGGGGAGATGTTGGTTGAGGTTCAAAAGAGTGAAGAGAAGAGAGTGTAATGGAGACGTGCTACTGAGTTCTTATGTTCGACTAGGAACCCAAGGGACAAATAATAATAATAAATAGACTGACATCAGTAGGATAAGTATTTGAAGCCTGGAAGTATTGAAAATCTGTTTTGTCTTCCGATGCAACTCAGTAACAGCAAGTACTCATAATCCTACCAGTCATCGAATACTGAACATTCAAATTTTGTGACTAGCAACTTACCATAGAACCACTATGTCAGAATTTATACATTCGTTTAGCTTCTTGAATTATGCATTTGCTTGAAGTTTTATAAGGAGGATAGGATTAGTATGTGAAATGTTACTATGATATAAATTATACATGATAGAGATTTTTTAATGACAGTAACTCATAAAGGTATCGTTTTATTTAAATAACAAGGAGATATAATGAAAATATTTCGTTGTCAGATTAGTTTATTCTGTCCTAAGCTTACTTCAACAAATCAAATCCTCATATCTGTATAGAATCTGACCAACTTTTGAAGCAAAAACAGGTTTAGTTAAAGATTTCAATTTATCTAATTGATTCCAACGAAACCTCTATATCACCCACTATCAATGCCATCTAATTGGACAAGTTAAACGGTAGAATATTCAGCTTTTTGAAATAATGGAGAATATTTGTAGATCAGATGGTTAGTCTTGGTTGTATTGTGTTCTCTGAGCTGAGTTGTTTAATCGTGAAGCATTAATCGTCTTTCTGGATGATATCATCAGCACTAACTTCAGTATGAAGTACTGAACTATATGCAAACAAATTAGCCTTGTCTGCAACACAACGATCATCACGAGGAAACCTCATCAGAATAGCATATCAGACAGTGAACACTACGCTCAGGTTCAACCTTTTCTCCTTAAGAGTTTGTGCTTTATGAAATACCCTACCGTGAGATATTGTCATAGCCCTCTCGGTAGACTTATTCAAAAGGCGGTTAGACAGTTATGTCACTTCACATGGTTAACCATAGAGATACTCAGGGAGTCACTAACCTCACTGATTCACCATCACTTCCCTTCCACCTATCACTGACTCTCTCTCTCTTCTTAATACACCTAGATTATCTAGTAACTAGACCTGTTCTATCTACTTTTACCTTTCGGGTAATTCCCACAAACTTTTTTTTTCTCACTGTCTTACTGTTCCCATTAAGGCATTCACACGGACATGGGTCACAACAAACCTCTAATCTTCCCACCAACTTTTAGCTCTCGAATCACTCTACAAATAACAATTTACTAACCCACAAAACATCCACTCCACTAAAGCTAAAAGCAAGAAAGCAGAAGAGATTTCCGTGTCCACTGTACGAGCAAATCGAACAACTCGAACTAAACCCTACGCTAGTGGATAGTGGATTTAGAAGTGCATATATTTGGCATCGCTGTCAACTGTATTGACTGTTGTTGAGACAGTAATTAGCTTTCTACCAACGGTTTGTCTTCTCTTCTTGTATTCGTGCATTAGTGGTGTTCTTATTTTGGTGGTTGACGTTGTGATTTGCGTAGGAATGAATTCACTGCCCGTTACATTCTTATCGTCTGTGGTCTGTTAGGATCGTATCGTTTGTATATTGTTAGGTCATACCAGATTTCATTCTAAGACATCGTTTGATAGAATATTATTATTAGTTTTCAAAATGACAACTACACATTTATGGACGGATGTTTAAGTCTTTTCCAGAACTCCATAGTGCTGGACACTTTTAACTCGTCCAAGCATAAAATCCAAGTCTCTTGGACTGAACTGAATGTCATTGGGTCTAGTGAAACTGTTAAGTCAGTCAGTGTCTGTTTTATCAGTGACTTGACTGGTCACTGGAGAGCACCCAATGAATTTTATTTAATCTAGTCCTATACAAGGTCAATTTCTTCCCGACTAGCTCAGTGGTAACGTCGCTAACTACAACATTGAGTAATGACGGGTTGAATCTAAAGCTGGACATCAGTCGCCTTGAGGTTGTGGATATACCTTGTTGATGAGTGTCAACTACCACGAAACCTGAGTGAAACAGGACTTTCTACCGATCACCTCAAACCTTCTAGTAGCTTAAATGTATTTGTGCATATAGTAACTCAAGGTGTCAATCAATAAATGAAGGTGAAAACCATAGAAGTATTCATCATTGTGTTAAATCTGTCTAGGTCTGCTTTGATTACAATGTTACCTTTTTAAGATATTCACAAAAAGGTGTGGCATCAAGGATCTAATCGAGGACCTTCTGACTTCGTGACGAACACATTATCATCCTGTCAATAGACAGGAGTTCATTACTTCATAATTTAACACTTCTTTCAACTTACGACATGACATGACTATCACTCGATACCATCAATGAGGATTTGGCCTCATACCAAGCTTGGTTTGACTTCATAGATTATAACTTCTCTTTGAAACTTTGAGAAATTTATCTTGAAGAATGTTAGTATTGAGCACACTGGATAAGTAGTGAGTACGCACCACTGAGCAGTTCAATGATTCTCCAAATGATCTCAGTTAGTGATCAATATCACCTCATATACCTTCAAAATATACATAATATAATAGTCAGAGGTGCATGAGTTAGTTAGGTTACATTCATTCTATGTTTTAAGAATTACTTATTCTTATTTCTCTGATTCTCTTTAAAGCTGTAGATTATAAAATGACTGTGCTTTTTTCCTGGTGATGTTATTGCTTATATAGCTCATTCAATATATTACTTTTGAAATGGTGAAGCATATGTGAGAAGCACATCCTAGCAACTTATGTATTAAATTCCTTAAAGTATGTGTCAGATAAACATAATAATTACTAGCCGATCTAGGTTGTTTGATTATTTGTAGAAGGTAAATTCTGCAAAGCATATGAATTATGATCACCTCTTGTATTGCTCTAATACTACTCTATATCATATCAGAAACGAAATCACATATACATACATCAACACCTGCAGCATACGCTTGTTCGATAATAAAGATCAGAAGGTCAGAATAATAAGAATAAGCAACAAGGAACTCACCGTGACTGGCAATGAACCAACCAACCAAGAATCTATGATCCAAAAAATTATGCAGAAGAAGAAAGTGGAGATGGATTGGATTGGACATACACTGAGAAGCCCATTTAGGGACATCATGCATCATGCCAAGCCAGGCTGTCGAGTAGAACTCAAAGGGGGAACGACAAATTGAGTGTACAAGGGTGACATGAAGGAGACAGTGTGAGCAAGAAATGAAAGGTTCTTGGTAGTCATGGAACCATGTTGAAAAGACTGGAGTGAAGAGAGTGAAGTAGAGACATGCTACTGAAGCCCTATGCTCAACTAGGAACCCAAAGAACAAATAAACTTCATCAACTGTCTATTTGTATACATTATGATTAAGCCACCCATTTCTCTAACTTTACAAATATCTCACTATTTCACCCTAGAATATTCCGTTTTGATAACCTACTGTTAGCTTATTAACCAGTCATAGACTCATTTGTTTGTTTATTACTACTATCAATACGATCATACAGCTGCTAGAAATGATTGGTTAGAAAGAAAAATTTTTCACTGAATTACTTCGAGTATTTTAATGAGATTTTTCTAATTTTTACATTCATTAATTCCATATGTATTATTGACATTAGAATTTTTCATATTTATTTCAATTTCTCTTCAATTAGTCTACGTAAACAATGTGAACAACTTCAAGATCAATTGAATATTACAGTTGTTCGCGCTGAAAAAGCCACTTTGGAAGCAAAATCTTTAACTACAGAACTGATAAATACTAAATCAAATTATGAAAAAGAAATAGGTGAAAAACGTGAAAGAATCGAAGAATTAGAAAAAGAATTGAATAATTTATCAATAAAACAAAATGTAAGATATATTTTTATAATTATTATTTGTCTCTTGGTTTCCTAGTGGAATAACGGGCTTCAGTAGCACGTTTCCAGCGCACTCTGTTCTCTGCAAACTTTTAAACCTGGTTCCGCGACAGCTCAGAAGCTCTCATTTCTTCCTCACATCATCTCTTCCATGTCACCCTCAGTTGGGACGCCCAACTAGTCGTTTCCCATCTGGGTTACACTCGAGCAACTGGCCTGGCACATGATGTCCCAGAATGGTCTTCTCAGTGTATGCCCAATCCAATCCATCTCCACTTCCTTCTTCTGCATATTTGTTGAGTGATAGGTTCTCGCCTCGTTGGTTCGTTGCCAGCCACAGTGAGTTCCTTGTTGCTTATTTCCATTATTCTGGCCATTTGAGCTTCAGTAACGAGCGTAGGCAGTGGTCACTTATAATTTTGACTATTTGAGATAACCGAGTTTCGGAAGACCTATATTGAGAGTTTTGAGTGGAAAGTCATAGACATGGAAGGATTTCAACGATGCTACCACAGGGGTTTCAGTTCCAGTGACTACAATAAAAAATCCAATTATCGACCAGATTTTTGTTTTGCCTGACTACCATGTAAATTTATGACTTCGTGCTATCACTTGATCGTACTCACACTGGCTGCCTATTCATCACTTCTCACTCGAATCTAAATCCTACAGAATTAGATGGAGAATCATTGTTGTGTTGATCATTTTGACTATCTGAGTGAGATAGAAGTGGTTTGGAAGTCTGGTGATGATGCTAGATGTTGACTGAAGGTGATATGATAAGTTCAGCAGTGATGGTGGCGGGTTTGAACCAGAAATTTTTCACTTCCACTTGACTGTACTCACACTGGCTGCCCAATCACAACATCTCATCTTAATCTAAATCTACTCGGATTAGGGATTAAGGAGGATCACATTGACGATTATAATTCCAAAGTGAAACGGAAATCTAGTCAAAAGTTCGGTCTCATAGCTTATTTGGTAGAGAATTCGACCCTAAACCCAGTTGCTGATGGTTCGAATCCTGCCCTCAGTCATCATCCAGTGTCAATATATGACTCGCTTTATTTATTGTAATAAATTTTAAGATATGAATTGGGAGACGTTCAATATATTTCTAAATTCAGTAAAGAGAATTGAGTAGAAAACTCTTTGGTTTGACAAAAGATGTTTATATAATAGGTTATAGAAGGTTAATGAAGTAATATGAAGAAATATTGTAAATTGTTTTAAAGTTACCTAATCCTTATGAGTTCTAATCTTTAAAATAGTCGAGAGAAAACTGCAAAGTGATTCAGTTCTGATACCATATTTCTATACACTATCATTGAACAAAACACGAACAATCTATCCTTAGAGTTATTAAAGTGTTTTATCAAATTTACGCATCTGAAATTGGTGTAATTTTTGTAACAATAAATTCGATACTGTAAGATTGGTCATACAGCAGACTATATAGATGGGAGTAAAGAAGTTCCACTTCCCCCGACATCTAACCACATGTTCTGACTACCAATGTGTACTTATTTATCGAAATAAGTCTATGAAAAGAGTAAAGGATCAACTCTTACAACTTAAAAGACCAAACAGAATAATCAAATCGATTATTTGTGACTTGCTTAGTACAAGATATACAAATAATATCCAAGCAACTGTCTTAATTAGAGGAGAAAAGCTTAACCTATATTCTTGTGTATATTTAGATGTTGATTTTTTAGATATCAAACTTTTGTGAATCGTCTTTTAGTTCTTTCATGGTTGTAGATAAAAGACAGATAGATATACAAAATCAACTTAGAACCTTGTACAGAAGTGCTTCTGTTCAAGTTGAAACATTTCACGCTAGTATATAAAGAACAAGTGAGTAAGAAAGAGTGACATTGGAGTAGACAAACCTGTGTCAGAGAATAAACAGTGTGCGGATACTCAAGCTTTAGAAGATGTTAAGGAGTGAATACTCTGTGCCATTGTCACCGATTCTCAGCCATGTCACCAAGTATCCGCAATCACTGATTCCTTTCATCTCGGGGACCATAATCATGCAGTGTAAATCTCCCCACACGGCTCAAGCCAACAACCAGGGACTTAATCAATTGGTCTTACATCTTGATCTAGCCACCTTGAACCCTTTCTCATCCTAATCCGACTTCCCCTAGGATCAGACGTTGAGGTAGGCTGTGATGTGGCATGCGTAGTTTACGTCTAAACTATCTCAGTCGATAAAGGTTCACAACCTTATTGAATGACTTAAAGACGCGCTTCTCCAACGGTTATGAAACCTAAGTGAACCAAAGCTTTTTACCAACCGTCTCCAGTTATCTAACATAATTCCTCTGACATAAAATGCTCTATCGAATATTCTACCTCTTACGTATGCATAGAAAAGCAACCACAAGTATTATTACATAGTTGTTTTTCATTGGCGTAAAACTAATACTATAGTTAAGGGAACGCCTTTATCAAAGACAGAAAGGTAGGTAGAAATTTTGCAGAAAACTGAATGTCTTCTGTCAACACACTGTATGTAGAGTAGGTTTGTCAGTAAATCACTTTTTTTTAATTGTTCAATGGTCAATATTTTTTCTTTGTTAAAAAATTATCCTTACTGGGTGATGATTGAAGGTGAGATGAAAATCTGCACCATGGCAGGATTCGAACCAGCGACCACTGGGTTACCGGCCTGGTGTTCTACCAACTGAGCCACGAGGTCCGACTCCTGACCAGAATTTTATTTCACTTTGATCACCAATGGTTTTGCCTGACTACCATGTGAATTCGTGACACGTTACGATGCTACTTGATCCTATTTACACTGGCTGCCTAGTCGGGACTTCTCATTCCAATCCACATCTAACTGAATCATAGAGGGGGAGCATCATATTGGTTATGATTTGACTATCTGAGATTGCCGTAGTTTGATAGACTAGTATTTGTAGTGGATTTCACATCAGCCACCAAGAGTTTCACCTTCACTCATCACCCATTACAAATAATAGTCTGCCAAACTACGACTACCTTATATTAAGGATGGATCGTAGCTAGCAGTGGAATCCAGGATGCGCATTTCGTTCTGTTTGAGACTCGTCAGCTGGATGTACCTGCTTCCAGTAAGTGATGTTGTTCCCACCAGGATTTGGACTCAGAAGCGATCGCTTCAAACGCCAGCGCGTCGCACAAGAAGTGGCTATCGTGGCTCGTTGGTGTAGTGGATAACGCGTTGGCGTTTGAAGCGATCGCTCCCGAGTCCGAATCCTGGTGGGAACAACACTCACTGGGAAGCAGGTACATCCAGCTGACGAGTCTCAAATAGGACGAAATGCGCATCCTGGATTCCACTGCTAGCCACGATCCATCCTTAACATAATCAGATTGCTGGTGATATCGAGGCATCTGTACAGGAGCTCATATGCCAATAGAAACCGACCAATTCGGTCCAATCAACGACGGTATGATATAAAAACCCTTATACTACGGCTATCTTAGATAGTGAAATTATAAAAAAATTATCACAAACAAACATTTTAACTTTTGTTTATTGCCTTTTTGTGGGTTTTACTTTTATTACATTAATTTAAATAACGTTCATGCCAAGAAAGTAAAAGTTTCTTGTCCAACATTTTATCAAGTGAAAATTAGCACCTGACTAACATCTCTATTGAAAGGGTATACAGCGAAAGGTACGTTTTTGCAATACGTATCACCAGTATAATATCAGCAATACTCTAGCGGGATGTAATTTAAGCTCAATGCTTTCCAATTTCTCTTATTCCAGTAAGCTTTAATAAAAATTTCAAAGATAAATGCGTAAACATTCTATCGAATTCTATTCTAGGATCGGAAAAGCAAGACAGGCTTTCATTAACCTGAAACCAGTGTAGAGATCTTCTGCACTCAGCATAAAGCATGAACAAGATCCAAATTTTCAACACCAACGTCAAGTCAGTGCTTCTATATGGTTGGGAGACTTGGCGCGTCACGAAAAGCATTTCCAACAAACTACAGATATTCATCAACAACTGCCTACACTGGCTCGTTACTGAAGCTCAGATAGCCAGAATAGTTAAAATAAGCAACAAGGAACTCACTGCGGCTGGCAGCGAACCAACCAACGAAGCAAGAAACCATCGCCCAACAAATATGCAGAAAAAGGAAGTGAAGATGGATTGGATTGAGCATACACTGAGAAGGCCGACTGGAGGCATCATGCGCCAGACCAGTTGGTCGAGTGTAACGCAGATGGGAGATGGTGAGTTTGGCATCCGAGGTGAGGATGACATGGAGGGGATGGTATGAGGAAGAAATGAGAGGTTTTAGGCAGTTATAAAGCGAGGTTGAGAAGACTGGAGAGAAGAGAGTGTAATGGAGGTGTGCTATTGAGTCCATATGTTCGACTAGGAACCCAAGAGACAAATAACATAATATGATATTACTTTGAAAGTCAATTTTCAATATGTTTTACAATTTATTGTTTGTTCACCTATCTAATATATTAAAGGTTAATTTCAAAAGTTATTTCGCATAATAATCATTAATTTTAGAGTTCAGACGTAAACAGTAGAAAAGCACCGGAATCTGTGTTAGATACAACACAAAAGGAATTAATTAAAATGAAATATGAACGAGACTTAGCAACTAGTCAATTATCATCTTTATGTGCGAAATTAGAAGCTAAAGAAGTGAGTCCAGTTTAATTTGTTCTCAATATGTTATGAACAAAGAAAAAATTATTATTAATGTAAAACTAGGGTAGTGTGATAGCACTGGACAGCTGTTTCATCCAACTAGTATGTGGCTCCTCAGCAGTGCGCACCCGCAACCTCACCAGGGATCGAACCCGCGACCTTCAGATTCCGTGGCCAACACGTTACCACTGAGCTAGCCACTGGGTCACAATCCAATGCTCTATATTTCCAACTTGTGTTAGCTCACGATATAGCACAACCGCCAGCCAGTGTCATCATTGTCCTCATGACCATCAGGCTTTGCACCATCGGTCACGACTTATTACCATTATTTTCATTAATTTCAACATTTCTGAGAATTATATATAAATTTCTTGATATTCGTTTCTTTGTTTTGATAATATGGAATAAAATGATGCAATACTCATTCTACCTAAATCTGATTAGTTGCTTTGACTGAACTAGTATATACCATAGATAGAGTAATCATTTTATATACCATTTAGAAATTGACCACATTATTATAAAGTAATCTATTATTACTAACTTACTATTGTTTGTAATTACTATTATTAATTAGTTAAATAAGTGAATGAAAAGGGATATTATAACTTATAGTCTTTCTTGCCTATAGTCTTATATTACAGAATTAGATCAACGTTTAAGTAAACAAATAACTGTTAATCAAACTATACGAAACCAATTGGATGAAACAAATAAGTTGAATACACATTTACAATCTTCTATGAAGTCAGTAGAAATTATAATGCAAAGATTACAGTGTACAATTGTCAATGATTTGAATTTAAATACTGATTGGAATTGGGGAACAATGATTAAAGTAGATCAGTTGACTGAATTCACTAATCATGTAAGTTTATTAACACATTATTATTATTATTATTTATCCCTTGGGTTCCTAGTGGAACATACGGACTCAGTAGCATGCCTCCATTACACTCTGTTCTCTCCAATCTTTTCAACCTGGTTCCACGACAACTCACAAGCTCTCATTTCTTCCTCGCACGATCTCCTCCATGTCATCCTCACTTCGGACGACTAACTTGTCATTTTCCATCTGGGTTCCACTCAAGCAAATGGCCTGAAGTGTGATGTCCCCAGTTAGCCTTCTCAATGTATGCCTAATCCATCTCCACTTCCTTCTGCATATTTGTTGACTGATTGGTTTTTCTTTCGTTGTTTGGGTCGTTCCCACAGTTCTGATCATCTGATCTTCAGTAACGAGCCAGAGTAGGCAGTTGTTGATGAATATCTATAGTCTGTTGGAAATGGTTTTCGTAACACGCTACGTCTCTAAGGCATACAAAAGCACTGACTTGACTGAATTGGTGTTGAAAATCCGGATGTTGTTTCACATGTTAAGTGCATTAGATCTCCACACTGGTTTCAGGTTGATGAAAACCTCTCTTGCTTTTCCGACCCTGGTTTTGACATCCTCGTCTGTGCCGCCTGTAGTTGAAACAGTACTGCCTTGATAGATGAAAGAAACAACTTCCTTAAAGTTTTTCCCGTTGATTAACACATTAATAATGATTATCATTACTATTTATTGACATACATCGTTATTCTCCATTGTTTCTTTTCTTCGATTGAATTGTTCGACCTCTATTAGCATATGGGCTCCTGTATGGATGCCTCGATATTGCCTGAATGTTAATTATGATAATTTGATTGATTGTGGCTAGCAGAAGAATCCAGGATGAACGTTTCGTCCTATTTAGGACTCGACTGAGACTCGAGTCCCGTCCGGAAAAACATCACTCACCCTGAGGAGATAGGTATATCCAACTAACGAGTCCAAAATAGAACGAAACGTGCGTCTTGCATTCCATTTCTAGCTACAACCAAATAAATTATCATAATTAACATTCAGTCAGTATCGAGCTGTCCGCATACAGGAGCCTATATGCCAATAGACGTCGAACAATTTGATCCAGGGAAACAACGGAGAAATACAAGTATATGAACGAATGGTAATAACTAATACCCATTGTACAAGAGGTGGATATCGTGCTTAATTAGCCTAATGGATAGCGATAGCAAGTTATTGTACAACGCGTAGTAGTTATTACTATTTGTTGACATACATTGTTATTCTCCGTTGTTTGTTGTGTTGGATCGGATTTTTCGACCTCTGTTGGCGTATGGGCCGGTATGAGGATGCCTTGATATTGCCTGAATGTTAATTTTGATAATTTGGTTGTTTATGGTCAGCAGAAGAATCCAAGATGCGCGGTTCGTCCTATTTGGGACTCATTAATCAGCTGGATGTACCTGCACCCCCAGTGCGGAGTGATGATGTTACCAGTGAGACTCGAGCCTCATATTTATCGCTTCAAACGCCAAGACGTTATTCACTATGCGAAGGAGGAACGATAGCCACTTCTTGTACAGTGGGTAGTAGTTATTACTATTTATTGATATACTTGTTATTCTGAGTTGTTTGTTATGTTGGATCGAATTGTTCGACCTCTATTGGCGTATGGGCTCTTATGCGGATACCTCCATATTGCCTGAATGTTAATTATGATAAATTGGTTGGATTCTTCTGCTAGCCACAACCAACCAAATTATCATTATTAATGATCATTTAAAAAAATATATACTTGTAAAATCCAAATGAAGTAGAAGAATAAATTTCTAAAGTTATTTTACTTCATAAGAAACCGCTTCTTCAGAGAAGAAAAACCTGTACAAATTATCGATTGTCTAAATAGTTAATAGGTAACAAATCACAGGTCACATTGTTCATTATTATAACTATTATTTGTCCCTTGGGTTCCTAGTGGAACATAAGGCTTCAGTAACACGTCTCCATTCCACTCTGTTCTCTGCAATCTTTTGAACCTGGCTCCACGACAGCCTAGAAGCTCTCATTTTTTCTTCACACCATCTCCTCTATGTCACCCTCAGCTGGGACGCCCAACTCGTCGTTTCCCATCTAGATTCCCCTAATGGTCTTCTCAGTGTTTGTTGAGTGATTGTTTCTTGATTGGTTGGTTCGTTGTTGCTTATTCTTTATGGCTATCTGATCTTCAGTATGGAGTGAGCGTAGACGGCAGCTGTTGATGAATGACTGTAGTTTGTTGAAAATGCTTTTCGTAACGCGCCAAGTTTCTCAGCCATCAAATAGAAGCACTGACTTGACTGTCCATATATAATGACAGTATGAAAATAAACATCATCGTGTTAAAAATACATATTATAACTTCAAGGTGGAACAAGTAAGAATTTCAGTGAACAGTCTTCTTCCTGCGATTTCATTTTCAATCCCAAAGTCATATATTTCTCTAGTGTAAGCATTTGATAGATAAAAATGGTTTGTGAAGCAACACAGATAGTGTCAATCATGTAAGCCAAGTATATAGGTTGTTCGACGTAACTGTTATCCAAAAGGGTTCAAGAACACTGTCCTGTGTGTGGTTACAAACAAGTAACAATAGAGCGATAAAGATTACTATAATTGAACACGTTGTCAAGATGAATCATGCTATCTCAAGAACCTCCCGAAGGCTGTGTGCCTTCATATTCTCTGCATCGCCGAAACTCTTACCAGCCAAACGTAGAAGCCTGATTTATGTACTCAAAAAAAGATTGTTCAATCCTTTCTCCTCTCCTAGTCTTAGTTTTCGATCTCTGAAATCTCTCCTATCCCCCCTTCTTTTCTTATCATGTTTCTGTTTTAAGACTATTCACTTGTTAATCAATTTGCTGCTAATTTTTGTTGCTTCTGCTCTGTATGATTATAATTTAGTTTCCAATTATTGTTGAAACTTCTTGTTCAAACTTATTTTGATTAATAGTTACTAGTCAATATTTGTGTTGCCATCAAAGTCAGAATCGGAAAAGCAAGACAGGCGTTGATTAGCCTGAAACCAGTGTGGAGATCTAATGCACTCAGCATGTGGAACAAGATACGGATTTTCAACACCAACGTCAAGTCAGTGCTTCTGTATGGTTCAGAGACTTGGCGCGTCACGAAAGGGATTTCCAATAAACTACAGATATTCATCAACAACTGCCTACACTGGCTCGCTACTGAAGATCAGATGGCCAGAATAGTGAGAATAAGCAACAAGGATTTCTGGGAACGAACCAACGAAGAACCTATCGCCCAACAAATATGCAGGAGGAAGTGGAGATGGATTGGGCATGCACTGAGAAGGCCGATTGGGGACATCACACGTCAGGCCCTCGAGTGGTATCCCGATAGGAAGCGACGAGTTGGGTGTCCGAGGTGAGGGTTACATGGAGAAGGTCGTGCGAGCAGGAAATGAGAGGTTGTGGGCAGTCGTGGAACCAGGTTCAAAAGATCTCAGAGAACAGAGTGGAATGGGGACATGCTACTGAATCTGTATGTTCCACTAGGAACCCAAGGGACTAATAATAATAATAATAATTTGTGTTGCCATGCTTGACCAACCATTTTTAACTATCAAATCCTTACACTAGAAAAATGCATAAATTTACCACTGTAGAACTTTGAAAGTGAAATCCTCGAAAAGGGACTGTTCGCTGAAAGAATATGAAGACATACAACCTTCGGGAGATTTCTTTCCACTTTATAGATGACTTTAAACGAGGAGTTTCTTGAGATAGCATGATTCATCTTGACAACGTGTTCAATTATAGTAATCCTTATCGCTCTATTGTTACTTCATTGTAACCACACACAGGACAGTGTTCTTGAACCCTTTTGGATAACAGTCACGTCGAACAACCTATATACTTGGTTCCACTAAAGTAGGTCAACTGTTATATGCACATAGAAGTGATCAGATACGAAAATTTCTCCCTTGGGTCATATTATGAAACTTTTTGTTCAGACTTATTTTGATTAATATTCACTACTCATCAGTTTTTGATTTTAATGACAGCTCATATGATTGACACTATTTGTGTTGTCATACTTGACAAACCGTTTTTAACTATCAAATCTCTACACCCGAAAAAATATATGGCTTTGGGATTATACAGCTTTCTTGGTTGTATTGTGTTCTTTGAGCTAGGTTATTTAGTCGTGAAGCTTTCAACCTTTTTCTAGACAGCGACATCATCCACAACACTAACTTCAGTATGAAGTGAGTTTCGAACACTTGTGGGCGTATTGGAGCCTATGGTAAGATCTCCAGGGAACTATACTCATCGAATGGTGTCCGTCAAGGCTGCCCACTATCTCCATTCTTATTCCATCACCATAGGTATTCTTATGAAAGTCTCCCTCTCGTCACCTGGTTACACAGACGTTAACCTAATCACAGGAGAATTTTCGTTAGACCTAGAATATGCAGATGACATAGTCCTGTTAAGTTAAGACGCTGACAAGATGCAAATTTTTGCTCCAGGACTGGTCTTCAGCGGTACCGCGGCTTACAATAGAGAGTGAGGTGGTTGAATACGTTGACCACTTCACTTGCCTGGGAAGTAGGATCAACCCCGGTGGATCAGTTGCCGATGAAATCTCTGCACGGATACAAAAGGCTCGATTGGCTCTTGCCAATTTACGCCACCTATGGCGCCGCCGTGATATCCATTTGTCTATTAAGGATTGCATGTACTTCACATTCACAGCAGTCCTCTCTGTTCTGTGGAACGTGGCCATTGAAGGTGGGAGACATGTGAAGGATTCAAGTGTTTGACCACTGTTGCCTTCGTAGTATAGGACGTATTCTGTGGTGTCACCATGTGAGTAATGCAGAAGTCAAAGGTAGAGTTGTAGGGAGAAGAGGTAATTTGGTTGACAAGGTTATGAACCTTCATTGACTGAGATGGTTGGGACACGTGTTACTTATGCCTAGTCACTGATTGTCTCGTCACACAATGTTGGCCGAAGTAGGTGCAGGCTGGAAAGAGGCCCTAGGTGGCCAGACTTAAACATGGAGCCGATGCATGAAGTCTGTGACTGTTGGTTTGAGCCGTGTGGGGTGATGTAGACTACTGAGTGGTTTGGGTCGGTGGGTTAAGAGGAACCAGTGGTTTGAGACTGACTGTAGATGATATGGGTTAGAAGGGATGTCAGTGGTGTAGATGTATCCCCACACACATTATCCTCATCTTGACGATGCTACACCGAATCTCACCATTTTGTCATTCTTCCTTTCTCTGTTTTCATACTTTATATTTCTTTTGACTGAATTTTCTTTTCTTCATCGTCCACTTCACTGTCTTTTTACTTCATGTACTGATACGAGGTGTGTCAAGTGGGACCATTAGTCAGTAATGCCTAGTCCTATGTTGATATCGATGATGATGAAGTGAGTTTTCAATACCTTTCCGTGACTGATTCACTAGCTTGCCATGACGAACTGGTTTGTGAAAGATTGACGGCTTCCTTTGTTTATTGCGTCATTAACTGCGTAGAGTTTCCTGTTGGCTGTTCCTTTGCTTCACCCCTAACCTTTTTGTCGCTTATCATTTTTCGTATTGGTTGGTAGATTGGGTCTATGTCTATACATCCATTGATTGCTGACTTACTGAAGTGAATGCTGAGTTTCTAGGAATTCTGTGATGATATTCTTTGTGTTTATTCCCTCCATCCAACATTTCTACATTGTGAAAAAGGAATTCATGTGCATAGTTGTTATCCACGTGGATTGAAATGAGCAGCAATGGAATTCTGTTGCGCTGAATAGACAGTTGGTGTTGGTATAGACGGTGAAGGTGGGCGACCACTTTGTCGAATGTAACGTTGACTACAGTTATTGGAGTTGGTTTTTTGAATGATATTCGGTTTATCTTATCTGTTTGTTGCATCCTTTGGTTTGCATAAAAGTGTTTGGAGGGAATTGGTTGGTTTATGAGCCACACCATTTGCAAGTGGTCTCAGTAATCTTGTCGTGATTTCTGATATATCCCTCATATGCAGTAGGATGATACGTTTGTTAATTTTTGTTGATGACTTTGTAGTTGACGATGTACGTGATAAGCATCTTCTGATAAGGTTTCATGGACAGCTGTTCCTCCTAAGAATAGACACCAAGTAATTTTCTTTGTTTCTTCGTGAAGTTGTTGTACTGTTCAGTATGTTCTCGTTCCTTTGAATAGAGTCTGCACACAACTGATCTTGTGGGTTGTTGCTACTGTAGTTGAGGACTTGGTCAGTATGGGTTGGCTTCCTGTACACTTGGGTTTCTAGCTTTCCGGCATCCGTCCTACTGATCATAATATCTAGGAATGGTAGTTAGTTGTTTGACTCCTTCCCCGTTGTGAATTTGATGTCACTGAAAACGTTATTGATCAAACTGTATTTTCTATATCATGTTTTTTGATGATGACAAAAGTGTCGTCCACATAGCGAATCCAAACTTTTAGTTTAATCACAGGTAGGATGGTGGCTTCTAGTCTCTACATCACTGCTTCTGTATTTAATCCAGATATCGGTGATCCCATTGGGGTTTTTTTCATCTGTTTGCATATCTTGCCGTTGAATCGGAAGTATACTGTCAGACAAAGGTCGATGAGTTCCATCAGACATGAACATTGTACAGCTTTGAAAATGAAATCGCCGGAAGACGACTCTTCACTGAAGTACTTACTAGTTATTTCTTGAAATAAGTGTAGCAGTTATGTTGGTCAAGAAACGTTCAAATTTCTTCTTAATTATTTCTTATTAGTCTAGAGTTTGAGGTGATGTGAATAAGTGTACATGTGACTGGGTGTTTAAGTGTAAGAACAATACTATGGATGACAAATTCAGTTTTATTTTGTGTGTATGGACTTTTGTTCTGATCATTGTATGTGATGTGCTGTATTTAGAAATACTGTCTAGGTTGATTGAACAGTTGGGGCTTCGTTTCTGTTGAGTGAATTAGGATTCAACATAGCGCAACGTAGCTCAGTTGGTAGAGCATCGAGTAGGAAGTCCGATGATCACTAGTTGAAATCCGACCTCGGGCCAAATTTTTATTTCACCTTTAATCTTCACTCAGTATAAATACTACTCTGCGTTTACTACTACTACCACGGTTATCTTAGATAATCAATATGATACTCTGCCTCTTTAATTCAGCTCCATTTGGATTGGGATGAATAGGTTTGACTAGGTAGCCAGTGCGAATGAAATCAAGCAGTAGTAACATATCACTAATTCACATGATAGTCGGATAAAACCCCACTTATGATTGAAGTGAAATAAAAGCCTGGTCGATAGTCAGTCCTCTTAGTTCAGTTGGTAGGTCATCTGGCCGGTAGCTAGGTGTGGTCAATGGTTCGAATCCATTCGTGGTACAAACTTTCATTTTACCTTCAACAATCACTCAGTATGAATTATTATTATTATTATTATTATTATTATTATTATTATTATTATTATTGTAATTTTATTTTAAAAGTGCTTAAATACAATACTACCTAGTTGTGAAGGCTATTCAATGTATGCCTATATCATTTTGTATTGAAGGTATTCAAGCAGAGTATCTTCCAGTATAATCAATATCTGCCCAAAGTTGTGAAAATTACCTTTTTCATCGATTTAAAATCAACTTCACTAAAAGAAGTACTGTATTTTCCGCTAAAAATTTCATATTTCCATTGAAGCAAGAAAATATAGACCATTTTTTCATTTTCTTTACAAATGAAGGATACAGAAGTTCATCTGCTGTGAGAAGAAAAATTATTACACGGTAGTTATATAAGTTGATCAACATATAGTGATTGAAACTGAACGATAACTCCAATAATCTGGTAAATATTTTTTAGACAAGTTAGTATCTAGTAAATTCACTGTAATAGTGATAATAGTAGTAACGACAGGAGTAGGAAATATGTACCATTGAATTCCAACCTTGTGACTTAGTAGCAATTTTCTGGTCACAGGACCTGGCAACATCATGGGTGGTCACTGCTGAAGACTTCAATACCAAGAGATAACAGGTGTCTAGTACTCCTAACTTTCCAATGGTTGTCCATGATCAATACCAACCTAAAGTTAGTAAGGAAATAATCAGATTCTAACATTACAATTTCATTCTTAAACGAAAATTGATCTACAAATAATAAAAAAAACTAGAAAAGAATAATATAAGTTAGTCTGAATTCATTCTTAACCAAAAAAAAGTAACAATCGATAATGATGAGAGATTAACTTGATATGATAATCTGTACCCCTTTGTTTGGAGTGTAAATTGAATTGGTTACTCATTGAGCTCATCTAAATCATCTAACTAAGATGTTGTTTCTTTCCTTCTCTAAGTCACTACCCGTATTTTTAATTATGTTATAAAGAAGTCATGAGGACCATTACATAACAGTTAGTGTAAGCAATATATAGATTTGTAGGTTATTCTAATATCATGAAAATAGTCATTATAAATACTTATGTTGAATAAATAGGTTGATAAAACGTGAGAACAGGAAACCCATTCATTTTATCGATTTTGAAAAGGGACTTCAACAGAGTTGACCAAGAAATAATTTGGCAGGCACCTGCTTCAACACTATAGAATACCACAAACCTTTATCAACCTCCTTCTACAACTATATGAAGACGCCACATACAAAGTGATTCACAATGCAAAGCTCAGTAATACCTCTGAAGTGAAGACAAGAGTAAGACAAGACTGACACCTAATATCATCGATCATCTTCCTAATTGTGGTCGACTGGATCATACAACAAACAGTGAGGAGAGAGAAGATGAGCGTCCACTGTTTGACTGATGGAAAGATCCTACAAGATTTGAATATCGGTGATCTCTATTTATTTCTAACAATGTCTTGTCGTGCAAAGGGGAGATCTACAGGCGAAAACGAACAAATTGACAGAAGGGGTGAGGCAACGAAGACTGAACTTCCTCCAAGTGAATGTAGAGAAGACACGGGTGATGAAGATACTCAACCAATAACAACAACGACAACAAGAAGCACCAATCACCATGAAGGGGAGAAACCTAAGAAAGTAGTCTCTTTCACCTGCCTAGGGAAGGCAGCATCGTTTCAACTACAGGTGGGACACATGAAGACCTCAAATCCAAAATCTGAAAAGCAAGACAGGCTTTCATTAAGTTGAAATCAGTATGGAGATCTACTGCACTCAGTATAAAGTGTGAACAGCAGGCGGATTTCCAACAGTAATGTCAGTCAAGTCAGTGCTTCTACACGGTTCAGAAACGTGGTGAGTCACGGAAAGCATTTCCAACAAACTACAGGCATATATCGACAGATACCGTCTACGTTTACTTTATACTGAAAACCAGATGGCCACAAAAATAAGCAACAAGGAACTCTGGGAACTAACTAACCAAGAACCCACTGCTTAACAGATATGCACAGGGAGAAAGTTGAGATAGACTGGACTGGACATACACTAAGAAAATCGTTCGCATACATCATGCGCTAAGCCAGGCCATCGAATGGAATCCAAAGAAGAAACGACGAGTTGGGCGTCCGAGGTGGGGGTGACATGGACGAGATCATGGGAGGAATAAATGAAAGCTTATGGGCAGTCGTGCAGCCAAGTTGAGAAGACACGAGAGAAGAGAGTGAAACGGCTATGTGCTACTGAAGCCCTATGTTCCACTTGGAACCCAAGGGACACGTGGTTTGTTCTTCATGAAGCCAGCCAGCCTGTTTCGGTCCTAAGTTTTAATCCAACGCATCTTTTAATCTCTCAAGGATGATGTGGCTTAATATTTTCCTTGGGGTGGACAGCATCATGATTCCGCACCACTTCTTGCACATACTTAGGTCTCCCTTCTTTTGAAGTTT
The DNA here is from genome assembly GCA_944470555.2 of Heterobilharzia americana. Taxonomy (NCBI): domain Eukaryota; kingdom Metazoa; phylum Platyhelminthes; class Trematoda; order Strigeidida; family Schistosomatidae; genus Heterobilharzia; species Heterobilharzia americana. The sequence continues at coordinate 160,528,881 of OX104127.1, read as the reverse complement.
GACAAGGTAGCCCTTTTTCCAATCGCCAGGTACCTTTCCTTCGTTCCAAATCTTCTGCAGTAGTGGTGTGAGCGTGTCCGCTGATGTATCTGGGTCTGTTTGCAGTGCTTCTGGCGGAATTCCATCTGGTCCTGCTACTTTCCCGGATTTCAGCAACTTTGTAGCTTTCAGGACTTCTGCTTTTGTCGGAGGGCTTGTGTTCACTGGTAATTCTGCTGTCGCTGGTGGTATTTCTGGCAGAGTTGCACATAGTGGTCGATTCAATGTAATAGTTTCTGAGTAACTAAAAAAACTTCCATTATGTGACTCACTCTATAAGAACGTTTAAGATAAACTTTGCAGAATTGGATGATGAACGAGTGTCACTAAACTGCCTGGTTGTAGCTAGCAGAGGAATCCAGGACATGCGTTTCTTCCTATTTGGGAGTCGTCAGCTGTACATACCTGCACTGAAGTGATGTCGTTCCCAGTGAGACTCTAACCTCATACCCATTGTTTCAAACGCCAAAGCATTATCAGCTGTACCGCCGAGGGACGATAGCCACTTCTTGTACAACGGGTAGTAGTTATTAATATTCAATGATATACTTGTAATTCTCCATTGTTTTATTCGATCGAATTGTTCGACCTTTGTTGGCATATGGGCTCTTATGTGAATGCCCTGATACTACCTGAGTGTTAATTATGGTAATTTATTTGGTTGTGGCTAGTATAGGAATCCGGGATACGCGGTCCATCCCATTTGGGACCCGTCAGCTAGATGTTCCTGCACCCCAGTGGAGAGTGATGTTGTTCCCACCTAGACTAGACTTGAACCCCTTACTCATCGCTTCAAATGCCAAGGCGGTAACCACTATGCCACGGAGAGATGATAACCGCTTCTTGAAGCTATGCGTACGAGGTTCAAGTCTCGGTGGGAACAACATAACTGGAATGCAGGTATATCCAGATGACTTGTGAGTCCCAAATAAGATGAAACGCGTTTCCTGGATTCCTCTGCTAGCCACAATCAACCAAATTATCATAACTAATATTCAGGCAATATCAAGGCATCCGCATAGGTCCCCATATGCCAACAGAGGTCGAACAATTCGATCCAATAAAATTACGGAGAATTACAAGTAAATGGCAATGAATTTAACTGTTAAAATAAAATTTTATTCATCCTCAGTGGGAGGAAAGTGTATTCATGACCGATATCCAATCAGAACATTTTAGAAAATCGGAAGCAAAATTAACCTCTAATTTGGTCAAACTTTTCAATCCTATAGGATCTGGATTTCCATATTTATATCGATAGTCTCAAATTCATAAAATTAATAATTCCATAGGTAATTTTTTTATTTATTGAAAGATACTTTTTAGCTTGTCTTAGTAGTATGAACACTAAAAATCAGACTGTCTACTCTTTTAATGTAAATTTTTTTTTATTCAGTAACGTGTCCCTGTCCGAGATTATTAACATTCTCTATGATCACATATCTTCTAGAAATCTTGAATTCCTTATTTATTCGACTTTTGTGAAAGAACTATTATCGCTATATACCGACGAAATTCATTACTCAATTGAAGGTGAATACTTTTGACATGTTGATGATGTAGTTATGTGAAATCCTTTAGGACCCCTAAAATCTGACTAATGATCTCATCGTTAAAGTTTATTTTTACAAGAGATTTGTCTACGACATAATAATGATCTGTAAAAGACATGAGGAAATGATATATCTAAGGAAAAGACTTAACATCATATAAACTCATATTAGCCTGACTTATGGAAAATAGAATAATAACCATTCTGCTATTCTTAGATATACGCTTGAGTCGACAAGAAGATGGTTCAACAAGACGGTCAATCTACACGAAGATGCCTGAATTTTCAAATAAAACTGAAATATAGTAAAATGCTTGATTAATAGGATAGGTGATGAAGATTTCAAATTATTGACCGAAAGATATGGAAAACCAATATACGTTGAAGTTAATAAACCATTATGGAAGTCAACTACCGCCAAAGCTAACTCTACATATGATTCCTTCGAAAAACGTCCATGTCACTGTTTCATACAGAGTTGAATAGAATAATTTCCAGACGAAGGCTAATACTAGCCATTAAGAAAACATAATACACAGCTAATCTTATTATTGTGGAGAAAACTAAACTTAGACTTCATCACAAGTTGAAACACCGCACAAATGACAACGTCACATCCTATTGTGTTTACCAATTTACATGCATATGAGGTCACATATACATAGGGAGGAGTAATCGGGCCATACAGTTAGGGGTGGGAGAACATGTACCTAAGTGGCTTCAAAAACAAATGTCATGTGAAACCTTGATAAACCCAGGTAGGAAACAACGTTTTCCATCTATTATTATTATTACTACTGTTATTTGTCCCTTGGGTTCCTAGTGGAACATAGGCGTTCAGTTGCACTTAGCCATTTTAATCTCTTCTCTCCAGTCTTCAAAACCTGGCTCCATAACTGCCCACAAGCTTTTTTATTTCTTCCTCACACCATTTCCTTCATGTCACCCTCACCTCGGACGCCCAACTCGTCTTTTCTTCTTTGGATTGCACCTGACAGCCTGGTGGATAATGTCGCCAAATGGTCTTCTCAGTGCATGTCCAATCTAATCAATCACCTTCTCCTTCTTCTGCATATTTGTTGGGCGATAGCTCCTTGGTTGGCTGGCTCGTTGCCAGCCATAGTTAGTACTCTGTTGCTTATTCTTTTTATTCTAGCCTTCTCGTCTGATCTTCATTATCCAGTGAGCACATGCGGCAGGTGTTGATGAATGACTTTAGTTTGTTGCAAATACTTTTCGTAACGCACCAAGTCTCTCAACCATCATATACAAACACTGACTCACTTGACTGAATTAGTGTTGAAAATCAGGATTTTATTCATGCTTTATGCTGAGTGCACTGCAGTGCACTGGAGAGCAGTAGAATTCCACACTCATTTCAGATTGATGCAGGAAGGCCTGTCTTGCTGTCTTTCTGATACTGGCCGCCTTAACATTCTCATCTATGCATGTGCGGCCTGTAGTTGAAACGATGCTGCCTTCCCTAGGCAGGTGAAAGAGACTACTTTTCTTAGGTTTCTCCCCTTCATGGTGATTGGTGCTTCTTGTTGTCGTTGTTGTTATTGGTTGAGTATCTTCATCACCCGTGTCTTCTCTACATTCACTTGGAGGAAGTTCAGTCTTCGTTGCCTCACCCTTCTGTCAATTTGTTCGTTTTCGCCTGTAGATCTCCCCCTTTGCACGACAAGACATTGTTAGAAATAAATAGAGATCACCGATATTCAAATCTTGTAGGATCTTTCCATCAGTCAAACAGTGGACGCTCATCTTCTCTCTCCTCACTGTTTGTTGTATGATCCAGTCGACCACAATTAGGAAGATGATCGATGATATTAGGTGGCAGTCTTGTCTTACTCTTGTCTTCATTTCAGAGGTATCACTGAGCTTTGCATTGTGAATCATTTGGTATGTGGCGTCTTCATATAGTTGTAGAAGGAGGTTGATAAAGGTTTGTGGTATTCTATAGTGTTGAAGCAGGTGCCTGCAAAATTATTTCTTGGTCAACTCTGTCAAAGTGCTTTTTTAAAATCGATGAAGTTGACGTAGAGAGTTGACTATTATTCTATGCTCTATTCTCTGATGATGCATAGCGATTCACCTAACATTTTTGTTTTAGATGGATTAATACTCTGCATTTCTTCACTGATACAATATAAATTTAATGGTATAATATTGTCTATAGAGTTTCTGTGTTGTAAATTTTAGATTTTTTGGTATACTACTTAAATAGTTTTATTACCTTTTCTCTTTATAATAGGTTATCAAATTGATTAGTGAACTATATATGAAGTCAGTAATGAATAAAGAGAGTAGATCACAAACAAAACGATTACGTAGACAAGTTGAAGAATTGAATATTGAATTGGATAAATTTAAATCCACTATAAAGTATAATCAACGTTCTCTTATGGAATGTAAAAAATCACTTGGTAGGTAGAATGTTAACAGTAACAGTTGATATAAACTTTTATTCATTCTATTTGTTAAGTATATTGAAATGAAACGAAAAAGAGTCATATTGAGATTGAGAAGATATATCGATATGTATTATTTATAAAGTCTTCAGCTTATTGTTAACTTCTCTGACTTCAGCATTTAGGTGATATGATTCTGAATTATAGAGTGGACAACACTTCCATCGAGATTGTAGATATATCTTGCTGACGAATATCAAAAAAGATGCTATTGCCATCCAACTAACGTAAATTCTAAAGTTTAACTTTTATAAGGCAGTAGTTTTGTTTAACTTGTCAACTAATTGCTGATTATATCAATTTGTGAGCAAGCACAACCATGATTCAATGTTATCAGTGGATATTCACCTGAATATCGATTTGACTAACCTTACAATTCATGAATGAATTTTTGAGTAATCCATTTTGGAACTAGTTACTCAGACCCAATATAGATAGACAAAATAAACGTAGAACTATTCAAACAAGTGCATTGATTCAAGTTTTCACACTTCACAGTAGCATAAAAGAACAATTGTGTAGAGAGAGACAGACTTATACAAAAATAGATAAAGGTGTATGAGATGAGAAGAAATTTCAAAATAAAGGTTAGTCAAAACATTCGAGGAATAAATGACATCAAGGTGTGAATACATCTCCACTATTGTGACTAATTTTTTATCCCCATTTTATGGAGGTCTCCCTCTCGTCACCTGATTACACAGACGTTGACCCAATCACAGGTGAATTTTCTTTAGATCTAGAATATGCAGATGACATAGTCCTGTTAGGTGAAGACGCTGACAAGATGCAGAGTCTTCTGAACACTTTGAGTGGGAATTTGAGAATGTTTGGGATGCAATTTTCACCACCCAAATGCAAATTTTTGCTCCAGGACTGGTCTTCAGCGGTATCGCGGCTAACAGTAGAGAGTGAAGTGGTTGAGTGTGTTGACCACTTCACTTACCTGGGAAGTAGGATCAACCCTGGTGGGTTAGTTGCCGATGAGATTTCTGCACGGATACAAAAGGCTCGATTGGCTTTTGCCAATTTGCGCCACCTATGGCGCCGCCGTGATATTCGTTTGTCTATTAAGGGTCGCGTGTACTGCACAGCAGTCCGCTCTGTTCTACTATATGGCTGTGAAACATGGCCACTGAAAGTGGAGGATACAAAAAGGCTTCAGGTGTTTGATCACCGTTGCCTTTGTAGTATAGGACGTATTCCGTGGTGTCACCATGTGAGTAATGCAGAAGTTAGGTGTAGAGTTTTAGGGAGAAGAGGTAAGTCAGTTGACGAGGTTGTGAACCTTCATCGACTGAGATGGTTGGGACACGTACTACGTATGCCTAGTCACCGATTGCCTCTCCACACAATGTTGGCTGAGGTGGGTCCAGGCTGGAAAAAGGCCCTAGGTGGCCAGACTGAAACATGGCACCAATGTATGAAGTCTCTGACTGTTGGTTTAAGCCATGTAGGACGTTGCAGACTAAGTGGTTGGGGCCCACGGGACAAGAGGAACCAGTGGTTGGAGACCCTTGGTGATATGGCTCAGAACCGAAGTCAGTGGCACAGATGTATACACACATTATCCTCATCTTAACAACGCTATACGGAATCTCACTATTTTGTCACTCCTCTTTCCTTTCTTTTCGTACTTTATATTTCTTTTGACTGCATTCACTTATCTTCATCCTTCACCTCACTACCTTTTTACTTGATGTGCTGATATGAGGTGTGGCAACTCGGACCGTTTCGCAGTAATGCCTGGTCCTATGTTGATAATGATGATGATGATGACTAATTTTTAGTTATTTCACCAAGAGTTTTTGACTACCAGTTTCTTTCATATCAAAGACCCTAGGTAGGTAATCTACACCTCTTTACATGATTCTAACCAACAGTAAGAGACTTCATCGACTAGTGTTACGTGTTGGTCTGGCCATCCTAAACCCTCTCCGAGGGTGAACAGTGACTTGGCATGGGAAGAACATGTCCAGACCATCTAAGGTAATAAAGGTTCGCCGCCTCATTCACTTATTCGCCTTCCTTCTCTAGAACCATTCACATGACCTTAATACTGCTCACATGGACCCAAGCCCTCACACGATAAGCACGTGCATCAATGAAGAGTTTTAGAAGTAAACAAAACAGCCATCCAGTTCTCCAACTGATAATAATCCATGATGATAACAACTTTCCATTGGCTAAATTTGTTTTCAATTGAAAGACATGACTCGATAACATGTGAGTACTGTGGTGACGTCAGAACACGTGATTCAAACTTTAGAACCTGATATTACGTAACTACTACAACGAATCGCTCATTAGGTTGCATAATCCATACATACTACTGTGGTCCACATAGGAAGGCAAACAATAACCAATAGAAAGTAAGGGTTAATGAAGATAGCGAACTGTCAACGCAGGTGGCTTTGTGATTAGTGACTAATAAATTTGAACAGATCGCTGTTTTTATGAAGTTGTCATTGATTTAGGTATTAGAATGCCTTTCAGTATGACTAGACAGTAAAACTGAAACACGATCAATTAAAAAAAATGTAGATTTTAAAGTAATTACTCCATTTGATGAATTTGCATAGTGTAATAAGAAGATGAAGGTTATCTGAGAAATGTGTGGTGTATTCCTGCAATACATTTCAAACAATCTGATCACACACACACATTAACTCGTCAAGGTATTTCATATAAAGGACGAAAATAGGTTGGGGTGAAATAAATAAATAAAGGTCATATAAGATTTGGAAAATATGGGGATAACAAGGAGGAACAATATATTTTCACCCCTCCATTGACGTTAAAGTGGGGGTAAAGACAACCAAGGTAGGTTTAAGTTGAGGGCAAACTGTTTTTTAAATCTACTGGGTGGTGATTGAAGGTGAAATGAAAATTTGTACCGCAGCCGAATTCGAATCAGTGACTACCGGGTTTCTGGTCTGATGCTGTACCAACAGAGCTATGAGGTTTGACTGCTAACCAGGTTTTTATTTAACTTTAATCACTAGGTAGGGTTTTGCCTGATTAACATGTGAATTCATGATGCGTTATTACCGCCTCATCGTATTCACACTGAGTACAAAATAGGGATTTGAACTTTCTTATAGCTAAGGCTTCAATGAACCTAAGTATGCAGTCTTGACAGCTGCTACACAATAGTTTAGAGGCTAGTTGGGGGTCAATCCTATGACTTATTTCTATAATGTGTTTACTTATCGACAATGACATCTGTCTGCCTCCTATATTTATCGAATTATTTGAATGTAATTGTTTTTAAAACCATCAACAGAGACATTTATAGAAAACGCCTATCCTCTGAAGTTGTTCAATCGTTATAAAAACATCCCAACAGTACGAACTAATCAGTATTCAGTCCCAAAGAAGGATATTTACATCGTGCTATCTTATTAGGGATGAATCAGACAGTATGATCTTAAGATGAAGACTTAATTCAATTATTGAAAAGACATACTACGCAGGCAAGCTCAATGTTATCGAGAAAACGTAACCTATGCTACAAAATAAGCCTCATCACTTCATGAATGATGACGTCACACTCCGCTGTGTACGCCAATTTACATGTGTATGCGATGATACATAGATTGGGAGGAGGAGTAATCGAACTATGAAGTCGACAGTGGTATGGAGAATATCCCTAAATGGTAAGAAATACAATTACATTCAAATAATCGAATGATAATAATGGGCAGACCAGACATTATCGTCGACAGATAAACATATTATCACCTGCAAAACATCCTTTAGACCAGTGTACAGTAACCATCAAGACCACTTACTTAGGTTAATTGAAGCCTTAGCTATAAGAAAGTTCAAACCCCTTTTGTGTATTCAAAAACAGTTTGCCCTTACCTTAAACCTACCTCGGTGATCTTTATCTCATTTTATCGCCAATGGAGGGGTGAAAATATATTGTTCCTCCTTATGATCCCCATATTTCCCAAATCTTATATAATCTTAATTTGTTTATTTTACCCCCCACCTTATCTTCATTCCTTGTATGAAATGGTTTGACAAGCTAATGTGTATGTGATCAGATTGTTCGAAATGTATTGCAGGAATACACCATACATTTCTCAGATAACCTCCATCTTCTTAGTACACTATGTAAAATATAGACCCATTGGCACAATGGTAGCATGTTGACTATGGAACCTGAAGGTAACGGATTCGATCTCCGAGTGGGGGGGGGGTTGTGAGTGCACACTTCTGAAGAGTCCTGTCGAACGAAACAGCTATTCAGTACTTCCAGGTTTCCAATATTCTTCTAACTGAAATCAGTTCATGATGAACACTAAGTTGTAAAGTATAGATTGTTGGCATTATCTATCTTACTCTTTTTATTAGTTTAAACATATAAATTTTCAACTTGTTAAATGATATCGTTACCTTCTTCATCATGATTAATTTACATTAAGAGGTATTTACGGAACACTGGTCCATAACTGTGATGTTATTTATACTATGTTTTAAAAGTATCTTATTGTCTGGTTTAGAGGCTTATGAGATCGATTTATTTGAAGATAGTATTCATGATAGATTGATCTCTGTTTGAGAACCATTTAAAGATGAAGTGTATTGGACAGTTGTTTTGTCGTAGTATCTAAGTCTTCAGCTATATCCATTCATAACTTCATCTGAGATAGAGTCTATGATCGTCAAGTCTTGTGCTAGCCAATTCATCATTCAGCCACTGAGTTGAAATCTAACAATGTATATTTTATTCTTGTTGAAATCAAGTAATAGACACTTTCTTCATCTAATAATGTCATAGTTTTGAAAAATATAAATACTTCAAAGAGAAATTCAAAGATTGTTAGATTGTGACAGATATAAACGAATATAATTTTGAAGGAGTTGTGGGGATGTGAAAATATTTCAAGTTGTTGTTCATAGTAGACTGATATCAGTTGGAGTAATAAAAGAAACCTAGAAGCACTGGACAGCTGTTTCGTCCAACTAGTGTATGACTCCTCAGCAGTGCACACCCACGACACCGCCACCTAGGGGTCAAACCCACGACGTTGAGGTTCTGTAGCCAGCACGTTACCACTGAGCTAGCCACTGGGTCAGAATCCAGTGCTCCATATTTCCAATTTCTGTTAGCTCATCATCATCTTTTGTAGAGAGCGACTTTTCTGATGAGATCACCGATCAAGCCCTCAATGTGTAACATGTAAATATTAGCTGGCAATAGTCCTAAGGGACTTCCTATGGCCACACCATCTATTTGTCCAAAATGATCACCTTCAAATGTGAAATAAACTTTATCAGTACACAATAATAACAGCTCTCTCAAACACGTTGAGGTGATAGGGAAAGAAGGATTACTGGAAGATATATGATCACAAAGAATGTCAATGGTTTTAATTAGAGGTACATTAGTAAATAAGGAGTTGACATCAAATGAATACAATCTCTTATCTTTGATATTAATATCACTGATATAATAAACAAGTTCAAAAGTATCTTTTAAAGGAAAGTTACATAAGTCATTTCGAATAGGAATTAGAGTTTTTGCTAAACATTTCGCCACTTTATGTGTAAGTGAACGGAACATGGAGAGTATAGGAGGTAAAGGATTATCTGTTTTATGAATTTTAAGCAATCCATACAGATTAGGTAGCTCAGATCTCATTGGTTTGAAGGAAGTGAATTCTTCTTTGCTGATAACATTGATATTCAAGAGTTTTACTAGACTAGATGTTACTTTGCATTCTAATTTTCTAAGGTTGTCTGATGGAACATCAGGTATAAATTTACTTTCACCGCTAAGGGTGGACATCATCTTGTTTTTGTGATCACATTTATCCATCACAACCACACCCGACGCTTTATCAGATTTGAGAATGATTACATTAGATCTATTTGAAAATGTATAGCTCTATTACATCACATTTTTCAGATAATCTACGTCTTTTAATTACATTATCCTAATGAAGAACTGTTAAACTATATGAAAGTTTCGATAACGCTATTAGAAGACGAAGATTCTCTGAAAAATGTGATGTATTTGCACAATACACATTTCGAACAATCTGATCCCTCACACATTTACTTGTCAAGTCAATTCATATATATATGAAAATTAAAGGTCAAATATAGTGAATATGAAAAGGTTGTGACACTAGTCTTGGTAACATAATCAGATAACGGTTACCAAGGTAAATTAAGTGAAACAATAAATTGTTTTTGTACACACAGTGGGGGATTAAGTTTACGAATGGCTAACGCTTCGGCAAACTACAGTATGCGCCCCTGATTATTCCTGTATATTATCTTAAACGCTGTTTTCGTATTAACCTTGTGATTCATTTCAATAATATGTTTTGCTATAGATGACGATGGATGTCTGTCACCTGCATTTATCAAAGTTTGTGTGTTAAACTGTTTTTCTAGCCATTTGGGGATGTGTTCACCCACCCTAGTCTGCATTGAACGATTACTCCTCCCTATGTATGTGTGACCACACATACATGTAAATTGGTAAACGCAGTAGGATGTGATGTAATCATTTGTGCGAGGTTGAGGTTTGTGGTGAAGCAGGTGTTTTGTTGTCTCAACAATGATAAGCTGAGCTGTATAGTATGTTTTACTGATAACAGATTTTAATCTCTGCTTCAACATCATACTACTTGTTTCCCCTCTGTATGGTACTTTAAGAAATATGCTTTTCTTCGGGACCGAGGAAACTATAGGTTTTGGGGTCAACTGTTTTTACAATAGTTGACAAACTGTAATGGATAACCGTTTTCCACTAGAGTGTCTGTCAGAAATTTATTCTCATCATCCATCGTATCAGATGTACAAATACGTTGAATTCTATTGAATAAGCATCTAACCAAGCCTCTCTTATATTTTATCGGACAAAAACTATGGAAATTCAAATACTGTTCTGTCCAAGTAGACTTCCTGCTGTGTGTACAAAAACAATTTGTTGTTTCACTTAATTTACCTTGGTAATCCTTGGCAATCTGATTATATTACCAAGACTAGTGTCACAACCTTTTCATAATCACTATATTTGACCTTTAATTTTCATATATATATGAATTGACTTGACAAGTAAATGTGTGAGGGATCAGATTGTTCGAAATGTGTATTGTGCAAATACATCACATTTTCAGATAATCTTCGTCTTCTAATAGTGTTATCGAAATATATGAAAGTTGTTTAAATAACTTGATAAGTTTTGAGGGGGTTGTGGAGATTTGGAAATATTTCAAGTTGTTATTCATCGAAGACTGACATCAGTTGGAGGAACAAAGGAAACCTGGGAGCACTGGACAGCTGTTTCGTCCTAGTATGAGACTCCTCAGCAGTGCGCACCCACGACCCCACCAGCAGGGATGGAACCCGCGACCTTCAGGTTCCGCGACCAGCGCGTTACCATTGAGCCACTGGATCAGAATCCAGTGCTCCATATTTCCAACTCCCAGGTTTCCTTTGTTTCTCCAACTGATGTCAGTCTTCGATGAACAACAACTTGAAACTTGATATGTAATAAATGCTGATCAAAACGTCATCCAATAAATTATACTGTAACATTATGTGTGCTATATGTGCTATGTGGAATTATACGCTAACACTGTACCAAAATTTTTCTCTTACGCCACTAGAATCATGCATGTTGTCATATTGGTGTCATATTGGCGGAACCTGAAGGTCGCGGGTTCGATCCCTGCTGGTGGGGTCGTGGGTGCGCACTGCTGAGGAGTCCCATACTAGGACGAAACAGCTGTCCAGTGCTCCCAGGTTTCCTTTGTTCCTCCAACTGATGTCAGTCTTCGATGAATAACAACTTGAAGTAAATCTTATCATTATAGAAGTTTAAAAGTGAACATATAAAATATTCTTCCTTTCAACAGACACTCATTAGAAGTCCAATTGTTTCATAATTAACTCAATGATAAATGGATGTAAGCATGACTTTTTTGTATTATACTTAGAATTTGTCCACAAAGTTTGAAACATTACAGCTATGTAAAAAAGACTCTTTACTTTCAAATGTACTCTTGGTGTACTTAAAATGTTTTAGTCTCACTTAGATTTAGCTGTTAAACACAATCAATTCGATGATTATCCAGTATAAGGTGGTGAAATCGTAATGACATATTGCATAACTAGTCTCTACTTCCATTGCAACCAACATATTTTAAATTATATTATATAGATTATTGTTATTATTTATCCCTAGAGTTCCTAGTGGAATAAAGGGCTTTAGTAGCATGTCTTCAGTGCACTCTGTTCTCTGCAATCTTTTGAACCTAGTTCCATGACAGCCCAGAAGCTCTCGTTTCTTCCTCACATGATCTTCTCCATGTCGTCTTGACCTAGGATGCCCAACTCATCGTTTCCCATCTGATTTTTAGTGTGTCCAACGGGTGAAATCCATGTCGTTTTGTGGATATCCTTGTGCTTGAACACACTGCCTTTAGTCACCAAATCATTGAATGCACAGAATTCTGCAAACAATTCTCCATTCTCATTCATTACAATGAGTGCTTCTCTACCCATGGTTAGTTCTCTTCCTGTATTGTCCCCTCCAAGTTTGGCATTCGTGTCGCCCATTAGAATTTTGATATCGCCAACTGACGTCTTCTCCAGTGTTGATTGACGTTGTCTGTAGAATTCCTCCTTCTTCTCTTCATCTGCATTAATTGTAGGTGCGTAACATTGTATGATTGTGACCTTCTTTGCTTTTTAGTTGAACCTTGCTGTCATGATCTTGAAGGAAACTGATTCCCACCACATGAGAGCCTTTGATGCTCTTGGTGACATCACGATAGCCACTCCAAAACTCAGTGTGCTCATGGTTGTCGTCTGGGTGAGAATGTAGGAGTAGATTATTGACTCTCCAGTTCTCAGTCTGGAGAGTGCACTTCCATTCCACCTGCTCTCGCAGATTCCTAGCACTTCTATGCCATATCTTCTCATCTCCTTTGCAATCTGGGCAGCCTTGCTAGGTTCAAACATAGTGCGGACATTCCATATCCCTATGTTTATTTTTGCTTTCATCGAGGGAGAGAAGAAACATCAACCAATTGGCTTCCCTATGGCTTTCACCAACCGGCGTCATTTCGTCTCTCCGATTCCAGTGAGGAATAAGTTTGCTTTTATTTTTTATATTCTGTTTGTGCTTTGAAGTTTTTGTAGCGGTTGGATCGGTTTTACGGGTAGGGGTCGCCAGCCCTACACCCAACCTTCCCTCTATACCCGGGCTTAGGACCGGCTAGTAACTAGTGAACTAGTTAACCAGGCGAGGTTTATTTTAAATTATTTTCCATATAATCACCAACTAGTTCTTAAGTATCATTCTTATCTCTCTGTATTTATTTGTTAATATATTGTTTAAGCTGTAAAAATCAATGAGTTGGAGACTGTTATTTCAGAGAGAGATTATTATCTACAGATAATTAATGAACAAACGGAAGAATTATCTACAGTCAAGGCAGACTGTCAACATCAAATAAGAGAGGTTAGTTAGCCATCATGGGTATAAATGTTTTCCAAAATTTTTTTATTTGATAATGCCATAACAGCTATCGTAAGTAATTGGATTTTCGGTGCAGATTCTTAACGCTAAATGGGTTCAAACTAACACTTCAATGTCTTAAAAGATAGCGAAATTATCATATATATTTATGCTATTATTATTTATCCCTTGGGTTCCTAGTGGAACATAGGGCTTCAGTAGCACATATACATTTCACTCTCTTCTCTCCTGTCTTTGCAACCTGTCTTGGAAATGGTTGAGTGTGTCGACTACTTCACTTACCTGGGAAGTAGGATCAGTCCTGCCCTGCTGACGCAGTGGTCGATGAAATCTCTGCAAGGATACAAAAGGCTTGGCTGGCTCTTGCCAATTAACGCCACCTATGGCGCCGCCGTGATATCTGTTTGTCTATTAAGGGTTGCATGTACTGCACATTCACAGCAGTCCTATCTGTTCTACTGTATGACTGTGAAACATGGACATTGAAGGTGGGAGACATGAGAAAGCTTCAGGTGTTTGACCACTGTTGCCTTCGTAGTATAGGCCCTATTCAGTGGTGTCACCATGTGAGTAATGCAGAAGTCAAAGGTAGAGTTTTAGGGAGAAGAGGTAATTTGGTTGACAAGGTTATGAACCTTCATCGACTGACATGGTTGGGGCACGTGTTACTTATGCCTAGTCACTGATTGCCTCGTCACACAATGTTGGCCGAAGTAGGTGCAGGCTGGAAAGAGGCCCTAGGTGGCCAGAGTAAAACATGGAGCCGATGTATGAAGTCTGTGACTGTTGGTTTGAGCCGTGTGGGGTGATGTAGACTACTGAGTGGTTTGGGTCGGTGGACGAGAGGAACCAGTGGTTTGAGACTGACTGTAGATGATATGGGTTAGAAGGGATGTCAGTGGCGTAGATGTATCCCCATACACATTATCCTCATCTTAACGATGCTACACTGAATCTCACTATTTTGTCATTCTTCCTTTCTCTGTTTTCATACTTTATATTTTTTTTGACTGAATTTTCTTTTCTTCATCTTCCACTTGACTACCTTTCTACTTGATGTACTGTACTGAGCTGTAGCAACTCACACTTTTATGCATTAATGCCTGGTCCTATGTTGTGATTGATTGGTTGATTGATCTTTGAAACAATTAGTCCCTTTAATAAATTAATGATTAATGAGTTTTTCCTGTATCAAACAAATACATCGTATCATTTGGATATATATATCATTCAAGGAACTGGAACCTTGATATACTAAAAGTAATATTAACTAACAAGAGAGAGGAGCGTTAAAAAATGTGACTAAAGGAGAAGGCGACAAATCGTTAAATTGAAATTTATCCAAAATGATATATTCTTTTGAGGTAAACAATCCAGTTAAAATCTGTCTAATGTCATGTCAATGGTAAGAAAATTATTATTTGTCTATTGGTTTCCTATTGTAACATAGGGCTTCAGTAGCACATCTCCATTTCACCCTCTTCTCTCCAGTCTTCTCAATCTGCCACCACGACTACCCACAAGCTTTCATTTCTTCCTCACACCATCTCCTCCATGTCACCCTCATCTTATACGCCCAACTCGTGGTTTCCCATCTGGGTTCCACTCTAGCAACTGGCCTGGTGCGTGATGTCCCCAGTCGGCCTTCTCAGTGTATGTCCAATCCAATCCATTTCCATTTTCTCACTCTGCGTATTTATTAGGCGATAGCTTCTTGGTTGGTTGGTTCGCTACCAGCCCCAGTGAGTTTCTTGTTACTTATTGTGATTGTTCTGGCCACCTGATTTTCATCTTCAGTATAGAATGAGCGTAGGCGGCAGCTTTTGATGTGATGTATATCTGTAGTTTGTTGGAAATGCTTTTCGTAACGCATCAAGTCTCTCAACTATCAAATAGAAGCACTGACTCACTTGATTGAATTGGTGTTGAAAATTTGGAAGTTGTTCACGCTTTATTCTGAGTGCAGTGTATTTGCGGGGCCTGTATTTGAAACGATGCCGCCTAGATAGACACCTCAATGGTCAACATTTAGACCTGTTAGCTCAGTCAGTCGGACACGTAATCTGGAGGTCGCCAGTTTGAATCTTGCTGTAATCATCATCTGGTATTAACTAACACCAGTTTTCCAAACCATATCTATCTCCAAAAAATCTCATTCACAGTCCATCTAATGTTGACAATGCAGCTTATAATGATTGCTTACTGGAAGGCAGGTACATTCAGTTGACGAGTTACAAACAGAATGAAACTCTCATCTTGAATTCCATTGGTAGACACTATTTATCATTAATATATAATTACTGAAGCTAACTATCAACTTATTTGTGTGTGTGCGTGTGTGTGTGTGGATTGTTTATAGCTTACAGAACAAATAAAATTATTAAAAACACAATCATTTTGTCAAGGAAAATGTTCACAATTGAAATCAAGAAAAGGAACTAGCACTGAAAGATACAACACTTATACAAAGATATTAAAGAAACCTATAACAGCAGGTAGGATTTGTTTTTCTTTGCATTTTCTCTCCCTGAAAATATTTTCTTGTTTTTGTTTTTACTTATATCTGCAGTCAGAAATCAAATTTTTAACCCTTTCTTGAATAGATTTTGCAGTGACCAGTGATAAACGAAACCTGTAATACAAATGAGTGATAACATCAAGTTGTGAAAAACTTCTTAAACAGAGATTTCAGTTTGGAGGTAGTATTCCATTACGAATTGGTATCAGTTGGAGAACTATTGAAAACTTGAGAGTTATGAACAGCTGTTTCTTTCTAGTATGGGATACTTCACTACCCGGCTAATGATTGAACTCGAGACCATGAGGTGTTATGACGAATACTTTAACCATCCAGCTATTGGGTCAAAGTTTAATGGTTCATACTTCCCAACTACTGTCATTTCGCAGTAAAGTGCATCCAAGATCTATGGTTGGCATTCGCTCACCTTCTGATTGGTTGATCCTATATATCATGGCTTCTCATTAGAACTTTAAGATATCTTTCTGGAAGTATTTCACTAACAAGCACTATACAGTGATGTATTTTGAGGTGAGATAGTATTCATCACTGTTAGTGAGTGGTGAAAATCTAATCGCAGAGCCTACATTACAAGAAATAAGAATATATTGAAGTGAATGAAGTCCTAGGAACACTCAATTATTTGTTATACCTTTTGAACATGATATCCAGCTTTCAAAATATTAGTTTCTATGGCTTCCAAAGTTTTAAATAGGTTCTGCATTTACCGAATGATCATATTTCAGCACCTTATAGCTCTAATTGGGTCTATTATACCCAATCTGTAAATACAGAAGACAACTTCATTGTCATATATAAGGTTCAAGGAAGCCTCCTGATATGTTAATGATGGATCGTAGCTAGAAGCGGAATCCAGGATGCGCATTTCATCCTATTTGGGACTCTTCAGCTGGATGTGCCTGCAACCCAGTGCGAAGTGATGTTGTTCCCATAGGGACTCGGACTCGGGAGCGATTGCTCCAAATGCCAAGGCGTTATCCGCCACACCACCGAGCCACGACAGCCAATTCTTGTGCGATGGGTATAGTTTTTAGTGAAATTGTTTTTATATGATACCGTTGTTGCTTGGACCGAATCGATCGGTCTCTATCGCACAAGAAGTGGCTATCGTGGCTCGGTGGTGTAGTGAGTAACGTGCTGGCGTTCGAGGCGATCGCTCCCGAGTCCGAATCCCAATGGGAACAACATCACTCACTGGGAAGCAGGTACATCCAGCTGACCAGTCTTAAATAGAACAAAATATGCATCGTGGATTCCACTGCTAGCCACGATCCATCAATAACATAATTAGGACGCAGGCAATATTGAGGCATCCGCACAGGAGGCCCATATGCTAATAGAAACCGGTCAATTCAGTCCAATCAACGACGGTATGATATAAAAACAATTATACTACTAGCCTCCTGATAAGTTTACACCTGAAGTGTTTTCCTGCAAAGAAGGGCGCTTTTTGGATTGACATATTAGCCGACACCAGGTAAATTACAACATGATTAGTAATCAAATAATATCGAGGTATCCGCATAGAAGTGCATATGCCAAAACACTTAAATCATTTCTATTCGGTATAAATTGCAAGTATAAGTAGAAGTGGCTCATGTGTCTTAATAGCCTAATAGATAACATTTTGACATTTAAAACGACGGATTCTAACTTCAAATTCTCAGTAGGATGCAGATGCATCAAGTTGAAGAGTCCCAAATAGGACGAAATTCGCATACATGATTCAGCTGTTAATCAATACTAGAGTAATTATAATGTCCAATCATTTCATTAAAATATTTGTTTAAATCAATGTAAATTTCACAATGAATGAATACTAACCAATGTTGAAATATGAATAATATACTATACTATATCATGAAATACTTCTAAAATCCTTTGGAATTGAATGAATAAGGGATATAGTTAACAAGTTTTTGCATGGTAATAATGTAAAACAATAAGATATCATGCCTGGAAACTGTTTAGTTATCTAAGTTTGATTATTCTGAGGAGAAAATTTATTCGATTCATCTAATGTCAGTACTCATACAATTAAAAATGGTTACCACCTATTGTGTACCATTACCCTCCGCATTTTATTGTATACCTTGACTAATTGTATTCACATTTACTAAAATCTCCCTTTTTGTTCTAATTGTTTTGAATGGTTATAGTATAGTCCAAAACTTCTACTCAATAGTAAATTAGTTTACTTGGATAAATCTGTTTTCATCACAGCAAGATTTATTGGTTAGTAGGATACAGTCCAACTGGTGGTTTTATCAGTTATTGTAACGCAAATACTGTTTTATCTAAATTATGTTATTGAATTCAGAAGGAAGCGGCTACGTAAATTCCTGAATATATATAGAATAGTACTAGATGATGGATGAGTGTAAAATGAAACTTTGGACCACCAGTTACCCCAGGGGTTACCAGTTTTGTGCTCTACAAACTCAGCTACTAAACCTGACTGTTGAACAGACTTTTATTTCACTTTTAATCATCAAGTGAGTCATCTGATCGCCATGTGAACTCGTTTGATCGTAAACATGTCTTCTGCTCAGTTAGAACTTTTCATCCCAACCAAAAACTAGTTGAATAAGACAGTGGGTTATTATTTTGACTATCAGAAGTAGAAGTAGAATAACTCGATAACAGAATTACAATGTGATGTCGAATGATTAATTGAACAGTCATTATCATTCGCTACATTATGTATACACAGAAATTATGATGAACAGAAAAACGGTAAAATGACTTTTCCAGCAGCTTTATAGGCTACTCATAAGTAGTATAAATGTAAAGCAAACGTTTGGTGATTTGAGAACAATCATCTGAATAAACCTTTTTTTACGAATAACCATTCTACATTGGCTACTTTCCTATTTGTTTTTATCCACAAATTATGCTGTGAAATGCCAAGAGAGCTGAAAAAACTGCACGCTGATATGAAATAGAGGAATATGAGATGTGTCTTATGGCATATCTTTTTTATAACTCCCTATAAGTGAAATATTTTAGTTCTTTATATCAGAGGTAAGTTACTTATCTATGAAGGCAATCTTATGTATGGTACTTTTCGAGAAAAACGTTTTCTCTGTTCATCTAGGTTCACTACTATCAGATCAGAGATTAGCTTCAGTTGAATATGAAAAACAAGCAAGTGAGAATGCGATCGATGAAATGAAAAAGCAGGTAGTTATCTTTTCAGAGTATAATAATTTATTGCATAATTCAATGACTTTTACATATATATATATATATATATATATATATATATATATATATATATATATATATATATATATAGTCCGCCTCCATTGCACTCTCTTCTCTCCAGTCTTCTCAACCTGGTGCCACAACTGCCCATAAGCTTTCATTTCTTCCTCACACCATCTCCTCCATGTCACACTCAACTCGGATACCCAACCCGTCGTTTCCCCTTTGAATTCCACTCGAGCAACTGGCCTGGCTCGTGATATCCCCAATCCTCTTTCTCAGTGTATGTATGTAGTTGAAACGATGCTGCCTAGCTTGGTAGGTATGTGAGCGAGACTACTTCCTTTAGGTTTCTCCCGTTCATGGGGATTAGTGCTTGTTGTTCTTGTTGGTTGGTTATCTTCATCACCCGTGTCTTCTCTACGTTCACCTGAAGGAAGTCTAGTCTTCGCTGCCTTGCCTCTTCTGTCAACTTGTTACTTTTCCCCTGTAGATTTTTAAGTTTGTGCGACATCAGATATTAGACATAAATGATGATCGGCAAAATCCAAATCTTGTGAGGTCTTTCATCGGTCAAACAGCGTATGCCCCTCTTCTCGCTCCTCACGGTTTGCTTCATGATCCAGTCGACCACAATGAGGAAGATCATCGGTGATAGTAGGCAACCATGTCTTATTGTAGTATTATAGTATTGTTTTATAATGCTGTGACCCATGTTTGTTTTTATTGGTCATATAGTTTTCTGTATCTCTGGTTGAGGTTGTTGTGATGTCCCAGTCTTGTATAAAACATTGTTATTGATCTGAACATTTTAACGTGTCATTCCCACATTATTTTTACGATATGACTAATAGTCTATTTCTGCCCCCATTGTAATGTAATTCTCTGATTGGTTAACTTTTACTCTTACTATGCGAATTTCTCCAGTTGCGGACGTGGTCACCTTTCATGTGTATACTAATTCACGTGTTTTGGATTGATTCATTGTTATGATATTATATTCTCGGAGTAATACACTCTCCCATCTGCCAGCTTCGGTCTTCTCTCTATTCGTCCCGGGGTAGCAGCCAGTGTCTCTTGCGTACCAAGTTAGCTGTCAGCTGAGCGCACGCATTATATTCGTTTCGGAATATATACATATATTATAAGCGCACCGAACCCATAACAGAGGTGATGCATCATTCGTATTATATGTGTTGGGTGGGTGCTAAGTCGATGGAGAGAAGATTCAGTAATCAGTCTCTGTCTCTCTCCACCTAAATATATTGAACATTCAAACAGCTACTTCATCCCATCTGATTGTGTTGTTTTGCGTTAATGCATGCCTGCATTGCAATAACTAAGGTTTTTCTTCAGATTATTGGTGCTATTCGGGTCTATCATTCTATATTTGGCTAAATTCCTATGTTCTACTAATCTATCTGACACCAACTGGCTAGTTTGATCTATGTACTTGACCTGACTCACAGTCATTACATGAAAATTGATAGACTGAATTATTTTGCTCCATTAGTTCCATCGAATCCTTCATCAGACAAAGCTTATCTCTGAGTGAGTTTGTAGGTTTAAATGTCACCGTAATTCCAGATTTGTTGAGAATTCTACGTAAAGTTTCTGATGTACCTTCCACATAGAGTAACACATAGAGGCCTTGAACTTAATTCTACTCGTATTGTCATGATTATATCTACACGTATTACTGTTATGACTTCATTTCTTATGTATCTGTACGCATTTCTCAATAAATGGTACTGTATAATTACTATTTATTAACGCTTCTTTTGCGTATTTGGATTCCTTGTTTAAGTCTTTGCATTGACTAGTGAGTTTTCTAGCTTTGTCATTTAGTCATTTGAGTAAACTCGCCTTAACTGCTGTTGGATGAGATGATTTGAAGTCTAGATACCTGTTAGAATGTGTCGGTTTCCTGTAGACAATAGTATCCAAACCACCATCTGTTCTTCATTTTCTATATCGTCCTGAGTGAATTGGATTGCATCCACTACTGAGTTTATATGTGTGAGTAAAGTGCCAATATGTTCCGATTTCACCTCAGTAAATGTGTCATTCACATGTCGCCACCATATCTAAGGCGTAGAATTTAACTACGTCTTTGCAGCTGTCCATATATATATCTGCTACGACTGTGTTACCACTAAAGGAAGGAATAACAGAAACTTTACATAGGATTCTCAACAAGGCTGGAATCCGTATAGCATTTAAACATACAAGCTCACTCAGAGATAAGCTTTGGTGGCTGGCTTAGGGATTCGATAGAAGCGAACAAGGAAAGTAATCCAGTCCATCAAATTCCATGTAATGATTGTGATTCAGGTCAATTATATAGGTCAAACTAGCCCGTTTGGTGGGGATCAAATAGGTTAGTAGAACATCGGAATTTAGCAGCTGCTTCAACCCAACAGAGTACCACAAATCTTTATCAACCTCATTCAACAGCTATATGCTGACGCCACATGCCAAGTGATCCACAATCTGAAGCTAAGTGACACCTTTGAAATGAAGACAGGAGTAAGACAACGTAGCCGCCTACTATCACCGATGATCTTCCTGAGTGTGGTCGACTGGATCATGCTGCAGACAACTGTGAGAAGCGAGAAGAGGGGCATATGCTGGCTAGACCGATGAAATACCGTACACGATTTATGTCTAATGTCTTGTCGCATAAACTCAAAGATCAACAGGCGAAAAGTAACAAGTTGACAGAAGAGGCAAGGCAGCGAAAACGACACTTCAAGTGAATGTAGAGAAGACACGGGTGATGAAGATACCCAACCAACAATAACATCAACAACAAGCACCAATCATCATGAACCGGAGAAACTTAAAGGAAGTTGTCTCTTTCATCTATCTGGCTGGACAGCATCGTTTCAACTACAGGCGATACAGACACAGGCACATACGAGGATGTCAAAACCAGGATTGGAAAGACATTCATCAACACCTTCTGCATACACTCACTCGATACTAAAGATCATTATTGTTAGTGGTTCATTTAGTCAGTATGATAATCTGCAGTACACGTAAACTATTTCAAAAATAGTTATAGGATGTAGTAATGTACATTTAGAAGCCTACTGTCATTTATCATGAAGTATTTTGTTCACTTTATTGTTAACGTGGATAACGACTGGTTGAAAATCTTTTCTTAAAACAAAAAATGCTTCAGAGTGTAGAAATTAACTTGAAGGTATATTTTAAGGATTGAAACAAGTTGAGAAAGGGATTAATCCTATGAAAAATGTTCATTAGCTTAAAGTTCAAGCAAACCCCTCAAACTAAAATGAATTCTACAACTTATGATTATTTGTCGCTTGGGTGCCTAGTGGAATATAGGGCTTCAGTAGCACGTCTTCAGTGCACTTTATTCTGTGCTCCACGACTGCCCACAAGCTCTCATTTCTTCCTCACAGCATCTCCTCCATGTCACCCTGAGCTGGGACGCCCAACTAGCCGTTTCCTGTGAGTAGGCCATCAGTGGATTTGTCCATCCGCCAGTAGATTCGGGTGTAGTCCGCCGCGTTTTGGCGCCTGCGGCGCCAGCCGGCCCGATCCGGGCGTATTGATATATTAGTGACAATTTGTAAGCAAAGGTAATGAACCCAACAAATGATAACCCTAACTTTTGGGTAAGTGTGACAACTGCCTCAATTTTTAATCACAAGAAGAGGTAATAGTACAACCAAGATATTTCAAAGAATGCATTGAAATTACAACAGCTTCTGCCTACTTCATTTCAACTGATAACAGTTAATTATTTGGCGAGTTAACTCTTCTTGAAAAGTATATGTAATACTGAAAATCTGTGAAGCTTCATCAATAAATATGGAAGAAGAAATAGAGATAAGATGGTGGTCACTACACTTGAAATGAAACTAGTTTTCACTTAGTTGACTTCTCTGGGATAAGGTATTTTGGAAAGAGTAAATCATAGAGTAAGAGTTTCTCTAGTCTCGACCTACCTAACAGATAAACTTGTTTCTGTGTATAGTACTATGGGAAATCTTTCTCATGCCATCTACGAATGAATTTATAAGCCTATATGTACTTCACATGACAAGTTTACTGGAAGGAAAGAAAGATGAACTTCAATCCACTTCTTTAAAAACGTTCTTAGTCATTTACAGGGGTGGTCACTTTACATTTAATCGGTTCAGGATATGATGTGGTTGTATATAAATTGCCTTCAAGATAATCTGTAGGTAAACAAATACAATTCTACATCGCTTCGTTAAATAAGTTGCAATCAAGCAAAATTCAACCTGATCTTATCCTACTTCTAATAGATCTTTGATGTAATAAAATTACGTATTCTAATATTTTGCTGATAGTGATTGATTTCAACTCACTCTACTTCATTACTTGTCTTCTTACACATTATGCAATTATTTTTTGGTAAAGACTAGGAATCGAAAAGCACTATGCCTTCTATCTATTACACTTTGTTTTCACCTATAATCATGGTATTACCACTCATCATTCCACCATATTGTAAAAATCTATCAATTTTATATGAACCGCCTGTTCAGTAAAGATACCGTCAGCAGTTGATGAAAAGCTTCAAAGTAAAGTGTTTCTTTTTACTGTAAAGTTGATTCTTCTCACTTTGATGAAAATAATCAAGGGAAGATGTTGTATAACGAAAAAAATCAACTTCGTTTAGCTATTAATTAATTGTTAAATAGACAAACGAAACCAACTTGGAACATGATAAACAGATGCATCGGTTCAAGTTATCACACTTTACAGTAGTGTACAATGGATAGGTGGATAGGAAAAGACTGACATCAAAGAACGCAAAGTGGTGTGTTAGAATAAACAGTTGAAGACAAGGAGTTTCAGAAATGAAAGTATATCCATCTGCTCCGCTATGACCGGATTTTAGCCACATCACCAAACTTTAGTTCCTAACCATTGATTCCTATTTTCTCTGAAACTCCAGCTAGGCAGTCTGTATCTCCTCACCTGTCTTAATCAAGCGGTTGTGGACTTCATAGGTAAGTTAAAGGTCTTCGTCTGGGTACCATAAAACCCCTTCCAACCTAATCCAGCATTGCATGTCGAGGTGAGCAGTGGCCCGGTATGAGCATTACATGCACTAGTCATATCAGACTACTAAAAATTACATCCTTACTCACTGACTTGGCCATCTTGCCTAGTATCCTTCGGCCGACCTCAATATTGCTCACAAGGTGATTCCACCAAAATGCAAGCAGTGCTGTAATGGCATTTGTAATCAAAACCCTGCAACTGCTTCATTTCTTCTACTTTCAACAGCCATGGGTCGCGGCTGCAAAAAAGAAGAGAAAGAAATACAGTATAGTAGTATACTCATACTTTGATAGATGGTCAGATGTATCGCCAGTCGGCAAATGCCAAATAGGCCTTCTGTATTCTAGCTGGGATTTTGTCATCAACCAGCTTGTTCAGGTTGATGCAACTTCACAAGTAAGTGAATCGGTTAACATATACCACCATTTCACTTCACTTTATTTGTACTAAATAAAAGGAATATATTCAATGTGTGGCAAACTGTGGTTTACTGCTGCGAAAATTATTCTCAGGATCTTTTAAAAATAGTACTTTTCTATGAATTATCCAAAGTCAGGATTGGAAAGACAACAAGATAGGCTTTCATTAACCTGAATTCAGTGTAGAGATCTACTGCACTCTAATCAGTATAAACAACAAGATCTGGATTTTCAACAACAATGTCAAGTCAGTGATTCTATATGATTCAGAAACTTGGCGTGTCATGAAAAGCATTTCCAACAAACAACAGACATTCATCAATAGCTGCCTACGCTCACTCGATACTGAAGAACAGATGGCCAGAAATAATAAGGAACAAGGAACTCACCGTGGCTGGTAAGGAACTAACCAACCAAGAACCTATCACTCAAAAAACATGGAGAAGGAAGTGGAGATGTATTGGGCATACACTGTAAAGACCATCTGGGGACATCACATGCCAGCCAGGCTATCGAATGGAAGCCAAATAGGAAACGATGAGTTGGGTGTCCGAGATAAGGGTAACATGTAAAGTAGATCATGTGAGAAAGAAATGAAAGCTTTTTCGAAATCGTGAAGCCAGGTTGGGAAGACTGGAGAGAAGACAGTATAATAGAGACGTGCAATTGAAGCTCTATGTTCCACTAGGAACCGAAGGGACAGATAATAGTAATGATAATGAATTGTCCAAAACGATGAATTGAAATTTCTATCATTTTCCTTCATACCTCGAGAATGAGAACACACTAGTCTACACTTTGGTGGGAAATTGCTAATTTACTTACAGACACGACATCTAGGCAGTTGGCTTACAATAAAAATTTATTTTTCTTCTTAACATATAAACGTTTTAATCATTTATTGCTGATAAAGATGAAATATAATTGATAAGCATTTTTTCTAAAATATGAACTGTAACATTGCGTCATAACATATTACATAATAAGCGGCTATATTAAAGAATTATGCTTATAATAGGCATACTGAAAGTGAAAGAAAGTTTGTGGGGATACATAGATTTTTCACGTTGGATTGACGTCAGTTATAGGAACATTGAAAACCTGGGAACACTGGATGACACTTTCGTCCGACTAGTATGGGACTCTTCAACGGCGTGCACACATGACCTCACACCACCAAGGATCGGACCCAAGACCTTCAAGAATCCAGTGCTCCATATATCTAACTTCTATCAGTGCACGACATAACGCGACCATTACCATATGTCATCTTTGAGTATTTATCCTCACCGGCATCAGAGTTGCCAGCTCCGATGTCCTACCAACTGAACTTGTTCACATTCTTCTACCACTCAGATTTTCATTTAATCTTCAATCATCACACATCAGTAATAAGGTATATCTGTTAACTCCTGACTACTATCTTAGGCAGTTGGAATTATAAAAAACGGTGTATACTTTTTTTCTCTCATTTATAAGACTAAATGTTCATATTATTTAAAAAAAAATTGGAATACATTTATTTCGTCACACTGTAAACTTTCCTACTCTTCTTCCACTTTTAGATGAATGAAACGAAATCAAAATGTGGAAAAATCCAAGGTAGACAAGAAAATCATGATTTTTCTATTGGAAATAGAACTGATGAAAAATTAAATGATTTCAAAGAAAAACTTAATGGTATGTGAAATGATATATTAATCTAATATGAATGTAAGCTATCCGCTATAATTGAATATCTGAATATTAACTAACATGACTGTAGTAATAAGTGAAGTGAACTGGATGATTGAGTCCCTACCCAGTTGCTAGCTCAATATTTACTTGTTGGCCATGCAACCTAAACGTTCTGCCTTTGACCCCATGTCGGGTCATAGGTGAGTACTACTGAGGAGTTCTATACTAGTCGAATGAAACAGCTTCTCAGTGTTCTCAAGTTCCCAATATTCCTTCAATTAATGTTAGTCTATGATGAATGCTAATTTGAAGGGGTCGCAGATTTCCCAAAAACCCATTCTATTTTTACATATAAAACTCAAACTACTTTTCATTATTTTCAGTAGCTTCAATTTAGTCGTAAATATATTTCAATTGTTTTCATGTTATTTTAAATTTTTCACACCTAGAAATTCTTAACATGTATCTCTGCCTTTATTTCTATCGGCTATATGAAATAATAATTTGATTCATATTGATTCAGAGAGATGTCAAGTTATTGTTAAGCAAAGATGAGAATAGAGATAATTTTCAACGTAGAATCCTTCGAATAAGTATCTCGTAATCAAGTCTCGAGTTAATAATCTTCAATCAGTAAAGTATTTTTACACAGATAGCTAAAATGTCCATATGCTTACACAACTACAAACATTTAACGGTGTATATACTGAAACTACTTACATATAAAATTTCTATGTTTATAAAAAAAGTAAATAAAAGACTGCAGACAACTTTTAACCCATTTGATGTGGTGTTCACTGATAAGTTGTGCTGAAACATATTAATTATCTGTAGAGATCTCTTTAACTCACTTTGGAGATTCGATATACTACCTACAGTAACATTTTTGACTCATAAACACATTTGTACAACAGAGATTCATTTACTATTCATTGACATACATCTTTATTCTCCATTGTTTCTTTTGTTCGATCGAATTGTTCGACCTCTATTGGCATATGGGCTCCTATGCAAATGCCTCAATATTGCCTACATGTTAATTATGATAATTTGGTTGATTGTGGCTAACAGAAGAATCCAGGATGCACGTTTCGTCCTATTTAGGACTCGACTGAGACTCGAGTCCCGTCCGGAAAAACATCGCTCACCCTAGGGAGATAGGTTTATCCAGCTAACGAGTCCGAAATAGAACGAAACGTGCGTCAACCAAATAAATTATCATAATTAACATTCAGTCAGTATCGAGCTGTCCGCATACAGGAGCCTATATGCCAATAGACGTCGAATAATTCGATCCAGTGAAACAAAGGAGAAATACAAGTATATGAACAAATAGTAATAACTAATACCCATTGTACAAGAGGTGGCTATCGTGCTTAATTAGCCTAATGGATAGCGATAGCAAGTTATTGTACAAAGCGTAGTAGTTATTACTATTTGTTGACATACATTGTTATTCTCCGTTGTTTGTTGTGTTGGATCGGATTTTTCGACCTCTGTTGGCGTATGGGCTGGTATGCGGATGCCTTGATATTGCCTGAATGTTAATTTTGATAATTTGGTTGTTTATGGTCAGCAGAAGAATCCAGGATACGTGATTCGTCCTATTTGGGATTCACTAGTCAGCTGGATGTACCTACACCCCCAGTGCGGAGTGATGATGTTCCCAGTGAGACTCGAGCCTCATACTTATCGCTTCAAACGCCAAGACGTTATTCACTATGCGAAGGAGGAACGATAGCCACTTCTTGTACAGTGGGTAGTAGTTATTACTATTTATTGATATACTTGTTATTCTGAGTTGTTTGTTGTGTTGGATCAAATTGTTCGACCTCTATTGGCATATGGGCTCTTATGCGGATACCTCCATATTGCCTGAATGTTAATTGTGATAATTTGATTGGTTGTGGCTAGCAGAAGAATCCAGGATGCGTGATTCGTCCTATTTGGGATTCACTAGTCAGCTGGATGTACCTGCACCCCCAGTGCGGAGTGATGATACTCCCATTGAGACTCAAACCTATACCCATCACTTCAACACCAAAGTGTTATCCACTATGCGAAGGAGGAATGATAGCCACTTCTTGTACAATGGGTGATAGTAATTACTATTTATTGATATACTTGTTATTCTGCGTTGTTTGTTTTGTTGGGTGGAATTGTTTGACCTCTTCTGCTAGCCACAACCAACCAATTTATCATAAATAACATGCAGGCAATATGGAGGTATCCGCATACCAGCCCACATGCCAATAGAGGTCGAACAATTCGATCCAACACAACAAACAACGGAGAATAACAAGTATATCAATAAATAGTAATTACTATCACTCGTTGTACAAGAAGTGGCTGTAGCTCCTCTGTAGCGTAGTGGACAACGCCTTGGCGTTTGAAGGGATGAGTATGAGGTTCGAGTCTCAGCGGGAACACCATCATTGGGGTGTAGGTACATCCAGCAGACTAGTGAGTTTCATATAGGATGAAACGCGCATCCTGGATTCTTCTGCTAGCCACAACCAACCAAGTTATTAGATATTCATTTATCTATCGGTATACATTTTGTTACCTTAACATTAGATTTATCTAGTTATGACGTAGAAACTCGGTAACACTAATTCAAGGTGTAGTTCGTGAACATTAGTTAATGCTAGTTAGCTGAGAACAAGATCCTTTATGCTCACTAAAATTATACAAAAGTATTAGTTCTTTTCCACTCTAAAACGGTATCACTGAAAATTCATAAGAGAATATGTAATGTCAAGTTAAATTTCATATTTCATTCACTTCAACTTGTAAATCAACATCTAGTCAATCTGTACTGAACCCAAAAGGTCTGATATCATAAAAATTGATTTAATTGTAAGCTGGCACAATTTATGAAGTATAAATTCCAGAAATGACAAGCAGTCTTACTTTTTGCTTGGTTGTAGCTACCAGAGGAATCCATGACATGCGTTTCGTTCTATTTAGGACTCGTCAGCTTAGTGTACTTGCACCCATCACTTCAAACGCCTTAGCGTTATCCATCAGACCAAGGAGGCACGATACAAAACTCTTGTAGAACGGGTATTAGTTTTTACTGTTTTGTTGATATGGAATGGAGAATTACAAGTATATCAATAAATAGTGAAACTTTAGTTAAAACTAATTTTATTCGGCAGAGATTATTTATTGCGAAGATGCTACACATTCTTTGATGCATAGACAGTAGTACTGTATGAAGACTTTATAATACTTTCTTTCTAATCGCTGTATCCACTTTCTGATTACGACACGAAGACGATGGAAGTGAAGACTTGAAAACGGTTGAATAAATATCGGCTGGGTTAACTGATACTTCTGTATCACACCAGACCTTCTTACTACTATTATTATTTATTATCTATCCCTTGGCTTCGTAATGGAACATACGGCTTCAGTAACACGTCTCCATTGCTCTCTGTTCTCTGAAATCTTTTGGACCTGGCTCCACAATAGCCTAGAAGCTCTCACTTCCTCCTCGCACTATCTCCTCCATGTCACCCTCAGCTGGGACGCCTAACTCTTTGCTTCCCATCTGAGTTCCACTTGAGCAACTGGCCTGGCACGTGATGTCCCTGAATAGTCTTCTCAGTGTATGCCAAATCAATTTCCATTTCCTTCTGCATATTTGTTGGGCGATAGGTTTTTACTTCGTTGGTTCGTTGTCAGTTACAATGAGTTTCTTGTTGCTGATTGTTTCTGGCCATCTGATCTTCAGTATCGAGTCAGCGTTAGCAGTTGTTGATGAATGTCTGTAATTTGTTGGAAATCCTTTTCTTAACGCGCCACGTCTCTGAGCCATACAGAAGCACTGACTTATTTGACGGAATTAGTGTTGAAAATCCGGATATTGTTCACGCTTTGTGCTGAGTGCAGAAGATCTTCACACTGGTTTCAGGCTAATAAACGCCTGTCTTACTTTCCTGATCCTTACTTTGACGTCCTCGTGCATGCCGTCTATTGTTGGAACATTGCTGCCTAGATAGGTGAAAGAGACAACTTCCTTCAAGTTTCTGTCGCTGCTAGTGACTGGTGTTTGTTGTTGTTGTTGGTTGCGTATCTTCATCACCTTTGTCTTCTCTATATTCACTTGAAGTCCCGTCTTCGCTGCTCTGTCTCTTCTGACAACTTGTTAGTTTTCGCCTGTAGATCTTCAAGTTTGTGTGACATTAGACAAGTCATCGGCGAAATTCAGATCTTCTAGGTTCTTTCCTGAGGTCCAGCGAATGCCCCTCTTCTCGCTCCTCATTGTTTGTCGCATGATCCAGTCCACTACAATCAGAAAGATGATCGGTGATAGTAGACAGCCTTGTTTTACTATTTTCTTTACTTCAAAGTATCACTGAGCTTCCTATTATGAATTACTTGGCATGTGGCGTCTTCATATAGTTGTTGAATGAGGTTGATAAGTGTTTTTGGTATTCCGTAGAGTTGAAGCAACTGCCAAATTACTTTTCGGTCGACACTGTCGAAGGCCTTTTCAATTCCAATGAAGTTGAGGTATAAAGTTGCCATTCTAGCATTCTATCCACTGTTCTATGATGATGCGTAGCGTTGCAATTTGATCCGCACATGATTTGTACTTCCTGAAAGACCTTTTTACTAGTAAATAAATATTTTTATCATATTGACTATCTGAGATAGCCGTGGTTTTAGCAGACTAGTATTGATACTAGGCGATAATTGAGGGTGAAATGAAAATTTGACCTTTGGCTGTATTCGAACCAGCGACCACCAGGTTTCCTGTTCGATGCCTCACCATTTGAAATGTAACCTTGCATCATAAAATACTGCATAATAAGCAGTATTATAAGAGAATTAAGCTATCAGTAAGTATACCCATAAGGATTTATAAGTGATAAGCAGACGGGAACCTCATAACTCAGTTGGTAGTGTATAGTGCCGGAAATCAGGTAGTCGCTGGTTCGAATCCTCCCGCAGCCCAAATTTTCATTCCACCTTCAATCATTATCCAGT
The DNA here is from genome assembly GCA_944470555.2 of Heterobilharzia americana. Taxonomy (NCBI): domain Eukaryota; kingdom Metazoa; phylum Platyhelminthes; class Trematoda; order Strigeidida; family Schistosomatidae; genus Heterobilharzia; species Heterobilharzia americana. Next base: position 160,497,395 of record OX104127.1, on the reverse strand, counting down.
ATCAACCAATTCAAGTCTTCAAAACAATAGATAGACAAAACCGATATCTTTAAATAACAAGTTATCTGACCTAATTATTTTCTCCAATGCTAAAATTGCATACTGTAACTGTAACTTAGTCTCAGGAAATCTTAGTTGAATGTTCTTATTCTTTGGAGGGGGGGGGGAGGTTATTGGCAAAAACCTAATGAAAAGAGTTATAACAGTTTAGTTTGCACTTCAATGTTGTAGACTTCTATGTATTTAAGAATCTTTTACATATACTCTGAAAAATAGTCAAGTAATAATTATCGAAAGATGGAAATAAAAGATTTCTTTCTCTATGTGTCTGCTTGAGATTGCCATGGTTTGGCATATCATTGCCATTGATACTGAGAGATGATTCAGATTGAAATGAAAACTTGAGTAACGACAGGATTCAGATAAGCTATTCTCTCTATCTGCTAACTAAACTGTGAGATCAGACTTCTGATTAGGTTTTAGCTTCCCTCTAGTTACCTTGGATTTTGTCCGATTGCCATAACATGTAACTGTGTTGATTAGTGGTTGTTACATTGGCTTCTAGATTATATTTTGTACTCCAAATCAAAATCAGGCTAAATCAGAGATGAAGAGAGCATTGATGTGATTATCTTCAACAACTGTGATTTACAAGACTGGTTGAAAGCATTATGAACTCGAAGTGTTAACTCAGCTAACAGAGTATCGATTAGGTAGTTTAGACACTATCGATTAGGATGGTGCAATAAATGAAGTTGTCATAAACATATTTTCTTTGTATGAACTTAAGTTAAAGAAAATCAACAATGTGGGCTGAATAACTTGCTATCATTTTATTTCGTCGATTTATCATCAGCCGTTTACAGTCTAAACATTTTTAGTAACATATCAAAGGACAGTCACGATATAGGTTTTTCTCTCATACATGAAGTTAGTTAACAGAGAAAGACATGGTTTCAGAAAAGAATACAAACATCCAGATAAAGCTAAAAAGGTATGCTATAAAGTCTCAATTATATATGCGTTTCAATTGAGAGTTCAAGAAAAGAACATGAATTATAACGAAAGATTATATAAAAAGATTCGGAATTCGACTGATTGCCGATACAGAAGAGATAGATTACGTAATAGTGAAAAGATTAGAATTCAGTTGATAGAACGATCACCGGAAGGTCTACTTAAAAGATAATGTCACTAAATACAAGGAAGGGTAGAAAGACTTATCATTGTTTCCTTTTGAATACATTTTTCTACTTTCAATCTTTCCGTTAATTGAAAGTTTGAATTACGTTGTGTTACCTTAAAGGATTATAAGGTATCTATTTCACTGTATATGTTGATAATATGCTTAGTGACTGGACTTGTTCTCTTGAGACACCAACCTTTTGGCAAATGTTCAAAGGATCTAAGGTATACAATTATTTCTGCCTTCTCGATGTAATTTTTACTGAAGATATACTTAAATTTGTGAAGGCAATTAGAAGTAATAAGAGTATGGAAGCTGTTGACAATGAATTATATAGAAGAATATGTTTTTCTATAAGAGGGGATAAACTTGACTGTAAGATATAATGTATTCAGTGTAGTTTTCAACCTTCCCTTAATTCCTTTAATTAGTACGAACAGTTTTTCATCATTCAAACTATGATTATTTCACGTTATAAACTTAAAGTGTTTTCATATAGTCGACTTACTTCTCATTAATATATAAGAGTAAAACTTGGACAATGTGGTCGATTGTAATTCCATTCTAGTCAGTTTATTAGAAATATCATACAGTGTAGCAGTAGCATTTACTGGATAACGTTTCGGACACAATTTATTGTCCATATTCATATCAGGTAACCAGCTCCATAACTTCGAAATGGACTTCATAAATTCCTAATTTTCTCTCCTTCTCTGTGACAACAAGGCTAGTAGAATCTTCCATTTATCTGGAACAGGTGCAGAATCATTCCTGTCACTGCATGTATATGGCGTTGGTTGGATAAACAAAGATTCCGTCGGTTATCAATCTCTACCTCCCTCCACAAATTAAGTCAGTTTTTAACACTGTTGCCAAATCCCACTCTACTGTGTGATTGTGAGTCATCGCATGCAGAGCTATAGCTGAGCTTTTCTCTAGATTTCTTATCTTATTAGGATCTACTCATCTTGATTTAGCTAAGTTTTTGTGTGCTGTGTTATTCTAATCGAACCTGGTTGACTGCTTCGACCTATGTACTTGACCTCACAATCAGTGCAAGGGATTTGGTAAACCATATTATTTTGCTTAATTGAATCGATAGGATCTGTTAACCGACAAAGCTTGTTTTTAAGTGAGTTTGTTGGCTTGAATGCCACTGTAATCCCTGCCAGCCTTATTTAGTTTATGTATTCCTGATTTTCTCCCTGTGATGACAGGAGGTACCTCAGAAGCATTACGAAGAATTCTCAGTAAGGCTGGCTAGGGTTAAAGTGGCTGGTATTTAAACCAACAAACTCACTTAGAAACAAGCTTTGTAGGTTGAAATATCCTTTCAATGCAATTAAGCAAAATAATCTGGTTTACCGGACTCCATCCAATGATTATGAGGTCAAGTACATAGGTCAAAGCAGTCGATCAGGATCGATTAGAACAACAGAGTACAGAAACGTAGCTAAACCAAGATGAGTAGATCCCACAGGGTAGGGTGGAATAGAGCGACAGTGTTAAAAACTCAGTTTGGTGGAGGGAGGTAGAGATTGATAACCGACTGAACCTCTGTTTGTCGAGTCAACACCAAATACATGCGGCAACCGAACTGATGCTGCACCTGTTCCAGATATATGGAAGATTCTACTACCCTTGTCATCACAGAGAAGGAGATAAAATTAGAAATATATGAAGTCTATCTCTATGTTGTGAAGTTATTTACCTGATATGAATATGGGCAATAACTTGTGTAGGAAAGGTTATCCAGTAAATGATACTGTTCCTCCTTCACTGTGTGTAAATATTTCTAATAAACAAACTAAAATGGAACTACTTACTCCTCCTTATTTCAGTAAATCGTTTATGATTGGTGCTTTTTTCAGTAAATCTAGTTTTGCCCACTGACCACTTTTATGTCTACATATCAATTCATTTGCTCTTTTGGAGCCAGGTATATAGGTTGTTCTCTACGACTGTTATTCTCAAAAGGGTTTAAGAACACTATCCCGTGTGGCTACAAAAAAGTAACATTGGAAAGATAAAGGAGTGCTATAATTGAACTCGTTGTGAACACGAATCATGCTATCTTAAAAACCTCCTCATTCAAAGTCGTCTATAAAGTGTGAAAAAAATCTACCGAAGGCTGTATATCTTCTTAATCTTTTCATCCTAGAAGCTTTGCTATTCATATGGAGAAGCCTGAATGGTGTACACAAAAAAAGATTTTTCAACACCCTTCTCTTTTCATGGTCCTAGTTTTCAATCTTTGAAATCTCCTCTACCTCCCTTCACTCACCTTTTTTTTCATTGTTTTGTTTTGACATTAATTTGCTATACATTCTTGTCTCTATGCTCTGATCAGTTATTGCCTTCATGGTCCAGTGGATAACACCTTGGCGTTTGAAGTGATGGGTATGAGATTAGAGTTTCAGTGGGAACGAGATCACTCTCCATTGGGGTGCAGGAATATCCAGCTGACGAGTCTCAACTGGTACGAAACGCGTGTTTTGGATTCTTATACTAGCCACTACCAAATAAATTACTATAATTCATATTCAAGCAATATCCAGGTATCCGCGTAGGAGCCCATATGCCAACAGAGCTCGAAGAATTCGATCCAGTAAACTAACGGAGAATTAAAGTAGATCAATAAATAGTGGGACTTTTGTACGAAGTAATTTCATTCTACTTCTAAATTTTTAGGACAAACTTTAGTAACCATACACTGTCGCACAGACACTAATCAACAACCTTATGTTCTTCCTGCGATGTATCTCTTTTCTACAACTTCATATTAAAAGCGATACAATCACAAATTTATACTTCTTTACTAACATAAGGATTTGATTGTTAAAAACTGTTTGACAAGCATGGCAACACAACCAGTGTCAATAAATAAGATGTCGCATAACCGTATTAGAAGGAAAAAAGCCAAAGAATGGATCTCGATGGACACATGGAAGTTGATAGACGAAAGGAAGATAGTGAAGCAGAAGATGAACTAGTGCAAAGATGAACAACGAAAAGAAGAACTGAGTACAACGTATAAACCACTGGACAAAGAAGTGAAGAGGAGTGCACGGAAAGACAAAAGACACTTCTGTGACTCACTGGCAAGTCAAGCAGAACAGGCTCCAGGTAAGAGAGACCTGGCAACATTATATCAAATAACCACGTTACTGCTTTCTGGGAAGAGATTAATCCACATGAAACCAATAAAAGATGATGAAGGAAATTTAATTACCAAAGAAGAGAAACAAAGGAAACAATGGGCCAACCACTTCAAGAAGCTCTTGAATCGGCCACCAGCACCACCACCCGCACTTCATCCAGAAATACCACCTGCAGCCACAGAACTACCAGTGAACACAAGCCCTCCAACGAAAGTCAGTCCTGAGCTCCATAAAGCTGCTGAAATGCGGGAAAGCAGCGGGACCAGATGGAATCTCACCAGAAGCATTGAGAACAGATTCAGAGACAACAGCGGACATGCTCACACCACTATTGTAGAAGGTCTGGAAGGAAGGAAAGTTACCTGCTGATCGACTAGAAGAAGGGCTACCTTGTTAAACTCCTGAAGAAAGGCGACCTAAGTCCTTTAAAGAACTGCCGCGGAATCATGCTGCAGTCCACCCCAAGTAAAATATTAGGCCACATGATCCTGAAGAGACTAAACGATGCGCTGGACTAAAAACTACAACCTGAACAGGCTGGCTGGATGCAGGAAGAGCAAATCATGTGCGGACCAAATTGCAACACTATGCATTATCATGGAACAGAGCATAGAATTGCAGAATGGCAACTCTCTGCCTTGACTTCATCAACTTTGAAAAGGCCTTCGACAGCGTCGATCGGAATACCACAAACCTTTATCAACCTCATTCAACAATTATATAGTTGGGCGTCCGAGGGTGACATGGAGAAGATCATGTGAGGAAGAAATGAAAGCTTCTGGGCTGTCTTGGAGCCAGGTCCAAAAGATTGCAGAGAACACAGTGGAAGGAAGACATGCTACTGAAGCCCTTTGTTCCACTAGGAACTCTAGGGACAAATAAATAATAAATAAGATGTCATTCAAATCACAAAGCTGAAAACTGATGACTAATGAATATTAGTCAAAATAAGTTTAGACAAGATATTCCCTAATATGATAACATAATTGGAAACTAGATTCTGATCAGGCAGAGTATAGCAATAAGAAAAAATGGCAAATTACTTAAGAAGTGAAACGGAAACATGAAAGGAAAAGGGGGGTGACGGGAGGTACAGGAGATATCAAAGACTGAAAACTTAGATGATGAAAGGAGAAGGGGTTGAACAATCTTCATTTACGTACACAGTTCAGGTTTCTCTACATGGATGGCAAGAGCTTCGACGAAGATATACAGCCTTTGAGAGGTTTCTTTTCATTTCTTCAATCATCACTCAGCATCAATACTAGCCTGCCCAACCACGGCTATTTCAGATAGTCAGAATGATAGACAAAACTATCCGGAGGTTTGTGAAGGTTTATGAATTGATTTCAGGTAGGAATTCATCATGAACTGACATGATTTGGAGGGACATTGGAAACCTAGGAGCACTGGACTTCTGTTTTGTCCGACTAGTATGGAACTCCTCAGTAGCGTACACCCATGACCCCACCAGTGGTCGAATCCCAACCTTAAATCAATTCATAAACCTTCACAAACTTCCAAACAGAAATAATCTAGCATGCATTGGTGACTACTTTTGACAGGTGATTCTCGAAGTTTCAATGAAGAGTTATAACTAGTGGAGTCAATCAAGTTGAACATGAGGACGGTTACTTAACGATGACATTGAATGTAGGTCACCGTATATCGGGAACTGACAGAGGTAGAAAATGTGAACGGCTGTATTCCGACCCAGTTTCTCGATAACAACGTGCTGTCTGAGAAACCTTGAGGTCCTGGGTTCGATCCTAAGAGGGTGGGGTCATGGGTGCGCACTGCTGAAAACTCCTATACTATTCGGACGAAACAGCTGTCTAGTGTTCCCAGGTTTGGAACTGGTGTCAGTCCATGATGAATTCCAACGTAATAACCAGTAATTATTATTATTATTTTTCCCTTTGATTCCTAGTGAAACATAGGGCTTTAGTAGCCCGTCTTCATTGCACTCTGTTCTCTACAGTCTTCTCAACCTGGCTGCATGACTGCCTACAAGCTTTCATTTCTTCCTCACACCATCTTCTCTATGTCACATTTGTATGCCCCACTCGTCGTTTCCCATTTGGCTTCCACTCGATGGTCTGGCCTGACATGTGTTGTCTCCGAACCGCCTTCTCAGTGTACGGCCGATCCATCTCCACTTTCTTCCCCTGCATATTTGTCGGGCTACAGGTCCTTTTCCAGCCAGCCAGAGTCCCTTGTTGCTTATTCTTTCTGGCCATCTGATCTCCATCTTCAATATGGAAAGTATTCTTATCAGTATTCTAAGGAGATACACTTTTATTTGTTTAGGGAAATCCAGTATTGATTTTTTACTGTAATATTTCTGTGAAAGTAGCCCTTGTAGTGATAAGTACACCTTAAGTATTACGATTACTTGACAGTCAGTTTATTAATACTGAGTTAGATCAACCTACCCACTGTATAGTTAAGCTTTATTGTCTATGTACTGTACATTATCCAAGAGTCGAATTCATAAAATAATATAATTGCTTGTATTATACCGTCGTTGATTGAATCGATAATCAGATACATCCAGATGAGTCCCAAATAGGACGAAATGCTTATCCTGGATTCCATTGCTAGCCATTATCCATCATTATTTAATACAGTTATCGGATTTTTTTCAAAAATTACAACGTTTGCATAATAATAGTAATAATTTAGAGGTAGTATTCATCATGGACTGACATTAATTGGGGAACCGTTGAAAATCTGGGAGCACTGGACAGCTATTTCACCTTCTTTTGGAACTCCTCTGCAGTACGCACCCACGACCAGGCTAGGGATTGAACTCAGGACCTTCAGGTTTCACGGCGAACACGTTAACCATTCTGCCACTGGGTCGACTTTCAGTGGTTCTTGGCCTACTACCGAGGAGTCTAATACTAGGACGAAACAGCCATCCAGTGCTCCCATATTTTCAATAGTTCCTCAACTGATCTCATTCCATGATGAATACTACCTCTAAATTAAAAATCCCCATTCATCTGTAAAATACATTACTGTATAATGTTCATTAGTGACTTGCTTCCAGATGGATGTCAGGAAGTTCTAATGAGAAGCCGTAACCTGTGGGGTCAACCAGTCGGAAGTGAAGTGGATGCTGACTAAAAACCCTCAGTGAAAGTTGCCTTATATTATATATCGACAGAAGTTTGAAATTGTGAACCACTGAGAACCGACCCAGTGATTGAGTGGTTGACGCGTTTGCCATGAAACCTAAAGGTCCTGAGTTCAATCTCTAGCCAGGTCGTGGGTGCGTACTGCTGAGGAGTCCAATACTAGGACGAAACAGCTATCCAGTGCTCCCAGATTTTGAATGGTTCCCTAACTGATGTCATTCCATGATGAATACTACCTCTAAATTAAAAATCCCCATTCATCTGAAAAATACAATAATAACAATACGAATACTAATACTAACAATAATAACTGCAATAGACGTTTAGTTACAGATTATTCTATCATATGAGAATACTGTCAACTGTTAAGTTGCTTATAATTAAGTAACCTTATAAAAGTACAATAATCACATTTTCTACATGGATTAATCTTGAATTTATCAACCGATTTTCTTTCATCTGTTTGGTTAAAAGTTAATTATTGTGTCCCTAATAAAAAATATCAACTTGGTTCAAAGGGATTAAGAAATTTTACAAATAAACAATTGACTAACACTGACCTATAACCTCGCATACAAGTGGATTAACTGAAGTTGTCACTGCTTCATTATAATACACAAATAACTAGTGGATACAAAAAGGTGTGATATCATAGTAGACAAATTTATGTGAGAATATAAACAATTTGAAGATTAAGGTTACTTTAAATTAAATATTCTTGTATTAGTCTGATCATCCTGAACATTCTTCTAAACTAAACCAACTTCCTTCAATATAGTACGTTGAGGTAGGCGGTAATTTGTCATGGGCAACACATGTCTAAGCTATCTTGCCTAGTACCTTTCACTTTATCGCAAAATCGCTTACAAGATGATTCCATCAAAACGCTAGCAATGCTACAAAGATACCTTTGATCACTTCAAATCTTCTATTTTCAATAACCATGTCTAATAGGTGTATAACAGGACAGAACAGACTGGAGCACAGTAAATTCGTCCTTTGACTGTTAGTTGCTTATCTCGTCGGTGGCCACCACAGTTGATGTAAGTTGGCAAATATTAAACTGGCCTTCTGTATCTAAGCTGAGATTTCATCAGCAATCATCCTGTTCAAGATGCCACAAAACCCCAAGTTAGGGGAGTGGTTGATACACTCCATCACTTCATTTCCAATCATTAAACTGGAAGTACTCGTAGCAGACCAGACTTGGAACAGCACCTTACACATTGGATAGCTGACAGCGAAACACATACCAAACATACTCGGATCTCTGTTTAACGCATCCAGAAGATTCTGCGTTTTATTGTCACTTTCAACTGATAGGACAATGTCTTCTGCATACTCAAAGTCAACCAGATGACATCCAACGATTAAATCAATCCCTATGATGTCCATTAGTACATCTATTACGAAACCAAACAAGAACCGTGGTAGCATGCATTTCTAGCCGATACAACTGGTTTTCATCATTTTAGATAACATCTGGAACCAAGTATTTTAACGTCTACGAAGGATCTAGTAGATAGCTTATATTTGCTTAGTACATTTTTCACACTCAAACACGGCTATATCTCCTCATATTCGACAGAGTTGAATCTCGTCTTTAGATCAATAAATATTGGAAGTGTCGACCGCTAGTAGGGATATTAGTAGGATATAAGCTCTAGTTAAAAAATATTTTTATAAATATTTTTATTTAGAAGGTTTACTTCACACAAATACTTCAAACAGTACAACGTATACAAGTACAGTTATGAAACTACAACGACGTTTAGCTGATTTAGAGATGAATATGTACAAGGCAGGTGAGGAGAAAGAATGTCTACGTAATAGAAATGAACAGTTGACTGATCTACTCCGAAGGATGACAGAGCAAAATCATCGTCTTACAAAGGTAAACATTCCTCTGAGATATTTTACGTTCCTATTTATCATCTCATGTAAATATGAATAAACAGTTTCCGTCTGTTAATTTTATTCAACCATTTACCAGCTTGTGATAATTGATTTTAACACACCATTAACATTGTTTAGAGAACCATAGAAAACATAGGAGAACTGAATAGCTGTTTTGATCTACCATTCGGTAGTCTACAGACACGAGCAGCAAGCGGTCAGATAAAGGACCTGAATCAGTTTTTAAGTCTTCAATAGTCTCACTCTTTCAGATGGTATTCCTGAAGTTCTAATAAGCAGCTATGATCTGTGAGGTCAACTAAATCGAATGTGAAGACAAATTATCATTATTCACATTTAATGATGGTTGGGTTATGTAACGAATTGAAAGAAGTGGGAAAATGTGAAACATTAGGTTTTCTCGCATTGGCTCTGTGGTTACGTGCTTGTCGCGAAAGCAAAAAGGTATTGGGCTTAATGCCTAGCGAATCGGTGGTTGTGCAAAACTGAGGAGTCACATAATGAAACGAGACAGCTGCCCAATACTTTAGCTGATGTCAGTGTTGTTTGGACCTGGATTCGAAATTGAGACCGATCGCTTCAAACGTCAGAGCGTTATCCGCTAGACCACTGAGCCAAGATAGCCAATTCTTGTGCTACAGGTATGGTCTTAATGTTATTGCTTGTATTATGCCGTCTTTAATTGAACTAAAATGATCGGTCTGTATTGGTATATGGGCTCCTGCGCAAACGCCTTGATACTGCCTGATTTATAGTTTAAGTGCCATAAAATTGTTGTGTAATATTAAAGTTTACAGTTGTTTAGAATGATAATGTTGCCTTCTATATATTGAACTTCTAGTTCCATGTCATTAGGTCCATTAAAAGATTATATAAAGCAGATTGTCTGTAGTAATGGTGAAAGATAATCACTTCAGGCTTCTACTGTGGAGACTTCAATTTTCAGAGTACAGTAAATCGATATTAGGATGAATAAAAGCGCCAATTTCTCTAATAAGATGATAACGTATTAGTTTACTCCTTAAATATTGCAAACTTAGACAAGATATTGAATTGGATGATATTCATTAATAGCTGATGTATCAGCTTCATGATATGTTATGCTTAGATATGCTTAAAAATGTCAATTACTTACATCAACAAACTAAAGAGTGATTTGAAGAAAACAAAAACAAAGACCTCATCAGCTGCAAACAGCCTACAATTGAAATCAAGTATTACTAGTAGGAATAATGATATAACATACTTTAAATATGTAGAATATTTGGAGCTCAGGTGGATGGTCTTAGTTGTGTTTAATCGTGAAGATTTCATAGTCCTTCTAGACAGCGACATCATCAGCACTGACTTCAGTATGAAGTGAGCTGTCAATATCTCTCCGTCAGTGATTCAGTGGCTTGCTCTAACGATATGGTCTATGATTGGTTGTTTCCTTCGATTGTTGTATCATTGAGTGTGTAGACTTTCCTATTGGCTGTTCCTCTACTTCACATCTCACCTTTCTGTCGTTCATCGTCTTTCTTATTGGTTGATAGATTGGGTCTATGTCTATACATCCATTGATTGCTGACTGACTAAACTGAATGCCAAGCTTCTAGAAATTCTCTGATGATATTCTTTGTGTTTCCTCTCTCCATCCAACATTTCTACATTGTTGAAATCGAATTCCTGTGCATAGTTGTTATCCATGTGCATTGAAATGAGCAGCGATGAGATGTCATGGCGTTTAATAGCCGATTGGTGTTGACGTAGACGAAAGCGAAGAGGGCGGCCACTTTGTCCAATATAGTGTTGACTACAGTTATTCCAGTTGATTTTGTAAAAGATATTCAGTTTGTCTTCTTTGCTTATTGCGTTTTTTGATCAGCATAATGGTGTTTGGAGGGAATTTGTTGGTTTATGAGTGGCCACACAAATTCCAAGTGGTTTCAGTAATCTTTTCATGATTTATGATATATTCTTTATGTATGGTAGAATGATGAGTTTATTGATTTCTGTGGATGACTTTGTAGTTGATGATGCACGGAATGGGCATCTTCTGATAAAGTTTTGTGGGTAGTCATTCTTCTTTAGGGTGGACAGACTCTATTCAAAAGGGCGAGAATGCACTGCAGCACAACAAATTCACGGAGAAACGAAGAAAATTACTTAATGTCCACCCTAAAGAAGAATGACTACCCACAAAACTTTATCACAAGATGTCTATCCCGTACATCATCAACTACGAAGTCATCCACAGAAATCAATAAACGCATCATCTTACCATACATAAAGAATGTATCAGAAATCACGACAACATTATTGAGACCACTTGGAATTTGTGTGGCCACTTATTAAAACCAACAAATTCCCTCCAAACACCATTATGCAGATCAAAAAATGCAGCAAGCAAAGAAGGCAAACTGAATATCTTTTACAAAATCAAGTGCAATAACTGTAGTCAACACTACATTGGACAAAGTGGTCGCCCACCTCCACCTTCGTCTACATGAGCACCAATTGCCTGTTAAACGTCACGACATTTCATCACTCATTTCAATGCATGTGGATAACAAGTATGGGCATGAATTGAATTTCGACAATGTAGAAATTCTGGACAGAGGAAACACGAAGAATATCATCAGAGAAGTCGTAGAAGCTTGGCATTCGGTTCAGTCAGTCAGCAATCAATGGATGTATAGACATAGACCCAATCTATCAACCAATGAGAAAGATGATGAACGACAGAAAGGTGAGATGTGAAGTAGAGGAACAGCCAATAGGAAAGTCTTTACTATCGATGATACAACAATCGAAGGAAACAACCAATCATAGACCATGTCGTTAGAGCAAGCCACTGAATCACTGACGGAGAGATATTGACAGCTCACTTCATACTGAAGTTAGTGCTGATGATGTCGTCTAGGAGAAAGACGGTGGAAGCTTCATGATTAAACAACCCAGCTCAGAGAACACAATTCAACCAATACTTTAAATATGTACAAACAAATGAAGATATGAAATCCAGGCTTGATAATAAGGTAGTAAGTGAGTCGAAGAAATCCCAGAATAATAATCACAAACTTTAATCAAACTTAATGTCAATTTATGTCTAATGGAATAGAAAATTTTGGAGCTGTGGAAATAGCAGACGAGAATGTCAATGAAAATGTTGTTAAAGAGCTAGTAGATTGCATAGTTATGTAAAATGATAGAAACAACGTTAGGCTAAGTGATTAATAGTCACAATAAGTAATTAATGAATGCTTTGAAAACCCTATTTAGATATTTAGAAAACAAGATTGATTGATGCCTATAATTAAATGGGTATATTCCATTGTCTACAATTCAATCAAAACATCAATCAAGTGGTAGGGGTTTGACAAAAAACAATTAAAGATTTTAAGTGGGTTATCATGCTGCTGTGCACCCCAAGCAAAATATTAAGCCGCATCATCCTGGAGAGACTAAAGAATGCGCTAGATTCGAAATTACGACCGGAACAGGCTGGTTGGCTTCAGGGAGAACAAATCATGTACCGATTAAATTGCAAAACTACGCTACGCACCATCACAGAACAGAATATACAATGGCAGTCAACTCTTAACCTCAACTTCATCGACTTTAAAAACCCCTTCGACAGAGCTGACCGAAAATAATTTGACAACTGCTTCAACACTATGGTTTCTGTGCAACAAATCTTTATCAACCTCATTCAACAGGTATATAACGACGCCACATGAGAAGTGGTCTATAATGGAAAGCTCAGTGACGCCTTTGAAGTGAAGTGAAGACAGGAGTAAGACAAGGCTACCACCTACTATCACCGATGATCTTCCTGATTGTGGTCGACTGGATCATGCAGCAGAAATCTGTGAGGAGCAGGAAGATGGACATATGCTGTTTGAGAAGACCGATGAAAAGACCCTACAAGATTTTGATTTTATGTCTAGTGTCGCATATACTCAGAGATCTACAGGCGAAAACTAACAAGTTGACAGAAGAGGCAGGGCAGCGAAGACGACATTTCAAGTGAATGTAGAGAAGACCGAGGTGATGAAGATACCCAACAAACAACAGTATGAACAACAAGCACCAATCACCATCAACGGGAGAAACCTGAGGAAGTAGCCTCTTTCGCCTATCCAGGCAGTACAGCATTGTTTCAACTACCGGTGGTGGCACAGGCACCGACGAGGATGTCAAAACAGCCAGGATCAGAAAAGCAAGACAGGTGTTCATTAATCTGAAATCATTGTGGAGATCTTCTGTACTCAGTACAAAGCGTGCTATGAGATCCGGATTTTCAACACTATTCAGTCAAATCAGTGCTTCTATGTGGCTGATAAACTTGGAGAGTCACGAAAAGCACTTCGAACAAACTACAGACATTCATCAACAGCTGCCATCTATGCTCAATCGATACTGAAGCTCAGGTGGTTAGAAAGAATAAGCAACAAGTAACTCTGGGAACGAACCAACCATTAACCTATCACTCAACAAATATGTGGAAGAGGAAAGTGGAGATGGATTGAGCATACAGTGAGAAGGCCGATTGGGGAGATCACGCACTAGACCAGTCGATCGAGTGGAATCCGAATAGAAAACGACGCGTTGGGTATCCGAATGTGACATGTAGGAGATGGTGTAAGGAAGAAATGAAAGCTTGTGGGCAGTCATGGCACCAAGTTGAGAAGACTGGAGAGAATGGAGTGTAACGGACACGTACAATTGAAGTCCTATGTTCCACTAGGAACTCAAGGGAAAAATAATAATTATAATATAACGATGATAAGTTTTAAACATAAAGATGCTGCAAGTAATCAACAGAGTAACTATGTGAGACTAAAAATGGTAATTGTAATAATATGAATCAGGTTCTTCTTAAGCAAATTTCACAGTAACCGTTAAAGTAAATAGAGTGTTATCTGACCACCTATGAGTCACAAACAATAAATAAATAAATGCATTTTAAGATTTATACAGATTTTAATTTCTGAGGTAGTATACATCATTGACGGATACCAGTTGGAGAACCAGTGAACACTTATTAGCACTGAACAGGTGTTTGCGTCTACTATGCATACAGCTGATGAGTCCCATCCTGAGACGAAACAGTTGTCTTTTTATCTCCCAGATCTTCAGTGGTTCTCCTAATAATATCAGTCCATGATGAATACTACCTCAATTAATTTAATTAAATAAATAAATAATCTGTTCTCTTATTCTTGAGTAATTCTTTCTTGTTTATGATCGACCATTCAGGAAAAGGCAAGCAATTCACTTACTTTACCGGTTATTATGCAGTTTTTCAGTTATTTATTAAATTCGGTGCTGTGACTCTATTTGTATGGTTACTTTGGTATAATAAATACGAATCATATTCTATACACTTTATTGACTTAGCTCAATATTTTTGTAGGAGAAAATTATTCGCAGGTATTTCTGATTAATTTATCCAGTTTTAATAGAACTATTTCTATCCTGGAACACATAAGTGTATACCGCTAGAATGAGGCCTAGTTTTCTACGCTTTATAAAGCACAAATAATGAAAGGTCTAAAGTGTGTTGTTTAGTTGGAGGCGATGAGCTGGAAATCCTGTTCAATGTACTATGTTACCTGATTGTTGGCAGTCACCAGATTTAAACTCCTACCCTTCAGAGTTGTAGTCAGCTGTATCATTATTGAGCTACTGGAGCGATGAGTAGTTGGTTGATCAGTAGAAAGCAATCAGTCTGATGTTGCGTAGCTTGGAGTGTGGATGCTTCTTGATGATGAGTGCTAACAGGCTAAAATCTAGGTTCATGGTTTCCTGTTGATGGCCTTTAATCAACTATATCTATCAAAAATGTACCGTTATGATTAATCTCCAAGCTTTGTAGCCAGATTTCAAAATAATCGATAAAGTTTAACACTCATGAAATCGTTCGCGCTTTAATGACAAGTCATTAGAACGCTAGTCTGAGAACACCAAGGAAGCCACTTCAAAAACAGCTGCATTATGAAGAAAAAGAAGATAAGTAAACAGAATCATAGCATTACAGTAGAATTATTTTTTTTTCCCTTGGGTTCCTAGTAGAACATAGGACTTCAGTAGCACTTCTCCACTGCACTCTCTTCTCTGAAGTCTTTTGAACCTAGCTGCACGACTGCTCACAAACTTTCACTTCTTCCTCACATGATCTCCTCCATGTCACCCATTACATTAGAATAGAAGGTAGTTATTGATAAGTAGAAGGACACTCTGCACTTCAAAATTTGATGAAGGATGCATATTTACTTTTGAAACGTCATGAGTAAGTTAGGTGGCTTGAAGACATAACAAAGTGACCTATTCATCACTTCTATAACATATTAGGTTCCTATCCTAGATGATATATAACTTTTTGAATTTACTAACTCACGATGATCAGCACCAACAAATTGAATGACATGTAATAACTGCCAGGTGATGTACATAGGACAAACTAACTGATCGTGGTCAGTTAGATTAACGTTAAATAGGAATTTAAGGAAATTCAGATTAGTAGACCCCAGTAACATTAATAATCTCGAGAAAAACTCAATTATTGAAATGCATACATTGTTACACAGCCAGATAATAGGATGGGATAAAGTCACCGTTTTTAAGTTCCCTATAGTCAGGTGAGGAGCGAGAGGAAGAGGATACGCTGTTTAACCAAGGAAAAAAGCCTAGAAGATTTGGATTTTGCCGATGACTTATGTCTAATATCACACAAACTTGAAGATCTACAGGCGAAAACTAACAAGTTGACGGAAGAGGCGAGACAGCGAAGACGAGACTTCAAGTGAACGTAGAGAAGACAGAGATGATGAGGATACACAACCAACAACAACAACAAGCACCAATCACCATCAATGGGAGAAACTCAAAAGAAGTTGTCTCTTTCACCTACCTGGACAGCATCGTTTCAACTACAGGTGTGGCACAGGCACGGACGAGGACGTCAAAGCAGCCAGGATCGAAAAGACAGCAAGAGAGGCGTTCATTAACCAGAAACCAGTGTGGAGATTCACTGCACTCAGCATAAAGTGTGAACAACATCCGGAATTTGAACACCAATGTCAAGTCAGTGCTTCTGTATGGCTCAGAGACTTTGCACGTTAGGAAAAGCATTTTCAATAAACTACAGATATTCATCAACAACTGCTGCCTACGCCCACTTGATACTGAAGATCAGATGGCCAGAATAACACGAATAAGTAACAATGAACTCTGGGAACGGACCAACCAAGAAGCTATCGCTCAACAAATATTCAGAAGAGGAAAGTGGAGATGGATTGAGAATACATTGAGAAGACCGATTGGGGACATCACGCGCCAGACCCTGGAGTACAACGCAGATGGGATGCGACGAGTTGGGCGTCCGAGGTGAGGGTGACATAGAAGAGATCTTTTGAGGAAGAAATGAGAGCTTGTGCGCTGTCATGGAGCCAGTTTCAAACGTTTTCAGAGAACAAAGTGCAGTGGAGACGTGCTACTGAAGCCCTATGTTCCAATAGGAACCCAAAAGACAAATAATAAATTATAATAGTCAGGTGGAGAGCTACAGAGACTCATTACTGAATCTTTCGTTCATCGAATCAACATCCACCCAACACAAATAATAGGAATAATGTAACACCTGTACGATAGATTTGGAAACTTTTACTACCAATAAAAACAAAGAACATGTGGTGACAGAACTGTAAAATGAAGATGTGCTTATGAGCATTGATGCATTGTACTGGAAACATCATCAAGTAATTAATGCTAAAAGCAACAAGAAGGCAGGTACTTGTGGGACAGTAGTCATTATATGTGGTACGCCTGGCACTAAAACCGTCATTTGCAAAATATGCTTTATTTCCTGTCCTACTTATTTCTTGGTTTTCTGTTTATACGCCTGTCTTGTTTCTTGAGTTTCTCTTGGAGGAATCCTTACCCATTGCTAGTAATTCCCTATAATGTCTGCTACCCTCTCAACATATATTACTTACATTCATTCTTATCAGCAACAGGCTGAATGTACGTATGGTTACCAAATCATACTAAAAGCCTTCATTAGAAAAAAATAGTTTAATTCTGAATCTGAGAGTTTGTTGTTGTTTCGTCCTTGCAGTATAAGACTTCTCAGCTGTGCGCACCCATCACCCTACCCGCTAGGGATCGAACCCACGATCTGCAGGTTCGGTGTCCAGCATGTTTCCATTGAGGTAGTCACCAGGTCGAGAGGAGCTCCATTCATTCATATTTGTGACTATCACCCAAGGTCTTCAGTTAGCATCCACTTGAACTCATTATCTGCTAGTTGAAAACAGAGTACTTTAATCCCCAGGGAAATGTAAACAATAACTTGGATACATAATATATACTGAAGTTTGAGAGGATTTTACAATGGCTGTGTATGTTCATGCAGTGTTATACAGTTTAAACAATCCATATTGGTGAATTGACAGAAGTTGGAAATTGTAAACCACTGGAAATCGACCCAGTGGCTGAACGGTTAACGCGTTCGCCGTGAAACCTGAAGGTCCTGAGTTCGACCCCTAGCCGGGTCGTGTGTGCGTACTGCTGAGGAGTCCCATACTAGGACGAAACAGCTGTCAAATGCTCCCGGATTTTCAATGGTTCCCCAACTGATGTCAGTCCATGATGAAAATATTTTCTTAAAAGTTACGATTGTTATGAAGATCAAATGAAATAATATCGGAAACAAATAAGTACAAAAAACGGAGTGATAATGATGATATAAGAGTACAAAGATTAATCTGGCAAAGAAGAGGGGAAGAGGGTAAAAAACGAAAAAAGGAAGAAGCTCACCAAGACTAAAATAAAGGCCAAGGTAGAGACAAAGACTGTACGTACTTCTTTTGCACACAAAGGTTAGGCTTCAGTTCATGGATAGCCGAGGCCTCTGCTGTTTTTAGAGGCTGAACACAGAGGAAACATGAAGTGTTAGGGTGAATTAGATAGACAACCTTGAAATCATTGTTTGGGTCGACTGAATGGTTGGAATGGTTGGTGCTCACTCTAAAGTTAATTTGTTGTACTTTCTAGCATGAACTTCTCAAAAATATAAAGTTCACCTATTTTTATACAAAAAGCTATTTCTTCATAGATTATGGTTTTTGAAATGTGTTTCTCTCTATTTAGGTTTCATCAGATGGATGAAACGATGATCTTAGGTCCCATTACTAATTGCTAATAGATAATTTACAACATAATGAATCTTCAGATAGTACCAAAGTACCCATAAGGGAGGTTATATGCCAACAGAAATCGATAAATTCGGTTCATTATAACAACAGGATTTTTATGAATTTTATGACCAGTGTATAGAAACAAATGAACTGATGATAATACGATTACAGTACTGAAATCAGAATACATCAATAGGTTCTTGGCACATATAAATTCAGTAGTGAATGTAAACCAATTTACCTATGACTTAGAAAGTGATGAAAGTGAGATAGCAATGTTCGATTGCATGATGAAACGAACACAAGAAGGAAATCAAGAGACTAGTGTCTATAGGACACCTACGCATTCGAATGGCTACTTTTACTTCAAATCCTCTCACCCTATTTCAGTTAAAGTAGACCTATTTAAATGCTTAAGTGATAGAACGAAAAAGCTTACTAGTAGATTGAAAAATCTGGGACAAGAAATTAGACACATCAAGAATACCCTACATCTCAATAATTACCCATATAGATTTATAAATAAATTCATAAGAAGTCGAAAGAAAAATATTACCAGTGGTAGTGGTAGTGGTAGTAATATAAATGTTATTAATAATAATCCCACTATTAATGGTAATAAATGGCGACAGGGTTAGGAGAGAATTCAAAGCCTCCACTATGTTACCATACAAGGAAGGCACCTCAGAAGCACTACGAAAAATTCTCAATGTGGCTGGTTGGGATTAAAGTGGCATTCAAACCAACAAACTCACTTAGAAACAAGCTTCGTGGGTTAAAAGATCCTAT
Source organism: Heterobilharzia americana (assembly GCA_944470555.2). Taxonomy (NCBI): domain Eukaryota; kingdom Metazoa; phylum Platyhelminthes; class Trematoda; order Strigeidida; family Schistosomatidae; genus Heterobilharzia; species Heterobilharzia americana. Next base: position 160,478,014 of record OX104127.1, on the reverse strand, counting down.
CGGTGCAATTCAGCAAAATAATCTGGTCTACCAGATTCCTTGCAATGATTGTGAGGTCAAGTACATAGGTGAAAGCAGTCAACCAGGATCGATTAGAATAACACAGCACACAAAAACTTAGCTAAATCAAGATGAGTAGATCCCGATAGGATAGGAAATCTAGAGAAAAGCTCAGCTATAGCTCTGCATGCAATGACTCACAATCACACAGTAGAGTGGGATTTGGCGACAGTGTTGATAACTAACTTAGTTTTGTGGAGGGAGGTAGAGATTGATAACCGATGGAATCTTTGTTTATCCAACCAACACCAAACACATGGAGTAATCGAAATGATTCTGCACCTGTCCCAGATATACAGAGCATTCTAGTAGACCTTGTCATCACAGAGAAGGAGATAAAATTAAGAATATATGACTTCTGTCTCTATGTTGTGGAGTTACATGATCTGATATGAATATGGACAATAAATTGTGTCCGAATAGTACGTTATCCAGTAAATGCTACTGCTACACTGTATGATATTTCTAATAAACTGACTAGAATGGAATTATAATCGACCACATTGTCCAAGTTTTACTCGCATATAAATGAACTGATTTATAAGAATATGTTTCATTCATGCATACAATGAATAGGTGGATTGTGGTGGAATATATATATATATATATATATATATATATATATATATATATATATATATATATATATACGTAAATAGGTGTGTGATGAATAATATACTTCTAATTTATACAAAAAATAGGCGTTGTTTTTTTGCTTATGAATTAGTTACCGAGATACAAAGTTTGTTTACTAGAAATTTATAATACACATGACGAAATGTGATATTCGCCCTTATCATCATTAAAACTTTATTTGATCACCTATCCATAAAACATTTAGCTTATATTAGACTCCTAAAATCTGGTAAATCCACTGTCTTGCAGTTTCAAATGGTGTTTTGAACTCTCTAGTGAGTAGACTATATAAAGTTGGTTACCTCATATACCACTCAAAAATAATAATAATAATAATTGTCAGTAGCGCGTCTCTATTACACTCTCTTCTCTCCAGTCTTCTCATTCTGGCTTCACGACTGCTCACAAACTCTCATTTCTTCCACACACCATCTCATCCATGTCACCTTCGGACACCCAACTCGTCGTTTCCCATTTGGATTCCACTCAATCGATTGGTCTGGCGTGTGACGTCCCCAATCTGCCCTCTCAGTGTATGCTCAATCCATCTCCACTTTCTTCCTCTACATATTTATTGAGTGATAGCTTCTTGGTTGGTTCGCCCTCAAAGTTTCTTGTTGCTCATTCTTTCTGGTCTTTTGATCTGATCTTGAGTATCGAGTGAGCGTAGACGGCAGCAGTTGATGAATTTCTGTAGTGTGTTGGAAGTGCTTTTCGTGACCCATCAAGTCTGTCAACCATCACATAGAAGCACTGACTCACTTGACTGAATGCTGAGTACAGTAGATCTGCATATTGGTTTCAGATTATTGAACGCCTGTCTTGCTTTTCCGATCCTGGCTTTGACGTCCTCATCTGTGCCACCTGTGGTTGAAACGATGCTGCCTAATTAGGTGAAAGAGATAACTTCGTTTAGATTTCTCCCATTGATGGTGATTGGAACTTGTTGTTGTCGGTGGTGGTGGTGTTGGTTGGGTATTTTCATCACCTCTGTCTTTTCTCTGTTCATCTGAAGCAAGTCCCGTCTTCACTGTCTCTTCTGTCAACTTGTTGACATTAGCACTTATATGGGAGGTTAATTAATGCCAGAATAGCTCAATAGTAACCTCATTGACTACAACACTGGATGACATAGGTTTGAATCTGAGGTAGATCAGTTCCCCCTAGGTTGCAGATACACCTTAGTAACGAGCACCAAAAGTAGTGATATCTAAGTTCACTGGCTTTCTACCGATTTGTGATGATGAGCTGCTTATTCTGTTGGCCACGTTACAATATGAAGTTCGTTACTTTCCAATGACTAATCAGTATAATAAGCTTTTGCTTCAGAAGAGGTAAACCGTGACAAGTGACCGTGACATCAATTGACAAATCAGAATGTTTCTATGACTAAAACTGTGATTGTCTGTCCTCTTTCAGCTGAACACATGATATGAGCCATTATTATTATTGTTTGTCCCTTGAGTTACTAGTGAAATATTGGGCTTCAGTAGGACGTCTCCAATGCACTCCGTTCTCTGCAATCTATTGAACCTGGCGTCACGACAGCCCAGAGGCTCTCATTTCTTCCTCTCACTATCTCCTCCATATCATTATCGGACGCCTTGATCCCGGAGGACATTGGTTCCCACTATATGAGAGCCTTCGATGCTGTTGGAGACATCATGATAGCCACTCCAAAACTCAGTGTGCTCATGGTTGTCGTCTGGGTGACAAAATTGGAGTAGATTATTGACTCTCCAGTTGTCAGTTTTCTTTCGCAAATTCCTAACACTTCTGTGCTATACCTTCTCATCTCCTTTGCAATCTCGACAGCCTTGGTAGGTTCAAACATCGTGCGGACATTCCATGTCCCCATCCTTACTTTCGGTTTCATCGAGGAAGAGAAGACACATCGGCCAATTTGCCTCCCGAAGGGAAGCCTTCACCAACCAGCGTCATTTTGACTCTCCGATTTTTCTAGTGAGGAATAATTTTGTTTTTATTTTTGATATTTTGTTTATGCTTTGAAGTTTCTTTAGCGGTTGGATTAGTTTTCCAGGGTAGGGTTGCTAGCCGTACGCCCAACCTTTCCTCTTTACCCGGGTTTAGGACTGGCTAGTAAATAGTGAACTAGTTAACCAAGCGAGGTTGGTATGAGCCATACAATACACAAATTCCTGACATTTAGGAGTGTCCTCAAGTTGTCATTATCTTGTTAAATATCTCAGATTTTCTTTTCAATGATGGATTGATTATTTGAGAAAATGATCAGTTAAGATCTCATGTCAAATAGGAATAAGTGAAAACAGGAATGTTCTTAAGTGTTTTCAAAAATAGACAGATATGATAATATTAAAGTGGAATGTCGTACAGAAATGTATCAAGTTTCTAGTCACCATACTTCACAGTAGCAGTACTTTGAAAAGAATAAAAAAGGTGCATAGAAGGAAAAGAAACTTCAAAATCAACATTAATGAAGAAGACGCCAAACAATGATTGAATCTGCAGCACTAAATGATTTGAAACCATATCATTATGAGTCCGTAATCCCTAATTCCTATAGTCTGAAGAATCATATATCCTACAAAGCTCATAGACTGCTGTAATGTCTTGCTCTGGTCATATATAGTAAGCCTTCTACCAAACACTTCCTATTCCGGTTAACATTAAGCATGGAGGGTCAACATGCCTAACAACACATATCCAAGCTACCTCAGTCGATAGAGGTTCACAACGTTATTAACTGATCTGCCTTAGTATACTTCATCTAAACTTCATCAATAACACGGTTGTCTACATATTCTTACAAAGATAATACTAATATTTAGTTTTAATGGAATGTATTCTTCTTCTATAAAGTTTAAAATATTTCTCCTCTTTATAATTAGGAACTTGATAATCGTGTAATGGAATGTGGAGTATTATTGAAATCAAAAAATTATCCATTTCATAGAATAATGAATGAAATCTCATCTAAAAATTATCATAATACTAATTTCTTATCATTTGAAAAAATTAAAATGAATCATAATAGTAAAGTTTGGAATAATAATGATAAAATAAAAACTGAAAAACATTATATCAATAGTTTTAATGAAGGGAATGACTTAAAAGAAGTATTATTTAAAAGGTAAGATGAATTGTTGTAGTGCATTGTCTACTGAATTTACTATCTACTAAAATGTTGTCATTAGTAGACTGTTTTAACTATTATATTATTTATTCCTTGGGCTCCTAATAGAATATGGGACTTCAATAGCACATCATCATTTCATTCTCTTCTCTCCACTACTCTCTACCTCACTATACAACTCTCAATAAGCTTTCATTTCTTACTAACACAATCTACTCCATTTCACCCTCACCTCACACTCCCAACATGTCATTTCACATTCGTGTTCCACACAATAACATGGCCTGACTCGACCTCACCTGACACCTCATGTCCCGAAACCTTCTTCTCAGTCTATATCCAATACAATACAATACAATCCAGTCAAGTCCATCTCTAATTTATTCCTCTCCATATTTGTTGAGCGATAGGTTCTTCGCTGGTTGGTTGGTTCGTTGATAGCTAGAGTGAGTTTCACGTTGCTTATTCTTATTATTCTCGCCATCTGATCACATCTGATCTTCAGTATGGAGTGAGCGTAGACGTATGTCTGTAGTTTGTTGTAAATGCTTTCCGTAATGCTTCAAGTCTGTCAACCATCATCACATGGAAGCCCTGAGTGACTTGACTGAATTAGTATAGCGAATTCGGATGTTGTTCATGCTTTATGCTGAGTGAAGTTAGATGCAGTAGATCTGCACACTGATTATTTCAGATTGATGTAGGGAGGCGTGTCTTGCTATCTTACTGATCTTGACTGCTTTGACATCTCCATGTGTGCGTGTGAGGCATGTAGTTGAGAGGATGCTGCCTTGGTAGGTAGCTGAGAGAGACAACTTGGTCTAGATTTCATCTATTGATGTTGACTGGTACTTGTTGTTGTTGTTTGTTGAGTATCCTCATTACCTATAGTAGACTGTAACTAGAACTATTGACGTCATTCTCTTAAGTTGCATATACTGTAAACATTACTTCAAATGGTTCCCAATATTTCATGCAATAAGAAGAAGTTCACATCGGTAGAACTTTTCAAAAGCTTCTTGTTCATTCATCTGACATATCAACTGATCATTTATTGTCCATGAAAGCGGATCTCTGGACCGATGCTCTATCAACTGAGCATCTTTATTGGTATTCAGTTCACAAAAGGAATAGAAGGAAATAATGAAATTTCATTAATAGATGTACTTATGAAATGAACACACGATTGAATCTAACATATTCATGTGTATAAGGAATCGACACACTCAAACGAAGTTTTGAATTACATCAGTAATGGCTGAATATAACAAGAGTTGCGTAGAAGTATGGTTCTTATGCGTCAAGATTCATTGCAGCACTCAACAACTGAGAAAGTCAGAAGAAAATCATCTTTATAAAGCGTTCAGAATCAATCAGCTTCATCAATGAATACCTATTAACAGAAAATATATCACAGTAATGACTTCAACATACATAAAAGTCTTCTCAGAAACTGTTGACCTATTATATAATCCTTTCGGCATCAGAATTGAACACAAATCAAACAAAAAACCGAACGATGAGTAACACATATAGACAGGACGAATATACTCTACAAAATTAGTTGCAAGGACTGTCGATATAACCATATTGACCCATCTAGTCGTTAAATAGCCTAAAAAAGTTATGACCATCAACTAATAGTCAAACAAAAGGATGTATTATCATTGATATTGATGTACATAGATGAGCATAAGCACAACTGTAGTTGAACAATATGAAAATATGACAAATTGCACACTCTGGTAGTTTGCTATATGAATTAAACTGTAAGCCTTTGAGATAGGAAAGATGACTACTAAGAAGAGATTAGTTAGCTGAAAATCAAGTCAGTGAATCAATAATCATCCATTAGACTAACAACAACTATAAACATCAAAGTGTAGTAAATAAGAAGAGTAGTTTACCTCTCCTTACAAGGAAATAATGCTCAAAGTCTGTAAAATTTCTTTCATGAACATTCATATAACTTGATTATGTTTAACTTCTTTATGAAGTAAAAAATACTGATGAAGTTAACTAGTCTGATGATGATGTAAAGTTGAAGAACAAACTTCAACGCATAAAGAACATCAAACAATTATCGATATCCAAACTAATTACAGAAACAGTGATGCAGAGACTGTAAGCCATAATTCTATCTGGGATTAGACCAAATATTTGGATTCACGATATAGACGATACGTTTGTCATCATTAAAAAAAAAGATGATATAGAAAACACTCACAGTTTGATCAACAACGTTTTCAATGACATCAAATTCACAATAGACAAGGAGTCGAACAACCAATTACCATTCCTAGATGTAATGATCAGAAGGACAAATGCGGGAAAGTTGGAAATCCAAGTGTACTGGAAGCCAACACATAGTGATCAAATCCTCAACTACAGTAGCAACAACCCAATAACACACAAAAGTAAGTACAGACTCTATTCAAAAGAGTTAGAACACAATGCTCAGTACACCAACTTCACGGAGAAACAAAGAAAATTACTTGATATCCATCCTAAAGAAGAACGGCCACTTAAGAAACTTTATCACAAGATGCCTATCCCGTATATCATTAACTACAACGTTATTTGCGAAAAATCAACAAACGCATCATCCTACCGCACATAAAGAATATATCAGAAATCACAACAAGATTACTGAGACCACTTGGAATTGGTGTGGCACAATGTCATGCAACAACCAAAGAAGACATACCGAACATCATTCACAAATTCAACTGGAATAACTGTAGTCAACACTATATTGAACAAAGTGGTCGCCCTCTTTACATTCGTCTACATTAACACCGATTGGCTATTCAACATAACGACATCTCATCGCTGCTCATTTCAATCCACGTGGATAACAACTATACACACGAATTGAATTTTGACAATGTAGGGGTGTTGGAGGGAGAGAGGAACACAAAGAATATCATCAGAGAATTTCTAGAAGCTTGGCATACACATCAGTCAGTCAGCAATCAACAGATGTATAGACATAGACCCAATCTATCAACCAATGAGCAAAATGATGACCGACAGAAAGGTTGGAGGTGAAGCAGAGGAACAGCCAACATAAAAATCAAGAAGAACAACCAATCACACACAAACTAGTTGGTCAAGGCAAGCTAGTGAATCACTCACGTAGAGATATTGACAGCTCGCTTCGTACTGAAGTTAGTGCTGATGATGTCGTCTAGGAGAAAGACGATGAAAGCTTCACGATTAAACAACCCACCTCACAGAAGACAATACAACCAAGACCATCTACCTGAACTACAAATATTCTCCACCATTTCAAAATTACCGATTTTAAAGTCATTGAACATTGAACAACCAGATAAATAAGTTTGATGTATCGTATATTATTTGTTTGAAGTAAAATAAACCATTCAGTCATATTTAGAATATATGTAACACTGGGGAAAAATTGACTGTGTGTTGCTATGCCAAATTCTGTGGTGTTTGGTATAACTAAAGGTTATTTATTTCGAAAAGTTCATTTACCTTACTGCCTGTTTGATTGGGAATCGAATTTTCAAAGTTAAGTTTTCATTGTTCACTTATATTTAACTAATGCATAAATTTGTCTATACTTTCGTCAAGGTCATTTGATGATGGTGATTATCCGAATTCAACGAATCAAGAAGTTGAAATAACTTCTCCAAATCAATCAAATCATATGAAAGGATTTTATTTCTCATCTGAGCAGACTGTAGAAACTTTGAAGTCGGATACAGTGAGAACATTTTCACCAGTTAATGATAATGCTAACGAGATAACTGGTAAATCTAATCTATCATCAAATGAATTAGATTTACAGAAAAATAAGGAAGAATTGAATAGTAAGTTTATTACCATGAATAACCCGTTTATATCCAACGTATCGTTTACTAATTATTATTATTATTATTATTATTATTATTATTATTATTATTATTATACGTTGAAAATTTCATCCATCCGTACGCAGGAATCGAATGAAAACTGCAGTTTCAGGAGAATAACATATTATTAATTGTCCTTTGAGTTCCTAATGGAACATATAGTTTCATCAGTACGTCACCATTTCACTCTCTTCTCTCCACTACTCTCTACCTCACTACATAACTCCCAATAAGCTTTCATTTCTTACTAACACAATCTACTCCATTTCACCCTCACCTCACACGCCGAACATGTCATTTCACATTCGTGTTCCACACAATAACATGGCCTGACTCGACCTCACCTGATACCTCATGTCCCGAAACCTTCTTCTCAGTCTATGTCCAATACAATACAATACAATCCAGTCAAGTCCATCTCTAATTTATCCCTGTCCATATTTATTAGATGATAGGTTCTTCACTGGTTGGTTGGTCGGTTGTTTTGTTGTTGGGTTCGTTGAGAACCGGAGTGAGTTTCTCGTTGCTTATTCTCACTATTCTCGCCATCTGATCTGACCTGCTCTGATCTGATCACATCTGATCTTCAGTATGGAGTGAGCGTAGACGGCAGCTGTTGTGATGTGATGTGATGTGGTATGTCTGTAGTTTGTTGGAAATGCTTTCCGTAATGCTTCAAGTCTGTCAACCATCATCATATGGAAGCCCTGAGTGACTTGACTGAATTAGTATAGCGAGTCTGGATGTTGTTCATTCTTTATGCTGAGTGAAGTTAGGTGCAGTAGATCTGCACACTGATTATTTCAGATTGATGTAGGGATGCGTGTCTTGCTATCTTACTGATCTTGACTGCTTTGACATCCTCATGTGTACGTGTGTGGCTTGTGGTTAAGTCGATGCTGTCTGGGTAGGTAGGTAGGTATGTAGCTAGGTAGGCGGGTAAGTAGGTGAGAGAGACAACTTGGTTAATATTGATTTGTGCTTGTTGTCGTTGTTGTTGGGTATCTTCATCACCTTTGTTTTCTTTACGTTCACCTGAAGGAAGTACCGTCTTCGCTATCTTGCCTCGCCTCTTCTGCCAACTTTTTGTTCTCGCCTGTCAATCTCCAAGTTTGTGCGACAAGTCATTAGACATAAAGCATCACCGGTAAATTTCAAATCGTGTAGAGTCTCGTCATCGATCAAACGGCGAATGCTTATCTTCTCTCTCTCCTCACAGTTTGTTGCATGACTCAGTCAACCAGAGGAAGATCATCGGTGATAGTAGGCGGCAACCTTTTCTTATTCCTATCTTCACTTGGGAGGTATCACTTAGCTTTGCATTGTTAATCACTTAACATGTAGCATCATATAGCATACAGATTTCGAATAGTTTGTATAAAGGTTTGTGGCACTGAAACCGTAGTGTTCAAGCACACTAATTATTCATAAATATTCATATTGTATCATTGAGAAACTATTTGTTCATCTATAATAATTCACTTGGTTGTAGCTAACAGAAGAATCTAGCTTGATGCACGTTCCATCCTATTTGGAACTCGTCAGCTGGATGCATGTTCACCCCAGTATGAGTTCCTACTGACAGCCTATATGCCAATAACGAATGAACTATTCGATACAATAAAACAACAGAGAATTACAAGGCATATCAAGTAATAATTTCATATTGATTACCACACCGTGTTATTATTATAAATATACATTGAGTAAAATAAACAAAACTTTGGATCACCTCTGTATTCAAATAAAAGATAGACTTGTTACATTGAAAATAATAATCCTTGAGTATTAAACATGTATAATCAGGCTAAGACAACTAAATGATAGGGATAAAGGCAATCACCTGAAATTTTAAAAATTCAATATCAGAATTAGGATACAGGCATTTCGTTGATTTTTTCCTCAACTGTTGTACAACCAACAGATTATATAACATCAAACAAAGATATACAATATACTTTTATAAATTGATAAGAAAAATGATTACTCAGAAAAAAATTTTAACACAACAATAAAATAAATAAGTTCAGGCAATTTGTATAGAAGCACAAGACATAACTCTCTTTCTATAATCCTAATGACCTAGTAGAAAGTGACTTAACATTTCAAATGATAGTTTGAGATGTGAATGTATTCAGTTGATGAGTTCAAGATAAGAAGAAACGCGGATTTTGGATCTCACTGCTAGTTACCAAGATGAATATAATTATGTTCTTTTTTAAACAAGAGAAAATAAATACAACCCTTTAAGAATACTTCTTTCATTTATCAGTTTTATATCCATTGCTTTTTTTCAACAAATATAACTGGTTACAAGAAAATTAGTTCTTCATCTTGGGTTCTACATTAATATGCGTAGTTTTATAATTTAATCAAATTACCAGTCATGTAGTGGTGTTGTTTCAGAAATAAATGGAATGACTTTAATGAGTATTCAGTCATTCACAATAAGCGATCACGTAAAGATAAGAAGCTGAATGAGTATTGATAGAAACAAGGGTAAGGGGAAGGGTAAGGGGAATGGGAAGATGTGTACAAAGTGAACCTAGAAGTTACATCATATTGACAGTCAAGGTAATGAAAGTGGTTGAACAAACTTTTTTTAAATACAAAGGTTAGGAAAGTTTGTAAAAGTGGATTGCAATCACCTCTACTATGTGAAGTAACTGAGTGCGTAATCCATGTGGTAAACTAATTGGAATCTGATGGATGATTTTGAAAGCTTTTCTAGTAACAACTTGATGTCCTTTATCAATTAATTGTGCAAGTATGGAACTCTTTATAGTTCTAATGGTGCTCAAAAATTTGATGATAGAACTGTCTCATTGTACTTCTAGAGGAGTAGTTAAATTGATAAATGCACATAGTAGTGGCCGGATCAGTCAGTTTGTCTTTATTTCTTGCACCTAGAACCGGGCCGTTTTAGAAGGTGGCACATAATTTAGCGACTGAGAATGCCTGATGCAAGATTATTTTTATGCGTTGTGTGATGATCTCACTGACAATATCACTCTTAAATTCCAGCTTGAAGATTTACTTCTTAGAACTGTTGACATTGTTGTCTTAATCCTCGTAATATTCATGTGCTTAGTTACAAACTTGTCTGGGTAATCATTTCTACTAAGCAGATCACGGATGGCGGCGCATTCTTCCTTTATAGCATCCACTGAGCAAATAGCTGAGTCACGGTATGCTAAGCATTTCACTAGGTTCCTTTTGGGGGTTTACAGCACTAAAGAAGTGCGTATTCTGACCTGTTGATGTTGGCTTTTTATCAACACTTACCTTTGTGTCCAAAAGAAGTTTGTTCAACCACTTTCATTACCTTGACTGTAAACATGATGTAATTTCTAGGTTCACTTTGTACACATCTTCCCATTCCCCTTACCCTTCCCCTTCCCCTTGTTTCTATCAATATTCATTTAGCTTCTTATTATTACGTGATCGCTTACTGTGGATGACTGAACACTCATTAGAGTCATTCCATTTATTTCTGAAACAACACCACTAAATGATTGGTAATTTGATTAAATTATAAAACTATGCATATTAGTTTAGAGCCCAAGAAGAAGACCTAATTGAAAAGTAGTATACATTTCTTCACTGGTTCAATCAGTCTTGCTTCTAAATGTCTAATGGAAATATTTAATGTACAAGAAAATTATTTCAAAGTTTTAGACATCGATGGCTCCTTCTTTTTTACTTTCCTTATAAAACAATCAAAATTTCGCGCAATAAAATGTGATACTTCGCTTATAAATACCAAGCAACTCACAGTTTATCAAACGAATTTCTCACTAAATCTATCTACAATTAAAAACTTCTCCCCTTTTTATATGATCTACGATCTCACTTACTTGTATGTGGCAAAGTATATTCACTCGACGAGCATATAGAAAAGTTTATGACCACATGTTTTAGCCTATTCTAAGAAGTTGACTTCAAAATACGATTGGAACAGGCTGGCTGGATTCAGGAAGTACAAATCATGTGCAGACCAAACTGTAACGTTACACATCATCATAGAAAAGAGCATAGAATGGCAGTAAACTCTCTACCTCATCTTCATCGACTATGAAAAGGCCTTCGACAGCGTCGATCGGAATACCACAAACCTTTATCAACCTCATTCAACAATTATATGAATACACCATATGCCAAGTGATCCACAATGGAAAGTTCAGTGATGCTGTTGAAGGTAAATGAAGACAGGAAGGAGTAAGACAAGGCTGTCTACTATCACCAATGATATTCCTGATTGTGGTTGATTGAATCATGCGGCAAACAGTGAAGAGCGAGAAGACGGGGATACACTGTTTGACCGATAAAAGATCCTAGAAGATTTGGATTTCGGCGATCACTTGTGTTGTCGCACAAACTTGAAGATCTACAGGCGAAAACTAACTTTAAGTGAACGTAGAGAAGACAGAGGTGATAATGATATGCAACCAACGCAGCTATCAACAACAACAAGCTCCAATCACCATTACCGGGAGGAACTTAAAGGAAGTAGCCTCTTTCACCTACCTAGCTGGGCAGCATCGTTTCAACTACAGGTGGCACAGGCACAGACGAGGATGTCGAAATAGCCAGAATCGGAAAGACAGCAAGACAGGCGTTCATTAGCCTGAAACCAGTGTGGAAATCTTCTGTACTCAGCATAAAGTGTGAACAACATCCGGATTTTCAACAACAACGTCACTTCAGTGCTCCTGTATGGCTCAGAGACTTGACGCGTCATGAAAAACGTTTCCAACAAACTACAGATATTCATCAACAAGTGCCTACGCTGACTCGTTACTGAAGCTCAGATGGACAAAATAATGAGAATCAGCAACAAGGAACTCACTTTGGCTGGTGACGAACCAACCAAGGAAGCAAGAACCTATCACCCAACAAATATGCAAAAGGAAGTGGCGATGGATTGGGCATGGACTCATAAGACCATTCGGGGACATCATGGGCCAAGCCAGTTGGTTTAGTGGAGCCTATATGGGAAATGGCGAGTTGGGCGTCCGAGGCAAGGGTGACATGGAGGAGATGATGTGAGGAAGAAATGGGAGCTTGGGGGCAGTCGTGGAACCAGGTTGAAAAGACTGAAGAGAAGAGAGTGGAATAGAGACGTGTTACTGAAGCCCTATGTTCCACTAGGAACCCAAGGGACAAATAATAATAAGATGAAGAAGTTGACTTAAGATATAAACTTGACATCAAGATGTCATTTAAAGTATTTAACAAACAATTATGAACTTGAATTTCTTACTTCTCAATGAAACAGTAGGTAGTGAACGACTGAAAATCAATTTACATCTACCAAACGAAACAGTTGTCAGTCTATCTCCATTCTGGTTTACTTTATTTTTTATTTTATTTGTTGGTAATCATAATGATCCTTATGCGTTATTACTGATTCAGAGAGCTTAACTACTATTCCATTTCACACTTAAGATCTTATTTCCTTATCTAGCGTATATCCGGAAATCATTCAAATGAATTTTCTTATGTAACTTCTTTAGGCGTATCGAAAATATACATGTCTCCATTAACTATTTCCTTCAACTTACGCCCTAAAATATTTGTTGCATTTCCGTATGTGTATATAAAAGACAAACTGATAATCTGTTAGTTGAATGGAGACAATCGACAGGAATCCCTGCTAGATCTAGGTTTCTTGCTTGTTGGCACTCGTCAGCAATGCGTATTTGCAACCCCGACGGAGATGATGTCTCGCCACTTAGTGTTGTAGTCAGCGACCTTACCACTGAACCATTCCGGACGCAACAGACTTATTGTAGGACTGGATTGGATATATACAAGCAAAAAACAATGTCAAGCGGGGTTCCCTCCTGACTGCTCTCAACCAGTTAACACTTATCAGACACTAAAACTCCCGAAGGTTGAAAGCAGCTGACTAAGAAGGCCAAAACACAGTGGATCTATCCTATTCGCACAAACTCGCAGGTATACAGGCGAAAAACAACAAGTTGGCGAAAGAAGCGGGGCGAGACAGCGAAGACGGGACTGAACGAAAAGAAGACAGAGGTGATGAAGATACCCAATAAACGAAAAGCACCAATCAACATCAATGGAAGAAATCTAGACCAAGTTCACTCTCTCACCTACCTATCTACCTACATACCTAGGAAGCATCGTCTCAACTACATGCCTCACATGCACACATGGAGATGTCAAAGCAGTCAAGATCATAAGATAGCAAGACACGCCTCTTCACATCAATCTGAAATAATCAGTGTGCAGATCTACTGCACCTAACTTCACTCAGCATAAAGCGTGAACAACATCGGATTCGCTATACTCATTCAGTCAAGTCACTCAGTGCTTCCATATGATGATGGTTGACAGACTTGAAGCATTACGGAAATCATTTCCAACAAACTACAGACATACCACATCACATCACATCAACAGCTGCCGTCTACGCTCACTCCATACTGAAGATCAGATGTGATCAGATCAGAGCAGATCAGATCAGATGGCGAGAATAGTAAGAATAAGCAACGAGAAACTCACTCTAGCTATCAACGAACCCAACAACAAAACAACCGACCAACCAACCAGTGAAGAACCTATCATCTAATAAATATGGACAGGGATAATTAGAGATGGACTTGACTGGATTGTCTTGTATTGTATTGGATATAGACTGAGAAGAAGGTTTCGGGACATGAGGTATCAGGTGAGGTCGAGTCAGGCCATGTTATTGTGTGGAACACGAATGTGAAATGACATGTTGGGAGTGTGAGGTGAGGGTGAAATGGAGTAGATTGTGTTAGTAAGAAATGAAAGCTTATTAGGAGTTGTGTAGTGAGTTAGAGAGTAGTGGAGAGAAGAGAGTGAAATGGTGACGTACTGATGAAACTATATGTTCCACTGGGTACCCAGGTGAGAAATCAATGATTAATTGAGGTCTAATTCAACTTTGTGGTAGCATAAAGAACATTTGTATGGTTTATATGTAGGAATGATGTCGTTTCGCAGTATGGAAGTTATCAATGAAGAAATTTATGTCTCCAAAGAAATTTAGTTTCTTACTTATACTCTAAATGTGGATTGCATTATGCAAATGATGGTGAAATAAATAATAATAGACGTTAATCAGTATTGATCAGTATTGATCAGTATTGATCTAGTACATCGGGAGTTAGAATATATTCGTAATTCATTGAATGAAATAGGCTGCTTTATTAGTCTCATCAGAAGACACACGGAGAAATCTAGGGGAAATAAAAGTGGAATTATTACCAAACAAAAGAGACCTTTGTTTATGAAATTGCAATTTAATGGGAATGTAGCTGGAGAACTTCTATATCAGAAACTCTCAACAGCCATTAACAGGACCTTCTACACAGTGCAACTTTGTCTATCATTTTTCAGTCAACCAATTGTTGCTTCTTAGACGAAAGGTAAGGTATCCACTTCCACCATTTCCATGTGTACTTACAAGTGTAGCTGCTCCTGTGGAGAAAGTTGCATACAGCGTACTACTAGACAATCTAGGATACGTGTTGATGAGCATCTACCTTCATTGTTGGTAAAGGGACAGATCAAATCCCTAAGAAGTTCAGTTTTATCTCACCTCGTTAATGTTGGTCACTTGATAGATAAGAACAATGCTTTTATGATCATTCACCACATACCATCTCATCTTTTGAAAGGTATTCGAACTCATCTCTTACACCACATAACAGAAGCTATGGGAATTAGAGCTAATAATCCTAGTCTTTGTATCCATAATAAATGTGTACATCCCTTATCTCTCCCTTCGCCGGAGAATTACTTACTTACCTTACCTACTTATTCTTCACCCCTTTCATATTACTTACCGTATTTGGATAATGTAATTAGGAGACGTAGATTATCTGAAAAATATGACGTATTAGCGCTATAAATTTCGATGAATGTGATCCTCAACACATTTACCTGTCAAGTCAATTTATCTATGAAAACTGGAAGTGGGGGAAGGACAAATATCACATAAAGGAATTCAATAATAAGAAAGATGATAATAGGAAAAAAAGATACGATTTGAAGACAATCTTGGTAATACGATAAAATAAGCATTACAAAAAGGTAGGCTTAATGTGAGGACAAATTGTTTTTAGACCCCCTCAATGGGAAGTTAAATTTATTTATGGCTAGCGCTTCAACAAACTCAAGTATACGCCCCTGACAGTTTCTATACAAAACTGTAAAGGCTGTTTTAATATGAATCCTGTGACTCTCATCAATGATATGTTTTGCAATAGATGCAGATGATGGTTGTCTGACATCTGCGCTTATCAATGTTTGTGAATCCAGCTGCTTTAATAGCCATTTTAGAACATGTTCCCTTACCCTCAAATGCATATCATGGTTCGTCCTACCTATGTATGTTTGTCCACACACATCCATGTAAATTTATAAACGCAGTGGGATGTGATGCAATCGTTTATACAACGTTGAGGTATAGGTTGCAACAATTGTTTCATCATCTCAACTACAATAAGCTTAGCTGTATAGTACGTTTTGCTAACAGGAGATCCTAACCTTCGTTTTAATATTATGCTGTTAGATTCTCCTCTGTATGATAACGTTGATGTAAACGTATTTCTTCGAAACAGAGTAAAGATTAGGTTTGAATCCTTGTTGATTTTTGCAGCGGTTTATGAACTTCAATGGAGATCCATTTTTCACTAATGTCTCCAATACTATTTTGATATCATCATCCATTGAATCTTCCGTACAAATAAGCTGGATCCTTTTAAATAGGCAAGTTACCAAACCTCACTTGTATTTGGTTGGACGAAAGTTATGGAAACTTAAATACTGGCCTGTCCAAGTAGGTTTTCTGTAGATCGATCGTTTTATTTAACCATCATTTGTACGACTTAGAAGTAAATCCAAGAATGGCAGACAGTTTTCTTTCTCTTCTTCACATGTCAGGCTTATGTTATTTTGTACGATGTTAAGTCTTTCTAACAAACATGTCACATCTTCATGTTTGTCACATATCACGATTATATCATCAATATATGTTTTATAGAGCGTAACTTTTATGATGAGATCATCGGTCAAGCCCTCAATGTGTAACATGTAAATATCAGCTGGCAATGGTCCTAAGGGACTTCCTATGGCCAAACCATCCATTTGTCGAAAATAACCATTATATCTCAGTGACCTAATACATAATGCTTTAGCGTCTAATATGATGGTTGCGCAGTCCGAGTGTCAGTGGGAATACCATCAACCAAATAGGTGTAATTATATGCAGCTGAAAAGTCCTAAATGGGACAAAACGCTCATAAGAAAAAGGAATTTATTTACCAGAATAATATAATATTGATAACAACACAAATATCTAAACTTGTAGTTTTATTTTTTACAAAAAGATATCTGATTTAATTGAAAAAAAAGTAAATTCAATTGAAATATTAATTTCGCGCCTAAAATGATCATTTAAATTTTTAGTCATTTTAAACAAATTCATGAATTCAATGAATAAATTATTTCTTAACAATTTTCTTTCGTTTTTTGATTTATTTACAAGTAGATGTTGATTACTCTGAAAATTATAAAGATGGTGTATATCTCCAAGAAGTGAAAGATATGAAGTCGCAGAGTAAACTATCAACTCCATTATTTCCTAATATTGATGTATACATTACAGCAAATAATTATAAACAATTTTTAAATTTTAATTATCATACTACTACTACTACTACTACTAATGATGATGATGATGGTGACGATGATAACATTTTAAAAAATGATACCCAGGATAATAGTCAAATGAATATTATTCAATAAACAGTAAATATATTTAAGTATCATTATTATTTATTTTTCCCTTAGGTTCCTAGTGGAATATAGGCCTTAAATATGGCGTCAGGACTGTGCACAAGCTTTCATTTCTTTCTCACATGATCTCATCCATGTTACACTCGCCTCAGACGCTTAACTCTTCATTTCCCTTTTGGATTCTACTCAAGCAACTGGCCTAGTGTGGGATGTCTCCAGTCAGCCTTCTTAGTGTATGCTTAATCAATCTTCATTTTCCTCTTCTGCATATTTTTTGAGTGATAGCTTCTTGGTTGGTTCGTTCCCAGAGTTCTTTGTTGCTTATTGTTTCTGGTCATCTGATCTTCAGCATCGAGTGAGCGTAGGCGGCAACTGTTGATGAATGTCTGTACTTTGTTGGGAATGCTGTTCGTGACACGCCAAGTTTCTGAACCATCACATAGAAGCACTGACTTGACTGAATTGTTGTTGAAAATCCGGATCTTGTTCACGCTTTATGCTGAGTGCAGTAGATCGATATACATTCTAGATTTTACTCATCTACTAAGATGAATTACTAACAAGTTTTACACTCAATTTCATTCCAAAATTGACTGATATTATGACAGCTTTTCAACTTCTTTCTAATACTTCTCAACCTTGTGGAAATGGCTTCTTTAGAGAATCAAACCTGTACAATATAAAGTTGAACTGTTTGACCAATGTTAGCAGATGGGCTCCTATGTGAATGCCACAATACTGTCAGATATTCACAATGTTATATTGATCTTGGTGAGTACTAGCAGTATAATCCACTCATCAGCTGGATGCACCTGCATCCTAGGAGCGCAAGAACCAACAGAGGTCAAGCAAGTCCACTGTATATAGGCAACTGGGAATTGCAGGTATCAAGCAAAAATAATAATTTATACCAGTTATGCCACAGGTGGCTGTTGTGTGTCAGCGGCCTGATAGACAACACTTTGCCGGTTGAAGCAATAGTTAATCGGTTCTAGCCTCAGTGGGAACATTCTTCCTCAAACAGAACGATACACGAATCGCGGATTCCACTGTTGGTTACCTAGATGAACGGATAACCTATGCAAGGTTAAACAATAATTTAAGTCAAATCAGACCACGTTATTCATACATGATGATAATGTGAGTATAAATGTCATCATTGTAAATTATAATTCAGTGAGTTCGAGGTGAAGATATGAATTTATGTTAACACATTAATCGAAAAATGCTCAACAACCTTGTACACATTCATTCAGTAGATTATGAGCCACACCTAATATCTGTAAGGGCTAGTGATACTACTTGGTTACCTGAGTCTCGGTAGGTGGAGAAGGAATTCTAAACCGGATACTTCGATATCTTCTTCACACATATAAGAAATAACAAAGAATGGGATGCAGGAAAGAATGTTTATTATTGACATCTTGTACAGTACCGATGAAGTATTGTACACATTCTATTATGATAATCATTTGCATAGCGTGCTTCATTTCCTCTTCTTCTCCCATCTTGATTTGCTCTTAATACGCTCACACTGTCTCTTGCATTCCCCTGAGAAGAATATTTACCCATCGCTGGTAATTTCCTATGATTTCTGCCGGCCTCTCAACATATACTACTTACATCTATTCTTATTAGTAGTATCCACTACGCTATGAGTGAATGATAATGCGTGTTATAAAAGTAATATGGATGAAAAATTCAGCTTGTTTGTTCGTTTCATTACGATTATATTTTTAAATATGCAATAATTTGTATAGATTTTATTCTCTGAAGAAACCAATTTACACGAGGTCGCTGAAATCTTACAGATATATTTTCTTTGTAATCCATTTACCCAATACTCTACTTATACAACTTTATCAGGTCAAAATTTGATAGCGAAATCTTCAAAATACTTCCATATTATTAAGAGATAACACGTAAATATTCTGTTTTCATAATTAGTAATTTTTTTTATCACCAACCTAGTGACTATATGTAGATGCTTGGAGTAGGATAAACTAATAGAAAAGATAACTAGTGTTCCTCAGCTTTCACCAGCATGCATAACATTATTGTAATCATTAAAAAAACTTCAGTTTTTGTCAGTTTATTCAAGTAGTGGCTAGATTCAGGAAGAGCGAACCATATGCCGATCAAATTTCAAAGCTACGCGTCATCATAAAACAAAGTATCAAATGACAGTCAATTCTTTACCTCAACTTCATCGATCTTGAAAAGGATTTCAACAAAGTCGACTGACAAGTGATTTGGCGACTACTTTAATACTACGGAACACCGCAAATCTTTATCAACCTCATTCACAAGCTATATGAAAACGCCATATGCCAAGTGATCCACAATGCAAAGCTCAGTGATGCTGTTGAAGGTAAATGAAGACAGGAAGGAGTAAGACAAGGCTGTCTACTATCACCGATGTTGTTCCTGATTGTGGTCGATTAGATCATGCAGCAAACCGTGAGGAGCGATAAGACGGGCATACATTGTTTAATCAATAAATAGATCCTACAAGATTTAGATTTCCCCGATGACTTGTCTCTGGTGTCGCACGAACTCGAAGATCTACAGGCGAAAACTAACATGTTGACAGAAGAGGCAAGGCAGCGGAAACGGGATTTCAATTGAATATAGAGAAGATGGGGGCGATGAAGATACTCAACCAACAACAGCATCAACAGCAAGCACCAATCACCACTAACGGGAGAAACTAAGAGGAAGTTGCCTCTTTCATCTACCTACCAGACTAGGCAGCATCGTTTCAACTACAAGTGGCACAGACACAGACGAGAACGAGAATATCAAAGGAGCTAGGATCGGAAAAGATGGCAAGACAGACCTTCCTGCATCAATCTGAAATCAGTGTGGAGATCTAATGCACTGCACTCAGCATAAAGCGTGAACAACATCCAGAAGTCAGTGCTTCTATATGATGGTTCAAAAAGCTTGCATGCCACGAAAAGCACTTCCAACAAACTACAAAGATACATCACATGAACAGCTGCCGTTTACGCTCACTCAATACTGAAGATCAGATCAGATGGCCAGAATAGTGAAAATAAACAACAAGGAAATCACCATGGCTGGCGACGAACTAACGAAGCAAGAAGTTGACCCAACAAATATGCAGAAGAGGTAGATTAGACATACATTGAGAATGCTGATTGGGGTCATCACGCGCCAGGCCAGTCGCTTGAGTAGAATCCAACGGGAAACGACGAATTGGGCGTGTGAGGCGAGGGTGATATGTAGGAGCTGGTATGAGGAAGAAATGAAGGCTTGTAAGCAGTGGTGGAGCCAGGTTGAGAAAACTGGAGAGAACAGAGTGAAATGAAGAGGTTCTACTGAAGCCCTATGTTCCACTAGGAACCCAACGGAATAATAATAATGATAACAATAATGGAATGAGGTTGATAATGATAATTTATAATCCATCAGTAGGTTAGATATAATCGTTTCACTGATATAGTTTATAACGGAACCTGTAACCACTCGAAATTTTTCGCTCAACCGAAATACTTTGAAAATATACTATTCAAAATTTATTAACCAAATGAAATTACAGCCTGTATCTACCAGATTTGTCTACCTTTTTTTTCAATTAACTTTAATCCTCCAGGAGTGGGATCAGTTGAAGAATTATAAACGATTTAGGAGTATTGGACAACACTGTTTCGTTTCTAGTATGGGATTCCTCAGCAGTACGCATCAACAATCCTACCTATCAGGGATGAAACCTTCAACATTCAGGTGTTTTGAAGAATATGATAGCCATTTAGCCAGTTTGTTAGAGTTCAGAATTTCGCATTGTCCCACGCGTATCAGTTCACAATGTAGCATGACTATCCACCACAGTCTTCGGTTGGTATTCTTATTTTATTTCTGATTAGTTAACCCCACAGGTCAAGGCTTCTCATCAAAACTTCGGGATATCTCTCTTCAAGTATATCACTAACCAGTATGTAGCAATCGTAATCACTCAACCGTTAAAATGGTTCCAAATTGTTTACAAGATGTTGAAATCTACTAAAGTCAAGTTCTATCTTGATCTGAACTGGTAGTAAAAATAATTCGAAGTACATTACCGTATTTAGATATACTTATACTATAAAGAATATGGCATATAGTTAGTTGCATCGAGTGATAAATACACTTTTAAGTCTCCTTTGACTTGTTGTACAACTAATCGTCGAGTTGTATGCATCGTCCACTCAGTGTGTGTTGACTACTTTCTAGAATGTCGACAGAGGCATTAGTTAATTCATTCACATGTCTGTTATATCACGTAATTAACTTAAAAGAAGTATTGATCTACTTGTAATTCTCCGTTGTTCTACTAGATCGAATTATTCTACCTATGTTGGTTTATGGGCTCGTATGCGGATGCCTTGATATTGCCTAGATGATAATTTGGTTGGCTGTGGCTATCAAAAGTATATCAATAAATAGTATTAACTATTACCCGTTGTACAAGAAGTGGCTATAGTGCCTCTGTGGCATAGTTGATAACCCCTCAGTGTTCGAAGCGATGGCTACCAGGTTCGAGTCTCAATGAGAACAACATCACTTGCCACTGAGGTCCAGCTACATCCAGCTGATGAGTGAATCCCAAATGAGAAGAAACGCACATTCTAGATTCTTCTGCTAACCACAACCAACCAAATTATCAAATGATGAATAAGTGCAGAGAGCACTACATAATGAATCCATAGATTTCGGTGGTACTCATCAGACTGATACTCAACATACTTGATTAGATATATACCATTAAGTAGCGCTAAAGAACACAGTTACATAATTTAGACTCAGACATCAATTTAAGTGTGATGACATAGAAATGAACAATGATGGAAAAGATTAATAGCTGAGGATGACGATGATGAAGTATGGTTTGGTGTTCCCTTAGCTATCATATTTTCTCGAAAACGTTTCATCAACATGCTTGGTGACAGTTTCAGCGCTGACGTTATAAAGGAGTTGGAAATTAGCAACATTTATAGGTCAAGTGGATGTTCAGATTAAAGATAAGTTACATAAGTAATAGTGAGTTTGGATAGTAGTACAGTCTAAATAGTCATATGGATTTCAAATAAGAAAATAATTGATAACAATAATAATAATCATATATTATGCGGCATATTGAGATTTCAATTTTGGCAGAGTATTAGTCATGGATTAATATTGTTTGGAAAATTATTAAAAATTTAGGAGCACTGGACAGCTGTTTCGTCCCAGTATGGGTCTCCTCAGCAGAACCCACCAACAACCTCACTCGTCAAGCCTCACGGTGAACTCATTGGTCATTCAGCTACGGGGTTAGAGTTCAGTTGTCAATTTGCAGTTATTATTATGATTATTAGTCCCTTAGGTTCCTAATGGAACATAGGGATTCACTAGCACGTCTCCAGTGAACTCTGTTCTCTGAAATCTTTTGAACCTGGCTCCACGACAGCCCAGAAGCTCTCATTTCCTCCTCTCACGATCTACTCCACGTCGCCCTTGACTTAGACGCCCAACTCGTCGCTTTTCACCGAGGTTCCCCTTGAGCAACTGGCCTGACGCGTGATGTCCCCAGTCGGCCTTCTCAGTGTATGCCCAATCCAATCCATCTCCACTTCCTTCCAGTGCATATTTGTTGGGTGACAGGTTGTTGATTGGTTCGTTCCCACAGCTCCTTGCTGCTTATTCTTTCTGGCAATCCATCTGATCTTCAGTAGCGAGCCAGTGTAGGCAGTTGTTGATGAATGTCTGTAGTCTATTGGAAATCACTTCTGTAATGCGCCAAGTCTCTGAACCATATAGAAGCACTGACTTGACGTTGGTGTTGAAAATCCGTATCTTGTTCCGCATGCTGAGTGAAGCAGATCTCCACACTGGTTTCAGGCTAATGAACGCCTGTCTTGCTTTTCCGATTCTGACTTTGACATCCTCGTCTGTGCCAGTGGCGCCTGTAGTTGAAACAGTGCTTCCTAGATAGGTGAAGGAGGTTACTTCCTTTAAGTTTCTCCCGTTGACGGCGATTGGAGTTTGTTGTTGTTGGTGGTGGTGCGGTATCTTCATCACCTCTGTATTCTCTATATTCACTTGAAGTCCCGTCTTCGCTGCTCTGCCCTGCCCTGTCTCTTCTGTCAACTTGTTAGTTTTCGCCTGTAGATCTTCAAGTTTGTGTAATATCAGACACAAGTCATCGGCGAAATCCAGATCTTCTAGGTTCTTTTCCGCAGTCCAGCGTATCCCCCTCTTCTCGCTCCTCACTGTTTGCTGCATGATCCAGTCGACCACAATCAGGAATATCATGGGGGATAGTAGGCAACCTTGTTTCACTCCTCCCTGTCTTCACTTCAAAAGCATCACTGAGCTTTCCATTGTGAATTACTTGGCATGTGGCATCTTCATATAGTTGTTGAATGAGGCGGATAAAGGTTTGCGGTACTCCGTAGTATTGAAGCAGTTTCCAAATTACCTCTCGGTCGACGCTGTCAAAGGCCTTCTCAAAGTCGATAGAGTTGAGGTGAAGAGTTGACTACCATTCTATACCCTATTCTATGATGATGCAAGGCGTTGCAATTTGGTCTGCACATGATTTGTACTTCCTGAATCCTGCCTGTTCCGGTTGTGGTTTTGAATCTAGCGCGTCCTTTAGCCTCTTCAGGATGATGCGACTTAATATTTTGCTTGGTGTGGACAGGAGAGTAATTCGGAACCAGTTCTTGCAAACACTGAGGTCTCCCTTCTTCGAGAGTTTGTCAAGGTAACCCTTCTTCCAATCGCCAGGTACCTTCTCTTCCTTCCTTGCAAACCTTCTGCAATAGTGGTGTGAACATGCCCGCTGTTGTCTCTGCGTCTGTTTTCAGTGCTTCTGGCGGGATTGTATCTGGTCCTGCTGCTTCCCCGCATTTCAGTAGGTTTATGGCGTTCAGGACTTCCATTTTTGTTGGAGAGCTTGTGTACACTGATAGTTCTGCAGCTGGTCTGCCGCTGGTATTTCTGGACGAGTTGCAGGTGGCGGTGCTGGTGGTCGATTCAAGAGCTTCTTGAAGTGGTTTGCCCATTGTTTCCTTTGTTTCTCTTCTTTCGTGAATAAATTTCCCTCATCATCTTTTATTGGTTTCGTCTGCGTTGATCTCTCCACAGATAGCAACCTGGTTATTTGATACAATGTTGTCAAGTCTCTCTTACTAGCATGCAGCCTGTTCTGCTTCACTTACAAGTGTGTGGTAAAAGTGTCTTTTATCTTTGCGTGCACTCTTCTTCACTTCTTTGTCCAGTGTTTTATACATTGTACTCAGTTCCTCTTGTCGTTGTGCATCCTTGCACCGGTTTATCTTCTGCTTCACCATCCTTCTCTCCTCTGTCAGCTTCCATGTGTCCATCGAGATCCATTCCTTATCTTCTTTCTTCTTCCTTCCTAATACGGTTGTGCAGCTTTCTTTCCATATCTCTTTCAAAGACTTCCAGTGTTCTTCCACACAAGTTTCTTCAGGGATGTTGCTCGATATCTCCCATTTTGTCTTGATGGCTGCCGTGAAGTTTTCCTTTGTAGTTTCATCCTTCAGTTTCCGAGTGTTGTACTTGAACTGCGGTCTATCACCAGCTTCCTTGAAGTCTTTCAACTTGATTTGGAAGGTTTCTTGCACTAGATAGTGAGTGGTGTGAACCTACATCTGCTCCTCTTCTCGACCTTGTGTCAAGTAGACTGCGTCTCCATTTTCTTGAGATTGAAACGAAGTCGATCTAATTTTTAGTGTGTCCATCTGGTGAAATCCATGTCGCTTTGTGAATATCCTTGTGCTTGAATACAGTACCTGACTCCAATCACCAAATGGTTGAATGCACAGAATTCTGCAAACAATTCTCCATTCTCGTTAATTTCACCGAGTGCTTCTCGACCCATGGCTAGTTCCCTTCCTGGTTTGTCCGCTCCCAGTTTGGCATTCATGTCACCCCGCCCATTAGACTTTTGATGTTGCCAACTGGCGTCTTGTCCAGTGTTGATTGAAGTTGTCTGTAGAATTCCTCCTTCTTCTCTTGCTCTGCATTATTTGTAGGTGCATAACATTGTATGATTGTGACCTTTCTTCCTTTCGAGTTGAACCTTGATGTCATGATCGTGAAGGAGATTGGTTCCCACTTCATGAGAGCCTTTGATGCTATCGGGGACATCATGATAGCCATGCCAAAACTCAGTGTGCTATGCTCTTGGTTGTCGTCTTGTTGACAATGTCGGAGTAGATTATTGATTCTCTAGTTGACAGTTTGGAGAGTCCACTCCCATTCCATCCGCTTTCGCAAATTCCAAGCACTTTGATGTGATACCTCTTCATCTCGTTTTCAATCTGGGCTGCCTTGCTGGGTTCAAACATCGTGCGGACATTCCATGTCCCCACGTTTACTTTCGCTTTCATCGAGAGAAGACACATCGGCCAATTGGCTTCCCGAAGGCTTTCACCAACTGGCGTCATTTTGCCTCTCCGATTCCAGTGAGGAATAATTTTGTTATTATATTTTCATATTTCGTTTGTGCTTTGAAGTTTCTTTAGCGGTTAGATTTGTTTTACGGGGTAGGGTTGCTAGCCCTATGCCCAACCTTCCCTCTTTACCCGGGCTTAGGACCGGCTAGTAACTAGTGAACTAGTTAATCAGGCGAGGTTGTCAATTCGCAATACAGAGTGATTATCCACCAAGTTTTTCAGTTGGTATCTGCTTCAATTCTAACTGATTCACTCTACAAGTCATATCGCTTCATTATTACCACTGAGCAATATGCAGTGATTTAATATGAGATTTATGGAGATTTTTTATTTATTTAAAGACAGTATTGCTAACAGACTTACATATTTAAAATTTCTATCCTATCAAATAATACGGGGAATGAAACCAGAATTTTCATTATGAATGATAGCAGTATGAGTGTCGTTGATTTTATTATCCCATACTTGATTGGACCCCATTGATCGGTCTCTATTGGCATATGAGCTCTGTGCTTTAATTATATATTATTGCAGAAAAGCGACTGGCAGTAGATTCCAGGAAGCACATTTTGTCCTATTTGGTACTCGTCACCTGGATGTATGTGCCTCTTACTGAGTGACTTATTTCCCACCGGGACTCGAACTCAAGACCGACCGCTCCAAGCGCCGAAGCCCTATCCATGAGACTAGTGACGAAGTAAGTCGAAACGCGCGTCCTGGATTCTACTGCATAGGAGCCAATATACTAACGGAGACCGATCAATTCGGTCCTATCAACTATGGGATAATACAAGCAGTAACACTAAAATTATACTCGTCGGAAAAGAAGGGGCTATCGTGGCTCGGTGATCTAGTGGATAGTGCTCTGGCATTTGAAGCGGTCAGTCCTGAATTCGAATCCCGGTGACAACAACGCTCACTAACCCATATAGGAAGGAATGCGCATTCTGGATTCTAATGCCAGCCACTATCCATCATTAAGATAGCAGTATGATTGGATTATATGGCTAACGACAACACTTCTTACAGTTAAGTATTTTTATCAGTCAAATTATCTGTCCGGTTAAAGGTTGAAATCCATAGAGTAATGTGAGTTTGTGTCAAGTGATTATGATGTTTTTCAGTGTATTATTTTTATTTTCTCTTTGCGTTCCTAGTGGAAAATAGGGTTTCAGTTGCACGCCTCCATTGCACTCTGTTCTCTCCAGTCTTTTCAACCTGTATCAACGACTGCCCACACGCTTTCATTTCTTCCTCACATGATCTTCTCCATGTCACCCTCACCTCAGAAGCTCAACTTGTCGTTTCCCCCTTTGGATTCCACACCATGGCCTAGTCTGTAGCGTGATGTTCCAAGTCGGCCTTCTCAGTGTATACCCAATCCATTTCCACTTTCTCCTGCATATCTGTTGGGTGATAGCTTCTTGTTTGGTTCGTGTTCAGGCCAGAGTTCCTTGTTGCTTATTCTCATTAATCTAGCTATCTGATCTTGAGTATCGAGTGAGCGTAAACGGCAGCTGTTCATGTGATGTATCTCTGTAGTTTGTTGGAAGTGCTTTTCGTGACACGCCAAGTTTCTGAACCATCACATAGCAACACTGACTTGACTGAATTGGTGTTGAAAATCTGGATGTTGTTCACGCTTTATACTGGATGGAGTGCAGTGGATCTCCACACTGATTTCAGATTGCTGCAGGAAGGCCTGTCTTGATGTCTTTTCCGATCCTAGCTCCTTTGACATCCTCGTTCTCGTCTGTGCCTGTACCGCCACCTGTAATTAAAACGATGCTACCCAGGCTAGGTGGGTGAAAGAGGCTACCTCCTATAGGTTTCATTCGTTCATGGTGATTGGTTGGGTATCTGCATCACCTCTATCTTCTTTACATTCATTTGAAGTCCGTTTTCCGTTGCATCTTCTCCATGTCATCCTCCTCTCAGACGCCCAAGTCTTCGTTTCCCATTTGGATTGTATTCGAGTAACTGGTCTGGCGTGTGATTTCTCGATTTTTACTTCCTTCTTTTATATATTTATTGAACGATAAGTTCATGTTTATCAATTAATGCCTTATATATTCTCATATTATAAATTGTTAATTCTTGAGTAAAAATTATAAAATTCTTTAACAGAAAGAAAAATACTTTAGAATAGTGAATACTTTGTGACTGTTTTAAATATTAAATCTTATTGAATGAGGGGAAAACCATATTCACTTTCATTCTTCACGTGAATACATTAATGAAATCTAATATATATATATATATATATATATATATATATATATATATATATATATATATATATATATATATGTATATATATATATATATATATATGTACTTTAGTATTCTTTATGTATGCACAAGTTAATTTATACTCATATGATTATTTAATAAGGTATTACCGAAAACTTAAAGGTTAATTAATATCATATACTAACTGTATAGTATATTTTTTCTATTGGAATTAAGATAGTATTCATATAAAATATGTAACTAAGTCAAAAACTTTTATAGATTCATTCCTGTTTAGTTAAATAAAACAAAAGAAAAGGAAATGATAAACTTATGTAGAGGATTTATAAAATTAGGCGCTGTTTCGTGGTAGATTAGCTCGATTTAAAGTAATTGTTACTTCAAGTAATCATTACATTGACATATGTATAATACTAGACATCTTTCATATAGTATAAATGAACAATGAACATTATTATTATTATTGTTAAGCCTTCTTTGTTCAATAGGATTCAAGGGTTTGATGAGAAATTTTATCATGGATTTTTATGGAAATCATAATATTCAAATTATACAAAGTTGAAGTTAACATTGAAAGTAAGAAAGTTATACTACTGACTGACTGATATGTATTATTCTTGATCACTTAAACCGGTCAATAATGTAAGATAGTTAGATTATGAAGATCTAATTAACTGACGGTTATTTCAGTCTTTTAACGCCAAGTGTACTACTAGTGATTCAACTGAGACAAAAAAAAATTGTTCAAACCTGCTTAATATATTAAGCGAGCCAGAATCACTGTGGGTATACTACTGGTGTGCTAAACTCCAACTCTACGAGGCGATCTACTTTTGCCAGTCAATAGTATACTTCCCAAGTTATTCCTTTGCAGACTTTGACTTGCTGTATGATACTACCATTGTAAAACTTTACGGTTTTCGATTCAAGTCTGTAAAGACTCAGTTTTTTGATACTCTCTAAGTTTTAGTCTTTTGTGATGAAAAATATTTTGAAGTGCTTCCGTCTTTCATGTACCTATAAAAATCCATAATACCGTCTCTATATGGGACTCATTAGCTGGATGTACCTGCATCCCGGTGCCAAGTGATATTCTTCTCACTGGGTTTTGAACTTCATGCCTATCGCTTCAAAAGCCAAAGCTTTATCTACTGTACCATAGAGGAACGATAGACACTTCTTGCACAACGGGGATTGGTTATTACTATTTACTGATATGCTTGTAATTCTCTGTTGTTTTATTCCACCGAATTATTCCACCTCGACTGATATATGGGCTCCTATGAGGATGCCACAATATTGCCTGAATGTTTATTATGATAATTTAGTTGTTTGTGGTTAGCAGAGGAATCTAGGACGGGTGTTTCGTCCTGCTTGGGACTCGTCAGTTATTCTCACTAAAAGGTCGAACAATTCGATCCAGAAAAACAACAGAGAATTACTGTATCTATATGTTAACAACATTTTATCAGAATACAACGAGCATGATGTTCTCTTTTATCTAGTCTATGCACATATTCAATTTACGTTAAACCATTTGAAGCTTACACCTTACCAAACATAATATACTATCATTTGACTGTCTCAGATAGCCGTAGATTTGCAGAATAATATGTATACTGGTGTTGCGAAAATTTGAATCACGACTGGATTCGAACCAGTGACCATCGGGTTTCTAATTCCATGCTCTACCAACTCACCTACGACTTCCAATTGCTGGCCAAACTTTTACTCTACTTCAGTGACCAAGGATTCTGATCGATTGTCATGTGAATTCGTCACGCGTTACTACTGCATGATCGCATTCACATTAATTGCCTATTAAGGACTTCTCATACCAATTGAAATCTAACTGAATTAGAATGAGCTGGGGGAGTATCATATTGATTATCTGAGATAGCTGTGGTTTAGCAGACAAGTATTTATACTGGGTGATGATTGAAGGTGAAATGAAGATTTGCACAGCTGCTGGACCTCATTACTCAGTTGGTAGAGCATCGGGCCGGGAACCCGGCGGTCTCTGGTCTGAATCCGGTAACGGTTCTTATTTTCATTTCACCTTCAGATAAAGAACAACTTCAGTCTACTTATTTGCTGGCAATTCATGTAGTCACTTCTTTTCAGAGATCACTAATCCTCTTTGCATACTGTATTAACAAAATAAGTAACAGTAGCTTACCATCTCTTTCATCTAAACGTTTATGTAATAAAAGGAAATATTGAGTTCCTTGCTGCTTATTCTCATTATTCTGGCTATCTGATCTTATCTTCAATATCGAGTGAGCGTAAACGGCAGCTGTTGATTAATGTGTGTAGTTTATTTGAAATGCTTTTCGTGACACGCCGAATTTCTGAACCATCACATAGAAGAACTGACTCACTTGACTGAATTGGTGTTGGAAATCTGGATGTTGTTCACGCTTTATGCTGAGTGGAGTGCAGTAGATCTACACACTGATTATTTCAGATTAATGAAAGCCTGTCTTGATATCTTTTCCGATCCTGGCTCATTTGACATTCTTGTCTGTGTCTGTGCCACTTGCAGTTGAAACGATGCTACCTAGTCTGGTAGGTAAATGAAAGAGGCAACTTCCTCTTGATTTCTCCCGTTAATGATGATTAGTGCTTGCTGTTGATGCTGTTGTTGGTTGAGTATCTTCATCACCCCCATCTTCTCTACATTCACTTAATGTCCCGTCTTCGCTGCTTCGCCTCTTCTGTCAACATGTTAGTTTTCGCCTGTAGATCTTCGAGTTCGTGCGACACCAGAGACAAGTCATCGGGGAAATCCAAATGTTGTAGAGTCATTTCATCGGTCCTCACCCAGTCTAAACACAATATATGTTAATATTTATTCAGATAAAGATCAACTTCAGTCTACTTATTTGCTGACAATTCATGTAGTCACTTCTTTTCAGAGATCACTAATCCTCTTTGCATATTGAATTAACAAAATAAGTAACAGTAGCTTATAATCTCTTTCATCTATACGTATATGTAATAAAAGGAAATATTGAAAACATGAGTAAAACATTTTGATTTTTAAGAGACACTTAATAACGGTTATTCTAAAAACTATCCTTCTGAGAATCAGTTCCTATCCAAACAGATACTATTGATAAACATCCATTTACAAAACAGTAAGGACTTTCATAATAACTTTAGTTTTCATGCTGCATATTGAGTATAAAATGAAGAATTTCATAATGTTGTTATTTTTCCCTCGGGTTCTTAGTGAAACATAGGACTTCAGTTGCACGTCTCCATTTCACTCTTTTCTCTGCAGTCTTTTGAACCTGGCTCCACGACTGCCCACAAGCTTCACATGATCTCCTCACCACAGACGCTTAACTCATCGTTTCCCCTTTGGATTACACTCGACGGCCTGACCTGACATGTGATGTCCCCAGTCAGCCTTCTCACTGTATACCCAATTCATCTCAACTTTCTCCTGCATATCTGTTGAGTGATAGCTTCTTGCTTCGTTGGTTTGTTCCCAGAGTGAGTTCCTTGCTGCTTATTTTCACTATTCTGGCCATCTGATCTGATCTTCAGTATCGAGTGAGCGTAAACGGCATCTGTTCATGTGATGTATCTCTGTAGTTTCTAGCAAGTGCTTTCCGTGACACACCAAGTCTCTCAACCATCACAAAGGAGCACTGAATTACTTGACTGACGTTAGTGTCGAAAATCCGGGACTTGTTCACGCTTTATGCTGAGTGCAGTGCAGTGCATTAGATCTACACACTGATTTCAGATTGCTGCAGGAAAGCCTGTCTTGCTGTCTTTTCCGATCCTAGCTCATTTGACATTCTTGTCTATGTCTGTGCCACTTGTAGTTGAAATGATGCTGCCTAGTCTGGTAGATAGGTGGAAGAGGCAACTTCCTCTTAGTTTCTCCCGTTAGTGGTGATTGGTGCTTGCTGTTGATGCTGTTGTTGGTTGAGTATCTTCATCACCCCATCTTCTCTACATTCACTTGAAATCCCGTTTCGCTGCTTCGCCTCTTTTATCAACTGGTTAGTTTTCGCCTGTAGGTCTTCAAGTTTGTGCGAAATTAAAGATAAATTATCGGGGAAATCTTAATCTTGTAGGATCTTTTTATCAGTTGAACAAAGTATGACCGTCTTGTCACTCCTCACGGTTCGCTGCATGATCTAATCGACCACAATCAGGAACAACATTGGTGATAGTAGGCAGCCTTGTCTGACTCGTCTTCACTTCAATAGTGTCATTGAGCTTTGCATTGTGGATCACTTGGCATATGGTGTTTTCATATAGCTGTTGAATGAGGTTGATAAAAATTTGTAGTATTCGTAGTGTTGAAGCAACTGCCTGCTAAATTACTAGTCAGTCGACGTTGTTGAAATCCTTTTCAAGATCGATGAAGTTGAGGTAGAGAGTTAACTGCCATTCTATAAAGATTATGCTTATTCCTACGTAAACTGAAGAACAGTCTGATTTCTGTCTGATTAAAATATATGAAACAGTTTGATAAATAAAAGTTAAAAAGGATTACTTCCGAATCAACTGAATAGTGTATTGGTTTATTTACAAAATTCCACATTATAAGTCAAGATTTACAAAGTTGGTACACCGCTTCATTTTGGTCTTCTTCATGGTGACTTAGTTGGGTAAATTCAGTTGATGTGAACAGTTTCGCTGTCTCAGCTGAATCTCTCTGGGTACATGACTGATGAGCTTGGCCACAAACGAGCGAAACGATTGTCTGTTGTCTGAACCACTCTCATCTGACTGGTTGGCAAAATATATAGACCAATTTAAGTGGTTTCTGACTACTCAATAACGGTATACACGATATGTACGGTATACACCTTTCGTTATAGTTATGTCTTTATTGTATTATGTTCTCTCAGCTATGTTGTCTAATCGTGGAGCTTCAACCATCTTTCTAGAGGACATCTTCAGCACTAACTTAAGTATGAAGTGAGTTTTCAATATCTCTCTGTGAGTGATTCACTAGCTTGCCCTGACCAACTGGTTTTTGAGTGAATGATTGTTTCCTTTGGTTATTGTGTCATTGACTGTGTACATTCTCCTGTTAGCTGTTCCACCGCTTCACCTCTAACCTTTCTGTCGTTTGTCATTTTTCTCATTGATAGATTGAAACTATGTCTATACATCTATTTATTACTGACTGACTGACGTGAATGCCAAGCTTCTAGGAATTCTCTGATGGTATTCTTTGTGTTCCCTCTCCCCACTCAACACTTTTACACTGTCAAAATTGAATTCATGTGTAAAGTTGTTATCTATATGGATTGAAATGAGCAGTGACGAAATGTTGTGACGTTGAATAGCAAACTAGTGTTCGTGTAGACGAAGGCGAAGAGGGTAACCAATTTGTCCAATGTAGTGTTGACTACAATTATTACAGTTGATTTTGTAAATGATATTCGGTTTGTCTTCTCTGTTTGTTGCATCCTTTGGTTTGCGTAGTAGTGCTGGTTTATGAGCCACACCAATTCCAAGTGGTTTCAGTGATCTTGTTGTGATTTCTGATATATCCTTTGTGTACGGTAGAATGATGCGTTAGATCTCCTTACTTTGGGAGTTTGACAAGGTAGGCCTTCTTCCAATCTGCAGGTACTTGTCCTTCCTTCCTAGCAGACCTTCTGAAGTAGTGATGTGAGCCTGTCCTCTGTTGTCTTTGAGTCTGTTTTCAGTGCTTCTGGTGGGATTCTATCTAGTCCTGCTGCTTTCCCGAATTTCAGCAGTTTTATGGCATTCAGGACTTCTGCTT
Organism: Heterobilharzia americana; assembly: GCA_944470555.2. Lineage (NCBI taxonomy): Eukaryota > Metazoa > Platyhelminthes > Trematoda > Strigeidida > Schistosomatidae > Heterobilharzia > Heterobilharzia americana. Next base: position 160,444,036 of record OX104127.1, on the reverse strand, counting down.
TTGTCGGAGAGCCTCTGTTCACTGGTAGTTTTGTCGTTGCTGGTGGTGGTCGATTCAATAGCTTTTGCTTCCTTTGCTTCTCCTCTTTGGTAATTAGCTTTCCTTCACTACCTTTCATTGGTTTCGTTTGCATTGGTCTCTCCTCGGATAATAACCTGGCTATTTGGTACAATGCTGTCAGGTCTCTCCTACCTGCAGCCTTTTCTGCTTCCCTTGCAAGTGTGTTGTAGAAGTATCTTTTGTCTTTTCGCGCACTCTTCTTCACTTCATTGTCCAGTATTTTATACGTTGTACGCAGTTCGCCTTTTCGTTGTTCATCCTTGCACTGATTCATCTTCTGCTTCACTATCTTCCTCTCGTCTATCAGCTTCCATGTGTTCGTAAAGATCCATTCCTTGTCTTGTTTCGTCTTCGTTCCTAGTACGGTTATGTTTTAAACATTGAAGTCAAAGTGTTTAATTATTTGAAGTGAACGAAGAAGTCACCGACCAAGAAGTTGATTAAACTATACATCAGAATGGTCCATTACTATTCTACTGTAATGTTTGTTGCTGATCGGAATGGATACAAGTAGTATATATTGGTAGGGCGACATAAATCATAAGGAACTACCAGAAATGGGTAACGATTCTACTCAGAGAAGTCCAAAAGGCAATATAGGTGTAGTAATAACAAATCGAGACAGAAACTTACAAGGAAATGAAGCACATTATGCAAATAACTGTCTTAGTGGAGAGTGTACAATATTTCTAATGGGTCTTGCATGAAGTTTCTGAACACAGGACGGATTTCTCTACTCATTGTTGCACTGAACATCATAACTTGTTTCTGATGTGGAGTCATGTGGAATACCTCTAACACACTGCCGTGCATATCGAGCATATCTAGCAGTTTATCATATTCTTCGATGATGAAATGCTTCACATGTTGTAGCTTTAATGTTTTGCTTCTAACCAGATCCAGAATTTGACCTGGAGTTCTGAGGACAATATGGACTGCAGATGTTGTCAGAGTTTCAATGTCCGTGTGCATTGGCATTTCAACAAAGAATACACTCACCTTTATCTTAGGCACCTATTTGAAGAAACGTTCATATTCCTTACTTAGTTGGAAAGCAAGCTCTATTGTATGGCACAGGACCGCTACACATGTGTTTGCTTTACCTTCAGGATCCAGTTGTTGAAGTGTAGCGATCACAAAAACTTCAGTCAGTCCCATACCAGACTTTGATTGACATAGCACGTTCATACTCAGTATTCCTTGGAGAATACATTCATGCTGAACTTCTGATGAATGCTAAGACCCACAATCAACAATAGCCCTCAACAACTCTCGTTTGACGATGAAGTCACGAAAACCTCAACTGTGAATGGTGACATACGTACTCTTGACACCTTTCTTGACATCAGCTTCCTTACTAGATCCTGTCTCTTGTTACATACCATTGTAATCCAAAAGTTGAGCCTCGTCTGTCATGCAATTAGACCGTTGGACTTCCGTATGCAGCAAGCAGGCTGACGATGGTGACAAGATTAAGACGAAGGAAGGAATGTTTATCAGTGACATCCTGTACAGTAGTCAACAAATATTGTACAACTGCACAATGTGCTTCATTTTCTCCTCAGCTTCTATCTTGATTTGCTGTTGATACACCCACATTGTCTCTTGCGTTCCCCTTAGCAGAATCTCTACCTATTGCTGGTAGTTTCTTATGATTTCTACTGCCCTCTCAACGTATACTACTTATATCCAGTTTGATCAGCGACGTCCACTACACTTCTACTTAATGCAAGATAGTTTCACTATATAGTATAATGCAGTAGTGAGTTGCATTGCAGCGTTTTTCTACCTTCTCTCCAACATACGTCTGCCTTCAACTTCAAAAAATTCTCTGTGTTGACTTGATTTTTATACTGATATGACCTTAGCGAAATATACTACAGAATTTCTTCACTAATTAGATAAGGATCAACCTGATCTATTGGCTTCACCAGTCAGCCAGGTCAGGTCAGAGCGAAGCTTATTAGCAACGTGCTCTCAGAAATTCCACTCAGACGCCTAAATGGCTTAGATCAATTGAAACGATGATCAAGCTGTAAAATTATTTACAAATTACGTTATATAAATACCGAATTGATATGATCTCCGTCTTAAAAATACTATCCAATAGTTCATTCTCACACCCTCAAAAAGTAATTATATTCTTTGGACTGATAGCTGCGGAAATTTTCATTGAAATAATTGACAAATAAAACATGAAAATAGACTCCATTTTAGTCTATTCATTAGAAATATCACACACAGTGAATGGACAGTATCATTTACTGCGTAACATCGTTTCGGACAGAAGTTATTGTCCATATTCATATCAGATAACTACCAACACAACTTCGAAATAGACTTCATATATTCCTAATTCTCCCTCCTTCTCTGTGATGACAAGGATAGTAGAATCTCCCATATATCTCCAACAGGTGCAGAATCATTCCTGCCAATGCATGTATTTGGTGTTGATTCGATCAACAAAGATTCAGTCAGTTATCAATCTCTACCTCCCTCCACTCAACTAGGTTAGTTTTCAGTGTTGTCGCTTCATCCCACACTATGGTGTGATTCTATGTAATTGCGTTCAGAGCTATAGTCGAGGTGTGCTCTAAATTACCTATCTCATTATTATTATTATTATTATTATTATTATTATTATTATTATTATTTGTCCTTTGGGTTCCTAATGGAACGTAGGGCTTCAGTAGCACATCTCCATCCTACTCTCTTCTCTCCAATCTTTTGAACCTGGCTCCACTACTGTCCACAAGCATTCATTTATTCCTCATATGATCTCATCCATGTCAACCTCACCACGGACGCCCAACTCGTCGTTTCCCATCTGCGTCCCACCCGAGCAAGTGGCCTGCAGCGTGATGTTCCTGAATGGTCTTCTCAGTGTAAGCCCAATCAATCTCCACTTCCCTCTTCATATTTGTTGGACGACGGTTTTTTCTTCGTTGGTTGGTTCGTTGCCAGACCGTATTTCCTTGTTGCTTATTCTCATTATTACGGCCATCTGAGCTTCAGTAAAGAGCCAGCGTAGGCAGTAGTTGATGAATGTCTATAATTTGTTGGAAGTGCTTTTCGTGACACGCCAAGTCTCCAAACCATCACATAGAAGAACTGACTCACTTGACTGAATTGGTGTTCAAAATCCAGATATTGTTTACGCTTTATACTGAGTGCAGTGGATCTCCACATTGGTTTCAGGTTAATGAACGCCTGTCTTGCTGTCTTTCCGATCCTGGCTACTTTCACATCCTCGTCTGTGTCTGTGCCACATATAGTTGAAACGATGCTGCCTACGTAGATGTGGATGAAAGAGGCTACTTCCTTTCACTTTCTACCGTTCATGGTGATTACAGATTCTTGTTGTTTTTGTTGTTTTTGTTGGTGGTGGTGGCGTTGGTTCGATATCATTACCACCTCTGTCTTCTCTACATCCACTTGAAGTCCTGTCTTCGCTGTGTCGCCTCTTCTGTTAACTTGTGAGTTTCCATCTGTATGTCTTCAAGTTTGTGCAACATTAGACACAAGTGATCGGCGAAATCAAAATCTTCTACAATCTTTTCCCTTGTCCAGTGTATCCCCCTGTTCTCGCTCCTCATATTTGTCTGTTGCATCATCCAGTCCATCACAATTACGAATATCATGTGTGATAGTAGACAGCCTTGTCTTATTAGCATCTACTTATCTTAATTCAGCTGAGTTTTTGTGTTGTGTTATTCTAATCGATCCTGGTCGACTGCTTTGATCTATGTATTCTATCTCACAATCATTGGAATGGATTTGGTAGACCAGAGTATTTTGTTTAATTGCATGGAGAATTCTTTGTAATACTTCTGAGTTGCCTTCCTTGGATGGTTACACAGTGTAGGCTTTGAATTCTTGCATAACACTGTTACCATTATTATCATTGTAAACACCACTGTTGCTAGTACTACTACTGCTGCTAATATTTTCCTTTCGATTTCTTATGAATTTATCACTAGGCCTACTTTAACTGAAAATAGATTAGTTTACAATATGAAAATGTTGAAAAATTTTTAAGTCCAACCTATCAACCAACTAATGAAACTACCAATCATATTTCTCTGTGTTCTATGAAAAATTATCTTCTTAGCCAAAATATCATAACCTGATTGGCTATTTTGGCAGTTGTTAGGGTGACCCTTATAGTCGACCAAAAGTGTTTAAAAAGTCTAACTCGTAGCCAAGTAATATATATTGAATTAAATAATCAAGATGAAATTGTTAAACACATATAGGTGTAAATAAAGTGAAGGATATAATGAGAGAGAAGTTTTTTAAAAGTGAATTATGCATGAATAATGAATAACATGAAAATTCAATGAAAGAGGAATAATAAACTCTGTTGAAAAATTTATAAATTTTTTTTACAACTATATACTAGGAACTATCTTCATCAATTTTTGTATCAACTGGTAAACCAATCTCTTTTAATGCACCCTCTTTGGTAACACGTTTCTCATGAATTTTTTTCAATGAAAAATCTGGTTCATTCAATATATCATTTGAACATAATTCAGGTATTGTTTTATCTTGTTGTTCAATATTTCTCCATGGTTTAAAATTTGGATAATTTTGAGCTTTCCATATAGGATATTTTAAAGCAGCTTGATGAAGTGTTTTTACAAGACGTGGACATACTTTTGTAGTTGCTAAGTTTATAGCCCATGATGGAATATCACCTAGAAATTAATTGAAAATATTTGATAAATAAACAAATATATTTCTTTTCCATAACACTATTACAAGACGAGAACTATCTGGACAGCTGTTTCGTCCTAGTATGGGACTCCTCAGCAGTGCTCACCCACGACCCCGCCAGCCAGGGATCGAACCCGAGATCTTCAGGTTCCGTGACCAGCACGTTACCATTGAGCTAGCCACTGGATCAGAATCCAATGGTCCATATTTTCGACTTTTAACTGCCAGCCAATGTCATCGTTGAGTAACTGTCCTCACGACCATCAGGCTTTGCCTCCATCGGTCATGACTTCTCATTGGAAGTTCGAGAACACATCTCGAAGCAGGTCACCAAAGAGCACCAGTTCAATTGAATTTTGAGAGGGTTGTGAGGAGTTGGAAATATTTCAAGTTGTTATTCATCGTAGACTGACATCAGTTGGAGGAACCAACGAAACCTGGGAGCACTGGACAACTGTTTCGTTCTAGTATGGGAGTCCTCACCTGTTCCTCCAACTGATATCAGTTTACAATGAATGCTAACTTGAAAATACTTATAAATCCCCACAAGCCCCTCGAAATACAACAAATGATGTATTTGCGCGATATATTTCAAACAGTATGATCACATATTTACTTGTCAAGTCGAAGTTAAATAGGATGAATATGAAAAAATCGAGACACTAATCTTCGTCGTATATCAGGTTGCCAAGGGTTACAAAGGTGAATGAAGTGGAACAACACACAACAGGGGGGGAAAGGGTTACGAATAGTTAACGGTACGGCAAATTTCAGTATCCACCCCTGACTGTTCTTATATAATATCTTGAACGCTATTTCCTTATTAAACTTATAATTTATTTCGATGATATACTTTGCGATAGATGAAGATGGATATCTGTCATCTGCACTTACCAAAGTTTTTCAAGCCATTTAGGTATATGTTCACACACCGCAGTCCGCATTACACGATCACTACTTCCTATGTATTTGTGCCCAAACGTACATGTAAATTGGTAAACACGCTGAGATACGACATAATCATCCGTGTGAGATTGAGGTTTGTCAGTGAAGCAGGTGTTTTCTTGTCTCGACAATGATTAACTGAGCTAAATAGTGTGTTTTACTGGTTATTATTATTATCATTTGTTCTTTGGGTTCCCAGTGGAACCTAGAGCTTCAGCTGCACATCATCATTTCACTCTCCTCTCTCCAGTCTTTTCAATCTGGCTACACGACTGCCAAGAAGCTTTGGTTTCTTCCTCACACCATCTCCTCCATGTCACCCTCGCATGCTCAACTCGTGGTTTCCAATTCGCATTCCACTCGACGGCCTGACGAGTGATGTCCCCGAATGGTCTTCTCAGTGTATGCCCGATCTATCTCCACTTTCTTCCTCTGCATATTTGTCGGGCGTTAGGTTCTTGGTTGATTTGTTGCTAGCCAGAGTAAGTTCCTTGTTGTTTATTCTTTTCGGCCATCTATCTGATCTTGAGTATTGTGTTATGAGACTGCGGTGGGTGAACATATACCTAAATGGCTTGAAAAACTTTAGTAAGTGCAGATGACAGATATCCATCTTCATCTATCGCAAAGTATATCATCGAAATAAATCATAAGTTTAATACGAAAATAGCGTTCAAGATATTATGTAAGAACAGTCAGGGGTGGATACTGAAATTTGCCGTAGGGTCAGCATAAGGCGTAAACGAGATCTGAATATTCAACACTAATTCAGTCAAGTGAGTCAGTGCTTCTATGTGATGGTTGAGAGATATAGAGCGTGACGAAAAGCATTACAAACAACCTGAAAATATACATCACATTAACAGTTGCCGCCTACACTCGCTCGATACTGAAGATCAGATCAGATGGCCAGAATAATAAGAACAAGCAACAAGGAACTCACTCTGGCTGGCAATGAACCAAACAACCAACCAACTGACCAACTGACTGAGAACCTATTGCTCAGTCGATATGCAGAGGGAGAAAGTAGAGATGTATTGGATTGGATTCGGCATAGACCGAAAAAACGTTTTGGGGTCATCACACATCAAGCCAGGTCGTGGAGTGGAATGCGAATGGAAAACGATTAGTTGGGCATGCGAGGGTGACATGGAGGAGATGGTGTGAGAAAGAAATGAAAGCTACTGGGCGACTGTGGAACCAGGTCGAGAAGAGAGTGAAATGACGACGTGCTAGTTAGGCCGAGGGACAAATAATAATAAATAATGTTACTATTTGAGATTATCAGTTTATTACCTGAGATAGCCGTGGTTTGGCAAACTAGTATTTATACTGAGATTGAGACTGATGAATTTATTCTGTCATAAAATTTCATATTTTCCCTACTTTAGATTTCTCATAACATTCACAGTAGTAATTTTTGATCGTCTAAGAGGCTCTTTAAATAGGTAGGTGTCAGTCAGCTAGAAAACTATTTCAACTTACATGATCTGCTTATCAAAGAATTCAACTTTTTATGCGTCTTAGACTAATCTAATTCAAAGTTAAGTAGTTTTTTTGTCGAGATGTTTTGTTTATTTTAAAGAAGTATTTTCAACATTTTATATTCCACAACCGCCTTGATTGTTGCCAGTGAAAACTGAATTACGACTAAAAACAATGAACTAATAATTTTCCTATGTCTCTGAGTTTTTTCTTGTGTTCCTATCTTCCTTATTTAACATCTGAAGGAGATAACAGTAGAATGTCAGATATCGTGATACTTGTTACCTTACTTTTGTCTAACCATGAAATAGTTTTAAACCTACTTCATGGTAATAAAAAACAAACAACTAGAACGACGTTAAAAAACGAAAAAAGGAATATTTTTCATCTAATTTTTTTCTTTTTCGATTTGTTTTAATCATTTAAGTATGTCGTTTGAACGTGTCATGTACTATTGAACATTTTTTAAATGTTTTCCAACTCGCCGTTTCTTGAATCAGTAACTAAGAGAAAAACTTGGACACTGTGATCGGTTGTAATTCCATTTTAGTCTGTCTGTTAGTATTATCACACAGTGAAGGGACAGTATCATTTACTGCATAACCTTTCCGACACAATTTATTGCCCATATTCATATCAGATAACTATCTACACAACTTCGAAACAGACTTCATATATTCCTAATTCTCCCTCCTTCTCTGTGATGACAAGGATAGTAGAATCTCCCATATATCTCCAACAGGTGCAGAATCTTTTCTGTCACCGAATTTATTTGGTGTTGATTCGATAAACAAAGATTCAGTCAGTTATCAATGTCTACCTCCCTCCACTCAACTAGGTTAGTTTTCAGTGTTGTCGCTTCATCCCACACTATGGTGTGATTCTATGTAATTGCGTTCAGAGCTGTAGTCGAGGTGTGCTCTAAATTACCTATCTCATTATTATTATTTGTCCCTTGGGTTACTAGTGGAACATACGGCTCCAGTAGCATGTCTCCATTCCACTCTCTTCTCTCGAATCTTTTGAACCTGACTCCACTACTGCCCACAAGCATTCATTTCTTCCTCACACCATCTCCCTCATGTCATCCTCACCACGGACGCTTAACTCGCCGTCTCCTATCTGGGTTCCACCCGAGCAACTGGCCTGGAGGGTGATGTCCTTAAATGCTCTATTCAGTGAATGCCCAATCCAATCCATCTCCACTGCCTTCTACTGTATATTTGTTGAGCGATAGGTTCTCACCTCGTTGGTTCGTTGCAAACCACGAGCAGTTCCTTGTTGTTTATTCTCATTATTCTGGCCATCTGAGCTTCTGTAAGGAGTCAGCGTAGGCAGTTGTTGGTGAATGTCAAGTCTCTAAACCATCACATAGAAGAACTGACTTCACTGATGTTGGTGTTGAAAATCCGGATGTTGTTCACGCTTTATGCTGGATGGAGTGCAGTCGATCTCCACACTGGTTTCGGGTTAATGGATGCCTGTCTGCTGTCTTTCCGATCCTAGCTGTTTCGACATCCTCGTCTGTGCCTGTGCCACTTGTAGTTGAAACGATGCTGCCTACGTAGATGTGGATGAAGGAGGCTACTTCCTTTCACTTTCCACCGTTCATGTTGATTACAGATTCTTGTTGTTGTTGTTGTTGTTGGTGGTGGTGGTGGTGGTGGCGTTGGTTCGATATCATTACCACCTCTGTCTTCTCTACATATACTTGAAGTCCCTCATCTCTGTGTCACCTCTTCTGTTAACTTGTGAGTTTTCGTCTGTATGTCTTCAAGTTTGTGCAACATTAGACACAAGTGATCGGCGAAATCAAAACCTTCTACAACCTTTTCTCCTGTCCAGTGTATCCCCTTGTTCTCGCTCCTCATATTTGTCTGTTGCATCATCCAGTCCATCACAATTACGAATATCTTATGTGATAGTAGACAGCCTTGTCTTATTAGCATCTACTTATCTTAATTTAGCTGAGTTTTTGTGCTGTGTCATTCTAATCGATCCTGGTCGACTGCTTTGACCTATGTATTCGACCTCACAATCATTAGAATGGATTTGTTAGACCAGAGTATTTTGTTTAATTGCATCGATAGGATCTTTTAATCTACACAAAGCTTGTTTCCAAGTGAGTTGTTGGTTTCAATACCAGCCAGTGTAGTCTCAACCAACCTTATTGAGAATTCTTTGTAATGCTTCTGAGGTGCCTTCCTTGGATGGTTACACAGTGTAGGCTTTGAATTCTTTCTTAAGAAAGTTAAGAAGAGAAATCTGACTTTAATATGGAAATGGACTTTTTGGTGTGAAAATGGTGCCGATTTTTTACCGTCTGAATTACGCATGTATTTTTGGTGATTGTTCATTATGGACTGGATGCCCATTCAGAGGCAACTAGCTATTTCGGATTATTGCCTTGAATACTGTTATCATTAACATTATGCGGATGCAATAGCCGTTTCCTCTTAAAGTATTGTTGTTCTAGGAGTGAAGTTAAATCCTGAGAATTCCATAGTGTCATACGTATTGCTGTGAATAAGTGACTATTATTATTATTACTATTACTAAACGAGAGGAGAACAGAAAATAGTTACGTAATAGATTACAATATTCACATTTATAGACTAATGTGAAAATCGTAATGATGGATAGTGGCTAGCAGTGGGATCGGACTCAGGAGTCCGAATCCTGGTGGGAACAATATCGCTCACTCGTAAGCAGGTACATCTAGCTTACGAGTCCTAAATAGGACGAAATGTGCATCCCTGATTCCACTGCTGACCACTATTTATCATTACTATCATAAAAGCATAAGTAATATTGAGGCATCCACACAGGATCCCAATATGCTAATAGAGACCGATCAATTGATTGCAATCAACGACAGTATGATATAAAAAAATAATTATACTAATATGAAAATCTTTTTAAAATGTACTTACCTCTAGGATCATTCTGTGTTAAATAGATTAATTGACAGGATGTTGAACTAAGAGCAGTAATCACATAACCAGTAATATATGTTATAGCTCTTACATACTCTGATCTTGGTGGTACTTTCTAAGTAGTGAAATAATAATAATAATAATTACGCGAATTCTCTCTCACCTTATGAAAAACAGATCGATTGTAATAATATACTCATGTTCATATTGTTTCCATGCACGTAATAAAACAAAATCACGATTTGAAAAAGCAAATGGTGCTCTGACTAAATAAATTCTATTATACATTACAATACATTAATACTTACATCCAAAATGTTCAATATAACAATTCCATGTAATTCGACAAATTGGTGTAGATTCACGCATAGTATTATCCCATAATGATCGATAAGTATTATCATGCATCATATCATAAATGATATGAGAAGATATATCTGGAAAAATGGCTACAACTTTTATCATTTTCATGCTAGTATGCGGAGTTGAACGAGTATAAACTTCTGTATTCTTTTTTCGATAACGACGTTTCCAGTGATTTTCATCCATTGCCATAGTTTTAAATCGTTGAAAATCATCATCTTTAGGTGGTCCCACTTCACCAAGTTTAAATATCTCCATATAATGATAATTTAACGCTTAAATGATGTGAATTGTGTTTAGTCTATAAGTGAGTTTGACTTGAAGATGTCAGATTCTAGTTGATCAATAAATAGGCTAACTTGTGAAATATCTAAAAATTTTTTTTCCCCTAGAAATAAATAACAAAAAAAAAACCGGATAATAATTGATAAAAAACAGAAGAAACAAGAAACTTACACATCACATATGTCGATCTATATTTTCAGTCCAACCTTACTTATTATCCTACTGTAAGAAACGACAAGACTGAGATGCAGGACAGTACAGTACAGTAGGGATGAAATATTATACACTTTCTACTAAGACAATCATTTGCAAAATATGCTTCATTTCCTCTTCTGTTTCTTTCACGACTTGCTCTTAATACGCTTAGACTGTCTTTTTAGTTCCTCTGGGCAGAATATTTACTCATCGCTGGTAATCGCCTATGATTTCTGCCAACTTCTCAACATATACTACTTATATCCATCCTTATCAGTAGCACCCACTACATTACTACAAGAAAACTGGCCTTTACAACTATGAGTATTTCAGATAAACTTCTCAAAAATCTTTTCAGTCAAATATTTATAAAGTAGAATTAAATGACGTTCATTAAATTATAATACTCTTTTTAAAATACTTGAAAGCAACATAACCCTGATGAGGGGAATTATTACCAAACAAAAGAGACCTTTGTTTATGAAATTGCAATTTAATGGGGATGTAGCCGGACAACTTTTATATCAGAGACTCTCAACAGCCATTAACAGGACCTTCTACACTGCACAACTCTGTCTGTCATTTTTCACTCAACCAATTGTTGCTTCTTAGACGAAAGGTAAGGTATCCACTTCCACCATTTCCATGTGTACTTACAAGTGTAGCTGCTCCTGTGGAGAAAGTTGCATACAGCGTACTACTAGACAATCTAGGATACGTGTTGATGAGCATCTACCTTCATGGTTGGGAAAGGGACAGATCAAATCCCTAAGAAGTTCAGTTTTATCTCACCTCGTTAATAGTGGTCACTTGGTAGATAAGAATAATGCTTTTATAATCATTCACTACATACCATCTCATCTTTTGAAAGGTATTCGAACTCATCTCTTACACCACATAACAGAAGCTGTGAGAATTTGAGCTAATAATCCTAGTCTTTGTATCCATAATAAATGTATACATCCCTTATCTCTCCCTTCGCCGGAGAATTACTTACTTACCTTACCTACTTATTCTTCACCCCTTTCATATTACTTACCGTATTTGTCTAGACTTTATTTATCCACTTAGCCCATCCTTTAGTATTACATAACTTTTATTTCCACAAGCTTTTGACCCATTTTGATTATCCGAGTATCTACCTACATTTTCATGCTGCTTTCTAAGTTCTTATCATCATTATTATCCCATCTATATTGCAAGTGGTTTAGTCAACGGGATCACTTTTATCATTATCATTATTATTATTATTTGTAGTATTATTACCATCATTATTCTTAAAATATTTATCACATCAACCGTTAAATCTACATGAATGGTTTTCCCTTTTTATATATATTAAGCTATTTGTATTAGACTACAGCCTGAAGAGGATGTACTTGACAACACTATTGTTCGTTAATGTCTTATTTAGATTCTTTAATCTTAATTTAGCTAAGTTTCTGTGTGCTGTGTTATTCTAATTGATCCTAGTTGACTACCTTCACCTATATATTTGACACCGCAATCATTGTAAAGGATTTGGTAAACCAGATTATATTGCGAGATCAAATACACAGGTAAAAGTAGTTGACCACGATCAATTAGCATAACAGAGGCAAATCAAGGTTACTGACTAAATATACCCATTTATTCATTAACCAGAACAAGGCATGTATCAGCTAAGAAGAAGCATTTCTTCTCAACAACTTCATTATCAAGCTGTACAGTAGTCGTATTTATACTCGATAAAGTAACAGATAATTCCACTAAAAAGAGACTTGCTCAGTCAATATGCAAAATATACAATCGGTGTAGGTGGTGGTATTTGTTCAAGTGGAAGTGATAGAAAATGGTTTACTGAATAAGGAGGAACGAATTGATAACGAGTGGTGAGATAAGGGATAACTTTGTTGTTCAAGAATGGTAAAACGGTAATAATTTAGCTGAAACACGCAAAGTAGGTCAATGAATAAGGAATGAATTGATATTAACCAGTGAAATATGGGTCAAATGGCGTCAATGAAGTGAAAATTGATGATAACGATAAGAGAGAAGTGTACCAAAGTGAAGTGGAATGTAATTGACAGGATGATGAAACTGAATTGTCAAGGCCAAGGCAGAAAAAGTGGTTTCACAAAAACGTTTCTAAATGCAAAGTTTCGGTTTTTGTTCATATATAGCTAATGCTTCAGCTACGCATAAGTGGTGGAAACGTACACCTTTGAAGTAATTCAATTTAACTTTATGAATTATTTTAACGGATGAATCTCGAGGTGTTGAATGACCTAATTCAACAAAGTGTTCTCATATGGAAGAAGTCGTTTTCCTTTGCTTGCTTTTGATACATCCATCCAGATCAACCTAGGACCAGGCATTACCGCGTAACCGTCCAACTTGCCACACCTCATATCAGTACATCAAGTAACAAGGCAGTGAGGCGCAAGATGACGATAAGAAAATTCAGTCGAAAGAAATATGAAGTACGAGAAGGAAGAAAGGAAGAATGACAAAATGGTCAGATTCAGCATAGCACTGGTTTCTCGTGTCCCGCCTACCCCAACCACCCAGTGGTCTGCGTCGCCCCCCTACATCGCTCAAACCAACAGTCAAACACTTCATACATTTGATGCCATGTTTTAATCTAGTCGCCCTGAGCCTTTTACCAGTCTGAACCTACTTCGGCCAATATTATTTCACGAGGCAATCAGCGACTAGGCATGTGTGACACATGTCCCTGCAGGCCATCTCAGTCGATGAAGGTTCATAACCTCGTCAACTGATTTACCTCTCCTGCCTAAAACTCCACGCCCGACGTCTGCGTTACTCACGTGGTGACACCACGGAATACGGCCTATACTGTACTACGAAGGCAACGGTGGTCAAACACTTGAAGCCTTCTCATGTCTTCGTGGCCTTCAGTGGCCATGTTTCACAACCATACAGTAGAACAGACCGGACTGCTGTGCAGTACACGCGACCCTTAGTAGACAATCGGATATCACGGCGGCGCCACAGGTGGCTCGCCTTTGGTAAGGGAAGTCGGGTAGTGTTCAGCAACACATTTCCGGAGGACTCGCTCACAACGTCCAATGTAGTCAGTTCCAAAGGAGCATGTGAACTTGTAGATACACATAGATGTGGACATAAGTGGAAGCCTATCCTTCATGCATTGAAGAATCATACGGAGGGTGGAGAATATCAATCTCAGTCTAGCAGCATAGAGGTAACTATTGATACATCTTGACAGACGATTTTTCAGCACTTCAGCTGTGGTGTTTCTTTTGAATTCTAGATCCATGGGTAAAATTTTCTTTGAGACACCCATCCCATTACAGTCCTTCAATATAACCAATAAAGGAACTCTTCTTTGGTAAATAACTAAATTTCGAAAATGGTCAGGTAAATCACTTACAAAGGAGGATGAATAAGTGTTTGTTTAGTAAACACTATCACAATATTCGTTTGTGAAAAAAACATGAAGAGAGGAGATACAAATTTTAGAAATGAATTGAAGTAGTATATGAAAACCTCGAAGGCTATTCAGACAGACAGACAGATAAACAGACAAGATGAACGTAGAACCTCGCATACACTGGTATCTGTTCAAATTTCCATACTCCACACAAGCATGCATGGAATAGTTGAACAAAAAAGGTATTGAGATCAAAGTGGCTAAGGTTGTGTGAGTGAATAAACAATCTGGAGATAACGGTTAGTGTAAATATTCAAGTTTTAGAAGATGTCAAGGAGTGAATGTATCTGCACCATTATAATCGACTTTTAGTATTGTCACCAAAAGTCAATCCTGAACCAATGATTCTTATCGTACAACGAATCCCAGCACAATAGTCTACATCTCTCCACACGACTCATATGAACCACCAGAAACTTTATCGACTGGTACCACGTCTTGGTTAGGCTGCTTCAAACCATCTTCCAACGTAACCAAACTTCTTAGTTGTATTGTGTTCTCTCAGCTGGGTTGTTTAATCGTGAAGCTTTCATCGTCTTTCTAGACACCAACGTCATCAGGACTAACTTCAGTATGAAGTGAGCTGTCAATATCTCTCCATCAGTGATTTAGTGGCTTGCTCTGACGATGTGGTCTGTGATTGGTTGTTTCCTTTGACTGTTGTACCATCAATAGTATGGACTTTCCTGTTGGCTGTTCCTCTGCTTCACATCTCACCTTTCTGTCGTTTATCATTTTCTTACTGGTTGATAGATTGGGTTTATGTCTAGACATCTGCTGATCGCTGACTGACCTGAATGCCAAGGTTCTAGGAATCATCTGGTGATATTCTTTGTGTTTCCTCTCTCCGTCCAAAATCTCTACATTGTCAAAATTGAATTCACGTCCATAAATAGCCACGTGCATTGAAATGAGCAGCGATGAAATGTTGTGGCGTTTATAATAACCAGTTAGTGCTCATGTAAACGAAGATGAAGAGGGTGACCACTTTGTCCAATGAATGTGGTGTTGACTACAATTATTGCAGTTGAGTTTATGAATGATATTCGGTTTATCTTATCTGTTTGTTGCATCCTTTGGTTTGCATAAAAGTGTTTGGAGGGAATTTGTTGGTTTATGAGCACACCAATTGCAAGTGGTCTCAGCAATCTTGTCGTGATTTCTGATATATCTTTTGTGTACGGTAGAATGATGCGTTTATTGATTTCTGTCGATGACTTTGTAGTTGGTGATGTACGGGATAGACATCTTGTGATAAAGTTTCGTGGGTAGCCATTCTTCTTTAGGGTGGACATCAAGTAATTTTCTTCGTTTCTCTGTCCACCCAACTTCTCTTGGCATAAGAAATCAAGGTAGGCAGTGGCTTTGCATGCGCAGTACATGTCCAAACCATCTCAGCTGATGTAGGTTGAAAACCTCAACAATCGACTCGCGTGTCTTGCTAATTACTCTTAGCCTGACCAGAACATTGTTCATACGATGATTCAGTAATGAAACTAATAACAAATGGCTATTTGTATGCAACGTTATTTCTTAATATAATGAAGATTATACACAGACTCATACAAAGAGAAAGAAATGTATCTTTTCCAATAAGATGTTCAGTCAAGGTACCAAAAAGGAATGAATATTAAGGATGAATGAAGCATTTTATGCACGAAGTGACTGAGCGTAAGAACTAAGTAACTAATAATGAACGAGTTCTTCACGATACTCCATTTTGAATGATAACAGTTGAAGTGCATAGTAAACGACCTGTGAATCACAAGTTTTTAAAGTTTATTTCCATCCAATGGGCCATTATATCGAATCCCCCTCCACGTACCTAGATTCCAGGGAGAGATAGGTAACATCATAAGCCATTACTGAATAGGTGAGACTTTTTGACAGTGACCATCAAGATGTGTTGGCAACTTCAAAGAAAGTTATATCCCTTATGAGATTGGAAGCCATACTGTACAATGTTGTAACTAGCGACGTTACCACTAAGTGATTTGAGGCAAAATTCACTCTCTTTAGGACTGGAATACGTTCATTCAACAACAAAATTTCATGTAATCAAGTCATGAATCCTGGCCAACTTCTAGCTTAGTGGAAAAAGTCTTTCGAAAGAGTCTCATCTATTTTCTTCTTGTAATTTCATGATAAAACGATATGAGAAGTTGTGTAGATCCCCAAAACAGATCACCACTCATCGAAAATGAATGTATACATGGCTTCGTTCTCTATTGTTTCTCATGGATTGGTGTCGTTTCTCTTACCGAATTGAAACTCACTTGAAATCTTCAACATTTTACCCATGAGTGTAAAAAAGATCTGTAGTAGTGTTCATCATGGAGTGACATCAGTTGGGGAATCAATGAACACCTGGGAGCACTGGACAGCTGTTCCACCTCAGTATGCGACTCCTCAGCAGTACACAACAACCAACTCGCCGAAGATAGAACTCATAAGCTTAAGGTTTTTCGGCAAACACGTTAACCATTCAGCTTCAAACTTCTGTCAATTCATGACATAACGCGACTATCACTCAAGATCTTCAGCTGGCATTCGCTTCCCTTCTAAATGGTTGACCCCATAGGTAACGACTTCTCATTAGAACTTCGTGCTATCCATCTGGAAGCAAATCACTAATGAGTATAATGCAGCAACGTATTTTTGAGATGAGAAGTTCCATACCAGGCAGAAACAGCTGTCCAATGCCCCCAGGCTTTCAGTGGTTTCCATACTGATGTCAGTCCGTAATGAATACTACCTCTAAACTGAAATCCCCATTAATCTCTTTACTCTATTCTAATAGAGATGTTATACAGCATGAATACTGGAAAAGATGGTTACATGACACGGTCACAAGCCTTAACAGTGTAGTTTGAGAAGAAGGCCTAAAGTTTGACTTGACGATGCATGGACGATCTTTTGGTTGAATAAAATTTGATCAAATTATATAACGTTAGTAGAAAATACTGTCATAAAGATTATGAAGGGTTGCAGCAAAACACTAAAGGTGCAACAAAGTTAAACATGTTTGTTGTATGAGTGGCATATACTTGAACAGACAAATTAAATTAAAGAACTAAATGATGTGGTTGTGTCGGGTAGGACGTGGGTCCTAATAATAAGCGGACAAGATACTTGGACTGGATACGAGTAATACGACTGTTCTCCCCTAGAACCTATACTTCACTGAGCTGCAAAAATCGGAAGACAGAAGATGGGTCTGTGAGTGAATTAAGTAAGACGATTTTATTTGACAAGAAACAGAATTTATATTCAGTTACTGCTTAGGAAATGAAGCTACTAGATAACCAATCAGATGAACGCAAATCAAGGTCTGGAATGAAAATATTTCTACGCCAACGGCGAATGACCTTGAACGATGATCTCCATGATTTGGCCACTTCATAACATTACAACATCTCATATCAGCATATCAAGTGACAAGTCAATAAAATGAGAGATGAAGGAGAGAAAAATTGGTCTGATAAAGTAGAAGCAGAAAGCAGTGAGACAAATGAGACGGAAGAATGAGAAGATAATGAGATTAAGTATAGCGGTCACGATGAGGTAATATGATATCGGTTCTGAGCTATATCCCTTAAAGTCTCCAACCACTGGCTTCTTTTGTCCCGTGGACTTCAACCGGCTAGTGTACTTCGACCTACATAGCTCAGGTGTCTGAAATATATAGTACTGGCAAATTCCTACTCAACAAACATGCCTTTTTAAAGTATAATCAGACAAGATAGTTGGTTATACACGACATAAATGATCTCCTGTGGGAAACATTAAATTAGAAAGAAGGGAAGACAGTAAGTGTTTTCAAATGTGTATAGTGATCTGCATGAATGTAACATATGAATAGTTAGACTTCAAGGTTTTCAAGTTTTTGACACCACCTTTTTAATCTCATAGTCAACAATTAGAGCAAAAGAATAAAAGTATGCAAACGTAATGAAACTTAGGTGATGATGATACCCAACCAACACCACCAACAACAACAAGCTCCAATCACCATCAACGAGAGAAACTTAAAGGAAGTAGCCTCTTTCATCCACACCTACGTAGGTAGCATCGTTTCAACTACAGGTGACGGCACAGACGAGGATGTGAAAGTAGCCAGGATCGGAAAGATAACAAGACAGGCATTCATTAACCTGAAACCAGTGTGGAGATCTACTGCAATGCACTGCACTCAGTATAAAGCGTGAACAACATCCAGATTTTCAACACTAATGTCAGTCAAGTGAATGCTTCTATGTGATGGTTGAGAGACTTGGCGCGTTACCAAACGGATTTCCAACAAACTACAGATATTCATCAACAACTGCCTACACTGACTCGTCACTGAAGCTCAGGTGGCCAGAAGGAATTAGCAACAAGGAACTCTGACTGGCGACGAACCAACCAAGAACTTACAGCTCAACAAATATGTAGAAGATGAAACAAGGAGATAGATTGGGCATGCACTGAGAAGACCATTAGGGGACATCATGCTCCAGGTCAGGCTTTGGAGTGGAACCCAGATGGGAAGCGACGAGTTGGGCATCCGAGGTTAGGGTAACATGGAGATGATGTGAGGAAGAAATGGGAGCTTCTAGGCAGTGGTGGATCAAGGCTCACAAGATTGGAGAGAAGAGAGTGGAATGTAGACGAGCTACTGAAGCCCTCTGTTCCAGTAGGAACCCGAGGGATAAATAATAATAATAATAATAATAATAATAATAATAATAATAATAATAATAAACGTAATGAACCTTAATACAACAGTCACAAAGTTTAGATACTGAGTCAGATGTTTTAGTTACTCAGCATTTCGATCCTTTATAGACGACTCAGTTACTAATGATAAGTCACAAAAAAGTATGACATAGGTCATTAGTAGACGCTTAGTATCTTTATTACAAGTGATAGTAGATCAGGCAACTTTTTATTGTTTGTTTCTCTTGGTGTTTAGTAATCCTTTAAGGTCTTTGGTAGACCCTATGGAAGGTGTTACGGTGATTGAATCGTACTAATCTTGTGAAGTAGTGGACTTTCGGATATTGAAATGTTGATATTTCAGGATTGAAACTCTAGTTTAGTTTTTAATTAACTCATCTAATCACTGACTATTTAATTTCTTGTCTGATTACTATGAAATTTGTAAGTTTGACAATACAATTTCCTTTACATGGATTCACATTATTGTACATAACTATTTCCTAAAATCAGTTACAATAACTCACTATCTTTTGCAGTAGTAGATTAGTCCGTATAGGCAGTAGTGTCATTATGTATACAAAGAATGTTTGTAAGAGCCAGTTCTGCATGAAAATGTGACAAGGGATATTCTCTCGTGAAGATGATATAAGTACTGTCTGGTATCTCGAAGCTCTTGGCAAAATTTATGAAATTGGTATCATCCTTAAATCTATAGCCGTTGCACTGTACAGGTTTGACACCTCAGAATGATCAAGTTTTTGAAAGATGAGAATGGTGGAGTACAGCGTTAACCCAGAAACCTCAGTTGAGGCTGTATAGTGCTTCATCGAACAGTTGTACACTGTGGTAGATAAAATGTTCATTCTATGAGCTCTCTTGAGGGAATAGAAATACTGTCGTTCATGAGTAAATTACGAAATCCAGTAATTTACAGTGACTAAACACAAAGTGTTGCAGTCTTGTTAGTAACCTTGATTGTCTCAAGATGAAAAGACAATACATTATAGTGCAGAATGAGTTTACCACTGTACCTTGCCAGTTATAAATATCCTTTAAAACTTGCCCATCTCACGTTGAAGCAGAATATCTAAAGATACTTTTCTAAATAAGCTGTAAGAGGAAAATATATCGCAGTATTCCAACCTTTATCATAGAAACAGAAAATGCTCAGTTAATCGAAGGTGAAAAGGGCAAAAAGTGAGGCTATGGCTAGATATTTTGGTGAGATTCCCTAGAAACTTTCATTGGGAATGACTGTAATAGTATAAACATCATCCACAAAAGAATAAACTCTATGGATGTTGACTGAAATGACATATTTAGGACTCTAAGCACTTTGGACATATGAAAATCAATAAGACTACATAAACTACTTCCTAAACCGGTCAGACATATTGCGCCCTACCTAGCCGGATTGATTTACATGACCAGTACTGCGGTGGAAGTCAAATAAATAGTAGCCAAGGCAATCATTGCAGACCACCTGAAAGAAACTATTATCCGGTTCATAGGATGGCTATTACAGAAGTTTCACATGCTTGACAAACCTTATAAGAAGAATTGGCTACATAGAGTTCAAGTAAGACAGAAAGCTGGTAGATGTATGTTTTTTTTTACAGATTTCTGCGGAGTATTTGACAAGATATTTCACTCTAGGTTACTTAAAAAGGAATGTTTTTGGAGATGCAGATAATTTTCCTGCGCTGTGTGAACTCTTTGATGATGTCCTTTAGAGATGAGGGAAAAATACGGTAACTTCGTGATATAAAATCATTTTTCAAGACACGATACGTTAAAATGCAATCACTTATGTTATGACTATAAGTCAGTGGAAGAAGATGTGATTAGATCAGTCTTCTTTAGTGGAACAGGTTACGAAACCTTTTGGGCATTTAAATTTTTACCATCTGGTTCAGCCCTAATTTGAGATCTTCTCATTTGAAACGCAGTGTCATACAAATGTCATGTTTAAGATCCATAAAGTGTTCTCAACGAAGCTGTGAAAAACCTTTTACAAGAACCACAAGATTTGGTTGGTTTTACTCTATAGTTAGCTGCTGTCCTCAAATCATGACCTAGTATGATGCCTAATCCGTCGTATTCACTTACCTTGAGCAGAAACGTACCACTAATAAATTGGTTTTGTGGAGTGTCGTGATTTTTTGCATGACTATACTTTTGATGATGTCAGTTTCTAAACATCATCTTACTTGCCAATCTACTGGAATATTTATGTCCTCTTGTAGGAAAAGCCTTTCCTCACCACTGTGACGGGTCTCTAGAGATTCACACTGTCTGTAAACATAAGGAAAGGAGACAAAGTTATCTTAGGAAGCTTATTTATTTAGGGTAGAAATTGAAGTGGACCAAAAGTACTACTGTACTTGCTGATTTCTACGAGGACTAAGCTTAATCTACTCCTACCTTCTGTCTTTTGTTGCAAATACATTTCTAAATCACTTCCTGGCTACGGCATCTTTTCCATCATTATCTTGAAGTCTATATGATAGAAACCAGCAAAAGGCTTTGCTGAAGTCAGTGAATATTATACCACTTAGAATATTCGCATCACCGGTAGCATCATATTAATCTCCTTCTGAAATTATAAGCTACGTTAGACATGAGTAGCTGGTTCTAAACTTATACGTTTTACTAGCTTAAAGCCTATTTTCCTGGGTACACAACAACATGATACTTCACATAATAATTTCTGAAATCCTATTTACTACACAAGTCTGATTAACTGAGTGATAGTTAATCACAAAATTTATATGAGCAATTTCATGAACTGGTCTAATGATGGCATTCTTCTAATAACCAAATGATTTTGATTAATTCTGTGAAAACAAACATCCAAAAATAGCGGTTAAACTACAATTTTCGTTGTTACTAATATTGTAAGGGAATGTAGCTAATTTTGGTCACGAGACTTTTATGGGTTGCGGTTCTACAGTAATCTTAAAACAATCTCCGTTAGCACTAATTATACTTGTAGGACGTCAACAATCTAAACCCTTTTCGTCGGCTGAATATAATCTTCAGAGAATAATTTATAGAAGTACTTTGGTAAAGCCTGAGCCTTAGTAACATTATTATGAGCTAGAAGCGCGGCATCTTGATACAGCACCAAGGCTAGGATACCTTCGTTCGTATTGTCTGTTTTCCCAATATGGAATATATATATATATATATATATATATATATATATATATATATATATATATATATATAGAGAGAGAGAGAGAGAGAGAGAGAGAGAGAGTAGTAATATTGTGCTATATCAACCATTATTCCCTATTATCCTTTACTAAAATTTCTGACCTCACAGTACCTTGGTCAGTAAATGTGAGAAAGTATCACAAGTTTAGGGTATGTTCTTAATTTCCCTTCACACCATCATCAAATGATGCATTCACGTTAAATAACCGGTACACTGATGAAGTATGCTATCTTATAGCCTTCATGTTGGCCAAGCTTACATTCGAACAAGATGGAATAAAGTCATAGACTATAAAAAATTTAGAGTCAAGTGAAATTCTTACATGATCACTGTTTGCAAACAGTAAAAGAATATCAAAACTGTACGTGTATGGACCAAAGATTTAGCATGGAAAGTCCTTGGTCAAAGCGAATCACTTTAAGACTGTGGAAATATTGTATCACAGCCCGTTTTATATTCAAGAGAAGTAGTCTAGAAGTGAAGCAGTTAGGTGATCCAAATAGGGACATTTCATGCTATTTCACACTAGTTGCGTGGAAATAAGGTTTGAACGAGTAAGTACAGTAAATATTATAAAGCAGTACATCTGAGAGTGTCAAAATCACAGCTAATAACTCTACAGCTTCCCTACAGTGTCAGAATAATGCAGGCAAAACATTTTTTACATCGAAGGATAATTTATTTTGCTACTGTACTTATAATCAGATGGTCGTAGGCAGGTACAAAATTTGTGGTACAGTTTATGGCATACATCAAATCGCATACCATAGTGATGATTGGATGAAGATTTCACAATTTCTACTCCAAAAATAAATTAAAAACAAAAGGTTGAGTAACTTGACAATATGATACAAGATTAAGTAACGCGCCGATTACAATGGATCTACGGAAAGGTATTCAGTGTCAGAAAAGAAAGCTTAAAATTTGGGCTGCATAATTCAAATAGTTGAATTTAACTTTGGGAAGTTCGAGGTTGATTCAATGTGAATATCATGAAAAAAGCAGAACTCATCGTTGATAGAAAAATTACTTCCCTCATCTGACCAGCTCTTGCAACTGATGGTGTCTGTGTCATCAAACGTCTCAATAAAATTCAACATAACATGCAGGTGAAAAATTCTTACCACAGGCTAATAACATTCCTTCCTCACTCCTAAAATCTCAAAAGTGATTTTTGGTGATGGTGAGTAAAAAGACTGGAAAGATTAGAAAATGTAAGGAAATTTTGTTGAGGTTTGTAAACAGTGTCTTAACGGTCTGTTCAAAAATAAATTAGATTCCAAGTATTCTTATTTCAAAGACCAGATTTAAGTAATTTTGCTTTTGAGTGGTTATTATTACCATTGATCATAAGCATCTCATAGGGTAAACATTTGGCATAGATTACTTAATGATGAGTCTAAACGCAGTAATCATTATATAAACTTATGTTTCAAATCAGCTGATTCCAAGCAAGAGTAAGATTTATGTTGTAATAGACATAAACTATTATGTATCCAAGCAATGATAAAAGATACTCAGGTTAGCAATTTAAAATTCAAATGTAAGCTTATTTTGGACTTCTCATTAGATTTGAGGAGTAATAATAACTCTACGTAAGGCTTATTAAATCATAGTTTTTATAAAAGCGTTTTACCTGGCTCAAGTTCGATAAATTAGCTAAAACACAGCATGAGTAATCCTTCTAAAGCTTTCTACAACACAGAAAGATGGATTTGCTTTGAAAAAAATAGATATTTGTTTAAATCTGAAAACGTAAACAAACGTACGACTTGAAAGTCATCTACCTCTTGAAATCTCAAGGCCATTGTAATTGAAACGACCAAACAATATTCAAAATGCAATATCTTTTCACGAGCTAGTTTCAACTAATCCATTTATTTTCTCTTTCCGTTTTGGTCTTTGATGGATGCCGATGCAGTAAGCTTGCCTACTCACCTGATGCAACTCTGGTCTGCTAATGGGCATTTAGATAATTGTTAAATTTGTGGGGATTGTACGACTTGCTTATCAGCTGTGATTGAGATGGCTTTCTCAAACTCCAAATCAGCTGGGAGTTGTTTAGACTGGTTATAAAGGGGAAATAGAAGGGATAAATTGATGACTGGTAAAAATAAGATCAGGGGAATTGAAAAGTGGAAATAGGCGGAACGAAAGTGAAGGGGAATCCTAGTTTGATTCGAGGGAGATAAAAGAGACAGGGATAGCCCCAGTAAATAGGGTGAGATCATGGGGTCAGAGGAAGGAGAGGCGGGTAAGATTACAGCAGGGGTTATGGGAATCGAAATGGTAATATCATCAGTGAGGGGACCGTGGCTCGATGAGAAATCTAACAGGGAAGCATGAGGTTAAGCCAAGTACACATTGATAGTGGCAATACAAGGAATGTATTTTAGAGCTGAATATGCTGGATTACGCGGAACTGGTCCGTTGTACTGACTTAGTCCGTATCTCAGACGGATGAGCACAAGCCATGAGTCGCTGCGTAGCTGTCCGACCTCTTCTTCAAGTTATCGAGAGACGGAGCAGTGGAAATCTCTGCAGACAATGCGTTCCGTAGGCCATAAACTCGTAGAGAGAAAAAGTGTCAACGTATACGAGCGCTAGACTTTTAGCAAAGGTTCCCCCTTGGGTTACCACGAAGAGTGTAGCTGTGGCCACCGGGTGGGTTTCTGCTGTTTGGGTGACTTAGATTACCTAGTATTTCGCAAGTTGTTTTCAAGTTGCCGCGTAACCCACGGCCTTCTAGCCCATCCTCACAGAGGATTTCCTATATCCTCAGAACATCCTCCTTTGCTTGCCACTGGGCATTCTGCAGGAGGTCCACGCCCATTTTCTGGTGCGATGGCAGAATGATCTTGCGGACCTCAGAGTGAATTCGCAACCAGGTCTGGTAGACCTCCAGGAAGATGTCCACGGTGAGGATGCCCAGTTTTCAGGCGAGAAACTCTAGTGCCTCTCTGGTTCTAGAGGCATCTCCTGGACGATCGGAACAGGTGTCTAGCTTACTTGTGGACATCAGTCCCAGGTCTTTCCCCGTGGTAGTGTGGTAAAGTTGCTTGCCAAAGGCAGAGTAGTATAATTTTAGCAAGCCGATAGTTCGGGGACACATGGTTTGACACTTATTTTGGCCAATAACGCTACTCACTCGGGCGTTTGATAGTTCGTGGATCTTCAGCTTGAACACTGGCAAAAGAAAGAGCACAGGGTCTGAGAGGAAGGTATTCATGCACCCCCTAACTACTTAGACGTTTGTGTAACTTAGGTAACGAGCGAAAGGGAAAAGTTAATTATTGTGTGGCGGAAACCTGAAATTCCATTGTAGAGTCAATAAGAAGGGACAACTTGTACGATGTGACCACCGTGGTGGTTTTGCGAAATCGATAGCTCCCTTCCCAAGTCAGTGAAAAACCGTGCGCCCCAACTCATTTGCCTCACAATCGGCCGGAAAATCTACTGTGGAGGTCACCAGCATTTCTCGGAGTAGGACCTTTCGTGGGACACATACCCTTAGTAGAAAACGTTTAGCTCCGACACTGGTGTTTCTCCATTAGAACGCTACTCTCATCTGTTTCGCATGTCTGTCTTCACTGGCTTCCTAGTAATTGCTTACCCAAACGGACTGCTTGATGAAAAATGTAATATGTTGTTGTTATGATGCCTCTCTGGTCAGATAATTAGTGATGAATGGGTTCCGTTTTCAGAGAGGCTGAGTTCGAATCACCCCTCTTCCTGGCAAGTGTTTTTCACTGCCCTCATCCGCAACTTCTCGAAGATATTCCAGACTGGTCTGATGAGACGAGGAGCCAGTGTTTTGCAATCCTCAAGATATGGCCAGGTAGACACTTCAAATACCTTGAAGGAATGCTCGAAGCAGAGAGTATAAAGCTGCATCTAAAGGAATAATGTGACAGAGCCTGACTTCATGCTTGAGTCTAATGAGGGCACAGAAACCTCCTCCCAGGTCTTTCTTTTTTCTCAGACGTAGAACAGCTCAATGGCTTTGCACGTGGCTGTTCTAGCGCGCTTCAAGGTCACACTAGTTCTCACTTCACCAGATCGAAGCTGGTGCCGCTTCTTGGTATTGAGTAAACGAGTGGTAAAATGTCAGATTGAAGATGTTCAGCGTCATCACCCACATCTGTTGCTAGTCGTGTGTCAGTGCCGCCAGAGAAAAATTGGATACAAAAAGGGCCTTCTTCGCGGGTGAGGTACGCGGTGTAGTGACAAAAGTGGACAGACTTTTGTCCCATGAGATAATCAAAAGGCAAAAACCCACCTCATCACCTGGGCTTCGTTTACCTCGGTGCCATATCCCTTACAGTCTAAGCGCACCAAGAAGTTAGGGGTTAGTATATTCAGTCCGAATGCCTACAGTGACGCGTCACGTTTGGCGCTGGCTGAAATTGAATGCAAGTAAAGAAAGACGATATGAACTGTTAACTGATTGCTCTATCCAGCCATAAGATCCTCAAGTCAGACACAAAGTTAGTAGCACAAGGCTTCGAAAAACAGAAAGCGTTAGCCATACCGATAAACTATTATACTGCAAAAAATCAGGATCTTTGCTCTCGGAATTTTGGTGTGAACCAGCTGTTTGGAAGGTCAAATTATAAACTATGTAATATGGTAGAGCGTACTCAGGCATACGCTGCAATTAAAAGTTGGAGATAAACAGGTTACATCACCAAAAGGTACTGAAGGAGTGAATGCTTATAAAACCAATAGAGTAGTGAACAAGACAGTAGTGTCACTACAACGAAAGGCTCTTCTGATTTGGCGGCAACTATAGGAGGGCCTTCATAGGGTGGTAAAAATTGTTTTAAGACCGCCGTTGTGTTGGATAGGAATAAGGGTGCAGTACTAGACACACTGGGGAATATTTGATTGTGATGGCTTTGTAGGGCATGAGGTCATGATTAACTGGTACGGTGTCGCAGATTTTACACATAGTTAGTCAACTATGAACGAGGATTCGTCTCTAGGTCAAGATATCCTTCGGGCAAGGGTAAAGTTGTTTCGTGAACCACCCCTTCAGCGTTCGAGCGTATAATGACGAGGACTAGTGGTAATTTGTC
Organism: Heterobilharzia americana; assembly: GCA_944470555.2. Lineage (NCBI taxonomy): Eukaryota > Metazoa > Platyhelminthes > Trematoda > Strigeidida > Schistosomatidae > Heterobilharzia > Heterobilharzia americana. Next base: position 160,416,595 of record OX104127.1, on the reverse strand, counting down.
GCCTAGTCCATCATCCGTCTTTACTGCCACTAATGCAGCCCGAAGCTTACAATGGAACCATTCAACATAACCGCTATTGGTCCTCATGCGCTCAACTCCTAGGAGTCCAGTTAGCCACCTTAACATATCGCTCTGGAACTGTTCATTGTTTATGTAGTGACGATACTTGAAACACCATGGTTAGTAATCTGATAGTGTATGGTATTTTTCGCTACTGCTTTGGTAGATGCAGTGTGGAGGTGCTGCTACTTGCCACCCCTTAAACCTATGTTTGCACGTCAAAATATTTTTAAGTTAACATGTGGAGGTGGTAGCCCACCGATGTCAACATGTTTATCATCCACTCCACTTCTTAGTGTGGGAAATCTGACAGTACATGAAAGGGTATGTCTCTGGATTTTCGGCCTCTGGTGTGTTCGGAATCTCTAAAACAGCATCAAAGACATCGATTCATATTTGGCCAGAAATACTGGCCAGCAACTAGCGTTACCGTGGATTGAATACTGGGATAAGAAATGCCTTGGGTTTTAGAGCAGTAATTGGCCCATTGATTGAGGCACAAAGAGGACTGGTCTATCCTTAGGTAGATCACAAGTGAAAAGAAGAGAGCTGGAGACGCAGTTAGGTATTCCAATTACTTATTAATTGCTTTAGGTCCCCACCCGCCACCTGTAGCGTTGCCACCCCTACTGGGTCAGTATGGGCACTTTCAAAGACGTTTGTGTACATATAAGGTGAACCGCTACCATCCCCATTCCTTCTACACTTGGCATGCCTCATGTAAAGGGTGAATTACGAAATATATCTCAACTGTCATATTTCTCATGGCGAGTATTTGTCGTGCTGAGCGTTTGCCGCCTATACAGAAAGCTTATGGCCTGCGAATACCGTGAAAGCTAGGTCTTCAGGCGCATTTCTGGGGTACTTTATAAATAAACAAGTAGTCAATAACTCCTTAACAAATATATTGTGTCACCACTGTGTGGCACTGATTGGTTTCCAAAAGAAAGACAGAGATTCTCAGTGGCCTTGGGCACACTGTTTTACGACGGCTTCAGCAATACGAACAGCGTGTATCTGTATGAAATGAACTTGTATTCAGCGTGGTTCAGAAAATATTGTCTGAAAGAAAGGGCAATCAAATCATGATTGTTTGTACTTAACGTCTAGGCCACTGAACTCCCCTACCTGATCTAGGAACTCTCTTAGGTTCCACTGTCAGATTGTCAGTTGTTGAAGTTTCTGTGCGTGATGTCGTAACAACTTCAACACTTCTACTTGAGACTTCATACGGACTGTCATAAGCTGGTTGTAGTGGTCTCATGACGTCACCTTTTCTGACAAAAACGTAGGTACGGTTGTTTAGCTGAGATGGAACATGTGACGGCCATCGTTGTGCCAGCGGCAGTGATATTTTCGATTCATTCGTATACTTTTACAGTGGTTGCACGTAGTTAACCATCTGAAGTTAGACTTGTTTGTCTGTGGTAAAACACTCTCCTGGTAATCGCAGTGTTATCCCGCAGACTAACTTTAGGGCGTAACAACCACTATCTCATCTAAAGTAGATCTAATTCCGGGTAGAGGCAAAGGGAGTTTGGTAGGCTAGCTTTAGTCAGTCGAAGCGGCAGTAAGTGGGACTTGAGGTTGTCCGTGTAAGGATTCTACTATACCATTTGAAATAGCATAATGTGCCGTCATGCTTGTGCGTTTGATGCCAAACAAGTCAATGAGTTACTGGAATAAACAACTTTCAAACCGTACACCTCGATCAATGGTAATGACTGAGAGGACACCGAAGTTGGATACCCGCTGGGTCACTAGTGCCTGCTTAGATGCCCAGTAGTGGAGCAGCAACAGATCGGCAAGCAAATCGACCAGCACACGTAAGGAGATAGTTGAAACCGCTGGAAAGAGGCAGTGGCCCAACTAAGTCTACCTGGATACACTCAAATCTGTCTGTTGGGGTATGAGAATTGACCAAATAAAGCGTTGGTGCGATGACGCACTTTTACTCTTTGACATGGAAGCCGTGTTCGCGTCGACCATTTCACATCGCGATTTATATCTGGCCACACAAATCTCTCGTTAGTCAGCTTCACCGCGGGACTGATCCAAGGGTGCGACAGGTAACGCAGCTTGTCAAATAAGGTGCATCTCGTTGCTTTGGGAATGAATGGACGAATTTTCCGGTTAACGTGTCACGTATAACTATGGCGATAATAAGCTATATTTTGAAGAAAACTAGAGGGGTGGTTGTCCAAGACATTGACCTCTACAACTCCAGATCATCATTTTGTATCGCAGGTAGGCGTCAGTAATCAATGTCCCGTCACGGCATGTTACCAGCGTGTATGTGCCACGATGCATCGGGAACTTCGTTTCTGGTACTTTCACTGTATGTGATATCACAAGTGGCTGTGTGAGTAACCACTAATTTCATGGATGTTGAGTCATCGACCGTGCCAATAACATAGCTTGTACTATTTGGATTAATCGGTCTGTGTCGCTTCAGATTGACTACCACGTTACATTGGTGTAGGAAACCGATTCAAATGATCGGTTGAAGCACGGTCGAAGCATGATCAAGTGCAGGTATCAAAGCCAAAATCCAGTGTCCACAAGTAGGAACGATGGATTTTTTTACAACCTGCAGAAGCAGAGTTGGACGAGGACGCCGATGTTCATAGTCATTAAGAGAAATGACTCTGACTTCCTCATTTGCGCCCACAGAAACCTTATGCCAGTATTTCTTATACATCTCATAAAACAAAACACTGCCGAACTTGTCAGCTTCGACGATAGAAGTCGCCGCAGATTGCCTGGTTTTCTGTTTTTCAGAGAAGAGTCCGTCTAAACGCCTGAAATTGCATCGTAATAGACAGCGGCGTGAGCGACCAACATATTTCATACGATACCAACGGATAACCATGGCAGCCTTCCGCTGGTTAGGAGTGCACGGTGTGTCGACGCGACGAAATCCCACTACGGTTCACCTGTGGCTTGTTGTAAATCATGATATTTGGTCAAATAGGAGGTTCATGTTCTCTTCTAGTGCCCGCATTTTGACTTGCAGGTCTTATTTCTGTATAGTGAGGGCAGGGGCGTAGGGAGCAGTTCTTTCCTGTATTCGACCTGCGACTGCACCGAATCTGTCTGTGCAAATATTATCGTCACCAAATGCGAAAAAATGTTTGATAGTTGCTGACAGTCGCCGTACCCATTTATGGCATCTCTAAGTTCTACTTTGCTCAACAGATGATTCGATACTTGCCTGTCAGATAAAAAATACGTTGGATGGCTGCGTGCCTAAGACTGTCGTACGGGGATTCAGTACCTAGTTGCGCAATGTGCCAACGTACTTGATCTACAGTACTATCAGGTGGATGATGTTGAGACGACCAAACTTTACATTCCATGAGGTGATCTTGTTTGCAGTGAAGTAGTTTTGTAATCTCGTAAACCAAAAATGAGGATTTTCGAGAGTGGATAATGGAACTTTAGGAGACAATGCACCGACAAATCCTAGTTCTAAGTTAACATTGCTACTAGGCATGACAGAAGTCATGGAAACGCAACGTAAAACCGAGAGGGAAAAATAAGTATATATTCGAACAAAATGTAGGTGCAAGAAGACCGATTATCAAAGAATAGTGATTCTGACTAAAATAATAGTTTGTGAAATGGGTCCAAAATATATTAAATACTCGGTAACAGGTAGTGCTGTCCATAAATACTAGGAGATAAGGCTCTCAACTTGTTTAACCAGGCTTTGGGCTCGCCACTTTTGTGGTATGAGTGTACGCATAGGTATTAGTTCCAAACGCCTTCAAGAGTGAACCGGATATCACGCGCAGATATCACTGTGTTTGACCAGAGTGTTATAGACTTTATCCTGACTGACACAAACCAGTCGAACACACGTAAATGACAGGCAAAAATAGCTTCGGCGATAATGTTATATTGAAACACATAGTATTCGTCAAGAAATTTGAATAAAGTCACATGGATTATACAATAGCAGAACGTACCATGTTGGTACTGCAGTTTCGAACCCCTTCCGTCATGCTGTTCTTCAAGTTAGTATAACGAACCCCAAATACCAGTGTACGGCTAGCTAACAGCCACCTATGATTTTATTTTCCCCCTAATGATAATAATAATAGTAGTAATGATAATAGGCATTGGGATTCTTATATTTAAACGCCAACCGTGACGCCGTTTCAGAGTACTATGATACTGCTCTTTTTGTACGATACATTATCTTCGCTGTGTTAAGACTAGCTTGCTGTAGATAACAGGGTATCCTGTTTTATGGTTGCGGCTTCTCTCGCCGGCCTCCTAAGCCTTCAGTCATGGCTTATAAACACCATTCTTGTTGAAGGTAATTTTGATCTAGAGAAAGAAATTCCTGCAAAATTAGCGAAATGAAAACACCGTGTTTTAAGGATTTAGACTTCCTGAGTAGATGGTATCGGAATATTTTCCTGTCAGCAGCACAAGGATATTAATGAAGGGTTATATTTTCACCACGTGAACGAAATTCATTTCCTGCAATCAGTCCTTTGTCAACATACAAGTGAAAAACATCACCGGAGTGGAATTGTGAACTCACTGTTGCAATGGTCAGTACTCAAGTAACTTGATTGGCTTTTTATAGCCGTTCGGTTGTTCATAGCTGCAATTCTTTACGTCCACCGCCTTTAATTGTCTCCTTCCCTTTTGATTTTCATCTTGTCTGCTGATATTGACTGTGACAAATGAGTTAACTTGATAGTGAAGCCGTGTTCTATATCGGTAGTATTCTTCAGTGTCTTCAGTTAGGCAGAAATTTCCCAACCTTGCGCACAACGTCACATATGTAAGCAATGTTAACAGTTGTTAAACCTGGATGGAGCATATTTCCCCCATCAATTGGCTCCTAACAGAAATCATGAAAATACAGTAAAATGTAATGAGAATTCACTATGCCTTAATAGGTATATATGGAATATGATTAGAAGACTGCGAAGAACACGATAAATCTGATCCTTATGCTGGTAACCATTCTGTTAGCAATTAGTGTGCAATATCATTTACCATAACACTTTATCCGATGCGAAGCAAATTATATCACTAAATTATTTTATCGTCTTCAAACTATAATAAAAGGATGCTACGCTCATTGCTAATGTAATATGCAGTTTTAGGTGAACTATGTGGCCTTTCTGAACGGTTAGTTTGCGAACATTGTCTTCACCCATAATAAACTTCAATGATGGTAGCGCAACTGATGATTACTCCTAAAAGTTTAGTTGTAGTCAACATATACTGCTTAACTAGGAATGTCGAAGATTTGGATCTTGCCGACAATCTATGCTTAATGTCTCACAAACTAGGAGATCTACAAGCGAAAACTAACAAGTTGACAGAAGAAGCAGCGAAGGCATGAGTGCAAGTGAACGCAGAGAAGACAGAGGTGATGAACATAACAAACCAAAACCGCCACTACCACCAACAACAATCTCCAATCACCATCAACAGGAGAAAATTAAAGAAAGTAGCCTCTTTCACCTATCTAGACAGGCAGCAGTGTTTCAGCTACAGGCGGTACAGGCACAGATGAGGATGTCAAAGCAGCCAGGATCACAAAAGACAACAAGACAGGTATCCATTAACCTGAAACCAGTGTAGAGATCTACTGCACTCAGCATGTGGAACAACACCCGCATTTTCAACACCAATTCAGTCAAGTGAGTCAGTGCTTCTATGTGATGGTTCAGAGACTTTTCGCGTTACGAAAATCATTTCCAACAAACTGTAGACATTCATCAACAACTGCCTACTCTGGCTCTTTGCTGAATCTCAGATGGCCAGAATAATGAAGAAGAAAGTGGAGATTGATTGGGCATACAGTGAGTTGACCATTCGTGGACATCAAGCGCCAGGCCGGTTGCTCGTATGGAAAAGTGATTGGAAACGGCAAGTTGGGCGTCCGTGGTGTGAGGAAGGAATCTAAGCTTGTGGTCAGTCGTGGTGCCAGGTTCAATAGACTGCAGAGAAGAGAGTGGAATGGAGACGTACTACTGAATCTCTATGTTCCACTTAGAACCCTAGGGAAAAATAATAACCTAATAATATACTGCTTAAGTATAATGCTTATTATTTACTCTAAATTGTATTGAAGTTACGGAAGTGTTATCTCTATCAGTCTTTTTCGTATATTAAATAAAATCATAGATATGTTTCATTGTCTTTTGAACACAGTTCAATTTGTTAGTACGTATATTTGTAGCTACTTATTCTTTATTAAGTAGTGTAAATTAAATGTAAAAATAAAAAGGAATATTCCTTTTGCGATACTCGTTTGACCTATGCCTACATCATTCACCTTACTTCACTTATTTTCTGATATCGTTAGAAGTAGCTATAAATCTGTAGATTATTTTTGACGGTTTTGTACGTCATTTAAAACTTGAGTTCAAGGAAAATGGGAACCGGCAAAAGAGTTAATGAACTTCAAATTATTGTTTCTTTAGTTTAAGAGGAAAAATTATTTTGGTGCTTCCAGTTTAGTGAGACTCAGCAAATGTATATGAAATGAGTTAACTTTGTCTTTCTAACTGATTGAAAGTCTGCTCATCACAAACCACCTTTAGAACAAAGTCTTTTCATTATATGTGCGCCATTTTGGGGATTTGGTATTCAAATAAAAGTAACTGTTAAGAAGATTTGTTTCAACTTCACCTTGTTTCCGATTCTTAAACAAAGACTTTTTACACAAAATTATTGAGAGGAAACAGAAAACCTGTGTGACAATTCATGGTTTATCTTTTCAACTTCTAATCCTTGATGTATAACTCTGAACGCCTAGAATGATTTTGTTGCATGAAACAATCTTCGATGCGGTTTATTGTTCATACCTTCCAGTCAGACTTTGTTAAAGTTCGTGAGTGATTTCTAGTCAAAATATACAAGTTAAACTCATACTTCACTCACATGATCGATTTATGTTTATCACGGTACCCAAAACAATGCTTCGGATTCCTCGAAGAAGGAAAAAAATCCCTAAAATCCTTCACATCTATCCAACAAACTTGAAAGTTTCGGCAGAAAACATAATGTCGACTTAAGATTGACTAAACAGATGAAGTCAATAGGGAATATCCGTCTTGAAAGGTTTGGAGGTTCATGTTCAAGTGTCCTCGCACATGTAGTAATGTTATATCAGTGCATAACCTTGGAAACATTATCAAAATTGTGAATGAAGTGTTCACCGAAGAATGTAAATTAGCTATTAAAGTTAGAAAGATGATCAGTCATAGAAATCTACTTAATGAAAAGTGGATATATGATTAATTTCGATAATGTTGATATGTTCAAAGACGGTTTCAATTCACATAAAGAAACACTGACCTCACGTATTCCTTAAACACTAATTCAGACAAGTCTATGAAAGATACCTTTTTCTCATTGAAGCTAGAAGACAAGTGAATATTATTGATTGTTTATCAATCAACAAGTTATTTCATGCAATTACTGTAAAAACAATACGACTACATATTATACAAAACATACACTGACTGCGCTACATTTTTCTCCTACAAATGGCAGTAAGAAATCTAAACTTGTAATTACTCAGTCTGAAACGGTAGTTTACACAATGCAACAATCAAAATAATCTTGTTTTCACTTTTAAAACATGTTGAGATTACATTAAAGTCACTTTAACTATCTAAGGTAGACATGATCTGGCAGATTTTTAATGATACTGAGTAATGACTGAAGGTGATATGAAAATTTGAGCCATGGTATGACTGAAACCAAAGAACATTGGGTTTCCAACTTGGTATTCAACCAACTGAGCTGTGAAACCCAACTGCTGATCAAATCTTCAATCTGCTTGAGTTTTACCTGACTACCATGTGAATTCATGACGTATTATTATCGCCTGATCGTATTCACAGTAGCTGCTCCATCAAGAAGTCTAATTCTTATTCAAATGTAACTGATTTAGACATAGGAATATCCTACTGCCTGTCAGTTTGACAATTTGAGACAGCTATGGTTTAGCAGACATGTATTCAAATGCTTATCATGATGAAGTTAAATTCACTGCTTAATTATTTCAAAGACGGTCGTAACAATTATAATCTGGATATTTAGAAGGGGAAGTATTACTTTATTATTTGTCTCTTAGGTTCCTAGTGGAAAACAGGGCGTCAGTAGCACATCTCCATTACACTATGTTCTCTGCAATCTTTTGGACCTGGCTCCACAACAGCCCACAACCTCTCATTTCTTTATCACACCATCTCCTTCATGTCAATCTCAGCACAGACGCCCAAATCGTCGCATACCATCGACTTTCCACTCCGCGGCCCAACACGTGATGTCCACGAATGGTCAACTCAATGCATGACCAATCAATCTCCACTTTCTTCTGCTGCATATTTGTTGAGCATCAGGTTCTCGGTTGTTTTGTTACCAGCCACAGTGAGTTCCTTGTTGCTTATTCTCATTATTTTGGCCATCTGAGATTGAGTAAAGAGCCAGAGTAGGCAGTTGTTGATGAATGTCTACAGTTTGTTGGAAATGATTTTCGTAACGCGAAAAGTCTCTGAACCATCACATAGAAGCACTGACTCACTTGACTGAATTGGTGTTGAAAATGCGGGTGTTGTTCCACATGCTGAGTGCAGTAGATCTCTACACTGGTTTCAGGTTAATGGATACCTGTCTTGTTGTCTTTTGTGATCCTGGCTGCTCTGACATCCTCATCTGTGCCTGTACCGCCTGTAGTTGAAACGATGCTGCCTTGCCTAGGTAGACACTACCTACTTTAAGTTTCTCTCGCTCATGGTGATTGGTGCCTTTTCTTGCTGATTCTGTTGTTGCTTGGATATTATCATCCCCTCTGTCTTCTCTACATTCACCTGAAGTCCTCTTTTCGCTGCCTTTTCTCTCAACTTGTTGGCTTTTACCTGCAGATCTTCGTGTGTGTGTGCGGCACTAGACATAAATCATCATTGGCAAAATCCAAATCTTCTAGGATCTTTTCCCCTGTCCAGAGTACCTCCTTCTTCTCACTCCTCACGGTTTGTTGCATGATCCAGTCCACCACAATCAGGAAGATGATTGGTGACAGTAGGCGGCTACGTTGTCTTATTCCTGTCTTTACTTCAAAGGCATCCTCCATTTTACCTGCTTTCGCAGATTCCTAGCATTTCTATGCTATACCTTCTCATCTCTTCTGCAATCTGGACAGCTTTCCTACGTTCAAACATGATGCGGATATTCCATGTCTCCATGTTTACTTTCGCTTTCATCAAGCGAAGAGAAGACACATCGGCCAATTGGCTTCCCGAAGGAAAGCTTTCATCAACCGGCATCATTTCGCCCCTTCGATTCCAGTGAGGAATAAGTTTGTTATTATTTTTTATATTTTTTTTGTGTTTTGAAGTTTCTTTAGCGACTGAATTTGTTTTCCGGGATAGGGTTGCCAGCCCTATGTCCAACCTCCCCTCTTTACCCGGGTTTGGGACCGGCTAATAACTAGTGAACTAGTTAACCAGATGATATTCAAAGAATGAACAAGGATATGCAAAGAAAATATATATACCAGTTTTTGCATATATTATTCGACACCCACAACTCAGTGAATACATATCTACATTTTTATCAGTCCATCTCTATTACCATAACAAAGTCAGTATTCACACAATAAATATAAAATGGTAAACTATACATGTTTTCATTTGACTATACGAATGTCGAAAGTGTAAATACTGACAAGTTGACTGGATTATCTTTTAGTTAGTTATATAGTGGTTACAGTTGATTCGTTACATTGTAAGTCAATAAATAGTCTTGTCTAACACACTACACCTATTTATTATTCGTCTTTTATCAATAATTAGATAAAGGTCATCATATAAGACAAGTTAAGAGAATATTATTGTATAAATATGAAAGAGAAAAACATAGACAAAAATGAAGTGGTCGATAAATGGGCTATATCCTTTATATGATAAGAGATTTACTTTCATAGACAGTCAGTTTGGTTAATTAACACTTCGCTGCTTTTAACAGACTATAGATTTTTATTGTACATAAAAAATATTGTACATTGAATGACATTGACGCTACAGTCTGAACAGAAACAACAAACAGTATAACCCACATTTACCATAATATCTTATAAGCTTTATAGAATAGTGGAGAATATTTGTAGCTCAGATGAATGGTCTTGGTTGTGTTCTCCTAGCTGGGTTGCTTAATAGAGAAGCTTTCATCGTCTTTCTAGACACCAACGTCATCAGCACTAACTTCAGTATGAAGTGATTTAGTGGCTTGTCCTGACGATGTGGTCTGTGATTGGTTGTTTCCTTCGACTGTTGTATCATCGATAGTATAGACTTTCCTGTTGGCTGTTCCTCTGCTTCACCTCCAACCTTTCTGTCGTTTATCATTTTTCTCATTGATTGATAGATTGGGTCTATGTCTATACATCTGTTGATTGCTGACTGACTGACGCGAATGCCAAGATTGTAGGAATTCTCTGATGATATTCTTTGTGCTTCCTCTCTCCCTCCAACATTTCCACACTGTCAAAAGTGAATTCATGTGTATAATTGTTATCTACGTGCATTGATTTGAGCAGCGATGAAATGTTGTGACGTTGAATAGTCAATTGGTGTTCATGCAAGGGACGAAGGTGGAGGTGGATGACCACTTTGTTCAACGTAGTTTTGACTACAGTGATTGCAGTTGATTTTTTGAATGATATTCGGTTTGTCTTGTTTGGTTATTGCATACTTCGGTCTGCATAATAGTATTTGGAGGGAATTTGTTGGTTTATGAGCCACACCAATTCCAAGTGGTCTCATTAGCCAATCACAGACCACATCATCAGAGCAAGCCACCAAATCACTGACGGAGAAATACTGACAGGTCAATTAATACTGAAGTTAGTGCTGATGATAATGTCTAGAAAGACAATGAAAGCTCCATGATTAAACAACCCAGGTGAGAGAACACAATACAACCAACAACTTTGTAGAATGAAATATAGTATGAAGTTTATGAGGATTTTATTTCCGAAGGTAATATTCATCATGCATCGACAGCTGTGAAAAAGCCGGTGAAAATCTGAGAACACTGAACAGATGGTACATGCCAGTATGGGGCCCTCAACGGGAGTCACTCACAACCCAACTAGGGATCGAACTCGGGACTTTCGGGTCTTGGGATGAATACGCTTACCATCCAGTCACTAGGTTGGAGTTCAATAGTCCATACCTTTCTACTCTTGTTTATTCCCGTTATAAAGTGACTATTTATCAAGAATTTCAGTTGACAGGCGCTTCAGTTACAACTGACAGACTCCGCGGATTATCATTATTATTTGTCCCCTGGATTCCTAGTGGAACATAGGGCTTCAGTAGCACGTCTCCATTTCACTTTGTTCTCCACAATCTTTCAAACCTAGCTCCACGACTACCCACAAGCTCTCATTTGTTCCTTACACCATCTCCTCCATGTCACCCTCGGACGCCTAAGTCGCCGTTCATCTTCTGCTTCAACATCCTCTTCTGCTCTGTCAGCTTCCATGTGTCCTTCGATATCTATTCCCCGTCTTCTTTCTTCTTCCTTCCTAATACAGTTATGCAGGTTTATTTCCACATCTCTTTCAAAGGGTTCCAGTGTTCCTCCATATCGGTTTCTTCAGGGATGTTGCTCGATATCTCCCATTTTTCCTTGGTAGTTGACATGATGTCCGTTGTAGTTTCGTCCTTCAGTTCAGTTTCTGTTCTGGGTGTTGAACTTGAACTGTGGTCGTCTATCAATAGGTTCTGTGGAGGCTTTCAACTTTGTTTTGAAGATTCCTTGCACTAGATAGTGGTGTGAGTGGTGTGAGCGGTGTGAGCCTACATCTGCTCCTCTTCTCGATCTTGTGTCCAGTAGGCTGCGTCTCAACTTTCTTTCCATTGAGATGAATTCGATCTGATTTTTATTCTGTCCATCTGGTGAAATCCATGTCGCTTTGTGAATATCCTTGTGCTTGAACACAGTGCCTGACTCCAATCACCAAATCGTTGAATGCACGAAATTCTGCAAACAATTCTCCATTCTCATTCATTTCACCGAGTGCTTCTCGACCCATGGTTAGTTCCCTTCCTGGTTTGTCAGCTCCCAGTTTAGCAATCATGTCGCCCATTGGAATTTTGATGTCGCCAACGGAGATCTTGTCCAGTGTTGATTGAGGTTGTCTGTAGAATTCCTCCTCCTTCTCTTCAGCTGCATTATTTGTAGGTGCATAGCACTGAATGATTGTGACTTTCCTTCTTTTGGAGTTGAACCTTGTTGTCATGATCCTGGATGACATTGGTTCCCACTTTATGAGAGCCTTCGATGCTCTTATGGACATCATGATAGCCACTCTAAAACTCAGTGTGCTCATGGTTGTCGTCTGGTTGACAATGTCGGAGTAGATTATTGACTTTCCGGTTGACAGTTTGGAAACTCCAATCCCATTCCACTTGCTTCCCAGATTCCTTCTTCCTATACCTTCTCATCTCTTCTGCAATCTGGACAGCTTTCCTACGTTCAAACATGATGAGGATATTCCATGTCTCCATGTTTACTTTCGCTTTCATCGAGCGAAGAGAAGACACATCGGCCAACTGGTTTCCCGAAGGAAGGCTTTCATCAACCGGCATCATTTCGCCTCTTCGATTCCAGTGAGGAATAAGTTTGTTATTATTTTTTATATTTTGTTTGTGCTTTGAAGTTTCGTTAGCGATTGAATTTGTTTTCCGGGGTGTGGTTGCTAGCCCTATGTCCAACCTTCCTTCTTTACCCGGGTTTGGGACCGGCTAATAACTAGTGAACTAGTTAACCAGGGAAGGTTGACTCCGCGGATTGCAGCCCCTAATTAGAACATCGGGATATCCATCTTGAGCAATGTTACTAGTGAGTATTTTACAATAAGATAACATTCACGGCGTTATATCAGCAATGAACCATTGACCATTGAACTTTGATCCATTAGGTAAATCACGGATTGTATCTGGTTAACTCCACAGTTTCATTCCGTGTCTAAGCATTACCTCATATTTTCATATGAGTTTCTAGACCCATTTCCATTTATGTAATCATAACACTTTTTGTATGACCTAAGTTCATATGCCTTACGCTATGATAATATGTCTCAGACGTTTCAAGCTAAATTTCCTGGTTGTTGACATACACAGTCTTCAGACAGTCGATTATTTCATAACAAAATGAACCTGAGACTAATTATTTAAATTATTATTACAGATGGACAATATTAAATGTTTCAGAAATTCAATTCGAAAGTAATATTCGAATAATAATAATAATAATAATAATAATAATAATAATAATAATAATAATAATAATAATGGCTTTATTCTGAAAGCTACTTCGGGAATACTCTACACAATTTTCATCATGTGGTATCATACAGCATCAATTGGAAAGAGACAGTATATATGTATACATAGCAAAATGAAATAAGTAGAAATTACATGAAGAGAAGATAAGAATAGTCGCTCTATCTACAACTTCCTTCAAAATCCATAGTCACTTTAGGTAGACAATCACATTAGCGATTAGATTCATTATACACAAGTAGCAGCATCCAACGTATTCGTCAGTTAGTTTGATTTTAAAAACAGAAGTTGATTAGTCAGTTCATCAGTAATACTTTCTTCATCTCACAACAGACGAACTAAATACGTACGATATTGTAGAGTTTATATATTTTGTAGTATGCGCATAGAGTCTTATGTACTTCCTACTTGTCTTTCCAGATGACCAACACACAGTGAGTGCAGAGGCTGCTGAGTGAGGCTTTGAGTAAAGAAGCTGCTGTTGATCATCTAATAAAAAAAACTTCTGGAACATGTTTACAATAGTTCTGCTGACAATCTTCAATGTTCTACGCAATACATCAGCATAATCTTTTTTCAACAACCTACGTAAAAATAACGAGGAGTAATAGAGGAGAACAGGTAACATGTAGGAGTTTATAAAACACAAGAGGAGAGGCTGAGTAGTACCAGATACTTTCAACTTTCTAATATAGAAAGTTAGGTAGAAAATTCTCTTTGAAATTAATAAAATATAAGGAGAACCAGGAAAGGCCTGAAGAAAAGTTATGAGAAGTTGAATCTCAGGATGAAACAGCTGTCAAATACTCTCAGGTTTTCATTCTTTCTCTAAAAGATATCAGTCCTTGAAGAATACTACCTTGAGGTATATAAACCTTCGTACAAACTTCATACTAATTTCAGTTATGACTACTAGAAATCAGTAATTGACTGATTATAAGTAGTTATATATTTAGGACAAGTTTATAAATTGACCTGAAGTGGTTCCATTTCGTTTTATACAATGTTCAATAGAGAATTACATCAATCATTTAAACAATACAATATATTCATCCCTTATAATAATCAATAAAATAAAGAAACTTTGATTAAACATCTCAAATACACTATCTCTCAGTTTTTTCTCCCCTTTTTTTTTCTTTCCTTTCTTCATCTCTTCTATTTCTTTTGTGAACTTCAATTCATTGATATCAAAGAGTCAATTGGATACTAAGTTGTAGGAAAGGTATTCATTGTTCAATGGATTGAATTTCTGTAAATTCATGTAAACAATAAGAATAACAGGAAATTAAAATTGATCATAATATTCATTCCAAAGAATTTAATCATAATTAAAAGTAGATCAAAGTAGGTAAGAAGATGATTTTATGAAGAAACCTTACTGATATTCAAGTAAATTAATTTATTGAAACAAAAACATAAGGATCAAACGCAAATTATTTTATGATTTACTTAATGACCGCCAGCGATGAAATTCACGACGTGCTTTTCCTCTAATTTCAAACATTGAACGGACATTCCATGTCCTCATCCTCACTTTCGCTTTCATCGACAGAAGATATATCGGCCAATTGGCTTCCTCAAAGCTTTTATCAACCGGCATCATTTCGTCTCTCCGATCACAGCGAGGAATAAGTTTGCTATTATTTCTTATATTTTGTTTGTGATTTGAAGTTTCGTTAGTGGTTGGTTTGGTTTTCCGGGGTAGGGTTGCTAGCCCTATGTCTAACCTTTCTTCTTTACCCGGGTTTGGGACCGGCTAGTAACTAGTCAACTAGTTAACCAGGCGAGGAGCGGGAAGAGGGGGATACACTGGACCGTGGAAAAGAACCTACAGGATTTAGCTTTCTCTGATGACTTGTGTCTAATGTTACATAAACTTCAAGACCTACATGCGAAAACTAACAATTTGACAGAAGAGGCAGCGAAGGCATGAGTGCAAGTGAACGCAGAGAGGACAGAGGTGATGAACATAACAAACCAAAACCGCCACCACCAACAACAACAATCTCCAATCACCATCAACAGGAGAAAATTAAAGAAAGTAGCATTTTTCACCTATCTAGACAGGCAGCATCGTTTCAACTACAGGCGGCATAGGCACAGATGAGGATGTCAAAGCAGCCAGGATCACAAAAGACAGCAAGATAGGTGTTCATTAACCTGAAACCAGTGTAGAGATATACTGCACTCCATCCAGCATAAAGTGTGAACAAGATCCAAATTTTCAACACCAATTCAGTCAAGTGAGTCAGTGTTTCTACGTGATGGTTCAGAGACTTTTCACGTTACAAAAATCATTTCCAACAAACTGTAAACATTCATCAACAACTGTCTACTCTGGCTCTTTACTGAATCTCAGATGGCCAAAATAATGAGAATAAGCAACAAGGAACTCACTGTGGCTGGTAACGAAACAACCGAGAACCTGATGCTCAACAAATATGCAGCAGAAGGAAGTGGAGATTGATTGGTCATGCATTGAGTTGACCATTCGTGGACATCACGTGTTGGGCCGTGGAATGGAAAGTCGATGGTATGCGACGACTTGGGCGTCTGTGATGGGATTGACATGTAGGAGATGGTATGATAAAGAAATGAGAGGTTTTGGGCTGTCGTGGAGCCAGGTTCAAAAGATTGCAGAGAACATAGTGTAATGGAGACGTGATACTGAAGCCCTATGTTCCATTAGGAACCAAGGGACAAATTATAATGATAGTTTTCGTCTCATTTAAGATGGATGTAGCTGCATTCTAGTTATCGATAGTGTTCTCTAACGTGCACAGAGTGATCACTAATTGCTTTAAACTTCAGAATGTTATTTATACATGACAAGAAATCATAAGCTGTAACATTAAAATATACCCGTCTCACAAAGACTGACTAACGCGACTGGACAGACTAGTTGATAGCACCTTATCGCTTGCAGTAATAAGTGTCAGACATAAGTTTCAGTGGAGGTATCATCACTCACTTGGACTAAGGTGTAGCATGTTGATGACCACCGAGGAGGATACAACGCACGTCATGGATTTGCCTGCCAGTCACCACTACCTGAAGCTACAGAAAAACAAGTATACATAAGTCCTCAGACGAAAGTCGAAGTCCTGAAAGCCATAAGGCCACTGAAATGAGGGAAAGCAGCAGAATCAGATAGAATCCTGCTGGAAGCACTGAAAGCAGACTCAGGGACCAGAGCAGACATGCTCACACCACTACTGCAGAATGTTTGCAAGGAAGGAAAGGTACCCGCTGATCGACTGCAACAACGGACACCATGTCAACATCACAAAGAACAGAGACATAAGCCCTCACAAGAACTGGTGAGGAATAACGCTCGCATCAACAACAAGCAAAATATTATGTCACATCATCCTAGAGAAACCAAACAACACTCTGCATTCAAAGTTACAACCGAAACAGGCTGGCTGTCTGGCAACCTGCCTGCCTGCCTGGCAGACTAACATTAGGAAGAACAAATCATGTGCACATCAAATTGCAACACTACGCATCATCATACTAAAGAGTATAGAATGACAGTCAACTCTCTACCTCACCTCAAATTCATCGAATGTGAAAAGGCCTTCGACAACGTCAATCAACAAGTAATTTGACAGCCAGATGCTTCAACACTACGCATAACCACAAATCCTCATCAGTCTCATTCAACAACGAACTATATGAAGACGCCATATGACAAGTGATCCACAATGCAAAGCTCAATGACGCCTTCGAAGTAGAGTGAGGTGAAGTGAAGCGAAGTGAAGTGAAGACAGGAGTAAGACAAGGCTGCCTGACACCTACCATCACCAATCACCTTCCTGGTTGTGGTCGACTCGACTGATTCATGCAGCAGACAACTGTGAGGAGTTGTGAGAAAGAAGATGGGCATACGCTGTTTGAACGATCGATGAAAAGACAGAAGAAGATTTGGATTTCTCCGATGATGATTAATGTCTAATGTGGCACAAACTCGAAGATCTACAGGCGAAATGCATGCAACCAGTTGACAGAAGAGGCAGGTCATGGCAGCGAAGACGGGACTTCAAGTGGATGTAGAGAAGACAGAGGTGATGAAGATGACCAACCAACAACAACATCAACAACAAGAGGCACCAATCACCGTGAACACGAGAATCCTAAAGGAAGTAGTCTCTTTCACCTAGCTAGGCAATGCAGTATCGTTTCAACTGGAGGTGGTGGTACAGGCACGGACGAGGTTGTCAAAGCAGGGAGGATTGAGAAAAGACATCAAGACAGGCTTTCACTAATCTGAAACCATGGTGGAGATCTTCTGCACTCAGCACAAATAACAACATCGAGATTTTCGACAGCAATTCAGTGAAGTCGGTGCTTCTACGTGATTGTTGAGAGTTCTGGCGCATCACGAGAGGTATTTTGAACAGACTGTAGACATTGATCAACAGCTGCCTCGTACGCTGACTCGATAGTGAAGATCAGAGGGATGGCGGGAATAATGAGAATCAGCAACAGGGAACTCCTCGTGGCTGTCAACGAACCAACGAGGCGAGAACCTGATGCTCATTAAATATTTAGAAGAAGGAAGTGAAGATGGATTGGATTTGGTATACACTCAGCAGGCCATTTGGAGACATCACGCTCCTGGTCAGTCGCTCGAGCGGAACTCAGATAGGAAACGGCTTGTTGGTCGTCCGTGGTGAATTTGACACGAAGGAGATGATTTGAGGAAGAAATGAGAGCTTGTGAACAGTCGCGAAGCCAGGTCGAAAAGATTGGAGAGAAGGGAGTGCAATGGAGGTGTGCTACTGAAGCCACTGGGAACCCAAGGGAAAAATAATAATAATGACAATAATAATAATAATCAAAATGTGACTTAAGGCAACATCGTGGCATTTGCACAGGGACCTAGATGACGACAGATGCTTATTGGAACCTAATCGCTTGAGAAGATACTGTGTTCTCATGCGTTTTGGTACACATCAATTTGAAAGAAATTCAAGCTTTGCAAGGTATCTCAACCAGTGACATAAACTCACTCACCTTGAGCCTTCCCTTAAGTCAGTTGGTAGGTATATTTCAACTGGATTTCAAGGAATAAAACAGCAGTTTTCCTGATCCGTCAGATAACCTGTATTTCACATTCTCAGTACCAAGTAAACATAATGGATAGTGAGGAGCAAGGTACTAAAACCAAGATTCAAAGGCATAATTCGCCTTGTATTTCTATAAAAATTACAGTCCTTTAATCGATGGAATATTTCATTACATTGACTCTATCACCAAACCTTTAGAATGTCTTAGAAAGCAGTTTCTCTAAAAGATTGCTTAGTCAATATGTATACAACAGAAGCGGTGACAGACACAAGGTTCTTGTTCAAGTAAACTTAATTTCTATTGGCTATCCATTAGGCGCCATTTTTAACTGACATCTTGAGCACAAATCTGAAGATATTTGGGACATTAAAAATGATAAGTGATAAACTTTATTTGCATAGAATTTAGATGGTGTATAATGTTTGTATTTGTGATAAAAAAAGCTGTTAAGTTGATGATCTAGTTGAACGATGAAATCATCCATCGATAAAACGAGCTTTTAAGGATATGATGCAGGGGAAAAGAATAGGAATTCATTACAGAGGTCAATCTGTCACAAATCAATCTCAACTGAACGCTTTATCTTACAATCAATGATGACAGTAAAACGCTTAGAACATCGATATTAAAAAAACTGATTTCTCTCAAGATTTATTGACAAATAATTGAAGAAAGGTAGAGATCTTCTGTACTCAGCATTAAGAACAAGATCCAGATTTTCAACACCAACGTGAAGTCAGTTCTCTTATATGGTGGTTGAGACACTTGACGCGTCACGAAAGGTATTTTCAACAAACTGTAGACATTGATCAACAGCTGCTTCCTACGCTCACTCGATAGCAAAGATCAGATGGCCAGAAAGAATATGCAACAGGGAACTCTGGCAATGAACCAACCAAGAACCTATCACCCAATAAATATGCAGAGGAAGAAAGTGGATATGGAGATGGATTGAGCATACAGTGAGAAGGCCGACTGGGGACATCACGCGCCAGGCCATTCACTGGATTGGAATCGAAAGGGAAACGACGTGTTGGGCATGCGTGGTGATTGTGACATTGAGGAGATGATGTGAGGAAGAGATGAGAGCTTGTGAGCAGTAGTGGAGCCAGGTTCAAAAGATTGCAGAGAAGAGAGTGGGATGGAGACGTGCTACTGGAGCCGTATGTTCCACTAGGAACCCAAGGGAAAAATAAATATAATAATAGATAATTGAAGAAACACTTAAGCAGACAGGTCAATACAGTTCTGAAGATGGTTTTAATCATAAATTCAAGATTCAAGGAAGCTGGTGAAGTATTGGAGAACTATTTGTCAAGTATACCCCCTCTTGCTTACAATTGGTGCTCAATAAGCATCGATTTGTTCGACAATATGTGAAGGAAGCTTTCTCAGCCATCTGTTACATCAATATATATTCGTACACTCCTGTGGAGCTAAGTGTACCAGAACTTCTGGAGAAGTATTGTTGAAGACCATCCAGATTGGCTGTCCAGCATCACTGATGTGTGAATCTTTAATGCAGTTACGTCATTCAGCTCATTAAGGCTTTATTGATGCAAATTCTGGTCAAGTTTTCCTTACTTTACTCAGCATACTTTAAATTCAAGCCATAAGTATTGTTCTTCACCGTTTCATCATCACTCTAGACGAGTTCATCAGCATTTACTTCACAAGGAGTCATCAAGACTGGTGACGAAAAATCGAAGAACAAACTTTAAAGATTGGAGAACACTGAAAAGTTTTCAACCTCAACCTGATATACAAATCTTTTTTAATATTTCACCTATTTTTAACTACTTTATTGTGTTTTCTGCTGCTTTCAAGCTATATTTCGTCGTTAAATATTCATTTTGTCGTCATGAATGGTTATTTTTGCATATTTCCAACTACTACTGTACAACTTCATGATAAGATATATTGAAAGAAAAGATTCTTGAATTTAAAAGTTTATAGTTACTGATTGATTCCTCTCACTCGTTCGTGGGTGCTCACTACTGACGAGACCTACTACAGAACAGAACAGCTGTCAAGTAATTCCAGATCTCTAGTAGTTCTTTAACCAACTTCAAACATTCATGAATACTACTAAGAAAACGTTTTCCACCTATACAATCTTGTTAAAAACTGAGATGATATGTTCATATATTTTTAACCCGTTTTAGTGCCTATTTAAAGAAAATCAGGTAGCGCTTAAAATCATCTCAATCATAAACATTCAAGATTAAAAGCTACACAATGAGTGTGAAGACATGCGTACAACTGAATTCTACAGCAGTGAAGCTCATCAGCTAATTATTATTACTCCTTAAATTTTTCCTTGGGTTCCAAGTGGGAGGAAGGGCTTCAGTTGCACGCCTCCATTCAACTCTGTCCTCTGCAGTCTTTTCAACCTGGCGCCACCACTGCACACAAGCTTTCATTTCTTCATCACATCATCTCCCCCATGTCACACTCACCTCGGACAATCAACTCGTCGTTTCCCATTTGGATTCTACTCGACTGAGTCGCCTAGAGCCTGATGTCCACAATCGGCCTTCTCACTCTATGCTCAATCCATCTCCATATCCACCATCCTCTTCTGCAGATTTGTTGAGTGATAGGTTCTTGGCTGGCCCATTCCCACAGTCCCTTGTAGCTTATTCTCATTATTCTCGCCATCCCTCTGATCTTCACTATCGAGTCAGCGTACGACGCAGCTGTTGATCAATGTCTACAGTCTGTTCAAAATACCTCTCGTGATGCGCCAGAACTCTCAACAATCACGTAGAAGCACCGACTTCACTGAATTGCTGTCGAAAATCTCGATGTTGTTATTTGTGCTGAGTGCAGAAGATCTCCACCATGGTTTCAGATTAGTGAAAGCCTGTCTTGATGTCTTTTCTCAATCCTCCCTGCTTTGACAACCTCGTCCGTGCCTGTACCACCACCTCCAGTTGAAACGATACTGCATTGCCTAGCTAGGTGAAAGAGACTACTTCCTTTAGGATTCTCGTGTTCACGTGATTGGTGCCTCTTGTTGTTGATGTTGTTGTTGGTTGGTCATCTTCATCACCTCTGTCTTCTCTACATCCACTTGAAGTCCCGTCTTCGCTGCCATGACCTGCCTCTTCTGTCAACTGGTTGCATGCATTTCGCCTGTAGATCTTCGAGTTTGTGCCACATTAGACATTAATCATCATCGGCGAAATCCAAATCTTCTTCTGTCTTTTCATCGATCGTTCAAACAGCGTATGCCCATCTTCTTTCTCACAACTCCTCACAGTTGTCTGTTGCATGATTCAGTCGAGTCGACCACAACCAGGAAGGTGATTGGTGATGGTAGGTGTCAGGCAGCCTTGTCTTACTCCTGTCTTCACTTCACTTCACTTCACTTCACTTCACTTCACTTCACTTCACTTCACTTGACTCTACTTCGAAGGCGTCATTGAGCTTTGCATTGTGGATCACTTGTCATATGGCGTCTTCATATAGTTCGTTGTTGAATGAGACTGATGAGGATTTGTGGTTATGCGTAGTGTTGAAGCATCTGGCTGTCAAATTACTTGTTGATTGACGTTGTCGAAGGCCTTTTCACATTCGATGAATTTGAGGTGAGGTAGAGAGTTGACTGTCATTCTATACTCTTTAGTATGATGATGCGTAGTGTTGCAATTTGATGTGCACATGATTTGTTCTTCCTAATGTTAGTCTGCCAGGCAGGCAGGCAGGTTGCCAGACAGCCAGCCTGTTTCGGTTGTAACTTTGAATGCAGAGTGTTGTTTGGTTTCTCTAGGATGATGTGACATAATATTTTGCTTGTTGTTGATGCGAGCGTTATTCCTCACCAGTTCTTGTGAGGGCTTATGTCTCTGTTCTTTGTGATGTTGACATGGTGTCCGTTGTTGCAGTCGATCAGCGGGTACCTTTCCTTCTTTGCAAACATTCTGCAGTAGTGGTTTGAGCATGTCCGCGCTTCATCAGCTGATTACACGATACTAATTTATTTAGTTATTTGTTTGGATACAGGTTTTAAGAAGCTTTGAATACGTATTTCATGCTTATTTGGCCCTGTGAACAAGGCGCATGTGAAAGTTTGAGAGAATTGTTGTCCTCTGCGAGATTCACACCGACTTCACTCTCTTCAGTGGTCAATCAATGTAATAATGTCGTTTGCTAGTTACTGGCTGTAAAAATCGGACGGTTGATGACGGAATTTCTATTTTCATTGTAAAAGTGTTCAATACCAGGAATACTTCCTTCCTATAATGCTGAAATTATCTATGATATGTCAATTTTATAGCATAGTCAAAAGTGTAGACTACCCATCCACCTACTCTTGTCCAGCTGGTTATTATATAAGTTGCACATAGCGTATTTCATCCAAGCGTATCCCCGATTACTATCCTGTATGTCTGTCTAAAGAATAGTGTAAAGCCATCAACAGCTCAAGTATATAGTATTTGGTTAACGTTAATCACTTTTCTCCATAACAGTCTTCTTTCAAAGTCATCTATAAGGATTTGGCAATCCAGCGATACAAGCCTGATCTTTGTGTTCAAAGTGAAATGTATTCAATCTTTAATTTTATCTTGATCGTTTTCCTCTAACGAAATTGTCTTCATTGATTTATTTACTGTTTGTTTATCTGTTGTAATCGTATAAGCTGCTTTGGATGACCTTGAGTTGACCTTCTAGTTATTGTAAACTTGTGTGTGGCTTTACATAATTATTATTAGACATCAAATTTTTTTCCAGTATGGTTGCTGACTGATTTAACGCAAGGCAGATGTAACCTTCACCATTTCTATTTCAGGCAATAAATAACTTTCATTAAGTCATAAATAAAACAAGGAGGTAACTCAAGCAGTAAGAAGAATTATTTGATACTAGATAATGCATCAGGATGATGTGAAAACTCAGATCGCAGTAGGATTTCAGTCGACGGCCACAATATCCAGCTGCTGACCAGGTTTATTTCAGTCACCAAGGGATTTTGTTAGTAAACTTGAAATGTGATAGCTGAGTGTCCACTTGATAGATGTGATGAAGATTAAGAAATAAGTAAACTTCATAATACACTTGATAATCATAATCTAATCGATTATTATGAAGTGGAAACGAAACGTGGAAGGTTTGGGACAGGTTGAAAACTATGATAATATTCATAGGCGCTTGTTGAAAGTTCATATAAGGTGCGAACATTCCATGTCCCCATTCTCACTTTCGCTTCCATCGACAGAAGACACATTGGCCGACTGGCTTCCCGAAGGCTGAAACCGACCGGCGTCATTTCGTCTCTCAGATTCCAGCGAGGGATAACTTTGTTTTTATTTTTATTATTTTCTTTGTGCTTTGATGTTTCGGTAGCGGTTGGATTGGTTTTACAGGGTAGGCTTGCTAGACCTACGTCCATGCATCCCTCTTTACCCGGGCTTACGACCGGCTAGTAACTAGTAAATTAGTTAACCAGTGCTGCTTTATCGTTCAGAAACTTAACGCTTCACGAAAAGTATTTCCAACAAAGTAGAGACATTAACCAACAGCTGCCTACGCTCGATACCGAAGACCAGATGGCTAGAGAGAATAAGCAACAAGGAACTCTGGCTGCCAACGAACCAATCAAGAACCTGTCACTCAGCACATGTGCAAAGGAAGAAAGTGGAGATGGATTGGGCATACAGTGAGAAGGCCGACTGGTGACACCAAGCGCCAGGCCAGGTCATTCGCTCGAGTGGAACCCAGATGCGAAACGACGAGTTAGGCGTCCGAGGGTGACATGCAGGAGATGGTGTGAGGAAGAAATTAAAGGTTGTGGACAGTTGTGGAGCCAGATTCAACTACCTCCAAAAGAGCAAGTGAAAGGACAAGCTCACACTGAAGTGGTCTACAGTGACAACTCACCCTTAACACTTGTAGACATTTCTTTGACAGTTATGAATCAAGATCCACAACTGCCTAGTGAAGACGTCAGTTAAACATCAATTCATGAGTATCATATTTAATAAATGGCACCAAATGAAAACTTCAGCTAAGAAATTTGTTTTTGGTGATATCCAACTAAGCAGATGTAAAATTCTAAGTACATATAGTTATTAGTGTTATTGTTTGTATTACACCGTTGTTGGTTGGACCTAATTGATGAGTCTGCGTTGGCATATGGGCTCATATGCGGATGCCTTGATATTGCCTGCGTTTCAGTTATGTATAGCAATGATAGGTAGAGCCTAGCAACGAAATCCAGGATGCGCATTTCGTCCCATTTGGGACTCGTCAGCTGGATGTATCTGCCTTGCAGTGAGTGATATTGTTTCCGCCGGGACTTGGACTCGGGAGCGATCGCTTCAAACGCCAGAGTGCTATCCACTATATCACTGAGCCAAGATAGCCACTTCTTGTGTGTATAGTGGATAACGCTCTCGAGCTCGAAGCGATCGCTCCTGAGTCCGAATCCCGGTAGGAAAACATCACTCACCGGGGAGGCAGGCACATCCAGCTGATGAGTCCTAAATAGGACGAGATGTACATCCTGGATTCCACTGCTAGGCACTAAACATCATTACTATAAATATAATTATTGGTAAAGAAGCGTCAATTTTTATTGATAAAGATTTGTTAGTTAGATATGGTCAGGAAAATGATACAACACTGGAAGTTATGTAAGGAATAAATGAATAAATAAATGAAGGCTTAAAAACTGAAAAGTGATTGGTATAGCTTGTTCACCTCCACTGTTGATTAGTTCGAATTGATCAGTATATGGCCTTGTGGGTGGATACCACAATCATCTCAGTATTTTTCAAACTTCAAAAGGTTTATTTCATATATCTAACGTTTAGATAAATAAAAGTGAATAGAAATGCATAAGCAAGTTAGTTGGCTTAACAGATGAATAATTATAAAGACTTTTTCAAGTTGGTGTTCATCATGGATCTAATCCAGCGTCTTCGGATTCCAGTGGCCAGGACGTTACCATTATGGAAAGCCACTGGGTCAAAATCCACTGTTCCATATTTCCAACTTTTTTCTGTTCACGACATAGTGTGATTATCACATAATGTTATCCTTGAGTATTTGTATTCACGGTCACTAGATTTGCCCAGCTATTCACGACTTCTCATTTGAACTTCAAGAATCACCTCTTGAGGACAAATACTCAACGATGACATTATATAGTGGTCAAGCTTTTTCGTGAACTGATAGAAGTTGGAAATATGGACCATTGGATTTCAACTCAGTGGCTAGCTCAATGGTAACGTGCTGGCCAGGGAACTTGGGGATCTGGGGTTCAATTCCTGGAGGGGTAGGGTCGTGGATACACATTGTTGAAGAGTCCCATACTAGTCGGATGAAACAGCTAGCTGTCCAGTGCTCACAGGTTTCCAATGTCTTTTCAGTTGATGTCAGTCTATGATGAAAATCAACTTAAAATAAATCTCTAAATCCCCACAAACCCCCCAAATTCCAAAAGTTGTTATTATTCTTTGAACAGGATTTATATATTAGCTAAAATTTCACAATATACAAAAATAATCCCTTTTATATTGATTGTATGAAGATTAATGTTGAAATCATATAGTATATCGATAGGGATTCTATTACTTTGGTTATTACTTGCGTCTTTCTTTACATCAATTTATTGTCTATGTGTCCAACGTTTGTAAGAGATATTTTTTAAACAAATCCACTGGCGCTTATATTAAAAGACGCATAATTGAACATAAAATCACAAAGGGAGTCTTCCGATAGACAAGAAGTATAGGGTATACTTTGTTTTCTCATTGCCTAACAAAATCTTGTATTCTATAAACATATAAACATGAACATATTGTATTTCCTAAAGGCTTAAATGATACATTGACATTTAGAGGTATATAATGTGAGTTGTTTTTATGAATTTTGATACATTTCACAGAAAAAACATACTTATTTCGAGTGTAAAAAAACGACTATTACAGTTCAAGTTTTCTTTTATGATTGAATTTTAGATTTATCATTAGATTTCCCTTGGGTTCCAAGTGCGAGGAAGGGCTTCAGTTGCACGCCTCCATTCAACTCTGTCCTCTGCAGTCTTTGCGACCTGGCACCACCACTGCACAAAAGCTTTCATTTCTGCATCACATCATCTCCCCCATGTCACACTCACCTAGGACAATCAACTCGTCCTTTCCCATTTGGATTCTACTCGACTGAGTCGCCTAGAGCCTGATGTCCACAATCGGCCTTCTCACTCTATGCTCAATCCATCTCCATATCCACCATCCTCTTCTGCAGATTTGTTGAGTGATAGGTTCTTGGCTGGCCCATTCCCACAGTCCCTTGTAGCTTATTCTCATTATTCTCGCCATCCCTCTGATCTTCACTATCGAGTCAGCGTACGACGCAGCTGTTGATCAATGTCTACAGTCTGTTCAAAATACCTCTCGTGATGCGCCAGAACTCTCAACAATCACGTAGAAGCACCGACTTCACTGAATTGCTGTCGAAAATCTCGATGTTGTTATTTGTGCTGAATGCAGAAGATCTCCACCATGGTTTCAGATTAGTGAAAGCCTGTCTTGATGTCTTTTCTCAATCCTCCCTGCTTTGACAACCTCGTCCGTGCCTGTACCACCACCTCCAGTTGAAACGATACTGCATTGCCTAGCTAGGTGAAAGAGACTACTTCCTTTAGGATTCTCGTGTTCACGGTGATTGGTGCCTCTTGTTGTTGATGCTGTTGTTGGTTGGTCATCTTCATCACCTCTGTCTTCTCTACATCCACTTGAAGTCCCGTCTTCGCTGCCATGACCTGCCTCTTCTGTCAACTGGTTGCATGCATTTCGCCTGTAGATCTTCGAGTTTGTGCCACATTAGACATTAATCATCATCGGAGAAATCCAAATCTTCTTCTGTCTTTTCATCGATCGTTCAAACAGCGTATGCCCATCTTCTTTCTCACAACTCCTCACAGTTGTCTGTTGCATGATTCAGTCGAGTCGACCACAACCAGGAAGGTGATTGGTGATAGTAGGTGTCAGGCAGCCTTGTCTTACTCCTGTCTTCACTTCACTGCACTTCACTTCACTTGACTCTACTTCGAAGGCGTCATTGAGCTTTGCATTGTGGATCACTTGTCATATGGCGTCTTCATATAGTTCGTTGTTGAATGAGACTGATGAGGATTTGTGGTTATGCGTAGTGTTGAAGCATCTGGCTGTCAAATTACTTGTTGATTGACGTTGTCGAAGGCCTTTTCAAATTTGATGAAGTTTAGATGAGGTAGCTAATCTATTATAATTAAAAGAGTGTAAACGAAATGTATTTTGTTTATTGAAAATATTCATCTATAATGTAACATTTTAGTTACATCTTTTTATAGTAATTTCTATTGAAACTATCGCTGAATAACATTCCATTCAAATAAATTCATTAGTCAATGTCCGGAAAGGTCATGATATATCTAATCTTATCTAATAAACTAATAGATCAATTATTTCTAAATATGGATCATCTTCAGGAAATATTTTCTATGGTAAAGTTAGATTATCAATTTGATAAACACAGTATACGATATGTGTAACTGAACATCAGTGACTGTGAGATCAAAGGAAAACCTTAGTTGTTTAAGAAGGTGAATGTTTCAAATATCCTCCAAAATATTTTTCGAAATACTTAGTTATGATTATGGTAGTAAAAATCTTGAATTCTAGAATACTGTAGAATATTTGTAACTCAGGTGGATGTTCTTGGTTGGATTATATTCTGTGAGCACGGGTTGTGTAGTCGTGGAGATTCAACCATCTTTCTGGACGACATCATCAGCAGTAACTTCAGTATAAAGTGAGTTGTCAATATCTCCCCATCAGTGATTCACTAGCTGGTCATGATGAACCGGTCTGTGATTGCTTGTTCCCTTCGATTGTTGAGTCATTGACCGACTGCATACAGGTTCCTGTTGCTTATTCCTCTGCTTCACCTCAAACCTTTCTATCGTTCATCATTTTTTTTACCGACTGATAGATTGGGTCTATGTCTATACATTTGTTGATTGCTGACTGACTGACTGGCTGATGTGAATGCCAAGCTTCTAGGAATTCTCTGGTCTACTCTATGTTTCCTCTCTTCCTTTAACATTTCTACATTGTCAAAAGTGAATTCGTGTGTAACGATGTTATCCACGTGGATTGAAATGATCAGCGATGAAATGTTATGACATTGAATAGGCAATTGGTGTTCATGTAAACGAAGGCAACCACTTTGTCCATAATATTGCAGTTGATTTTGTAAATGAAATTTGGTCTGATCTCTTTAGTTGCTGTGTCCTTAGGTTTACATAATATGGTTTGAAGGAAATTTGCTGATTTATGAGTCACACCAACAAAAACAACCAAAGAAGACATACCGAATATCATTCACAAAATCAACTGCAATAGCTGTAGTCAACACCGTATTCATTAGACAAAGTGGTCGCCGTCTTCACACTAGTCATTTACATGAACACCAATGTCATTACTAAAGCAGATGATATAGAAAACACTCAAAGTTCGATCAACAACGTTTTCAGTGACATCAAATTCACAATGGAGAAGGAGTTGGACAACCAACCAGATAGCTGGAAACCCAAGTATACACGGAGTCAACACACACTGATCAAATCCTCAACTACAGTAGCAACAACCCAACAACACAAAAAATTAGTTACTTGCACACTCTATTCAGAAGAGTGAGAACACACTGCAGTACAACAAGGTCACGGAGAAAAGAAGAAAATAACTTGATGTCTATCTTAGAGAAGAAGGACTACCCATGAAACTTCATCAGAAGATGCCTATCCTGTACAGCATGAACTATAAAGTCATCGATAGAAATCAATAAACGCATCATTCTACCGTACACAAAAGATATATCAGAAATCACGATACGATTGCTGAGACCACTTGTAATTGGTGTGGCTC
Organism: Heterobilharzia americana; assembly: GCA_944470555.2. NCBI lineage: Eukaryota > Metazoa > Platyhelminthes > Trematoda > Strigeidida > Schistosomatidae > Heterobilharzia > Heterobilharzia americana. Next base: position 160,387,206 of record OX104127.1, on the reverse strand, counting down.
ATAAACCAACAAATTCCCTCCAAACACTTTTATGCAAACCAAAGGATGCAACAAACAGATAAGATAAACCGAATATCATTCATAAACTCAACTGCAATAATTGTAGTCAATACCACATTCATTGGGCAAAGTGGTCACCCTCTTCATCTCGATCACTTACATGAATACCAATTGGCTATTCAATGTCACAACATTTCATCGCTGATCACTTCAATCCACGTGGATAACATCGTTACACACGAATTCACTTTTGACAATGTAGAAATGTTAGAGGAAGAGAGGAAACATAGAGTAGACTAGAGAATTCCTAGAAGCTTGGCATTCACATCAGCCAGTCAGTCAGTCAGCAATCAACAAATGTATAGACATAGACCCAATCTATCAGTCGGTAAAAAAAATGATGAACGATAGAAAGGTTTGAGGTGAAGCAGAGGAATAAGCAACAGGAACCTGTATGCAGTCAGTCAATGACTCAACAATCGAAGGGAACAAGTAATCACAGACCGGTTCATCATGACCAGCTAGTGAATCACTGATGGGGAGATATTGACAACTCACTTTATATTGAAGTTACTGCTGATGATGTCGTCCAGAAAGATGGTTGAAGCTCCACGACTACACAACCCGTGCTCAGAGGACGCAACATATCCAAAGGTCTCGCATTCAAATGATATCGCAATAAGCCGAAGGCTAACTATTTTCTATAAAGTCACTATTCTTCAAGTCAAGATGAATGACACAAAGTTTCTATGAGATGAAGCACATAAAAGCACCAATTTTGATTTTTACGAATATCAGAATGCAATGTAAGACACTTCAGAGGTTGTTTATCACAAATCTACATGAAACCGCTTCATTCTTAGCTTTAGTAATTTCTTTCAACGTCATTTATAAAATGCATGCCGGTTACGATGTTGTTCTCTAGAGCACAAGTGATGTGTATAGCGGATAAATTTTTAAAAAATAACTTCTGTTTGAGAAGGATTTAGTCGGAAGTTCATATCGATAAAACTAAACTATTATCTAGTATAAATGTTTTTTATATCATACCGTCATTGGTTGGACCGACTTGATGGGTCTCTATTGGCATATGGGCTCCTGTGCGGATGCGTCGATAACGCCTGGGTTCTATTTATCTTAACGATGGAACGTGGCTAGCAGTGGAATCTACGATGTGCATTTCGTCCCATTTCGCACTTGTCACCTGGATGTACCTGCAACCCAGTGCGAATTGATGTTGTTCCCACCAGGATTCGGACTCGGAAGCGATCACTTCAAACGCCAGCGCGTTATCCACTACACCGTCGAGCCACGATAGCCACTTCTTGTGCGACGGCTATAGTTTCAGTGTTATTGCTTATATGACACGGTCATTTATTGAACCGACTTGACCGGTCTCTATTCGCATATGGGCTCCAATGAGGATGCCTGGATATTGCCTGTGTTCTAATTATATTGGTGATGGATCGTGGCTGGTGGTGAAGCGCTTCCAGACGACCACCAGAAGCTCGAATGAAAAGTCGTCACCCATCAGACTGACTGCATTAGTCTTGAAAACAAATACCCAGTGATATCATTCGATGATAGCCGTGTTATATCACAAATTGGCAGAAGTAGGAAAACTTGTGGAATCACAGACTCAATAGTAAGAGGTTTGACATGAGACATAAATGTCCTAGGTTAGATCTTTGGAGGGTTAGCAGGTACGTACTAGAAGAAGCAGTTGTCCAGCACCCTCAGACTTTCAGTGGTTCCCCAACTGATGTCATCTAATGATGGATACCATCCTGAAGCAAAAAAAGATAAAGTATTGGCAAGAATCGGATTAATAAACTTCAAATTACCATTCCAGTACTTCATTCATTATCTAAGGTAGGAAAATCGTCTGCTGATTTGATATTCACTGAAGCATTTGTGAATATTCAACTATCTGTCGTGTGACTGAGTGATGTATAACTGTCGGTTAATCGCAAACACAATTTCAATCGTCACATCGAACCAGAGATATCAGTCTGTCAAACCATAGTTATCTAAGACAGTTCCATAAAGAATATGAATTATTAATTAAATATATGAGTGCCTTAGTATTGTGACATAAATCCAACATAAAGAGAACATCAGTCACTTTCAGTTTCTAGATATGCCCTGATGATTACCAACTGGTGTAAATATGAGACCCAAAGTTTCTTGATAATATCCTTTGACATAAATCTCGCCCAGTTAACTAGTTCTTTAGTTACAAGCCAGTCCTAAGCGCGGATAAAAGGAAAGGTTAGACATAAGGCTAGCAACACTACCCCCGGAAAACTAATCCAATCACTAAAGTAACTTCAAAGCATGAAACAAACGTAAAAAAACAAACTTATTCCTCTCTGAAACCGGAGAGACGAAATAACGCCGGGTGGTGAAAGCCTTCAGGAAGCCAACTGACATATGTGTCTTCTCTTCTCTCGACAAAAGCAAAAGAAAGCATGGGGACGTGGAATGTCTCCTCAATTTTTGAAGATGGCTAGCAAGGCTGTCTACACTGTAAGCGAAATGAGAAGATATGGCATATAAGTGCTAGGAATTTTCAAAAGCAGATCAAATCAAAAGGGAAGAAGGTTACAGTCATACAATACTACTCACCTACACATAATGCAAACCAAGAGAAGAAGGAGGAATTCTATAGAAAACAACAATCAGTAATGGACAAGACCCCATTCCAGATAGCCACATCAAAATTCTAACGAGTAGGATGACATGAATGCCAAATTGCGAGCAGACAACAGAGAAAGAGAACCAATCATACGTCCAGATATACTCAGTGAAATGAATGAGAATGGAGAACTGTTGGCAGATTTGTGCGCATTTAACGATTCGGAACTGAAGGCAGTGTGTACAAGTAGAAGGATATTCACAATGTGACATGGATTTCAACAGACACTGGGACAAACTACTCTAAAAATCAGATCGACTTCATCTCAATGTGAAGGCAGTGGAGACATAGCCCACTGGAAACAAGAACAAGAAGGGGAGCAGATGTGGGTTCAGACCACTCAGAATGTAGGGCAAGGAACCAACATTCATAATCAAGTAGAAAGCCTTCAAAGTAGTGGGTGATGATGGACCACTGCACAAGTTCAACCCCCAGAACAAAAACTGAAGGGAGAAACTAGAAAGGAATTCACTATGTGGTCAGTCATGAGGACAAAATGCAGATATTAAGCAACATCTGTGAAGAAATCTGCTTGGAAGAACACTAGAATCCGTTGAAAGAGATGTGGAAGAAAACTGCATAGCTGCATTAGGAAGGAAGAAGAAAGGAGAAAAGGAATGAATCTCGATGGACCTCCATACAGAAGCTGATAGAGGAGGGAGAGGAAGATGGTGAAGCAGAACAAGCACAGTTGAGGAGATGGTGAGACGAAGAAAAGAAAGCTTGTGAGCAGTAGCCGACCCAGATTAAAAAGACTACAGAAAACACAGCGGAATGTCAACGTGCTACTAAAACCCTACGCTACACCACGAACACAAAAGACAAACAATAATAATAATGATGGTCCCTTTATATCCTTGCTCCTAAACCTCAACAAGTTCTATAATTGTTGCATCAACATCCCACTAAACTACAAGCACATTATTATTTTGTCTGCTTGCTTAACAAATACAATGACCACATAATATTGATGCATAGTGCCTTGCAGTGGAATCTGAGATGAGCGTTCTTCCCAGTTTACGAGTCCTCAGATCGAGGTTCTTGCCACTCAGTGAATTATGTTGTTCCCAGTGATTCCAATCTGACAGCAATCACCTCAAACTCAAAAGTGTTATCTACGAGGTCACCGAGTCACAATTGCCACTCACTATGTATGCACCAGATAAACTTCTTATACTGTTTCTCGATTGCACAAAATTTACCAATATCAACAACATTTACAATTCCTTCAATGATGACTGCGTTACTACAGTTATTTATTCATATGTGTAACTAGAATTAGGCAATATAACATGAATGCCAATTACATGAAGTTGGAGCTCAGGTGAATCATCATCCCGTAGATAGCGCGTACACACCAACACTACCTGATTTCGCCTAATTGGTTCAGGTGGTATAGAATAATGCACTCACACGTAGTATGTAACTCACTCAGAGATTCGTGTGTAAACCAGTATACTTGTAATATCGCCCAACTTCCTTAATGTAAAGTAAAGTGATGCAGGTCACAGATACTTACACCAGCTTAAGTAGTTGACCGAAATAGTAAATCATCTACAACAATCATTTACAATTAACCAATATGGTAATCATTCTGCAGTATTATACATCACTTAAATTCATTTCATAATCTCAGTTCAACTAACAAGTGTGGAAATGAGACATTCAGTCAATCATTCACTCAAAGTGTTATATTCATCTCTTCAGAAAGGAAAATCTTCAAGGAAATATCAGTTTGATTTCTGACAGTATCCAAATATCCGTTAATATTTTCAATGTCAATTGTCATCAACATGAAAATTAAAACAAATATGTGAATAATATAACCAAATGTCAAGGTCAATCACTTCAATCTGTGTACATCATCATTGAGTAATTTGATAAAACAAAATATATACTGATCAATATCACAAGCTATCAGTGATTGTTTGTGAAAAGATTGTGAGAAATGGATACGAAAATCATGTTCAGTTAAATATTCTTGTGTAAAAGCTTATATCACTATTGAACTGTTCAGTGTTGACGAAGATGAAATCGAGAAAATATTTTGAACAAGATTATTGGTGTTTGTCTGGATTCTTTTCAACCTCAAAATGATGATATCGAAAGTTAAAAAGGAGTGACAGGTTTCAATGAGAAAAGTAGAAATCACAAGTCACCTGTTAAGTCATATGATGTTGCATCATAAGAATTGGAAGTGACATGTTGGTTAGACTGATGTGATGAAGGTTGTCTTGGTTGAGTCTTGTGAACCAAAGAAGGATCCTCTACATTGATTAGTCGGTTCAATTCATCTGAAAGATGGTTATTGTCTGAAAAAGTGGTTGTTTGCCGTTGCTGATTGATTACGTATACACCGTCTTTAGTAGTGGCAACTGGGTGTTTGAGTAGGATTACAGAAACACTCACATAACTGATAACAAACAGTAAAGTAGTGGGTAATTTGTGAGAATTGATCATTGTTAGATGAATGTTTTCATGAATGGACTCCGTTAAGTGGGGTAGTTCTAATGAGAACAACAATGATGAGCATTGTTTGGAGAGATAGGAGTCAGATCTATGAACGAGACAAAACGCTGTCTTCCACCTTGTGCATATTTGTGCATCAGGCAATGAGTTTCACTTGCTGTTTGACGACTAGTGTTGCTCCTGTCTGCGTAGGGTGAAAGTGTTTGCTTGGGATTAATGGTGTTTATCTGGATTCTTCTCAACCTTAGAATGATTATTATTATTTAGAAGTAGTATTCATAATGGACTGACATCAGTTGGGTAACCATTCAAAATCTGGGAGCACTGGACATCTGTTTCGTCCTAGTATGGGACTCCTCAGCAGTCCATGATGAATACTACTTCTAAATTAAAAATCCCCATTCATCTCAAAAATAGATTATTATTATTTATTTGTCCCTTGGGTTTTTAGTAGAACATAGGGATTCAGTAGCACGTCTCAATTCCACTCCCTTCTCTGAAATGTTTTGAATCTGGTTCCAGGATAGCCCACAACCTCTGATTTCTTCCTCGCACGATTTCCACCATGTCATTCTCGGACGCCCAACTCGTCGCTTTCTATCGGGGTTCCACTCGAGTAACTGGCCTGACGCATGATCTCCCGAATTGGCCTTCTCAATGTATGCCAAATCCAATCCATCTCCATTTCCTTCTTCTGCATATAGCTTGAGCCATAGGTTCGTGCTTGGTTCAATCAAACAGAGAAATAATTTTATACGAATGTAATAATCAAGTTAGAAAGAATTATGTCTACTGTGTAATGCCAGTTATCCAGTATGTTATCATTTGAGCTAAATGTGATACCCAAGATTAAAAATGTCACATTAAATAAGGATATTGACTACAATTACTCATTTGATATACCATTTGAATGGAATAGTGACCCCTTCTATCAGTCAAGTCACATGGTATCATCCCAGTTACTGGCAGTTTCTGAATTGCTAGAAAATGTGAGTAATTCCTTGTTCTTCATCTCATTTCTCATCCTTTTCGCCCTTCATATTTACATCCATAATTGTGTATTCCTTTTGTCTCGTTATTTATCAGTCAGTCGTTGCCTTTTTCATCGTTGTTATAACTACATACTACTCATAAGCATTCTTGTAAGTAGTTGTCGTTACAGTTTTAATTTTCTCCAATGAAGTACTTGTGAATAAACAATACAACTTAATGAATTCTGAACAGCCTGTGCTTGTTAATACTGGACTGTTGAAGTATGGAAATGTCTTCAAAATTGTTCATTTTGTCCACAAGTAAATGTAGCTATATGTCGTTCCCGCTACATTTGCTTATAGCTAAGTGACACATGTATATATTCATCATTTGACTATCTGAGATAGCAGTCGTAGTTTGGCAGACTAGTTTTATTGATACTGGCTGATGATTGAAGAGGAAATTAAAATTTACGTCGCGGTCCAATTCCAACCAGCGACCATTGGGTTTCCGCCCGATTCTCTACCAACTCAGCTGCGAGGTCTGATCATTGACCAGTTTTTTATTTCACTATTAATCAATATGATACTCCTCCTCTCATTCTAATTCAGTTAGATATGGATTGAGGTGACAAGTCCTGACCAGGCATCCAGTGTAAGTACGATCAGTCGATATTAATGCGTCGCGAATTCATATGATAGTCGTGACTGAAGTGAAATAAAAATCTGGTGAGCAGTAGAACGTCGTAGCTGAGATGGTAGAGCAGCGGGTCGGCAGCCCAGTATAAATATGTATATAGGCCCATCGATTTTCGCTAGGATAGCTGAAGTCTTATATTATTTTTTTATTTATTAATCCCTTGAGTTCCTAACGGAACATAGGGCTTCATTAGCGCTTCTAAAGTGAACTCTGTTCTCTGAAAGCTTTTGAACCTGGCTCTACGACAGCCCAGAAGCTCTCATTTCCTCCTCGCACGATCTCCTCCATGTCACCCTTGACTTAGACGCCCAACTCGTCGCTTCTCACCGAGGTTCCACTTGAGCAACTGGCCTAACGCGTGATGTGCCAGTCGGCCTTCTCAGTGTATGCCCAATCCATCTCCACTTCCTTCTGCATATTTGTTGCATGACAGGTTCTTGGTTGGTTCGTTCCCAGAGTTCCTTGTTGCTTATTCTTTCTGGCCATCTGATCTTCAGTAGCGAGCGTAAGCAGTTGTTGATGAATGTCTGTAGTTTATTGGAAATCCCTTTCGTAACACGCCAAGTCTCTGAACCACCACATAGAAGCACTGACTTGACGTTGGTGTTGAAAATCCGTATCTTGTTCCACATGCTGAGTGCAGTGAAGCAGATTTCCACACTGGTTTCAGGCTAATGAACGCCTGTCTTGCTTTTCCGATTCTGACTTTGACATCTTCGTATGTGCCGCCTGTAGTTGAAACAGTGCTTCCTAGATAGGTGAAGGAGGTTACTTCCTTTAGGTTTTTCCCGTTGATAGTGATCGGAGTTTATTGTTGTTGTTGGAGTTGTTGGTGCAGTATCTTCATCACCTCTGTCTTCTCTATATTCGCTTGAAGTCCCTTTTTCGCTACCCTGCCTCTTCTGTCAACTTGTTAGTTTTCGCCTGTAGATCTTCAAGTTTGCGTGACATCAGGCACAAGTCATCGGCGAAATCCAAGTCTTCTAGGTTCTTTTCGGCAGTCCAGTGTACCCCCCTCTTCTAGCTCCCCACTGTTTGCTGTATGATCCAGTCCAGTCGACCACAATCAGGAATATCATGGGGGATAGTAGGCAACCTTGTTTCACTCCTGTCTTCACTTCACAGGCATCACTGAGCTTCCCATTGTGAATTACTTGGCATGTGGCATCTTCATATATTTGTTGAATGAGGCTGATAAAGGTTTGCGGTATTCCGTATTATTGAAGCAGTTTCCAAATTACCTCTCGGTTGACGCTGTCAAAGGCCTTCTCAAAGTCGATGAAGTTGAGGTAGAGAGTTGACTGCCATTCTATGCTCTGTTCTTTTCTTTACAGTGAATGGAACCCTTTCTAAAGTATGCGATACATCTGATGCAGTCGATGGTTATTCTTCTAGTTGAAATGGGCTGAATCTTTTATCGAACGTAGGATGTTTACAAAAATTAGTGGAGATATGTTCAGCAACTTATATCCATCCATAGTTAGGTGTAATTTAGAAAATTGTACACAGGTGGCTAATTCTTGTCTGTAAGGTGATGCAGACCTTCTAGAAAGAGTTCAGAGGGCAGCAAATCGTATGATCTTTGCGATTGCTGGCCTCATCTATGAAGATCGACTTAAAGAGCTGAACCTCTTCACTTTATCCTATCGTGGACAGAGAGGAGACTTAATCATTCTATACAAGTGTCTAAGAAATGACTTTGGACCTGATCTATCTTCTCCTTTCCTTCCCATTAGATCGGAACACCTCAGAGAACATAGTAGGAGGCTAAAAAAGCAAGAAGAAGAGAACATGGTCTCAACAGAGTCTAGTTATCAACTCTTGGAATTGACTCCCAGAAGAAGTGATGTTCACATCATCAAGTGACCGGTTCTAAGGGCGATTTGGACAAGCACAGAAATTTACTGGAAAGGGATTGGTATAGACTAACAGCCTTCTTCCCTCAAACAACAAATCTGAATCTGAAAATCTGTTTAACACTAATAAATGATGGCTGACGTTTTACAGTAAACGGACTAATTTCCTTTAGTGAATTTCTCGAAATGCCTGAAATGTAATTATCCATTTTCAGATATACAAACAAAGTTAGGATTTAGTGTTATTATTTGTATTACACCGTCGTTGATTTGACCGAATTGATCAGTTTCTGTTGGCATCAGCTGACGAGTCCCAAATAGGACGAAATGTGCATCCTGAATTCCACTGCTAGCCACTACCCATCATTACTATACAAGTTAGGATTTGATGCTTTGAAAAACTTTAGGTACTGGATAAATGATATTCATTATCAAAGTTATAGTAAACACGAATTTACATTATCCTCCACGCTTGTATATCATAACTTGACTAGTCTTCTTCTCTATGAATGATTCTGCGTCGTCAGCATTGTGGATTAAAGATGATGTCCACTTGTAGTGTGTTATGTATGAATTACAGATTGGTATTTGTATGTACATACATGTACTGGTGATAGTTCATATCGCCTTGATATATGTTGGTTATGTGAGTAGGTGGAAGTGGGTTGACACCAAGTGAAACTAACTATCTTTTACTCTCTTATTCCTTCCTATTTAGACAATTATGATTCCACTCTGTATATGAAGAGGTTCTATTATGAGACATTCTTTATAATCTATAAAGCCACATTTCTGAATAATAATTTCGATATAATCAAAGTCGACTTTGTGATCTGAAATCATGACATGTAGACGTATGGTTGATGTGTTTCCAGTTCTACTGGATTTCTAAAGGATCAGGTGGGAGCTGTTCAGTGTTCATTTTTACCTAATTTCGACTTCATGGGAAGTTTGTCCTATGTATATTGACATCATAGTCTGAGTATTTTATTTTATAAACACAATTAGATGGTGAATCTAGAGGGATCTTGTCCTTCGAATAAGCTGAGGTGCTCTGCAGTATGTTTGATGTTCTGTAGAACACTCTGATGATATTGTATTTGTTGAGCACTCTCCTAATCTCATCCTATGTGTGACAATTGTTGTTAAGGCCCATGATTTTGGAGTAATTTTACGATCTAATTTAATGTTACTTTCTACTTTTCGAATGAATTTTACCGGATAATTATTCATTCTAAGTATCTTGTCCACATATATTTTTATTCATTAACTCCTTTATTTTCATCCGTTACTAGAGTGTGTATTCTCCTTAAAAGACTGGAGACAATAGAAACTTTCACATTATATGGATGTGATGCATTGAAGTTGTTCGAATGCATTGTTTTCCTGAAAGTGGTTACACCTAAATATCCATTTCCTTTCCGCTTAACAAGACAATCAAGGACTTGCAGTTCCCCTTTATCCGTTTCTTTTTCTCAGCTGAACTTGTTACTGAGAGATCTAGAGTTCAGTTGATGTAAGAATGACTGGTGTAAGTTTCGTTTTAAAATACTTTGTAAGGTGAAATAATTTTTATTCTACATAAATCCAATGGATTGAAGAAAAACAGAAAAGTCTTTCAGATAGTGGGCGATGAGTAAAAGTGGAACAAAAACCTGGTTCGAGGCAGAATTTGAACTAGTGCCCTTTAGATTACCCACTTAGCACTCTACCACCTAAGCTCAGAGACCTGCTTACTGACTACGTATTGCCTTGAATGCAGTCATCCAGGATTTTATCCGCCCTTCATACAAGTACATCATACCTAACCATCAGTTGACTATAATAACACGTCCCGTCCAGCGAGGACTTCTTAGCTCAAATCAAGTTGAATTCCTTTGCAAAACAGCTTTATATTTATTCTTCAGTCGTCAATCCATATCATTTAGGCAAGTTTGCAAAACTGCCGCTATCTTGGAAAAATCTAACAATGAAGCATATTTCGTTTGCCAGTTTCGGAGGGTTTCCCGGTTTCAGTGTGGTATTAATCACGGATTGACATTATTTGGACAAACATTTCAAATCTGGGAGAACTGGACATCCGTAACGTTCCAATATTGTAAAGACAACTTTATTTGACAAAAAGCACATTTATATACAATTTTTCCTCAGAAAATGAAGCCACTAGGTCATAAGTTGGATGCTTATTCTGATTGGTCAACTGAGGGACGAAATTATCCCATAAGATTTTCCCTCCCACATAGTAATGTGAAACAAGGTTAAAATCTATAACTTCTACTTTAGTGACTTATGACTTGGAATGCTGATTTTGATTTGGTCAGCTTCCTATTAAGGATGTATAAACGATAAGCTTACGAATATCATAAAAATTCGATTCTCATCTACATTGTGTTTGGTAGACAAAAATCATCAACAAAGAGTGAGAACAAAGAGATTACGTAAGCATTGGGTATGACGTTTTCTGAACCTTATTTGATTTTACTGACCAATCGAAAGTGAACTAATGACCTACTTTTCTTTATCAACCCTAAACACCTACACACTAATACACATAAATCCAAATGACAGTACTTTATATCTCAAAGGAAGAAGACTTTTTACAAGCGCACTTGTCAGAACTTTCCAAATGCTGGATGAACATTCGAAGGCAGTTATCAACATAAGTAAACAATGAACATTAAGATGAGATTTGGTCAGTGACGGTTAAGACTGGAATCTATGACTTGAGTTTCGTCCTGTTTTCTTCTCGTCAGCCGTATATACTTGCATTTCACTATTCACTGATGTTCCCAGTTAGACAATCACTGAGTTATCATCACCCCTTAATCAAATAGAGTTATCCTCCAGGCGCTTTAGTCATGACTTTCTCGTCGGGTATAATCCTCTTGGAAGAAGCTATTGATATCTTAAATCTGAGACTTGATTATCCCATCCACGTTTCATGTCCCCAGAGCATTTTCACGAAGTTTAATTCATTTTTAAGCTACTGAAAATAGTTTCTGAAAACGTCTGCTTCTAATCCCAGACTCCAGAATATCTGATTGATTACTATATGGTTTCCATCTTAAATCAAGATCATATGTAGGAGTTTAGAAAACTAGCACGAATTGAATTGGCCCTTAGCCTAACTTCTAAAATACCCAGTGGTGCACACAAGTGACTTCAAAAAGTATCCAGCTTATAAAGTCGTTTTATCATGATCTCATTGTTCAATAGATAATGTGAATAAAACTTTCGTTGTATGAAAAAATCAAGTAGAACGTTTATCCAATGACAATATTTTGGGGAGTTGTTGTTTGATAAAGTGAAAGGGAAGTCTGAGTAGTAGGAGGGTTGGGATCACCCGTCTCTGTGTTGCCGGTTAAATGAGTTACCAATTGAGCTATGAAATCCAACTGCTAATCAGGTTACTTCAGTTGCCAAAGATTTCATCTGATTGCAGCAGACGGATCTCGTAGCTCATTTAGGAAGGACACTGAGTTGGTACTTCGATGAAAGCTGGTTCGAAGCCCCCTCCATTTCACCTTCATTTATCACTCAGTATGATTAATGTATTACTCATCCAAAGGATCTTAAGAGGAGATGTTCGGAGTCTGGGAAGCAGTTAATGCATGATTTTTACCTACTTTTGGCAAAGGATTACCAAAGTGCACCACATGTAATTTAGTGACTCTAAATCGAAAGAGAAACTGTAACCAATAAACAAAAATATCTTTTCATCCAAATTTGTAAGTGACCGGAAAATCATATGAAATGGCGACTAAAACTATTTCAATATTATATGATTCACAATCCTCATGATCTAGAATGTCTTGAATTGATTATGCGCTGTTAAGAAAGGGGTTATAGATTTTTTCACCTATGCAATGATCACTTTTCATCAACTCCGCCTAATTTTTTAATGCCCCCACAGAATCCAACATCTCCTCTATTTCATTGAATTACATCAAAGATCAAAGTATCGTCATTATTTCCTATATATTAGAAGGCAGGAATAGACTGAAGTATTTTGTAGATGAGCTAAGTAGGTCTACACCTGGAGAAAAAGGACATCATCAACTTATAAGTGTTGAAAATCCTGATTAATTTCAACTTGGGAGTTGGTTTGCTAACGCTTAATGTAAATATCATGTTTTCGTAAAGACTACATTTTGAAAACCACTTTTCTTTTGATAACGATAAACTGTTTATGTTTCTATCTCAAGGCTTTTGGAAGTTTATTAGTTGGTTTCAGGTTGGATTTTATCAACCACGCCTGGTTAACTAGTTCACTAGTTACTAGCCGGTCCCAAACCCGGGTAAAGAAGGAAGGTTAGACATAGGGCTAGCAACCCTATCCCGGAAAACAAATCCAACCGCTAACGAAACTTCAAATCACAAACAAAATATAAAACATAAAAACAAACTTATTCCTAGTTGGAATCGGAGAAGAGAAATGACTCCGGTTGGTTTCAGCCTTCGGGAAGCCAATTGGCCGATGTGTTTTCCGTCCTCTCGATGAAAGCGAAAGTGAGGATGAGGACATAGAATGTCCGCATCATGTATGAACCTAGCATGGCTGCCCAGATTGCAGAAGAGATGAGAAGGTATAGCATGGAAGTACCTGGAATCTGTGAAAGCAGATGGAATGGAAGTGGACTCTTCAAACTGTCAACTGGAGAATCGATAATCTACTCAGATACTGTCACCCAGACGACAACCAGGAGCACAGCACACTGAGTTTGGGATTGAGTATCATGATGTCCCGGGGAGCATCGATGGCTCTCATGAAGTGGGAACCAATCTTCTCTAGGATCATGATAGCAGGGTTCAACTCAAAAGGAAGGAAAGTCACAATAATACAATGCTGCGCTAGTGTATGCACCTAAAAATAATGTAGACCAAGAGAAGAAGGAACTCTACAGACAACTACAATCAATACTGAACAAGACCCCACCACAGATGGCAACATCAAAAGTCTAATGGGCGGGGTGACATGAATGCCACACTGGGAGCGGACAACACAAGAAGAGAACTTACCATGGGTCGAGAAGCGCTCGGTGAAATGATCGAGAATGGAGAATTATTTGCAGACTTCTGCGCAGTCAACGAATTGGTGATTGGTGGCAGTGTGTGCAAACACAAGGATATTCACAAGGTGGCATAGACTTCACCAGTTGGACACACTAAAAATCAGACAGACTTTATCACAACCTCAAGAAAGTGGAGACGCAGACTACTGGACACATCACGAAAACTATTTTCAACAAACTACAGACATTCATCAACAGCTGCCTTCTACGCTCGATATCAAAGACCACATGGCCAAAAAGAATAAGCAACAAGGAACTCACTGTGGCTGGGAACGAACCAACCAAGAACTTATCACCCAACAAATATGCAGAGGAAGGAATTTGGAGATGGATTGGATTTGGCATATACTGAGAAGGCCGATTGGAGACATAACGCACCTGGCCAGTCTCTTGAGTGGAATGCAAATGGGAAATGACGAGTTAAATGTCCAAGGTGAGTGTGACATAGAGAAGAAGATGTGAGGAAGAAATGAGAGCTTGTGTGCAGTCTAGGCATCAGGTTTAAATGACTGCGGAGAACAAAGTTCAATGGAGGCATGTTACTGAAGCTCTATGTTCCACTAGGAACCCAAGCGGAAAAAAAACAATGGGATTCATCATGGACTGACATCAACTGGACGAAAAGTGAAAACCTGGGATCACCGGACAGCAGTTTCTTCAGCTCTTCAGCAGTGCGCACCCATGACCAGCCAGGGATCAAATCTATGACTTCCTGTTCTAGTGGACAGCACGTTATCAACAAGCCAGCCGCTGGGTGGGAATCCAGTCGTTCATGTTTCTTTCTGCTGTAACGTTACGATATAAGAAGCTGAGATGCTTCACACCATCACAAACAAACAAAAGAAAATAACGTTTGCCTTGAACATTTCATGGGTAATTTTCAAGTACTTATTGAAAGTAATAACAGTTTCAAGTACTTTCTGATCTCATTTGTCAAGTTAATGTATCTTCGGCGTAACTCTCAACTGGAAATAATCATTCTTTCTTTGAAGATTTATAACTGTGGAAAAAAAGAGGGACGGTGGAGGGAGAGATAAGTGTGTAGGTTAATTAAAGTGTAAATAAATGAAGAATAAAATGAGCCTTAATTGAATTTCAGAAGGAACACTTATGTAGTCAGTTGATATGAACGTGGCATATGACATTTCTACGGCGTAACGGTTCAAGTTGCCACTCCTCATATCAACACATCAAGAGAGAATGCGCCAAAATGAGAGATAAGGAAATAAGGGAGATAGTACCCAAAAGTGCTTTAAAGTTGTGGGAAGAGAACAAGAAAGAATGAGACAATGATGTAATTTATTATTATGACTGTGAAGAAGATAGTATGAGGATACATCTCGCATGCGATCAACAGAAGTCAAAACGACAGAACAAAAAATTACGTAATGCTGGAAGTGCGTGAAACTTCCTACAAAACAGACAACTTCTTTAGTAAAACTAGTAACGAAATGTAAGACTGTAAAATCACATATGGTTCAATGTTATGGGTCGTTATTACTGTAACCATGATAAGGTCTCTGATATGGGTTCAAATCTCAGGTGGAACAACACTTCCACTGGGGCTGCATATACGAACTGTTGGTGAGTGCAAACAAGAACGAAATCTGGGTCCAGGGCTTCCTACATCCAACTAACATGTATAAAAGTGAAACTTATTGTCAATCTTCTTAAGTAGATTCAATCAGTTCTCATAAAGACAAACATCGTTTGTTAATCATGAGATATCTTACACTACAAGTATGTATATACAAAACTTTTCATTCGTCAACCAAGCGAAGTATTTTCCACCTCAATAACTTACTACTGAGTGCATAGAAGATAATTTATTATTATTATTTCTCCCTTGGGTTTCTAGGGGAACATAAGGCTTCAGTAGCACATAACCATTACATTCTGTCTTATTCAGTCTTCTGAACCTCACTCCACCACTGCCCACAAGCTCTCATTTCTTCTCCACATCATCTCCTCAATGTCACCCTCAACTCGGATACCCAACTCGTCGTTTCCCCTCCAAATTCCATTCCAGTGAGTGGCCTGTCGCATGATGTCTCCAATCGGTCTTCTCAGTGTATATCTAATCCAATCCATCTCCACATTCCTCTTCTGCATATTTCTTAGGTGATAGGTTCTTGCTTCTCTGGTTCATTCCCAGAGTTCTTTGTTGCTTACTCTCATGATTCTTGTCATCTGATCTGATCTTGAGTATGGAGTGAGTGTAGGAGGCATCTGTTGATGAGTGTTTACAGTTCGTTGGAAGTGGTTTTCGAGCTCTCAATTCTTCCTCACATAATCTCCTCCATGCCACCCTCAACTCGCACGCCCAACTTATCGTTTTTCCTTAGGATTCCACTCGAGCAACTGGCCTGATGCGTGATGTCTACGAATGGTCTTCTCAGTGCATACCCAATCAATCTCCACTTTCTTCCTCTGCATAATTGTTGGACGACAAGTTACTATTGAAAAGATTTATACCTAGATATCTGAATTGCATGGGAAGCACTGAGTTAACAGTATTATTCTTAAATGAGTTACATAAAAAAGAACCAACATGTAAAGAATAATATTCATTTTCTTCAGAGGTTACAGTATTTCACAGAATTCAATGGCTTATTATTATTATTATTATGATTTTCCCTTGGTTCCTAGTGAAACATACGGCTTCAGTAGCACGCCTCCATTCTACTCTCTTCTGTGCAATCTTTTCAACCTTCCTCTACAACTGCCCAGAAGCTCTCGTTTCTTCCTCACACCATCTCTTTTATGTCACCCTCACCTCGGACACCTGAATAGTTGTTTCCCCTTTGGATTCCACTCGACACCCAGGCCTGGCATGTGATGTCCCCAACCAGCCTTCTCACTGTACGCCCAATCCATCTCCACTTTCGTCCTCCGCAGATTTGTTGGGTGATCGGTTCTTGGTTGGTTCGTTGCCAGGCCAGCCAGCGTTCCTTGCTGCTTATTCCTTCTGGCCATCTCATCTGATCTTCAGTATCGAGTGAGCGCAGACGGCAGGTGTTGATGTATGTCTGTAGTTTGTTGGATATGCTTTTCACAACGCGCTAAGTTGCTGAACCACCACATAGAAGCACTGACTTGACTGGATTGGTGTTAAAAATCTGGATGCTGTTCACACTTTATGCTCGATGGAGTGCAGTGGATCGCTACACTGATTTCAGATTGATGAAAGCCTGTCTTGCTTTTACGATCCTGGCTGCTGAGATGTCCTCGTCTGTGCCGCCCCCTGTAGTTGAAACGATGCTGCCTGAGTAGGTAGGTAGGTAGGTGAAAGAGACAGCTTACTTTAAGTTTCTACCGTTGATGATGATTGGTCCTTGTTGTTAATGCTGTTGTTGGTTGGGTGTCTTCATCACCTCCGTCTTTTCTACATTCATTTGAAGAAAGTCCCGTCTGTCAACTTGTTAGTTTTCCCCTGTAGATATTCGAGTTTTTGCTACAAGACATTAGACATAAATCATCACCTGCGAAATCCAAATCGTCTAGGCTCTAGGCTCGATCAAGCCAGCGTATGCCTTTCTTCTCACTCCTCACGGTTTGCTGCATGATCCAGTCGACCACAATCAGGAAGATCATTGGTGATAATAGGCGTCAGTCTTGACTTACTCTTGTCTTCGCTCCACTTCAAAAGAGTCAATGAGCTTTCCATTATGAGTCACTTGGCATGTGGCGTCCTCATATGGCTGTTGAATGGGGTTGATAAAGATTTGTGGTATTCCATAGTGTAGGAGCAACTGCCAAATTACTTCCCGGTAGACGCTTTCGAAGGCCTTTTCAAAGTCGATGAAGTTGAGGTAGAGAGTTACCACTCTGCCATTCTATACTCTGTTCTATGATGATGCGTAGTATTGCAATTTGGTTCGCACATTATTTGTTCTTCATGGATCCAGCCTGTTCCCGTTCTTATTTTGAATCTAGCGCTTCCTTTTTTTGCTCCAGGATGATGCGGCTTATTATTTTGCTTGATGTGGACAGGAGCAAGATTCCGCACCAGTTCTTGCAAACACTTATGTCTCCCTTCTCTGGGATTATGACAAGGTAGCCCTTTTTCCAGTAGACTAGCAGGTACATTTCCTTCCTTGCAAACCTTCTGCAGTAGTGGTGTGAGCATGTCCGTTGTTGTCCCTGCGCCTGTTCTCGGTGCTTCTGGAGGAATTCCATCTGGTCATGCTGCTTTCCCGCATTTCAGTAACTTTATGACCTTCAGGACTTCGAATTTCGTCGGAAGGCTTGTGTTCACTAGTAGTTCTGTGGCTGCAGGTGGTATTTCTGGAGGAAGTACAGGTGGTGGTCGATTCTTGATATGGTCAGCCCATCATTTCCTTTGTTTCTCTTCTTTCGTAATTAGATTTCCTTCATCACCTTTTATTGGTTTCATCTGTGTTGATCTCTTCCCAGACAGTAACCCGGTTATTTGATACAATGTTGTCAGGTCTCTCCTACCTGCAACCTGTTCTGCTTCACTTACAAGTGTGTTGTGGAGGTGTCTTTTGTGTTCGAGTGCACTCTTCCTCACTTCTTTGTCCAGTGTTTTATACGTTGCACACAGTTTCTCTTCTCGTCGTTTATCCTTGCACTGCACTGGTTTATCTTCTGCTTCACCATCCTCCTCTCCTCTATCAGCTTCTATGTGTGCATCGAGATCTATTCCTCGTCTTCTTTCTTCTTCCTTCCTAATACGGTTATGCAGGTTTCTTTCCACATCTCTTTCAAAGACTTCCAGTGTTCATCCACACAGATTTATTCAAGGACGTTGCTCGGTATCTTCCATTTTGTCTTGATGGCTGCCGTGAAGATTTTCTTTTTAGTTTCGTCCATCAGTTTCCGGGTGGTGAACTTAAACTATGGTCTATCACTAGCTTCCTTGAAGGTTTTCAACTTGATTTGGAAGGTTCCTTGCACTAGATAGTGGTGTGAGTGGTGTGAACCTACATCTGCTCCCCTTCTTGATCTTATGTCCAGTAGGCTTCGTCTCCTCTTTCTTTACATTGAGATGAAGTCGACCTGATTTTTAGTGTAGTGTGTCCATTTTGGGGCGACATGATAGCCACTGCAAAACTCAGTGTGCTCATGGTCGTCGTCTGGGTTACAATGTCGGAGTAGATTATTGACTGCTCTCCAGTTAGCAGTTTGGACAGTCCACTTCCATTCCACCTGCCTTCGCAGATTCCAAGCACTTCTATGCTATACCTTCTCATCTCGTTTTTGTAATCTGGG
Source organism: Heterobilharzia americana (assembly GCA_944470555.2). Taxonomy (NCBI): domain Eukaryota; kingdom Metazoa; phylum Platyhelminthes; class Trematoda; order Strigeidida; family Schistosomatidae; genus Heterobilharzia; species Heterobilharzia americana. The sequence goes on along the minus strand of OX104127.1, from coordinate 160,368,205 downwards.
CAGCCTTGCTAGGTTTATGTATGGTGCGAGCATTCAATGTCCCCATCCTTACTTTCGCTTTCATCGGCCAATTGGCTTTCATCAACCGGCCTGATTTCGTCTCTCTGATTCCAACTAGGAATACGTTTGTTTTTATGTTTTATATTTTATCTGTGCTTTGAAGTTTCTGTAGAGGTTGAATTTGTTTTTCAGGATAGGGTTGCTATCCCTATTAGTAACCTTCCCTCTTTACCTGGGCTTAGGACCGGCTAGTAACTAGTGAACTAGTTAACTAAGCAAGGTTCATTATATCCATTGGTTAATATAAACAACTACAGCAATTGTATCATTCTTATTTTTATTTCAATAAGCATAACTGGTTAAAAAAAGGAGTAAAAACAACCCATCCATATACGTGATTCAAGATGTTTTAGCTTAACAAATAGTTTACAACATCAACTGGCTAAAAGATGTAAATATGACCTTCATTTAGTAAGCTATGGACTGTGATTGGTCAATTATTCTACGTTCCTAGTTAATACACTATAGAAGTTCATACTTTACAGTATAACTAATTTGAATCTGAACTGTTATTTCGCAAATATATTACCAGTCAGTTTTTTTAATAAGTTTTGATCTTTATACCCGTTATTTGAATTTATACATTCAGCATTTAATGATCAACATTTTGATGAAAAATGATCAGATTAATAATTTATAGATGAAAAAATAAATGTATAAGATAATTCCTTTACTGTTTAGTCAAGCTTATGATAGGAATGAACTGGATCCAATAAGCTAATAAGATAAACTGTTCATAGTCATAATAGGTGAACTGGTCCGGATCTTACCTCATCGTTCAATGAGGGAGGTAAAGTAAACTCCGTCATACCTTTAAATCGTACAGAAATACATATTTGATAGCTGCATATTACAATAAAGCGCAAGACCTTAAGGCATTAATCTCTGCAAGTGGTCTATTCATACGAATTATTTATTATTCTTCTTCTCTTGGGTTCCTAGGGGAACATAAGGCTTCAGTAACACATAACCATTACATTCTGTCTTATTCAGTCTTCTGAACCTCACTCCACCACTGCCCACAAGCTCTCATTTCTTCTCCACATCATCTCCTCAATGTCACCCTCAACTCGGATACCCAACTCGTCGTTTCCCCTCCAAATTCCATTCCAGTGAGTGGCCTGTCGCATGATGTCTCCAATCGGTCTTCTCAGTGTATATCTAATCCAATCCATCTCCACATTCCTCTTCTGCATATTTCTTAGGTGATAGGTTCTTGCTTCTCTGGTTCATTCCCAGAGTTCTTTGTTGCTTACTCTCATGATTCTTGTCATCTGATCTGATCTTGAGTATGGAGTGAGTGTAGGAGGCATCTGTTGATGAGTGTTTACAGTTCGTTGGAAGTCTTTTTTGTGACGCGTCAAGTTTGTGAACGATATAGCAGCACTGACTTGACTGAAATGGTATTGAAAATCTGGATGTTGTTCACACTTTATGCTGGATGGAGTGCAGTAGATCTCTACAGTGGTTTCAGATTAGTGAAAGCCTGTCTTGCTGTCTTTTCCGATCCCAGCTGCTTTGACATTCTAGTCTATGCCACCCTGTCGAAGGCTTTTTCAAAGTTCATTAAGTTGAGGTAGACAGTTGACTGCCATTCTATACTCTGTTCTGTGATGAGGCGTAGCGTTGCAATTTGATTCGCATATGGTTTGTTTATCCTGAATCCAGCATGTTCCGGTCGTAATTTTGAAATCAGAGCGTTGTTTAGTCTCTCTAGGATGATGCGGCATAATACTTTGCTTTATATGGACGGGAGCATGATTCCGCGTCGGTTCTTGAAAAGGCTGAGGTCACCCTTCTTTGAGAGTTTGATAAGGTAAATGGTTGTCTAAGCACAAGGTTTTTGTGAACCTTCATCGATAAGGATAGGTTGGAGACGTGCTGCGCATTCTGAGCTAGAGCCTTCCTGGACGTGCCTGGTTCATGATGACCAGACTTAAACTTGAAACCAGTTTATAATGTTTTTGACTGTTGGTCTGAACCGTGAAGGGAGATATAGACTTCCTGGCTGGGGCCCTCTAGACGATAGGAGTGAGTGTTTGGGACAACTGGTGACGCGGCTTAAAACCGGTCACAATGGCGAAGATATATTCACTCCTCGGCATCTTCTGAACCTTGAATATTTACACCAAACTTCAACTTCAAATTGTTTATTCTCTGTCACAATTTTGTCTACGTTGATATCAGCCTTTTTCTATCCACTTGTTCTCTGTATACTACAGTGAAGTGCGGAAACTTGAACCGGAGCACTTGCGCTCAGGGTTCAACGTTTCTGTTTTCCGAGACAACGTTTTTCTCTTTACCCAAGACAACTATTCTCACTGCAAAAATTAATTACATGTTGGTCATAAAGTAAATGAAGTTCATGACTGAAATAATCTCGAAGATTCTGGGGAACTTCAGGTCAGTTTATCCTCTTTTCGACTTATTTCAAGACTCACGAAACATTATCAGAAGATGCCTATCCCGTACATCATCAACTACAAAGTCATCGACAGAAATCAATAAACGCATCATCCTACCATACACGAAGAATATATCAGAAATGACGACAAGATTAATGAAACCACTCGGAATTGGTGTGGCTCATAAACCAACAAATTCCCTCCAAAAACTGTCATGCAACAACCAAAGAAGACATACCGAATATGATTCACAAAATCAACTGCAATCACTGTAGTCATCAACACATTCATTGGAAAAGGTGGTCACCGTCTTCATCTTCATCACTTACATGAATACCAATTGGCTATTCAATGTCACAACATTTCATCGCTGATCATTTCAATCCACGTGGATAACATCTATACACACAAATTCACTTTTGACAATGTAGAAATGTTAGAGGAAGAGAGGAAACATAGAGTAGACCAGAGAATTCCTAGAAGCTTGGCATTCACATCAGCCAGTCAGTCAGTCAGCAATCAACAAATGTATAGACATAGACCCAATCTATCAATCAATGAGAAAAGTGATAAACGACAGAAAGGTTAGAGGTGATACAGAGGAACAAGCGACAGGAAACCGTGTACAGTCAATGAACGACACAAAAATCAAAGGTAACACCCAGTAACACGCGAACCACTTGGTCATGGCCAGCTAGTGAATCCTTGACGAAGAGATACTGACAAATCACTTCATACTGAAGTTGGTGTTGATGGTGTTGTCTAGAAAGACGATGAAAGCTTCACGATTAAACAACTCAGCTAAGAGAACTCAATATAGCCAAGATTTCTAGGTTATTCATACCAATGAAACCACGAGAAACCGAGTCTATTACTCTCAATTCCAAGAGAAAACATATTACCATTCACGTTACTGGTTCGGACTTAATCATCTAGGGTTTCTGACATATGTTGAATGACGGTGCAGCACAAACATCATTTAGCGTTGTTGATGGACAACCGTTTTACTCCCCATTCATTTGACACCATCCGTGATATCTTCTTGCCATAAACTCAGGAAACTCACCTAGAAGCATGTCAACTAGAGAGGAGCAAAACATCAGAGAACAACAGACAGCTGTTATATTCTAGTTTGTAGGGTGTTTAAAATGATGATACAACAGTATTTCAAGTTGTTATTCATCGTAGACTGACATCAGTTGGAGGAACAAAGAAAACCTGGGAGCACTGAACAGTTGTTTCGTCCTGATATGCGAATCCTCAGCAGTGCTCATCCACGACTCCTCCACCCAGATATCGAACCCGTGACCTTCAGATTCTGTGGCCACCACGTTACCATTGAGCTAGGCACTGGATCAGAATCCAATCGTCCATATTTCCAACTTCTGTTAGCTTACGATATAGCTCAACCGCCACCCAATATCACTGCTGAAAATTCCCATGCAAGACCAAACAGCTGTCCATAGCTCAAAGACTGAAATTTCAGCTGAACAACCTTGGAATTCTATGTTATATCTACACACTGAAACATGATTGGATAGGGTTAGGGTTAAATAAAACACTTACGCAATAGTAACTGTTTTGTAAATGAGGTGGCCTATATTTTCCCAAATTTCTATAATAGTTCAAGTTTATGATGATAAATTTGTCTAATTTCACATTATTTGAAACATGAACTGAGTGTAAATTCAAAATGAATAATTGTGACCAATAATTTTGCCACTTCGATCAATACTACTATTAAAGTCCCTAGTATTTCTGATGCATAACTTATAGTTCCTCGTTGTTGACTGGATCCAAAAGATAGGTGCTAAAGAAGGAAGTGGAGATGGATTGGGCATGCACTGAGAAGGCTGACTGGGGACATCATGCGTCAGGCCAGTTGCTATAGTGGAACAGAGATGGAAAACGACGAGTTGGACGTCCCAGCTGAGGGTGACATGGAGGAGATCGTACGAGGAGGAAAGGAAAGTTTGTGGGCTGTCGTGGAGCCAGGTTGAAAAGATTGCAGAGAAGTGAGTGGAATGGAGACGCGCTACTGAAGCCCTATTTTCCATTAGGGACCCAAGGGACAAATAATAATAATAATCCTTTGATTGTTTATAAAATCTGACATGTTTTACTTCTTATAAAAGATTCCAGAATCCAACGTAAACCATTTTCTTATCAGTCAACATATACGCCATCAAATAGCAACATATATATCATAACCACCAGCATTATTATTTCATTTATAAGTTGTCCCATGGGTTCCAAGTGGAACATTGGGCTTCAGCAGCATGCCATTACTTCACCTTCTTCTCTACAGTCTCCTTAACCTGCCTCCTCGACTCCCCACAAGCTTTCGTTTCTTCTTCACACCATCTCGTCCATATCACCTTCACCTCGGACGCCCAACTCGTCAGCTCACAGCTGACTTCCACTCGATGGCCTGGCATGGTCTTGTTCTCCTCTAATGCCAAGTGCAGTGCAGTGCAGTAGATCTTCACACTGATTATTTAAGTTTAATGAAGGCGTGTGTCACTGTCTTTATCATCCTGGCTGCTTTGACATCCTCATCCATGCCTGTGTCGTCGTCTCCAGTTGAAACGATGCTGTCTAGGTAGGTAGTTAGATAGGTGAAAGAGACAACTTCGTTTATATTTCTCCCGCTGATGGTGATTGCTGCTTGTTGTTGTTGTTGTTGTTGGTTGGGCATCTTCATAACCTCTGTCTTCTCCACGTTCACCTGAAGGAAGTCCTGTCGTTGCTGTCTCGCCTTGCCTCTCCTGCTAACTTGTTTTTTTTGCTTGTAGATCTTCGAGTTTGTGCCACAAAATAAATTAGACATGAATCACCAGCGGCGAAATCCAAATCTTCTGGGCTATTCTCATCGGTCCAGCCAGCGTATGTCCATCTTCTCATAACTCCGCTTCATTTCAAAGGCATGACTGAGTTTTCCACTGCAAATCACTTAGCATGTGGCATGATGTTGCTTATAGTAGCTGTTGGATGGGGTTGATAAATGCTTGTGGCACTCAGTCCATGGTGTTGAAGCAGGTGTCTGCGAAATTACTTCTCAGTCGATGCAATTGAAGGCCTTTTCAAATCGATGAAATTCAGGTAGAGAGTTTCCATTCTGCCATTCTTTGCCCTGTTCTATGATAATGCGTAGCGCTGCACTGCAATTTGATTCGCACACGATTTGTTTTTCCTGAATCCAGCCAGCCTGTTCTGGTAATAATTTTGATTGCAGAGCATTTTTTTAGTCTCTCCAGTATGATGTTGCTTATCATTTTGGTTGATGTGAATAAGAGCTTTATGTCATGCCAGTTCTTTTAAAGACTTGTCTCCTTTTTTTGGGAGTTTGACAAAATTAGACCTTCTTTCAACCAGATTTGTATATATATAATTGAACTGATAATTGATTTACATTCTCCCGTCGACAATTCTTGAACATTTGGTCAACTTTGGGCATAAAGCTACACCAGAAACTTCCTTCAATGTCATTTATCCTGTCAGATGGAATTGTTCAAAAGGAGTACGCCTTCGACAGTTGTGCACAGCGGAGGCACTGGCAACTCACCAATTCAAGCCTCATCTCTGCGTATAAAAGAAGTATGTTCAATCTCTTATCTTACCATGGTCTTAACACTTTCACCATTCTTTTTCGACTTTATTATAATTAACTAGTTTACTGTTATTATCACCTTCATTATGACGCTTGTCTCATTCTTCACCTTCTTTACATCTACCTATCTATCAAGTGGGCACTCAATAATTGCGTTTCTTATGTACCAACAATTTTCACCTTGTCAAACTCCTTGCCTTCCCCGATATTTCTTTTATAATGGACTGTTATATGTTTATGATATATATATATATATATATATATATATATATATATATATATATATATATAGGACTGTACAGCTTTGGAAAAATGATATCGTCGAAAAAGAAAATTTTCTTTGCTGAATTATCTCTTCTCTATGACTCAATGGGCATGTTTCGTAGGATAATAAATTGATAGAATACTATCCATGTTAAGGACAAAATAGGTTTAGAGAATGTGGTCAAGTTATTCCATATAATAGAAGTGATGAGATATCTATCAAAAGACTGGAGAAGTATTAGAGATGTTAGAAATCAGTTGATGAAAATCCTCATCTGAGTTAAAATGACATAGGACCATTCATAGGTGCTTATTATACTATAAATATTTGGTTTCCGTTTGCTTTCTGCTGCCATTCTTATTCCTTCAGGAAGAACAAATCATGCACGGATCAGATTGCAACGCTACGCTATGCATCAACGTAAAACATATCATAGAATTGCAGTCACGTCTTTTCCTCAACCTAATTCGACTTTGAAAAGGCCTTCGATAGCGTCGACCGATAAGTAATTTGTCAGATACCTGCTTCAACACGACGGTTTGAATGCTACAAACTTTTATCAAACTCATTCAACACCAGCTGTGTGTTACATGATACTATATGCCAAGTGATTTGCAGTAAAAAGCTCAGTCATGCCTTTGAAGTGAAGCGTAGTGAAGACAGGAGTAAGAAAAGGTTGCGCCTACTATCACCGGTCATCTTCTTGATTGTGGTCGACTGGACTGGATTATGCCACAAACAACTGTGAGCAGCTGTGAGAAGATGGACATACAATAGCTGGACTGATTAGAAGAGCCCAGAAGATTTGGATTTCGTGGATGATGATTCATGTCTAATTTCTTTTGTGGTACAAACTCGAAGATCTATAGACGAAAACTAGCAAGTTCGCAGATTATTCCTTATAATAGGGCTGAAGGGATATCTGCAGTATGGAATGTAAGAATTAGATCACCTTCCAGCAATCCTTGCTTTTCCAAACACATAAATCAGATGGATAATTCTGAAGGCTTTTCCAGTAACCACTTGATGTCCTGTGTCAACTAAGTGTGCAAGTATGGAGCTCTTTATAGTTCTAATTTGTCCCTTGTTCAACCATGATGGGTGGTGCTTAGAAATTTGACGATAGAACTGCCTCATTGTACTCCCAATCAATCAGTCTTTTTCTATATAGGAGCAGTCAAACTGATGAACGGAACAGGAAAGGTTAGATTGTGAAAAAATAACTTGATCTACTGAATGGTTGGTTGTGAGGTAAACTACAACACAGATCCATCCAACCGGTTGTTGGTAGTTACATTATTGAAGTATAGGATCTCAGACAGCTTTACTATAATAGACACGAATGACATCACTCATCCATCGCAATATATGAAATGATACAAAATCATTCAGTAGAGTGGAACAGAGAAACTGTGTTAACTGCCGATATAACCAGACAGAAAAAGAAAGAGAGAGAATGATCATTGTGTCTTTGTTCTTCAAGTCAACACACTCAACAGGTATGATGCAACACCCATACTGAAGATGTGGAAATGATTACAAAGAATAAGAAATGAAAGAACTGTGGGAATCAAAGATCGAAAGTTATGTGGATGATAATGATTATTTGAAGAGTCAACTAGTAAATAATACTCGACGACTGTACATAATATCAAATAAATAATAATAATGTATTTATTGGTATTTATTGACATACATTGTTATTCTCCGTTGTTTTGTTGGATCGAATTGTTCGACTCCTATAGAGGATGCCTCGATATTGTCTGAACGTTAATTATGATAATTTGGTTGGTTTTGGCTAGTAGAAGAATCCACGATGCGCGATTCATCCTATTTGGGACTCACTAGTCAGCTGGACGTACCCGCACAACTACAACCAACCAAATTATCATAATTAACCTTCAGGCAATATCGAGGTATCCGCATACCAGCTCATATACCAATACACGTTGAACAATTCGATCCAATACAACAAACAATGGAGAATAACAAGTATGTCAATAAATACTAATAACTATCACTCGTTGTACAGGAAGTGGGTATTTTTCCTCTGTGGCATAGTTGATAACGCCATGGCGTTTGAAGCGATGGGTACGAGGTTCGAGTCTCAGTGGAAACAATATTACTGGGGTGTAGTTACAGCCAGCTGACTAGTCAGTCCCAAATAGGATGGAATGCGCATTCTGGATTCTTCTGTTAGCCATAACTAACCAAATTATAATAATGTATTTACTTTATTCCATATCATTATTAACGGTCTACGGTATGGTATTCTCAGTGTGTGATATTACATCAATTTACTCACTGTACAATACTTTTAAAACATTAACAATGTATAATAAAGAATTACGAAGAACAGGATTATTGAAATGTTTAACGACTTTAGAGGCATGTCAACTATTCACTATTACACAGCTGATTGATTAGACTACGTCTAACAAAATTTTCTTCACATAATACACAAGCTAAATTAGGTGGTATGGTTGAACTTATGTACGTGGTTGTGCATGCATAGAGTTTGATATATTTACTTCTTGTCTTCCCAGATGACAGACATGGAGAGAGTTGCCTATGCAGAGGATGTTTGTCATCAGCTCGGTTAGTAGGGGTGGGCTATTTTCTCTACTAAAAGCCTTCAAAATCCTACTCAATACAAGATAGTCTTTTTTCCCAGAGTTCAGTCAAGAATAAGGGGGAACAATAAGTAAGTTTAGGTAAAACACAACAACTAATAATACATTAAAGTAGGAGCTGAGTTACCCTAGACGGTCTGAGTTTCTTAATATAAAACGTCAAGCAAAGGATTTTCTTAGAAATCAATACGATATGAGGGGATTAAGAAAGATCAGAAGAAAAGCATACGCCAAGATGGACCACGCTTACTACATTATCTATAACATAGACATCTATAGGACAATAGTCATGGGACTGAAGTAATGTGTTAAGAAGGTTCAAGCGTACGAAGGAATAATTTTTCCATTGTTTTTGTTATTATTATTAGTCCCTTGGGTTCCTAGTGGAACAGAGGGCTTCAGTAGCACGTCTTCAGTTAACTCTGTTCTCTGAGATCTTTTGAACCTGGTTCCACGACAGCCCACAACCTCTCATTTCCTCCTCGCACGACCTCCTCCATGTCACCCTCGCCACTGACGTCCAACTCGTCGCTTCCCATGGGGATTCCACTCGAGTAACTGGTCTGACGCGTGATGTCCCCAGTCGGCCTTCTCAGTGCATGTCCAATACATCTCCACTTCCTCCTGCATATTTGTTGGGCGATAGGTTCTTCGTTGGTTCGTTCCCAGAAATCCTTGTTGCTTATTCTTTCTGGCAATCCATCTGATCTTCAGTAGTGAGCCAGCGTAAGCAGTTGTTGATGAATTTCTGTAGTTTATTGGAAATCCCTTTCGTGACGCGCCAAGTCTCTGAGCCATACAGAAGCCCATTGTTTTTAGGAATAGTGAAATTATTGTGACCGGTCAAAATTCCACTTTCACTACAAAAAATATGAACTTAGATACCAGAATTATTATAATTCCTTTCCAGGCTTTCGATACATTGTTTCAAGTGAAAGATGCATTAAAAATCTTTGTGAGTGGATGGTATAGAATACCTGATAAACCATTTGGTCCAATACACTGCAAAGGTTTCAATGATTTCAAGCATTTGAACACATCTGTTTCATTGAATTTAAAAAAGACTGAATTCTGTTATACAAAAAGAAGTAGGTTAGTTAACATTCGTGGGTTTACGTATGAATGACTCGTTTTATTGTATACATACTGTCACAGGTTTCATTTCAGAAATTTTACTTCCCGATTTATTATTATTAATTGTCCCTTGGGTTCCTAGTGGAATGTACGTTTCAGTAGCACGTCTCCATTACACTCTGTTCTACACAATCCTTCAAACTTGGCTCCACGACTGCCCACAAGCTATCATTTCTTTCTCGTATGATCTCCTTCATGTCATCTTCGGATGCCCAACTCATCGTTTCCCCCTTCGGTTCCCCTATAGGGATTGACCTGGCATGTGATATCTCCAAACGGTCTTCTTTCTCAGTGTATGTCCAATCCACCTCCACTTGCTTCTTCTGCATATTTCTTCAGCAATAAGTTCGTGCTTCTTTGGTTCGTTACCAAACAGCCACAGTTCCTTGTTGCTTATTTCTATTATTCTGGCCATCTGAGGTTCAGTAACGAACCAGCGTAGGAAGTTATTGATGAATATCTGTAGTTCAGTGGAAATGCCATTCGTAACGTGCCAAGTTTCTGAACCATGTGGCAGCACCGACTTGACATTAGTGTTGAAAATCCGGATGTTGTTCATGCTTTGTCCTGAGTGCAGTAGATCTCCACACTGGTTTCAGGTTAATGAACACCTGTCTTGTTATCTTTCCGATCCTGCCTGCTTTGACGTCCTCGTCTGTGCTTGTGTCGCCAGTGGTTGAAACGATACTGCCTCTAAGTTTTTCCCGTTGATAGTGATTGGAGCTTGTTGTTGCTGTTGTTGTTGGTTGGGTATCTTCATTACCTCTGTCTTCTCTACGTTCACTTGAAGTGGCATTTTTGTTGTCCTGCCTTTTCTGTCAATTTGTTGGATTTTGTCTGTAGATGTTAGAGTTTGTGCGACATTACACACAAATCATCATTGGTGAAATCCAAATCTTGCAGGGTCTTTTCATCGGTCCAGCGTATTATCCTCTTCTTACTCCTCACAGTTAGCTGCATGATCCATTCGACCACAATCAGGAATATCATGGGTGATAGTAGACAGCCTTATCTTACTCCTTTTTTCACTTCGCTTCAAATTCATTCTTAATGAGCTTCCCATTGTGAATTACTAGGCATGTGGTGTCTTCATATAGTTGTTGAATGAGATTGATAAAAATTTCTGGTATTCAGTTAACTGCCATTCTATACTCTGTTCTATGATGATATGTAGCGTTTCAATTTGGTCCGCACATGATATGATGATTAAAATATCTCCATATTTTAGAAGGGTATTTATATGACATAATCTTCTGGTTATACATTAAGTTTAAGCGTTTTATTTCAGACTTAATCTAGCAGTTAAGGTGTTTAACATCAACATTTTCTTTCAATTTGTACAGTTTAGATATCAGCTTACATTTATACATGAAATACCTTATGAAAATAGTTCAACAATTTAAGACTATTCAGAAGGTCTATGGTTATCAGTTATTTTATTTAGTAAAGCCTCGCATTTTCAATATCCTGATAGAAACTAAACGTTGATTGGCGAAAACATTAATCTGTTGTCATCAGTGACCTTGAAAAGTCTCACATACAGAAACTTCTACATTAATAATGTTCAGATATGTTGAACTGATCGGTATGATTAGTGAATATCAACTATCATAAAGTTTCTATGGCTACCTATAATAGTAATAATAATAGTAATAATAAAGTCGAGGAACTTGAAAATTCTCGGTGTGATCTTAGGCGAAGTGGTTGAAATGAACTGTTGTGTAGTCACATACTAGAACACAGAAAGCTGTCCTATGGTCTTACGTTTCTAATGATTTCTTATTTGGTTTCAGTCGGTAATGAATATCACTGTGAAATCAACAATTCCCTACAAAACATGTTAAATTAAGTGTATTTAAGTAAACTAACCAAAAGTTACTTTTAGCCAAGTATAAGAATAAAACTTGGGCACTGTAGTCGATTGTAATTCCATTTTAGTCTGTTTATTAGAAATATCACACAGTGAAGGCACAGGATTACTTACTGGATAACGTTTTGGACATAATTTATTGTCCATATTCATATCAGGTAACTAACACCACAACCTCGAAACAGACTTCATATATTTATAATTCTCTCTCCTTCTCTGTGTTGACAAAGGTAGTAGACAGGTACAGAATCATTCCTATTACTCCAGGTATTTGGTGTTGATTGGAGAAACAAACATTCAGTCGGTTATCAATCTCAACCGTCTTCCAACTAAATAAGTTTTCAGTGCTATCGCTCTACCTGACACTACAGTGTGAATGTGTGTAATTGCATGCAGAGCTATAGTAGAGCTTTCCTCGAAATTTCCTGTCTTATTATTATTATTATTTGTCCCTTGGGTTCCCAGTAGAAACATAGGGATTCATTAGCACACCTCTATTTCACTCTCTTCGCTCCCATCTTTACAACCTCACTCCACCACTGCCCACAAACTCTCATTCCTTCCTCACACCATCTCCTCCATGTTACCCTCACCACGAACGCCCAACTCGCTGTCATCTATCTGAGTTCCACTCAACAAAATGGCCTGACACGTGATGTTCCGAATGTTCTTATCAGTGTATGCCCAATCCAATCCATCTCCACTCTCTGCTTCTGCATATTGGTTGTTGTTCTCGCCTCGTTAGTTGATTCGTCACCAGCCACGGTGACTTCCTTGTTGCTCATTCTTTCTGGCCATCTGAACTTTAGAAACGAGCCAGTGTAGGCAGTTGTTGATAAATGTCTGTACTTTGTTGGAAACGCTTTTTGTGACACGCCAAGTCTCTAAACCATCACATAGAAGCACTGACATGACTGATATTGGTATTGGAAATCCGGATGTTGTTCACCCTTTGTCCTGAGTGCAGTGCAGTGCAGTAGATCTGCACACTGGTTTCAGGCTAATAAATGTCTATAATGCTGTCACTCTATCTCACCCTACTGTGTGAGATCTATGTATCTTGGTTTAGCTAAGTTTTTGTGTGCACTGTTATTCTAATCGACCCTGGTTGACTACTTTGACCAACCTATGTACTTGACCTCACAATCATTGCAAGGGATTTGGTAAACCAGATTATTTTGCTTAATTGCATCGAAAGTATATTTTAACCTACAAAGCTTGTTTCTAAGTGAGTTTGTTGCTTTAAATACCAGTCACTGTAATCCCAGCCATCGTTAACTGAGAATTCTTCGTAATGCTTCTGAGGTACCTCCTGTCATCACAGGGAGAAAATAAGGAATATATAAACTCAACAAGGCTGGCCGGGATTGCATTGGCATTCAAATCAACAAACTCATTTAGAAACAAGCTTTGTAGGTTAAAATATACTTTCAATGCAATTAAGCAAAATAATGTGGTTCACCAGATCCCTTGCAATCATTGTGAGGTCAAGTACATAGGTTGGTCAAAGTAGTCAACCATAGTCGAATAGAATAACACAGCACAAAAACTCAGCTAAACCAAGATACATAGATCTCACACAGTAGGATGGGATAGAGTGACAGCATTATAGACTAAGTTAGTTGGGTGGAGGGAGGGAGAGATTGATAACCGACTGAATGTTTGTTTCTCCAATCAACACCAAATACCTGGAGTAATAGGAATGATTCTGCACCTGTCTACTAGCCTTGTCATCACAGAGAAGGAGAGAAGATTAGAAATATATCAAGTCTATTTCGAAGTTGTGGAGTTAGTTAAACAACATTATACTTGTCAATTGAATTCTTAGCTAATATGTTTTTTATGATTACATAACAAAGTAACAATTTCAATGTTTTTTTAAATTAACATTCATCTGAGTATTACAAGAATGATTTAAATATCTAGAAGACATGTGGGTGGGTATGTATATATATGAACTATTAACACATGGTATTTTGAGACCAGCATCAACAATACTCAAAATGAACTTGAATATTATTGTTTATATTGATAGAAAATGGAACGAAAATGTTTAAATCAACCACCATAAAATAATAATGATAATAATATCTCAGTGAATGAATGTTTACATTTGAAATTAGGTGGTACATGGAAACAGATAATCACCAATGGCTTTCACTGATAAAGGCGCTATATTGTTAATTGATAAATGAAGTAAACATGTAAAGCATTAGATTCTGACTAAGTGGGTGGATATCAAGGTGCTTAGTTGGAGACTAGGAACTCTGGGAACGAACCAATTAAGAACCTATCACTCAACAAATATGCAGAAGAAGGAGAGAGTGGAGATGGATTGGATTGGGCATACACTGAGAAGGCCGACTGGGAATATCACGCCCCAGGCTAGTTGGTAGAGTGAAACCTAGATGGGAAACGACGAGTTGAGCGTCTGACGCGAGAGTGACATGGAGGAGATCATACGAGGAAGAAATGAGACATTGTGGGCAGTGGTGGAGTGAGGTTCAAATGACTTCAGCGGACAGAGTGGAATGGAGGCATGCTAGTGAAGCTCTATATTCCACAAGGAACCTAAGTAAAAAATAATTATAACAGTGAGAGACTAGACGATTGAGAATCCAATCGTAGACAGGGTGGTGGATAAGCCTTATAGAAGAGTTTCACTCTGGGATGAATTAGTTGTTCAATACTTTATGTAGTGCAACTGACGTTATTGGTGATTATTCCGTTCAAAAAATTAGTCGATCAAGTAATTTCCAGCGTGGAATGTCACGTTACTCTTAAATCGCAACATTCTGAATACCGGAAGTGTTAAAGAAACTCAACCACTTACTTGTACCAGACTAGCTATGAAAATGACTAGACTGGCATAAATCGATATGCGCAAACGGCAGACAACCATCTTCATCCATTGCAAAACGGATTGATAATCAACCAACCTCCACAATATCGGATAGAAAATCTTACCAGCCCATAATTTTTTTCAATTTGGAACTTATACTACGTAAATTTATGCTCACCTTATGTTCTAACATAACTCATCGTTTCCCTCAACCTACCCCAAGTAGTATTTATCTGATTTGACTAACAAGGTTGGTTTCAAAACGTTCTTATCACAGTACTTGGTTGTATTGTCTTCTCTGAGCAGGGTTTTTGTTTAATCGTGAAGCTTCCATCGACTTTCTCCTAGACAACATCATCAGCACTAACTTCAGTATGAAGTGACTTGCCAATATCTCTCCGTGAGTGGCTTAGTGGCTTGTTCTGACGATGTGGTCTGTGATTGGTTGTCTCCTTTGATTGTGGTATTATTGACTGCATAGACTTTCCTGTTTGCTGTTCCTCTGCTTGACCTCTGACCTTTCTGTCGTTTATTGTTTTTTCTTATTGGTTGGTAGATTGGGTCTATGTCTATACATTTGTTGATTGTTGACTGACTAACATGAATGCCAAGCTTCTAAGAATTCTCTGATATCTTTTGTGTTTCCTCTGTCCAGAGAATTCTTAGAAGCTTGGCATTCAGGTTAGTCAGTCAACAATCAACAAATGTATAGACATAGACCCAATCTATCAACCAATAAGAAAAAACAATAAACGACAGAAAGGTCAGAGGTCAAGCAGAGGAACAGCAAACAGGAAAGTCTATGCAGTCAATAATACCACAATCAAAGGAGACAACCAATCACAGACCACATCGTCAGAACAAGCCACTAAGCCACTCACGGAGAGATATTGACAAGTCACTTCATACTGAAGTTAGCACTGATGATGTTGTCTAGGAGAAAGTTGATGGAAGTTTCACGATTAAACAACCCAGGTGAGAGAACATAACCAAGACCATGCACCTAAGCTACAAATATTCTCCACCATTTGAAAATTATCACAATACTCCTTATTTAACGATATCTATCTGTGCTGTATTTTCAGTTTCTATACAAGATACCTTGAAAAATAAATGTATAATTAAACATTTTGCAATGTATGGTGCAAGATGCATTAAAATCTTTAGAGAAACTAAATGTTATCATTCCATTATCTTGAATGTTATGCTAGTTATCTTGTGTTTTAATGGTAAAAATAGGATAGATCTTAAGCAACAGTTTCACAAGAATCTTGACTTTTCAACGTTTCAATTGAGATATCGACTAATAATACGGTGCGATTAACAGATCTAGTCATCGACAACAAGTTAATCAGTAACTGAATAATGAAACATGAAATCATTTCAGTAAGAGAACAAGATTGAACTTTTCTGGAAATGGCTACTAATTTGAATGATCTAGAGTAGAGAATATTGAGTCATTGTCAATTATCAAAACTGACAGAAGTGGGAAACGTGAACTTTTGGATTCCGCCAACACAATAGCTCAATGGTAACGTGCTGGCCATGGAACCTGAAGGCCACTGGTTCGATTTCCGGTGGGTTGGGTTATGGATGAACACTGCTGTGGATTCTCACACTAGTTAGACGAAACAGCTGTCCAATGCTTCCAGGTTCCCAGTGTTCCTCTAACTGATGTCATTCCATGATGAATTCCAACCTAAAATCAACTGATAAACCTAAGCAAATGCCCAGATAGAGCTCTGAAAATGATTTCAAACATCCTTCCCAACAACTTACAACTTAAACAGCATCAAGAGATTTATTGACCGGTCACTGGAAAGCAACTAATTGCATACTATCTAACTCTTAGTGCTGACTAAATTCAATCGACAATTTGGTAGTGTGAACACCAAGATACTACTACTATTACTATTACTACTACTACTCATGCTACTATTACTATTACTACTACTACTCACACTACTACTACTACTACTACTACTACTACTCGAGTAGCTAGAAAGCGCTCAAACTGATCTGTAACATTTTACCAGCCGGTGTTTAGATCACTCTGATCTAGCCAAGTGCTTTCATTAGTAGTATCTGTGGCTATTTTCATGATAGCTTTATGTTAAAGATCATAGCTTGTGATCTTGGCTGAGTAGTGGTTTCCAGTGGCAGCCCTGATGATACAACAGTTGAACAGTTGAAAAACTACTCAATTGTGAGAAGGGTCATAGTGGGTCATAGTGTAATCTGTAATTCATTTACAAAGTTGACATGACTTCCCTCAAGGTTGCAGATACACCTTGCTGACAAGTGCCAGCAAGTATGAAAACTAGGATAAGCAGAGCTCCCCGCCGATTACTTCTAACCAATCAACAAAAGTGATACGATAACTAGATGAATATTTTTGAAGGAAGAAGTTGAAAATGAGGATGGAAACTGATTATCATCGATTGTGTAACTTCAAAATGTTTTGAAAAGTTTAAAGATTAACTTGAGCAGTGTTTTGAGTAATTTTTTGAACAGAATAACAATATTTTGGGATTTTTATGGATTTAAAGATTCATCATAGACTGATATTAGTTGAAGGAACATTCGAAACCTGAAAGCACTGGACAGCTGTTTCGTTTTCAGCAGTACAGACCTATGACCCTTACTACCAGGGATCGAACCTAGGGCTTTTAGTTTCTGTAGCCAGCTGGTTACCATTGGGCCACTATCAGTCTATGTACTGACAGTAGTTGGAAATATAGACCATCGGGTTCCGACCCAGTGATACAATAGTAACGTGTTGGTTCGACCCCTGGCGAGCGGGATCATGAGTGTGCACTGCTGAAGTGTTCTTAGGTTTCTAATGTTTTTCTAACTGATATCAGTTCATGATCAATACCAAATTTAAAAAAAGAATGGTAGTGTGCAAAATAAAGTGGTATAACAGGCATTTGCATACAAACTGTTTTTACGGTATTTTGGTTGTTGCTATGAGAATAGTACTATCTACGGTGAATCTACTGTATCATAAACAAGCAAACCTTTTGATGAACCAATTTGTGCTAAGTTAATTGTCCACTATTCAGAGAACATCTTTCTAGTTTGTACAGAAGTTAGAATAAATTTATGGTTTCTTACAACGTGTTATTTTCATTTACAGAGACCCAACCATGACGACTGTTATTCAACACTCAGACCTTCATTTTCTGGAGTATGATTTCAACAGACTGTATTTCACACAGAAGAAAGGTGTTAAATATTGTTTTAAGAATACCTAATATTTTCAAATCGAAGGAATTTCTGGAGGTAGCCACTTAGGTCCTGTCATGACTGATTTATACCTAGGTAACTTGGATCAAATAAGGATGTAATATGCAATTGAGGAAAAAATTTTTACACCGGAACTTCTTTCAAAAGTTGACACTGATAATGTTGCCCAGAATGACAATGAATACTTCATCATCATCAATATCAACATAGGATTAGGCATTACTGCCTAACGGTCTTAGTTGCTGCCACACCTCATATCTGTACATCAAGTAGAAGGGTAGTGAGGTGAAGGATGAAGATGAGAGAATGCAGTCAAAAGAAATATAAAGTACGAGAAGAAAGGAAAGAGGAGTGACAAAATGGTGAGAATCGGTATAGTGTTAAGATGAGGATAATGTGTGTATACATCTCCGCCACTGACATCGGTTCTGAGCCACTATCACCTGGAGTCTCAAGCCACTGGTTCCTCTTGTCCTGCAGACTCCAACCACCAAGTCTACATCGCCCTACATGGCTCAAACTAATAGTCAAAGACAATGAGTACTTCATCATAATTCAGATTAGAATGAAGAAACAATGACAATCCTTAAAAAAATGAAGAACTTAGATGATGGAATAGACTGATTGATAACTGAACCTTTCTTTATCGAATCAACACAGAACACATTTAATAGGAATGACTCAACTCTTGTTCCTGATGTACAGACTATTCTACAATCCTTATCATAAAAAAAGGAACTGAATAAGAACTATGTAAATTACATTTCAAAGCTTTAGAGTTACTTTGATATAATGTGCAGAATAAATCTGTCAGAGATTCGCTGAACGATGTCAGTGGTTCGCAGCAAGGCATTTGGTTAATTAACCTTATTATTTCAAGAATATTTCCCTTTGAACCCTAACTACTTCTAACAGTTCAATAGGAATTTTTTTACATCTTTAATCATATAATGTTTGCCAAGTGAGTGAATTACGCTGTTGATAAGTACTTTACGAAACTTGGTCAGTTATCGTAATAACCTTAACTATTAAATTGGTTGAAAATGTAGCTGGTACAGATAACTTTCTGAAACTCTATGCTCCACTAGAAACTCGAGGGAATAATAATAATAACAATAAAGCTAATATTGAAAAGAATTAAGCATCTCTACTGACGAATTATCATAGAAAGTGTATATCACTTCTGAGGTGTAAACAACCACTATTAAGCAGTAGCAACCTATAAATTATCAGTAAACTCTTCCAATACTGAGTACTGCAAAACATGTTGCTACTATATTATCTGCTTAAAGTAACTATAAAGCATAATGATGTAACTGAGAAAAGCTACTAAAGTTATTTATATGTTAAGTAAAGTGAATTCATACAAGAGTCAGCTGACTTTGTTAAGCTGATTGAAGTAATCAATTCCTGAAACATTTAACAGGTAAAAATCATCTGAAAAACCTTTTGAAACCTGACAATGAATAACAGTTGTTTCAGGTTAAAATTTATCATGAACTGACATCAGTTGAAGAATCATTGAACAGCTGCTTCGTCTTAATATTCGACTCCTCATCAGCATTCACCTCTCCAGGGCTCAAACCTAGAGGCTTCAGGTTTTGCGACCATCATGTTGCCTTTGAGTCCAGAGATGAACATTTTTTACTTCTGTCAATTCATGACATAGCGCGAGTTCTACCCAAGGCTCCTGTTAAGTAACTGTCCTGCTTGGTTGCCCTTACGGTCATGACCTCTAATTAGAACTTCGAGAATCCTGTCTGGCAGCAAGTCACTAATGAGTAATAAATAGTATTCTAACTCGATGGTTGGAATTTATTTTTGATTTCAGGATGATATTCATCACCTAATAGTTGATTTGCTCGACTCAAGCACCAATACTCAGAACATATTAGCTATGTGGTGAGAGATGAAATCCTTGATCATTGGGTATAGTGGCATAGATTACGTTCCATGATCGCTGTCACTTATCAAATATTCTCTATGGTTATCCCTTTATATACCATGTTTGAATGACTATTCAGGTCCTGCATTCGATTACTAATGAGGTAATACATGTGTATTGTTGAAGAGCTCCAGCACGCTCGGTCTTTTGAAGTTTCTTCAAACTTAGTTGTTACTTGATTGCAATGAACTGGTCGGTCTGTATTAGCATATGTCCTCCTGTGTGAATAACTTGATTTCACCTATCATTTCAACTTCATAACAATCATGAATAGTGGCTAACGGTCTATGTGATTGGTCCCAAGATTGAAACTTTGTGTATATAAAGTCGCCCAATGGGAAACGGGTTACATCCAGCTAACGACTTCTAAATAGGATGAAAAGCATGATCTGAATTCCACTGCTAGCCACTATCCATCATTAATATGAAATTGAAACGGTAGGCAATATTGGGGGATCCGCGCAGGAGCGAATGCACTAGTAGAGACCCAATTAGAGATGGAATAATGCAACCGAAAACATAAAAACTATACCCGTCACACAAGAAGTGGTTATTGTGACTTGGTGGTGTAGTCGGTAACACTCTGGCATTCGAAGCAGTCGATTCCGGGTTCAAGTCTTAGTAGGAACAACATCGGTAACTGTTAGCCAGCCACATTCAACTGACAAATACCGAATAGGACCAAACGCCCATCCTCGATTCTACTACTAGCCACTATCCATTCTAGATATGTTTCTTCAAACTTTTATTGATGAGCAAACTTCAGCCTGATGGATACTTTGATGATTCACAACAAAGACAAGAACGATGAGTCGAGTTTTAATCAGATGTGGATATGAACTGCGTCTTGAATAATTAATAATACCAACAAATAACTTTCAGAGTAAGTTATTCATTCACACAGGTAGCTACAACATTAATATGACGAGACGAATTTTCTCATTGTAGTTGATCCACTTCTTATCGAATATTTCTTCCAATCATTGCATGGTATCTACGTCATTGAAAGATTACGGATCACCGAAGGTGTAAATAAGAAGATGACAAGGAAGTAGAAAGAGCAAGGTTATTAAACACATGAATTAAAATAAGGCATATCGGACTCCATCAACGGAAGAAACTTAAACGAAGTAACCTCCTTCACTTAACTAGGAGGCACTGTTTCAACTACAGGCGGCACTGGCACAGACGAGGATATCAAAGTCAAAATCGGAAAAGCAAGACAGGTGTTCATTAGTCTGAAACCAGTGTGGAGGTCTTCTGCACTTAGCATGTGGAACAAGATCCAGATTTTCAACACCAACGCCAAGTCAGTGCTTCTGTATGGCTCAGAGACTTGGCGCGTCACGAAAGGGATTTCCAATAAACTACAGATATTCATCAACAACTGCTTACGCTGGCTCGCTACTGAAGATCAGATGGTTAGAAAGAATAAGCAACAAGGAGCTGTGGGAACGAACCAACTAAGAACCTATCATGCAACAAATATGCAGGAGGAAGTGGAGATGGATTGAATTCGGCAAACATTGAGAAGGCGGACTGGGGATATCACGCGTCAGGCCAGTTACTCGAGTGGAATCCCCATGGGAAGCGACGAGTTGGACGTCCGAGGGTGACATGGAGGAGGTCGTGCGAGGAGGAAATGAGGGCTTTTGGGCTGTCGTGGAACCAGGTTCAAAAGATCTCAGAGAACAGAGTTCACTGGAGACGTGCTACTGAAGCCCTGTGTTCCACTAGGAACCCAAGGGACTAATAATAATAATAATAATAATAATAATAATAATAATAATAATAATAATATCGGACTCGAGCGAAAGCCGGAGGAAGATTGGCACTTAACACCAAAATGTTAGAATATACTTCACATAAGTTTGTATATGTGTTCTTTAGGGTTAATCTCAACTATTCGATAGTATATGTATGTATATTATGCTATGACGAAGACGGGTACTAAATCTACTTCTGAAGAACCCACAAGATGACCTATGTAACCTTAGAGTAATCATTCGTCCCATTAATACACTGATCTCAAAAATGATTGTCACAATCCCACGGTTGACTGAAAAGATGTGTAACCTATGAGAATATTCTTTTATGGATACAATCATAAATCTCCACATCATCATCATCATAAAGTGCTGGATACTCTAGAGTAGTCAACGAAGCCTTAATCGGTAGGATAGTCTGTTACCCACTCTCCTGTTCTCCAAGAGATCTCTCAGATTTGAAGGTATCATATCACCTGAGCATACATTACTTAAAGGCTTGTCAGCGACTTACTAGTCTGATAACTAGGTGATTTCAATTACTTTCCTTTTCCAAAAATGTCATAATGAGTCATTGGATCAACGATTAATAAGGTTTCTCACATCTACTTTATCAAATTATTAAACGAAATTTGGTATTTTGCGAGTAAATATGATTGACTGAAAAGTAGTACTGTAAGTGAGCATACCTTGAAGGACAGTAAGAAGCTTGCAAAGACGTTATAGAAATGTTTAGGATACCCACAAATCTAATGAGTAAAAAGGTCTGATTTCTTCTGTTTACAAGCATTATATGATTTTACAAGTATTATAATCGGAATAAAAATGAATACGCCCACTGGCAAACTGTTCATATTGTATGGTAATGATGGTCAGGGGCTATACATAATTAAAACACAGGCAACATCGAGGCATCTGCACAGGAGCCCATATGCTAACAGAGATTGATCAACTCGTTCCAATCAACGACGGTATAATACAAGCAATAATACTGTTCGCATAGTGTTCCAAATATGTATGAATGAGTATGTATGCATACGTGGATAATTCACTGAATAGGAAAGTAGTAATAATAATAATAATATTCACATGTAAAGTATGCTGAAATACGTTAGAAAGTCTAAATCGTAGGAGGGTGACACCTTAAGGTTCCGTGGCCACCACGTTAACATTGAGCTAACCACTGGGTCACAATCCAGTCGTCCACATTTCCAACTTCTGTCAGCTCACGATATACCTCAACCACCACACAATATCATCGTTGAGTAGCTGTCCTCATGACAGTCAGACTGGTGTTCATTGGTGACTAGCTTCGAGAGGTATTCCCGAAGTTCCAATTAGAAGTCGTGACTGGTGGGGCAAAGACCGATTGTCATGAGGACAGTTACTCAACGATGACATTGGATGGCGATTGAGCTATATCGTTAGCTAAGCGAAGTTGGAAATGTGGACGATTGGATTATGACCCAGTGGCTAGCCCAATGGTAACTTGCTGGCTATAGAACCTGAAGGTCAAGGGTTCGATCACTGGGTGGCGGGGTCATGGTGCCCACTACTGAATAGTGACATACTAGGCGGACGAAGCAGCTGTCGGGTGCTCCCAAGTTTTCTTTGTTCCTCTAACTGATGTCAATCTACGATGAATAACAACTTGAATTATTTCCAAATCCCCACACCTCCCCCGAAATTAGTGACAAATCATTGAGAAGGCATGAGGAACAAGTGTCCATTCCATAATCACTTGAAAAAAATAACTAATCAATACCATTATCATTATATTATTATTATTTTCCCTTAGGTTCCTGGAACATTTGCGTCCAGTAGCATGCCTCGACTGCACTCTATTCTCCGCGGTCTCCTTAGCCTGGCTCCACGACGGCACACAAGATTTCATTTCTTCCTCACACCATCTCCTCCTCCATATAACCCTCGCCTCGGATGCTTTACTCGTCGTTTCCCTTTTAGATTCCACTCGAGGGCGTGGGCGTGATGTCTCCAATCGGTACGTATTCAATATAGGAAGATTCAATGCTCAGATAAAGGTCGACTTTTAGTACCAAGTCTTAGAAGAATGGTTATTTACTGTAATTGAAATAGACCATAAGTACTTTAAAAATTGAGTTAATACTTATGAGACACTGAGTCTCATGCAAGGACGAAACAGCTATCCAGTGTTTCTAGTTTTTCAATGTTCTTCTGCCCGCTATTAGTCCATAGAAAATCCAGAGATTTTCACAAAAATCCAAATGAAACCAAACAAATCAGTGAATAATAACTGACACGTGTTGCATAATAGGTGACTCTCGTACTCCAGTAGCATAGTTGATAATGCCTTGCCATCTGAAGCGATGAATGTTGGGTTCAAGTCTAGTGGGAACAACGGCAAAAACCATATCACCCATGATATTCCTGATTGTGGTCGACTAGATCATGTAACCAACAGTGACGAGCGAGAAGAGAGGCATACGCTGGACCCGGTAAAGGATCCTAGAAAATTTGGATTTCGCTGATGACTTGTGTCTAATATCGCACAAACACAAACATCTACAGGCAAAAGCAACCAGTTGACAGAAGAGGCAGGGGAGAGAAAACAGGATTCAAATGAACGTAGAGAAAACAGATGTGATGTCACACAACCAACGCCACCATAAACAATAACAGCAAGCTACAATCACCATCAACGCGAGAAACTTAAAGGAAGTAGACTATTTCACCTCCCAACCTAACTAGGCAAGACAGCATCGTTTCAACTACTCGCGACACAGGCACACACCAGGACGTCAAAGACACCCAGAATCGGAAAAACAATAACACAGGTGTTCATCAACATGAAACCAGTGTGCAGATCTACTGCACTACACTATACTGCACTACACTGCACAACACTGCACTGCACTCAGGACAAAGCATGAACAACATCCGGATTTTCAACACCAACGTCAGTCAAGTCAGTACTCCTATATGGTGGTTGAGAGACTTGACACCTTACGAAAAGCATCTCCAACAGACCACAGATAGTCATCAACAACTGTCTACACTGGCTCGTTTCTGAATCTCAGATGACCAGATTAATGAGAATGAGCAAGAAGGAACTCACTGTGGCTGGTGACGAACCAACCAACCAACGAGGCGAGAACCTATCGGTCAAGATATATGCAGAAGAAGGAGAGAGTGGATATGGATTGGATTGGGCATACAGTGAGAAGGCCGATTGGGGAGATCAGGCGACAGGCCAGTTGGTCGAGTGTAACTGAGATGGGAAACGGTGAGTTGGGCGTGCGAGGTGAGTGTGACATGGAGTAGATGATGTGAGGAAGAAATGAGAGTTATTGGGTAGTGGTTGAGTGAGGTAGAAAAGATGTGAGAGAAGAGAGTGTAATAGAGGTGTGCTACTGAATCCCTATATTCCACTGGGAACCCAAACGACAAACGATAGTAAAATAACAAATCATATCAGAAAAACGTAATCTTAAGATAAGCGATCAGCCTTATTGCACAATTTCTACCATGATGCTGAGCAAGCAACACTAGAAATTCAGTCTATTAAGTTTAAAGACACCCACCTACTTTAACTGGGGAAAGGTATTACGACTTACAAAACTTTCTACGTCTAAGAAATTGAAAATTCCCGAACACATTCATAATCGGTCAATGAACTGTAGATATTTTAGATAAATTTTCCAATGTTACAAGAGAATAAGTAGTTGATATTTTAATAGACTGCTAACCGCCTTGATGCACACACAGATAATTTCTGAAGGGTCAAAATCCAATGATACTTCATTATCAACGTGCCCATGTAAGAACCCCATTTATCTAAATTAATAAAGTTTCATAAATTCATTCTTCAAAATGCGAAGATTCAACCCATAACTAAAAGTCATAACTCACTAACCTGGAGGATATCTGTCTGATCAAATGAAGTGCTGGGTCCAAATTTTTGTTGAGAAACTGAGACCCACTAAAACGTATATGTATATCACAATTCCTGAGTTTTCAAAAAAATTGGACAAAGAATTCATTTTCATTTTCCATCGAAATTATGTCAGCCAGTTTACTTTATATAATTTTGATATCATACCGTCGTTGATTGGACCGAATTGATCGGTCTCTATTGGCATATGGATTCCTGTGCGGATGCCTCGATATTGCCTGCGTTCTAATTATGTTATTGATAGATCGTGGCTAGCAATGGATAACGCTCTGGTGTTTGAAGCGATCGCTATTGGGTCCGTATTCTTGTTGGGACAACATCACTCACTGGGAAGCAGGTACATCCAGTTGACGACTCTTAAATAGGACGAAATATGCATCCTGAATTCCACTGCTAGCCACGATTCACAATTAATCTAGTTCTATATTTCCTACTTACTTTTCAGTAAATAAAAGTTATAATAGATTTACCTTAGCAAGTTAAACATACCATAGATTTTGGTGAGTAGCAGAGGAATTCAAGATGCGTGTTTCGTTTTGCCTAGAACTCGTCAGCTGGATATACCTGCATCCAGTACCCTTCGTTTTAAATGCCAGATGGTTGTCAATTAAGTCACTAAGGCACGATAACCACCTCACTATTAGTTTCAATCAACCTTTGATTGCATAATTTTATTGCCTTTTTTGTCTTTTAATTAATCTTTCAAGTTGTTATTCATCGTAGACTGACATCAGTTGGAGGAACAAAGGAAATCTGGGAGCACTGGACAAATGTTTCGTCCACCTAGTATGCAACTCCTCAGAAGTGTGCACCCACGACCCTCACCCCCCAGGGATCAAACCAGCCACCTTCAGGTTCTATAGCCAGCAAGTTACCATTGGGCTAGCCACTGAGTCACAATCCAATCGTCCACATTTCCAACTTCGCTTAGCTCACGATATAGCTCAACCGCCATCCAATGTCATCGTTGAGTAACTGTCCTCATGAAAATCAGGCTTTACCCCCACCGGTCACGACTTCTAATTGGAACTTCGGGAATACCTCTCGAAGCTAGTCACCAATGAACACCAACCTGACTGTCATGGGGACAGTTACTCAACGATGATATTGTGTGGTGGTTGAGGTATATCGTGAGCTGATAGAAGTTGGAAATGTGGACGACTGGATTGTGACCCAGTGGTTAGCTCAATGTTAACGTGCTGGTTACGGAACCTGACTGTCAAGGGTTTGATCACTGGGTGGCGGAGTTGTGGGTGCACACTGTTGAAGTGTCCCAAAATAGTTGGACGAAACAGTTGTCCAGTGCTCTCAGGTTTCCTTTGTTCCTTCAACTGATATCAGTCTACGATGAATAACAACTTGAAATATTTCCAAATTTCCACAACTCCCTTAAAATTTTAATTAATCATGGGACATTGAACATATTGAATTGATCATTTAACATCTATATATAGGGCACGTGTACAGATAATAATTCATATAGTATTAGAATGTATGTGACATCAATGAAAGTTTTAATGTGTCACAATCTGTTGGACAATCTGGTTATAATGCTTGACGTCATTATTTGTAGTTTCATACATCAGGACACTTTTCAGTTTAGTTTAGCTAACTGGGCTAAGAGACAAGTCAGACATATTAGATATGTGTGAGTGGCTATTTTCAGATGTCTATGTAACAGTTGAAAT
This sequence comes from Heterobilharzia americana, assembly GCA_944470555.2. Classification (NCBI taxonomy): domain Eukaryota; kingdom Metazoa; phylum Platyhelminthes; class Trematoda; order Strigeidida; family Schistosomatidae; genus Heterobilharzia; species Heterobilharzia americana. The sequence goes on along the minus strand of OX104127.1, from coordinate 160,340,804 downwards.
TATCTCAGACATTCTGTATATGTGAAATAGTTAATCAGATAACGTATAAAATTCTTAAGCATATTTAATCTTTTCTGGAAGTGACAGATCTTTTACAACTTTGCATAACTATGCTTGTTTTTTTTTACCACAGCACTGTTCAGTGTTGGGCCTACCCTACTGAGTAAGTATCAATGTAAAAGGAAACTGTTGGCACTGTATTAGATAGTTGCTGTTTTGGGGTCGGATAGTTGAAAAGAAAGGACAAAGGAACCAGCACCGTCGGCCCGGCAGACCGTAGGGTATGCTGGGCCCGACCTTTTAGAAGACAGCATCGCACTGCTGGTCATCTAAGGGAAACACCTTACTGCTCTCATACCTCATGCGGCTAACTGCAGTACGACTTCTCCCTCAGACCTCCATCATAGTGTAGTAATTTACACCACAATGGTAAATGCTTTCCGTCTAACCACTATCCAGAAGACTTTTCTGGTAAGGTAGGAACTAGAGGGAACAAGTGTTCCACCAGCATAGCTCATTGGGTCATTGTGATATGCAAGCCCGACCACCACGTCAAGGTAGCAGCTATCCGTCGACGTATTACATAGTAATGTCATTATAAGTTGTTTATTTAACGTATCACATAACGAAATGGCATCGGTCATTGCATTATGCTTTCGACAAAATCTTTTGCTCATAATCAAATCAACTGAAATCTAAAACTTTTAAATAGGGTTTATATGGTTAAAAAATTTCTCTTCTACTGTGTGATACAGATAGTAGTGTGATGAGAAATAATATTCAATATCATCATCCACCAAGATAGAAGTAACCGATTTTAACCTTGATATCATGTTACTGTCAGCTTAATTATTATTATTATGTTATTTGTCCCTTGAGTTCCTAGTGGAATATAGGGATTCAGTAGCACACCTCCATTACACTCTCTTCTCTCACATCTTTTCTACCTCACTCCAACACTGCCCAATAACTCTCATTTCTTCCTCACATCATCTCCTCCATGTCACACTCACCTCACACGCCCAACTCACCGTTTCCCATCTCGCTTACACTCGACTAGTGTATGTCCAATCCAATCCATTTCCACTCTCTCCTTCTTCTGCATATATCTTGAGCGATAGGTTCTCGCCTCGTTGGTTGGTTGGTTCGTCACCAGCCACAGTGAGTTCCTTCTTGCTCATTCTCATTAATCTGGTCATCTGAGCTTCAGAAACGAGTCATTGTAGGCAGTTGTTGATGAATATCTGTGGTCTGTTGGAGATGCTTTTCGTAATGTGTCAAGTCTCTCAACCACCATATAGGAGTATTGACTTGACTGACGTTGGTGTTGAAAATCCGGATGTTGTTCACGCTTTGTCCTGAGTGCAGTGTAGTGTAGTGCAGTAGATCTGTACACTGGTTTCATGTTAATGAGCACCTGTCCTATTGTTTTTCGATTCTGGGTTTCTTTGACGTCCTGGTGTTTGCCTGTGCCGCGAGTAGTTGAAACGATGCTGTCTTGCCTAGTTAGGTTGGGAGGTGAAATAGTCTACTTCCTTTTAGTTTCCCCGTTGATGGTGATTGTAGCTTGCTGTTATTGTTTATGGTGGCGTTGGTTGTGTGACGTCATCACATCTGTCTTCTCTACGTTCATTTGAATCCTGTTTTCTCTCCCCTGCCTCTTCTACCAACTTGTTAGTTTTTGCCTGTAGACCTTGAAGTTTGTGCTAAACGTTGTGAGACATATATCATGATCGGTGAAATCCAAATCGTCTAGCGTCTTCTAATCAGTCAAGCGTATGCGCATCTTTTAGTTCCTCTCAGTTTGTTATATGATCTAGTTGACCACAATCAGGAAGATCATCGGTAACAGTAGGCTGTGTTCACTTCACTTCAAACGTATCACTGAGCTTCCCATTGTGAATCACTTAGCATGTAGCATAATCATACGACATACAGCTGCTATTGAATGAGCCTGATGAGAGTTTGTGGCACTAAAACCATAGTGGTGAAGCAACTGTCTACCAAATTACTTCTTGGTCGACGCTATTGAAGGCTTTTCAAATTCAATGAGGTAAAGTGTTACCATTCTGCGATCTTATGTTTCGTTCTATTATGATTTGTAGCGCATGTTTGCAATTTGATGCGCATATGATTTATTTTTCTTGAAGCCAGGATGATGCAGCTTATTATTTGGCTTGGTCTGGACTCTAGGATGATTCCGCCGCAGTTCTTCCAAAGTTTTTAAATAATTACCTAATCACTATTACATTTGTATATCATATTGTTTTGTTCAAGAAAGCTTATATAATTAATATAGAGATGTTTATATAGAGTTAGTCAAATAGAAATCATCTTATTCTACAGAATATTTTTCAAAATACTACACTGTGATATATGGTATTTGGTCCAGTGACTAGAGTAAACATTTAAATGAAGAATTTAGTCCGTTCGGTTAAATAATAAAGCAAGTTTAGCCAGTGGTTACGGACTATCAATATGATATGGGTCACGACAGCAGTTGAAACACTGGTTTTTATGTTGTTATCTCAGTAATATATCATTGTCAATATATACATATATATACTATATATATATATATATATATATATATATATATATATTCATAGTAAGATAAATATTATACTCCAAAACTGTTACAGTATAATTAGTTGTTCAACTTTCTGTAGCTGTTCTATAGACGATAACTTGTGTCTAATGTCATCCAAACTCGAAGATGTACAGGCAAAAACTAACAAGTTGACAGAATAGGCGAGGCAGCGAAGACAGGACTACAGGTGAACATAGAGAAGACAGAAGATAACCAACAACAAACACCAATCACCATCAACGCGAGAAACTTAAAAGAAGTAGACTATTTCACCTCCCAACCTAACTAGGCAAGACAGCATCGTTTCAACTACTCGCGACACAGGCACACACCAGGACGTCAAAGACACCCAGAATCGGAAAAACAATAACACAGGTGTTCATCAACATGAAACCAGTGTACAGATCTACTACACTGCACTATACTGCACTACACTGCACAACACTGCACTGCACTCAGGACAAAGCGTGAACAACATCCGGATTTTCAACACCAACGTCAGTCAAGTCAGTACTCCTATATGGTGGTTGAGAGACTTGACACCTTACGAAAAGCATTTCCAACACACCACAGATATTCATCAACAACTGCCTACAATGACTCGTTTCTGAAGCTCAGATGACCAGATTAATGAGAATGAGCAAGAAGGAACTCACTGTGGCTGGTGACGAACCAACCAACCAACGAGGCGAGAACCTATCGCTCAAGATATATGCAGAAGAAGGAGAGAGTGGATATGGATTGGATTGGGCATACACTGGTCGAGTGTAACTGAGATGGGAAACGACGAGTTGGGCGTGCGAGGTGAGTGTGACATGGAGTAGATGATGTGAGGAAGAAATGAGAGTTATTGGGTAGTGGTGGAGTGAGGTAGAAAAGATGTGAGAGAAGAGAGTGTAATGGAGGTGTGCTACTGAATCCCTATATTCCACTAGGAACTCAAGGGACAAATAACATAATAATAAAGTGAGTGAATGGTAATGCGTCATCTCCAGGACCAGAAGACTCCTTGCACAATTCTTTAAAGTGTTGTGGGCACATATTCCTGAAGAGTACTTAAACCTGAGGAAACAGCAAAAGTGCCTAATTAGTTCACAAGAATGATAACTTAAAGATTCAGTTAAAATATTTTCAATTCTAAGCAAAATGATGCACTTGACGTGGTCTATATCCGTATAAGGAAGAGATAGTTTACTGTGAAGATCCATTCACCTTTGCAGTTTACATAAGACATTCTACCCGAATAGTATAACCTTGCATTGAATAATGTTGTAAATGATTGCAGTAGAAGGTGGTTAATCTCGTATTAGGGCGAAAAAGAGATTTGTACGCAACAATCACCAATTGTGAGATACTTTCGTCTACGGCACAAAGAAAACTACCCTGAACTCATCAATGCTGCCACTTCAGATTATTTGGGTGCTGTTCTGGCATACTGCATAGATTAATTAGCAACCATTTATAGTTGGAGTAACTGCTATTTGATATCGAAAGTGATGCCCCGTTATAACATACAGTGGTCTCATGGCCCAAAAATATTGGTAAAATATGGAGTTGTAGGTTTTTTTTATAACAAAGCACTTCCTTCATTGTTAGCATCAGTTTGTAAGCTGACTAAAAATAATATTTTCTGTTTATAAACAGGCCCGAACCGATCCAATTAACAGTCTATTGGGTCAACTAAGCCAAAAATTGATAGCTTCAGAAACGTTTTTGATTGTTACATTGATTGTTCAAACGAAATCACAAGCCACAGGTGGTTCGATGATTGTCAAACAAACTGTTTAGTGACCACAAATTATGAGTTTGTTCCAAGAAATTTGTGTCTGAATGGTGACAAGGTGTTTACCAGCACAATCGCATGGCACCTGATGGAAACAAGACATCAAATAGATGTTTCTCAGTCCTTCAGAATAATTAACAAACAAAGAACGTCATGCTTATTATGGTTTACGGAAGTTCTCACTATCAAACGTTTTCAACCTGACCTATAATCTCAGAAGGAGACTGTAATTAATCTTTCGTTAACTTGGTAAATGTATATAATGTTTGGCACGTGTACATATATAGTCCTACCTTTTCTTTTGGTTGCACCATCTCTTCACAAAAAGTCAATGTAGAATGGTCAACTGACGAAATTTAATAGCTGGGTCCCTATGAATTATAAATGAAATCTAATTATATGTCTCGTCACTCGCATTACACTAATCTGCTGTCCCAATGTGTTGAGAAAAGAAATTTCTATTCTAAAGAACATTCTGATTGAAAACGGATTCCTACCACGCTACACAGACAAAAATATAACGCGTGAACCTCGCAAAGAGAACCTCAACATTCTGACAAAGCAAGACACTGTAAATAAATTCAAACTTCAAAGGTGATTTTCTCGCTGACACTCCAAAAAGGAGGATATCAAGCGCTATGAGGAGAATATTCTTCGCATCAACGCTGAGACTAGTATTCTCTTGTCACCCAAAGATTTACAAAAACCCAACCAAGAAGCTTCCACATCTGACCATTTCTATTCACCGGCGCTTGTGAAGCCAGATATATAGGTCGTTCGATGTGAGTATTATCCAAAGAGTTCGAGAGCACTATCCAGCGTCAATACAAAAAGGTAACAATGGAGCGATAGTGAGTAGTAAAACTGAACACAACGTGAACACAAATCACGCAATCTCAAGAACCTTTCCATTTGAAGTCATATATAAATTGAAAATAAACCTCACAAAGGCTGTATATCTTTGTATTCTCTGTATCGCTGAAGCTCTTGTCATCCGAATGGGGAAACCTTAACTGTGTATGCAAAGAAAATTGTTCAAATGCTTCTGCTTTCACAGTCTTTGTTTTCAGCCTCCCCTTAGCCCATTTTTTCTGTTTTGACACTAATCTGCTACTCAGTCCTGTCGCTATATCCAAATTTCTTGTTCAAAAATATTTTGATTAATATTCGCTAGTCATGTGTCAGTTCTCTGCCTGAACTTCATCGAGTTTGAAAACACTTTTGACAGCTTCGACCGAGAAGTAATTTGACAGGCAGCTGCTTCAACATTACGGAATACCACAAACCTTCATCAGTATCATCCAACAACTATATATGAAGACACCACATACCAAGTGATCCACAATGGAAAGATCACTGATGCCATCGAAGTGAAGTGAAGACAAAAGTAAGACAAGGCTGACACTTACTATCACCAATCATCTTCCGGATTGTGATCGACTGGATAATGCAGTGAACCGCGAATAGCGGGAAGATGGGCATACGCTGTTCGACCAATAAAAAGACCCCAGAAGAAGATTTAGATTTCACCGATCATCATTTATGTCTGATGTCGTACAAACTTGAAGACGTACAGGCGAAAACTAACGAGTTGACAGAAGAGGCAGAGCAGCGAAAACGAGACTTCAAGTGAATGTAGAGAAGATGGAGGTGGTGAAGATACCCAACCAACAACAACAACAAGCACCAATCCCCATCAACGGGAGAAACTTAAAGGAAGCAGTCTCTTTCAACTACCTAGGCAATATCGTTTCAACTAAAGGGTGCATAAGCACAGATGAGGATTTCGAAACCAGGATCGGAAAAACAGCAAGACGGACTTTCACTAATTTGAAATCAGAGTGAACATCCACTGCGCTCAGCACAAAGCGTGAACAACATCCGGATTTTTAACGTCCATTATGTCAAGTCAATGCTGCTATATCGTTCACAAACTTGGCGCGTCATGTAAAGCACTTTTAACAAACTACAGATATTCACTGACAGTCGTCACCTATGCTCATTTGATACTGAAGATCAGATCAGATGGTCAAAAAGAATAAGCAACAAGGAATTCCGGCAGACTGGAAACGAACCAACCAAGAACTTATCATCCAATAAATATGCAGAGGAAGAAAGAGGAAATGGATTGGGCATACACTGAGAAGGCCGATTGGGGACATCACGCGTCAGGCACTCGAGTAGAACCCAGATGGGAAATGACGGGTTGATCGTCCGAGGTGAGGGTGATATGGAGGAGATGGTGTGAGGAAAAAATGAAAGGTTATGGGAGTCGTGGAGCCAGGTTAAGGAGACTGTAGAGAAGAGTGCAATTGAGACGTGCTAGTGAATCCCTATGTTCCACTAGAAACGTAAGAGAAAAAGAATGATATAATAATACCCATAAGGTACTTTTAACCTATGATCTTATTATTGAGAATGAAACTCAAAAATAACCTATACAGAAACAAAAAGAATATATGAGAATATTCAGGCATTAGAAGACATCAAAGAGAGAATACATGTTCACCATTGCTACCGACTTTCAGTTCAGCTAGTCTACATCTCCTAAACAGAGGTCAAACGAAAAGACTTCACTGTCATGTCGTGCTCTGGCTACCTTGAACTCTTTTCCAACCTAATCCTACTTCCCTACCATGGCATGCTCAGATAGCACGTGATTGGGGAAACATTTGTGATAGTACCATTTTGCATCCTTCCCCCCCCCGCCAACCAGTCACTACAAAAGCATAAGATAGCTTGAGAAAACTTTAATATAGACAATTCATATCATGGTCACCTTGATGCCACAGAAGAAATATAGAATGCGTATTTTGTGTAACCTGGGATGCAACCAATCAAAAGATGATTCATCAATGCTTGGAACAAATATGAAGAGTAATAAGACGCAAACTTTGACCAGTTATTTTATGGAACTATGTCACTTTAGCTTATAGGTTATCCACGTAAATTATGCTATCAATCAAAATGTAAATTTTCTACATCATTAAGCATATCCAGTAAGTGACGAAACATACCCATTTATTCATTAAAAGAATAAGACATATATCAGTCAAGAAGAAGCATTTTGACATCGTCTTCATCTCAGAAAACTATACCATCTGTGTATTGTACACCAATCAAAAATTCTCTTGGGATTTTCATCAATCCTTGTGATGTCAAATGATGTGAGGAAAATTTCTTTGATAAAAGTGAACAGAGAACGAGAGAGTGGGCATCCGTAGATGATACAACTGGACATACCTAATTCACCTTTATACCAGGGTAGACAAACGTCTATCGAACATAAAATTCTTCATATTCTCATTTGTATTGAGTTGAGTTTTTGTTTATGTGAACTCACTCTGATACTACCTCTTACCAAAAACAAATTTCTTCGAGTTTTCATCAATATATCTTACTGGATATTAACAAGAAGAATTCATGCATCAGTGAAGAAGAAGCATTTCCTTTCAACAACTTCATTATCAAGCTGTACAGTAGTTGTATTTATACTCAGTAAAGTGACAGATAATTCCACTAAAAAGAGACTTGCTCAGTCAATATGCAAAATATACAATCGGTGTAGGTGGTGGTGATATTTGTTCAAATGGAAAAGATATAAAACGGGTCACTAAATAAGGAGGAACGAATTGATAACAAGTGGCGAGATAAGTGACAACTGTGCTGTTGAAGAATAGTAAGACGGTGATAATTAGGCTGAAACATGTAAAATAGTGAAATATGGGTCAAATGTTGTCAGTGAAGTGAAAGTTGGTGATAATGATGACAGTAGAAGAGAAGTATAACAAAGTGAACTGAGATTGACAAAATTAACAAGATGAATGGTTAAGACCAAGGTAGAGAAAGCGGTTTCACAAAACGTTTCTGAATGCAAAGTTTCGGTTTCTGTTCATGTATAGCTAATGCTTCAACCATGCATAAGTGGTGGAAATGTAAACCTTTGGAGTAGTTCAATTTAACTTTGTAAATTAGTTTAAAGGATGAATCTCGAGGTGCTGAGAGTAACCCAATTCAACAAGGTGTTCACATACGGATGAAGTGGTTTTCCTTTGATTGTCTCTGGTAAGCCAAACCGGGTAGTATTCAGCAACACGTTTTCAGAGGGCCCGCTTACGACGTCCAGTATAGTCAGCTCTACCTTGGCCTTAACTATTCACTTTCGTCATCTTGTCAATTACATTCCACTTCACTTCACTTTGTTATACTTCTCTTCTACTGTCATCATTATCACCAACTTTCACTTCATTGACAACATTTGACCCGTATTTCACTAGTTAATATCAATTCGTTTCCTTATTCATTGACCTATTTAACACGTTTCAGCTTAATTATCACCGTTTTACTATTCTTGAACAGCACAGTTGTCTTTTATCTCACCACTTGTTATCAATTCTTTCCTCTTTTTTTAATGACTCATTTTCTATCCCTTCCACTTGAACAAATACCACCACCTACACCGATTGTACGTTTTGCATATTGACTGAGCAAGTCTCTTTTTAGTGGAATTATCTGTCACTTTACTGAGTATAAATACAACTACTGTACAGCTTGATAATGAAGTTGTTGAAAGGAAATGCTTCTTCTTCACTGATGCATGAATTCTTCTTGTTAATATCCAGTAAGATATATTGATGAAAACTCGAAGAAATTTGTTTTCTGTAAGAGGAGTTTTTCGGTAGTATTAGTGTGAGTTCACATAAACAAAAACCTGAACTCAATACAAATGAGAATATGAAGAATTTTATGTTCGATAGACGTTTGTCTACCCTGGTATAAAGGTGAATTACGTATATCGAGTTGTATCATCTATGGATGCCCACTCTCTCGCTTTCTGTTCACTTTTATCAAAGAAATTTTCCTCACATCATTTGACATCACAAAGATTGATGAAAATCCCAAGAGAATTTTTGATTGGTGTACAACACGCAGATGGCAGAGTTTTGTGAGATGAAGGCGTTAACAAGATGAAGAATCGTCTGAACACCCGAAGCGGCGATTTGAAAATATTTCACACTCATTTCTCCCCACCTAAATGTAAATGAATGCTCAACAACTGGTCTTTGATAGAAAATAATTGAAAACAGGGAGGGTGGTGACTTAGGACGTTGACCACTTCATCAGTACTGAAGGGTCATTAACCCACAAAATCGCTATACTCCTACAAATAGCTTGGTTTCCCTTTCACCAACTTACACCTTCCATGCTACGACAGCAATATTAGGGGTCGAGTGTACTATGCTGCAGTTCACTCTCTTCAATAGTATGGCTGCAAAAAATGGCCAATAAAGGTAGAGGACATCAGAAGGCTTTACGTATTCCATCCCCATCATACATTCGTAACGTAGGGACGCGTGTAGTCATACTACCATCTCAGTAAAATAAAAGTCAGTCGTACAGTTTTAAGGAGGATAGGAAAGTCAGTTGATACACTTGTGAACATTCATCAACTCAGATAACCGAAGAATCCGTAACACATGCCTAGTCAGCGTCTGCTTCGTCGCGCAATGTTAACTGAAGTAGATTCAGCCTACTTGGTATAGCCGCTTGAACCGTAGCACAGTAATACCTGGTCCTATGTTGATACTGAATCACTGATAGTACTACAGTAGCCTGTTGGGATTCGATTGTCACAATGAACACCGAAGCTCATTGGAATCCAAGTATATCCCCTCAAACAGCCTCAATTAAGTCTATCTGAGCGCACTGAATTCTACTAGTGGCCAATAGAAGTATATATATATATATATATATATATATATATATATATATATATATATATATATATATATATATATATATATATATATGGTAAACTTACTGAATGCTTGTGGAGTACTATAAACGAGTTGACACTAAACTGACAACTTGACAGAAGTACCCCTGTTGTCCGGTTCCTCGCTCATCTCATATATGACATTCAGTATGAAACAACAGACGTCACAATGTCATATATCCCAATTGACTAGTCATCCTGATTACATTAATTGATTCTCATTGGCAAATAGTAACAACTATCGCCTACAATTTGACAGCCAATTCATTCATAAACTGAAAATAAAATTGTTTACAAATTAGTGAATTCAGTCAACAACCAATAGAAAAAATTGTGTTCAAAATAATTGCTGTAGACTGATTATATCTGAAAGAAAACAGTTAATAAACACTGAATAAATATTAAAGCAAGACGTTTCACGTAGTTACCTGGCAAATATTGTCATATGGACTCCTATCATTGATTAATGTAATGATTAGTTGTCTTTTGGGCTCGTGGTGGAACATCACACGATATCATCCATGTCACCCTCAGCTGGGACACCCTACCCGCGTTTCCCATTTCGGTTACAATCTACAACCTGGTCTGCTACGGCACCTGATGTCCCCAAACCATCTTCTCACTACATGTCCAGTCCAATCCAACTCATCTCCACTTTATTCCTATGCGTGTTTTTTCGGGGATAGGTTCTTCGTTGTTTGGTTCGTTACAAGTCAGCCAAAAATCCTCCTTGATTATTCTTATTATTCTGGCCATCTGATTTGATCTTCAGTATCGAGTGTGAGCATAGGCGACAACTGTTCATGTGACGTATCTCTGTAGTTTGTTGGAAATGCTTTCCGTAACGCGCCAAGCCTCTCAACCATCATATAGGAGCACTGAATTACTTGACTGACGTTAGTGTCGAAAATCCGGGATTTGTTCACGCTTTATGCTGAGTGCAGTGCAGTGCAATAGATCTCCACACTGATTGATTTCAGATTAACGCAGGGAGGCCTGTCTTTCTGTATTTCCAATCCTGGTTGTTTTGATATCCTCATCTGTGTCTGTGCCGCGGCCTGTAGTTGAAACGATGCTGCCTAGCTAGGTAGATAGGTGAAAGAGACAACTTCCTTTAGATTTCTCATGTCCATGGTGAGTGTTGTTTGTAGTTGTTGTTGCTGGTTGGTTATCTTCATCACCTCTGTCTTTTCTACGTTCACTTGGTGAAGTCCTGTCTTTGATGCCTCGCTTCGACTTTTCTGCCAACTTGTAAGTTTCGCCTGTTGATCTTCGACTTTGTGCTACAGGACGTTAGACATAAATGATGATCGGTGAAATCCAAATCATCTAAGGTCTTTCATCAGTCCAGCCAGCGTATGCCCATTTTCTCGTTCCTGACAGTTGTTTGTTGCATGATCCAGTCCAGTCCAGTCGACCACAATCGGGAAGATGATCGATGTTATTAAACAACCTTGTCTTACTCTTCTCCTATCATCAGTGCTCGTTCAACTCAGTACAATCAAAGATGTGAAACTGCAAGTTAAGAAAATAAACTATATCCAATACCAAGAGGATCGTTATCGTGATTCAGTAGTTCAGCAGATAACTCTCTATCGTTTAAAGCAATGGATATTGAGTTCTGGAGTGGCTATCATGATGTCCGCGAGAAAATGGAAGGCTCTCATGATGTACAAGCCAATCTCCTCCAGCATTAGGATCATGACAGCAAGATTAAACTCAAAAGGAAGGAAAGTCACCATCACACAATGCTACGCCACGCACCTAAATATGATGCTGATCAAGAGAAGTAGGAGGAATTCTACGGACAACTGCAATCAGTACAGGAAAAAACCCCATACCAGATGACGACATCAAAATTCTAACGAGCGGAGTGACATGAGTGGCAAACTAGGAGCGGACAACTGAGAAAGATAACCAAACATGGGTTGAGAAGCGCTAGGTGAAATGAACGAGAATGGAAAATTGTTTGTAGAATTCTGCACATTCATCGATTTGGTGATTGAAGGCACTATGTACAAACTCAAGGATATCCACAAAGCGATATGGATTTTGCCAGACATCAGGACACACCAAAATCAGATCGACTTCATTTCAATCTCAAGAAAGTGGAGACACAGCCTACTGGACACAAGATCAAGGAGGGGAGTAGATGTAGGCTCACACCGCTCACATCACTCACACCACTATCTAGTGCAAGGAACCTTCAAAACAAAGTTGAAAACCTTCACAGAACCTGGTGATAGACGACCACAGTTCAAGTTCAACACCCAGAACAGAAACTAAACTGAAGGACGAAACTACAAGGGGCATCCTCACTTGGTCAGTCATCAGGACAACATGGCAGATATTGACCAACATCTTTGAAGAAACCTGAGTGGAAGAACATTGGAACTGGTTGAAAGAGATGTGGAAGGAACCTGCATAACTGTATGAGGAAGGAAGAATAGAGAAGACAAGGAATGAATTTCGATGGACACATGGAAGCAGATGGAGGAGGGAGAGGAAGATGGTTATTGTGAAGGTGATGGTGAAGCAGAAGATGAACCAGTTTCTATCGCAGGGATGAACAACGAAAACAGGAACTGAACACAACGTATACTACACTACACTGGATAAAGAAGTGAAGAGTGCGTGGAAAGACGAAAGACACTTCTACGACACACTTGCAAGTGAAGCAGGATAGGCTGCAGGTAGGAGAGACAGATACCTGACAACATTGTACCAAATAACCAGGTTTCTATCTAGGTGGGGAAGAGATCAAGACAAATGAAAACAATAAAAGATGATGAGGGAAACCTAATTGAGAAAGAAGAGAAACGAAGTAAACGATGGGCTGACCACTTCAAAAAACTGTATAATCGACCACCAGCATCACCACCTGCAACTCATCCAGAATATACCACGCACAGAACTATTAGTGAACACAAACCCACTGACAAAAAACAGAAGTCCTGAACAACATAAAATGGCTGAAATCCGGGAAAGCACCACAACCAGATGGAATACCACCACAAACACTGAAAACACAAGCAGAGACAACAGGAACATACGTACACCACTATTCCAGAAGTTTGTGAAGGAATGATAGGTGCCTGCATATTGTCTTGTCAATCTCCTGAACAAGAGTGACTCAGATCTCTACAAGAACTGGCACGCATTCATGCTCCTGTACACACACCAAGCGAAATATTACGCCATATCTTACTAAACAGACTAGAAAATGCTCTGGATTCGAAAGTACGACCAGAACTAGCTGGCTGGCTGCCTTCATAAAAAACAAATCATGTGCGCATCAAATTGCAATGCCACGCTACGCATCATCATAGAACATGGCATGGAATGACAGAATGGCAACTCTCTACTTCAATTTCATTCACTTTGAAAACGCCTACGATAGCGTCGACCGACGAGTAATTTGGCAGTTAGCTGCTTCAACACTACGGTTTTAGTGCCACAAACCTTTATCAACTTCTTTCAGCAGCTGCTATGTGCTATATGACGATGCTACATGCCAAACGATTCACAAAGCAAAGCTCAGTGATGACTTTGAAGTGAAGTGAAGAAAGGAGTGAGACAAGGTTGCCGCCTACTATAAACGATCATCTTCCTGATTGTGGTCGACTCGATTAGATCAAGCAACAAAGGTCTGTGAGGAACGAGAAGATCAACGTAGGCTGTTTGATCGATGAATTGACAGTACACGATGTGCGTTTCGCCGATCAGGATTTATGTCCAACGTCCTGTAGTACAAACTCAAAGATGTACAGGCGTAAGAGGCGAGGCGAGGAGAGGTACCGAAGGCGGGAACTGCTTATGACGAACGTAAAGAGGACAGAGGTGATGAAGATAACCAACCAGCAACAACAACTACAAACAACACTCACCATGGACATGAGAAATCTAAAGGAAGTTGTCTCTTTCACCTATCTACCTAGCTAGGCAGCATCGTTTCAACTACAGGCCGCGGCACAGACACAGATGAGGATATCAAAACAACCAGGATTGGAAATACAGAAAGACAGGCCTCCCTGCGTTAATCTGAAATCAATCAGTGTGGAGATCTATTGCACTGCACTGCACTGCACTGCACTGCACTGCACTGCACTGCACTGCACTCAGCACAAAGCGTGAACAAATCCCGGATTTTCGACACTAACGTCAGTCAAGTAATTCAGTGCTCCTATATGATGGTTGAGAGGCTTGGCGCGTTACGGAAAGCATTTCCAACAAACTACAGAGATACGTCACATGAACAGTTATCGCCTATGCTCACACTCGATACTGAAGATCAAATCAGATGGCCAGAATAATAAGAATAATCAAGGAGGATTTTTGGCTGACTTGTAACGAACCAAACAACGAAGAACCTATCTCTGAAAAAACACGCATAGGAATAAAGTGGAGATGAGTTGGATTGGACTGGACGTGTAGTGAGAAGATGGTTTGGGGATATCAGATGCCGTAGCAGACCAGGTTGTAGATTGTAACCGAAATGGGAAACGCGGGTAGGGTGTCTCAGCTGAGGGTGACATGGATGATATGGTGTAACGAAGAAATGAAAGTTTGTAGACATTTGTGGAGGCAGTTAACGGAGAGTCCAGAGAAGAGATTGAAATGTCTGTGTGCTATTGAAACCCTATGTTTCACTAGGAACTCAAAGGACACATAACCACAAGAATAAACGAATTACAAGTGAAATAGAAAGGTAAATCATATGTTAGGACAGAATTCAATAGCAGAATACTAAATCCAATTAGCAACGGAACCTTAACTTCTGTAAACAACACTCCAAGTATAATCCTATGTCTAATTAGTGATAAATATCACTTAAAGTCTGATAATTTCATTAGATAACTGACACTATCTTACGTTGTAAGCTTCACATTGAACCATTGAATATGTCTGATGGTATACACTATATGACATCGTATGTTACTGAAGAATATTATACGAATATTTTTTCATTAATAAATGTTAAATAGGACACAAATAATCGTGGCTTTTTTTCTAAAGTTTTGCTTGAAATCTTCCCATTATGAAAAAGTTGATAGCTGTGTGCAAACATTTACCTCAGATTTATTTATCATACATTGGATTCATCATAGACTGTATAAATTCTTCATTGATATGATAAATAGTAGTTAAGAAAGACAAATTGACATAGAACTTCAGGTAAAACTGAATCTAATCAACATGTCATACTTTACAACAGTATCCAACATATATTTGAAGTAGAATGACATCGAAGTGGATAAAAGTGTATCATTATAATTATTATTACTTTTTCCCTTGGGTTCCTTGTGAAATATAGGGCTTCACTAGCACGCCTCCAATGCATTCTATTCTCTGTAGTCTTTTGAACCTGGCTCCATGTCTGCCCACAAGCTTTCACACCATCTCCTCCATGTCACCCTCACCTGGGACGTCCAACTCGTCGTTTCCCCTTTGGATACCACTCGAGCAACTGATCTGGTGAGTGATGTCCCCAATTGGACATCTCAGTGTATGGGAAGGAAAAAAGGAACTTGGAAATCAGGTTTAATGTAGCTTTTCTAAATTTAGACGTCAAATAAAACATAGATCAGTTCCATTGAAACTTGCTTAGAGATATTTCACTAAGGCTGTTCAACCATTGATTCCAATCATCTCGAGAATCCTAAAAGTAGGCAGTCTAAACCTTTCTACATAGAATAAACGAATAGTCAGAGACTTCATGAACGAACACAGTTCACATGAAGTCTCATACTAAAGCAGAATACAATAGAGTAAGCTAAATCACGTTGTTGGATAGAACTGATAGACCACTGTTAGTAGATGAACTTTTATACAAAAGCCACATTATTGTCTGAATGTTCATTGTTATAATTAGCCTGTTGGCTAGAATTGGGAGTCAGGGCACGTGTTTCATTCCATATGGGATTCGTCAGCCGGATATACATATACCCTATTAAGTGATATTGTTTCCAATTAAACTCCTATCCAGCTACGATCGCTTCACACCCCAAAGCATTGTCTACTTCGTCACTTAGGTCAAGTCTTATTCAGTAAGTATCAGTTATTATTATTATTATTATTTACTGGCAATCGCGATTTCCCACTGGTATTCTAGATAAAATTGATCTACTTCTGTTGACATATCTATACACTCCTTGACGTCTTTTAAGGCTCAGAAACTTATCTTCAAATCATTTGTTATCTCATACCCCATTGTCTACGTTGATATTAGTCTTTTTCTATACACCTTTTCTTTGTATACTACTATGAAGTGTAGCAAGTTGAACCGTTACACCACTTATGTGTAAGGTTCTACATTGATTTAGTCTTATCTTTTTCGGCATATGGGAATTTATACAAATCCGTCAATATTCTGTTTATTGGTTAAGTTTTAATTTGTTCGGTGAATGTGAGTCACAATGGGAACATCATCATTCACAAAGTATCTGGCTGATTTGTCCCAAACACGACGAAACACACATCGCGAATTCCATTGCTAGTATACTGACAATTCTCAAGGTAACTCTATGTGAGATAATAGGTGAATACTGTTGAATATCCGACAGTTTACATTGAAATAATTTTATAATACTCTCCATCTTTTGACTGATATCAGTTTCTAATGATAGATTGATTACCTTCTCATAAATAATTTAACTAGAACGCAAAAATTTGTAAAGAAATGACAGAGGAAAACTTTTTAGATCGGGCAAGATAAATATTGATACTTGAAAAGAAAGTAGCTCATAAATATTGATCTTTATCAGTAATTTTTATTCTGATGATTGTCATTCATAGGAAATCTGGAGAGAAATATGCATTTTAGGACATTCTTCAAACGTAAAAACTCATGATAAAATAAGTAACTTTATACATTCATCACGTACTTGTGTTTCAAAACATAATTATGACAAGAATCCTATTCAATTCAACACAAATTATCATATCATTATTTGTCCCTTGGGTTCCTAATGGAACATAGGGCTTCACTAGCACGTCTCCAGTGCACTCTGTTCTCTCCAGTCTTTTCAACCAGGTTCCACGACAGCCCAGAAGCTCTCATTTCTTCCTCACATCATCACCTCCATGTCACCCTCACCTCGGACGATCAACTGGTCGTTTCCCAGTTGGGTTCCACTCGAGCGACTGGCTTGGCACGTGATGTCCCCAGTTAGCCTTCTTGGTGTATGCCCAATCCATCTCCACTTTCCTCTTCTGCATATTTGTTAAGCGATAGGTCCTTGGTTGGTTCGTTCATATTGTACATTTACATAATCTCTGAGTTCATAAAACAACTCGAAATAGGGATAATTTTCTCAATTCATGTGTTCAACTCACGTTGAATATCACTAGATCATAAGGGATAACCGTAGCTTTATCAGTATGATTCCTTGAAACTTTTCAAAAACCTACTAATTTTAAAGACGATTAAATATGTTTACTTCTGAGATCTATGTAGACAATTACCATCAGACCTGAAAGACTTCAGCTAAATTACTCACACCACTTGACTACTAGATATAGAGTACATGGATCAGTTCCACGTCTTGTAACTGTCATATTTAGCTTTCTTCCAAACTAATGCTATATCGGCCAAGATATTCGATAGCTTGGTTGAGACAAAAGGTTAGTGCGAATATTCTAGCTTTAGAAGACGTCAATGAGTGAATACATCTGCATCATTATCACCGATTTCCAATCATGTCACCAAAAGTAAGTTCTCAAACACTGATTCCTACTTTATCAAGGACTACAAAATACAGATATTCATGAACAACTGTCTACGCTCGTTACTGAAGCTCAGATGGCCAAAAAGAATAAGCAACAAGGGACTCACTGTGGCTGGCAAGGAACCAACCAAGAGCTAATAACCATACATATATGCAGAGGAAGGAAGTGGAGATGGATTGGATTGAGCATGCACTGAGAAGGCTGTTTGTGGACATCATGTGCCAGGCCACTCACTCGAGTGGAATTCAAAGCGGAAACGACGAGTTGGAAGTCTGAGGTGAGGGTGACATGGTGGAGATGATGTGAGGAAGAAATGAAATCTTGTGAACTGTCTTGGAGCCAGGTTCAAAAGATTGCAGAGAACAAAGTGCACTGGAGACGTGCTAGTGAAGCCCTATGTTCCACTAGGAACCCAAGAGAAAAATAATAATAATTATTATTTTCAAGGACTTCAAACAGGCAGTCTATACCTACCCACACGAACTTCATTATCTGGTACCACGTCTTGGCGTGGGTACCCACAACCTTCTCCAAATCTAATCCAACTTTGCTTAGCATAACACATAGAGGTAGGCTGTAGGTTGGCATGTCCAAACCACCTCGAGGTCACAAAATGTCTTTCTGTAACGATTACATTACAGGCAAAGAGAGATGTCTTTAAATAGTGTAACTCCCTGATATTAACACATGGAAAGGAAATTTAAAGTAGTCAGCTGAAGACAATCCAATGATTTACGAAAAGGTTGGTGTTGACTGTACACATATATTTTCAAATTCTTTCTTTCAATGGATTCAATTCAAAACATTGTAAGTTGGTTAAGTGATTACGTAACAGTACCCTCTATCACCCATGATATTCCTGATTGTAGTGGACTAGATCACGCAGCAAACTGTGAGGAATGAGAAGAGAGGCATACGCTGGATCGAAGAAATGAGCCCAGACGATTTTGATTTCGCTGATGACTTATGTCTAATGTCGCACAAACACAAACATCTACAAGCAAAACCAACCAGTTGACAGAAGAGGCAAGGCAGCGAAGTTGAGACTCCAAGTGAACGTAGAGAAAACAGAGGTAAGGAAGATACACAACCAATACCACCACCACCAGCAACAACAAACACCAATCTCCATCAATGAGAGGAACTTAGAGGAAGTAGCCTCTTTCGTCTTCCAACCTACCTAGGCAAGGCAGCATCGTTTCAACTACTCGCGACACAGGCACACACCAGGACGTCAAAGACACCTAGAATCGGAAAAACAATAAGACAGGTGTTCATTAACATGAAATCAGTGTGCAGATCTACTGCACTCCATCCAGCATAAAGCATGAACAACATCCGGATTTTCAACACCAACGTCAGTCAAGTCAGTACTCCTATATGGTGGTTGAGAGACTTGACACCTTACGAAAAGCATCTCCAACAGACCACAGATATTCATCAACAACTGCCTACACTGGCTCGTTTCTGAAGCTCAGATGACCAGATTAATGAGAATGAGCAAGAAGGAACTCACTGTGGCTGGTGACGAACCAACCAACCAACGAGGCGAGAACATATCGCTCAAGATATATGCAGAAGAAGGAGAGAGTGGAGATGGATTGGATTGGGTATACACTGAGAAGGCCGATTGGGGACATCAGGCAACAGGTCAGTTGGTCGAGTGTAAGCGAGATGGGAAACGACGAGTTGGGCGTCTCAGATGAGGGTGACATGGAGGAGATGATGTGAGGAAAAAATGAGAGCTTCTGGGCTGTCGTGGAACCAGGTTGAAAAGACTGAAGAGAACAGAGTACACTGGAGACGTGTTAGTGAAGCCCTATGTTCCATAAGGAACCCAAGGGACAAATAATAATGATAATAATACCCTCTGTAAGTGTAAAACAATCTTAAATTACGCATCATCAAGATAACATAAGAAAATGATGTCAACTTTATTCAGATATAATCTTGTAAGGGAATGTCGAATAAACCACTAAATAGACTCTGTGATTATAACTTATATCACAGAATATTTAATTACAATCATCACAAGATCTGATTCTCTTAAGAAAAAAATTTCAGAAAATACAACCTAACTTTCATTAAGATGATATTCATTCTCATATTCTTTTTACTGAACCTAAATATATTTTATCGAAAAATAAACATAAGCAAACTGAGATATATCACTAAAAATTCTATTTCGAAAAAAAAATTCATATTCACGTTATACAGTCTGAAGTAATCAATACCAGTCCAGTACTCACAAATAATAACAATGCCAAGTTACCATTTATAAACATAAAATGAAAACATGAAATTAAATAAAACACCATGAATAAAACATTCTGATTATTATCAAAATGAAATAATAAAAAACAGACAAAAACAAAAATTATCCCATAGTTTATTATTATTGTTTTTCTCTTGAGTTCCTAGTGGAACATAAGGCTTCAACAGCATGCCTCCTTCTCTGCAATCTTTTCAACCTGGCTCCACAACAGCCAACAAGTTATCATTTCTTCTTTACATGATCTCCTCCATGTCATACTCGCTTCGGATAACTAACTCTTTATTTCTCATCTGGATAACACTCGAGCAACTGACCTGAAACGTGATGTCCCCAATCGGCCTTCTCAGCGTATATCCAGTCCATCTCTACTTCCTTCCTCTGCATATTTGCATGGTTATTGGTTCTTGGTTGGTTCGTTGCCAGGCTAGAGTAAGTTCCTTGTTGCTTATTCTTATTAATCTGGCCATCGAATCTTCAGTATGCAGTAAGCGTAGACACTAGCTGTTGATGAATGTCTGTAGTTTGTTGGAAATGCTATTCGTGACGCTCCAAGTTTCTCAACAATATAGCAGAACTGACCTGAAATTGGTGTTGAGAATCCGAACCTAGTTCTTTGGGCTGAGTTCAGCAGATCTCCACACTGATTTCAGATTAGTGAAAGCCAGTTTTGATGTCTTTTCCGATCCTGGCTTTGACATTCTCGTCTGTGCCGCCGCCTGTAGTTGAAACGGTGCTGCCTTGACTAGGTAAGTGAAAGAGACAACTTCCTTTAGGTTTCTCCCGCTCATGGTCATTTGTGCTTGTTATTCGTTGGTTATCTTGGTCACATGTGTCTTCTCTCACTTGAAGTCCCGTCTTCGCTGCCTCGCCTCTTCTGTCAAATTGTTAGTTTTCGCCTGTAGATCTTCGAGTTTGTGCGACATCAGACGTTATACATAAATCATCATTGGCGAAATCCAAATCTTCTATGATCTTTTCATCGGTGAAACAGCGTATCCCCATCTTCTCGCTCCTCACTGTTTGCTGCATGATCCAGTCTACCACAATCAGGAATATCATGTGTGACAGTAGACAGACTCGTCTTACTCCTGTTTTCACTTCACTCTAAAGGCATCACTGAGCTTCCCATTGTGAATTACTTGGCATGTGGCGTCTTTATATAGTTGCTGAATGAGATTGACAAAGGTTTGTGGTATTTCGTAATGTTGAAGCAGTTGCCAAATTACTTCTGGGTCAACGCTGTCGAAGTCCATTTCAAAGTGGATAAAGTTACGGTAGTGAAGTGACTACCGTTCTATACTCTGTTTTATGATGATGTGTAACTTTGCAATTTGATCCACACATGATTTTTTCTTCCTGTAACCAGCCAGCCTGTCTGTTCCGATAGTAATTTTGAATCCAGCACATCCTTTAGTCTCTTCAAGAAGATGCGGCATAATATTTTGCTTGGAGTGGATAGAAGTATGATTCCGTGCGAGTTCTTGCAAAGGCTGAGGTCTTCATTCCTTGACAAGGTTGCTATCCCGTCCTTGAGTGGACCGAATCAATCCGCCTGTGTTGACCTATGAGTTTCTCCCCAGACACCTCTATATTGCCTGTTTCATTTATATTTTGGTGGATAGTGGTTAGCAGTAGAATCCAAGAAGCACGTTTCGTCCTATTTGGAACTCGTTAGTTGAGTGTACCTGCCTCCCTCAGTGAGTAACACTTCTGTCACTAGGACACGAACCCGTGACCGTACGCTTCAAATGCCAAGGCGTTTGCCCACTAAACCACCGGGTCACGATACCCAGTTCTTGTACCACGGGAACAGTTTCGTTGTTGCTAGTCACTACCCACCAATGTCAATGATACCTTCACTTCTGATCATATCGGAAAATCTTTTCAACTGTTCAACTACATAATGCTTTAGACAACATTTACAATGTTATAATACACCAACACATTTTATTCCACTAACAAAAACCACCTTGCACACAAATTTCTGTATATCGCTCCGGAAATGGAGGTTCACAACAATACCCGGCTAACAACAAGAGAGGGTAAATTAATTGAATGTCTTGACCACTTCGTTGGTCAGTAGTCTACGAAATCTCCACATCCAAACAAATAGCTTGATTTCCCTTTCACCAACTTACACCTTCCATGCTACGACAGAAATATTAGGGGTCGAGTGTACTATGCTGCAGTTCACTCTCTTCAATAGTATGGCTGCAAAAAATGGCCAATAAAGGTAGAGGACATCAGAAGGCTTTACATATTCCATCCCCATCATACATTCGTAACATAGGGAGGCATGTAGTCATACTACCATCTCAGTGAAGTAAAAGTCAGTCGTACAGTTTTAAGGAGGATAGGAAAGTCAGTTGATACACTTGTGAACATTCATCAACTCAGATAACCGAAGCATCCGTTACATATGCCTAGTTACCGTCTGTCTCATCACGTGATAATAACTGAAGTAGGTTCAAGCTACAAAAGAACCTGACACAGCCACATTAAAACAGCATCAATGCATAAAGTCCTCGACTGCTGGTCTCAACCATGTTAACAGCTGTAGATTAGCTGGTTAGGGTCCACATGACAACAGAAATCATTGGTTGGTTACTCAACCATATCTCATTTCTCTCATTTACTGCTTTCTACTGTTTTTGACTGATATTTCTATATTTCTTCATCTTACTGCTTTTTTCCCTGTTGTGCTGATATAAGATAGCAACTTGGAGCACTGTAATGCAGTAATGCCTGGTCCTATGCTGATGAACCTATCTCTAATTAATCAACTACAGTTGTCTCTACATTCTCAACCATTGAAGAAAACATCTATTATTGGTAGTCTGTAGATATCAGCTGTTGCACAAGTTTAGGTAACTAATCACCTAAATAATGAACACAATACAAAATGATGAATGGAAATCGGTTATTATTATTTTTCCCTTGGGTTCCTTGTGGAATATGGGGCTTCACTAGCACGTCTCCAGTACACTCTGTTCTCTGTAAACTTTTGAACCTGGCTCCACGACAGCCCACAAGCTTTTATTTCTTCCTCACACCATCTCTTCCATGTCACACTCACCTCAGACTTCTAACTGGTCGTTTCCGCTTTGGATTCCACTCGAGTGAGTGGCTTGGTGCGTGATGTCCCCAGTCGGCCTTCTCAGTGTATACTCAGTCCATCTCCACTTTCTCCTTCTGTATATTTGTTGGGTGATAGGTTCTTGGTTGGTTCGTTCCCACAGAATTCCTTTAGTACATTAAAATAGATAGTATGAATTTAAGTGCCTTCCATGTATCTATCTGATCCAGTTCTACAAGAGTTCAAACATGACCTATACTGTTAAAATGTAACGTCTCAAACTGCAATGCTGGGTGAAACAAGTAACAATCTTCAGGGAGGAACAGTCTCCTTTAAAATAGCACAAACCTCTCGCAAAAACCACACCTAAATCAATAAAGGTCTTCTACCGATCGCCCGCCACTTTGCTTTGTCTCAATATTCAGTACCATCAAGAGATAGAAATAATATCACCTTCAACAATCCATTTCCAAATTAAGGACTAGGTTATGAGAGATCATTGTTATCTTGAAGTCTTTGACACTACTTGATTACCAAGAAGGAAGTAGGCAGAACTATAACCTCATAGTAAAACTGCAATGTAAGAACATTTTTGATGGATTCTACGCTATATACAAATAACTTCAGTCGGATGTTTAGCTTCCTCTAATTAAAATGACTGATATTCTAACGTCTAGGTTTGTTCAGAAATTTTTTTTGGAATTAACCCTAGTTATAGAAAAAGCACAAATTTTTAAGATGGATTACTTCAAAGAGTTCCATTCACAATTATCTAAATCAGACTCATTTCTTCTGAAATTCTTATTATCCTGATCATCAGTATGGAGTGAGCGTAGGCGGCAGCTGTTGATATATGTATGCAGTTTGTTAGAAATGCTTAGCGTCACGCGCCACGTCTCTCAACCATCACATAGAAACACTGACCTGTATGATTTACTGTTGAAAATCAGGAACTTGTTCAAGGTTTGTACTGAGTGCAGTAAATACTCACACTGACTTCAGATTAATTAAAGTTTGTCTTCCTGTCTTTATGATCTTGGCATTCATAAGCTCATCTGCGCCACATTCATTTGAAAAGATGCAGCCCAGGAAGGTAGGTGAGAGACAATATCATTCAGATTTCTGCAATTCATGGTCATTGGCTATTGCGTGGGTATCTTCATCATTTCTATATTCCCTACGTTCACTCGAAGAAGGTAATATCTTGGCTGCGTTGTCTCGCCAAGTCTGCCAAAGTCGTTGTTTTCGCTAGCACATTTCCGAGGTTGTCGAAGGGCCCATCTGGTCGTGCTGCTTTCCCGGATTTCAGCAATTTTATGTTGTTCAAGACTTCTGTTCTTGTTAGTAGGTTTGTGTTCACCAATAGTTCTGTGCGTGGTATATTCTGGACGAGTTGTAGGTGGTGGTGCTGGTGGTCGATTCAAGAATTTTTTGAAGTGGTCAGCCCATCGTTTACTTCATTTCTCTTCTTTCTCAATTAGGTTTCCTTCATCATCTTTTATTGTTTTCATTTGTCTGGATCTCTTCCACACCCAGATAGAAACCTGGTTATTCGATATAATGCTGTCATGTATCTGTCTCTCCTACCTGCAGCCTATTCTGCTTCACTTGCAAGTGTGTCGTAGAAGTGTCTTTCGTCTTTCCACTCACTCTTCTTCACTTGTTTGTCCAGTGTAGTGTTGTATACATTGTATTCAGTTCCTTTTCTCCTCGTGCATCTCTGCACTGCGCTGGTTCATTTTCTGCTTCATGTAGGCTCACACAACTCACCATCTGGTGCAAGGAATCTTCAAAACAAAGTTGAAAACCTTCACAGAACCTGGTGATAGGCGACCACAATTCAAGTTCAACACCCAGAACAGAAACTAAACTGAAGGACGAAACTACAAGGAACATCTTCACTTGGTCAGTCATCAGGACAACATGGCAGATATTGACCAACATGTTTGAAGAAACCTGAGTGCAAGAACATTGGAACTGGTTGAAAGAGATGTGGAAGGAACCTGCATAACTGTGTGAAGAAGGAAGAAGAGAGAAGACAAGGAATGAATCTCGATGGACACATGGAAGCAGATGGAGGAGGGAGAGGAAGATGGTGATGGTGAAGCAGAAGATGAACCAGTGCAGTGCAGTGAAGTGCGGTGCGGTGCAGAGATGCACAAAGAGAGACGGAACTGAATACAACGTATACTACACTACACTGAACAAAAAAGTGAAAAAAGAGTTCGTGGAAAGAGGAAAGACACTTCTACGACACACTTGCAAGTGAAGCAGAATAGGCTGCAGGTAGGAGAGACAGATACCTGACAACATTGTACCAAATAACCAGGATTCTATCTGGGTGGGGAAGAGGTCATCACAGATGAAACCAATGAAAGATATTGAAGGAAACCTAATTGAGAAAGAAGAGAAACGAAGGGCTGACCACTTCAAAAAACTGTATAATCGACCACCAGCATCACCACCTGCAACTCATCCAGAATATACCACGCACAGAACTATTAGTGAACACAAACCCACTGACAAAAAACAGAAGTCCTGAACAACATAAAATGGCTGAAATCCGGGAAAGCACCACAACCAGATAGAATACCACCACAAACACTGAAAGCACAAGCAGAGACAACAGGAACATACTCACACCACTATTCCAGAAGTTTGTGAAGGAATGATGGGTGCCTGCATATTGTCTTGTCAATCTATTGAACATGAGTCACCTAGTTCTTTACAAGAACTGGCACGCAATCACGCTGCTGTACACATCAAGCGAAACATTATGCCATATCTTACTAAACAGACTAGAAAATGCTCTGGATTCGAAAGTACGACCAGAACTGGCTGGCTGGCTGCCTTCATAAAAAACAAATCATGTGCGCATCAAATTGCAATGCTACGCTACGCATCATCATAGAACATGGCATAGAATGACAGAATGGCAACTCTCTACTTCAATTTCATCCACTTTGAAAACGCCTTCGATAGCGTCGACCGACGAGTAATTTGGCAGTTATCTGCTTCAACACTACGGTTTTTGTGCCACAAACCTTTATCAACTTCATTCAACAGCTGTAAGAAGACCCCACATGCCAAGTGATCCACAATGCGAAGCTCAGTGATGACTTTGAAGTGAAGTGAAGAAAGGAGTGAGACAAGGTTGCCGCCTACTATAAACGACCATCTTCCTGATTGTGGTCGACTGGGAGCGAAAAGATGGGTACACGCTTGATGAATGAAAGGAGCTTAGAAGATTTGGATCTCGCCAATGATGATTTATGTCTAATGTCGCACAAACTCGAAGATCTTCAGGCGAAAACTAACAAGTTGACAGAAGAGGCGAGGCAGCGGAAACGGGAATTCAAGTAAATATGAAGAAGACGGAAGTGATGAAGATACCCAACCAACAACAGTATCAACACCAATAACCATGAGGCGAGGTGAGGTACCGAAGACAGGAATTGCTTATGACGAACGTATAGAAGGCAGAGGTGATGAAGATAACAAACCAGCAACAACAATAACTACAAACAACACTTACCATGGACATGAGAAATCTGAAGGAAGTTGTCTCTTTCACCTACCTGCAGCATCGTGTCAACTACAGGTGTCATAGATGATGACGTTAAAGCCGGGGTCGGGAAGACAGCAGGGTACGCCTTCCTTGATCCGGATTCTCAATACTAATGTCAGTTAGGTCAGTGCTTCTATGTTTCAGAAAGTTGGCGCGTCACGAAAAGCATTTCCAACAAATTACAGACATTCATTCATTAATTATTGAGACGCAATTTCTTAGTGTAGATTTTCTGGTCTACTAGTAAGCTTTTTTGCGTTATCATTTAGGCATTTAACTAAGCCTTCTTTAACGAAAATGGGGTGAGAGGACTTGAAGTCTAAGTAGCGATTAGAATGAGGTTTTTTTAGACACTAATCTGCAGACTTCTTTCTTGTGATCGTTTAATCTTGCAACCGAACATTGCTATGTCACCTTCATCCCTTTCTAAGTTAAAGGTGAATTGGATGCATGTGCCAGGAACCTATTGATGCGTTCCAATTTCAGTACTGTCAACCTATCATCTACATATCGGAGCCATATCTTTAGAGTTGGGCTATATGTTTGAAGGGCCATCTGTTTCCAAATATCTATAAATATGTCTGCCACGATGGGGGATATTGATGACCCCATGGCAATACTTTCAGTTTGTTTATACATTTCATTTTCAAACTTAAAAACTTTAGATGTTAGGTTCAATCGTACTGCTAGAATGATTTCCTCGATCGGCATCTTAGTTCGATGCGTAAGCGCACTGTCATCGTTATTCCCATTTCTAACTGCTTCTAGAGCCATGTCGACCGGTATATTTGTGTAAAGGCTAATTATGTCAAAACGAACCATTTTTTCATTATCTAATCTATGCTTTAAATCATAAGAGTTGGTAAGTCGAGACTTTGAGTGATTTCCTATTGGACCTAACACCATTGCTAAATATTTAGACAACTCGTAAGTTGGAGTGTTTCTAAAATCTACTATAGGCATGATGGGATAACCTGGTTTATGAATCTTAATAGTACCATACATTCTACTGGGTTTATTAGTTTTCGGCATTAAATTAAGCCATTTTAACTCACCTAGAAATGGCTTCATCCAGCGTATCAGATCCCTTGTCGATTCCTTAACCTTATTCATAATAGTATCCACTGATTTCTTAATTTCCTCATATGGTCCTGTTTCCTCAACCATCTCGACAGCCTTGGTGCAGACATTGCATATCCCCATCCTTACTTTCGCTTTCATCGACAGGAGACACATCGGCTGACTGGTTTCCCGAAGGCTTGTGGGCAGTCATGACGTAAGGTTCAAAAGACTGCAGAGGACACAGTTCAATGAAGGTGTACTACTAAAGTCCTATGTTCCACTAGGAATTCAAGGGAAAAATAATATAATAATGGTCCTGTTTTTATATGCTCATTCATTTTGTAGATGTAATCAGATTTGATCATTACAACTGTTAAGTTGCCCTTATTGAAAGGTTCCTGAGATCTCTTTCCAGCTTGAGTAAATTAAATTTCATTTTCTTCTATCGTTTCAGTGTTAGGGCAAACTGTGCTCTCATCTCATCTGCAATTGTCTTATCGATTGAACTTAAAACGCTATCTCTATTTTGCAAATGACATCTCTTCTGATCTCAATTCATTAACTGTTTGTTACATTTGAAGTTAACGTGAATATATAACAACAATGAAGTAGTTCTAGTGTGTGACACTATTATCCACGGTTTCTGATATTACCTCAACATTTCTCAATATCTATGATATAATTATCAAAGACAGAATGAGACAAAACATACACAGACTACTGGTAATGATTCCCTCTAAAGAGAATGTATATATTGAATAACTTGTGCAACTACAACATATTCCTCTGATCAAAATACATTCAAAGACATAGAAAATCAAGAAACTGAGAAGTAAAGAATGATACTAGTGTAATTGTTTTTATATGATATCATCATTGATTGAACCGAATTGATTGGTCTCTATTCACATATGGGCTCCTGTGAGGATGCCTCAATATTATGTTAATGATGGATCGTAGCCAGCAGTGGAATCCAGGATGCGCATTTCGTCCTATTTGGGACTCGTCAGCTGGATGTACCTGCAACCCAGTGAGTGATGTTGTCCCCACAGGGATTCAGACTCGGGAGCGATTGCTTCAAACACCAGAGCGTTATCCACTACACCACCGAGCCACGACAGCCACTTCTTGTGCGATGGGTATAGTTTTAGCATAACCCGGTGGGAAGCAGGTACATCCAGCTGACGAGTCCCAAATAGGACAAAATGCGTATCCTGAATCCCACTGCTAGCTACGAGCTGTGATTAAAAGAATGATATTATTGAGTGACTATAAAGGCTAACCTAACAACTAGCTAGATAGCCAATTAGAGATCAGTATTTTAAGAGAAATTGCCCCTCGAGCTAAAATGGATACCTAATTGGTTATTTCAAATATTTCTAGAGTGATCTTTAAAGTCACCTAAATTATTGATCGTGATACGACCTCCTAAATGATATTCCTCATTTGCATAACATCTCTTTCAATTCCATAAAGATACTGTATTCTAAAACATTGACTTCTTCCTGTTCACCTAACATCTCACTCTCTCTCTCATGCTTCAAAATCATCTTCATATTTCCACAACATTTAACGGAATACATCTATTTCTGTTGAAATTCATGGTCTCATAGAAAATAACAATCCTCAGCGTATCTTATTCAGTATGTTACAACTGCTTCACTTTTCAAAACTTCGGTTTCGATGGCTTATTCAAGTAAGTTATTATATTTCTCATGTTTTATGCCAATACTTCAAGCGGCATTATATTCGTTCACAGAATACTATAGCCTGAGGAAACTTGAGTGCTGACAGAGTTGTGAGGGCAGTTGACACTTCCCCGCTGCCCACACCGTGGAAGGCTATTTCTTCTTAAATTACCTGAAAGAGAAAAAGGATTTGTCTGACCACAGAGCCCATCGGACATCTGCTTGAGGCCTGTCACACCCAGCCTTTTGTGTATGATTATTTTGAACTTTTGTATTTTTGGGGCCGGATGGTCAAAAAGAAACGACATATGAACCAACACTGTTGGCCCGGCAGACCGTGGGGCATGGTGGAGTGTGTTATTTTTTGGGCCGACCTTTCTAGACCCCTCCTTCCATTGAGAAGGCAGCATCAGCATCGCACTGCTGGTCATCCAGGGAAAACACCTTACTGCTGTCACACCCCATCCAGCTAACACCAATACGACTTCGCCATTAGACGCCCCCCCCCCCCCATCATAGTGTAGTAATTTACACAACAACGGTAACTGCTTTTAGTCTAACCACTATCCAATACACCTTTCTGGTATAATAGGACCTCGAGGGAACACGCTTTCTACCAGCATAGCTCGTTGGGTCTTTGTGATGTGAACGCCTGACCACCACGTCAAGGTAGCAGCTATCCGGTGAAATCTCTGTACGCATACAAAAGGCTTAGCTGGCTTTCGCCAACTATAGCGCCACCGTGATATTTAATTGTCTATTAAGGGTAGCGTATACTGTACAGCAGTACGCTCTGTTCTACTGTATGGCCGTGAAACATGGCCATTGAAGGTGAAAGACATGAGAAAGCTGTGGGTCTAGGTGTTGTTTGACCACCCCGTTGCCTTCGTAGTGTAGGCCGTATTCCGTGATGTCACCAGGTGAGTAATGCAGAAGTCAGGTATAGGTGTAGAGTTTTAGGGAGGGAGAATAGTTAAGTCGGTTGACGAGGTTGTGAACCTTGATGGAGTGAGATGTGTGGTTGGGACATGTGTTACGTATGCCTAGTCACCGATTGCTTCTACACACAACGTTGGCCGAAGTATGTGTAGGATGGAAAGAGGTCTGAGGTGGCCAGACTAATTGATGGGATGAATGTATGAAGTGTTTGAGTGTTTGTTTGAGCCATGTGGGGTGATGCAGACTAGTCAGCCGGTTGGAGTGGGTGGGACGAGAGGAACGAGTGGTTGGAGACTGACTCAAGGGGATATGGCTCACAACCGGTGTCAGTGGCGCAGATGCATACATACATTATCGTCATCTTAACGACACCGTACTGAATCTCACCACTTCCTCATTCTTCATTTCTCTCTTTTTGTACTTTATATTTCTTTTGACTGAATTTTATTTTTTTCTTCATCTTCCACTTTACTGCCTTTTTACTTGATTGACTGAGATGAGGTGTGTGAAGTGCGACCGTTACTCAATAATGCCTAGGCGTATGTTGATATGGATGGATGGACAGAATACTATATCACTCACAGACAATCAAAACTTCTTATCCTACTAATAAAACTTAACAATTCATTGTATAAGTGTTTGTTTATCTTCATAAATATATATATATATATGCATATTGAAAGTCCAAGGAAATGGTTTATATATGAAGCATATTAGATGTATATGCAGAGAGAGAATGGGCAAAAATTGAGTTCAGTTGAACACATCTCGGTGTAAGAAAACCAAAATTGACTGATAAACATGCAAAGAGTTTAACAATTCCATAAGCAAATGAAAGGAGAACAATAAAATAACACCATACCTTTTCTTTAACAAAAACTTAATCATATAATTGTATAACTGATAAAATTCTCTTCTTAGAAAGGTTTCTTTTCCATATACACACACACAGGTATCAATGAGAAATTCATCTCATCTTTTTATAACCCTTATATTAGATGATAATTATAAAGATTAGATGAAATTTTAAATTGTAGCCGGACTCGAACCAGCGACTATTGGGTCAAAAAAAAAACCTGGTTCCAATTTGGCTACAGTTCAAATTTTCATTTCAACTTCAATTATTACTCAATAAACATTACTAAACTGCTAAACAATAATGAAATAATCATCAGTACATATAGATATCTATCTGATTTCTTAACTTTTGACCCGATTGTTTATTAAACACTTAAAAAATGCATTGTGTTGAAAAAAGCAATAAAAGAAATAAAGAAAGAAAGAAAGAAATGGCAAGAGAAAAGAAGGAATTCATTTAATAATTGATAATGAATAGTAATCAATATCATTAATTAACAATTGGAAATATAATAAAATGAATCTTTTCAAAAGACACTAATGTATAAACAATAATAACTAGGCGATATCCTGCTTAACAATATTATCACTCATTAGAAACTGGTAAATGAACCTTGAAAAAGGATAAGGATCGACGACAATCCCACCAGGAAAGTAAACACACACATACACACGCACACACACACATGCATACATACATACATACAAATTAGACGAAATTATTGCTCATCAATTAGACAAGTAAGGAGAAATGATTATATATATATAAATATATATATATTGCCTGTTTCTTTCTCTTCACAAATCTTTATAACAACTCCACATAGTTGGCAGGATATAAACCAGCTCGATTACCTTTACGTCCTTTACACCAACCTTGATCATCAGCTTCTTCAAGTTTTACAAAAACTTCACCTATAAGATAGAAAAAAAAAATTTGTAAAAGCAGAAGAAGACTTCAAAAAACAAAACAGTCTACAAGTGAACCGATAAAAGAGGGAAACATTCACAATTGTAGTAAATTAAGAAAGCTAATAAAAAATAATGAAGGAAATTTAATTACCAAAGATGAGAAACAAAGGAAACAATGGGCTGAACATAAATAAATCCTCTAACAAAAGTCGAAGTCCTGAGCTCCATAAAGCTACTGAAATGTGGGAGACCAGCAGGACCAGATAGAATATTGCCAGAAGCACTGAGAACAGACCATAGAGACAACAATGGACATGCTCACACCACACCACAATAGCAGAAGGTCTGGCGATTGGAAGAAGGGTTACCTTGTCAAACTCCCGACCTCAGTGTTTGCAAGAACTGGTGCAGAATCACGCCCCAGTCCAACCGAAGCAAAATATTAAGCCACATCATCCTCGAGAGACTAAAGGATGCTCTTGGATTCAAAACTACGACCGGAACAGGAAGGCTTCAGGAAGTACAAATCATGTGCAGACCAAATTGCAAAGCTTCGCATCATCATAGAACAGAGTATAGAATGGAAGTTAACTCGCTACCTCAACTTTATCGACTTTGAGAAGGCTTTTGACAGCGTCGACCGAGAAGTAATTTGGAAGCTGCTTCATTACTACGGAGTACCGCAAACCTTTATCCGCCTCATTCAACAACTATATGAAGATCCCATATGCCAAGTAATTCACAATGGAAAGCTCAGTGATGCTTTTGAAGTGAAGATAGGAGTGAAACAAGGTTGCCTACTATCCCCATGATATTCCTTATTGTGGTGGACTTGATCATGCAGCAAACAGTGGGCAGCGAGAAGAGGGAGATATGCTGGACACGGAAAACAACCTAGAAGATTTGGATTTCGCCATGACAGGCGAAAACTAACAAGTTGACAGAAGAGGCAGGGCTTGGCAGGGCAGCGAAGACCGGACTTCAAGTGAATATATAGAAGACAGAGGTGATGAAGATACCCAATCAACAACAACAGCAACAACAAGCTCAAATCAACATCAACAGGAGAAACTTTAAGAAAGTGGCCTCCTTCACCTTCAACACAGAGTCTACAACAATTTGTTGTATCGTACAATAAACGATATTCTATCAACGTACATTAATTGGCTGGTTCTATAGTCCAAGCCAGTTGATGAGGTATAGAAAAATACCCTTCAAAAATCAATTTACTAGACGAATAAAAAATACCGAAATTCTATGACCTACCAGCAGTAAAACTAATTTCATCATCTTCTTGTCCAACATAATCATATAATGCACGTACTTTTACACCTGGTCGACCATCATCATATGTTGCATCATTAATTTCATCAGGGTATACAACATCACCCCCACTAGTATTACTATTGAAACCTGAATTTACATTATCATCAACGTTGTCTGTTTTAACACCATTCGTTGAAAGTGTTGAATTTGTAGACGGTTTATCATCAAAAGGTGTATGTATGCTGAAATGTAAAATTGAAGTGATTAACGGAAATAGTAAGATTATCTTAATGAAAGAGTCGATTTTAATTCCATTTTAGTCTGTTTATTAGGAATATTACACACAGTGAAGGAGGAACAGTATCATTTACTGGATAACGTACTATTCGGGCACAAGTTATTGTCCATATTCATATCAGGTAATTAACTCCACAACCTCGAAATAGACTTCATATATTTCTCATTTTCTCTCCTTCTCTGTGTTGACAAAGGTAGTAGACAGGTGCAGAATCATTCCTATTACTCCAGGTATTTGGTGTTGATTGGAGAAACAAACATTCAGTCGGTTTTCAATCTCTCCCTCCCTCCACCCGACTAACTTAGTCTATAATGCTGTCACTCAATCCCCACCCTACTGTGTGTGGGATCTACTAATCTTGATTTAGCTGAGTTTTTATGCTGTGTTATTCTAATCGACCCTGGTTGACTACTTTGACCAATCTATGTACTTGACCTCACAATCATTGTAAGGGATCTGGTGAACCAGATTATTTTGCTGAATTGCACTGAAAGTATATTTTAACCTACAAAGCTTGTTTTCAAGTGAGTTTGTTGGTTTAAATACTAGCCACTGTAATCCCAGCCATCCTTAACTGAGAATTCTTCGTAATGCTTCTGAGGTGTCTCCTGTCATCACAGGGAGAAAATAAGGAATATATAAACTCAACAAGGCTGGCCGGGATTGCATTGGCATTCAAATCAACAAACTCACTTAGAAACAAGCTTTGTAGGTTAAAATATACTTTCAATGCAATTAAGCAAAATAATCTGGTTCACCAAATCCCTTGCAATGATTGTTAGGTCAAGTACATAGGTTGGTCAAAGTAGTCAACCAGGGTCGATTAGAGTAGCACAGCATAAAAACTCAGCTAAATCAAGATTAGTAGATCCCACACAGTAGGGTGGGATACAGTGACAGTATTATAGACTAACTTCGTCGGGTGGAGGGAGGGAGAGATTGATAACCGACTGAATCTTTGTATACCGAATCAACACCATACACATGCAGTGACAGGAATGATTCTGCATCTGTCCCAGATATATGGAAGATTCTACTAGCCTTGTCATCACAGAGGAGAGAAAATTAGAAATATATGAAGTCTATTTCGAAGTTGTGGAGTTAATTACCTGGTATGAATATGGACAATAACTTGTGTCCGAATAGTACGTTATCCGGTAAGTGATACTATTTCACTGTGTGATATTTCTAATAAACAAACTAAAATGGAAAAAGATTATCTCATTTTGAGTACTGAAATACATAAACATAGTAGTGCTATGACCGGTAGTATGACCTAACAGCCTACGGGCGACATAAGTCTAGTAGACTACGTACGATACGAACTTAACGTGAAAACGAATCGACTCTAACGTAAATCAACAACAATATCACGGACACGCGAAAAGGGAAGACAGACCGTTGATAGAGAGGTTTCTACCGTCTCAACAAGTCAATACAGTTGACAGCGATGCTGAATATAATACATTTCGAAGTGACTCTGATAACACCAAATCCATATATAGGTAACAACCAATGAGAGTTCAACCTTCAGAGCAGATAGGGAAGAAAAACTAGTAACGGTGTAAAAACAGCAATGTAGCTTAAGATTATGGGCAAAAACAGAGGGCAAAAGCTATGCAAAATTAAGGGTATATAGCAAGTAGCTTCGATGAGAATAACAGATGAAATCAGCCTATCCAAATAACTTGACAAAATTACAATAAATATGAATCAATTATTTTACACCATCGATAAACCGATGAAAAATCATCATCATCATTATCAACATAGGACCAGGCATTACTGCGTAACGGTCCGAGTTGCCACAGCTCATATCAGCACATCAAGTAAAAAGGGAGTGAGGTGAAGAATGAAGATAAGTGAATGCAGTCAAAAGAAATATAAAGTACGAGAAGAAAGGAAAGAGGAGTGACAAAATGGTGAGATTCGGTATAGCGTTGTTAAGATGAGGATAATGTGTGCATACATCTGCGCCACTGACATCGGCTCTCAGCCATATCACCTACAGTCAGTCTCCAACCACTGGTTCCTCTTGTCCCGCGGACCCCAACTACCTAGTCTGCATCGCTCGACATGGCTTAAACCAACAGTCAAAGATTTCATACATTGGTGCCATGTTTTAGTCTGGCCACCTCGGACGTTTTTTCAGCTTGGACCCACCTCAACCAACATTGTGTGACGAGGCAATCGGTGACTAGGCATACATAGTACGTGTCCCAACCAGCCATCTCAGTCGATGAAGGTTCATAACCTCGTCAACTGACCTACCTCTTCTCCCTAAAACTCTACACCTAACTTCTGCATTACATGGTGACACCACGGAATACGTCCTATACTACGAAGGCAACGGTGGGCAAACACCTGAAGCCTTTTTAAATCTTCCACTTTCAATGGCCGATGAAAAATGCGAATACAACATTATGCATCAAAGTTATATCGTTTATTTGAAGACATACTTCTGTAGTGCACAAAGAACTCAAATGTCTGATAACCTAGAACGCTAATAAAGGCTGACTGATAAATATTGTACGCCTCTTCCCCCTCCAGCCGAAAATATGCTCAGCTGATACTTAATAAGAAGTACACACAGTCGATGGATAAAATTCAGGATGAGAAATGTCAACTCCTTATTCAGTCCGACCTGGAAGTTCGTCGGGATTTATCTATTCATTACAGGTTGATATTCATCATGAAATGACATCACTTGGAGAACCACTGGAAACCTGGTGATTGTTTCGTCCCAACATGAGGCTCTTCAGCAGCATACGCCCACGACCCCACCTAGCACACTACTACTGAATCACTAGGTTAAATGAAACAGCTTCCCTGTGCTCCCAAGTTTCCAATGGTTCTCCAGCTGATGTCAGTTCATGGTGAATATCAACTTGGCGGGTAATGAGACGACAAGAAAGTCAACTTTATTATGCCTTTCGACATTTCCAATCAGAAGTTCACAAATAAAATAGTATAGAAATACTAGGTGATGGCGATTGAAAAGCAAATGAAGACCTGGATAGTAGAAGGATTTGAAAAACGGTCTCCGGAGTTACCAGGCCCAATGCTTTACCAACTGACCCAAGAAACCCATCTACTGATTAGGTCTTAACGTCATTTTATTCAGTGAGGGTTCTTCCCAGCTGTCGTATAAATCTGTACTACATCACTGTTTATGGATTGCAATCAGCAGCCTTGTACACGTCTGTGCAGTATACTATAAGTTACACGTATTGTATGAGGGCCAATCATGATATTCACCTGGTTACTTAAACCTCGATAGGTGGAAGCAGGACTCGAATCAACAATTCATAGGTTGAAAGTCATTTCCATAAACCAATAAGACACAACTCTACAAGTGATGATTGAGGGGTTCGAACCAGTAACCTCTGAGTTGTCAATCGGGCCCTCAGTTAAATAAGCAACTTGACCCAATGGCTAACCAATAGAAAATTAGATGAATAATACACAGTAATGCTTGTTTAAGATAATTTGTTTACCTTTGTCAATGATGATAATATCTTTTTACCAAATCAATAACTGTATGCTTTGTTAATAATCTTATTTAGTGAAAAATCTTTCATAACAAATTGTTTACGCGCTGATAAGTTAGAAAAAAGAAATAAATAACCACATGACTATTACTACTTACTAGGCAAATATTTCTGCTCAATGCCAAAATTAGTAAGATGGATCAAAATGGGTCAAAATAGAGCCGATGAAAAAATATACTTTTTATGATCTCTCAATCTTCAAACATTTACAATAACGTTTGTTTATTTCTTAACTTGTTTGTGTGTTATGTACTCTTAGCTTCGTTAAACCTCTGCAAGATATTTGCCGATAACTTTGAGATACCTTTACTCTTGATGTTTTTGCGCCCTCTTGGCGCCATTGCTAACTTTTGTCTTTCTAACTGCTTCTGAAGGTTAAGGTTTCATTGGTTCTATTGTGCCCTTAAGTCAGTCGATAAAGTTTATCTCTGAGTGAGTTTGTAGGTGTAAATATCACCGTAATTCCAGCTTTGTTGAAGATTGCAGGTACAGTTTCTGATGTACCTTTTTATAGGGTAACAAAATGGAGGCTGCGAACTCCTCCCCACTTGTGTTGTCGCTGCCATTCATATTCATATTATTGTTATTATTTCGCTTCTTGTGTGTTAGTACGAATTTCTTAATAAACTGTGAAGGATAATTATTAACTATCAGCCCTTCTTTTATGTGCTTCAATTCTACATTCAGGTCCTTGCAATGACTAGTCACTTTTCTAGCTCTGTTGCGTAGACATTTGACTAAACCTCCCTTAATTGACTCGAAGTCTACATACCTGTTAGAATGTGTCAGTTTCCTGTAGACGGTAGTATCCAAACCATCGACGTCTGTCCTTCGTTTTATTTTTCAATCCAATACAGGTGATTCTCCTTCTTCATTTTCTACCTCATCGTAAGTGAATTGAATTGAGCCTACTACTGAGTTTACATGTGTGATGAAATTGTCGATATCTTCGAATTTCAACACAGTAGACAATATGTTATCCACATATCTCCACCATATCTTAAGTGTAGGACTAAATGTTTATAAAGCCATGCTTTCCCATCTATCCATAAATATATCTGCTACGATCAAGGATATTGGCGATTCCATTGCTACTCTTTCTGTTTGTCTGTATATTTTATCCTGAAACTTGAAAACTGTGGAAGCCATGCACACCTAATATGATCTAATTAAACGATATCTTAGTTCTGATAAAATAGGTGTAGTTCATTGCCTATTGAACAAATATACACAAAGTTGTTGATAACATTCCAAGATGCGCATTCCATCCTATTTCGCACTTTTCAGTTAGATGTACTTGCATCTATGTAAGTGATAGCGTTCCTACTGAGATTGAAACACAGTCCCCATCACATCAAATGCCAGAACGTTAACCCTAGTGATTCATCAAGTAGATAACATCAAAGTGAAATTTAAGGCATCATTTAACAACACCTCGAGATTTCTAGGATCTCATTCAAGATTTGAATAGAATAGATGGGGAGAGGAAATCAACACAAAACTTCGCAGTGAATCACTTCAAGTTACTACACTTTACACTAGCATGAAAAGAATACGTAGCCAGAAGATGATTGATATTAGAGTAGATAAAGATATACGAGAGGTAAAGGAATTTTTAAAATGAAGGTAGGTCAAAGTATTCGAGCTTTAAAAGACGTCAGAGATACAGAGAGTCACCGACCACCACCAATTCCTATCGTCTCGGGGACCCCAGTCATGCGTTGGTGCGGTCACCATGAGCCTTCTGTCAACTTCTCCTAGCACGTTGAGATGAGCATTGGTTCAGTATGCGCAACACACGTTTAAGTCATCACAGTAGTTGAAGATTCACAACTACCCTTCATTTCATGATGCCATAATATCCAATGATTACCTTTTCGTGCAATGCTCTTAGTCAAGTTAATGGAAGTGTTAACTAGTATATAGGAATCAAATACGATCCCTTCCGACTGGTCTAAGTCACTCATTATCCCAGTCTTCAAAAAAGGTGAGAAGTCCTCTTGCGATAACCACAAAGGAATCAGCCTAACGAACATAGTGTCAAAGATCCTGGGTTCCATAATTCTCCAACGCCTGAGTGGAGCTCGGGAACACCAAGCCCGAGAAAACCAAGCAGGCTTTAGACCCGATCGCGGGTGTGTCGACCAAATATTCACACTGCGCCAGGTCCTGGAACATAGGCACGCTTACACACGCCCGACAATAGGTGTATTTCACGACCTGAAGGCCATATTTGACTCCGTTGATCGAGAAGTCTTATTGGAATATCTCTCACTGAAAGTCGTGCCGAGTAAGTATATCACCTTATTGAAAGCTCTCTACTCAAACACTTGTGGGCATGTTAGAGCCTATGGTGAGTTGTCCAGGGAGCTATGCTCATCGAGCGGTGTCCGTCAAGGGTGCCCACTGTCTCCATTCTGATTCAATTTTATCGTAGATATTCTCATGGAGGTCTACCTCTCGTCACATGATTACACAGACGTTGACCTAATCACTAGAGAATTTTCGTTAAACCTAGAATATGCAGATGACATAGTCCTGTTAGGTGAAGACTCCGACAAGATGCAGAGTCTTCTGAACACTAGGTGGGAATTCGAGAATGAAGGTACGTTTCTCACCACCTAAATGTTAATTCCTGCTGCAGGATTCGTCTTCAACGGTGCCATGTCTAACAATAGAGAGGGTAGTGATTGTGTCAACCACTTCACTTACCTGGGAAGTACGATCAGCCCTGCCCTGGTGGCTCAGTGGCCAGTGAAATCTCTGCACGGATACAAAAGGCTTAGCTGGCTTTCGCCAACTTACACCAACTATAGCGCCACCGTGATATCCGATTATCTATTAAAGGTAGCGTATACTGTACAGCAGTACGCTCTGTTCTACTGTATGGGTGGGAAACATGGCCATTGAAGGTGAAAGACATGAGAAAGCTGTGGGTTTAGGTGTTGTTTGACCGCCCCGTTGCCTTCGTAGTGTAGGCCGTATTCCGTGATGTCACCAGGTGAGTAATGCAGAAGTCAGGTATAGGTGTAGAGTTTTAGGGAGGGAGAATAGTTAAGTCGGTTGACGAGGTTGTGAACCTTGATGGAGTGAGATGTGTGGTTTGGACATGTGTTACGTATGCCTAATCACCGATTGCTTCTACACACAACGTTGGCCGAAGTATGTGTAGGATGGAAAGAGGCCTGGGGTGGCCAGACTAATTGATGGGATGAATGTATGAAGTGTTTGAGTGTTTGTTTGAGCCAAGTGGGGTGATGCAGACTAGCCAGCCGGTTGGGGGTGGGTGGGATGAGAGGACGGAGTGGTTGGAGACTGACTGTAGGGGATATTGCTCACAACCGGTGTCAGTGGCGCAGATGCATACACACATCATGTTCATCTTAACGATGCTATACCGAATCTCATCATTTTGTCATTCCCCTTTTTTCTTCGCGTACTTAATATTTCTTTTGGCTGCATTCTCTTATTTTCATCCTTCACCTCACTACCTTTCTACCTGATGTACTGTACTGAACTATGGCAACTGCGACCGTTACGCAGTAATGCCTGGTCCTATGTTGATATTGACTGACTTTTTTGCTTGTTCTAATTACACCCATAAGGTGTCATGGAAGCTGTCTACGATTTGTTTGAGACACTGAAGTCACTGTTTGAACATAACAACGAACGATGTACGACGATCTTCATCTAGACTCGAATGAGCCACTATACATCAAAAATACTGACATAATGTTTCTGTCTGATACAGGTAATCAATCACCTACATATCCCAATCTTAGAGAACGATTAAAAAGGGTCAGTGAATCTTAAGCAGCTTCTTCTGAATCAATTGATGCACGCGAATCCAGTCCAGCAGGCTCCGAACACAATAAGGAGTGACCGTGAACAGTAGTGAGTAGTAGAGGGTGTAGAGATTGATGACTGCATCGATAGATAACAATAACGCAGTTACTTAGACTCATCAAGAAAACTGGGATGTAAAGGGCAATGGTTGGTGAAACTATATAGTCTGCGATCCACTGACAGGGGAGACGACTGGAACGACGAGGGGAACACTTCGAAAAATATCTCGACTGACTTCTATCGATCATTCCGCTAACCGCTGTCCAGTCGTTCCCTGAATGGAAAGTTTGAATAGGGTCTTCAAGACTTACAGATATCGACAAGGCTGGAAATAATCTGTAACAACGAAGGGAAGCATTGCCAGAAAGACTAGTACCAGAAATATTCAAAGACGGTGACCAAACATTACTGATTGCATTATCTACTCCAACTGTGAACCTATATCGCTGACATCGGTATGCAACAGGATAAGAGGAGAGTTTGCTACTTTTTAGGGCCGATCTATTCAACCCCCCCCCTCCTTCCCATAAAGAAGGCAGTATCAGTGTGGCACAGCTGGTCCTAACTGCTGCCGCACCCCAACCAGCAGCACGATCTCGCCCTCAGAGCAATTTAGACTGAAATGGTAACTGTTTCTCGTTTCATTACCATCCAACAAACTTTTCTCGCATACTAGGAACTCGATGGAACATGCGTCTCATGAGTATAGCTCGTTGGATCACTTTCATATCTAAGCCTGACCACCACATCAAGGTAGCATCCAGAACTGATATCCTCTGAAAGATTCTAATCTTAATTATCCAGTCAGAGGGTGTTACGACAAAGCTATTCTCGGCTTATAATTGACCTCCTGTAAGACTGGATTATATACAGTGGCTGTTTGTTGGAAAGTAACTAATGTCATCCGGAATCGATCATTAATCTAATCAATTATTTGCGCTTTTATCAACCTACACGTCTCATTATTTCGATTACAAATGACATTTACATTTAATATATGTGATCAATAGTGAAATTAGTTTAACCGTTAAATAACTTTTCATATGTGCCAGAGTAAAATCACCTAAGAAAGGTGATATTAATCAATGAATAATCGGTTATAGTTGAGTACTAAATTATTAACTTTTCGTGCATATAATTTAAACTTTGCTTATATATGGTTCATAATCATCATCATTTCTGACTGTTCGAAGAAAAGACAATGAAGAGATAAAACTTATGAACCAGTGGTCCAATGTTTGCGTCATATATGATACTTCCAGTAAAAAGAAAGGAAAGGAAAGTAATCTTGTATTCATAACCCTAACCCCAAAAGAAATTGGATAGTGTAAAATGTCTAAATACCTTAGGGACATCCACGGGGAAGGATAATACACGAAAGTGGAGGGGGGGGGGAAAGAGAACGGTAGCGATAAACGACTGTTTGTTGACCAAGTATGTGACAGACAGATAAAATCAATATAGGACTTCGTACAGAACTGTATCAGTTCAATTCGCCATACTTTGCAGCAGCATGAA
Organism: Heterobilharzia americana; assembly: GCA_944470555.2. Lineage (NCBI taxonomy): Eukaryota > Metazoa > Platyhelminthes > Trematoda > Strigeidida > Schistosomatidae > Heterobilharzia > Heterobilharzia americana. Next base: position 160,298,070 of record OX104127.1, on the reverse strand, counting down.
AAGAACAAGCGGATAGAAAAAAACTGATATCGAAGTAGACAAAATGATCTCCGATTTCCAGCATGTCACCAAGAGTCAGTTCTCAACTACTCACCCCCTATCGTTTAGAAGACCCCCCAACGGTTCAGACTAACAGTCACACACTTGATCGACTGGTGACACGTCTTCGTCTAACCACCTTTAACCCTCATCTACCTGAATCCAACTTCCCTTAGCATGACACATCGAAGTAGGCGGTGGCTCGGCATGCGTAACACATATCCAGCCAATCTCAGTCGAGTCAGGTACACAAACTCATCAATCGACTTACCTATTCTACCTACTATTCTTCACCTGACCTCAACATTGGTCACATAGTGATTGCACCACACGCGGACAATGCTACGAAGATATCAATGAACAAAACCTAGTGATCGCTTTATTTATTCTACTTTTAATGACCTCCTCATAGCTATACAACCGTACAGCACGAACTGCAGCACGGTGTACTCGTCCCTATCATAGATAATCGGATATCTTGCCAGTCGGAGCCACAGATCAGGTAAATTGACAAACGCCAAACAAGCCTTCTGTATCCGAGCTAAGGTTTCGTCAGCAATCACCCCCCTTCAAGCTGATCCAACTCCCCAAGTCAGTGAAGTGGCTGACACATTTCACCAATTAACTCTCTATCATTAAACTGGGAGTGCTTGAAACACATCAGTCCTGAAGCATCATCGTCGTATATTTGACAGTAGACAGTGGAACGGATGTCTAACACACTCAAATTTCTGTTCAACGTGTTCACAAAGCACTGCATTTTGTCAGCGTCTTCACCCAGCAGGACAATATCGTCTGCACACTCCAGGTAACCAGATGATCTCCAGGGAGTGAATCAATCTCCGTGAAGTCAGACATACATAAGGTTATGTCCATTAGTACGTCTATAACGAAGTTAAACAGAAACGGTGATTTCCAAGTATATACAACAAAGGAAAAGAATATCCCACAAGAAATCTCAGTTACTTTTCGACAGAGTAATTAAAGCGAGTTCGATAAAGAGGCTAGCGGTATCACTGAAGAAGATGTACGCACAAAACGCTACGGGTTGAAACTATGTACTATGACATAAAAAAGACACGATATTATATATTACAGGATCGAATTGTGAATGGTACTCAGACAGTTTGTGCACATCTGTGCAGTAAGCAGTGAGCCACATCTGTTGTGTGAGGGTTAATGATACTACTAACTAGTTGGCTATCCAAACCTCGGTAGGTGATGCAGTGTTCTATTAACCCGTGGCTCATCGGTTGTAAGTCAACTCCCTGAACCAACGAGTCACAGAATGTTGAACAGAATAGGAGAATATTCGAAAGATAGGCAGTATGGTTACCTAAAACGACTTATGTAAAACTACAAAAATACAGTCTTTAGTTTATCATTATCTGTCCTTTAGGTTCCTAGTGTTATGCTATGTCTTCTCATCTCTTTTGCAACCTGGGTAGCCTGTTCAGCCAGTCAACTTCAACTTTATTTTGATTTCTTATATTTTTTTTGTGCTGTGAAGTTTCTTTAGCGATTGGATTGGTTTAACGGGGAATGGTTGCTAGGCCTACCGCCCAACCTTCCTTCTTTATCCGAGCCTACGACCAGCTAATAAACTAGTGAAACAGTAAACTACGCCGAAATTGATCTAGAGAGTTAGCAACATGTCAGTTGCTGCTTACACCGTACCATGTTACATAAATAGCACGGCTATTTATGAACGGGGTGATATCCCCAACGCATTTGCCTATCATGAATTGGAGAATAACCCTTCGATAATGAAAAACAACTTGTGGTACACAACGATAGGTACTACCAACAACTATCTACCTTCATGCTACACATAAGTTCAAAGTTTAGGTACCTTCTTCAGTGATAAGTAAATGCTTACTTTACATCGGTCTAAAAATATACATTCATAATTACTCCTTAACATGATTCTTCTTGACAGAAGAGTGAGCGAAGACGGGACTTCTAATGAACGCAGAGAAGACAGAGGTGATGATGTTACCTAACCATTACCACCACCACCAACAACAAACACCAATCACCATCACTGGGAAAAACTTAAAGGAAGTAGACTCTTTTACCTACACCTACCTCGGCAGCATAATTTGAACAACATCTAGATTTTCAACACCAACGTCAGTCAAGTCAGTGCTCCTATATGGTGGTTGAGAGACTTGATGCCTTACGAAAGGGATTTCCAAAAGACCACAGATATTCATCAACAACTGCCTACAATGACTCGTTTCTGAATCTCAGATGACCAGATTAATGAGAATGAGCAAGAAGGAACTCACTGTGGCTGGTGACGAAACAACCAACCAACGAGGCGAGAACCTATCGCTCAAGATATATGCAGAAGAAGGAGAGAGTGGAGATGGATTGGATTGGGCATACACTGAGAAAACCATTCGGGGACATCACGTGCCAGGCCAGGCCATGGAGTGGAACCCAAATGAGAAGCGACGAGTTGTGTGTGCGAGGTGAGTGTGACATGGAGGAGATGATGTGAGGAAGAAATGAAAGCTTCTGGGCTGTTGTGAAGCCAAGTTTAAAAGAGTGCAGACAACAGAGTGCACTGGAGACGTGCTAGTGAAGCCCTATGTTCCACTACGAACCCGAGTGACAAATAATATAATAATGATTCTTGTTAAAATGTGTTAACTATCGATACATACATGATCGAAAATAAAATTTCGTTTATCTAACAGTTTAGGATATTTTTGAGATGAATGCAGAATTTTTTTTAATTTAGAAATAATTTTGGTTGATTACTGCATGCAGAATAGTGATTTCAGAATAAGCAGGTACATCCAGCTGATGAGTCCCGAATAGGACGAAACGCGCAACCTGGATTCCATTGCTAGCCACTACCCATCATTAGCTTCAAAATTAGTTATCTAAGATAGGGGCATAAGAAGAACTGTCATGAGTCATAATACCTAGTAGCCTATTCATTTAACCTGAAATTCCAAGCTAATACTGAAACGAAGAAGGCTTGAGGGAACATTTCTGCTAACCAGCATTTTTGTAGTGAGGCGCTGCTGACAAGAATGGATATAAGTAGTATATATTGAGAGGGAGGCAGAAATAATAAGCGATTACCAGCAATTGGTAAATATTCTGCCCACAGAAAACTCAAGAGATAATATGAGCGTATTAAGGGCAAGTCGAGATAGAACCATAAGAGGAAATGAAGCATATTGTGCAAATGACTGTCCTAATGGAAGGTGTACAATATTTGATGACTACTGTACAATATGTCAATAACAGGAAACTTAACCGATTCGATTTGGTTTATTTGATTTATAATACGCTGTGGTATAGTATTATTTACTTGATGATCTTTCGAATATCTATTCTCTATTGCTCATTATCATATCAATGTAATCACACTCCTTCCGTTATCTGCATTTCATAGTCTCGTCACCTCTTGTTCATCTTTTTATTGGTAGATATATTCTCCATATCTCTGGTATAAGTGTTATGTCAGTCCTATTACATGTGTTGGATGGCTGTTGATTCGATGAACAAAGATTCAGTAGGCAGTCTCTCTCTCTCTCTGCTACGATCAAGGATATTGGCAATTCCATTGCTACTATCTCTGTTTGTCGGTATACTTTATCCCGAAACTTGAAAACTGTGGAGGTCAGGCACAACTACTGCACACCTAATATGATCTCATTAAACGATTTCTTAGTTCTGTGAGTAAGTTTTGAGTCAATATTTAGTTGACTTCTGAATACCTCCAGTGTCAATATTGATTAACATTTTAGTTTAAACACTTGTTACATCCAAGCTAACCATTTTTTTTTATCCTCTTCTACATGCAAGTCATCAGGCCTTAGTATCGACTTGTAAGAGTTTTATTATTATTATTATTTGTCCCTTGGATTCCTAGCGGAACATAGGGCTTCCGCAGCACATAGCTATTTCACTCTCTTCTCTCCAGTCTCCTCAACCTGGCTTCATGACTGCGCAGAAGTTCTCAGTTCTTCCTCACATGATCTCTCCTCCGTGTCACCATCAGGCGTCCAACTCGTCGTTTCCCCTTCAGATTCCACTCAAGGGCCTGTAAGAGTTAACTAGTCTGGAATCATAACGATTTTTAATAGGACTCACTGACCATCACTATTGTATCCAATTAAAAACCGTTCAAATTCCAGACTAATAAACTGTTACAAGTTAAAATTAAAGCCTTATGATCTGCATATAGAAGAAGATGGTTAGCTTCGATGTAACAAGTTTGTATACTAAAATACCAATCAATATGACACTGGAGGTATTCAGAAGTCAACTAAATATCGACTCAGAATTTAATCATGGATTATACAACACGCGTATGAACAATCACGACAACACGAGTCGAAAAGAGTTCACACCTTCCATTATGTTAACCTATAAGGAAGTTATATCAAAAGCTTCACATAGGATTCTCAACAAAGCTGGAATTAGGGCGGCAGTGGCATTTAAACCTACAAACTCACTCAAAGATAAGCTTTTTCAGTTAGCTTAACTATCCGATAGAACCAACTAAGCAAAATAATCTAATCTATCGAATTCCATGTAATGACTGTGAGTCAGGTCAACTACATAGATCGAACTAACCATTGGGGTGTCAGTTAGATTAGTGGAATATAGGAATTTAAATAAATATTGAATGATGGACCCGAATAAGATCAATAATCTAGGAAAATCACTCGGTTATTACAGTGGAGGCATTACCACACAATAGGGTGGGATAAGACCACTGTACTTAAGTCCAATATAATTAGGTGGAGAGAGAGACTGCCTACTGAATCTTTGTTCATCGAATCAACAGCCATCCAACACATGTAATAGGACTGACACAACACTTATACCAGAGATATGGAGAATATATCTACCAATAAAAAGATGAATAAGAGGTGACAAGACTATGAAATGCAGATAACGGAAGGACTGTGATTACATTGATATGATAATGAGCAATAGAGAATTGATACTTGAAACGTTATCAAGTGAATAATATTATATCATGTTAATGATGGATCGTGGCTAGCGCATCCTGGATTTCACTGCTAACCACAATGCACCATTAACATAATTAGAACACTGGCAATATCAAGGCATCCGCACAGGAGCCTATATGCCAATAGAGACCGATCAATTCGGTCCAATCAACGACGGTATCATATAGAAACAATTATAGCTAATAGCTTGAGGTAGGAAACCGGACAGCTTATCTCTCAAATTAAATACCACTTAGAAAATTAACGAGGTAGCACTTTAGTATTACACACAGTCAGTCAGCTAGTGTCAGCATAAAACAGAGAATGACTATGCAATGATCTATGTTGCCCCACCCTATATCAGCACATCAGGCAAGTATACAACGAGATGAACAACAGAGAATTGAGTAAGAAAGTAGCCAAAAATGATAGAAACTTATAAAAAGAGAACAACGAAAGAATGAGACAATAATGAAATTTGGTATAATGATTTAGATTAGATAATGTATAGGCCAATGAGATCCATTCTCAGCAGACTTCGGCTATCATGTGGACCGCAATCAGGAATTCTGTAATCCTCTCTACATGGCTGAGATCAATAATTAAAAACTTGATGAATTAATACGTTTTAATCTTTCTATATATAGCCTTACACACCTGTGACGAAACAGACGCTAACTGGGCATCTTGTTACACACGTCTCAGTGGTATGAGTTGGCAAAAGTTTGAAATCTCATCAATGCACTTCTACATTACTGAAGTGGTGATGACATCACCATACAACAAAGATGGAATACTTTAAGCTTCCCCTTAACAATCATGCTTTACAGTCACATACTGAAGACGAGAGTAAAGTGTAGCGTAGTACACTAGATACTAAAACAACAAACAGATATCATCATGGTGACGTTATAAATGGTGTAAGTATGTGAAAGCCAATCTAACCTTCTACATCCGTCAGTCACTAATATACCAGGGCTGGTCCCACTTCCATGGTAAGTTAAGTGATCAATTCATTCAACCATTTCACTGCTTATTGTTAGACAAGGGATCAATGAAGTTCAATCGTCCAACAGGAATTAAGATTTCTGCAATGAGAAACATATCCCTAACATTTTTAAATTACCAGTAAAAGTTTCCAGAAGGCTCTGTATCTTGTTACTATTTTTAATTAACAGGACTATGACATCTGTGTTCTTTACGTCTAGTAAAACAAAAATCCTTTTGACAAGATCAATTACTGTAAAGTCATAAAGGCAGAGGAAGACTCTCATATGCAAATCTACGATAATGCAGAACTGTGGTGCATTCATCTAGGCACAGAGCATGCAACAGAATCCAGCCCAATTTCAAACAAATAGCTTTAGGCGAACAGATAGCTCGCCTATGTGATACATAATGAAAAAGGGTTAGTCAGAAATTCTTTTGACTAACTAATTAATCGTTTCATTATTACGACAGTGTTGTCCTGTCGATAGACAATACTCGTACTTATATGCGTAGTCGGGATTTATATGACCTACTTCTAGCCAATAAGGTTCGATGATACTTTCGTACATATTAATTTTAAGGTCATTTGTTTGGTTGTGGCTAGCAAAGAAATCAAGGATGCACGTTTCGTCCTGTTTGAGATTCATCAGCCCATGTGACCACAAGCCAGTACGAAGCGGTGTTGTCTCACCGAGACTAGAACATTGCACCCATCGCTTCGAACACTAAGGCGTTATCACTATATTACGGAGGAACGATAGCCACTTTTTGTACAACGTGAATTAGTTAATACTATTCATTGATATACTTGTAATTCTCTGTTGTTTTATTCGATCAAATCATTCCACCTCTATTAGCATATGGGCTCCAATGAGGATGCCTTGATATTGCCTGATCGACGAAGAGGTTATCGTGCCTCTATAGCCTACTGGATACCGCCCTGGCGTTTGAAGTGACGGGTACGGGGTTCGAGTCCCGGCGGGAACATCATTCCGCACTGGGATGCAAGTACACCCAGCTGACGAGTCCAAAATGGAACGAAGTGTGTGTTCTGCATTCCATTGCTAGCTACAACCAAGTTAATTACCATAATTAGCATTCAGACACTATCGAGCTGTCCGCATCACATACAGGAGCCTATATACTAATAGACGTCGAACAACGCGACCCAGTGAAACAACAGAGAAATACAAGTACATGAACAAATAGTTATAATTAATACCTACTGTACAAGAGGTGGCTATTATGCCTCATTAGCCTAATGGATAACGCTTTGATATTAGTAATGATAGGGACGAGGTTCGAGTCCCGGTGTAAACAACATCACTCCACACTGAGGTCCAGGTACATCCAACTGATGAGCGGAAATTAGGTCGCAACGTGCATCCTTGATTCATCTGCTAGCCACAACCAACCAAATCATCATAGATTGAAAGTCAGAATCATTGGAAATGAGACTATATGCCCAATGTATATGTCATAAATAAACAAAGAATCAGACTAAACTATAACATACTTCAATTTCCCATATAGGATCGCTCGCTAATCTTTGTTTACGTTTCAACAAACTAGTCTTACTTTCAATGTTTATTGATTTATTGGCATTTTTTTGTTCAGGTGTTTTTCAAGGTGTCTTTTGAATTCAGTCTTCCCCCTATTTACTTATTTCATTACTTAGCTTATCTTAACTTATCCTCAAGGAAACTATTTGCTGTAAACAAAAAAGAACTTTTATTTTCCTGATTTACTAGAATCACTTTTATTTCTCTAGTCTATGATTCACTTTAGTTCAATAGACTGAACCAATCGTTAATGAGAATGTAATCACGGATATGGAACACCTGATTGAAATATAACCAATTGAGAATACGCTTGTAGTATCTTAGAGATATTCTCATAGTTATCAGCACCTTGCTATATATAACATGTCTGCTTATGTATTCATTGGTCATGGGAGTGCAATCAATTTCCTATTGTCTAGTCCTGAGTGTAGACCGAATTCTATCGATTATATTTACAATATGGCAACTAAGCCAGGAAGCTCACCATCGCAGTGAACATTAGTAGATGTTAGTCAGTTGGAGGCATTCGGCAGGAAATCCTAGACTTAAGTATCATGATTTTTAGCACTCGTCAATAAGACGCCTTGCTAACATTTCATTTCTTCGTCACACCATCTCGTCTATGTCATCCTTGGATGAAAAACTCATCGTTTCCTATTTCGCTTCAACTTGATGACCTAGTCTGATGCGTGATGTCTCCAAACGGTCTTCTCAGTGTATGTCCAATCCAATCCATCTTCACTCCCCTCTTCTGCATATTTATTAGGCGATGGATTGATGATTGGTTGGTTCGTTGCTAGAAACACTGTAGAAGCACTGACTTGACTGAATTAGTGTTGAAAATCCAGATCTTTGTGTGAGTGACTTTGTTATCCAAACATAACAGAAGAAGCGAATGAACAAGCTTCCTTTTGTACATACAGATCAGGATGCTAAAAGAGGCCTCAGGGATATGGAAAATATGGAGAAGTCGGACCTTCGGAAGCCTTACGGTTACCTTATCAATATCTTTGAAGACGGAGTCACTTGAAATAGAATGATAGTGACTTTGATAGACCAATTATCATCGCTTTGTAGCCATACAGGAAAGCTTTTCCGGATTCGTTCCAACTAGAAAACTCCTCATCTTATGTGCCTTGCTTTTCAGTCTCATTTTACTGATCGTTTTCAGTCAGCCGGTCAGTGTTGGTTTCCCTTCATCTTTACTTTTTTATCTTATTTGTCCCTTAAGTTCCTAGTGGAACATAGGGCTTCACTACCACGTCGCTATTTCACCCTCTTCTCTCCAGTCTGCTTAACCTGGCTCCAAGACTGCCAAAAAGCTTTCATTTCTTCCTCACACGATCCCCTCCATGTCATTCTCGGACGACCAACTAAACATTTCCCATTTGGGTTCCACTCAAGGGCTCGACTTGGCGTATGGTGTCCTCAATCCATCTCCATCTTCACTTTCTTCTTCTGCATATTTGTCGGGCAATAGGTTCTTGGTTGGTTGGTTTGTTGCCAGCTAGAGAGAGTTCCTCCTTGCTTGTTCCTTCTGGCCATCTGGTCTGATCTTCAGTATGAAGTGAGCGTAAGCGGCAGCTGTTTATGTATGTCAGTAGTTTGTTGGAAATACTTTTCGTAACACACCAAGTCCGTGAACTATCAGACAGAAACACTGACTTTACTGACTTAGTGTGCAGTGCAGTATATCTCCACACATTATCTCAGTTTAATGAAGGAAGATCTGTCATGCTGTCTTTCCGATCCTGGCTGGCTTTGACATCCTCATCTGTGCCTGTGCTTATGCCACCTGTAGTTGAGACGATACTGCCTAGGTTGGGTAGGTGACAGAGACAACTTCGTTTAGATTTCTCCCGTTGATGGGGATCGATGCTTGCTGTTTTTGTTGGTTGGGTATCTTCATCACCTGTGTCTTCTCTACGTTCACGTGAAGGAAGTTCCGTCTTCGCTACCTCGAATAGCCTCTTCTGCTAACTTGTCAATTTTCGCCTGTAGATCTTCGAGTTCACGCTACAAGACATTAGACATAAATCATCATCATCATCATCATCGGCAAAAATCTAAATCCTGTTTTAAAAAAAGATCGTATGCAATAGTAACGTAAAATAAACAAAGTTTACAAGTAAAATGAACAACCATGTTTTAGTAGAAGTAGGAGGAACATAAGTAGAAAACGATTAACATAACAATCAGAAAAGAAAAAAGAAAAACAACTTTGTAATATCTCACTTACACAGTTTGTGGACCATTCCCTGATGAAACGATGCCATTATCCAGTTTATCATTATTATTCTCAGTATTGTTTGTTGATGTTATAGTCGTTTGATGATAGTCAATTGGACTACTAATCATAGTGACATTTGTTAAAGTCACTGGTGAATTATGATCAATCAGTGTTCCACGCTTTTTATTTGTAATTGCTGTAAGCTCTGGTGAATATTCCTGTTAACAACGGTTAAAATTCAAGATACAATTTTATATATACATATATATATATATATATATATATATATATATATATATTGTATACATCATATTCATACACTTATCTAGGAAGCACTGTTTCAACTACAGGCAACACAGGCACAGACAAGGATGTCAAAGTCAGCCAGGATCGGAAAAGCAAGACAGGCGTTCATTAGCCTGAAACCAGTGTGGAGATCTGCTTCACTGCGCTCAGCATGTGGAACAAGATGCGGATTTTCAACACCAACGTCAAGTCAGTGCTTCTGTATGGTTCAGAGACTTGGCGCGTTACGAAAGGGATTTCCAACAAACTACAGAAATTCATCAACAACTGCTTACGCTGGCTCGCTACTGAAGATCAGATGGCCAGAATAGTAGGAATAAGCAACAAGGAGCTCTGGGAACGAACCAACCAAGAACCTATCACACAACAAATATGCAGGAAGAAGTGGAGATGGATTGGGCATGCACTGAGAAGGCCGACTGGGGACATCACGCATCAGGCCAGTTAATCGAGTGGAATCCCCATGAGAAGCTACGAGTTGGACGTCAGTGGCGAGGGTGACATGGAGGAAGTCGTGCGAGGAGGAAATGAGAGCTTGTGGGCTGTCGTGGAACCAGGTTCAAAAGATCTCAGAGAACAGAGTTCACTGGAGACGTGCTACTGAAGCCCTATGTTCCACTAGGAACTAAGGGAATAATAATAATAATAATAATAAAATACATCATATTCATCAACAACTGCCTACGCTGGCTCATTACTGAAGCTCAGATGGTCAAAATAATGAGAATCAGCAACAAGGAACTCTGGGAACGAACCAACAAAGCGAGAAGCTATCGCTCAACTAATATTAAGGAATTAAACAAAACTGGCACATCTTCAAGGTTGATTTTCATTCATCTTTAAAATATCGTATTTTGTATTGTTTCCCTAAAGGATATAACATATACGTGTAACTGATAGATAAATTTATATACAAGATCCCCCGACTTCAACCATCAAGTCGAGTAGTACAGTCAATTAAATCAAAAGTACGTGACTATAAATACATGATACATGATCTTGTTTAGTGTTTGACCAACACTGCCTTCCTAGAATACGCCATATTCCGTGGTCTCACCATGTGAATAACACACAAGTCACACACACACACACAGTTCTACAGAGAATAGATCAGTTGAGTCCGTTAACACGCTTGTCAACCTTCATCCACTCAGATGGCCGGTTGGTTGGTTGGTTGGCACATGTGTTACATCGCACACCTAGTCACCGTCTGTCTCATCACAAATGTTATGTTGGTTGGAGTAGGTACAGGCTGGCGAAATGCTGACAGTGGCCACACTGAAACATGGCAGGCATCAAGGCATAAAGTCGTTGACTGTTGGTTTCAGCCATGTGGGGTGACACAGACTAGTTAGCCGGTTGAGGTCTGTGAGACAAGAGAAATCAGTGGTTGGAGACTGACTCTAGGTGATATGGCTGACAACGGATGTCATTGGAGCAGATGTATACACACATTATCTAGCCTTATCTTAACGTTACACCGAGACTCACCATTTTCTCATTCCTCCTTTCTGTCTTTTAGTACTTCATGTTTCTTTTGACTGAATTTTGTCTTCTTCATCTCCCACCTCACTGCCTTTTTACTTGATGTAACTGGTATGAGGTGTGTGAAATGGGACCGTTACGCTGTAATGCCTAGTCCTATGTTGATTTGGATGGATGGATAAGACTTCATGGAAGCAAGATGTCTTCACCATCTACTCCATTCAATTCTGGTACTCTTGATAAATATGTACTCTATGAGAGGTGACTGGGTAGGCAATAAACGGTTGGGTGGCAAAGTATTTAATACGTCAGAAGTTCGACTGAATAACGAAGTATATTACCGTATTTTTGAGATGAATGGGGATTTTTTAATTTAGAAGTAGTATTCATCATAGACTGACATTAGTTGGAGAACCACTGCAAATCTGGGAGCACTGGACAGCTGTTTCGTCCAACTAGTACGGGACTCCTCAGCAGTACGCACTCACAACCCAGTACTCATTAGTGACTTGCTTCCAGATGGCTATCACGAAGCTCTAATAAAGAAGCCGTGACCTGTGGGGTCAACCAGTCAGAAGTGAAGTGGATGCTAACTGAAGACCTTGGGTGACAGTCGCGCTGTGTCATGAATTGACAGAAGTTGGAAACTGACCCAGTGGCTGAATGGTTAGCGCATTCGCCGTAAAACCTGAATGTTTTGAGTCGTGGGTGCGTACTACTAAGGAGTCCCATACTAGGACGAAACAGCTGTCCAATGCTCCCAGATTTCCAATGGTTCTCCAACTGATGTCAATCCATGGTGAATACTATTTCTAAATCATATTACTGAAATTTGCCAGACACTAAGGAATTATTCCAGAGACTAGTGACGACTATTAAAAAGAACCTTGTATACAGTTAATATCTGTTTCGTGTTAAACGAAGGACAAGTTATGGAGTTCTGCTAGTTTCATATGTAATTAACTAGTGAATCGTTCCTATGAAGACAGTGATATAGTGAGTATGGGTAGGTAACTTCATGACTGGAAAAAGGAAAGATAAAATCTATGAGAAGCTCTATTCTGTTGCATCCTAGTATTGATTGGACAAAATTGATCGGTCTCTATTGGCATATACACTGCCTCAATATTGCCTATCGTTTCAAATGCCAAAATGTTATCCACTATGTTGCCAAGTCATGATAGTCACTTCATATGCTCTGGAGTTTGAAGCGACCAGTCCCAGGTTCAAATGTTAATGGGAACAACATCACTCATTGAGAGGTAGGTACATCTAGCTGATAAGTTCGAAATAAAACAAAACGCTCGTCCTAGATTCTACTGCTAGTTAGACACCATCCATCATTACTATAGTTGATAGGGATCAAAGAATGAATAAGGCGAAAGTATTCAAAGTAATTTACCGTATCCCATCGAAGCTTTCCTATCCAGTTCGAATTTACTGTTTACATATAGATGAGACTATACGAATTTGAATGAACAATACAAAGGTTTGTATACAAAGAAAATTTGTGTAGCCTTTTACTTATATTTTTTTGATGACGAAAGACTTTATCAAGCAGCTTATCCTATTTATTGTTACTTTCACCATCTTTACAATATTCACATATAAACTTCATCTATTCACCGCTTTCATGCTACAGCATAACGCAACCTCATTCTTCTTTATTGACCTCTGAACTACTTTGCTTCTCTAAACATTTGTTTACATTGTTATACCATTTTCAATATATGTATTATTAGTAGCTATTAGTTCGAATCCTGCCTACACCCATAGTTTCATTTCACTTTTCAATAATCACACCCAGTAGCAACAATTCATATTTATTTACACCTTGTATTACCAACCCTGGATCCTTATTATTGTTGACTGACAAATTACCTTGACTAGTTCATGTTTTGTATACATCCTGGAAGTTGGAGGAGATCTGTTTTGGTGTTTATATTTCCCAATGTGAATATAAAATGTAAATTTGTTTCAACTGAGGTTTCACTATTTAGTGAGGCTAAATAGCTTCATCGAAGTTATAGGAAACCTGAATTTACATTATCCTCCACGCTTGTATATCATAACTTGACTAGTCTTCTTCTCCATCAATCATTCTGCGTTCTCAGAATTGTAGAATAAAGATGATATCCACTTGTAGTGTGTTGTGTATGAATTACAGATTGAGATTTGTATGTACACACATGTGCTGGTGATAGTTCATATCGCCTTGATGTATGTTGGTTATGTGAGTAAGTGGAAGTGGGTTGAGACCAAGTGAAATTAACTACCTTTTACTCTCTCATTCCTTCCTGTTTAGACACTTATGATTCCACTGTGTATATGAAGAGATTCTATTATGAGATATTCTTTATAATTTGTAAAGGTATAGTTGGTGTTTTCAAGTTTTTTTCAATTCCATTGGATTTCTAAAGCATCAAGCTGGGAATTTTTCAGTGTTCATTTCTACCTAATTTTGATTTCATAGGAAGTTTGTCCTATGTATATTCATTTGGAAAATGAAAAATAACATTTAATTAGATTGAAGAACTACTCTTAAATCATTGACCTCAACAATAGTTATCCCTTACAAATCATATACGTGGGGTGAAATTAGGAAAGTGATCAACAAAGACAATATCATCAGACAGAGTGTCCTACAGAACATCAAACACACATTGCAAAGCACCATAGTTCATTCGAAGGACGATATCCCTCTAGATTCACAATCTAATGGAGGAGATCATGTGAGGAGGAAATGAGAACTTGTGGGCTGTCGTGGAGTCAGGTTCAAAAGATTTCAGAGAACAGAGCGAACTGGAGACGTGCCACTGAAGCCCTATGTTCCATAAGGAACCCAAGGGACAAATAAATAAATAAGGTGCACATGAGTATTGAGTAACCTCGAGCTGTAGCTCATTGGTTTAGGGAAGTGACTTTCAACCAGTGGGCCGCAGGTTCGAGTTCCACTCCACCTGCTGAGGCTTGGGCAGTCAGGTGTGGTTCACTACCTACCACACAAATGTGCACAAGGTTGCTCAGTGCATTTCGTTTATGCATTTTCTATGCATGTCATCAGTAGTTTTATCATTCAATTTCGGGGGTTTATGGGAAATTTATTGACTCCAAGTTAGTATTCATCATGGACTGACATCAGTTGGAGAACCATTGGAAATCTGGGAGCACTGGATAGCTGTCTCGTCCGACTAGTATGGGACTCCTTAGCAGTAAGCACCCCTGACCTCAACTCTGTCAGGGATCGGTCTCAGGACCTTCAGGTTCCGTAACCCGCCGGTTACTATCGAGCCACTGGGTCTGGATCCAGTTGCAATAAGAAGCCGTAACTGATGGGGTTAACCTGGTAGACGATGATATTGGGTGATGTTTGCGCTATGTCGTGAACTGACGGAGGTCGGAAATAGGAACCAGTGGACCCAGATCCAGCGGCTCGATGGTAATCGGCGGGCCACGGAACCTGAAGGTCCCGGGCTCGGTCCCTGACAGGGTGGGGTCATGGGTCCTTACTGCAGAGGAGTCCTATAGTAGTCGGACGAAACAGCTGTCCAGTGCTCTCAAGTTCCCAACGTTTCTCCAACTGACATCAGTCCATGATAAATACCAACGTGAAGTGTTTTCTTTATAAGTAAGAAGTCTACAACAGGAATGATCTGTGATCGAATACAGTGAGCAAGGAATAAACCAATAAAGACAAAATAAAATTTGGAAGCAGTATTCATCATGGATTGGCATCAGCTGGGGAACTATTGAACAGCTGTTTCGCGTCAGTATAGGACTCCTCAGCAGTACGCAACCAACAACCCACCCCTCCGGGGATCGAACTAAGGACCCGACCGACAGCTGCTACCTTGACGTGATGGACGGGCTTGCATGTCACAATGACCCAACGAGCTATGCTGGTAGAAAGCGTGTTCCCTCCAGGTCCTACCATACCAGAAAGGTTTGTTGGATAGTGGTTAGACTAAAAGCAGTTACCGTTAAAGCGTATGATGGGGGTCTCAGGGAGAAGTCATACTGCTGTTAGCTGGATGGGGTGTGACAGCAGTAAGCTGTTTTCATTGGATGGCCAGCAGTGCGATGCTGATGCTGACTTCTCAATGGAAGAGGCGGGGTTAGAAAAGGTCGGCCCCAAAAATAACACGCTCTACCATACCCCACGGTCTGCGGGCCAGCGGTGTTGGTACATTTGTTGTCCCTTTTCGACCATCCGGCTACAAAGAACAGTAGTTCAAACCAAACATACACCAAAGGCTACGTGTAACAAGCCTCAAACAGACATCCGATGGTACATTCAGTTTTCACGGCGAATGCGCCAACCATTCAGTCACTTGGTCGGTTTCCAGTGGTTCACAGTTTAACGCTACTATCACCAAAGGTCTTCATCCACTTCTCTTCCGCCTGGTTGACCGCACAAGTCACGGCTTCTTATTGCAACTTCGTGATACCCATCTGGAAGCATGTCACTAATCATCACGGACTGACATCAGTTAAGGAACCATTGAAAACCTAGGAGCACTGGACAGCCGTTTTGTCTTAGTATGAAACTCCTCAGCGGTACGCACCTGATTAACGCGTTCACCATGAAGACTGAAGGTCCCGAGTTCGATCCCTAGTGGGGTGGGATGGTGGCTGAGTACTGCTGAGGAGTCCCATACTAAGGCGAAACAGCTGTCCAGTGATCCCAGATTATCAATAGTTCCCCAACTGATGTCAGTCCATGATGAATACTACCTATCTCTCTCTCTCGCTGGGAAAATTTGAGAACATAACGAATAAGGAATATCATAACAGATAAGAAAATGGATCCGTCTGCAAACAAATGAACAAGATGTAAGTACATATTAGTTGATACCTTAAAACAATGATCGAAGTCAGTTACAAATTTTAAGCGATAGACAGGAGAGATAAGCATACATATGTTACACTAAATTACCATCGATCTCTATGTTTATAAATTTTTCTATTTCCCCTTTTCAATTCTAATTATGTTCAAACTGTTTTTGATCAATTTGAAGAAAGTTTAAAATGAAAATTGGGCAATCAAGGCCATAGGTACACTGACATATACTAATCTATATTGAGACATATAACTATTGATTTTGCCTGTCTGTATATATAAAGCAAGCATAGATATTACAGAAATATCTCAAGGTCAGTGAAGATTGTCAAACAAGGTCAATATTAGTGTACAGACAGACACATATATATAACTACTACTACTATTATTACTATGGGACAGATCAACTCAAGCGTTTAACATAAATCGGATATATTCACATTCTTTCACGTGCTAGCGACAATGATAATGATGCCATTGATAAGCGTAACTTGGGGGTAAATTTTACGCAAACATACAAATTTATTATCCAACCAAAGCAAAAAAAACTTATTTTTTTTTTTACAAAATTGTCAATATAGGAATGTATTTCTTCTTTAAGAGATCGATTATTGAGATAAATTATTCGAGATGATGATGGCAGAAATTTTACACAAATTGACAATGACATGGTTACTGAGAAAATAAAGGAAAACAGTTCTAAGTGGATTGTGGCTAACAGAGGAATCTAGGACGAATAAGTCGATCCAATGAAATAACGAAGAATTAAAAATATATCAATAAATAGTGATAACTACTACCCTGTTGTACAAGATGTGGCCATCGTTTCTCCGTGGCATAGTGGATAACGCCATGGCGTTTGAAGCGATGGGTATGAGGTTCGAGTCTCAATGGGAACAATATCACTCTGCACTGGGGTGCAGGTATATCCAGCTGATGAGTCCTAAGTGGGACGAAACGCGCGTCCTCGATTCTTCTGCTAGCCACAACCAACCAACATCCGCATACCAGCTCATATGCCAATAGAGGTCGAACAATTCGATCCAATGAAACAACGGAAAGTTAAAAGTATATTAATATATATACATACATATACACACATAATAATATCATTAGTGAGACAGCTGAGAATATGGTTCAGTAGTTCCAAAGTCGACTCGCAGATACTTGACCTCTAGCTCATGATTTTTAGAGATTTGGTTGTTCTAACGCTGAATCGATAAAATCCCTACTACCTACACCGCAGGACCGGGGTTCACGGAGGAGTGTGTTATTTTTAGGGTCAACCTTTTCTAACCCACCCCTCATTTCCCAAAGGAAAGGCAGCATCAGTGTAGTACACCTGGTCACTCAAAAGAAACACCTAACTGCTATCACGCTTCATCCAGGTAACAGCAGTACGATTTCGCCCTCAGACCCCATCATACCGTAGGAATTTATATTATCATGGTAACTTCTTTTCGTTCCACCACAACCCAACAGACTTTTCTGGTATGGTAGGACCTCAACGAAACAACTGTTCCACTAGCATACCTCATTCGGTCAATGTGATATGTAAGCCTGACTACCACGTCAAGGTAGCATCTATCGGCCCGATTCCCATTCACTACGTTAACCACTCTAATTATCTCAAAACCCAACCTTGAACAGTTCGGTAACGTTAACCAACGATATCTGGAAGATTTTATAGAGCTGCTACTGTTTGCATGTCACATGTGATTCATAGTCTACTAGTCTATATAAACAAATTCATGGTCAGCAACTCCAAGTTAGTTATTTCGATGTACTGAAACACAAGAGGAAAATAGCAACCTATCAGATAAGAATATGGAACTGTGGTCCAGTGGTATAGGGGGATAACTATCAACCAGCCGGCCGCGGGTTCGGACCCCGCTCTGCCTACTGAGGTTTAGGAAACAATGTAATAGACAATACGTGTTGTTCATTGCCTACTGCACAGATATGAACAAGGTGATTGAGTGTGTTTCATCCGTTTTTCACCAGACAATAATGAAGTCTAGATAATGAGATATTTATCATAAGAAGAGATCAAAACGAGTGAGACAGTGACGAAATTCGATATGATAACTAAGATGATGATAAGGATGTATCTACCCTAATGACATTGATTCTGGTATACACTGGAATGAGTCTTCAACCAACGATTTCGGTTTTCAAGTGGACGCCAACTAGGCAGTTTATATCTCCATGCACGATTCAAACCAACCGTCAGAGAAGTTATTCACTGACGCCATGTTTCACTCTAACTCCTTCCTTTAACATCGTTTTAGCCTACATCTAATTCAAATAACAATGTAAGACGAGACAGACGGTGATAAGGCATGCATAACACGTGTACCAGTCACCTGAGTCAATGATATAATTTCTTGTAACCATGTGCCTCAAGTAATTATTCGATCACTCAACAACTTTACGACCGGATATACAGGTTCAATGAATTGAACAATGAGAAGCAGTGTATTAAGTGAGGCTAATAATAAGGTTTGAGTTATCAATATATATGTAGATATGGTCAGTTTCGAAGTTCACGATTCTATACTAGATAGCTGTTTACCCAAGCAAGCACGAGAAAACCAGGCAAGTGGGTACATCGACTAAGTATTCACACAGGCACGCTTACCGACGTCCAACAATAGCTGTATTTCTCGACCTGAGGGCGACATTCAACTCCGTTGATCGAAGAGTCTTACGGCAATGTCTCTCACTGAAAGACGTGCCAGGTAACTACATCACTTTATTGAAGGCTCTCTACTCCAACACTTGTGAGTGTGTTAGAGCCTATGGTGTAATGTCCGGGAGCTGTGTTCATCGAGTGGTGTCCATCAAGGGTGTCCAGTCTCCATTCTTATTCAATTTTATCGTAGATATTCTCATGGAGGTTTACCTCTCGTCACATGATTACACAGACGTTGACCTAATCACTGGAGAATTTTCGTTAGACCTGGAATATGCAGATGATATAGTCCTGTTAAGTGAAGACGCTGACAAGGTGCAGCGTCTTCTCGACACTTTGAGTGGTAATTTGAGAATGTCTGGGATGCGTTTCTTACCACCTAAATGCAAACTGTTGCTCACGGATTGATCTTTAACGGTTCCTCGGCTAACAATAGAGAGTGAAGTGGTTGAGTATGTCAATCACTTAACTTACCTGGGAAGTAGGATCAGCCCTGCCCTAGTGGCTCAGTGGCCGATGACATCTCTACACGAATACAAAAGGCTTGACTGGCTTTTGCAAACTTACACCGCTTGTGGCGCCGCCACAATATCCGATTCTCTATTAACGGGCGACTATACTACACACCAGTAACATCTCTCCTACTACTCTATGGCTCTCAAACATGCACATTGAAGGCCATAAAGACATCTAAAGGCTTCAAGTGTTTAACCAACACTGCCTTCCTAACATACGCCCCATTCCGTGGTCTCACCATGTGAACAACACACAAGTCACACACACACACACAGTTTTACAGAGAATAGATCAGTTGAGTCAGTTAACACGCTTGTCAACCTTCATCCACTCAGATGGCCGGTTGGTTGGTTGGTTGGCACATGTGTTACATCGTATACCTAGTCACCGACTGTCTCGTCACAAATGTTATGTTGGTTGAAGTAGGTAGGTTCAGGCTGGCAAAATGCTGATGGTGGCCACACTGAAACATGACAGGCATCAATGCATAAAGTCGTTGACTGCTGGTTACAGGCATGTGGGGTGACACAGACTAGTCAGTCGGTTGAGGTCTGTGAGACAAGAGAAATCAGTGGTTGAAGACTGACTCTAGGCGATATGGCTCAGAATCAATGTCAGTGGCGCAAATACATACACACATCATGTTCATCTTAATCAATATACTTAACCTCATTATCTACTCATTTTTCATATGGCCGACTCTTCTTTCCTTCTTCATCTTCTATTTCATTTCTTTGTTACTTGATATACCGATATGATAGGTGGCAACTCAGACCGTTACGCAGTAATGCCTGGTCCTATGATGATCCTTATGATGATGACGGCGTGTTGCTGAGGGGTCCTATACTAGGACAAAACAGCTGTCCAGTGCTCTCAGGCTTTCAGTGTTCCTCTAACTTATGTCAGTCCCTGTTGATTACAAACTTAAGACCTATCAATTTATGAAGTTCGAAGGGAACCTCCGCTACTGCAGTAATAATGTTATTTTTAGTAAAAATCTGTTCAACAACCATAAATAGTAATCTTATCTCCAGCAGTTATCGCTTCGTTTGTGCATGTAAATCGTCTGTTAGAAATATGGCGTCTTAACTTATAGTTAAATATTTTATACTGGGTGATAATTCAAGGTGGAATAAAATTTTGAACCGTAGCTGGATTCGAACCAGTTTTTCGGCCCAGTGCTTTACCAACAAAGAGGCCAGGTCGCTGGTTCGAATCCGGCCAAGGTCCAAATTTTCATCTCACCTTCAATCATTACCCAGTATCAATACGGCAAGTCTGCTAAACCGCGACCATCTCAGACAAGAAAATGACGATTAAATATTCTGGTTTGACCAAGATAGCCGTAGTTTGGCAGACTAGTATTTGTACTGGGCGATGATTGAGGGTGAGATGAAAATCTGGACCACAGCCGGATCCGAACCAGCGATCAATGGGTTATAGATCCAGTGCTCTACCAACTGAGCTATAAGGTTAGACTGCTGACAAAATATTTATCTTAATTCAACCATAAGTTGAGTCTCGTCCGACTAACATGCGAATTCGCGACGCGTTAGTACCGTTTCATCGTGTTCACATTGGCTGCCTAGTGAAGACTTCTCATCCCAATCGAAATATGACTGAATTAGAATGATATGAGAAGCATCATACTGATTATCGTTTAAATATCTAAGATAGCCGTAGTTTGATCGACCAGTATTTGTAATGGGCAACCCGGTGGTCGCTGGTTCGAATCCGGCGGTGGTCCAGATTTCAATCACCACCCAGTGTAAATACTAGTCTGCCAAACCACGACTATCTCAGATAGTCAAATGATAATCAATATGATGTTCCCCATCTCATTCTAATTCAATTACATTTCGATTCGGATGAGAAGTCCTCACTAGGCAGCCAATGTCAATACGATCAAGCGGTAATAAAGCGTCACGAATACACATGGTAGTCGGGGAAAACCCAACTTGTGACTGAATTGAAATAAAAATCTAGTCAGCAGTCGGACCTCATAGCTCAGTTGGTAGAGCACCGGGTCGGTAACTCAGTGGTCGCTGGTTCGAATCCGGCCACGGTCCAGATTTTCATCTCACTTTTAATGATCACTCAGTACAATTAAATATTCCACACACACAAAAAAAAAAGAATATTCACTTAATATATGCAAAATATTTATATACATATGCTACACACTAGGTAATTATAATGCTGAATATGTAGAACTTACTTCGAAGTGTGGGAAAACAAAAGGCATATCAATTCCATGATTTGATGACCACCAGTTCAAATCTGATTCCACATCACAATGTGAAATACTCTCGGCTAATTCATTGTAGATAGAATCATAACTATAAAAGAATTCAAAAAATAAAGTGGGTTTTTTTTATTATTTACGATACAATAAGAGAACACTATCCCACATGGTTACAAAAAAGAGCTGTCTAAAGAATCTCCTTGTTCAAAGTTTTCTATAAAGTGAAAAGAAATCTTCTAAAGGCTGTATGTTTTAGTATTCTCTTCATTGCTGAAGGCTTTGCCATTCATATAGAGAAATCTGAACTGTGTTCAACCCCTTCTCCTTTCATGGTGTTAGTTTTCAGTCACCTCAACCCCTGCCGCCTACTTTATCTTTTCATCTTTCTGTTTCAACATTATTCACTTCTTAAGTAATTTGTTACTCATTCTTGTTGTTATACTCTGCTTAAGATCATAAATCACTTTCCAATTATGTCATCATGTTAATTTATTGTGATTCATATTCACTACTCATCAGTTTTTGGTTTTTGCCTTGCTTGACAACCCCCCACTCCCCAACTTCTTTTTAACTATCAAATCCTTACAGTTTTGAAAATGAAATTGTTGAAAAGAGATTTTTCGCTGAAATACTCTCATATTCTTCTTTTATAAAATGATAGACAATTGAGTAGAAGAAACCTTCAGGAATAATGCATCTAAATACGTATAGGCTTATGTACAAGACAATGAGCCACACTGACAACGAATTTGCTCATGATACTAAAACATCATCTAGGTGAAAGTATCTAAGTGTATAAAATAACATCTTCGAAACCGTTTACAACCACAAAGTTGAACTCAAATCGACTAATTGAAAAGGGAACAATAGTAAACACTATACAAATACAAATGGACATTTCATACAAAACTATCCACCTTTATTATGAGCTTCAGTAGCACATAGCCATTCCACTCTCTTCTCTCCAATGTTCTGAACCTCACTCAACGACAGTCTAGAAGCTTTCATTTTTTCTTCACACCATCTCCTCCATGTCATCCTCACGTCGGACTCCTAACTCACCGTTTCCCACTTCGGTTCCCCTCTAGGGATTGACCTGGCATATGATGTCCCCAAACGGTCTTCTTTCTCAGTGTATGTCCAATCCATCTACACTTCCTTCTTATGCATATTTCTTCAGCGATAGCTTCTTGCTTCGTTGGTTCGTTGCTGATTCTTATTATTCTGCCCATCTGAGCTTCAGTAACGAGCCAGTGTAGGCAGTTTTTGATGAATATCTGTAGTTTGTTGGAAATGCTTTTCGTAACGCGTCAAGTCTCTCAACCACCATATAGAAGCACTGACTTGACTGACATTAGTGTTGAAAATCCGGATCTTGTCCACACTTTATGCTGAGTGCAGTAGATCTCCACAAAATGGTTTCAGGTTAATGAACGCCTGTCTTGCTTTTCCGATCGTGACTTTGATGTCCTCGTCCGCGCCTGTGCCACCACCTGTAGTTGAAACGATGCTGCCCAGCCAGGTAGGTGAAAGAGACTACTTCGTTTAGGTTTCTCCCGTTCATGGTGATTGAAGCCTTTTGTGCTTGTTGATGGTGTTGGTTGGGTATCTTCATCACCTCTGTCTTCTCTACGTTCACTTTAAGTCCCTTCTTTACTGCCCTGCCTCTTCTGTCAACTTGGTAGATAGTATAATATGGTAAGGTAACATTGCAGAGCAATATTATCCATTACTTGAATGCTTATGCGCATAGAATGAATGTTTCTTGTGTTCACTTATATTTGTTCTATTGAGCAAGTAAATAAGTATTACGTCACTCATTCCTATTTCAAAGTCTACAATTTGATACATAGGGGGGTAATTTAAAAACGTACATAATATCTTAACAGAGAAACCTAATCTGTAAAGAAAACAGTAAGCCAAAATTATCCACCATTTAGAAGATGACATATAGAAGGGAACTAAAGTGTGTGAATGCTATATGGAAACCACAACTTGGAAGGACACTAAAAATAACCCCGCGTATTATACCACTTACCCCATCCAAATCAACATAGAACTAGGCATTACTGCGTAACGGTGCCACTTGACACACCTCATATCAGCAGTGAAGTGGAAGATGAAGAATACAAAATTCAGTCAAAAGAAACATGAAGTACTAAAAGAGAGAAAGAAATAATGAGAAAATGGTGAGATTCGGTGTACCGTTAAGATAAGGCTAGATAATGTCTGTATACATCTGCTCCAATGACATCCGTTGTCAGCCATATCACCTAGAATCAGTCTCCAACCACTGATTTCTCTTGTCTCACAAACCCCAACCGGCTGACTAGTCTGTGTCGCCCCACATGGCTGTAACCAACAGTCAACGACTTTATGCATTGATGCCTGTCATGTTTCAGTGTGGCCACCATCAGCATTTTGCCAGCCTGAACCTACCTACTTCAATCAACATAACATTTGTGACGAGACAGTCGGTGACTAGGTATACGATGTAACACATGTGCCAACCAACCAACCAACCGGCCATCTGAGTGGATGAAGGTTGACAAGCGTGTTAACTGACTCAACTGATCTATTCTCTGTAGAACTGTGTGTGTGTGTGTGACTTGTGTGTTGTTCACATGGTGAGACCACGGAATGGGGCGTATGCTAGGAAGGCAGTGTTGGTTAAACACTTGAAGCCTTTAGATGTCTTTATGGCCTTCAATGTGCATGTTTCAGAGTCATGGAGTAGAACAGAGCGTGTTATACAGGGGAAAATTGTTATTTGACACTAATTAGCCCTACCTAAATGAGACATACACACAAAGATGATGTAGTTTGGAACCTATGACATATCTCCTATAGCCAAAATATCTCTACATCATGGGCATGGCCACAGAACCTGAAAGTGCAGGGTTCGATCAAGGACATGGCAAGGTCATGCATGCCAACTGCTCACGAGTCCCATACTAGTCGGACGAAACAGCTTCCAGGTTTTCAATGTACCTCCAACTGATGTCAATCTATGATGAATTTCAACCTAAATAACTAAAAACCGAAAAAAAAGTGAAATTCACAAGCAAAATATAAAAAACTCACTCTGCTTTAGCGCAGACATTAAGTGCACTATGCAAGTTGTTAAATGTCTCCTTGAAGAAACAAAGACGTTCTCGTTCAAAATCTTGCGTTCGATTAAATACCTTGTAATAAAGGGAAAAGTATAAAATATTAGCATCTTTAATAATTTAATATCTTCGCAAAGAGAAAAATAAAAGGTATGAGTAAAGTGCCGATAACATCTCTACATGAGTACAAAAGGCTTGACTGGCTTTTGCAAACTTACACCGCTTGTGGCGCCGCCACAATATCCGATTCTCTATTAACGGGCGACTATACTACACACCAGTAACATCTCTCCTACTACTCTATGGCTCTCAAACATGCACATTGAAGGCCATAAAGACATCTAAAGGCTTCAAGTGTTTAACCAACACTGCCTTCCTAGCATACGCCCCATTCCGTGGTCTCACCATGTGAGTAACACACAAGTCACACACACACACACAGTTCTACAGATAATAGATCAGTTGAGTCAGTTAACACGCTTGTCAACCTTCATCCACTCAGATGGCCGGTTGGTTGGTTGGTTGGCACATGTGTTACATCGTATACCTAGTCACCGACTGTCTCGTCACAAATGTTATGTTGGTTGAAGTAGGTAGGTTCAGGCTGGCAAAATGCTGACGATGGCCACACTGAAACATGGCAGGCATCAATGCATAAAGTCGTTGACTGTTGGTTTCAGGCATGTGGGGCGACAAAGACTAGTCATCCGGTTAGGGTCTGTGAGACAAGAGAAATCAGTGGTTGGAGACTGATTCTAGGTGATATGGCTGACAACGGATGTCATTGGAGCAGATATATACAGACATTATCTAGCCTTATCTTAACGGTACACCGAATCTCACCATTTTCTCATTCTTTCTTTCTCTCTTTTATTATTTTATATTTTTCCTGACTGAATTTTCTTTTCTTTTTTTCATGTTCCACTAGGAACCCAAATGACATCAGCATAATTACAGCTGAATTTCTAAAAAGAGTAATGACCCAACAGAACCACAAGGAAGTAATCATGTCAATCCATTTTGAAAACATGGAAATGAAGATACTGTGAATAATCGATCATATGGAAGTAAATATAACTGTATTCAGCACTTAGTAGCCTTGCGGATAACGTCCTGGCGACTTAAGCAGTAGGATGTGCTGGGTTCACACCTTACTAGAATATAGGTACATCTAAACTGTAATGATACCCAAGTGGGATGAGATATACATACTTAATTCCACTGCTAACCATCAACAAGTAAATAAAAGGAAGTGAAAATTGAATGTGAAATTTTGTAGAATAAAATATTTGTTGCCTATGTGAAATCTTTTAACTACCAGTGATCAATGAATTAGTTGGTTAGGTGGATTTTATTTACATACATAGTGGAAATCTACTCAATAATCTTATGTGTGTTTGTACATTAGGCAGTAAGTCAAACACTCCAACACTTGGTAATTGGACCTTGCTTCAAACCTATGAAGTATGGGCTGGAAACCAAACCCACTCTAGTAACTGCCAAATTAACCAATCAGGTTGCAGTATTTTAGCCTGTAAGATAAATTTTCATAGAATAGAGGGATATGATTGGTTGTTTCATTAGTAGCTAGGATGGCGTTTAAAATCACTCCTAAATACCAACAAACAACAGCTTCATTCTACACATTACACATACCTTTCTGTGATTGTGTCTTCAAATTGAAAAAAAACTATGCTTTAAAATTTTATATTTAGATAAGCTGTAGAAGTATCATTCTATAATTGAATGAAAAAGAATCCATTATTTACCGGATACACTATGTCACCAAACGAACTCTTATAGACAGGAGAGTCATTCACTTGGTTAATCATATATAGCGTGATTACTGATAATTAAAAGCATTTCAGCCTAAGAAAATACAATGACAATTAGAGTTGGGAAATGAGATCATCCTTGAT
The DNA here is from genome assembly GCA_944470555.2 of Heterobilharzia americana. Lineage (NCBI taxonomy): Eukaryota > Metazoa > Platyhelminthes > Trematoda > Strigeidida > Schistosomatidae > Heterobilharzia > Heterobilharzia americana. The sequence continues at coordinate 160,271,148 of OX104127.1, read as the reverse complement.
GGGTTAATGCTCAATGACATCTCTGAACGCAATCTTACCACCCTCCTTGATATCGGACTGCTTATTAAGAGCTAAGTATACTGCGTTAAAGGTTGTGAAATATGATGATTAGAGAAAGAGGAGATAAGGACTTAGGTGTTTTACTACTGTTACCTTCATAACATAGGTTATGTCGTCGTACCATCACCTTCTCAGTAACGCAGAAGTTAGGCGTACAGTTTTACAGACAAGAGAAACCTTCATCGATTCAGGTGGCAGAGATATGTGTTACAAACGTCTAGTCACCATTTGTCGCGCCACGCAATATTACCTAAAGTTGGCGGCTTAGGCTGTAAAAAGGTTAAACGTCACCAAACTAGAAGATGACTATTATTATTATTATTATTATTATTATTATTATTATTATTATTATTATTATTATTAGTCCCTTAGGTTCCTAATGGAACATAGGGCTTCACTAGCACGTCTCCAGTGAACTCTGTTCTCTGAGATCTTTTGAACCTGGTTCCACGACAGCCCAGAAGCTCTCATTTTCTCCTCACATGACCTCCTCCATGTCACCCTCGCCACTGACGTCCAACTCGTCGCTTCCCATGGGGATTCCACTCGAGTAACTGGCCTGACGCGTGATGTCTCCAGTCCGCCTTCTCAGTGCATGCCCAATCCATCTCCACTTCCTCCTGCATATTTGTTGGGTGATAGGTTCTCGGTTGGTTCGTTCCCACAGCTCCTTGTTGCTTATTCTCGTTATTCTGGCCATCTGATCTTCAGTAGCGAGGCAGCGTAAGCAGTTGTTGATGAATGTCTGTAGTTTATTCGAAATCCCTTTCGTAACGCGCCAAGTCTCTGAGCTATACAGAAGCACTGACTTGACTGGGTTGGTGTTGAAAATCCGGATCTTGTTCCACATGCTGAGTGCAGAAGATCTCCACATTGGTTTCAGGCTAATGAACGCCTGTCTTGCTTTTCTGATTCTGACTTTGACATCCTCGTCTGTGCCAGTGGCGCCTGTAGTTGAAACAGTGCTTCCTAGATAGGTGAAGGAGGTTACTTCCTTTAAGTTTCTCCCGTTGACGGTGATTGGAGTTTGTTGTTGTTGGTGGTGGTGGTGGTGCGGTATCTTCATCACCTCTGTCTTCTCTATATTCACCTGAAGTCCCGTCTTCGCTGCCTCTTCTGCCAACTTGTTAGATTTCGCCTGTAGATCTTCAAGTTTATGTGACATCAGACACAAGTCATCGGGGAAATCCAAGTCTTCTAGGTTCTTTTCCGCCGTCCAGCGTATCCCCCTCTTCTCGCTCCCCACTGTTTGCTGCATGATCCCAGTCGACCACAATCAGGAATATCATAGGTGATATTAGGCATCCTTGTTTTACTCCTGTCTTCACTTCACTTCAAAAGCATCACTGAGCTTCCCATTGTGAATTACTTGCATGTGGCATCTTCATATAGTTGTTGAATGAGATTGATAAAGGTTTGCGGTACTCCGTAGTAATGAAGCAGTTTCCAAATTACTTCTCGGTCGACGCTGTCAAAAGCCTTCTCAAAGTCGATAAAGTTGAGGTAGAGAGCTGAAGATGACAATATGATGACATAAAGTTTTTGACTGTTGGTCTGAGTTGTATAGAGAAATTAACACTTTCTGGTTGCGATCCCAGAGTCAATTATAGTGGCACACATGAACCGTTACGCAGTAATCCTAGGCTCCATTTTCATCCTGATTGGAGGAAAGAGATACCAATTGATATAGCTTTTCAAATCATTTCGTTCAGTTTAATTTGTATATATGCCAGAGGTGAACTATCCGGCTAACTTAATCAACATTCACTACAGTATGATACCATTTTACGTTTCTTATGGACCCTTAAAAAGTACTTATCGTTTTTTCATTCTTTTAGATGTATAATGGATGAGTTGAGAGAAGTTGAAAAAATTGACTATTTCTCCAATACTTATCAGAATAACTTTGAAGTGTTCAAGTTAAACAAAAGAGTTACCTCTACAGAATTAGAAAATATGTCCTTCCTATCTATCCATATACTTTTAATTCTTCGTTGTTTTATTCCATCAAATTGTTCGACATCTATTGGCTTATGGCCTCCTATACAGATGATTCGCAGAAGGAAGTGTAGATGGATTGGGCATATACTGAGAAGGCAGACTGGGGACATCATGCACCACGCCAGTTACTCGAGTGGAACCCAGATGAGAAGCGATGAGTTGGGAATCCGAGGGTGACATGGAGGAGATCGTGCGAATAGGAAATGAGAGCTTGTTGGCTGTCGTGGAGTCAGGTTCAAAAGATTTCAGAGAACAGAGTGCACTGGGGACGTACTTCTGAGGCCTTATGTTCCATTAGGAATCCAAGGGACAAATAATAATACAGATGACTCAATTTTGCCCCAATTTTAATTATGCTAATTTCCTTGGTTGTGGTTAACAGAGGAATCCAGTATGGTGGACGTTTCGTCCTATTTGGGACTCATCATCTGGATGTACCTGCACCCCCCCCCCCGCCCCCCAATACGGAGTAGATGTTGTTCCCATCAACACTCAAAACTCTTATCCATCACTTCAAATCCTACAGCGTTATCCACTATCCATTCACTCGGAAGCACGTACATTCAGTTGACGAGTCAATGGATATCTTTTATTGTCTTATTTTTTAAACAAAACGTGCACTTTTAAATGTATCGTCTTGTTTATATCAGATGTGGTTGTTTTTTAAACAATTACCAGAAAAATACAAACATTTGAAGGAGAAAATATGTACTACAAATCTGAGAAATAAGAGTATAGAAAATATTTACTCATTTGTGGCTAGCAGACGAATCAAGGATGCGTGTTTCGACCTACTTGCCGCTTGTCAGTTGGATGTACCTGGACCTCAGTGTGGAGTGATATTGTTTACACCGGGACTCGAACCTCGTCCCCATCATTACTAATATCAAAGCGTTATCCATTAGGCTAATGAGGCATAATAGCCACCTCTTGTATAGTAGGTATTAGTTATAAGTATTTGTTCATGTACTTGTATTTCTCTGTTGTTTCACTGGATCGCGTTGTTCGACATCTATTGGTATATAGGCTCCTGTATGTGATGCAGACAACTCGATAGTGTCTGAAGGCTAATTATGGTAATTAACTTGGTTGTAGCTAGCAATGGAATGCAGGACGCACATTTCGTTCCATTTTGGACTCGTCGGCTGGATATACCTATCTTCAGTGTAAGTAATGTTTTTCCGGTCGGGACTCGAGTTTCACTTGAGTCCTAAATAGAAAGAAACGCGTGTCAAGTTGGATTTTCCCGTTAGCCACAACCAACCAAATTATCATAGTTAACATTTACGTAATATTGAGGGATCCGCATAGGAATCCATGTGCTAACAGTGGTCGAATAATTCGTTCCAAGATAAACAACAAACAATTACAACTATATCAATAAAACGTTATGGCATAGAAAATAGTACAAGTTAAGCATACTATGATTACTTAGGTAATTGCTTAAACTGCATATACAGTCTAAAAGTGTGATATATAGAGTTCTATTTAGCTGCTTCTTTCGTTTCGTCACGTGAATTTTAGTACACTGACACCAAATATTAGTACAATAAGTCATCACCTGATGATGAAACGATCCAGCTACACACACACACACACACGCACACACACACACACAGAGTTGGAGCCACAAGTGGTAACCAGTCAGGAAACCAATAAAGTTTAAACAGTATTTTCTCATGTTGTTCCTTGTATTCTAGCGTTGTTGATTGAACCGAAATGATAGTTCTCTATTGGGCTCCTGTGTCAAAGATTCGATAAATAGCTGTCTTTCAATTTTATATTGATGACCAACGAAAGGATAATAGCAGTAGAAAAGTTATTTTTTAGCCACATAACTCAGTGGTCTTGTGAATAACGCACTCTGGGGTTTGAAGTGATCGGTCAGGAATTCGAATCCCGATAGGAACAACACAACTCACTGAGAGGCAGGTTCCAGGTTTCAGTAAGCCATTGGATTAAATCCTACTACTTTATAACACTCCTGACAGCAGTCAAGTCATTACAACACAGTATGACTAATCCACAAGTATTGTAAATGTAATTACGAATGTAAACCATTAGGAAAGCATGAATTTACATCATCCATCGATCCATCCATTCGGATCAACCTAGGACCAGGTATTACTGCGTAACGGTCCCACTTCACACACTTCATATCACCACATCAAGTAAAACACAGTGAGGCGCAACATGAAGAAACGAGAATGCCACCAAAAGAAATACAAAGTAAGAAAAGAGAAACGAAGAATGACAAAATGGTGAGACTCCGTGTAGCGTTAAGATAAGACTAGATAATGTGTGTATACATCTGCGCCAACGACATCGGTTCTCAACCATATCACCTACAGTCAGTCTACAACCACTCCTTCCTCTCGTCCCCCCCCACCCCACCCCAACCGGCTGGCTAGTCTGCATCACCCCACTTGGCTCAAACAAACACTCAAACACTTCATACATTCATCCCATCAATTAGTCTGGCCACCTCAGACCTCTTTCCACCCTACACATACTTCGGCCAACGTTGTGTGTAGAAGCAATCCGTGACTAGGCATACGTAACACATGTCCCAACCACACATCTCACTCCATCAAGGTTCACAACCTCGTCAACCGACTTAACTATTCTCCCTCCCTAAAACTCTACACCTATACCTGACTTCTCACCTGGTGACATCACAGAATACGGCCTACACTACGAAGGAAACGGCGGTCAAACAACACCTAAACCCACAGCGTTCTCATGTCTTTCACCTTCAATGACCATGTTTCACACTCATACAACAGAACACATCGAACTGCTGTGCAGTACATGCGATCTTTAGTAGACAATCGGATATCACGGCGGCGCCACAGTTGGCAAAAGCCAACCGAGCCTTTTGTATCCGTGTAGAGATTTCACTGACCACAAAGCCATCAGGTTTAATTTACAACAAAATCGAAGTGATTCTTAGGGTCTCTCTGGCAAGTAATTTTTAGTGATTGCGGAGTTTAGGTGTTTGTTCCAAGCATTAATTGGTTTATATGACTCCATTTGTTTATGAAAGTGCTCTCTTGAATGTCTTCTACGGTCGGTCCTTATTCTCCACAAACAATAAGTCCCCTTGTCTTTCTGATCTGCCTGGATGATGTTGAAAGTCGACTCAGTTAGACGATAAACACAACAATACAAGTAAAATTAATTTATTTCCATGTAAATATTCTAACAGAAAAAAAGAAAGAAATGATTAGAATAGATAAATGAAAGAAAACTCACTCTAGTCATTTCTTCAACATACCGTGCACTTTCAGAATCTAATTCAGCTAGTGCCATTTTATATGCATTACGAGTTCGTTGAACATCTTTCTCAGCTTTGACTAATTTTTCTTGAATTTTTTTAAGCTAGAAAAAGGAAATAATAAGGGGAAAAAATGAAAATTTTTTTCAAATTTCTTCTACACATCACCTCATACTTACAAAGTGTATATATTTTTCTCACATATGAGTCATATTTTATATAACCTGTTAGCGTTCTGATTGGCTCCTACTTCTTTAAATGCATCAATTATTTTTTTTGTTTTTCAAGGTTATTATAGACTATAAATAGAGAATGTTTTTATAAGAATAATATGTACTGAAACACATTATGATCATTACTTTTTCTTTGGATTTCTACTGGAACACAGGGCTTCAGTAGCACGCCTCCGTTGCACGTCTTCTCTGCAGTCTTTTGAAGTACACTCCACGACTGCTCATAAGCTTTCATTTCTTCTTCACACCATCTCCTCCATGTCACCTTCACGTCAGACGCTTAACTCGTCATTTCCCCTACGGATTCTACTCCATGGCCTGGCCTGGCTCGTGATGTCTCCAATCGGTCATCTCAGCGTATGCCTAATCCATCTCCACTTTCTTCCTCTGCATATTTGTTAGGTGATAGGTTGTTGGTTGGTTCATTCTTAGAATTCTTTGTTGTTTATTCCTATTAATCTGGTCATCTGATCTTCAGTATCGAGTGAACGTAGACACCAGCTGTTGATGAATATCTGTAGTTTGTTGGAAGTGGTTTTCGTGACATGCCAAGTTTCTGAACCATACAGAAGTACTGACTTGACTGAATTGGTGTTGAAAATCCGGATTTTGTGCAGAAGATCTCCACACTGATTTCAGATTAATGAAAGCCTGTATTGCTTTTCAGATCCTGGTTTTCACATCCTCATCTGTACTGCCTACGATTGAAACGATGCTGCCTAGATACGTGGAACAGACTACTTCCTTTAGGTTTCTCTCCCGTTGATAGTTATTGGTGCTTGTTGTTTCTGGCTGGGTATCTTTATCACCTTTGTCTTCTCCACGTTCACGTGAATGAAGTCCCGTCTTTGGTACCCTTTTTATCAACTTGTCACCCTGTAGATCTTCGAGTTTGTGCAACATTAGATATACATCATCGGAGAAATCCAAATCTTCGAGGCTCTTTTCATCGGTTCAGCGTAACATTAGGTATATTAATTATCTTGTAAATATTTTGTACGGTGTACTCTGAATATTTTTTCACAATTGGATTAATGATCAGTAAAAGTGAATTAACTAAAAAGTAACAGGGATCGAACCCGCGACCTTCACGTTCCGCGGCCAGCGCGTTACCATTGAGCCACTGGGCCAGAATCCAATGCTCCATATTTCCAACTTCTGTTAGCTCACGATATAGTGCAAACCGCCACCCAATGTCATCGTTGAGTATTTGTCCTCACGGCCATCAGGCTTTGACTCCACCGGTCACGACTTGTCATTGGAACTTCGGGAATACTTCTCGAAGCTAGTCACCAATGAGCACCAGTTCAATTAAATTTTTTTGACGGGGTTGTGGAGATTTGGAAATATTTCAAGTTGTTATTCATCGAAGACTGACATCAGTGGTAACGCGCTGGCCGCGGAACCTGAAGGTCGCGGGTTCGATCCCTGGCTGGCGGGGTCGTGGGTGCGCACTGCTGAGGAGTCCCATACTAGTTGGACGAAACAGCTGACCAGTGCTCCCAGGTTTCCTTTGTTCCTCCAACTGATGTCAGTCTTCGATGAATAACAACTTGAAATATTTCCAAATCTCCACAACCCCCTCAAAAAAATAGAAAGTAACAGATATGACTGAAAGTTTAATTGGTAAGAATCTCATGCATGAATCAACATTTATCAATTCATATAGCTGTTACCAAGCTGATAAGTAATTAAACTATACAAAAAAAAACAAATAAATAAACATGGAATCAATCAAATCATGATTGAACACTCTCCTTATTTACAGGTGAATGAATATTTACAAACAAGCTATTAAAGCTGTAGAGAATCACACATTTGATAAACATAGAAATCATAATAATTGAAAGCCATCACCAAAAATCTTTCAGATATTCGTTCATAGTCTAGTAAAAACATACATATCATATCACTCAACTTGGTACATGTACACTTCACAGTCACACACACACACACACACACAAGCAACACGTGGATACAAAGCGATTGATATCAAAGTAATATAAAGTTTTAGATGTCAAGGTGTGAATACATCTATACTACACACTGTGACCAATTTCTAGCCATTTCACTAAGACTAATCGAGCACTGATTCTATTTGAGTTGTCAAGGATCAAAATACGTATTAATGATAAGAGTAAACACCTTGGACACTTAGGTGGATTGTAATTCCATTTCAGTCTGTTTATTAGAAATATTACACACAGTGAAGGAGGAACAGTATCATTTACTGGATAACGTACTATTCAGACACAAGTTATTGTCCATATTCATATCAGGTAACTAACTCCACAACTTCGAAATAGACTTCATATATTTCTAATCTTCTCTCCTTCTCTGTGATGACAAGGCTAGTAGACAGGTGCAGAATCATTCCTATTACTCCAGGTATTTGGTGTTGATTGGAGAAACAAACATTCAGTCGGTTATCAATCTGTCCCTCCCTCCACCCAACTAACTTAGTCTATAATGCTGTCACTCTATCCCATCCTACTGTGTGAGATCTATGTATCTTGATTTACCTGAGTTTTTATGCTGTGTTATTCTAATCGACCCTGGTTGACTACTTTGACCAACCTATGTACTTGACCTCACAATCATTGCAAGGGATTTGGTGAACCACATTATTTTGCTTAATTGTATCAATAGGATATTTTAACCTACAAAGCTTGTTTCTAAGTGAGTTTGTTGCTTTAAATACCAGTCACTGTAATCCCAGCCATCCTTAACTGAGAATTCTTCGTAATGCTTCTGAGGTGCCTCCTGTCATCATAGGGAGAAAATAAGGAATATATAAACTCAACAAGGCTGGCCGGGATTGCATTGGCATTCAAATCAACAAACTCACTTGAAAACAAGCTTTGTAGGTTAAAATATACTTTCAATGCAATTAAGCAAAATAATGTGGTTCACCAAATCCCTTGCAATGATTGTGAGGTCAAGTACATAGGTTGGTCAAAGTAGTCAACCAGGGTCGATTAGAATAACACAGCATAAAAACTCAGCTAAACCAAGATACATAGATCTCACACAGTAGGATGGGATAGAGTGACAGCATTATAGACTAAGTTAGTTGGGTGGAGGGAGGGACAGATTGATAACCGACTGAATGTTTGTTTCTCCAATCAACACCAAATACCTGGAGTAATAGGAATGATTCTGCACCTGTCTACTAGCCTTGTCATCACAGAGAAGGAGAGAAAATTAAGAATATATGAAGTCTATCTCGAAGTTGTGGAGTTAGTTACCTGATATGAATATGGACAATAACCTGTGTCTGAATAGTACGTTATCCAGTAAATGATACTGTTCCTCCTTCACTGTGTGTAATATTTCTAATAAACAGACTAAAATGGAGTGAAAGTACGTAGATCGGATGTTCAATACTTAAACCAACAGCGACATATCTCATTTAGTATAGTAAACAATCGACTAAGAAAAACATTAAACCTATCTCTCCGTAACTATGTGTACTTCCGTGCATTAGGTCATGAGCCAAATCGTTTGGATGCGAACTAAAGATATCAGCTGGCTGCCTACGAAAATATATAGTTGAAGGAGTATTCGAACCTGTAATGCATCAATAGACAGTCAATTACCTAGACCAATCACCACTAAATTCACAGTAAACAAGCGACCTCGAAATCAAGAATCTCCTGTAAGCATTTTTGTTTAACAACAATAAAAACGCTCCAGTTCATTGATCCGATACGAAATATACACTGATCACTAGTGCTCACTACCCAAAACAAGGTTATCTCGAGACCAAAGGGCTATTACACTTATCAAGGATCTATCCAGAGAGACCGCAAAAATCGAAAAACTTGAATACCAATTAACTACAATACAACAGAGTGCCAAAAACCTTTATCAACCTCATTCAACACCACCTATATCCCATATCATGATGCCACATGCCAACTGCTTCACAATACAAAGCTCAGGGATATCTTTCAAGTGAAAACAAGCTTGCTTGACAAGCTTGCCTACCACCCACCCACCAACCATCATCCTCCTCCTCAGTGTCGTCGACTCCACTAGACTAAACTACACTAGACTCGACTCCACTGCATCATGTAACAAACAACCCTGAGGAGCGAGAACATCAGCATAGGCTATTTCACTGATGAAAACACCCTACAACATATCCATCCCCTCCATCATGCTTCACGTCTAATGTCTTATGTCCCACAAACTCTACAACCAAAAACTAACATACTGACAGAAGAGGCGAGGTGAAGCAGCAAACACGCAACTTACCTCAAGTGAACGTAGAGAACAAAGAGGTGATCATAATACCTAACCAACATCCAACAACAAGCAACATACACCATCAACGGAAGAAATATAAACCAAGTTGTCTCTTTCCCGCACCTACATACCTATCCACCTACTTACCTATCTCCTCAGGCAGCATCATCTCAACTACACACGGAATACGCACACATAACCATGTCAAACCAGCCACCATCGGAAACACACAAAGACACACCTCCCTTCATTACACTCAAATTATCAGTGTACAAATATACTCCACTACACTCACCCAGAAAGTGTGAACAACATACGGATTTTCAACACTAAGTCACTCAACTCACTGCTTCATTGTGATGGTTCACAGACTTAGTGTGTAACGAAAAGCATTCCCAACAAACTACAGACATACATAAACACATGCCGCCTACACTCACTCCATACTGAAGATCAGATCAGATAGCCAGAAAAAATAAGTAACAAGGAACTCTGGCTGGCAACGAACCAGCTAACGAAGAACCCATCACCCAACAAATATGCAGAGGAAGAAAATCGAGATGGATTGGATTGGACATACACTGAGAAGACCATTTGGCGACATCACGCATCAGGTCAGGTCAGGTCGTTGAGTGGGACGCAAATGGGAAACGACGAGTTGGTCGTCCGAGTGTGATATGGAGGAGATGGTGTGATGAAGAAATCAAAGTTAGTGGGCGACCGTGGAGGCAGGTTAAGAAGACTGCAGAGAAGAGAGTGAAATGGCGACGTTGTAGTGAAGCCTTGTGTTTCACTAGGAACCCAAGAGACAAATAATAATACAATGATACAAAGATGTTAGCAAAATACACAGTTGGTACTCAGACTGATACAGTGCGACTCGCCAAGCCGAACCAACTGATGACCTCGTTACCAGACAAGTAAAGCAGGTATCTGGCCTTCAGAGCACCATTGTCGAACTAGTCAACATCGTTGATAGGGGTAAGCGGTATCAAATATTCGCATCAGTAAGCAATATGATTGGTATACCTTTCAGGGTCAACGATTTCGACGTCGTTTAGACTGCTAAGACCATTTCGGTTTCCTCATTGAAATCCCAAGGTTGAGTCTCACCGAATGGCTTTATTCTTCTCAACCGCAGACTAGACAGCTTAGAAATACTTAGTCGGATCCAAACTTTATCCTCTTTTTGGCACTGAAGCAGTTTTAACAAAAGTGTACGCTTTTAACTGGTTAGTAGTATGTTACAAGATACATCTATTGTGTGCATGCCGTTAGTACTATCAGCTGGCTTATCAAATATTGAATGATGGAGTAAAATGTGAACTTATATCATACTGGTTTAAAGTTAACCGCCTGATCTACTAATGGATGATTACCGATCAGTCAATGGAATATACCGATAAGCCTCATTATAGCAAAACTATTCATTTCTCAAACAATAAAAGTCAACTAGACAAGCACTACTTGTTTGAATGGTATGAAAATTAGATGTAAATGCTTAAGACAAAGGTTCACACCTCAAAGCTATATTTACACACACACACACACACATACACACACACGCTTTAACGTAACAAACGCATTTCATAAACGTCAGCGGTGAAAATGAAATGATAAGTTTTGGAAATTTCACCTCGCCTGCTGGTGTAAATGCTTTCTCAAGTAGCTAGTTAAGCACTCGCTCATATTGCACACACACACACACACACACACACACAGAGGCACATGCACACAATACCATTAACTAATACTAAGATCTATGCCAGGAGAAAATAAAAACTGCTGTGAAAAAGTGGATATTTTACAGAGAATATATATGTGTGTAACACAAACAGTTGAAAGAAACCGGAAAATTACAACGTCAACCCTAACAACTATAAGTATATTTTTGAGAATTTTTCAATTTAGAGGTTGTATTCATCACGGACTGATATCAGTTTGGGAACTATTGAAAATCTGGGATCATTGGACAGTTTCACTTCAGTATGGAACTCCTCAGCAGTAGGCAACCACCATCCCGTCCAACCGGGAATCGAATTCAGAACCTTCAGCGTTCATGGTGAACGCGTTAACCACTTAGCCACTGTACTGGTTTTTAGTGGTTCACATTTTACAACTTCTGTCAATTCATGATATAAAGCGACTATCATCAAAGGTCTTCAGCTGGCATCCATCTCCCTTCCGACTGGTTGACTCTACAGGTTACGGCTTTTCTCATTACAACTTCGTGATAACCATCTGGAAGCATGTCACCAATCAGCACTATACAGTAATATATTTTTGAGATGAGGGGTTCTATACTAGAACGAAACAGCTGTCCAGCGCTTCCAGACTTTCAATGGTTCCCCGACTGATGTCCGTTCATGATGAATACTACTTCTAAATCATAAATATATTAGTTTAGCAGACTAGTATTTATACTGGGTGATGATTGAAGGTGAGATGAAAATCTGGACCACTGCCGGATTCGAACCAGCGACCACCGGGTCGTGGTCCAGATTCTCACCTCACCTTCAATCATCACCCAGTATAAATACTGGTCGGTCAAACCACGACTATCTCAGATAGTCAAATGATAATCAATATGATGCTACCAATCTCATTCTAATTCAGTTACATTTCGATTCGGATGAGAAGTCCTCACTAGGCAGCCAATGTCAATACGATCAAGCGGTAATAACGCATCACGAATTCACATGGTAGTCGGGGAAAACCCAACTTGTGACTGAATTGAAATAAAAATCTAATCAGCAGTCGGACCTCATAGCTCAGTTGGTAGAGCACCGGGTTGGTAACTCAGTGGTCGCGGGTTCGAATCCGGCCACGGTCCAGATTCTCACCTCACCTTCAATCATGACGCAGCATAAATATATTACTACTTATTGATATACTTGTAATTCTCTGTTGTTTTATTGGATCGAATTGTTCGACCTCTGTTGCCATATGGGCTCTTATGCGGATGCCTCGATATTGCCTAAACGTTAATTATGATATTTTAGTTGGTTGCGGCCAGCAGAAGAATCCAGTTTGACGCGCGTTCCGTCCTATTAGGGACTCGTCAGCTGGATGTACCCTCACCCCAGTGCCGAATGATGTTGTCCCCACTGAGACTCGAACTTCGTATCCATCGCAGGTACATTCAGCTAAGGAATCCCAAATAAGAAAACTTGTCAATACCCAACAAACAAGAGAAAACAGTAGGCAAACAAGTCAAACCAGCAAAAAATATATATGCAAATGTTAGTGACAGAGGAAAAAAAACTAATATTTTGCAGTATAAGAAATTCTCTAGGCTACTTGCATAGTTCACTGCCTTTATCATATTTAGCCATATTCTCAGAGTAAGTTAATTGTAAACCACAGCAAAATGAGGATAGTGTATCCCACCTCACACGTGTACACAATACACTAACATACGCTTCATATCATCGACTATACATCTCAATGCTTTCGACTTACTGAAAGGTTGCGTTTAACAGTACATCTTGTAGTCGACTATATGCCATAAAAATACAAATCAAGAGACTATGAATAGAGTAAAAGGAATTTCTTGATGAAAAAAAGAAAATTTGTACCAGTATTTATCTTTTCTTAAATCAGTTTATAGTGTAATAAAAAGATGGAGGTTATCTGAGAAATGTGCGATGTATTCATCCAGTACATCTTGAACAATCTAACCTTGACGTGTTATGAACTAGAAGGGAAGATGAATCGATAAAAGATCATTGTCTAAAAAACCTATGTGAACTACCTACACAGTACGTTAACAATCATAGTTTCTATCCAATATAGTACAAACAGAGACACTCATAGAAAACGTATATCCTTTAAAGTTCATCAGTCGTTATAAAAGTGTCTGAACGCTGAGAACTAATCAGTATTCTGTCGCGAAGAAGGATTTTTACATCATGCTACCGTATAAGGAAGGAATCAAACAGTATGATCTTAAGATGAAGACTTAATTCAGTTATTAAAAAGACATACTATGCAGCCAAGCTCAATATTATCGAGACAATGAAACCTATGCTTCAAAATAGACTTCATCACTACATAGATGATTACGTCGCATCCCGCTATGTATACCAATTCCCATCCATCCATCTGGATCAACCTAGGAACAGACATTACTGCGTAACGGTCCCACTTCACACACTTCATATCACTACATCAAGTAAAAAGAAACTGGGGCGCAACATGAAGAAACGAGAATGCCATCAAAAGAAATATAAAGTAAGAAAAGAGAAACGAAGAATGATAAAATGGTGAGACTCCGTGTAGCGTTAAGATAAGACTAGATAGTGTGTGTATACATCTGCGCCAACGACATCGGTTCTCAACCATATCATCTACAGTCAGTCTACAACCACTCCTTCCTCTCGTCCCCCCCCACCCCACCCCAACCGGCTGACTAGTCTGCATCACCCCACATGGCTCAAACAAACACTCAAACACTTCATACATTCATCCCATCAATTAGTCTGGCCACCTCAGACCTCTTTCCACCCTACACCTACTTCGGCCAACGTTGTGTGTAGAAGCAATCGGTGACTAGGCATACGTAACACATGTCCCAACCACACATCTCACTCCATCAAGGTTCACAACCTCGTCAACCGACTTAACTATTCTCCCTCCCTAAAACTCTACACCTATACCTGACTTCTCACGTGGTGACATCACGGAATACGGCCTACACTACGAAGGCAACGGTGGTCAAACAACACCTGAACCCACAGCTTTCTCATGTCTTTCACCTTCAATGGCCATGTTTCACACCCATACAGTAGAACACACCGGATTGATGTGCAGTACATGCGATCTTTAGTAGACAATCGGATATCACGGCGGCGCCACAGTTGGCAAAAGCCAACCGAGCCTTTTGTACCCGTGCAGAGATTTCACCGGCCACTGAGCCAGCCACCAGGGTTGATCCTACTTCCCAGGTAAGTGAAGTGGTCGACACACTCAACCACTTCACTCTGTATTGTTAGACATGGCACCGTTGAAGACGAATCCTGTAGCAGCAATTTGCATTTGGGTGGTGTGAAACGCATCCCAAACATTCTTAAATTGGTATACCAATTTACATATGTGCGTACGGTAACATACATTGGGAGTAACAGTAATCGAACAATGAAGTCGCTGGTGGTGGAGCATATCCCTAAATGGTTAGAAAATCAATTACATTCAAACAATCCGATAAATACAGATGGAGGACAAACGTCATCGTTGATAGATAAACACATCATAGAAACAGATCACAGGATTGGCCTCAAAATAGTCTTTAGACCATTGTATAGCAGCCATCAAGATCGCATACGTAGGTTCATTGAAGCCTGGTATTTTAAATGCCAAGGAAGGTGTGAAAATGTACTATTCCTCTTTATTATCCCCATATTTTCCTAATTTATTTATTTTATCCCAACTTATTTTCATCCTTTATATGAAATGCTTTGACAAGTTAATGTGTGTGTGTGTATATGATCAGATTGTTGGAAATGTATTGCGCGAATACACCACACATTTCATCTCATTACACTATGCAAATTTATCTTAAAGACAGAAATATAAAAGTTTGATGATATAATCACTAAAGTATCAATGGAGATTTCCGATAATTTTTAGATATTCTTAGAAAAATGTTTACAAACCATTTTCCCTAATACATTTATAACTTCCATTGTGATAGGACTCTTTTTAGCGAGTTTATTCTCAAGCTGTATATTCGTGTATACACATACATGATATTTGAAGACTGTAATCCGTGAGGACGGTTGAAATAACAATAATGGTGATAATAATTATAATAACGTTGCTAGTTGATGACGTAAAGGTTAAATGGTAACAACAAGGGGGATTAAGTGAGTGTTTTTTAAATCGTTTATACGGTGTATATAGATTGTAAAGGGGTGAAAATATGGTCGGTCTAATAAATAAACAAAGAATCAATGTTGCTACTTGTATTATCCCGTCATTGATTGGAACGAATTGATTGGTGTCTGTTGGCATATAGGCTCCTGCGGGGATGCCTCGATGTTGCCTGTCGTTTAAATTTTATATGAATGATGGATAATGACTAAGAGTGGAGTCAAAGATACGCGTTTTGTCCCATTTTGGACTCATACATCCAGCTGACGAGTTTACAATAGGACAAGACGCGCATTTATGACTCCACTGCTAGTCACTATCCATCATTCATATAAGACTGAAACGACAGGCAACATCGAGATATCCCGCAGGAGCCCATATGCCAATAGACACCAATCAATTATATCCAATCAACATTAAAACTATGTCCATCGCACAAGAAGTGGCTATCGTCACTCCGTGGATAACGCGCTCTGGTGTTTGAAGCGATCGGTCCCGAGTTCGAATCCTGGTGGGAACAACATCGCGCACTGGAAGCTAGCTGACGATTCCTAAATTAAACGAAACGCATGTCCTGGATTCCACTGCTAGCCACTACCCACCACTAATATAAAACGAAGGACTAGTTAATATGACTGAAACAAATTAACTGCGATAGATCGAAAATGTTTTGTTAAAAGTTGTAATTATCAAGGAAGATCAAATGAAATAACACCGGGAACTAGTAAATGAAAAGGTAAAGATGATAATGATGACATAAAAGTGTAACAACGAAGGGAAGGTGAAAAAAACAAAAGCGAAACAAGTCAAGCCGAAATTAAGTTAAAGTGAAGTCACAAACAAAGACTGTGAGTACTTCTTTTGCATACACAAAGGTAAAGTTTTGGCTTCATAGATAGTCAAGATCTCCGCTACTGTTTTTAAAATTTGAAGACGTAGAAAACATGAGTTGTTTGAGTTAATTCGATAAACACCCTTAAAATCATTGTTCAAGTCTGTTGAATAGTTGGAACCGAATAGATATTCAAGGGTAAAACTTCTAATCTATTTCCTTTCACCCTTATAAAAATCTATGGTCGATTTATTTTGTTCCACAGGAACAAATCCCTCAACCTGTTGAGGGATATTACTTTCTACATGATTTTGAAAATCTTAACTTTTCTTATCATTCAACCTCTGTGCGTTATCAACTAACACCATTATTGTTGTTTCAATCCTCCATTCATCATCATCAATATCAACATAGGACCAGGCATTACTGAGTAACGGTCCCACTTCACACACTTCATATCACAACATCAATTAAAAAGGTAGTGAGGTGGAAGACGAAGAAAAGAAAACTCAATCGAAAGGAATATAAAGTACGAAAAGAGAGAAACGAAGAATGACATTCGGTATAGCCTCGTTAAGATGAGGATAATGTATGTATATACATCTGCGCCAATGACATCGGTTCTCAACCATATCACCTACAGTCAGTCTACAACCACTCCTTCCTCTCGTCACACCCACCCCAACCAGCTGACTAGTCTGCATCACCCCACATGGCTCAAACCAACACTCAAACACTTCATACATTCATCCCATCTTTTAGTCTGGCCACCTCGGCCCCTTTTCCAGACTCTACCTACTTCATCCAACATTGTATCACGAGGCAATCGGTGACTAGGAATACGTAGTACGTGTCTCAACCACCTCAATCGATGAAGGTTCATAACCTCGTCAACTGATTTACCTCTACTCCCTAAAACTCTACACCTATACCTGACTTCTGCATTACTCACGTGGTGACACCACGGAATACGGCCTATACTACGAAGGCAACGGTGGTTAAACACTTGAAACCTTCTCGTATCTCCCACTTTAAGATATGAGAAGGCTTCATTAGCTAAGTTTAACCTTCTCCAGTCTTTACATATCATTTTCATGTATATATATCTGAATACTTGAATGCACAGCTAGATAAAAAACTCGTTGGAAAGAGTCCTGTCTTCCCTGAATATATCTTGTGTTTGATGTAAACCATTTACCTATTTCCTCAACGTATTCATTTCTATCAAGTTAAACTTTGATCACAAAGTCCACAAAATGCCAAAGCTATTGTCGATTTCAAGTTAAAACATTCATTATTCATTTTTACTGAATAGTAACATTGTAGTATTTAAAGGTTATACTTTATTTTTATAACACTAAGTATTTCAGAGTGAAAAGTGGATTATCACACATTCTAAAACTATTACTTATTGTAAGGTTGGAATTCATCATGGACAGACATCAGTTCGAGGAAAACTGGGAACCTAGAAACACTGGACAGGTGACTAGGATAGGATTCCTCCGCAGTGTGCACCCATAACCCCACCCCCCAGGGATCGAACCCATGACCTTCAGAGTCCGTGATCAGTACGTTAACAGTGAGCCACTGGGTCGGAATCCACGAAACCTGAAGGTCCTAGGTTAGATCCCTGACGTGGCAGGGTCATGGGTGCGCAATACTCATGAGTCCCATACTAGGAAGAAACAGCTGTTCAGTGTCCCCAGGTTTGCAATATTACTTATTTGTTTTCCGACTTCTGTCGGGCAAATAATATGAACCCTTTGCGTGTACTATTCATATTTGATTGTTTGAACAAAGAAGCTTTTCATTGAGGCAATCTCAATGATTTATACATTTACAATACACAGTATTCGTTAAAAAAAATATTCAGGAATACCTCAATGGCATACATACAAAATAACAGTGACATATAACCATATAAACATGAGTAAAATGTTTCGATCCTTGAACGATTCGGTTAAAAATTCTCTCTACCCACAAAAGAAACACGATAGCATAGAGAGAAAGAAAAGAGAGAAATAATCTTCTGTGTAATCTACTCCAATGAAGTAAGCATTGATCATGAAATCCACACCATTATTTCAGAAGGCTTGAAAAAAAGGAGGGGCTACCTTGTAAAACTCCCAAACAAGGGGGACCTAAATCTTTGCAAGAATTGGTGCGGAATCATACTCCTGTCCACATCAAGCAAAATATTAACCCGCACCATCCTGGAGAGATTAAAAGAAATGCACTAGATTCAAAATTACGACCGGAACTGGCTGGTTGACTGCCTTCAGGAAAAACAAATCATGTGTGCATCAAATTGCAATGCTACACTACGCATTATCATAGAACATAGCAGAGAATGGCAGAATGGCAATTCTCTACCTCAACTTCATCGGCTTTGAAAACGCGACCGATAGTGTCAACTGAGAAGTAATTTGGCAGGTAGCTGCTTCAACACTGCGGGTTTAGTGCCACAAATCTTTATCAACCTCATTCAACACCACCCATATCCCATATCACGATGCCACATGCCAACTGCTTCACAATACAAAGCTCAGGGATATCTTTCAAGTGAAAACAAGCTTGCTTGACAAGCTTGCCTACCACCCACCCACCCACCATCATCCTCCTCCTCAGTGTCGTCGACTCCACTAGACTAAACTACACTAGACTACACTAGACTCCACTGCATCATGCAACAAACAACCCTGAGGAGCGAGAACATCAGCATAGGCTATTTCACTGATGAAAACACCCTACAACATATCCATCCCCTCCATCATGCTTCACGTCTAATGTCTTATGTCCCACAAACTCTACAACCAAAAACTAACATACTGACAGAAGAGGCGAGGTGAAGCAGCAAACACGCAACTTACCTCAAGTGAACGTAGAGAACAAAGAGGTGATCATAATACCTAACCAACATCCAACAACAACAACAACAACAAGCAACATACACCATCAACGGAAGAAATATAAACCAAGTTGTCTCTTTCCCGCACCTACATACCTACCTACCTACTTACCTATCTCCTCAGGCAGCATCATCTCAACTACACGCGGAATACGCACACATAACCATGTCAAACCAGCCACCATCGGAAACACACAAAGACACACCTCCCTTCATTACACTCAAATTATCAGTGTACAAATATACTCCACTACACTCACCCAGAAAGTGTGAACAACATACGGATTTTCAACACTAAGTCACTCAACTCACTGCTTCATTGTGATGGTTCACAGACTTAGTGTGTAACGAAAAGCATTCCCAACAAACTACAGACATACATAAACACACGCCGCCTACACTCACTCCATACTGAAGATCAGATCAGATAGCCAGAAAGAATAAGTAACAAGGAACTCTGGCTGGCAACGAACCAGCTAACGAAGAACCCATCACCCAACAAATATGCAGAGGAAGAAAATCGAGATGGATTGGATTGGACATACACTGAGAAGACCATTTGGCGACATCACGCATCAGGTCAGGTCAGGTCGTTGAGTGGGACGCAAATGGGAAACGACGAGTTGGTCGTCCGAGTGTGATATGAA
Source organism: Heterobilharzia americana (assembly GCA_944470555.2). Classification (NCBI taxonomy): domain Eukaryota; kingdom Metazoa; phylum Platyhelminthes; class Trematoda; order Strigeidida; family Schistosomatidae; genus Heterobilharzia; species Heterobilharzia americana. The sequence goes on along the minus strand of OX104127.1, from coordinate 160,251,068 downwards.
GGAGATGGTGTGAGGAAGAAATGAAAGTTAATGGGCAACCGTGGAGGCAAGTTAAGAAGACTGCAGAGAAAAGAGTGCAGTGGCTATTTGCTACTGAAGCCTTACGTACCACTAGGAACCCAAAGGACAAATAATGATAATCATGAAATTCATTCAACTATAAATATATACTGAACTACGTATATAATCACATCTAGTACAGACTGACAGTGAAAACATTTCACTTAAAGACGCAGGTTTCATCCTGTCTACACAAAAGGTGTCTTTTGTACTTCAGTGGCTTAGTGGATAACGATCTGGCTATTGAAGCGAAGAGTACTGCGTTGGAGCCTCAGTGAGAACATTACTCACTGGAAAGCAGATTCATCTAGCTGATGAGTCTCAAGTAGGACGAAATGCGCTTCAAGCTGGGTTCCTCTGCTAGTCACCAAGATCAATATAACATCGTGAATATCCAGAAGTATCGAGGTACCCACTTTGGAACCCATCTGTCAATACAGGTCGAACAATTAAGCCCTGTACAGCAACGGAAAATTACAAGTATCATTAACAATACGATGATTTATCGATCACTAGGCGTGAAAACAACTAGTGATTGGGTCAATCTACTCTACATATATGACATATAACTAATTAAGTGCCCACTATATTGTACAGCCATAGATTGAAAAACCTATAGCTGCATGACAATTGCAGAGATTTAACACAACTTTTATGTTAAGAAATACCTACACGGTGATATTTCCTTCTTCTGAACTGTAATCAAATAACCTAGACAGAGTGATTATTGTATTTTGAGACGAATGGGGATTTTTAATTTAGAAGTAGTATTCATTATAGACTGACATCAGTTGGGGAACCATTGAAAACCTGGGAGCACTGGACAGGTGTTTCGTCCAACTAGTATAGGACTCCTCAGCAGTATGCACCCACGACCCGGCTAGGAGTTGAACTCAGGACCTTCAGGTTTCACGGCGAACGGAGTCCCATACTAGGACGAAACAGCTGTCCAGTGCTCCCAGGTTTTCAATAGTTCCCCAACTGATGTCAATCCATGATAAATACTACTTCTAAAGTGATTATTATTAACAGTTTGATGGATAAATGACATACAGTACAAGATATTACAAACAAGGAAAGTTGCAGTGAATTACTTCAAAGGTGGATATTATTGATATTTTACCATATCATTTCGATTTAGCATGCTCATAGGATAAAGTTTCAGTGATAATTATCATTTCAATAAGGTAAAAGATTAGAAACTATCATATCTTGTTAAATCTAATTATGAATGCTTTACAAACTGCTCCTAATACTGGATTGTTGTGATAAAGTATACCTAGTGCCGTAGTAACAACTGGTATAAAGAACTGCTTTTAGATTATTTTGCTAAACAGTAAAAAAGCGCTTAACACCAGACAATATCATTCCCTTTTTTCAATACAGGAAGTAACCTAAGTTAAAGGTATTTATTACATTACCTATCCCTCCTCAGTCATCCTATATCAAAAAGGTAATATGAAGTCTAGTCAGTCTCTTGGAAACTAGAGTTGTAAATAAGTTACTGCAAACACATTATTATTTATTCATCCCTTGGGTTCCTAGTGGAAGATAGGGCTTCAGTAGCACGTCTACATTTCACTCTCTTCTCTGCAATCTTTAGAACCTGGCTCCACGACATGTCACCCTCGCCTTGAATGCCTTACTCGTCGTTTCCTATCTGGGTTCCACTGGAGTACCTGGCCCAGCGCGTGATGTCCCCGAATGGTTTTCTCAGTGCATGCCCAATCCATCGCCACTTCCTTCTTCCGCATATTTCTTCAGCGATAGCTTCTTGTTTCGTTGGTTCGTTGACAGAGTCCTTTCGTGCTTATTCTTCCTGGCCATCTGAGCCTCAGTAACGAGCTAGTGTAAGCAGTTGTTGATGGATATCTGTAGTTTGTTGGAAATGCTTTTCGTAACGCGTCAAGTCTCTCAAGCACCATACAGAATCACTGACTTGACTGACAGTGTCGAAAATCCGGATGTAGTTCACACTTTATGCTGAGTGCAGTAAATCTCCACATTGGTTTCACGCCAATGAACTCCTGTCTTGCTTTTCCGATCCTGACTTTGACGTCCTCATCTGCGCCTGTGCTGCCTGCAGTTGAAACGATGCTGCCTAGATAGGTGATAAGTTTCTCCTGATGATGGTGATTGCAGCTTGTTGTTATTGGTGGCGTTGGTTGGGTATCATCATCACCTCCGTCTTCTCTACGTTCACTTGAACTCCTGTCTTCGCTGCCTCTTTTGTCAACTTGTTAGTTTTTGCCTGCAGATCTTTGTTATAGGTAGGCACCTCGTACATACGCCTAACCCTAACCATGATTATCATAATATATATCAAGATATTCTAAGAGATTAATTAACCAAGTAAATTAATGAGGAAATCACAAAATGGTTGAAAATTCTTTTCTTAACACGATTAACCTGCCGATAAACCATACTGCATTCAGATACTTTTTCCTTAGAATATGAAATTAACTACAATGTTGCTTTTAACCGACACCACGTCTAACTTTTGTGGCAGTGGCAAAATATTAAAATGCTAATAGTGCCACTTGAGGAGACATCGAAATTCATCAATAACTATAACAAAGAGTGAAAATTACGTAACGTATCAGATAGTGACAAGAAGACCTAAACGTGTAAAGACTTTTCTTATAAAATGAAGTATCTAATACTGTAGTAAATCTGTGAGTGATGTAAAAAGCTTTAGGGAACTATTATTTACTCAGAATTGTCCCATTTCCTGAGTAGTTAACAAAAAACAAGCACACGACAACCTCAAAAGCGAATTATAACGTTTGTATTAACTTTCATTTTTTTTTCATTGAATAACCGAAACTGGATTTATAATTAATTCTAAAAAGGCTTGGAAGTAGTGAAACAGGCGCTAAGAAATCATCTCCATCTACAGCATTCTTAATACAACCCATAAGTTTCGATACGTTTTGATGGAATTCAAAATGTGTTGAAACATTTCATCCCACCCGTGAAGTATAAGACAGATCGAACTTTTCTGTGAAAAAATGATAGAGTTTGAGTTTCTCTGGCTTCATAGCAGTATTTTTCTTTGCGTCTAGCTTTCAATGACCTATATATGACCACTGATGATGACTTAGGGTTTATGATATAACCGTCTGTTACCTATTTTACGGAAACTGGTCGTATCCTTTATGCCTTATTTATCAACCTACAACACTGAGACAAGGAAAATCATAACTCACGACGTTTCTCAAAAAAATACCAAGTGGTAATGAAGAACAGGTGTAGACAAGAGTCTAGTTTGGTCAGACTGAGTGAGTGAATAACCTTAAGCTACTACCCACTTTGTATAGGAGTGCGTTTACGAGTTTTTTAAGTGTGAAATAAGAGTCACACGTAGACTATGTTATTTAGCTCTGTTCTGTGTTTTGATGGTGGAATTTCCATTGCAAGTAAAACATACATGATAATGTAAGCCAACAGCCATAACTACCTGCAAACCACTGTTAGAATCCGACACGAGTATCACATACTAGTAATTCGAGTTCATATGTAGAGTAATAGATGAAACGACTAGGTCAGTGAGACGACAGGCCAAATTGTATGTAGTGAAATCAAACGCTACATAGTTAAATATTCTACTAGTTGTGTTTACTTTGAAAAGAAGATGGATTTCTGAAGGATAAGGCAGTAATAGACGATAATCCATGAATAGAGATGTTAAGTTTTATTCTAAACTTGATGATAAAAATGAAAAATTGAAATGTGACTTTTATCATAACACAAAAACTTTTAGGCTAAATTAGTCAAAAGTATAAACTATTTTTTTAATGGTGTAGTTATCCTTCACTGTTTATCTACATTACTCGTATGCTGGTTATTCCTACCTACTACTAACATGTCCTTGGCTTCATGTATATCAATGGGGTGTTATAAAGGCATACGCTTATCATAGTAGTCATAATAAATTCAATCTTTCAAAAGAATATGATTTTGACTCAACAAAAATAAATTCAGAGACAAGCAATAATCGATAATAATGTATGATAAGGAATACGGTAACCCCAAAAATTCAAATAAAATGAATAGTAAGTTCCGATGTCACCAATTAACACAGCACACAAAAAGCCAACTCACCTTTGTATTAGCACCCTACCAATTAAAGATTAAAAAAGAGAGCACTTTCTATTGGCACTGGCATACCGTTTATTTTGTTTTGTAAGAAAAAAAGGTATCAAGTGATTTTTGTGCTAAAATCTCCTAATAAACATCGTCGTTCAAATTATACTTATCCCAACTATACACAAAAACACAAAGATGGACGGACAAAACCTTCATAGAACCTCGCAAACAGGTGCATCAGCTCAACTTGCCACACTTCATAGTCGTTTAAAAACAACTGGAGAGAAAAAGTGATATCAAAGTAGACAAAGTTATGTGAGAGAATAAATAATCTGAGGGTAACGCTGAGTGCATCTCCAAGCCTTAGATGTCAAGGAGTGAATACATATGCGCTATTATGAACAATTTTCAACCATGTTACTAAGCATCAGTTCTTGACTACTGATTTCTATCGTCTCCGGGACCCCAACCAGACAGTCTACACCTACCAATACGGTCCAGAAAGGCGGTAATAGTTCGGCATGTGCAGTACATGTCCGAGTCATCTTAGTCGACTAAGGCTGACAACTTCATCAATCCACTTGCCAGTCCTGCAATAGTACCCTTTGTCTGACCTTAACATTACTCACACAGTGATTCTACCAAATTCGAACAATGTCCCGGAGAAACAGAAACGGATAAAAATGTAGCTGAAGAAACTTTAATCTCAAGATAAACACTTATTTTACTGTGTACACCTACCAATACAGATAAATGTTATGATGGTTAAACAAGAGTTGAGTAGTCGCAATACATTTCACCGCTAAGTGATAAAAATAACTATATAGGAGTAAAACTTAAGCAGTCTGGTGGATTGTAATTCCATTTTAATCTGTTTATTAAGTGTCATACAGTAAAACAGTATCACTGTGTCTATGCGTCACAGTATTTTGTGCCGCAGTGACCTTGTGGATAACTTTTTGGCATTTGAAGCGATGGATACTGGGTTTGAGCCCCAGTGGGAACAACATCCGGCTGACAAGTCTCAAGCAGCACAAAATGCACGTCCTGGATTTTACTGCTAGTTACCAAGGTTAATATAATCCAAACAGACCTGTCATTCAAAAGAATTGTGACACGATATTTTTCAATACTTGATACTAATCATCAAAAAAAAAAGCAGTGGTTGTAGTAAACACAGAAATTAAGAGAACCGTGCGAATAAGGAGGAACTAAGATGGACCAGGAGATAGGAATCCTACTAACTACCCTTCAGAATTGCTAAATTTTAACCAATAATTAGGATATATCACAATTGACTGTATAAGCTACTTTGCCCGCTTAGTTTACAGTAATAGCTGACCTACCAGCCAACATTCAACAGTATAAGAATGATACACGTGAAATAATAGCTATAGCTTCGCATCTTCAGACAATTAAGTAAGCACTGTCGCCAAGTATCGGATGTAGAGCTTTCTGAAAAGAGAAACCACTGAATTTTCAATACGATGAAAACAAAAGCAAGCTGCAATGACTAAAAAACGTACAAAATTGTTATTCTCTCAGCCTACTTAGAATGAATAAACATTTGAGATGTTCTTGAAGAAATTTATGAAGAATTGGATAATAAATGTACACACAAAATACTATTATATATCTAACTTTTAAAAAATTCATGCATCAGAATCAGATTATGAGATGTATAACGGAGAGTGGTTTTCGATTTACCTGTTCCGCTGTACCACTTGGGTCACTTTTTGCATTTTGAACCTGAACTTGAAGTGATCTTTCTGTCTTACATGCCTGATAGTATTCTTTCTTAGTTGTATGAACTTTTTTTAGACGTTTTGACCATTGCTTTTGTGCAAATTCAAAATCTTGCTCAAATTGTTTTGTCTCTTTTAACGATTGTGGAGGTAATGGACTCTTATGAAAGTGTTCTTTTTGCCAATGTTTAACCCCTGTTTGTATTTCATCTATGAGGATATTGCGTACATTCTAGAAAGATAATTAGAAAAAGGTACCACTGATCAAATCTGATATGTTTACGAAAATTATATATTAAAGTAGTCTGTTTATTCACAGCAACCAAATACATGCTAAATAGAGAAATAGTTGAATTGTTTTGACTCTACTTTTAGAAAACCTGGTAACTGAAGTATTGTTGGAAGAAAGTGAAAAATATTATGTTTGGGTGTAAAATGTCATTAAGCTATCATGGATGACAGAAGAATGTGGTAAACATGCGATCAGGAATCAAGAATAAGGCTTATATTGATCCCATCAACACTACAACGGATTCACTAACCACAGTCTGAATGCCGTGAATTTGTTTATCATTTCACATGAACTAGTAACTTAAGTTATTTTAGGCTATGCTTTGTACTAATTCCGATCTGTGCAAGCTTTTATTAAGCAGAAGAGACATAAATGGCCGACAATCAGAACACAATGGGATCTAATAACCCTAAGCCTAAAAAATTGACCCCAACATTCAAAACAAGGCAGTAAGAAATCATTTCCAACAAAGATATCAATGACATATGAACCTAGTGATGTTACTATATAGCCAACGTTGATAATCAATGAAGTCAGAGGCCTATATTTTCTCCTGACAGTTCAAATATGAATCTCTTTACTCTGGAGCGGCAAAAAAAGTAGATTCACCGATAAAAAAGCGTAAGCACAGGCAGCTGTCAATGTACGGTTAACCAGACTTCAAAAGCAAAGTTGCCAAAAGATACTTCCATTACTCTCATGACAACTAACACTAAGGAACTACTTTCAGATATCTATTAAGTACTAACACTTAAAAAGGGCTGCAACTTTCTTTTCATTGCATCTGGTAAGAAGCAATGCATCATAACATTGTAACCAGGCAGGCTAAGTTTCATTAGACATATTACGAGTGACTGCCTGAAAAAAATGTAGTACGATGAAAGCTAACTTTTACAAAATTACTCACTTGATGAACATTGGATATAGCCTCCGCTTCCTTACATAATCCTCTCCACGAAGACGATCCAGATCCATATTCTAAGCCTGAGTCAAGAAAACTGAGCCAGCGAGAGGACCATTTTTTAAGATTGGATGAGTAGGCCTTTTCTAATTCTGCACGTTCCTGGATCATCAAGCATAATTCACTGCATAATTTATTTGCAGCATCTACACGCTTAACTGTTCGTTGATATTCTCTGCATTCCCAAAATGATGATGCACCAGAACCATTTGGATCGTCATATTCACCATTTCCAATCATCACGGGATTATGAACATAGACAACAATTAGGGAAAATTCAACTTGAGCGCTAGTTATACAGGTTCATAGATTCGATAAGACAAAGCAACATCTTTCTTTTAGCTTTCATATCCATATTTCAAACAATGAGTGATTTTTTATTAGTACGTTCTATATGAAATATTATGACAGGTCTACTAAGGGTTTGCTCAACTTGGAGAACATCCTCATCCAGTCTCTCACAAGGAGCAATCTTGAGTCCATTGTTGTTCTTACTGTGCGTGAATGACCTGCAGCTACACATCAGCTCTCTGATTCTCCGTTACCCTGATGATGTCAAGTTATGGAGGCCAACAACTTGCGAGGCGGAATCGAAAGCATTACAGAACAACCTCAAAACACTAGACGAATAGGGAACTTGTAGCGTCACACACTTCCCCAAAATCGATAGCCTTGGGTTTGACGACTTTCGACACTGATGCTGACCTTGATAGTTCAACTGGACTGGCTAAGCTGAAGGCACCCGGTCAAGCATCCTCGCCATTTGGCACGCCGTCGTGTTACGTTGCACCGCTGGTATTCGACTGTCTAGCCAGTTAGTTGGAACGCATCGGCAGCTTGGCACAACCATCCAGATATACTATTCCATCCAACTACGCTATCGTGTTCTTCCCTGGTCTCGTATTCGTCGGTATAAAACAAGTCCGAATAATTAGTGATTGGTCTTTGCGTCTGTCAAGTTCACACCAGGACAAATCCTAAAAACCTACAACGAACTGGCATTTAACCTGGATAAGTTCCGGTCCATGCCTTTCTGCACTCCTAATCCCCAGAAAGTATCCTACTATCCCTGTGGTTCACGTCTATCCCATACCTTAGTAGAAAAAGACCTGGGTTTAACGGTGGGGGAAAACTGGACACCAGTTCAAAATATCCAGCTGATGCCACGAAAGCATATGGTCTATTGCACTTTGCGCGCAGACATCTAGGTGCCCTCACACCGGAGCTCTTTATGAAGCTCTACAAGACTTACATACGACCCCACTTAAAGGTCCATAACGTCTTCGCTCTACCACAATTGAAAAGTGACACTGACCTGCTGGAAAAAGGCCAGAGGAGAGTTGCAGAAGGGGTTGCTGGGATGCAACGAAAACCATATGAGGATAGACTGAAAGACCTAGGCCTATACTATCTTAGCTACCGACGGTTACGAGCTGGCTTGATAATGGCCTAAAAAATACTGAATAACCCAAGTCACCCGAACAGACGAATACTATCGAGTGGCCGCCATTGAGATCCTCAGGGAAACCCTAGGAGAATAGCGCATCAAAGGTCAAAAGCTCATTTGCATTCACACCTCTTCTCCCTCCCAGTCTGTGGGTACTGGAACTCACTACCAGGTGAGGTGGTCTCCACCCCAACTAGTAAAAGCTTCAAGACGAGGCCAGACAGTCACGCAGAGACCCACGGTCTACCCACATATGGCTGGAACACAAACCAAACAGAAGAATTCAACTGATGTCAAGCCACCCGAACTATTTTAACTCCACAACCAGTTTTCTTTCTACTGTAACCATTTAAGCCCTTTTCACCCCTTCCACTTGCCGTGAGTTAGCCTCACTTACCTAGGTTCCTCATACCTTTGCGCCCCTCCTAGCCTTACTTGAGTGTAATTAGATTACTCCATTAGTTCACTTTTCTTTTCCCCTTTTACCCACACAAACTCACCTTTCTAGGTTTTCTCCTCACTATCCGTAACCCTCTCTAGTGATCAGCCCGAACAACTGTCTGGCAACTCGACATCCCAAGAAGCCAACCGCACCACAGTCCAAGGCAAGCAAACCAACACCTAACTTCCTGTTCTGTAAATCAGAGCTATAGTAGACGAGTGGCTGGATCTACCGCATCGGAATCCGCCGAAGACCTGCAACGTTCCTCACAACCAAGAAGCGAGCAAGGAGAAATCGACTGGTTTACAGAAACTCGTTTAGAAGATATTGGATATTGGATGGTGAAAACATTCGGTCCTGTAGATCAAGCAATTTAGCATTTAACTCAAAAGGCCAAAAAATAACCATGACTTCGATCAATCAGTATACTCTACGCGCTAGTGCAAACCGGCACATTCATTTTTGCTTGCCCAAAGGTTTTGAAAGGCGGAAGATATGCATTTTGTCCTTGGACTGTTGTGCTGCTAAGATCCTGAAATATGGTTTCGTCAGATTTAAGTAATAACCAGGGCGTCATTTAAAGCAAGGGAAGACAAATTAGTTCCACATTAAAATAAAGGCAGGAAACTAAAAATGTATGGATTGGAAGTCTTATTTAGGTCAAGCAATTTGACTGTCACCACCATTCTCCGAACAGGTACCCATGCGGTAGGTCCAGATACCTCAGTCAGCTTCTATGGCTCAGGTTGCAGCACTTGCCGCATCATATTTCAACCTATGGATATCCGCTGGAACTCATCAAAATCTTATAAACACGCTATCAAAGGAAACTTTGATAGTCGATTCTCTAACTTATCTGCTTTTAATCGAGGTAAATATTTCACTCTCTCTTCTCTTGTTCTTCGTATCTATTTACGGGCACGCAAAGTAACAGCGCGTCTTTCCTAGGAAAGTTAGGGCCCCGAAGACCTCTTTTACTTAGCCTCATCACGGTCACTGACAACTGTTACTCAGTATTACCTGGAGGTTGTATCTAAGAGGCGCAAAAAGCTAAGAGAATCTTGATACATCCGCTTTTCAAGTCATTAAGGACTCTTATGCCATAGAATAATAAAATTTTAAACTCACAACACTCCGGACAGTCTTCGGCCAGAAACGTGAAGACTTTCGTGGCGCGTCCGTCTGAAACCCTAACCCACTTGTGAAAAGGTCAAAGAATCAATGAGAAACCCCTGACAGAACCTGCAGGCCAAGGCGGTGACATTCACATGTGTGGCCCCACGGTAGCCACAAGCGTCACAGCTTTTCAGTTGAACCTTTGTAATAAGCAGTTGCGTAGTCGACGCAGTTAAGACGTACCGGATTTTTTTATGGTTGTACTCACATGTACACGCTTTCGGTACACTTGTCTGCACCATCGCATTTGCTGTGTTCTAGCTACAGACTCCCTTGGGAAAGCTGCAAAAGATTCCTTGGTATTTGTCACCGAGGTGCAAACATTTGTCCACCACTTCTGTGTAGAACGGTAACACCGCACAGATAGCCACTGACTCTTCACAGACGGTCACACTAGTAAGTAGTCCAAAAACAATCCCCTTCAAAGCTAACCATGCCAACCCAAGGTCTCGCTCCAATAGAAACGTGCTAGAAGTCAAACGAAAATAGTTATAGCGGGGCATAAGGCGTGACTTGCTCATGGAAGCACTCATAACACAAGTTGTTTTCAGTCTAAGTCCACCAACCTATTTGGCATTCGTATGCGCTTTGACAACCTACTTGAACGGGCAAATATGTCTGATAAACAGCAGCGGGATGCCACTTGTTGCTCGTTAGGGTAGAACGCCTCAGGGGCGAAGCCTTCCCGGCTGCATATAGGCAGCCGATCGACTTCGAGCCAGCCCCCGCGGACGAGGACGACAATGAACCCGGTAAGAGAAGCTGAAATTTTCCCGCCACTCTTTCACATGCTGGTCACCAATTAGTCATCAGCATAAGAGCCAGACCGGATCGGCCATGGTCGTGAGAAAGATATGTCAAGGAGCATTTTATCTGCAAGGGCCCACGACCACGGTCACTCACGGAATTCCGAAATTAGTGATTGGAATCCCAGCGGAAAAATACACTTAGGATGCCCCAGAGAAGCAGTGGTTATAAGCACGGATGATAATGGAGTGGACGGTAGAAGGTGAAATCTACAGGCTCCCACACGCATCGCACCTGACAACTAGGACTTCGTTTGGAATGCAGGCCATTAAATCTAGATGCCTGGGGCTCCCAACTAGCATTTTGTGGACATGGTATAAAGTTAAAAACACTGTCACCAAACGTTAGCTGCTCTGAAAACAGACCTTGAATGTTGCAACAACACCTTCCCTCCGTGCTGAAACTGCCACTACTATACTGTACACCGACACGACGAAGACAAGACCGACAGAGCTTACGTGGCAGTGAATGTAAAGAATATCCTGGGGATAACTAGGCTAGTCGATTCCAATGGAAATGGGACCGCCGCAAATAACCCTCTACCGTTATCCACTGCGGGAGCACCATGCATCCTGGGAAACGCCTCCAAGTTCCTTTCCAGCAATGTGAGGTGACACGATGGTAGTACAGTGAAACTGCTACTTCCACTTTGCCGAAAACTGTAATCCTGACAAAAACTCGGTTACCTTCGGATATAGGTGAAATCGAAGCCACGGCATACTGTTTGCTTCTGCTCAAAGGAGATAGGGAGCACAAGGAGAGAGGTGGAGTAGCAATATACTTAAGTAACCGGTTCAAAAGCGGGGGCCTCTGACACTATACTAACGTAGACTCCAAACTCTGCTTAATATACTTCATGGTTGCAGAAATTACCAGGTAGGAGGGGTCCATCCAATTCCTGCTGGTGACGATAGCAACAGCCATTCAAAGCTGTGTCCAAAGTGTCGACTATGGGGTGACGGCCTTACGCGTCTATTTTACGCACATAATTCACGCAGTTTAAGCCGAATGGTCATAGCTTCTCCTACTGAGGTCTTCGTTACCCGTAAACTTTTGAATAGCTAATGGGGTCGCAGAGAATGACATAAAATGTTTTATCCACAGTGGTCCTATGGTCTGTTCGAACTAAGAGAGTTAGTGTCAGGCCATCCTCACAACTGGGTGCGTAGAAAACGCAATTTATCCGCAATAACAGTTCATCGGATAGATCTCTGTGGCCTCTGAACTGGTATTTTATCTAGAGCTTTTCCTCGAGAATTCATTTTCGTGTAAGTATCCTTTTTGTTTACAGATCAGCTATAATTCTTTGCCAAATTTCCGCCTCATGCACTTTTCATGAACTTAGCTAAATGGTCGTATTCAGTCAGCGTGTTAGATAAGATCTTCATCTCTTCACGGACCATGTCCTCCGAACATATAGCCTACTTCGTTTGTGAGGACCTTCACGAGATTTCTTTTTTGCCGGAGGGGAGTTCAGGCAGATGTGTGTTGATCTATCTATGTACCTTTTTGTAAAGTTGTTACCCTTCAACAGTCCATCTTTACTTCTTGAAAGAGAGACGTTCATAAAAGCTACTTCACCCTGAGATTACTTTTCACCCATGAATCTCAGGGTTGAACGTGTGATACTGAATTTCGTGAGTGGCTCAGGTTTTTCCAGTCGTTTTCTCAAGGGACGAAAGTATCACTTGTATACCTACAGTACCATACAAACTTTGGAAAAAATGCTATTCGGAGGATAGTTTCATGGTCTAGACTGGACAATATCTGCCAGCGTTGGATCCAGTGGAGAGTCAACCGTGATGCCACTCGCTTGTTAGTATAAGTCATCACTTAAACCAAAACGCCCATTTTTGGTGCATTTTGGTGGCATTCGTCGAGGAATTCCACTTGCATTCCAGAATTAGTTCCCTCTGCCTTCAGCTAATCATGTTTTTAGCCGTCCATTTTCACTAACAAGTCAATTTTCAAAGAAGATGTTATACCGAGTGCATCCCCTTTCCCTCAATGTTAACGTCGTCGGTTTTGTTTGCAGCCTCAGATGTCTTGCACACTATTTTTACTATCTGTTCATGCTCAAAGTATATAACAGTTACCTCTCCGCAGCTTGGGAAATTGATTTTTGCATGCCGAGAATCGGTCTTAGGGGCTGGCTGGCATATATATATATATATATATATATATATATATGCAGGTAACCTATATGGTTTTGTCACGTGCATACCCACTGACTTGGTCATATCCAATAAGCTAGGACTGACCATTTTCGCCTCACAGCTTCCTCAAAGATTTAGCAGGTTCGCTGTCCCCTCCGCTAAATGCTTTTGGTTTCCCAGTTTTTAAACTCTGAGTTATCCCTCAGAGTACAATTCTTTTTTTGAAGTAGCCACCTATTTCGAGGTGAACTACTCCCGTTCCTCCGCTAGGTTTGAGGAATGACTCTTCTTCCACACAAAACAAGTTAAGCAATAACGTCCTACTTAGTAACGCTCTAGCCCTCTTCCTCTCTGCATCAAGCTGAACTTAATGATAAAAAACCAATGTCTATCGATAGCTCCATGGCTTCATAAGTGTTGTTTATAGACTGACCACCACTGGGAACTAGTAGGGAACATAGTCATGAGCACGATCTCCTAAACTGACCACCTTAATGATAGTAAAACCAAAAAGGCAAAACCTCATGGTAAGAATAAGAATCTTAACCTGGGTTTCGAAGCAGGAGCGTAACATGGGACGAACAGAGGCTCCCCAGTTAAAAAATAACTCAATAGACAGAAACTAGAGGCTCTGACCATTAACATGTGTGAATTAATATAAAAGTCTGTATGCTTACATCCTACAAGTTGCTTCGTTCTTTACGTAGTGAAATTCAGGAACTTTCTGAAGTTGATGTTTTGTATGGATTCTTTTCTCATGTGCACTGTGGATGGTACTGTTGACACATGAGTAGTGGCCAACCGAATATCTGCCTGCAGGGATGGGTTAGGGCAGTAAAATCTAAATCACGTTATCATACAGAATTACACCATTCTTAAACATGTTTTTTTTGCTATTTAGTGGGTTTTTGCTCCATCTCCATTGACGGGTTAGCGCCAGAAACAACAGTTTTAAATTATATGGCAGACAGAATAGGCAGAAGCCAAAAGGTCATGAATGCAGCCACCGATAAACACCTCACTGCACAAGCGTGTCGCTTTGATGACTAGGTAAAGTCCATCGTTCTTGAATGCACTGCTCCCACTGATTCCAAAGCAAAATATGATCTTAAATCACATTCCCTAGATAGTCGCACACACAGCACAGACTTCATGGGAAACGTCTAGTCGTAGAGCACACTACACTGTTGCATCACAAGACGAAAGCGACCGATTCCAACCAGTGAAAGCTTTTTATTTCACCCACGCAAACTGGGAATCATTTTATATAGACGGCGAAGGGCCTTTTTGCACACAGAAGCTAGGAGACATCCATAGCTGTAACAGAAAGAGGAAACGTTGGAGGCCGCCAGTACTAAAACAAGTGAAGCGGTTTACAAGAAACAACCATCTGCGAGGCATGAAGAGCAGTCTTAAGTCGAAGCATCAGTGCGGTTATTATAGCCAGGCGTTACCATAAACACTCACTACGCTGAATGTGCTTCATGAGATCATACCGAACTAATACAACATGACCCAAATATTTTGGAAAACGTTTCTTGAATGATTCCTTCTTGGCTTACACAATGGAATCTCTTTGCCTTTTGCAGCCACGTGAAATCCAATTCAACTTCATTTCCTGCTTCGGATTCAAAATGCGTCCGAAGTAAGGTCGTGAAACTGTCACTCCCAATCGTTATTCCTGAACTGCCTATCAGGTCATGGTTTTCCTGATCCTCCTCGGATAGTCAAAGGCATTCATTTTGCAGTTTCAGTCAAGGAGGTCAAAATTGTTTTGCATTTGTTGCTACAGAATTTATCGGTTCTGATTTTCTGCGGGATAACAATGAAATTGTCGCAATATTCGAACGAAAAAGCCAAAATTTGAGAAGCATTCTCCGCTTTCCCATTTCTACCCCTCGCAACCATTAGCATGTTGATGGGTCTTCAAGTGATGTGGGTCGTTGGTTTGTCTACTGCCTCTCCGCTTCACCACAAGGCCAAGTGGGTCAACAGCCCGAATACCCTTCGACCTTATCCAATGCAGAAGCGTTTCATAGATTATGGATAGCCTCCAGCATGGTCCTTAAAGTTTTTGAAAGCTCTGCGCAAAGAATCTTCCAGGGTTCAATGGCATTCGACCGTCTTTCCTGTCACGCCCTGACGACGCGCTACGTAATCCCCTTGCTTATCTTTTATAGAATAGGCCCCGAGAAGGGTAGAAGGGTGTTATTATCTCCCCAAACTTCGACAGAGCAGTGTGGCGGAAACTAAAGCGTTGTCAACCATATAGCATGTATGTCAGTGTTGCTAAATGCGTGTAGAGTCTGATAGACGACCACTTCAGAAAATACGTAGACCCTCATATGGGACCTATGAAGTTCTGTTTTTTGTTGTCGTATTGGAACTTGTCATTGTTGCCTTGTTTTCTCACTCCTGATGTTTCTTAAACTCACAAACGTCCTTACCTCACCTTCCGAATCCTGGCGAAGCTATTTTTGCGGTTGTCCTCGTAACCCAGCGTATTCAACCGTAATTCGCTGTGTTCGAAACAATGTTTCACTCTGAGAGTTGCTTTTGTCTGCTCAGTCGTGTTTTGTTATCCTCGAGGGAAACTTTTGTCACACGAAAACCAAGGAAGTTAAGCGCAATAGGCAAAAGGGTTGCAGTCGTATACCTTGGAATTAGCCGAAAGCATTTTCGGAGTGAACACTTTTAACCAGGATAATCGTATTTTGGTCCATACAAGTAGATGGCATGCTCAGAGAGCTTATTCGCCGTTCAGATAATCGTTGAGGGTTCTTTCAAAGCCTGTGACATAACCTCACACACAGTTACTCTGTGTGAAATCATACAGAAGTGCATCAGACATCAAACTGTGTCCTGGCTAGAGGACCGATCAGCAGTTCTGCGCAAAACTCAACAGCGTATGCTCAATTTGTACAGCATCATCTTCCAACACATTATGAGGAGCAATTCTAAGTCTAATCCCGTTCTTACTTCTGTGAGTGACTTTTCCTGGAGTTCTAGCCCCCACACTCTACTTTTCGCCAATAACCTTGAATCATGAAATGCTGTGGTATGTAAATGGAAGCCAAACCCTCCGTAAGAAGACTTCATGATACCCGGAGAACGGAAATATGGAGGGCTGTAAACGAAAGTGGATAAACGCCTGAGAATGTTTCCGAACTTCCGATTCTCAGAAAGTATCCTACTGTCATTGTAGCGCTAGCCCATCTCACATAACAGAAGAGAAGTTTCTGAACATAAGATTGACTGGTAACCTGGACAATGGTTCAAATTTTCCGGAAGGCACCCCTAGGATCTATGCGATACGGTACCTGGAGGTGGGCAAAAGATTGTCCTGACCACGACGCACTTTCTTACGCTTTGTAAGGCCAACGTACTACCCCAATTAGGGGGTCACGAAGTCGTTGCATCACCATACGTCGAAAGAGAAGTAATTATCAGAAAGGAAGTTCGCTGACGACGAAGAACGTGTATTTTATGGATGTGGCAGAAAACTGTGTAAAGTTTAATAAGGGATCCACGTTTTCTCATGCCTGGTGACCATGGGATATTCGCCGATTTGATAAGGGCTTACAAGACATTGAGGAACTTAAATCAGTTGAACTGCCCGATGTGACTCTTTTGTCCTCGTAACAATACCCGTAGAAACAAAAGTAGAATCTTCCGTCAAAGGGCAGAATCCCATGTAAGATCACACTTCTCTTTACTCAGCGACTGTGGTCACTGGAACCCAATACGTGTTGAGGCGTCCACCGCTTAACTGGCCGATAAGGTCAAGAAAAGTCTGGACAGCTGCTCTGTGACGCATAGATTGCGCCTAGCTGTTTGGGGTATAGATTATACCCGAGCAGCTAACATATATCTTGTCAGTCTATCACTCTCTGGCACCTTCATACTGATTTCGTTCCACTATAACAACTGCTTCAGAATTCATTCAGTCTACTAATCCCTCAATATAAGTTTTACCATTCAAATTACCATCTGGTCATCACTACCTTTACTATCTCCGTTCCCACCATTCATCCTATATTTGAGAGCTCTTTTTTCTCCGCCATTAAAAACTTATTCATCTGAATCCTTCATATCGCCGCTTCCTACCTCGTCCTCTCAAGATCTACCCAGAGTTCCTCTTCTATTCTATGTTCCTCCCTTTTCTTTCAACTTACCTCTGCTTCCTTCCTTTCCACAGCGTTCTTCTGAGTCGGCTTATCTTTCAATAATAATAATATTTATTCCCAAATATACAGGCACACACCACTTTTACAGATGTGAATAAGTTTATACACAAATTACATTCATGTTCATGGAAGGTAATCCGAATCCCTACCCCTTGTCACTATAAGATATAAGTGCTGCATGTTCATAAAATGGAACGTCCCAGCAGAATAAGTGTGCAGAAAATTTACAATGTTAGACAAGTGGAAGAATTGTCTTCGCATTAACAAAAAACCAGGCATGTATCCAGACGATACAGGTATTACCTGGAGAAAAATAAAGCTTGAAGCTAATAGTTCCATTGTTAGAGTTTGTACATTTTGCTTGAGATAATGGTGAAAAGTTTATGAATTGTTTACGTATTGCACTTCATTGACGATTCTAGGACTATGCAATTCATCCATGTTAACACCATTCCACAATGAAGAATCATAATGTTGATGAATATTATGACTGAAAGCCGAATGTCTTCACTTCGTTAATTCCAGCATCCGGAAGCAATAGACTATATTGAGTGCGCCAGATGGACTCCCAGAACATCTTGTCCTTCTTCTTCACGGGTTGTGACAGCCTTGCAGTTGGTAAGTGTTGGACTTTGCTGGTCACTTTTATAATGAGTTGATCCTGGATTCTGATAATTATGAAGCTGTAGTTCAGTGAACATTTCTTCCGGCTTGTTGTAGTCAGGTATTCTGAACTTGCTAAAGCTGGTTACCCTCCATGAGGGGTAGTTCTGGCCATAGTATGTTCCTTAAGTAGTTAATTATTGATTGCAACAAAGCCAACGTTTAGAACTGAATTATTTTTCTACAAAGAGAAAAAACAGACAAAGCATCAGGTGGAGAAAGCAGGAATTTCAACAAGGAGAGTGTTTTCTATGTTCATGTTTCTCCCTACTTAACTTCCCTTGCTATGGCTTTCATTGTATATCCTTTTTCTATAGAGTATTTAAAAATATAAATTTCATGCTGTCATGTGGTGCAGGATTTCTGTTTTTGATTACCGTGTTGGGTGGGGCAAAATGTGCCGTTAGTTTGAGGTGGTAGCTTATGGAAGTCTCCTCAACGATTAGTATGAAAGGTCAGTGTAGGTGTGGTGGCTCTCATTATACATTAAGAGAGCCGAGTATACCAAGTGTCGTGAAAGAGACTGTTGGTGTATTCGATAAGCCGTAGAAGTCACCAGATGATAAGAAGTCAACCAGTAACCGACCAAATTCAGAGGTTGATTTGGAGGCCCTCACTTTGACTGGATGTCTATTGCACAACTGAGAGAATTTGACGGAAAAGAAGTTTGTTCGCAGGAGGGACGTGAACGATTTCATTTTGACGCTGAGTGTGGGTTTGCGCAGATCGTAACAACTGTTGTGTTAGAACTGAAAGTCACCGCCTGCTGTAAACTTGTTTTTATATCACATTAAGGAATGGTGTCATGTTAATTTTGAGCCGAATCATCCAAAGTGTTTCTAAACTTAGTGTTCTGCATCTGGTGCTGTGGTTGCGGTCACAAGCGTGTCCTAACAGTCTAGCCATGAAATACCTTTGGACACCCTCTATTTTATGTTTGTCTATTATGCGGATACCACTCAGTATAAATGGACAGTATTCTAACAGTGGACGTACGCAAGTTTTGTAGAGTACCAACTTGACTTCTTTGAAGTGGAAGTCATGAACTATGCAACCCATCAGGATCCTAGATTTGCGAGTCTGTGATGCTGCCTGTTCAGAAAATGTGAAGTCCCTTGAATATCTCAGTCCAAAGTCACATACACTTTTAAGAACAGGAAGTTTCGTGGACTGAAGATGTAGTTGGATATCCACCGATGAAGCACCAAAACATATCAAGCCACATTCGCCCATACTGAACTGAAGTCTCCAAGCAGCAGACCATGCAGATATTATATCCGGCTCCCTTCTTATAAGTGCTCGGAAGTGGGATAAATTATCACGGGTGAATGTGCATGCAACTTTTAGGTCATCAGAAAACAAGAATGGTTTGCCGTATGTAAAGCAGCTACAGATGTCATTGACGAATAAAGCAAAGAGAAGGTGGCCTAATACACTGCCTTGAACAACACCAGAGGTGATTGGCCTAGGTTTTGAAGTGTGTGAATCTACCTTCACCACTTGAGTGCGATTACTGAGGGAAGACTTAATCCATCCCAATAGTGGATAGTCGATTCCCACAGTCATCAACTCACTTATTAACAGCAAGTGATCGGCTCTGTCGAATGCCTTTGAAATATCTGGATGATGTACAAGGACTAATTGGTGTCGGTCGCGCATAGTGGTTATGAAGTTAAAGGAGTCAAGATGGCAAGTTATACAGGACCTCGAGTTTAGGAACTTATGTTGACTAGATGTGATGTTGCCACTAAGCATGTGCTAAAGAATGCTTTCTTTAATAACTTTCTCCATAATTCTACAAACTACAGGCGTAATATTTATTGGTCTGTAGTTACTGTCTAGTGTTTTTGAACCAGATTTATATCTAGGGAGAATAAATGATGCTTTCCATGTATCACGGTATGTGAAAGATTCCAAAGAGAGAGAAAATATTTAAAGTAATAATAATGGAATTTAAAGAAAATTTAAAGAAATGTGACGATATTCCGTCTGTGCCAGCGCTGCTGGAGCATTTTAGCGTACTAATGGCTTGGTGAATATTAGAGTATGTAAATTCAACCGTATCTATTGTCATTAGTTGAGGAGAAGAATAGCTTTTAGAAGTGCAGACAGCGATAGTGTCACACGAAAAATCTATAGGTTCAAGATAACTGACTTCAAATAAGCCGCTGAATATTTCACACAAATCCACTGGATCATTATAAGCTTTGGCGTCATGAATAAGAAGAGGCATTTTATGTCTTGTGCAATTCGATCGCTCCTTAGGGAGTGCTGAGAGAGCATATACTGTAGATGAACTAGCCAGTGCACGACTCTTCACTCTTCAAACGCAAATCATGGTTGTGCAAGATAGAGTTAAGAGTACCAAGAATCAGTCGAAGTGCATCGACGTCGTGATGTCTGTAGTATCTTGTTGAGAGTTTGCGTAACTTTCTACGAGCATTGGAGGTGTATATGGCTTATTGTTTAGTGGCATTTTTTTGAAACCTTTCAGTGGAACGATGGTATCGAGACAGGTTTCAGAGTTGCAGTAAAACATATCATTGGTTAATTTGAGGTCTATGGTGGTGAAGAATGATCTCCAGTCAATGCACCCGATCATTAAACACATCTGCTGCCAATCCGTTCTACCGTGGTCTCTACATACTATTTGGTGTGTAGTGGAAGTACCAACTGAAGTACTAGTTGCAGGAAGTGGTAGTGCGCATAATACCGTATTGTGGTCACCTCCTGGGAACTTGGAGCCTACACTTGTCAAAATAGGACTTATGTTGTCGCGAAATTTTAAGTCCAATACATTGTCACCCCTTGTAGGAGTTGTAACAATTTGCTTCCATCCAAAATAGACAGTGTATGGAAAAAGTTGTCATGCTCAGTGTAGCGGCCAGAATCCAGTAATCTTGGCCCGAACGCGGGAAATAACTAGGCGGTGCCAACTGACGTGAATCTGACTAGTTCCTGCGTTCTACTGTATAGCTTCCGCGAGTGATGCACAGTCAAAGGTTGGATCAAACTATCGAAACGCGGTTTGTAGTAATTCAATAGTAGATTCGTAACAAAATCTGTGGTACTCAACAGTGCCGTTGGGAAACTATACGGTCCAAAACGTTCTCGGGTGCAAATACGTACTGTCGGCCAATAGGAATATTCCCGGCAAAGGGGATCAAACCTCTGCCTACCAGAATCAAACCAACAAACAAACGTTCCCAGTGGACAGTCAAAAGACAAACAGTCAAGTCACAGTACAACCGTAAGTTGAACCAAAACAAAAATGTCGGGCGCAGTAAAACAGCATCACTTTGTCAACAGTCCAGCGTCACATAATAGGAAAGTGATGCAGAGATCTCCATTGGCAACTATTCCTTGTTCAGGAAGGATAGACTGCATGGTAGGGGA
The DNA here is from genome assembly GCA_944470555.2 of Heterobilharzia americana. Lineage (NCBI taxonomy): Eukaryota > Metazoa > Platyhelminthes > Trematoda > Strigeidida > Schistosomatidae > Heterobilharzia > Heterobilharzia americana. The sequence goes on along the minus strand of OX104127.1, from coordinate 160,229,647 downwards.
GGAGGGTGCATTATCTATGTAAAGTCTGACATCACTGCTACGCAGTGCCCTACATCTGAGCTAAACGAGATTGACGACTCAGTATGGATTATCGCAAAACTTACTCGCTCCACTTCCCTCCTAATAGGATGCATTTACCGGCCCCCTTCCTCCTCAGTCGAATACGACGACAAGCTAACAAGCGTGTTCGCCCGTGTGGCAACACTACCACACACAGCGAAAATTATATGTGGTGACTTTAACATGCCAGATATAAAGTGGCGACCAATTAGCTATCCAGAGCGCTTTGATAAATTCATAAGCATTCTTGAAACAGAGGGTTGGCAACAACATGTGGAACACCCTACCAGGTACAATAGTGTCCTGGACCTAGTCTTCACAAACGGAACCACACCCACAAAACTCCAAGTGGGTACACAACTTCCAGGTAGCGATCACAAGGTTGTATATGGATACTTCAATATAACCAGCACAAAAGTGGCCCAAAAGTCAGGAACAGTACTAACTAGAAATTACAAGTATGCCAAATGGGACGAACTACAATCGTTTCTGCGCTGCCTAGATTGGAGCCCCTACTTTACCAACAGTTCAGCCAAAGAACTCTGTGATCTATTCTATGAATATATAGGCACAGCTCAAGACTATGTTGCTCCACCGCTCCGAAGAGAAATTAAGAAAAACAGAGCTGACTATATACCAAAGAAAGTACGCATCCGCATGCGAAACCATGTCAGAGAGTACTATAAGTCGAATGACTTTTCGTCGCTTGTCACACTCAAAGACACATACGACACATTCAAGGCAGAAAGAGTAATAGAAGCCGTTAAACAAGAACGCATCCAATGTAGTAAAACTAGTAATACAGAAGCACTAGTGAGACTGATGAAAACCCGGATAAGTAGCTCCAGAAATAGTACCCCTAGTTTAATCATGGACAACGGCATCCTCTACGAAACCCACTACAAATCAGCGAGCTGTTCGGTTACCAGTTTGCTAGCTGCTTTACACAAGAGGACGAAATAAAAGTCATTGGTGCACCGTCAACACCAACTCACTCCATAAGTACAGTGCTCTTCTCTAAACAAAACATTTCTCTAGCTATAGCATCACTTCGAACCTCATACAGTGCGGGGCCTGATGGAATTCCAACCATCTTGTTAAAAAGAGGTGGCGAAGATATACCGCTGATTCTCTTGAAGCTCTTTAATACGTCCCTCTCCAGTGGCAATTACCCTGAGAACTGGAAACTATCATACATATGTCCTAAGCATAAATGTGGACCAACATCTAATATAGAAAACTACCGACCTATAAACATCACGTCAGTAGTATCCAGGACTATGGAAAAGGTGATTGTGAAAGCAGTTGTCGACTATATGACGACTAACCAATTACTCTCACCAGCACAACATGGATTCTTGAAAGGCCGGTCATGCACTACAAGCTATCTTGACTATCTAGACAACGTTACAAGCAAGCGTGACCAAGGCCTATTTGTAACTACCCTTTTCTTAGACTTCAAGCAAGCATTCGATAAGGTGCCTCACAAACGCCTGGTCACTAAGTTGCAATCATATGGTTTCCGAGACCCGTTACTGTCCTGGCTCAGAACATCTTTAGAGGGTCGCTTCCAAGTAGTAAAATTCAGTAATTGCTACTCCACCCCTAGACTTATACAAAGTGGTGTCGTCCAGGGTAGTGTGCTAGGACCGATACTTTTCCTAATCTATGTAAACGATATCTGCAGTGTTATCCGAAATGGCATACCCTACCTTTTCGCTGACGACTTGAAGATAGTCTACAGCTTTTCTCCTGCAGCACTAACACAGGGTTTCTCTCAAATACAAGAAGATCTGAAGAGGATATTCATATGGAGCGAGACCTGGCAGCTCCCTCTAAACCCAAATAAAAGTGGCATCCTCCATTTCAATAAATCCCACCCAGAAGTAACGCTACACTTGGGTGATATTGCACTGCAGGTATACAACACTGTGAAAGACCTCGGAATCACTTACTCCAGAAGTTTGACTTTTACGGAGTATGCAGACTCAGTAGTTTCCAAGGGCAGAAGACTCATCGGTCTTCTACACAGAAACATACTCATACCTGAGGCAAAACTTATACTGTACAAGGCTATGGTTCGCCCAATATTAGAGTACTGCACCGTTATCTATGGTAGCATGAATGTGTCGGACAGAATTCGAGTAGAGAACATTCAACGGAACTTTACTCGGCGCCTACTAATACATAACGAAGGACTTCCTTACGAAGCAAGATGCAAAAAACTAGGACTAGAATCACTCTGGCTGAGACGCCTGAAGCTCAACTTAACACTTCTTTTTCGTCTTTTATTTACAAACCCTAAAACGAAATGTGCTGTCACTTTTAAAACAACACAGGCATATAATCTGCGTAATAGCGAGAACATCATCCCAATAAATAAGTATCGCTCAAAACTTCGATGTAGGTTTTTCATAACGCAATACAGTATGCTGTGGAACAAACTTCCCGCTCCTATACGAGCATGCCGTTCGCTCGGCCAGTTTCAACGACTACTTAGTAAATTCCTCCTATCTAACGAATCTCATCAATTCGTTGACGGCCAAACCACAAACGGTAATGCCATGCACTAAGGTACTACTGGTACCTAGACTCAAGGGAGACTAACAGCAATGACATAAGTATACAATGCCGAAAACTAAACGCAATAGTTAAGTTAAAATCTAATTTCTTTAAAAAAAATGACCAAGAGTGAACAGGAAGCGGAGTGCGACACGATATGCTACAGTGAACTCATTAGATACTCAAATGTAACCTACTTTTCTTCACAACCTAACCGATCTCACGACTTAACACCTATTTCCTAAAAATCGCCCCTTAAAGTAATCTCTCTACTCCGAAAAGATAAAAGAACTGTCTGTCGGTGCATTTTCATAGCATGCAACTCTTTATTATTTGCCCTTTGTCATCAGTACTTACATCTAAGTACTCTGCACCAACATAGTTTCGGTAGACCCGATATGGTAATACTCAACAGGCAACACCATGATCATCCCCCTCGTGACCAGATAAAGGGTGGTTACTGTCAAAAAAAAACCACGAATTTCACCTAAATGTTTATAACTTCATCATACGCTTGTACATAGGTATATAACAAGTTAATACCTGGTCCAATATCCTCTAATCTTTCTATTTCGTAGTGATATCTTCAGCTTCAGACTGACTTTCATTACTGTCGTGCGCACCTTCATCTTCTTCCACCTAAGCTTACCTCTAAACAGTTGGTTCTGGACACTTCCTCAAGTAAGTTTTACAGTCAGTACAAACTCACCCAGATGTATCATGGTTGATCTACTCCTGCGTATTTTTGTGCTCCTGTTTCAAATTTCGCCTGCTGCTCGCTTTTGTTATTCACTTTTCAGATTTACTTAACCAGTCCTGCATTCAAATGGAATCCTACAAATCGCATTTGTCGGTGGAAATATTGCCATCAAAACGTTACGACGAACGCGCACACGTCAAGGTCATGACTGTGATGCGGCCTCACCTTCAAGAATATTGGATGATTCAAACGATGACCGGCTAATCTTCAAATTCGAACTGAGCCTGCTTCAACACACCTCCTATATGCCGTAAATGACAGTATCTAATGTATAGCATAACATTGTACATAATAGTCATTTCTCATTACCAAAATGATCAAACCTGTAAACTGGTTTGTATTCATGTAACCTTTGTTGTATGAAATACATATTATTATTATTATTATTATTATTACACCTAGCCGGACCAGTAAGTGAATCCCACTTAATTCCAGGTAAGCTAGAGTCACCGCATGTGATCTTATGGTCATATAGGAGAGTGGATGCATGTTCCAGAGCCGTAATCAGTAGAATCTCACGACTGTTAAAGGCACCATGTGCTCTGTAAACACATCCCACCAGTGCTGTGGCATTCCTGTAGTGTGCTGTGATCCATAGCGAGTCACTTACTTTATCAAGAACCATATTTTCCAACCTGAATACGGTGAGAGTGTTCAGGAAGTACATCAGACAAACTCCTCCTTTCTTGTTACTCTGGTCACATCGGAATTGTGTACACATGTCAATAGTTATCTCTTCATCTGGTATATTTGCGTGACACCAAGACCCAGTGATAATTATTACCGGCGGCTTATATATGAGCGCGATTCCTCTTAATACCGATAGTTTGCTAAGAACGGACCTTGCGTTTATGAGAAGGATGTACAAGTAGAAGGAGTAATAGTGTGTAAAGCTTTCTAGTTTGCTAAACAAGCCGAAAGGTATCTCAGTGTCGCTTGACTGAGCATAGTCTGACGTAGTTGCGCTACAGAACGTCTCTACACCTTGTTCACTTGTAGCTGTAGAGTTACTAGGATATCCTAGTGGTAAATTGACCGCACAGAGACTTGAAATAGTATAACCTTTATCAAGGGAGAACACAGCAAAGTTTTTATTTGTGTTCAGTGTGCACATTGTATCCAAATGAACAGAGTTTGACCTCATGCAAGCGTCGTCTTTAGTATCTGTTACACAGAGGGTAGGTAGTTTTGCCATTGTACGTGGTGGGTGTGTAGGGGTGGTGATACCACTTGGAGGATTCAACAGACCTGTTGTGCTTTCGCATTTGTTGACACCACTTGGGTAGTTGATGTCTAGGATTTGTGTGTATGTTTGACTGTCTTTTCTGTTGCTCCGAGGGCGCTAAGATTAGCGATTCAGAGTAAGGGGTTTCAACATTCCCATCAGTTATTTGGCCAAAGCTGCAGCTGATAGAGATGTTATGGATAAAAAATCATCGTGTTTTTGTGGTCCATGTAAACTTCTGTTCTGCGTCATATTCTTTACCAGTGACTGCCTTCTGGTACAATTCACAATGGACGTAACCGGGGTTATGTTGGATCTGCGGCTGCCTCCTAATAAACCAGTGCCATCCAGCCGACCAAAGTTTTTTGTCACAAAGTACCCCGCTGACATTCTATTATAGGCGGTTTGATGTTGGCTTTTTTCATTAGTAAACGATAGGTTTGGGTTGTTCTGACGTCTATTTTTGTCCTCGCTACCAGTGAGACTTAGCTCAGTGCATAGAACCTTCTTGGTAGAGCTAGTGTTCGTACTTCTGTCAATTCCAGAAGGGATTACGGGATCACTTCGGATCATTATATGCTTTCTGCATCCGTCTCTACGTGCTGGGTTCCATAGGAACATTGGCTTATCTTTCGCGTATCGAGTGGCCGATATCCTAGGACCTAAGCTGGTGTGGTTAGTAGACTTCGGGCCTGCAGTAGACCTCAGCGAGAGTTCTGTCACGTTAAGCGCTGTGTCAGGTTTCACTTTGGGGCTTTCAATGGATGCATCTAGATCTACAGTTTCAGGCGGTTGAGTCAAATCACGCATTTCGCAGTCTTCTGTCTCCACGTTGGTCGGTGTGTTTTTCCGTAAATTTGATTTGATAGAGTTTGTGGAGGGAGAAGTTCTAGGCTTGTGTATATTGGCGGAGATACCTACTGCTTTAGTATGTTGCAGCTTTGGAGCCTTTTGAATGTCAGGTCTATGAGCACAGTCGTATACCTACCCCCCACCACTGTCTTATCAAGAACTATCCTGCGAAGACAGTGTTTTTTGCTAAGATAGCTTCTGCTTTGATGAATGCTTCAGCCTCCGTCCGTGATTTAACCTGAAAGCGTATCGTACAGCAGTGGTCCTGCTGGCCCTTCTTTAGTCGGAAACATTTTGCTTGGACATCACGCATTTTTGCTGTTCCAAGCAAAATTTTTCGCACCGCCTTCAACTTTGTCCTGTCAGGGACGTTATAAACTATTGCGTTCCACTTACGTGCAAGTCTCTTACTTACTTCAACAGTGATAAATTTTACCAGGTGATCTAATTTGGATAGTGTTTCGGTGTCAACTTCATTAATGGATTCACTATGCGTCAAGACGCTCAGTGGCAAGAGGTTGCTAATCTGAGTTCTGATTTCATCCAGCTGGAGTGGCACCTCGAACGCCCTTGACATGCTTTCTTGTGGTGCATTATTCTGTTTGTCATCCTTCAGTTCGCATATTTCTGCCTTTGGTTCCTCTGTGGAGGACTTTAGGCCTTCGACTTCCGGAAGAAGTGGCAATGACGCACTTGACGGCTGAAGTCTAGCTGGTCTCACAAAAGATGTGGAGCTCCCATTAAGCTTTACATCTGCAACATTTAGTTTTGCGGTCTTACCACCTGTTGGGCATGCGGAGGTAGTTCTATTATTGTTAACGTTGGCTGTCTTATAGAACACAGTTCTTCTTCTCTTGAGCATAACCGGAGTATAAGCTGACTCACTTATGCTGTTGCAAGAGGAATCTGCTTTTGGTGTCACCAACATTTGGGTATTGTCGATGCGCTGTTCCACAGACATTTGTGTCCGTGCCTTTTTACATGCATTAGCCATATTTAGTTGCATGTCTGATATGTGATTAGTCAGTCGAAAATTCAGTAGCTTTATGATGGCGTTAATAACAAAGTTATAATACAGTAACGAAATCACGTTAAAATGTAACACAATTTCAATTTAACCCCCAGCCCAAGAAGTGTCTGGTTATATGACGTCAGAAGATTCTACCTACTGCACAACCAGAGGGAATGTCGTGCACCCAGATGAAAATCCAACCGCTACCCTACCACCTGCCAGCTTGTCCAAAGCTAAAGCACAGGAGTGGTTGGGTCCACCAGCCTTGGGATCTGTGAATAGCTTAGAATTGCTTGGCAAGGCCCAGAAGTGAGGGCAAAGGAACCAACTGGCTGATTCGGTCTTGCAAATCTTATATTGGATATAATGTGGCCTACTAACTAAACAAGTAAATGAATATTTTGATTCCCACATCACGAACTTTAAGTGAGAGAAGCCGGTTTACGGTCGCCATCAAACTGATAATGGTTGGGAGATGTGAAACATTCGAGCAGTCCTGTGTGGTTCAGAGAGCAGGACATTAAGCTTGATGATAGCATGAAAACTGCCTGCAAGTCACGAAATGAACAAGAACACATCACCTTTCCTTATACAGTGTTTATAATTTTAATTCTTTTATTTTAATCATCTCTTGTTACCCACAGCTTCTATCAAAAAAGTGGAATATTCGACGGTCGCATTACAAGTAGCCGACTTGTTTGACCCATTTGTACAGTTCAATGTTTCTCCAGATAAATGACCGTTTTAGCACCGCGTATCTTACTTTTAGTTCCAGCTGTGGCTTGCCTAGAACTTAAGACACAAAAATTTTTCCCTAGAATGTATTCCTTAAATGCTTCTCTCTCAAGCTGTCTTAGCTTTCAAAGTTCTTTCTTCAAACGTATTGCGTAACATCATATTTTTGAAATGCTTTCAATCTGTCGTTTCTCAAGACGAAAACAAAGAGAAAGGATTTGCACTGGTAAGAAACGGATTTATAGGTACACAAAGATGCAGCACATGTTCATCATTAGGATATCTGCGTGGAACTATGGATTTTTCACCAGTTGAGCATGCCAACGCCACCAGAATCACGCTCCATTTTCTTCCAATCCACCCGTCCATGCCGGATGCTAACGCAGCATCAACTACCTTTTTTATGTTATTATCTCCGATTTTGCTCTTATTGCAAATTGTTTAGATGCAATAGTTACTTCGTTTAAAACTTTGTAAAGGGACAGAATGTTTTAGAATATTATGTACTGAAAATTCCGCACTACGCCAAACACACTGACTGGAGTAAAGCAACTATTATCAGAATTTGAGCAACAACATGTGATCCGTAGCGTGAAAGTATTAGATGATAGCGCAAGCTTCTCAACGAGTTGCGGAGATGAGCGATGCTTTCTTGAGGTAAGCCTCACCCGATTTATTGTGAAAATAGTCTCCAGGCGCTGGATGAACCCAACATGCAACACCCGACTTTGGTAGTGCTGGCGTATAAAACTGATAGTTTTTGATCTCCCGCACCTAGTTCTTAGGGCTTGGTTCGAGTTGTCTGATTACCTTCTGCAGTGGATAGTGAAATCTCGTCTTTCCTCTCGCTTTTGGCTTTGGTGAGGCGGATATTTTGAGGGCTAGCAGGCTGCAGTTTGTAGGGTGATTGAGGAGCTGTGGGTTGCTGGGGCGGTTAGGGGACTCTCGTGATTCCTGTTTGTGTGGGTGCCTGAAGGAGAACGATAAGATGGTGGTAAAGAAAGAAAAGAAAAAAAAGTAAGTGGGAGTCACCCGAAGGGTAAAAGTAGGTAGTGTAGGTCTATTTTCCAGAGAAGAATCAGTAGGTAATGTCGGTGTACTATATTAAGCGGTAGGTAGAAGGTATGTTAGAGTAGGCTAGTGAGGTTGGTAAATCCCTGAGTACGTCCCTAGTAGACCATGCGAAGTGACGTAACTGTCTAATCGTCTCTTAAATAGGTCAACTGAAGGGGGCATAACAACACACCGTGGCACGGTATTCCATAAAACACATAACCCTAGGGAGAAAAAACTGGGTCTGAGCGTGGAATTGACTCTGTGACGTGCTGTTCTAGTGGGTTTCTCGCGATAACCGATGTGGTGCAGGCAAGGCTAACTTGTTGTAGCTCCCCCACTACAGAACGCTTTCAATCAAAAAACGATGCATTTGCAGCGATCTGTGTGGTCGGAATTAACACAGGCTAGTCGGTCAACTATCCATTAGCCGCGATGAAATTCACGAATGACCTGGAACCGTTCGGCAACACACAAAAGCTAACTAGAGGAAGTCGACTGACCTACACTATCCTGTGAGATTTTGTTCGCCGAAGTTCTGAACTTGGAAAACTTGTTGTCGATAGATTCTGTGTTTGTAGACATCGCTGAGGAATTGGGCAGAGGGTCTCAGGTGAAATCACTGGGAAACTTTCCTCTTTGGGGCTCGGTGCTGCATTGGAAGTCTGCACTGTGAACTTTCAGAATGATAGAAAGCGAAAGATGGGGGTAACTGGAGTACTCTCCGGGTGGATACTCATGTTGGGTACAGTACCTCAGGGAACAGTCTAAGCCCCGCACTCTTCCTTTTGTGCGTCAACGAATTACCGCAGATTCTCAACTCTTCGGAGCTGTTATTCGCCGATGATAAAGTTTGGAGAGTCGTAGATAGTGATGCTGATAAGTATGCACTCCGAGCGGATTTTGATGAATTAGTGGGCTATTCCAAACGTATATGCTGGGAATTCAACTCCATTAAAAGAGCAATAATACACTATGGTGATAGCAATTTTTCCGGTATTCTGTTGATGGCATAGTGCTACTCCCAGTCTTCTAACCGAAATACTTAGGCGTCAATATAAACCATGATCTGAAAGCTCCGGCGCATTGTAGTGAAGTTGCAGCAAACGGCTTTCTTGTACTATGGTCCATCCTCAGAGTTTTTAAAAGTTTTCATCTGGATATGCTCAATCTAAGCTATTTTACTTACTTTAGACCTCAATTAGAATACTCCATTCGAGAGCCCACTCCGTGCCTACAAAAGGATGATGACGCACTACGGTGTTTTCCAAAGGTGGATACTGGGCTCCTGAGAGGCCTTTGGAACCTGTCCCATGAGGAGGGATTAAATTACCAAAGATTTACCTCTGTTTTAAAGCATGACATTAAGTGATATCACACTGGGTTCCGTATCCCTAAAAATGACCCAAGTATGCATATGTCCAATCTTTTCTCTCTTGCCAGGATTGGTCATCTCCGAGTGGACTAGAAGAAAATCCAAAGACGACGATCGAATCAACCTAGCGTGAATCCGAGTTTCTCCCGTCTAATGGTCAACGACCAGAACTCCTCATCTCAGCGAGTAGCATCAGCACCCTCGGTCAATGTGTTCAGGGAAAAGCCAAAATTTCAAACAGATGACTATGCGAAGATTAACGTAAGATAGCCGGCCGAATGTAGCGCCTTCGCGGGTCCCCTCTAGTTACCGTTCCTACTAATAGAATTACTACCTTTGTTCCCATCTGTTCTATAGTTTTACTTGCTCCTCTTCCCTCCGACTGTACGTTTCTTTTTACCCAGTAGTCTTTTTCTCTTCTTTTTCCATTTGTTTTTCCATCTCCTTTTCACAGCCAGCCCGACAATTGTCTGCTGGTACGACACTTGAGGAAAACTGAGAAGAAAAACGGACAAACGACAACACTCCCTACAAATTTAACCAACACCCAACCGCCCGTTAAGCTACCCAGAGCTACAACAGTCGAGTGGGTAGACCTACTGCATCGCAATCCACCAATGTACTGGAACTGTTCCGCAAGACCTAGAAGCGAGCGCGAAGAAATTAATTGGTTGATACTAGCTCGTAAAAAGATGTTCGATATTGGGTCAGTACTTTCACAACGTCCAACAATGGCAATGGCTCTCAACCAAAGTTGGTCTCGACAGTATGCCGGCCAACAGCGTCAGTAGACTGCCATGGCATCTGAAGTCCATACCCAATCCCAGACTGCTCGCCATCCAATTCGACTCACATGCCTCCCTCACAGACGTTCTACACATATGGTATAATGCGAAAGATCGTATGGGTGGCTCAATACGCATGTTTGAAAGTAAGCCTAGACTCGTGTGGCAAGAGGAGAGACGGCAACCACCAAGACCTCTGGAGTCAGTGGTTGTCACACAGGCACTGACTAGTGAGTCAAATGCATCGAGTAAAGAAGCTCCCGCTGCCATAGCCCCCACCCAAGTTGAAAATAAAACGCAAACAAAACGATGCCAGTCCTGTGAGGACTGGCGACGCTAGACCCAACCACGTAAGAGCTATTCTCGCGAAAATACACAACCAGCCCTCCCCTCTCATCAGGCACACTCTAACATGTGCGTAAAGCAATATCAGGGGGCTAAGACGGAGAGTGGAAGAGATGACGCTGCTTGAACGTCAGCACTCTGACATCATATTTATCACCGGATCCTGGCTCTCGTCGGCCATCTCTGACGAAGCGATGCATGTTACTGGCATGGAGCTCTTCTGAAGGGACAGAGAGCTCAGAGTAGGAGGGGGAGTGGCTCTCTACATAAGCTCCCGTGTAAAGGCAAGGGCGGTTGGCGATACCGCCTTAACCCAGCTCCCAGAATCTTCATGTTGCTACTCCACTCTCCACTGTACCAAATACCTGCTCGGAGTCATATGTCAGTCTCCCACCAGCTACCCTACACATAAGGGAATGGTCATCAAAGCAATCTTAACGACTTCCTCTGCAAATTACGATTCCATAATCATTGCCGGAGACTTCAACACCTCGTCCATCCTCTTCGAGACGGAAGGGAGACACATCAGATCCTTCAATCAGAAGCTGAAGAATGCAATTAAGACTGATGGCCTCTCAGAGAAAGTGGGTAGTACCACACGCTGGGGACCTAACGAAAACGCATCGCGCCTTGACTACGTTCTGACGAACGATGACCTCATTGAGGATGTATGCATCCAACCTCCCCTTGGCCTCAATGACCACGCTGTAATAACCTTCTCCATGATTACTAGGGAGGCCCTGTGACACCTTCCCTTGCTACAGCATGGCCAACTATGGGACCATAAGGGACTATCTCATGAATGCATCACAGCCGGTAGACTGGACCCATCTCACAATAGATGAACACTGGTTACAGGTGAAGAAAATAATCGCTGGGGCCATCAGTCACAGTGTACCAGAGGTAACACATGGACTGTCAGTGAGAACCTCATGGCTAGAGCGTGGGACAGAGAGGCTTCCAGGGCAAGAAGCAGGCTTGGTTCAAGTGGCGTTCATCACGCAGGGAGTCCGACTTCTTGAACTACAAAAGGATTCGCAACCGCTGTAACATTAGAGTGCGTAGCGACAGATTTCCTATCAAACAAACCTGGAGGCGAGGTTACAAAGCAATCCCAAAAACCTGTACCGCTTCATGTCGAGAAGGAAGTCGACCAGCAAGGGAGTGAATCTTATCACAGGTCATGATAGGAGTGTACTAAGCAGTCTAGAAATTGCCGAGCTTTTGAGCTCACCCTTCCAAGCCCAACTTAGTACCGACACTAAATCCACACCGACTCGTTACGACACCGACCAGGTCATAAATAACGAATACCTCTGCCACATCTCAATCACGGGGAGAAAAGTGTTAGAGAAACTATCTAAGCTACGTCCAGGAAAGTCCCCTGGCTGCGATAACCTAAAACCGGTGATCCTAAAAAACTGCACCGAGGCGCTTGCAAAACCAATCTGCAACCTCTTCAAGCACTCAATAGAGTCGTGCAAACTCCCTAAAGAATGGAAGAGTGCCCGCCACCTTGTCACCCATCTTCAAAGGAGGGGACAGGAAAAGTCCTGGCAACTGCAGGCCAATTGCTCTACCCCTTATTGTGTCGAAAGTGCTGGCAAGCCTGGTAGCTGACGTTATCTGGGAATTCCTCAATAGGGAAAACAGTGCATACTGCTCAGCATGGTTTTCGGAGTAGTTGCTCATGTGCCGCCAACTTACTAACCGCCTGGACACTCAGCTGGGACAACAGAGAACCGGTACATGTTTTTCTCGACCTAGCCAAAGCATGTGACAGGGTCCCACCCACAGTCCTGCTTCACGATGTGTCAACTGGTATAAGTGAACCCCTACTCTCTTGGTCCAAGGAGTACCTATAAGGGAGGCAGTTCCGCACCAAAGTAAACAGAATGAAGTCGGAGTGGAGACCATCGACGTCAGGAGTACCCCAAGGAGCAATCCCAGGACCACTTCTGTTCCTCCCGTTTGTCAACGATCTAGCAGACAAAATATCCTCACCCATCGTCCTCTTCGCCGACGACATTAAAATTTGGAGGGTGGTAAACGAAGAAGCTGGCTGTACAGCACTACTAAAGGACCTTCAGCAACTCCAACTCTGGTCGTCGGAAAATGGCCTGGCCTCAACCTGGAAAAGTGCAAGGTAGTGCACATCAGTAAATATGAAGTAAGTACGACCGACTTCCAGTACATCTTGGGCAACCGTGCTATCACCAAAGTGTCCATGAAAGTGTCCTTGAAAACCAGCTCCAACTACAAAGGTATGACAACCAGAGCGAACGCCATTCTGCAGTTTCTGTGTAGACAGCTTGGCCCCCTCACCCCCGAACTCTTCCTTGCCGTCTTCAAATCCTGCGTGCGGCCGCATCTAAAGGTCTCCAATAAGGTGCCCCCCCAACACTCGAGACTCTAATCTCTAGAAAAAGTACAAAGAACCACAACATAATCATTTTCGGGGCTAAGGGAGAAGACATATCCTGAAAGACTTAAACACCTAAACCTATTTACCTTAGGTTACCGTAGGAAGGGGGGGGGGTGACCTTATTATGGCCTACAAGATCGCCCATCAGGCAGACCACGCAAACAAATCAATTTTGCTTGCAACTCAGAGGTCTTCACGAGGAAACCTCAATAAGATAGCACACCAGAGAGCCAATACCATACTCAGGTCCAATTTTTCCTCCCTGAGAGTATGCGCTTTATGGAATGTCTTACCACGACATATCGTTATAGCTCTTTCAGTCGACTCATTCAAGAGACGGTTAGACAGTTATGTCACCTCGCATGGACTACCACGCACGTACTCAGGAAGTCACCAACCTCACTGGTCCCCAACTCCCTCCTAGCTACCACTCACTATCTCCCTCCTTAATACACCGACATAACCTACTAATTCTTTTGTAGGAACCGAACCCACGTGACCACGTGACGCAATTCCCGAATACTTTTCTTTCGTTCTTATCTCTCTTTTTCACCCCTCCTTTTCTTCTCCTTTCCTTTTCTCTTCCCTACATTATTATTAATATTATTTTTATTTATTTATTTATTTTTAATTTTTAATTTTTTCTCTCTTCCTTATTTCTCTCTTCATTCCTTTACCACTACCTTACTATTCTCTTTCAGGTACCTACACAGACAGGAGTCACGGTTGTTCTCTAAACTTCCCAGCAGCCCGTAGCTCCCTAATCACTCTACAAATTACAACCTACTAACCCACAAAACATCCACCTCACCGAAGCTAAAAGCAAGAAAGCAGAGGGGATTTCCACTTCAGGAGTGAGCCGAACAACTCGAAACAAGCCCTAAGAACTAGACGCGAGAGATCAAGAACTACCAGTTTTCTACGCTCGCACTACCAATATTGGACATTGGATTGGAACAAACAATTGCGGTACTTTAAGCTGGTGCAACTGGTCGGTTTTGTCTGCGAATCTGTGGTAGGTTATTGTTCGTCACCCATTACATTCTGTCCAATGAATCTCAGCCTACTGTCAGTTCTGTCTGAGAAAACCTACGACATATACTCTTATCAAACGTACCCCGAAATATTTGTATCGCTTCATATGACAAAAGAAACCAACAAAGTGAAGTGAAAATCTTTTAATGACCCTCAGCGGAGACGTAATGTACACTTTAGATAGCCAAGTCACTTACTCTTTCCAAAATCCAGTGTAGTTTTGGAACTCTGGCATCTAGGTCTTGAGGGTCGCTTCTTTTTGTTCGGTTATACTCCTTTGATGACCTCATATGTTTTTTCGTTCTACCTGCTTGTGGTTTAGGAGGTAGTAATTGTCTACTTGAGGGTTTCCTTTCTCACATTGTAGGCTGATATGTTTGCGGAAGGTCTGTGGTGGTGGTGGTGGAGGCGGCTGCTGATGAGATCTGTTGACATTTTGTAGTTCATGTGTTTATGCGCACGTTTGGTTAAGTGTTATTCGAACAGTATTGTCAGACCGTGTGTAAAGAATAAGAGAAGTGAAAATTACTTATAAAGGATGTGTTATTAGTAACAATATGGACAGAATATGGCTCATAGTTCAAATACTAGGGCTGGGTAACTGATGGGTGAGTGAGTATACGTCCAACTGCTGTCTTCGCATGTCAGTTGTAAGTCATTTGTGCTCACATACTTACCAAGTATTCGTTCGAAGATCCAACTGAGGTGGCCGTTGTTACTTCTTTCGGCTATTAGCCTTCTGGTAGGGCGTACAAGTGGGGTTTCCGTGAAACTGTTGACCTTAAACTGACAATATCCCCCTATTCGGCTGGTTCACTCAGTGGTCAATCTTTTAGGCTGTTTTCAGACCTCCTTTTTTCTTTCGATAGTCTTGGGGCAACATGTCGAGTTGTCTAAGGTGTTGTATGTACATGTTGCTAGTTAGTCTGACAACCGACCTTGTCGCTCTTCTTGGCACCTTGTAAGTGTTTGCATATCTTTAGTAAAGGGGGGATTATCGCGCTGAACACTAACATTTTAACTGGGAGAAATTAGGGACTATAAAGGAAATTCGGGATTCACGTTGCAACAAAAATCCATGACTGGAACCTTTAGGTGATATGGCTCAAATGATGCCAGTCTGGTAAATACATTCACTTTCTACACTTCAATAGTTGTATCGGGTTTTGTTAATTTCATTTTTTTCTTATTCTCTCCACCGCTCTGATTATTTTCTTATTTCGCTGTCTTTCATCTTGATACGTTCTCGCGTGATATGCCGATATAAAGTGTAATACTAGGTCCCATGTCCATATTAACTACCGACTGTTTAAGTGCCTGGAAAGCAGTTTAGTTGATGCATTTTCTAAGGTCCATAGGCACTGAAACAAAGAGCATGGGAGAATCAGCCAGGTTTTGGCTTGTGAACGATAGTATTCTGCATAAATTTCTAGCCTTTGTCAGACAATGAAGCAGACATATTTTTTCAAATGCCTCCAAATTTCGGAATCTGAAAACAGCACTGAACTTTCCCAGTCGCTAATTTGATTGCCGCTCTTTCTGAAGTACCTGTTTTGACTCCGATCACGTTTTAGCACGGGCTCGTGTGCCTGCGTCTTAATGGTTACAGGAAACAGGAGGCAGTGAAGCCCATGTGTGGTCGCTTGGTAGATACGGACGCCAAGTTCATATTTAGAGAGGGGTTAGGTAAGCATTTATCTGAACGTGACAGAACTGCTCATCCTGAGAAAACTTGGCGTGATGTTTAATCTGCTATAGAAACAAAGGTAAAGACAATTGGTAACCTACACTAAAAAGTTGGAAAATGTCATTGAATTCGCGCGACGTTATCCGAACTGAATGATGTGAAAAAACTGATTCCAGCTGGCTCTGAAAACCACTAAGAGCTCAAGAAACTCAGACGTAAGTTGACCAATAGTCTTCGCGTCTAACTGCGAGCAGTAATGGGTGACGGAGGAAGAGAATTGGAAAAAAGTATCAGTGTTGGGTAACACTCGATAACTATTTAGGCTTATAAAGGATACCTGCAAGAAGTGGTGAGTGAAACCGTCAGTGAAAACGATGAGATGCTGATAACCTCCCAGGATGGAGGGCTAGAATATTGGGCAGAACGCTGAAACAGTTCCACTGGCCCTCAGCAAAGTTTCAGCTGCCCAACATCCAGCCTGAACCTGAATGGAAATGTCGGCCCTCTAACTCCTTAAGTTGAGAAAATTGCATTGAACCTGGATAGATGTAAAGCAGCGGAACCTGACAGTTTGCCATTTGAAGTTTTCAAGGATAGTATTGAGAAATTGCTGATAAGAGTGATGGTAGTACTAGGTAGTGTATGTGAATCAGAGGTAGTTCTGTCAGACTGGTGTGCTTCACTGACCGTCCCAGTCTATAAGAAGGGGGAGAAATCTTGTGACAGTAAGCTTGACCCGTATTGTGTTCAAGATCCTAGGGTCCCTAGTTATCTAATTCCTAACTGAAGCTTGAGAACAGCAAACTAGAAAACCAGGCAGGTTTCACACCTAGTGGAGAGTGTATCGATCATATTTTCACCTTCTGACAGGCTCTGGAACATAGGCATACCTAGCGATTAGTGGCCGACACTTGCCATATTTGCTGACGTGGTGGGACTTGACTGTCGGCCGTGACGCGTTACGACAGTGTCTGACTGAGGGGAGTACCGAGCAAGTATATGACGCGAATCAAAGCCCTCCACTGGAACTCATGGAGCCATGTCATAGCATATGAACAGTTGTCATGTGAATCGACGACAACTAGTTGTGTTCTCCAGGGATGCCTACTGTCACTGTACCTATTCAACTTCGTTATCGACATACTAGTGGACATAGCGTTAACTACTTCTGGTTCCGCAGAAATTGACCTACTCCCTGAAGGTCATCTGTTTGATTTGGAGTATGAAGACGATATTGTCCTGCTGGGTGAAGACGGTGACTAAATGCAGGGTCCTGTGAACGCGTTGAGCAGAGATCTGTGTATGTTTGATATGGGTTTCGCTAACACCTGTCGAGTGTGAGATGATGCTTCAGGACTGGTCTGCTTCAAATACCTGCAGTTTAATGATAAGGAGTGGTGGTGGAGTGTGTCAACTACTTCACTTACTTGGGAAGTTGTATCAGCCTGAACGGGTTGGTTGCTGACGAGGTCTCAACTCATATACAGAAAGCCCGTTTGGCACTTTTTAACTTGCGTCGTCTGTACCGCCAACTGGCGAGATATCTAACTATCGGAAAACGTGTATTCTGTGCTTAAGTCGGTTCTGTATGGTTGTACGACTGAGTCATGGTCGTTAAAAGCAATTACAGGGTTTTGATCACATATGTTTTCGTAGTATTGCTCACATTCGGGATGCGTAGTATGTATGCTTAGTATAGTCAGTGTTTTTCAACTTCGTTGGAGATAACCTTGCTTTTAACTGACTGTTAAAATTGATTCGCTGTTCAGAAAGCCTTGAACATGTAGAAAATATAATCTAGTTAAGCGGAAACTAACTAGAGTCTTCTGAATAAGTTCAAAGAATATATGGATTTTGCACTGACCCTTTTTGAGTAACAGTTTTTGAATACACCACTTGTATGTGAAATCATAGTCTGAATACAAAAACATAGTTTAGTATTCGCCAATGCACTCCGATTGCATATTGGTCAGATGTCCGATCTCCTTTGCTGTGGAGTGAAACATTCGTTGAAGGCAAAAGATATGATGTAGGTATTTGACTATTAGTGACATCAAACAGTTGTTTATACGTATAAAAAAAACCTTTGGGTGAGAGATAATGAGGTTAGGTTAGTGAACGGGGAAGAAAGTAAATCACCGATTCAAGTGTAAACTTGCAATGAATAGATCTCATACGCCAAGCTGCAATTTCCTATGACATGATTTGTTCACTGCAGTTACATTTAGTTGAATGAAAGCATAAGTTTGGTTGAATAAATATATGAAGTTACTGATGTGAACCTGTAGTGGACCCAAAGAATGTCAAGTAAACCAAAATGACAAACTACGTATAATTTACAAGAAAAATGGATTTTATGATACACGTGTGTGAAAAGTTATACGTTGTAGCACAAAATAGTATTGTCAATGTTATAGATAATCACGGGTTACTTGGAGGTTATTTCTTCGATATCGTCCACCACAATTTTAGGATACTCCAGAGATCAGAAGGCGATATTTGTCGTCTCTCCGCTGTGGTCGTCGGTCGGCTTGATTGTCGTAATATTTGGAAGTAGGATGAGAAGTACTGTAAATTCCCAAGACAATCAGTTATTATGTACGACAGGCAATAGTCACGGAGGCAGAAGTCGGAATGGTTAGCACATTATATTTCCACGATTAGCAGCAGCAAAAGATGCAATTACCGCCACAACCAAAAAGCTGTATATACAACATTCGTTTTTACAAGTATTATGAATAATTTACAGAATGTGTAAAAGAAACGATGAAAAGGAAATATTGCTTATACTTGAAGTGGTTTATACATAATTGTATGCAGTCTCCACAAACCTTCCGAGTCAGGACCACGTTGTGTTGAGAACCAATAGTCTATTGATGTAACTGGCAATCGGCTATGGAAAGAGCCACTTATCTTAAAATCTTACCACCCTTCATTTACTTGCTCTTAAGTTTATTTCTTGTCTGTTACAGTATTTTTTACCCTTTGAGTTTACAAATACAAACCAGTCCACGTTCGTGCAAAGTTCTCTGTTGTAAGTTTGTCTTCTAGATGTTTTGTGTGACATTTAAAGATTTAAGTTATGCTGAACTATATAAAACTGCAATCTGAACGATAATATCGATATTTAAAGCAACTGGTCTGTTTGATAAATTTAAACAGCCTAATGAAAAGATGAAGATTATCTGAAACATGTCATGATGTATTAGCGCTATACATTTTGAATAATCTGATCACACATGAACTTGTCGAACTATTTATATGAAAATTTATTAAAAGGGTCAATGAAGTTAATGGGAAACATAAGAATAGGAAGGGCTGAGAATCAAATCTTAATCACTTTACTCTTGGTATGAAAATTAAAATCAATACTACTAAGGTAGGTTTAATGTGAGCACATAAAAGAGGTTTGAATTTACGGACAGCAAGAGTTTCAGTGGATTTAAGCACTCGACCCTGAACACTCTTATGTAGTACATTAAAAGGTGTATTTATGTCTATCCTATAGTTAGCGATAGACGAAGATGGATGTCTGTAACCTGCACTTATCGGATCTGTTGGGGTCATTTGTTTTTGAAGCTACTTAGGTACATGTTCAATCATCCTTAGCTGAATATCACGATTATTCCTCCTTATGTATGTCTACACATACATGCAAATTGATGCAGTTGTTTTTGTGCTGCTTTGGTCTGTGTTTTAACATGGATTTTGCCTTCTTTACGATGATAACCGTGGCTGGATAATATGTTTTACAGATGGCTGATTCTAACAACAAAGCTATGTGAATCACTTCTAAATGAAAATGAGATGTAGGTATTTTTCTTAGCAACGAAACACTGTGTACTTTTCAATGGTATATAACTGTAGCACCTGTCGTGAAATTTCAACGGGTAGCCATTCTGTATCAGTGGTGTTGTCGTCAGTAAATTGATTTCTTCTTCCTTAGTGTCATCGGTGCAGATGCGGTTCATCCTGTTGAATAAGCATAACTTTGTTGTGAGGAAAAGACTTAGATCAGCCATCCGTAAAATATTATGCAGCCAAGGTCATCATTACATTTGCTGCATGTAGTTGGATGATTGTAAAAGTCACCACCTGTACCGAAACTTAAATATTAACCTAAAAACTTAATATCAGATTCATACTCTTGAAGAAAAGGATCTTCCTAGCAAGATCAAAACATGGAGGAATAATACAAAATATTTGTTTATTTTATTATTTGTTCTAATAATATACTACGCTGAGATTACGCAAGTAAATGCGCAAATTTTCAGTTCTATGGAATACTCTTACTAATTTCAGTTCATTTTTTTCATTCTATGTAAGCATTTGACTTAAAAAATGTCTTCCTCAGTAGACAATTATTTTTTTTATCGTTATGTTAAAAATGCATAAAAGTGCTAAGCAAAACTTATCGTTTGGTGTGTATTACTTTTAGTTCTGGTCATCTTTAATTGGCTGAGTGCATTTTTATAAATGAACTCAGTCAAGGAAACAGGACCACCAAGTTTCCAATACTTCTTATCGCAAGGTATTGCCAGTTGGGATCCAGAACATCGAGCGAATGACGTTCCTGCCGGTACTGACTGTCTACTCCGCATAACCAAGGATTTACGTTCTATTTGCAAGTGAGTTATGTCAATGAGTATTTCCACTCTAGACAGTGATCCAGTTCCTGGCATATGTGTAGTTCCTGATAGTGAAGATATGACGAAAATTTATGCTTTGATCACAGGGCCTTTTGATACTCCGTATGAAGGGGGTTTCTTCTTGTTTCTGCTACGATGCCCACCTGAATATCCGCTTATGCCGCCAAAGGTGAAACTGATGACTACTGGAAATGGTACCGTGAGATTTAATCCGAATTTCTATTCCAATGGAAAGGTGAGTTTGATGTTTCCTTAATAATATCACTTACTGTTAATTTAAACGCTTATTTTTATTATTTGTCCTTTGGGTTCCTAGTGGAACATAGGGTTTCAGTAGCACGTCACCATTTCACTCTCTTCTCTGAAGTCTTCTTAACCTGGCTCCACGACTGCTAAGAAGCTTTCATTTCTTCCTCACACCGTCTCCATGTCACCCTCGGACACCCAACTCGTCGTTTCTCATTTGGATTCCACTCGAGCGACTGGCCTGGCGTGTGATGTCCCCAAGCGGTCTTCTCAGTATATTTTCAATCCAATCCATCTCCACTTTCTTACCCTGCATATTCGTTGGGCGATGGGTTCTTGGTTGGTTGGTTCGTTACCAGCCACAGTGAGTTCCTTGTTATTTATTCTTTCTGGCCATCTGATCTGATCTTCAGTATCAACTGAGCGTAGGCGGCAGCTGTTGATGGACGTTTGTAGTTTGTTGCAAATACTTTTCTTGACGCGCCAAGCCTCTCAACCATACAGAAGTACTGGCTTGACATTAGTATTCAAAATCCGAATCTTGTTGTTTATGCTCAGTGCAGTGCAGTAATCTCCACATTGATTACTTCAGTTTAATGAAGGAAGACCTGTCTTGCTGTCTTTCCGATCCTGGCTGGCTGGTTTTGACGTCCTCATCTGTGCCTGTACCGCCGCCTGTAGTTGAGACGATGCTGCCTAGGTAGGTAGGTGAAAGAGACAACTTTCTTCGGATTTCTCCCGTTCATGATAACATTAGACATAAATCGTCATCGGCGAAATCCAAATCTTCTATGGTCTTTTCATCAGTCAAACAGCGTGCGCCTATCTTCTCGCTCCTCACAGTTGTTTGTTGCATGATCCACTCGAGTCGACCACAATGAGGAAGATGATCTTTGATGGATATTAGGCAACCTTGTCTTACTCTTGTCTTCACTTCGAAGGCATCGCTGAGCTTTGCATTGTGAATCACTCGGCATGTAGCCTCATATAGCATATAACTGTTGTTGAATGAGGTTGATAAAGGTTTGTGGCACTAAAATCGTAGTGTTGAAGCAGCTGCCTGCCAAATTACTTATCGGTCAACGCTGTCGGTTGCGTTTTCAAAGTGGATGAAGTTGGGGTACAGAGTTGCCATTCTGTGCTGTGTTCTATTATGATGCGTAGCGTTTCAAGTTGATGCGCACATGAATTGTTTTCCCGGAAGCCAACCAACCAGCCTGTTATGGTCATAATTTTGAATCCAGAGCATCATTTAGTCTCCCGAGGATGATGCGGCCTAATATTTTTGCTTGAAGTGGATCATGATTCCGCGCCAGTTCTTGCAGAGGCTTAGGCCACGCTCCTTCCAGTCTGCAGGTACCTCCTTCCCTCCTTCCAAACCTCATACAACATTGTTGTGAGTATGTCCGCTGTTGTCTCTGCGTCCGTTTTCAGTGCTTCTGGAGGAATTCAATCTAACTAACTTCTATTACCATTGCAAACTATCCCTCATTACTTCACTATTCATCAGCTGGGGAAACTAAGCTGTACGAAATTTAACCTACCTTTAGTCTAATAGTGTTGACGACCTAACTACTATATGTACTGAAAATTTTAATCTCCGATGCTTTGAAATATAATTGGCAGTAAAATACTTTATGCACTTTTGTTAGAGGACAAGTATTTTGAAGTTTGTATCTTAGCTATTGAGTGAAAAAGTTGTTTTCCTATATTACTTTACTAACCAGTAATATAGTATTGTAGTGTGGTTATTACACTGCAAATATTGCATAGTACATTGATTAGTCCGAACGAGAACAAAACGTACTCAGCTACGTTGTGCACATTCGTGTAGTAGGCTGTGAAGTACTTAGCCTTCCAGACCTTGCAGAGATCTGACCCTTTGAATTTCAACTCTTATTTCCAGGTGATGTTCTACTTCAGTTTTGAGTAGCCTGGGAGCGATATTCATCTTTATTACAATAGATAAAATTTATTATATTGGTCAATTTAATGACTAGGTTCCATTTATTTTTAATTTGAATAGTATTTTTCTGCAATACATGCAAATAATCATCATTAGAATTCAGATTGACTGGTTGTCTGTATAGACAAACAGAAGGAGTAGCAATGGGGTCGCCAATATCCTCAATCGTAGCAGATATATTTATGAATAGTTGATAAAACATGGTTTTACAAACGTTTAATCCTACACCAAAAGTATGGGCGATATGTGAATGAAACATTTACTGTGTTACAGTCGGAACATATCGACCGATTTCCTCACACATATAAACTCAGTAGAAGGTGGAATCCAATCCACTTACGAGGTAGAAAATAAACAAAGACAATCAGCTGTGTTGAACTGCAGGATGAATCGAAGGACAGACGATAGTTTAGATACTACCGTATACAGAAAACCGATGTATTCCAACAGGTATCTAGACTTCAAGTCATCTCATCCGATGTCAATTAAAGCAGTTTTAGTCAGATATCTACACAACAGAGCTAGAAAACTGACTAGTCGCTGCTAGGACGTAAACGAAGGAATGGAAGCATATAAAAGAAGCACCAATAGTTAATAATTATCCTCTATAGTTTATCAAGGGACTCGTACGAGCACACAAGAAATGAAAAGGAGTTCACATCCTCTTTTGTGTTACCCTATAAAGAAGGTACATCAGAAACTTTACGTAGGATCCTCAACAAAGCTGGAATTAGGGTATCATTTAAACCTACAAACTCACTCAGAGATAAGCTTTGTCAGCTGGCTTAAGAATTCGATAGATCCAATCAAACAAAAAAAATCTACTTACGAAGCTCTGCGATGTCAAATGCATAGGTGAAACTGGCCGGTCGCAGTCATTTAGATTGTCGAAACATAGGAATTTAACTAAATATTGAATGACGGACCCGAATAAGATCAATAATCTAGGAAGTAACTCAAGTCTTGTACACACAACCACACAATAGGGTGGGATACAGCCACTGTACTTAAGTCCAATATAATTAGGTAGGTGGGTAGGTAGGTAGGTAGGTAGGTAGGTAGGTGGGTGGTGGGTGGGTAGGTAGGTAGGTAGGTAGGTAGGTGTGGGGTGGTAGGTAGGTAGGTAGGTAGGTAGGTAGGTAGGTAGGTAGGTAGGTGAGAGAGAGAGAGACTGGTTGAGTACTGAATCTTTGTTCATCGAATCAACACCCACCCAACATATGTCATAAGAATGACGCAACACCTATTACTAGAGATAGGGAGAATGTAACTACCAATAAAAACAAAGAATGTGAGATAACAAGACTATAAAATGCAGATGTTGAATGTGGAGTGTGATTATGAGCAATAGAGAATTGATGCTCGAAATGTCATCAAGTAAAATGATGCAGTATCACTCACTGTATGTTATAAACATCAAATAAACAAATCCAATATGGAAATATATCCTGTTATAGTGCCCAAGTTTTACACCTATATTAAAAACTGACTAGGTGTTTTACAAAAAAGGTATAAGATTTTTATTTTTTGAAATATTCTTGAATCCAAGACGTTCATCCTTATCTGTATCAAAGCAAATAGCTGTGTACACACTATATTATATTCAACTCATATGAATCGTTCTCAATATGTTTTGTGTATTCTGGAAGATTATAGTATTTATTCTTCAAAGTTATTACTACTACTAAAAGAAAAAGTCAATTTAAAGTTTTTGGAATAAAATACACAACAAAACAAGAATGAAATAGTGTTTTTATCACATCATATTAAAACAGTAGTCATAGTGTCAGAATGCTAGGAGTCAGAGAAAAAGAAGTCTTAAATCTTGACACTTTCGAGCAATGTGTATGTTTATTCTTGATGGAGCTTTGGCTCTCATTGGTTTAAGGAGATGACTTTCAACCAATGAGATCATAGCTTCAAACCTCACTCCATCTATCTAGGTTAAGGCAATCAGGCAAGCAGTATCATTAAACCTTTCAAACAATACATCTGGTTCATTGTTTACTGCACAAATGTGCACAACGTTACTGATTGTACTTGGTTGGATTCATTCATAAAAAACTTACATTCTCTCAAAAATTTGAACCTGTTTTACCGAAGCTAGAAGATTAAACACGATTTTAGTCAAGATAGTTGTGTCCATGAATTCATAACTGAGTAGTAACTATTATGGGTATGAAGTCGCTGGCTCTCATGACAGCTTGTCAAAAAGACGGACATAATCAACACAGAACCTGACATCGGTTCAAGTTGTCACAATTCTTAGCAGTATACTGAATTATGCACCTCAGAATACTTCATTTTCACCTATTTTTATATACATCATAATAAGATAAATTGATCAGTATACACATCAGTGTTTTCTTACAGACTTCCAGAATTGATTGATAAGCTCTTGATCCAATTTCCCCCTTTCAACAGGTTAGGGAACACACGCATACATACATACCGACGACCGACACTTGTCATATTTCTTGACCTGAAGGCGACACTTTACTTAATCGACCGTTAGGTGTTGCATCAGTGCCTGATTGTGAAAGAAGTACCGAGCAAGTGCATAACTCTAATCAAAACTCTTCACCACTCAAACTCATACACCTGTGTTGTGGCTTATGGAGAGTTATCATGTGAATTGACGACAGCCAGTGGTGGCCACTGTCACCGCTGCTGTTTAACTTCACTATAGATGTTTTGGTAGGCATGACTCGATCTAACGCACTCTGCTACCCTGTGCACATCCATACAGTAGGTAGTAAGCCACACCTTATTGTTTGAGGGTTAGTGATACTATCCGACTGCCCATACCCCTGTAGGTGGAGCGATATACGGGCCCCGTGACCCAATGGTTGATAATCATCTCTTTAAACTTCCGAGCCACAGGGATTGATCTATTCCCTGGAGAGCATCTGGTTGACTTGAAGTATAGTATGCAGACGATATTGTCCTGCTAGGTGAAAACACTGACAAAATGCAGGATTTTGTGAATGCATTGAGCGGAAATCTGAGTGTTTTGCATACTTTTCGCACCTGTACAATGTAAGATGATGCTCCATAATTGGTCTCCTACAAGTACTCCTAGTTTAAGAATCGAAAATGAAGTAGTGGAATATGTCAACTAGTGTAGTTACTTCGCTTCGTATACAGAGGTGAACTGAGGTCTGCGATACGAATGAATGATCGATTATTCTTGTTGACATTGCTGAAAATTGGTCAGTGGCAAAGATGTATTCACTCTTTGACATCTAAAATTTTCTGTTTTCTGATACACTTTCGTTTAGCTTAATATCAGTCTTTTTCTATCCACTTGTTCTTTACATCCTACTCTGAAATATGGCAACTTGAACCGATGTACTTGTATGCGAGGTTCTATGTTGATTTTGTCTGAGAATTAATCGATAAAATAATACTAACGTATACTGATTAGTAAGCTTATTATGAAAAGAAGTATTGTAAGGTTTATAATCCAGTGTAGGGGTACACGTGTACAGAACTGTTGGTAAATTGTTAGTGTCTTGAACCTCTAAATCAGAAGGTTTATGTTTATCTATGAGCCATGAGATAACAGTTTGTCCCCCCCCCTCCCTGAAAGTGCGCAGGAGATATAGATGGTCATTTCTACTTACTTTTTAGTATGCATCTTCATTGTATTCCTAGTTCGTAGTTTCAGTAATCTGTAGAGTTACTAATTATTGATATACTTGTAATTCTCCGTTGTTTTATTGGATCGAATTGTTCGACCTCTATTGGTATATGGGTTCCTATGCAGACGTATCGATATTGCCTGAATGATAATTTGGTTGTGGCTGGCAGGAGAATCCAGGACGCATGTTTCGCCCTACTTGGGACTCGTCAGCTGGATGTACCTGCATCCCAGTGCGCAGTGATGTTGTTCCCACTGGAACTCGAACCTCATAGTCATCTCTTCAAATGCCAAGGCGTTATCCACTATGCCATGGGAGCACGACAGCCACTCCTTGTACAATGGGTATCAGTTGTTACTATTCATTGGTATGCTTATAATTTTCCGTTGTTCTACTGGACCAAACTTTATTATTATTATTATTAGTCCCTTGGGTTCCTAGTGGAACATAGGGCTTCAGTAGCACGCCTCCAGTGACCTCTGTTCTCTGAGATCTTTTGAACCTGGTTCCACGACAGCCCAGAAGCTCTCATTTCCTCCTCGCATGACCTCCTCCATGTCACCCTCGGACGTCCAACTCGTCGCTTCCCATGGGGATTCCACTCGAGGGCCTGACGCGTGATGTCCTCAGTCGGCCTTCTCAGTGCATGCCCAATCCATCTCCACTTCCTCCTGCATATTTGTTGCGTGATAGCTTCTTGGTTGGTTCGTTCCCAGAGTTCCTTGTTGCTTATTTTTTCTGGCCATCTGATCTTCAGCAGCGAGCGTAAGCAGTTGTTGATGAATGTCTGTAGTTTATTGGAAATCCCTTTCGTGACGCGCCAAGTCTCTGAGCCATACAAGAGCACTGGACCAAACTGTTCGACCTCTATTAGTATGTGGGCTCGTATGCGGATGCCTCGATATTGCTTGAATGTTAATTATGATGATAATAGCAATAAAACAACGGAGAATAACAAGTATATCAATAATTAGTAATAACTAATATGCGTGGTACAAGAAGTGTCTATCGTACTTCCGTGCCATAGTGGATAACTCCTTGGGGCTTGGAGCGATGGGTACAAGGTTCGAGTCTCAGTGGGGACAACATCACTGCGCACTGGGGTGCAGATACATCCAGCTGACGAGTCCTAAGTAGGGTGAAACGTGCGTCCTAGATTCTTCTGCTAGCCACAACCAACTAAATTATCATTCAGGCAATATCGATACGTCTGCATAGGAACCCATATGCCAATAGAGGTCGAACAATTCGATCTAATGTGCAGTAGAGGTCAACGATACTATCATAAGTTCAAGCATCTAATCCACTGTGTCACAATCCCGTACACTCAACAAATTATCATTCAATATCAATCCAAATAGAGACAAAAACTAGACCACGAAGAAATTCTGACTATTCAGTATCTCCAGGTTGAAATCATCTGTTAGATCGGTTTTAATAACATTGCTGTAATTTTGAGGGAGTTGTGGGGATTTGGGAATATTTCAAGTTGTTATTCATCGTAGACTGACATCAATTGGAGGAACAAAGGAAACCTGGGAGCACTGGGCAGCTGTTTTGTCGGCTTAGTATGCAACTCCTCAGCAATGCGTACCCACGACCACACCAGGGACCGAACAGTTACTCAACTATGACATTGGGTGGCGGTTGCGCTATATCGTGAGCTAACAGAAGTTGGAAATATGGACTATTGGATTTTGACCCGGTGGCTAGCTTAATGGTAACGTGCTGGCCACGAAACTTGATGGTCTGGGTGCGCAGTGGTGAGAAGTCGCATACTAGGCGGACGAAACAGCTGTCCAGTGCTCCCGTGTTTCCTTTATTCCTCCAACTGATGCTGTAATTTTGATGGTAAAACGCTGATTTCCATTTTCTATTTAATTTTATTTATTACCTAGATTTGCTTAAGTGTTCTTGGTACATGGCAAGGTCCTGAATGGACACCAGCACAAAGTTTATCCTCAGTTTTAATATCTATTCAATCATTGATGAATGATAAACCATATTACAATGAGCCTGGATTCAGTAGAGAACGTAATCCAGGTGATGCACAACAATACAATACAATCATTACACATGAAACTATTCGATGTGCAGTATGCGATGTATTAGAGCGTCGTACAGCATTTCCATCAGATTTATATGCTGTCATGGAATCAAGCTTTGAAGATTATTATGAATATTATGTTAGTGTATGTGAACAGAATATGCATTTATCAGGTCAACGTATGATTGATCCATTTGAAGAGGAACGAGGAATATTCGATTATGCTGATCTTTTAAAGCGTTTTAAAAGCTTTGAATAGTAAATTAAAACAAAATTACACTGCGATAGACGGGGATAATATGGTCATGATGACTGAAGAAAAATAATGTTACCTGTATACAATCTAATGAATGTAATCCATTGCAATCGAATTTCCCTAGTGATATAAAGGAGCTTGGTTGTTTGTTGCCGCATATATTCATATCACTGAAAAAATTCTAAATCCATTAGAATTTATTTTTATGAATTCTATCATAGAGTTTACTTTTGTTAACGGAACAGTCAGTTGTTTGTTCTCTTCCCATTCATGCTTCTGGCTTATACAAATATAATCGTTGTATATCCCATGTAAAGCTTCAGCCGATATCTTATTTCTTCTCATTTCATCTGTTACTACTGCCGATAAGTATTGCAATCAATTCTGAATATGTATAAAACTATAATTGATAACAAATAAAATCGAGTTATGTTGTTGATTTCATTTTTTAATTACACATACATGTCATTTATGACACCGTTGTTATGTATGATATCCCATGAAGGCTTGATTGTATTGCACTGCAGTTCGCTCTGTTCTGTATTATTATTATTTGTCCCTTGGGTTCCTAGTGGAACATAGGGCTTCAGTAGAACACCTCCTTTCCTCTCTCTTCTCTGCAATCTTTAGAACCTGGCTCCACGACTGCCGAGAAGCTCTCATTTCTTCCTTATACGATTTCCTACATGTAACCCTCGCCTTGGACGCCCAACTCGCCGTTTCCCATCTGGGTTGCATTCGAGTTACTGGCCTGGCGCGTGATGTCCCCGAATGGTCTTCTCAGTGCATGCCCAATTCATCTTCAATTTCTTCCTCTGCATATTTGTCGAGCGATAGGTTCTTGGTTGGTTCGTCTCCAGCCAGAGTTCCTTGTTGCTAATTCTTTCTGGCCACCTGAGCTTCAGTAACGAGCCAGTGTAGGCAGTTGTTGATGGATATCTGTAGTTTGTTGGGAATGCTTTTCGTAACGCGTCAAGTCTCTCAATCACCATATAGAAGCACTGACTTGACTGACATTAGTGTTGAAAATCCGGATGTTGTTCACGCTTTATGCTGAGTGCAGTGCATTGCAGTAGATCTCCACACTGGTTTCAGGTTAATGAACTCCTGTCTTGCTGTTTTTCCGATCCTGGCTGCTTTGACGTCCTCGTCTGTGCCACCTGTAGTTGAAACAGTGCTGCCTAGATAGGTGAAACAGGCTACTTCTTTCTGGTTTCTCTCATTGATGGTGATTGCAGCTGTTGTTGTTGGTGGCGGCGTTGATTCGGTAACATCATCACCCCCGTCTTGTCTACGTTCACTTGAAGTCCCGTCTTCGCTGCCTCTTCTGTGAACTTGTTAATTCTTGCCTGCTCCTCACTGTTTGCTGCGTGATCCAGTCCACCACAATCAGGAAGATCATCGGTGATAGTAGACAGCCTTGTCTTACTCCTGTCTTCACTTCAAATTCATCCTCACCGAGCTTCCTATTGTGAATTACTTGGCATGTGGCATGTTCGTATAGTTGTTGAATGGGGTTGATAAAGGTTTATGGTATTCCGTATTGTTGAAGCAGTTGCCAAATTACTTCTCGGTCAACGCTGTCGAAGGCTTTTCCAAAGTCGATGCTGTCGAGGTAGAGGGCTGATGGCCATTCTATCTGTTCTGTATGACTGTGTAAAATGGCTATTCAAGGTGTTCGATCACCCTCACCTTCGTAGCATAGATCATAGTGTCACCGTGTCAGTAACGCCGAAATTGAGCATAAAGTTTTAGGTAGAAGAGAAAATTCATTCCATAAGGTTACCAACTTTCATTGACTCGGATGGCTGGGACATGTGTTACCTACATATATTTGCCGTCTGCATCGTTGCGAAATGTCAGCAGTAGTAAAGGTCGAAGGCGGTACGAGCTGTCTCGGAATTCTTGTTTCTAGAAAGTTTCACTTCTTCATGCTAGATATTAACGAAACTTGGAGACTGTTGTGTGAATCTAAGCCTTGATTTAAAAACATGATGTTGTACTTTGTGTAGCTGTACCAGGTAGAAGTGGAGACAACCGTTCATCCTTGCACACTTTGTATCGATACAGTCAAAAAGAAATAATGATATCATTAGGTATGCAAGTCCACAAGACATGAGAAGGCTTCAAATGTTTGACCACTGTTGCCTTTGTAGTACAGGCCGTACTCCCTAGTGTCACCACATGAGTAATGCAGAAGTCAGGTATAGAGTTTTAGGGAGAAGAGGTGAGTCAGTTGACTAGATTGTGAACATTCATCGACTGAGATGGTTGGGACATGTAATACGTATGCCTAGTCACCGATTGCCTCGACACACGACGTTTGCCGAAATAGGTGCAAGCTGGAAAAACGCCCGAGGTGGCCAGACTATAACATGGCACTAATGCATGAAGTGTTTGACTGTTGGTTTGAGCTATGTGGGGCGATGCAGACTAGCCAGCCGGTTGGGGTCGGTGGCACAAGAGGAACCAGTGGCTGGAGACTCTAGGGGGTATGTCTCAGGACCGATGTCAGTGGCGCAAATGTATATATACACATATTGTCCTCATCTTAACGAGGCTATACTGAGTCCCACCATTTTTTCATCCTTCGTTTCTCTTTAAGTACTTGGAATTTCATTTGACTGAATTTTCTTATCTTCCACCTCACTGTCTTTTTACTTGATTAACTGATATGAGGTGTGGCAACTGGGACCGTTACGCAGTAATGTCTAGTCCTATGTTGATTTGGATGGATGGATGAACAGTCCACAAAAGAGATACAAGTATGTGATATTACTACTATTAGATGGAGATAGATATGCAGATAGTCCCAACTATTCATATGATTGCCTGGGGATAGTTTAGCAGGGAATCCAAACTTATCACTCAATCTGACCATTTGTTGCATAATCCTTGATGATCAAAGTGAATTTACGATCTGGTCTGCAATTGGGTCTCGTGGCTCAATTGGCAGAGTACCCGACCGGTAAACAGGAGGCCGCTGGTCCGAATTCTACCGCTGTCTAGATTTTTATTTCACCTCCAATCACAACCGATTACATGAGCAGTGCATTAGTTACAGGCTTCGGAAATCGATTTCGATCTTAAAGTTGAAGGTAAGAATACATTTCCATTCCAGTGTGAATTTTTTTAAAAAAAAGTAGTATTTGAGCTTATTATTTCACTTACTACATACTTGTTGAAACTTGTTGTTCACCTATCAACTGGAGTATAAATAGTCGCCGTCCTGTAGCAGGTGCTTTCAAAGCATCTGATAAAGATGAGGTTGAAATGTCGTTTATGGTGTTCAGTAATTCGTTCTAAACTGAACTGCTCTTATCTGTTATGGATCATGTTATGATGCAACATGTCTCTAGCATCATACATGAGACGGATGACGTATCCAGCCTGATTATTCTTCCTTCATCAGTAAACAGTGATCATACTGTCTGCTCATTTAAGCTAGGAGTTTACAGCATGTCTAATGATCATGTTCAACTTGAACTGAATGTATAGCCTGTAGATATCACTGCCATTTTGGAGAATGCTTCATTTGTGGCTTACTCAATTACCTGTTGATGATGCATGGAGTACGTTTTCTAGTACAAGTAACATAACAACCCGGCCTAAACAGTCTCTTCATGAATACCCAGACAAACAAAGAAAGCACTTCGTCCTAGGAACTTTCTCACCCCCACAGGTTGTTAACAATGAAGGCGTAGGTGCTTTCCGTCTAAGAACTCATGTAGAACTTTAATTACGGGATCTAGGGTAGCACATGATAAGCTTGTTCAGGGTTTCATCCACTGTCCTAAGAGATTATTTCTGAACAACAAGAAAATCCAGGAGAACGAAGGCACTCTGCTATTTGTGAACATACTTTTATCTTCAGTACAGTGTGCTTTTTCAGCTGGCCTTTCTTGCTCGTTGAACATCATCACATTGACAGAGGAGCGGATAGTTATTGGAAATATAAAAATACCGGTTGGTACTATATTCATCAACTTCACCAAAGCCTCCGATCAAATCTCTTACTCTGGTCCTATGGTAGGGCTTAAAAGTTTTGGGATAAGAGTAAAGTTAAAGGGGTCTGACTAGAGACTTCCTAAGTGATGGATAACAGGTGAAGGTAACTGTGGTTTAGCATTTTTGAAGATCAGTAACAGTTAGCATTTCAAAAGGTAATATATTGGATTCTCTTCTCTTTTTACCATACGTAAATGAGCTACTATATACAGTTAAGTTTCTGTTCCCGTATTGTAAATAACGTCAAACTCTGGAGAGCCATATCAAATGAAGACACTCGAATAAGATGACTGGTAAATTTACCAATTTAAACAAATTCTGTCAAGAGCGTGGTCATGAAGATTGGTCACGATGATCCACCTGAGTACTTCTCGGATAATACTATAACCCTGCCTAGTAGGCTATCGTGAGTAATAACCGTCAAATAGTAGCTTCCAAAGTATTACGGTTGCCAAAAGTTTTAGAATCTGTGGTTCCTTATCGAAGATGTTTCCAAGCATTAAAGATTCGATATAGGATATACACAAAATGTCATTTAAAG
This sequence comes from Heterobilharzia americana, assembly GCA_944470555.2. Lineage (NCBI taxonomy): Eukaryota > Metazoa > Platyhelminthes > Trematoda > Strigeidida > Schistosomatidae > Heterobilharzia > Heterobilharzia americana. Next base: position 160,196,379 of record OX104127.1, on the reverse strand, counting down.
TATATGAATCAAGCAGCGAAGTTATGCCTAAAACATGGAGCCGGTATATTAGGGTGGGCCCACCGTGCGACAACTAAAATAGTCATCAACTCCTTTCATCCGAAAGACATTATCAAAAAGTTCAAAAGCGACAGTCAAATTGTCCGTCTGAAAATGCATTTCTTGCATGTTTTGAACCAGTGGAACTTTCCCAAAGTATATATTATCTCCTCCGTCTGTTAATACATCCAAAGTGAAACTGAATATCGACAGCATTACCAATTGTGAGGATTTATGAAGACAGTATCAATGAACTATCCTTAATGCATGTGCTTAGTGTTGACTCGATAAAGAAAGATTCGATTCTTAGTGTCTTACTTCAATTAATTTAGTCTTCACACACACAGACATACATTCCCCTTTATGAATCTAAATAAAGAGAAACAATTGAAGTATGATAACATGGTCCCAGTTTATCTCATCAGTTTCTCGCCACCTGCCTACGAAATAATAAAACAATATGATGACATAAACCGAAGGAAAGTGGATGGATAAAAAAAGAAAAACAATGAGAATAGGATGATTAGAAGGGTAGTCAAGTAAGATACACTTAAAACATTCATTACTTTCCAGTAGCAGGAGAAAGCTACAGCAGGATCGCCACTGGTTTCAATTCTGAGTTATATCTGATAACGTCTCAAGCCACTGAGTTGCCTGATCTCTCGGCTACCACCCAGAGAGTCATGCATAACACATCTCCAAGCTACCGAAGCCGGAGTTTCCAGATGACTTCACTTATTGAATGACGATCTCCATCATACCCAAATACATACTGTCCTACCTCTGAATTACTTACATGGTGTTGCTACTGGATACGACCAATACTACGGAGACAAAGGTGACCGAGCGCATAGAGTCGTCGCGTATCCTCACCCTACAACTAAAAACATTCAAATAGTATCCAACAAAAGAATTAGAATAAACTTCCTAGCAGTTACATGAAGTTGGATAACAGGAAACGATATTGTGCGGCTGCTTCAACACTACGATTTTAGTGCCACAAACCTTTATCAACCTCATTCAACAACAGTTATATGCAATATGAGGCTACATGCCGAGTGATTCACAATGCAAAGCTCAGCGATGCCTTTGAAGTGAAGACAAGAGTAAGACAAGGTTGCCTAATATCCATCAAAGATCATCTTCCTCATTGTGGTCGACTCGAGTGGATCATGCAACAAACAACTATGAGGAGCGAGAAGATGGGCGCACGCTGTTTGACTGATGAAAAGACCATAGAAGATTTGGATTTCGCCGATGATTCGTGTCTAATGTCTTGTCGAGCAAACTCGAAGATCTACAGGCGAAAATTAACAAGTTGGTAGAAGAGTTGAGGCGAGGCAGCGAAGACGTAGAGAAGACAGAGGTGACGAAGATATCCAACCAACAACAACAAGCACCATGAACGGGAGAAATCTGAAGGAAGTTGTCTCTTTCACCTACCTACCTAGGCAGCCTCGTCGCAACTACAGGTGGCACAGGTGAGGACGTCAAAGCCAGCCAGCCACGATCGGAAAGATAGCAAGACAGGTCTTCCTTCATTAAACTGAAGTAATCAGTGTGGAGATCTACTGCACTCAGTATAAACAACAAGATTCGGGTTTTCGACAGTAATTCAGTCAAGTCAGTGCTACTATATGGTTCACAGACTTGGCGCGTTACGAAAAGCGTTCCCAACAAACTACAGACATACATCAACAGCTGCCGCCTACACTCGCTCGATACTGAAGATCAAAAGGTCAGAAAGAATAAGCAAGAAGGAACTCATTCTTGCCTGGCAACGAAGCAAGAACCCATCGCCCAATATATATATATATATATATATATATATATATATATATATATATATATATACAGAGGAAGAAAGTGGAAATGGATTGGACATACACTGAGAAGACCGTTTGGAAGCCAAATGGGAAACAACGAGTTGGATGTCTGAGGGTGACATGGAGGAGATGGTATAAGGAAGAAATGAAAGCTTGTGGTGCCAGGTTAAGGAGACTGGAGGGAACAGAGTGAAGTGGAGAAGTGCAACTGAAACCTTATGTTCCACTAGGAACCCAATGGACAAGTAATAATAAGGGGTAAAAACATTCGAAGAAAGGGCTTTTGTAAACGTGAAGAAGTTTCAATTGCACATCTGATCCAAAGGAGAGTTCAACAGAAATAATATTAAACACGAAAAAAGTGCTTTAGTATCCAGAGCAAAAGATTATATAGGCAGAGATTAGTTAATGACAAGTGAGAAATAATATGAGTTGAACTCAGTTGGTAAAATGATCATGGGAATTCTTTTGTACAAACAAAAACAAGTTTCAGTCAAATAATGATGAGAGTAAATAACGGAGAAAGTAGAAAATTAAATTACTATGGTACTGAAAGATGGATTACTGCTTTTTAATGAGAACAATTCAGGTTTCAGCCTTAGTGAACTTTAGAAGATTCGAATTACATTGTTTGTTGTTTATCTTCAAGCATCCCAAGGTATTCTGTGTCGATTAGATGCCGAGTGACCATACTCATCAAAGCACTTCTTCCCATAAAATAGGCTTTTTGATAACTGGTCAAAAAAGCTAAGGTATGTCCATCTCTTTGTTCTCTCAATGTAACTGCTACTGTAGATAAACGTGAATTGATACATATAATCAGATGTAACGTGGGAAGAAAACCTAAAGACTTTTGATTATATCAGGTGTGTGTGTTCTGCATAGAGAAATTAACTTGGTTGCACATGTTCTGTTTAGTACAGTTTTTAGTCGTTTATTGACTCTCCTAATTATGTCATCACCTCAGAAACAGATCCTTGTATGAGCGTACGCGACTAGGTCACTCAGCACAGTCATAACTGTCCACCTGAGCTACAAATATTCTCCATCATTTAAAAAGCATACGAGCGTCGTATGCTTCTCCTTGTTCGAAAATGGGAGAACTTCTCTAAGAGGTAAGCTTCCACAAGAGAATGACTGTCTTTTCTCCGCAAGTGCTTACATCAGTACATTCTACTAAGGCGTCAGGTTGATATTTTAATAGGTATGATTAAACCATGCAAGTCAAAGAACGTAACACAACTAAAATATCGTTTCTACTTCTATAAAACAGTTTTCACTAATGCCTGTTAAAAAGCAGTTCATTCGGTGAATAGAAGGGTACCATCCTTTCTACGTTACAAGGCGATATCTAGAAAGCAAAATCTATTACTATTATTCACGCGTTCCATAGCGAACTCGATGTATTCATGAGCAATATTAAAGGATCTGGGTAAGTCGCTGCGCACGATAAATGTGCCATCGACGTGTACAGAATAAGACGTCATCTCTTCATTTGTGTTTAGACTTTGTCTTGTTAATGTGAACTATACAGATGTCCCCCAAACTTGGCCCAATGAATTGCCTATTGAAACTGTTAAATCGACAGTATACAGTATTATCGAAGTGAATATGAACGTCATTAGCACATATTAAGCTTTTTAATTCTGAAATTGTCAAACGAAGGAGGTGGATATGCCAGCAGATATTACAAATAATCTCACGGTTTTACGGTTACCACTATCTTTTTCCATGTTGATGACAACTAATAGACATATCCTACTTTGTGTACAGGGTTATAGCTAGTTTTTTTCTAGATTTTCGGTCACACTAGAGTCTAACGGTTTTCATCTGGACACTTTGACTAACTCTATTTGGCTACTTTTGTCTGTGAATTTGACTTATTACCAGAATCATGCAGTAAACGTTTCCCACCTAATTAACCTGTCTCTAAACTAATTTTTAGAAACGTAGCTATGAATTCTCTCTTCATTATTATCATTATTATTATCAGTAATATCGATGCTATGTCTACTAGTAGTATTTTTCTTATGAATTCAGGTGAGAGCGTAAGCTTGTGGTTCGCTTCAAGCTCCTCTCTAGGCGCTCCCAGAGCCATGCCACTTGTTATATATTCGTGCATATTCTAGCCCCTGCAAAACTATTTGTCTGTATATCATTTCGTCTATGCTTCAGATCATGAAAAAAAGCTGAATAGGTGTAGATTTTGAATACTCTCTCTCAGTGAAGCTAGTACTTGCCTCACAATCACGCACTAGCATAACACTTCTCGAATGATGAGGTTTATTATCATCTTCAAATAAACATGTACGACGGATGTGGAGCTTGTTTGATTATACTTCTAATGAAAAGAAAACATCATTCATCAGTTGAAACCTGTCGAATTCCAAGTATCCTCTAATCTAGTACTTCAGTTAAGCAACCAGTGCCTGTGAACCCCACTATCTTAGAAACGCAAAAATTCCCATTTAGACATTTAGTAAAACAAACAATATGGGCGAAGAAATATTTCTTTTCAATTAGTTCCTCATAATACCTTTAAAGTTATTTATCACATTCCTTCTAACCTCATCCATGCTCTACGAGTTCATCTTTTACATACAGCAGAAGCCATAAGAATCCACCTAAACAAGCCAAGTCTGTATGTTCAGAAGAGATTTGTACAGCCTCTTTCTTTGCCTTGGTCATCTGTATAGCTCATTTATTACAACAAGACTCTTCATTTCATTCACCACACAATCGACTATAACTAATATTTTAATAGCTCTATTATTATTGTTACCATTATTGTTATTATCATTACAGATTCAGCCATCTTCTCCCCCTACTGTCTCTAATTACCGTCAACAGTTTACCACTTTACTTCTTTTATTTATTATTAGTCCCTTAGGTTCCTAGTGGAACATAGGGCTTCAGTAGCACGTCTCCAATGACCTCTGTTCTCTGAAATCTTTCGAACCTGGCTCCACGACAGCCCAGAAGCTCTCATTTCCTCCTCACACGATCTCCTACATGTCACCCTCGACTCCGACCCCCCAACTCGTCGCTTCCCATGGGGATTCCACTCGACGGCCTGATGCGTGATGTCTCCAGTCGGCCTTCTCAGTGCATGCCCAATCCATCTCCACTTCCTCCTGCATATTTGTTGCGTGATAGGTTCTTGGTTGGTTCGTTCTCAGAGCTCCTTGTTGCTTATTCTCGTTATTCTGGCCATCTGATCTTCAGTAGCGAGGGTAGGCAGTTGATGAATGCCTGTAGTTTATTGGAAATCCCTTTCGTAACGCGCCAAGTCTCTGAACCACGACATGGAAGCACTGACTTAACGTTGGTGTTGAAAATCCGTATCTTGTTCCACATGCTGAGTGCAGAAGATCTCCACACTGGTTTCAGGCTAATGAACGCCTGCCTTGCTTTTCTGATTCTAACTTTGACATCCTCATCTGTGCCTGTGTTGCCTGTAGTTGAAACAGTGCTTCCTAGATAGGTGAAGGAGGTTACTTCCTTTAAGTTTCTCCCGTTGATGGTGACTGGAGTTCCTTGTTATTGTTGGTGCGGTATCTTCATCACCTCTGTCTTCTCTATATTCACCTGAAGTCCCGTCTTCGCTGCCTCTTCTGTCAACTTGTTAGTTTTCGCCTGTAGATCTTCAAGTTTATGTGACATCAGGCACAAGTCATCGGGGAAATCCAAGTCTTCTAGGTTCTTTTCCGCCGTCCAGCGTATCCCCCTCTTCTCGCTCCCCACTGTTTGCTGCATGATCCAGTCGACCACAATCAGGAATATCGTAGGTGATATTAGGCATCCTTGTTTTACTCCTGTCTTCACTTCACTTCAAAAGCATCACTGAGCTTCCCATTGTGAATTACTTGGCATATGGTGTCTTTATATAGTTGTTGAATGAGGCGGATAAAGGTTTGCGGTATTTCGTAGTATTGAAGCAGTTTCCAAATTACCTCTCGGTCGACGCTGTCAAAGGCCTTCTCAAAGTCGATGAAGTTGAGGTAGAGAGCTGATTGCCATTCTATGCTCTGTTCTATGATGATGCGAAGCGTTGCAATTTGGTCTGCACATGATTTATACTTCCTGAAGCCTACCTGTTCCGGTCGTAGTTTTGAATCCAGTCCACTTTACTTAATAGTTCATTTTCGCTCTTTGGTTACCATTGTACAAAATATCAATTATGTAAGAACCTGTTCACAAAATCTTTCTACTATAATTCATCTATGCTTCAGTTAACTGTCTGTGTCTTAAAAACTTTTTTGGTGGCAAGTCATTTTAAGGTGCCCATGGTCCGTTTTTGGATTGGCGACCGATTTCTTACAATAGACACAATCTATACTACTGATACATGTGTACGATTTAGATTGAAGTTGAATAGAATGCGGATACAATGTGGATGTAGGTCAGTTTAAATGTTTTCCAATGTTGTAATAGTTCATTGTTGAAATCTTTCTCACTTGGAATGAAAAAAATTTGCAGGTTTATTTTATCCTAGTTTGGGATTCCTGACAAAGTAACACCCAATATCTATTGCCTTTACGTTTCTAATGGTTCTTCAAATGATATCAGCCCATGATGAGCAATAATCACAAACAATTGTATCTTGATAGTTTAATTGGTTGTGGCTACCAAAGGAACACAGGATGCATGTTTCGTCCAGCCGACGAGTCCTAAGTGGGACAAAACGCATGTCCTGGATTCGTCTGGTAGCCACAACAAAGCGAATTACCATAATTAACATCCAAGCAATATCAAGGCATCCGCATAGGAACCAATATGCCAATAGAGGTCGAATAATTCGATCCAATAAAACAAACAACGGAGAATAACAAGTATGTCAAGAAATAGTAATAACTATCACCCGTTGTACAAGAAGTAGCTATCGTTCCTCTGTGGCATAGTGGATAACACCTTGGCGTTTGAAGCGATGGGCACGAGATTCGAGTCTCGGTGGGAACAACATCACTGCGCACTGGGGTGCAGGTACATCCAGCCGACGAGTCCCAAATAGGACGAAACGCGCATCCTCTACTAGCCACAACCAAGCGAATCATCATAATTAACATTCAGGCAATATCAAGGCATCCGCTAAGGAGCCAATATGTCAACAGAGGTCGAAGAATTCGATCCAATAAAACAATATCAATAAATAGTAATTGTATCTTGTTTTACAAAATCTATTTCTAACCAGTAGAAATTCATAAATAACAGTAAGATAATCAAAATCAAGTTATTATTTACCACTTTAAAGCACTTGGATTAATAATTTCAATCTTAGGAATATTTCTATATGAAGTACGTAGACATTCAAGGTTGGCATCTTTTGATTTGACAATCGCATACAAATCTTGTACAAGGTCATTTGACATTGGTTCACAAACTGAAAGATTTGTATACATTTCATTTGTTTGTGTGAATACTTCCTTTATTTGTCCACCACCATTTAAACAACCTATATGATTGTTATCAAAAGAAATTAACAGTGTGAATATATTTGAGACACTGAAACATTGAATATAATGGACTATGCTATACAACTGAAAGTTCAAATAGTTATACTTAGTAGAGTTGCATAAGTAATGCCGATAAAAGGATAAGATTGATGTCTCGCTGATGACATAGTAGTGAATTTATTCTCCATGGTGTAAATGTAACAATATTACCCTTGACCAAGTTACTGAGAGATGTTAAATGACAGGACCAGACGGACTAACTCCTGAGGTATACAAGGATGGTGGTAAGGTACTCTTAGTCAGGTTAACGGAAGTGTTAACTAGTATATGGGAATCAAATACGATCCCCTCTGACAGGTCCAAATCATTGGTTATCCCAATCTCCAAAAAAGGCGAGAAGTCCTCTTGTGATAACCACAGAGGAATCAGCCTGACGAACAGTGTCCAAGATTCTAGATTCTATAATTCTTCGACTTCTGTTTGGAGCTTGGGAACAGGAAGCCCAAGAAAACCAGGCTGGCTTCAGACCCGATCGCGGGTGTATCGACCAAATATTTGCACTGCGCCAGGTCCTGGAACATAGGCACGCTTACCAACGCCCAACACTAGCTGTATTTCTCGACCTGAAGGCGGCATTCGACTCCGTTGATCGAGAAGTCTTATGGCAATGTCTCTCACTGAAAGACGTGCCAAGTACATCTATTCGAACACTTATGTGTTAGAGCCTATGGTAGGATGTCTGGGAGCTGTGCTCATCGAGTGGTGTCCGTCAAAGGTGCCCACTGTCTCCATTCCTATTCAATTTTGTCATAGATATTCTTATAAATGGTCTCCCTCTCGTCAGCTGACTAGAGAGGTTGACCTAATCACAGGAGAATTCTCGTTAGACCGAGAGTATGGAGATGACATAGTCCTGTTAGCTGAAGACGCTGATAAGGTGCGCAGTCTTTTGAACAATTTGAGAATGTTTGGGGTGCGTTTCTCACCACCTAAATGCAAGTTATTGCTCCAGGATTGGTCTTCAGCGGACTAAAACATGGTACCAATTTATGAAGACTGACTGTTGGTTTAGCCATGTGGGGTGATGCAGACTAGTCGGTTGAGGTCGGTGGGACAAGAGGAACCAGTGGCTGGAGACTCTAGAGGGTATGTCTCAGAACCGGTGTCAGTGGCGCAGATGTACACACACACACACACACACACACACAACCCTCATCTTAACGAGGATCTCACCATTTTCTCATTCTTTCTTTTTCTTTTAGTACTTTATATTCCTTTCGACCGAATTTTCTTATCTTCATCTTCCACCTCACTGTCTTTTTACTTGATGTACTGATATGAGGTGTGTGAAGTGGGACCGTTACGCAGTAATGCCTGGTCTTATGTTGATATTCATGATGTTATAAGGCATATAAATGAAAAGCAAGAGTTTTCCTGAAGCTTAAATCTACTTAATAAGTTGACGGAAGCACACAATGGTAAATTGACAACTCCTATCAACAATTCGTGATCGCTTTATATCGCATAGTTCACAAGTTATTGCTATCTGTTTGCCAGATGTATTACGATATAGCAACTGATATTTACTGAAACAAAGGTTAGTAATGCCACAGTAATCTCACAAGTAAAATAAGCATTTTATATTTATCTCTGTTATCTATGATAGTTAAACTAACCATTTGGGCATGCCATCACCTCTACATAATCAAATGGATAGAGTGATTTCATTGCTTTGAACTTTGTTTGATCTTGTCTATCGAACTTTATGACCTGATACATTTTACGCAGATATTGAACAACAGTCTGTATATTACGAAATCCGTTGGCTATTACAAATGCTAACAACGGTTTTGGAAGGATCGTTAGATGTCGGTAAGGAATTCGATTTGAAACAGACGACAGTTGAGATGCTGCCATGTTACGATCTTCCTTTGTGTTAAACAACAGCAGTTCCTTTAATGAATTAATTAAGTAATACAGACGAACACGTAAGTTGAATACCCAAGATACATACTACTACTAATAATAGGTTTATTGTGAAAGATATTTCAAGAGTATTATTATTATTATTATTTGTCCCTTGGATTCTTAGTGGAACATAGGCCTTCGGTAGCACGTCGCCATTCCACTCTGTTCTCTGCAATCTTTTGAACCTCGCTCCACAACTGCTCACAAGCTTTCGCTTCTTTCTCACATGGTCTCCATGTCACCCTCAACTGGGACGCCCAACTCGTCGTTTCCCGTTTGGATTTCACTCGACGACCTGGCCTGGCGCGTGATGTCCCCAGTCGGCCTTCTCAAAGTATGCCCAATTCATCTCCACTTTCTTCCTCTGCATATTTGTTGGGCAATACGTCCTTGGTTGGTTCGTTGCCAGAGTGAGTTTCTTGTTGCGCCAAGTTTCTGAACTATTTAGCAGCAGTGAATTGACGCGTGTTAAAAATCCGGATCTTGTTCACACCTCATGCTGAGTGCAGTATATCTCCACACTGATTTCAGATTAATGCAGGAAAGCCTGTCTTGCTGTCTTTCCGATCCTGGCTTTCACATCCTCATCTGTGCCTGAGCCGCCGCCTGTAGTTGAGACGATACTGCCTAGGTAGGTAGGTGAAAGAGACAACTTTCTCCAGATTTCTCCCGATCATGGTGCTTGTTGTTGGTGGTTGGGTATCTTCGTCACCTCTGTCTTCTTTACGTCCACTTGAAAGAAGTCCCGTCTTCGCTGCCTGGCTTCACCTCGTCGGCCAAGTTTTTAGTTTTCGCCCGTATATCTTCGAGTTTGCCCGACAAGACATTAGACACGAATCATCGGCGAAATCCAAATCTTCTATGGTCTTTTCATCGGTCCAGCGTATGCCTGTCTTCTCGCTCCATTTCAGGAGTACTGGACAGAAATCTCAACATGTCATATAGCATCATCAGTTGGATGATTATGAACATTGTGGTGTAAAGGCATAGAGACGAAAATATTACAAACTATGATAACGAATGTAAAACTATTTTTTTGACAAAGTATTAAAAAAAATCTACCTAGGAGGGGTGGGGGCTAGCGAAAATTGTTCTGTTGTACTCTATTGAGTGTAATAACCTATTCTCAGATAGCATACTGATTAACATCAATCAACACTCAAGTGAAAGTGTAGGTAACTGGTAGTTGTCACCCTAATTTTTCATCACCTGACTGTTTTGGACACTTCATGCAGTGTAGTTACCGTATGACGTCTCGAAAAAATCTAAAATGCATCCATTTCCAACTTTGTTACTCGTCACCTCAATATTGTATATGTGAAAGCATGCCCATGAAGGAATAGGCTTTTAGAAGTAGTATTCATCATCAGTCGGGAAAAATCCCATCGAAAATGTGGGAGCATTTGACAGCTGTTTCGTCCTACTATGGGACTCCTTGGCAGTACGCACCCACGACCTGGCTAGGGGTTGAACTCAGAGTCTTAAGGTTTCACGGCAAACGCGTTAACCATCCAGCCATTGGGTCGGTTTCTAGTGGTTCACAGTTTTTAACTTCTGTCAATTCGTGATATAGCGTGACTATCATCCAAGGTCTTCAATTGGCATCCGCTTCCCTTCTGACTGGTTGACCCTACAGGTCACGGCTTCTCATTACAACTTCGTGATATCCATCTAGAAGCAAGTCACTAATGAGATCAATATCATACTTGACCAATGAAACTTCTTATGGATTAACGACAAGAATATTATTTATGACCAGTTAGGATCAACGCGGGATCTGAACCTTACATTACTGAGCAACGATCCAAGTTACTACATCAAGGTACAAAGGAAACATATAAGATACAGAAATGAGGAAAAAAAAAGTGGTAGAAAGTTGTGAAAAGATAACAAGAAGGAGTGAAACTCGATATGGTGACTAATATGGAGTTAGTGCGCGGGTATATTTTTGCCAGTGAGGTCGATTCAGTGTCATATTGGACAGTTTTCAACCATCGATTTCAGAGACTTCATGGACTGACGCCATGTTTCAGTATGGTCACTTTTAATTTTTGTCCAGCCTGACCCTAATTTGGCTAACATTACGTGACAGGGAAAAACTCTATTAACTGACTTTTTTTTCCCACCTAAAACTCCGGATTCGACCTCGACATTACTGATGTGATGACGATATGGTTTATGCTACGAAAGGCAACAGTGATCGAACATATGAGGCTTTCTTATTTCCTCTTACTTCAGTGGGCAATATTTCCTAGCTATACAGCAGAAACAAAGGGTACTCCAGTGCAGTACACTGGATTCTCAATAGGCTACAGAATTTATTCAAGAAAGGGATAAGAATGAAACTCTGGAGTACTTAAACTGACCTGCAAATCTCGATTTTGTAATTGACGAATTATTACATGTTCATCCTCTATTATATTACAATTTAAGTTTATTGAGAATAATTCTTTTGCAGCTATTCTGAAAATATATGCTGCATAACCTCCAGAACCACTTCCATTATGCCTATACATAGGAAGAATATTTTCATCGACAAAAGTCATGCTGTCAAGCTTATTGCAAATATTTTGCTGCTCTGGTAGCTTTACACGAAATACTTTACATAACCTATAATTATATGTAAAATAAACCAACATTTTAAAGTTTATTAATGGATTATTTTGTAAAATATACTGACACAAATAAATAACCCATCTACTTATGGTTTTCATAACTTCAAGTCAGTGCTTCTGTATGGCTTAGAGACTTGGCACGTTACGAAAGGGATTTCTAACAAACTACAGACATTCATCAACAACTGCCTACGCTGGCTCGTTGCTGAAGATCAGATGGCCAACATAATGAGAATAAGCAACAAGGAACTCTGGGAACGAACGAACCAAGAACCCATCGTTCAACAAATATGCAGAAGGAAGTGGAGATGGATTAGGCATGCACTGAGAAGGCCGACTGGGGACATCACACGCCAGGCCAGTTACTCGAGTGGGACCAAGATGGGAAGCGACGAGTTGGGCATCGGAGTCGAGGGTGACATGGAGGAGATCTTGTGAGGAGGAAATGAGAGGTTGTGGGCTGTCGTGGAGCCAGGTTCGAAAGATTGCAGAGAACAGAGTGCACTGGAGATGTGCCACTGAAGCCCTATGTTCCATTAGGAACCCAAGGGACAAATAATAATAATTATGGTTGTCATATTAGAGGAGAAGTACAAACAGCATCTAACAAAATGTACATCTATAAATGTTGTTATTGTTTAGATACCATAACACAACAATATTGAAGTGTAGCTTAATAAATATAAAATATTTACATCTTAAAATAGGTCATGGCTTCTGATTAGAACTTTGGGAACCCATCTTGAAGATTGTGATTAATGACCAGCGGACAATAATTCAGCTTGGAAATTTGTGGGGCTTTACTAACTTTAAGGTGGTATTCATTCCTAGTTAGGGTTATGGGTGTATACTGGTAAGGAATCCCGTACTAGTACTCCCAGGTTTCATTAATTCCCCAACTGATGTCAGTTCACGATGAATACCACTGGGAAACCATAAACTTATAAACTGGGAATGATATAATAAAAAAATTGTAGGAAAACACGACAAAACAAAAAGAAGAGACAGTGAATAAAGGATGATATACCGAGGAAGAAACGGAAGTGTAGTCAACTTATGGACACAGTACTACGGGATGGAGAGTAATAGTGTTGACATATTATGAACCCATGTGTAGTTCCAGAAACTATGTGACTCATTAGGGTTCCCTTCATTACTACATTTAGTTTTCCTGCTTCTATATGTCTTGCTGTCGTTTCGTTTGATACGACAAATTTTCCCGATCCTAACCGTAGTAGTTGCTTGCGTTCTGTAGATTAAAGAACTATTTTATAGGTGTTCATAGGGAATGTAGAGGGATCATGATATCTTGTACAAAACTTGAGACTATATTGTCCGAGTTTCATGCTACAGATTAGAATTTTCCTCCCTTTTAAGTTGCAAATCATTGCAGTTCACCTTATTTCATCAAATCCTTTCTAAACTTACATTCATTTTTATCCAGACATCATCCCAAAAAATTAGAATGTTTGAAAGTGGTATAAACTGTTACCGAATATTTACATATGATGATTCTATGCGCTAATTATCAGCAATATCCTTGTATTCCATTAACCTACTAATAATGTTGGCCGAAGTAGGTCCAAGTTGGGAAAAGGCGCTAGGTGGCCAGACTAAAACATGGCACCAATGCATGAAGTCTCTGTTGGTTTGAACCATGTGGGACGATGCAGACTAGTTGGATGGGACCCGTGGGACAAGAGGAACCAGTGGCTGGAGACTCTAGGGGATATGGCTCACAACCGACGTCAGTTGCGCAGATGTACACATACATTATCCTCATGCCTACAACAGATGAGAAGAAACTACCTTTCAGTTCAGTTCATTCACTAAGCTTTTAAAAAGCGTTATGAGTTAAGCGCAAACAAGTCACATATCAAATAACATAAAACCGTTATCAGATATATCAAGAAAATCTTCTCATACCTCGACAATATAACTTTATGACTTTCTGAAATTTCAGTGATGTGTGTAGATGGAGAAAAGTGGACAGCACCTTCAAATTCATGACAAAATGATTCAAGTAAACAAAGCAATTCATTAGTAGCCAATACCAAGTCTACATCTGGAATACGAGAGTTGCTGATATTTGACTGAACTGAGAATTCGTCTCTAGATGCTTCTAGCTTTTTATCGAAACATGGCATTATACTAACATGAAAACATTTTTCTTCACCCAGAAGTTTAATTATTTTGCCTGCAATCTGTTGAGGAGAACGAATCCGGGATATATATGGAAGGATTGAGAATTCATTGGAGGTAGAGTTGACTGAACTGCCAGAGCCTTTTTCAGCGTAGCATATCCAACCTATAATATAATCAGTGAAGTCGATTACTTGCTAGCATTACCATAATGAAAAATAAAGCGCCTAATCACAATAATAATTATTGGAAAGCTATTTTAAAGCTGGTTAATCCCATTTACAACATGAAATTACTTATTGAAATGTCTAACTACGTATATTCAACACAGTAAATGAAACAAATAATGACTGATTAACTCAATCTTTTGAACTGGATGTGCTTAGATGCAGCCAGCCATACAATCACTAACGGTGTTGCATTGCCACATCACATTAGGATACAAGGTGAACGATTAATAATAATGTTACCAAACTTCATCGAATCAGAAAATAAAGCGAAGGTAGAGAAAATACCATGGATCCAATGGATCCAAACTCCTACGCCGTTTTGAGCCTTATTCCAAAAGTTTTCTGACTAAATGTTTCACTTGTTTGATGAACCCTAACTTTAGTGTTGTACTTTCTCAAACGACTTCAGGTCACAAAGAATTCATGGTTTTTTACTATTTCTTGACCTGAAAACCCTAAGACCTACCAGCGTAGGCTCACTTCAGTTTATTAGGGGTCCTCAGCTCATATGCTCAGAGCACATGCCTCTATCACTTCAGTTGATTAGAGTTTACAACCTGATTAGCTGATGTCACTCTATGGGTGCGACCAAAGTTATTTGTGTGGATTACAGTCAATGTCCACTTAGAGTTGGAACAAATTTTAAAATATCATACTCATGAGGATAATAGGTGTGAACACATACTGACCATTTAATTAAACGAGAATCTGCTATCTTCTTGAATGACGTTTTTTAAACATTATATAGGAACAGAAAAGGAAGGCATCTAACATGCTCATAGAGAAAGGTCTTCAAATGCTTCGGTTCTGTGTAAAAGATAGGCTAGCTTCCTTGGCAACCAACATTCGCTTATCAAGTCTCCTGTTCGTATGGAGTAAGGTATGTTGGCCGAACTCATCATCCTCTTCTCGAGCGCATTTCCAAATACATGGACGGACAGAATGAACGCAGAACCTTGCACATAAGTGTATCGGTCCAAGTTGTCATACTTTAGAGTAGTATACAAAGAACAGGTAGATAGAAAAAGTGATATCAGAGTAGACGAAGTTGTATGAGAGAATAAGTAATTTGAAGATCAAAGTTAGTGTGAGTACTCAAGCTTTAGAATACGTCAAAAGGTGAATACATCTGCGCTATAACGACCAATTTTTACCCATGCCAAATATATACCAATTTAACTCCACAAAGGAGTAAGGAAAACACCTCACAACTTTATTTGAGAACATCTGATCGATTCTGGCCACCATATAAATTCAAACCGTAACTCCAGTGTCACATAAAGTGGATCCAAAATTCATTAAAAACGTACATCTGAAGCTGGTCAAAACCGCAGAAGACATGGAAATTCATATTTTGAAGTCTGTGAACTGTGCATTTAAAAGGAGTTCGTCCAAATACTAGATTTACAATGGACATAACCTGTGAGAGCATTTTACACCGAAAATCTTACATCTGCTCTCTTACATGCTACATCTTCTTACACATCATATTCTTCCACCTTTAAAATCCTAATCTCTCTTTACATTTCCCAGTTTCTTTAACCATCTTACATCATTCCACTTCATAACTTAATACTGATTCGATCTTGATACCTCTTCTTCACATTACGTAATTCCTTTCCCGAGCTCCTGATTTGTAATTAAAACTGGACTTTGTCCACAAACATTTTATGGAAGATTTCTTTTCTGTCACCATATAAATGCGATTGTACAGTTTGATAATGATATCGCTGAAAAGAGTGGCTTTTCTCTGAACGTATTTTGTTCGATAATATGTAAGTGTTTGGGATATAATCCGAATGTGAATTCTGTTAAAGATGTGGTTTACACTAAAACATCTAGAAATTTTTGGTTATGACTTTGTAAAGACGCTGGATTTATTATTCTTATTTTCTCATACTCTTTATCTACACCTTTAGCAAAGAATTCTGAAAGTAAATTTATCTGTTTCAGAAATAGCAATACAACAGTTTTAACGAACTTTTCATTTCCGATTACATTTTGGAATTGAATAACAAATTTACATGCAACTAGGGTATGGTAAAGTCATAGGAAACAATAACCTACGAAGGTATCATGTTGTGGCTCAAGTCTCAATGATAGTCAGATTACTAGTCAATGATATTTTACATACACATACAATCCAAGGATTTCAAACAAGAGTGTTAATATGAAGAAATGAATGAGTTGAGTGCTGCATAAAAATGATTTTACCTGGACAAATACTGGAAAATAAAGGCATGGTTTCCGTGCATCCATTATGTTTTATGGAATGTTTTATAAATTCCGAACCAGCTTCATAAAGACAAATATCACGAGCCCATGTAACATCCGTTACTAAATGGACTCCCATAGAAAGAAAACAAGATGTAATAAATGTTCGAAAAGTATCTGCATCCGGTTTTGGTGGCGAATATTTGGTTTTAAAATAATTGAAACATTTGGCTAGTTTACTATCGGGGATGTGAGACGTATGAGCCAGCAAATTGACAATACTTTGTGGAGACAAAGTGACAACTATTATACTCCGGTTAGTAACCTATAGATGTAGAAATATATTGGTGGCAATACCTGTTCGGTTTCATTTCGCAATAAGAAATCAGAAAATGCAGATGAACTGTGCTCAGATATGAGAATAGTTTCTGCAGAAGTTATACAGCCACTGCATGCTAAGCAATCATTGAGACTGATAGATGCTTTCTGCAGGGCATATTTACCACCATCCTAGGAAAAAGGATTAAATTAGTACACATAATACCTCAGTTATCGCCGTGTATGAACCATCTTCTTCAATTCTGATAGACTTGGTCTTCCCAAGTGAAGTATCGATCTTTACTGGTTTGATACACGCCTAGGAAGTTTGAATCTACAGAAATTAAAAACCGAACCTGCGTAGGGGCAATGTAGTCATCGATAGTATTTAGTTGGATGGCCGAAGAAAACGTGTTTTGAGGCGATTTTATGGACATGATATGGGATAATATTTCGTATCATTGATTGATTTTACCACTTTGAACCTGTGAAAAGATTATTTTCTATTATGCAAGATGTAGCTTGATAAGAATAATACGGATTTTATTAATTATACTTCTCACAGCAAATTTTATGGGATGCATACAAACTTAATCACAAACACTGAATCACTCTTGTGACAGAAGTAAATAAAGCAAGGAAAACTAAAGACGAAAAGACGCAATGTGTACAAATTACAATCCATGGTCAAATGATGAGTTGGTAGTTATGGACAGCATTTACTTTTATAACCACTATCCAACATATAAATTTAATATTAAAACAATGTGTGCGTAACGATTGATGAAATCTCGTGTCAAGACGGTCAGCACCATACGTTAATTCTATAGTGAAAATATTCAAATTTAGTTTCACTTTCAACTTTACAGTCAATATGTAGTAAGTTAGAAAGAAACTACGATGTCTAGACATCCAGACATACTAGGTAGACTTGTCTTCATCAATTTCTTTTACGAGGGTCGTAGGATGACTTAGTCAACATATTTTTCAGTAAAATCTGCTTCAGTGTTCAGTTCTAGCATATACGCACAAACTTTAGCGTCAATAGTATGGATTTTTGCATTGCACTGTACTATAAATCAGCAAAGATTCAACCTAGTCAACATTTTCGTGGGGAAATTCAGGGTAAACCGTAATAGGATTTGAGTGTAACGCGAAGCAAAACGATAGCGACACGGGACCTGACGAGATGCCAGAAATTAACTAGCTATCCACTGAAAACTACCTAAAATCTACGGAGAAATGCGGAATATGATTTCTACGGAAAGAAGCAAGTTCTGTTGTGTGATGAAACGTCAAAGACTGACAAAGAGTATTCTCCATAGCAATATGAATCTACCCAGGCAATACTGTGGTCGATCTGTTTATGACAGGAAAGCTTTGGCAATGGAAATGACGACTTTTAAATCTACCTTTTATTCCAAATCTTACAAAAAGTAACCTTTATGAAGGTTACATGCATGCACGAAAAACGTCCACTGGGAATCTTGTCGAGTGTTTATGTGGTCACTTACATACTTACAGCTACATTAAGCCCTAGTGGGACAACAAGGAGATAGGAATAGGACAGATTTACAAGTTTGATTCGATAGACTCCTTTGTAAACCAGGTATTTCTATGAAATTTAACCTCATAACCTACACCCTGACCAATCAGAAACGTAGGACTGGGTTGTTGCAGTCAACTTTAATAGTACTTGACACTTGAAAATGCATATATAATTCAATAACTACGAGAAGAATCCATAATTAGATAAGAGTGCGACTGACCTAACCGTGGCGTTACTAGACATAAATACCGCTCAGCATGCAAGACCCTAAAACATCCAACTTCCAATATCCAATATTGACAGTGCGAGCGTAGAAAACTGGTAGTTTTTGATCTCTCGCGTCTAGTTCTTCAATTATGCTAACAGGAAAATGATAGCTTTTTATTCCTCTCGCCTAATTATTCGGGCTTCCTTTGGTTTGATTCTGTAGTGGGCAAGGAAATATCTTATGTTTTCTAGCTTTTCGCTCCGATGAAATCCAACATCAGTTGTATGGTTTAGAGAAACTTGTAGTTTTTGAGCTCTCACTTCTAGGTCTTGAGGCCCGGTTCTTTTTGGTCAGTTAAGCTTCTTCAATGGTTCCAGAAGTCTTCGTGTTTTTCCTCCCTTAAGTTTCTGAGGTAGTGATTGTTCGTTTGAATGCATTGTCTCGCAAATTGCGGCCTGGTTTGATTGGGAGAGCAAAGAAGCCACCTATATGATCAGATAACCCTTTGCAATTACCGTTTTTTAAGCACCTGTCATCAAATATTTAGCATTATTTGGAAAGTGGCGTCAGAAATAGTGCTTGTAGGGTATGAGGATAGGAGGAGTGAAAAGTTCTTATTGGGAAGAAAGTGTTACTGGCAACAACATGGGGAAGGAATAGGTTTTATTGCAAATACTGGGATTGAAGAATACATGGATGGATAAGCATACCTTCAGTTGCTACCGGAGAATGTTCATGGTGGGTCGTTCCACTCACGTACTTATTCGGCAGTTGTTCTAAGGAATCAATTAATGTAGCTGTAACTACCTCCTTCGTCAGAGTGTTCCTTAAAGCAGACATTCTATGTAACAAACTAGATCTATCTCATTTTTACCTAGTGGTGGGGCATAAGAGTAGGGTCGCCACAAGACTGTCGGTTTCTGGCTGATAGCATTGACCTGTTGGGGTGGTCCGGTTGGTTCATAGTCTTGTAAGCTTTCATTAGGGAGCCTCTTTTCCCTGGAGAGCTTAATATGAACAAGCTGAGTTGTCTAGAGCATTGTGCATGTGTTTTGCGCTTTAGTCAGATACATGAACTTGTCGCTTTTTGGTTTACTTTCTCGAAAGTTCCTATTTCAGTCTTCAGAAGGGGTTCGGCTATCGTGTTGAATACTTCTTGGTGTGCTCCGTTACGGGTTTCGAATACCATGGGGAGTAATCCTGGTGTTAGCTCTCTAAGCTGCCTTCTTAAGAAGTCCACAGCGGAGTTCGCTTTTGCTGCCCCTCTCTTATGGTTGGCAATAGTGTCCAATTCAACGGAGAAGCTTGGTCCTTGGTTGCTCGTTTGACACCCTGGTGAACGGCCATTTTTTTAGGGTGGAGCTGGCTTTCATCGCTCCCGGTGTGCACAGACACATCACCTCAAACTTCTGCAGATTTAAGCCTAAACCGTTCACAGCTGACCAGGACTCTAGCAGCAGAAGACCGTCTCGGAATGTTATGGGATCCTCTTTCACACATATTTTGATGCTATTGCAAATAAGAGGATAGACAGGGGGATCCCGTTTAGGAGGTCACTAATGAAAAACAGAAGTAGGGGTGGCCGAAGGATCACTCCCTGACAAATTCCTGCTCTTGCACTCCTCCAAGCTGATCGAATTCTGTTTACTTTCGTCCTGTCCTCTAGATACCCCGTAAACCATTTCGTTGGCGGTTCAATGATACCTACTTTCGTAATTTTGGCGAGAGTGTGCGGCGTGGGATGCCATCGCAAGCTCTGATTAGGTTCGGAGAGATAACGCTGACCAGTTGGTTGTTATCCCATCTGGCGGTCCAGTCACCCCAGGAGGTCTTAAAGGTTGTGACACATTACCAGTCGATTCTTAAGTCGTGCTGACCCAGATGAACATTGCCGTTCCCGTTTACGTGGCCCCTAACAACATCCGAAACCAGGCTTCCCAGTTTCTTGAACAGAATGCTAATTGATGTTTTTTGTCTGCGATTGCTGGAGTTTTTTCGCCCTCCTCCCTTGAAGACTGGTGAAAGCATGACGGCATTCCATTCTTTAGGGAGATGACTCACTTTCAACGAGCGAGTGAACAGATTGCACATGGGTACGCTCAGCGCTTCGGTACAGTTCCGTGGGGCCACCAGTCCTATGTTATCGCCATCGGGAGATCTCTCTCTTCTGAGTTTGGAAAGTTCCTCAAACACTTGGTTTGACGAAATCGTCACGTTCGTCAGGTTTGTATTGCAGTCTTTGGGCATCCTGCATTTCGCTAAGGCAAACGCGTAGCAGAAGAGAGCATAATACAGGAGGCAAGCATTACGCATGGTATCAGACTTTCTCAGCTACAAAAGGTTACAAAATCTTTCCGGCATAGGCGTTCACTAAAGCAAGTTCAGATTTTGGATTGTCCTCGTGGGTTTGCCAAGTTGCAACCCGAAATGTCTATGCCACTTTGTGTCAAACTGACAAACGAAAAGTAAAGGCCGCTCACACTACAGAATGCTGAAACCTTGGAAAGCATTGCAACAGCGAAGCTGCTGAACAACTGATAATCCGACCAGCTCAACACCGTAATCCACTTGCCGTCAATTTTCGGAAACGTAACACTTCTCCAGAACTATGATCCAAGGCTGAGGAATGTATTGCTTTCGTTATGATAAGCGTTTGTGAGACCGCCTAAAATCGAACTAAAGAAATCTCCAAGGTGTGATAAAAGAAAGCCGTCGGCATCACCAAAGTAAGTCGGAATACCAAGTATTCAAATACAATCTGCTTGCATGTCTGCTGGAAGTAAGTTAGCTTTCCCGCAAAACGGAGGCACGGCATCCTGTTACTGTTCTTCAAAGCAGGAAAGCAGAAAAGTGCGGACAGTTGTAAACTTCAATTTACTGGAGTAACTATTTGCAAATGTGATTGGGGACACTGTAAACAGAAACAATGTCGCTCATCTCGCACAACACAGTTTCAGAACAGGGTGGTAACATGCTGCAAACTTAATGGCTCTTCGGGTAGAGCGAACTGCAGGATATGGACGCGAGTAGCCGGTACAAGTCATCTTTCTGGATCCACCCAAAGCATTCAATAACATCCCAAGTCGGGCTGTTTCGAATAAGTCAAGAAGATGTCACCATCGACCAACTTAGGACGCTAATCAGAGCACACCCATTAGATAGAAAGTTCTGGACCGTAGTAAACAAATTCAGCCGGCGTGAGGAGCTCGGGGCTTGGACGATCTCGTATTCACAAACGACGTGCTTCGTAGCTCTTCTTGACTATCCTTCGTTTGAGAGAAAATGTCGAAAGGTGGTGGAAAGGAGCCAGAAATGGGATCATAGGCTGATTTGAAACGACCAATAGCAGTTTCATTCCTAACACTTAATGTCGATGTAGTGCGAACGCAGGAAGCTGCTAGTTTTCAGTCTATCGCAGCTAGTTCCTGTGGCTTGGTTTGCGTTGTTTTGTTTGCTCTGGTAGTGGATAAGGAAATCCCTTGTTCTCCTCTGCTTTTAGCTCCGGTGAGGTGCTTGTTTTTTGTGGGTCGGCACCGGTCGTTTGCATATTGAGTTAGCTAAGAAGCGTCAGGTTGTCGGGAGGATTACGGTTGTATATTTGCCTAAGATGGGATAGCAGGACGTTTAGAAAAGTTATCCAGGACATTCTCGAAGCAGGAAGGTAGTCAGCCTGATATAAGCTGCCAAAGGCGAGCTAGGACCCTCAGATGTTTACGGTCACCACTGAGCACATCTTTTTCACTTTTGCACAGAATTGTCTACCTTCTAGGAAATTTTTGAAATGCAGAAAGTGGAGGTTTGCTTGTGCCTGATAACATGATCTTTTGGGGTGGGATTCCGAGCAGGACACTTTCAAGTGCTTATGCTAGGTCAGAAGAAGTGATGTGGACGCGTAACCTGTTGTGTTGGCTACTTTTTCAGTCGACACAGTGAACCAGGAGACCAGCAGGACGTAAGCAGCCAACCCTAAGGCCATGTTGAGCAATATGTACGGTGTTTTCCTGTTGAGGACCTTTTAAACCTCGTCTGCTGGTAGTCTTCCTTACACTTTGGACAGCTCAGAGAGTAGCGCTGTCCGTGTTTAGCTGTCAGAAATTCTCTCCTTCTCCCTTGGAAGTAGGGGATGAAATCCCAAGATATTTAATTACCCAGGGAGCCCTCGCGGCATAAGGGAATGCTTCAAGATATCGCAGATTGGTTTCGCTATATTCAGCTCTGTGAAAGATCTTGGCATCACTTACTCCAGGAGTTCGACTTTTACACAGTATGCAGATTCTGTAGCTTCCAAAGGCAGAAAACTCATAGGTCTTCCTAACAGAAAAATGCTTACACCAAGGCCACCACTTATGGCACACAAACTCACGGCTACCTCGATATTAGAGTACCGCACAGTCGTCTGTGGCAGTATGAAAGCATCCGGCAGAATTGGAGTTGAGAACGTCCAGTGAAGCTTTACTCGGTGCCTCTTTGTATACAACGATGGACTGCGTCCCGGAGTAAGGTGCAAAAAGCTGAAATTGGAACCACTAGCTAAGACGCCTGAGTCTCAACTTTCTTCTTTCGTCTTTTGTTTGACAAATCTAAAATGAACTGTGCTACCGGCTTCAAACCAATACCGTCATGTAGTCTCCGTAACAGCGAACACACCCTTCATGCATGAAATTGCGTCTCCGGCCTAATTTATCGACATGATTCAGTTTATAACACCACAAACTTAAACGATTGCAACATTCTGCGTGACACCATGCACCATCCACTGTCTCCCAGCATTTAATCCGTAGTCGTACGTGCTACCTGTAGAGGGCATAAAGTTACTGAAAACTCACAAATTTGGCCTTCGTTAGCGCCCAATATTCGACATGCAGTATTCTATTATGGGTTATATGACTCACAGCTGCCAGAACACTATTCGTACTGAGTGGTTACACTCGTATTACCTTTCACTGCTGCTGTTTGACGACATGGCTTTCGCCAAATGTTTATGACCATCAGTATCTACACAATCGCTTACTCCAGAGGACTTTACTTAGTGTGGTGATTTTTCTGAACATTTTCAGCTTCACTAAAGAGAATAACATTCGGATATTGCCCGTAAAAATAGTACATGTTCGTTGCAGTTCCTAAGGATTACTGAACTCGGGTCGTCACGGTCAGAGAGCTTGTTGGGACAGAGCCTGGATAATTCTTCTGATGTTTCTTCCATGTAATGGGGGTGTAAATTAGGTATCCGTTTCCAATGGTTTGATCACTGTTGCCTCATACTACTGAGGATTTGTTGCCAGCGGTAATAAGCTGCATTTCAAATAGTGGGCTCAGTAACTTGCATTTCCGGACTCCTCAGCACATTTCTTCTGTCGCCGGCTGTGAGGTTGGTTCTTTTTTAGTCCGTTTTCTTTTTGGCATGCGGCACTACAGATTTTTGGGTTATCTGCAGCCCTCTTGACAAGCTGGATTGACATCTAAGTCTTTCACCGACCACAAGGTATGCCATGTTGGTTGGGAATTCGTTTGTGGCCCAGGAAGTTTAAAATCTCTACCTGATGACTGGCACCTGAACCACTCACACATTTTGGTCTGAGGCAGCCTCTCTACCTTGCTCCTCGGTCATAAGGTTCGCACTGACGGTCTGTGTGACGCCCTGAAAGCACTCTGAATGGCCGCTCAAGGATTATTTCATTCACCAACGTACAGTGTAAGTCTACTATGAGACGACAAGGGTCTTGGGGCTATAAAGGTAATCTGTTGTGGTTTCATAGTTAGTTCCGTCTTGGCAAGAAAAGGCGACCAGTGCTTCCGGTTGCAGAGCCTTCCTACTAATCCCGGAGAGGGTTGTTACTGCGTGGTCGCTCCAGCGAAGAGGCGACCGAACGGAGATGTTTTCGGTGAGCAGAACACTGCTTACTAAAAGTTATCCCAGGCTTGATTCGTGGCCCGCAGGGCCCCCAGTGAGTGGCATGGGGCACCATCACAGGAACGCCAGGTGTCTTCACTGAACTCTTCAGCTTATGATCAAAAGATCTGGCAGACTGTCTTCATTCTCAAAGCGGAAAGACTGCTAGTTTGAATCACCAGTGATGATAACGGAATCGTAATCCGCTTAAGTTATGGCCAAGATCATGCCGAAGAACTTTTCCCCATGGTTAAGAGTTCTGGAAGGGGACTTGTGTGTGGCACTGAACGGGTATTTCCTGTTATGGGAAGTGAAGTGGCACCACGGTGAATCCGAGAGTTGTGTGAGGACTGCATGGCTGACCACTCTGGCCTATAAACGGAAGCCACCACGGAACGCTCCCTAGTGTCCCCTTCAAATCCCTCATTCCTTAAGGAGGAGTTTCGTATCCGCAGCATCATTCTTCTAGTCAGAAACGCTCGATGAAACCTAGGAATCTGCGACAGATATAGCGCAGGTGTAAAGGTTTTCGCGGGGCTTCCTCATCTTCACTATTTCCGCTTCTAGTCCGCCCAAAGTGCTGTGCGTAAATCCCAGAGCGTATTGAAAGGGGTGAATGGCCTAGTTACGAAACTCTGTGGGGGAGGAGTAACGCGGTCGGGCCTGAGCTTTGAGTTGCCAGTCCCCACAGGGTTGGCATAGCCCCGTTTTTTAGGGTTCTGCTGCAAGCCTGTAGCCGAAGAAATGTGACCTCTTGATATGTTTGGCTTGCCACTTTGTGCTCATGTGAAAGCCGTGGACTCGAGAGGTGCGGATGGTCATAGTCTATCCCCTTGCCTGGCAAACCTTGGCCTACCCACACATAACTACGTAACAATGTCTGTACGGTCTTTCACTTTGTTACGCTTGTCGAGCTTCACTAAATGAAGACGGCGAGTCGAATTAGACTGCTAGTAGTCTAGGTTTGGAGATGAACTTTGGATGAATCAGAATTGGGAACTTGTCGACGTCATTTGCCGGTAGGCAATCGAGGCTGACTTTATTTGCAAGCCACTGTCATTGTTCAGCGTCACGAAGATCCCGCTCACCCGACCGATAGCTGCTACCCCCGACCGATAGCTGCTACCTTGACGTGGTGGTCGGGCTTGCATATCACAATGACCCAACGAGCTAT
Source organism: Heterobilharzia americana (assembly GCA_944470555.2). Taxonomy (NCBI): domain Eukaryota; kingdom Metazoa; phylum Platyhelminthes; class Trematoda; order Strigeidida; family Schistosomatidae; genus Heterobilharzia; species Heterobilharzia americana. The sequence continues at coordinate 160,170,753 of OX104127.1, read as the reverse complement.
GCTGGTGGAACGCTTGTTCCCTCGAGGTCCTACCATACCAGAAAGGTCTGTTGGGTAGTGGTTAGACGAAAAGCAGTTACCGTCATAGTGTAAATTGCTACACTATGATGGGGGTCTGAGGGCGAAGTCGTACTGCTGCTAGCTGGATGGGGTGTGACAGCAGTAAGGTGTTTCCCTTGGATGACCAGCAGTGCCAAGCTGATGCTGCCTTCTCAGTGGAAGGGGGGGTTAGAAAAGGTCGGCCCCAAAAATAACACACTCCACCACGCCCCACGGTCTGCCGGGCCGGCGGTGTTGGTTCACTTGTCGTTTCCTTTCGCTCATCCGGCCCCAAAAATACAAAAATTCAAAATAATCATACTCAAAAGGCTGGGTGTGACAGGCCTCAAGCAGATGTCCGATGGGCTCTGCGGTCACACAAATCTCTTTCAGGTACCTTAAGAAGAAATAGCCTTCCACGGTGTGGGCAGCCGGGAAGTGTCAACCGCCCTCACAACTCTGTCAGCACCCAAGTTTCTTCTGACTGCTATCCTCCTCCTCCATCATTACCTTCTAATCTTCCTTCACGTCTCTTAATTAATGATGCTGCATCATCTTCAATTTCTCCTACCTCTGCAGCCTTCGACAACGATCTGAGTCCACAGAACAGCGTCCCTGGTCTCCTTAAACCACGCTCCAAATTACATATTGGAGCCTTCAATGTCCGCACCCTCCGTCAAATTGGCCAACAGGCTTCGTTGGCAAAGACTCTAGCAACTCGGGGCATGGATGTGTGCTGTGTTTGTGAGACACGCATACAGGACCCAAGTGTGGTTATTCACCTGACCTCTCCTGACCAATCTGGTGAATCTGCAAAATTCACCCTTCGAGTTTCTGGAGATTCGATAGCTAGCTCTCGTGGTCTTGCAGGTGTAGGTATAGCATTAAGCACCAGGGCAGAAAACTCACTACTAGACTGGATCCCAGTTGATAGTCGCCTCTGCGCTATGAGGCTGAACGGCACAGTGAGAACTAAAAGGAATAGTGAGACTCGCCGTTGTCTCTTTGTAATCTCTGCTTACGCACCCACTGACTGTAGTTCGGATGAAGTGAAGGACGAGTTCTACCATAAACTGTCTAACCTCCTCTCGAAAGCCAAACGTTCGGACGTAGTGGTTGTTGCAGGTGACCTCAACGCACAGGTGGGTAGACTGAGTGAGGCAGAAAGGCACTTAGGTGGCACTTTCGGAATCCCAGCTGAACGTACAGATAACGGTGATCGCCTATTACAACTATGCTCAGATAACCGCCTATTTTTAGCCAGCACAAATTTCAGACATAAAGAAAGGCACTGTCTGACCTGGCGTCCACCGAGCTCGACTCAGCGATGGACACAGATAGACCACATTGCTATTAGTCATCGCTGGAGAGGATCGGTGGAAGACTGCCGCTCCTTCTGGAGTACGTGTTTGGACAGCGATCATGCGTTGGTCCGAGCACGTATATGCCTGCGTCTCAATGGACGTAGAAAAAATTTGGCAACAAAACCACTACGAGTTCTGCTGGACAACGAAAACACCAAAGCCGTGTTCAGTGAGAAGTTGGCTAGGCAGTTATCGGAACAAAAGACTGTCACTCATCCAGAAGAAGCTTGGTGCCATCTTCAGTCTACTGTAAAAGCAGCACTGGAGACTGTAGCCGACTCCAAGATAATGGCTAAAAAGAGCCAGTGGATATCAGCAGCTTCTTCCAAACTAATGGATGCACGTGAATGCATCCCTGCAGGCTCTGAGTACAATGAAGAGCGAGCGCAACTTAAAAATAAACTGACGAAAAGTCTGCGCAACGATCGTGAACAGTGGTGGGCAGCAAAGGCTAAAGAGATGGAAAAGGCAGCGGCGATCGGTAACAGTAGACAGTTATTTAGACTTATTAAGGAGACTGGGGGGAAATGGTCAACAACAGTTAGTGAGGTTATAGCGGAGAAGGACGGATCGGCGATTCACTCGCAGGGAAGGCGACTGGGACGATGGGCAGAACACTTTGAGGAACAGTTTAACTGGCCTCCAGCCACCATTGCGCTGCCCGCTATCCAGTCGGACCCTGAATGGGACATAGAGACAGGTCCCCCAACACTAGAAGAAGTTGAGAAAGCGGTAGGTAGCCTGAAACGGGGAAGGGCAGCAGGACCAGACGGACTACCTGCTGAGGTATACAAGAATGGTGGTAGAGTTCTCTTAGTCAGGCTAACGGAAGTGTTAGCCAGTATATGGGAATCAAATACGATCCCCTCCGACTGGTCTAAGTCACTGATCATCCCAGTCTTCAAGAAAGGCGAGAAGTCCTCTTGTGATAACCACAGAGGAATCAGCCTGACAAACATAGTGTCTAAGATCCTAAGTTCTATAATTCTCCGACGCCTGAGTGGAGCTCGGGAACAGCAAGCCCGAGAAAACCAGGCAGGCTTTAGACCTGGCCGTGGATGTATCGACCAAATATTCACACTGCGCCAGGTCCTGGAACATAGGCATGCTTACAGACGCCCGACAATAGCTGTATTTCTCGACCTGAAGGCGGCATTTGACTCCGTTGATCGAGAAGTCTTATGGCAGTGTCTGTCACTGAAAGGCGTGCCTAGTAAGTACATCACCTTATTGAAAGCTCTCTACTCGAACACTTGTGGGCATGTTAGAGCCTATGGTGAGTTGTCCAGGGAGCTATACTCATCAAGTGGTGTCCGTCAAGGATGCCCACTATCCCCATTCTTATTTAATTTTATCATAGATATTCTTATGGAGGTTTCCCTCTCGTCACCTAATTACAAAGACGTTGACCGGATCACAGGTGAATTTTCCTTAGATCTAGAATATGCAGATGACATAGTCCTGTTAGGTGAAGACGCTGACAAGATGCAGAGTCTTCTGAACACTTTGAGTGGGAATTTGAGAATGTTTGGGATGCGATTTTCACCACCCAAATGCAAATTTTTGCTCCAGGACTGGTCTTCAGCGGTACCGCGGTTAACAATAGAGAGTGAAGTGGTTGAGTGTGTTGACCACTTCACTTACCTGGGAAGTAGGATCAACCCGGTGGGTTAGTTGCCGATGAGATTTCTGCACGGATACAAAAGGCTCGATTGGCTTTTGCCAATTTGCGCCACCTATGGCGCCGCCGTGATATTCGTTTGTCTATTAAGGGTCGCGTGTACTGCACAGCAGTCCGCTCTGTTCTACTGTATGGCTGTGAAACATGGCCATTGAAAGTGGAAGACATGAGAAGGTTACAGGTATTTGACCACCGTTGCCTTCGTAGTATAGGACGTATTCCGTGGTGTCACCATGTGAGTAATGCAGAAGTTAGGTGTAGAGTTTTAGGGAGAAGAGGTAAGTCAGTCGACGAGGTTGTGAACCTTCATCGACTGAGATGGTTGGGACACGTACTACGTATGCCTAGTCACCGATTGCCTCGTCACACAATGTTGGCTGAGGTGGGTTCAGGCTGGAAAAAGGCCCGAGGTGGCCAGACTAAAACATGGCACCAATGTATGAAGTCTCTGACTGTTGGTTTAAGCCATGTAGGACGATGCAGACTAGGTGGTTGGGGTCCACGGGACAAGAGGAACCAGTGGTTGGAGACCCTAGGTGATATGGCTCAGAACCGAAGTCAGTGGCGCAGATGTATACACACATTATCCTCATCTTAACAACGCTATACCGAATCTCACTATTTTGTCACTCCTCTTTCCTTTCTTCTCGTACTTTATATTTCTTTTGACTGCATTCACTTATCTTCATCCTTCACCTCACTACCTTTTTACTTGATGTGCTGATATGAGGTGTGGCAACTCGGACCGTTACGCAGTAATGCCTGGTCCTATGTTGATAATGATGATGATGATGAGATCCCGCTCAGTAGATTGTTGCTTCAGAAGTCCAGTGATTCCGTGTGCAATCATTATGGGGCTTTGGCTTGGCTTCGCAACATGTGTTTACCTCTATTCCCCTCTTAAGGACTGTGGCTCGTTATGTTTGGCCTGGATCTTGGAGTTGTCAACAATGTCAGGCTGGTAGGGGAGAAAAAGTGTGACCTTGCAGCTTTTCGTAGCCTTCAAAAAGATGCTAGTGGCACCCAGGGCCGTCTTGACAAAAACTGCAGAGTTTCTCCGACAGAGGTCTAGCCTCGGGCAGGAGCAAACCTATATCTTGCCGTCAGACTTACCGCTATACCATCAGTCAGTCTGTCAATATGCCAGCGTTGGGCGTGAGGATAGAGTTCGATGTGCCACGGTTTGCACTCATCACAGGTGAGGTGCCTGATTATTAGGGTGGTTTGGCAATAACCTTCTCGAGTTGTCTGTCATTAGCGATGTCGACGGAGTTCTGATTGTGTTTCATCATGAACTCCGCGGTTCTCACATTTTTTATTTGTTTTTGGCTCCCTCTGATGGGGAACATGAAAGTTCGACCTAATGGAGTCTGCATATAAGCTAACGTGTGGGGGCCTTTTTCTTTTTCCTCGCTTCGTCCGAAGAGGTTAGCGCAGTCTGATTCTCACCATGCATGGGACTGCCTTGTGACGCAATAGAGCTGCTGTGTGTCATTCGCATGATCTGTGATGGTGGATTAGAAACAGAGGTGATTACTTCTTCGAAAAAAGCACCCCGCCCCGCCTCAATATGATCCTAGATAAAGTTGAGAGTGTCGTCGCGAGGAACATTTCCTTTCTGGGTGTGGAATCCAGTGATCTGCGTCGGTGCCTCATATCCGCTGTGTTGGACAGGCATAAAAGCGGCATGAAAGATTGGATGACTGTGCTTCAGAATCCAAAAGTTTCTAACAAGACGGGAGGACAGAGATTTTAACGGAAGGTGACTTTAGGTTGGCTTATGCACCAGACACCCACCAATTGGTTCCCTGCATTCGGCCAACAGTCTTAACCGTTAGTATCAGATGTGCATGAGGGGGGCAGAGAAGGCATTTCCTGGAAAATTACTTCCGAAGAAAAACAAAAGTTAATGCAATTAGGTAGCTGAGGCGTCCAAGAACTATTGACTGTAGGTAGACTGGCGGGTGAAAACAATTAGTGTTCTAATTTTTTTTAAGCCGGAAGGTATGTTGAAAGTAGCGTGGTGGTCTCATGCGTCCAACTACATTGGTGTCACTAGTGCAAGGTTTTGATAAGTGGTTTATTTCATTTGGTGGTTTTTGAATGTAGAGTAATCCCTTAATAGAGAGAGATAAATAATTTACATCACTATTCCGGTCACATCCTGAAGGAATGCAGGATGAAGTCTTAAGGCATTGATAGTGATGAAATCTAGCCGCTTCGCCAGCAACGATGCAATTATCAATGTGTACACAGAGAGGGTCCCAGAATTTAACCTCTTCGATACACTAGAAGCCAGCGGCGAATTTATAAAAATCAGCAAATGCTAACGTTTTCATACAACTTGTGAACAAAATCTCTGTGTCCTCACCCCAGCACTATTCATCATGGCATTCATAACTTAACCTAGACTGCATTTGAAGGTGTTTGACACAGTGGCTTCCGTCTGCTGGAGACATAAACAACAACGAGAAGGTGCTGAGAAGGGCACTGAAGTCGGTTTTCAGACTAACAAGCAAACAATATGCACCGCACACCAGACTACTCGACCTGTTGACCTTAGGCTATCAAAGAAGTGAGGTGGACTAATAACGGTCTGTTACGGACACCACTGTTTCAAGGTCAACGGTCCAGGGGGAACCTAAACCGTAAACCACACCAGTGGACTCAAGCAGCAGTAAGACATACCTTATTCACCACACATTTTGTGCCTTACGGAAAGCTTTTCTGAAAAAAATAAGCACAGTCACTTCGGTTGACTCTTCCAAGCAAATACTTTATACGTAAACGTGCAAAAAACCGCTTATCACCAGTACGTGACGGTAGCGGTCAGATGCACACTGACCCAACCATCTGTTACCCAACCCCATCATCCGATTAGGTACCATATTCTGTCCATATTACCACAAGCATCACTTATCTTCCATAGGTGCTTGAAGTACTGGTACTTTTCACCTGTTCTGTCTTATTCTCTACCGGCCCCGTTTCTGGCACTACTACTTTTTGATCTTTGTGACATGAAGTGGTAAGAACATTTTGGGACACTTTGTAACCCTGTCAGGTTTCGTGGGTAGGTAAACTTATCCTTTGGATTGTGAATCGTAGGGCTACTTGGACAGTGGTGACAGGAAGCTGAGACTTAATAAGCGGTGCTTAATGGATGATATACAAAGACCCACCAGTGATTTGGTGATGAAGTGATCAACCAATAGGACCGGATTAAAATCTCGCAATTTCCTCATTCAAACTTCAAATTTCGTGTTGTAGCATTAGTAAACGATGGTTCTCTTGGTTCTACGTCTATCTCATTGGTAGACGTTATTGGTTTCGAATATACACAGTTGTCTTCTTGGCTCCGATAAAACTTAAAAAGTCAGAAATAATCGCTCATTCGTTAATCTGCTCTCTATAGGTAGTGCTTTCTCCCCGATCTGAAGATGACAACAACATTTCTGACGACAGCCTATCGGCACCACAAGACCCTAACCGTGCATCTAACCTCATTTTTAGAGTATCAGAGGGAAGAAACTGCAACAACTCCTGCAGAAAAGGAGTTCCTTAGTTTCCATTCTCCAGCTACAAACAAGTTGGCATGTATCTTTGTACGTGCCGTCTCATGCTTCACACTGAAAAGGCGGTCTCTAAGGTGGCGGTTTTAAAATAAACTTAAGAGAAATCGGTTAGGATGAAGGGGATCGTGGGGCAACATGATATATCATGATCATATCCTTCCTGATCCTCCGAAGTTTCTCCGGTAGCAGCTTAAGGACGACTAAGCGGTCCAGGCAAGGTTTGTGCGGCATCACAATTAATTTTTCTTTGCGCTTCTCCTAATCAATTCGAAAATGTCGGTACCTTTTTCCAAGTATGGAAATACCACGAGCGAGCCTGTTTCAAGTTGAGGACGAATATAAAATACATATACTATTGTGAAAGGGGATTGAAGTGGCTAAGGCTCTCGGTACATTCGGTTTTTAAGTTTAAGGATAGTTAGGCAACAAGCTCACTCTAGTCCCAACAGCATAGAACCTTGTACAGGTATCAAAATGCCCTGAAAGCTGTCTTCGAAGCAGCAGTCATAGTAAGCTCAAGCAACGACCGGCAAGCCTTGACAACGCTTTGTGACAATCTAGGATCCACTCGTGGTTTATTCTACCGTGTCTTTTGAGGCTTTTTTCCTTAAACGTCTCAGATGGCCTCACGTGGGGAGAACGAGAGAGTAAAAACTTTACACGTGTCAATACCCAAGCCGTTATTCACGATAAGGTTTGCCAACATAAAGTTTCCTTGTTTTCCACTACATGATAATGGGAAAAGATCCAAACTTTCTAGCCACTTTTCATATGGAAGATGCTACAGTCCTGCTACCAAATCTGTACCCATTCTTTGTGCTCGTTCTACCGTGTCTGCTTCTTGTTTGAAACAGCGACTAGCTCTCTATATGCGGTATTCGAATGGGATTCCTATGTTACTAGGATTCAGTATCCCAAATATTTCTTGGCCAAAACACTTAAAGGTCCTATGGAATAACCATGGCAGTCGGAACCCTTTAGTCACAGCTGCGTTGTGGTGTTTCATTCTCCTTCCAGTTAAAGCTTATAACAACCCCTAAATTGTCTTTTTCCCAAACTTAAGGCAATATTGGCCTGTCTAATAAAATAGGGTAGTACGACTTCTTACAGATGTGCATTGTTGAAATTTTACTGGTCAAGATTTCCAGACTCCAGAAAATAAATTTTTCAGATACTTCATTTCAGTTAGTCTCAAGTGCTTTCATATCATCATTACTATGAACAATTTTGTGAACTTTAGCATCATCTGCAAATAGTAACGGAGATGACAAACATAAAATTTAATTCATTACAGTCGATGGGATCATGGTTAGGAGGCCCAAGTGAAGTGACCTGGGGGACCCCATAAGCAGTTGATCCTTCGTCACATAATACTACATTCAATCTGACTCTTTCTCTCATTATGCAGGTTGTGCCTAAAACAATCTTGTATCATGACGTCAATGCCAAAAGCCACAATGTTTCCCAGCAAGCGTAAGTAGGACACCTTACCAACCACCTCGCAAAAGCTATCAGGTGCCATATCAACAGACGGCTCATTATCTTCTACTTCCACCCTTCCTTTTCCGGCCAAAAGTCACTTTGTTAAAAAGGAGCGTCAGGTTTGAAAGCCATGTCACCCACACGCCAAGAAGCCATATGCTTTGTTATGACCAAGTAACTTGTCCGTGGTTATTTTCACTGAAACCTTCGCCACCACGCAAGTCAAACCGGAGGGGTACTAGTCGACGACAGGTCACGCATCGCTATCCTTAAAAATGAGGCACACCACAGTATGTTTCCTTACTCCGAATAGTTAATCCTGGGACAGACAAAATAATTACCTCTGTGGGCAGTCCATGGATAGTGTCAGCCAAGTTCAGCGACAGCCTTAGGTTTAGACCATCATTACCAGGTGACTTACTAGGCTTCAGGTTATTTAGCGTTCCGGGTACCATTGTAATACCGACTGAAATAGGAGAAATCAGGGAGATATCAGACATGGTTGCACTTAACATTTGGTTGTTAATGTCTACCAAAAGGAGCTTGCTGAGGTATTTCTATGGTTTTTCGACTTTTCAGACTTTCATTCCTGCTGAGCCAACTACGTTTTTATCGGGAAACAGTTTGGAGATTCCATCACAACTCCTGATCCTGCGCCTCACATGTGAGTAATGTTTTTTGGACAGTCAACGTGGCCACAGACCAAATGTTTTTCACATTTATTATAGCGTTTGAGAACAAGAGTCTCACAAGTATTTAAACCTTGCTTTATTCTAACTGAGATGTAACACAATTCATTTCTGTAAATGGATGCCAGTCCGCTTCCACTCCCTGACAGCCTTTGGTAAGATGCAGTTCAGTTGGCAATTTTTGGTTTTCGGTTACACAGTTGTCTTGTCTGCACTGGTTTCCGCATTTGTTGACGTGTGTGGAGCGGCAGGTTGAAATTTGTTGTTGGCTTCCATCATGCTTTGTACGACAGGTTCAATACTATGTCAGGAAGGACTAGTGATTCTTTGGTAGTGGAAAGTGGCTGTGCCGCTGCCCAGACATAGGTTCTAATGGATTCGCGAAGAAAAAGAATGCACTCAATTCGTGTATGCGATAGGTTCAGTTCCCGTTGCTAGTAATTCAGTTAAGAGCAACGTGTATTGAAAAGACCAAAACACAGATGTTTGTAAACTATGCATTTCAGGCGCACTTTGATCAGCAAACCAAGAATCAAAAAGAGTGCAAAGTGCATAAGGCTTGCTGAAAGTGTGTGATATAGTCTCAGGCATTCCTGATGCAGACAGATATCTCAAAAATGTACAATGCCTAACAACTGAGTGATATATTCGAGGGAAGAAATTGAGGTCACTACATCAGCACCGTTCCCCCTCCTAGAACGCAGATATTACTGATAATGTCTGTGTTCAACAATTAACGTAGCAATCATAATACATAACAGTAAGCGTTGGGGTACTAACAATAGAGATATTACAAGTTAATGTGAATACACAAAAATATATGTGTAGATAAAAAAGTTTTGATAGATTAAATTGTAAAATGTTCACTAAATTGAAACGAAGAGTATCATGAACTTATATCAAGCACAGACATATGTAGTCTTTCTTTTTAAAAGCGAAAAATGCAACTCTTTAAGAAGGTGTCAAACGTACGACTTGAAGCTAATTATTGAACGGATAGAAGAAACAAATTGAAGGGTGAAGAGAAGTGTTGTTGGCGGGATCCACGAGGCTTTGTTGGTATAAAAAATGTTCACTGTATTTAAAAAGTCATTTGAATGTATAATAACAACAAGCGGGTGATGGATGCAGATTGAAGGGATTAGAGGTGAGTTTTTTCCAAGAATCATTTAGGTAAGTGAACTAGCCTCCCTGATTTCTCGCTTTTTTGGTGTTAGGGGACGTCAGCTTTTCAAGTTTTTCATTTGTAGGCATTCTTATCTCTGGCTGTCTGTTTTCGTTGTCGACAGGTTTCATGATTCCCGAAGCAGATCCTGAAAACGTTGGTTTGAGTCTATCGATGCTAACAGTCTCACGTCTTCTGAAGCGATCTACGTTGAATACTTTGTCCGTTCTCCTGATGATCTCGTAAGGTCCATCGTAAAGAGGTTGTGACGGTCTGTGAACGCCGTCACACCTGACAAATACTTGAGTACAGTCTTGAGGCATTTGAGGTACATAAAACTGTTGTTTTGTTGTTTCGGGGGTTGTGGTTACAGACGTTTCATGTAAGCTGTGAGCCGTTGCACATGGTTAGTTAAGTTCTATGGAAGTTCAATCGTTTCGCTGGAATAGTCATCCGGCAATCGTAGACAAGTTCCACAAACTAACTCTTCTGTGCAGCAACCAAGATCCTGTTTCACCGTCTATCGTATCCCTCAGATAACAAGTGGTAGCTTGTCATCCCACTTGTCATGGCATTTGGTTACCTTGATTGCTGCTTTTAGCTGTCGGTGAAATCTTTCTACCATACCATTGGAGATTGGATAATAAGCGGTTGTCCAAAGTCTTTTGATTCCAAGCCGTTCCGTGGGTTGCTGAAAAAGATTGCTTTTGAACTGTACACCTTGGTCTGTAGTCATCATAGAGGGTACATCAAAATTAGAAAACCATTGTTGGATGATATTTTTGGCGATTGTTTCCGCTAAAATGTCTCTAATGGGAACCGCGACTGGCCATCTTGTAAAACAGTCAATGCAAGTTAAAATGGAGTTGAAACCATTAGATGGCGGTAGAGGTTCAACATTGTCGACATGTATGTAGGTGAACCTAGCATGTGGCGAACAGAATGCATCTGTAGGAGCAACAGTGTGACTTTGTACTTTGGCTCTTTGTCGAGGCAAACATGACTGTATCTATTTCCGTACTTCGTGATTCAAATCAGGCCATAAAAAATGCCCAGTGATCAGTTCAGTTACTGGCTTACACTTCTCTCTTCTCCTCTTCTGCTACAGGCCATAGTTTGTTTTTTAGACACAATAACACCACCGAAGTTAACTGCGCTTTTCGATTCGCCCTCCTGTTGTAGTATGAGAAAGGCCAGACGGAAACCTGCCAAACAAATCCATAGTCAGCCGATAAAGTTAATTAAATAATCAGTTGATCATTTCCACGGCCACTTAAAGATAAACTTGGCTAACATACTCCATAAGGTTTTATCATTATTATTAGTATTAATATTTGTCCCTTGGGTTCCTAATGGGACAAAGGGCTTCACTAGCTCGCCTCCAGTGCGCTCTGTTCTCTGCAAACTTTTGAACCTGGCTCCATGACAGCCCACAATCTCTCACTTCCTCCTCGAACGATCTCCTCCATGTCACCCACAGCTGGGGCACCCAATTCGTCGCTTCCCATCGCGGTTCCACTCGAGTGACTGGCCTGGAGCATGATGTCTCCAGTCGGCTTTCTCAGTGTATGCCCAATCCATCTCCACTTCCTTCTGCATATTTGTTGAGCGATGGGTTCTTGGTTGGTTCGTAGCCAAAGTTCCTTGTTGTTTATTCTTTCTGGCCATCTGATCTTCAGTAGCGAGCGTAGGCCCTCTATAAGGTTACGTGCTTCATATTCATCTCATGCCTAACTAGAGTTTTACAAAAGTATTGGGTAGGTGAAAAAATTCTGTTACATGCCTAAAAGTGTACTGATGCACAAGACTCCAGGTGACGAAGGTAAGTCCATTGATAAGGTTATACAATCTAATTGACTCGGGTATTCGCAAAATGTGTTGCTCGCTGTGTTACAGTTGATATGAAACGCAGAAAGAATTAGTTGTGTGCATTCCTAAACTTTATCGACTTTGAAAAGGCCTTTGACAGCGTTAACCAACAAGTAATTTGGCAGTTGCTTAAACACTATGGAGTGTCACAAACATTTATCAACCTTATTCAGCAGTTATATGAAAAGGACACATGCTAAGTGATCTACAATGGAAAGCTCCCTGACGCCTTTGAAGTAAAGACAGTAGTAAGACAAGGCTGCCTACTATCACCGATGACTATCTGATTGTGGTCGACTGGATTGGATCATGCAACAAACGGTGAGGAGCAGTAAGATGGGCATATGCTGGACTGATGAAAATAGCCTAGAAGATTTAGATTTCGCCGATGATGATTTATGTTTAATGTCGCACAAACTCGAAGATCTACAGGCGAAAACTAACAAGTTGACAGAAGGGGCGAGGCAGCGAAGACGGGGCTCCAAGTGAACGCATAGAAGACAGAGGTGATGATGATACCCAACCAACAACAGCATCAATAGCAAGCACCTATCACCATAAACAGGAGAAACCTAAAGGAAGTTGTCTCTTTCACCTACCTGCCTAGGCAGCATGCTTTCAACTACAGACAGCACAGACATAGACGAGGACGTCAAAGCCAGGATCGGAAACCAGTGTGGGGATCTTCTGCACTCAACACGAAGAAAAAGATCTGGATTTTCAACACCAACGTCAGGTCAGTGCTGCTGTATGGTTCAGAAACTTAGTGCATCACGAAAAGCACTTCCAACAAGCTACAGACATTCATCAACAGCTACTGTCTACGCTCACTCCATACTGAAGAACAGATCAGATGGCCATAATAGTGAGAATAAGCAACAAAGAACTCTGGCAACGAACAAACCAACAACCCATCACCCAACAAATATGCAGAGGAAGAAAGTGGGGATTGGTTGGGCATACACTAAGAAGGTACGTTTGGGACGTCACGCACCAGGCCTTAGAGTGGAATCCAAAGGGGAAACGACGAGCTGGGTGGGCGTCCGAGGCAAGGGTGATATGGAGGACACCATGTAAGGAAGAAATGAAAGCTTGTGGGCAGTGATGGCGCCAGGTTCAAAAGACTGCAGAGAACAGGGTGCAGTGGAGGCGTGCTGCTGAAGCCCTGTGTTCCACTAGGAACCCAAGGGAAAAATAATAATAATAGTAATAGTTCTGAAGAGGCTATAGTAGCAGCTATAGCCCAGTCGACTGCTGACCTAATCTGTAGAGAATGGTTTATCGTACTTGACTTGAGCATGTCAAAGGTCAAAAATCATTCGAGTAGGTCTGTAGATTACTAGATAAATAGAGATAACTATGATACAGGTAGGTTTAAGGTCCACTTATCTATAGTTCGCAGACTTTTATATCTCCCACTTATTTTATTTGTTTTCCTCTTGTACAGAAAGGTTTATGCTATCGGGTATTTTTTTAATGTGTATTCTTAATAATTGAAGCACCTTACTGCAAAAGCTTTAATGGAAACTTCGATGAATATCTCCACATGTCTTATTAAGGTTTTCTACCTTTAGGTTGAAGGTGAGCCAGTTTAGGAAACCTACTCTTCTCTGCTTATCCAGAGTTTTAGCATGTTCAGGATACTTTTTCTAACTGTCACCTTGAATGTTATGTAAACTACCAACTAAGTTATGAAGAAAGGGATATATTTCTGTGCTAGTTAATCACAACAACTGACACACAGCAAGTTAAGTGTTGAATATCAAAGGTCGTCTTTTCGCTATCATGTTATACCACTTCGTTTTTCACTTTCTTAGTAATTAAAAAAGAATCAGGTTAATATTAAGCCATTTACCCCCTATTTTATTTTCTATTTACCTTCTATTCGTCAACTTTTTGAAAGTTTTCAGAATTTTGCTTATGTTGTGTAATACTCTCATGTTCCACTGTTAGACTTATTTTCACTGTTCTTTTGATGTTGACTGTAAACTCCTCTGAAACTTACTATCATATCATCTGAAAGATAATTAATCTTTATGTCGAAGCGTTTTTTGTGTTTTGAGCTAGGGATTTATTGTAATCAAAGGCATTGGGTAAACAATCATTATATATTACTCATATTTTCCAGTTGAATAACATGTATCGTCTGCTTGGCTGAAAAATACTGTACTGAGTAGAAAGAGATATGATTTGAAGTATTCTAAAAGTTTATGATGAAAAATTGGATAGTACATTATTTCAACACGTGTATTAAGTATTAGGTGCAGTTCAAATTCAACAACCAGGTATACAGACAAAAGGATACGGTTACCACTTGGGGTCACCACTTGGACCGCTACTAACTGATTGCTTTATGGCGAACCTAGAGAATAGTGTGCTTCAGTTAACAATTGATAATTTCTACCTATATAAAAGATAATATGGATGATATGTTCATCAGTTGTGGTCAGAATACAAATATTAAGACTGTTGTTAAAAAGTTTAATGATTGTCACCCATCTGCCAGTTTCACATTAGAATTCAAAGGGAACTCAGAATTCCATTTTCTCAATGTCTTATTGAAACGGAGACCAGATGGTTGTCTTTAGAGGTTGATTTATAGGAAGCCTACATGGAATGGATAATACTTGAATTTCTATAGATCGGGATGCCTTTTAGCTGTTTATCTTCAAGAATCAGAAGAATATGCACCAGTGATACTATCGGCGATGAATTAGACAAACTACGGAAGATTCTGATGGAAGCAAAATGAACACCCATCCAGATTTATTGAGAAGAACTTGTAATTAAAACAGAATGCAGAGCGAGTACTCACAGTTCCAAAGAAGACCTTGTTTATAAAGGTTGGTTTCAAAGGTGGTACTGCAGCAAAGATCCTGAAGAATCGGCTATCAAGATGGTTGAAGATGTTCTTCTCTAAAAAGCTACAGATCAGCTACTCTAGTCAGCAGCTAGGTCTCGAAGTGAGTTAAAAACAAGTTGCCGTTTTGAGCCACCTCAATATGTGTCTAAAAATTTACTTGCTCCTGTGAAGCACAAAGCACTCACTCTCCAGACGTATCTCTGAGCCCTATCCTGCATCATTGTCAAGAGGAGAATGTAAATCAATTAACACTTCAATTCTTGAACACTTGGTCAACCTTGGACATATACCACTCCTTCAGTGTCATTTATAGAATCAAATGGAATAGTTCGAAAGGAGTACGCCTATGGCAGTTGCGCACAGCAGATGCACTGGCATTTCGACAATTCAAACCTGATCTTTGCATACAAAAGGAGTATGTTCAATCTCTTATCTTACCATAGTCTTAACACTTTCACAATCTCCTTTCGATTTCATTTATAATTACTAAGTTTATTATTATCACCTTCATTATGATGCTTGTCTCATTCTTCACCTTCTTTACATCTATCTATCCAACTATCAAGTGAACATTGAATATTCGCATTTCTTCTCATCTACCAACACTTTTCATCTTGTTAAACTCTTTGAATTCCTCGTCATTTCCCCTTATCTGAAAGGTAATACTCAAGTATCTTCCATTGTTGGCTTCAGTTCATTTTTATCACTCACTAGGTGGCTTCATGATGGAATTATACCCTATTGTTTACTAACAGACTGTTATAGACCGTTATTGATATGCATGTAAATAAGATTATTGTACAGCACTAAAAACATAATGTTGTTGAGAAAGAAACTTTTCTTCACTGAATCATCTCTTCTTTTCTCAATAAACGACTACTGTTAAACCGCTAACTTACTTATTGATACTCGTCAATTGGGCGTATTTACAACCTGAATGGAATTGATGTCTTGCCTTAGATTCCATTCTGAATAGTCCAGTATTATAATCACTGACGCTACTATTGACCTCTTTATTGTACAGCTCATTAGTAACATGGATTCATGCATTTGCTAGTAAACGATTTAATAATATGTGGGCTTTTGAGGTCACTGAAGCATCTTAAGATGAAAGTATCAAGTTTACAGTTGTAGGATACCTTTTTCGAACTACTACTGTGCTCTATTGAACAGTATGTTTTCGCAATTCAACGTGTTATCTGCACTTTGATGTTGTATAGTCAATTTGTAAGCGAAAATGTAACAACAAACTGGTAATATCATAAAACTCTTTCTGTATACAAATTCAAATAAATCGACAACAACAGAATTGTATAAATCTATTTTATTTCAAGATTTCTCATTAGCTCATTACAATGCAAAGTAACTTTAGCATCCATTTAGGAAAATTTTTGTATATTTGAGAATCAACTCCATGTTGATATTCATCATGAAGTGAAATAAGTTGGAGAATCATTGAAAAGATGAGAGAATTAGACAACAGTGGTTTCCTAGTATTGAACTCCTAAGTAGTACGCACCTATGACTCCTCTGGGGATCGAAGACCTTGGATGTTAATCATGCTATGTTACGAATTGACAGAAGTATGAAATTGCGAATAATTGAACTCCGATCCAATGGGTTAAATGGTTAATAGGTTGACCATGGAACTTGAAAGTCCTGAGTTAGACCTATAGCGAAGTGATGAGTGTGTACTGGTGAGAAGTTCTATACTGAAACAATAAAGCTGTCCAATGCTTTCAGGTTTTCAGTGGTTCTCCAACTGATTGTAATCCATGATCAATACTACCTTGAAAATAACATGCCTATGAACATCAAAATAAATAATACTAAGTTTCTCGACATATACAAAAGGATCAGACGAATATTCTAGAGTGAAAGCTGGATAAGAGAGGGAGACAGATGCAATCAACATACTAAGAAATATACGGTAAAATACTTGTAATAAGGTCATAGGATTTATGTTAGTTCAAGTGATACAAAGAGTAGAATTCAGAGTCAGGTCAAGGGTGTGAAATCGAAAAGCAACAAACATGTATGACTTGACAGCTGTTTCTTACTAGTATGGACTCCTCAGCAGTGCGCACCCACGACCCCATCAGGGATTGAACCAGCCATTTTCCGTTTGTAAATACGGACCATTGGATTCTTACCTGGTGGCTAGCTCAGTGGCAACGTGCTGGCCACGGAAGCTGAAGGTTGTGGGTTCGATCGGTGGCTGGTGGGGTCGTGGATGCGCACTGCTGAGGAGTCGCATACTAGGCGGACAAAACAGTTGGCTGTTTAGTACTCCCAGGTTTCTTTTGTTCCTCTAACTGATGTCAGTCTACAATGAACAACAAACTGAAATATTTCCAAATCCCCACAACTCCCTCAAAAGATGTATGAATCAATAATGATTCGTTAAAAAAAACGCTTTTATTATGATAGGTAGATGACTTATGACTGTTTCACCCTGAGCACAGAAGTTCAGATCTGGTCGTCAAATAGCTACTGTTTCTGCAAAACACAATTAGTAATGATGAATAGTGGCTAGCAGTGGAATCCAGAATGTGCATTTCGTCCTATTTGAGACTCGTCAGCGACCACTACAAATGCAAGAGCGTTATCCACTACATCACCGAGCCACGATAGCCACTTCTTGTGCAATAACACTGAAACATAATTAGTTGGAATTTACTTGTCTATTAATTATTTTCAACGATTTCTGGATATCAAAATCACCTTCAGTATCATTAAGGTGACAATCAATAGAGATGTTGAAGAATTTATCACCTCTCTCTAATTCTTCACCTTCTTTACATCTGTCTATCCGTCTATCAAGTGGACATTGAATATTCACATTTTTCATCTACCAACAATTTTCATCTTTCAAGTTGTTATTCATCGTAGACTGACATCAGTTAGAGGAACAAAGGAAACCTGGAAGCACTGGACAGCTATTTCGTCCGACTAGTGTGCGACTCCTCAGCAGTGCACACCCATGACACCACCAGCCAGGGATCGAACCCGAGACCTTCAGGTTCTGTGGCCAGCACGTTACCACTGAGCTAGCCACTAGGTCACAATCCAATCGTCCATATTTCCAACTTCTGTTAGCCCATGGTATAGCGCAACTGCCAGTGCTCCTAGGTTTACTTTGTTCCTTCAACTGATATCAGTGTACGATGAATAACAACTTGAAATATTTCCAAAATCTCACAACTCCCTGAAAATTCAATTTTCATCTTGTCAAACTCCTCGATTTCCTAGTTATTTTTACTGTCTAGAAGAATATTACGCAACTACTTCTTATTCTTGGTTTCGGGTTTTTATTACTAACTGGCTTCATGATGGAATCATACACTATTGTTTAATAATAGGACTGTTATTTGTTTATAATATGTATGTAACTACTATTGTACAGTTTTAGAAAATGATATCGTTGAGGTGTTTTGTGGAGTTCTTTTTCCAAATGCTAGTATATGCATACATGTATATTTGTTTGGATAAGAATGAAATTGTAATGAGTTTCATTCTTAAAAACATTCATATACAGAATGACGAAAATCAAGCTGTTTAATCAAGAAAACATTCAGTTATGAAACGGTATACCCTAGTATCTTCATCTAATCAAGGCTGATAGTATAGTTGAACCATTCTAAAAATAACACACTTCCAGTTGACAATAACCAGAGCTACAGCAGTCGATTGGGTAAACCTATTGCGACTACCAAACATATGATATATCTTCAAAGTAGTATTTATCACGGACTGACATCAGTTGGAGAAAAACTGAAAACCTAGTAGAACTGGACAGTAGTTTCATCGCAGTATAGAGCTCTTCAGTAGCACTCCCCCTGATCGTTCCAGGGATCGAACTTAGGGCTTTCGGGCCTTACGGGGAACGCGTTAATCCTTGAAGCACTGGGTCAAAGTTCATTTACTCACAGTTTCCTACTTTTTTCAATTCACGATGCAGCGCAACTATCATCTTGACACCTCGATTGTCATCCTTCTAAGTTGGTGATGAATACTACCCTAAAAATAAAATCGTCATTGATATATGTAGCATATTCTTAAAAAATATATCATAAAAGTGAAATGATACAGGTGTTGTCAGACCAAAATCACAGAAAAAGGTATTTCCTCTAAATTACTAGCTGCTGTTCCATGCCTTTCTGAACCTATTCTATATATCCATAAATATAACTACATTTAGGAGTTCTTCGGATATGCTCACACCATTATTGCAGAAGGTCTGGAAGAAAGCTAAGGTCGCCACCAATTGAAACAAGGGCAACCTTGTCAAACTCTTGAAGAAGGGCGACCGAAGTCTTTACAAGAACTGGACAGGAATCATGGTCCTATCCACCTCAAGTAAAATATTAAGCCGCATAATCCTGCAGAGACTAAATGATGCACTGGATTCAAACTTACGACCGGAACAGGCTGGATTCAGGAAGTGAAAATTATGTGCGGATCAAATTGCAACGCTACACTACGCATCATCATAGAACAGAGTATAGAATGGCAGTCAACTCTCTAGCTTAACTTCGTCGACTTTGAGAAGGCCTTTGACAGCGTCGACCGAGAAGTAATTTGGCAGTGAGCTACTTCAATAATAAGGAGTACCACAAATTTTCATCAACCTCATTTAACTACTGTATGACGATGTTACACGCCTTATGATTAAAAATAGAGAGGTCAGTGACGCCTTTGAAGTGAAGTGAAGAAAAGAGTAATACAAAGTTGCTGCATACTATCACCGATCATCTTCCTGATTACGGTGAGCTGGATTATGTAAGAAACTGTGGGAAGTGATACGAGGGGCACTGGCTGTTTGACCGACGAAAAGACACTAGACGATTTGCATTTCACCAACGATGATGATTTATATCTAATGTCTTGTCGAACAAACTCGAAGATCTACAGGCAGAGATAAACAACCTGACAGAAGACGGCGTGAAGGCGGGACTTTAAGTGAATGTAGAGAAGATAGAGGTGATGAAGATACCCAAACAGCAATAACCACAACAAACATCAATCAGTATAAGCGGCAGAAACCTAAAGGAAGTTGTCTCTTTCACTTACCTATCTACTGACCCACGGAGGCAGCATCGCTTCAAATACAGGCAACGGCAACGATGGAGATGTCAAAGCCAGGATCGGAAAGACAGCAAGACAGGCGTTCATTAACCTGAAACCAGTGTGGAGATCTTCTGCACTCAGCACAATATCCAGATTTTCAACACCAACGTTAAATCAGTGCTGCTGTATGGTTCAGAAACTTGGCGCGTCACGAAAGGCACTTCCAACAAGTTACAGACATTCATCAACAGTTACTGTCTACGCTCACTCCATACTGAAGAACAGATCAGATGGCCATAATAGTGAGAATAAGCAACAAAGAACTTTGGCAACGAACAAACCAACAACCCATCACCCAACAAATATGAGAAGGAAGAAAGTGGAGATGGGTTGGATTGGGCACACACAGAGAAGACCATTCGGGACATCTTGCGCCAGGACACTTGCTCGAGTAGAATCCAGATGGGTAACGGAGAATTTGGCATCTGAGCATGACATGGAGGAGATGGTATGAAGAAGCCAGTTTCAAAAGATTACGGAGAACAGAGTTCACTGGAGACGTGCTACTGAAGTTCTGTGTTCCACTGGGAACCCAAGGGTCAGATAATAATCATAATAATAATTAGGAATGTTTACGTAAAAGATCTGTTTTTGATAATCTATTATATATGATACTGAATGATAAAATTGACTTTAATTATACTGTTAGTAGTAGCTAACAGGAGAGGAATTCAAGACACATATTTCATCCTATTTGGAATTCATTAGGTGAATATATACTGTATCCTGGTGTTTTGATGTTTTCAGTAAGATTCCAAACTGATATCTGTCATCTACAACTGTAGATTTACACCCTGTACAATAAGTATGTTAGTTTGTTGTTTAAATGTTTCTATTCTCATCGTTCAACTTACAATCTTTTAGTAGTTATTTTCAAGATAGTAAGAAACATACTTTGTAGATTTCGCTGCCAACACCTGTCACGATTGGATTAAGAATACTCTATAAAGACATTTATACGCCAATGAGGATTAGTCCATTACATTCTGTAAACCAGCAACAGTAAATATCAATAACAAAATTATTCTACGTGTTGTTTTCAAAACTTTGAAATGATTTTCAGCTTTTTAAATAGTTAGCAATGAAATATCAACTTTTAGTTATCTTAAAAAGTAGCATTTTCTGGAGATGATTTAAAATTTAAGCAAAATATCTGTAAAAACTTATCAATAAAGAATGATAATTAAAGATTATGTGGAAATTGTGGTCGTGGCAACACTTGAACGAATGGTCTTAGGGTAGAGAACTGGGTTCTTTAGTTGTGGAGCTTTCGTCGTCTGTCTTGACAACATCATCAGTACTACCTTCAATATAAGATAAGTTGTCATTATCCCTCTGTGTAAGGTTCACTGACAGAGAGAGGAAACAGAAAGAATATCAGAGAATTCTTAGAAGCTTGGCATTCACATAAGTCAGTTAGTAATCAATATATGTGCAGACATAGACCCAATCTATCAACTAATAAGAAAGATAATAAACGACAGAATGGTCAGAGGTCCAACAAAGGAACAGCCAACAGGAGAATGTACACAGTCAATGACACAACAATCAAAAGAAACAACCAATCACAAACCAGTTCGTCAGAGCAAGCTACTAACTCACTCACGGAGAGGTATTGATAGCTTACTTCATACTGAAGTTAGTGGTGATGATGTCGTCTAGCAAGACGTTGAAAGCTTCACGATTAAACAACAACCTGCTCAGAGAGCACAATACAAACAAGGTCTCAGGGTAACCTGACAAGTATACCCTGCTAACTAACTTATTATTTATTTATTAGTCCCTTGGGTTCCTAGTGGAACATAGGGCTTCAGTAGCACGCCTCCAGTGACCTCTGTTCTCTGAGATCTTTTGAACCTGGTTCCACGACAGCCCAGAAGCTCTCATTTCCTTCTCGCATGACCTCCTCCATGTCACCCTCGACTCCGATGCCCAACTCCTCGCTTCCCATGGGGATTCCACTCGAGGGCCTGACGCGTGATGTCCTCAGTCGG
This sequence comes from Heterobilharzia americana, assembly GCA_944470555.2. Taxonomy (NCBI): domain Eukaryota; kingdom Metazoa; phylum Platyhelminthes; class Trematoda; order Strigeidida; family Schistosomatidae; genus Heterobilharzia; species Heterobilharzia americana. The sequence continues at coordinate 160,148,905 of OX104127.1, read as the reverse complement.
CCTTCTCAGTGCATGGCCAATCCATCTCCACTTCTTCCTGCATATTTGTTGCGTGATAGGTTCTTTGTTGGTTCGTTCCCAGAGTTCCTTGTTGCTTATTTTCTCTGGCCATCTGATCTTCAGCAGCGAGCGTAGGTGGCAGTTGTTGATGAATGTCTGTAGTTTATTGGAAATCCCTTTCGTAACGCGTCAAGTCTCTGAACCATACAGAAGCACTGACTTGACTGGGTTGGTGTTGAAAATCCGGATCTTGTTCACACTTTGTGCTGAGTGCAGATCTCCACACTGGTTTCAGGCTAATGAACGCCTGTCTTGCTTTTCCGATTCTGACTTTGACGTCCTCGTCCGTCCCGCCTGTAGTTGAAACAGTGCTTCCTAGATAAGTGAAGGAGGTTACTTCCTTCAAGTTTCTCCCGTTGACGGTGATTGGAGTTTGTTGTTGTTGTTGATGGTGGTGGTGCGGTATCTTCATCACTTCTGTCTTCTCTATATTCACCTGAAGTCCCGTCTTAGCTGCCTCTTCTGTCAACTTGTTAGTTTTTGCCTGCAGATCTTCAAGTTTATGTGACATTAGGCATAAGTCATCGGCGAAATCCAAGTCTTCTAGGTTCTTTTCCGTTGTCCAGTGTATCCCCCTCTTCTCGCTGCCCACTGTTTGCTGCATGATCCAGTCCACCACAATAAGGAATATCATGGGGGATAGTAGGCAACCTTGTTTCACTCCTGTCTTCACTTCAAAGGCATCACTGAGCTTCCCATTGTGGATTACTTGGCATGTGGCATCTTCATATAGTTGTTGAATGAGGCTAACTAACTTACAAAGCACCAATTACTGACATCTTTTTAACTTAATTTCAACTATTCAGTCATTGAAAGAGGTCTCAAAAGTCATTTAGTAAAGCACTGAGTCGATAATCCTGAAGCTGGTAGTTCACATCTTACAGTTAGTTAGATTTTCATCTCATCATCAAACATCAACTTAGGATCAATATTACCAGCCAACCAAACTGCAGCTTTCTTCAATAGTTACAATAATAATATAAAATTTATGTATTTTTCAATATTTAAAGACACATAATCTAAACAATAGTCATGTAACATCTTGTTTTCTTAATTACAAAGAAGAATAAACCGACTTTTTGAAAAACGGAGGTTAGTCAATTCATTATAATGATAGGTTATATCACCTAGATTATTTTTACAAAATATCCACCTCAATATGTGATATATTATATTCATATAATGTAAATAAGAATGGGAAAACAATTGGAAAAGTATCTTCCTATGTTGGTATGTTGATATATATATGCATATGATAATCGATCTGGAAGACTTCAGTCAGTCCACCTGCGTTGTCATTACACTGCACAACTTTCATAAAGTCTATCAACCTATAATATATATAGATTATTAGATTACCAATAAATATAAATGAAATTTATTAGAAAAAAGGGCAACTTTAAAGTCTACACTAGTAAATGATGAAATAACCAATCAACTTTTAGTATTCTAGTTGGAAAAAGATAAATTTTCCTAAAATACAGAAGTTTGATTCGTCATTTGATTATAATAAGATGTTAATATAAAAATGATATGAACAAAAGTGAATATCTTTAGTGGAATAAAGTATGAAGTAAAACAAAAGGTGTTAAATTGACTCTTGAACAAGTAAGACACACATACAGAGAGAGAGAGAACAAAGACAAAATTATCTTCAAAATTTGTTTGAAATGCAAAATAACCAATTGACTTTATCACAATAGAAATAGATACAAATGGGATAAGAAATAATCATGACAATAATAGTATCTATGAATTGAAAACATTTTGATTCTAGTTTAGAAAATAATTGGATGCACTGAAAAGTTTTCAGGTTCATGATAACAGTATCTTAGACGTATTGAATCACTTTTAGATAAATAAGAAATATTTTCTTCTTAAGAAAAGTCTTGAGTTATTTTTAAATTAGTTCGTTCATGATCAGATACACATCGCTATTTGAATAAAGAAAATAGAACTGATATATAGTGTATAACAGAGAGGTATATACAAAAATAAACAAAGAAACATATTTCATACTTTTAACAACTACTATTATTATTGTACTTTTGAGATGAATGGGGATTTTTTTAATTTAAAGGTAGTATTCATCATGGACTGACATCAGCTGAGGGAACCATTGAAAATCTGGGAGCACTGGACAGCTGTTTCGTCTCAATATGGGACTCCTCAGAAGTACGCACCCACGACCTGGTTAGGGATCGAATTCAGAACCTTAAGGTTTCACGGTGAACGTGTTAACCACTCAGACACTAGGGTCGGTTTCCAATGGTTCATAATTTCCAACTTCGGTCAATTCACGACATAGCGTGACTATTACAAAAAGTCTTCAATTGTCATCCGTTTCACTTCTGACTAGTTGACCCCACATATCATGGCTTCTCATTAGAACTTCCTAACATCCATCTGGAAGCAAGTCACTAATTAGCACTATACAGTAATGTACTTTTCAGATGAATGGGGATTTTTTTTAATTTAGAAGTAGTATTCATCATGGACTGACATCAGCCGGGGGAACTATTGAAAATCTGGGAGCACTAGACAGCTGTTTCGTCCTAATATGAGACTCCTTAGCAGTACGCACTCATGACCCGGCTAGGGATCGAACTCAGGACCTTCGTGTTTCACGGCGAACGCGTTATGTTGTGAATTCACAGAAGTTGGAAATTGTGAACCATTGGAAACCTACCCAGGGTCTGAGTGGTTAACGCGTTCATCGTGAAACCTGAAGGTTCTGAATCCGATCCCTAAACAGCTCGCGGGTGCGTACTTCTGAGGAGTCCCATATTGAGACGAAACAGCTGTCCAGAGCTCCCAGATTTTCAATGGTTCTCCCAACTGATGTCAGTCCATGATGAATGCTACTTGTTTATTATTATTATTATTTTTCCCTTTGGTTCCTAGTGGAACATAGGGCTTCAGTAGCACCTCTCCATAACACTCCGTTCTCTGCAAATTTTTGAACCTGGCTCCACGACACCCACCCTTCAATCAAATTCAAGTTGGAATCAGAAATAAACTCAACACTCCATTTTCTTGATGTTCAACTTCAAAGAAAAAAAGATGATAATCCACTTAATAAATTGATCTACAGAAAGCCTATATGGAATGGACAGTTTATTAATTTTCAAAGTTTAGTCTTTCTATGTAGGAAGAGAAATATTATCTGTTTACTATCCTTTAGGATCAGGAAAATATGTACTTAGGACAGACACTGTTGAAGGAGAAGTACAAAATCTTTGACGAACTCTAACGGAAAATGGTTTCCTACTCTGATTCATAGATAGGAACATGAAGCCAAAGAACTGAACTGAAAGAAGATTCGTTTGTTGAATCTTGAATTTAAAAATGATATTGCTGCAGAAATCCTCAGGAAATGACTATTGAAATCCTTAAATAGAACATACTTCACCGTTAACCTTTTTGAATGTCCGAGAAACTTTGCGGTCAATGTGTAAAGAATAAACCGACGTATTGGGCTGTCATTAATGTGTGTAAGCCAGTTTACTTGCTCTTATGAAGCTTAACACATCGGCCGTGCAATACATCCACTTGTAAAATGTGCCCTCGAACACTACCCAGCCTGGTTGGCTAGCAAAGGAAGAAAGGAAATGTATCTTCACTTCAATAACAGAATACCTTATGAACTCAGAGTACTTATCTCCTTTAGAGAGCTGCTTCAAAATCCTCTACAGGATTCGATCAAACCACTTAAAGGTAGGAAGATCAAGTCATTTATCTATAGCTAAAGCACTAGTCATCCAGAACTTCAAACCAGTGTTATGCGTCCATAAAAGGTACATCCAACTTTGATCTTTCCCATGACCATTATAAAGCCTTGACTGTTATAGATTCATTCCATATTATTAGGTAACTTTACATGTATTTCCTTCATCCCTTGTCCATTTTCCTACTTTGTCATACATTCATCCTGTTTTGCGTAATTACATTTAATTTTATAATCCTTTGTCTATTTTCCCACTCAAAACCTAGTTGAGTATTAATTAACTTTCTTTAGTTATTGAGTATATTTTGCCCCCTAACCGGAAATAATTGTAGAATATACAATTTAGTAAATGAATTCGTTGAAAAAAGAATTTTTTCTTCACTGCAACCATGTCTTATCTTTTTCTATAATAAAATGGTTGTTTATTGATTAGGGAAAGTATAAGTTTTACCAAATGACGACTGATAACTGTTGTGCAAAAGGTGAATCTTGTGCGTCGGTGTGCCCTAGTAGGAGACAGACTAGTGTTTGAACAGTTACGTCTTAGTCTTAATAGGAACATCATCACTTGTTGTCGAGTCCAAAATGGGATGAGACATGCATCATAGATAGATTACAACTAAACTGTAAAGGTTTTTGTTGTAGTAACATGTCGACCAAAGCTACAATTCAAATATATAACTCCACAATTACTTAGCTGGTTATGAAGGACATTTACTGAAACAGTAAATTTTTTCCTAGTGGCCCAACCATTTGGATTGAAATACGATCAGTATATTATCCTCTGACAATTCTATTCGAAGGTCATAGATTTGCATAAAACATTGTCTATTAATATAAACAACTTTAAATTGTTGTTTTCGAGCCAATTTTATGGCATGTTCATTTGCATCCACTCCATCTTCAAGGTGATTCACTGATTGGTTAATGCTTACTTTTGCTACGTTAGTATTTCAAATTCTAGACAAGGTCATATGTTATGTATATATACACACATATGTTTCTCTTTCAGTTGACTATTCTTCTAGAAGGTAATAAACTCTACCTTACAGTTCAGTCTTCTTTTCTACTTCATCTCAGGGGATTGGAGTAGATGAATCTTCTGTATGAAATAAGTTATCAGTCAAGCGTACGCATTATATCATCTCAGAGACGTAACAGAATCCATGTCAAATAAAGAATGGACGAACAATGTGTACATTAGCTACTAGATAAAAAAGTGCGAAACAAGCGATATCGTAACCAGCTACCTTTCTTTTACCCACTGAAAAAGTTATATATTCTGTATGATACAGAACCCTTCCAATATTATGGAATAGTATAAATTTGATTTCAGCATCATGATGAAGTGATGAAAGTGTTTTTATTAGCGTCTTTAAGATGATAATTTTAAAGAGACTAACCTCGTATCAATCACTTCAAACGCCAAGGCATTATCCACTAGGCAACGGAGGCACAATAACCACTTGTTGTACAACAGGTATTGGTTATAACTACTTATTGATATACTTGTATTATAATATGGAGAAGTTCAGTTAGACTTATCTAACAAGGAGGTTTATATCACTCAATAATTAACATACAGCAGGCTATTTGAAAGAATACACAGTTTATTAATATACTTGTAATTCTCTGTTGTTTTATTGGATCGAATTGTTCCACCGCTATTGGAGTATGGGCTCCTATGCTGATGCCTCGATATTGCCTGAATGTTATTGATTGATTGTGGCCAGCAGAGGAATCCAGCTTGACGAGCGTTTCGTCCTATTTGGGACTCATCAGCTGCACGCACCTGCACTCCACTAAGTGTCCTGGATTCCTCTGTTAGCCGCAATCAACCAAATTACTGAAGCATACAGTTTAGTCTGATTCAAAGTGTTATAAACCAATTTAACTAAGTTACTATTTTATTTTAATTTCGCCAATCGAAATTTATCGAAGTCTTGATGAGAAACCTTAATCTGTGGGGTCAGTCGAATCGGATATGAGAATAAAAACCAATGATGATCGCATTATATCACGAATTGTGAAACGTAGGAAAAAGTGATCCTCTGAATCTTGACAAAGTGACTGAATGGTAACGTGTTGATCATACGACCTGACAGTCAAAGCTTCGATCCATACTTGGGCTGTGAGTTCATATTACTGAGAAGTCTCAGTGAGAGATGAGACACCCTCCTCAGTGTCCTCAGGTTTTCAATGGTTCTCTAAATGATGTCAGTCCTTGATGATAAACACTCTGAAATCAAAATGATCAGGTGAATCAAATGTTTTCATACTTTTTTCTCATTTATAACCATTGGCAAGGATATCATGTGCATCATAATCAACTATAAAACGATTTGAATAGAATATAAACCATGAAGGTGATGAACAATAGGTGATCCTAGAGATAAACATACTTTACCGACCTACATCAAAGTTGAAAGATTTTGTTAGGGAACCAGAAAACTAATTTGCATTGATAAACAGTTGCAGGTTGATTTTTAGTTAGAATTCATTATCAACTGACACCACTTGGAGGAACGTTGAAAATCGGAGTGCACTAGTCGGCTATTTTCGTTCGGATGTGGGACTCCTCAGTAGCGCACACCCATAACTTTACTCCGGCAGGAATCGAACCCAGCACCTTCAGGTTCCATGACCAGCACATTACCATTAAGCTAACCAACGATTCATATTCTCAATTTCAGTCAGTTCATGATATAGCGCGACCTACTTTCAATGTCGTCACTGAGTAATTGTACTCATGTTCAATTTAATTGACTCCACTGATCACAACTTCTCATTGGAATTTCAAGAATCATCTCTCGAAGTTAGTCATTAATGAGTATCAGACTAATTCTATCTGGAGGTTTCGTGGAAGTTTACGAATTAATTTTAGATTGGAACTCATGTATGATGAAGTAGAAAATGTGGAAAATTGGATTCCCATCCGGTGACTAGCTCAATGGTAACGTGCTGACCATAGAACCTTAAGGTACTGGGTCCGATCCCTGGTGGGACAGGGTAATGGGTGCACATCGCTAAGGGAATCTCGTACCAGTTGGATGAAATGGCTGTTCATTGCCTCTAGATTTCCATTATTCCTCCAATTGATGTTAGTCGATAATGAATTCTAACCAAACTCCTCCAAGAAAGTACAAATAATCAATCAGGTTAATTGCATACACAATAAACTTACTATAACTTTTGTATTTAAGTAAGGCGTCGAACAGTCTTCATTTGCACTTTCTTTTGAACTCATCTTTATAGGTTGTAAACTTGTATCTGAATTTGTATTACGGTTGGTCTTGGATAATGCAGCTACAAAATATCAAGGAAAATGTTAAAAATACAAGTTGTTATTCATCGTAGACTGACATCAGTTGGAGGAACAAAAGAAACCTGGAAGCACTGGACAACTGTTTCGTCCACCTGGTATGCGACTCCTCAGCAGTGCGCATGCACGACCCCACCAGCCAGCGATCCAACCCACAACCTTCAGATTCCGTGGCCAGCACGTTACCATTGAGCTAGCCACTAGGTCACAATCCAATCATCCATATTTTCAACTTCTGTTAATTCACGAAATAGCGCAACCGTCATCCAATGTCGTCGTTGACTAACTGTGCTCAAGACCATCAGGCTTTGCTCCTACTGGTCACGACTTCTCACTGGGACGTCGGGACTACCTCTCGAGGCTAGTCACCAATGAGCACCGGTTGAATTGAATTCTGAAGGAGTTGTGGGGATTTGGAAATATTTCAAGTTTTTATTCATCGAGAGGTATTCTGGAAGTTCCAATTAGAAGTCGTGACCGGTGGGGGAAAAGCCTGATGGTCATGAGGACAGTTACTCGATGATGACATTGGTTGGCGGTTGAGCTATATTGTGAACTAACAAAAGTTGGAAATACGGACCACTGTATTCTGACCCGGTGGTTAGCTCAATGGTAACGTGCTGGCCACGGAATCTGAAGGTTGTGGGTTGGATCGCTGGCTGGTGGGGTCGTGGATGCGCACTGTTGAGAAGTCGCATACTAAGCGGATGAAACAGTTGGCTGTTTAGTGCTCCTAGGCTTCCTTTGTTCCTCTAACTGCTGTCAGTCTACAATGAATAACAACTTGAAATATTTCCAAATCCCCACAACTCCCTAAAAATACAAGGGACAAGAATCAGTAGTACTTATACTACTGACAAATAACTTGAGTAGGTAAAAACTACTCAGTCAAATTACAGTAATCTAAACACTTCACATCCATTTTCCCTAAGCTATGCTGAAGCTCATTAGTAGTGTACTTAGACAAATTCAGCTCATAGAGTGAAATTAGTTTTATATCATTTCAATACAGTCAGCACCTCACGTATGTTAGTAACGTTTACTAGGAAAGACTGATTTTTAAGTTAACTTTAGTGAACCAATACTATGCTACATTTGGACACTGATGAATTTTATGACGTTCATATTCTCTACCATGAATTGAGAAAAGTTTGAAACTTTAAAGTATCAATTGTTAAACTGATTGTTTTGAAAAACAATTTTCATGCTAGTATAAGTTTGAAGGTCACCCTAACAATTTCACAGATAACCAATAACATTTCTGTATTTGATGAAACACTATTTGTTTAGTCAAAAAAAAGTCAAAACGTGATTGGTTATTTTTGTGGACAGTATTTAAAGCCATTCGTCTTCAATCAAGCTTTAAGGTTGTACATTTAAAGGTTTCAACAATCGTAGACACAATCACCTGATAAATTTCAGAGTTTCTATGACATAAACATCAGTTAACTATAAAAAAAAAAACTGACCAATTTCTTGAAGAAATGTATTAGCCTTTTCTTCTAATATTAGTTCATCCTTTGATTTTCGAGTCTGACGATGTTTACGCTCAGGAAGTAAGGATTTCATCTTATCTATCTGTTGAATTATTTCTGTAGAAGATACTTTCAGAATAGGTTGTGCTGTTGTATTGTTTTGTTCATTCTGTAAAAAAAGTTTCAAAATTGTATATGTAATGAAATTTTAATTAATTAATACCATCTTGAAGGTGATTTTCATTTTTTTATTGTTATTTTTTTCTCTTTCTCTCTCTCAATTGTTATTTGTCTGACAACTTTGAGGAACTATTCTTGGGTCAAATGTTTCACCAGCATAATAGTTAATCACTGAATAGTTAATGACTAACGACTTGTTAATCTTCAATGAACTCAAAAGCATATTTTTATATAATAAGTTATGTACAACTGTAAGCCATTATCGGATGTATATTCCTTGAAAATGTAAGAGGTTTCTTGACAAAATGCAACAATTAATAAATATATATGGTAATGATAGGTAGTGGCTGGAAGTGGAATTCAGGATGCTCATTTCTTCGTATTTAGGATTCATCAGCTGGATGTACCTGCTTCCCTGTGAGTAATGTTGTTCCCACCCCCAGGATTCGGACTGGGGAGCTATCGCTTCAAACGTCAGCACATTATCCTGGTGGGAACAACATCACTCACTGGGAAGCAGGTACATCTAGCTGACGAATCCCAAATAGGACGAAATGCGCATACTGGGTTCCACTGCAAGCCATGATCCATCATTAACATGATTAGAATGTAAGCAATATCGAGGCATTTGCACAGAAGCCCATATGCCAATAGAGACTTATCAATTCGGTCCATTCAACGACAGTATCATATAAAAACAAATATACTAATATACACGGTAGTTTAAATATCCTCATTAAGTTATAAAACAAAAGTTTTGTTTAGCAAACAGTCACTCATTTCAACAATATCATTCTTAAGTTGTACAATCATATATAAATATTTGGTTCACATTGATAACGCAAAAGGAATGTTCCATAAAATACTTTCGAAAGAAATTTAGTTTTCGTAATGCGATTGGTTGAGGCACCTCAGTGCACAGTGATGTTATTCCCACTGAGACTCTAACCTTGAACAATTAGATCCAGTAAAACAACAGAGAATCACAAGTATATCGATAAATAGTAATAACTTATACCTATTGTATAAGAGGTGGCTATCGTGCCTCCATGGCATAATGGATAATGTCTTGGCGTTTGAAGCGATAAGTACTAGGTAGGAACAACATCACTCTGCACTGGGATGCAGGTACATCCAACTGACTAATCCCAAATAGAACGAAATGCATGTCCTTAGTCACTCTGCCAGCCACAACCATGCAAAATTGACGGATCCGCACAGAAGCCCATATGCCAACAAAGATCGAACAATTCGATCCAGTAAAACAACAAAGAATTGCAAGTTTATCAATAAACAGAAATTTAATTTTGACTTGAGATCAGAAAAAAAAATGCTTAAAATAGTTTTTGAGTAATACAACTGTTCACCCCTCCCCACCGAGCTCTATACTTCACTAAGCTGAGAAAATTAGAAGACAAAAGACACACTTTTGACTGACTTAAGGAAGACGACATTATTATTCGACAAAACACATAGTATTTACATACAGTTGCTACTCAGAAAATGAAGCCAATAGATCACAAATCGGATGGATATAAATCAAGATTTGAAACGAAAATATTTCTACCCCAACGGCGAATGACCTTGAATGATGATCTCTATGGCTTGCCAACCTCCTAAAACTTTTGATTAGCAAGATCAGATGTAACCTCGTCTGGTTAACTAGTTCACTAGTTACCAGCTGGTCCTAAGCCCAGGTAAAGAGGGAAGGTTGGGCGTAGGGCTAGCAACCCTACTCCGGAAAACCAATCCAACCGCTATTGAAACTTCAAAGCACAAACAAAATATAAAAATAAAAACAAACTTATTCCTCACTGTAATCGAAGACGCGAAATGATGCCAGTTGGTGAAAGCCTTTGGGAAGCCCGTTGGCTGATGAAAGCGGAAGTAAACGTGGGGACATGGAATGTCCGTACTATGTTTGAAGCTTAGTGATGCCTTAGAAGTGAAGACAGGAGTAAAACAAGGTTGTCTAATATCACCCATGATATTCCTGATTGTAGTGGACTGGATCACGCAAAAAACAGTGAGAAGCGAGAAGAAGGGCATACGCTGGACAGAGAGAAGCATCCTAGAAGACTTGGATATCGCCGATGACTTGTGTCTAATGCGTTGTCACACAAACTTGAAGATCTATAGGCAAAAACTAACAAGTTGACAGAAGAGGCAAGGGAGCAAAGACGGGACTTCAAGTGAATATAGAGAAGACAGAGGTGATGTAGATACCCAACCAATGCCACCACTACCAACAACAACAAGCTCCAATCACCATTTACAGGAGAAACTTAGAGGAAGTAGTATCTTTCACCTATCTAGGCATCACTGTTTCAACTACAGGCGAAAATACTGACTTCTCTAGTCACTCAAATCAGTTTGAAGAAAGATACCCGATGATCCCGTTGAATGATGTTGGCATCATATTATGGATTGACAGAAGTAGAACGATGTAGATCACTGAATTCTAACCCAGTCACTAAGTGACTAGATGCTTGTCACAAGAACTGATGGTTCTGGTTTCAAAATGTTGTCAAGTCATGGATATGCGCTACTGTGAAGTCTCAATGGGGTACCAAACACCCATACAGTGCCCTTAGGTATTTAGTTGTTCTTTAATTGATGTCAACCGGTGATGAATTCTACCTTGGAAACGAAGTGGATTAAAAACTTGTATCCATTGAAAAATTATTGACGTCCTTTAATTTCCATTTGAAGTAACCGCGCTTCCTAAGAGTCAAAATACTGTACTACGAACATACCTTATAATCAGTAAAAAAAATTCAAAGTTGATGTTTATCATGGAGTGATATCCATTTGAGAACCACTGAAAACTTCAGATAACTAGATGGCTGTTTCGTCCTAGTATAGGACTCATCAAAAGTGCGATAAACGCCATCTTACTAGGAAGAAAACTCAAAAGCTTAAGGTTTCGTAGAACACGTATTATTATTGAACCACTGCATTAGGATCCGATATGATCACATCATTACTGCTGGCTGGCTTCAGTAAGAACAAATCATGTGTGGGTCAAACTGCTAAGCTATGCTACGCTTCATTGCTATACCAACTTCGTCAACTTTGAAAAGGCCTTCGACAGCGTCAACCGAGAAGCAATTTGGCAGGGAGCTGCTTCAACATTGCCATTTTAGTACCACAAACCTTCATCAATCGCATTCAACAACTATATGAAGAAACCATATGTCAAATGATTCACAATGGAAAACTCAGTGATGCTGTTAAAGTGAAGGGAAGACAGGAGTAAAACAAGGCTGCCACCTACTATCACCGATGATCTTCCTGATTGTGCTTGACTGGATCATGCAGCAGAAAACTATGAGGAGCAAGAAGATGGGCACGCATTGTTTGACCAATGAAAAGACCTTAGGAGATTTGGATTTCACCGATAACGACTTATGTCTAATGTCTTTTAGCACAAACTCGAAAATCTGCAGGCAAAAACCAACAAGTCGACAGAAGAGGTGAGGCAGCGGGACGGGAATTCAAGTGAATGTAGAGAAGATGGAGGCGATGAGGATACACAACCACCACCACCAACAACAACCACAAGGACCAGTCACCATCAACGAGATAAACCTAAACGAAGTTGTCTCTTTCAACTACCTACTCACTTACCTAGACAGAATTGTTCCAAATACAGGTGGCGGCACAGGCACACAGGAGCATGTGAGCGCAGCCAGCATCTTAAAGACAGCAAGATAGGCCTTCCTTCATCAGTCTGAAATCAGTGTGGACATCTACTCCACTCAGCACAAAGAATAAGATTCGAATTTTCAACATTAATTCAGTCAAGTAAGTTAGTGCTTCTATATGGTTCAGAAACTTGGCGTGTCACGAAAAGCATTTACAACAAACTACAGACATTCATCATATCAACAGCTACCGTCTACGCTCACTCGATACTGAAGATCAGATCAGATAGCCAGAATAGTAAGAATAAACAACAAGGAACTCACTATGGCTGGCAGCGAACTAATCAACCGACAAAGAACCCATCACCCAACAAATATGCAGAGGAAAAAAGTGGAAAAGGATTGAACATACACTGAGAAGGCCATTTGGAGACATCGCGCGCCAGGCCAGTCGCTCGAGTGGAATCTGAATGTGAAATGACGAGTTGGTCGTCCGAGGTGGAGGTGACATGGATGAGATCGTGCGAGGAAGAAACGAGAGCTTCTGAGCTACCGTGGAGCCAGGTTCAAAAGCCTGAAGAGAAAAGAGTGTAATGGAGACGTGCTACTGAAGCCCTATATTCCACTTGGAACCCAAAGGATAATAATAATAAATTAGAACCCGATAGTTCAGAGTTTCTTAAAATGGTCAATTCGCGATATAGCTCAACCTTCATCAAACGCTGACTTAATCCTAGCGTCTTTACCACGAGACCTTAAGGCCGTGAGTGCACACTGCGGAAGAGTTCGAAATTTGGATGAAACAGCTGTCTAGTACTCTCAGGTTTTCAGTGGTTCCCCAACAGCTATCAGTCCATCATGAATATCAACTTGAAATCAATAAACCTCTACAAGGCGATGAATAGAAAAATCTTTATCAGAAATTCAGTTGAATAAGTACAATAACTTGAAAATTCCTTTAGCGAAAAATGGTACACAGCTAAACATGATTTGGAATATCTTATTCCTCATCTCTCTCTTCTTGTTTGTATATGTATACATACACTTGTTGGTCTCAGTGGCATGTGATGATTTTGTCTATCTATTTGGGGTGCTCGAGACGACAGGAATCAGTGTTTGAGAACTAAATCTTGACAAGACGGCTGAAAGTCGATCATAATGGTGTGGATGTACTCACTCCTTGACGTCTAAAACTTGAATGTTTTCACTAACTTATTTTCTCACATAACTTTATCGATTTTAACATTGTTCTTTTTCTACTCACTCTTTCTTTGTATACTACTGTGAAGTGTAGCAACATGAGACGATACATATATGTGCGAGGTTCTACCTTCATTTTGCCAGTTAGTCAGTCAATCATATGTATATGCTATTGAATAGCTATGAAACTGCAGGTGCTCAAAAATTCGATCTATAATAAAATATTCGTTCATATATGTGGCAATAATTAACGCCTTGTTTGAACGTTTTATGACTTGTATACCTTTTTTAGTGGAATACACTTTAACTATAATAAAAACAAGCAGTTTAAAAGTTTCTCTAGAAAAAATCAGTTTCTATGACAAAATGAATGATAAGTGAAGATTAGTACAAACTAATCTATAAGTAGCGAAGAAATAAAGTTTATTTTCAATTAAATCATTCCTTTAGTTGTACATCCATAAATATTTCAGAGTAATTTCTTGTCAAAGGTCAATATGAATTAATTGACAAGAAAAAAATTCGGCAATAGGGAAATAAATAAAATTACTACATCAAATGGCGATTATTTATAGTGATCGATACTCTACGATGTCTATGGCAAAAAAAGAGGATGATGGAATGAACTTCTGAATTGGTAGTTATTCATTGTTATTTTTCCTTTGGGTTTCTAGTGAAATATAGGGATTCGGTAGCATGCCTCCATTGCACTCTCTTGCCTGAAGTCTTTTCAACCTGGCTCAACCACTGCCCACAAGCTTTCATTTCTTCCTCACATGATCTCATACATGTCACCGCCTCAGACGTCAAACTCGCCGTTTCACATTTGGATTCCAGTCGAACGGTCGGCCTGGCTCGTGATATCCTCAAACCACCTTCTCAGTGTATGCCAAATCCAATCCATCTCCACTTTCTTCCGTCTACATATTTGTTGAGTGATAGGTTCTTGGTCAGTTCGTTGCCAACCACAGTGAGTTCCTTGTTGCTTACTCCTACTATTCTGGCTATCTGATCTGATCTTCAGTATCGAGTGAGCGTAGACGGTAGCTGATGATATGATGAATGTCTGTAGTTTGTTAGAAGTGCTTTTCGTAAGGCACCAAGTCATTGAACCACCACATAGAAGCACTAACTTACTTGACTGAATTAATGTTGAAAATTTGAATCTTATTCTTTGTGCTGAGTGCAGTAGATCTCCACACTGATTTCAGACTGATGAAGGAGAGCCTGTCTTGCTTTTCCAATCCTGGTTGCTTTGATATCCTCGTCTGTGCGGAGGCCTGTAGTTCAAACTATGCTGCCTGGATAGGTGTAGGTGAAAGAGACAACTTCTTTTAGATGTCTCTCGTTGATGGTGATTGGTGCTTGTTGTTGATGCTGTTGTTGGTTGTGTGTCTTCATCACCTCTGTCTTATCTACATTCACTTAAAGTCCCATCATTGCTGTCTCTTCTGTCAATTTGTTAGTTTTCGCCTGTAGATCTTCTAGTTTGTGCGACATTAAACATAAATCATTATCGTTTGCGAAATCCAAATCTTCTAGGCTCTCTTCGTCGGTCAAACAGCGTGTCCCCATCTTCTTACAGCTCCTCACTGTTTGTTGCATGATCCAGTCCAGTCGACCACAATCAGATAGATCATTGGTGATAGGAGACAGCCCTGTCTTACTTCTGTCTTTATTCTGAAGGCGTCAGTGAGCTTTCAATTGTGGATCACTTGGAATCTGGCATTTCCATATAGCTATTGAATGTGGTTGGTAAATGTTTGTGGTATTCCGTAGTATTGAAGCAACTGCTGAATTGCTTCTCGGTCGATGCTATCGAAGGCTTTTTCAAAGTCGATGAAGTTGAGATACAGAGTTGACTTCTATTTTATGTTCTCTTCTACGATGATGCGTAGCGTAGCTTTGCAGTTTGATCCGCACATGAGTTATTCTTCCTGAAGCCAACCAGTCAGCCTGTTCCGCTCATAGTTTTGAATCCAGCACATCCTTTAGTCTCCCCAGTATGACGCGGCATAATATTAATATGCAGCTTAGTGTCGACAGGAGGATGATTCCGCGCCAGTTTGCGAGTTTGACAAAGTAGCCCTTCTTCCAGTCGATCAGTAGGTACCTTTCCTTCCTTCCTTCCAAACCTTTGAATTGCTAATACTTCAGCAATAATCAAATGTCTCACTTTTACTCCTTTCGAATGGCTTGATCACACATTGTACAGAAGTTTGGAGAACCTTATCAAAATGAGATAAATATCCCAAGTTTATCCAGTGTTTTATTACTGAGCTAAGGATGAATATCCGTTCCCTCACTTGTCAACCAAGTTTGTATAGTATTTGTGACAATGTGTTAGATAAGCAAACAAAAAACCATCCGTATTTTATTTTTAGTACTATTGTTTTAAACGAATTCAGCAGTACACAGTTACGCTACGTGATCTTTAAGGCTTTACTCCTTCTCATTGGTAAATTGATAAGAAATATTTTTCACAATTAAGAACCTTAATTGATCCCAAGTACGTCATAGGAGCACATGATTCTAAATAATATCTCACTCATTGTGAAGGGCTTTGTACATACATAAGTATGTAAGATGTAGAGACAGACAGAAGAATGAACAGAATCAAGTAGATACAGACTGATATTCATGAAAATCAATAAAAAAGAGTGTAATCAAGTAAAGATCGATTTGTCAAAATGTAAAGTTATTGGTATACTTGTAATTGGATTGAATTGTTCGATTTCTATTGGCATTTCGGTTCCTATACCGATGCCTCGATATTGTCTGAATGTTAACTATGCTATTTTGGTTGGTTGTGGCTAGCAGAGGAATCCAGACATCGCACATGAATCCGTATGTTTCCATATGCCAACATAGGTTGAATAAGTCAATCCAGTAAAACAACGTAGAATCATAAGCACATCAATAAATGGTATTAACTAATACCTGTTGCACAAAACGTGGTTTTCGTGCATCTGTGGTATGGCGGATTATGATTTAGCGTTTGAACAGATGGGTGCGAGGTTCAAGTCCAGATGGAGACAACAAGACTTCGCAATGGGGTTCAGGTGCGTCCGGTTAACAAGTCCCAAATGAATAAATCATCCGTCTTGGACTGCTACGCTAGCCACAACCAACCACGTTACCATAAACGAACGTTTTGTAGTGTAAGCGAAAATCCCTTTTCATTTTGGATCAACATAAGATTCCAAAGCGTTTTATTTGTCTTGTTTTATTATTATTATTTGTACCTTGGGTTCCTAGTAGAATTTAAGGTTCCAGTAGTACATGGCCATTTCATTCTCTTCTCTGCAGTCTTCTTTTTCAACCTGGCTGCACTACTGCCCATTAGCTTTCATTTCTTCCGCACATGATCTCCACGTCACCCTCAGATGGGTCTCCAAACTGGTCGTTCTCCCTTTGTATTCCACTCGATGGCCTAGCCTGGCCTAGTGCATGATGTTCCCGAATCATCTTCCCAGTCTATGTCCAGTCCAGTCCATCTGGATTTTTCTCCTCTGCATATTTGTTGGGCAGATTGAATGGCAGTTGCTCCAACACTATGGAGTGCCACAAACATTTATCAACTTCATTCAACAGCTACATGACGACGCCACATGTCAAGTAATTCACAATGGGAAGCTCAGTGACACCTTCGAAGTGAAGACAGAAGTAAGAAAAGGCTGTACATCAGCAATAATCTTCTTGATTGTAGTGGACTGGATCATGCAGCAAACAGTGAGGAGCGAGAAGAGGGCGATAGGCTGGACCGGGAAAAACATCCTAGAAGATTTGGATTTCGCCGATGATAGTTTATATCTAATGTCTAACGTTGCGCAAACTAGGAGATCTACAGGCGAAAACTAACAAATTGACACAAGAGACAGCGATGATGGGACTTTAAGTGAATGTAGAGAAGACAGAGGTGATGAAGACAAACAACCCATAACAACAACAACAACAACAACAAGCACCAATCACCATCAACGAGAGACATCTAAAAGAAGTTGTCTCTTTCACCTACACCTATCCAGGCAGCATAGTTTGAACTACAGGCCTCCGCACAGACGAGGATATCAAAGCAACCAGGATTGGAAAAGCAAGACAGGCTCTCCTTCATCAGTCTGAAATCAGTGTGGAGATCTACTGCACTCAGCACAAAGAATAAGATTCAAATTTTCAACATTAATTCAGTCAAGTAAGTTAGTGCTTCTATGTGGTGGTTCAATGACTTGGTGCCTTACGAAAAGCACTTCTAACAAACTACAGACATTCATCATATCATCAGCTACCGTCTACGCTCACTCGATACTGAAGATCAGATCAGATAGCCAGAATAGTAGGAGTAAGCAACAAGGAACTCACTGTGGTTGGCAACGAACTGACCAAGAACCTATCACTCAACAAATATGTAGACGGAAGAAAGTGGAGATGGATTGGATTTGGCATACACTGAGAAGGTGGTTTGAGGATATCACGAGCCAGGCCGACCGTTCGACTGGAATCCAAATGTGAAACGGCGAGTTTGACGTCTGAGGCGGTGACATGTATGAGATCATGTGAGGAATAAATGAAAGCTTGTGGGCAGTCGTGCAGCGAGGTTCAATGGACTGGCGAAAACAGAGTAGAATAAAGGTGTGCTACTCAATCCTTTTGTTCCACCAGGAACTTAAAGGGGAACTAAGTAAATTAGTCAGTTTATATTATAATATAAAGTTAGACGATATTTTCATTAATATGCATAACTTACCTCATTGATTAACTTTTCAATTAAATTTCCAAATTCTTGCATAATATTTGTTTGAATTATATATGAATATTGACATGCAGTTTGTAAAATACTCTTTGAATATTTTATTAATTGAGGTAAGAATGTTTGTAGACCAGATTGTAGAGTGGATAGAGTACGTTGACTTTCTTCTTTTTGTTCATAAATTGCAGCATTAACTTGCTTAACAAAAGTATTAATAAAGTGGCTCAGAACAGATGTCATTGGTGCAGATGTAAACACACACACACACACACATACACACACACATAATCCTCCTCTTAATGACGCTCTACCGAATCTCACTTTTTTGTCATTCCTCTTTTCTTTCTTCTCCTACATAATATTTCTTTTGACTTCATTCACTTATCTTCATCTTTCGCCTCACTACCTTTTTACTTGATGTAGTGATATAAGGTGTAGCAACTCGGACTGTTAAGCAGTAATGCCTGGTCCTAGAGTGATACTGATGATGATAATTTTTTACAAATAATATAGGTGTAAATTATTTATTACTGCTTATAGTTTACAGTTATTCTATTGGATAGAATCGGTCTAACTCTTTCGATAAATCTGCTCATATAAGGATACCTAGACATTAATATAATTATAAAACTTGAGCATTGTGATAGAATATAATTCCACATTAGATTTGTTTATTTAAAACAGCGTACAGTGATAAAGTATTATTTAATTCATGAAAAGAGCATAACTTATCACTTCTCATAATTATATCAGTGTAATCACAATCCTTTCGATATCTACTTTTTATGGTCATATCAACTCTCTGGTATAGGTGTTGCGTGATTCATATTACATGTGCTGGTTGAGTGTTGATTCGATGAACAGAGATTCCGTTAACAATCTCCCCTCTCTCTCCACGTAATTTAATTGGACATAAGTACAGTGGTTTTATCCCACTCTATTGTGTGGTTATGTATTAATACATGAATTGCAATAGGTGAGTGATTTTTTCTAGATTATTGATCTTATTCGGATCTGCCAAATTCCTATGTTTTGGACAATCTAACTGACTGCGACCGGCTAGTTTGATGGATATACTTGACCTCATAGTCATTACGTGGAATTCGATAGATTAGGTTATTCTGCTTAATTGGATATGTCGGATCCTTAAACTGACAAAGCTTATCTCTGAATGAGTTTGTAGGCTTCAAGTCCACCCTAATCCCAGCTTTGTTGAGAATCCTACGTAAAGTTTTTGATGTACTTTTCTTGAAGGGGTAACACAATGGAGGCTGTGAACTCCTTTCTACCTGTGTTATTGTCATTATTCGTACTCGTGTGACTGTTATTTTTCATTTCTTCTGCGGAGGATAATTATTAACAATTAGAGCTTCTATTACGTGTTACAATTTGTTGTTTAGGTGTTTGTACTGTCTAGTCAGTTTTCTAGCTCCATCACATTGCATGGGATTAATTGAAGTCTAGATACCTGTTGGAATGTGTCAGTTTCCTGTAGACGGTAGTATCCAAACCATGGACGTCTGTCCTTCGTTTTATTTTTCAATCCAATACAGGTGATTCTCCTTCTTCATTTTCTACCTCCTCGTAAGTGAATTGAATTGAGCCTACTACTGAGTTTACATGTGTGAGGAAATTGTCGATATCTTCGGATTTCAACACAGTAGACAATATGTTATCCACATATCTCCACCATATCTTAAGTGTAGGACTAAATGTTTATAAAGCCATGCTTTCCCATCTATCCATAAATATATATGCTACGATCAAGGATATTGGCAATTCCATTGCTACTATTTCTGTTTGTCTGTATATTTTATCCTGAAACTTGAAAACTGTGGAAGCCATGCACACCTAATATGATCTCATTAAACGATTTCTTAGTTCTGTGAGTAAGTTTTGAGTCAATATTTAGTTGACTTCTGAATACCTTCAGTGTCATACTGGTTAGCATTTTAGTTTAAACACTTGTTACATCAAAGCTAACCATTTTTTTTTCATCCTCTTCTATATGCAGATCATAAGGCCTTAATTTTAACTTGTAGGAGTTTATTAGTCTGGAATTTCAACGGTTCCTAATACGGCACAATATCGATGCTGAGTACTTTTGCTAGTTCATATGTTGGGGTGTTGCTGAAGTCAACTATCGGTCTAATGAGACAATCTAGTTTATGAACCTTAATAGTGCCTTGAATTCTACTAGGATTATTAGTCTTCACCATTAATCACCTAGAAATGGTTTTAGTCGGCGTATCAGATCAGCTGTAGACTTCCTGATTTTATTCATGACCACCTCTAAAGGCTTCCTGATCTCTTCATATGGTTCTGTATGAATATGTCCATCAATTTTGTTGAAGCAATCCAATTTATCTATAACTACTGCTGAATTGGCTTTATCAGACTTAACAATCACTATATTATTGTCATTAGGTAGATTATGCAAGGCTGAATTTTACAGTTTTGTTAAGTTTCACTGTCTCTTCCTTTGTCTTTACAATGTTAACTCACACTGTGTTCTAACCTATTCAGCAGTTGCTGCACCTAAATAATACTGTATTACTGTGCGTTTAACATCAGATAAACAAATTTAATATGAAATATTTTGATATTAGCTGAATATTCATTATGTTAAAGTTGACTTGCTTGTAGATAGCAGGGGAACCTACGATGCATATTTCTTCCTATTCAAAACTCTTCAGCTGCATGCACTACCAACTCAATAGATTTGATTCTTCATGAGAACAAGAGAAAACGCACCTCTTGGATTCCAGTACTAGCCGTCACAAAGCAAAATTACGAAAAAAATTACCCATATAAGATGAAGAGGACTTCAAGTGAACAAAGAGAAGATAGGGGTGATGAAGATACCCAACACCAACAACAAGAAGCAACATTCACTATGAAAGGGAGAAATTTAAAGCAAGTTGTCTCTTTCACCCACCTACTTAGACAGCATCTTCTCAACTACAGGCAGCGGTAAAGGTACAGATAACAATGTCACAGCAGCCACGATAAAAAAAACAGCAAGACAAGCCTTCTTGCATCGATTTGAAATAATCAGGGTCGAGATCTACTGCCCTGCACTGCACTCAGCATAAAGCGTGAACAAGATCCGGATTTTCAACACCCACGTCAAGTCAGTGCTTCTATAAGGTTCAGAAACTTGGCAGGTGAAGAAAACCATTTCCAACAAACTACAGACATACATGGACAGCTATCGCTTTACAGCTAAGATGAAGTTCAGCTGACCAGAGAGAATAAGCAACAAGGAATTCACTATGGCTAACAACGAACCAACCAACCAACCAAGAATCCATCGCCCAAGAGATATGCAGAGGAAGAAAGTCGAGATGGATTGGAATGGATATACAGTGAGAAGACGATTTGGGGACATCATGCAACTAGGCTAGTCCAGGCCGTCGAGTGGAAGCCAAATGGGAAACGATGATTAGGATGTCCTGTCTGACGGTGACATTGAGGAGATAGTGTAGGGAAGAGATGAAAGCTTATGGGCAGTTGTAGAGCCAGATTGAAAAAGAAGAGTGGAGAGAAGAGGGTGAAATGGCTATATGCTATTGAAGCCTTATGTTCCACTAGGAATCTAAGGGATAAATGATAATATAATGTAACATGAAACAGTATACAGAAATGAAACACTTGAATATGTGCTGAACTTACCGAATTTTTCTTATTTTGGTGTTTTATTGAAGCATCTAACAATAGAATATCTAATTCTGTATTATCATATTTTTTTAGGAGACCTTTTGAATGGTTTAACAACAGATTCAATTTGTCTAGGCGACATAAAACACTGGATGATAATTTTTTCATCTAAAATCGAATTATGAAGGTGTATATCAGTAAATGAACAGAAATATTTAACTTAATTCAATGTTAAAGTGTAATGAGATCTACGTTTCTACGTTGTATGCATCATGGAGTGATATCAATTGAAGAAACATTAAGAACTTGGGATCAATACACAGGCATTTCGTCCTAGTATATGACTCCTCAGCTGTACGTACCCATTACCCTCTTAGAAATCAAACTTAGAACTATCAGGTCTTATAATAAATAGGTTAACCATTCAACCGCTTCATTGAAATTCATAGATCGAAAGTTTTGTACTTTTGTTAGTTCAAAGTTGGCTTCCACTTCCCTTCGGTCGCTGATAGGGTGATGGGTGTTCGCTATTGAGGAATCCAATACAAGGACGGAACAGCTGACCAATGCTTCCAGGTTTTCAATAGTTCTTCAATCGATATCAGTTCCTGGATCAAGAAAATCTCAAAGAAAACCTATTACAAGGAGTAGATTTTTGGTAATTGGTGTATATATATATATATATATATATATATATATATATGCAGACGCTTAGTATCGTATAAATTTGCATTCCTTAATTTTGCACGTTTCTTATTTAGCATTTATATATAAGGAGTGAAGCTTAAAATGGAGGTATGCAGTTCTATTACATATAAAAACTGTGCTTAACAAGGTCACTTGAAACGGATGAGCCATATAGAGGCATCATAAATTTTAAGGCAATTAGTCGAAACATATATCACTAATGATATTCCTGATTGTAGTGGACTGGATCATGTAATAAACTGTGAGGAGCGACAAGAGGGGCACTGGCTGTTTGACCAATGAAAAGAGCCTATATGATCTGGATTTCGCCGATGATGATTTATATTTAATGTCTTGTCGCACAAACTTGAAGATCTACAGGCAAAAACTAACAAGTTGACAGAAGAGGCAGGGCAGAGCAGCGAAGACGGGACTTCAAGTGAACGCAGAGAAGATAGAGGTCATGAAGATACCCAAACAGCAATAAAAACAACAAGCATCAATCACCATAAAAGACAGAAACCTTAGGGATGTGGTCTATTTCACCTACACCTATCCAGGCAAAATCGTTTCAACAACAGGCGGCACAAGCACAGATGAGGATGTCAAACCCAAGATAGGAAAAGCAAGACAGACCTTCATTTTTCTGAAACCAGTGTGGAGATTTACTGCACTCAGCATAAAGCGTTAACGAAATCCGGATTTTCAACACCAACGTCAAGTCAGTGCATCTATACGGTTCAGAAACTTCATGCGTTACTATAAGCATTTCCAACAAACTACAGATATTCATAAACATCTCCCTAGGCTTGATACTGAAGATCAAGTGGCCAGAGAGAATAAGCAACAAAGAACTCTAGCTGACAACGAACCAACGAAGCAATAACCTATCTCTCAATAAATATGCAGAAAGAAGTGGAGATGGATTGGGCATACACTGACAAGGCCAATTGGGGACATCACGCACGGAGTCAGTCGCTCGAGTTTCCTTCACTATCTTTCATTGGTTTCATCTGTGTTGATCTCTTCCCTCTCACGTAGTAAGCTGGTTATTTGATATAATGTTGTCTTTAGCACTTCCTAATTGTATTTATCTAATCAAGAATGCAGAGTATCCGGCTGATGACTACCATTGAAATTTATCAACTAATTAAATCGTGCTTTCTTCACACACTCATTACTTGATAGTTTGCTTGGTTGTGACTAGCAGAAAAACCCTGCTTGACGTGAGTTTCGTCCTATCGGGGACTCGTCAGCTGGATGTAAATGCACCCGAGTGTGAAGTGATATTGTTCTCACTGAGACTCGAACCTCGTACCCATCGCTTTAAACACCGGGAGGTTATCCGCTATGCCACAGAGGTGTAATAGCCACTTCTTGTACAACATGTATTAGTTATTACTATTTATTGATATACTTCTGATAACCACAGCCAACCAAATTATCATAATCAACATTTAGGCAATATCAAAGCATCCGCATACGAGCCCATATGCCAATAGAGGTCGAATAATTCGATCCAGTAGAACAATGGAGAATTACAAGTAGATCAATACTTCTTTTAAGTTAATTACGTGATATAACAGACATGTGAATGAATTAACTAATGTCTCTGTCGACATTCTAGAAAGTAGTCAACACACAGTCAGTAGACGATGCATTCCACTCAACGATTAACTTACTTTCTATGAGTAAGTATAAATTTATCATGGCCTTAATTGTAGAACAAATCAAAGGAGACTTGACTTAAAAGTGTATTTATTACTCGGTACAACTAACTATCTACGATATTCACTTTAGTATAAGTATAGCTGAATATAGTAAAGATTATATTACTTAGAATTTTTTCTATTACCAATTCAAATCAAGACAGAACTTGACTTTAGTACATTTCAACATCTTATATACCAATTAAAATTGTAAACAATTTGGAACCATTTTAAAGATTGAATGATTACGATTGTTAAGTAGATTACTTTATAGTAATAGTTAGCGACATATCTTCAAGATAGATATTGTAAAGTTCTAATGAAAAGATTTGACCAATGGGAGAAGCGAATGTCAACTTAAGACATAGTGGTATTATGTCTCGAATTGATAAAAGCAGGAAACTGTGAACCATTAAACTTTGACGCCAGTAGGTTAACGGTTATCGTGTTCACCATGAGAAATGATAGGTCAAGAGTAAGATCCTTTGCGTTGTTCGGGATACATACTACTGAGGAATCTCATGTTAAGATAACTGACATCAGTGTATAATGAATACTGTTTTAAGTTTGACTTCTTCAACTGTGAAGTTTTGGCTATTATTCAACTTGTAATGAAAGCTTAAGAATTCCTATGCTAAAAGATTTCTGTTCCGTTCCACATATGAATGAGGGTAATGATGATTGTTTGAAGGAAAAAATGATTTTGTTGTATGAACGCTAAAATATTGAAGCTCAGAGAATACTCCAATCGTCGTTACTGTCATCCTTATCTACAACCTTTTAGATTATTTCAACATAAAAGGCTGTAAGATGACTATAAAAGCATTATGGAAATACGAATATATTTTAATATAATCTCAGTATGTTTATGTATTTACTATTATTATTTTTCCCTTGGGTTCCTAGTGAAACAGAAGGCTTCAATAGCACGCCTTCATTGCACTCTCTTGTCTACAGTCTTCAAAACTTGGCTCAACCACTGCCCACAAACTTTCATTTCTTCCTCACAGCATCTCCTCTATGTCACCCAACTAGTCGTTTCCCATTCGGGTTCCACTGGCCTGGCGTATGATATCCCCAATTGGCTTTCTCAGTGTATGTCAAATCCAATCTATCTCCATTTTCTTCCTCTGCGTATTTGTTGGGTGATAGGTTCTTAGTTGGTTCGTTCCCAGAGTTCCTTGTTACTTATTAATCTGGCCATCTGATCTGATCTTCGGTATAGAGTGAGTATAGGCGGCAGCTGTTAATGAATGTCTATAGTTTGTTGCAAGTGCTTTTCGTGATACGCTAAGTTTCTGAATGATATAGTAGCATTAACTTGACTGATGTTGGTGTTGAAAATCCGGATCCTGCTGTTTGTGCTAAGTACAGTAGATCTCCTTTCCAATAAACTACAGACATTCATCAACAACTGCTTACGCTCGCTGCTGAAGATCAGATGGCCAGAAAAAATAAGCAACAAGGAACTCTGGGAACGAACCAACCAAGAACCTATCACTCAACAAATATGCAGGAAGAAGTGGAGATGGATTGGCCATGCACTGAGAAGGCCGACTGAGGACATCACGCGTCAGGCCAGTCACTCGAGTGGAATCCCCATGGGAAGCGACGAGTTGGACGTCTGAGGGTGACATGGAGGAGATCGTGCGAGGAGGAAATGAGAGCTTCTGGGCTGTCGTGGAACCAAGTTCAAAAGATCTCAGAGAACAGAGGTCACTGGAGGCGTGCTACTGAAGCCCTATGTTCCACTAGGAACCCAAGGGACTAATAAATAATAATACAGTAGATCTCCACACTTGAAGCTTAACATTACCTAGAATATTAGTAACAATTATTGTCTGAAAGCTTATAAATCATAAAACAGCTATGAAATATTCACATTAAACTTACATATGTTTCATGTAGATGAACAATTAGTGTATCTAAGGCAATTTCATAATTTTTTATAAGCTCCATAGGAAATTCATATGTTAAATTATTATTTACAATTGGTATATCACAATAAATTTTCAAGGTATTATTTTGCAGAAATATATTTTTCATTTCTATGATAAAATTTCTTTGAGTAATTATTGATTCCTGATTGTATAGTAGAAGAACGAAAAAGATTATAAATATTCTAAATCAGAGTGATATAAGAATAGAGAATTGAGTAAATAAATTTTATTTTGTGTTGTTTTATGATATCTAGCTCTTTAGGTGAACAATATAGCATCAATAGAACAGATAAAGGATAAAATTTCACAGTTGTATACTTATCAGCTAAAAAAGAAATTTTTATTCACTCCCTTTCTTCTTAAATCTGAAGGATATGTATTCTTGACTTAAAGATGACCTAGTACCGTCAGCAGATATCGGTCTAACACTTTTCATACATATCTCCTCTTCAATAGATTTTTCTCAACTGAATGATTTCCTATCTATTATTAGACGATAGTCCTCCGTGAATAGTCTTATTGCCTAATGCTTCAAAATTTCAGACCATAAACGTGAACATAACCAATGTAAACTGCTTAGTGTTCTTATGATTCCTATTCTGTTGATAGTTATACATTAGAGAATGTTACAAGTATGATTTATTTTGGTGTATGTTTTTCTTCGTACCTTTCCTGGTCTTCCTATATCTGACTAATTTGTACAAGAATATTTGGCTTAACTTTCTCTATTAGGAAGTTGAGAGTATCTGGTGTTACTCAACCTCTCCTATTTTTTGTTTTATGAACTCATGAATGTTGCCTGTCCTCCTCTTCTGCTCCCCTTTATTTTTTCTCGGATCGTTGGAAAAAGATTATGGTATATTGCTTAGAACTTTGAAGATTATCAGTAGAACTAGTGGTGTACCCCTAAACCTTCTAGTTAAAATAGTTGTGAACAAACATAATAATTGATGTAAAAACATCTTGTAGAAGTTTTTTTTATCACATGACCAACAGTAGCCTCTTCACTCAAAGCTGTCTAGGTGTCAGTCATCTGGAATGACAAGGAACAATCAATCAATCAATATCAACATAGGACTAGGCATTACAGCTTAAACGTTCGAGTTGCCACACCTCATATCACTACATCAAGTAGAGAGGTAGTGAGGTTAAAGATGAAGATAAGTGAATGCAGTCAAAAGAAATATTATGTAGGAGAAGAAAGAAAAGAGGAGTGACAAAATGGTGAGATTCAGTATAGCGTCATTCAGATGAGGATAATGTGTGTATACATCTGCGCCACCCACATCGGTTCTCAACCATATCACCTAGTCTCCAAACACTGGTTCCTCTTGTCCCACCGACCACAACCGACTAGTCTGCATCACACCACATGGCTCAAACCAACAGTCAGAGACTTCATACATTGGTGTCATGCTTTAGTCTGGCTACCTCTGGCCTTTTTCCAGCCTGCACCAACTTTGGTAAACATTGTGTGACGAGGCAATCGGTGTCTAGGCATACGTAATACGTGTCCCGGCCAACCATCTCAATCGATGAAGGTTCACAACCTCGTCTACTGACTTATCTTTACTCCCTAAAACTCTGCACCTTACTTCTTCACTACGCACGTGATGACACAACGGAATATGGCCTATACTGTACTACGAAGGCAACGGTGGTCAGACACTTTAAGCCTTCTCATATCTTCCACTTTCAATCCCCGTGTTTCACAGCCGTACAGCAGAACAGACAGGCTTGCTGTGCAATACACGCGACCCTTAATAGACAAACGGATATCACGGTGGCGCCATAGGTGGCGTAAATTGACAAAAGGCAGCCGAGCCTTTTGTATCTGTGCACAGATTTCATCGGCAACTGACCCACCAGAGCTGATCCTACTTCCCAGGTAAGTGAAGTGGAAGGAACAAGTACATAAGACTATACACGCACTACAAAATATATAAACTCTACAATATCTAACGTATTTAGTTCATCTGTTGTGTGATGAAGAGTGTTAAAAATGAACTGACTAATCAACTTCTCTTTTTGAAAGCAAACTAACTGACAGGTACATAGGACGTTACTAATTATATATAGTGAACCTAGTTGCTAATGTGACTGTCTACCTAAATTGACTGTGGATTTTGGAGAAAGTTTTAGATGCAGTGAATATTCTTATCTTTTCTTCATGTGGTTTTCTACTTATTTCATTTCGCTACGTATATATATACACTGTCTCTATCCAAATGATACTATATGATATGTTGAAAATTCTGTAGAGTATTCCCGAAGTAGCTTTAGGAGTAAAGCCATTATTACTATTACTATTATTAAAGTTAGTTTCAAAGAATCACATTCACCAGAAACGAGTGTGACTTCATAGGGAATGACCTACTCCCTGGAGGTCATCTAGTTGACCTGGAATATACAAACGATACTGTCACTCTCCTGTCCACCCGAAGCAAAATATTAAGCCACATCATCCTGGAGAGACTGAAGGATGCGCTGTATTCAAACTTACGACCGGAACAGGCTGGCTGGATTCAGGAAGTAAAAATCATATGCGGACCGAATTGCGACGCTACGCTAAGCATCATCATAGAACAGAGTATAGAATGACAGTCACCTCTCCACCTCAACTTTATCGACTTTGAGAAAGCCTTTGACAGCGTCGACCGAGAGGTAATTTGGAAACTGCTTCGATACTACAAAATACCGCAAACCTTTATTAGCCCAGTTCAAAAACTATATGAAGAAGCCACATGCCAAGTAATTCACAATGGAAAGCTCAGTGATGCATCTGAAGTGAAGTGAAGACAGGAGTAAAACAGAAATGCCTAATATCACCTATGATATTCCTGACTGTGGTGGACTGGATCATGCAACATACTGTGAGGAGCGTGAAGATAGGCATATGCTGGACAGCGGAAAACAACCTACAGGATTTGGATTTCGCAGGTGACTTATGTCTAGTGTCACACAAACTTGAAGATCTACAGGCGAAATCTAACAAGTTGACAGAAGAGACAGGGCAGAGCAGCGAAGATGGGACTTCAAGGGAACCTAGAGAACACACAGGTGATGAAGATACTCAACCAACAACAACAACAACACCAACAACACCAAACTCCAATCACCACCAATGGGAGAAACGTGAAGGAAGTTGACTCTTTCACCTACCTAGGCAGCACTGTTTCAACTACAGGTGACACAGGCACTGACGAGGATGTCAAAGCAGCCAGAATCCGAAGGACAGCAGGACAGGCATTCATCAACCTGAAATCGGTGTGGACATCTTGTGCACTCAGCATAAAGTGTGAACAACATTCGAATTTTCAACACCAATTCAGTCGAATCAGTGATTCTATATGGTGATTGAGAGACTTGACGCATTACGAAAAGCATTTCCAACAAACTACAGATATCCATCAACAACTGCCAACGCTGGCTCTTTACTGAAGCTCAGACAGCCAGAATAATGAGAATAAGCAAGAAGGAGCTCCCCGTGGCTGGTAACGAACCAAGCAAGTAGCTATTGTGCAACAAATATGCAGAGGGAGGAAGTGTAGATGGATTGGGCATGCATGGGGAAGGCCGATTGGTGACATCACGTGCCAGACCAGTTGCTGTGATGGAAGGCAGATGGGAGGCGACGAGTTTGGCGTGCGAGGTGAGGGTGATATTGAGGAGATGGTGTGAGGAAGAAATGAGAGGTTGTGGGCATTGGTGTAGTGAGGTTGGAAATAGTGCAGAGAATAGAGTGTAATGGAGACGTGGTACTGTAGCCTTGTGTATTACTAGGACCCCAAGGGACAAATTATTATAAAAATAATAGGATATAATTCCATATTACATTCGTTCGTACTATGTTACTGTGTGCCACATCAAATTGACCTACCTGATATGCTTATGTAATCTTGAATAACTTTGAATTGAAGTTTCAGGAAACAAATGAACTTCATTTTGTCACTATCCACCGATAAATATCTGGCTATAAGTTATGCTAAATTTCTATTCACGTCCAATACATTCTATAGTCAATAAGGAGTATGTTCTTTCCGATGGTATTGCATCATTCTGTTACTTCAGGCTATGTATGCATCCAACAACGGCTGATGAACATGTGTTTACAATATGTATTATTATAATATTATTAGTCTTTTGGGTTCCCAGTGGAACATAGTGTTTCACTACCACCTCTCCATTGCGCTCTGTTCTCTTAAGGCTTTTGAAAAAGCATACACGACCGCCCATAGCCTTTCATCTCTTCCTCACATCATCTCCTCGATGTCACCCTTGGACGACCAACTCGTCGTTTTCCATCCAGGTTCCACTCGACTGCCTGGCCTGGCCTGATTCGCGATGTCTCCGAATGGTTTTCTCAGTGTGTGCACAATCCATCTTCACTTCCACATTCTGCATTACTGTTTGGCGATGGGTTCTTGGGTGACTGGTTCGTTGTCAGCCAGAGTTCCTTGTTGCTTATTCTCATTATTCTGACAGTCTGAGCTTCAGTAACGAGCGTAGGCAGCTGTTGATGAATGTCTGTAGTTTGTTGGGAATGCTTTTCGTAACGCGCCAAGTCTCTCAACCATATAGCGTCACTGACTTGACTGAAATGGTGTTGAAAATCCGGATCTTGTTCTTTATGTTCAGTGCAGTAGATCTCCACACTGATTTCAGATTAAGGAAAGCCTGTGTTGCTTTTCCAATCCTGGCTGCTTTGAGAATCTCATCAGTGCCTGTGCCGCCTGTAGTTGAAGCGATGCTGCCTAGGGAGGTAGGTGAAAGAGACAACTCCCTTTAGGTTTCTCCCGTTAATGGTTATTGGTTGTTGTTGGTATTGGTTGAATATCTTCATCATCTCTGTCATCTCTACATTAACGTGAAGGAAGTCCCATCTTCGCTGCCTCTTCTGTCAGCTTGTTAGTTTACGCCTGTATATCTTTGACTTCGTACTTCAAGACATTAGAAATAAATCATAATCACCTAAATCAAAATCTTCTACGGTCTTTTCATCTGTCTTGTGTATGGCCATCTTCTAACAGCTCCTCACAGTTTGCTACATGATC
The DNA here is from genome assembly GCA_944470555.2 of Heterobilharzia americana. NCBI lineage: Eukaryota > Metazoa > Platyhelminthes > Trematoda > Strigeidida > Schistosomatidae > Heterobilharzia > Heterobilharzia americana. Next base: position 160,117,497 of record OX104127.1, on the reverse strand, counting down.
CAGTCGAGCATAATGAGGAAGATGATCGGTGATAGTAGGTGGCAACCTAATCTAACTCCTGTCTTCACTTTTAATAGTATCATATGAGATACAGTTAACTGAATATCACTCGTTAATTATTGATACTTGGAGAAAATAGTGTCCTTGAGATTAAATGTAGCAGTATCAACATTTAAACAGAGACATAATTCCTCCTAAAAAGTATTTGTTTAAACTTACCTGCATTTTTTTATATCGATTATCAACAGCATTACGTAATAGTGTACATGATTTCTCTAATTCATTTATTGTTTCTCTTTCTGTACTAAACTTCTGTTGAGTCTAAATAAAAGTAACCAAATCAAAATGATAGCTGGATAAATAAATATGAAGTCTGCTTAGTAGAAATACATAAAAACTTGAAATCTTATTAAACTACAGTGACTTTTGTAACCATTATTTCAATGAGTAGTAAATCACTATTGTTCAGATGCCAAATAGGTAAGTTTTACGCCATATATTTAACCTGTATTGCGTGATGATGGACGATGAAATCAAACTTTGAATCGCTGCCGGATTTGAACTAGCAATCAACCTGTTTCGGGCCTGATACCCTACCAAATGAGTTACAAGATTCGACTGCTGACCACACTATAATTACACTACAATCACAAGTGAGGTTTCGCTCGGCTACCATGTGCATTCATGACACGTTATTATGATAATTATTATTAATATGTGTTCCCTGGGGTCCTAGTGGAATATAGGGCTTCATTACCACTTCCCCATTACACTCTATTCTCTGCACTATTTCCAACCTCACTACACCAATGCCCACAACCTCTCATTTCTTCCTCACACCATCTCCTCCATGTCACCCTCACCTCGCACGCCAAACTCCTCGTCTCCCATCTGCCTTCCATTACACCAACTGGTCTGGCACGTGATGTCACCAATCGGCCTTCCCCATGCATGCCCAATCCATCTACACTTCCTCCCTCTGCATATTTGTTGCACAATAGCTACTTGCTTGGTTCGTTACCAGCCACGGGGAGCTCCTTCTTGCTTATTCTCATTATTCTGACTGTCTGAGCTTCAGTAAAGAGCCAGCGTTGGCAGTTGTTGATGGATATCTGTAGTTTGTTGGAAATGCTTTTCGTAATGCGTCAAGTCTCTCAATCACCATATAGAATCACTGATTCGACTGAATTGGTGTTGAAAATTCGGATGTTGTTCACACTTTATGCTGAGTGCATAAGATGTCCACACTGATCTCAGGTTAATGAACGCCTGTCTTGCTGTCTTTCGGATTCTGGCTGCTTTGACATCCTCGTCAGTGCCTGTGTCACCTGTAGTTGAAACAGTGCTGCCTAGGTAGGTGAAAGAGTCAACTTCCTTCACGTTTCTCCCATTGGTGGTGATTGGAGTTTGGTGTTGTTGGTGTTGTTGTTGTTGTTGGTTGAGTATCTTCATCACCTGTGTGTTCTCTAGGTTCCCTTGAAGTCCCATCTTCGCTGCTCTGCCCTGTCTCTTCTGTCAACTTGTTAGATTTCGCCTGTAGATCTTCAAGTTTGTTTGACATTGGACATGAATCATCATCAGCGAAATCGAAATCTTCTATAATCTTTTCTGAGGTCTATCGTACCTCGCTCTTCTCGCCCTCATAACTCATTACTGGCGCTTAATCCTTTTCATATTGGCTGCCTGGTCAGGATTTCTCATCTGAGTCGAAGGCTAACTCGACTAGAATGAGAGGAGGAATATAATACTGGTTATCTTTTGGACATTTCAGACAGCCCTCGAATGGAGACTAGTATTTATACTTGGTGGTGACTGAAGATAAAACGAAGATTTTGACCACGGCAGGATTCGAATCAGCGACTGAAGAGTTTCCGGTTTGATGCTTTACCAATTGTAGTAATCAGGCAGTAATAACGCATCACAAATTCACATGCTAGTCGGGGAATCGCATGGTGATTGAAAGTGAAATGAAAATTCGGTCAGCAGTCAAACCTTGTAGCTCAGATGGTACAGCGTCAAGCTGAAAACTTAGTGGTAGCGGTCCAGATTTTCATTTCACCTTTAATCATCACCCAGTATGAATACTAGTCTGCCGAAGTGCGATTAACTCAGTCAAATGATTATCAACATAACAAATCAACAATATTACAATGATCTTTCCTTGGTTTCACAGTATTAAGAGGGTCATAAACTGAATAGTTGAAGGGGAATAGTGAAATTGATTAACTTCCTAACAGTGGTGAGAAGTCCATATGTATATGACCTCTTTGGGGGACCCTTACGATAATAGTAAACTTCCAAGTGATATGTTTTTTTCACGAAAAACTTGAACCTAAATTCATGAACAAAAAATTTCAAGAAATCATAATATTACACATAGATACGTCCAAATTTCTAGTGAGGGGTGAATGAAAAGCAGCTGTCAATATACTCAACAAAGTATTCTAGGTTGATTCATGTTAGACGATTCTGGATACAACCAGAAATAAATTAATAACTTCTATCTGGAGATTCGTAGAGGTTTATTTGTCGAGATTAGGTTGGAATCCACCATGGACTGACATCATTTGGAGCATCAAAAAGTTGTTTCGTCCTAGTATGGGACTGCCCAGCAGTCCGCATCAATGACCCACCAGAGATCGAGCCCAGCATCTTCAGGTTCCACTGAACTAGCCATTGGGTAGGAATCCAATCATATACATTTCATAGCTTCTACGGGTGATTCCCGGAGTTCCAATGAGAAGTAATGACCGGTGGAGTCAAATTAGTCGATCATGAGGACAGTTACTCAAAAACGAAAATAAATGTAGGTCGTGCTATATCATAAACTGGAGGAAGTAGAAAATGTGGACTATTGGACTCGATCCCTGGCGTGGCGGAATCGTGGATGTGTTCTGCTAGGGCGAAACAGCTTCTTGGTGCTCCCAGGTATAAAATGTTCCTTCAACTGATATCAATTATCGAATAAGACATGAATAACTTAGAATCATTTTTAACCCTTAGCTCTGATTAATGAGTTACTGTGCATTGCCTATACGAATAACATTCCTGGAGAAGTAAAACACATCTCATTTCAAAAGCATATGAATCTTATAACAAAAGCCAATGCTGAGAAGAGTAAATGTTAAAAAAATTCTTGGAAACTTAGTAATATTAGCTATAAACCAAATCTATAATCCTTCGTAATACGTTCAAGTGTTGCTCAAAACACTTTTTCACACCATACGAAGCATAAATTGAATATGAAGCATGTTGAATACTAATTTCTCAGAAACAAAATGATGACGTTTTGTAAAGAAGAATGCTTCACTTTCATAACGAGCAATAAACTTTGCTCTACACGTAAGTAATACTATTTCGCTATATGGTACATTTTTGTCTGAATAACTTTTATGTACATATACTTCAAAAAAGCATACGGAATCACTTGCTATCGATGTTTGATTGTATACACTCGAGATCTACAGGCGAAAACTAACAACTTGGCAGAAAAGGCGAGGTTAGACGAGACGAGGCCGCGAAGACAGGACTTCCTTCATGTGAAGGTGGAGGAGACAAAGGTGATGCAGATACTCAACCAACAACATCAACAACAAGCAACAATCACCATCAACGAGAGGAATCTGAATGAAGTAGTATCTTTCACCTACCTACTCATCTAGGCAGCATCGTTTCAACTAAATGTATCACAGGCACAGATTAGGATGTCAAAGCAGCAAGGATCCGAAAGACGGCAAGACAGGTCATCACTGTCTGGAATTAGTGTGCAGATCTACTGCGCTGCGCTTCACTGCACTTCACTTAGCATTTAACGTGAACAAGACCTGGATTTTCAACACTAATGTCAATTAATTCAGTGCTTCTATGCTGTGGTTGAGAGACTTGGCGCGTTACAGAAAGCATTTCCAACAAACTACAGACATACATCAACAGCTGCCGCCTACGCTGGTTTGTTTCTGACAGTTAAGATCAGATGGCCACAGAGAATGAGCAATAAGGAACTCACTTTGACAACGAACCAACGAAGCAAGAACCTATCGCCCAACAAATCCGCAGAAGAAGAAAGTGGAGATGGATTGGATTGGACATACACCAAGAAGAGTGTTTGAGGACATCACGTGTGAAGTCAGGCCAGTCCAGGCCGTCGAGTGGAACGACAAGTTGGACGTCTGAGAGTGACATGGAGGAGATGGAGTGAGGAAGAAATGAAAGCTTTTGGGCAGTTGTGGAGTCAGGTTAAGGAGACTGGAGAGAAGAGAGTGAAATGGCTGCGTACTACTGAAGCTCTACGTTCCACTAAGAACTCAAAGGACAAATATTGACAATAAACAAGCAGTTTATTCAATGTTAAACATATAATCGACGATCAACTCATATTTTCTAGAAATTTATAAACTGATAGAGTGAATCACTATGAAAAACACTGGGAATTAGACTCTTTTTCCGCTTAATTCTGTCGCTGCACATCAGGGAATCAGTTCCAATAGAGGAAAATTAGTATTCTGGAGGTTAAATATTATTGGTAGTCAAACTTTTCACAAAAAATTGTGAATTTTATAAAAAAAATTTTGATTTCCTGTGTTCTTAGTCTTGGTCTAACATGAATAAGTATGAAGATAGTTTAGGCATCATTCAGTAGGGATTTTAACAGTTTCATTACTTACATAGTAACATTATAGATCATTGAATCAGTCAGTTTCACTTTAACCATGTAGGTTAGAGGAAATTTACTTGATAGGCTAACCATAACTTACTTTGCGATTAACATCTGAATTAGTGTTACGTATTATCTTCGTTAGTATTCGTCTAGTACTTTTGTCAACCATGTCAATAACAGAGACTTTGTGTCGTTCGTCAGATACATTAGCACCTATAAAGATATGATATTTGACAATAGTAAGAATAGCGTCTAGAAAGTATGAATCATGCATTTTGGAACAATAGTAATAATTATTATAAGGAAATATAACAATCATTATGAACAGAACGGATTATGAAGAGAAAAAGGCATGTGAATACTTATTTGAAGGACCATACACATTAACTGATGAAAAGAAATGACCCGTGGAACTGATCAAAATGAAACTGAACACGAATAAACTACTTCAAGAACTTAAACCCAAAATCGGCAGCTCAATTCGGTTCAAGCTGAAACCTAAATAATACATACCTTCAGGATTCTACAATTTATCCAAGATTCACAAACCTCCCATTCCACTGAAACCAATTAACGACTTCACCAATATATAACCTATCCAAATATCTGGTTTCAATACTTAGACACCCAACAAAAGCCCTCACTTGATTTTAAAATCAAAATTTCTTCACTTACGATTAAGGAAGATGCAATTATGGTAAGCTATGAGATGAATTTCAACACTACGAAATACCACAATCTTTATCGAACAAATTCAACAACTATAAGAAAACGCCACATACCAAGCAATTCACAACGGGGAGCTCAGTGATATATTTGAAGTGAAGTGAAGACAGGAGTAAAACAAGGCTGTCTACCACTACCCATAACCTTCCTGTTTGTGGTCGACTGGATCATGCAACAAACAGTGAGGAGCGAGAAGAGGGAGATACGATGAACCACGGTAAGGTTATAGAAGATTTCGATTTCGCTGATGATGATTCATGTCCAATGTCACACAAACTTGAAGATCTACAGGCGAAATCTAACAAGTTGACAGAAGAGACAGGGCAGAGCAGCGAAGATGGGACTTCAAGTGAACCTAGAGAACACACAGGTGATGAAGATACTCAACCAATAACAAAACCAAACTCCAATCACCACCAATGGGAGAAACGTGAAGGAAGTTGTCTCTTTCACCTACCTAGGCAACATCGTTTCAACTACAGGTGACACAGGCACTGACGAGGATGTCAAAGCAGCCAGAATCCGAAGGACAGCAGGACAGGCATTCATCAACCTGAAATCGGTGTGGACATGTTGTGCACTCAGCATAAAGTGTGAACAACATCCGAATTTTCAACACCAATTCAGTCGAATCAGTGATTCTATATGGTGATTGAGAGACTTGACGCATTACGAAAAGCATTTCCAACAAACTACAGATATCCATCAACAACTGCCAACGCTGGCTCTTTACTGAAGCTCAGACAGTCAGAATAATGAGAATAAGCAAGAAGGAGCTCCCCGTGGCTGGTAACGAACCAAGCAAGTAGCTATTGTGCAACAAATATGCAGAGGGAGGAAGTGTAGATGGATTGGGCATGCATGGGGAAGGCCGATTGGTGACATCACGTGCCAGACCAGTTGGTGTAATGGAAGGCAGATGGGAGACGAGGAGTTTGGCGTGCGAGGTGAGGGTGACATGGAGGAGATGGTGTGAGGAAGAAATGAGAGGTTGTGGGCATTGGTGTAGTGAGGTTGGAAATAGTGCAGAGAATAGAGTGTAATGGGGAAGTGGTACTGAAGCCCTATTTTCCACTAGGAACCCAAGGTTATAATAATAACAATATTAGTAATAATAGCGTGTCATGAATTCTCTTTCATACCAGTATTTCAGTTTGTGGTAGCTCAGTTATTAATACTAATTTATTGGAATAAGACACGTCATTTGGGAGAAGGATGTCGACTGAATACGAGTGACATCATCAAGGCTCTAAAATTCTGCTTAGAGACTACTCACATCACATATAAAGGGAAACTATATAGACAAAGTGAAGGTGTTGCTGTGGGTTCACCTGCTTCACTTATAGTAGCTAACTTATTTATGAGTCAATTCGAGGAAAGGGTCTCCACTCACTTAATAAACCCAAAACTCTGGCCGAAATATGTTGAATGACACATTTGTAATTTTAAAACGTAACTTATACTAGGTATTCTTGAATGAGCTGAACCCTAGATTCTCCTAGTATCAAGTTCAGCCTACAGAAATAAAGGGATAAGAAGTAACTGCCTCTCCTTGATTGTCCTGATAAGCGGAAACAAAATGGACATTTAGGTATAACTATTTTCAAGAAGGTAACGTATTCGAACAAATATTTAGACTTCAACTCATCACATTTAATTAGTTTGAAAGTTTTTGTTGCCTCCAGTCTCTTAAGAAGACCAAATACACCAGTAACGTAAAATTCATTCGCAAACTGGAAAATACCATTAAATTAGATTGTAGAACTACTCTTAAGTCATGCTCCTCAACAATACTTATCCCTTGGAGATCATATATATAGGATGAGATTAGGAGAATGCTCAACAAATACAATATCATCAGAATGTTCTACAGAACATCAGATACACATTACAGAGCATCTTAGTTCATTCGAAGGACAAGATCCCTCTAGGATTCACCATCCAGTGGTGTTTATAAGATAAAGTACTTAGACTACGATGCGATATACATAGGACAAACTTAACGTGAAAGATGAACACCAAAGAGCTTCCACCTGACCCCCTAGAAATCCAGTGGAACTGAAAATACTTGAAAACACACCGACCGCACCTCTACATGTCATGGTTTCAGATCACAAGGTCAACTTTGATAATATCGAAATTATTATTCAGAAATGTGGCTTTATAAATGATAAAGAATGTCTCATAACACAATCTCTTCATATACAGAGTGGAATCATAAGTGTCTAAACAGGAAGGAATGAGAGAGTAAAAGGTAGTTAGTTTCACTTGGTCTCAACCCACTTCCACCTACTCACATAACCAACATACATCAAGGCGATATGAACTATCACCAGCACATGTGTGTACATACAAATCTCAATCTGTAATTCATACACAACACACTACAAGTGGATATCATCTTTATTCTACAATTCTGAGAACGCAGAATGATTGATGGAGAAGAAGACTAGTCAAGTTATGATATACAAGCGTGGAGGATATTATAAATTCGGGTTTACTATAACTTCGATAAAGCTATTAGTGAAACCTCAGTTGAAACAAATTTACATTTTACATTCACATTGGAAATACCTTTCTAATTACTCAACTTACAGAATAGTGAGGATGCTTAGTTAAATACTAAAACTGTCTCAATAATTGATAGTAATTATTGTATACATAAAAACGATTAATTTATTTGATAACACCGAGAAAATCAGTGTTTATTCATGCTGAATATTGTTTCAAATCTTTTTTCTGGATATAACTACCTACGCTTTCAACTTTTAAGAATTGATGTATATCTGAGAAGTTGACTGGTTATGTTAATGTAATAGCTTGTACAATTTACAGGGCCGATTGAACCGTAATAATCCGTTACCATTGGTACACGGTGCAGATACAATGATATTGCCTGTATTTTCAATCTTGACATTAATGTAGAATATTATCATGTAGTAGAACGAAGGTGACGCATTTCACCCTATTTAAGAACAAAATTACTCACTGAGGGGCAAGTATATCCAGTTGACGATTCTCATATAGGATAAAATGTGTGTCAATAATGTTAAAAGTTGATTGGTTGGTTTAAGAAAAATTGAAGACCTTCAATATGGTAATAAAATTCAAGATAATTACTTTGATTGTGTGTCAGAAGACTAAATTCGATGAGAAAACGATGTAAATGCAAATATACTTACAGATAATGGAAAGTTTAAAGTTAAAACAATCTTATCTTGATGTCCATTTGCAAAAACTGAATCGGAGAGTGCAAAACATTGGGATTCATAACTCACTGATTCAGAATTCTTCTTCCTGTAGGTAGAATTCAAATTTCACCATTTTTTTACACAGTGAATGGTCACTGAAGGGTAAACAATCAGTGAATGTAATCTTGCCGTGGAGGAGGTTAGTTACTGTCTGAACAGCTTAGTGAAAACGTCTCTAACTACAACACTGAAGAATGCGGATTCAAATCTCAGATGGGATATCAGTCCAGTCAAGGTTATGGATGGGCCTTATTGATGAAATATAAGTCAGGGCTTCCTGCCGATCCTCAAATGAGGGACGTGTCATATAACACACTGATGTAGAATGTTTACAACAATTCAACCTGGATAGCTTATTCGTTAAGTATGTGAATTTAAAACTTAGCAACACACGGGTTCTAATCATATTACGAATACCAGTTTGTTCATGATTGTAGCTATGTCTTTCTGATGAGTGTTAAAAAGTACAAAACTTAGGTAGTGCAGGGCTTCCCATGGATTAACTTTCACCATCTAACATGAAGAATATGAACAGATCACTGGTGATTGATTTTCATACCACTGGGTCCCTAAATAACCTTGCCTAGTTCCACTAGTTACTAGCCGGTCCTAAGCCCGGATAAAGAGGGAAGGTTGGGCATAAGGCTAGCAACCCTACCCCGTAAAATCAATCCAATCGCTAAAGAAACATCAAAATACAAAGAAAATGTAGAAAATAAAATGAAACTCGTTCCTCGCTGGAACCGGAGAGACGAAATGACTCTGGTTGGTGAAAGCCTTCGGAAAGCCAGTCGGCCGATGTGTCCTGTCTTCTCTCGATGAAAGCGAAAATAAAAATGGAGACATGGGATGTCCAAACAGTGTCTGAACCTAGCAAGGCTTCCTAGATTCCAGAAGAGATGAGAAGGTATGGCATAGAAGTGCTTTGAACCTGCGAAAGCAGATGGAAGGGAAGTGGACTCTACCAACTGTCAACTGGACAGTCAACAATGTACTCAGATTTTGTCATTCAGACAAAACACGAGCACAATAAAATGCGGAGTGGTTATCACGACGTCCCCAACAGCATCAAAGGCTCTCATGCAGTGGGAACCAATCTCCCCCAGGATCAAGATCATGACAGTAAAGTTCAACTCAAAAGGAAGGAAAGTTACAATCATGCAATGTTACTCTACGCACCTACAGATAATTCAGCAGACCAAGAGAAGAAGGAGGAAATTTACAGACAACTGCAATCAATAATTGACGAGAACAGAATCCAGATGGTAACATCAATATTCTAATGGGTGGGGTGAAATGAACACTAAACTGGGAGCCGACAATACAGGAAGAGAACTTATCATAGGTCGAGAAGCGCTCGGAGAAATGAATCAGAATGGAGAACTGCTTGTAGATTTCTGAGCATTCAAGGACTCGATGACGGGAGGCAGTGTGTACAAACACAAGGGTATTCATAAAGTAACATAGATTTCACCAGATGGACACAGTAAAAGTCAGATCGACTTCATCTCAATCTGAAGAAAGTGAAGGATGCGGCCTACTGGACACAAGATCAAGAAGAGGAACAGATGTCGGATTACACCACTCATTATCTAGTGCAAGGAATCTATCTTCAAAATCAAGTTGAAAGTCTTCAAAGAAGCTGGTGATAGACCACAGATCAAGTTCAATATCCAGAACGGAATTTGAAGAACGAAACTACAAAGATCTTCGCGTCGTCAACCATCAGGAAAAAAGAGAAACAATAAGCGAAATTCCCGAAGAAACCTGCGTGGAAGAACATGAGAAATCTGTGAAAGCGAAGTGGAAGGAAACCTGCATAAAAGTATCAGAAAGGAAAAAGTAGCAAGACAAGGAATGGATCTCCACCGATACATGGATGCTGAAAGAGGAAGGAGAAAAAGATGGTGAAACAGAAGATGAATCAGTGCAGCACTCGGATGAACAACTCAAAGAGAAACTGAAAACAACATATAAAACAATCAACAAGGAAGTGAAGAAGAGTGAGTGGAAAGACATCAGATACTTCTATGACACACTTGCAAGTGAAGCAGAACAGGCTGCAGGTAGGAGAGGAAGAGATCTGATAACATTATATCAAATAATCAGCTTACTACCTGGAAACGAAGAGATCAACACAGATGAGACCAAAGAAAGATAGTGAAGGAAACTCAGTTACCGAGGAGTAGAAACAAAGGAAATGGTGGGCTGACCACTTCGAAAAACTCTTCAATCGACCATCATCACCATCACCACCTCCTACAACTCGTCCAGAAATATCACCGGCAGTCCAGTCACAGAACTATCAGTCAACTCAAACCCTCCGACAAAAGCAGAAGTGAAGTCGTGAACGCCACAAAGTCACTGAAATCCGGGAAAGCAGCAGGATCAAATGGAATTCCACTAGAATCACTGAAAACGGACACAGAGACAACAGGGACATGGTGACACCACACCACTACTGCAGGAGGTTTTGAAGGAAGGAAGGAAGGAAGGGAAGGTAGCTGCTGATCGACTGGAAGAAGGGCTACGTTGTCAAACTCCGAAACAAGGGAGGCCTGAGTCTTTGCAGGAACTGGAGAGGGATCATGCTGTTGTCCACCCAAAGCAAAATATTAGGCTCCATCATCGTGGAGAGACTAAAGGATGCTCTGGATTCAAAGTTGCTACGGGAACAGGCTGACTCATTCAACAGTTGTGTGATGGTAAATACCAAGTGATTCACAATGCAAAGCTCAGTAAAGGACTTGAAGTGAAGACGGGAGTAAGATAAGGTTGCCACCTACTATCACGGATCATCTTCCTGATTAAGGTTGACTAGATGATGCAGCGAACTGTGAGAAGCTGTGAGGAGATGATCATACACAAGACAGATGAAAAGACTGTAGAAGATTTTGATTTAGGTGATTATGATATATGTCTAATGTCTTGTAACACAAACTCGAAGATCTACAGGCAAAAACCAATAAGGTGATGGGAGTAGCAGCGAAGACGAGACTTCAAATGAAAGTCGAGAAGACACAGGTGAAGAAGGTAACCAAACAACAACAAAAACATCAACAAACACTCATCATCATCAATAGGAGAAACCTAAAGGAAGCACCCTCTTTCACATTTCTAGGCAGCATCGTTTCAACTACAGGTGGCAAAGATGGAGACGTCAAAGCAGTCAAGGTCGGAAAGATAGCAAGACATGCCTTCTTTCAATAATCTGAAATCAGTGTAGAGATATACTGCACTGCTGTGCAGCATAAAGGGTGAACAAGATCCGGATTTTCAACACGCATTCACTCAAGGAAGTCAGTACTTTTATGTAGTTCAGGAACTTGACGCGTCACAAAAAACATTTCCAACAAACTACAAACATTCATCAACAGCTACCGCCTACACTCTCTGGATACTGAGAATCAGGTCAAATAGCCTGAAAGGATACGCAACAAATAAACTCTGGCCTGCAACGAACCAACGAACCTATCACCCAACAAATCTAGAGAGGAAGAAATTGGAGATGGATTCGATTGGACATACACTGAGATGACTATTCGGAGAAATCACTGGCGAGTTCAGGCTGTGGAGTGGAACCCAAGTGGGAAATGACGAATTGGGTATCCGAGTGTGACATGGAGGAGATGGTGTTAGGAAGAAACGAAAGCTTGTGAGCAGTTGTGCAGCCAGATTAAAGAGACTGGATAGAAGAGAGTGAAATGGCTATGTTCTACTGAAGCCCTATGTTCCACTAGTAACCTAAGCGACAAATGATAATAACAAAATCCCGAAAAATTTTTTATCTATTCAACGAAATTCTGAGAAAACAGTAAATTTTAGTGTTGAACAATCTTCAGATCCATTTGTTCCTACTTTAAAATTACTCAAAATCGACAAAAATTAAAATGGTATACAGCGAGATATAACACTCTGTACAATTAGTCAATAGAGTTAACAATTACAATAGAATACTTACATAAATCTTTCCATCGTTTCACTTCATTCACTTCATATGCTAGTTCATTGAAATTAGCAAACATTTGCATTGTTGCAGTACAGTCTGGATGGTTGATAGGTGTTACCTAGATGAACCAATAACATCAACATCATAAGCGAAAGTATATACATTTTTATGTAGGAAAGAAGATCTGTGTTGGGTTGGCAATTTGAAACTCTTAGTGGATAAATATTAAAGGTAAAATAAAAATCTGGTCAGCAGTTAGACCTTGTAGCTCAGTTGGTACAGCAATGGACCAGAAACCCTGTGGTCGCTGATTCGTATCCGGCCGCAGATCAGATCTTCCTTTCATCCTTAATCATCATCCAGTCTCAGTACTAAAAATCTGCTATCTCAAAACAAAGATAAGAATACATCTTCTAACCAAAGGAGAGTATTTTTTAGCTCAGGTTGACGGTTTTGGTTCTATTGTGTTCTCTGAACACGGGTTGTTTAATCGTGAAGTTTTCATCGTCTTGCTAGACAGCGATAACGTCAGTATCAACTTTTCTATGAAGTGAACAGTCAATATCTCTACGTCAGTGATTTAGTAGCTTGCTTTGACAATGTGGTCTATGATTGGTTGTTTCCTTCGATTGTTCTGTCATTGACTATATAGACTTTTCTCTTGTCTGTTCCTCTGCGAAACTTTATTACAAAATGCCTACCCCGTACATCTTCAACTACAAAGTCATCAACACAAATCAATAAACGCATCGTCCTACCATACATAAAGAACACACATATCAAAAATCATGACAAGATTACTGAGACCACACGGTGCAATTGATATGTCTCATTAACCAAGAAATTCCCTACAAACACTATTGTGTAGACCAAAGCATGCAACAACAATCAAAGAAGACAAACTGAATATCATTTACAAAGTCAACTGCAATAACTGTAGTCAACACTATATTGAAGAAAGTGGTCACCCTCTTCACCTTCGTCTACATGACCACCAGTTGGCTATTAAATGTCACGACATTTCATCACTCATTTCAATGCATGTGAATAATTATGGGCATGAATTCAATTGAATTTCGACAATGTAGAAGTGTTGGATGGAGAGAGTGAACACAAAGAATATCATCAGAGAATTTATAGACGCTTGGCATTCACTTCAGTCAGTCAGTAATCAATAAATGTACAGACATAGACCCATTCTATCAACTAGTGAGAAAAATGATGAAGGACAGAGGGTCAGAGGTCAAGTGGAGGAACAGCCAACAGGAGAATCAATACAGTTAATTGAAGGAAACAACCAACCATAGACCACATCGTCAGAGCAAGCTACTAAATCACTGACTTGGAGATATTGACAGTTCACTTCATAGTGAAGTTGATGCTGATGATATTGCTGTCTAGCAAGACGATGAAAGCTTCACGATTAAACAACCTAGCTCCAAAAATAAAATACAACGAAGACAGTTTCTAACTACACAACATAAATATTCAACTCTTAGTCTACTTGCTTCACAGAAAGTTTCATTAACTGTTTAATTTATACAATGAAAAAATGAAATAAGCTATTCATTAAATACAATGATTATTCACTAGAGAGTAATAGACTTCATGCTGTCGAATTCTGAATGCTGATCGAATTTTATTAGTCAATTTGTAACGTGGTCGTTATGATAGGAAACTTAATATCACGTCACTTTTTGATTGATGTTAGATAGTTATAGGCGACCTTCAGGAAGCTAAGGTAGATCTAACTTTTTTACTTGTTGGGAGTCTCCAGCAAAGTGTGCCTGGAACCTCAAGAGAATTGATGTAGTCGAGAGAACCACACACCTACATCATGAACTGTTGCATTCGGGGATGTTACACCTGAGCTGTTCAGATCGCAGTTAATCTTTTGTACTACTGGATTAGATCTACTGCTTAGTCACTGAAGAGATCTCAGAATAGGTGAGTAAACTTAGGCATTGTGGTGGAATATGACCCCATTTCAGTCTGTTTACTACATGTGTTAGGATGACAAGCAAAGTAGATAATACTGCTGACGAGTGACAATAAACGTGAGACCTAGGCTCAAGGTATCCTGTTGATTACTTTCAACCACGTAGCTGCAACTGGTCATTTTAAGGAAAATATATCAATTCAAAGTTTTGTAGGGATTTATTTATTAGCTTAAGGTCGGTATTCATCATGGACTGACATGATTTGGAGAAACACTGGAAACCTGGGAGCACTGGACAGTTGCTTAGTTCTAATAAGGGAATCTTCAGCAGTGCGCACCCGTGCCCCCCCCCCTCAAGGATAAAAGCCAAGACCTTCACCTTCTGCATGTTCAATTCCTGTCCTGATCTTAAGTGTATACCACTGAGGTATTCCATACTAGGACGAAAACGTTGTTCGATACTTCTAGTCACTAGTGAGCACTACACAGCAATGCATTTTTGAGATGAATAGGCATTTTAATCTAGAAGTAGTATTAAAATCCCCATTCATCTGAAAAATACATTACTGTATAGTGCTCATTAGTGACTTGCTTCCAGATGGATATCATGAAGTTGTAATGAGAAGCTGTGACCTGTAGTGCCAACCATTCGGAAGTGAATCTGATGTTAACTGAAGACCTTTGGTGATAGTCGCGCTATGTCGTGAATTGACAGAAGTTGGAAATTGTGAACCACTGGAAAACGACCCAGTGGCTGAATGGTTAACCCAAAGGTCTTGGGTTCGATCCCTAACCGGGTCATGGGTGCGTACTGCTGAGAAGTTCCATACTAGAACGAAAAAGCTGTTCGATACTTCCAGATTTTCAATGGTTCCCTAACTGATGTTAAAATCCTCATTCATCTCAAAAATACATTAAGTGCCTGATTTTATAGGTACCTGTCGAATATGCGAAAGGCATGTATACTTTCACGGTGACTAAACATGCATTGAAGTTTAAAATTGGATACATCTTAATGTAGCTAATTGTCGAAAACTATTCGAAAGAGACTTAATACAATATTAGCTATCGTTTCCTCCAAGTGGAGTAATCTAGGCATTTTCTGTACGTTTATTAATTTGAAAGTAGTAGAGACTTCAACCTAAATTCCTTTGTCTACGAAGTGTCTGACAGCTAAATGTACAGTATTAGAATTTGAAAAATCCTTTTAAGCATAGATTTTTGTGGATTTGCTCAATGAACTGAATGAATTTTCTCATGTCAGTTCTTCAAATTTACTTGCTGTCATAAGTGTATGTCAACTCTTTAGAGTTGGAGATGACATGAGCAGGTTAATTAAAGAATTTTCAGATCGTAGTGTAAACTTATACAAGTTTAATTGAATTTTGAGGGAGTTGTGAGGATTTGGAAAAATTTCAAGCTGTTATTCATCGTAGATTGACATCAGTTGGGGGGAACAAAAGGAAATCTGGGAGCACTGGACAGCTGTTTCGTCCACCTAGTATGCAACTCCTCAGAAGTGCGCACCTACGACCCCCACCCCCCAGGGATCAAACCAGCGACCTTCAGGTTCTGTGGCCAGCACGTTACCGTTGAGCTGGCCATTAGGTCAGCATCCAAACATCCATATTAACAACTTCTGCTAGCTCTGCTAAAGAGTAACATACTAGGACGAAACATATGTCCAGTACTCCCAGGTTTCCTTTGTTCCTCCGACTGATGTTAGTCTAGGATGAATAACAACTTGAAATATTTCCAACTTCACACAACTCCCTCAAAATTCAATTGAACTAGTGCTCATTGGTGACTAGCTTCGATAAATGATTCCCGAAGTTCCAATGAGAAGTCGTAACTGGTGGGGGCAAAGCCTGATGGTCGTGAGGACAGTTACTCAACGATGACATTAGGTGGCGGTTGCGCTATATTGTGAGCTAACAATAGTTGAAAATATGGACGATTGGATTGTGACCCAATGGCCAGCTCAATGGTAACATGGTGGCCACAGAACCTGAAGGTCACGGGTCCGATCCCTGGCTGCTGAAGTCGTGGATACGCACTTCTAAGGAGTTATATACTAGTCGGACGAAACAGCTGTCCAGTGCTTCCAGGTTTCTTTTATCCCTCCAACTGATGTCAGTCTACGATGAATAACAAATTGAATTATACAAGTTTAGCTTTTAACCTAACCTTTACATATTGAAGGAGAGTATGGCTAGTTTCTCACTACCTTGGTCAATATAATGTGACAATGTTTCACTTTATTTTTAATTACATAACTCTTGAATTAAATATAATTAATAATATTCTCAAATAACATTTCCTACCCCTTCTCAAAATTAGTTGTGTAACATATAATACGGATTGTTGTTGACAGTGCTGCACAGATTACTACTATTCACACACTAAATTTCCAAATATCTTATGTGCTAATAATCATTACATCGAGAAATGGTGTTGAATATTTTCACCTGAGGTGGATGAAGTTAGTTGTTGTATGTTCATACAGCTAGCTGGTTTATTCCTGAGGCTTTCACTGTATTTCGGTACTAAATTCAACATGAAGTCAGATATCAGTATCTCAATGAATGTCTCATTAACGTGCTGTGAAGAACTTGGTTACATTGTGTTCTTTGAGCTGGATTGTTTAATCGTGAAGCTTTCATCGTCTTGCTAGACAGCAATATCATCAGCATCAACTTCACTATGAAGTGAACTGTCAATATCTCCAAGTCAGTGATTTAGTAGCTTGCTCTGACGATGTGGTCTATGGTTGGTTGTTTCCTTCAATTAACTGTATTGATTCTCCTGTTGGCTGTTCCTCCACTTGACCTCTGACCCTCTGTCCTTCATCATTTTTCTCACTAGTTGATAGAATGGGTCTATGTCTGTACATTTATTGATTACTGACTGACTGAAGTGAATGCCAAGCGTCTATAAATTCTCTGATGATATTCTTTGTGTTCACTCTCTCCATCCAACACTTCTACATTGTCGAAATTCAATTGAATTCATGTCCATAATTATTCACATGCATTGAAATGAGTGATGAAATGTCGTGACGTTTAATAGCCAACTGGTGGACATGTAGACGAAGGTGAAGAGGGTGACCACTTTCTTCAATATAGTATTGACTACAGTTATTGCAGTTGACTTTGTAAATGATATTCAGTTTGTCTTCTTTGATTGTTGTTGCATGCTTTGGTCTACACAATAGTGTTTGTAGGGAATTTCTTGGTTAATGAGACATATCAATTGCACCGTGTGGTCTCAGTAATCTTGTCATGATTTTTGATATGTGTGTTCTTTATGTATGGTAGGACGATGCGTTTATTGATTTGTGTTGATGACTTTGTAGTTGAAGATGTACGGGGTAGGCATTTTGTGATAAAGTTTTTGGGTAGCCCTTCTTCTTTGGATGGACATCAAGTGACTTTCTTCGTTTCCCCGTGAAGTTGTTGTACTGCAGTGTTTTCTCGCTCTTCTGAATAGAGTCTGCACACAACTGATCTTTGAGGTTGTTGCAACTGTAGTTGAGGACTTGGTCAGTGTGTGTTGGCTTCGTGTACAGTTGGGTTTCCAGCTGTCCCACATTTGTCCTACTGACTAAATCATCCAGGAATGGTAGTTGGTTGTTCGACTCCTTCTCCATTGAGAATTTGATGTCACCGAAGACGTCGTTTATCGAATTGTGGGTGTTTTCTATATCATCTTTTCAATGATGACAAAAGTGTCGTCCAAACTGCGAATCCAAATTTTTAATGAGATCACATTCAGGATGATTGCTTCGAGTCTCTGCATCACTGTTTCTGAAATTAGTCCGGATATTGATGATCCCATTGTAGTTCCTTTCATCTGTTTGTATATCTTGCCGTTGAATTGGAGGTATGTTGTCAAACAAAGGTCGATGAATTCCATCAGAGTTGAACATTTACTTTTTGTGCTCTCTGAAAGACTTGTGTCTTCAGTGAGCAGGAGAGACATAGTTTCTTTGGCCAACTGGGGTTCGATGGATGTGTATAGTGCTGCGACATCGAAGGATGCCAGTAATTCGTCGTTTTCTATATTAATGCTTTTGATCTTATCTAAGACCTCTGTTGTTGATTTGATGGAATGTCCGCATGTTTGAATGAGGTGCTTCAGTTTTCTCGAAAGTCCTCGTGATTTGTTGTATGTTAGAGTTGCCGGAAGTGAGACAATTGGTCGTAGAAGGATGTCTGCTTTGTGTAGTTTCGGTCTGCCGTAGAACCAAAGAAGGACAGATCTATTCGATTCCATTCTCCATTTGTCTTGCTTTGATGAGTTTGTTCAAGGTTTTACTGATCTGGTTTTTAAACTTCTGGATAGGGTTGGTTTCAAACAGTTGATATACATTTTCATCTTTTAGTAATCCCTCTGCATTTTTGAGCATGATGTCTCATCTGCTTGGTCAGTGCTGATGATGTCGTCTAGAAGGACGATGAAAGCTTTACAATAAAACAACACAGCTCAGAGAACACAATACAACCAAGACCATCCACCTGAGCTACAAATATTCTCCACTATGCTGTGAAGAAATCGTGTGGGTGCGAATGGTTATTTATTTTCATTTTTGTATGTGCTACGAAAGTTTACGGGTTCAGATGATTCAATCTGGTTATGAAATCACTATGCTATATATTCCCAGGTCATCTGTTGGCATGCGTCTATGAGTCCTTTCTATGTCAGTGTCACTACACGTACATTTGAATTGGTAAATGCAATCGGATGTGACACTGTTGTTCATATGCTATAAGGTTTTCGAAGAATATACAGGCTTGGTGGTTTCTATCAATCGAATCTTAGCTGCATACGAGGTCCTCCTAACAGCACCACTGACTGTTGGGTTAAGAACTGTGCTATGAGAGACACTTTTATACAGAACACTGATGAAGTTTTTTCTTTGAGAAGAAAGGAAGAGCTACTTTTAGCGCTGTGGTTATATTTTGCTGACTAATAAATTTTACTGGAATGTTATTTTCCAACACTATTTCAGTGAATATTCTTCTCTCGTCTTCTAAAGTATCATCTCTACATATCCCGTGAATTCTATTGAATAAGCACCTAACTAACGATCACCTGTACTAAACTGGACAAAAGCTGTCACAGTTCAAAAAATACTGTATCCATAGAGGTTTTCCGTAGGCAGATCGTTTTATGGATCCATCCTATCATTTATCAGTTACACTAACCTTAACAAAAATAATAGTACCATAATTAAAATTTCATATGTATTCTAGAATGAATTCATCACAAATTTGACTACTTCTATGATTTTATAACTGTAGAACCCGAAAAAAAGTTTGGTTGGTTGTGGCTAGAAGAAGAGTCCATGACACGAGATTCGTCCTATTTGGGACTCGTCAGCTGCATGAACTTGCATCCCAGTAGTGTTATTCTCACTGAGACTCGAACCTCAAACCCATCGCTTCAAACGCCAAAGCGTTATCCACTATGCCACGGAAGGACAATGGCCACTTCTCGCGCAACAAGTGTTAGTTATTACTATTTATTGACATGTTATTCTCCTTTGTTTGTTGTATTGGATCAAATTGTTCGACCTCCATTAGCATATGGGTTCCCATGAGGATGCCTTGATATTGCCTGGATGTTAATTAGGATAATTTGGTTGGTTGTGTCTAGCAGAAGAATACAGCTTGACGCGCGTTCCGTCCTATTCGCTACTCGTCAGCCGGATGAACCTGCACCTCAATGGAATAGTGGATAACGCCTTGGCATTTGAAGCTATGGGTACGAGATTCGAGTATCAGTGAGAATAGCATCACTCCACAATATAGTGCAGGTACATCCAGCTGACGAGTAGCGAATGGGACGGAACGCGCGTCAAGCTGTATTCTTCTGCTAGACATAACCAACCAAATTATCCTAATTAACATTCAGGCAATATCGAGGCATCCGCATAAGACCTATATGCTAATAGAGGTCGAACAATTTGATCCAATACAACAAACAACGGAGAATAACAAGTATGTCAATAAATAGTTGTAATCAAAGTATTAAAAACTTTCATTATCAAAATTATAATTTCTGTCAGTTCTCTTACATCTATGTGTATTTATCAATCAAGTTGTTCCCGTGGATAAACCTACATTAGGAGTACAACTAAGCAGCGTTACGAACGTGTTACTAAGCACATACTATCATGGATAGAAAACAAATATATGAAATCAATACACAGTTCATATTTGGTTGAAAGTGCTTATGTAATAGATAAGACTAAGGCGTTCACAATCATCTATCATATTCCACAATATCTTTCGAAAGGAATTTGCATTGTCACATTACATATATTTGAAAGAGGGAATAGAATAAAAAAAATGTCAAGAAAGCTCACAGAAGGCCAAAGAAGGAATAAGGCTTGAACATTTTCTAAATGTATAGCTACATTTTCTGGTATATGGAAAATGCGCAGACGAATGATTGCCTGACTGGCTCCGGAACATGGAGTATCAAAGTAAAAACTGTATTATTATTTTTTATTATTTCTCCCTTGGGCTCCTAGTGGAACATAGGGCTTCAGTAGAACATAGCCATTTCACTCTCTTCTATCCAGTCTCTTTAACCTGCCTGCACAACTGCCCACAAGCTTTCATTTCTTCCTAACACCATCTCCTCCATGTCACCCTCACCTCAGACACCCAACTCGTCCTTCCACTCTTGGCTTCTATTCGACAACCTGGCCCGGTCTCGCGCGTGATGTCCCCGAATGGTCATCTCATTGTATATTCAATCCAATCCGATCCAATCCATCTCCACTTTCTTCCTCTGCGTATTTGTTAGGCATTGGGTTCTTGGTTGGCTAGTTCTTTGCCAGACACAGTGAGTTCTTTGTTGCTTATTCTTGTTATTCTGGCCATCTGATCTGATCTTCAGTATGAAGTGAGCGTAGGCGGCAGCTGTTGATGAATGTTTGTAGTTTGTTGGAAATGCTCTTCGTGATGCGTCAAGTTTCTGAACTACATAGAAGCACTGACCTCTTTGAGTGAATTGGTTTAGAAAATTCGAATATTGTTCACCCTTTATGCTGAGTGCAGTGCACTGCACTGATTTCAGATTATTGGAAGAAGGCATGTCTTTCTATCTTTCTTATCTTGACTGCTTTGACGTCTCCATCTTTGCCACCTGTAGTTGAAACGATGCTGCCTAGAAAGGTGAAAGAGGGTGCTTCCTTTAGGTTTCTCCTATTGATGATGATGAGTGTTTGTTGATGTTTTTGTTGTTGTTTGGTTACCTTCATCACCTGTGTCTTCTCGACGTTCATCTGAAGTCTCGTCTTTGCTGCTACTCCCCTCACCTTGTTGGTTTTTGCCTGTAGATCTTTGAGTTTGTGTGACAAGACATTAGACACAAATCATGATCGGCGTAATCCAATACTTGTAGGGTCTATTCATCGGTCAAACAGCGTATGCTTCTCTTCTCGCTCCTCACAGTTTGTTGTATGATCCAGTTGAACATAATGAGGAAGATGATCGGTGATAGTATATGGGAACCTTGTCTTACTCCTATTTTCACTTCAACGGTGTCACTGAGCTTTCCATTGTGAATCATCATATAGTTATTGAATGAAGTTGATAAATGCTTGTAATACTGCGTATTGTTGAAGCAGCTTCCTGCCAAATTTCTTCTTGGTTGACGCTATCATAAGTCTTTTCATAGGCGATCAAGTTGAAGTAGATGCTAGTACAGTTTTTATTATGCTTTTCTGTATCTACCAGATGTACTTGTATAGAACTTTTAATAAATTTCATTTTACTCTCTATAAATCAAGCTGTCAGATGTTCTTTTATCCTGAGATTGATACATTTATTAATATACACCGCATGCTGTAACTTATTCCAACAGGAACAGTTGGACTGGATATATACATGATACAATAGGTCTTTTAATCTCATCTTGATACACACACTCACCTCTTTAAGTAATTCGAATAACTGTTTCAATTTAACCAATCGTTGAACTGGTTTAATCAGTTCATTATTTAAAGTCAATACATTTGGTCGTTCATTTTGCAATTGTTTCAAACCTATCAATGCATATTTTTGGATTTCTGGACTCTATAAAGAAAAACAAAAATAAACCAATATGAAATTATTAAATTTTCAAATGAAAAATAAACATGAACAGTTTTACTTTAATTACTCTAGAATATGACAATATCTTATTATGTATTATAAGGAGAAATTTCTGTTGTAAAGAATATCCTGATTGGAAACAGATTGTCATCATAGACAAACATATCAAACGTAAACCTGGTAAGGAGAACCTTATCACTGTATATGAATCTCAACTTCAATGGTTATTCTAGCATTAACACTCTCAAGTGGAGGATATCAAACTCTCCAAGAAGAACATTCTTTGCATCAACGGTGAGATTAGCATCCTCTTGTCTCTCAAAGATTTACATCTGACCACTTCTATGTGCTTGTATCACCTACTGTTGTGGAGCCAGGTATATAGGTCGTTCGATGTAACTGTGTTATCCAAAAAGATTCAAGAACACTATCCTCCATGGTTACAAAGAGGTAACAATGGAACTATAAGGTGTGCTGTAACTGAACACATCGTGAAGACAAATCACTCTATCTCTGAAACCTGCTCGTTTAAAGTCACTTATCAAGTGAAAAGGTTGTCTATCTTCGTATCCTCTGCATCGTCAAAGCTCTTGCCATCCAAATGGAGAAGCCTGAGCTGCGTACACAAAAGAAAATTGTTCACCCGCTTCTCGTTTCATAGTCTTATCTTTCAGTCTCCTCTACTCCTTACCCCCTTTTTTTCCTTCCATTTTTCTGTTTCGACACTATTCACTACTTAAGTTATTTGACACTCATTCTTGCTGCTATACTTTGGCTGATCACAATTTAGTTTCTAAACTTCTTGTTCAAACTTATTTTGATTAATATTCACTACTCATCAGTTTTTCGGTGGTTTTTAAAATTTTAATGACAAAATTTATTGACACTATTTGTGTTGCCTTCGATCACCACCTGCACTTCGTCCAGAAATACCACCTTCAGGCCAGCCTCCAAACTACCAGTGAACACAAGCCATCTGTTCAAAGTGGAAGTCCTGAGCACCATAAAGCTACTGAAATGCCGGACCAGACGGAATCCCACCAGAAGCACTGAGAACAGATGCAGAGACAACAGCAGACATGCTCACATCTCCTTTACTCCAGAAGGTGTGGAAGGGAGGAAAAGTACCTGCAGATTGGAAAAAGTGTTACCTTGTCAAACTTTCGAAGAAGGGAGACCTTAGTCTTTGCAAGAACTGGCATGGAATCACTCACCTGAGCACACCAAGCAAAATATTATGTCGCATCATCCTGGAGAGACTGAAGGATGCGCTGAATCCAAAACTACGACCAGAACAGGCTGGATTCAGGAAGTACGAATCATGTGCGCACCAAATTCAACGCTACGCTAAACATCATCATAGAACAGAGTATAGAATAGCAGTCAACCATCTACCTCAACTTCATCGACTTTGAAAAAGCCTTAGATGGCGTCGACGGACAAGTAATTGCTCAGGCAACTGCTTGAACATTACGAAGTACCACAAACCTTTATCAACCTCACTCAACAACTACATGAAGAAATAACATGCAAGGTAATTCACAATGGTAAGCTCAGTGATGCTTTTGAAGTGGAGACAGGAGTAAGACAAGGCTGCTTACTATCACCTATGATATTCCTGACTGCAGTCGACTGGATCATACAGCAAACTATGAGGAGCGAGAAGAGCGACATACGCTGGACTGGGGAAAACATCCTAAAGGATTTGTATTTAACCTATGACTTATGTCTAATGTCTTGTAGCACAAACTTGAAGATCTACAGGGAAAAACTGACAAGTTGACAGAAGTGGTGAGACATGGCAGCAAAGACGGGACTTCAAGTGGACGTAGAGAAGACGGAGGCGATGAAGATACCCAACCAACGCCACCACCAACAACAATAAACTCCAATCACTATCAGTGGGAGAAACTTAAAGGAAGTAGCCTATTTCACCTACACCTATCTGGCTGGGCAGCATCGCTTCAACTACAGGCGGAACAAGCACAGACAAGGACGTCAAAGCAGCTACGATCGGAAAAGCGAGACAGGCCTTCATTAACCTGAAACCAGTATGGAGATCTCCTGAACTCAGCATAAAGCGTGAACGAAATCTGTATTTCCAACACCAACATCAAATCAGTGCTTCTGTATGGCTCAGAGACTTGACACGTTACGTAAAGCATTTCCAACAAACTACAGACATTCATCAATAACTGCTTACACTGACTCGTTACTGAAGCTCAGACTGCCAGAATAATGAGAATAAGCAACAAGGAACTCCCTATGGCTAGCAACGAACCAAGCTCAACAAATATGCAGAGGGAGGAAGTGTAGATGGATTGAGCATACACTGAGAAGGCCGACTGGGGACACACGTGCCAGGCCAGTTACTCGAGTGGGACCCAGATGAGAAGTGACGAGTTGGGCGTGCGAGGTGAGTATGACATGGAGGAGATGGTGTGAGGAAGAAATGAGAGGTTGTGGTCTGTTGTGGAGCCAGGTTCAAAAGACTGGAGAGAACAGAGTGAAGTGGAGACGTGCTACTGAAGCCCTATGTTCCATTAGGTACCCAAGGAACAAATAATAATAATTTGTGTTGCTTGGCATTCTTAACAAGCCCTTTTTAACTATCAAATTCTTACACTAGAAGAAAATGTGTAAGATTTGTGATTGTACAGCTTTGAAAATGAAATCGTGGAAAAGAGAATCTTCACTGAAATGCCTACTTATTCTTCCTTGAAATTGTTATGAGTATATTTTACACATATTTTATTGTAGACGATAAGCAGAAGATTAATTCTTGAATACAAAGTTGTATTGTTTTAAAGAATTCTAGTATTTTTAGGTAGTATCCCAGGCAGCATTTACTTCGGGCGCACTTACCAACTTTTGAACAATCATCTTAAATTTCACAAATATTTCAGTTGGCCATTAATATTTATTTGATTTCTGTAACATGAACATATTTGGCATATAAACGTCAAATATTTATATAACAATATTATGGGATATGCCTTCTCATAACTTGGGATATGGGTTATTCAAAATCTTTAGGCATATTACCGACACTTCGGGAAGTTTTGTGCGCATTCAATAAACATCCAAACTTTCAGGATAACTCCATACACTTTGAGTAGTGTCGGGAGTTTTTCAGAGACCTTGAAACCATTGAACGGCCGTTTAAGTTCACCGATACTGATGACTGGGAGCTTCATTAATTGTATTGTTAAGCTTGACTTTGATTTAAACTGCATCAAAGTATGTCTACACTATACCGTAGAATGAAGAAATATGCTTACCAGCCTAGTATATAATCGACATTTAATTGTGTCAAATTTACTGATTGTATAATCAGAAAGTAGTACCATCTCTAGGTTTATGCTATTGACCATGAGATATTTCTTTCAACAATAGTTACCTCTTTGTAACCATGCGGAACAGTGTTCTTTAACCCCTTCAGATAACATTCACATTGAACAACTTATATACTGTCGTCCAACTGAATCTAATTATCTCAATTATCCAGTTAGTTTATTCAGTGACACAGCGATAAAGCTTCTTAATACCTTCTCAGCTGCTTCCTCCGACTAGTATGGGTACCTCAGCAGTGCTTACCCATGACCTGCAGGTTCCGTGGCCAGTACGTTATCATTGACCTAACCGCTGAGTCAAAATCCAATCGTCCACATTTTCTAATTTTGTCGGTTCATGACACAGCTCAACATACACACAATGTTGTAGCCGAGTAACTGTCCTCATTTTCCAGTTGCTTGATCCCACTGTTCATGACTTCTAATTGGAGCTTCGGGAATCATCTGTCATCAGTGATAATGATGAACTCCAACCATGACATTGGATGTAGGTCGCGCTATATCATATCAACCCAGTGGGTATCTCAAGGTATCGTGCTGGCCACGGAACCTGATGGTCCTGGGTTCGATACTCGGTGGGGCGGGGTGGGTCATGTGTGCTCACTGCTCAGGAGTCCCATATTAGGACGGAATAGCAGTCCAGTGCTTCTAGATTTCTATTATTCTTCCAAATGATGTCAGTTCATGATGAATTTCAACCTAAAATCAATCGATAAACCTCCACAAACCACCAGATAGAACTAAGTGAGAAGTTGTATTTCACAAACAAGATACAGTTAATATGCAAACACTTATTGACACCCCAGTGAGTGCTGTTGTTTCCAATGAGACTCGTACCTTATGCCTATCACTCCAATGCCAAGGCGTTATCCACTACGCCATAGAGGTACCATAGTAGCTTCTCAATCAGGCAGTATCGAGGCATCCGCATAGGAGCCCATATACCAATAAAGGTCGAATAATTCGGTCCAACAAAACAACGGAAAATTACAAGTATATAAATAAATAGTAATAACTAATACCCATTGTACAAGAAATGGCTATTGTGCCTATGTAGCACAGTGAATAACGCCTTGGAATTTGAAGTGATGGGTAGCAGGTTCAAAGAATCAGTGGGACTAACATCATTCCCCATTGGGGTGCAGGTATATCCAGCTGAAGAGTTCTAAATAGGACGAAAAGCACGCCTTGGATTCCTCTGCCAATCATAAGCCAGTAAACCACCATAGCTGTTTATAATACCTGATCGATAAGAAAACCCTCACATTTCACAAAGTAACACCGTGTAAATTGTGAACATTATAAAGGTGTATTGACTACACGCAGGTAGACAATGAAAAGGAAGTTCACGATTCCTTAGACAATTAACTTTGATTAAAATACTTTTAATGTGAATGGTAAAGTTATGATATGCAGTAAAGTGTTTAGAATGTGGAAAAAATTAGTGATCTACAATATCATTCAAAGTTATAGAAAAACAATGTATTTCTAATTACATACAGATAGACAAAATTAACGTAGAACCTCGCAAACAAGTGATCCATCACTTCAAGTTGCTACACTTCATAATAGCACGAAAAGAACAGGTAGATTAAATAAGAGTAATGTCATAGTGGACAAAGTTGGGTGATAGAATAGCCAATCTGAAGATAAACGTTAATGAAAACATTCAAACTTCAGAAGATGCCAACAGTTTAATACATCTGCTCCATTATGACTGATTTGTAGCCTTGTCCCAACCACTGGTTCCTGTCGTTTCGCTGACCACATTAAGTTAGTCTACTTTTCCTTACATGACTCAGATCAACAGTTAGGGACTTCATCTTGTGCCACGTCTTCGTCTGACCACCATCAACCATCTTCAAACCAAATTCAACTGCAGTGATGGGTCAGCATGCACAATACATGTCCAAGCCAACTTGATAAATAGCCTCACCTATCTTGCTTAGTACTCTTCCCCTAGCCTCTTCACTGTTCACGTGATGATCCCACCAAACGCAATCAACTCTATAAAGACACTTGCGACCAAAACCTTCTAACCGTTTTGACTGATGCAACTCTCCAAGTTCTATCCAGTTAATGAATTATGAATTATATATATAGCAACAAAGAACTCTGGGAACGAACCAACGAGGCAGAAACCTATCGCTCAACAAATATGCAGAAGGAAGGGGAGATGGATTGGGCATACACTGAGAAGACGATTTGGAGACATCACGCTCCAGGTCAGGCCGTCGAGTGGAACCCAAATGGGAAACGGCGAGTTGGGCGTCCGAGGTGAAGGTGACATAGAGGAGATCATACAAGGACGAAATGAGAGCTTGTGGGCAGTAGTGGAGCCAGGTTCAAAAGATCGCAGAGAACAGAGTAGAATGGATACATGGTAGTGAAGCCCTATGTTCCACTAGGAACCTAAGCGACAAATACTAATAATAACAATAATTCTTAATTGTATTGTGCTCTCTGAGCTGGGTGGTTTAATCGTGAAGCTTTCATCGTTTTGCTAGACGACATCATCAGCACTAAAGAATATATCAGAAATCACGACAAGATTGCTGAGGCCACTTGGAATTGATGCAGCTCATAAACCGAGAAATTCCATGCAAACACTATTGTGTAGACCAAAGCATGCAACAACAATCAAAGAAGACAAACCGAATATCATTCACAAAATCAACTGGAATAACTGTAGTCAACACTACATTGGACAAAGTGGTCGCCCTCTTCGCTTTCGTCTACATGACCAACAAAAGCTATTAAACGTCACAACATTTCGTCATCCATTTCAACGCACGTGGATAACAACTATGGACATGAATTCAATTTTGACAATGTAGAAGTGTGGGTTGGATAGAGGGAACACAAAGAATGTCAGAAAATTTCTAGAAGCTTGGTATTCAGGTCAGTCACCAATCAATACATCCATAGGCATAGACTCAATCTATCAACCGATAAGAAAAATGATAAACGTCAGAAAGGTCAGAGGTGACGCAGAGGAACAGCCAACAGAAAAGTCTATACAGTCAATGACGCAACAATCGAAAGAAATAACCAATCACAGACCACATCGTCAAAGCAAGCTACTAAATCACTGACTTGGAGATATTGACGGTTCACTTCATAGTGAAGTTAATGCTGATGACATCGCTGTCTAGCAAGACGATGAAAACTTCACGATTAAACAACCCGTGTTCAGAGAACATAATACAACCAAGACCACCCACCTGAGCTACATTATTTCAATAACAATTTATATATATATATATATATATATATATATATATATCAGGCAACGTTTGGATTTTGTCAAGAAAAACACCATCCCATAGTGGATTATATTTGAATGTAATTAAGTTCAGAAAGATAACACTGAGAAAACCGTTACTCAATATTTATCAACATCTTTTCGACATTAACTCACCTTAGTTGAAGCATCTACTGAAAAGTTTACAATGTATGCCTTCAAAGCTTCATTTAAAGATGATTTTGACGAATTCATGCATTTAGCTGTATAAAAGGTGGAAAGAAAAGTTTTAGTGTTGTTTTCCGGATACTTTCAGATAAAACTGTCAGTTAAATATGAAAAAAAAACTCATTGCTGGAAACTAGTAAGGTGCTTTTAACTGAGCTATTGGCTAGTCGATTCAAATGTTTCATCCAAATTAGTGATGTTTTACCGAAAAATTTATAATGGTATACTCAGTCGATTCATTCTGTCTTTTGTGCAGACTTAAAAATCTCCGCCTACAAGCACTGGACCACTGTTTCGTCTGTCTAGTATAGAACTCTTTAGCAGTACGCAGCCATGGCCTCATCAAGGACCGGACCTTTTGATCCTTCAAGTTCCGTGGCCAGCACGTTACCATTGAACCATTGGATCGGAATCCAATGATCCTACTTCTGTAAGTCAACGATATAAATAGTATACTTCACGGATTTAAATCAGTTGGAGAACCTGGGAGCACTGAATAGCTGTTTCAGTCATAGCTTGGGATTCGCCAGCAGTAGACACTCATGATATCAAAAACAATAGGGTCTGGGATCATCATTTCACTTGGCAAGTATCTCACCATTCAACCACTCGATTGAAATTCAGTGGCTCACTTTTCTAAGTCTGTCAACTATTCCACAAAAACCCTCTTTTGAGTTACTTTCAGGATCCCACTAGCCACTTGCATCGAAATCGATCTCAGAGAGTTTTACTGAATCAGGTTTGAGAGTGAATGCTTACCACTGGTAATATATAGTGGATGCGTCACACTGTCAAAATGCAAGCCATTGAATTTCAATCCTGTGACTGAATGAAAATATCCTCAGTGTTAAACTCAAAACTTCTGGATTACATCACTGCCAGGGTCGTCAGTATCCACTGCTAAATAGTCTGATCCTACAACAAAACAGCTATCCAGTGTTTCCAAGTTTTGAATGGTTTTTCAAACGTTGCTCTATATTATGTATGTGTCATTCCCCACCCCCCTGCTCACATAAACTGAAAAAATGGTTGGTGAAATTGTTAAATCCAGTTTGAAACGAATTCTGTAAGTTTTCATTAAAAGATTTTTTCAAATCGGACATTGGACATTGGACAATGTTGTCAACCTCTTCGCCCTCGTTTACATGAATACCAATAAGCTATTAAACGTCACAACATTTCGTCATCCATTTCAACGCACGTGGATAACAACTATGGACATGAATTCAATTTTGACAATGTAGAGATTTTGGACGGAGAGAGGAAACACAAAGAATATCAGGGAATTTCTAGAAGCTTGGTACTCAGGTCAGTCACCAATCAATATATCCATAGGCATAGACTCAATCTATCAACCGATAAGAAAAATGATAAACGTCAGAAAGGTCAGAGGTGACTCAGAGGAACGGCTCTCTCCAGTCAATGACACAACAATCAAACAAAATAACCATTTGATGACTCTGTATAGAAAAACACTGAAAGTTACACGATAAAGGTATCCAGCTTAGAGTATACGACGAAACCAAAAGTGTTAAATTTAAACACATAACTTGAATTTCATTAACTGACTAGTACCTTACCGACACAAGCAGAACTAATTTGATCCTCAGGATAGGCATCAATTTCTTTTTGTAACTCCATTGAAATATTATCAGAGATACTTGTTAAGTGTTCCAAATTGCCCAATAATGCATATCGATCTGATTCAGTAATCTAATTGGGTTTTTTTACATGGAAGACAGAGAAAAATTAAAAGTTTTTTAGTTGAAAATTTTTTTTAGATGGTGTTATGATGCTAAAACAAAGGCTAGGAGAGGAGCGGTGGCGGACTCCTTTACTTATCCAATTATTATGACCTGATGCTTGATAGATTTTTATGTGTATACTTAAATGACAGGAACTATTGAAGTTAGTAAATAAATCTGAAGTAATATACACATTTGAACCTATAAGCTGGCTAAACAAAGATCGCTTCTATTCTTCGAGAGAGTGAATCATTTTCCGCCAGTGTGTTCGACTTAAAAATATCTCATATAAAGTATTATATAGTTTCTAATTCTTTATCTCATGTTCCATACTTAGTATCCATAAGTATGTTAAAAATGAGAAGCACTTTTGTAACATTGGCAAGAGCCTGTGCCAGCGCTCACCCTTATTGATGAGCTATTGAAAGTAGTCAAAAAGTTCACGTATCTTGGTAGTTATGCGATCGATGGAGGAGGTGTGTGATAAAATTTCCAACTGAATTTTGAAAGCCATAGTGGCATATGTCAATCTGGGACACCTTTGGCACCATTGTGACATTAGTCTGTTTGTAAAAGGTCAGGTTTACAACGTTTTGGTGCTAGCAGTTCTGCTCTCAGCTGAGGATGAGTGATAACTCTGTGTGGTCAACCATTGTTGTCCCCTTAGGATTGCTCATATCTGGTGGTAACACTATGTATACAATTCTGAGGCACGACATCGTTTGTTTGAGCATTATGAAGATCGTCATTTGACAGGTCAAGTCAGCTTCAGTGGCTTGGACATATGTTATTAATGTCGTTCAAACAGCTTCCACACCGAACTTACTGGAAAAAGCGGAGAAGTGATCAGTGTATAACATGGCACCGTGGGATGAAGGATAGCTGTATCAGGTTCTCTTCTGTTGGTGTATCACGACAGACCACGCAACTCACTGAACTTCAGATGTTATCAGACGTATCTCAGAAATGAAACCCGTGACGATAATGCTATAGCTTTCTCCTATCTTCTGTTACCGAAAAGTAATGAATGCTTGTTTTGAGTATCTCTTAATGGACTACCTTTCTCATCATTCTATTCCTCATAGTGTTTTATTTTTGTCCACTTCCCTTGGCTTTATATCTTCATAATGTCATTATATTATTTTGTGCGGCTTATTTTTTGGTACCCTTGTTGTACCACGTTTGTGTTCTAATAATAATAATCTCAGGTTGCATTCTTCTTATTTCCTACCTTTAAGACACTAAATACTTTGTGGGAAAAACCCCACTCACTGGGAGGCAGGTACATCCAGCTGACGAGTCCCAAATAGGACGAAGTGCCCATCTTGAATTCTACTGCTAGCCACTATCCATCTTTACTATAACTAAATACTTTGACTAATCTTATGTTTTCCTCAAAACTTATTCATTTAGAAGTCAAAATTCAATATTATATGGATAAATTACTTCTCTCCTATTGTAAATTGCTAAATATACTTGTCTTTTAAATTTGTGAAAGGTGTTAATCTTAAATCTGTACATTGAAGCATTTTAATTCTCACCACTTTTATAAATCACACGACAAAAACACAAATCTATATAGCAGAGTTATTTTGATATGATCATGTTTTTGTTGAACAGAAAAATGGTATTTGAAGTGATTCATAGAGACATGTTTGTACATAAGACATTAAATGAAGATATATATAGTCATTACTGCTAAGCAGTCAAGATATACTCATTGATGACATTGGTTTCAATCATGACTTTCTAAGGTAATCAATAGAGTAAAAGATAAGGAAAATGATTATGTTGGTTGTAGAAACTTAACTGAAGCAAAATGTTAATTTAGTGCTTACCAGGAAATGTAATCAAGAATAAAGTGGAATGCTTTTATAAATAAGATACATTGTTATGACAACAATGATAATTGGCTATTTTTACTTGTTTTCTAAACTAGAGTCCATAAGAAAGGTATTGTCGCTTGTAGTATTATACCGTCGTTGATTGAACCTAATTGAATGGTGTCTGTTATCATATGAGCTTCTATGCGGATACCACGATATTGCCTGTGATTGAATTATACACTGGGTAGGAGTAGGATCTAACCTCGCCTAGTTAACTAATTCATTAGTTACTAGCCAGTCCTAAGCCCGGGTAAAGGCTAGCAACCCTAACCCGTAAAACCAGTCCAATCGCTAAAAAACCTCAATGCACCGAAAAATGTAAAAAATAAAAATAAACTTATTCCATGCTGGAATTGGGGAGACGAAATGACTCCGATTGATGAAAGCTTTCAGGAAGCCAACTGACCGATATGTCTCCTCTTCTCTCGATGAGAGCGAAAGTAAGAATGGGGACATTGTATGTTTGAATCATGTATGAAGCTACCAAGGCTGCCCAGATTTCAAAAGAGATGAGAAGATATGGCATAGAAGTGCTTGGAATCTGCGAAAGCAGATGGAATCGAGGTGGACTCTCCAAACTGTCTACTGGAGAGGAGTCAATAATCTACTTCGGTCACCCAAACGATAACCACGAACACACGGAAGAGGTGGCTATCACGATGTCCTCAACAGCATCAAAGGCTCTCATGCAGTGGCAACCAATCTCCTCCAGGATCAAGATCATGACAGCAAAGTTCAACTCAAAAGGAAGGAAAGTTACAACCATACAATTTTACACTACGCACCTACAAATAATGCAGACATACACCAAGAGAAGAAGGAGGAACTCTATAGACAACTGTAGTCATTACAGGACAAGTCCCCACCCCAGTTGGCGAAATTAAAATTCCAATAAGTGACATGAGTGCCAAAATGGGAGCGGACAACACAGGAAGAGAACTAACCAAGCGTGAAGAAAAGCTCGGTGAAATGAAAGAGAATGGAGAATGGTTTGCAGACTTCTGCCTATTTAACGATTTAGTGATTGGAGACACTGTGTTCAAGCACAAGGATATCCACAAAGCGACATAAATTTGATTTCACCAAATGGACACAGTAAAAATTAGATCGACTTCATCTCAATCTGAAGAAAGTGCAGACGCAGACAGTCTACTGGATACAAGATCAAGAAGGGGAGCAGATGTAGGTGGTTCACACCACTTAGTATCTGGTGCAAGGAATCTACCTTCAAAATCAAGTTGAAAGCCTTCAAAGAAGCTGGTGATAGACCACCGCAGTTCGAATTCAACACCCAGAACAGAAACTGAAGGATGAAACTACAAAGGACATCTTCACGTCATCAGTCATCAGGAAACGTGGGAGACATTAAGCAACATTACCGAGGAAATCTACGTGGAAGGACTCCGGAACTCTGTAAACTTGACGTGAAAGGAAACCTGCATAACCGTGTTTAAAAGGAAGAAGAAAGAAGACAAGGAATGGATCTCCACAGAGACATGGAAGCTGATAGAGGAGAGGAAGAATATGAAGCAGAAGATGAAACAGTATAGTGCTCACATGAAGCATGAATAAAGGAACTGATCACAGCATATAAAGCGCTCAACAAGGAGGTGAAGAAGAGCGCTTGGAAAGACAAAAGACACTTCTACGAAACACTGGCAAGTGAAGCAGAACAGGCTGCAGGTAGGAGAGACCTGATAACATTGTATCAAATAACCGGGTTACTACCTGGAAGCGAAGAGATCAACACACATGATACCAGTGAAAGATAGTGAAGGAAACTAAGTTATCAAAGGGGGGGAAACAAAGGAAACAATGGGTTGACCACTTCGAAAACTCCTGAATCGATCACCACCACCACTACCTCTAACTCGTCTAGAAATACCGCCAGCAACCGCAGAACTACCAGTAAACACAAACCCTGCAACAGAAGCACAAGTTTGGAACGTCATAAAGTTGCTGAAATCCTGTGAAGCAGCATGACCAGATGGAATTCTACCAGTAGCACTGAAAAGAGACACAAAGACAACAGCAGACATGTTCACACACTATCACTGAAGGTTTGGAAGTAAGGAAAGTTACCTGCCAACTGGATGAAGGGCTACCTTGCAGAACTCCCAAACAAGAAAGACCTAAGCCTTTGCAAATATTGGGGCGGAATCATGCTCCTGTCCACCCCAAGCAAAAAATATTAAGCCGCATCATCCTAGAGAGATTAAGAAATGCTCTGCGTTCAAAATTATGACAGGAACGGGCTGGATTCAGGAAGTACAAATTAGGGAGAATCAAATTGCAACGCTACGAATTATCATAGAACAGAGCATAGAATAGCAGAATGTCAAATCTGTACCTAAACTTTATCGACTTTGTAAAGATCTTCGACAGAGTCG
This sequence comes from Heterobilharzia americana, assembly GCA_944470555.2. Taxonomy (NCBI): domain Eukaryota; kingdom Metazoa; phylum Platyhelminthes; class Trematoda; order Strigeidida; family Schistosomatidae; genus Heterobilharzia; species Heterobilharzia americana. The sequence goes on along the minus strand of OX104127.1, from coordinate 160,082,021 downwards.
ACCGAGAAGTAATTTGGCAGGTAGCTGCCTCAACAGTACTTAGTACCACAAATATTTATCAACCTCATTCAACAGCAATATGACCATGCTTCACGCCAAGTAATTCACGATGGAAAGCTCAGTCACGCCTTTGAAGTGAAAAAAAGAGTAAGACAAGGTTGCCGCCTACTGTAACCGATCATCTTCATGCCTGTGGCTGACTGCACTAAATCATACAACAAACAGTCATGAACGAGATGGGCATACGCTGTTTAACCGATGATAAAACTCTACAAGATTCGCATTTCAACCATATTAATTCATGTCTAATATCATGCAGCACAAACTCAAAGATCTACAGGCAAAAACCAACAACCTGATAGAAGAGGCAGCAAAAACAACACTTCAAACGAACGTAGAGAAGACAGAGGTGATGAAGATACCCAACCAACAAGAACAACAACAATCACAAGCTGCAATCACCATCAACGATAGAAATTTAAGGAGAGTTGTCTCTTTCACCTACCTACCTACCCACCTAAACACCTACACACCTAGACAGCATCCTCTCAACTACAGGCAGCAGCACAGGCACACATGAGGATGTCAAAGCAGTCACGATCGGAAAGACAACAAGACACACTTTCCTTTATCAGTATGAAATCAGTGTGGAGATATGCTGCACTGCACTGCACTACACTGCACTGCACTACACTCAGCATAAAGCAAGAACAACATCCGGATTTTCAACACTGATTCAGTCAAGTAGGTCAGTGCTTCTATGTGGTCCAGAAACTTGGCGCATCATGGAAAGCATTTCCAACAAATTACACACATTCATCAACAGCTGCCTACGCTGGTTGATTGCTGAAGATCAGATGGCCAGAATAATAATAATAATAAGCAACAAGTAAATTACTGTGTCTGGCAACTAACCAAGAACCCATTGCCCAACAAATCTGGAGAGGAAGAACATGGAAATGAATTGTGCATTTACTGAGAAAACCGTTTGGAGATACCACATACCAGGCCCACAAGTGGAATTAAAACGTGAAAGGACAACTTGGGTGTCCTAGGGTTAAATGAAGGAGATGGTGTGAGGATGAAATGAAAGCTTGTGCAGCCAGGTTAAAGAGGCTGGCTATGTTCTACTGAAACCCTATGTTCCGCTAGGAAGCCAAAGGACAGATAATAATAATAATAATAATAATAATAATAATAATAATAATAATAAATTGCAGTAGGATCCAGTACGCGCGTTTCGTTCTCTTTGGGAGTCATCATAGAAATAGTTTATGCTTGTCAAATATACCTTTTGTTTAAATACATCAAAATACTCTTGAACTTATAAGTTAAAAATTCCGCTCAAATTGAAATACAATCACCAATATCTTAATCCGAATAAGAAATGATACATTAGTTTTAAACCTATATCAGTTTAAAATAATTCATAATTTACAAAAGTGAATAATTACCTCCATTGTAATAGAATTGAATGCAGATAAAACAGTTTTCATATCTAATGTGAAATCAATCTGTGTTTTAACTAATTCTTTTACAATATATTTTCTTTGATTAAATGATTTATACGCTGATAATTGATGTTGTTGTTCAGTATTGATCATTGAACTTTCTGTATTCTCATCTTTATCCGATAAATAAAATCCATATTTATAATGATAACTTATCATTGATAATTGATTAATACAGGGATTAGAAATGTTAACAGTAAATTTGTCCACTTTTTAATTTTGTAGATTCTGTCAATAAACACCGTGAATAATATTTTTCTTGTAATACTATAAATAAATACATGAAATTGTTTTAATGATATAAGAATTTTCAAAGAATAGTTGAAATTAGATTTTTACAAATATAATAGATCGTTAACATGTCACATGTAATCAGTCACATTGTTTACCACTTCGCCTTTGCCAAAATTCTAGGTGTGTGTGTGTGTGTGTATGTAGGCATGCCCTTGAGATGAAATTTCTTTCGAGATATAAGGCATTAACTGAAAATCAGTTGATTTTTAACAGGTTATTAAAGCATATTACATCACCACTGTAATGTATGCTACTTATAACAATGTATATAAGTAGTGTATGTTGACAAGTCATTGGGTAATTATGAGAGATGGGTAAATATTCTGCAAATAGAAGCTTAAAAGATGACGTATGAGGTATCAAGAGTAAGATGAGATAGAAGAAGAATAGGAACTGAAAAACAATGCACAAATGGATGTTTTAATGGAAACGTAATAGCTTTTCATTAGTATAATATGACAGAAGTGATGATGATACCCAACCAACAACAACAATAAGCTCGAATCACCATCAATGGGAGAAACTAAGAAGAAGTAACCTCTTTCACCTACACCTATCTGGCTGGGCAGCATCGTTTCAACTACAGGCGACACAGGCACAGATGAGAACGTCAAAGCAGCCACGATCGGAAATGCAGCAAGACAGGCATTCATCAACCTGAAACCAGTGTGAAGATCTACTGCACTCAGCACAAAGCGTGAATAACATCAGGATTTTCAATACCAATTCAGTCAACACAGTGCTCCTCTATGGTTGGGAGACTTGGCGTGTTACGAAAAGCATTTCCAACAAACTACAGATATTCATCAACAACTACCTACACTGACTCGTTACTGAAGCTCAGACTGTCAGAATAATGAGAATAAGCAAGAAGGAACTCCCTGTTGCTGGCAATGAAGCAACCAACCAACGAAGAACCTATCGCTGAACAAATGGGCAGAAGAAGGAAGTGTAGATGGATTGGGCATACACTGAGAAGGCCGACTGGGGATATCACGTGTCAGGCTAGTTACTCGAGTGGAACCCAGATGAGAAGTGACGAGTTGGGCGTGCGAGGTGAGTGTGACATGGAGGAGATGGTGTGGGGAAGAAATGAGAGGTTGTGGGTATTGGTGGAGCCAGGTTGGAAATAGTGCAGAGAAGAGAGTGTAATGGAGGTGTGCTACTGAAGCCCCATGTTCCACTAGGAACTCAAGGGACAAATAACAGATAAATAATAAATGATAAAATAATATACAGTGTCATAATGATTGATCCCTTTGGGGCTCATCCTTTGCCATTTTCATTTTTTCAGTGTCGCTGATTCTGGATGTGATGAAGGTTCTGTGACCTTCAGTGTTCGAGGATAGATACATCTAGGTCTTCCTCAAAGATTTCAAGTCAGTTGTGTAGTTGGTGAATGTTCGGGATCCACGTGAGGAGGATGGATTTCTGAGAGGTCGAGCGAAAGCAATGTTGGATGCATTAGTCTATGGAAAGGTTGTTTCTGACAAGGCTGAGAAGAATCCTTCGAAGACGAAGTTGTCAAAGATTGACAAGAAGAGAAAGAGGAAGGAGAGCTATCCTATCTACAAAGTTCTCGGTCTAGAACATTTCGCCACCATTATCTCTTCGAAACCAGAGTCAATCCTGAACTCCTCTTTTCAGTTCGACATCTTCGCGTACACCATTACTTTATGTAAATGAGTATATATTTATACATTTAAACCAATTAGATTATTTTCATGGACGTAAACAGTTTGTTGATAAAACCAACGAAAATAAAACGTAATAAAAACACGGTATTTTACTTGGTTGTGGCTAACAGAAGAATCCAGGAAACGCGTTTCGTCCTATTCGGGAATCGTCGGAGAACAATCAGCATATGAATAGATAGTTATAACGAATACTCGTTGTACTAGAGGTGGCTATTATTCCTCTATAGTATAGTGGGTAAAGCCTTGGCGTTTGAAGAGATGGGTACAACGTGCAAGTCTCAGTGAGAACAAAATTACTCTACACAGGGGTACAGGTACGTCTAGCTGATGAGTATCAAGTAGGATAAAATGCTTGTTCTAGATTCTTCTGCTAGCCACAATCAAGTAAATTACGATATTTAAGATTGAGACAATATCGAGGCATCCTCATAGTAGCTCACATCCCAATAGAGGACGAATAGTTTGATTCAGTAAAACAACGGGGAATTGCAAGTATATCAACAAATAGTAATAATGAAAACAGCTATTAACTTATGAATAACTTCGATTGGTATATTTCATTAGCTAATAAAGCAACTTGTACTGTGAATTCCCGACACTTTATTTGTTAAATGCAGCATAGCAATTTCTGTCAGTCTTCTTGAGGAGAGTTTCGAAAGTTAATTTGTCTGCGGAACGATTCTAGATACTCCAATACCATTGCTACTACCAGTGACTCATTAGAACTTATGTTGAAGCACTTAAAAGTCGGACAAGGAATATTAACATGGGACCGTGATATCACTGAGTAGAAATTCAGGTTACTACACTTAATAGCCGCCTATCAAAGTAGAGTACAGCTTGAGCCGACGCACCCATGTATGAGGTTCTATGTTGATTAAGTCAGTCAGTCAGTTAGTCATGCGTAACATATATCTACAGCCTTATGAGTCAACGAAGGTTCACAACCCTGTAAACGACTTCCGTCTTCCTCCTAAGATTCTACGCCTCACTAATATGATACCTATGTCATGAAACCCTGATCAATGACCTAAACTACAACGGTGATAGGGATCCAATTAGGCAAAATAATTTAGTTTACCAAATCCCTTTCAATGATTATGAAGTCAGATATATAAATGAAATTAGTCGACTGTGGTTAATTAAGCTCTCCTAGCAAAAAAACTTAGCTAGATTAGAATAAGTAGATCCTAATAAGGAAAAGGATTTAGAGAGGAGTTCGACTAGAGGTATCTTTCGATTGCACAAAATCATGCTATAGGGTAGGAAATAGTGACAGTATTAAAAATCAGCTCCGTTAGATGGAGGGGAGAGATGGATAACAGAATCTGTGATTATCGAATCAACACCAAGTACGTGTGACTCAAATCATTCTTCAACTGTTTAAGAAATATGCATAATTAAACTAGCCTTACGACAAAGGATGAGAGAGAATTGAAACTATATAGAGTTTGCCTTAAAAGTGTGTAAGTACCTGGTATGAAAAATATTAGCATAATTATTATTTGTCACTTGAGTTCCTAGTGGAACATAGGGATTCACTACGACATAAACATTTCACTCTCTCCTCTCAAGTCTCCTTAACCTGGCCCCACAACTGCTCATAACCTTTCATTTCCTCCTCACACAATCTCCTCCATGTTACCCTCAGATGGGACACCCAACTCATTGTTTCACATTTCGATTCCACTCGACGGCTTGGACTAGCTTCGTTTCACACGTGATGTCCCCAAACACTCTTCTCATTGTATGTTCAATCTAATCCAATCCATCTCCACTTTCTTCCCCTCCAGATTTGTTAGGCGATGGTTAGTTAGTTCATTGGTTCGTTGCCAGACACAGTAACTTTCTTGTTGCTTATTATTATTATTCTGGCCATCTGATTTTCAGCAACTAGCCAGTGTAGGCAGTTGTTGATGAGTGTACGTAGTCTGTTGGAAATGCTTTCCATGATGCGCCAAGTTTCTAAACCACATAGAAGCACTGACCTACTTGACTGAATCAGTGTTGAAAATCTGGATGTTGTTCTTGCTTTATGCTGAGTGCAGTGCAGTGAAGTGCAGTGCAGCATATCTCCACACTGATTTCATACTGATAAAGGAAAGCATGTCTTGTTGTCGTTCGATCCTGACTGCTTTGATATGTTCATCTGTGCGTGTGCCGCTGCCTGTAGTTGAGAGGATGCTGTCTAGGTGTGTAGGTGTTTAGGTGGGTATGTAGGTGTGTAGGTGTGTAGGTGTGTAGGTGTGTAGTTATGTACGTGTGTAAGTAGTTGTGTAGGTAGGTGTGTGTGTGTAGATGTGTAGGTAGTAGGTGTGTGTGTAGGTAGGTAGGTAGGTAAGTAGGTGTGGGGTGGTAGGTAGGTAGGTAGGTGAAAGAGACAACTCTCCTTAAATTTCTATCGTTGATGGTGATTGCAGCTTGTGATTGTTGTTGTTCTTGTTGGTTGGGTATCTTCATCACCTCTGTCTTCTCTACGTTCGCTTGAAGTGTTGTTTTTGCTGCCTCTTCTCTCAGGTTGTTGGTTTTTGCCTGTAGATCTTTGAGTTTGTACTGCATTACATTAGACATGAATTATCATGGTCGAAATGCAAATCTTGTAGGGTATTTTCATCGGTTAAACAGCGTGTGCCCATCTCGTTCGTGACTGTTTGTTGTATGATTTAGTGCAGTCAGCCACATGCAGGAAGATGATCGGTGATGGTAGGCAGGTTTGTCTTGACCGGAGTAGATTATTGACTGTCCAGTTAACAGTTTGGAAAGTCCACTCCTATTCCATTCGCAGATTCCTAGCACTTCTACGATATACCTTCTCATCTTTTTTGTAATATTGATAGCCTTGATAGGTTCAAACGTTGTGCGGACATTCCATGTCGCCATCCTTACTTTTGGTTTCATCGAGAGAAGACACATCGGCCAATCACTTTCCTGAAAGCTTTCATCAACCGGCATCATTTCGTCTCCCCGATTCCAGCATAGAATTAGCTTATTTCTGTTTTTTAAATTTTCTCTGTGCTTTGAAGATTTTGTTAACGATTGAATTAATTCTACGGGATAGGGTTGCTAGCCTTATACCCAGTGTTCCCCTTTTATCCGTGCTTAGGATTGGTTAGTAAACTAGTGAACTAATAAACTAGGCTAGGTTGGTATGAAAATAGACTATATATTTTGTCAGAAACGTTATATAGAAAATAATACCATTCTTTCACTGAGTGATACATCTAATAAGCAAACCAAAATCGGTATCGTGTTATCAATATAAATGGGGTGTAAGTTGGTGAAGAATAATCGTGCCTATCATGTTTCCGCAGAGATATCGTTACTCACATACGCACTAGAGTTGATCCGACTTCTTGAGCGTAAATGAAGTGATCAATGCAGATTATCTGTTCAATCGAAATTATGTTATTCATGAAAATATAGTCGTTAAATATATGTGTATTCGGAATGAATATAAATTTGGTCAATAACTTCCATGAATATATCATCATGAAGCAAAAACACTGAAGTATGCTTGTAAGTTTAAAGATATATTTACTTTATGAAAAACACAATTTATTTCATAAACCAATGATAAGGGACACGATGAATGTATACAAGGTAACCTGCAATAATTCATACTCATCAGACGGATGGTTACTACTTCAGTTAGACCTAACTGCTTTGATCTCATTCCCTCTGAGTGAATCAATCGAACCGTTTAGAGGAGTTTAAATGGAGTTGAATGACCTGAATTCAAAGGTGTTGTTCTTTTACTTAAGTAAAGATTCATTTACATTATCCACTTGATGACCAGGTGAAATGAGATACATTATGTGTTAACTAGATAGTTTGGACAAGGAATAATAAGAGGGAAATGAACTATAAGCCAATTAAATTTGATTCTTGTCATGTAAAGGAGGACCTTATAATCTGGTTATTAATCTCATGAAGTAATAATAAACTTTGATAAGTTAATGGCATAATCACAAACTTTAGAAGTAAAACAGTTGAGTTGAAAACCTAAATATGCTAATGATGGATTGTGGCTAGCAGTGTAATCCAAGATGTGCATTTCGTCCCATTTGGGACTCGTTAGCTGGATATACCTGCTTCCCAGTGAGTGATGTTGTTCCTACGAGGATTCGTACTTGGGAGTGATCACTTCAAACGCCAGCGCATTATCATCTGCACCACCGAGCCACGACAGACACTTCTTGTGCGATGGGTATAGTTTTAGTATAATTGTTTTTTATGTGATATCGTTGCTGACTGTACTACACCACTGGTGGTGTAGTGGATAACGCGCTGGCGTTTGAAGCGATCGCTCACAAGTCCAAATCCCGGCGGGAACAACATCACTCACTGAGAGTCAGGTACATCCAGCTTCCGAGTCCCAAAATTGGAAGAAATGTGCATCCTGGATTCCACTGTTAGCCACGATCCATCATTCACATAATTAGAATGCAGGCAATATCGAGGCATCCGCACAGGAGCCCATATGCCAATAGAGACCGATCAATTCGGTCCAATCAACGACGGTATCAAACAAAAAAACAATTTTACTGAAAACTTAACTGTTAACTTTTATGGTGTTATTACTTTGATGGTGGTTAGTAGTGGAATCTACGACGCGTATTTCGTCTTTTCTATGCTTGTCAAATGGATATACTTGAATCCAAGGATGTTACGACAAAACGTCGATACCTATCACTTCAATTAGGAGATTAACCTGGCAGGTTATTGAGTAATGGTGATCACCTCTTGGGAAATTGAAGAGAAATCCTCCGTTTCTGTCGATATATTTGATTCTTAATAATCAACATTTTATCTTATCATGTAACTATACAATCATCATCAACTATCATTCATATGGATTATTAAGATTCTGTCAATCAATCTTTTTCATTTCTAGTGTTAAATTCTCATATTACAGACTGAAAGATTAAACTCACAATTATATATACAAAATGATATGAAATATTAAATTATGTAAAAGTTTTTTCTTAACTTCTGGCGTCATTCAAAGTTAGATCAGTTTTATTGCGTTCAGTAAAACTGGATCATATATAGCCTTTCAAAATACTTTAATGTTGAGAAATACCTTAATGAATATGTTATGAGTCACGTGTTGTTTATGCATTTCCAGAAACTAGTTAAATTGTAACATGATTATGACATTTCACCTGGATCAATTGATTACTTAATATACTGAGAAACTCTTGGTAAAATTGAATTAATATCTTAGAGTAGTAGTAGTGTGAGTAGTAGTAGTAGTAGTGCGAGTAGTAGTAGTAGTGCGAGTAGTAGTAGTAGTAGTAGTAGTAGTAGTAGTAGTAGTAGTAGTAGTAGTAGTAGTGCGAGTAGTAGTAGTAGTAGCAGTAATAGTGACCGTAAACACGTTGAATGTAACGTGACTAATTACTGTATTCGCTTGTACATGCTCAAATATTTACCATATTTACACATGATGACTGAATTCTTAGTACTTTACTGGGTGTGTGAAGATTGTTCATACAATATTTGTATTGCATAATATTACCTTCTCATTAAAATACTCACCTTAAATTACCTTATACATACATAAATGGAGAAATCAAGTGGTTTCTATGGCGAAATTCTCCTGTTATATTAATCAAAGGCGGTAAGAATTTTGTTTACCTGATAGCACTCAATACTTAAATGTGAGATTATGCTGTATATCATGCATAACTATAAATCATTAGGAAAGTTTGATTACAAAGGCTACACGGTCATAACAACATTATTATCATATAAATATGTGTATGCATGTGTAAAATGACTACAAAGTTTGGCATATCTATTGTTTTCATCTGCAGACTATTTATTTGAGCATATTTGTGATGGATTTTGTTACATTTTATACTGGTTTCTACATATTCAATACATACCTACTAACTGTAAATATCTTCGTTCAAATTTACCATAGTTGAATAGATTTGATGCATTTGGGATATGTATGTCAAGGGTGTCTTCTATGACACACTGATTAGTGAAGTAGAACAGACTGTGGGTTGGTAGGAGAGACCTGACAACATTATATTAAAGAAGCAGGTTACTATTTGGAAGGGACGAGATCAACACAGATGAAACCAATAAAAGCTGATAAAGGAGATCTAATTACCAAAGATGAGAAACAAAAGAAACAGTGGAATGACCACTTCAAAAAGTTCTGGAATCGATCACCAACTGCAATTCGTCCAGAAATACCACCTGCAGCCGCACAACTACAAGTGAACACAAGCCATCCGACCAAAGTCGAAGTTCTGAGTGCTATAAAGCTACTCAAGTGCGAGAAAACAGCAGGACATGATAGAATCCTGTCAGAAGCACTGAGAATGGACGCAGAGACAACAGCGGACATGCTCACACCACACCACTATTGCAGAAGGTCTGGAAGTAAGTGAAAGTACCTAACGATTGGAAGAAGGGTTACCTTGTCAAACTGCCGAAGAAGGGAGACCTAAGTCTTTGCAAGAACTGGCGCGGAATCACGCTCCTGTTCAACCCAAGCAAAATATTATGCACATCTTCCTGAAGAGACTGGAGGATGCGCTGGATTCAAAACTACGACCGGAACAGGCTGGATTAAAGAAGTACAAATCATGTGCGGACCAAATTGCAACGCTACGCTAAACATCATCATAGAAAAGAGCACAGAATGGAAGAATATTGACTCTCTACCTCAATTCCATCTACTTTGAAAAGACCTTCAACAGCGTAGACCGAGAAGAAATTCGGCAACTGCTTCAATACAACCCTTTTGGTACCACAAACCTTTATCAACCCCACTCAACAACTATATGAAGAGGCTACATGCCAAGTAATTCACAATGGAAAGCTCAGTGATGCCTTTGAAGTGAAGACAGAAGTAAGACGAGTCTGTCTACTATCACACATGATATTCCTGATTGCGGTGGACTGGATCATGCAGCAAACAGTGAGGAGCGAGAAGATGGACATACGCTGGCTGGACCGATGAAAAGAGCCTAGAAGATTTGGTTTTCGACGATGATTTATGTCTAACGTCTTGTAGCACAAACCCAAAGATCTACAGGCGAAAACTAACAAGTTGACAGAATAGGCAGGGCGCTAAGACAAGACTTGAGGAATTGTAGAGAAGGTAGAGATAGTGAAGATACCCAAATACAAATAACAACAAAAATCACCGTGAAGGGGAGAAATTTAAAGTAAGTAGCCTCTCTCACCTACTTAACAAGCTAGGCAGCATTGTTTCAACCACAGGCGACACAGGCATAGACGAAGACGTCAAAGCAGCCACGATCGGAAAAGCGAGACTGGCCTTCATTAACCTGAAATCAGTGTGAAGATCTACTGCACCCAGCACAAATCGTGAATAACATCAGGACTTTCCATACCAGTGTCAAATCAGTGCTTCTGTATGGCTCAGAGACTTGCCACGTTACGAAAGGGATTTCCAACAAACTACAGATATTCATCAACAACTACCTACACTGACTCGTTACTGAAGCTCAGACTGTCAGAATAATGAGAATAAGCAAGAAGGAACTCCCTGTTGCTGGCAATGAAGCAACCAACCAACGAAGAGCCTATCACTGAACAAATGTGCAGAGGAAGGAAGTGTAGATGGATTGGGCATACACTGAGAAGGCCGACTGGGGATATCACGTGTCAGGCTAGTTACTCGAGTGGAACCCAGATGAGAAGTGACGAGTTGGGCGTGCGAGGTGAGTGTGACATGGAGGAGATGGTGTGAGGAAGAAATGAGAGGTTGTGGGTATTGGTGGAGTCAGGTTGGAAATAGTGCAGAGAAGAGAGTGTAATGGAGGTGTGCTACTGAAGCCCCATGTTCCACTAGGAACCCAAGGGACAAATAATAGTAATAATAAGATTGTGGATGCTAGTGTAATTTACACATATGTATGTCACAGTGGCTGCCTAGTCAGGACTTCTCATCCCAATCCAAATCTAACTGAATTAGAGAGGAGGAGGGTCATATTGGTTATCATTTGACTATCTGAGATAACCATAGATAGCAGACTAGCTTTTATATTGGACCAGGTGCAACTGCCGACCAAATTTCATTTCATTTCACCTTCAATCCTCATGCAGTATCATTAGTACTATTCTGCCAAACTATAGTAATCTGAGAAAGTCATTAGTTTCTCGTGTTATTTCACTTAATGGTCTTAATCATTTTAGAAAGCACCTATTTCGTCTTGACCAACTTGTTCAACCTTATTACAAAATGCTTAACTGCTTTACCATTTCCATCAATTCTTTTCCATCCACTTCTGAGTTATATACCTTCAATGAACCATTCTATGTATTAAGTAATCTACTTTGTTATCATCCATACTTTAACAGTTATCATAATCACAAATACCTTTGACAACATTAATTTCGTTATTATTGTCGTCATCATATTTACATACCGATCAATTCGGTCCAATCAACGACGGGATAATACAAGTAACAACAGTAAAACTATACCAGTCTCACAACAAGCAGTTATCGTGGCTCGGTCGTCTAGTGGATAAGGCCTTAGCCTTTGCAACAATCAGTCTCTGGTTCGAATCCCGTTTGAGACAACATTACTCACTGAAGGAGGTTGAAAAAAGTCTCTTCGTTGAATGAATATCTTATTGCCTTAAATTAGTTCAGTTAGGTGAAAGGAGTTTAATTAGAAGCTATACTTTCATAACAGGAATACTTTGGGTAGATATCTTAAAAACCTGAGATTCACCTTTATCCTTAGCATGAAAAAAGAGGGTGGCTGAGAAATTTAAAAGTGTCTGTCGGAGTTAGATATTTATCTTGATATAATTATGATCATTAAAGTGTCTATAACGTTATTCACTTAAAAATATTATTACCATAGTATATAAAAAATATTTTAGTATGAAACCAAAATACAAAGAATAATTACTATTCGATGAAAAACTTTGAAAAATTGTTTGTTAAAGTGTAACTGATCATCATTTATAAGTACCTAGTTATAATAAATATAAACCCTGAAAGTGATCATAAAAACAATAGGCTTTATACAATAGAGACTATTGTGGAGCGGTTCAACTAAGGCAATCAAATATACTCATTTACTATTGCTTATTTACGACTGGAACAGGCTAGATTCAGGAAGAACAAATCATGTGCGGATCAAATTGCAACGCTACGCTAAGCATTATAATATAATACAGGATAGAATGGCAGTCAACTCTTCACCTTACATAAACTTCATCAACTTTGAAAAGGCCTTCGACAGCGTCGACGGAGAGGTTTTAGTACGTTTTTAGTATCCCTAACCTTTATCAACCTCATTCAATAGCTATATTCGTATGCTACATGCAAAGTGAGTGATAATGGAAAGCTCATTGATGCCTTTGAAGTGAAGTGAAGACAAGAGTAAGACAAGGTTGCCGCCTACTATTACCGATCATCTTCCTCATTGTGGTAGACTGAATCATGCAGTAAACCGTGAGGAGCGAGAAGATGGACATACGCTGGACTGATGTAAAGACTGGGAGATTTGGATTTCGCCGATGACGATTTATGTCTAATGTCTTGTCGCACAAACTTGAAGATCTATAGTAGGAAACTAACAAGTAGACAGAAGACTTAGTCAAGACAAGACTTCAAGTGAACGTAAGGAAGACAGAGGTGATGAAGATAGACAACCAACAACAACGAAAACAACCACATACCACAACCATAAAGACCAGTCACCATCAACCGGATGAATTTAAACAAAGTTGTCTCTTTCACCCATCTACTCACCTAGGCAGTATCGTTTCAACTACAGTCGGCACAGATACAGATGAGCATCCAAAGCAGCCAGGATCGGAAAGACAGCAAAACAGACCTTCCTGCATCAATCTGAAATCAGTGTGGAGATACACTTAGGCAACGAACCAACCAACCAAGAACCCATCGTACAATAAATCTGGAGAGGAAGAAAGTGGAGATGGATTGGATTGAACATACACTGAAAAGACGGTTAAGGGATATCATACATCAGGCCACGTCAGGCCGTCGAGTGGAACCAGCATGGGAAACGACGAGTTGGGCATCCGAGGTGAGGTTGACACAGAGGAGATGGTGTGAGGAAGAAATAAAGGTTTCTGGACAGTCGTGGTGCAGAGAACAGAGTGCAATGGAGACATGCTACTCAATCTTTATGTTCCATTAGGAACCCAAGGGTGAAACAATAATATTAATTATAGTAATAATTTCTTAAAAAACCGTGGGTCTTCAGCAAAAAAGCTAAGTTCAGCCTTACTAATGAACAAAACGGTAGAAGGCAGAGAAAATTTACATTATAAACCCTTCATATTATCAGTATATTATTCAAACTCAAAACTGAGACTTACAGCTTTTTTGATTATGTTTACACAGACTTGTAGAGCATAATTGTGAAACTTTCGTCATCAATCTAGACAGCATTTTCAAAGTATATATGAGAGAAGTATTTGTTTTACAATATTATGAAGTGTAAGTGAAGGAGTCACGTCATATTTTGTGCTAACCTTTGAGTTTGCCTATTGGTCATCTGACTTTGTTTCTGGTTGGTTGATTACAAGAATAGGCCTATATAATGTGTTGGTTTAACATTAACTAACTTAAGATATAAAGTCTTATGAATACGTTGATGTTCTTGGTATTCAAATCAACAGACAAAATCCACTTAGAACCTCTGATACATGTGCGTCACCTTAAGTTACCACACTTTACAGGAGTGTACAAAACGCAAAAGGATAGAATAAGCGATTTGAAGATAACGGTGAATATATCTGCACCTATGTAACCGATTTTCAGCTATATCACCGAGAGTCAGTCCTTAATCACTCATCCCTTTCATTTTGACAACCCTAACCAGGTAGTCCGAATCTCTCAACATTGGTCATACCAACACAATGAGATACTTTATCGACTGGTGTTACGCCACAATCTGGCCACCATTAGTCCTCTTCTAACCAAATCCAACTTCCCTAACCTGGCACATTCAGGTAGGCAATAGTGGCTTGGTATGTACAGTTCATATCCAAACCATCTCAGTTTAATAAGGTTCACAACGTCATCAATCAACTTACCCTTCTTACCTAGTACCCTTCACCTGATGTCAATATTGCAAATAGCAAACTTGAAATATACGTTTTACACTCTTCATTACAAAAGTCATACTCACTATTTGGCCTGATAAGCAATATCACGTGTTTCTCAACAACTAATGGATTTTCGGCATCACTGGCATAGAAGTGATAGAATTTTAACCGACTTCGTGACGATATCAATTTAAATCAAATTTCTTATAAAGATATCTTACGTGACGCAGGTTCGAATCTCAGGCAGGATATCAGTTCCATCGAGGTTGCAAATACGCCTTACTGAAGAGTGCCAAAAAGCGCGAAACTTAGGTCCAGGGCTTCTTGCCGATTGCCTACAACCAACTAACATCTACTTATGTGCATCACGATGCTGAGCTTCATAGCTTGGTTATCACATTGCAAATATGATCGATAGAATTCGGTCTGCACTAAGGACTAGAAAACATGAAATTGATTACACTTTCGTGACTAATCAATAGATGTATGCCAGTTCTAAAGGAGGTCAGCTGCGGCCCGAATAGCTCAATGGTAAAGTTGCTGACTACAACACTGGGCGACACAGGTTCGAGTCCCGGGCGGGACACCAGTTCCGTCCAGGTTGAAAACACAGCTTGCTGTCGAGTGCCGGAAAGCACGACACCTGAGTCTAACAGGGCTTCCTGCCGATTGCCTTCAACCAACTAATATCTTACGTGTTCGTCCATAACGTCGTCGATTGTGAAGAGGCTTTAAATCCTTTTATCATTTGACTATCTGAGTTAGCCGTAGTTTATCAGACTATTATTGATACTTGGTGATGATTGAAGGTGAAACGAAAATTTGGACCGCGGCTGAATTCCAACCAGAGACCACTGGGTTACCGGCCTGATGTTCTACCAACTGAGCTACGGGATTCGACTACTGACCAGATTTTTATTTCACTTTCAATCACCACCCAGTATAAATTTTCCTGACAAAATTAAGATTATTTAAGTTGAAAACCTGATCTCAGTAGATTAATAACCAGAAATGGCACAGCTTTAATCTATCATGTGTAGTTCAACTTTTTACTGTATAATAACTAAATCCCATTGTTAGATCCCCATTCTTTCTCGAACAAAATACAACGAAAAAATTAGTTATTTGATATCAAGTCGATAGCCATCATGTATTGAAATCATTTGAAGAACCTCAATGAAAACTTCAGAGGACTGAATAGCTATTTCGTCCCAATATAGAACTCCTCAGCTGTGTGTACCCAGAACCTTCAAGTTTCACGTTCAGTAGTTTACTATTCATAGTTTCCTTCTTTTGCCAGTTTGCGGTATAGCATAACTTCCATCCAATAACGTCATTGAATAACTGTTTTCACTTTGATTTGGTTTGCTCCATTAGTTACCACCTCTTATTAGAACGTTGGGAATCTCACCTCGAAGCAGATCAAATTGGAGGTTGGTGGGAATTCATTCATTGTTGATTTTCATCCTTTCTGCATAAAACCCAGTTAGAAACAACTTTCAGAAGGTTATAAAATGCCAGAAAACTATTTTTCTACCTTGTTATAAAATCTAGAATTTTCTATCCACCGGTTAATTCATTTAGGAAGAAAGATATTTCACTAAAATTCCTTTGTTGTTTTTTCAAAGAGAAGTAAAATTACTCTACAACTGGTAACAACACTTTTGATCACAATGATGGGTAGTAGCTAACAGTGGAATCTAGGACGAGCATTTCTTCCAGTTTGGGACTCGGTGTGTAATATTGTTCCCACCGGGATTCTAACTCGGAACCGATCTCTTCAAACACTAGAGTGTTATTCATTAGACCACCAAGCCACCATAGCCACTTGTTGTGTAACGGATATAGTTTTAATATAATTGTTTGTATTATCCATCAATACTATAACTGAAAAAAAACAGGTAATATCGAGGCCTCTAAACAGGAAGTAATGGCTAACAAGTTTTAAACTGAATAGGTGATAGTATGATTTGAGTAACCCTCTGAAGTAGGTATAATATTGAAAATACACAGATAATATATTCATACATGTTAAATTTTATTATTATTATTATTGCTATAAAATAGTTCGGATTAAAATATTCTTCAAGTAAGCTTTACTATATACCATTATATTGTTAAACACTGAACACTGTTGCTTCAAACTTTTATATACTTATCCTAAAGATTTTGTAAAAAATGAAATTTTGGAATGTATCAAAACTGCTTCTGGATAAATATGATCATAATCGTATATTGTAAGATGATCGCAGAAGAAATAAGAAAGATTCTTAACATACATGATATAAGAATTTAATGAAAGTTGAAGAAAAGAAAGAAAATCAGTACAACTCAGTTTACAAATCAACTGCACAGAATGTATAGTAGTATATGTAAGGGAGACAGTTAGGTAGTGACGAAGTTTAAGCTATCCTTAAAACAAATTCTAAACAACCCCAGTAGTATTACTATTTATTGGCATACTTGTTATTCTCCATTGTTTGTTGTGCTGGATCGAATTGTTAGACCTCTATTGGCATATGGGTTCCTATGCGGATGCCTTGATATTGCCTGAATGTTAGTTAGGATAATTTGGCTGGTTGTGGCTAGCAGAATAATCTAGCTTGACGCACCTTTCGTCCCGTTTGGGACTCTTCAGCTGGACGTACGTGCAACCCGGTGAGTGATGTTATCCTCACTGGGACTCGAACCTCGTGTCCATCGCTTTAAATGCGAAAGCGTTATCCACTATGCCATAGAGGAAGGATAGTCACTTCTTGTACAACGGGTTGTAGTTATTACTATTTATTGACATACTTGTTATTCTCCGTGGTTTGTTGTGTTGGATCGATTTGTTCGACCTCCATTGGCATATGGAGACCTATGGGGATGTTGGTTGACGAATCTTGGCTGCAAATCGGTTACAAATTACTCAAAAAAAGACTTGGATATTTTTACCAATGATTATCTTTTTTATTCTCTCCCATAAATTTATCTTCCTTAATATCACTCTTCTTCTATCCACTTATTGTTGGTTATGAAGTATGGCAAATATTGAACCAATCACTAATGTTGACATTTCCATGTTGATGTTGTCAATATTTGTCAGTCATATTTATTTTTCAGGGAGTTATGGGGATTTAAAAATATTTCAAGTTGTTATTCATCGTAGACTGATATTAGTTGGAAGAAAAAAGGAAACCTGGGAGTACTGGACAGCTGCTTCGTCCACCTAGTATGCAACTCCTCAGAAGTGCGCACCTACGACCCCCACCCCCAGAGATCGAACCCACGATCTTTAGGTTCCGTGGCCAGCACGTTACCATTGAGCTGGCCACTGGGTCACAATCCAATGGTCCATATTCCTGATAACTCACGAAATAGCGCAACTACCACCCAATGTCATCGTTGAGTAACTGTCCTCACGACCATAAGTCTACGATGAATAACAACTTGAAATATTTCCAAATCCCCACAACTCCCTCAAAAATTCAATTGAACTGGTGCTCATTGGTGACTAGCTTCGATAAATGATTCCCGAAGTTCCAGTGAGAAGTCGTAACTGGTGGGGGCAAAGCCTGATGGTCGTGAGGACAGTTATTCAGCGATGACATTAGGTGGCGGTTTGCGCTATATCGTGAGCTAACAGAAGTTGGAGATATGGACCTCTGGATTGTAACACAGTGGCCAGCTCAGTGGTAACATGGTGGCCACAAAACCTGAACATCGCGGGTTCGTCGGTAGGCACTGCTGAGGAGTTGCATACTAAGCCGACGAAACAGCTGTCCAGTGCTTCCAGGTTTCGTTTGTTCCTCTAAATGATGTCAATCAACGATGAATAACAACTTCATATTTATTTGTTTATTCTACCATCAGCTTAGGTATGAAGCCAGTACAACTTATGTAGTCAACTCAAAGCAACTTAAAATTCTATATTTACTAAAGGTTTTTCCTAAATTTCTTATACAACCGCTAAGAAAATACAAGTTTGTGCGACGGCTAATAGATAAGTTGGGAGGTTAAACAGTATATCTTCAAACAATGATAAAAAAGGTACAAAAACTCAGTGAAATCAAACGATTGTAAACTATCATGAATATCCAATGAAATACTTATTGCTAAGCATATTCATCTTGAAATAATGGGAAATATTTGTAGCTCAGATGGATGGTCTTGGTTCTATTGTGTTCTCTGAACACTGGTTGTTTAATCGTGAAGCTTTCATCGTCTTGCTAGACAGCAACATCATCAGCATTAACTTCACTATGAACTGAGTTGTCAATATCTCTCCGTCAGTGATTTAGTAGCTTGCTCTGACAATGTGGTCGTCTAGCAAGACGATGAAAACTTCACGATTAAGCAACCTAGCTCAGAGAACACAATACAACCAAGACTATTCATCTTGATGAATATCAAACGTACGTTTCGTACACCCCAAAAGATATAATTCATTACACTCAATAAATGAATAAATACTGAATAACTCATTCAATGGAATAACACACTAACTTACAGCTTTATGTAGACACAAAAGTTAATACTGTTCCACACCTCTTTCTTACTAAGTATATAAATTTATATATTATACAAAGTATTTTGAGTCAATTATCATTCTATCCTCTGATTGCACATTCATATGTGAATGTTTGTAAATATATCAGTCTGTATAAACGTATATGTGTACGCGTGTATGTGAAAGTACGCATTCCATAGTATGTACAATATAACATTATCATTATTACAATTATTACTTCTATAAACATCATCATATAGTGGAGAATATTTATAACTCATGTGGTTGGTCTTGGTTGTAGTATGTTCTCTGAGCTAATTTAGTGGCTTGCTCTGACGATATGGTCTGTGATTGGTTGTTTCCTTTGATTGTTGTGTCATTGACTGTATAGACTTTCCTGTTGGCTGTTCCTCTGCTTGACCTCTGACCCTCTGTCCTTCATCATTTTTCTCACTAGTTGATAGAATGGGTCTATGTCTGTACATTTATTGATTACTGACTGACTGAAGTGAATGCCAAGCGTCTACAAATTCTCTGATGATATTCTTTGTGTTCACTCTCTCCATCCAACACTTCTACATTGTCGAAATTCAATTGAATTCATGTCCATAATTATTCGTATGCATTGAAATGAGTGATGAAATGTCGTGACATTTAATAGCCAACCGGTGGTCATGTAGACGAAGGTGAAGAGGGTGACCACTTTCTTCAATATAGTGTTGACTACAGTTATTGCAGTTGACTTTGTAAATGATATTCGGTTTGTCTTCTTTGATTGTTGTTGCATGCTTTGGTCTACACAATAGTGTTTGTAGGGAATTTCTTGTTCCATGTTAGATTTGTTTATTTGATATAAAGCGCACAGTGATACAGTATTATTTAATTGATTACGTTTCGAGCATAAATTATTACTGCTCATAATCATCACATCAATGTAATCACACACAAGTTTCGATATCTGATTTTATAGTCCTGTCACCTGATCTCTCTTTGTTTTTTTGTTTTTTGATTGGTAGTAAAGTTTCCCATATCTCTGGTATAGGTGTTGCGTCATTCCTATTCCACATGTGTTGGGTGTGGATTCGATGAAGAAAGATTCAGAAATCAATCTTTCTCAAAATCCACCTAGCTATATTAGACTTAAGTACAGTGGTTTTGTCCCATCCTATTGTGTGGTTGTGTGTTAATGAATGTAATGCAATGGCATTTAAACCAACAAACTCACTTAGAGGTAAGCTTTGTCGGCTAAAAGATCCGACAGAACCAATTAAGCAAAATAATATAATCTACCAAATTCCATGTAATGACTGTGAAGTCAAATACATAGGTCAAACTAGCCGGTCGGGGTCAGTTAGATTGACAGAACATAGGAATTTAGCTAAACATAGAACGGCAGACCCCAATAAGATCAATAACCTAGAAAAACACTTGGCCATTGCATTACATTCATTAACACACAACCACACAATAGGATGGGACAAAACCACTGTACTTAAGTCTAATATACCTAGGTGGAGAGAAAGATTGATTTCTGAATCTTTCTTCATCGAATCCACACCCAACACATGTAATAGGAATGACGCAACACCTATACCAGAGATATGGAAAACTTTACTACCAATCAAAAAACAAAAAAAACAAAGAGAGATAGGTGACAGGACTATAAAATCAGATATCGAAACTTGTGTGTGATTACATTGATGTGATGATTATGAGCAGTAATAATTTATGCTCGAAACGTAATCAATTAAATAATACTGTATCACTGTGCGCTTTATATCAAATAAACAAATCTAATATGGAACTACATTCTACCACACTGCCCAAGTTTTTCATTTATATTAGGGAATTTCTTGGTTTATGAGGCACATCAATTGCACCGTGTGGTCTCAGTAATCTTGTCATGATTTTTGATATGTGTGTTCTTTATGTATGGTAGGACGATGCGTTTATTGATTTGTGTCGATGACTTTGTAGTTGAAGATGTACGGGGTAGGCATTTTGTGATGAAGTTTTTGGGTAGGCGTTCCCCTTTGGATGGACATCAAGTGACTTTCTTCGTTTCTCCGTGAAGTTGTTGTACTGAAGTGTCTTCTCGCTCTTCTGAATAGAGTCTGTACACAACTGGTCTTTTGTGTTGTTGGATTGTTTCTACTGCAGTTGAGGATTTGGTTAGTGTGTGTTAGCTTCCTGTACACTTGGGTTTCCAGCTTTCCAGCATTTATCCTACTGACCAGAACATTCAGGAACGGTAGTTGGTTGTTTGACTCCTTATCCAAAGTGAATTTGATATCACTGAATACGTTGTTTGTCAGACTGTGAGTGTTTTCTATATCACCTTTTTTAATGATGACAAAAGTGTCGTTCAAATAGCGAATCCATAATTTTGGTTTGATCACAGGTAGGATGATGGCTTCCAGTCTCTGCATCACTATTTCTGCAATAAGTCCGGATATCGCTGATGATGTCTTCTAGAAAGACAATGAAAGCTTCACCGTTAAATAACCTAGCTCATAGAAAACAATACAACTAAGATACTCTCATAAAGATAGCTAACAAATTACACAGAGTAACAAATAACTATAAATGATTAGAGGTAATGTGAGTTGAATGAAAGCAATCAACAAGAACCTTTGGATTCAGGTTTTATGCATATCTGCAACATTGATGGAACTGATATCTCGCCTGAAATCTAAACTTGTGTCACCCAATGTTGTAGTCAATCATGTTATTAATGAGCTATTCAGGTTGCGACTGACCTCACTGATTGATCACTAGAAATACTATTGAAGAGTCCCAACAAGCAAAAAACCTGCTCATTTACTCCAACTAACTAACATCTACCACAGTATATCAGGATACTGACCTGTCTAGAATTCGATTAGCACTTAGGACTAGGTATCTAGAAGTTAGTTACCCTCCAGTGATTAATCAATGAGCAGAGGTAATAATTTTCCATCTGACTGAAACACTTTATGTATAATTAGACTACTTAATTTGACAACGATTACTCAACAAACCAAATCATGGAACTTGAGATAGAAAGAGAAAAATAGTTAAAGTAAAATTTATTTGACATAATATTGAAAATGCGACTGATATAAGTTGGGGAACCAATACAAATCTGGGAGATCTTAACAGCTATTTCTTCCTAGTATGAGTCTTCTCAGTAGTAGACATCCATGACACTACCAGAGATGCAGGTTGCACTACATCATGAACTGACAAAAGTAGGAAATGTAGACACCAACTGAGGGCTTCATTGGTGATGGGCTGCCTACGGAACCTGAAAGTTTCAGTTATGATCCCTGGTGAGGTCATATATGCTCACCGATGAACAGTCTTATATGACGACGAAAAAGATGTTCAAGGTTCCCAGATTTTTAATGATTCTCGAACCTATGTCACTTTATGATGTATATCATGTGCATTACCAATATGCATTATCATTCTATAGCTATTGATTGACTAAAATCAGCAAAACAGAAATACTGAGCAAACCACGTCTATATATAATGCGACTAATAATCCCAACTAGTGAACGATCAGTGTTTTTTTTCTAACAGTTGTCTGATTCTGTCCTTTAAAACTAGCTGTCATATGAAATTCATATAATCTTATGTCTGTAATAATTTCCTTTGAAATTGTTATATTTCTGAGCCCTGATATACATAGTTCGTTTTGAATAAGCTGCTTCAACACTACGATTTTAGTGTAATAAACATTCAACAGCACCTATATGCTATATAATGCTACATGCGAAGTGATTCTTGCCTGCTATCACCAGATTGTGATCAGCTCAACTGGACTCGATCAAGCAACAAAATGCAAAGAGCTGTGGGAAGATGAGCATACACTGTTTGACCGATGAAAAGACCCTACAGGCGAAAACTAACAAGTTGTAAGAAGAGGCAGGGAGGAGAAGACGGAACTTCAGGTGAACGCGGAGGAGACAAGGTGATGAGGAACCCAACCAACAACAACAGAAACAACGAAAAACGACAATGACCAGCAAAGGGAGATATCTAAACGAAGTTGTCGCTTTCACTTACACACTCAACTAAACAGCATCGTCTCAACTACAGGAGGCGGCACAGGCATAGATGAGGATGTCAAAGCAGCCAGGATAGAAAAGACAGCAACACAGAACTTCCTGCATTAATATGAAATCAGTGTGGAGATCTACTGCACTCCACTGCACTGCAGTCAACATAAAGCGTGAACAACAACTCGATTTTCAACACTAAGTCAGTCAAGTAAGTCAGTGTTTCGATATAGTTGAGAGACTTGGTGAGTTACGAAAAGCATTTCCAATAAACTGTAAACATACATGAACAGCTGCCACCTACGCTCACAAGATACTCAAGATCAGATCGATGGCCAGAAAGAATGAGCAACAAGGAACTCTGGCTGCCTGACAACGAATCAACCAATAACATATTGTCCAACAAGTATGCAGAGGGAGAAAGTGGAGATGGATTGGATTTGACATAGACTGAAAAGACTGTTTAGGGACATCAGGTGTCAGGCGATGTCAGGCCGTCGAGTGGAACCAGCATGGGAAACGACGAGTTGGGCATCCGAGGTGAGGTTGACACGGATGAGATGGTGTGAGGAAGAAATGAAAGTTTGTGGTCAGTTGTGGAGCGAGGTTAAGGAGACTGGAGAGAAGAGAGTGAAATGGTTATGTGCTAGTGAATCCCTATTTTCCACCAACAACCCAAGGGATAAATAATAATAAAATAAGTAGAAGGAAATAGCATAGTGTTTAAAAAGTTATTGCCAATATGTGACCCAGCATAACTGATTAATGGTCCAAGATTCTTCACTGACTAAAAGTGCATCAAAGTAAAGCTCATGAAAATGAAAAATGGAGAGGTAACGAAGAAAGTAATCGATAAAGGTAGAAATTTATCAGGATAGACAAAAAAGGAATGAGACAATAATTAGGTTCAGCGGGACAGCTAAGATAAAGTTACTGTGTCAGTACATCTAGGTTACTAAGGTCGATTTCTGTTCGTATCACCTAGTCTCCGAAAAGTTATTATGTGAACTGCAAAAGGTAAATCTTTTTTTCCCTACACGGCTCAGTCCATCAGTCATGTTATATTCTGGCTACTTTTGACTTTTCTTCAGTCTGAATCTTCTTCACTTAACATTAGACGATAAGACAGACGTTGACTAGGCATGCATAACACATTTTTTAGCCACAGTTCACAGCCTCATCAACAGACTTTCCTCTTTTGCCTAAAACTCCACGTTTAGCTGTTAAGTTACTCACTTGATAACATAACACATTTATGCTATAAAGACAACGGTGATGGAACGCTTAAGGCCTTTAAGGGTTATGTTTTGCAAGCATACAGTCAAACTGAGAGGTGTGGTAAAGTATAGTCAAACCTTATCGAATATCATATTGGTGCCATGAATGGTGTAAGTGGGTGAAGACGAAATGAGCCTTTCCTATCCATACATAGATTTCATCCATCACTGATCCACCAGGGATGATACAACTTCTAAAGTAAATAAAGTGATTAACGCTCTTAACCACTTCGTTTCGTATTCTTACACAGCTCAAAGACATAAATAAGTGACGAAATATACCCATTTATTCATTAACCAGAACAAGGCATGTATCAGCGAAGAAGAAGCATTTCTTCTCAACAACTTCATTATCAAGCTGTACAGTAGTTGTATTTATACTCAGTAGAGTGACAGATAATTCCACTAAAAAGAAACTTGCTCAGTCAATATGTAAAATATACAATCGGTGTAGGTGGTGGTATTTGTTCAAATGGAAGGGATAGAAAATGAGTCATTAAAAAAAGAGGAAAGAATTGATAACAAGTGGTGAGATAAAAGACAACTATGCTGTTCAAGAATAGTGAAACGGTGATAATTAAGCTGAAACATATTAAATAGGTCAATGAATAAGGAAACGAATTGATATTAACTAGTGAAATATGGGTCAAATGTTGTCAATGAAGTGAAAGTTGGTGATAATGATGACAGTAGAAGAGAAGTATAGCAAAGTGAACTGAAATTGACAAAATCAACAAGATGAATTGTTAAGACCAAGGTAGAGAAAGCGGTTTCACAAAACGTTTTTCAATGCAAAGTTTCGGTTTTTGTTCATGTATAGCTAATGCTTCAGCTATGCATAAGTGATGGAAACGTAAACCTTTGGAGTAGTTCAATTTAACTTTGTAAATTAGTTTAAAGGATGAATCTCGAGGTTCTGAGAGTGACCCAATTCTACAAGGTGTTCACATATGGATGAAGTGGTTTTCCTTTGCTCGCCTCTGATAAGCCAAACCGGGTAGTGTTCAGCAACACATTTTCAGAGGGCCCGCTTACACTGTCCAATATAGTCAGCTCCACAGGAGTATGTGAACTTCTAGATACACATAGATGTGGACATAACTGTAAGCCTATCCTTCAAGCATTGGCAAATTAGACGGCGACTGCAGAATATCAATCTCAGTCTAGCAGCATAGAAGCTACTATTGAAACATCTTGACAGACGGTTTTTCACCACTTCGGCTGTGGTGTCTCCTTTGAATTCTAGATTCTTGGTTGAAATTTTCTTAGGGACTGTAATGGGATGGGGAGTGGTTCGTCTCTCCAGATTCTTATCAATAAATCTCTTAGGGTATCCGTTATTAGTTAGTATTATTCTAAGAGTTTCTATCTCCGCATTCACCGTATCTTCTGAACATATTCCATAGATTCTGGAACACAGTGAGTGAATGAGATTTCTCTTACATCCAAGAGATACCCAACTATAGAAGTTAGTGAACTGACCGGTCCAAGTTGGTTTTCGATAGACTGACCTTTGAATCAAGCCATCATCCCTTCTCTTTAACATTATATCTAGAAAGTGGAACGATGAGTTTAACTATTCTTCCACAGTGAATTTAATGGACAGGTGACAATCATTGAAGCGTCTTAACAGCTCATCCACTGAACATGTTTCGTCGCAAATAAGAAAAGTGTCGTCCATATACATTTTATACCTAATTAAGTCGCGTAGGAACAGTTATTCTTGTGATTGATTCCTTTCTTAATCAGAAGTGGCCTTCTCATTAGCATAGTTTCACGATTTGATTTTTCACTTCTTTGCCATCAAGTCATCGCGCATGGAAGTACTACCAACTATTTATTATTTCATTGTTTGACCCTTGGGTTGTTGGTGGAAAATAGGGATTCACTAGCACATAACCATTTCACTCTCTTCTCTCCAGTCTCCTTAACCTCGCTCCACAACTGACCACAAACTTTCATTTCTTCCTCACACCATCTCATCCGTGTCAACCTCACCTCGGATGCCCAACTCGTCGTTTCCCATGCTGGTTCCACTCGACGGCCTGACATCGCCTGACACCTGATGTCCCTAAACGGTCTTCTCAGTCCATGTCAAATCCAATCCATCTCCACTTTCTCCCTCTGCATACTTGTTGGACAATATGTTATTGGTTGATTCGTTGTCAGGTAGCCAGAGTTCCTTGTTGCTCATTCTTTCTGGCCATCGATCTGATCTTGAGTATCTTGTGAGCGTAGGTGGCAGCTGTTCATGTATGTTTACAGTTTATTGGAAATGCTTTTCGTAACTCACCAAGTCTCTCAACTATATCGAAACACTGACTTACTTGACTGACTTAGTGTTTAAGATCGAGGTCTTGCTCACGCTTTATGTTGACTGTAGTGCAGTGGAGTGCAGTAGATCTCCACACTGATTTCATATTAATGCAGGAAGTTCTGTGTTGCTGTCTTTTCTATCCTGGCTGCTTTGACATCCTCATCTATGCCTGTGCCGCCTCCTGTAGTTGAGACGATGCTGTTTAGTTGAGTGTGTAAGTGAAAGCGACAACTTCGTTTAGATAACTTCCTTTTTGCTGATCATTACTGCTTGTTGATTTTGTTCTTCTACTTATGATCAGTATAAATATACATTCGTGGCATTACGATGCTATGTTTTCCTGTTCAGAACTTTAATATATCAAGTGTTAGATAGTGACTATCAGTGAGATCCAGTTTGACACGCTTTTCGTCCCATGTGGGACTCGTGAGCTTAATGTACCTGTCTCCTAGTGAATGATATTGTTCCTAGCGGGACTTGAACTTAAGCAAGCAACAATACAAATGATGAAGTTGCTTTAATAGTTACGTAGTAGAGAAGTTCTTCTGAAGGAATCTGATTTCAAGCTGATTATACACATTTTCTCCATGAATCCTATATAAGCAATCGGTATATGAAAGATAATTCAAATTCAAACATCACACATTCACATGACACAAACCACTCAACAGCACTTACAGAAAAGGTTCTGAAGGACTGGTCTAACCTTTGAAGTATATTTCCAAATATTCAACATACTCGGGAGTATATCACCATTATTCTACTTATAAATGAACCGTATTGTTCATTGATATGGTCTTGATCTTTGTAATGCTCATGTTTGTACCGTCACTGAAACATTTCGTTTGCCTGTACCGTTTTGTCACCTGAAAATTATTCCATTGCGATATGTAGCACAATGTTGATTCATAATACGTACCACTTAAGCTTATCAGCATCCTAAAGTGAATATCCTAATCGAAATTAAATCAATCACAGTTTTTATGTCTGCTAAATCTCGAGAAATCAAATACAGTAGAACAGTGAAGTGTCACATATAACTGCTCCATCTATTAGGCTATTTATTTAATGTAGGACTATCCAAAGATCATGTACCATTAAAATCATGTCGCGCTGGTGTCAGTATTTCACTTATTACTAGAGACAAAGCTTGAATAACTAAATAAATCCTCATGAACAGTTTGGCTGTAAGATGTTACACTGTTGACATGTGAATGCCACACAGCTAAAGGAAATATGCTTCTTCATCCAAGTGTATTTTGTATGAGATTCATTCAAATTTTTGTAAGGTAGTTTTCAAGTTATTAATTTCGCTTGTTAAGTTTCTAATCCAAAAGAAGTGTAGCAGCACATACTTCTCCAGAATCAGTAGCTTAAAGTTCAACTAGATTCAGCGTGGATCTTGACCTTCATAGATTTATCGGACTCGCTAAGCTGAAGGTACATAGTCAAGCATCCAAGCTATTTAGTACATTGTCGTGTTACGTTGTACTGCTTATAATCGATTCTCTGGAGAGTTAGTTGGAAAGCATAGGCATTTTGGCACGATCTGAATACGTTATTGTATTCTTTCTTCGTCTCGTATTCATGGGTATAAAACAAGTAAGAATAATTAGTGATTGGCCTCTGCGTCTATCATGTTCTCACAAGGGCAATTCCTAAAGCAGCATATAATTACCCTTGTCTTGTTTGAATTTAAACAAAGATACATTCTACTTGTTTGTGAATTAGTCAGACATCATAATTTATTAACTTTGAAAAATGAATTACAGACGAACGACTCTTCTATTGAAGTAAGGAGGTTTCTACAAATTTTCGTGGGTGTCACAGTAAAACAATGGGAGAAATAAGAGCATATAGATTGAAAAATCACTGTAGAATTTAGTATTATTTTGACTATTTGAGAGATCTATGGTTTGAAAGACTTACTGATGATACTGTGTGATGACTGAAGGTTAGATGAAAATTTCAATCATGGTAGGATTCCAACCAGCTACCACCACGTTTCCGGTCCGATTGCTGACCAGATTTTTATTTCACCTTCAATTACCAAGAGTTTTACGCGACTACTATGTGACTTCGTGACATGTTACTAAAACCTTATGGGAGTCATACTGACTGCCTACTCAGGACTTCTCATCCCACAGCAAAACGAACTGAAACAGAAAAGGAGAGCATCATATTGGTTATCTTCCTGACTATCTGAGATTATTATTCTAGTGGAAAATAAGGCTTCAGCAGCAAGTCTCCATTCCATTCTCTTCTCTGCAAAATTTTGAACCTCGCTCCACCAATGCCCAGAAGCTCTCATTTCTTCCTCACACCACCTCCTCCTTGTCACCCTCACCTCAGACGCCCAACTCGTCGTTTCTCATCTGAGTTCCACTCGAGCAACTGGCCTGTCGCGTGATGTCCCAATCGGCCTTCTCAGTGTATGTTCAATCCAATCCGTCTCCACTTTCTTACTCTGCATATTTGTTGAGCAATAGGTTCTTCGTCCGTTCGTTGCCAAACAGCCACAGTTCCTTGTTGCTTATTGTAACTATTCTGGCCATCTGAGCTTCAGTAACGAGCCAGTGTAGGCAGTTGTTGACTAATGTCTTTAGTTTGTTGGAAATCCCTTTCGTAACGCGCCAGGTCTCTCAACCATCACATAGAAGCACTGACTTGACTGAATTGGTGTTGAAAATTCGGATGTTGTTCACGCTTTATGCTGAGTGCAGAAGATCTCCACACTGGTTTCAGGTTAATGAAGGCATGTCTTTCTGTCTTTCCGATCCTGGCTGCTTTGACGTCCACGTCTGTGCCTGTTTCGCAAGTGTTTGAAACGGTTCTGCCTAGGTAGATGAAACAGGCTGCTTGCTTTAAGTTTCTCCTGTTGATGGTGATGGTGTTTGCCGTTGTTGGTTGGGTATCTTCACCACCTCTGTCTTCTCTACGTTCATTTTGTAGCGGGTGAAGATTTACCTAAATGAAATGTCTAGTTACAGCAAGAGTTGTAGGGTCGGTCTTCCAAAATAGAATGATGTAAGATGATTGTACAGAGGCATTTACTTCTGATTTCATCGGAGACACTGAATACTACGACTAAATTGATGTGTGTATACTCTTGCCACTTTGGTATAAGTTTCTTTTCTGAGAAGCAGTTACGTATGTAAAGACTGATGAAATATGCTGTTTGTTGTACGTTTTTCTTTATATAACTAAAACATAATTTACAGATAACAATCAAAGGTTATGCGTTAACTGAGTTATCTAAGCGCCTCAAATGAGAATTCTATACTCACTCTTACTGATAAATGCCTTAGTCGTTTTTCCACTGGGAATACTTCAAATTATTTCATTGGAAGAAAGTAAAACGGAAAAAAAGTATGTGATAGCTAAACGAATCAGTTTTCAGGGGGAAAACGTTACTACCTACATTGACCAACTTACAGATGGTAATAAATTTTTAAATTCTGTTGTAATATTTTAGGAAAGAAGAAGATTGTACGCCTTCGACTAAGACGGTCATTCACGCAATGTGCTTCATTTCCTCTTCTATCTGTATCCTGATTCACCCTTAATACGTCCACATTGTCTCTTATGTTTCTCTGGGCAGAATATTTACCCATTGCTGGTAATTGCCTACGATTTCTTCCACCCTCTCAACACATACAACTTATATCCATTCTGATCAGCAGGACACACTACAATCGTCCTGCAGTCAACAGGGTGAGCTTGGAGCAGTGTTGATCGTCTTGGTGCTGCCTTTTCTTGGTATTCATCCAAACTTTCTTCTTTTTCCCACCATCTCCATTTTTGAAGTAGTCTGGCGTTTATTTCTCATAACTGCTAGGCAGTGGCATTCAGGACACTTTCGGTGAATTGCGCAGCCAGCAACTGTGCCTGGGAGTCATCATCCAAATTGAGAAGTGTTCGTCGAACTAGTTTTGTCAGCTTTATAGCCAATACCAGCGGATTTTCGTCTATTCCAAGTTTCATATTCCGGAACTGCTGCACTGCCAGCTCCCTATCCACTGGGCTGCTAAACTTCGCCTCCAGCCATTCAACCATTCTTTTCCCAGTCTCCATCCCATCCATAATTTCCACCCCATCATATGCTGCTCCCGCTCCACCCCTCATCAACGTGCCAAGCACCATGACCTTGCCATCTGGATCCGGACATCCACAAGCTTCGTGACCGACTCCAAGTCCCTGAGGAAGACCTTCATGTCTCTATCCTCAAACACTGCAGGCCAAGAAATCTTCATCGTGTCCAGAAGCTGCGACACCAATTTTAAGAAACAAGAAGACTGAAACGCAGGAAGGGATGTTTAATATGATGTTTCGTACAGCAGTCATCAAATATTGCACAATTTACTCTAAAACAGTCATTGGCACAATATGCTTCATTTCCTCTTCTGCTTGTATTTCAACTTGCCCCTAGTAAGGCCATATTGCTTCTTGCGTTTATTTTGGTGGAATTTTTACCCATTTCTGGTAATTCTCTACGGTTTCTCACGCCCTCTAAGTAGATACTACTTATATCCATCCTGATAGGTAGCGCCTACTACAATATCACTAGACAACAATGGGTTTTTTTCATATATAAGTTTACAAGACTCTGTTAAATAACACGATACCTAGTGAATGCATAAACTGATGCCAGATAATTATATTATAATTTCTAGGTCCAAGGATTGTTCTGTGCAAAAGGATTTTTGGTTGAGAAGTTAACACACTGCAGCAGCCTTAAATCTTGGGCTACCGAAAAGGCTCTCCAATAGTTATATTCCCTTTCTATATGTTTTAATCTATAAAATATCTTCTTAATGCATCATGTGCTGTCTCACACTGTTTAAAATGTTTCCGAAATTTCGTTTCTTAGGCTGAGAACAAGACAAAGGAAAAACTTCCCACCAATTGGGAATGGGTTTGTAAATGCAAAAAGATATCACTATACAACAATTATTATTATCAGTGGGAATATTGTACGTAAAGCGAATATGTTGAAATATTCCATGCTGAAAATCTCATTTTGTATCATACATGTTGTTTGGAATAAAGAGATTTTTATTGCTATTATTATTATTGTTATTACTCTCTATCTCAACTTTATCGACTTTGAAAAGGCCTTCCTTGGATAGCGTCGACCAAGAAGCGATTTGACAGAGAGGTGCTTCAACATTACCATTTTAATACCACAAACCTTCATCATTCGCATTCAACAACTATATGAAGAGGCTATATGCCAAGTAATTCACAATGGGAAGCTCAGTGATGCCTTTGAAGTGAAGACAGGAGTAAGAAAAGGCTGCCTACTATCTTCCTGATTATGGTGGATTGGATCATGCAATAAACCGTGAGGAGCAAGAAGATGGGGATACGCTGGACCAAGGAAAAGAGCCTAGAAGATTTGGATTTCACCGATGATGATTTATGTCTAATGTCTTCTCGCACAAACTCGAAGATGTGCAGGCGAAAACTAACACGTTGACAGAAGAGGTAGGGAAGCGAAGACGAGACTTCAAGTGAAGATAGAGAAGACAGAGGTGATTGGAATACTAAACCAACACCATCAACAACAACAAGCTGTAATCACTATCAGGGGGAGAATTTTAAAGGAAGTAGCCTCTTTCACCTACCTAGCTGGGCAGCATCGTTTCAACTACAGGTAGAACAGACGAGGATATCAAAGGCAGGATCGGGAAAGCAAGACAAGCTTTCGTTAGTTTGAAGTCATTGTGGAGGTCTACTGCATTCAGCGCAAAGAACAAGATCCAGATTCTCAACACCAATGTCAGCCAAGTCATTGCTTGTATATGATGTTTGAGAGACTTGGCGCGTTACAAAAAGCATTTCCAACAAACTACAAACATACATGAACAGCTGCCGCCTACGCTTACTCCATACTCAAGATAAGATGGATGACTAAAATAAGAAGAATAAGTAACAAGGAACTCTGGCTGCCTGACAACGAATCAACCAACAACTTATTGTCTAACAAGTATACAGAAGAAGAAAGTGGAGATGAATTGGATTGGACATACGCTGAGAATGCCGACTGGGGACATCACGCGCCAGGCAAGGCCCTTGATCAGAACCAGCATAGGAAACGAAGAGTTGAACATTACAGGGTGACATGAAAGAGATGATGTGAGGAAGAAATAGAAGTTTGTGGGCAGTCTTGGAGCGAGATTTAAAAGACTACAGAGAGAACAGATTGCAATCTAGGGACAAATAATAAAATTAAATAAATAAGTGTTCATAACTGGATTGTTCTCCTTCCAGATGATGGAGCAATTATTCATTATTGGGTAATAACATTCTACTTTGTATGTTAATCCATCGATTTATTTTCTGAATATTCTTCAAAACATTGAAATATGTAAAACAAAAAAAAAGTTAACTATTTCTTAACATTCAGATACTACTTAATTTATCCACACAAAAAACTCTTATTGCCGATTTTAGTAATGATAAATATGTAAGCGAATTATTAGACTAGTATTGTTAACTCAAGCCTGCAAACGATTGATTGATTAAAAAGTAATGATCTTGATACTCTTCTCATTCCTACCAATCATATACAAAACTTTAAAACAAAATTTTCTATTTATTACAAAGAGAATTTTCTTTAAATAATGACTAGTAGTGTGAAATCTAGGATAAATGTTTCGTCCTTTTTCAAGACTTATCAACTGGTTACATCCACCTATTCTTATAGGTAATATCAAGGCATCTATACTGGAATTTATATACTAGTATCGACCAATTAGTTCAATAAAATCAACTATGGTATAATAGAAGTAACAATATAAATAATGATTTATTGTTACAAGTTTAATTCTCTTTCATTAACTGATGCTTTGTAGTTCGATTCCTTCCTTGTCTCTCAAATTGATGAATCTTCAACAAAATCTTTACGTACGCTTAAGTCAACAGATCAGGGAAAAAAAAGGCAATCTAGAGCTTTGTAGACATTTATTAGTTGATTATAGGTTGAAATTCTTTATTGGGTTGATATCAAATGAAGAAAAATTGGAAACCTGATATCATTAGACAGCTGTTTCTTCCTAGTATGAGAACGCTTAGCAGTGGAGTCAATCAAGTGGAACATGACGAGAGCTACTCATTGATAACATTGGATAGAGGTTGAGCTATATTATAAACTCACAGAAATAGAAAATATGAACCAATGGTAATGTGCTGGTCAAAGAACTTGATGGTACTGGGTTCGATCCCCGGGTGTGGCAGGTCCAGTGCTCCCAACTTTCCAATATTCCTCCAAATCATATCATTCCGTAATGAATTCAAAGCTCAGATAAAGTATGCATAAAAGTAGAAAGTAGAAAGTTACATTTTCTTACCTGTATGTAGATAACATTTCATGTATTCTTGCGTAAATGTTTAAAAACAACCTGTGAATATGCTAACAATATTCACTACTGTTTGGCTTTCATTCTTTACTTTATCAATAAGAAATAGGTTGCTTTACATTTGTTATACAACATTTCATATAAATCTAGAAAAGGCCCGACTTTAAAGGTCAGTCCTAGCAATTGTTGAAATAACCAATCAGGTATTCGTATTTTGCCTGGTAAAGGACTTCTTCATAAAATGAAGGAATATTATTGGCTATCTTATAAGTTGTTGGAGGGGTGAGGCTTTAAAGTCATACATCAAAGCTGATAAACGTGCAACGATGAGTTTATCTAAACAATACTGAACTTACTATTTATTGATATACTTGTAGTTATCCGTTATTTTATTCGACTGAATTGTTTAACCTATATATGGGCTTCTATGCGGAAGCCTCGATATTGCCGAAATGTTAATTATGGCAATTTGGTTGGATGGAACACATATCCTGGATTCCTGTGGTAGCCACAACCAATTAACAACAACGGAGAATTACAAGCATATCAATAAATAGCAATAACTAATACAAGTACAAGAAATGGCTATCGTGCCTCCATGGCACAGTAGGTAACGCCTTTGCGTTTGAAGCCATGGATATGGGTTTCGAGTCTCAGTGAGAACAACATCACTCACTAAGGTCCAAGTATATCTGGCTGATGAGTCCCAAATAAGAAGAAACGCGCGTCAAACTGGATTCCTCTGCTAACCATAATCAACTAAATTAATATTGAACTCATTCTATGGTGTTTACAAAAGGAATAAAACAAATTGAAATTTACAGTACACATATTTGATTTATTTTATTTTAATTCAGACTTTATAATTTATATTAAGGATTAAAATGAAGTGAGTTACTGTCTGCGACTTAATAATCAGTAGTGATGTGTGTGGTTCAGTGGCTTAAAGAGATGACTATCAACCATTGTGATGTGGGTTTGAACTTTGCTCCACCTACCGAGGTTTGGGCATTCAGGTACTAAGCATCATCATTAACTCTCATGCAAAAGGGGTATAGCTCATTGCCTACTGTACGAATATCCAAAAGGTTTCTGGGACGCCACTTCATACTTATTAACGATATGTCTTGGGATGAACTTCTGAAAGTTCTAGTCAGAAACCGTGATGTATGGGGTCAATGAAGTCGGGTTTGAGAACAAATACTCACTGATACTTCTGATACTCACTGGTTAACTAGTTTACTAGTTACTAGCCGGTCCTAAGCCCGGGTTAAGAGGGAAGGTTGGGCATAGGGCTAGCAACCCTACCCCGTAAAACAAATCTAACCGCTAAAGAAACTTCAAAGCACAAACAAAATATAAAAAATGAAAACAAACTTATTCCCCGCTGGAATCGGAGAGGCGAAATGACGCCAGTTGGTGAAAGCCTTCGGGAAGCCAATTGGCCGATGTGTCTTCTCTCGATGAAAGCGAAAGTAAACGTGGGGACATGGAATGTCCTTACCATGTTTGAACCCAGCTGGTAAGGCAGCCCAGATTGCAAAGGAGATGAGAAGGTATCACATCGAAGTGCTTGGGATTTGCGAAAGCAGATGGAATGGGAGTGGAGTCTCCAAACTGTCAACTGGAGAATCAATAATCTACTCCAGTCACCCAAACGCCAACCACGAGCACACTGAGGGAGTGGCTATCATGATGTCCTCAAGAGCATCGAAGGCTCTCATGCAGTGGGAACCAATCTCCTCAACGATCAGGATCATGACAGCAAGATTCAACTCAAAAGGAAGAAAGGTCACAATCATACAATGCTATGCACCTACAAATAATGCAGAGCAAGAGAAAAAGGAAGAATTCTACAGACAACTTCAATCAACACTGGACAAGACCTCAGTTGGCGATATCAAAATTCTAATGGGCGACATGAATGCCAAACTGGGAGGGGACAACACGGGAAGAGAACTAACCATGGGTCGAGAGGCGCTAGGTGAAATGAATGAGAATGGAGAATTGTTTGCAGAATTCTGCGCATTCAACGATTTGGTGATTGGAGGCAGTGTGTTCAGGCACAAAGATATCCACAAAGCGACATGGATTTCACCATTCATCAGATGGACACACTAAAAATCAAATCGACTTTATCTCAATCTCAAGAAAATGGAGACGCAGTCTACTTAACACAAGGTCAAGAAGAGGAGCAGATGTAGGTTCAGACCACTATCTAGTGCAAGGAACCCTCCAAATCAAGTTAAAAGCCTTCAAGGAAGCTGGTGATAGACCTCAATTCAAGTACAACACTCGGAAACTGAAGGATGAAACTACAAAGGAGATCTTCAAAGCAGCCATCAAGACAAAATGGGAGACGTCGAGGAACATCCCTGAAGAAACCTGTGTAGAAGAACACTGGAAGTCTTTGAAAGCTATGTGGAAAGAAACCTGCACAACAGTATTAGGAAGGAAGAAGAAAGAAGACAAGGAATGGATCTCGACGGATACCTGGAAGCTGATTGAGCAGGAGAGGAGGATGGTGAAGCAGAAGATAAATCAGTGCAAGGATGCTCAACGACAAGAGGAACTGAGCACAATGTATAAAACAATGAACAAAGAAGTGAAGAAGAGTGCACGCAAAGACAAAAGACACTTCTACGAAACACTGGCAAGTGAAGCAGAACAGGCTGCAGGTAAGAGAGACAGAGACCTAACAACATTGTATCAAATAACCAGGTTGCTATCAGGGAAGAGACCAACACAGATGAAACCAATAAAAGATGAAGAAGGAAATTTAATTACGAAAGAAGAGAAACAGAGGAAACGATGGGCCGACCACTTCAAGAAGCTCTTGAATCGACCACCACCTGCACTTCGTCCAGAAATACCACCTGCAGCCGCTGAATTACAAGTGAACATTAATCCCCCAACGAAAATGGAAGTCCTGAACACCATAAAGTGTGGGAAAGCAGCAGCACCAGATGGAATACCGCCAGAAGCACTGAGAACAGATGCAGAGACAACAGCGGACATGCTCACACCACTATTGCAGAAGGTGTGGAAGGAAGAGAAGGTACCTGACGATTGGAAGAAGGGTTACCTTGTCAAACTGCCGAAGAAGGGAGACCTCAGTGCTTGCAAGAACTGGCGCGGAATCACTCTCCTGTGCACCCAAAACAAGCAAAATATTAAGCCGCATCATCCTGGAGAGGCTTAAAGATGCACTGGATTCAAAACTGCGACCGGAACAGGCAGGCTTCAAGAAGTACAAATCATGTGCAGACCAAATTGCAACGCTTCGCATCATCATAGAACAGAGCATAGAATGGCAGTCAGCTCTGTACCTCAACTTCATCGACTTTGAGAAGGCCTTTGACAGCGTTGACCGAGAAGTAATTTGGAAACTGCTTCATTACTACGGAGTACCGCAAACCTTTATCCGCCTCATTCAACAACTATATGAAGATGCCACTTGCCAAGTAATTCACAATGGGAAGCTCAGTGATGCTTCTGAAGTGAAGACAGGAGTGAAACAAGGTTGCCTACTATCCCCCATGATATTCCTTATTGTGGTGGACTGGATCATGCAGCAAACAGTAGGCAGCGAGAAGAGGGGGATACACTGGACGACGGAAAAGAACCTAGAAGACTTGGATTTCGCCGATGACTTGTGCCTGATGTCACATAAACTTGAAGATCTGCAGGCAAAAACTAACAAGTTGGCAGAAGAGGCAGCTAAGACGGGACTTCAGGTGAATATAGAGAAGACAGAAGTGATGAAGATACCGCACCACCACCATCAACAACAACAACAAACTCCAATCACCGTCAACGGGAGAAACTTAAAGGAAGTAACCTCCTTCACTTATCTAGGAAGCACTGTTTCAACTACAGGCGGGACGGACGAGGACGTCAAAGTCAGAATCGGAAAAGCAAGACAGGCGTTCATTAGCCTGAAACCAATGTGGAGATCTTCTGCACTCAGCATGTGGAACAAGATACGGATTTTCAACACCAACGTCAAGTCAGTGCTCTTGTATGGCTCAGAGACTTGGCGCGTCACGAAAGGCATTTCCAATAAACTACAGACATTCATCAACAACTGCTTACGCTGTCTCGCTACTGAAGATCAGATGGATTGCGAGAAAGAATAAGCAACAAGGAGCTCTGGTAACGAACCAACCAAGAACCTATCACGCAACAATTATGCAGGAGGAAGTGGAGATGGATTGGGCATGCACTGAGAAGGCCGACTGAGGACATCACACGCCAGGCCCTCGAATGGAATCCTCATGGGAAGCGACGAGTTGGACGTCCAAGGGTGACATGGAGGAGGTCGTGCGAGGAGGAAATGAGAGCTTGTGGGCTACCGTGGAACCAGGTTCAAAAGATCCCAGAGAACAGAGGTCACTGGAGGCGTGCTACTGAAGCCCTATGTTCCACTAGGTACCCAAGGGACTAATAATAATAATAATAATCGTTGGATGATGGTTACAGTATCTCATGAGGAAAATGTAAATATCCCAAGTTGTTATTCACCGTATACTGACATCACTTGGAGGAACAAAGGAAACCTGGGAGCACTGGACAGCTGTTTCGTCCTACTATAAAGCTCCTCAGCAGTGTGCACCCACGACCCCGCCAGCCAGGGATCGAACCTGCGACCTCCAGGTTAACTTTGTTCCTCCAACTGATGTCAGTCTACGATGAATAACAACTTGAAATATTTCCAAATCTCCACAACTCTCTCAAAATTTAGTGAAAATGTAAATCATTGGCTCCCAACCCGGTGGCTCAATGAAACTGTGTCGAATACAATACCTGACGGTCACAGACTCACCTCTTGATGAGTTCCATGCCAGGACAAAACAGCTATCCAGTGCTTCCAGGATTTCTTTGGTTCTCTGACTAATATCGATCTATGATAAATACCATATTCAGGAGGAATAGCATGAATTTTTATCTAGCGAAATTGGATCAATCTCTTTGGCTTTATTATCGGATAGTTAAAGTTACTGTCTCTTCAAAAATGAACTAAGTAAGGTCGTTCCCCAGAGGAAACTGTAATAATGTAGGAATGTGATTGTTTGATCCTATCCAGCTTCCCTTTTATATATTACTTAAAAGGTAAGTCAAATGTGAACATTAGTCTACAGTAATGGCTTGTAACTGAATCATTATTATCCATCAACCTTCCACTATGCTAATCCGTTTAAGTTACATTGAAGTTCCATACACTATCTATGGTATTCTTATTTAAGTTGGTTGTGATCATGGACTGACACCAGATGTAGGAATATTGGAAATCTTGGAGCCCCGGACAACTGTCTGTTTCTAGTATGGGACTCCTCAGCAGTACGCACTCATGACCTCACCCCACCGAGGATCGAACCCAGGACCTTCAGGTCTAGCGGCCAACACGTTGCCATTGCACCACTGGATCAGAATTCAATGTTCTATGTTCCCTACAGATGGGTAAATAAACCAAAGATGCTTACTTCAAATATTCTGAAACTTGAAGTTAAATACCTCACCATTAGCACCGTGTATCATAATGAAAAGGAGCTTGTTAAAGAAGTAATTGGATATTTATGAAAAACCTTTAGGATTAGACAGAATGAGAAAGATGAATCACAATTGATTTCATCAGAATATTTACAGCCTTAACACAAAAAAGCGAAATGCAACAGTAATGTGTTAATCGTTTATGCGGTAGACGGTTAACTAAAGATAGGCTAATTTGTTTATTCTCTCTGTGAAAATATTGGAAAGCCTCAGATTTCCATAAGATATTGTTTATCAATCCAAACATTTTAAACTGTCGTTTGCGCGCCATTTTTACTGCATGGCTAGTAGTTTATTCCTCTCTATTTTCAAGGTAATTATTTAATTGGTTAATGCTTGCTTTTAATATGTTAATGTTTCCAAGTCTGAACAAGGTCATTCGTCATTAACTGACTATTCTTCTCAGAGAAATAAACTCTTCTATCCAGTTCAGTCTTCTTCCCTATTGAAGTCAGTTGATCTTGCGTCCGAAGTTAGCTGTCAGTCAAGCGCACCTATTATATAAATGTGTACAAATACTGGTACAAATAAGTGCTAACTGAGTGATAACAAATGAAACGAACTTAAATTATTGACTGCAGCAGGATTTCGGGTTACCGACTCGATGCTCTACCAACTGTCAACTGGGCGCCTAAATCTTACAAATTGGCAGCAACTTATTAACAAATGAACTATATGACTTTAGATAGTCATAAAAACAAAGTAAACCTTGTTACAAATAATCACCCATAAATGCACAAATTAGTCACTAGTGGCTAGTTCGTAGTACTTGGCGCTGCTTGAAGTGTATCGACCAAATTTGCGGTGAAGTCACTAAGTGGTAGAGACGATTTTCGTTTAAATTCACATGCTACTTAAATAATTTAAAGTAGTATAATGTGAAATCTTCATTACCATTCATACTACGGAAGGAGATTGCTTAATTTTGAATAAATTTAGGTTAGCCTGAATCAGTTTCAGTGATTTCAAATCGATCCTTCATATGTACTTAAAAAAAGTGTTATGTCAAATTTATTAGTTCTGAAAAGCCAGTGATTATTATTATTACTTTTCCCTTGGGCTCCTAGTGGAACACAGGGCTTCACTAACATGCCTCCATTTCATTCTGTTCTCGCCAGTCTTTTGGAATCTCACTCAACGACTGCCTGCAAACTTTCATTTCCTCCTCATATGATCTCCTCCATGTCGCCCTCAGCTGGGACGCCTAACTCGTCGTAACCCATCTGACTTCCACTCGACGGCCTGGCCTGGCCTGACCTGACACGTGATCTCCCGAAATCGTCCTCTCACTGTATGTCCAGTCCAATCCATGTCTACTTTCTTCTTCTGCATATTTGTTCGGCGACGGGTTATTGGTTGGTTCGTTACCAGCCACGGGAGTTCCTTGTTACTTATTCTCATTATTCTGGCCATCTGATCTTCAGCAACGAGTGAGCGTAGGCGGCAGCTCTTCATGTATGTCTACAGTCTCTTGGAAATTCTTTCAGTAGCGCACCAAGTTCGTGAAACATACAGCAGCACCGACTTGACATTGGTGTTGAAAATCCGGATCTTGCTC
Organism: Heterobilharzia americana; assembly: GCA_944470555.2. NCBI lineage: Eukaryota > Metazoa > Platyhelminthes > Trematoda > Strigeidida > Schistosomatidae > Heterobilharzia > Heterobilharzia americana. Next base: position 160,040,835 of record OX104127.1, on the reverse strand, counting down.
ACCATTTATGCTGAGTGCAGTGCAGTGCAGTGCTGTGCTGTGCTGTGCTGTGCTGTGCTATGCTGTGCTGTGCTGTGCTGTGCTGTGCTGCACTGTGCAGTATACCTCCACACTGATTTCAGACTGGTGAAGGAAAGCCTCTATTGCTTCTCCGATCCTGACTGCTTTGACATCCTAGTCTGTGCCGACACCTATAGTTGAAACAATGCTGTCTAGGTAAGTGAGAGAGATAACTTCCTTTAGGTTTCTCCCGTTGATGGTGATTAGTGCTTGTTGTTGGTGTTGTTGTTGGTTTGGTATCGCAATCAACTCCATCTTCTCTATGTTCACTTGAAGTCTCGTCTTCGCTTCCCTACCTCTTCTGTCAACTTGTTAATTTTCGCCTGTAGATCCTCGAGTTTGTGCGAGAAGGCATTAGACATAAATCATCATCGGTGAAATCCAAATCTTCTAGGCTCTTTTCATCACTTCAGCGTATGCCTCTCTTCTCACTCCTCACGGTTTGCTGCATGATCCAATCCACCACATTCAGGGAGATCATGAAAAGTCAATGATACTTAAATAAAATTAAATAATACTTAACGTTGCCTGCCTCTTCGAAATACATTAGAACATTTCCTTATTTACCGGTTACTATTACATACACTATTGTGTATTACTGTTTCACACATACGTCTTGCATATCCTCAGGCTATTCACCCTACAGTTCATTTGAAATTACATTTCTCAAATTATTCATTAACTATGGTAATTTTTGTACGTAAAAATAGACACTGATGGAAGTGATATTTTACGAAATAAAATTTTATGTTAGTGATGGATTGTGTCTAACAGTAAAATCCAGGATGCGCATTTCGTCCTACTTGGGACTCATCAGCTGGCAATAACGAGACATCCACACAGGAGCCCATATGCCAATAGAGACCGATCAATTCGGTCCAATCAACGACGGTATTATATAAAAACAATTATAATAGTAAAATTTTATATTTGAACATGTAGTTTTATGAGGTCACAGATAACAAGATACCTGAAGCCTTAGGAACTACTATTCATGTTCAAGATATACAAGTTCCTACTAGTAATATAAAGCGATTATTTCTAAGAAATATGGTTTAAAACGAGCTAACAACTAGAATACAACATTAATTCTTCAGAAACAGAATTCCAAAGAGTGTAGCATACTCTTTTTCCTGACTTATCACTTATGAAGAAGAGACTGAAATATTATCTGTTTTAACATGCATGCATATTAAAAGCTACTCATTCCATCAATTAATTCAATCTAAAAAAAATTCACCTTAGTACTCTGTGAAAAGTCGACGTCTAGTTTCTAGGACCTCCCTATAGTAGTTATGCTTTTGAATTCCTAAACAGACAGCACACTTCTAGATTAGATGTTAGCACTTCTGTGGTAATTACAAGACAATCAGTTCTACTGATATCTGACCAATACAATTCGTTAGTTGACTGGAGTTCCAAGAAAAGAACTCAACAGTCATGCAGTTTACAAACCTGGAAGACGGAATAACCAGATCTTTACCCTTTGGCTTGTTGTAGAACATGGGAATAATCTTTAGAAGTTAATACTTGGCATATTTCTCAAGTTGAAGGTGGTATTCAGTCTCAACTACTAAGAGGTTTTTTGATAGTGTTGGACTGCAAAAGGGGTATTGCACTCCATACAGAAGGATTCGCCTGATTTAGGATGTTCACTGTCACAGTTCATACTTAGATACATTGATGAATATGATTACAGATAATTCTGACTTCTCATGGATTTAACAACTCGCCGTAGGATGCCTCTAGATACCCATTACATAGTCATTTTAGGCGTAAGCTCTAACGAAATATAGTCTTCTGAAAGTTTTGAATGAAATTTAAAGAATTCTCATCATGTTCTTCATGTTTCAAGTCTGAGATGCTTCGGGATTGTTCCACACCGACTTCTTGTTTAACGACACATTTGAATCGTTTTTATTGGAATAGTTGCTGGTGAAATCTTAGCCCAACTAAAAAACAGTCTATTTAACATTCACCAGTCTACACCACTTATAATATTCATAAGATGATGGAAAAAATATCAAACGACAAGTTTGCTAGGATTTTACAGCTCTATCCTATTTTATAGCTGAGATATGATAGTTTAAGGTAGAAGATATGAAGAAGATACATATCTTGGTCATGAATATCTTCACTGTGTTACTCATATCTGATGAAATTACCATATGAGAGATGTTGAAGTTAGTTGCTGAGTTGTAGGCTAGGAATGTAATTCAGTCAGTGAGGCTGGAAACTTTCACCGACTCATCATCATCATCATCATCATCATTACTGAGTAACGTTCCGAGTTGCCACACCTCATATCAGTACATAAAGTAATCAAGGCAGTGAGATGTAAGATGAAGATAAGAAAGTACAAAAAGAGATAAAGGAAGAATGACAAAATGGTGAGATTCGGTATAGCTACTGAAATGTCTTGAAGATGTATCGATCCACATCTTATTTACATGTTGCTGTGATTCATGATAACTTGAACTGATACACTCCTGTGTCAAGTTCTATGTCATGCTGTCTATATAACAAATGGTCTTCTGAAAGTAAAGATTTATATGTATATGTATCTAGTAGTGTTTAATTCCATATTAATTTGTTTGGTTGATATCTCAAACAGTGAAAGTTCATTATCTGTTTATTTTCTTCTAATGTACAATGGAAGTGATATGTATTATTTGACAAAAATGTTAGGTGTATGAAGTGATGTGTATTAGGTTTCAATCTGTGTAGGAATAACATCACTCACTAGAATGTAGGTAACTCCTGCTGACAAGTCTGAAATGGGATGAAACGCGCTTTTTGGATACCAAGTAAGTATATTACAAAAGTAATCACACTTTTTTTAATCAGGAAGAAAAAATTGTGAAAATCTGACCGTACGTTTCGAATAGTGAATATCTCTTAATTGTGCATACAACTCAAGGAGGAGTTTGCTTGTATTATTCATTGATTAAGTTGGTTAGTAGTACTCATTGATATATTTTCTTTCGGCAGTCAGCTGATGTAAATATGTCGGGGTATGATGTGGGGTTCTAATAATAAGCGAACGAGATAAAAACGCAACGTGATACTTGGACTGGACACGAGTAATACCACTGTTCTCTCCTCCCGACACACACACACACATACACATACACACACTATACTTCACTAAGCTGCGAAAATCAGAAGACAAACGACAGACCTGTGAGTGACAAGAGGAAGACGACTTAATTTAACAAAAAACACAGTATTTATATTTACCTGCCACTCAGAAAAGAAAGCCACTAAATAACCAATCAGATGTACATAAATCAAGGTCTGAAGAGAAAATATTTCTAACCCAGTGGCGAATGACCTTGAACGATGATTTCCATTCTTGGCCACTTCCTGATAATTATCAATTGCACTCAGTTCATTAATGAAAAAAGATCAGGTGAATGGTCAAAGTATCAATACTTCTGTGAATAATAAGGTATAAAAATATAAGCTAGGTGGATTCAATTGCTGTAGCGCTAAATGACAATGTCTTTAGTCAGTATCTGGTTATGTTAACGCCTCGTTTTAACTAAATTTACTATCTATCGGTACAAATCTTATCAACCTAATAGTTATTCATTGACTAACCATTAAGTCAACATTTCGTTTACCTCATTAAATCAGGAAAATTTATACTACGTGACGTCTCACTTAACTTACTTGGGGATTTGCATCAGTCAGGCTGGACGGGCTACTTGCTGATGAAATCTTAGCCTGAATACAAAAGGCTTGTTTGACATTTGCCAACTGGCGAGATATTCTACTATGTATCAAAGAACGAGTATAATGCTTTATACATCTATAAGATATGGCCTTTAAAGGTAGAAGAAATGAAGCAGCTGCAGGGTTTTGACTATAGCTTTCTTCATAGTAATGTCTGCATTAGGTGGAATCACTGTATGAGCAATATTGAGGTTAGGTGAAGCTTAATCGACTGAGAGGACTTGGACATCTACTGTTCATTCTGATCCACCATTTACCTCAACATATCATGCTAGAGAAAGCTGTAATATGTTCAAAGAGAGCTCATAGCGGACAGACCAAGACGTGGCGCCAGTCAATGAAGTCCATGACTGTTCATCTTAGCCGTGTAAAAAGATGTAAGCACAAAGAAGATATGAATCAGTGGTGGAAGACTGTTTCTTCGTGATATGGCTGAAAATCGGTCGCAACGGTGCAAATATATTCACTGTCTGATGTCTTCAAAGCTTAAATATTTTTACTCACTTTTATCTTCAAACTGATCATTCTCTAACACAACTTTGTCTACTTTGGTATCAATCTTGTTCAATCCAGGTATTCTTTGTATACTATTGTGAAATATGGTAACTCGAGCAGACGCACTTGTCTGTGAGGTTCTACAGTGATTATATCTATCTGTTTGACACATGTGAATTCTAGTTTCTCATCACTAAGTTAATCTTCCATCTAAAAAAATATCTGTTCCATAGTAAAGGGTAGCCAGTGTGAATACGATCAAGCGGTAGTAACGCATCACGGATTCATATGTTAGCCGGGTAAGACCCTTGGTGATTGAAGTGGAATAAAATTCTGGTCAGCAGCCGGACTTTGCAGCTCAGTTAGTAGAGCACCGGACCGGTAATCCAGTGGTCGCTGGTTAGAATCCGGCCACGGTTCGGATTTTCATCTCACCTTCAACCATTACCCGATAAAAGTAAAGAGACAGTTTGCTAGAGGATTAGAGCATTCTTAAAACTACGCATTTTTAACTATTAATATTTTTCCCTTGGGTTCCTAGTGGAACATTGGACTTCTCTTCAGTCTCCTAAACCTGGCTCCACAACTGTCCACGAGTTTTCATTTCTTCCTCACATGATCTCCTCCATGTCACCCTCAGCTGGGACGCCTAACTCGTCGTTTCCCATCTGACTTCCACTCGACGGCCTGGCCTGGCACATGATGTCCCCAGTCGCCCTTCTCATTGTATGCCCAATCCAATCCATGTCCACTTTCTTCTTCTGCATATTTATTCGGCGATGAGTTATTGGTTGGTTCGTTACCAGCCACGGGAGTTCCTTGTTACTTATTCTCATTATTCTGGCCATCTAATCTTCAGCAGCGAGTGAGCGTAAGCGGCAGCTCTTCATGTATGTCTACAGTCTCTTGGAAATGCTTTCAGTAGCGCACCGAGTTCGTGAAACATACAGCAGCACCGACTTGACATTGGTGTTGAAAATCCGGATCTTGCTCACCATTTATGCTGAGTGCAGTGCAGTGCAGTGCTGTGCTGCACTGTGCAGTATACCTCCACACTGATTTCAGAATGATGAAGGAAAGCCTCTATTGCTTCTCCGATCCTGACTGCGTTGACATCCTAGTCTGTGCCGACACCTATAGTTGAAACAATGCTGTCTAGGTAAGTGAGAGAGATAACTCCCTTTAGGTTTCTCCCGTTGATGTTGACTGGTGCTCGTTGTTGGTGTTGTTGTTGTTGGTTTGGTATCGCAATCAACTCCATCTTCTCTATGTTCACTTGAAGTCTCGTCTTCGCTTCCCTACCTCTTCTGTCAACTTGTTAATTTTCGCCTGTAGATCCTCGAGTTTGTGCGAGAAGGCATTAGACATAAATCATCATCGGTGAAATCCAAATCTTCTAGGCTCTTTTCATCACTTCAGCGTATACCTCTCTTCTCACTCCCCACGGTTTGCTGCATGATCCAGTCGACCACAATCAAGAAGATGATCGGTGATAGTAGGCAGCTTTTTCTTACTCTTGTCTTCACTTCAAAGGCGTCGCTGAGATTTCCATTGTGGACCACTTAGCATGTCAACGTCATAAAGCTGTTGAATGAGGTTGATAAAGATTTGTGGCAATTTTGCAAGCGTATATATATATGTATATTATCTTATCAAAGTATATCGATAGTTTGTAAGCTATTTTTTCACTTGACGACATGTTGTAATACAGGTAAAGTTAAGTAATATACTCTTACAAGTGGAGAAGTATACTTCCTTCTCATTCTAAATGTTATTTATTCTAGAAAAAAGACTGATTGAATGAGTGAAGAGTTATATTCTTTTTCAATTACGTCTCCATCTTCTACTCTACACTAATATGCTGCATTGCAATTTAATCAAACTACCAATCAGGTGGCTAGCACAAGAATCCAGGATGCTTTTTTTTTCCTATTTGGGACTTATCAGTTGCATGTACCTGTACCCTAGTGATGTTTTTCTCACTGGGGCTCGAATCTCGTACGCATCGCTTCAAATGCCGAGGCGTTATCCACTATGCCATGGAGGAATGATAGCCACTTCTTGTACAATCGGTAGTAGTTATTACTATTTATTAACATACTTGCTATTCTCCGTTGCTTGTTGTGTTGCATCAAATTGTTCGACCTCTATTAGTATATGGGCTCCTATGCGGATGCCTCGATATTGCCTGAATGTTAATTACGATAAATTGGTTAGTCGAACAATTCGATCCAGCAAAACAACGGAGAATAACAAGTATGTCAATAAATAGTAATCAATACAGTTACTAAAATTGGAAAGGTAAGTGGAATAAATTATGATGAGTATTCAGTCATTCACAATAAGCGACTATGTAACAATAAGAAAATAAATGAATATTGATAAAAACAAGAAGGAGAAGAGATGTACAAAGTAATCCTAAAGGTCACATCATGTTGATAGCCGCGGTAATGAAAATGATCGAACAAACGTCTTTTGAATACAAAGGTTAGGTACGTAAAATTGGATTGCAATCGCCTCTGCTATATGAAGTAAGCGAGTGAGTAATCTATGAGGTAAATTAATTGGAATGTGATGAATAATCTTAGGTTATTTTCAAACCCCAGACATGCATCTCGGCCACATCCATCTAGATATTTTAGGACCTCCACTAGAATCTAATGGATATGCTTACCTTTTCGCCTGCGTGGATCGTTTTAAGAGATGGCCAGAAGTAGTACCTATTGAGGGTATTACTGCTGAAACTGTCGCTCGTGTTTCTACCGAAAGGTGGATCATAAACTTAGGATGTCCATCTTACGTAACAGCCGACTGTGAGCGCCAATTCGAGGGTGGATTGTTTCACGCTTTAACTGTACTCTTAGGTTGCACTTGGTTTTGAACGACACCCTGCCATCTGAAAGCAAATGGCATGGTACAACGTTTTCAACGACAGCTGAAAGCTTCTCTTTCAACGGTCTGAGGCTCTGCTTCTAGTCCTACTGGGTATTCGGAACGGGTTGAATGCTAATGCGGATGGAATTCTGCAGAACTCATCTATGGGACTGCTTTCCGCCTACTGGGTGCGTTCGTTTCCCCTTCAACTTTCACGTGTCTTTGACAGAACATCTTACCTGACAAGGCTTACAAACGCAATACGTTCAGTTAGGCCTGCTCCTGTTATTTTACTTCCATAAATGTTCCCCATTTTCTGAAAGCGTTTTCGTGGTATTAGAGACTTTTGTTTTTATTTCAGATGCAACGAGCGCTGAATGGAACTTCAAAGTACACTGAGGATGGTGATCGCTGTACCATTCAATTTTGTTTAAACGAAACTCTAGAATAAGTTCGTACAACCAGGGCGACATCGTCAGGGAGGAAAGTGATCTGTAGCGACACAAAACTCCCCAAAATCAATGACCCAGGCCTCAACGAGATTGATGCCAACCTTCGTGGTTTTGTCGGACTTGCCAAGCTGAACGCATGCTATCGAGCATCCACGCAGTTTGGCATCTTGTTTTACGTTGCACTGCTCGTAATCGATCTTCTGGACAACTAGTCGGAACCCATCGGTACTTTGTCACTACCTCTCAGGTATACTGTTCCCATCTGACTACACCATCGTGTTCTTTCTTGGTCTCTCATTCGTGGGTATATTACAAGTACGAATAGTTAGTGACTGGCCTCTGTGCTTGTCAAGTTCCCACAAGGACAGTTCTCAAACATCAGTTCTCAAGTCTTCCCTTGAAAGCTAGTGAGGACTGAAGTCCCAAAAGACACAGTCCTGAGTCCCCTGCTATTTCTCTTGTAAATAAGTGAACTATTGAAGACGACAGAATCTTCTGTGGTTCTCTACGCTAATGATGCAAGATTAGAGATGACGAAAATGTGTGCTTACTTCTGACAACCCTAAACAACTTGCTTACATGATCAGAGGAATGGCTGACGACTACTGATTCGGCAAAGCATGCACATGTTGCTTGCAGATAGTAAAACTCACGAGATTAGTGAAACTCTTTTACAATTGGTATTGAACTTCAATCACCTAGATGTCATTGCAAGTTATAATTTGAAGACAGAAGAGCAGTCTGAATATGTCGCAGCCCGAGTTCTAGGACAATAGTGCATAGTGCTCGACGTTTGGAAAATCAAGTGGTAATATGTTCACCACTAAATGCATATCAATAGGTCTAAACTAGAAAATTATGTACAACAGGTAAGTCCTTATTTCAAGTTACTCAAGCCTTTTAGAAATAGTTCCGAGGATATCCACTCGTACAATGCCTGCAATAACCGGCCTAACCTATGAAAATCAGCGCATGAAACCGAACCTCTTCTCTTTATCCCACTGCGCAGAAAGGAGACTTAGTCATGTTGAACAGGATTTTAAGGAGTGGATTTGTGCCCAATTTTCTCTTCCTTTTCCTTCAACTAGGTTGGAAACCTCGGAAAACATGGCAGGAGATCATAAAAAAGAAGACGAACGTACTCTCCGTAGATTAACGGTTCTCGTATCGATTAATCAACTCCTAGGGGTTGAACTGACTCCCAGAAGAAGTGGTGCCCACACCATCAATAGGACAAAACATGACTGGAAGAGCATGGAGATCAACTAGCGAAATGATAATATGAAATCTTAGTATTCTATCCCCAAATTATAAATCCAAATCTGATAATACAACAAAAGCGAAACATCATATTTTCGCTTAAACGAAGATGAATTCATCACGGCCACTGCTAGTATGGTTCAGTGGTATACGATTAATACGAATGAATAGGATAGTATAACAAATCAGTCAGAATTATTCAGTCACGTACCCAAGCATGGTACTAGCTACCATTCTAACAATGTCCTCAACAAGTTTTAAGCCCAAAAAGGTGTCAGTTCACCTCCCTAAGTAACAAAGATTCTACTAACTTTGTTTTTCAGTCGCTTGAATACCACGGTCTTCTTATGAGCACGAAAGATAGGCACCTTACAAAGCTGATTTCTGCAAACACGGCGACATCGAGTCAATATTGCGAAAACCTCTTTTTTTAACTATGCAACATCCAGTGCAACTTTCCGAGCTACAACAAAATAACTGATTCTATTGTGCTCGCTTTTAGGTCTTAGGGGCTATTTCAGGTCCCTGATGGAATCAAAATCCAACATCGATAGTGCGAGCGTAGAAAACTGATAGTTTTTGATCTCTCGCATCTACTTCTTAGGCTTTGGTTCGAGTTGTTCGGTTCACTCCTGAAGTGGACGAGGAAATCCCCTCTGCTTTTAGTCTCGGTGAGGTGGATGTTTTGTGGGTTAGTAAGTTGTAATTTGTAGAGTGGTTGGAGAGCTACGGGTTGCTGGGAAGCTTAGGGGGACCATCGTGACTCCTGTCTGAGTAGGTACCTGAAAGAGAATAGTAAGGTAGTGGTAAAAAATGAAAAGAACGAAGAAGAGAAGAGAAAATAAGGGAAGAGAAAGAGAGAGGAAGGAGAAAAAGAGGAGACAAGGAAGAGAAACAAAAGAGAGAAAAGTATGTGGGAATTGCCCGGATGGTAGAAAGAAATAAACAGCGTGGGTTTAGTTCCTACAGAATAATTAGTAGGTAGTGTGGGTCTATTAAGGAGCGAGATAGTGAGTGGTGGGTCGAAGGGAGGTGAGGGTGGGCTAGTGAGGTTGGTGACTCCCTGAGTACGTCCGTGGTAGACCAAGAGATGTGACATAACTGTCTAACCGTCTCTTGAATGAATCGACTGAAAGAGCTATAACGATATGTCGCGGTAAGACATTCCATAAAGCGCATACTCTCAGGGAGGAAAAATTGGACCTGAGTATGGTATTGGCTCTCTGGTGTGCTATCTTATTGAGGTTTCCTCGTGAAGACCTCTGAGTTGCAAGCAAAATTGATTTGTTTGCGTGGTCTGCCTGATGGGCGATCTTGTAGGCCATAATAAGGTCACCCCCCCCCCTTCCTACGGTAACCTAAGGTAAATAGGTTTAGGTGTTTAAGTCTTTCAGGATATGTCTTCTCCCTTAGCCCCGAAAATGATTATGTTGCGGTTCTTTGTACTTTTTCTAGAAGATTGGAGTCTCTCTTGAGTGTTGGGGGGGCACCTTATTGGAGACCTTTAGATGCGGCCGCACGCAGGATTTGAAGACGGCGAGGAAGAGTTCGGGGGTCAGGGGGCCAAGCTGTCTACGCAGAAACTGCAGAATGGCGTTCGCTCTGGTTGTCATACCTTTGTAGTTGGAGCTGGTGTTCAAGGTGTAGGAGAAGTTGAGCCCCAAATCTTTCTTCATGGACACTTTGGTGATAGCGCGGTTGCTCAAGATGTACTGGAAGTCGGTCGTACTTACTTCATATTTACTGATGTGCATTACCTTGCACTTTTTCAGGTTGAGGCCAGGCCATTTTCCGACGACCAGAGTTGGAGTTGCTGCAGGTCCTTTAGTAGTGCTGTACAGCCAGCTTCTTCGTTTACCACCCTCCAAATTTTAATGTCGTCGGCGAAGAGGACGATGGGTGAGGATATTTTGTCTGCTAGATCGTTGACAAACGGGAGGAACAGAAGTGGTCCTGGGATTGCTCCTTGGGGTACTCCTGACGTCGATGGTCTCCACTCCGACTTTATTCTGTTTACTTTGGTGCGGAACTGCCTCCCTTACAGGTACTTCTTGGACCAAGAGAGTAGGGGTTCACTTACACCAGTTGACATGATTTTGTGAAGCAGGACTGTGGGTGGGACCCTGTCACATGCTTTGGCTAGGTCGAGAAAAACATGTACCGGTTCTCTGTTGTCCCAGCTGAGTGTCCAGGCGGTTAGTAAGTTGGCGGCACATGAGCAACTACTCCGAAAACCATGCTGAGCAGTATGCACTGTTTTCCCTATTGAGGAATTCCCAGATAACGTCAGCTACCAGGCTTGCCAGCACTTTCGACACAATAAGGAGTAGAGCAATTGGCCTGCAGTTGCCAGGACTTTTCCTGTCTCCTCCCTTGAAGATGGGTGACAAGGTGGCGGGCACTCTTCCATTCTTTAGGGAGTTTGCACGACTCTATTGAGTGCTTGAAGAGGTTGCAGATTGGTTTTGCAAGCGCCTCGGTGCAGTTTTTTAGGATCACCGGTTTTAGGTTATCGCAGCCAGGGGACTTTCCTGGACGTAGCTTAGATAGTTTCTCTAACACTTTTCTCCCCGTGATTGAGATGTGGCAGAGGTATTCGTTATTTATGACCTGGTCGGTGTCGTAACGAGTCGGTGTGGATTTAGTGTCGGTACTAAGTTGGGCTTGGAAGGGTGAGCTCAAAAGCTCGGCAATTTCTAGACTGCTTAGTACACTCCTATCATGACCTGTGATAAGATTCACTCCCTTGCTGGTCGACTTCCTTCTCGACATGAAGCGGTACAGGTTTTTGGGATTGCTTTGTAACCTCGCTGCCAGGTTTGTTTGGTAGGAAAATCTGTCGCTACGCACTCTAATGTTACAGCGGTTGCGAATCCTATTGTAGTTCAAGAAGTCGGACTCCCTGCGTGATGAACGCCACTTGAACCAAGCCTGCTTCTTGCTCTGAACAAGCCTCTCTGTCCCACGCTCTAGCCATGAGGTTCTCACTGACAGTCCATGTGTTACCTCTGGTACACTGTGACTGATGGCCCCAGCGATTATTTTCTTCACCTGTAACCAGTGTTCATCTATTGTGAGATGGGTCCAGTCTACCGGCTATGATGCATTCACGAGACAGTCCCTTATGGTCCCCTAGTTGGCCATGCTGTAGCAAGGGAAGGTGTTGCAGGGCCTCCCTAGTAATCATGGAGAAGGTTATTACTGCGTCGTCATTGAGGCCAAGGGGAGGTTGGATGCATACATCCTTAATGAGGTCATCGTTCGTCAGAACGTAGTCAAGGCGCGATGCGTTTTCGTTAGGTCCCCAGCGTGTGGTACTACCCACTTTCTCTGAGAGGCCATCAGTCTTAATTGCATTCTTCAGCTTCTGATTGAAGGATCTGATGTGTCTCCCTTCCGTCTCGAAGAGGATGGACGAGGTGTTGAAGTCTCCGGCAATGATTATGGAATCGTAATTTGCAGAGGAAGTCGTTAAGATTGCTTTGATGACCATTCCCTTATGTGTAGGGTAGCTGGTGGGAGACTGACATATGACTCCGAGCAGGTATTTGGTACAGTGGAGAGTGGAGTAGCAACATGAAGATTCTGGGAGCTGGGTTAAGGCGGTATCGCCAACCGCCCTTGCCTTTACACGGGAGCTTATGTAGAGAGCCACTCCCCCTCCTACTCTGAGCTCTCTGTCCCTTCAGAAGAGCTCCATGCCAGTAACATGCATCGCTTCGTCAGAGATGGCCGACGAGAGCCAGGATCCGGTGATAAATATGATGTCAGAGTGCTGACGTTCAAGCAGCGTCATCTCTTCCACTTTCCCTCTTAGCCCCCTAATGTTGCTGTACGTACATGTTAGAGTGTGCCTGATGAGAGGGGAGGGCTGGTTGTGTATTTTCGCGAGAATAGCTCTTACGTGGTTGGGTCTAGCGTCGCCAGTCCTCACAGGACTGGCATCGTTTTGTTTGCGTTTTATTTTCAACTTGGGTGGGGGCTATGGCAGCGGGAGCTTCTTTACTCGATGCATCTGACTCACTAGTCAGTGCCTGTGTGACAACCACTGACTCCAGAGGTCTTGGTGGTTGCCGTCTCTCCTCTTGCCACACGAGTCTAGGCTTACTTTCAAACATGCGTATTGAGCCACCCATACGATCTTTCGCATTATACCATATGTGTAGAACGTCTGTGAGGGAGGCATGTGAGTCGAATTGGATGGCGAGCAGTCTGGGATTGGGTATGGACTTCAGACGCCATGGCAGTCTACTGACGCTGTTGGCCGGTATACTGTCGAGATCAACTTTGGTTGAGAGCCATTGCCATTGTTGGACGTTGTGGAAGTACCGATCTCTAGACGAGCGGTCACTTGGCAGTTCTGGAATCCAATTTACAACTATAGTACTGTTTCTGTTTGGATTTCCAACCGCTGACTTTCCCTTCTTTTCTCTTGCTAATCATGGCTTGTTAGGCCTGGCCCGAATTTCACAGGTATCAACAAATCCGTTTATCACGAGACGGAGGGTGTCTTTTCAGCCTCTTTGTCGGTGTTTAAGGACACACGTAAAGCGGGTGGCTTATCTCAGGGTGCCTGTCTTCCGCGAGAAAGGCGACACAGTGCCCCAGAGGGGGGAGGGAGTCCCAGCATCTGATAATAGTCGGTCCACACCCAGCTGTCAAACCGTTCTCTCCCGATCACCAATGAGTTTGTCGATACATCGACGTTGAATAAGATGATCGAGTCAGCTCTTCTGTGATTTGGGTTCATTGTGGGTGGTGCGCCCCACTTCCCAATGGGTTTGTTGAGTATTTCTACCAGTTGTTTCTCAGTCGCAGTGTGTGGGATGTTTGGGATGGGTTTCGTGGAGAGTCTGGCGATCGGTGTCTTCAGCCATGCGCTTGACGTTCTCTGACGCCCGGTAGGAGGTGCAGAGAGTCGACCTGATGTGGTCTCCACGCGTGGTGGCGTGCGCACAGCTGGAGATCTAGTTCCGTTTCCAGGTCCCTGTGTTATCCCTTAATGTTAACCATACTTTATTCGAGACGGTAGCTTTTGCATGGCGGAGAGCACCTCTTTCAGGCCTTCCGTGCGGGCAGCTTCTTGCACTTCGGACATATACACCAGAACCATTTGCATAGCTGTCTCTTCATCAGCTTACAGTATTCTAGCGGTGCTTTGGTTTCGCGGTGGCAACGTGCCCATCAGTGGCATAGGCTGCATTCAAACGCCTCATCGACCACCTTTGGTGCAAGTACTGCAGCCTTCGGGTGTCGAATTGCAGCCTTCTTTCCATGAAGAAAGTGCTACGGACTGTGGCGAGCTGCTTGTGGCTGCCTCGTTCTTAAGCCTTGTACGCCGCCTCGTCTTTTCAGGCATGGTCTGACCCTTGCCCAAGGTGGGGCTAGTTTGTGACGTGCTGGTGCTACTATGTATCACCTGTTTGATTTCGACTGGAACTCTAGAAACATAAGTTGGCCGCTTCTTTAAAAGTTCGGTGTTCTTCCCTACCCCTGTTTATCCGTGGGTGTAGACTAGAGTGTTGCTCCGGGTGTTATTGTCCCTTTTTGAGCACGACCGCGTTATCTGTGTTAAAGCTCCGGATCTAGCGTTTTGAGCAAACATGTCATTATTATATAAACCTCTTGGAAAAACAAATATTTAACAGCAATAAAGAGGTTGAAAACTGAGTGTAGTAAAAGGAAAGAAAATGTTAAGGAAGACAATTTACCTTTACTCACCTTCGGACAGTTGTCACTCGCTTCTCTGCTCTTGATCAGCGAGTTTGACCGTAAGCTCCAGATGTGTCTGTGGAACCAAGAACGATGTTCCCCGGGGAATGACCTCGAAAGAGAACCGACAACTAAGGCAGGTTGGCAGTTGAAATACCCAAGAGCCACTGACAGGAGGTAGATTGGTCGGTTCAAAGAAATAATAATGCCAATTTTCAACCGTTAGGAAGTGGGTTGGCGAATACGCAGCGGTGAAGTGCGTGAAGGAACAATAAATAAATATATTTTGGATCATAAATTATACGAACATATGCCGTTTGTACAGGCAACATCTGAACGTTATTGTTGTTTGTGAGTCTGAGAAAAGTAAGAAAGGAGTGCTGTAAGGGTTAGGTCTTCATAGATTAAGTATTCCAAGTGGGAGTTTTTCAACGCAGAAAAATCCAAAAGCTGAGAGACGAGTGGTTCACGTCACTATTCGAAGTGCTCGCTGGAGCAGTTTGGCGGTAGGTTCACCCAATCACCTGCTGTAGCTCTGGTAAGCCCGGCAAGGGATTGTATGTTGCTTAAATCTGTGAGTGGCATCCAGCATGAATAGTGCGAGTGGGAAAACTTGCTGTTTCTGGGCTCTTACTTCTAGGTCTTGAGGCTAGGTCCTTTGTGTTCGTTTAGACTCCTTCTGCGGTGGCAGTAGTCCTTATATTTTACCTAGTTGTGGCTTTGGAGATAATGATTGTTTTTGAAAGTATTTTTGCAGTTTGCAGCTTGGCTTCTTCCAGAAGTAACGAGGCTGATCACATAATCAACCAATTTTTCACAGGTCGAGATTTGTAAGCACCTGAAAGTGGGTATTAGGCGTTGTTTAGTAGGTAGAACTGTAACTAGGGTGGGTGGGAAATGAGAAGAGAGAAGTGATAGGTGCCTATGAAAAATGAGTGTCACTGGGGAAAGGGAAGGAATGGGTCATATTGTAGACGCCAAGGCTAGGAAATTCAAGGACCAATGGGCCTACGCACAGTTGCTGCGAGCGAATGTTCGTGATAAGCCGCATGCCCTCGCCTTCTTATCCAACAGTTGTTTGAAGGAGTCCACTTTCTTTGTCAGAGCGTTCAGTTAGGTTCACACAGTGTGAAGAGAAGTTTGATCTCGCCCTTGCCTTTGGTCCACCGTGGGGTATGTGAGTGGAGTCCCTGAGGAAAAACGGGTTTCCAACCGACAGTGTTGACCTACTTAGGTGGTCCGCTTGGTGTAGGAACTTCTGGGCGCATATAAGGCAGCCTCGTTTTCTTCGACAGCTCAGTGCGAACGAGCTGAGTTGCTTAAGGTACCGCACGTATGTCTGCTTGTTAGTCGGACAGCCGACTTCTTTGTGTACCTCCTCTGGGGTACTTGCGTCTCTCTGACGGAGGAGGAAGGCTTTCGTGTCTAAGGTCATAAGGTGCGATCTAACACAGGTTTTAGTTACCATGAGAAATGATTCCGGAGTTGGCGCTCCATGCTGTCATATTAGAAACTGCGTGATGGCATTCGTTTTTCTTGCCATTCTCTTACAGCTGGCACTGGTATCCAGTGTGTCGGAGGAGCTAGTGTTAGGTCTTTCTCCACGGATACTCTGAAAGCGCACTTGTTCAGGGTGCAGTTGGTTTTCACCGCTTCCAGCGTGCGAAGATATATCACTCTTAACTACTCCGGGCTAAAGCTCAAAACATTCGCAGCCGGCTAGGACTTCGGTCACAGCGGATCGTCTTGAAAAATCCTGGGCTCTTCCTCCCTTCTTTTTGTCCCCCACGCTTTGATGTCGCCGGTAATAGGAAGGAGGGCGAGAAGGTTTAAGCAAGGAAGTCACTCATAAATGCTAAACGTAGGAGTGGCTTGCTCCTTCAAAAACTCATCTTCTTGGACTGTCTCGGGTTGATCGAATTCTATTTACTTTAGCACATAATTCTTCATCCCCCATACAAACCTGCAAGCAATGCTATTAGTGGTTCGGTGACACCAGGTTTTGCGAAGTTAGCGGGCATGGTGTAGCTTGGGAGGTTATCACAAGCTTCGCTCAAGTCCAGAGAGATACCGTGACATGGTTGGTGGTGCATCACCCCAAGCAGTCATCAAGTTTGTGGCACGTGTTGTCAAGTACTCAACATAAAAGGCACAAACAATGAATGCCACAACAAAGAAATTTAAGTGGAGAGAAACGTGAACACATATAACACTATCCTTGTTGGAATTTTCGCTTCTGTCTGCTTTTTTCTCGTTGTAGAAAAGCAATTCAGTTCCAAATGTTGGCTTGGGCGTCATCCGGAATTAATTATTTGAGGAACAGACCTTGGCTGAGATTACTTTTCATGGGGGGTAACCAGCTTTACCGCGTTCACAATACCTAAATACGACAAACAGAAATGAAAGTTTTCTCTGGGCTAAAGCTTCGTAATTGCCGAAGTATAAGATTTACTCATTATAAAAGTGACCAGAAAAGTCCAACACCTACCGTCCGCAAGGCTGCCACTACCAGTCAAAATGGTGGACAAGATGTCCTGGAAGTCCACTTGGCCCATTCAAACAAGTCTATTGCTTCTGGGTGCCGGAGTTGAAAAAGTTAACATATTTGGCTCTCAGTAGTAATATCCATCAAGATTGTGAATCTCTGATGTGGAATGGTATTAACATGCATAAATTATACAGTTCTGGAATCATCAATGAAGTGCAATGAGTAAACAATTCGTGTATATGCTTCCTCATAAACTTTACATCTTTATCTCAAGCAAAAAGTACAGGCTGATTTAATGGAAGTATTAACTTCAAGCATTATTTTTCTTCGGGTAATGCACGTAGCATAGAGATACAAACCCGGGTTTTTTAATGCGAATACAACAGTCTCACTTGTTCAACTTGTAAATTCTCTGCATGCTTTTTCTGTCTGGATGTTTCATTATACGAACGTACAGCATTTATATCTTCTAGTGACAATGGGTGGGGATTGAGATTACCTTCCACGAAGACATGTAATTTATACAAAAACTTACTCATACCTGTAAAAACGGTGTTTGCCTTTATATTCAGGAATAAATATTATCATCATATTAATATTCTTTGTGGCACATGACCGTCCGGTTATGAAGCTCATCTGGGTGGAATGAATAATGTTGCTTCTGTTTGGGCTTTTCAGTACTCTGGATAGTACGGAAAGCTATGCTACTGGTCTTTAATAACTCGGTTATCTTTTGTCTCCTTCCTTGAAGGTTGGTGAAAGGATTTCACGCTTCCATTTTCTAGGGCGATGACCTACTTCAAAGGAGCTGGCGAATATGGCTACGCTTGGTACTTCGGCACACATTCCCGGGTCCACAGGCTCTATGCCACCAGGACCCAGAGATCCCTCTATTCTGACTGCGGGAAAGTCTTCAAATACTTGGTTCGACAAAATCTTCAGGCTCATCAGCCACGCATCACAGCCCTGGAACCCCATTAAACTTCTGGATATTGGTGGTGGGTTCATCGTTGTGTTCAGCTGCTCATCAGATCAGACCACCAATTGTTCCGTTATATCACCACTATTCAGGGGTCCTCCTTTCGATCCTGTGATCAAGCTTAGGCCTTTATTCTTCCGTTTTCACTGTGATCTAAACTGATATGGGCGTTTTGCTTCTTGGCGTCAGTATTTGGACAGGTTACTCTGGTATTTGCTCCTGTTATTAAAAGCACGTCATATAAGTTGCGTGATTTCTCGCAGGCAAGAAAGTTTGATTCTTTATGTGACCTGCCTCACCTGTAACATGGCTTCTTCCTCCCCCGTATTTAACTTCGTATTGTTCCAGTAACCCAAGAGCCTTTGAGAGGCGGCCGTTTGCCTAATTCCCGAAAACTGTTTTGGTTAGCTGTCTACATGATATCTTTAGTATGTGTCCGGTGTTCGTTTAGTGATAGGCAGTGGCATTTCTGTGGCCATGAAACCTTCATTTCACTATTTAGGAGACGGTGGTCTGTCTCTCGGTAACAGCGGGACGCTTCTAATTCAATTATCAGTAGTTTCTCCTTAGTTCTTAAGGAAAGTCTCACCACCACGTGATCGCTTTGGCCTAGAGGGGAGTAGGCACAAATATCGTCCACCAGGATGTTGCCGTCCACAAAATTGCTATCAAGGCGTGATTCTTTTCCATTCGGCTTCCATCAGCGTCTTCTCAGAAGTTCTGTGTTATCACAAATGTGTCTCGAAATCTCCGTTCAAGAGATTTTCGCCCGTAACTTGTTCATGCACCTGGTTCAGTGGCGATGTGTTCAGGTCCCCAGTGTGGACCGCACCGTCTGAGGCTGCCGCGGTGAGCGTTGAACCAGTGGCTGGCAAGCATTCCTTGTGCTAATGTCCCGAAGGAGTCCTGTGTACCGCTTCGTTCAGCCTCTGCTAAAACAACCCCACGAAGAGTCTAGTGATGGACCAAATAAACTATTGGCCGCCTCCTTGACCCTCAGGTGTGCTCGAATATATGCGGCCACTCATCCTCCTTCTTTGAACTTCACCCCTTTGAAACAAGATCACGTTAGATGCAGACAGTTCTTGGCCGAAGAAGCCTCACGAAGGCCACAGTTCTGCAGCGAAAAATATATTTGCATGCACATGCGATTGCACTGTTCCAGCTCACTCCTAAATCCTCTAACACCGCCGTGGAAGTTACGCTGTGAACTTAGTGTGATGGGGAGACTTTTGTGGAGGGTGTGCCGTTGCAATGAATGCTGGTTTCCAGCCCTTATCGGACATTAGGGATGTATGTACCACATTCACTTGCTTGGATTCTTTGTCATGAGGCTGCAGTGCTGACTTCGTATTCCCCCATCACAGTCATAGTGCACCCACTTCGGAAAAGCTTTGAGCGTGAGGGCTTCATGAGCCTCTTCACTGATACGCTGAAGCACCGCGGTTGTCATAATTTTACTGTTTGCTTACCACTCCTTTAATTGCCTCTTGTGGCCTGGGGTCGACTATAGCGTGTGTCGGTATGAGCACTCGTCGACACTCGGGCTTTCCCTGTTTCTGGTTTTTTTCAGTGGGATGTTTGAGAGCGCACTACTATGGCTCTGACTACACAGCTCCACCGGTTTCGGTAAATAATGTAACTGGCATGACAGTGGTACGGGGATCCTGAGGGCTATGGGCATTATCACCCGTACTTTCTCTGCACAGACTAGTTTCTGCCCGTCTTCTGACCTTGTTACGTGATTTACAGCTAGTGGCATGGTCTTCTGTATTATTACAGTTAAGTGTCACTAAATATGTAAGTTACATAAAGGACAAAGAGAAGAAAGGGTATGTGAGATAGCTTACCGTCAGAAACTTGGCACTCGGCTTTTCCCATTTCACTGGCTGCTTTGGCCAAAAATTCCGGTTGTGTGAGTATGGACCTAGATGGACGTTTCCTAGCGAATGATTTCCAAAGAAAGCCAAAGACTGGACAGTCGAGACGACTACGAAGCACCAAGAGAAAGTGTTTCCGAACTGAGACGACGGTTACGTTGCTGTTTGTCGCAGTGTTCATGCCCGGTTGACTAAACGAATTCTGTTCACTATCGTGATGTGGGCGAAGACCGTTTGTCAGTGATAAACACCGTAACATTGGCCTTTGGAGTGGAAATGAGCAAAGCACAACGCTATTCACAAAGAGCGCATCCGGAAATTGAGTGTGTGAATTATCTGGAATCATGGAATAGATAGAGTTTCGCGTCGCCAGAAAGTTGTTTGGGCTAGTAGAAGAAAGAAAAAAGGGGAACGAAACTATAACTGAGAAGAAGAAAGAGGTGGAAGTGATAGAGGCAGGAGTAACTGAAGGAGAAACCAAGGTAGCTCTGAGAAAGGCGATGAACAGTGCAGATATGAAGAACCACAATGAATAGAATCTAAGCTCTGAAAGTCTTAGGAAGGAAAAGGATGAGCTAAGATAATAGTTGGGATAGCAAATTAAGGAGAATGAAATCAGTGGTGGTATGGTAAGTAAGAGGGTAAGACATCTAGTAGGGAGGCATAGGATGGGTTTAGTCCAGGATAATAGTGGCGGTGGGAAAGAGTTAGCGTGGAGAAAACTGTGTTGGTTCTTTTGGTTTAGCCTGAGTCCCAACTGGGTAAGCACAAGCAGTTCGTCGGTGCATAACTGTCCAAACCCTTCTGATGCTTGTCGACAAATGGGGAGGCATCAAACTCGGTGGGCGTAACGTTCCAGTGGCCGCTCACCCGAAGGCGGAAAGTGTGTGAAATCACACAACTCCAAGCCATTTGACGGGCAGTTTTCTTTCGGTTTTAGGCAGAATTGCCATGGTGACCGCTCAGTGGAACCTGGACTTGGACTAATTACTGCCCTATGAAAAGCTGTGTGGTCACAGTTTAACCCATAGCAATCAAGAGAGTAAAGGTCTAGGTCCCATTCTCAAGAGGTTTTTGCCTAACAACACCCTTCGTGTCCTGATGTAAGGCAACAGATGATTCGAAAACCGCTCCTGAGCGCTGTACTTGGCACCATTGATATTTATTTGTGTATATGAACCTTCACCCTTGATTTGTGTAGCGTTATTTTGTTATTTGGCTATCTTCTTTGACCTAACGCTCACCATTTGTCCTGGCTATGATTGAGGCTTATCCTTAAGGTTCTACTTTTCTACTCTTTGATGGTGGACTCTTGACAGCACCACCTTATTTTGCGGTTTCCAGCATTTTGTCTGAGCTCCACTAAAGGTTGCTCTGTGAGGTGACTGCCTATCCTTCGACCGACTATCTGAAACGCTGATTACCTGACTCCATTCTTGTAGACAGAATCTTGGTCTCGTTTTGTTGGGAGCATAAACAACTAGCGATTTTCATCACTTGCTGATCCTTTTTTATCATAAAGGTTGACATTTCAGGTCAGACAATCGATTGTTGACCGTAAACGGCCGAGGCCGCATCTCTGAGGTAACGTCTTGCTCCTTGAGCTAAGATCACGTGCAGTGTCCGTTCTTTGCAGTGAAATTTCTTCAACGGTCTTTAAACTCAGACGAATGAATTTACCTGCATTTTTCGACTACGGACGGATGGTGTCAGCTTGCTCCATCCCCTCCACGAGTCGGCCTCATGTTTCATTACCTCAAGGGCTGGCTAACTAATTAAACAATAAGGCCATCTTTGGCGTCACCCTCGCCCTCCCTGTCCTCAACACTCTCACACTTTCTACCGATACGCCAAATACTGAAGAACTTTGTAATGAACGGACGTTTATATCACCAAATAAAAAACTATGCAAATGGGCTTACAACGTCGGCTGGTTACAAGGCAAACTTCGAACTTACGCGCTTTTGTTCCTATTAGTAAAAGCAGTAATGAAAGCATACTAGGACCTCTAAAAGTATAGAGCAGAGCTATCATAAATCTCAAGTACTTTTTACCTCAATGGACTCACAAAGGGTATCTGATTACTAGTCCGTCTGGTTGGATTGTACAGTACAAATACATAACCAGTGTTCCCTTTAAGTTTACCGACAAAAACTGCCTATCTAATAATTCGTGTGAACTTCATATAAGAAAAAAGGAAAATTCATTCTTATGTGAATAAATTAAAGTTTACATATGGCTTGAATGACTTTAAAAGGACGAAAACTTCCCTCCCCCAGTCTGTTTTACGTGGTATTCCGTTGTCCAGTTTCTCCTTGCGCTTTCTTTTCTCTTTTCTTTTCAGTATCAGCCTGACGGGAGAGTCCTAAGCATTAGCTTGATCGAAAAGTATCAACTGGAAATCCTACTTCGCACCTAATACTGGAAACTGATGTTAGAGGTATCCAACTGGCTCGCCCTGATTTTCCATTTTCCTGTTTCTTGGACGGCCTAACAACCAACCCACCTCCCTACCAGTACCCTAAGTGCTACAACACACGAAACCCCAAGCACAATAACTGGTCTCAGATTCCCAGCCCGTGACAAATGCAGCGGAAATCTGGGCAAGCAATTCAACCCGAGAGATCACTTTACTTAACGGCAACACGTCCATAATAGTGCTATGTAACAGATTTCTCTGGTACTTCGGCGTGTATCAGTCCACCTAATAGAAGTCAATCAACGACCAATGTATCTCCTTGACAATGTTGCATACTTTAACGGGAAGTCTATGAAGTTTCACACTTGTGTAATATTCACCACCGTTGAGCAACGATGCTCCCATTCTTTAATTACTTGCACCACAACAAATGTTTTCAGTGTTACCGATCTGAATTGCTGGAAAAGGTAACACTCCAAGAGTGAGAAATTTCTCGCTCAGGCGTTAACGCCTGAACTTAGACATCCACGTGGATTAAATGATTGTACGGATACTCAATTATTCCTGAAATCATTGAGGTAAGTTATTGTTGGTCAATAAATCTACAAACATAAGAATTGCTGCTAAAATGGACCTTTATTTGACGAAACAGCTGGTCTTGTAGATGGGTCAGTCATGTCGACTACTCACAGCGCAAACACCGAATATTGCGCCGTTTGATGTGAAGAAAGAACTGTGAGCAGAAATGACCTAAACTCAGAATGATGTGTGTACTGTGAAGTGATATTTTCCTGCTACTTTCATAACACTTAGACACTTGGCACCGTGATGGAGTTTAATGTCCTCCCTCCGTATCATTCAATACTGCTAAAACCTTCTATGTTTCTCTGCAATTATCAATTTGATGAGGCCTGTAAACTGTCTTCTCTTATGTTAACTTCATAACTTGAGAATAAAGATATTTATTTATTTATTAGTGGAACCCATCTGTGTCATGAGAGATGTTACTCAATGTCCATCTTACGAATTGCAGCAACTTTTAATAAGATTATGCACATCAACGATTTGATGAGTTAATTATTTTACACTAGATAATATTTTGTAAACTTTCAAAAATTATCAGTTTGACGATGCTCGTAAACTGGCATCTCCCACGTTATATCCAGTACATGAAGGTAAGAATTACTGTTATCTCAAGTTTAACACTCCGTATAAGCTGAAAAGTGATATTTTCTTGTTCGTTTCGTAACTGTCAGCATCTTCTTATGTTTTTAGTGGAGTTTAATGACAAACCCTCTGTACCATCAAGGACTAGTGAAATCCTGTAGATTTTTTGAAATATGTCAATGTAACGATGCCTCTAAACTGGCTTCTCTGATGTTGAATTACCAATGTGAAAATAAAACATTTAGCATTTAACATAAGTACCGTAGATTTCATGTATATATATGGCCTGGAGATATCTGCATCAAGTGCCTTTTGATATCATCGGGATGTATTTGGCTACGCGCAAAACAAGGGGGTTAAGCTTACCATACAGAAGGGGATCACTTGATCATTTTTGGTCAGTTCGAGGGCATTGTGGGCTGGATATCGCCTTCTGACCAGAATAGTAGTATTTTGGTCGTTACACCCACCCCCGAGCCTTCACTAAGAGGTTCGCATTTTTGTCAAATGTTTCGGTACAGTGAGGTAGGGGACTCCCGTGCGAGATGGTACTCAGATCTTCCCGAGCTTCACAGAGGGTTGCCGAATGGTGGTACTTAGTTGTATACGCTGAGGTGTTGCAATGAGTAGTTTTTGGAGGCGTATCCTGGACAGCTGAAACTAGCTTATCGGTTAGTTTTATTCCGAGGTGCTTCCACGTGGTCATGTAGGAAATGTGTGTACCACGGAGGTAGCGGAATACCTATTGTGAGTTGGAATTGTGGGAGAAAATAGCCGAGAGCTTACCCAGGTCGATCATCAGTTCGTTGTTCACCATGCACCCTTCAAGCATTCTGAGGCCGCCCAGTAGTGTACTGAACTCACTTTCGGACACGGAAACCGCCCACAACTTAATGTCTTCGACGTAGGGCAGGATCAGGGAGCTGCCACTGGATGGAAGATTATTCGCAAAATGTTGTAAAAGCAGCGAACCCACAATCACTCCTTGCGATACATCAGACGACAACTCTCTCCGGGTCGAACAAACCTTGCTGCCCTTTGCGCAGAACTCCTTGCCACCCGAGCAGCCTGTAACCTACGTTAGCACCTGGCTGCTGGCATCTAACCTTGATGTTTCGCGTGTTGGAAAGGCCTACGGGCTGTATCGGGGGCTTTGGCGAGATGCGAGGAAGGGGCCCGCAGGTCGCACAAGAAAGGCATGAGAGTCCCGTCCACTTATTGCGTAGAGGGATGGACTGCTGTGCATTCACAGTATTCGAGCATACAGTATACTAAATATTTCTTCATCAAAATACAGAGACGCCACCTGGAACTACCGCAGCGTGTGGAATATCTTGGCTTTAACCTTAATACATTGTGAAACTGCTTTCGAATTACCGCTGACAGCAGCCTCGATCAATTCGTCGCCTAACACGGTGAAATATTGAAGTAAATAATCAGTACACTCAGTGCGAATCTTAAAAAGTTTGCATTATTCAACATTCGCCAGAGTTTATTTCAGAACCGCGGAAATCCAGTCGAGCCAGTGACAACTCAAAGACACAATGCTAAACAGATATTTCTTCTGATTGGGCCAGAAGCATGAGAAGGCCATAGCAAAGGTAAGATGAGCCAAAAGAAACGAAAAAATGCTAAGGAATCGCAGGCAAATTCGGTTTAGGTCATAATTCATGAGGGTGGCAGAACATTGGGCCTGCATCAATCCCGCAGCAAGTTTCGCTATGAGAAGGTAGTTCCTCCCTGAGTGGTTTTACATTAAAAGCTAATACCGCCCGCTTGAGCAAGAATTCAAACAGTTGACCGCAATGCGTGATTGGTACAGACTCTTGCTAAATTGATTCGACCGTGGTTGTGGGTCCTCTTCTGGTGGTCTCAAGGACAACTGATCCTCGAGGAATGGGGACAGACCCTGGGTATCGATCTCAGGGTTGTCGTTATTGATGCGTAGTTGGCATCTTATCCCTTCACCTTCTGCGGTTAGGCAAACGAGAAGGTGCCACATCTTAGGATGCGTCAGACAGAACAGAAACCAAGTTAGTATCAGTACCCAAGGATCTTCCATGAAATTGGAACCGAACGCTTCCACAACATGTTTGAAATTGGGCCAAAGAGACGTGGGATACCGTGGCCAAAACACGTTTTCAGCAGACCATTTGGATGTTCTCTAAAAAGACGAGAGTACTCTTAACCGCTTTCGACCGGGTTCAGTGTGGTTGGCAAAGGTCTTTAACCTCTTAGACATATGGCACCGGCGTCTCGTCCATCGAAAACTGGTGACAACTGTCATAACCGGTGTGCATAACCGCGCATTTTCTAGAAATGGTTTCCAAACATCTACATTTGGCCCGCTTGACTAGTTCATTTAGGTCCGCCTGCAATGCGCATCCGTCCGCATCATGAGGATAACCTGCCATTTTTCCACATCATCGGTAAAAAGAAACTAATCATATCTAGGGACGTTTTTGGTGTACAGCAAAAAAAGAAAAACTCTCCTATCGTTCCTTTAGAAGCCTCAGCCCCTGCAGGTTGTCACTTGGTCAATGTTCCATTTCCCTTGATTCTCTCCCACCGTGCAGAAACTCTCTGACCTGGACTTGTATTGCAAGGCCAGACCCAAAGAACAGGGGCTTCTACATGAGCCGAAAGCTCGAAACCTCGTCGAGAGGCTAAGCGGGGTTGGTGAGCGCCACGCCGGCGATAAGCTTACTATTAACGAGTCCTCTCCTAATATGGGGAGGTCTGTTAGGCGGGACCGACCAACATGAAACCCATGAAGCGTCGTAAGAAGACTATGGCCCCCGATGCAACTGACCACTATATACACGATAAAACTCTCTATCCCTTCAACAACCACACTAGTTGAGCCGACGAAGTATGATCCGTAACCGGTAATCTGAAACCCGTCTTCAAACTTGAGCCGATTGTTGCATTTTTCCAGTCACCAGGACAAACTTAAAGATTCAAGGGTTCACAAACTGCCCTGACAATAATCTCTACAGAGAAAGGTGGTATATCTGGGCCCAAACTACTCCGATCAGGGGCTTTTTCAGGTTTCGGGTCGCACAAGGTTGGAAAGTCCCCGACCGTATGAAATTCACTTGGTTTATCCCCAAGGCGTTTTCACCATTTCTGCTTGGAGTGATAACATATTCAAATGCCGAAAAACTACGCCGAAGTGGCCCAATAAAAGTTCAGCTTTAGACAGTTGAAACCCAGCCAACTCCACCAGATACTCAGCTTATGGAAAACACTGGGTGCATCCCCGGGCCCAGTCCTGTCTTTAAGGCACGAAAACGACCGTTTCGAAAAGAAATGATAGCTGATAGGAGGTGGGGTTACCTGCGTCACTTTAGACTCAGTAATATCTCCAAATTCTGACACACAACATCAACAGTTCGAGCAGAGGAAGCGTGTAATTTTAAAACTGTCGCTTCCGGGGCTTGAGGCTCGTTTGTTTCTGTTGGGCTGTACTCTTTCGAAGGTCGAGGAATTCTTTCCCTCTTCGTGCTTGCAGCTATGAAATCATCAACTGCATCTTCAGTAGGTTCCCGACTGAAGAATGACTGACAACACCACCTCCTGGAATGCTCCAGCTATGTCTACGAAGACTGCAGCATTCTCAGGAGCTTGGAATGTGCTACTTAAAATACAGATCACTCAGTAAATAACAAAAGGAAGATCCAGTAGCAAGCATAAGTGATACTTTACAGTGCACGGTAATGTTACAAGACCCACTTGTGTTCGATGAATGCAAGAAACCTAGAGGATCAGAGCCATTGTCACTTATCTTGACATACGGCTGCTAGCGGCTTGGACACAAATTCCAACTCCCCTTAACAAACCCGCCTACAAATGAAAATAAATCAACCACTTGCCTCCAATAGGTAGTTGTTGGTAATTTAAACCTCTTAAAACAAAATGTCCCATTTATTGGAGTATATTGGGTACCCTGTGGCCAGTTGCACTCGGCAACAACCCGAACATGATCAATTAGGGTACACTCGCTTCCCTTCCGCTGCCCAAGTTCCTTTGGAGATTGAGGGTAATCCATTTTCTTTTTTGGGAATATCTATTGGTCAGTGATTGGATTAGGTACCTATTTGGCTGATAGGGTGATTGTTATGTTTTTTGGCTTGTTTGAATTATTGCCTATTAGGATTTTTTTAGCAAAATAAATGTTGATTTTTTGCCATTATATGCCGTTAATATGAAACAAGTTAAGTTTATATTCTAGTAATGTGTGCATCTATGTAATTTGCTGGGACGCGTTTTTTTTGTTGCAGAATGCCAAAGTAATCTGTTAACTTTAGTTTGAGATGCGCATTTCCGAATAAATCAAGTGTTACTTAACGGTACGAAGGTATCCTAAAGGTTGGTAGATGCTGACCCATTCAGTAGAACTGAAGGTGGATGGAATTTTAGTACCAACTCTGCTATTCCTAATACACTAACTCATTCAGATGTCTGGTTTATAAATAATATAACCAAAAGGTGGTTTTTAAATGCCTCTTGAATGAATGATGCTAAAGGAAAGGTTGCTGGTATATTGAAACCGGTGTATACTGATACAGACAGGGGAAGACTGTGTAATGGAGAACACGGTGACTGGTTGCTTCATCTTACACCAGCGGAATATTATTTATCCCCGTTTTTCACTCGTACCTTATTTTAGAACTCAATTTTAGGCGGACGAATGCTGAACTTGATGGCAGTTGAAGAAGAGCAGCGGCAAACGGTCATTACTTAGTGAAACTCACTAATGCTCACCAAAATAGACAGCTTCCTTAATGCTGCGGTCTTCTGAAATGACAGTCTTGATAGATTGTTACAGTTTGAAATAACGAAATTCTTGGAAGTAACGCGCAGAGTTATGCCTATTTACAAAATATACAAACTCAGTTGCTAAGTCCGTATGTAAAGCAGATGGTTAGGCAGTGGAGGCCAGTTTTCGAAGGATGCAATAAGAACAGGTGCATAGAAATGGAAAATCTTTATTGCTATTTGATGTTCAGGATCGCGTGTAGGCAAGTGTTGCTGAGGATCAGATGGCCAGAAAGAATAAGCGACAAAGAACTCTGGGAACGAACCCGCCAAGAACCTATCACTCAACAAATATGCAGAAAAACGAATTTATTTTCAAGCTGTACAATCGTATATATGTGATATTTGAAGAATTATATCCCGTGAGGAAAACTAAACGCTATGTGATGATGACAATAATAATAGAGCAGATGATGACGTAGGCATTTGTGATTACAAAAACAGCTGAAGTGCAAATGATAACAAATAGACCATGTAATATATGGAATGGTTCATAGAAAGTATATTCGTGACAAAAATGTTGATCTAGGCGATGCTCTTCTTTCATCCAATGAATGTCATCAAGCCATCAAGTTTACCATAGCGAAGGAATCAGAATCAACTAGTTGTTTTCTTGATGTGCTTCTCACCCGACGTCAAAATGGATACCTCAGAAGATCCATCTACAGAAAACCAACGTGGAACGGACAACTAACTAATTTTTATAATTGGGTGCCGATCAATAGGAAGAGAAACCTTATTCACTGTCTTTGCTATCGAATGAGAAATATCTGTAGTGACGATTGTATTGTTGAAGAGCTATCTTTTTTAAAGAGCACACTTGTCGAAAATGGTTACCCTAGCCGTTTTATTGATAAAAATATGCTAGAAAGAAACACCAAACCGGTCATCCACTCGGTCCCAAAGAAAAGGTTGTTTATGAACCTAGAATTTAAATGTGACCTAGCATCGGATGTACTTAAGAATCTTCTTACCAGATCAATCAATAGGACTTTCTTCGCGACACGACTTCAGTTGAATTTTACCAGCCGTAACCTATTCTCCGCCTGTGTCAAAGATAAGCTTCTTTGGTTAACTGCCTCTATATGCGTCTACCAGTTCACCTGCTCTTGTGGAGCAAGGTACATCGGCCGTAGCCAGAGAACGCTCTCTACACGTATACGAGAACACATTCCTGCTTGGTTTTATAAAGGTGAAGGAAAGTCTGTTAGAAGTTCGATGCTAGAACATTTGATTGAATTCCATCCCACAACAAATCCGGACAATGACTTTAAAATTATTTATCAAATTCGCCCAAACCGCACATTCTCTTCGTTTTCAACTTCTTAAAACAACGGAGGCTTTAGCTATTCATGAACTGAGACCTGATCTGTATGTACAAAAAAGTATGTGCAGTCGTTGTTTTTATCATGGTCATAACATTTTCTAACCCCATTAGTCCCCCCCACATACCTAGGTAATTTAATCATTATAACCTTTGTTTCCTTCGTTTATCACTATTATTGTTATTATAACCGCCTTCACTTCAATTAGTTTCCCGTGTCATTTCACTTAATTGTCCTAATCCCTTTAGAAAACAATGATTTCATCCTGTCTAACCTGTCTGATCCTACTACATAATACTTAATTGATTTACCATTTTCAACAATTATTTCACCCTCTCCTGAGTTATGTGCTTTCTATGAACCATTCCATATATTACATGGTCTATTTGTTATCATTTGCACTTCAGCTGTTTTTGTAATCACAAATGCCTACGTCATCATCTGCTCTATTATTATTGTCATCATCACATAGCGTTTAGTTTTCCTCACGGGATATAATTCTTCAAATATCACATATATACGATTGTACAGCTTGAAAATAAATTCGTTGAGAAGAGTCTCTTCGCTGAATATCTTGTTCTTGATGTGACAATGGGAATTATTAAAATATGCAGAAAAAAGTGGAGGTGGATTGGGCATACGTGAGAAGGCCGACTGGGGACATCACGCGCCAGGTCGGTGGCTCAAGTGGAGTCCAAAGGAGAAACAACGAGTTGAGCGTCCGAGGGTGAGTCGAGGAGATCATGTAAGGAAGAAATGAAAGCTTGTGGCAGCCGTGGAGCTAGGTTCAAAAGATTGCAGAAAATAGAGTGCAGTGGAGGTGTGCTACTGAAGCCCTATGTTCCACTAGGACCCCGAGAGAAAAATAATAAATAAATAATAACGATGTCCAAGTATTTAGGTAGTTGGGATACATTCGAAAAAGCGTTCATAAAGCTCAATAAAGCTACAATTCGCAAATAAAATACCTTCAAAAAGACAACCAATACCTCCAAAGCTATAAGCAGAGAGATACAAAGACTTCGGTGACCGTCGAAGGAGTACAACTGAACAAAAGGAACCCAGCCTCGAGACCTGGAAGTGAGAGCTCAAAGCTAGAAGTTTCCTCTACTCGCACAATTGATGATAGATGGTACTGTAACAGAAGAAATAAGACACTATGGACTCGTTATTGCATATTAGGAGGCCTAAATGCATTATATAGTGTTCAGTCGGAGAAATGACAGTAACGCGGTACTATGACATGACCTTGTGACATATTTTGTATCTTTTGTCAGAAAAGGGGTAGTAGATCAAGTAGTATTATAGTGGGAACCCCGTAAACGCTTTCCTGAGTGTTAGTTTACATTCTTATAAGTTTAAATACATGGACACGCGCGCTCCTTGAATAGTGACGTGTTTTCTCTCGTCTCTCAGCTTTTGGATTTTTCCACATTGAAAAACTCCCACTTACAATACTCAATCTAAAAAGATCGAACCTTTGCAGCACTTCTGTCCGTCCACGCACCTCACCCCTGCGTATTCGTCAGCCCACTTCTCAACAGTTGAAAATTGGCATTATTATTCCTTTGAACCAACCGGTCCACCTCCTGTCAGTGGTTCTTGGGCGTTTCAACTGCCAAACTGCCTTAGCTCTCGGTTCTCCTCGGAGGTCATTCCCCAGGAAATATCTTTCCTGGTTATACATACGCATCTGGAGCTTACGGTTAAACTCGTTGGTCAAGAGCAGAGGATCAAGTGACAAGTGTCTGAAGGTGAGCCAACATAAATTATCTTCCCTTTTCTATTCTGTCCTTTTGCTGCATTCAGTCTTCAACCCTCTTATTGTTGTTAACTACTTGTTTTCCCAAGAAGTTTATATCATAGCGACATGTCTGCCCAAAACGCTAGGTCTGAAGCTTTGACACGGATAACGCGGTCGTGCACAACAACGGCCAGTAACACCCTAAACAACACACTAGTCTGTACTAGAATACAAACAGAGGTAGGGCAGAACACCGAACTTCTAAAGAAGTGGCCGACCCATGTTTCTAGAATTCCAGTAGCCATCAGACAGGTGACACAGAGTAGCACTAGCCCGTCACAAACTAGTCCTATCTTGAGCACGGATCATACCACGCCTGGAAATAGAAGACGACGTAAAAGGCTTCAGCACAAGGCAGCCACAGGCAGTTCGTCACAATCCGTAGCACCTAATTCATGCAAGGAATGCTGTATTACGACACCCGATGGCTGCAGTGTTTGCACCAAAGTTGTTTCGGTAGTCGATGAGGCATTTGCATGCAACCTATGTCAACGATGGGCGCATTGCCACTGCGATACCAAAGTCCCCCGACAATACTATAAGCTGATGAAGAGACAACCATGCAAGTGGTTCTGGTACATCTGTCCAGAGTGCAGGAAAATGCCCGCACTCCGCACAGAAAGCCTGAAGGAGATGCTCTCCGCCACGCAAAAGCTACCAGCACCCTCGAATAAAGTAGGGTTAACACCAAAAGATAACACAGAGAGACCTGGAAACAGACCTAGAGCTCCAGCTGCCGGCACGCCACCTCGCGTGGGGACCATATTAGGTCAAGTCTCCATACCTCCTACCCGGCCCCAGGGGACGTCAAGCGTATGGCCAAAGACATCGACCGCTAAAGCCTCTACGAAACCCATTCCAAACACCTTACACACCGCGACTGAGAAACAACCAGTGGAATTACTCAAACCCATTGGGAAGTCAAGCGTGCCACCCACAACGAACCCAGGTCACAGGAGGACCAACTCGATCATTTCGTTCAACGTCGATGTATCGACAGACTCATTGTTGGTCGAGAGGGAACGGTTTGACAGCCGAATGTGGACCGACTACTGTCAGATGCTAGGACTTCCTCCCCTCCCTGCAACTTTATGCCGCCTTTCTCGAGGAAGCCGTGCACCCCGAGATAAGCCACCCCCTTTACGTGTGTCCCTAAATACTACCAAAGAGGCTGAAGACACACTCCTCCTCTCGCGACAACCGGACGTTGTTAATGCCTGTAAAATTCGGGCCAGGCCCGACAAGCCATGGTCAATAAGAGAGGAGGAGAGAAAGTCAGCGGTTGGAAATCCCAACAGAAACAACACTATAGTTGTACATGGGATTCCAGAATTGCCAAGTGACCGCTCGGTCAAAGATCGGTACTTTCATGACGTCCAACAATGGCAATGGCTCTCAACCAAAGTTGGTCTCAACAGTATACCGGCCAACAGAGTCAGTAGACTGCCAAGGCCAGCACACCTGAAGACCATACCCAATCCCAGACTAACCCTAACCACATAAGCTGTCATACTGCGAAAATACACAACCAGACCTCCCCCCTCACCAGGCACACTCTAATATGTATGTACAGCAACGTTAGGGGGCTAAGAGGGAAGGTAGCAGAAATGAGGACGCTGCGTGCACATCAGCACTCCGACATCATATTCATCACCGAATCCTGGCTCTCGCCAGACATCTCCGACGAAGAGATGCATGTTACTGGCATGGAACTCTTCCGCAGGGACAGGGAACATAGAGCAGGAGGAGGAGTGGCTATCTACGTAAACTCTTGTTTAAAGGCAAGGATGGTTAGCGATACGGCCTTAACCCAGGTCCCAGAGTCCCTATGGTGCTACTTCACTCTCCACAGTACCAAATATTTGCTCGGAGTCATATATCGGTCCCCCACCTGCTCCCCTACACATAAGGAAATGATCATCAAGGCTATCTTAACGACTTCCTCTGCAAATTACGATTCCGTAGTCATTGCCGGCGACTTCAACACCCCGTCCATCCTCTTCGAGACGGAAGGGAGACGCATCAGATCCTTCAATCAGAAGCTGAAGGATGCAATTAAGACTGCTGGCCTCTCAGAGAAAGTGGGTGATGCTACACGCTGGGGACCTAACGGAAACGCATCGCGCCTTGACTACGTTCTGACGAACGATGAACTTCTCATTGAGGATGTTTGCATCCAACCTCCCCTTGGCCTCAGTGACCACGCTGTAATCACCTTCTCCATGATAACTAGGGAGGCTCTGCAACTGGAGACGCCCAACACCTTCCCTTGCTACAGCAAGGCCAACTATGAGACCATGAGGGACTACCTCATGAATGCATCATGGCCAGTGGACTGGACTCATCTCACAATAGATGAACACTGGTTGGAGGTGAAGAAAATAATCACTGGGGCCATCAGTCACAGTGTACCAGAAGTAACACACAGACAATCAATGAGAACCTCATGGTTAAAGCGTGGGACAGAGAGGCTTATCCGGAGCAAGAAGCAGGCTTGGTTCAAGTGGCTTACATCACGCAGGGAGTCTGACTTCTTGAACTACAAAAGGATTCGCAATCTCTGTAACATTAGAGTGCGTAACGACAGATTTTCCTACCAAACAAACTTGGCAGCGAGGTTACAAAGCAACCCCAAAAACCTGTACCGCTTCATGTCAAGAAGAAAGTCGACCAGTAAGGGAGTGAATCTTGTCACAGGCCATGACGGGAGTGTGCTAAGCAGTCTAGAGATTGCCGAGCTTTTGAGCTCACACTTCCAAGCCCAACTCAGCACTGACACAAGATCCACACCGACTCGCCACGACACCGACCAGGTCGCAAATAACGAATACCTCTGTCACGTCTCTATTACAGAGAAAAAGGTGTTCGAGAAGCTATCTAGGCTACGTCCGGGCAAGTCCCCTGGCTGCGATAATCTGAAACCAGTGGTTCTGAAAAACTGCGCCGAGGTGCTTACCAAACCACTTCGCAACCTCTTTGAGCACTCAATAGACTCGTGCAAACTCCCTAAAGAATGGAAGAGTGCCATCTTGTCACCCATCTTCAAGGGAGGAGACAGAAAAAACCCTGGCAGCTACAGGCCGATTGCCCTACTCCCTATTGTGTCGAAAGTGTTGGAAAGCCTGGTAGCTGACACCATCTGGGAATTCCTCAATAGAGAAAACACTGTCCACACTGCTCAGCACGGCTTT
The DNA here is from genome assembly GCA_944470555.2 of Heterobilharzia americana. Taxonomy (NCBI): domain Eukaryota; kingdom Metazoa; phylum Platyhelminthes; class Trematoda; order Strigeidida; family Schistosomatidae; genus Heterobilharzia; species Heterobilharzia americana. The sequence goes on along the minus strand of OX104127.1, from coordinate 160,006,170 downwards.
CGTAGTGGTCGCTCATGTGCCACCAACTTACTAACTGCCTGGGACGACTGGACACAAAGCTGGGATAATAGAAAACCTGTACATGCTGTATTTCTCGACCTAGCCAAAGCATTTGACAGTGTCCCACCCACAGTACTGCTTCACAAGATCATGTCAGCTGGTATAAGTGGACCCCTACTCTCTTGGTTCAAGGAGTACCTGGAAGGGAGGCAGTTCTGCACTAAAGTGAACAGAATAAGGTCGGAGTGGAGACCGTCGACGTCAGGAGTATCCCAAGGAGCAATCCTAGGACCGCTTCTGTTCCTCCTCTTTGTCAACGATCTGCCAGACAAAATATCCTCACCCATCCTCCTCTTCGCTGACGACATAAAAATTTGGAGGGTGGTAAACGAAGAAGCCGACTGTGCAGCACTACAAAAGGACTTGCAGCAACTCGAGCTCTGGTCGTCGGAAAATGGTCTGAGCTTCAACTGGAAAAGTGCAAAGTAATGCACATCAGTAAAAATGAGGCAAGTACGACCGACTTCCAGTACATGTTGAGCAACCGTGCTATCACCAGAGTGTCCATGGAGAAAGATTTGGGGCTCAACTTCTCCGACACCTTGGACACCAGCTCCAACTACAAAGGTATGACAACCAGAGCGAACGCCATTCTACACTTTCTGCGTAGACAGCTTGGCGCCCTCACTCCCGAACTCTTCCTCACCATTTTCAAATCCTACGTGCGGCCGCACCTAGAGGTCTTCAATACGGTGGCTCCTCCAACACTCAAGAGAGACTCTAATCTCCTTGAAAGAATACAAAGAACTGCAACAAAATCAGTTGTGGGGCTAAGGGGAAAGACGTATTGAAAGACTTAAACACCTCAACCTATTTACCTTGGGTTATCGCAGGAAAAGGGGTGACCTCATTATGGCATACAAGATCGCCCATCAGGCAGACCATGCAAACAAATCAATTTTGCCTGCAACTGAACGATCTTCACGAGGAAACCCCTTTAAGATAGCACACCAGAGAGCCAACACCACACTCAGGTCCAAATTTTTCTCCCTGAGAGTATGTGCTTTATGGAATGCCTTACCGCGACACATCGTTATAGCTCCTTCAATCGACTCTTTCAAGAGGCGATTAGACAGTTATGTCACCTCGCATGGACTACCACGGACGTACTCAGGTAGTCACCAACCTCAGTACCCCCAACTCCCTCCTAACTACCACTCACTATCTCTCTCCTTAATACACCCACATTACCTACTAATTCTTCTGTAGGAACCAAACCCACGCGACCATTCGGGCAATTCCCAAATACTTTTCTTTCGTTCTCATTTCTCTCTTCACCCCTTCTTTTATTCTCCTTCCCTTTCCTCTTCCCTACATTATTATTACTATTATTTTTATTTTTAATTTTATTTATTTTTTATTATTTTTTTTTTTTATTTTTATTTTTTTTATTATTTTATTTTATTTATTTATTTATTTTTTTACTCTTCCTTATTTCTCTCTTCATTCCTTTACCACTACCTTAATATTCTCTTTCAGGTACCTACACAGACAGGAGTCACGGTTGTTCTCTAAACTTCCCAGCAGCCCGTAGCTCCCTAATCACTCTACAAATTACAACCTACTAACCCACAAAACATCCACCTCACCGAAGCTAAAAGCAAGAAAGCAGAGGGGATTTCCTCGTCCACTGCAGGAGTGAACCGAACAACTGGAACCAAGCCCTAAGAACTAGACGCGAGAGATCAAAAACTACTAGTTTTCTACGCTCGCACTATCAATATTGGATATTGGATATTGGACATCATAACTCTGCCAAACACTGCTGTCACATATGCAGACTATGGCTCTAAATAACCGCTTGGCAGAATGCATGCTGTAACTAACCAATGGACTAAGGCGAACGTGACCTAGAAGTGCGTCAGCACCTTGTTTACTGCGTATGCCCTCTATCCAGTGCTCTAATAACCACACTTTAGTTAGAATAGCGGATGTCTTCCAGCACATGGATTTTACGGAAATATTTGTGCTATCGAGCGACTATTTACTTTAAAGATTATTACTGACCAACAAATAATTTTAGTGCGGATTTCTTTTTGTGTGCCTACAAAGTTGTCAAAAATCCGTTGAATTTCAGTTGTTGGTAGGTCTCTTCATTTCTTTTTATAGGCATTTCCAGTATACATAGTCCCAAGTTACTGCTGTGTCTAAACATTTTCATTTTGAACTACTACCTCCTATTTGACATATATATGCCCTTCGTTCCAGTAGCTGTTACTTTCCGAGTGTTGAATAGACTAGAAAACTTACGGATATTCCTGCACTTCTAAAGATAAAACTGCGTTTTTCAGTCTGTCGTCCAATATCCAATATTCATAGTGTGCGCGTAGAAAACTGATAGTTTTTGATCTCTCGCATCTACTTCTTAGGCTTTGGTTCGAGTTGTTCGGTTCACTCCTGAAGTGGACGAGGAAATCCCCTCTGCTTTTAGTCTCGGTGAGGTGGATGTTTTGTGGGTTAGTAAGTTGTAATTTGTAGAGTGGTTGGAGAGCTACGGGTTGCTGGGAAGCTTAGGGGGACCATCGTGACTCCTGTCTGAGTAGGTACCTGAAAGAGAATAGTAAGGTAGTGGTAAAAAATGAAAAGAACGAAGAAGAGAAGAGAAAATAAGGGAAGAGAAAGAGAGAGGAAGGAGAAAAAGGAGACAAGGAAGAGAAACAAAAGAGAGAAAAGTATGTGGGAATTGCCCGGATGGTAGAAAGAAATAAACAGCGTGGGTTTAGTTCCTACAGAATAATTAGTAGGTAGTGTGGGTCTATTAAGGAGCGAGATAGTGAGTGGTGGGTCGAAGGGAGGTGAGGGTGGGCTAGTGAGGTTGGTGACTCCCTGAGTACGTCCGTGGTAGACCAAGAGATGTGACATAACTGTCTAACCGTCTCTTGAATGAATCGACTGAAAGAGCTATAACGATATGTCGCGGTAAGACATTCCATAAAGCGCATACTCTCAGGGAGGAAAAATTGGACCTGAGTATGGTATTGGCTCTCTGGTGTGCTATCTTATTGAGGTTTCCTCGTGAAGACCTCTGAGTTGCAAGCAAAATTGATTTGTTTGCGTGGTCTGCCTGATGGGCGATCTTGTAGGCCATAATAAGGTCACCCCCCCCCCCTTCCTACGGTAACCTAAGGTAAATAGGTTTAGGTGTTTAAGTCTTTCAGGATATGTCTTCTCCCTTAGCCCCGAAAATGATTATGTTGCGGTTCTTTGTACTTTTTCTAGAAGATTGGAGTCTCTCTTGAGTGTTGGGGGGGCACCTTATTGGAGACCTTTAGATGCGGCCGCACGCAGGATTTGAAGACGGCGAGGAAGAGTTCGGGGGTCAGGGGGCCAAGCTGTCTACGCAGAAACTGCAGAATGGCGTTCGCTCTGGTTGTCATACCTTTGTAGTTGGAGCTGGTGTTCAAGGTGTAGGAGAAGTTGAGCCCCAAATCTTTCTTCATGGACACTTTGGTGATAGCGCGGTTGCTCAAGATGTACTGGAAGTCGGTCGTACTTACTTCATATTTACTGATGTGCATTACCTTGCACTTTTTCAGGTTGAGGCCCAGGCCATTTTCCGACGACCAGAGTTGGAGTTGCTGCAGGTCCTTTAGTAGTGCTGTACAGCCAGCTTCTTCGTTTACCACCCTCCAAATTTTAATGTCGTCGGCGAAGAGGACGATGGGTGAGGATATTTTGTCTGCTAGATCGTTGACAAACGGGAGGAACAGAAGTGGTCCTGGGATTGCTCCTTGGGGTACTCCTGACGTCGATGGTCTCCACTCCGACTTTATTCTGTTTACTTTGGTGCGGAACTGCCTCCCTTACAGGTACTTCTTGGACCAAGAGAGTAGGGGTTCACTTACACCAGTTGACATGATTTTGTGAAGCAGGACTGTGGGTGGGACCCTGTCACATGCTTTGGCTAGGTCGAGAAAAACATGTACCGGTTCTCTGTTGTCCCAGCTGAGTGTCCAGGCGGTTAGTAAGTTGGCGGCACATGAGCAACTACTCCGAAAACCATGCTGAGCAGTATGCACTGTTTTCCCTATTGAGGAATTCCCAGATAACGTCAGCTACCAGGCTTGCCAGCACTTTCGACACAATAAGGAGTAGAGCAATTGGCCTGCAGTTGCCAGGACTTTTCCTGTCTCCTCCCTTGAAGATGGGTGACAAGGTGGCGGGCACTCTTCCATTCTTTAGGGAGTTTGCACGACTCTATTGAGTGCTTGAAGAGGTTGCAGATTGGTTTTGCAAGCGCCTCGGTGCAGTTTTTTAGGATCACCGGTTTTAGGTTATCGCAGCCAGGGGACTTTCCTGGACGTAGCTTAGATAGTTTCTCTAACACTTTTCTCCCCGTGATTGAGATGTGGCAGAGGTATTCGTTATTTATGACCTGGTCGGTGTCGTAACGAGTCGGTGTGGATTTAGTGTCGGTACTAAGTTGGGCTTGGAAGGGTGAGCTCAAAAGCTCGGCAATTTCTAGACTGCTTAGTACACTCCTATCATGACCTGTGATAAGATTCACTCCCTTGCTGGTCGACTTCCTTCTCGACATGAAGCGGTACAGGTTTTTGGGATTGCTTTGTAACCTCGCTGCCAGGTTTGTTTGGTAGGAAAATCTGTCGCTACGCACTCTAATGTTACAGCGGTTGCGAATCCTATTGTAGTTCAAGAAGTCGGACTCCCTGCGTGATGAACGCCACTTGAACCAAGCCTGCTTCTTGCTCTGAACAAGCCTCTCTGTCCCACGCTCTAGCCATGAGGTTCTCACTGACAGTCCATGTGTTACCTCTGGTACACTGTGACTGATGGCCCCAGCGATTATTTTCTTCACCTGTAACCAGTGTTCATCTATTGTGAGATGGGTCCAGTCTACCGGCTATGATGCATTCACGAGACAGTCCCTTATGGTCCCCTAGTTGGCCATGCTGTAGCAAGGGAAGGTGTTGCAGGGCCTCCCTAGTAATCATGGAGAAGGTTATTACTGCGTCGTCATTGAGGCCAAGGGGAGGTTGGATGCATACATCCTTAATGAGGTCATCGTTCGTCAGAACGTAGTCAAGGCGCGATGCGTTTTCGTTAGGTCCCCAGCGTGTGGTACTACCCACTTTCTCTGAGAGGCCATCAGTCTTAATTGCATTCTTCAGCTTCTGATTGAAGGATCTGATGTGTCTCCCTTCCGTCTCGAAGAGGATGGACGAGGTGTTGAAGTCTCCGGCAATGATTATGGAATCGTAATTTGCAGAGGAAGTCGTTAAGATTGCTTTGATGACCATTCCCTTATGTGTAGGGTAGCTGGTGGGAGACTGACATATGACTCCGAGCAGGTATTTGGTACAGTGGAGAGTGGAGTAGCAACATGAAGATTCTGGGAGCTGGGTTAAGGCGGTATCGCCAACCGCCCTTGCCTTTACACGGGAGCTTATGTAGAGAGCCACTCCCCCTCCTACTCTGAGCTCTCTGTCCCTTCAGAAGAGCTCCATGCCAGTAACATGCATCGCTTCGTCAGAGATGACCGACGAGAGCCAGGATCCGGTGATAAATATGATGTCAGAGTGCTGACGTTCAAGCAGCGTCATCTCTTCCACTTTCCCTCTTAGCCCCCTAATGTTGCTGTACGTACATGTTAGAGTGTGCCTGATGAGAGGGGAGGGCTGGTTGTGTATTTTCGCGAGAATAGCTCTTACGTGGTTGGGTCTAGCGTCGCCAGTCCTCACAGGACTGGCATCGTTTTGTTTGCGTTTTATTTTCAACTTGGGTGGGGGCTATGGCAGCGGGAGCTTTTTTACTCGATGCATCTGACTCACTAGTCAGTGCCTGTGTGACAACCACTGACTCCAGAGGTCTTGGTGGTTGCCGTCTCTCCTCTTGCCACACGAGTCTAGGCTTACTTTCAAACATGCGTATTGAGCCACCCATACGATCTTTCGCATTATACCATATGTGTAGAACGTCTGTGAGGGAGGCATGTGAGTCGAATTGGATGGCGAGCAGTCTGGGATTGGGTATGGACTTCAGACGCCATGGCAGTCTACTGACGCTGTTGGCCGGTATACTGTCGAGATCAACTTTGGTTGAGAGCCATTGCCATTGTTGGACGTTGTGGAAGTACCGATCTCTAGACGAGCGGTCACTTGGCAGTTCTGGAATCCAATTTACAACTATAGTACTGTTTCTGTTTGGATTTCCAACCGCTGACTTTCCCTTCTTTTCTCTTGCTAATCATGGCTTGTTAGGCCTGGCCCGAATTTCACAGGTATCAACAAATCCGTTTATCACGAGACGGAGGGTGTCTTTTCAGCCTCTTTGTCGGTGTTTAAGGACACACGTAAAGCGGGTGGCTTATCTCAGGGTGCCTGTCTTCCGCGAGAAAGGCGACACCGCTGGATGAAAGAAAATCAGCGGTTGGAAATCCAAACAGAAACAGTACTATAGTTGTAAATTGGATTCCAGAACTGCCAAGTGACCGCTCGTCTAGAGATCGGTACTTCCACAACGTCCAACAATGGCAATGGCTCTCAACCAAAGTTGATCTCGACAGTATACCGGCCAACAGCGTCAGTAGACTGCCATGGCGTCTGAAGTCCATACCCAATCCCAGACTGCTCGCCATCCAATTCGACTCACATGCCTCCCTCACAGACGTTCTACACATATGGTATAATGCGAAAGATCGTATGGGTGGCTCAATACGCATGTTTGAAAGTAAGCCTAGACTCGTGTGGCAAGAGGAGAGACGGCAACCACCAAGACCTCTGGAGTCAGTGGTTGTCACACAGGCACTGACTAGTGAGTCAGATGCATCGAGTAAAGAAGCTCCCGCTGCCATAGCCCCCACCCAAGTTGAAAATAAAACGCAAACAAAACGATGCCAGTCCTGTGAGGACTGGCGACGCTAGACCCAACCACGTAAGAGCTATTCTCGCGAAAATACACAACCAGCCCTCCCCTCTCATCAGGCACACTCTAACATGTACGTACAGCAACATTAGGGGGCTAAGAGGGAAAGTGGAAGAGATGACGCTGCTTGAACGTCAGCACTCTGACATCATATTTATCACCGGATCCTGGCTCTCGTCGGTCATCTCTGACGAAGCGATGCATGTTACTGGCATGGAGCTCTTCTGAAGGGACAGAGAGCTCAGAGTAGGAGGGGGAGTGGCTCTCTACATAAGCTCCCGTGTAAAGGCAAGGGCGGTTGGCGATACCGCCTTAACCCAGCTCCCAGAATCTTCATGTTGCTACTCCACTCTCCACTGTACCAAATACCTGCTCGGAGTCATATGTCAGTCTCCCACCAGCTACCCTACACATAAGGGAATGGTCATCAAAGCAATCTTAACGACTTCCTCTGCAAATTACGATTCCATAATCATTGCCGGAGACTTCAACACCTCGTCCATCCTCTTCGAGACGGAAGGGAGACACATCAGATCCTTCAATCAGAAGCTGAAGAATGCAATTAAGACTGATGGCCTCTCAGAGAAAGTGGGTAGTACCACACGCTGGGGACCTAACGAAAACGCATCGCGCCTTGACTACGTTCTGACGAACGATGACCTCATTAAGGATGTATGCATCCAACCTCCCCTTGGCCTCAATGACGACGCAGTAATAACCTTCTCCATGATTACTAGGGAGGCCCTGCAACACCTTCCCTTGCTACAGCATGGCCAACTAGGGGACCATAAGGGACTGTCTCGTGAATGCATCATAGCCGGTAGACTGGACCCATCTCACAATAGATGAACACTGGTTACAGGTGAAGAAAATAATCGCTGGGGCCATCAGTCACAGTGTACCAGAGGTAACACATGGACTGTCAGTGAGAACCTCATGGCTAGAGCGTGGGACAGAGAGGCTTGTTCAGAGCAAGAAGCAGGCTTGGTTCAAGTGGCGTTCATCACGCAGGGAGTCCGACTTCTTGAACTACAATAGGATTCGCAACCGCTGTAACATTAGAGTGCGTAGCGACAGATTTTCCTACCAAACAAACCTGGCAGCGAGGTTACAAAGCAATCCCAAAAACCTGTACCGCTTCATGTCGAGAAGGAAGTCGACCAGCAAGGGAGTGAATCTTATCACAGGTCATGATAGGAGTGTACTAAGCAGTCTAGAAATTGCCGAGCTTTTGAGCTCACCCTTCCAAGCCCAACTTAGTACCGACACTAAATCCACACCGACTCGTTACGACACCGACCAGGTCATAAATAACGAATACCTCTGCCACATCTCAATCACGGGGAGAAAAGTGTTAGAGAAACTATCTAAGCTACGTCCAGGAAAGTCCCCTGGCTGCGATAACCTAAAACCGGTGATCCTAAAAAACTGCACCGAGGCGCTTGCAAAACCAATCTGCAACCTCTTCAAGCACTCAATAGAGTCGTGCAAACTCCCTAAAGAATGGAAGAGTGCCCGCCACCTTGTCACCCATCTTCAAGGGAGGAGACAGGAAAAGTCCTGGCAACTGCAGGCCAATTGCTCTACTCCTTATTGTGTCGAAAGTGCTGGCAAGCCTGGTAGCTGACGTTATCTGGGAATTCCTCAATAGGGAAAACAGTGCATACTGCTCAGCATGGTTTTCGGAGTAGTTGCTCATGTGCCGCCAACTTACTAACCGCCTGGACACTCAGCTGGGACAACAGAGAACCGGTACATGTTTTTCTCGACCTAGCCAAAGCATGTGACAGGGTCCCACCCACAGTCCTGCTTCACAAAATCATGTCAACTGGTGTAAGTGAACCCCTACTCTCTTGGTCCAAGAAGTACCTGTAAGGGAGGCAGTTCCGCACCAAAGTAAACAGAATAAAGTCGGAGTGGAGACCATCGACGTCAGGAGTACCCCAAGGAGCAATCCCAGGACCACTTCTGTTCCTCCCGTTTGTCAACGATCTAGCAGACAAAATATCCTCACCCATCGTCCTCTTCGCCGACGACATTAAAATTTGGAGGGTGGTAAACGAAGAAGCTGGCTGTACAGCACTACTAAAGGACCTGCAGCAACTCCAACTCTGGTCGTCGGAAAATGGCCTGGGCCTCAACCTGAAAAAGTGCAAGGTAATGCACATCAGTAAATATGAAGTAAGTACGACCGACTTCCAGTACATCTTGAGCAACCGCGCTATCACCAAAGTGTCCATGAAGAAAGATTTGGGGCTCAACTTCTCCTACACCTTGAACACCAGCTCCAACTACAAAGGTATGACAACCAGAGCGAACGCCATTCTGCAGTTTCTGCGTAGACAGCTTGGCCCCCTGACCCCCGAACTCTTCCTCGCCGTCTTCAAATCCTGCGTGCGGCCGCATCTAAAGGTCTCCAATAAGGTGCCCCCCCAACACTCAAGAGAGACTCCAATCTTCTAGAAAAAGTACAAAGAACCGCAACATAATCATTTTCGGGGCTAAGGGAGAAGACATATCCTGAAAGACTTAAACACCTAAACCTATTTACCTTAGGTTACCGTAGGAAGGGGGGGGGGGTGACCTTATTATGGCCTACAAGATCGCCCATCAGGCAGACCACGCAAACAAATCAATTTTGCTTGCAACTCAGAGGTCTTCACGAGGAAACCTCAATAAGATAGCACACCAGAGAGCCAATACCATACTCAGGTCCAATTTTTCCTCCCTGAGAGTATGCGCTTTATGGAATGTCTTACCGCGACATATCGTTATAGCTCTTTCAGTCGATTCATTCAAGAGACGGTTAGACAGTTATGTCACATCTCTTGGTCTACCACGGACGTACTCAGGGAGTCACCAACCTCACTAGCCCACCCTCACCTCCCTTCGACCCACCACTCACTATCTCGCTCCTTAATAGACCCACACTACCTACTAATTATTCTGTAGGAACTAAACCCACGCTGTTTATTTCTTTCTACCATCCGGGCAATTCCCACATACTTTTCTCTCTTTTGTTTCTCTTCCTTGTCTCCTTTTTCTCCTTCCTCTCTCTTTCTCTTCCCTTATTTTCTCTTCTCTTCTTCGTTCTTTTCATTTTTTACCACTACCTTACTATTCTCTTTCAGGTACCTACTCAGACAGGAGTCACGATGGTCCCCCTAAGCTTCCCAGCAACCCGTAGCTCTCCAACCACTCTACAAATTACAACTTACTAACCCACAAAACATCCACCTCACCGAGACTAAAAGCAGAGGGGATTTCCTCGTCCACTTCAGGAGTGAACCGAACAACTCGAACCAAAGCCTAAGAAGTAGATGCGAGAGATCAAAAACTATCAGTTTTCTACGCTCGAACTATCAACATTGTTTATTTTTGTTTAGTTCGTTAGCTACTTTTTCGAAGGCTAAAGTGTCAGGATACAGTACCTTGGTGAGAGTTGATGTAGGTCGGATGTAGTCTGCCAAGCATAGCCTGATCCAGACTGTTGAAGGCTGTCCTAAGAAACTTCATCATTTGAAATCTGTTTGCTGCAGTGCGTTGAGGCATTACGACCGCGTTGTGGTTGATAGTAGCGCGCGTTTCTTTTGGTCCCAAATTACAAGTGAAAGGCCATCCGTTCACACAATGTTGCCCGAAGTGGTTCCAGGCTTCATAAAGGCCTGAGGTGTGCCGACTGGAACATTGCACCAATGCATGAAGTCTCTGACTATTGGTTTGAGCCATGTGGGGCGATGCACACTGGTTGGTTGGTGTGCGTGGGACAAGAGAAAGCAGTGGTTACAGACTAGGTGATGTGGCTCAAAACTAATGTCAGTGACGCAGATGTATGCACACATTATCCTCATCTTAACATTATGCCGATTCTCACCACTTTATCATTTTTCTTTTCTTTCTTCTCGTACTTAATATTTCTCCTGACTGAATTTTCTTATCTTCATCTTTCATCTCACTACCTTTCTACTTGATGTACTGAAATGAGGTGTGGCAACTCGGACCGTTACGCAGTAATGCCTGGTCCTATGTTGATATTGATGATGATCCGTTCAATATATAGAGATTAAAACCCCACTATGTAAGTGCATCAATAGATTTTTTCTAGAATCGACCTCCGAAGCGCATCGTTTAGACCACTTGATGAAGATCAGTCTAAAGATCCTATTTGGATCATGATGTCACCCTTTGACTTTTCACATAAAAACCAGATGTGAAAACATACATGTTTTTTCACTCACGTAGAGATGGTAATATCAGACGTAGATTAGTGCCTTGAAATGGTGTCCCATTACTCCTTCCATCCTATATAAGGAGTCCCTAACCCATTTGTGCATATTGTTATTGACGCCAACGGTAGTTAGTGTCTGCACCACTGTCATATTATACACTGTATTAGCTACTTTACCAGGGTCATAGGCACCACTTCTAAAAGTAACTTATTATTTCTGGTCTCTACCCTCTTTTGCAAGGAAACTTTTTATAAAATCAATATCGAAATTCGTTACACGCGTGGATTGAAAAAGTGTCTCTTCACCATGCAGCTACTGGTCCCGAATAATTTTCTCAAATGTCTCACTAAATATACTATTCGAGGTAACCAGTCGAAGAGGAACTGATCATGGCTTCCTTCCAAATCCAGGGAGACTGTGGCTGCGACAAAGAAATACTGGGTATTTCTGCCAGTGATTCATTATTAAAATCAGCCAGTAATGACTATAACCCACCAGAACCTATCATCTTTCCAGGCTGCAGGTCTCTCAATAGTCTAAAAACTTTCATTGTGAGTGTCAGTCTCGGATCATCAGCAGAGACATTGTCTATAATCTCACTTCTCTTATTTAGGCATTTAGTCTTTACCGAAGTTTATTCAGCTAAACCATCTAAATCTTCAAAGTGTATTAGCATTGAAATCCCATTTTACCACTTAACATTAAGAAATAATCTCACGTGCTCTGAATAATCGTTTACTATTCATATGCCATGCAGCCTCCAGAGGTGGTTGTCTTACATACTTCTAGCATTATCATGTCAGATCCCACGTTGATCCTGACTGAAAAGTAATCAAAATGTGGTCACTGTCTACGAAAAAGGATAAATGTCAACAACCAGGTAAATCATCTTACTGTTGTATAGAAACTAGGTGTAACAGTTAGATCACGTTTCAAGCTATCACGTGTACAGCCTGTAATAATAATGATAATAATAATAATGATTCACCTTATTCTAAACAATTTGTGGTACAATTTGGAATTCTCAGCATGATATATTGCAACAACAACAAAATATATCTATATGCACATACTCCTTTACAACATTTCGAATTGTTTCATAAAAATTCAAGTAATGTAAAGAATATTAAAAACGAGAAAATTTTACATCGTTAGTTGAATTATTGAAATGGGATTTTTAACTGTTACAAAGTTGATGTGTGATTCCTGTTCTAACACACTTTTTTCCTCACAAAATATGCGTGCTAGGTAAGGTAAAGTCAAATTCTTATACTTGACTGTACGAGCATACAGCCTTATGTAGTTTCTCCGTGTTCTCCCTGAGGAGATACAAGGAGAGAGAGAGAGAGAGAGAGAGAGCTGTGAATGAAGTGGATGCTCACTGTCAGTTAAAGTTTCTGTAGCTAGTTGCTTGCAGGAATTTATATGTTTATCAACTACAGTGTTAATCGATTGAACCAGAGGCACACCACTCACCCTACTGACGGCCTTCAAAGCCCTACGCAATATAACATAGTCCTTTTTTAGAAGACCAGGAAAGATTAATGTAGAACAATATAGAAGAATAGGTAAAATGCAGGAATTAATAAATTGTAAAAGAAGCAGTTGAGTTATACCAGAGAGTTTCAGTTTCTTTATGGAATAAGTTAAACGAAAGATTTTTTACAAGTCAACAAAATATGGGACGACCAACAAAAGTCAGAAGTAAAACTCAACCCAAGATAGTTCAGGCGTTATGAGATTCAAGCAGCTCACATAAGTCTTGTTTACGCCTGAGGCTAAAATTAACAGTCTGACATTTAGAAGGGTTTAACTTAAGACCATTTGATAGAGACTACTGACCAACTACAGACAAGAATTCATTTAATTTACAGCAATCCAAGGAAGAGTTAACTGGACTAGACACCGTCAGGTTATCAGCATACTTAATAAAATTAGTTTCAACAGAATAAGGTGGTAAATAGTGCAAAAAAAACGAAAACAGAAAAGGAGAAAGTACAGCACCATTGAGGCATACCAGCTTAAGTAAGCAATGAAGTCGAGCGCTCCCCTTTATAGACAATGTAGTGTTTCCTTTCAGAAAAATAAGAATGCAGCCACTTTGTTAACCCATGGCTCAGTATGAGCTATGACAAGCTTATTTAACGAGAGTGGTCTGGGAACAGAGTCAAAGGCTGATGAGTAATCCAAAAAGCCACAACCAACATACTTAACACCCTTGTCGAGACTAGAAACAATATTATGATGCAAGAGAGTGGCAGTATCCAGAGTACTTCTCCTGTGTTTGTAAGCAAACTGTTTTGTATCTCTGAAAGCCATCAATGAAGGGTCAATCACAAGGAGAAGTAATTTCTCCATTGTCTTTGGGAAAGGGGGGTTGTTATAGCGATGGGTCGGAAAGTAACATCTGATCCAGAGGATGACTTAGGCACAGGTAGAATTTTGATCTCTTTCTAAGTGGTGGGTATTATGTTTTTAGGAAACGATGCATTGAAGATATGTGCATGGGGATGACAAAATATCTGCACATTTTCTAAATATAGTACTAGAAACACTATCAGGACCTAAGCTTTAGGAGGGATTCAATGACTTTGGACATTTAAATACATCATTTGTATTAAAACGTGGAAAGCAGCTATCCACTTGACTTTGGACATTAGGAAGGGTGAAATTAGCTTGCCGACGTATAAATGACTTGTTTAACGTGCGGACATCCGAACGAGTTTCTTTTGTCATTTGTTTTTTACCAGTAAGCTCTTTAAATAATTTCCATATTTGGAAGAGCTCTTACACGATAGGAACTTCTGGTTGTATATAGTATTCAGATGTTGTATTTCGGACTTAATTAGGCAGTTAAGTCTTTTAACGCCAGGGTGATCTCTCGCCTTATACAACCTTTCCTTTTCTCTCCGGAGCCTCTTGAGACGAGGAGAGGGAAGTCTGTCAAATCTCATGTAAATTGTTTCAGCAGGGCAGCGGATATCGAGACAGAACCTGAGATAGCTTGTGATATTGGTGATAGTGTGTCTAAAACTTCATCAGCAAATATATCCCAGTCCGTTTCCATAATATTTCTTGTGAATAGTATCCGTATTGAACTTTCCTGGAAAGGTATTTGAAAGCTTTCTTATGTAATATAATTTGCCGTACACTTTGGGCAAAACACGAACAATATAGTGGTCGGAATTTAGCAGCGGAGCTCGTTTACGGGCTTCATATATGCCAGGTGCAGAGTGCAAAGTCTAGGGTGTTGTCAAGACGAGTGAAAAAGTTAACCATATTTTTATGACCCAATGATGATAGAAAACTGCAGTCACATGAGTTTAAAGTCTCTATATTCGATTCGTTGCATTCTCTCCAAGTAATAAACCCTGATTAAAGAGGTCTTGGCAACTTCCACCTAAGTTTTTGACTAGCGAGATTTAGCTTCCCCCTCGCACATCCAGATTATGCATCTTGTTCAGTCTTTCATTTCGTACCATTTGTGTACTGCTTGTGCAAAAGATGCACTTGGGACAAGCCAGATAGCTAGTAGTCTAGGAGGAGGGATGGTAGGCATATCCTAGCAGTCTACTGACATTTTTTGTAGACATCACTGGGGCCAACTTTTTTGGGCCGCTACCAGTATTGGATGTCATAAAGGTACTGCCTTTTGAAAGCGTTGTCTCTAGGCCGTCCTGCGATTTCGTTTAAAACTGTCGAGGTGTTTCTGTTTGCGATCCTAGTCAGGATATCCCTCTCCTCCCTAACTGGCAGTGGTTTGTCATGTTTGGTCATGATTTCACAAGTATTGAAAATATGAGGTCGGTGTGAGAGGACAAGAACGTCTTCAGCATCATTCCGCTGACTTCAGCAAAACTCTTCTGGGTAGTGGTTTGTCTCGGAGTATCTAGCTGCGGCGAAAAAGGTGATAGATTTTAGCGCAGTCAGGAACAGTTATCAATACCACTACCCTAAACCAAGTTTCTTACGATTAATTCAAACACAGAACGTAAACCTCGCACAGAAGTGCACTGGTTGAAGTTGTCACACTTGAAATTAGCATACAATGAACAAGTGGATAGAAAAAGACCGATACTAAAGTAGACGGTGTATGAGAAAAAAAACTGTATGAAGATAGATGTCAGTGAAAATACTCAAGCTTTATGAGACGTCAAAGAGTGGATGCATCACCATTACAACCGATTTTCAGCTACATCTCCAAGAGTCCTCACCTACGTTCCTGTCGTCTCAGGGACACCATTTCCCTAAATGGCTGAGATCAACATTCAGAGACGTCGTGGATTGGTGCCACGTCTTGTTCTGGCCATACTGAACCAATTAATCCAACTTCTCCCCCATTACATTTTGAGATAAGCAGTGGTTTGACATGTGCAACACATATCCAAAACACTTATGGTCAACAACCTGTAGTCCCTTCATTCCTCCCACTTATAACGGCCATGTCTCACAGCCAAATAACAACAGACTGCAGCGCAGTGTACTCATCCTTTAACATGTGTTAGGGTTTCTGTCTAGTATCACAGATGATGCAAGTTCCCAAATGCCAAACTGGCCTTTTATATCTGAGCTGAGACTTCCTCAGCAACCAGTCTATTCGGGGTTATGCAACTTCACATGTAAGCGAAGTGGTCATTGCATCCAACCAATTCGCTCCGTATTTTTAAACTGGGAGTAGTTCCAGATCGGTCCTGAAACATCACCATGATTTGACTGGGTAGAAAACGCATGCCAAGAATGCTTAGATTTGTGTTCAACGCTCAAAAGACTCTATACTTTATTACTATCTTCTCGTAACAAGTCAACGTCGTGTTAGTACTGCACATCAGTCAGACGACCTTCAGGGAGCGAATCAGTCCGTGTGAAGTCAGACATATCGAAAGTTGTGTCTAATAAAGCATGTCTAACGAAACTGAACAGAAACTGTGACAAGGTGTCCTTGCCGGAAACCGCTGGTTGTCGTTGGTTCAAATTTAAACTCTATAGGCCGTTGCATGGCTACTTGAGTTTGTATAGGGAGCTTTGATTTACGCCACCTAGTTGCTCGGTACTCCCTTCACAGTCAGACACAACACCTCATGGTCGACAGAGTCGAATGCTGCACTCAGGTCAACAAATACGACGTTGGCCACCGATAAGTATATTGACATTCCAGAACCTGCTGTAAGGTGAAAATTTGATCGATGCTACATCGTCCAGGTCTCAAACCTGCCTAGTTTTCTCGAGCTCAAGTTAAGCGTCTATTGCTTGAGCTATAACTGTGAAGGTTCAGAAGCAAACTCATTAGAAAGGTAATTTGAACTACTGTGTGTCACCTCGAAAGTCACGATACCTTGCTTTAGCATTATTTCCCAACTTGCCATGCACACTATGGCGCGTCTGCGTTGGATCGACCAAGCGATTTATGAACACCAGTCTTGATGAATCGCGTTTTCAAGACCTCACTATCTGAAAAATCAAAAGTTTTAGGTTATTTTTGTCATTGCTTTCAATCGGAAACGCCTGTTTCGATAGCACCAGTTAGTATATATATATATATATATCCAATCATTGCGATCCATAAGTTTAACCACTACCTCAAAGTAGCATCAGTAGGTTGCATAGTGACAGGTGGGGTTATTCACAACAACAGTGAGTCTCTTAAAATGCTTTGATCATCAGTAAACGTTAACCAGTGATGTATTAGCTTAAAAGATAATTTTGCATCAAAGGTGTTGATATTAGTCGGCTAGATTCTTGTTTCAAGATTAGGTCCCTGTAACTGGTGTACTATTGGTTTAGACTCCGCTTCACCTACTGAGTTTTGGGTAGTTAGGTGGTATCGATAACCGTCTCACAATAGCTGTGGCTCATTGCCTGCTGCACGAATGTGTACTTTATTGTTCAGTGGATTTCAATTCGTTTAATCCAACTTCTCAGGTGATTGAAATGTGTGCCTAACCGCCTTTGTTAGTATTAACCCAGATCGGTTCTGAAGCAGTAATTCACTTTCAGTATGTGATAAGTGCTTCTCAGATTGTCATTTAGTGCACAGAAAATTCAATATTTTCATTTATGATAACCGATTTGTGTGCATACTGTAAGTCAACCAAAAAAAAATACCCCACAAGACTAAAGTACTTAATCTATGAACAGTTGGATGAAAATGGAGGAAAGGGCATGTGAATGGCATTTGTTGTGCGATTTTGTTTTTACAGAGCCTACACGTAAAGTAAATCATCTATTTCAGTGAGGAACATTGCCCTGAAACTTTTCGATTAGTGTGATCAAGGACAAACTGTGTAGGTAATGCCGGGTGGCAGGAAGTATGCTCGTGTCTTCAAATCTAACCAATACTCTTATGATAAATTCAGAAACCTGCCCGATTTCCTCGAGTTTGCTGCTCTTCAGCTGTAGTTTTCACGATAGACGACTCTAGGACCTGAAAACAGTCACTAATTAGAACCATACTTTAGGTTTCATGTGTAACTCCTATCCTTCAGCCAGTCTAACCGTCCTTATATATATACCTCTGACTGTGGTCCCGTTACCAACAGTCTTCTAAACTTTATTAACACTTATAGGCCATATGTCAGTGTCCCGTTCAGGCTGTGATTGGACAGCGGGAATCTGGGTGATGTTTTTAGTTTCATAAACATCATTCCAGTCACCTCTCCCGTAAAGGAAACAGTCATCCTTCTTCGCGAAATTCTCACTAATTTTCAGACTTTTCACTACAAATTTCTCGCTTGTCTCTTAATTCTGACGAATTTGTTGAGATGTACTGGCTGTTGATGACTTTGAGAGAGCCAGTCTGTATAGCAGCTTTGACAACAGACTGAAGATGACACCAGATTTTGTTGAAGTGAGTAACACTTTCATGTCCTGCTGTAATCGTCTAGCCACTTTCTCTTAATATCTTCTTCGTCATAGAGCTGAGTGAGGAAACGTCCATTAAGGCACAAATATGCGTTGCCGAAACAACGAAGTCACTGTATAAGCACACCTATTGGGTTTCACATTTTTATATGTTCGAGGCATTGTGCATCACGTATCTTGAACTATAATGATGGCTCTTCATTGGTAAGTCTTTGATGTGCTGCTTCCTCAAAAGCAGGTAGACTGCATCATAAGTGTTTATAAGGTCAACTACTTCATATGATCCCTGTTGTTTTCATCTACGAACTGCGTATTTTTTGCATTTGCTTCCTGCTTTAAAACAGTTTTCCTCAATCAATACTTATCTCGTTCTTACATAAATTTATTATAATTTTTTTTAGCCCTGATACTTTATCTTTAGAGTAGCGAAATGTCCACAAAAGCTAGACGTCGTCTTATGAATGACTTCAAGAAAATTCAGCTTGATCCTCCTCCAGGTGTGTATGCTGTACCACTTGACGATAATATAATGAAATGGCATGCAATTATTTTGGGACCAGATGGCACAGCGTTTGCAGACGGGATATTTAGGTTAACTATGGAGTTTACTGAAAGTTATCCTAATGTCCCACCAATTGTTCGATTTATTTCCAAAATGTTTCACCCTAACGTTTATAGCGATGGAAGTATATGTCTAGATATATTACAAAATATGTGGTCCCCATCATATAACATTGGTGCAATTTTAACATCATTACAGTCATTATTAGGTGATCCAAATCCTAACTCACCTGCAAATACAACGGCAGCAGAGTTATTTGAAGAAGATAAACGCCAATATGAAACTCAAGTACGAGCTATTGTCGAAGAGTCATGGCGAAATGATGAACCTATTGATTAATCTTGTTTATTTAAAATATTTTTCTTCTGAAAATAAAAAAACTCATTTTTATTTAGTTGTGTATCATTACGTGTTTCCAGATGCTCAACCATTCCTAGTGATTGTTAGTCCATTTCAATGATACTTAAATCCAGTTATCGCTGCATATAAACTTGGTTTTCGAGAAAAATTTCGCATACGTAGACTAACTAACTAGCTAGCATTAGCCGATCGATAAATTCCTTGAGTGTGTAATATTTTAACAAAAGATGTTCAGATTTATGTGACAATGGATTTAACTTGAAAAGTCAGAAAGTTTTCTAGAGGAAATGAAAGTCTCAGGCTCCCGTAATTCCAGGTTTTCAACTGACAGTTTCTAAACTTTTGTACGAGTCTTATAATCCTCACTTATTCTATCATCTGTGGTTAATGAACATATTTGTTAAATATCTGAAACTTACGATGCTCTTTTTTTGTCAATAGTTTCAAATCTTTATTATTTCTCCTTATTGTATGTACGCTCACAATGGGAAGCTCAGTGATGCTTCTGAAGTGAAGATAGGAGTGAAACAAGGTTGCCTACTATCACCCATGATATTCCTGATTGTGGTCGACTGGATCATGCAACAAACAGTGAGAAACGAGAAGAGGGGGACACGCTCGACTGCTGAAAAGAACCTAGGAGACTTGGAGTTCGCCAACGGATGACTTGTGTCTGGTGTCGCACAAACTTGAAGATCTACAGGCGAAAACTAACAAGTTGACAGAAAGCGTAGCGAAGACGGGGCTTCAAGTGAATGTGGAGAAGATGGAGGTGATGGAGATACCCAACCAACAACAACAACAAGCTTCAACCACCATCAACTGGAGGAACTTAAAGGAAGTAGCCTCTTTCACCTATCTAGGCAGCACTGTTTTAACTACAGGCGGCACAGGCACAGACGAGGATGTCAAAGTCAGAATCGGAAAAGCAAGACAAACGTTCATTAGCCTGAAACCAGTGTGGAGATCTTCTGCACTCAGCATGTGGAACAAGATCCGGATTTTCAACACCAACGTCAAATCAGTACTTCTGTATGGTTCAGAGACTTGGCGCGTTACGAAAGGGATTTCCAACAAACTACAGACATTCATCAACAACTGCCTACCCTCGCTACTGAAGATCAGATGGATTGCCAGAAAGAATAAGCAACAAGGAGCTCTGGGAACGAACCAACGAAGAACCTATCGCCCAACAAATATGCACTGAAAGGAAGTGGAGATGGATTGGGCATGCACTGAGAAGGCCGACTGGGGACATCACGCGTCAGGCCCTCGAGTGGAACCCCGATGGGGAGCTTCGAGTTGGGCGTCCGAGGGTGACATGGAGGAGATCGTGCGAAAAGTAAATGAGAGGTTGTGGAGCCAGGTTCAAAAAATTTCAGAGAACAGAGGTCGCTGGAGACGTGCTACTGAAGCCCTATGTTCCATTAGGAACCCAGGGGACAAATAATAAAATAATAATATTGTATGTACGCTATACATGTGATGACATACGTGTGCTTGTCTCTGTTATGCTGATATTAATCTTTTGCTTTAGTTTAAAACATTTTCCGTAACGTAGAACCACAGCATTAGTTTGATGGCTTTCCGTCATAAGGTATGCGTATTGTGTGGAATTTCGTGAAATCCTTAATGTCCTGTTCTGTGAATTTATCCGCAACGCGTTAACGAAACAGAAGTTAACCCAAATGAATAAGAATGAGAACGACTTAGTTCTCATACGCAGAACACTGTGGAAACAACAAACTGAACGCAATAACATGAATCCATTTTATGTTATAAGATCTAGAACACCTGCTCAGAACATGAAACAGTCAAACTTATCACAGTGGACTGTAGTTTACCAATGAGAAGTCAATCAGTGAACGAGATAATGACTGGAATAAGTCTGAGTGAAGCAGACAAGTGGAAAATTTTACGCAAATAGGGAAGCAGTAATGTTGGATTCAGAAAAGAGATAACGTGAGTAAATCTAGCGCATATTTTGTGTTGGTGGATAAAAGGTGGAACTTATGGAGTACCGGGAGTAGAACTTAGTAGGTGGAACTTCGAGCCAGTTGTGAATAGAATCTTTTAAACAGCCAATATAGTTAAAAGATTACGAAATATGCCGTGTTACACATCCCTTAGTTGCAAAGTTATGGCAACGCTACCATTGTTGGACTCAAACTGTTAGTAACAGGGAATACTTACTAGCGCGTCAGTGAACAAGTCATCTGACACGATAAAACTAACCTGACTATAAAAAACGGTTTGACCAGTGCATCGTTTATCATTGTTCCAATAACAATATACCGATTTTCTGTAGTAGTGCATGCCATTACAACCACTTACGTTATTTCATTGAGAGCTAAAGGAATGAAGAGTAGTTAAAAAGAAGTCAGTTTTACTTAAATCTAGTCTAACCTTGTTGCAAATAGTCGATTAGGCATAGCGCTCCGTCTCATGTACGCTTAAAGATGAACGAGTTGTTTCCGTGTGATATAAGCATCCACAGTAGATTTAAGTGAATTAGCTTGGTTCAACTTTCTACATATCTAAAGATATGTGACTACACTTCCCTTAATGTTTCCAGTGAGTCTAAGTAGTGAAACACTAAGTCATTATCGCGATATACTTAGACACCAACTCTACATGCTTAGACAAAAGAAGACATTTCGCCGAGCAGTAAATTAGAGGATGAATCGAATGATGTAGATTGGTGACGCCTAGTAGATTCTGTTACATGAACCTTGAATTTGGGGATGAACCCTATTTTCAGAAATTCTTATTGTTTCAATTTGTTTAAGCTGTAAAATATGCTAAAGAAAGCCAGCAGAACAATTAAAAGGTGTGTTCTATGATCTTTACCTCTAATTGCTCATATTTTGTGTACTTTAGTATGTGCCAATAATAGCACCCCACTGCTAATTGTTGTCTTACTACATAACTGAAAAACAGTGCTTTCTCTCTATGTAGTACAAAGAAACTCCTCGATTTGTTTTCAACTACATTAATCTAGATTCCCCGGTAAGTGATAGTTTAAAACACCTAGTATATTCCATCGTTAACATTTTGAAGCACGTCCTTGAGTTCGATATCCTCAAGCGATTCGTCTGAAATTCTTATTCGGAAAACAGCTTTCTAGTTCTAACGAGTTGCTGAAGTACAACTTTACTAAATCACCGTAGGACCTTGCGCTCAAGTTTCCACACTTTAGTAGTATACAAAGAACAAGCAGATAGGAAGGAGCGAAATCAGAGTATAAAAAGTTGTGTAAGCATAAACAGTTTGGAGACAAAAGTTGATGGAGATATTCACGCTTTAGATGTCCAGGAGTGAATACATCTGCCAATGTGACCGGCTTTCAGTCATGTCACCAAGAGACCTTAACTACTGGTTCCTTTCGTTTCGGGGACCCCAGTCATGTAGTCTACATCGACCCACATGGCTCAGACCAACAGGTAGAAACTCTATCGACTGGTGTCACATCTTGGTCTTGCCACACTGAAGCTTCTTCCAACTTCCCCAGCATGGCACGTCTAGGTAAGCTGTGGCTCGGGATCTGTAGCACGTGCCCAAGCCGTCTCAGTCGATGGAAGTTCACAACCTTATCAATCAACCTGCCTATTACCCTTCGCCTGACCTCAACACTGTTCACACGGTGATTTCACCAAATATGAGCAATGCTGCGAAGACACCTATGATCGAAACCCTGCAACTACCTCATGTCTTCTACTTTTAACGACTGTATCTCAGCCGTGTTAATAGGACAGAACGGACTGCCGCGCAGTATAGTCACTCTTCGACAGATGGTTCAACATCTCATGAGTCGGAACAGCAGACGACGCAAGTTAGCAAATGCCGGAAGGGCTTTCTGTATCTGATCTGAGATTTCGCCAGCAACCAGCCCGTTCGGGTTGGTGGGACTCCCCAGGTAAGTGAAGTGGTCGAAACACCATCACTTAACTTCCCATCATTAAATTGGGAGTAGTTGCAGACCAGTTCTGAAGAATCATCTTATATTTGACAGATGCCAGCAAAACATGTCAAACATACTCGCATTTCTGCTCAACGAGTTCAGAACACCCTGCATTTTGTTAGCGTCTTCACCTAGCAGGACGATATCATCTGCATACTCCAAGTCAACAAGATGCCCTCCAGGGAGTAGACCGATCCGTGTGGAGTCAAACGTACCAAAGGTTATGTCCGTTAATACATCTATAACAAAATTAGATAAGGATAGTGACAGTGTGCATCCCTGAAGGCGAACACCACTCACTGTATCCAACTTACGTGACAATTTCTATAAGCCCTAACATGGCTGCGTGAGTTCGAGTAGACAGCTTTACTTGTTCGATACTCTCTTTAGAGTTAGTCACTACCACAACACCTCATTAACCATCGACTTCGTCTTGCTGGTGCCGTTAGCAATCCTAAATAGCTCCCAGGTATTACCCGATGGCCCTTGCTTTGGCTACCCACCACTTCTGGAGAACGTTGCGAAAACTGTAGGATATACTTATGACCACCCCTATCACATCAATAGCTGGCGTTTCTCAGGAAATTGAATAAAAATTTATTTTCACTAGCTCCAAGTAAGCTACCATAGCCATAGTAAGGAAGATTTCAAATTAAAATCAACATTATTCGATGTGCATTCGAGCAGCACTTCATTATGATACAAATAATGATAGATTATATGAAATGTTAATAAATTGAAGCTAAGTGTAATACACACAATTGACATCGATTTATGAGTTGCTACAGTTCAACTTAAGCACAAGAGGGGAGAGGGAAGATTTGTGTGAAAAATAGGTTAACTGGAAAAAGAAAATTTAAAACAAAGATCACAGTTTATCAATTAAAAAAATTGGTCACATAGGAGAAGAGATCATTTCATGATTTATGCGGATTGTTGTTGGCGTGTAAGAAATAGCTGACGTGCATGAGAAAGAAGAGCTTCACGACGTTCACTTAGACTTAATTGACGACCATTAGAGTTTGGCAGAAACTGTGAAGCTGCAACGTTCAGTCTACTTGGAGATAGAATAGACTTATTCTCTGTGAAGTGATGTACATCTTGTTGTGAGCTTGATTCATTCGAGTTCTCCAAAAGTAAACTGATAGCTGATTCCACATCACCATGAGTATTCACTATATATGTAAGAAAAAAATCCAGTACATAGATAATAATGCTAAGTGACTGACTGACTGTATGCATCACCTTAGATATTACTCATCCTACAGGTATGAATGTTAGTCGTTTTACTAGCAACAAGCTAAGATATAAACCTAATGACCCCGCATATTCTGATAAATACTTGTAATATGCAAAAATCGATATTCCAGTTGTGTTTTTTTTCAGCATATACTGGTCCTCTTTTCCAGACACAATTTTTAATTTAATCGCTACACAGTTGAATACAAGGTGTTTACTGAACCATAAATACTAACGTCCTTAAATAATAACCAAGCAACATTTAATGACTTCGTTTACTTACCGCATAAACAAGGTTTTTTAAAGCATTTCTAGCAACATTTTAGTCTGTTTATTCGTAGTAACCGTATTATTTACTGGATAACGTTTTGGAAATATTATTATTCATCATTTTAACTATCTGCGATAGCAGCTGTGGTTTGGCAGACTAGTATTTGCACTGGGTGATTATGATTGAAGGTGAAATGTAAGTTTGGACCACGGTCAGATTTGAACCAGCAACTGAGCCACGAAGACCGATTGATGACCAGATTTTTTTTCACCACATTCATATCAGGTAACTCCACAACTTTGGAACATAGTTTATTTAGTTCTTCTTCTTTGTGATGACAAGGGTAGTAGAATTTTTCACCTATATGGGACAGGTGCAGAATTATCCCTGTCACTGCATGTATTTGGTGTTGATTCGATCAATAAAGATTCAGTTATTGACCTCTCTGTGAACCCGAGGTGACCAAACTAAAACATGGCACCAATGTATGAAGTCTCTGACTATTGGTTTAAGCCATGTGGGGCGATGCAAACTAAGTGGTTGGGGTACACGGGATAAGAGGAACCAAAGGTTGGAGACTCTAAGGGATATGGCTCAGAACCGATGTCAGTGGCGCAGATGTATACACACAGTATGCCCATCTTAACGAGACTATATCGAATTTCACCATTTTGTCATTCCTCGTTTCTTTCTTCTCGTACTTTATATTTCTTTTGACTGCATTCTCTTATCTTCATCCTTCACCTCACTACCTTTCTACTTGATGTACTGATCTGAGCTGTGGCAAGTGGGACCGTTACGCAGTAATGCCTGGTTCTATGTTGATATTGATTGATTGACCTTACTTCACTTACCTGGGAAGTAGGATCAGCCCTGGTGAGTCAGTTGCTGATTAAATCTTTGCACGGATACAAAAGGCTCGATTGGCTTTTGCCACTTTACGCCACCTATGGCGCCGCCGTGATATCCGATTGTCTATTAAGGGTCGCGCGTACTGCACAACAGTCCGGTCTGTTCTACTGTATGGCTGTGAAACATGGCCATTGAAGGTGGAAGACATGAGAAGGCTGCTTTATGGTGTTTGACCACCGTTGCCTTCGTAGCATAGCCGTATTCCGTGGTTTCACCACGTGAGTAGTGCAGTAGTCAGGTATAGAGTTTTAGGGAGTAGAGGTAAATCAGTTGACGAGGTTACGAACCTTAATCGATTGAGGTGGTTCGGGTACGTATTACGTATGCCTAGTCACCGATCGCATCGTCACAATGTTGGCCGAAGTAGGTGCAGGCTGGAAAAAGGCCCGAGGTGGGTCGACCAAAACATGGCACCAATGTATGAAGTCTCGGACTATTGGTTTAAGCCATGTAGGGTGATGTAGACTTAGTGGTTGAGGTCCGTGGAGTAAGTAACACCTTGCTATGATGACATTGTTGAGGAGTCCGATACTAAGATAAAACGGTTGTCCAGTGCTCCTCCTAGGATTCCAATATTTTTCCAACTGATGTCAGTTCATGATGAATATCGACTAAATGTACTAAACAGGGAACAAAGTGAATAAGACGTTTAGAAACATTTATGAAAACAGTTAGTTTTTATCTACTTACCAAGGGCTTCACGAATTCGATTGACAGGTATATCACTGAGAATCTCATTTATTCGAGGCACTAAATGTTCAAAAGCGAAATCAGATAAAGTTCCACGAACTTCATGATTTAGTTGAACAGTTTGACGAAAACGGATTCCATCTGATGTCAACAGGTTTGAAGAGACGAAAGTATCCGTTGATGAACTTGTAGAATGCTTTCTTGACAAGGATGAACTTCGTGGTGTTACAGACTGACTTGACACCGCAGAAGATCGCAAATTTGCAAAAGATATAGATGAAATTTGTGATTCTGTTCCAGAATACTGAAAATGAAAATCAGGTACAAAAGGTTAGTTAAAAAAGAAAAGCATCACAGTAAAACAGAACTTGAATCCCAGTTGCATATTTCAAGGAGTGAAAACATTTATTTTTAAAACAGAAATTTGAGATTATTTAACGGATGTAATTGGTACTTGTCATCAAATTTTAATATTTGTTTTTTGATAGCATAAATGATTTTAAAAGGTAATGCATCTAGCCGACGCAACGAAAAGCGATAATGCTTATGCTAATCGAAGAAGTAATAGTGTGAAACATCAACACAGAGAGAAACAAATGACTGTGGAAAACGGGATAAGAGGAAAGCCTTTCAAAAAATGAATATTATTATTATTATTATTTATCCCTTGGGTTCATAGTGGGACATAGGGCTTCAGTAGCACATCTCCATTCCACTCTCTTCTCAGCCATCTTTTGAACATGGCTCTACCACTGCCCAGAAGCTCTCATTTCTTGCTCACATGATCTCCATGTCACCCTCACCTCGGACGCCCAACTCGCCATTTCCCGTCTGGGTTCCACTCGAGTACCTGGCCTGGCGCGTGATGTCCCCCAATGGTCTTCTCAGTGCATGCCCGATCCATTTCCACTTCCTTTCAGTGCATATTTGTTGAGCGATAGGTTCTTCGTTGGTTGGTTGGTTCGTTGCCAGAGTTCCTTGTTGCTTATTCTTATTCCTTCTGGCCATCTGAGCTTCAGTAACGAGCCAGTGTAGACAGTTGTTGATGAATATCTGTAGTTTTTTGGAAACGCCTTTCGTAACGCGCCAAGTCTCTGAACCATATAGGAGCACTGAATTGACTGAATTGGTGTTGAAAGTCCGGATCTTGTTCCACATGCTGAGTGCAGAAGATCTCCACACTGGTTTCAGGTTAACGAACGCCTGTCTGGCTCTTCCGATCCTAGTTTTGACATCTTCGTCTGTGCCTGTGCCACCTGTAGATGAAACGATGCTGCCTAGATAGATGAAAGAGGCTACTTCCTTTAAGTTTCTACCGTTGGTAGTGATTGGTGCTTGTTGTTGATGCTGTTGTTGGTTGGGTATCTTCATGACCTCTGTCTTCTTTACGTTCACTTGAAGTCCCGTCTTCGCTGCCCTGCCTCTTCTGCCAACTTGTTGGATTTTGCCCGCAGACCTTCAAGTTTTTGCGATATCAGACACAAGTCATCGGCGAAATCCAAATCTTCTAGGCTCTTTTCATCCGTCAAAACAGCGTTTGCCCATCTTCTTGCCCTCACGGCTTGTTGCATGATCCAGTCGACCACAATCAGGAAGATTATGGGTGATAGTAGACAGCCTTGTCTTACTCCTGTCTTCACTTCACTTCAAAAGCATCACTGAGCTTTCCGTTGTGAATTACTTGGCATATGGCATCTTCATATAGTTGTTGAATGAGGTTGATAAAGGTTTGTGGTATTCCGCAGTGCTGAAGCAGCTGCCAAATTACTTCTCGGCCGATGTTGTCAAAGGCATTTTCAAAGTCGATAAAGTTGAGGCAGAGAGCTGAATGCCATTCTATGCTCTGTTCTATGATGATGCGTAGCGTTGCAATTTGGTCCGCACATAAAGAAATGAATAGTATAATATAGTTTGTGCATCTCTGTCGTTGATTTGATCGAATCGATCAACCGATAGAGGCTCCTGTGTGGATGAGATGTGGTTCATTGGTTTAATGAGTTCACTTTTAACCAGTGGATCATTGGTTAGAAGCATGCTCTACCTACCGAAGTTTGGGCAGCTAGTTAGCATCATCAGTAGCCTTCACGCAATACGTGAAGCTTACTGCACGAAGATGCACAGGGTTTTTGAGTGGATATAGATTTTCCTGTGCAGATGCCTCGGTAATGCAGGTATTTTCAAATTTGATATTAATGATGGATGATGGCTAGTAGTAGAATCCAGAATGCGCGTTTCATTTCGTTCGGAACTCGTTGGGTGGATGTAGCAGAAGTAGGACTGGGTTGGAAGAAAGCACAGGCCCCAACAAATGCGGGGTAGAAAAAATGTAACAATATCCATGAAGACGTGAAGTAGACTGAACAACATAAGTGGTCCAGGAAACAGTCTTCCGAGGTAAATCCAAGCGTTCATTTCTTTCCACCTACTTTTCAATAGTAAAAGTGACAAAAAGTCTACAGAATGATTTAGAACTACTGAGTCCTATGATCTCTTGGAAATCAGAGTGTCTTACTACGCCGACAGCTGCTACTGAACACAAATAGCTTACATCCTGATGTGCTACCATCATCGAACTGAACACCCATCTGAATCTTTATTCTGGACCTTCGGTCACTAGAAATTTTTCAGCCAATATATTTCATATTTTCTGTTAACTTATTTGTCTTTTAAACATGTCATGTACTTTCACACATTTTAAAGTGTTTTCAATCAGCCACCCTTTTTAGACAAACAACAAAATGAAAACATCATAATATATACTGGGTGGTGACTGAAGGTCCGACTATCGGACCTCGTAGCTCAATTGGCAGAATATCAAGCCGGAGACCTGGTGGTCGCTGGTTCGAATCCGGCAGCGGTTCAAATTTTCATTTCA
Source organism: Heterobilharzia americana (assembly GCA_944470555.2). Classification (NCBI taxonomy): domain Eukaryota; kingdom Metazoa; phylum Platyhelminthes; class Trematoda; order Strigeidida; family Schistosomatidae; genus Heterobilharzia; species Heterobilharzia americana. The sequence goes on along the minus strand of OX104127.1, from coordinate 159,977,271 downwards.
TCTTCAATCAACCACCCTGTATAAATACTAGTCTGCTAAATCACAGCTATCTCAGATATTCAAAATGATATTTCTAAGATAGCTCGAATTATATATTTTTATACTGGCTGAATGAACCACTATAAGCAAACCTACGCTCGTCTTTCTATTTATTACTCTTTATCACAGACCATATGCTAACTTAACACTAGCTAACCGCTTTCACACTAGTGCCCTTATTATTATTATTTTTTTATATTTCGTTTGTGCTTTGGAGTTTCTTTAGCGGTTAGATTTGTTTTACGGGGTAGGGTTGCTAGCCCTATGCCCAATCTTCCCTCTCTACCCAGGCTTAGGACCGGCTAGTAACCAGTGAACTAGTTAATAATAATAATAATAATAATAATAATTGTCATTATTATTATTATTAACAAGATGCGATAATTGTTTCGCTGAAAAATATTGTACTGAGAGTCAATTTGTTGAAATATTACACGCTGAAATCTCGTCGGTTAACATGGTAGAGGAGATAAGTTTCGTACACATACGAAAAGTTCCGAAGATTTAAGAACATATACATTTTGAAATGAAAAAATAAAATAAGAGCAAAATGTAACTGAAGTTTTTCGCATACAACTTACTACAATAAAGATATGGGTTGCCTTGTTATCAATCAAATAAACTCTATACGAATTATTATAACACTTACATCAACCAAATGCTCAGCGCTCATTGGACTGAGAGTGGCGCCAAGAGATCTGCCAATGGCAGAACGAACTCTTTCACAGAAGTCTGCATCAATCTCATCCGGCATACGACAAATAGGAGTCAAGTACTTGATATGGTAATATGTGACGGTGTGAATAACTGCCATAACAATTCCGTCGTCCTAGAAATAGGATGTGCTACCTAAAAACAAAAAATGAAGATCAACAAATAATCATAGATAAGATGCCGTAGGGAAGTAGGTTCCCCTAAATTCTACTACGTTTATCGAGTTCTAAGCTCGCTTTGAAAACAGTATAAACATTATACACTCCATAAATAAGTAGAATTGAAAAAAATTAATAAGAAATAGGTTACTACTACAACCTGCATGAAAATTAACAACTTTATGATAAATAATCATGACTGGTAAAAAAAAGGTTTTGAAATGTTTTATCAATGCACACTGAGATATATCGTCTTAAATTCGACCATCTCTTCGCCAAACAAAATTCTGGCGGCTTTTGATAGCGTAACCCGAATACTTAAAACTGATTAGTAAACTAACAAATCACGCAAAATAATCAGGAGAAAGTAAATAAAAGAAATGGTTGAAACCAGCATACGACTCGATGTGACCAAGGAACTGGAAGACAGATTCTTACTCCAAAAATACTATTGAATGGCCATTTGCTCATAGCTTCTATCATAGTTGTTCTTATCTATTACCTTCAGTTGATGGTAAAGTTGAGTATTTTATGGTTCTCATCGGGTAGGTAGATTAAGGTAGATGTGGAGACGTCAAGACATCTTGGTCTTATACTAGTGGCGCATATGGCTTTTAAGAGTCGATAGACTAATGTTGAATAAACTCGCTAAGCATACACCAACAGACTTTAAAATGGAATTATTTAAATGTTTCGAGTCCTTGTCCTGAATGGTGGGTACGTAATCTGGACTTCTCATAAAATGTTACATTCCGAGTGGATAGCGGGCAACACAACAGTAGCTGGAGGTCAGTTGAACTGTTCCTCGAAGCTTTCTACCACCTGCCGTTTCAGTCAGCACCCTTTCAAGTTAATCAGAGAAACACATCCTACTCCGCTATAGTCGCACTAACCGCTGACCCTAGTTTCCTTGATAAGTCTAAATATCTGTCCACTGTTTTCTATCGCTACTGCTTATTCCACTCTTTAGCCTTCGCTACCCACCACTGTTCGTGGTCATTGAGTAAACATTTTGTCTGTCTACATTTGAGTTGCTTCTGCTTCTCATTGTGCTTGGAGTCTGCGAACATACAGCGTTTTTCAGACAAACTACATTTTCCAAATCATAGTCTCCAAAGATTTAATCGTGATAATTTTAAAAGGTATGTAGATGATCACTTGTTTAAATCAAGCTATATTTCTAAAACGTTATCAAAACATCTTGCAAAGAAGCAAACACACCTTACAGTATGATTTTCTGCACTGTTCACTTAAATTCATATTTTATGGTGTATACAATGTCTACAACAATGCTGAATAACAGATAACTTAAAGAATAATCCATTTTCCAAAAGTAAATCTAAATATTCTTTTACTACTCCATTTTATGTAAGTTTTCAAAAAATATTTCGCCATAGAATCGAATTTCATGATCAACAAATTCACGAGTACAAACTTATGATCATTATGTGTTAGGTGAAAAATAAATGAAAATCCATATTTCATTATAGACAATGCAGGTGAATAAGATATAGGTAGGATAATTGATAGTTAAATGTAAACAACCAGTTAAAAATATTTTACTTACTAGTTTGATGGGAAAGATTCGATGTACTTTAAGTGCTACCTAAACATAATTTTGAAACTGTTAACAAATGTTACTTACTGGTTGAACTCTATCTATAGAAGTAAACATATTGTGATCAAACTTGAAAAGGCAATCGGTAAAACCAGTAGGTGATCTCTCAGGAAGAAGATGTACAGGTTGATGATTGTCTACGAAATTTAGCATAAAGATAAAACTTACCTCGTGCACAACGAAAAATAAATTCAGAAACGGAATACGCTTTTTCTTTGCTCTGAGAAATTGATTTCCAATGAAAAACATGTGTATTCGGCTATTGAGTACCATGAAAAAATAAACAGTACTTAATAATACTATAGCAAGTTGAGCTTAAGTAAGTGCATTTAATTAAATTATGTATAATCCAGTGGCTATAGGAATACCGAACAATGAATGAAAAGGATGTTTACTTGGTCCAAATAACATGGGTTTCAACGTAACTTCGATACTGGGCAATAAAAAGCTTGAATAATTCATTAAATAGATTTACGAGCCCAATAACCAAATGGATACAACTCCGTGTGGTTACTATGCTCTAATCGTCTTCAAATGTCCTAATCCAAATCTCTGGAAAATCCAGAAAAGTATGTTCATAATTATTCCAATATTATACTCGATAAATTACAAATAAAAGTCTTATCCTTTAGAACTCAATTTTGCGACATATGCAAATAAATTACTCAAATTAATACGGGCGTACACCTTTTCATACGAAAAGCCGCTTTGGTTGCATCATCTAGTGCAGAGTTGGAAAGATTCAAATCAACTCTAGTAGACTATTGCTGTCCGTATAAAAGCATCATCAACTACAAAGTCATTGACAGAAATCAACAAACGCATCGTCCTACCATACACAAACAATATATCAGAAAACACAACAAGATTGCTGACACCACTTGGAATTGGTGTGGCTCATAAACCAACAAATTCCCTCCAAACACTTTGATGTAGACCGAAGGATGTAACAACAACCAAAGAAGACAAACCGAATATCATTTACAAAATCAACTGCATTAACTGTAGTCAACACTATATTGGACAGTGGCCGCCTTCTTCGCCTTCGTCTACATGAACACCAATTGGCTATTAGACGCCATGACATTTCGTCACTCATTTCAATGCACGTGGATAACAATTATGGACATGAATTCAATTTTGACAATGTAGAAATGTTGGAGTGAGAGGGGAAACACAAAGAATATCAGAGAATTCCTAGAAGCTTGGTATTCAGATCAGTCAGCAATCAACAGATGTATAGATATAAACCCAATCTATCAACTAAGAAGAATGATAAACGGCAGAAAGGTCAGAGGTCAAGCAGAAGGACAGCCAACAGGAAAGTCTATATAGTCAGTCAATGACACAACAATCAAAGGAAACAACCAATCACAGACCACATCGTCAGAACAAGCCACTAAGTCACTTACTTCATATTGAATTTAGTGCTGATGATGTCGCTGTCTAGCAAGACGATGAAAGCTTCACGATTAAACAACTCAACTCAGAGAACGCAATACAACCAAGACCATCCACTTGAGATACAAATATTTTCCATTACTGCAATAAAAATGTGTTAACAGGCATACTGACTAGAGAATACTGTGAGGCTCTCAAAAGGCTCAGAACATCATCATCACAAAAGCCCGGATAAAGCAGCTGGAGTTTTAATTATGGACACAGTTGACTATACAAAGAAAATGGATTTAATATTGCAAAAAAAATTAAATTTCAGAAACTAGACCTAACTGAAAAACCAGAAAAGGATATAATCGTCTTACTAAAGAAAATGAAAGATGGCGGATAACATTTTGTTAATTTTATTTATAACTTATAGGCAGCACGAATGTATGACCTACCAAGAATACACAAACGTGAGGTGTCTTTTCGCCCTATCCTAGACATGACTAATCCCCCTATCACGCTATCGCTAAATGACTAGTATGATTACTTCAACCTTTGCTTGATCAGTTAGCGAAATATCCATCCATCCATCCATATCAACCTCGGAGCGGGCATTACTGCGTAACGGTCTCACTTGCCACGCCTTATTTCAGTACATCAAGTAAAAAAGGCAGTGAGGTGTAAGGTGAAGATAATAGAATGCAATCAAGAGAAATATAAAGTACGAAGAGAGAGAAAGGAAAAATGAGAAAGTGGTGAGATTCGGTATAGCGTCGTTAAGATGAGGAAAATGCATGTATACATCTAAGCCACTAACATCTGTTCGGAACCCTATCACCTAGAGTCGTAGCGAAATATAGTGTCTAAGACACCCTTCCATTTGCAAACAAAGGAAAAAAACTCAAAAGTTTAGGACAAACGTACACGATTCCTTGAAGTCACCTCTTTTTCCACTTACATCCCTCTAATAGAAACCGTGGATTACATTGACAAACAACCAATCAATCAATATAAACATAGGACCAGGCATTACTGCGTAACGGTCCCACTTGCCACAGCTCAGATCAGTACATCAAGTAGAAAGGTAGTGAGGTGAAGGATGAAGATGAGAGAATGCAGTCAAAAGAAACATAAAGTACGAGAAGAAAGAAAAGAGGAATGACAAAATGGTGAAATTCGGTATAGCCTCGTTAAGATGGGCATACTGTGTGTATACATCTGCGCCACTGACATCGGTTCTAAGCCATATCCCCTAGAGTCTCCAACCTTTGGTTCCTCTTATCCCGTGTACCCCAACCACTTAGTTTGCATCGCCCTACATGGCTTAAACCAATAGTCAGAGACTTCATACATTGGTGCCATGTTTTAGTCTGGCCACCTCGGGCCTTTTTCCAGCCTGCACCTACTTCGGCCAACATTGTGTGACGAGGCAGTCGGTGACTAGGCATACGTAATACGTACCCGAACCACCTCAATCGATGAAGGTTCATAACCTCGTCTACTGATTTACCTCTACTCCCTAAAACTCTACATCTAACTCCTTCATTACTCACGTGGTGACACCACGGGATACGTCCCATACTACGAAGGTAACGGTGGTCAAACACATTGGCAAACAACTATTAGAAAGGAAATTAGACACTAGCATTTCTACTATGAATTTGAAGGAACTATTGCTAAGATGTTCAGTTCATTTTCAACGGTAATCTATACAGATAAATTGATAGAGCAGATATAGGGTCTCCATTGCGCCCACAGTTTGGAGACATATTTCTGACAGAATTGGAAAATGGTCGTTTGAAACATCAAATTGCCAACATAGAGTCTAAATGTCAATATATGGTTGACATTTTTTTAGTCCGATAAAAGCTTATCCATGAATTCTGTTCTAAACCATTTAAACAGCACTCATTCATCAGTTCATTTTACAAATGAAAATGAAACTAATGATTTGATACATTTCCTTGATGTGATAATGACAAAAAAAGATGGTTCTGTGCTGACTAGCATGTACAGAAAACCCACGTCCAAGGCACAGTATACACACTTTCTCAGCTATGTGACGATGAAGAACAAACGTAATATAACCAGGTACCTGGCATTTACAGAAAGATCGATTTGTTCCAAGAAGTTTGTGGAAAAAGAACTAAGGTGTATTCATGATATTCTACGTGAAAACGGATATCTGGATAAGTCCATCAAAGCTAAAGGTCTTAAATGAGGACAGATGACAGTGAAGAAGCCTTTGTTTCTGAGACTATAATTCAAGGGACATCCTGTCAGAAAGTCTAGCTAGAGCAGTCAATAGAATGTATTATGCAGGTTGTCTTTTCATAACTTTCAGTAGTCGGTCAATGTCCAATCCGAGACTAAAGGATAGCCCACACATTCTTCATCCTGCATATATCAATTTAGCTGTTTCTGTGGAACAAGTTAGATAGGGTACGTACGAGTAGGTAGGTGCGACTCTGGACGCGAGAGCATTTACTGGCTTGAATTCGGAAAAGACAAAGTGAAAGTGGTGAGAAGCCGTCTCCTACAGCAACTAGTCGACAGAGGGTATCAAGTAGATGCTAATAAAGATTTCAGTGTCATGCATCGTATTCCATGCCTCCTCAACATAGTTGAGGCACTTGCAATAAGACTTATCAGACCTGAACTAAGCATTAAGAAAGATCATTTTCAATCGTTATTTCTCCCTTGGTCCTAAGTAAACTACAAGTTACTTTATTCGTTGTCTTTTCGTTTACCATCACATTATTCGTCTGTATATATGCCATCCCAATATTGAGAAATTTAAAAAGAAAATTTGATTTCGTTACTTTTTAAATTTCAATCCATTTAGAAATGTATTATTATTATTATTTGTTCCTTGGGTTCCTAACTGAACACAGGGCTTCAGTAGCACGTCTCCAATACGCTCTGTTCTCTGAAATCTTTTGAACCTGGTTCCACGACAGCCCAGAAGCTCTCATTTTTTCCTCACACGATCTCCTCCATATCACCCTCGGACGTCCAACTCGTCGCTCCCCATCGGGGTTCCACTCGAAGGCCTGACGCGTGATGTCCCCAGTTATTTTGAAATGTATTCACCCTTAACTTCGTAAGTGTGTTTCATAATTGTAGAACGTGATGCGAACTTGTTGAAAAGAATATTCTTCGTTCAGACTGTTTTTTTTATAACCTACGGTACTAAACACGTTTTCAGAGAGTTATAGTGGTGGAGGTATAGGATTCAGCAACCCGACAGGGACTTGTTTCAATACAGAAATAAGAGAAAACTTGAGTTAACAGTAAAGTAAACAAGTAGTACCGAATGACAGAAAAAAATAGTAATGAATAACAGAATAAAACGTAACGAAACTAGGAAAACTTACCGTTATGCAGTCTTCTGAAAGACACATCATCAAGTGGTCAAACAATGTAACATGATTGGATACTAGAGGCATGCAAGTATTATGATCAGTGCGAAGATCGGAATCTATAGATACTACAAACCCCAGCACAGTACACATTGAGCGCAATACAAACCTGCAGACAACGGTGTTGTAACAAAGAATCACTAACCTCCGGAAAAATCGAATTGTGATAGCACCAACGATGCCAAAAATGCATGGGCGAAAATAACTAATCGTAGAATGAGGAGCACTAGCCCCAGAGGAGTGTAAGGAATGATGAGTAGTGCTTGAGGAAATTCAACTCTAAGAAATATAGTAAGCGACAATGAATACCTCATTCCCGCCTGATTGGTTTGGTCAGTACTATATAGCAGTTGAAATTACTTTCGTAAGAGAATGAGGACGTTTAGCTTCTGTTTTAACGTCTGAAGAATTTACCTACGATATGGGTAGTAGATGATTTGACGATCCCAAAGTATTTTTAGGTTTCAATCTGAGCTAACTTGTCAAAGAGGCTGCTAAAATGCATGAAGAACAAGGAACTAACCCCGTTAATATACAACGTTGGAAATGTACAGAAGTAGCTGATGGTAAGTCTTCGTCTACCCTATGATGTTATGGCAGGGTGGCGCGCCGATGGGTGTCGATAAGTTAGGCGGTGCCAGTACACGCAGAGAGCACGAGAATCTAGAAAGTAAAGCGGAAAAAAGATGAGCCAGCGACTCAGCGGGCAAAAACAATGCACTTACGTTTATTGACAAAATACAATGAATCACAACGAGACAAGGAGACCTGAGAATCAAAACTAGAAAGTGGATGAGAAAGATCTCGCAAGTGTCACACTACTTCAAATGAGAAAACATTGTCCCAGAGATTAGGTGTACTAGGGTAGGGTAGAGGCTAGGTAAAATGTTTGAAGCTGTTAGCGAATTACATTCCAGAGGATATTTCCAAATGCGATACAGATGAATGCTCTTCTTACTCACTCATATGCCATATATAGTACATTCACAGATGTATAAATTGAGGACCTGCATCTAGACTAATACCCATCGTCTGATGAGTTTTTATCTAATGTGCTCCATATGGTAGCATGCATGCATCCCCTCTTTAATATCAGGTCAAATAAGACAAACAAACACTACCAATGAACCGTACGACCTCGTTTATCGAAAAACTCATTGTTGTGAACTCACAAACTTCACCTAGTGGACGTATAAACCCTAGTAGTCGTCAAACTACTTTCGTTCCACATCCAACACCACAAATGTAGCGACCAGCTACTGGAAAACTTTCATCTAGCATGTGCACACTTTGTTGCAGAGAGGTGTGCAGAAAAGTGTTTTTAAGCTAGAGATTTGCAGTATAGTCAGCTAGAACTAAAATGAAGAAGCCAAAGAGAAAAATGTGCACATTTCTTCCAGCTCATGAATCAGCAACTCAAGAAGAACAAAGAATATACTCACTCTTATCGATAAAAGACAACTGGAAAATGCAATAGTCCAAAATGAGAAAAAAAACCAATCTAAACGTCGAAACTAGAGTGTGAATGAACAAGCACTTCAAAGTCTTACAGTGATACGAAACTCAACCAGTGATTGCGCCTCGTTACTGTGACCTTGAAAGCGGCGATTTTAGCAATAGCTTAGTAGTAATGCACGTAAGTTTAAATTATCAACTGGCGTTATGTCTCGTACCAGCTTGTAAATGAGCTAGATCCAATATCCAATCCAATATTGATAGTGTGAGCGTAGAAAACTGGTAGTTTTTGATCTCTCGCGTCTAGTTCTTAGGGCTTGGTTCCAGTTGTTCGGTTTACTCCTGCAGTGGACGAGGAAATCCCCTCTGCTTTCTTGCTTTTAGCTTCGGTGAGGTGGATGTTTTGTGGGTTAGTAGGTTGTAATTTGTAGAGTGATAAGGGAGTTACGGGCTGCTGGGAAGTTTAGAGAACAACCGTGACTCCTGTCTGTGTAGGTACCTGAAAGAGAATATTAAGGTAGTGGTAAAGGAATGAAGAGAGAAATAAGGAAGAGAAAAAAAATAATAATAGTAATAATAATGTAAGAAAGAGAAAAAGGAAGGAGAAGAAAAGAAGGGGTGAAGAGAGAATGAGAACAAAAGAAAAGTATTTGGGAATTGCCCGAATGGTCGCGTGGGTTTGGTTCCTACAGATGAATTAGTAGGTAATGTGGGTGTATTAAGGAGAGAGATAGTGAGTGGTAGTTAGGAGGGAGTTGAGGGGTACTGAGGTTGGTGACTACCTGAGTACGTCCGTGGTAGTCCATGCGAAGTGACATAACTGTCTAATCGCCTCTTGAAAGAGTCGATTGAAGGAGCTATAACGATGTGTCACAGTAAGACATTCCACAAGCACATACTCTTAGGGAGAAAAATTTGGACCTGAGTGTGGTGTTGGCTCTCTGGTGTGCTATCTTAAAGGGGTTTCCTCGTGAAGATCGTTCAGTTGCAGGCAAAATTGATTTGTTTGCATGGTCTGCCTGATGGGCGATCTTGTATGCCATAAGGAGGTCACCCCTTTTCCTGCGATAACCCAAGGTAAATAGGTTGAGGTGTAGATGTAGCTTCTTATATGCTAGCGTAGACAATTGTCGGCTGTTTTACTCACTTCTTTTTGTAGAGATTCTTATTGGTTCATATGGTTGTTGACGGAATAGAAGTTTTCGCTTAACTGGCTTCCAAGTCTACAATCCATGGATCACTACTCCTTTTGGTTGTCAACCTGTTGTACAAGTAAGGAAAGGCGGAAAGTTGCGACTGAAATATGAAAATTCACCTAGTTCTGGGCAGATCCCGGACACAAATCAAGTGGGTATCCAGTCGGCATTTAAAAGATTCAGACGAAGTAGCCCGGATCACATCCTCAGGAAGAGCTCTCCAGGGTTTAACAACTCTTAGGGAATAGAAGTTGTGCCCGACATCCAGCCTGCTATGTTCCAGGCCTAGTTTCTGCGCATGTCCTCTAAGATTAGCGTTGCAGGTAAGACTTAATAAGTGACGGGGTGGGTGGCCAGGCGTGCTCAGAATGTTGTGAGTCACTATCAAGTCTCCTCTTAGCCTTCTGTATTCCAGAGGGTACAGATCCAGCGCAACCAGCCGTTCCTCGTATGTTTTGGACCTGAGTCCTTGAACAGATTTTGTCGAACGCCTTTGTATGCGTTCTAAGCTCAGTTTGTCCTTCTGGAAATAGGGGGGGGGGAAGACGATAGTCCCGAACTCCAGGTGACGCCGTACGAAGCTGTTGAGAATTTGGTGGGGACATCTACGATCGAATTGCCCGAAAATTCGTCTAAGAGTTACTAACGCCAAGTTCCCACGAAGTGCGTTTCCGTCACAGCTGGTGTAGGGTTTTAAGTCCCGGGGCACCAACACACCCAAATCTTTTTCCGTCAGTGAAGCTTCAAGTTCCATGCCGCTGAGGCTATATACGCGAGATGCGTCATGTTTTACGTGTATTACCTCGCGTTTCTCAGGATTAAATTCAAGCCCATTGTTGACTGCCCAACTGTGAAGCTTAGTCAAGTCTTCCTGTAGAGAAACACTGTCTGCTTCACACTTGGTTTCACTCCAGAGTTTCACATCGTCAGCAAAAAGAAGGACTTCGGAAGAGACCTGTTGAGGCGAGACGTTTATGTATATTGGATAAAGGAGAGGCCCTAATACTGAACCTTGAGGAACACCACTGGGACATTCTGTTTCTTTAGACACAGAGAAACTCACCCGAACTCTAAATGGACGGCCCCGTAGACATGAAGACAACTAGTCAATGAGCGGAGGTCGAATCCCAATTGATTTTAGTTTATCGATTAGGTGAACTTTGAAAGATGTTGTGACGGTATTTCATCCAAACAAACCGCACTGGGAAACATTTACGTACCCTATTTCCGCGAATAGAAAGGATTTTCCTGAACCTTGATGATGTGATTCAGAAAATGATGATAGCCAAGCGAATGCCAGCCGACAAATATGAGTTTATTTCGGCCTAATGACAGGACGGACATTGTCTATGCTATGGGGTACTTGGAAAAATGCTACAGATAGAACTTGTTTCCGTTTCTGTTCGGTCATTTCGCCAACATACCCCCTGCTGATAACAGATGAGTTCGATCTGAATATCCTTTTCTTAATCCATGCTGTTGAGGTGCGAGTGAATCATTAGATGCCAGGCAGCCGAGTATATCAGTTACTATATTACTTCGCGAAATGAGGGGAAACTTTCCACAGGCTTGGCTACACTAAACTCAAAAGTCGGTATGGAAATTTGTAGGGAAACAAATATGAGCTGAAGAATCACAGCACACAGGGAACGTGTTGACAGACAGTAAACACGGACAAAAAGCAATCAGAAGCAATTTATACCGGGAATATTGTCAAAACTCAGAGGATCCGACGCACGAAAATGAGATTTCCCAGACGTCTTAAGCGTGTGTAGAGATCGAGGAGGCACATTTGATATTATAATTTATGCTGAATCCTCTTCTCCATAGTGTGTCTAGTTTTCATCCTGAGCAGTTAATATTGGTTACGACGTAGAGCATCTTAAGTCTCACTCACTTTCTAGCTCTGGTATCGAGATTACCTGTACGTGCAGGAGGTTTTTACCTTTTGATGAGTGCCTTTTATCAATGACCGTAAATGTATTATCTGCGCTTGCTATGTCATCAGCTCACGTGCTTCAAATTTTTCGTCGCCTGTCGTCTGCGGACGACTGGTAGCAAACTTATATGCACTCGTCCACCCACTTTCCTGCAACAATGCACCAATAGCCCTGAGATGGAAGTAACAGCAACTGGTCGTTTCAGCCACAGTTAAAATACGGTGCATTTATTTCGCCTTTAGTCATGCAAACTGAGTGGGGGGAAGCTTGCTACGCTGTTTGACATTCCGTGCAGTTGGTAGGCGAGGTTCGTATACTGGATGCAATTAAAGTGAACTATCTATTTCTTCTACTCTTCATACTGAAAAGTGCGGTTTCCTCATATGACGCGTGGATTAGTCTGACTGTGTTACATTGTGCATGCCTCATCAGGCCTCAGTTCATCGGCTTATCTCTCGCAGTGATCCGCTGGATCACCACCTGATCTATAAGTGGGTTCTACAGTAACAGCACAAATTTATATTTTATTGAGATTATCTTTCAAAAGATGCGTTGTCGATAGTCCTGTTGACTTCGTAAAGGAGGAAGCTTTGCTTATCAAATACGAGCGAAATTCTTGTGCAGGGGAATTGATTATTCATAGTGCGAGAGCGAGACAAGTTGCTACGGGCGGTAGAAGCTTTAGGCAGTTTGAGATGGTACCAGCTGTCTCACGACCTTCAGTATATGACAAACAATAAGTGTAATATACGCCAAGCCTACAGCTTCATATATATATTACGATTATTGCCACTGTGGTGACACTCTGCAACGCTACAGAAATGTGTGAGCACCTTAATTGCAACAGAACTGAAATGTAGTGGAAGACCTTTTCTTGATAACATTCAACCCTGCTGTTATCTCAGTGGTTTTATGCTTAGACTGTACACGCCACCTGTAGGAATCTCTCAACCCGAAAGCAGGTCAAAAACCCATCGCTGCTTTCTTGGCCTTTATTATATATAGAGCGTGCACGTGTTATAACTGCAGTCACAGGTGAGCCATTAAGCAGCATTTTGGTTGCGCATTCTTCAGAGAGTGTGGTGTGAGAAGAAAGTCTTTCATAAAACTTAATGCATGCATTTGCCTTTACCAAATTTTTAGGGGTTAATAACAAACATTGCCAATATGGTGGCCCTATCAAATGCTTACAAGCTGGAATACTTGCAGCTAAAAATTACAGTGAAACATCAACACCCAACAGCGACTTGTGCCAAAATATGAAGAAAGATGGAGAAATGAAGAAACTATCAGCTTCTACCGAAATTTTCGGCATCCAGCATTTAGGGTAGTGGTGTGACTGAACAGTGTTAGCTTCTGCTCTGGACTTCTCCGCGTAGATCTAATTTCTCCTCAAATGCGTTCAACGAAGGAGGGGGTACTACTTGTTTGGGTGGGGAGTTCCAGTCGTTGACTACTCCAAGTGAGAGGAGTAAACACACACCTGGTAGATTAGACTGTGGTTTTTAATTTTCCTTGTGGCGGCCTTAAAGATGAAATAAGACACTCCAATTCCAAGGTCGCCATTGAGAATGGGGAATGCACGACTTCAAAATAAAGCATTTATTTACTTACCTATTTATTCTCATGTGATACGGAACGATCGTGAAGTCCGTTTAACAATGAATCTTGCTATGAATCTTCTTAAGATTCCCCCTCGAAACTTCTCCACTCAACCATTCAAGGCAGTAGCGGCCAACTCCAACCTATCCATTCTTATTGGTCTTAAGGGGTAACCTGGGGTGTACCCGAAAGTAGCACGTTGCAGGGTAGTTTGAACTGAGCAGTGTATCAGGGGTATGCAACCAGTCCAAAGGCTGAATCAGATGCATCACGGAGCGCATATAACTCTGCCTTCCAACAGCACCTTCATCACCAATTTTGACACCTCTGGAACAGTAGTTTTCCAAGTTTCTTCACAAACCCCATCCAACTTATTCATAGCGGCATGTCACCAGGTGATATACATTAGTCCCGACCAATGTGTTACCGTAAGGGTCGCTTCCTGGAAAGGCGAACTGGGCGAATCAGACCCAGTGGAGATCCCGGGAAAACTAAAGTTACCTATAATAAGGACCTGAAGAAACTTGAAACCGAGAGCTCCTCGAATACTATGTCATTTTCTGATTAAATACTGAGGAGCCTACCGGAAGATGTAAACCCCCAATCGGATGGGGGCCTCCAAAGCATACAAAACCACTCTAGAATACATTTTGAGTGCTTATACTGGGGGATCCAGTGGCGCTTCGCCAAATGACGGACACAAAGAGCGGCACGATTTCATGATTTCTCCATTCTGTATCTACGAATTTGGTGGAGCTCATAAAAAAGGATTTTGTGATGGCCACCGTGAGCGGTGTTTGACAGATAAGCTGTGAAAGGTATGCTGTAACGATCATCCTCAACCGATAGCTTCATGTCGGGTATCTTAGAGATCGAATCACGGACACCGATATGGGTACAATGGACGACGGTTGGAAGATCCTAGGCCTTAGCACTTGAGTGAACCGACTATGTAGCAGGGCTTTAAATGACTGGCAACGTCAAGTCTTTTGCCGATGAGGAAGCAGAGTTGGGATCACCCAGGTCCCTCATCTCGCTTGTCTGACAGCCGGGACGCGGTCCCCGGTGCTGAGAAAGAGTAGGGAGAAATTCTTGCTCATCTCCCAGCCATTCAGTAGTCTTGCACGGACTGGCCAGAGGCAAGTTCTCGAGCCTTCTATGTCTCCCTTTTCTCTTGGGTCTGCACGTGTCCATTCTAATGTTCCAGAGGGAAGAATCCTAGTTGTTTTGCCACAACCACAGTGATAACTTGACTTCGCTCGGAGAGTCAGGGGTTAATTGAAGCCCTCTAGAAATACTGATATTTGAGAGGTGAGCCATCCTTGGGAGATAAAAAACTTATTCAGCTCTCACACTGGTCTGCGGCTTTTCCATCCAGAACCATCAGTGACTTAGATCGTGAATAATTCCAGTGGTCTCAGCACTCATACATTCGGAAATCTCATGCATGATGACTGAGCAGCATTTTTCTTCGGAGTGAATTTGCTAGCCATTGCGGGGAGGTTGTTATTAAATATTTTACTCCTTGAATTACAGTAACAAGCCATTGTTAGGGAAATGGTCATTAAAAACCATTTGTAAGCCGTTGTAAGAGCATTAACGTCATCTTTAAGCGTTTGCCAGACATTTACAACCCCCGCTTTCAACATCAAGGCAATATACAGGGTGTAGTTAATGCAAACAAAAGGTGAGGGCTGGTTATTGAAAGCGTCTTCTAGTTTATGACGGGTGAGTGTTTCGTCATTCAAACTGAAACGAAGTGTGGGTGAATTTGCGTGTGAATGTGTTGTGAATTTCTAGGTCCCATTCTCTTTACTTCATACACCGATGACATCTGCAGTTGCTTTACATACGGTAAACCATTCTTGTTTGCTGATGACCTAAAAGTTGCACACACATTTACCCGTGATGATTTATCCCATTTCCAAGCACTCATACAAAGGGAGCTCGATATAATATCCGCATGGTCTGCTTCTTGGAGACTTCAGTTCAATATAGGCGAATGTGGGTGGATATGTTTTGGTGCTTCATCGGTGGATATCCAACTACATCTTCAGTCTGCGAAACTTCCTGTTCTTAAAAGTGTATGTGACCTCGGACTAAGATATTCAAGAGACCTCACATTTTCTGAACAGGTAGCGTCACAGACTCGCAAATCTAACATCCTGATGGGTTCCATAGTTCATGACTTCCACCTCAAAGAAGTCAAGTTGCTACTCTACAAAATTGCTTACGTCCACCGTTAAAATACTGTCCATTTATACTGAATGGTATCCGCATAATAGACGAACATAAAATAGAGGGTGCCCAAAGGTATTTCACAGCTAGATTGTTAGGATAAGATTGTGAGCGGGACCCCAGCACCAGATGCAGAACACTAAGTCTAGAAACACTTTGGATGATTCCACTCAAAATTAACCTGACACCATTCTGTAATGCGTTACATAAACACACGTTTACAGCCAGTGGTGGGTTTCATTTCGAACACAACAGTTGTTACGATCTGCGCAACCACGCCCACAGCGTCGAAATGAAGTCGTTCAAGTCCTGCTTGCGCGCAAACGTCTTCGCCATCTAATTCTCTCAGTTGCGGAACAGACTTCCAGCTGAAGTGGAGGCCTCCAAATCAACCTCTGAATTTGGTCGGTTACTGGCCGACTTCTTATCATCCGGTGACTTCTACGGCTTATTGAATACACCAACAGTCTCTTTCACGACACTTTGTATACTCGGATCTCTTAATGTATAGTGAGAGACACCACACCCACACTGACCTTTCATATGAAGCGTTGAAGAGACTTCCATAAGTTACCACACCAAACTAACGGCACATTGTGCCCCGCCCAACACGGTAATCAAAAACGGAAATCCTGCACCACAT
This sequence comes from Heterobilharzia americana, assembly GCA_944470555.2. Taxonomy (NCBI): domain Eukaryota; kingdom Metazoa; phylum Platyhelminthes; class Trematoda; order Strigeidida; family Schistosomatidae; genus Heterobilharzia; species Heterobilharzia americana. Next base: position 159,960,860 of record OX104127.1, on the reverse strand, counting down.
GACAGCATGAAATTTATATTTTTAAATACTCTATGGAAAAAGGAAATACAATGAAAGCCATAGCGAGGGAGGTTAAGTAGGGAGAGACATGGACATAGAAAACACTCTCCTTGTTGAAATTCCTGCTTTCTCCGCCTTCTGCTTTGTCTGCTTTTTTCTCTCTGTAGAAAAATAATTCAGTTCTAAACGTTGGCTTTGTTGCCATCGAGAATTAATTACTTAGGGGACGAACCGTGGCTGGAACTACCCCTCATGGAGGGTAACCAGCTTTAGCAAGTTCAGAATACCTAACTACAACGAGTAGAAATAAAAAATGTTCACTGAACTACAGCTTCATAATTATCAAAATCTAGAGTTAATTCATTATAAAAGTGACCAGCAAAGTGTTATGGTAATGGTATGTGTATGGTATGGTATATGTTTGTGTTCCAGAATGAATATCATACGCACGCTTAGCTGACAGCCAACTTGATACGCAAGAGACACTGACTGCAACCCCGGGTCTAATAGAGAGAGGACCAAAGCTGGCAGATGGGAGAGTGTATTATTCCGAAGATATAATAACAATGAATCAATCCAAAACACGCTAATAAGCATACTCATGAAAACTGACCTTGTCCGCAATTGGAGAAATTCGAATGGTAAGAGTAAACGTTAACCAATCAACGAATAACATTACAATGGAGGCAGAAATACACTACTAGTCATACCGTAAAAATAACGTGGGAATGACACGTTAAAATGTTCAGATCAATAACAATGTTTTATACAGGACTGGGGCATCACAACACCTCCCCCTTTTTGAAAAAAATCAGAAAACTCTAAAACCTCCGCTTCTTGGGATCCAGCTGGAACCGCACTGTTTGGGACTGCTTTTGATCCGTACATCTTATGGGGGGGCTCATTGCTGAGTTTGGGCTCGAGCTTTTTCATCGTTATTGGCAAATTAAACGTATCCAGCAGAATATCGAGTGGTATGGTTGTAGTCCCTGGTTGATTGGCTTTTCTGTGATGCATCTGATTCTTGTGTCTCTCCCACTTCTCCTGATCCCCGTTATATCGTACATCACTTTCCCACGTCTTCCCATGACAACACCTGTCCACATGGCGTGTCTTGGTCTGTAGCCTCGTACTTTGTTAAAATGTAATCCCACCATTTGCTTTGTCTGTGCGCGACGTGGTGGTAGCACTTTGTGGTGTGGCGTAAGTAGCTTCCCATTCATTGAAACTTCTGTAGGAGATTTATGGTCTGGTAGGGCATCATTTGGCTCTGAGCGATGGATGAATAGAAATTGTTGTATAACATCTGTGTCTCCTCCTCCTTTGGCTTTAAGGAAGGCTCGCTTAAAGGTATCAACAAATCTTTCTGCCTGGCCATTGGATTACGGATGGTACGCTGGCGTACGAATATGATGGATTGCATTGACATCGCGAAACTCTGCCAACTCATGGGAGGTGAATTGCCACCCAGTGCCGGAAACAATGATCTCGGGCAACCCACGCAGATGAAAATATTTTTAGGGGCCGTGATTGTCCGGCGTGATGATACCGGTGATACTGCGACAATCCTTGGCTACTTGGAGTGAGCATCAACAACGATCAGGTAGTTGGTTCCATGTAATGGACCTGCGAAACTGATATGAATTCTAGACCAAGGTCTATCTGGCAATGGCCAACTCTGGCGGATGACGTGGAGGATTCTTGGCTGCCTTCTGACATGATGCGCGGCGGCTGATAAATTCAGCTATATCCGAGTCCATATTGGACCAGCAAGCATGGCTTCTGACGGTGGCCTTCGAACGTTCCAGTCATCAATGACCAGTATGAAACTGTTCTAGGAGTTTTGCGCAAGGAGACTGGGGGATCACTAAGCGTTCTCCGGACATGGGGCAGTTGCCGACGACACAAAGGGATTCTCTTCCGCAGAACAGTTGTTTCAGGCCACCGGTAGACGATTTTTGTGACCATTCCGTCTGGACATAATGCATGACTTTCTGTATGATATGATCCTTGCAGGATTCGTTTTCCACTCGAGCTGACGTGACAGGAAGTGCGCGGATGGCACAGTTCAGTAGGTTAACTGTGCAATCCTTTGTAGATACTAGGGCGGTCACTGCATCTTGGTTAGGTGTAGGATACTCACTTATAAGCCTTGAAAGTGCGTCTGCAGTGTCCAAAGTCTTATGTCCGGCGAAATTTAATATCAAAATCATAGCCCAATAATGTTACCACCCCCTGTTGAAGTCTGTTGGCGGAATGAGCTGGAACACCGCGTTTGACCCAAAAATTGAAAGGAGGGGCTTGTGGTCAGTGAACAAGGTGAAGTTCCTTCCATGCAACACCTCGTGGAAGCGTCTGACCGCGAAAACTAAGGCAAGTCCTTCCTTCTCTATCTGTTAGTAGTCTTTTTCTACTGACTTGGACGATCGAGACGCATGTATGACAGCTTTTTGTGAACCATCCGGATATTCATGCAATAGGACAGCCCCAACACCAGCGGTGGAAGCATCTGCGGCAACGACGATTGGTAGCTGTGGGTCATAGTGCGTTAACAGGTGATCAGAGCTGAGAGTGGACTCCAGTCGTTCTACAGCCGTTTCACATTCTTTCGACCAACACCATGTGGCATCCCTGCGTAGGAGACGATTCAAAGGCTACCGTATGTCGTGTAGGGGGGCAGGAATGCCGAATAGTAACTGATGAGACCAAGAGAGGTTCGGAGAGTCGCGACATCTGTTGGCGTGGGCATCTGCTGTATAGCACGAATGTTTTCAGGATCGGGACGTCTACCAGATGCATCAAAGATAAAACCTAAATATTTTACTGACTTTAGGAAGAATTGACATTTCTCCCTTCTGAGTCGAAGGCCGTTGTCTTGGATTCGTTGTAGGACCAACCGTATTCGATCCGTTAATTCCGCTGAACAGGCAGCAACTATTATGACGTTGTCAAGGTATGCAGCAACACCTGGTATGCCTGCTAACATGGTGCCCATGATCTGTTGAAAAGTAACGGGGGCAGTCCTTATGCCAAATGGCAGACGATTACACTGGAGAAGACCTCGAGGGGTATTAATGGTTGGTAGTTCACGACATTCTGGAGAGACTTCGACCTGTAAGTATGCGTCCGCCAGATCGATTTTCGCGAAGTATTTACCTCCATTTAGAGTAGTAAATAAATCATCTGGAATAGGTGGGGGATAATAGTGTTGCTCCAAAGCAGCACTTAACCCTGTCGAAAAGTCATCACATAGTCGGATTGAGCCATTAGCTCTCTTTATGACGACGATTGGAGCTGCCCAAGAAGAATGGGATACGCGAGTAATGACATCTTGTTCCTGAAGTCTTTTCACTTCTGCCTCGACGAAGTAAAGCGGTGCATACGGGACGGGTTTTCTAGGACGGAAAACAGGTGATGCAGTTGGTTTCAGGTGTAGAACGGCCTTGGTTGTGGTGCAGTGACCGAGGCCAGGTTAATAGATACATCTGAACATTCGGTAATAGTATCATTAAGGCTCGCCGTGAGGTTTGACGTGCTTCCAGTTTGTTGCACACCATATTCAGTGGAAGGTCGGCGAGTTTCAGACTTTCAAACCGGCCGAAACCCAGAAGGTTTATGTCTGTGTCAGACAGATAACAAATTCCATCTATCGAAATGTCGTGAAAAGGTATAGTACAGGATAGCCACCGCATGCGCTAATCGCAGTTTGTACATTCTTCTGGAAAGGTGGTCGACCAACCTTTCACCATAGCTTCTTGGAAGTAATCGTTATATCGGAAGCTGTGCCGATTTGTAGGCGTACTGAATGGTTATTTATTTAAACGGTGATATATTTTCTCCAAGCTGATGCATGTGTTTGAAAGGCAGCGGTAAGGCTAAGAGATTTGCCGACTGGTAGAGACTTCAATGACCTGCCCGTTCCTTGTGATGGCGGCTGCTTGCAAAAAACCGTCCTTGTGACCCACGGTATTACAATTTCTGCATTTATTCTGTTTACAAGGACGATATTTAACGAAATGCCATGCTCCGCAATGCCAGCAGAGAGATGGTGGGGTCTTCTCCATGTTTCTTCCAGTACTGTATGAGCTGCCGGGATGGCGAACAGGAGACGAAGAACCAGGGGTCTTTGGGCTAGAAAAGGGTGCAGAGGAATTAGATTTCTGGCGAACCGCATGTACTTCATGATCACCCTGGTGTCCAGATTGGAATAAACTTGTATCCCGTCGTAGGTCCGTGAATCGTTAACGTTCGGCAGCACTGTCATTCGACGTTAGTGTTGGTTCTTGCTCCAACCGATTTGGCAGTCTCATCCTAATATCTGTGAACTTGGATGATTGAAGGCTGCATATGAGTATCAGCGACTTGAACTGGTCACCGGTGATGGACTTCGGCTTGAATTTTTTGCATTCGCCATTAACAATACCGACATTAGTGAGAAAATCATCGTTCTTGCTCATGACTAGTTTAAGACAGCGATACTTAGCATTGAAAACAGATAAATGATCGCCAAAATGTTGTCCCAAGGTCTGTATTGTGGCATCGAAGTAACAGTCTCTTGGTTTCTGTGGCAGTATTATATCGCAATACTGATCTAGTTCGGATGGACCAAGTTTTCGAGGAAGGAGACGAGCCTCCCATGAATCGTCTTGACCAGCGAAATCAACTTTGAAGTGGTCTTCATATCTTCGGAACCAAATATCGAAAGTCACGTTAGCATCAGGACCATGATGAAATTCTGTGATACTGGTTGCAATTCCGTCGTCTGTATGGGCCGACATAGCAAGTGTAGGGCCGATGATTCAGGTACAGAAATTCTGGACTGAGTCAATAACCCGATGACCTTCATCTGTTGTTCCAGAAATTTTTCCATCATCGAATAGTCCATTTCTGATCCAATCCCCGTCGCCACTGTTATGGTTTCGAAGCGCTAATGGTGCATGTATGTGTTCCGGAATGAATATCATACGCACGCTTAGCTGACAGCCAACTTGATACGCAAGAGACACTGACTGCAACCCCGGGTCTAATAGAGAGAGGACCAAAGCTGGCAGATGGGAGAGTGTATTATTCCGAAGATATAATAACAATGAATCAATCCAAAACACGCTAATAAGCATACTCATGAAAACTGACCTTGTCCGCAATTGGAGAAATTCGAATGGTAAGAGTAAACGTTAACCAATCAACGAATAACATTACAATGGAGGCAGAAATACACTACTAGTCATACCGTAAAAATAATGTGGGAATGACACGTTAAAATGTTCAGATCAATAACAATGTTTTATACAGGACTGGGGCATCACAACACCTAGTCCAACACTTACCAACTGCAAGGCCGTCATGACCAGTGAAAGCTAAGGACAGGATATTCTGGAAGCCTATTTGGTGCATCCAAACAAGTCTATTGCTTCGGGATGCTGTAGTCAGAGAAGTGAAGACATTTGGCCCTCAGTCATAATATTCATCAAGATTATGAATCTTTGTTGTGGAATGGTGTTAATACCGATGAATTATACAGTCCTAGAATCGTCAATGAAATGCAATATGTAAACAATTCATGAACTTTTCGGCATTATCTCAAGCAAAAAGTACAAACTGTAACAATGGAAGTATCAGCTTCAAGCTTTATTTTTCTCCAGGTAGTACCTGTAGTGTCTGGATACAAGCCTGGTTTTTCCGTTAATGCGAAGACAATTCTTCCACTTGTCCAACTTGTAAACTTTCTGCACACTTATTCTGCTAGGATGTTCCATTATATGAACATGCAGCATTTATACTTTATAGTGACAAGGGGTAGGGATTCAGATTGGCTTACATGAAGATGAATGTAATTTGTATATAGACTTATTCGTACCTGTAAAAATGGTGTGTGCCTGTTTATTCAGCAATAAATATTATTACTAATACTATTGTTATCCGTCTGTGACACTGGTCTCAGTGCATCAGACAACATATACATCTACGCCGTCTTAACTGGACTAGGATCGAACCCTTGTTAACTCCAAATGTATTTATCAGTTCACATGTACATACAGTGGCTGCTGAAAAATTCGACCAAACCTTTTCTGTCAGTGCCTATGGATACCTCCTTCTAAATATGGGCCCTCTTGACAAACGGTCATTTACAGCTTCTTTTCATCTCTATAAAGAGCTACCATTCTCAGCCAGTCTTCTTTTCAAACCTTTATTACTGCACTTAGCCACTTCAAAGCCTGGAGGTGAATGTGATCTTTCAAATCCCAAAGGTAACCTAGGCTCAAAGCGCTTGTTGAATAGCCTGATAACTAGTCGCCTATCTAGACCGCCATATTCTTTACAAAATGTCAAGTTACAATGCCCTCTGTATCCTTGAAACCATAATCATACGATTTCTTTAAATCTGCGGCCTCGACACTTAATCGGAAAGTGGTAACAAGCAAATCTACAAGTGGATCCATCATCCTGCCTTGGACCCAACACAACCCACTGTAGATGAGCTTACGCATCAAACGGCTGTTGCCTGCCCCCAAGATGCCGTTTCAGGACCCAGGGTGTGCTCTTATTATCGCAGGCAATCAGGATTCATACCCGAACACCCTGTATTCGTGGCAATTTAGTGTCTCTCAGGAGGTATCAGAGGTTGATGCTTTGCTCAGGTGGCGTTTAAGGATTCAATATTGGTGAGTGACTTGTGGTTTGCACCTAGTATTTCTCCACTGGACCCAGGCCATCCAATGAGTACTATTCTACGCTCACTTCTAGGTATTTGTGCTGAAAAGCCTTATTCACGCAAATCACACTTGAAAAGGAGTTTCCTACCTCCTGCTTAGATTTTCGACTATTTCTTCTGGCACCAGTGAAATATCTGATCCACTATCCAGTAATGGATATACCTCTACACCCCTTTGAAATCCATCAACTTGGACGCAGGGATACTAAGGTTGGTTTTTGGAGACTTAACTTCCTTTGCCAAGTGAGTTATGGATAGCATTATGTCAAACTGACTGTCCGTTACATGTGGCAGATGTGGCAGGTCGTAGTAACCATGACAGGATGCGATTCTTGAGACCGGTTGTTATTTTATTACCTGTTGAAGGAACGGCACTTCCCGCCAAACCACAGTGTGATCTGCCCATTTCCTAGCAAGAACACTTCATGTCACTGTTCTCGAAGTTGCGTCTTACCAGGAAGCCGTAATGTCATCGGGCCACTCCAGATGGCTTCTCGATGAAGCTGACTAAGTCCCCAAATTCGGGTTCTCTTTCAGTGACCAAAATCGGGTCAGCAACTTCACCCCACCTGCCTTGTGCATTCGCAGATGGTCAGCTAACAGTAGCTTTAAAGACAATTGATGACTTTAGGTCTGTCATGAAGCCTGCCTGAGACCGCGCGTTAGTGTGTTTCTGAGTGCCACAGGGAGCTCATTAATACCTTTAACCAAAATCCTCAGTGGGTTCTATTTTTAGCTAGACAGTCAGTAAGCTATGGAGCAATAATGAGTTCCTGCCGGAACAGATCTTTCAGAACCAGTCCCATTAAATCATACTGAAGATCAGCTGTCAGGGAGACATGCCTCCATGGCTATCCTCTCTTCCCCTTTGTAGAAGTGCAGTTAATAAATCAACGTCCGGTCCATGTCACCAGGTTCAATTTCCGCCGTCGAAAAACTCAAATGTAGTTAAGCAAGCAAATTGGATGACGTGAAACAAAATGAATGGCAAACAGTTTTGAATGGACCGCAAGAATGAGATGAAAACACACGAACTGTAAGTATCCATTCGTGAAGGTTAGGTACCTCACGATCAGCCGAAAGGTAAAGTCACTCCCCTGGATGTTAAAGTATGAGCGACCTAAGGAAAAAGTTATTTCCCATCATTTTGGAAGTAATCACCCCATAGATGCAGACCTGACTCTCAACTCCACATTTCGGTGATGACCCGCAAGATCCCAGTCGCCGACTGCATGAGTCACCTTTGGGGTTGACCAGGGCTGGCGGAACGAGATCGGGAAGTACTTTAGAACAATCCCAAGGCATTGGTTATAATGTCTTCATTTCCCAACCAACCAATAGGTAGAAAGTGAATCGCAGAAAGTGGTTACATGTTGATTTGAGCAAGAAGCGTAGCTGATCTACTGAGGTAAAGTTTTGGTGATCATTAACCTCCCTTTGGTGCCCGACATCGCTGTTCTAAGCCGATTATAAACTAGAACGATTAGTTGCTTACCAAAATCCATAGTGTTGAAATACTTGCACCAAAGTTAATTTTGGACGGCCAATTCAAATTCTCAGTCCTCAAAATAAAATGAGTTTGTGCAATGCATTCGACGCCTGCAATGAATGAACTACTAGCGGAAGCATCGAAGTTTCTAACGAAAGTATCAGCATGCTGACAAATTTTACGCGGGCATTTTTGTAGGCAGGCTTTTACCAATATACAAATGTGTAGTAATGTCGCACAGTAGGTTAAATAGTTGTTACGTGAGGCACAACAACATATCTACCATGAGTACCGAAAGGAGCGAGCACTTTTTTAAAAGAAGCATGTGGGATGCAACCGGCTGGGAGAATATTATTATTTCTACTTATGTTTTAAGCTGATGAACTTTCAAGCCAAACCGTGTGCTTCTTGCTGTCACATCGTCACTGAATTGTTGGTTTTGACCATTCGGCCGCGGCGACGCCTTCATCAGATGATACAGGAGCCAGGGACTTATTATTTTTCTTGTTTTATCTTCCAAGGAAGGAGGTTTTATTTTTTGACGGTGATCTGCTCGATCTTTCCGAACGCCTCCTCAGTGAGTACTTTGTTCATTCCACTGATCATTCTAAAAGGGTGGTCGTAGGGTGGTTGGAGTGGTTTGAGAACAACATCGTACGCGATGGAGGCACATGTGCTCTTGAAATTTCATTGTGGACAATAGCCTTACATTTCTGCTATCTCGAAGGTGTGGGTTCCAGAACGTTCATTTGTCACTTGACCAGTTGTACATGATGAAAATTCTTTTGCCTTTTCAAAATATTCACCAGGTAAATGTTAAGTGAACCCATAAAGTAACTCAACCTCGCCCGGTCAACTAGCTCACTAGTTACTAGCCGGTCCTAAGCACGGGTAAGGAGGGAAAGTTGGGCATTGGGCTAGCAATTCTGCACCGTAAAAAATCTAACCACTAAAGAAACTTCAAAGCGCAAACGATATATCAAAAATAACAACAAAATTATTCCTCGCGGGAATCGGAGAGGCGAAATGACGCCAGTTGGTGAAAGCCTTCGGGAAGCCAATTGGCCGATGTGTCTTCTCTCGATGAAAGTGAAAGTAAACGTGGGGACATGGAGTGTCCGTACGATGTTTGAACCCAGTAAGGCAGCCCAGATTGCAAACGAGATGAGAAGGTATCACATCGAAGTGCTTGGGATTTGCGAAGGCAGATGGAATGGGAGTGGACTCTCCAAACTGTCAACTGGAGAATCAATAATCTACTCCGGTCACCCAGACGCCAACCACGAGCACACTGAGGGAGTGGCTATCATGATGTCCCCAAGAGCATCGAAGGTCCTCATGCAGTGGGAAACGATCTCCTCCAGGATCATGACAGCAAGATTCAACTCAAAGGGAAGGAGGGTCACAATCATACAATGCTATGCACCTACAAATAATGCAGAGCAAGAGAAAAAAGAGGAACTCTGCAGACAACCTCAGTCAACATTGGACAAGACCCCAGTTGGCGATATCAAAATTCTAATGGGCGACATGAATCCCAAACTGGGAGGGTACAACACAGGAACTAACCATGGGTAGAGAGGCGCTGGGGGAAATGAAAGAGAATGGAAAACTATTTGTACATTTCTGCGCATTCAATGATTTGGTGATTGGAAGCAGTGTGTTCAAGCACAGTGATATTCAAAAAGCGACATGGATTTCACCAGACACGAGACACACTAAAAATCAGCTCAACTTTATCTCAATCTCAAGAAAATGGAGACGCAGTTTACTTGGCATAAGGTCAAGAGGAGGAGTAGATGTAGGTTCAGACCACTATCTAGTGCAAGGAACCTTCCAAATCAAGTTAAAAGCCCTCAAGGAAGCTGACGATAGACCACAGTTCAAGTACAACACTCGGAAACCGAAGGACAAAACTACAAAGATCTTGATGGCAGCCATCAAGACAAAATGGGAGATATCGAAGAACATCCCTGAAGAAACCTGTGTGGAAGAACACTGGAAGTCTTTGAAAGAGATGTGGAAAGAAACCTGCACAACAGTATTAAGAAGGAAGAAGAAAGAAGGCAGGGAATGGATCTCGACGGATACCTGGAAGCTGATAGAGGAGAGGAGGATGGTGAAGCAGAAGATAAACAAGTGCAAGGATGCTCAACGACAAGAGGAGTTGAGTACAATGTATAAAACACTAGACAAAGAAGTGAAGAAGAGTGCACTCAAAGACAAAAGACACTTCTACGAAACACTTGCAAGTGAATCAGCACAGGCTGCAGGTAAGAGAGACCTGACAACATTGCATCAGATAGCCAGGTTGCTGTCTGGGAACAGATCAACACAGACGAAACCAATAAAAGATGATGACGGAAATTTAATAACGAGAGAAGAGAAACAAAGGAAACGATGGGCCGACCACTTCAAGAAGCTCTTGAATCGACCACCACCACCACCTACACTTCGTCCAGAAATACCACCTACAGCAGCTGAACTACAAGTGAACATAAATCCTCCAACAAAAATCGAAGTCCTGGACGCCATAAAGCTACTGAAATGTGGGAAAGCAGCAGGACCAGATGGGATCCCACTAGGAGCACTGAGAACAGATGCAGAGACAACAGCGGACATGCTCACACCACTATTGCAGACGGTGTGGAAGGAAGAGAAGGTACCTGGCCATTGATTGGAAGAAGGGTTACCTTGTCAAACTGCAGAAGAAGAGAGACCTCAGTGTTTGCTTGAACTGGCGCGGAATCACTCTCCTGTCCCTCCAAGCAAAATATTAAGCCGCGTCATCCTGGAGAGACTAAAGGATGCACTGGATTCGAAACTACGACCGGAACAGGCAGGCTGGAGGCAGGAAGTACAAATCATGTGCAGACCGAATTGCAATGCTTTGCATCTTCATAGAACGGAGTATAGAATGGCAGTCAACTCTACACCTCAACTTTATCGACTTTGAGAAGGCCTTTGACAGCGTCGACCGAAAGGTCATTTGGAAACTGCTTCAGTACTACGGAATACCGCAAACCTTTATTAACCCCATTCAACAACTATATGAAGATGCCACATGCCAAGTAATTCACATTGGGAAGCTCAGTGTTGCTTCTGAAGTGAAGACAGGAGTGAAACAAGGTTGCCCACTATCCCCCATGATATTCCTTATCGTGGTCGACTGGACTGGATCATGCAGCAAACAGTGGGGAGCGAGAAGAGGGGGATACGCTGGACTGCAGAAAAGAACCTAGAAGATCTGGACTTCGCCGAAGACTTGTGCCTGATGTCACACAAACTTGAAGATCTACAGACGAAAACTGACAGGTAGGCGGAAGAGGCAGCGAAGACGGAACTTCAAGTGAATATAGAGAATACAGAAGTGTTGAAGATACCGCACCAACAACTCCAACAACAACAACAACAAACTGCAGTCACCATCAACGGGAGAAACTTAAAGGAAATAACCTCCTTCACCTATCTAGGAAGCACAGTTTCAACTACAGGCGGTACAGACGAGGATGTCAAAGTCAGAATCGGAAAAGCAAGACAGGCGTTCATTAGCCTGAAACCAGTGTGGAGATCTTCTGCACTCAGCATGTGGAACAACATCCGGACTTTCAACACTAATGTCAGTCAAGTCGGTGCTTCTGTATGGTTCAGAGACTTGGCGCGTTACGAAAGGGATTTCCAACAAACTACAGACATTCATCAACAACTGCCTACCCTCGCTACTGAAGATCAGATGGCCAGAATAGTAGGAATAAGCAACAAGGAACTCTGGGAACGAACCAACCAAGAACCTATCACCCAACAAATATGCAGGAGGAAGTGGAGATGGATTGGGTATACACTGAGAAGGCCGACTGAGGACATCTCGCGTCAGGCTAGTTACTCGAGTGGAATCCCCATGGGAAGCGACGAGTTGGACGTCAGTGGCGAGGGTTACATGGATGAGGTCGTGCGAGGAAGAAATGAGAGCTTGTGGGCTGTCGTGGAACCAGGTTCAAAAGATCTCAGAGAACAGAGGTCACTGGAGACGTGCTACTGAAGCTCTGTGTTCCATTAGGAACCCAAGGGACTAATAATAACAATAAATAAAGTAACTCTGCTACACAGCAGCCACTTTCTTGTTAGGGTGTGGCCTGTATTTTCAGCAGAACAGTGGGTAACATCTCCGTCCACTTGGTGTTACCTTGAATGGAAATGAGCGGGGCTTTCAGTGGTTGGTGGAACCTATCCACCATACCACTAAAGTTAGGAAGATATAGAATAGTATATATTGTTCGGACGCCCAGTTTCTATCACCTGCTGGGACAGGCGGCTTATCTATCGCGGACTTCTGTCCTTTGTGTCCGAAGAAACGTCGGAGATAAAATCCAGATTTTAAAGGGCCTTCTGGCTACGTCTTCAGTAGATATATCTTTCGGCGGGACCTGGATTGTCCACCTTATGAAGTGGCCAGCGCATGTTACAATATAAGGATGCTCTTATGAAGGTAATGGTCCGACCAAATTGACGCATGTCATCAAATCTGTGCGCCGGCAAACTATCTGAGAAAACGAACACGTGCCTTTGAACGTCTGCCGTCCGTTAGTGCAGACGAGTTTTTAACTACAGTCTTATGTCTTGGTTCGTTTTTCACCGTACAAATGTATCAGAAACCAATTTTACGGTGGATCAAGCACCTGGATGTAAAACAATCTATAGTTTCTTGAAGACGGTGCGTTTACAGACTGTGGAACAAGTAGACGCATCTTGCCTCAAGAAGTGTCGCATACTGAAAGGGAAATGTCTACAGGAACTCTAGTGACTTGCAGGGATACAGCCCTTGGGAATAATTAGATCATCTAATCTTGTTCACTCATTTAAGTTTCACCACTTCGCCAAAATTGACATACACATTGCCAATACTACTCTAGTGTACCCATGATAAGGCATCAGCTTCATCAATATAAGAGTAAAACTTGTGCACTGTGGTACATGACTATAGACAATAAATTGTGTCCGAAACGTAATCCAGCAAACAGCGCTGTTACATTATGTGATAAACCCAATGAATCAGCAAAAATGTGATCAGCTTTGTTGTTTTTGTTTCCTTGGGTGAACTTGTGTTCGTTGTGAATTGAGGAATGAACTGTAGATCCCAGTATTCTCTCAGAGGACGATTATCATGCTTCAACAGGACATCCTTTTCAGCTGTTTATGATTACAAACTGTTTAACTGTTTAACTGCCAAGTGATCCCCTGGCAATTTTTTTCAAGGGTATGATACCCAATTTGTTCCCAACCCAACCTTTGCGAGACGAAGCATGGTGGTTGCCGTTCGCCTCCCTCCTCAGGGATTTATTTCCAGCAACATGTTGCGTTCTTGGACACTCAGGAGATTTGATTGCCCAGACCACAATTCTATTTTCTGCTCCGGCTCTGCGAACATGTCTGTTTGTGGGATATGTTTAACTTGTGATGCCGAGGAAAATTTTGTTTTTTCATGAATCCAACCCGCAGTGGCTGCCGGTTAGTTTTCATCAACGTCAGCGTCTCTAAAGCCCAGTATCTGTTGCAGATTGTGTGATAACTGCATGTGCAACAAGTGGTAGAGGTAACCACTATATATTTTTTGGCTGTCTAATGTGTTGCGAATATAGCACCTTAGTTGAGATGGTGTTGTCCCACCCAACGGAACGTTACTGAGGCGATGGTCTGTGGTTTGTTGATCTGACAAAAACGTAGCTATCAAGACGTTTTGTTTTAGTCCATTGTTAGGTAATGATCAAGGTCACACCAAGAGGAGAAGCGTCCAAAGACTCATCGGCATACCAGTATGCTGTCCAAAATATGGCGAATAGAGGAACTGTTGTGATCCAAACGGTTTTACGGGTTTTTAAATCAAAAGGCTATCCGTTCAACCCATCAGAAACGCTGACAGTTGTTTTACGTAAAGTGCGTAATCTCTAACCAGGATTTGTTGCTTTAGCTTACGGAAGTGACGGAAGGGTCACACCGCGCCTGACCACAAGTGTGAATACAAGAGCCCGAATACCTTAACGTTTCTTGGCGCTCCAAACATTATTGATCCACCGATGTCAGAAGATGAGGATGAAGATAAAGGAGAACCTACTAACAATACAACCCAAATCAAAAGTTGCCAACGGACCAGTATCATTTTGAGATGTTACTGACAGACAAACATGAAACCATAATGTGAACATCAGACAAAGAAACGCAAAGAGAATGCAACATCGCGAATTTCGACGAAGACACTCCTGTGATTCCTCTGACGTTTTGGCTCCTGATATTTCAGCACTTCTTTTCCATGTAAACATTAGTGCAAAGGGTGCAATGTCGTTAGTCACAAGGACCGCTTTTGCCGGCAATACGCACGACGACGTGTACTAATTTTAGCCACCGGGTACCAGACATTTCATACTGTCCATCGCTGAATATTGAATTCATAACTTGAGAATAAAGGTATTTATTTATACCTATTTATTTAAATATTTTAACCTGACAGCGGCTTTTCACGCCTACGTACCTGCCCTAAAAAAGTTTGTCTGAGTTCAAGTAAGCGACAACCCATTAAGATTACGGATGGATATGGCCCTGTATGTTAACACTAAAGATCGGATGACCTCGCGTCAAGAAGACTTTCAAACTTCTATCAGAGCGGGCGCCAGTTACCAATAAGAAAAGTATCCACACAATGTTTCTTTCCGGAACACTACTATGAACCGGGTTTGCTAAAGAGTTCTTGGATTGTTGAGTGTACTACTAGGTACTAGGTGCAACGAAGTGCACAGTCCACGTACAGCTACTGACATCAGCCAACTCTTTCTAATTGTATCCAGGCCCGATGTCGACTGTTATCTAACCTACCAGGCTATCTTATGCCTCCGGGAAGCAGTCACACGAAAGACCCACGCCATAAGCGCCATTGTCACAGGCTCATGACAAAATCTCATGTCTCGGGCAGCAGAGTGTTCCCATGTTAGTTTCCCATATTTTATGGGCAGCTTCCATAGTGTTCATTAGTAAGAGGAATGTTTCGGTGAGAATCTATGGCGATTTCTCAACTGAACTTAAATCGATACCGAAATAGCATCATGTTCCGGTTGCAGGATCGAAAGATATCTTTAACATTCTCAACAGTGGGACCCGTTTTGCTAAAACTGATCTAGCTAACGCTTTTTCACAAATAAAGGACTACCGGAGAATGCCATGAACTTCTGGTATTTTAATGCCGTGAACTAAACCAATATGGTAGACTAAGTTTTAGGATTTAAGGCACCTCCTAAATTCTTCAGCAGGTGACAAACATTATATTATCTGTTAAACTGAGAGTTGCTGTGTACCTTGATGATATCGTCATTGTGGCAGCCTGATAAGAAGACCGCGAAAATTAAACCGAACAGGCACTACAGAGCTCATAAGAGAATCGACTGTGTCTACACTGTGTGAACTGCCACTTCATCATGCATTCGGTGAACCATATGAGATTCACCTTCCGCGATTCTCACCGTCCCCCAGATACGAAGAACATCAATCCACACGAGAACCGATGTGTTTTGAAGCTGTGTCTATTCTTGTAGCTTACAAGAATGTGTCCGCAATAATTCCATATATGTGTACGCTTGACTCATCTTTGAATAATCTCGGTAAAGATGTTTTGTAGAAGTGGACTGGAGAGTGAGCATCGGCTTTCCTGAAACTGAAGTCTGCATTATAATGCGACCTCCTATTGGCCCACCACGACCTCGAATTGACAGCTGTTAAAGCGGCAGATGCTTGTGCTGATCGGGCTGGGTCAGTCATACTACAAATTTTTCCAGATGGAAGGGAAAAAGAACATAGTGCACGAATCTCAAATACCGACTGCTGCGGAGCGGAATATAGCCAGATGGCAGAAGATACTTTGGTCCTAGTCTTCGCCATAAGTCGTTTCCCTAATCTCGTCTCTGGTACAAAATTCACGCTACCGACAGACTATAAACGCCTGCTAGCTATTGGTGGACAAAGTATGGTACTACAGCTTGCTCTGTAGGTCACCTCCAATGGTGAGCTTTACCGTTTTTAGGATAGGATTTTAAGACCAGTATCAAAGTGCTCATGAATTCGATCGAGCTAATGCTTTTTACCGCTTGATAAGCACCTATACTACATCAGATGAAGATATAGTCATGACAGCAACTTCTGCAGAAGACCCTTCAGTCAATTACCTAATAGCAGCTGCTAGAGCACTTCCAGTTAGAGCAAGTGGTGACTAGATGACAAAACGAAAAGCCAAGCAACTCCCCAGTGTTATTCATTCTGTTCCAAGTCTTCAGTCGACGTAAACTCTCACTGATGACTCACAATAGTTTTCTCATACAGGAATCTCCCTATCTGTCCTAAACGGTCGTCTTGTGTTCGGAAATTGATTTGTCATCCCTTCATAATCAGACCCTGAGTTAGTTTTATTTTGGTCACCTAGATATCGAATGCAGGAAATCAGTTGCGCTTAACTGAACCTACCAGCAATAGATGGACCAGAAAACCACAGAATATGTGGATAGATGTACAGAATTTCAACCAGCAGCTAAGCATCCTCCACGAGTACCACCAGTATACTAGCCACGACCTGAACACCCATGGTCAAGTGTCCTCATCGACTTTCCCGGACCATCTGACGAAAACCACTTTCTATTTTTGGTTTATGCTTGCCCCGAATGTCTGGAAGTCGCAGCTATCAATCTACCCAGCACCAGGTGGACGTTACAATTCCTGGCCAATAGGTTCTGTTGACGCTGTCTGTCCGACACTATCATCTCTGACAACGGTTCTCAGTAGACATTCAAATAGTCCAAAGATTTTTTCCTGCGACATACCACAGGTTACAAACTTCCCCTGCCATTTCATCCAAAATTCACCGAGCTAACTGAAGGGTTTTTGGAAACGTCCAGGAGACCTATACCTAATGCACAATGGGAAGAGACGTCCTCGGACATTGTTCGAAAATTCTCCTTTATGTACTGAACATCATGAACAGACACACTCCCAAGCCATCAAAGTCAGTCGGAAGGAATGTTAAGGAAGCTGAGAACGCCACACAACCTCTAGATTTCTGAGCAACCAGTAGCTAATTTATCAGCTGTAAAAATATTTCAAAGTTAGGGCATTAGGGTTCACCAAAGGGAATAGAGAGGGACACGACAAGTGGATAGAAGGATTGATTATTAAGAGACACGGCAACACTGCACGATGTGGCAGTTTAACCGGAAACAGTGTGACACAAGAAGAAACTTAAACGGATTGCATATGTCGGGATGGGCATCAGAAGCAATGGGCTTCCCCTAGATACACTGCCAGATAGGCTCGGGATACCATGCCCAAGGTATATCGAGAAACTTGGTGACTCTCAGGCAAATAAGGAAATACTCCTGCTTTGTCAGTCAGATAAGAGCAAGGAAAGATAGTATGTTTCTATACTCACTCCGAGTAGTATCCGTCTAAGGTGACAAGTGATAAGTGGTTCGGAAAAACTAGTCCAGAAAAGACTAGTCAAAATGTACTTTGCGTTAATGGCAACCGCAGTTAGACTGACAGACGACCAGTCAGTCAATACTGCTTTTAAGCACCAGATTTTGTGCACTTCTGGATATATTCTTTTTGATGACTACTTCAGCTCTCCAGTCTGAACAAATGCTTCTACTCGTCTCAGTATTTTTCTGCAAATTATTTGGGTTGAAAATCAACTAGGAAGTTCTAGAAGCCTCGAGCAGATAGTAAAATAAAACCTCACTAATGGCTCCACATTCAACCTTGACTTAAGTTAAACAACTTGGTGACGAAATTAAAACAGTACCTCGAACACACGGCAAATTACAGTTGAATAAAATAGACTACAGGTGACAATTGTAAAATAAATTTTGCTTGAAAGAGAAGACTGGTAAGAATATTTCGATGACTGAGCAACACCGAAAGTAGAGAAACAAGGCAATGAAAGTAAGCTCATACAGAAACAAAATTAGGAAAGTGAGGACAATTGTTGCTGCTGAGGTGATACAGGTGGGGCTTTGGTACCACATTTCCCCACACCCTCTTGCTTTTAATTTTGTTGCTGTACTAGTAATTACGATACCTTTGATTATTGAAGTTGAGACCGCGTATCCCAATTCCTCCACGGTGTTAGTGGTAAATGTTATTGCTTGTAATTACTGAGACAAAATAGGTCGATACAGTGTTACAGTGATTTCCTCCAGTCTCTAAATGCCCGTTAGGCTAGGCGAGACGGAAAGCAGCTCAAGTTATTTTAGGAATACACAGCTTGTGGACTTATTAAACACCAGCTCTCATTAGGAATCGTAAGTTGTGAATGTCACTGGTTTTTAGAATTCTACTTGCCGTCTCTTCAGCGTATTTCATACTTCACAAAGTTCCGCATAGTGCTGAAACTCTGAACTATACATCCCGCTTTATTTCAGTGGTAAGCCCCAAGGAAGATGAATCCCGTTCCGTGCAGTGTAAATAATAACCGGTGTTCGTATCGCTGTGTTCCAGAATGCAAGCATACCTTTTACATTAGCGATCGTATTAAAAGCGTGTCTCTTGCGACATATATTTCCTAATCTACGTTGATAAATAGCTCACAGGACTACTGATGTTTTGGATTTTTTTTGTGTATCCTAGGCAGGCCATTGCCTGCTGGACCATGCCGTTTCAGGAAGTGATCCTCAAGGGAAATCAGTGGTCGGACATGTTAATGTGGCTCAAAACCAGTCACAGTGGCGCATATATATTCTTTCACATCATCAAAAGTTTCCACTAAAAATAACTTACTTTCCTCTTTCTTCCACTAACTTCTGTCTACGCTAATATCACTCATTTTTTATCGAAGTCTTATTTGAATGCTGCTATGAAGTATGATAATAACTCCCCTATATTATGTTAACGTATGCATAAATTCTAGTGAGGCTCTAAACGACAAGTTCACACTATTCTTTTAAATATTCATCACGAAGTTGCCTATGTTGTACACCGAAGAAAATGTGAAGGAGCAAGAAAATGCATAGCATTACAGCAGAAAATAAGCCACATTCCTAAGGAATCCATGCCCGTCAGTTGCACTACTACAGGT
Organism: Heterobilharzia americana; assembly: GCA_944470555.2. NCBI lineage: Eukaryota > Metazoa > Platyhelminthes > Trematoda > Strigeidida > Schistosomatidae > Heterobilharzia > Heterobilharzia americana. The sequence continues at coordinate 159,941,558 of OX104127.1, read as the reverse complement.
GTATAGAAAAACATACGATGACAACAAAGTCCACATAATGAATATAACATTCGTACTTGAAAAGCTTTAACACCCTGGACGAAACAGTAAATAACAGTTTCTGACTCATCACAGACTATTATTGCGAAGAAAAGAGTCATAGAATGTCCATTAGGACTTTGATAAACGAGAAGGCGACGCATTATGAGGAATCAACGTCACAGACCAATGCTCTTTAAATATCATTCGAACGGTGATGGATAGTGATGTCAGAGGTGCCTTACACACAGAAAACAAGGAATGAAAAAAAGTTGGCCGTTAAACTCACATTAGAAAAATGAGCAGCCGCTTGTTTACACGATTAACCACTTTCTCACCGCATGCTAAAGATGAATGAATGGGGTGTTTCTGGAAATATTTCGGTAATACACTACCTGAACTTGAGTATTATAACCCATTCAACACCGCCAAGCTCTATCTCTACACGGGTACTAATAAATCTAAGGTTACAGGATATGAAATATTAGTGTAAATTAGTTACCTAATTGTCAGTTGTTCAAGCCATAACACAGAGGTTTCTAGGAGTCCTAATTCGAGTGCAGTTGATCCATCATGCTATCCTGTTGAGCGCGTATCATGTTCCGATTTTTGACCTTGAAATTACCGATCATTTTAACAGAGCTGTGATTAACAACAACAACAACAACTCCTTCAAGTCAGGTTACTATGCACATAAGCATGATGAATTCCACAACAAACACAAGAATAAAGCTTATATGATTCAAATTTTACCATTTAGGACGCTTGTCTTTCAAGTGGTTTTAAAACCCACAACACAAGGTGAGTTTAAAAGTATTTGCAGATATCGATTGTATTATGTTGGGTATCTGTAGTTTTGAACATGAAGTAGGTCATCTTCTTAGGTAAACAACATTATTCTCTCAGAAACTCAAGCTAATAGAGTAAGACAAAGTAAAGAAAACATAGTACCTTTCTGATAATGTCAACTCAAATCACGATAAGGAAGATAGTAGGATTTGATTCATAGTCACGTCTAGCTGTACTAGTATTGACTATTCAGAAGAAAGATCAGTAACTTACCATATGTAAGAGTATACACAGTTATCTACATCTGTACATTTACTTCATATTTCAACCAGTTAGACAGTGAAAACGAGCTTACAGAAGTTGGAAATATGGAGCATTGGATTCTGACCCAGTGGCTCAATGGTAAAGGTCGCGGGTTCGATCCTCGATGGTGCGGGGTCGTGGGTGCGCACTGCTGAGGAGTCCCATACTAAGACAAAACAACTGTCCAGTGCTCCCAGGTTTCCTTTGTTCCTCCAACGCATGTCAATTTACAATGAATAACAACTTGAAAACGGAAATTATTGTAGACATATCGAAGTCGATACTATCGTTAACATTAAGGCTCAAACTCTATCAAATTCAGAATAAGTAGAGCTTAAGAAGTTTTAAATACAATGAATCAGAAACTCCACATGCTGATGATGATGAAAATTGTCATGCACAAGATCTGTTGCATTCATGAATACTCAATAACTGATGCATAATCAAACAGACAACGAATGCATAGAGAATCTAAACGAAAACACTAAAGGTGACGGCAACCTTCATTAGGATGTATAATAAATGCATCTTTGATGCGGCTTATGTAGAACTTGATAAAAAGTACTCATCAGATTAAAGTGAGAAATACTGGAAAGATATTACCTTTATCATCTTTTATACTGAATAGTAAAACAAACCACTGTACCAACAATAAAATACTTCAGATATTGTTAACAGAAAAAAGGGTATGGAATAGATACACGCAAAATTTTCTTATAATAATAACATATGAATTACTGTATTAGTATTATTTTGCAGTGATATGAACATTTAATAAACACACACATCCAGTAGTATAAACTGAATGAATTGTAATTAAAAATGAGTAATTCATGTACCAAAAACTTTTACTGAACGATCACGACTAGTTGAAATCACTGTAGTTGCATTCTCACCGAAACGAACTCCAGTTGCTGGAGCTGTATGTGCATTGAAAGAAATCAATTGATCCCATTGTTTACATAAATATACACGTACATCTGTACCTGCAATGGCAAGATATGAACCAGATTGATCGAATTCAACATCATTTATTTCGTATGAAGAAGGTTGATCCTCTCCAGGAATCTAAATAAAAAGTAAATATGAAAGAAAACGTGTTACATAACTATAGTAATGAATTTATTTCAGATAATTTCTACTTTTCATGTGAACTTACATAAAGTAGTCTTTATCTTAGACGATATAAGCTAGACTGTTAGGCGGCACAGACGAGGATGTCAAAACCAGGATCAGAAAAGCAAGACAGGCTTTCAATAACTTGAAACCAATGAGTAGATCTTCTGCACTCAGCACAAAGAAAAACATCCGGATTTTCAACAAGTTAGTGCTGCCATATGGTGATTGAGAGACTTGGCGCGTTACAAAAAGCATTTCCAACAAACTACAGACATCATACATCAACAGCTGCAGCCTACGCTCACTTGATACCGAAGATCAGATGGCCAGAATAATGAGAATAAGCAATAAGGAACTCTGGCAACGAACTAACCAAGAACCTATCAACCAACAAATATGCAGATGGATTAGGCATACACTGAGAAGACCACTCGTGCATATCACGCGTCAAGCACACTCGAGTAGGATCTAAAGGGAAAACGACGAGTTGGGCGTCTGAGGCGAGGGTGACACAGAGCAGATCGTGTGAAGAATAAATGAGAGCTTGTAGGCTGTCGTGGAGCCAGGTTCAAAAGATTGCAGAGAAGAAAGTGCAGTGGAGACGTGCTACTGAAGCACTATGTTCCACTAGGAACCCAAGGGGTAAATAATAAATCCGAGTATAATGATGAAGATTAAAAATGTGTTTAGGATACTTCTTTTTAACTGTGACCATATTCCGATTGAACATTCAACCTACTACACAAATTAATCTGAATTGTAATACTGCCAGTAAATTTATTTGTGTATTGCAGATAACATAAAAACCGTGAACACATTGTCTACCTTTATGAAATACAGAGACATGTAGGGTAAACAAAGATACTAGTATTGTAGAAAACGACAAAACCGAGTCAAAGGAAAGAACTAATGTTTATTATTGACATCTGGTATAGTGTAGTGGGTGTTGCTGATAAGAATGGATATAAGTAGTATATGTTGACAGGGTGGCAGAAATCATAGGGAATTACCAACAACAGGTAGGGATTCTGCCAAGAGAAACACAAGAGACAAGGCAGGCGTATGAAGAGCAAATCAAGAAAGCGGCAGAAGAGAAAATGAAGCATATTTTGCAAATGACGGTTTTAGTGCAAGGAGGTGTACCACATTTATCGACTACTGTCCCACTCAGTTGACAATAAACACTCCTTCCTGCATGTCAGTCTTTTTCTTCTTCGGATTGGTGTCACCGCTTCTGGGCGTGATGAAGATTTCGTGGCGTGCAGAGTTTGGGGATGGGGACCTCAAGGTCTTTCTCAGGGACTTCGAGTCGGTTGCGGAGCTCGTGGGTGTCCAGGATCCAGGAGCGAAGGTGGTGCTTGGCACATTGTTGAGGGGTAGAGCGAAAGCAGCATATAACGGCGTGGAACGTGGAGAGGGGAAGGAGACTTGGTAGAGAATGGTTGAACGACTGGAGGCGGAGTTCGATAGCCCGGCGGACAGGGAGCTGGCGATGCAGCAGTTCCGGAGCACGAAACTTGGAATAGACGAAGATCTGCTGGTATTGGCTGTGAAGTTAAATAAACGACTTCGACGAGTACTTCCCACGTTGGATGAGAAATTTCAGGAACAGCTGCTAGCTGCACAGTTCACCGAAAGTGTCCCAAGTGCCATCGCCCAGCAGCTACTAGTCAACGCTGCCCAACCCATGGATATTAGTGAGATGGCCAAGTTGATCAAACAGCTGATGGGTACAGCAGTAGTAGTCATCAAATATTGTACACTAGGACAATCATCTGAATAATGTGCTTCATTTCCTCTTCTGCCGCTTTCTTGATTTGATCTTCATACGCCTAAGTTGTCTCTTGCGTTTCACTGGACGGAATCTCTACCCATTGCTGGTAATTCCCTATGATTTCTGCCGTCTTCTCAACATATACTACTTATATCCATTCTAATCAACAACGTCCACTACAGTATCATTTATTGGATAACATTTCGGACAGAATGTATTGTCCATATTCTCATATCAGGTAACTAACTCCACAAATTTGAGACATGGTTTTTTACAGTCTTAATTTTCTCGCCTTCTTTGTGATAACGGGAGTAATAGAGTTTTTCATATATCTGGAGCAGGTGCAGAATCATTCCCTGTTGCATGTACTTAGTGTTGATTCGATGAACTAAGATTCGGTTATCAATCTTTTCTTCACTCCACTCAACTAAGTCAGTTTTTAAAACTGTCGCTCTAACCCACCCCCTTATGTCTGATTGTGTGTAATTGCGTGCATAGCTAAGCTTTTCTCTAAGTTTTTTTTATCGCATTAGGATCTACTAATCTTGATTTACCTACCGTTTTGTGCTCTGTAATGCTGACTGTGGTCAACTACTTTCATCTATGTATTTGACCTTGTTTAACTGCATCAGTAGGGTTTTTTAAACCTACACAGCTCATTTCTAAGCGAGTTTATTGGTTGAAATCCTACTCTAATCCCAGCCCCAATGAGAATTCTTCATAATGCTCCTGAGGTGCGTTCCTTGTATGGTAACATAGAAGAGGCTTTGAATTCTCTCTCAACCCTGTCACCATTATTATTATTATTATTATTATTATTATTATTATTATTATTATTATTATTATTATTATTATTATTGTTATTATCACTACTACTACTGTCAGTATTTTTCTATCGATTTCTTATGAATTTATTTAGAAATTTAAGTGGATAATTATTGAGATGCAACACATTCTTGGCGTGTCTAATTTCTTGTCGTAGATATTCTATCCTATTAATAAGCTCTGCTACCCTATTACTTAACCATTTAACTAAACCTACTTTAGCTGAGATCGGGTACGATGATGTGAAGTCGAAGTAGTGATATGCATGGGAAGGTTTCTTACAGAAACTAGTCTCTAAACTTCCATCTAGTTTTCGTTTAATCTTGCGATTCAACATTCTTAGCTCACAGTCATCGCTTTCTACGTCACAGGTAAGTTGGATTGCATTCACAAATGCCTCTATATATGTGTCGAGAACCTATTGATGTATTCCGACTTCATTATTGAGCACGTATCATCTAGATATGGAAACCACACGTTTGGAGTAGGACGGAGATATTGATAACTGCATCTTTGTTGACTGAATCAACACTAAATATATGGAGTGATAGGAATGATTCTGCACCTGTCCCAGATATGTGGAGACTTCTACTATCCTTGTCTTCACAAAGAAGCAGAGAAAATTAAGACTATGTAATGCCTGTTTCAGTGCTGTGTCCAAAACACTGTTATCCAGTAAATGGTACCGTTCCTTTACTGAGAGTGGAATTGCTAAGAAACGGACTAAAATGGGATAACAATCTACCACAGTGCTCAAGTTTAGCTCTTATACTAGTATAAGTATACTAACAAGGATGTTGACAGAAAGTAGTGGGTGATTCAAGAAGGAAGTAAACAACTGTCGAAGACAATTTACCACAAGCTGTCACACAGATATGAGATTTAGTAAACTGATGTAATTCTTTGTAATTCTTTGAAATGAAGCAATAGGGAGAAAAGTAAAAGTTAACAGAAGTGAATTTGACTATTAAGTTATTACTATTATTATTACAGTATAAGTAGTTGTAGAAGTTATGAAAATATAATTATAATAGCTTTGTGATAACGGAACGCAATGCACTCAGTCAAATGGTACACATCCATGCAGTAGGCAATGAGTTACATCGATGATGTAATAGATAAGGATACTATCTGACTGCCTAAATCTCAGTAGGTGGAGTGGGATTTAAACCTGTGACCCCTACAAGATGATAATCATCTACCTAAAACACTGAGTCAACCCTTACCAAGGTTTTGGAGAGACTAAAGAATGCCCTAGATTCAAAACTACGACCGGATTCATGAAGAAATCATGTGCGGAACACTTTGCATCACTACGCATCATCATAGAACACAGCATAAAGTGGGAGAATGGCAACTATCTACCTCAACTTCATCGACTTTGAAAAAACCTTCGACAGTGTCGACCGAGAAGTAATTTGGCAGGCAATTGCTCCAACACTATGGAATACCACAAACCTTTATCAACCTCATTCAATAGCAGCTATACGACGACGCTACATACCAAGTAATTCACAATGGGAAGCTCAGTGATGCCTTTGAAGTGAAGACAGAAGTAACACAAGGTTGGGCATACGCTGGCTGGATCGATGAAAAGACCCTAGAAGATTGGGATTTCGTCGACGATTTGTGTCTAATGTCACACAAACTCGAAGATGTACAGGAGAAAACTAACAAGTTGACAGAGGAGTCAGTGAAGACGGGACTTCAAGTAAATGTAGAGAAGACAGAGGTGATGAAGATACTCAACCGACAACAACAAGCACCAATCACCATTAACGGGAGAAATCTAAAGCAAGTAGCCTCTTTCACCTTTCTAGGCAGCATCGTTTCAACTACAGGCGGCACAGACGAGGATGTCAAAGCAGTCAGGATCGAAAAAGCAAGACAGGCTTTCATTAATCTGAAACCAGTGTAGAAGCCTCTTGCACTCAGCATAAAGAACAAGATCCAAATTTCTAACACTAATTCAGTGAAGTCAGTGCTTCTATATGGTTCAGAGACTTGGCATCACGAAAAGCCTTTCCAACAAACTACAGATATCAACAACTGCCTACGCTCGTTGCTGAAGATCAGATGGCCAGAATAATGAGAATAAGCAACAAGGAACTCATTGTGGCTGGCTGGCAACGAACCAACCAAGAACCTATCACTCAACAAATATGCAGATGATTGGATTGGGCATACACTGAGAAAACCATTCGTGGACATCGAGCAACAGGTCAGCTGCTCGAGTGGAACGAAGATGGGAAACGGTGAGTTGGGCGTCGAAGTCAAGGGTGACATGGAGGAGATGGTGTGAGGAAGAAGTGAGAACCTCTGGGCTGTCATGGAGCCAGGGTCAAAAGATTGTAGAGAAGAGAGTGAAATGGAGACGCGCTACTGAAGCCCTAGGCACCACCAGGAACCCAAGGGAAAAATAATAAAATAATAATAATAATTACCAAGGTTTTAAAGTTCTTTAATTTTCGTAAATCCCAAAGTTTCACTTGACTATCAGCTCCACTTGTTGCTAGATAATATCCATTCTCTGAGAATGCTACAGCTGTAACAGGTTGATTAGCACCTGAACCATGAGCGAAATTGGCAACATTACGTCGTTCTTTAACATCCCATATTTTCACTTCACCATCAGCTGTACCCGTACCAAGAATTAAACCATCAGGATGGAATTGTGCACATGTAAGAGCTATAATTGACAACAAACAAAAAAAATTGAAATGAATACAATTTCATACTTTTATTCATAATTAGTCTGAAATAACTTTACGTAGTAAACAGATGCAAGAAATGTATATTCATTAAAATAGGCTTCATTTTGAACTAGGATTAGACTGGTCACAATCACTGTGAATGAACGTTACATTAGGAAAGTGTTAAGTATACATGAAAATTATTCAATTTGAAAAGTTGACTGAAACAAAAAGACCGCTCAGTTTCTGGCTAATTGACATATTTTTAAGTCAAATTTATTTCATATTGACATTGCTACAGATACACAGTGAATAACAGAAGATCCTAGAGGAAGGATTAAAGAACGACTACACTGGAACAATGTTAACTTTGGATCCAGCAGCTGATTTGCTTAGCATTAACGGGGGGGGGGAATTGTTAAAATCCTTAGTCATAGGAAAAGTACTACACAGAACCATGGTTCAAGTTACCACACTTCACAGTAGTATACACAGAACAAGTGGATAGAACAGAACAGAGTAGACAAAAAAAAGTCTAAGGAGAGAAGGAATTTAAAAAAGAAGGTTAGTCAGAAACATTCAAGCTTTAGAAGATGTCTCAGGGACACTATGCAGGTAGTTTATACCTCCCTACAAGGCTTATACCAACAGTTAGTGACTTCACCCTTTCCACACTTGTTATATGGTGTAAACGTACGCCCAAATATAAACTAGTTGAACAGCGTTGACCCAGAATTTATGATCTTGCTGAATATAGAAACTTTAATGTATGCCTTTCTTTTTCTAATATTTAATAGCCAACATATTTTTGAAGTTGGTGAGATTTCACCTCAAGATCTGCATCAGTTCACGAAATTTCAGATATTCCTTATTATACTGAATAGTTTTTTGATTCTACCATATAACATGTAATGTCCATTTTAGTTATAATCTTTGACAAAATAGACACGAAAATCAAATAGTTAGTTTTAAAAACTGACCTTGTACACTACCAGATTTATCCACAGCCGAGATTCTAACCAGAACGCGACCGTGTCGCAGATCACTAAACGCCCATTGACCATCTGAACTGCAGGATAATAAGTAATCTCCAGTTGCATGAATGCTTAATCCAGTTACAGGTCCTTTATGTGCACGAATTATACTTGCACACTGACCTTGTTCTACTCCCCAGACTCGTAAAGTTGTATCCGGAGATCCTGTGAATACTAACTCTTCGGAGGGATGATAAACAACTTTTGTAACCTTCTTGGTATGTCCCTTGAGAATGGATATAACCTGTAAAACAAAGAGAAAACACAACAAACACGTTTAAACTGGATATTTTTTCTAATAAATACATTTAAAATTAGGGTGATTAAAGGTGTAAAACAGATGAGTGAATCTTCCTAACTTGCCTTTTTTGAAGTTATTTACAGTGACCAATAGAAGTAACTTTTAGTTTCCGGAAGAAGTTAAAATCCTGAGAAAAGAGATGGCGCACAATTTAAGCATTTGCGTTGTTTTCAGGATTACTAACTCGTCCAAGCAACTAGGGATTTTAACGAATAAGCGCCTATGGGTTCAAAAATTCCAAGTGAACTATTCATTCTTGGTCAGTTCCTTGGTATGATTTGTGAAGTTTGAAAGTAGCCAATACTTCGAAAATGTCTGGTACCAGGGTAACAATATGGCAATTGTAACAAACCTTGAGGTGTTCTCCAGATAAGTATTAAAATTTCAGCAATAAAAGAGTGGATCATTCGTTTTTAAAAGTTCTAGCAGACTTTCTAAGTAGCTTAGTGAGCGTATTTAGGTAGAGCGGGAAATAGTATTTTCTGGCCTAAGTGTTCTGATGTCAATGGTAAAGAGTAAATTTTAAAAGTGCCTGAGAATCTTTTTTGTACGAAATTATGCTATAAAGTTAACTTCCTATCACACTACTAATTTGACTGCATGAAAAATACAGTAACTATTGTTGTTGAAAACTTATTTCACTTCGAAAGCTTTTAATCATAGATAATTCGTACCGATAAGTTATAAAATGTGAGCTATCAGGACAGCATAAACAAAATTATGTACCGTGAAAGAAAGAAAAGTGAAAATAATACTCACTTGTGCTGTAGATAGATCAAATACAACTGCATTCTTATCATTACCTCCTGTTACAATCCTTTCTGTTGATGTCTTGCTTATGTCCAAACAATTAATGCCAGGCATACTTGCAGAATGTAAGCCTACATGATTTGCCAATTGTTGATATTCAGATATTGTTCGAGATTTAGCTAATCCTTCTGGAACAGTTTTACCACGACGTTTACGTTCTGCAGTAAGTTGACTAGCTCTTTCCTGGAGAGTACTAATTACCTCTTCGCTTATACCAATTTCTTCTTGTAGCTGAAAAATTGAAGAGAAAAAAAAAGGCAATACGATGAAAAGAAGTACTTCAGGTCGTAGGGGGGGGGGGATTGAATAAATAAGACTCACTGAATGATCGTAAAGTGATTTCGGTTAAAAAGTAGCGTAAATAACAACAAAAATGCTATGAAGTACATAGTTAACTTTTCCTTAATTAACAAACTAATTACGCACTGTATGCTTGGACTATGTTCTCAAAATCTCCTGAATAGTTTCGAAGACATGTACGTATTTGAAATAAAAAAATAATTTGCTGGTGAAATGGGATTCACAAAAAATCCTAGTATAATGAGAGCTACTTATAACTATGCATATAAGTAGTACATATATAGGAATGTCAAAAGTGTTTAACGATTGACTGATGAGGAATCAAGCAACAAGAATACACACAAGACTGGATAGAAATGTAAAGGGTAAGAACAGTTTCAGTAATTTATTCTTATCAGTTGCACTTTCAAAATAAACAATTTTGGTTGCATCATTTGCCTTTTCTTCACTAATAATGACCGATATAGTAATTTACTCTAACAAATCTTACTGTAAGTACACCACCTAGGAATGTTATTTAGTAAGATGGGAAATAATACGGTGGTACAAACTAGCCAATCCTTTGAAATCTCGGAACTTCAAATATAGGAACAGGTGAAAGACCGGAGCTAAACATTAGCTTGAATTACTTGAGAGAAATGCAAACAGAGAAATAATCATTTATCCTACTATGCTGTAGAGTATACGGCGAGAAAATGAGTCCAACTTTAATAAATAATGAACAAGGAACTAGATAAACGCTAATTTTACCTATAATGTAGTCTCTTTGGAACACAGATACAATTTTTTCACTAAGGTGATTTTTATTGTCAACAAATACAGATCATTATCATTTTGATTATCCGAGATAGCCGAAGTTTGGCAGACTAGTATTTATACTGGGTGGTGATTGGAGGTGAAATGAAAATTTGGACCGCGGCTGACTGACTAGCAGACTACTTTGTTGGCGTTTTGTGTTGATTAGGAGCAACAGAAAGACGGAATGAGTAACGTTGTGGATTTTATAAGACACGGTGATGCGTATGTTACAAGGTGAGTGGTGTATGTGTTTTTGGGGAAGTTAATGATTCCGGTGGTCGCTGGTTCGAATCCGGTAACGGTCGGAATTATTATTTCACTTTCAATCATCACCCAGTATAAATACAGACTAAAAAAAATAGAGATCACTTTTATCCATAAAAATTTACTAAGCTTATATACACATTAGATAGGTATTTGTTACACATCCAAACTATCTCAGTCAACAAAGATTCATCTCTTTGTGAAAGAGTACTGAAAACAAAGCTCAGACGTAAGGTCGAAATTCTAGCCAATTACCAAAATTCCTAAACGAAAATCTTACAGTTGATATAGCTTATTTAATATTTGTGTTATACATACATGAGAGCTGATACATATAGACAACAAAACAAACATTCAACGATTGTTCTGAACAAACTCGAAAATGTTATGGTGTTATTTTACAGTAGACCAGTGATCCTGTTAGTTAACACCTTTCTAGCCTCGTAATAATTAAATACCAACAAGGTTACATGTAACTGCGAGTATTTCATCACCAACCAGCTTGGTACTAATACATTAACCTTATTTTATGAAGCAGTTCAGTTATTAAGGGAAAACATTTGGGGAATGTTCTTAAATTTTAAAATATCCACTAGGTATTATTTCTTTTTCAAGGACAACTGATGAAAAACAGATTAAAGAATATGTAAGATGGATTAGATTGACAGAGGGTTCAAAGTAGCTAGACTAATATGTGGCACTAGTTTATAAAGTCCCCGACTGTTAGTGTGAGCTGTGTAAGAAAATATACACTAACTAGTTGGGATTTCCGAGACGACAGGAATCAATGATTGAGAACGCTTGGTGATATGGTTGAAAATTCGTCACAGTGGATCAAATTCATTCGAGCTCTCTGATATCTTTTAAAGCTTGCATACTAACCCTTGACTTTATATTCTTTCACACAACTTTATCTACTCTGATAACATTATTTACACGCTATTGTGCAGTGTGGCAGCTTGAACCAGTAGACCTAGGTGCTAGGTTCAACTTTGATTCTTAGAGTTCGGGAGAATGATCTAATTCAGTCAAAACCAAACAGACGATGTACATAATGAACCGTAACATGTAGCTTTAATACACACTAACCAATGAAGAGATATAGCAAAATGTTATGAAAGAAACACTGTCATAGTGGTAAGATTATGAGCAGATAATGTGATGCTTACGGTTTGGTGCAGACCAGAGGGTAAAGTAATACTTTTGGTTGGATAGTATGACAACAGAAAGGTGCCTCTCGTGGATAGGTAGAGTTCGAAAAATGTGAATCTAAAAATGACATTCTTCCCTTTTTATGGTTTTCCGGCGAAGTGAACTTTTTTAATCCAGATGTATCATAATCAAATCTAAATCCTAAACTCACAAAGCTGCGTGAAACCTGCCCCAAGCAGATGTCTTTTGGTATATGCGGTTACGCAAAACTAATTTGCTTTCTCATTTAGGCATCCCATGAAGTCAATAACTTTTACAGTGTGAACAGACAGGAAGCACCAATCGCCCAAAAGCTTACAACAGTACACAAAACTTACCTGATCATATAACCTACCTACCTTTTTTCTCTTTCCGGGCAACACTAAGATCCAGTTACATTTAAATTATTCGCGTTTCACTTAAGAAAGAAAAACACCAGTAAAGAAGGAATTCTATCTGATGAACCTATCTTATATCTTAACAAAGCTATATTTTCCCTTGGTTTATGTGAAAAAGGTAGCTACGCAGCTTTGTGTCATTTTATGCATTTGACACTGAACGTGTGATCTAATCCCAAGTAAATCCGATTTTCCAACACTGAGTTACTCCGAATGGCACCTGGTTGATTTGGAAGACTACACTGCTATCTTAGGCGGAAGTATTTATGAAATACAATTTTAAGAACACCTTATGCAAAAATTCAAGAATATTTTGTATACCTTTTCACACTTGTCAAACGCAAGACTAGCCTGCGCCAACTCCTAGCTTAAGGATAGTGAACGAAGTAGTAGAATATGTTAACCAATTTTTTTAATTCAAGTCGGTTGCCGATGAAATCCCACTTCCGATCATCATCATAAATATCAACATAAGACCAGGCATTACTGAGTAACGGTACCAGTCGCCACACCTCATATCAGTACATCACGTAAAAAGACAGTCAAGTAGAAGATGAAGAGAAAATTCAGTCAGAAGAAATATAAAGTACGAAAAGAGAGAAACGAAAAATGAGAAAGTGGTGAGATTCGGTATAGCCTCGTTAAGATGAGGATAATGTGTATACATCTACGCCACTGACATCGGTTCTCAATCATATCACCTACAGTCAGTCTCCAACCACTGGTTCCTCTTGTCCCGCCGACCCCAACCACCTAGTCTGCATCACCCCACATGGCTCAAACCAACAGTCAGAGACTTCATACATTGGTGCCATGTTTTAGACTGGCCACCTCGAGCCTTTTTCCAGCCTGGACCTACTTCGGCCAACATTGTGTGACGAGGCAATCAGTGACTAGGCATATGTAGTACGTGTGCAAACCATCTCAGTCGATGAAGGTTCATAATCTCGTCAACTGATTTACCTCCACTCCCTAAAACTCTATACCTGACTTCTGTGTTACTCACGTGGTGACTCTACGGAATACAGCCTATACAACGAAGGCAACAGTGGTCAAACACCTGAATCCTCCTCATATCTTTCTCTTTGAGTGGCCATGTTTTACAGACATGCAGTGAAACAGAGCGGACTACTGTACAGTACACACGACCCTTAATAGACAATCAGATATCACGGCGACACCATAGGTGGAGTAAATTGGCAAAAGCCAGCCGAGTCTTGTATTCGTGCAGAGTTCATCGGACACTGAGCCACCAGGGTAGGACTCATCCTACTTCCCAGGTAAGTGGAATGGTCAACACACTCAATCACTACACTCTCTATTATTAGCCGTGGCACCATTGAAGACCAATCCTGGAGCAACAATTTGCATTTAGGTGGTGAGAAACGCATCCCAAACATTCTCAAATTGACACTCAAAGTGCTCAGAAGACTCTGCATCTCATCAGTCAGCGTCTTCACCTAACAGGACTATGTCATCTGCATATTCTAGGTCTAACGAAAATTCTCCAGTGATTAGGTCAACGTCTGTGTAATCAGGTGACAAGAGGGAGACCTCCATGAGAATATCTATGATAAAATAGAATAAGAATGGAGAGAGTGGGCATCCTTGACGGACACCACCAGATGAGCATAGCTCCCTGGACCCACATCAGATACAAAAAGTCCCTTTGGCATTTGCTAATTTACGCGATATGTACCGAGTGACGAAGTAGGACTAAGTTGAAAGAAAGACTACGGTAGTCAGATCAAGACGTTTCACCAATTTGAAAGGTCTCTGGTTGTTGGTTCCAGTCACTTAGGCTACTTTTCCTTAAATCCACTCTTCCTTTGAGTGTTGCTGTAGGGCGAAAAAACTTGAAACAATTCACTTACATCAGGTTCTGGATTTAGAAAGCATTTTCTGCTTGTCAACTAGCAGTGAAAAGTAATGTAAATGAATATTTGCAAAAAATATCTTACGTATCTCATAAGATGAACATGGCAAAACAACCGATAGTAAGAAATGAAAAACGAGGTGTCACTGATTGAAACAAACGGCAGTTCAAGGTTAAGTCATTGTGAAAAGGTGTACATAACATAACGCACAAAGCCAGTGAGGTATAAAAGTTGATGTGTCAAATACTCTCAGAGAAAGTTTATTCTGTAAAAGGTACTCATATTGAGCTGATTTTTCGTCAGCAAAATGTGTGCGGTGAAATATTATTTAGTAGCATTTGGGTCCTGATACACACTTACAGCTTCAAAGAATATACTAAGACAAAGTGTCGAGAAAGTAATGGCGCGAGTCAAATTGGATGGAATGGGATTTCAGCCTAGTACCCTTATCTTGAAAGTCAAATGTAGAACTTAGGAAACAGTAATTTGATTACCACTCGATGGATGCAATGGAAGGGATTATCAATTAGCATATCATCATAGATAAACAAGCAAAATATTTCAACAAACTCAAATGTCAGCACACGAACGAATTTGAAGCATAATTAACAGTAACTACGCTTAATTCAACATGAAAAGCTGTTCAAAAACTGTAATCTCACCTGGTTTGAATCTGCAACTCTTGCGTTGTCTCCTGAAGTATCTGGAGATTCAACCGTCACTGCAGTTGCAACCATCGGAGGCTGGTGAGTTGTAGTGTTAATTTGTATATTCGGCTGGGCTGACTGAACTATCCCAGCCTGTGGTTTCAGTGTGGCTAAAGCTTCACGTGCGGCTGTAACTTCTTTTGTTAACCTAAAAATTAAATTTTTTTCAAATTACATAAACTGGTTGGATTCAATATTTTTAAAAATTAATAGTTATAGTAGTATGAAATAGTAGTTATGAAAGCGACACCATATCTTACCAGTTAAGAGAATCTGAGTTTGTTCTATGGTTTAGAGAAAAGTTCTGATGAGTCGATTACCCACCTTGACAAAATTGTTTGTGAAAAAATTTCGGGCAGATATCAAATGCCCACTTAACAGTTGGTAACTTATTTCTTTCCTGGCACTGTCTACCTGCGAATGAAAGGAGGAGTGCATTGCCCACTAGTCTGCAATGTTTAACTCGATGGCTGATAAGTGGGAATTCAAGATTGGATAAATACAGGACCACATGTTTTGGGTTGTAGATTTCTACATAGAAATGCTGACATGTTATGGAACCAGAATGAACAAAGTAGGGGCTAGGCCTCGAGTCTTACGTAAAAGAGATGATTGCAAATAATAAAGAAATCGAAACACGCCCAACAATTTTGTACGCACCTGTGTAGTAAGCAATGAGTTGTTTAAACATCAGAAGATGCAGCGGTGTTGGAATCCGTGACTTATCGATTGGAAGTCATCCCCCTAAACTAATGAGCCACAACTCCACAAGAAATGGTTAGGTTCATTACTGATTGCAGTTCGTAGGATGCTTCGTGTTTTAAACTAACATCTAGCACGAGTCAAGCAAGTATGAAGCTATAAAATCCTCATCTATTAGCATAGGATCACACATTACTGTGTAACGGTCCGAGTTGCCACAGATGACGTAAGGGCAGTAAGACAAATTTACCAAGTTTCTCACACTGAACTGTCATTTTAGTTGCTTAAATGGGGGGTGTTAAAGTTATGATGATTTAACAGTTATGGGTTAAAATCAAGCATGCTGGCGAAGAGATATACACTTTTAGTCATTTCTGAAATTTACAGCAATTCCTGTTGGTGAACTCATGTAAATCTGTGTCAAATGTTCGTCTATGCTTTTGCACTTTGTGGAAGGACCTTTTGACACGTGGAGGCAAAGGTTACGAATGTGGGACGTACGAGAGCATTGCAACAGGATGACCGGGGACATTCTACACTTGGTCGTTTGGCCACTTTCTTAAATGGTGGTTTGTTCGACGGTTTCATAGATCAATAATCATCGGTTTAACCATACATAAATGGCCATTTATTTTGATTTGGATATGTAATTTTAAGTTGTATATAGATAAGAACCTGTGAAATTAAAACGCTTCTTTATTCCGCAAACCTGTTTGTTTCCGATTTGCTCAAATATTTTTGTAACTTCGAAAACCTGTTTTCTTAGATAAAATCGGCAAACTTCATGGTAGTACGATGTACAGTGTAACGACTGAAGTATCTGTCGATTTTAATGCAGCCTAGACCTTACGTGTCGATTATTAAAAGTCCCAGTAAAAACCGTGACCCACTTTGACAAGAAGAATATAAATGAGTACAATGAAGGCAACTTTCCAGTAAGTTCAAGTAGGGCAATATGATCTTATATGCAACGACTACATGCGAAGCAATTTATAAAAGCAAGTTTTTAAAATATCACAAGATGACTAACAAAACTAGAGAAGACAAAAGCTGGTTACTGATTGTTAACCACCAGTACTCGTTGAATTTACTTAACAGTATGCAGAATCTACCAAACCACATTGTACTCTATTCGAAAGTAACAAACATGAAGTCAGTGGTTGCGATGTCGCATGACGGGTTGAAATCTTTGAGGATCTTTATTGTAGGGACTACATAGAAGCTCTACAAATGTGTTAGTGAATGAGATCTTCGACAATGAATTACTGCTTCCATCTGAATAGAGATAAGTCACCACTAAGGACACATGAAAAAACTTGGATGTCCTTAAAGAGGTACAACACCACTTATGAAAAAAACATTTTGGAAACAAGCATGCCACCAAAAATGAAAAAGCGAGGAGTGTAGGAAAGTGGACATGAAGCGACCGAACATAACTCACCTGGCAATAACACGACAAGCGGCGTCATGTTGATATAGAGCATGTGACAATTCTTGTCTTGCAGTTTGTAACTGTTGTCGGAGTGTAAAGGATTGCAACATAACAGCATCCCACTCATCCTATCAAAAAGTGAGTATTGTGAAAATATAATACCTGAAGTGTCTTCAGTATGGCAGGAATTGATGTCGCAGATGGAGGTTTGGGTCGGACAAACGCAGAGGATTTAATTTCAATCAACTCTTCAACTGCTAGTGGTTGTTGGTCTATAGGATCCGTTCCATTTTCAGCAAGGTACTTCTCGATCAACCGTCGTTCAAAAACGTAACCAGAGCGGGGACTAACAACTGGGTGCTCAGGCACCTCATTCGATAAGGAACACAACAGTGACATTCTGAAAAGGGAACCTCCGTATAAGATATGAGAATAAATAAGTGCAAAATGAACACGAACACAGGAAAAAGAATTTTATTCAGATCGTTGTACAAATTGCAATCGATAGTATCTCGGTTACCGGTTGTACAAGAGGCAGTTGTCATAGTTTTCAATCCGTGACCAGGACGTAAATCATGCTACAAGAAATATGAGAACAGCATGAAAAACTTACCCATAAAGATAGTAGAAAAAGGAGATAACATAGAATGCCAGCTTCACCATGCCCTCCTTCATTGCTCTGCTCAGTTCACTTTGATTAATAATCGTTGTAGGGTCATACAATCCTGGGCAGGACATTACTGGACGATTTTTATACCTGAGAAAACAATGTGTTGCCAGCCATAACACTACATACACTAACCTGTGAATGTGATAAGCTAACAAAGGTACGTTAAATAAGACAGTTCCTATTTGGGAAGTGAAGAGAAACAGCAACGTGTAAGTTGCGTGGAGTGCATACTCTGGTAGAACGAGCTAAATATAATAAATTAAAAGAGGAAATAGTACCGGATTTAGTGATTTACATTGATCGACTGGATTTTTGTAATCCGTTCGGAGTTCATCAAATGAGATAATCTAAGGAGACAGTCATTATACAAGGCTTAAGTACTTGGAAGATAACGAGGAATATAAGGGCAATAGTAAAAACCAAAGCCAATATATACGCTATCGCAACAAGACCGAAACCCATTTCTCAGTGAGTCACCGAAAACACGCGCTCTAACACTATTCGAGGCCAGAGGAGTCAACCGCAATTTTAAACAAACACTTTTAATGATGTAATACTTCCATCTTTTAGTATGCAGAAATTACAATTTCATTTTTTTTGTGAAGAGATGTGATATTGCGCGACATTTACATTGCGGGCGAAATGAATTAAGCGATACATGAACCATCCCAAGCTTGATTATCTTAAACAGTTTGTGAAGCCAAACGATCCAAAGGAGGAATATAAAATATTAGCTCCCATCGGTAGTGGAACCTATGGCGATGTCTTCAAGGTTAGTGTGGTTATAGGAAACAATTTACCACCCATCATTCCTAATTCTTTTTATGAAAAACCTTATCCTTACGCTTACAAAAGACAAACCACATATTTCGTCTTACGCAACAACTAATTTGTGATTAACGGAAACTCTGTTTCACTCTCAATCAGCTTATGAAGTTTTTTTGTGTTAAACTTCCTTTCCCATTTTCTTAACTCACAAAACCTTAGTACTCGATAAGTCTGGAGGCACTCTGTAGGCTCTAGCGTTTCTCGGGAATTGCTTGTTTCCCCTTTCGAGGGCTCACTGTACATTTTAGACTTGGGTCAACCATTTTGGAAATCCGCGCTGTCAATTCATGAATTAATGTGCTCTGGTAGTCCACGTTCACTGCAAATATTTACTAACCTTTTCATCTACACATTTAGGCTGTTCTTCTGTCAGTGACTGAAACCTGCTTGTCATTCGTTGAAGTAATCTGCCTGCTACATAAGACAAGACTGCCATGACTCAGAATTTGTTGCCAAAGTATTTTTTAAAATTAATCGCCTACAGATTCTTCATTATTTGCTGATAGTTATATTTGATATTAACATCATGAGCATCGGTTGTCTGTATAGATATGAGACATTCTTTCTATAGTGATTATCCTCACGCTTGTCCTTGTTCGAGGCATTTACTAATGTTGGTCACTCGTAAACAAAACTTGATGGAAAAGCAAGTAGCTCCACGGATATCCATTACTTGCTACTTATTGCTCCGTGTTTGCAAAGTCCTCACGTTAGGGTAGTAGATTAGAGCCGTTGTTGCTTGCAGACTGTTTAAATTGTGAAAATGAACATTGAGGAACCTTAGGAACCAGTGCGTTTCAAATATCTACTAAATTTCAATCATCTATTGATCCTGTATATATTTCTGTTACTGATGACTAGTAAAGTTAGTACAGTTTTCATGTCTACTGGTAGTTAACCGACTAATCTGTGTTAATCATGGCGGCTGATTTTCTTATTTTCGGTTAGATCAAGGTAGTTGGATATACAAGATAGTTGCCATTTTCTATAAGCATTATATTATCTACTGTGCTCATTCAACTGATAACAAGCTTCATCACAATTCCTAGTTGCAAACTGATTTTAATATTCTGATAAATAGCTGTTTGACTTCCTAAATATGCCTTGAGGTGAACTTTTTAGTGTAGCAACCTAGATGACTGCTACCGTATGAAATTGTCATAGCTTTCAGTTTGATGCTGATGCAGCTCAGGTTACACACTGGTGTCTTCATACCCCCCAAGTAAATGTGTAACACGTTCTGAACTGATGTATGTGTTTAATTCTGAATACTAAAATGAGATTTTAAGAAAGCCAAGCTTTTCTGATACTTTGCCAAAACTTATTTGTAGTCTAATTTACTCCAAGATACAGATGTCGGATATAACCAGATGAGTTAAAACTTTAAATGGAGAGTTTTATGAAGGCAATATCTTGTTAGTCAAAGGAAAGTTAAAAATCATATGTTTGAAAAGAAAACAAGCTTGACATTTAAAAAGAAAAACTCATTTTCAAGCATTTTAGGAGCTTGAGTGTTTTTATGATTCTGTTGATCGTTTTCACACTTCATTCCATTACTTGAATTGGATGTATTGCCCCAACAGACAGCCAAGTAGTATCTCGCAACCTCAATGCGGTTCATCGCCTTGTCAGAGAAAGACAAAATCGACGTAGAACCTCACGTTAAAATGCATCGGTTCAAGTTACCACACTTTACTGTAGTATAAAAAGAACAAATGGACTGAAAGAGACTGATATCAAAGCACATAAAGGTATATAAGAGAATAAACGATTTAAAGATGAAAGTTGATGAAAACATTTAAACTTTAGAAGGCATCTGCTCCACTGTGACGGGTTGTCAGCTATCTCATTAAGAGTCTTCAACCACTGATTTCTATCTTCGCAATACTGTGATTCTGAAAACCTGCTCTGTAAGTTCACATCTGTACTTAGCATTCTTTGATCTACTATAAAAAGTCAACTGACTTTGAATGGGCAAATAAAAATATGCTCATAATCCTCTGAAGTTATGGAAACCTTTCCATCCTTGATATGCGTTTCTCACCATCCAAGTTTGTAAGGGGTGATATATAGCAACACACTCATCGCACACTTAGCTGAAGTAGACTTAGACTAGAAAATGGTGAGACGTGGCCAAATTAAAGCATGACATCAGTGCACGACGTATTGGACTAATGATCTGGACCGTGCAGAGGAATGTTGACTTCTCGGTTGGGGTCCATGTGACATTAGGAACCAGTTGTCACCGACTCCAAATGGCATGGCTCAGATTTGATGTCAGTGGCACAGAAGTATCCATACTTTGTCCTTATCCTAACCGTCATACTGTGTTAAGTATTTTCTTATTGCTTGTTTACCGATCGATTGCTGCTACCTTGACGTTGGATAGAACACTTTGAAGCACAGCTCAAATGTCCCTCATCACCACTCCAGTTATCCAACATCCAGCATGAAACTGAATTGGACTTAGATGTCGGTCCTCCGACTCTCTTTGAAGTTGAAGAAGCTATGTCGTACCTAAAACCATGCAAAGCAGTTGGGCCTGACAGTTTGCCACCTGACGTTTTCAAGGATGGAGGTAAGAAACTGCTAGTTAAAGTAACGGACGTACTATGTGGTATATGGGAATCAGAGGTAGCGCCGTCAGACTGGTATACTTCACTGACTATCTCAGTCTAAGAAAGGAGAGATCTTGTGACAACCATGGGGGAATTAGTTTGACCAATATTGTGTCCAAAATCCTAGCATCTAAAGTTATCCGACGTCTATCTGGAGCTCAAAAACAGCAAACTCGAGAAAACTAGGCAGGTTTTAGAACTGAATGAGGATCCGTCAATCATATTGCTACCCTTCTACAGGTTCTAGGACACAGGCATACTTACCGACCAGTGGTCGACACATGCCATATTTGTTGACCTGAAGGCGGCATTTCACTCAGTCGACCATGAAGTGTTGTGGCAGTGTAGAACTGTGAAGGGGGTACCGAACAAGCATATAACGTTAAAGCTCTATACTCGAGGTCACGCAGCCTTGTCAGGGCTTATGGAGAGTTGTCAAGTTAGTTGACGACAACTAGTGGTATCCCTCAGTGATACCCACTATCACCGTTCCTATTCAACTTCGTCATAGACGTACTAATGGACATGACGTTAGATATGTTTGACTTCCCGGGGACTGACCTACTTTTCGGAGGTCATCTGGTCAACTTGGAGAACGTAGACGACATTTTCCTGCTAGGTAAAGTCGCTGACAAAGTGTAGACAGTGTATCCTGAATGCGTTAAGCAGAAGTCTGGGTGTGTTTGGCATGCATTTCGCACCTGTAGAATGTTCTATCATGCTCCAGGACTGGTGTGGAACGACTCCCAACTTTGCGAAGTGGTGGAATATGTCGACCACTTCACTTACTCGGGGTAATTGCATCAGCGCAGACGGGTTGATTGCTGACGAAATCTCAGCTCACGTACAGGAAGCCATTTGGCATTTGCCAAATTGCGTCACCTGTGTCGCCGAAGAGGTGCCTATCTGTGAAAGGACGAATATACTGCGCTGCAGTCTTTTCTGTCCTGTTGCATGGCTGAGAGATCTGGCCGTTGAAAGTATAAGATACGAAGCGGTTACAGGGTTTTGATCACAGATATCTTTGTAGTATTGCTCGGGTTTGGTGGAATCGCAGTGTTAGGCATGGTAAGGTCAGGGTCTAGGGTACTAGGCAAGACAGACAAGTCGATTGATAAAGTTGCGAACCTTCATCAACTGAGATGGCTTGGATATATACTGTGGATGCCGATCTATTGCCTACCTCGACGTGCAATACTGGGGAAATTTGGATTAGGTCAGAAGACAGTTCAAGGTATCGAGGCCAAGATCTGATATCAGTTGATGGAGTCTCTAACCGTTGGTCTGAGTCGTGTGTGTGTGTGTGTGTGGGGGGGGTGTAGACTGCCTTGTTGGAGTCCTCAAGGTGAAAGGGATCGGTGGTTAGGGACTGACTCTTCGTGACATGGCTAAGAATTGGTCGGTGGTGCAGGTGCATTCCTCCCTTAACGTCTTCTAAAGTTTTAATATTCTCAGTAACCGTTATCTTCAGGTTATTTTCTTATACTACTTTATCTACTCTGATATCATTCCTTTTTTCCATCCTCCTGTTCTTTGTGTACTACTGTGAAGTGTGACAGCTTGAGGTGATGCACCTATGTGGGGAGGTTCAGGACTGATTTCGTCAGTCAGTCAGTATTCCTCCTTGTTGTCTTATCACGACTTTTATCACTTTGACTGCTTTCTTCTCTATTACTTTATTTTTCATCTTAGTGCTTTCTTATTTAGTGTGCTAAAACGTGTAGTGGCAACTGAAAGCATTATGCAGTGATCCCCATGTTGATGTTGATGATTTATCTAGATTAGGGGGAATATTCAAGTAACTTTATAAAGTAACTTTTCATGTTCTGTTTTCGCATAGTTAGCTTTAATTCAATCACTGAAATTATCACTATTTGGATCACATTCATAGGCAGTGACCACAACACTACATTGACGCTTGGGTTTATGCGATTTATATGAAACTTTTCTAGATACGGTCTTGTTAAAGGGATATTTCAGGACACATTGTATCAGGACAGCTGTTTTTTTGCCTAAGTTGACCTTTTATCACGTTCAATTTGTTTTAAAGATTAATGTACAACTATATGCGACTGAAAAACACCGGCAGGATTAGATAAGTCTCCTAAACTATTAGATGTTTAAGCTTATGTTACCAGTGGTTTGCAAGGAAGGTAAAACTAGTATAAAATGTCCAATAAGTATTAACATTATTTCTAGGTTTCTTTGAAAATAGTTATACTCAACTATCAGTCACATGGAACGTGATTGTGAGTCTAACGAAAACTTGATACCTAGCGCATTCCTAACTCAGCTTGGTGCAAGTTTTACTTACTGAGCCTATGAGTTACATATATTGTGTAAGATCGTCTAATACACGGTTGTTAAGGCTGAAATAAGTGGATTGAAACTCGGAAAGTATTGCTTAAAAGTCGAGTTTCTGTTCTTATTCTTTTTGTCTAAAGAATGTACCTTTTTTACTTTTTTGTTAGTTTCTCATTAAAAGGAAGCTACCTATTAAAGTTATATCATCATACCTTAGGTTTATAAGGAATTCTTCATAATATACGCATCTGTCTTCATTGATGGTTTTGTTAAGTGGTTTTCGCTTTATTGTTCATTTTTTTTCTCTCGTTTGAAGCTGCTTATTTTGGGTCTTCATGTGATTAAGTGTGCTTGTTTCTTTGGCGTAGTATGACCACAAATTATATCTATATTATTATCTGGAATGTTACTATTATTATTATTATTTTTCCTTCGGGTTCCTAGTGGAATGTAGGGATTCAGTAGCACGTCTACATTTTACTCTCTTCTCTGCAATCTTTCGAACCTGGCTCCACGACAGCCCACAAGCTCTCATTTCTTCCTCATACGATCTCCTCCATGTCACCCTTGACTTGGACGCCCAACTCATCGTTTCCCATTTGGGTTCCACTCGAGCAACTGACATGGCACGTGATGTCCACGAATGGTCTTCTCAGTGTATGCCCAATCCAATCGATCTCCACTTTCTTCATCTGCATATTTGTTGAGTGATAGGTTCTTGGTTGGTTCGTTGCCAGCCAGCCACAATGAGTTCCTTGTTGCTTATTCTCATTATTCTGGCCATTCGATCTTCGGTGTTGAGTGAGCGTAGGCTGCAGCTGTTGATGTATCATGTCTGTAGTTTGTTGCAAATGCTTTTCGTGACACGCCAAGTTTATGAACCATACAGGAGCACTGACTTGACTCAATCGGTGTTGAAAATCCGGATGTTGTTCACGCTTTATGCTGAGTGCAAGAGACTTCTACACTGGTTTCAGATTAATGAAAGCCTGTCTTGCTTTTCCTATCCTGGCTGGCTTTGACATCCTCGTCTGTGCCGCCTGTAGTTTTAAACGATGCTGCACAGGCTAGATAGGTGAAAGAGGCTACTTCCTTCAAGTTTCTCCCGTTAGTGATGATTGGTGTTTGTTGTAGTTGTTGTTGGTTGAGTATCTCCATCACCTCTGTCTTCTGAAATGTTAATATACTAAGCCAAATATAGAAACTAATATATAATTTGAACAAATGAAAAACAAGTTGATTTGTAGAATAAAAGGGACATCACTTTATTTCACAGATTTTCATCAACTGCACACAAAGAACAAAATGTATGAAATAATATATGATTGTCCAATTTGTCTTCGCTCTCTTCTAAGTAAAATCGCCTCCTATCGGTACACCTTATATCTCTTACGGTGTCAACAAACTCGTACAGTAGACACTTAACTGTGCCTAATATGGGGGGTCTACTAATCCTACCTATCAGGTACATATTTTTCAGTAGGTGGGGCGGTGTTCGAACCCACGACCGCCTAAACCAATAAGCCACAACTCCATTAAGTTATTATATGGAAGATTATATCGGCTCAGCGCTAGCGCTTTTTCTGGTCATGGAAGTGTGATAATTACTGTGTAATCTCTACAAACAAATAGTTATCGGTTTAGGTAACTTCATGATAATAATCATTCAGTTGTGTATAGCTTAGAATAGAATTTAATTTTTTTTTGTAGTATTTAATGTGTAGATGGAAATGAAAGCCCCCCTCCCCCTTCACTTTACCATAAAGCCAATGAGAGATAACCACCATTGCATGCCTTTAGTTCGGGTCGTAGGAGATACCAGTTTTATCCTATAATCACCAGTCAGTTTATTTTATTATTATTGTTATTATTACTATTTTTCCCTTGGGTTCCTAGTGGAACATACGGCTTCAGTAGCACACCTCCATTGCACTCTGTTCTCTTTAGTCTTCTGGACCTGGTACCACGATTACCCACAAGTTTTCATTTCTACCTCACATTATCTCGTCCATGTCACCCTTGACTTGGACGCCCAAATCGTCGTTTCCCATCTGGGTTCCACTTAAGGGCTTGGCACATGATGTGTTTAGTCGGCCTTCTAAGTTTATGCCTAGTCAGTCAACTACTAAAATCCAGGGATTCAAACCAGATTGTTAACCCAGGATGGAAGGAACAAATGACAACAACGAGTACTACTACTTGACCTTAAAAACTACATTGAGAAACTGTTTGCTAAACAGTTTTACTAATGTCTCTAGTCTGAATCTTTTCTTGGTTCCAATCATCACTGTTAAGCATTAAAAACTATCTTATGGAACATATAACGAGTTATGAATATTCACGGTAACTGAAAACGACAAAGTTTCTCATATAAATCTGTTAATGTTTAAGATTGATAAAAGTTTATAGTGTATTATATGAAATCTACCTTCCGAAATTAGATTCATTATCCAGGCTGTATGAATTTGAACTCTATGAAACCAATTCCATTGATGTGAATCAAACATCAGCAGTAAAGACGTCAGGTTCAGAGGGGAGAGGAGGGGCTAACTTTCAATTTTCAGTGGAGATCCTATTGTGTAATTGAAATATCTCAAATTTTGAATGCCTAACATATAGAGTTTTTAATCTTCATACCATTAAATTTTATCTATTATTTTATCATCATAGTAATAAATTAAAAAAATGTTGTCAACTTGTTTTCTAATCTGAAAACTTTTATTTTTTTTAGGCAGTTCATCGTGAGAAGCGTACATTGGCAGCAGTTAAGGTTATGAAAATTGATCTTAAAGATGATATACGATCAATTTGTCAAGAAATACATACTTTAAGAGAATGTAGACATCCGAATATTGTACAATTCTATGGTAGTTATCTTAGGTAATGTTTATTTACTAATCATATTATAAAATTAATTTATCTTTAAGGAATAACAAGTTATGGATATGTATGGAATATTGCGGTGGACAATCTATGCAAGATATTTATTTATGTATGCAATAATTACTTATCATAAACAATGTTGTATTAATTATCTTTTTTTTTTTTCTCTTATTTGTTTGTTTGTTCTTGCTTGTACAGATACTAGACGTCCATTAGAAGAAGATTGTATTGCATTTGTTTCTAGAGAAACTTTGCAAGGTTTAAACTTTATGCATAATCGTGGACGTATTCACAGAGATATTAAGGTTGGTTACTGTGTATATTTCTTAATTATCATTTTTATACTATTCTACTTCTTTTAGGGTGCTAATATTCTTTTAACAGATGATGGGCATGTTAAAGTCGGTAAGGTTTACTTTGATTTATAATTCTTTATTCATGTGCTTATTTTCATTTTTATGAATTAGCTGATTTCGGTGTAGCTGCTCAACTGAGTACTTCAATTGCCAAACGAACAACTTTAATTGGAACACCTTACTGGTAGGTGATGTATATATGTATATCTAAATCCTACTTCTCATCATAGCATATAAACCTGTTGTGTTTTTCTTGCTAACATATGTTACATATGCCTATTTGCTTTCTGCCTCGTTACACAATGTTCACCGAAATAGGTTCAAGCTGGTAAAAGGCTCAAGGTGGCCAGACTAAAACATGGCATGAATGTATGAAATCCCTTGACTGTTGGTTTGAGCCATGTAGGGTGATTGGGGTCGCTGGGACAAGAGGAACCAGTGGTTGGAGACTGACTGTAGGTGATATGGCTGAGAACCGATGTCAGTGGCGCAGTTGTGTACACATTATCTTCATCTTAACGAAGCTATACTGAATCTCACCATTTTGTTATTCTTCCTTTCTCCCTTTTAGTGCCTTATAGTTCTTGTGACTGAATTTCCTCTTCATCTTCTACTTGACTGTCTTTTTACTTGATGTACTGATATGTGAGGTGTGGCGACTGGTATCGTTACTCAGTAATGCCTGGTCCTATGTTGATTTCGATGGATGGATGCTTGCAGATTTGTCAACAATTTTAGGCTTATTACTTACTCTAACTAGGTGAGTGGTAATAACATAGTGATAATAACAGTAACCATATCTCTTGGTGCAAAATGTTATTATATCAATCTTGAATAAACGGAAGCACAAATTCATTCATAAAGCTCACTGATTTTCATTCCACGACCCTTAATCTGTAGTTGTAATTTAGTTCATCTGCTGGTATTTTTACAGTCAGCTTACATTACTAGTTTGTTCTGAGTAAGTGTAATTCAGAGACGTGCAGACGGAACAACTTTGATAACAAAGCTCATAATGTTTTGTAATT
Organism: Heterobilharzia americana; assembly: GCA_944470555.2. Taxonomy (NCBI): domain Eukaryota; kingdom Metazoa; phylum Platyhelminthes; class Trematoda; order Strigeidida; family Schistosomatidae; genus Heterobilharzia; species Heterobilharzia americana. The sequence continues at coordinate 159,913,536 of OX104127.1, read as the reverse complement.
TATTTTAGGATTGTTATCGTGAGACAAGCTCTGGTTTTCCATTTAGTACAAAATAATATTAACTTGCTTCATATTGAGTGGAGAACAGGTGTTTTTCTTGCGACAACAATGCTAACAAGTGATACATACATACATATACGCAACCAATATGAGCCTTGTAAAAAAGTATTAACTTGGTCCGACTGAGAGCTACTACCTCGACATGGTGATCGGATTTATATATCACAGTGATCTAGCGAGCGACACTCGTTGGAACGTTTACTCTATCAAGGTCTTACCGTACCAGAAAGGTCTGTTGAGTAGTGGTAGGATGTAAAACATTTATCGTTTTGGTGTAAATTGTTGAACTGTGATAGGGATACAAGTGCGAAGTCGTACTGCTTGCTGAACAGAGTTTGACAGGATTGAAGTATTTCTCCGATATAACCAGGAGTGCAATATCAATTCTACTTTTTTGGTGGATTAAAAACGGGGCTTAAAAAAAGGTGACCTCAAAAATTCTATGCTCCTCCCTGCCCTGTTGTCTTCTAGTGCCTGTGGTATATGTTTTTCGCGCCCGAGGTTGGAAGCGATCATCGCCAAAAAGTTGTATATGACACACCTCAAGGAGATGTTCTATGAACTCTTTGTTCACATAAATCTTCTTCTCTTTCAAGTATCCTGCAGAAACAACTTCCAGGGAGGGAGTGAGGAAGTGGGACATGTCAACCACCCGCATGCCTCCATTATTAACTTGGTTAACACCTCCCTAAAAGTATATTTAAGGAGTAACTCTCACAAGCGATGTTATGAAGTACAGAGAAAAACATCAAGGGAAATCGTATATCCAAATACATTTGCCAGTCTGAACAAATGATGCTAAGTATGTTAGATTTGCTTTCCTAGATTATACTTCTAGACCTCTCTTACTCAACAATCCTGCATTTCTGAGAGAAAACACTACAATCTATATAGAAGGAAACACTCTACTTCACTGCTTAGTGAAGCCGGTGTGCTTCATGGCGCTGTCCTTCCCGCTTTCCTCTTCTCTTTCTTTTTGTATGACTTACCAACATCAACTAAAGCTAACTCTGCTGAGTATGCTGATGACCTGATAGTATCCAAGTCGATCATCTTCTCTGCTGATTGTTCTCATTTTAACAACTTACAGGAAATTGGTTACTAGTCTTCCTTAAATGACCTCAAACTCAATCCATCCAAATGTTAGATGGTTAATTTTAGCTTAAGACCTTTGTACATTGTTTCTGTCCCATGACTGTTGTGTTATAGATGGCTCTGTTTTGTAGAGAATGTGGTAAGCGTGGTCCATCTTGGCTTATGCTTTTCTTCTGATCTTTCTTAGTCCCCTCATATTGTATTGATTTCTAAGAAAATCCTTCACTTGACCTTTTATATTCAGAAACTCAGACTGTCTGGGGTAACTCAGCTTCTACTCTAATGTTTCATTGATTCTTGTGTTTTACCTGTACTCACCCATTGTTGCTCTTTATTCCTTCTTGGACTCTGGAAAAAAGACTACGTTGTATTGCGTAGGATTTTCAGGGCTGTTAGTAGAGCAAGTACCACATTCCTAACAGAGCTGATAAATGTAGTCGTAGATAGGCATGTGAACACTTGTAGACTACTGGCTGGAAATAGTTTATCTGACGATAGGCATCCTCTACATCCGCACCTCTTTCCATGTCTGTCGTTTGGGAAGACAAGAAGTAAATATATTTAACTCTATACACGCACAACCACATATAAAAATTCAACCATACCACCTTATTTAGCCTGTGTATTGTGTGAAGAAAATCATGTTAGACGTAGTCGTATCAGTCAACTGTGTAACAGCGCATACTTATTATGTCCCTAAAGTCATTAAACATTTCAATAATCCTATTATTCGTAATTCTTTATTATATATTGTTAAACAGAATTATAGGACGGAGTATAGAATGGCAGTCAACCGTCTACCTCAACTTTATCGACTTAGAAAAGGCCTTCGACAGCGTCGACCGAGAAGTAATTTGAAAACTGCTTCAACATTACGGAGTGCCACAAATCTTTATCAACATCATTCAACAGCTATATGAAAACGCGACATGCCAAGTGATCCACAATGGAAAGCTCAGTGATGCCTCTGAAGTGAAGACAAAAGTAACACAAGGTTGCCTACTATCCCCCATGATATTCCTGGTTGTGGTGAACTGGATCATGCAGCCAACTGTGAGTAACGAGAAGATGGGCATACGCTGGCTGGATCGATGAAAAGACCCTAGAAGATTGGGATTTCGCCGACGATTTGTGTCTAATGTCACACAAACTTGAAGATGTACAGGCAAAAACCAACAAGTTGACAGAAGAGGCAGGGCACGGCAGCGAAAACGGGACTTCAAGTGAATGTAGAGAAGACAAAGGTGATGAAGATACTGAACCAACAACAGGATGAACAACAAGCACCAATGACCATTAACGGGAGAGATCGAAAGGAAGTAGCCTCTTTCACCTGCTTAGTAGGCAGCATCGTTTCAACTACATGCGGTGGCACAGGTACAGACGAGGATGTCAAAGCCAGTATCGGAAAGACGGCGAGACAGGCTTTGATTGATGATAAATGATGAGTGTGTAGATGTACTGCAGTCAGCAGAAAGCGTGAACAAGATCCGGATTATCAACACCGATTGAGTCAAGTGAGTGGTTCTATGTGGTTGAGAGACTTGGTGTGTCAGGAAAAGCATTTGCAGCAAACTACAGACATGATACATCAACAGCTGCAGCCTACGCTCACTGGATACTGAAGATCAGATGAGAAGGTTAGGAATAATAAGTAAGAAGGGACTGTGGTTGTGAAGGAACCAAGCAACCAAGGAACTGTTGTCCAAGAAATATTCAGAAGAAGAAGAAGAAGAAGGTGTAGATGGATTGGACTGGACATACACTGCGAAGACTGTTTGGGGACATCAGGTGACAGGCCAGGCCAGGCCAGGCCATGGAGTGGAACGGAGATGGGAAAGAATGAGTTAGGCGTCTGAGGTGAGGGTGACATTGGGGAGATGGTGTGAGGAGGAAGTGGAAGCTTGTGGGCAATCGTGGATGCAGTTTCAGAAGACTGCACAAAGGAGAGTGCACTGGAGACGTGCTACTGTAGCCGTATGTTCCAATAGGAACTCAAGGGAAAAAAATAATAATAAACAGAATCATTGTTATTGTTTTAAAAATGTTATTCCTTGGTTTTAATTGATGTCATAACACACGCTGTGAATTCTGTACTGTAAAAATAACTATAGTGTGGAATAAAGCAAATATGGTGTTATTAATATCATTATTACTATTATTATTAAAGTAAACTAGGGAAAGAGAGAAGAATACTGCACCTACTATATGAAAGCTTATGATCACTAAGGTCAAAGTAGAGGGAGCTAGGTTCGAACCCGAGACTTATTGCTAGAAAATCTAGTCTCTCAGCCAAATGTGCTAAATCTTTACACCTTCAGCTTCTTGACTATATACTATACATATTGTATAAGTTGATTATATCAATTGGACACTAAATCATTTGTAGATGAAATGAAGTTTATGTACATACTTCATTGACACTACCGATCTACTTGGAAGCTATAAATTATTCGGTTATATACATATGTAATAAACGCTATTTGAATAACGTAACCATAACTATTCATTCCCATTTTACCTCTGCTTTAAACTATCAAATTTTTGATCAACTAACTCTTAAATAATTTTTTTTTTAAAAATATTAATTTTAATAGGATGGCACCTGAGGTAGCTTCAATTGAATCACGTGGATCTGGTTATGATGGAAGATGTGATATTTGGGGTGTTGGTATTACTGCGATTGAATATGCTGAATTACAACCGCCAATGTTTGATCTAGATCCAAGGAAGTAAGTTTGTCTATATATTATATCTGCATAAAATATTCAGATTATAATTTAGTATATAGTTTAAAATATGATTATATAAAATATATTCATTTCTACTTTTGAGGGAGTTGTGGAGATTTGGAAATATTTCAGGTTGTTATTCATCGAAGACTGATGTCAGTCTTCGATGAATAACAACTTGAAATATTTCCAAATCTCCACAACTCCCTCAGAATTTAATTGAACTGGTGCTCATTGGTGACTAGCTTCGAGAAGTATTCCCGAAGTTCCAATGAGAAGTCGTGACCGGTGGAGTCAAAGCCTGATGGCCGTGAGGACAGATACTCAACGATGACATTGGGTGGCGGTTGAGCTATATCGTGAGCTAACAGAAGTTGGAAATATGGAGCATTGGATTGTGACCCAGTGGCTCAATGGTAACGCGCTGGCCGCGGAACCTGAAGGTCGCGGGTTCGATCCCTGCTGTTGGGGTCGTGGGTGCGCACTGCTGAGGAGTCCCATACTAGGGCGAAACGGCTGTCCAGTGCTCCCAGGTTTCCTTTGTTCCTCCAACTGATGTCAGTCTTCGATGAATATAAACTTGAAATATTCACTTCTACTTCTGTTTTTATCCAGAGCACTACAAATTCTTGGATCACGAAACTACAAACCTCCTTCTTTACAGGATCGTCATAAATGGTCAGTTTCTTTTTTTAATATTTTCCTTTTTATATGGTTTCCTTGAAGAAAATAGTTAAAAAAATATTATTCTGTCCAATTTATCATTTCTTATTTATGTTTTCTTTTCAGACAAAAGGATTTATTGTTATTTGTCCTACAGAAACATAAGGCTTCAGTAGGACGCCTCCATTGCTCTCTGTTCTCTGCAGTCTTTTGGACCTGATACCACAAGCTTTCATTTCTTTCTCACATGATCCCCTCCATGTCACCCTTACCTCGGACGCCCAACTCGTCGTTTCTCTTTTCAATCCCACTCGATAGCCTGGCCTGTCGCGTGATGTCCCCAAATGATCTTCTCAATATATGTCCAGTCCAGTCCAGTCCATTTCCACTTTCTTCTTCTGAATATTCGTTGTACCATAGCTCCTTGGTTAGTTCGTTACCAGAGTTCCTTGTTGCTTATTCTTTCTGGTCAACTGATCTTCATCTTCACTACCTAGTGAGCATAGGCGGCAGCTGTTCATACATGTCTGTAGATTTTTGGAAATGCTTTTCATAACACGCCAGGTCTCTCAATTATCACTTAGAAGCACTGACTTACCTGAGTGAATTAGTGTTGAAAATCCCAATCTTGTTCACACTTTATGCTGAATGCAGTGCAGTGCGGTGCAGTAGGTCTTCACAATGATTTCAGATTAGTGAACGAATGTTTCTCTTGCTGTGTTTCCAATCCTTGCTTTGACATCTTCATCTGTGCCACTGACGCCTAAAGTTGAATTGATGGTGCCTAGGTGGGTAGGTGAAAGAGACAACTTCCTTTAGATTCCAACCGTTAATGGTGATTGGTGTTTGTTGAGTATTTTCATCACCTATCTTCTATACGTTCACATGTAGGAAGTTCATCTTCGCTGCCTCGCTTCACCTCACCTCTTCAGCCAACTTGTTGGTTTTGCCTGTAGATCTTCGAGTTTATACGACATAAGACATTAGACATAAATCATCATCCATGCCGAAATCCAAATCTTCTTCTGGGGTCCTTCTATCGGTCCAGCCAGCTTATCCCCATCTTCTCACAACTCCTCACAGTTTCTTGCATCTTCCAGTCAACTTCAGTCCAGTCCAGTCCAGTCGACCACAATCAGGAAGATCATTGGTGATAGTAGGCGACAACCTTATCTTACTCCTTCCTGTCTTCACTCCACGTAAAAGACATCACTCAGCTTTCTACTGTCAATCACTTGGTATGTAGCCTCATCATATAGCATATAGCTGCTGTTGAATGAAGTCGATAAATGTTTGTGGTACTGAAACTGTAGTGTTGAAGCAGCTGCGTGTAGAATCACTTCTCGGTCGACGTTATCGAAGGTCTTTTCAAAGTTTATGAAGTTGAGGTGAAGAATTGACTGACATTCAGACAATAGAATCCAAATCATATTTTTCATCCAATATATTTTATTGTCCAATATAAGTCTTAGTATTGTTGAATTCAAACGAAAGATATATAATTCTTCTGTGTGAATCCTATCGTTTAGAATATCTGCATTGCCTATCACTCGAATTGTTGTATCTCTAGTTCCAGTCGGCATGTGCTTGTTTCATACAGAAACATTTCACAATGTAAATCAACTCCTATTCACTTCTGATTCTCTTTGAAGGCGACTTAACAATTAATATATTAATTAACCGTCCATCCATCCAGATCAACCTAGGACCAGGCATTACTGCGTAACGATACTAGTCGCCACACCTCATATCAGTACATCAAGTAAAAAAGACAGTGAGGTGCAAGGTGAAGACAAGAGATTGCAGTCAAAAGAAACATAAAGACCTAAAAAAGAGAAAGAAAGAATGAGAAAGTGGTGAGACTCGGTACAGCGTCGTTAAGATGAGGATAATGTATGTATACATCTGCGACACTGACATCGGTTCTGAGCCATATCACCTAGAGTCTCCAACCACTGGTTCATCTTGTCCCGTGGACCCCAACCACCTAGACTGCATCGCCCCATTGCCCGACCGATAGCTGCTACCTTGACATGGTGGTCGGGCTCGCATATCACAATGACCCAACGAGCTACGCTGGTGGAACACTTGTTCTCTCAAGATCCTACCATACCAGAAAGGTCTGTTAGATACTGGTTAGACGTTGTGGTGTAAATTTCTACACTATGATGGGGGTTTGGGGGCGAAGTCGTACTGCTGTTAGCTGGATGGGGTGTGACAGCAGTAAGGTGTTTCGCTTGGATAAACAGCAGCGCCATGGTGATGCTGCCTTCTCAGTGGAAGGGGGGGGTTAGAAAAGGTCAGCCCCAAAAATACACTCCAGCATACCCCACGATCTTCTGGGCCGGCAGTGTTGGTTCATTTGTCGTTTCTTTTTGACCATCCGGCCCCTAAAATATAAAAGTTCAAAATAATCATACTCAAAAGGCTACGTGTGACAGGCCTCAAGTAGATGATAACTAACCAACTCCTATTTATCGACAACAGAAGTAGTGTTCTCTGAATTTCTAATTATATGATGATCGGAGTTGTTCTAACTACTCAAATTGTCCAATAGTAGTATCTTTCACTAGTTTACAACACTTCTGTCTCAGAGATTGACATGTTATGATATTGGCTGACAGGTGGTTTCCAGCGAAAACCCTATCGACTGATAGCATAGTTAGGGGGTGGCAGTTGAAAAACTACTCAGCTATGATTCAGCTAGACCTATTTCTGTGATCTGAATCGTTGGGTGTTTCGATCACTCTGATGTGACTGGCAAAATGTACACATCAGCTTGAGTGGTTGTATAGTAATTTTATGTTTCCACTTGGCAGTAGGTGCTTTTCTAAAGGTTATAAGTTATTACAAGACTGTAAATGTAGTCTCACTGGAAAGCTATCCGATTTATACCTCTTCACTTGACATTTATTCGACACATTCAGCCTTTTATAAATCAAAAGCCGTTTCAATATGTGAAAATCATTGTCGAATTGTACACTAACTGGATCATACAGAGTCTCTTCAGTATTCAGAAAGGTGATCCCACTATTAATCTATGTCTTAATGTATAAACGTAGCCATTCTATGAAATCGTTAGTTATCAGTTACCAGATAAGTTTAGAGTTGGTTGAGTTAGTTTGGTTACAGGGAAACAGCATTACTTACGGGATTGCGTTTCAGACAGGATTTATTGTCCATAGTAATATCAGAATAAAATTGATAATACTGTCTTATTGTGTGATACATCAACTGTAATGGAATTACATTCTGTTATACTGCTCAATTTTCACTTTTATTGAAATGCTGTATATAGTCCATTAAGTTTCTCTTTGTTAGTCAAAATACGTGTGAGAAGGTTTAGACTACCTGATTAGGGTTCTTGAGACCATAGAAATCAATGGTTGAGAACTCTTGGTAATATATCTGAATGTCTCGGTCATAATGGTGCAGATGTATTCATTGCTTGATGTCTTCTAAAACTTGAATATTTCCACTGACTGTCATCTTCAGACTGTCTATTCTCTGACATGATTTCGTCTACTTCGATATCATTCCTGTGAAATGTGACAAATTGAACTGATAAAGTTATGTGTGAGAATTCTGTATGGTTTTTGTTTATCTGACTTTCTATAGAGATGAAAAAACTGTCGATTAAATGTAAACTTATTTCATCAGTAATTATTGTATTATATAGTATCTTTTTTTGAGGTTATAGTTAACAGATATTTTCTCATTTCTGTCTGATAATTGAAATTGTCTTCTACTACGCATTTCGATAAAGTTTATAGACATATGATGAACTGTTATAAGAAGCAAGTTATAATAATCTTATCGAAACTTCTTCAAGAATATCAAAGTAGTAGATTATACACACTAGCAACCGGTAATAGACCAAACTCTAGAGACGTCTAACAGTGGTTAGTTTAATTATAATGCAAAGAAACTCGAAGACAGAGATGAAGGAAGGGTTGTTTATCATTAACAAGTGGTACGGTAGCCGTTAAATATGCTACACCTTGCACCAAAACCGTCATTTTCAAAATGTGCTTCATTTTCTCTTCTGCTTCTTTCTTGATTTGCTCTTCATATGCTCACGTTGTCTCTTGTGTTTCTCTTGTCAGAATCCTTACCCATTGCTGATAATTCCCTATGATCTCTGTCGTCCTTCCAACATATACTACTTATATCCATCCTTATCAGCAACACCTCACTACAATAATAATAATAATAATATGATTTGACCATCTAAGATAGCCGTAGTTTAGCAGACTAGTATTTGTACTGGGTGATGATTGAAGTGAAATAAAATTCTGGTCAGCAGTCGGATCTTGTTGCTCAGTTGGTAGAGCCCCGGGTCGGTAACTCGGTGGTTGCTGGTTCGAATCCGGCAGCGGTCCAGATTTTCATCTCACCGTCAATCATCACCCAGTACATATAATAATAATAATAGTCTCTTTAGTCCAAACAATATATATGACAGTATGGAATTCTCAGCATGTAATTTTTTTGCACCGACAAGTTTACTTCTGTACAACGTAACCTTTTTTTCTTCTCTGCTTTGTTACTGATTCAAGAAACAGAAAGTTGAAAACAGTTTAAAAATGCACCAGAGTACATGATATGTTCAAAGGATACATTTAAATGATTAAAACAAATTGAAACGAAAAAATTAGATGAAAAATGTTCGATAAGTAAATTTGGTAATCCAAGGTTCAAGGAGGTCACCGGAGGGGGGATCGCTTGCACAAAAGCGTTGTACATCCACCACTTACTATATTTCAGCTTAAGTTTAATAATGATTTCAAACCGATGTTTATCAAATCTTTTAGATGAACTCAGAGTATATATCATAGTACATTCCTACGATCCACCTGGAGAGTAAACATAAATGTGTATGTAGTCTAGTGTATATTAGTAACAGGAAAGATTCTGTAGGCATGTGGTTTTCATTATTCCCATCTCCCAAGTAATGATTTTGTTACCAGTGTCCTTTGTGTGTAAGCTTCATCAACTGTTTAGAGCTAAAAAACAGCGGGGGAGGTCTTTATGTATACGTTCATATTTCCGCTAGATAAATGCCCGTTAGCATTTCACCTACGATTATCTTAATCGATTACTAGCTGGTATATTAGTATAGTTCAATAATACCTTTCACTGGATCATACAGCGAACTGTTAGGAGTGAAAAAGATGGGCATACGCTGGCTGGATCGATGAAAAGACCCTAGAAGATTAGGATTTCCCCGATGATTTATGTCTAATGTCTTATGTTGTACAAACTCGGAGATCTACAGGCAAAAACCAACAAGTTGACAAAAGAGGCAGGGCGGCGAAGATGAGACTTCAAGTGAATGTAGAGAAGACAAAGGTGATGAAGATACTGAACCAACAACAGGATGAACAACAAGCACCAATGACCATTAACGGGAGAGATCGAAAGGAAGTAGCCTCTTTCACCTGCTTAGTAGGCAGCATCGTTTCAACTACATGCGGTGGCACAGGTACAGACGAGGATGTCAAAGCCAGTATCGGAAAGACGGCGAGACAGGCTTTGATTGATGATAAATGATGAGTGTGTAGATGTACTGCAGTCAGCAGAAAGCGTGAACAAGATCCGGATTATCAACACCGATTGAGTCAAGTGAGTGGTTCTATGTGGTTGAGAGACTTGGTGTGTCAGGAAAAGCATTTGCAGCAAACTACAGACATGATACATCAACAGCTGCAGCCTACGCTCACTGGATACTGAAGATCAGATGAGAAGGTTAGGAATAATAAGTAAGAAGGGACTGTGGTTGTGAAGGAACCAAGCAACCAAGGAACTGTTGTCCAAGAAATATTCAGAAGAAGAAGAAGAAGAAGGTGTAGATGGATTGGACTGGACATACACTGCGAAGACTGTTTGGGGACATCAGGTGACAGGCCAGGCCAGGCCAGGCCATGGAGTGGAACGGAGATGGGAAAGAATGAGTTAGGCGTCTGAGGTGAGGGTGACATTGGGGAGATGGTGTGAGGAGGAAGTGGAAGCTTGTGGGCAATCGTGGATGCAGGTTCAAAAGACTGTACTGGAGACGTGCTACTGTAGCTGTATGTTCCACTAGGAACCCAAGCGAAAAATAATAATGTAATAATCGTTTTTGTTACGTAACATTGGCACGCCTGATTTATAAAAATATGCTCCCTGTCTTAAATATTTTTTTGATACAAAATCTTATAGTTTATTATGAATTCCTTTTTATCGCATATTTCTCTCTTCTATGTATGTTAGCTCGATGTAAAAGTCAACCAGTTAACATAATTCTTTGATGTACACACATATACACATTAAAGAATTAACCTTCATAAATCGAATTCATAACACCAGTAATTATTGACTAAATTGTAACTGGTATTTATTTCATGTAATTTGATAAATAAATGTACAATTTAATCCTTAGGTAAGGTGGATTTTATCTTGATTCTTCATATTTCCTACTGTAAGGTTAAGGTTACTTGTTAAAATGTGAAATAATAGTCTATTGGCTTAAGGAATTGACTGTCAGCAAGTGGATTATAGGTTCCAATATCGGGATTTCGATAGCTAAGTAGTATTATTAGCCCTTATGCAATAGGTGTGGTTTATTGCCTAATACATGTGAGTGTTTACAAGGATCACTCACTAGATTTCGATTCGATTTGAAAAAAACTTTACAGGCACTTATCAGTTTACATACTAACCTTATGATTGGTTCTTTACTGTGTAATACTGAGATACCTTTTTACAATGTACATTTTATTAAACCGGGTGCAGAATTATGTGAGATAACTATTAACTCATCTTAGGATTAAGTTCGTCATGAACTGACATGAGTTGGAGGAAGATTGGAAACCTAGTAGTACCGTCTGGCTGTTTTGTCCTAGCATGTGACTCCATAGCAGTGTGCACCCATCACCAGGGTTCATCTGTTAGAATTTCTCTTTAAGGAAGATCTTTGTTTCTTCCATTTTCCTTATATTCATTGGACAACTATACACTGAGATCACTAATGTTATGCAGCTCCAGTTTTATAATGGAGATATTTACCGACAAGGCTAAACTTTACCTTCTCAACACTACAACTCTCTGTGTTTCGATGAGAACACAACTCTGATATATCCTCATAAATCTTCCTCTGCATTACTATATCCTAGTTCTCATTAGTGTTTTTTTTGCAAATTATGAGTGTTTACTTTGTTGTAAGATAGTTGTTAGATGCTTCGGGTATATACGTATGTTGTCATTTTGACTATCTGAGATAGCTGCAGCTTGGCAGACTTGTATTGATAATAGGTGATAATTTAAAGTGACCACGGTGAGATTAGAGTGCTATTAGTCATTTAAAATTGACCTTTTACCCCTGCTTACTATTCCTCCTTTTTTTGTATCACCACCGCCCATTTCTGTGTTCCCACGTGCATAAGACATTAGTTCCTAGCTATGCCAACAGAAGTGTAGTAAATCGACCCAATATAACAACAGAGAATTACGAGCATCAAAACAAAAATCGAGACGCATTGCACAAGAAGTGACTCTTGTCCCTAGTGAATAACACTTTAACATTTGAAGCGATAGGTACTGGGTTCGAGTCCAGGTGGGAAGGACATCACTCACTGAGACGCAGGTATATATGAATAGTGAGTCCTAAATAGGACGAAATGCGGGTCCTAGATTCCATTTCTAGCCATTATCAATAATTACCACCGAATTTGAAAAAATATCAGCCATATTGCATCATCAACGCAGAAGCCCATATGCCAATAGTGGCTAACCAATTCGCTCTAACCAATAACGGGGATTTCTGAGCTTTAAGATCAAAGATTATCTCTATATCTTTTCATTTCTTCATTCTGTAGTGTTTTTAAGTATTGCAACTTGGACTTTTTTCTGAAGTAACTAACAGAATAGTACGAGAATGCTACTAACACAATAAGATACTTCGACCGAATACGAAAAGTGACTGTTTTTCCTCAGAAACTGATACTTCACCGGGCCAAGAAAATCAGAAAACGAGAACCGCTCTCTCACTGTGAAGAAGACACCTTATTTGACTCGAAAAAAAACAATTTATGTACAGTTTTTCCTTGAAAAAAATACACCCATTAGGTCAGAAGTTGGATGTTTATTCTGATTGGTCAGCTGTACGACAAAATTGTCCAATAAGGTTTTCCCCGCCCACACAATAACATAGAAACTACGTTGATGGCTAATGACTTAAAATGCTGATTTCATTTTAAGCTGCTTCCTATGATTTTCTTTTTGGAGCATAAACTATTGTCTCTTGTAGGTTCATTCATGACACAAAGAAAAAGATCTAGTGGAAAGTACGGTTCAAGTATTTGTTGATTAAATGTATTGAATAGATCAGACCTTTTGGTTGGTGTCTTTTCTCGTTGTTGTTGTCGTCTTAAGTTTTATCCTCCTAGGCATTAAAAGATTTCAACTTGGTTTCCTGTCTGTAGTTTCCCTGAACAACTACCATATCTGTTCAGTTTAATTCAACTTTCCGGCGATTATTTATTTCAATTTTGAGGGAGTTCTGGGGATTTGGAAATATTTCAAGTTGTTATTCATCGTAGACTGACATCAGTTGAAGGAACAAAGGAAACCTGGGAACACTGGACAGCTGTTTCGTCCGCCTGGTATGAGACTCCTCAGCAGTGCGCATCCGCGACCTTCAGGTTCCGTGGCCAGCGCATTACCATTGAGCTAGCCACTGAGTCAGAATCCAATCGTCCATATTTCCAACTTCTGTTAGCTGACGATATGATGAAACCGCCACCCAATGTCATCGTTGAGTAACTGTCCTCACGACCATCAGGCTTTTCCCCCACCGGTCACGACTTCTCATTGGAACTTCGGGAATACTTCTCAAAGCTAGTCACTAATGAGCACCAGTTCAATTGAATTTCGAGGGGGTTGTGCGAATTTGGATTACTGCTCGTTGGTGAGTAGCTTCGAGAAATGATGGTCATGAGGACAGTTACTCAATGATGACATTGGGTGACGGTTTCGCTATATCGTGAGTTAACAGAAGCTGGAAATATTGACCATTGGATTGTGACCCAGTGGCCAGCCCAATAGTAACGTGCTGGTCGCGGAACTTTAAGGTCACGGATTCGATCCCTGGTGGGGTCGTGGGTGCGCACTGCTGAGGAGTCCCATACTAGGCGGACGAAGCAGCTGTCCAGTGCTCCTAGTTTTCCTTTCTTCCTCCAACTGATGTCAGTCTACGATGAATAACAACTTGATTATTTACTTATTGTCAATTTGTTTTTCTGTAAAACTTACCTCGATGCTCTAATATTTTGAAAAGTTTGCTCTTTATGACTACTGTGAGATTTCATTCATTGTTCTGTTTTTTTTCTCTCTCTCTCTCTGCGACTAAAAATTTGATTTCAATCTTTTCATCCATTTTTAGTCGGTTCATTAGAAATGTCACATATATTGTGAAGGAATAGTACCTTTACTGGATAACAGCGTTTCGGACACAATTTATTGTTCATATTCATATTCAAGTAATTAACTCTACAACTCTGAGATGACAAGACTAGTGTAGAATTTTCCAGGTGCAGGCACCTCAGAAGCATTATGAAGAATTTTCAATGGGGCTGGAATTAGAGTGGGCTTGAAACCAACGAACTTGCTTAGAAATGAGCTTTGTAGGTTAAAAGATCCTACTGATGTAATGAAGCAAAATAATTTGGTTTACCAAATCCCTTGCAATGATTGTGAGGTCGAATACATAGGTTGGTCAAAATAGTCGACCAGCTAGGGTCAATCTGAATAACGGAGCATAAAACCGTAGTTAAATCAAGATTAGTGGATCTTAATAGACAAAGAAATTTAGAGGAAAGCTCGGCTATAGCTATGCATGCAATTCCATACAATCGCACAAAAAGGTGAGATACAGTGATAGTATTAAAAACTTAGGTAGAGGGAGGGAGAGGTTGATAACCGGATCTTTGTTTATCACATCAATACTGAATACTTGCAACACGGAATGATTCTACAACTGTTCTAGATATATGGAAAATTCTACTATCCTCATCATCATAAAGAAGGAGAGAACATTAGAACTGTATAAAGTCTGTCCCAAGTTTGGGGAGTCAGTTACCTCATATAGGAAAATGGACAATGAATTGTGTCCAGTGAATAGTACTGTTTCTCCACTGTGTTTGTGTGTGTGTGTGCGTGTATGTGACATTCCTACCACAGTACCCCAGTTCTACTCACATATTAAATCCTTTTTATTATTGTTTCAACCTGTTCCAATTTGTGCTAACCTGTACAATCACGATTGATTAAAGGTTATGATGGCAGATACTGATATTTACCATCTTACGAATAATCTAGGCAGTTTACTGTCTACTTTATACATTACAGCTATTACTTTCTATGTTTACATCGATATGAAGTAAAGCACAATAGCTTGCAGTAAAAGTTATGCTGTACTCTATTCGATCAATAGTTCATGAATGAAACTTGGATATACAAGTTTCTTATACAACAAGCAGTAGGGAAACTATTATTATTATTTGTCCCTTGGGTTCCTAGTAGAACATAGGGCTTCAGTAGCACGTCCCCAGTGCACTTTGTTCTCTGCAAACTTTTGAACCTGGTTCCACGACAGCCCACAAGTTTTCATTTCCTCCTCACACCATCTCCTCCATGTCACCCTCACCTCGGACGCCCAACTCATCGTTTCCCATCTGGGTTCCACTCAAGGGCCAGTCGCGTGATGTCCCCAGTCGGCCTTCTCAGTGTATGCACAATCCATCTCCACTTCCTTCCAGTGCATATTTGTTGAGTGATAGGTTCTTGGTTGGTTCGTTGCCAGAGTTTCTTGTTGCTCATTCTTTCTGGTCATCTGATCTTCAGTAACGAGCCAGTGTAGGCAGTTGTTTATGAATGTCTGTAGTTTGTTGGAAATCCCTTTCGTAACACGCCAAGTCTCTGAACTATACAGAAGCACTGACTTGACGTTGGTGTTGAAAATCCGGATGTTGTTCACATTTTATGCTGAGTGCAGAAGATCTCCACACTGGTTTCAGGCTAATGAACGTTTGTCTTGCTTTTCTGATCCTGGCTGCTTTGACGTCCTCATCTGTGCCTCCTGTAGTTGAAATGATGCTAACTAGATAGGTGAAGTAGGCTACCTCCTTTAAGTTTCTCCCATTGATGGTGATTGGAGTTTGTTGCTGTTGTTGTTGTTGGTGGTGGTGTTGGTTGGGTATCTTCATCACCGCTGTGTTCTCTACGTTCACTTGAAGTCCCGTCTTCTCTGCCCTGTCTCTTCTGTCAACTTGTTAGTTTTCGCCTGTAGATCTTCAAGTTTGTGTGACATTAGACATAAATTATCGGCAAAATCCAAATCTTCTAGGTTGTTTTCCGTGTCCAGCGTATCCCCTTTTCTCGCTCCTCACTGTTTGTTGCATGATCCAGTCAACCACAATGAGGAAGATGATCTTTGATAGTAGGTGGCAGCCTTGTCTTACTCCTGGCTTCACTTCAAAAGTATCAGTGAGCTTCCCATTGTGAATTACTTGGCATGTGGTGTCTTGATATATTTGTTGAATGAGGTTGATAAAGGTTTGTGGTACTCCGTAGTGTTGAAACAGCTGCCTGCCAAATCACTTATTGGTCAACGCTGTCTAAAGCCTTTTCAAAGTTGATGAAGTTGAGGTGAGGTAGAGAGTTGACTGCCATTCTGTACTCTGTTCTATGATGATACGAAGCGTTACAATTCTGTCCTCACATGATTTGTACTTCCTGAATCCAGCCTGTTCCGGTCGTAGTTTTGAATCAGGCAGTAGGGAAACAGTAACTATTAATTACTGGATTACGTTTTGTATACAATTTAGTATCCCATTGTCATGGCAAGGTAACTTTGCGAATATTCCTACTTTCCGCTCTAACCGTTACCAGATCGAGAGAGAGAGTCTTTAATAGGATTTACCGTGGACTATACAGATGCGAAACAGTACCCAAGAAATAAGGAATGTATATAAATTGTCATTCAGTTTATTAATAAGCGCTCTCTTTTTTTTTGCATTTCTAATAAAAGTAACCTTCAAGACTTAACTGTTCAGTATTATTTTTTAAGTGATTATGATCAATATGGCTGATAACATGAATTTATTTGATAGGAGGAGGAAGAAGTCGTGGATGGGGGGTCCAGATGGAAAGGGGTGAATTACTTCAGTTACTGTTTTTATAATAACATATATATATATATATATATATATATATATATATATATATATACTTGTTATTCAATTCAATTGTATGTGGGGTATTTCAATTTTACTATATTTTTGTTTAATACTCAAATTATTCTTTTGAAGACGATAAAATATTACTTCTTGTCGAAAAAAAAAGGAACTGAAGTTATTTTCCTTTGATGTGTTATATTAAAATTCCATATTTTATCAAAACTATTATAAAGAATTCATTAACTACCATTGTTTATTATACTGTATAGGCTATAGGAAAGTTCATTTAATAAATCAATGGTTATTTCAAAAAGCGAATTTCTCGTTTAATTTCCCTCAAACTACTGTCTATGAATAAGAGTAATATTTAGCTTGACTTACTGATTGATTGACTAACAAAAATAGCTTAGAACACTGAATACAATAGGATCAACTGAAGGTGTGTTATACTTAACAGTATTTCAAGAAGAACCAAATGGAGAGAATAAACAAATTGAAGATAACCGTTAGGGTAAATATTCAAGTTTTAGAAGACATGAACGAGTGAATACATCTGTGCCATTATGATTGATTTTCAACTACTGGTTACTATGGTTTTAGGGACCCCAGAAATTCAGTGTACACCTCTTGATAAATCATGTCAACAGTCAGGACTGGGTTAAACAGTTATATGCTTAACATATTAAGGTACTTAGGAAATGATATCTAGGCTTGGCTAATCGAAACTCATATCATAGAGTGTAGTTTGAAATCGTCCACCCACCTACATCACGGTTTGAATAGCCAGATAGAATCATTTGCCGTCACACAATAGGTATGCCATATTAGTCTATTACATTAATGTTAACATGGTTACTGACTATTTTTTTGATTTCGACCCATTAGTTGAAAGTTGGATTGAAAATAAGCTGTTGGACTATAAGAAAGGAAGTTTAAGTGTTATTCTTTCACCTCGTTCTGATTCTAAGCAATATATATTATTTTCAATGAACAGACTGTAGTATATTCTACATCAGTGTATAAGTCTCACTCTTAGGTGACTAATAGTCTGCTTGATAGTTACTTTTGGAATCCTGGACGTATTTCCTCTTTTTTTGCTACTCATCAGCTAGACACAGAGACAACAGCGGACAAGCTGCCACCATACCAGATCAAATTGAGACGATACGCATCATGATAGAATAGAGCATAGAATAACATGATGCAAACTCTTTAACTCAACTTCATCGAATTTGAAGAGACCTTCGATAACGTCGACCGAGAAGTAATTCGATAGGCAGCTGCTTCAACACTACAGTTTTAGTACCACAAACATTTATCAACTTCATTTAACGGCAGCTATATGCTATATGATGAGGCTACATACCAAGAGATTGACATTAGAAAGCTGAGTGATGTCTTTTACGTGAAGTGAAGACAGGAAGGAGTAAGACAAGGTTACCGCCTACTATCACCGATGATCTTCCTAATTGTGGTCGACTGGACTGGACTGGACTGAAGTTGACTGGAAGATGCAAGAAACTGTGAGGAGCTGTGAGAAGATGGGGATAAGCTGGCTGGACCGATAGAAAGACCCCAGAAGAAGATTTGGATTTCGGCATGGATGATGATTTATGTCTAATGTCTTATATCGTAGAAACTCGATGTGGGGGCCGGAGACTAAGAATTTGGCGGAAGAGGTGAGGGGAGACGAGACAGCGAAGATTGACTTCCTTCATGTGAACGCGTAGAAGATCGGTAATGAAAATACTCAAGCAACAACATCAACAAGAAGCACGAATCACCATGAAGGGGAGAAATCTATGGGAAGTTGTCTATTTCACCTACCTACCTACCTACCTACCTACCTACCTACCTACCTACCTACCTACCTACCTACCTACCTACCTACCTACCTACCTACCTACCTACCTACCTACCTACCTACCTACCTACCTACCTACCTACCTACCTACCTACCTACCTACCTACCTACCTACCTACCTACCTACCTACCTACCTACCTACCTACCTACCTACCTACCTACCTACCTACCTACCTACCTACCTACCTACCTACCTACCTACCTACCTACCTACCTACCTACCTACCTACCTACCTACCTACCTACCTACCTACCTACCTACCTACCTACCTACCTACCTACCTACCTACCTACCTACCTACCTACCTACCTACCTACCTACCTACCTACCTACCTGTCTACCTACCTACCTACCTACCTACCTACCTACGTACCTACCTACCTACCTACCTACCTACCTACCTACCTACCTACCTACCTACCTACCTGCCTACCTACCTACCTACCTACCTACCTACCTACCTAGACAGTATCACTTCAACTACAGACGGCGTCGTTGGCACAGATGAGGACGTCGAATCCAGAATCAGAATGATAGCAAGACAGGCCTTTTTTTCATTAATTTGATATAATCAGTGTGGAGATCTACTGCATCGCACTGCACTCCACTGCACTCAACATAGAGTGAACAAGATTGGTATTTTCAACAGTAATTCACTCAGTCAAGTCAGTGCTTCTAAGTGATAATTGAGAGACCTGACGTGCTATGAAAATCATTTCCAACAAAGTACAGACATGTATGAACAGCTGCCGCCTACGGTCAGTAGATAGTGAAGATGAAGATGAGTTGAGGAGAAGGAATAAGCATGGAGGAACTTTGAGCTGGTCACAAACCATCCAAGCAAGAAGGTATCGGCGAACACATATGCATAAGAAGAAAGTGGAGATGGATGTGGATGTGGATTGGATTTGATATAGACTGAGAAGACCATTTGAGGATATGATGTGTCAGAGCAGGCCATTCCGGGACGTCAAAAGGTAGCGAAATGGGAAACGACAATTTTGGTGTGCCTGCTGAGGGTGATACGGATGAGATAGTGTGAGAAAGAAATGAAAGCTTGTGTGTAGTTGTGTAGGCAGGTTGAAAAGATTGGAGAGAATAGAGTGAAATGGCGCCCAAAAAACAAATAATAATAATAATAATAATAATAATAATAATAATAATGAGGTAGAATGTACCTGAACTCCAGTGCTTAGTGATATTGTCCCTAACGAGACTCGAAACTCGTACCCATCACTTCAAGCATCAGTGTTATCCATTAGAACATGAGAGCGTGAGAGTAACTTTGACAAATAGGTTTTACTTAAAGGCAATTCACGTTTGAATTACTTTTATCATTACTACAACTTGACTCATAATGATATTATTTATTAGTCTGTCAGTAATGTTTATTTAATCTTTTACGTTAGGGTAAATAAGGCGCCATACAGTTTTATTACAGGTATAAAGTTGTCAATATACGTTAAAAAAAAGAGAAAAAAAGATGGTGAAGATGGTATCCTTCTTATTGTAAATTTAACATTTATGCGTAATTACAGTCTTACACATAAGGTTGAGAACATTCCTCTTGTTTTTTTTTTTGGCTTTTTCGTTTGTTTTGCGTAGTCAAACGATTGATCCATTGTACAGGATGTTTGCATATATACCCAGTTTTTCGTAGAATTTATAGTTAAAGTTATAAACTTTTTCGCATCTTACTCTTAATTGATTTTCATCTGAAATGTCTAGTTAACTGGTTGACTGGATCTTAACATTTCTGTGTATTAATGTGTGGTATCGTTAATCATTCGAATGTGGTTAATTGTAATGTGTGTGTGTGTGTGTATGTTGGTGTGCTGAGAGTTAAAGTTAGATTAGCAATCAACTCAACTGCTTCCAAGCATAACTCTCTTCATCACCAAGAAATTATAGTCACAGTGTTATATGTCATGGTGTCATCATATCAGTTATGTGGAAGTTAGATATAAAGTTTTAAGAATGAGAGGAAAGTTAGTTGAGTAAGTTGTTAACCCTTCACCTAGTCACCGTTTACCTCATCATACAGTGTTAGCTGAAGCATGTTTATGCTAGAAAAGGGTTAGCGGTGATCAGAATAATAGATGACATCAGTCCATGAAGGTTTTAACTGTTGATCAGATTCGTTTAGTGGGATGTAGACTTCTTGATTTGTTTCCCTGTGACATCAGAGGCCACTGGTCAGAAACTGTAGATGATATGGCTCAGAGTTGGTTTCAGTGATCCAGATGCATCTACACATTATCCTCATACTAAACTTTATACTGTATTTAGTATTTTCTTACTCTTCCTTGTTATCTTAGCATGAATTTCTGCTACTTATACTACTTCGATGTCTCTTTAACTTTCTTGCTTGATGTACTTATATAAGGGCTGGCAACCTGGACTGTTACGCAGTAATATCTGATCTTATGTTGATCTTGTATGTGTTTGTATATTAACCTGTCTCTATCTCTAGGTTTGTGGTGGTTTATCAATTGATTTTAGGTTGAGATTCACCATGGACTGCAATCAATTGGAGAAACATTGTAAACCTGATAGCACTGGGTGACTATTTCGTCTTGATATGTGACTTCTCAGCAGTGCACACCCATAACTCCACCGCGCCCAGGGATCCAACCCACGACCTTTAGGGTCCTTGTTATGAAAGTTATATATTTATGCCTTTGACGTGAGTAAAAATAACTGTAGTGACAGAATAAAGGATAATAAATAGTGCGTTCCACAGCATGCTTATAGCTTATTGCCTACTGCACGAATATGTGCATGTATTGACTGAGTGCACTTCAAATTTCGATATGTTTGACTTATATTCTAATCCTTATTAAGTGGTAAGTATAAAGCACGGTTGGTTGATTTGGTCTTCTACTATTGCTCTGTAAAGCAGAGTATTTACAAAGACTTCACATTTGTTATGATGGTTGCGTTAGTCGCATCCTTGGTAGAACTGTCATGTGAACAGTGCTGAGGTTATGTGTAGACTGTTATGTGATTCATTAACGTAAGTGCTTGACTTTCATGGATTCGAACCTCGCTCTACCTGTCGAAGTCTCTACATCTGGATGGTATCATTAGACATCACATTATAAGTGTAACTCATTACTTACTTCATGAATGAGCACATGAGGTATACATTGCTGATGCCAATCTACATTGTAACTCAATACATAACGGCGGTGGCTTTCTTCATCTTGACGTTTATATCGACTGTTGTTATTGTTATTTCCATTTGTTTATATTCCTCCTATATATGCTGATATTACGTGTAGCAAGTTGCACCGGAACGCAGTTATGGCACGTCCTAAAGTGTTAACATAAAGCAGACACCAAATGAAGATCTTGGTGGATAGTCACGCTACATCATGAATTGACATGGGTCAGTACGAAACTTTAGACTGTTGGACTCCAAACAAGCCCCTGGGTCCGATCCCTGGTGGTATTATGGGTGTGTGTTGCTGAGGATTCTCATACTAGGACGAAACAGTTAGACAGTGCTTCCAGGTTTTTAATGGTCCTCCAACTGATATCAGTCCATGATGATTTCCAACGTAAAATCAATTGATCAACCTCCAAAAACTTCCAAATAGAATTAATCTAGGGCTTATTGATGACTGGCTTTGAGAGGTGATTCCCGAAGTTCCAATGAGAAGTCGTGATCAATGGAGTCAACCAAGCGGAACATAAGGACAGTTACTCAACGACGACATTGGATGTAGGTCGCGCTATATCATGAACTGATAGAATTAGGAGATGCGGACGATTAGATTTCGACCTCGTCACACAATGTTGGCTGAAGTAGGCCCAGGCTAGAAAAAGGCCCGAGATGGCCAGACTAAAACATGGCACCAGTGTATCAGGTGTTTGACTGTTGGTTTGAGCCATGTGGGGCTATACAGAATAGGTGATTGGGGTCGGCGGGACTAGAGAAACCAGAGATTGGAGACTGACTGTAGGTGATATGGTTGAGAACCGATGTCAGTGGCGCCTATGTATCCCCACACACACATTATTCTCATCTTAACGACGCTATACCGAATCTCATCATTTTATCATTCCTCTTTTCTTTCTTCTTGTACTTAATATTTCTTTTGACTGCATTCTCTTATCTTAATCATTCATCTCACCACTTTTCTACTTGATGTACTGATATGAGGTTTGGCAACTCGGAGGGTTACGCAGTAATGCCTGGTCCTAGGTTGATATTGATTGATTGGATTCTGAGCCAGTGAATAGCTTAATGATCACATGCTGGTCACGGAACCTGAAGGTTATGGGTTCGATCCCTAGTGGGGTAGGGTCGTGAGTGCGCACTGCTGGCTGTCTAGTGCTCGCAGGTTCTTAATGTTTCTCCAAACGATATCAGTCCATGATGAATACTACCTCTAAATTTAATTAACAAACCTGAAAATAAATAAGTTTAATGATAAATAAATACAATCCACGGAAGTTGTTCAACATTTGTTGTGTTCCGATATGTTTCATATGACTTTTTGTAAACCAAAACGATTTCTTTTCGATCAGTTATCTAATTTCATATATATTCCATTTAGTAGTATATTTATAAACGGTATTTATGAAATACAATACTCTATTTACCTTCTGTACTTATTCATGCTGACTGTATCTATCGGCATTCAATGTATCTATTATGGTAATTATTTGATACAAAGCTGAATGTAATGGACATTTTATCCATTGAACATTGTACTATACATTTGTACTATTGAGTTTTATTCCTGTTTATTATTACTATTATTATTATTATTCCTTTGTAGGTCTCCATTATTCCATTCATTTGTCAAATGTTGTTTAATTAAAAGTGAACGAAGGAGACCTGATGCAGCTACAATGTTAACTGTAGGTTCTGTGAAATTTAGGCATGATTTAATTATTGATTTTCTGATAAATATAAATATAACTGACTTGATTGTGACGCTACGTGTTTCGTTCAACTTAAAATTCATCAGTTGGCTCTATCTGGATCTTCACTGCTAACCCGAACTAAGTAAATTAAAACAATAAATATTGAGGCAATATCTAGCTATCTGGGTTAAGAGCCCATCTGCTAACAGAGGTTAGTCAGTTCAACCCGGTATAACAACGGGGAATTACAAGTGTTATCAAATAATAATAATAACTTATATCCGCTGTACAAGGAGTAGCTATCGTTTCTAGGTGGTCTGGTGAATAACGCTTTGGCATTGGAGCGATGGGTGCAGGGTTCGATTCTCAGCGGAAACAGCATCACTCACTGGGATGCAGTTATATCTATCTGACGAGTCCCGAATAGGACGAAACGCGCGTCTTTAATTCCACTGCCAGCCACAACTTAGTCATATATATATATATATATATATATATATATATATATATATATATATATATATATATATATATATATATATATATATATATATATGAAGACTGACTGTAGGTAACATGACTATGAATTGACTTCGGTAGCGCAGATGCATCTGCATATTTTAGAACGGTCTTACCAGTTTTTCATATTAGATCTTTGAACATCCGAGCTGTATGCCAGATCGGATGACAGACAGCTATTTCCAGAACTCTGGAATCTCAAGCTATGCATATATCTTGTGTTTCTGAGATACGTATACAGGACCCGAGTGTGGTTACTCACTCGACCTCACCTGGTCTCTGCAGCGAATCTTCAAATTCTCTTAATGAGTATCCGGGGATTCAATGACTAGCTTTTGTGGACTTGGTGTTGTAGGGATAGAATTAAGTCGTCGAACAGAAGATCAACTTTTCGACTGGATACCACTCAGAAGCTGTCTATCTGCTGTCCGATTAAATAGTGCTGTAACAACTAGGAAAGATAGAAACTTATTGATATAAGGATTTTACCAGCATGTTTTAGTACACCATGTTTATATACATATAGGGAAATCTGGTAGCGATCCTTCCGCAGGTTCACCTACGACTTTTACTTCCTCTAAGTGGTCAAATTAGGTCGTCTTCTCAACATCAGTCGAGCTGCAAGCCACTTCAACAACACCAAGCTTACGACCTCACTAAATCATTCAATCGGTAGTAGTGACGGGCAGTTTGTACAAAGGGTGGGACATAATCAGCGCAAGCTTATGATTCGCGCTTACCAGGAATTCTTCGTTTACGGGGAGTAATTGAAAGCCCGGATCCCAGTCACGACGGTGATGAAACAGTTTGCGCAACCCTTTCGAGCCAGGTTTCCAGACTCTTTGGCACCGTTTATGTAGCGCATGTGTCACCGCGGACATGTAAGAGCAACACAGATCTGCTATTACTCATTTTCCTGATACTTTAACCTGCCGCTTATCCCTCTAAGAAGTAAAAACTGGCACGGTACCTGCCGCAAAACAACCACACCACTCCATAATAAAGAAGCAGTGAAAGCCGCACCCTGAACGAGCACAGACGACCAGTTTACTATTCAATAGGTTTCAAGTCTCCTCTGTTATCAGAATTAACCAGACAAATTGGTTCATCAACTAATAATGACCAGCCTGTTCAACTGTATGGTGCTGTAACAACTAGGATGGATAGAGACTAGTCGATGTCTATTCTACATTTCCACATACACACCCGCTAATTTCCATGTTCATTTGAATGTTAAACCTCCCAGCACTTTATTTATTGGTGTGACGTCCACTGTCAACACTTACTTCACTTTACACTTTATCTACTTTGTTAGTATTCCCTTTTTCTGAGTTATTGCAGAGAGTAATTTTCAGAATCGATACATTTTTGTTAGATGTCATAAATTGTTTCACACTTTCCAGGATAGGGTGAAGTTAGAGAAAAAACTGTGTAGTGGATGTTTATGCCAAACAACGATAATCGTTGGTCTAAAATTCTATGGTATAATGGCAAAAAATCTTTATGGTATAAGTGTAGCCACATCCTAACCCTTACATAACTTATGAATTTTTTTCATATTAACCAGAAAAATCTCAAGTTCTGTCAGTTGAAAGTTAACATTCAGACCATTGGACTCATTTCATATCGATGTATATTGAGCTGTAACTCATTAGTTTCGGAAGTTGTCTTTCAACCAATCGGTCACGAGTTCGAACCCCCTCTCCATCTAGTATTATTGACTGTCATGCAATAGATATCAATCATTGCTTATTATAAGAATATGCACATAGTTTTTGAGTGTACTTCAATTTCTTCTATGTATTATAAGTTTTCTTTTTACCTTTTTAAGTATTCTGTCTGTTAAATTGTTGCCATGTTTGATTTAAAACACAAGTTCATCAGTACAAGTTGCTAAATCTTACGTGAAAACTAAGGAGATAGGACAAAGATGATATGAGGGTAGACTGTAGCTGTCCAGATTTCATTAAATATATTAATACTTAAGTGCTAATATATTTACTATATATATATATATATATGTATATATATATATATATATATATATATATATATATATATATATATATACATCACTTTACCTCAAAACTTGATCCAGAATCAGGATTTCCATTGTGATGTATCCTGTTTAATTCACAGATTGTTTTGCTTTCCCTAAAATGTCATGGGAAAAGTTTAGAATAGTTACTTTTAGGATATTTGGTATTTGGATGGAACTATTAATCAGTAAGCACCGCAATTCACTCCGTTCTGTCTGTTAAATTGTTGCCATGTTTGATTTAAAACACAAGTTCATCAGTACAAGTTGCTAAATCTTACGTGAAAACTAAGGAGATAGGACAAAGATGATATGAGGGTAGACTGTAGCTGTCCAGATTTCATTAAATATATTAATACTTAAGTGCTAATATATTTACTATATATATATATATATATGTATGTATATATATATATATATATATATATATATATATATATATATATATATATACATCACTTTACCTCAAAACTTGATCCAGAATCAGGATTTCCATTGTGATGTATCCTGTTTAATTCACAGATTGTTTTGCTTTCCCTAAAATGTCATGGGAAAAGTTTAGAATAGTTACTTTTAGGATATTTGGTATTTGGATGGAACTATTAATCAGTAAGCACCGCAATTCACTCCGTTCTGTCTGTTAAATTGTTGCCATGTTTGATTTAAAACACAAGTTCATCAGTACAAGTTGCTAAATCTTACGTGAAAACTAAGGAGATAGGACAAAGATGATATGAGGGTAGACTGTAGCTGTCCAGATTTCATTAAATATATTAATACTTAAGTGCTAATATATTTACTATATATATATATATATGTATGTATATATATATATATATATATATATATATATATATACATCACTTTACCTCAAAACTTGATCCAGAATCAGGATTTCCATTGTGATGTATCCTGTTTAATTCACAGATTGTTTTGCTTTCCCTAAAATGTCATGGGAAAAGTTTAGAATAGTTACTTTTAGGATATTTGGTATTTGGATGGAACTATTAATCAGTAAGCACCGCAATTCACTCCGTTCTACTCTATCAGTTTGAAACATGGTCTTTAAGCGTAGATGAGATGAAACCACCATTGTCTTTGTTGTGTAGGTCATGTGTCGTGATGTCACAACGTGAGTAACTCCGAAGTCATCAGGTTTAGGTGTAGAGTTTTTGAGAGAGGAGGTCAGTTGACACGGTTGTGAACCTTCATCGACTGAGATGGTCCGGCTGGGATATGTGTTACGTATGCCTTGTCACCGTCTACCTCGTTACATAATGTTCGCAGATGTAGGTTCAGGCTAAAAAAGACACGAGGTGGGGAATATTTGTAGCTCAGGTAGATGGTCTTGGTTGTATTGTTCTCTCAGCTGGGTTGTTTAATCGTGAAGCTTTCATCCTCTTGTTAGACGGCAACATCAACACTAACTTCTGTATGAAGTGAGCTGTTAATATCTTTTCGTGAGTGATTTAGTGGCTTGTTCTGATGAAGTGGTCTGTGATTGGTTGTTTCCTTCGACTGTTGTGTCATTGACTGACTATATAGACTTTCCTGTTGGCTGTTCCTCTACTTGACCTCTGACCTTTCTGTCGTTTATCATTTTTCTTATCGGTTGACAGATCGGGTCTATGTCTATATATATATATTGATTGTTGACTGACTGATCTGAATGTCAAGCTTCTGTGAAATCTCTGATATTCTTTGTGTTCTCTCTCTCTGTCCAAAATTTCTACATTGTCGAAATTGATTTCATCTTCATAGTTGTTATCCACGGGCATAGAAATGAGTGACGAAATGTTTAGGCATTTAATAGCCAACACACACTGACCAAATCCTCAATTACAGTAGCAACAACCCACAAGATCAGTTGTGTGCAGACTCTATTCAGAAGAGCAAGAACACTCTGCAGTACAACAACTTCACGAAGAAACGAAGAAAATTACTTAATGTCCATCCTAAAGAAGAACGGCTATCCACGAAACTTTATCAGAAGATGCCTATCCCGTACATCATCAACTACAAAGTCATTGAAAGGAATCAATAAACTCATCATCCTACGATACATAAAGAATGTATCAGAAATCACAACAAGATTACTGAAACCACTCGTGGCTCATAAACCAACAAATTCCGTCAAAACACTATTATGGAGACCAAAGGATGCAACAACCGAAGAAGCCAAACCGAATATCATTTACAAAGTCAACTGCATTAATTATAGTCAACACTACATTGGCCAAAGTGGTCACCCTCTTCGCCTTCGTCTACATGAACACCAATTGACTATTGAACGTCACGACATCTCATCGCTTCTCATTTCAATATACGTGGATAACAACTATGGACGTGAATTGAATTTCGACAATGTAGAAATGTTGGAGGGAGAGAGGAAACACAAAGAATATCAGAGAATTCCTACATGGTTGGCATTCAGATCAGTCAGTCAGCAATCAATACATGTATAAACATAGACGCAATCTATCAACCAATAAGAAAGATGATAAATGACAGAAAGGTCAGAGGTTAAGTAGAGGAACAGTCAATGACACAACAGTCGAAGGAAACAACCAATCACAGACCACTTCGTCAAGGGAAGCTACTAAATCATTCACGGAGAGATATTAACAGCTCACTTCATACTGAAGTTAGTGTTGATGATGTCACTGTCTAACAAGATGATGACAACTTTACGATTAAACAACCCAGCTCAGAGAACACAATATACAACCAAGACATGGGACGACCAGACTAAAAGGATGGTATGGTACCAATAACTTTGTTCTACTCATGTAAATTATATTGATTCTTTGCCACAAAAATGTTTAATATATTCACTTAATTTTTTTTTCCCCATACTTTTATAGCATAATTTTGTCAGTAATCCACATTTATCTACACTGTTAACTCAACGTCTCCTATGTTATCGACGACAATTAGACTTATCATCTAAAAATGCTTATTCTCAAAATGATACAGGCATATCTATAACACCTTATAAAAAGATATCTTCACCAGTAGGGAATTTTATTCCAACTAATAATCATACACCTGGAAATATTGTACCTATTATATCAAATGCTCATATACCTACTATAGAAGAGAAAAATGATATTGATAAATCACCAATTATGAATAATCTTGGTGTTAGTTGTGAAATTGATGTTAATAGTCCTCCTATGCATTTTGTTACATCACAAAAACTTATCCTTGAAAGAAAACCTGATATATTTCCCAATATACAAATTCACAATAGTTTATCATGTTCTGAATTAACCAATGTAAGTTTAATTTATATATCATTAAATAATTATATTTTCTAGTTAAAACATTTTTGAGATGAATGAGGATTTTTAATTTAGAAGTAGTATTCATCATGGATTGACATCAGTTGGGGAACCATTGAAAATCTGGGAGCACTGGACAGCTATTTCATCCAACTAGTATGGGACTCCTCAGCAGTACGCACCCATAACCCGGCTAGAGGTCGAACTAACTGAAGACTTTGGGTGACAGTCGCGCTATGTCGTGAATTGACAGAAGTTGGAAATTGTGAACCACTGGAAACCGACCCAGTGGCTGAATGGTTAACGCGTTCGCCATGAAACCTGAAGGTCCTGAGTCCGACCCTTAGCCAGGTTGTGGGTGCGTACTGCTGAGGAGTCCCAACTGATGTCAGTCCATGATGAATACTACTTCTAAATATAAGATTTATTTATTTGATATAGTATTATGTAGAGAAACTAAAGGATATGATGGATTCAGGAAGTACAAATCATGTGTGGATCAAATCACAACGCTACATATCATCATAGAACGGAGCATAGAATGGCAGTCAACTCTCTACCTCAACTTCATCGACTTTGAAATGGCCTTCGACAGCGTTGACCGAGAAGTAATTTAGAAACTGCTCTAACACTATGGAGTGCCACAAATCATTATCAACCTCATTCAACAACTATATGAAGACACCACATGCCAAGTGATTCACAATGGGAAGCTTACATCTATCACGTAGACATTTGACAAAGCCTGCCTTAACTGACATTCGACGGGATGACTTGAAGTCTAGATACCTGTTGGAATGTATCGGTCTTTTTGTAGACGGTAGTATCCAAATCACTGTCTATCCTTCGTTTTATACTGCAATCCAACAAAGCTAGTTCTCTTTCCTCATTTTCTACCTCCTCACAAGTGAATTGAATTGCGCCTACTACTCAGTTTACATGTGTGAGGAAATTGTCGATATGTTCGGATTTCAACACAGTAAACAATGTGTTATCCACATATCGCCACCATATCTTGGGTGTAGAACTAAACCTTTGTTTGTAAAGCCATGTTTTACCAGCTATCCATAAATATATTTCCTACGATTAGGGATATTGACGATCCCATTGTTACTACTCTTTCAATTTGTCTGCATATTATATCCACAGTTTTCAAGTTTCAGGATTATGATTATGAACAATAAATAATTTATGCTCAAAACGTCATCATCAAGTAATTTATACAATATCACTGTGTTAATATCGCTGGACCGCGGAAAAGAACCTAGAAGACTTGGATTTCGTCGATGACTTGTGTCTGATGTTGCACAAACTTGAAGATCTACAGGCGAAAACTAACAATGTTGATAGAAAAGGCAGGGAAGATGGGACTTGAAGTGAATATAGAGAAGACAGAGGTGATGAAGATATCAAACCAACAAGAACAAGAACAGCAAGCTCTAATCACAATCAACGGGAGAAACTTAAAGGAAGTAGCCTCTTTCACCTCTCTAGGCAGGCAGCACTATTTCAACTACAAGTGGCACAGATGAGGACATCAAAACCAGGATCGGAAAAGTAAGACGGGAGTTCATTAGCCTGAAACCAGTGTGGAGATCCTCTGCACTCAGCATATGGAACTAGTTTCAGGGTTATGAGCAATAAATAATTTATGCTCGAAACGTCGTCATCAACTAATTAATACTATATCACTATATGTTATAAATCAAATAAAGAAATCTAATATGTAATTAAATTCTACTACAGTGCCCAAATTTTCCACCTGTATTAATGAAATATATGGTTCCACTAATGATCATGCCTTGTTGTTGTAAAAAATATAACCAGTGACATCTATATGAACAAAGATTAGTTGCAAAAGCGAAGTAATAAGGTGGAAAGTTGATGAATTCGAATTAAAAATAATTTAATAATTGTCTTTCAAACCATTTGTAGTATCTAGCTAGCTGGTTGCAGACAAAGTAGTTAGAATATCAACATGGTCGTTTATAAACACTGACCTTTCATTTTGTTCCTTCATCATTTGTACGTCTCAAGGATACTTCTAGCTGCATTTTATCAATGGAGTTAAGAGAATATACGAAAATTATTCTAGATTATAGGGATGAAAAGGTATTTACAGCATAAAATTAGATTACCTAACATTAAGATATGAATGAATCTTTGGGCCCGGAATCGGGCCATAGCAGTTTCAGCGGCGAAACTTGCTTTTTCTTTTTTTAAAACACATTACTCAGATTGTCGGATCCTGGTTTCTACTGCTACTGTAGTTTAAATGACTAGCAGCTACCTACCTTTAGAACAATTTGATAGAACAGAAAATGATGTATTTATGTATGTGAAGCTACGTGTAAAGCCAAAGATACATGCCGATTGATTGACGGTAGAAAGCTGAGTGATGTTTTTGACGTGAAGTGAAGACAGGAAGTAGTAAGATAAGGTTGTCGCCTACTATCACCAATGATCTTCCTGATTGTAGTCAACTGGACTGGACTGAAGTTGACTGGAAGATGCAAGAAACTGTGAGGAGTTGTGAGAAGATGGGGATAAGCTGGCTGGACCGATAGAAGGACCCCAGAAGAAGATTTGGATTTCGGCATCGATGATGATTTATGTCTAATGTCTTATATCGTAGAAACTCGATGTGGGGGCTGGAGACTAAGAATTTGGTGGAAGAGGTGAGGGGAGACGAGACAGCGAAGATGGACTTCCTTCATGTGAACGTATAGAAGATAGATGGTGAAAATACTCAGGCAACAACATCAACAAGAAGCACGAATCACCATGAAGGGGAGAAATCTAAAGGAAGTTGTCTATTTCACCAACCTAACTACCTACCTACCTACCTGGACAGTATCACTTTAACTACAGACGGCGTCGGTGGCACAGATGAGGATGTCAAATCCAGAATCAGAATGATAGCAAGAAAGGCCTTTTTTTCATTAATTTGGTATAATCAGTGTGGAGATCTACTGCACCGCACTGCACTCCACTGCACTGCACTGCATTCAACATAAAGAGTGAACAAGATTGGTATTTTCAACACTAATTCACTCAGTCAAGTCAGTGCTCCTCAGTGATAATTGAGAGACCTGACGTGTTATGAAAATCATTTCCAACAAAGTACAGACGTGTATGAACAGCTGCCGCCTACGGTCAGTAGATAGTGAAGATGAAGATGAGTTGAGGAGAAGGAATAAGCATGGAGGAACTTTGAGCTGGTCACAAACCATCCAAGCAAGAAGGTATCGGCGAACACATATGCATAAGAAGAAAGTGGAGATGGATGTGGATGTGGATTGGATTTGATATAGACTGAGAAGACCATTTGGGGATATGATGCGTGAGAGCAGGTCATTCCGGGACGTCAAAAGGTAGCGAAATGGGAAACGACAATTTTGGTGTGCGTGCTGAGGGTGATATGGATGAGATAGTGTGAGGAAGAAATGAAAGCTTGTGTGTAGTTGTGTAGGCTGGTTGAAAAGGTTGGAGAGAATAGAGTGAAATGGCGCCGTGCTACTGAAGCTTTGTGTTCCACTAGTTACCCAAGGGACAAATAATAAATATAATAATAGGCGAAGATATGCATAGATTTACCAATTAACCTTCAAAAGGTGATATTTCTCTAGGTATGGAGGTGGTTGTCGAGGATATGTGAATGCAAAGGTTTTATTCTTACCGTCGCACGCTATATATGGTTCGTATTCAAAATGGGCATCATCATCTTTAGATTACAGTTAAATGGAGAATTCTATTCAGATTTACTTATATGTCCCTATTGTAAATTTTCGTGCATTAGTTGACCGCCAACTTTTTACTATGCTGCTTTCGTCCAGATATGCATATCTACATGTACAAACAGACATAATCATCTAGCGCCACTGCACTGCTAAAATTCACTGCCAACTTGTGTCATCTCTAAAACTAACTGGCAGGATATCCAATTATCTATCAAAAGTCGAATATACTGCACTTTATTCCGCTCTCTCCTGTTATACAGCTGTGAAACGTGGCCATTGAAAGTAAAAGACAAGAAGCGGTTACGTGGTTTTCATCAGAGATATCTTCGTAGCAGTGTTTACGTTTGGTGGAATCACAGTATCAGCATTGTTGAGGTCAGGCAAAGGGTAGTAGGCAAGATAAGCAAGTTGATTGATAAGGTTGTGAACCTTCGTCGGTTGAGATGGTTTGGGCATATATTGTGCATGCCGAACTACTCCCAACATCGACGTACCATGCTAGGAGATGTTGAATCAGGTTGTAAAAGGGTTCACGGTGGCAAGACGAAGATGTTGCACCAGTCTATCAAGTCTTTTACTGTTGGCCTGAGTCATGTGGGGAGATGTAGATTGTCTGGCTGGGGTCTCCGGGACGATAGGAATCAGTGGTTAGGGACTAACTCTTCGTGACATGGCTGAAAATCGGTCGCAGTGGCGCAGATGTATTCACCCCTTGAAATCTGAAGTTTAAATATTCTCACTAACCGTTATCTACAGATTGTTTATTCTCTCACGCTGCTTTTTCCACTCGGATATCACTCCTTTTCTGTCTACCTGTTATTTCTAAACGACTGTGAAGTGTAGGAACTTGATCCGATGCACTTGTGTATGGGGGGGAGGGGGTTGATTTGTACGTTAATCTGGGCTATCAAATAGTACTACTACTTATGTTCTGGGGTTAATTTATTGTTAACTACCTATACTTTTATCGGACCGTAATTGACTTTCAGCACATGATTCGCCATATTCAACGTTAACGCTGACTTTTTAACCTGACTCGTTTCAAATATACGTGCGCAGTCTCCTATACTCAAATCATCTAAACGATGAGTCATAAAACTCCACTCTTCCGACGGTGTACAACAGAACACGCAATTTCATGTTTATTGTTTGTACATATTATTTGGCGATCTCATTCGTCTGTATATATATCTGTAAAGTGGGATCAATCCTGGAGCCTCTGTGGCTGATGAAACCTCTACACGAATACAAAAGGCTCGGCTGGTTTTTGCCAACTCACTTCACCTGTGGCGCCACCGTGATATCCGATTATCTATCCAAGGCTCGCGTGTACTGCACAGCAGTCCTCTCTGTTCTATTCTTTAGTCATGGAACATGGCGATTGAAGGATGAAAACATGAGAAGGCTTCAAGTGTTTGACCACCGTTGCCTTCGTAGTATGGGACGTATTTCGTGGTGTCAGCATTTGAGTAACTCAGAAGTCGTCAGGTGTAGGTGTAAAGTTTAGGGGAGAAGAGCTAAGTCAGTCTATGTAGTTGTGAACCTTCATCGACTGAGATGGCTGTCTGGGACATGTGTTACATATGCCTAGTCGCCGTCTACCTTGTCACACACTGTTGGCTGTTGGATGTAGGTTGAGATTGGAAAAAGAGACGAGGCGGCCAGACTAAAAGATGGGATGAATGTATGAAGTGTTTGACTGTTGGTTTGAGCCGTGCAGGGGTGGGGATGATGCAGACTGTGTGGTTGGGGTCGGTGGGACAAGAGGAACGAGTGGTTTGAGACTGTAGGTGATGTGGCTCAGAATCGAAGTCAATGGCACAGAGATGTATACACACATGATTCTCATCTAAACGACTCTATACCTAAGGTTGATTTCATTATATCTCTTGCACTCTATTATCTTTTTTTAGATGACTGATAATGTAAGTTAAATGATTCATTTTTGTTTTAACAATTTTTCTTCAATATTTTACTGAATTATACATGATTGTTCTAATTTTGATCACCTCAGTTTAGTTTAACATTATTTTTAGTTGTATAACCTTTTTATTGTTGTCAAGATGTGTTGTTACTTTTACTGGTTGTTTTGTTTTCTCTCTGCTATTCAGAGGTGTTATTTAGCCATCGTAGACTGATATCAGTTGACGGAACAAAGGAAACCTGGGAGCACTGGACAACTGTTTCATCCTAGTATGGGACTCCTCAGCAGTGCTCACCCACGACTCCACCAGCCAGGGATCGAACCCAGGTTTCCTTTGTCCTTCCAACTGATGTCAGTCTACGATGAATAACAGCTTATATGATTGTCAGTTGTTAAATTTTTTGTGTTTTTACGATTAGTTTATACTATCTTCACTGATTTGGTATTTGCCAACTCACATCATCTGCTGTGCCTTCTGATGAAATAGCTGACTACCTATTAAACAACGAGTATACTATGCTACAGTCCATTCCGTTTTGTTATATTGGCTATGAAATATGACCGTTGAAAGTAGAAGACATGAAGCGGTTAGTTGGGTCTGTGAAAGAGTACTTGGTAAGATAGACAAGTTGACTGAGAGATGACTTGTTGAGTCATGGTCAAGCTAGGAGATGTAGGTTGTAAGAAAGTCCAATGTAGCTTGACTGTTGATCATAATGGTATGCTAGGATGTTTCCGAGACGAATGAGATGAATGCTTTAGAAGTGACTCTTGCTGAAAATGATAATATTATTTACTCTTTGAGATCTCCTTAAGTGATTTATTAAGCAATGAATGGCTTCATTGGTACATTTAATTTATTAACTTTTAATAGCACTATTAAAGGCTTTTTATTGGTTACTTTTTTTTCTGGCTAAATTTTGCTGAAATCCTAATTATCTAGGCTTATACAACACTGATTTTTGCTTGATTTCTGTTCGATTCCTTATACACTGGTGAAAAATCCCGATTATATAATTTCATAGAGTTTATAGTATATATATATGTCTCACACTCACTTACTATTATCTAACTTTGAGCTCTATTCCATTTATGGATGTTTGAAAAGCTCAGATATTATCATTATAGCCCTCATACAATATATACGGCACATTACCTATCGTATAGATGTACCTAACCAAACTTTTTCTTAATTGTTATGTCTTCATATCGGTGTTTATTATTATTACTATTATTATTATTACTACTACCACTATTATTATTATTATGGTATTGGTATTGCGATTTATCTTTTTATTTCATACACGCAGGATAATTATACAAAGAATGCTAATGAGATTGCACAATCTACAGATGTAGACTATATTTCACAAGGAAAAGAAAATATAATTAATCATGAATATGATAGAAAAGATGATTATTATTTACAAAATATACCAACATCAACAACTTTTACTACAACTGCTACTACTATTAAATATAGTGGATTAATGAAGTATTCATTATCTGAATCAGATAAAAAAATAAAGATGATAACTCCACCTATATTACCCATAAAAAGTACTAGACATCGTTCATCATTGATGAATAATGATAGTAAGCATTGTATCGATTCAACAAATTCATTGAATCAAGACAATACAAGTACATTGACTAATACACCATCATGTGTGACTCCTGGCTCAAAACCTCCTTCTCCTCCTTCTTCTTCTTCTTCTTCTTCTCCTCCTCCTCCACTTTCTACTGCTAATAATAATGATAAACAAAAACCTAATCGTCCTTGTAATTCGCCTATAATTCGAATTAATACCTCACATATATCTAATATAAGCAGTGTTGATGAATTATCTGATGGAACAAGTTGTTTAACAGAAAATCATATATTTGCAAATCGTTTACTTCATGTCAGTTCAGAGGCAAGTGCCTATATCTATCTATATATATATTTTTTTACACTCTGCTAATTTTCTTTTTTTCTCTAAAACTTTTATGGCTGATAGAGAGAGATTTATCGTCTTAAGGCACTATTATTATTATTATTATTATTATTTCTTTGGGTTCCTAGTAGCACGCCTCCATTGCACTCTCTTCTCTACAGTCTTTTGAACCTGACTCGACGACTGCCTAGAAGCTTCCATTTCTTCCTCATATGATCTCCTCCATATCACCCTCGACTTGGACGCCCAACTCGTTGTTCCCCCTTTGGATTCCACTCGAGCAACTGGCCTAGCGCATAATGTCCCCAGTCGGCCTTCTCAGTGTATGTCCAGTCCAATCGATTTCCATTTTCTTCTTCTGCATATTTGTTGGCTGATAGCTTCTTGGTTGGATCGTTGGTAGAGCTTCTTGTTGTTTATTCTTTCTGGCCTTCTGATTTGATCTTCAGTACGGAGCGTAGGTGGCAGATGTTGATGAATGTCTGCAGTTTGTTGCAAATGCCTATCGTCACATGTTAAGTTTCTGAGTCATACAGAAACACTGACTTGACTGAATTGGTGTTGAAAATCTGGATCTTGTTCACGCTTTGTGCTGACTGCAGTAGATCTTTGCACTGATTTCGGATTAGTGAAAGCTTGTCTTGCTTTTCTGATCCTGGTTTTGACATCCTCGTCTGTACCGCCTGTAGTTGAAACAATGCTCCCTAGGTAGGTGTAGGTGAAAGAGACTACTTCCTTTAAGTTTCTACCGTTGATGGTGCTTGTTGTTGTTGGTTGAGTATATTCATCACCTCTGTCTTCTCTACATTCACTTGAAGTCTCATCTTCGCTGCCCTGCCTCTTCTGTCAACTTGTTAGTTTTCACCTTTGAGTTTGAGTTTGTACAACATAAGACATTAGACATAAATCATCATCGATGAAATCTAAATCTTCTGGGATCTTTTCATCGGTCTAGCCAGCGTATGCCCATCTTCTCACTCCTCCCGGTTTTTCGCATGATCCAGTCCACCACAATCAGCATGATTCCGCGCCAGTTCTTGCAAAGGCTTATGTCTCCCTCCTTTGGGAGTTTGACAAGGTAACTCTTCTTCCAGTCGGCTGGTACCTTGACTTCGTTTCAAACCTTCTACAGTAGTAGTCTGAGCATGTCCACTGTTGTCTCTGCGTCTGTTTTCAGTGCTTCGGGAGGAATTCCGTCTGATCCTGCTGATTTCCCGGATTTCAACAGTTTTATGGCATTCAAGACTTCTGCTTTTGTCGGAGGGCCTGTGTTCACCTGTAGTTCTGCCGTTGCTGATGATATTTCCAGACGAGTAGCAGGTGGTGGTCTATTCAAGAGTTTTTTTTGAAGTGGTCAGCCTATTGCTTCCTTTGTTTCTCCTCTTTAGTAACTAACTTTCGTTCATTATCTTCCATTGGTTTCATCTGTGTTGATCTCTTCCTAGATTGTAACCTGGTTATTTGATATAATGTTGTCAGGTCTCTCCTATCTACAGTCTATTGTGCTTCACTTACCAATGTGTCGTAGAAGTGTCTTTTGTCTTTGTGTGCACTCTTCTTCACTTCTTTGTCCAGTGTTTTATACATTGTGCTCAGTTCCTTTTGTCATTGAGCATCTTTGCACTGGTTCAGCTGCTTCAGCATCCTTCTCTCTTCTATTTGCTTACATATGTCCGTTTTAAGGCATGGTATAATATGAAGTTGAATCTTATCTAGTTAGTAAAATGTATGCTGCATGGTGGTAGTTGTATTCATAGTCATGCTTTATTTGTTTTGCTATCATATTTGTGTTATGAAATATATTTTTCAAGGTTTTATTTACTTCTTTATGTAAAGTATTGCTTTATTTTATTTTAGTAGAGGCTATTGTTTTAATCATTATGGTCAGTTAGTTGTGAATATATGGTGGTATACTACTCTTTATTTAATGTTCTTAATTCATATTGTTCCCTTTTGTTTATATACTACTGATATACAGTAATGGATTACTCATTTAAGTTGCTATTAACTCTTATTTAGTCGCATGAGAGAGGGGTTACAACCCAGTTTTATTTGTATTGTAGTAAATGTAACATATTGTATATTGAACAAGACTTAAGGTCATATTTTAAGTAGATAAATTACACAATGCTTTTTGTTGTTGTTGTTGTTATTTTTATACATGGATAGGATTTACTTCGTGAAGTAATGGATGCATTTGATAAACGACGTAGTGGTGTTGACTTCCGTGGATCTGAATCTTTTGATTGGTAGGTGATAATGACCTGTATAATAAAATACTAATAATGTTTTATCTTAATTTTTACCTTACTGATTGAAATGATGAGATAACGTATGACTTTATAGTTGCACCCATGAGTTATTCTGAAAGACCACCCTAGCAACGACTTAAACAGCCAATCAGGTTTGTTTATTTCAGTTAGAAAGGTAAATTTCCATAAAATATGGACCTTTAATTGGTTAATTTAGTTGTTGTCAGGGCGACGTTTAGAGTCAAATCAAAACATAGTTTCACTGAAAAAACTTCAGGTGGGTAGGCATTATTACTAGCGTTCACACTAAAGGTATAGCTCAAACCCAATAGAGTTGTATTACTTTTTATCATATATGTCTGTAAGTGCCAAGATGACTTGTTGTCCAGTTTTACTGTGTAATATGATGCAATTGAGCAATTACCATAATATTACATACAGTAAGGAATAAATATAATGATACCTAGTTGCGACTATGCTCAAACAATCACTTGTTTTCCAATCAGTGCTATCTTCAAACTTAAAGCGCGATATTGTCTCATCAGTGAATACATATAGATTGTATTCCTATCAATTATCACTGGAGACAATCAGTGGAAGACTGCTTTTCCTCCTGGAACGTGTGTTTGGACAACATTGACCTTGCTTAGATCTGCGTCTGAATGAACGTTTAATTTAGAGTTGAGGATGGTAAGGCGACTTTTTCAATGAAACTTTCTCAGCAATTATCAGAATATGAAGAAACCTGGTGCTGTAGCTAGTCTGCTTCAAAAAAACAGCGTTAAATATCTCAACTTTTCCGTATAACAAAGGTAAGAAAGAGTCAGTGGATAACAATAGCTTCATCTAAATGAATAGGTGCAAGCAAATACCCTTCTACAGACTCCACGCTAGACGA
Source organism: Heterobilharzia americana (assembly GCA_944470555.2). Classification (NCBI taxonomy): domain Eukaryota; kingdom Metazoa; phylum Platyhelminthes; class Trematoda; order Strigeidida; family Schistosomatidae; genus Heterobilharzia; species Heterobilharzia americana. Next base: position 159,873,435 of record OX104127.1, on the reverse strand, counting down.
GTAGTCTCTGTGGTCACTATTAGTAGTGGTAGGTAACGGAGGCTAAAAAAAAAAAGGAAAACGCAGTGGTAATGGTCAATAATAGGCAGTTATTTAAAATTTCCTAGAGAATATATAAAAACGCTCACAGTCAGTTAAGCTATAGCAAATAAGCACAGTAGATGAGTAAAATGATGGAGGGAAACTTTAAGGAACAACTCAACTGACCTCCAGCTACTCTTTGGATGTCGAGTGTCCATTCTTATAAATGTTGAACTGGATATAAATAGCCTGGGGGCCGACCTTTTCTGACCCCTGTCTCCTTCTCACAGTGGTGGCACTTCTAATCATCCAAGGGAAACACCTTACCACTATCACACTTCCTTTCAGTCAACAGTATGACTTCACCCTTAGACCTCCATTTACAGCGTAGTATAACTGGTTTTCACCTAGCCACCATACAACAAGCCTTTCTGATATCGTCGAACCTATTTCGGAATAAGCGTTTCACCATCATAGTTCATTGTGTCATTATGATATACAAGCCTAAACACCATTTATTCATTAAATTCACCTTTCATTTGTTTTCTAATCTGTTCTATTTTGTTTTATTGAATCAATGAAATTTTAGTTTGGATATCAGTCAAGCAGATGGGGAAGTTAAGCTAAATGTGAGTCTGAATAATTCGATTTATTTTCGTTTATACTTTGAATTTCCGGTTGATTGATTCATTCTTGAACTCACTTTAAAAAAAACTGCTGAGATAACCAATTAAGTTTTCTCTATTTTATGGGGAAAAAACCTATCCTTTGCGAAATAAATAACTCCAATTGGTTTTCCAGGGAATGGATAAGATGTCCTGTAGACACACTCTTTCTAATCAAAGTGCTGATTTGGTTACCTTCTTGTTGGGACATATTGCCCCAGTCATGTCAATGTTGAGTAATACTGAGGTAAGGCGAAGGGAACTAAGCAGAACAGGCAAGTCATCGCCTAAGAAGATTGATGAAAACCTTAATCGATTGAGATGACTTGGACATGTATTGCTCATGCCAATCCATCGCCTACCCCAATGTGCCATGTTGAAATAGGTTGGAAGAAGGTCTAGGGTGCTATGACAAAGATGTGACAGCAGTCGATCAAGTCTCTTACCATTGGTCTGAGGTATATCGGGAAATGTAGACTAACTGTCTGGAGTTCCCATGGCGACAAGAATCAGTTGTTGAAGTCTCTTGGTGATGGCTAAAAATTTATGCATATTTTCTAGTTATTCAGAAACGTTAACAGAAGTTTCAATTACTTAGCTGTAAAACGTTACGTTCATCATGTTCACTAGTAAGAATTCCTAGTTTCAGAAGGAAGTTGGATCCATTAACTAAGTCGATGCGATGTTGGGTAGGTAACCTGGAAGGTTGTCAGTTTGAATCATTTTGTTCCCACTCCAATGGTCTCCCCGCATATATAAGTTGATTCTTCCGGTTAAATTAAACTGCTGAGATCCGTTCCTTTGATATGGACATTTTTAAAGAGTTAAGTTTGACTATTTCATAAACCTTAATAAATGGTACTTATTATGAAGGACAGTACAAACATCATAAAAACTATACCCATTGCATACAAAAAGCCTATCGTGACTTGGGGACCTAGTGGATAATGCTCTGACATTTAATGTGATCGGCCCCAGGTTCGAGTCTTGGTGGAGACTACATCGCGCTCACTGTAAGACCTGTATGCGCAGATGCTGAGTCTCAAATAGAATGAAACGCGTGTCCTGGATTCTTCTGTTAACAACTACCCATCGTTACTACAAAGATGATAATTTTTATTTGATCGACATGCATATTTCAGCTTCTTGGTTGTCTTCTCTGTGCTGGCTTGTTTAATCGTCAAGCTTTCATCGTCTTTCCGGACAACATCATCAGGACAAACTTCAGTATGAAGTTTAGCGCTTACCGAATTCTATCAATTATTTTGTAATATGCCCACCAAGCTGGAATGCTCAGAATTACAGTTCACTTTCATTGATGCTCAACACTCTGATGTGGTTAGGGAAGCCTACAGATGAGCCTGAGTGGTTGTCAAACTACTCAGATTGTCCAGTAGTAGTATCTTTTGTCAGTTAGTTAGTTCATGACATTTTTGTATCTGAGATCACACTTTGGTGATACAACAGTTTGGTAGGTGGAGAATCATTCAACTGTGAGAAATGTTAAGGTGGAGCGTTCAATTTGTAAATCATATGTAAATTAGTCATTATAACTTTACTACTTTTACTCAATTGAAATGTTAGACTGAAATAGCTGAAGGTATATTATTTTATTTGTTGATTTATGAAAGAATGTTGACTACTTTTGAGAGCTGAGTTAATGTTACCGTCAAGTTTTCTGTTGATTAGACGTAAGCATGACAGGATGAAATGGAACTTGTTTTTCGATTGGTGTTACTTAGACTTCACTTTCTCTAACTAGTATTTATGGATAATGTTGTAATTCTGCGTTGTTTTAGTGTATTGAATTGTTTGAGGTGTGTTGGGATATGGGTTGGTTTGTGGATGCCTCGATATTGTTTGAATGTTAGTAATGGTAAATTTACTTGTAGATGTCTAGGAGATGAATGTAGGAGGTGTGTGTCGTCCTATTTGTGAGTGGATGTACCTATAGTGCAGTGTGGAGTGATGTTATTCTGATTGATAGATAGATGGATACTCTAAGGTCGTATGCATTGGTTCATCGCCACAGCGTTATGCACTATGCCAGGGAGGCTCGATATCCACCTCTTGTACAATTGGTATTAGTTATTACTGTGTATGCATATGCTTGTAGTTCTCCGTTGTTTTTTTTTGTTTTTTCTGTTATTGAATTGAATGGTTTGACTTCTTCTCTACTGATGGCTGTAACGAAGTGAATTACCATGATTCAGTTTTTAAGTTTGTTAATGGTGGGATATGAGGTGACTCAACAAGATATACTGACTAAAATGTTTACACATTTCAAATTCAGCATGACAATGGGATGGGTTGATTGTCTACCGAATGAGTACATCATATGGAGTTGAAGTGGATGAATAAAGTGTGACTATTGTATTGAGGAAATGTAGAGGATCAGGAGGAGTATGATTATGTTTGGCCTAGATATTCACCTGTTCACTATGTGACGATGTCACTGAGGCATTTTTATGTAAATGAGTTTACTTTATAATTACTAATGTTTTTCCTATGATCATGAAGTTATTTAACTGGGAAGTTATATTGATTGTACTAGTTTGTTTAGAAAAATTGAAGGGAGAATGGGGAGTGATTCGAACTTGGCATGATAAAGTATATTTTATGTATAAGAATTGAAGGTCGAAAAGAGACACACACACACACAGGGAGAGAGAGTGAAGGGAATAGATGGTTTATGGATGCTGTTCAATGATATTTTTTATATTTCTGACACTTAAATAACTGATATTAATAATAATGGATAGTGACTGGGAGTAGAATCCAGACTGCACATTTCGTCGTATTTGGGACTCGTTAGCTACATGTACCTGTACCCCCGTACGAAGTGTTATTTGTATTGATACTCAAACCTCGTATTCATCGCTTCAAAGGCCGATGCTTTATCCACAACTAGGCCTAACAACTTCATCGAGTAAAAGGACGGAGAGTTATAAGCATATCTACAAATAGTAATCGTCCACTTCGATATAGTCTCATGTTTATGTATTTCATATGATAATCGCAATCCACTCATGTGTAGACATGATGTGGACATTTATAGACATTTATAAAGCATATATATCCAAGATTTGTGAAACATTCCCAAAGTTTAACAATGGTAAAAAGTTGGACCTGGTAGCCCAATTTGTAGAGCATCGGGCCAGAAACCTAGTCGTCACTAGTTCGAAATTGTCCTCAGTCCAGACTAATAGAAAAACTGGGAGAAACTGAACAACTTCCCTTCTTCCTCGCTTTTGTCGTCCATTGCTCATTGACGAGTATTTATCCTACTTAATTAACGTCACTGGTTATACATGTCTTCTCAAAAGAACCTCGGAGGTATCCATCTTGAAGAAGGTTAAATAATGAACATTGTACAGTAATTCAGTTTAAAGTTTTATGGCGTTTGAAGCGAAAGGTACTGGGTTGTTGATTGTCAATGGGAATAACATTACTCCTGGATTCCATTATCAACCACGAGGTAGACCATAATGTAATGAACATACGAGCAGTTTTGAGGCATCTGTACAGAAGCTCATCTGTTAACAAAGGTCAAAACAACAACTTGTTTAGGCAGTTGAATAGGATCATTAGTATACTCCCCTCTTGCTACGTTCAATAGATATTACTGACAATTGAACATATGAACTTGTTTGTAAATGTTGAATTGTAATAAAATTTTGTTTTATTATACAATTATTCATTAAATTTGATATTAATTTTCCTCTTTTTTTCTTTCTATTCTTTAAGAATGAACCACAAGATAATGTTACAATAACACCTCCACCTATTCCTCCTGCACCTCGTACACGTTCAAAAAGACGTGCTCCACCACCACCACCACTACAATCATCATCATCATCATCATCATCTGCTTTTGTTAACACTGGCATTTCACATTCATCAATGGATCATATTATTGATTTATCGACATTAGAATTAGGTAATGATATCTTAAAAACAGATAATCTATTCATGAATGGAATTTCTACTCCAATACATGAAAATCATATTGATGAGAAATCGGATAAAATCACCTTAAATTATAATATAACAATAATACGTGAAGATTTAATTAATAATGAACAAGATAAAAAGTATAATAGCTCAGTTAGTATAGATCATAATAGTCAATCTTCTATACATGAAAATAATGAAAGAACATTGACACCAGCACCACCACGACCACCACCGCCTAAAGTTGATAATCATATTCCACCTTTAACATCAATATCACTTTGGAAAGCTAAACAAAAAGATGATTCTAAGCATGTTTCACGTCAACATCAATTAGAAATTGGTATTGGTCTTCCGCCTACACCAAAAGTTCATGTAAGTTATAACTAACCAGATATATTTTATATAAATATGTATATATATACTGAGGGGGAGGGGAAGATGATTGAACGTGAAATGACAATTTGGATCCCGACCGAACTCCAACCAGAGAAATATCAAGTACTAAAAGAGAGGAAGGAAGAATGAAAAAATGGTGAGAATCGGTATAGCCTCGTTAAGATGAGAATCATGTGTGTATACATCTGCACCACTGACATCGGTTTCAAACCATATCACCTAGAGTTAGTCTCCAACCACTGGTTCCTCTTGTCCTGTGGACCCCATCCGGCTAGTGTGTATCATCCCACATGGCTCAAACCAACAGTCAGAGACTTCATACATTGGTGCCATGTTTTAGACTGGCCACCTCGGGTCTTTTTCCAGTCTCAACCTACATCCAACAACCAACAGTGTGTGACAAGGTAATCGGTGACTAGGCATATGTAGTACGTGTGCAAACCATCTCAGTCGATGAAGGTACATAACCTCGTCAACTGATTTACCTCTACTCCCTAAAACTCTATACCTGATTTCTGCAATACTCACGTGGTGACTCTACGAAATACAGCCTATACTACAAAGGCAACAGTGGTCTAACACCTGAATCCTCCTCATATCTTTCTTTCTCTTTGAGTGGCCATGTTTTACAGACATACAGCAGAACAGAGCGGACTACTGTACAGTACACACGACCCTTAATAGGCAATCGGATATCACGGCGACATCATAGGTGGAGTAAATTGGCAAAAGCCAGTCGAGTCTTTTGTATTCATGCAGAGATTTCATTGGTCACTGAGCCACCAGGGTAGGACTCATCCTACTTCCCAGGTAAGTGGAATGGTCAACACACTCAATCTCTACATTCTCTATTATTAGGCTGTGTACTGTTGAAGATCAGCCACAGTTTGTTCTTCAGTGGCAAGAAAAGCATCCCAGACATTCTCAAATTGACACTCAAAGTGCTCACAAGACTCTGCATCTCATCAGTCAGCGTCTTCACCTAACAGGACTATGTCATCTGCATATTCTAGGTCTAACGAAAATTCTCCAGTGATTAGGTCAACGTCTGTGTAATCAGGTGACGAGAGGGAGACCTCCATGAGAATATCTATGCTAAGATGGAATAAGAATAGAGAGAGTGGGCAGCATTGAAGGACACCAGTCGATGAGTACAGCCTCCTGGACAACTCACCATATGCTCCAACATCCTCACAAGTGTTCGAGTAGAGAGCCTTCAATAAGGTGATTTACTTACTCAGGACGCCTTTCAGTGAGAGACATTGTCATACGACTGAGGTAGGTGGATTGCTGTTCGAATGTACGACATAAAATATGTAAATCAACCGCCTAAATCGCTAAAGGACATCACAGGTTTTATTCCTGCTCCATCTACATCACTCCGTACAGTCAGTTGGTATAATTAATCCTGGTACAATAAGTTTGCCTAATAGCCCAGTACATAAGCATGTACTGAGTTGAATTGTATGATTATTATTATTATTATTATTTGTCCCTTGGGTTCCTAATGGAACATAGAGCTTCAGTAGCACCTCTCCAATGCGTTCTGTTCTCTGAAGTCTTTTGAACCTGGTTCCATGACAGCTCAAAAGCTTTCATTTCTTCCTCACAAGATCTCCATGTCACCCTCGACTAGGACACCCTATTCGTCGCTTCCTATCTGGGTTCCACTCGAGCAACTGGCCTGACGCGAGCAGTCCCCAGTCGGCCTTCTCAGTGTATGCCCAATCCATCCCCACTTCCCTATTCTGCATATTTGTTGGGCGATAGGTTTCTTGGTCGGTTCTTTACCACGCCAGAGTTCATTGCTGCTTATTCTTTCTGGTCATCTGATCTTCAGTAACGAGCGTAATTATTTGTATTACTATGTAAATATTATTTATAATTTTCTAAGCATTCACATATTCAGACAGTGGTAAAGTACCAATGATAAACAAATGAAACAAAGTAGAAATTGTTTAGAAACTGTCATTAAAAAAAGAATTTCCTCAAATGTTATTTTACAGTATTGTTTCTGTTGGATTTGTATGAAATATAGTTAACATTTTTAAATTATTGTTTTCGCGCCATTTCTACGCTATGATCAGTAGTTTATTCCCCTTCTCCTCATTTTCAAGGTAATTCGCTGATAGGAAAATAACAGTTTCTCTCATAGCCAATTTGTTTTAACAACTTTTACAGATTCCTTGATTAGTGTTTCATGCAGTTTTTTTTTGAAAAGTAATGGTTAAAACCATGAATCATCGATACCCATCGTTTTGTAGCCTAAATGGTTTTGTTGCATTTTTGTAATTTATTGGGAGTTATAGACATATTATTCCACAGCATGAAGGTATCACCTGTAAATCTGATAGGGTGCAGTCATGGTTTATCGGTGTAGGAAGCTGATTTCAAACCAATGGGTTATGGGTTCGAACTCAGTTCCATGTATTATAGCATAAGCAAGATTAAGTGTAGCTCAATGCCTGCTACATGAATATACATAAAGTTACTGGGTCGATTTCAAAATCCAATAGAAGGGGTGGGGTGGAGGGAAGACTGCTGATCAAACAATCAAGTACAAAAAGACAAAAAGTGAGCTAATTCACAAACTGATAGAAAGTAGTGATTTGACCGGTGTTGAAATTTTTCTATACTGATAGGAAATAATCTGACCTATAGTTACACTTCTGTTATTTGATATTAGGTTCAAACTTGAATAGGATCAGGATGTGAATCTCTCAAAAGTCTTTCAGACATGAAACTATCCACTACCACAGGATATTATGGTTTATGGTGAGGTAGACAAATGGTGAGTACAGTAAACCAAGCACTAAGTAGCATGCTATCGTTAAGGGCAATCCCCTCAGATAGATATACAGACAGAAAAATTCAGTGTAGAACCACTCACACAAGTACATCAGTTCAAGCTGTCTACGCCTCAAAAAACTCGGCTCGTACCAAGTCAAGGACTTGATGGCTACTTTGAACTTTCTCCCAACCTAATCCAACTTCTACCAGCATTGCACATAAGAGTAGGTGATGCCTTGGAATGCCCAGTGCATTTCAATGTTATCTCAGTCGACTAAGGTTTACAACCTTGTCAATCGACTTGCCTGTCTTGCCTAGTACCCGAGATCCTGCCTGACCTCACCATGGCTCACACTGTGATTCCACCAAACCTAAGCAATACTACAAAAATATATGTGATCAAAACCCTGCAACCGCTTCACGTCTTTTGCTTTCAACGTCTATGACCTACAGCTGTATAACGAAACAGAACGGAATGCAGAACAGTATACTTGCCCTTTGATAGGCAGTCGGCACCACAGATGGCAAATGTCAAACAGGCTTTCTGTACGCGAGATGAGATTTCGTCAACAACCAAACCGTTCGGACTGATGCAACTACCCCGAGTAAGTGAAGTGGTCGACACATTCGTTGAAGACCAGTCCTAGAGTATCATAGTACACTCGACAAGTGCGAAATGCGTGCCAAACACACACAAACACTGTCTGCACTTTGTCAGCGACTTTACCTAGCAGGAAAATATCGTCTACGTTCTCCAAGTTGACCAGATGACCTCCGAAAAGTAGGTCAGTCCCCGGGAAGTCAAATATATCTAACGTCATGTCCATTAGTACGTCTATGACGAAGTTGAATAGGAACGGTGATAGTGGGTATCACTGAGGGATACCACTAGTTGTCGTCAACTAACTTGACAACTCTCCATAAGCCCTGACAAGGCTGTGTGACCTCGAGTATAGAGCTTTAACGTTATATGCTTGTTCGGTACCCCCTTCACAGTTCTACACTGCCACAACATTTCATGGTCGACTGAGTCAAATGCCGCCTTCAGGTCAACAAATATGACATGTGTCGACCACTGGTCGGTAAGTATGCCTGTGTTCCAGAACCTGTAGGAGGGTAAAAAATATGATGGACGAAGCCTCGTTCAAGTCTGAAACCTGCCTAGTTTTCTCGAGTTTGCTGTTTTTGAGCTCCCGATAGACGTCGGATAACTTTAGATGCTAGGATTTTGGACACAATATTAGTCAAACTCCCCCCTCCCCTCCCTATGGTTGTCACAGGAAGATTTCTCTCCTTTTATAGACTGGGATGATCAAGTATGCCAGTCTGAAGGCCCTAACATTGATTCCCTACACTACATAGTGCTTCCTTCACTTTAACTAGCAATTCCTAACCTTTATACTTGGAAACTTCGGTTGGGAAAGTGGCAGGACATGCGGCTTTCCACTGCTTCAGTTTCGATATGGCCTTCGCAAGCCACTCCATTTTATAAGAAAATACAGAAGTGTTCATGAAACAAACAACCACAGTGAAATTCATGATGTCTAAGATCCTACCATCCATATTCATCCAGTGTCTAACCGAAGCTCGATAATATCAAACCCGAAAAAACTAGGTAGGTTCCAGACCTACATGGCGATGCATCGACCACATCCTAACGCTTCGACAGGCTGGGGAACACAGGAACACCAGTTGGCATCTAAAACTTGACTTGTAGGCGACAATCGACTTCACAGATCGAAAGACCTTGTGGCAGTGTCTGACTGTAAACAATGTATTCAGCAGGTGTAATACACTAATTAAGACTCTACCCGAATTTATACAGCCGTGTAAGCATTTCAGGAAAATTGATATCTGAAGCGATGACAAACAGTGTCCACAACATTTGACTTCTGAAAAAGAAGATCTGATTGATCTAAATGACATAGTCTTGTAAGGGAAGGATTCTGAAAAGTACAGTCTTCTGAACATTCAGAGCAGAAATCTGAGTATGCTTGACATGAACTTGACACCTGTTAAACATAGGACTGGTTTCCTTATCACCTTCTACTTCATAGATAGCAAGTGAAATGATAAAATACTTTGAACGAATACCTAATGAGCTGCTTGCTGACAAAATCTTAGCTCGCATACAGCAGGCCTGATTATCATTTTTCAGATATATAGTATTTATGGCATCCCGGAGATAGGTATACTGCACAGCAAATTCGCTCGTCAGATTGTGTGGCTGTGAGATAGTCGCTGAAAAAAAAGAGATAAACAGGTTACAGGCCTTTCGATTTTAAATGCTTTGATATAATTGCTTACAAATCATATAATCATCATAAGAACAGTGCTGAGCTTAGACATAAAAGAGTATTGGACAAAGAAGGCTAGTTAGTCGATGAAGTTATAAAACTTCACCAACTAGGGTGGTGTGAACATTCAAAGAAAATTTTTTTTCCTTTAGGTTCCTAGTGGAACATAAAGCATCAGTAGCACGGTACCATCTTACTCTATTCTCTCCAGTCTCCTTAACCTAGCTCCACGACTGCGCACAAGCCTTCATTTCTTCCTCACGCTATCTCATCCATGTCATCCTCAGACGCCTAATTCGTCGTTTCCCATTTCGCTTCCAATTGGCGGCTTGGCATGGCCTGGAGCGTAATGTTCCCAAACCGTCTTCTCAGTGTATCCCAGATCAATCTCCACTTCCTTCTTCTCCATATTTGTTCGGCGATAGGTTCTTGGTAGGCTGGTTCGTGGCCAGCTCAGAGTTCCTCCACGCCTATTCTTTCTGCTCACCTGGTCTTCATCTTCACTATCGAGTAAGTGTAGGCGGCGAATGTTTATATATGTCTGTAGTTTGTTGGAAAAGCTTTTCGCAGGGCGCCAAGTCTCTCAAACATCACAAAGAAGCACTGACTTGACTGAGTCATTGTTGAAAATCCTGAACTTTCTTTATGCTGAGTGAGGTGGAATAGATCTCTACACTGATTTCAGTTAAATGAACGCCTGTGTTGCTATCTTTCTGATCCTGGCTGCTTTGACATCCTCATCTGTGTCTCCTCTCTCTCTCTCTCTCTCTCTCTCTCTCTCTCTGTGTGTGTGTGTGTGTGTGTGTGTGTGTGTGTGTGTGTGTGTGTGTGGATATCTCAGATAGCCGTGGTTTGGCAGATTAGTATTTATACTGGGGTCTCTCAATGAAAGGCGTCCTGAGTAAGTAAATCACCTTATTGAAGGCTCTCTACTCGAACACTTGTGAGGATGTTAGAGCATATGGTGAGTTGTCCAGGAGGCTGTACTCATCGACTGGTGTCCTTCAATGCTGCCCACTCTCTCTATTCTTATTCCATCTTAGCATAGATATTCTCATGGAGGTCTCCCTCTCGTCACCTGATTACACAGACGTTGACCTAATCACTGGAGAATTTTCGTTAGACCTAGAATATGCAGATGACATAGTCCTGTTAGGTGAAGACGCTGACTGATGAGATGCAGAGTCTTGTGAGCACTTTGAGTGTCAATTTGAGAATGTCTGGGATGCTTTTCTTGCCACTGAAGAACAAACTGTGGCTGATCTTCAACAGTACACAGCCTAATAATAGAGAATGTAGAGATTGAGTGTGTTGACCATTCCACTTACCTGGGAAGTAGGATGAGTCCTACCCTGGTGGCTCAGTGACCAATGAAATCTCTGCATGAATACAAAAGACTCGACTGGCTTTTGCCAATTTACTCCACCTATGATGTCGCCGTGATATCCGATTGCCTATTAAGGGTCGTGTGTACTGTACAGTAGTCCGCTCTGTTCTGCTGTATGTCTGTAAAACATGGCCACTCAAAGAGAAAGAAAGATATGAGGAGGATTCAGGTGTTAGACCACTGTTGCCTTTGTAGTATAGGCTGTATTTCGTAGAGTCACCACGTGAGTATTGCAGAAATCAGGTATAGAGTTTTAGGGAGTAGAGGTAAATCAGTTGACGAGGTTATGAACCTTCATCGGCTGAGATATGAGTAACTCAGAAGTCGTCAGGTGTAGGTGTATAGTTTTAGGGAGAAGAGCTAAGGCAGTTTATGTAGTTGTGAACCTTCATCGACTGAGATGGCTGACTGGGACATGTGTTACATATGCCTAATCGCCGTCTGCCTTGTCACACACTGTTGGCTGTTGGATGTAGGTTCAGAGTGGAAAAAGCTACCAGGCGGCCAGACTAAAAGATGAGATGAATGTATGAAGTGTTTGACTGTTGGTTTGAGCCGTGCAGGGGGGGTGGGGTGGGGGTGATGCAGATTGTGTGGTTGGGGTCGGCGGGACAAGAGGAATGAGTGGTTTGCGACTGTAGGTGATGTGGCTCAGAATCGAAGTCAGTGTCGCAGATGTATACACACATGATTCTCATGTAAACGACGTTATACCGATTCTCACCATTTTCTCATCTTTCTCTTTCTCTCTTTTAGTACTTTGTATTTCTTTCGACTGTATTTTATTTTCTTCATCTTTCACCTCACTGCCTTTTCACTTGATATACTGATATGAGGTGTGGCGACTGGGACCGTCACGCCGTGATGTCTAGTCCTATGTTGATTTGCATGGATAGATGGACCTCAGCCTGACTAACTTTCACATATCATATATCACTCATAGCCTAATGAACAAACATTTATTCCATTAGTGAGTGGTATTCTAATCAATATCAAGAAAGTAGATTTAGTTTTCCCTATATTTTATGTTTATTTTTTGTAGATGGGCGCTTGTTTTATGCAAATATTTGAAGGTTGTCCACTGAAAGTGAACTCGACTGCTACTTGGGTGAATCCAGAAACTCTAAGTAAGTCTGTCTTTTCAGCAACTTTGAATTAAACACTGCTAAGTGTGATAATCGAATTTCGTATTTATGTCTTATTTAATGATGAGTTTTATAATCCTTTTTCTCATAAGTTTACTCGCGAAATATACTTCGGAACAGCTTGAGTAGTTAGAAGCAACTCAGCCGAATCTGCAGATCAAAGTACTCTAGACACCGGATGACCGTTTTGTTTCCAACAGAAACCTAGTGGATACGACAGTTTGATGGCAATTGAAGAACTAGTGAGCTATGAGAAATTTCATCCTAGTCCATATATGTTGTCAGGTAGACAGATTTAGGTTATGTGAATTGATTGATGTGTATGAAGTGAACTTGTCGGAGTACACCACTGACAGGTTGATTCGATCGAAAACGAGCGAAAGTGTTGTCCTGTATTTCTAACACTTTGATGTGGTTAGTGAAGCCTACAGATGAACCTGAGTGTTTGTCAAACTGCTCAAATTGTCCAGTAGTAGTATCTTTTGTCAGTTAGTTAGTTCATGACATTTTTGTATCTGAGATCACACTTTGGTGATACAACAGTTTGGTAGGTGGAGAATCATTCAACTGTGAGAAATGTTAAGGTGGAGCGTTCAATTTGTGAATCATATGTAAATTAGTCATTATAACTTTACTACTTTTACCCAATTGAAATGTTAGACTGAAATAGCTGAAGGTATATTATTTTATTTGTTGATTTATGAAAGAATGTTGACTACTTTTGAGAGCTGAGTTAATGTTACCGTCAAGTTTTCTGTTGATTAGACGTAAGCATGACAGGATGAAATGGAACTAGTTTTTCGATTGGTGTTACTTAGACTTCACTTTCTCTAACTAGTATTTATGGATAATGTTGTAATTTTGTGTTGTTTTAGTGTATTGAATTGTTTGAGGTGTGTTGGGATATGGGTTGTTTTGTGGATGCCTCGATATTGTTTGAATGTTAGTAGTGGTAAATTTACTTGTAGATGTCTAGGAGATGAATGTAGGAGGTGTGTGTCGTCCTATTTGTGAGTGGATGTACCTATAGTGCAGTGTGGAGTGATGTTATTCTGATTGATAGATAGATGGATACTCTAAGGTCGTATGCATTGGTTCATCGCCACAGCGTTATGCACTATGCCAGGGAGGCTCGATATCCACCTCTTGTACAATTGGTATTAGTTATTACTGTGTATGCATATGCTTGAATCGAAATGTTCGACTTCTTCTCTACTGATAGCTGTAATGAAGTAAATTACCGTGATTCAATTTTAAAGTTTGTTAATGGTGGGATATTAAGTGACTTAACAAGATATACTGACCAAAATGTTTACACATTTCAAATTCAGCATGACAATGGGATGGGTTGATTGTCTACCGAATGAGTACATCATATGGAGTTGAAGTGGATGAATAAAGTGTGACTATTGTATTGAGGAAATGTGGAGGATCAGGAGGAGTATGATTATGTTTGGTCTACATATTCACCTGTTCACTATGTGACGATGTCACTGAGGCATTTTTATGTAAATGAGTTTACTTTATAATTACTAATGTTTTTCCTATGATCATGAAGTTATTTAACTGGGAAGTTATATTGATTGTACTAGTTTGTTTAGAAAAATTGAAGGGAGAATGGGGATTGATGCAAAGTTGGCATGATAAAGTATATTTTATGTATAAGAATTGAAGGTCGAAAAGAGACACACACACACACAGGGAGAGAGAGTGAAGGGAATAGATGGTTTATGGATGCTGTTCAATGATATTTTTTATATTTCTGACACTTAAATAACTGATATTAATAATAATGGATAGTGACTGGGAGTAGAATCCAGACTGCACATTTGGTCGTATTTGGGACTCGTCAGCTGGATGTACTTGCATCCCAGCGGGTTTTGTTGTTCCCGAAAGCGATCACTTCAAATGCTAGAGATAATACAAGCAATAATATAAGAAGCGAAACTCATGGCATACAAAGTAACTGTTGAGAGTTGGTGGCCTGGTAGGTTAAGGGCTTGCATTTGAAGCGACCACCCCTTTATCCGAATCTCAGTTGGAAGCAGCTCATCCATTAAGAAGTGGTTGCATGCAGCTGACGAGTCCCAAATAGGACAAAACGCGCGTCCTGCATTTTACTCCCAGTCACTATCCATTGATCATAATAAGTTTGAAAATACTGATAATATTGAGATATCCTTAAGGAGAACAAATGCCAATAGTTGCTGGTCAATCCCATCCAATCAACGCCGAAAATATGCAAAGTACATTATCGAATACCTAAGTGACGCATGAATTTTCGGTAGATAATGTTCTGTTAAAATAAGTTTGTCAATATTCTAGCGTTCCGGGTGTTCAGATAGATAAATATGACCATATTTCTCGAGAAACGTACTCGATTCGTGATCATTTATCAGCCCTATACATTACTTAATACAAGGTTACTGATATTTATCTTCGATGAATAGCTTTAAAATGTAGAGCATACGCGGTCATACAACAAACCTTCACACGTGTAGAACGGTATCTATCATAGCAAAAAACGGGTAGAATAATGTTACCATTATGAACAAATTAAGCCATCATCCGTTATATTGTCGGTGTACGAGCTATAGCTTACTGCTTTACGTTGTTGACCTTCAACCAGTGGGTTACATGTTCTAAGTCATCGAGGTTTGAACAGCCACCTACTATCAAAAATCCTTACGCAATCAGTTTGGTTTATTGCCTTCTGAGAGAATATACACAAAGTTACGTCGACCGAGAAGTATTTTGCGAGCATCTCCCTCAACAATACGGTTTCAGTCCCATAAAGCCTTACCAATCTCATTCAACACCTATATGATGCTACATGTTGAGTGATTGACAATGCAAAGCTGAGTGATGCCTTTTACGTGAAGTGAAGACAGGAAGGAGTATGACAAGGTTGCCGCCTACTATCATCAATCACCATCCTGATTGTGGTCGACTGGACTGGACTGAAGTCGACTGGATGATACAAGAAATTGTGAGGAGCTATGAGAAGATGAACATACGCTGGCTGGATGAATGAAATAACCACAGAAGAAGATTTGGATTTCGCCAACGATGATGATTTATGTCTAATGTCTTATATTGCACAAACTCGATGATCTACAGCCGAAAACTAACAAGTTGGCACAAGAGGTGTGGTGGGGTGAGGCGAGGCGAGGCGAAGCAGCAAAGGAGGGACTTATTTCAGGTGAACGTAGAGAAGGCATAGGTGATGAAGATACACAACCAACAACAACACAAACGCACCAATCAACATCAGTGGGAGAAATCTAAAGGAAATTGTCTCTTCCAATTACCACCTACCCAACTAGACAGCATTGTCTCAACTGCACGTGGCACAGTCACAAATGAGGATGTGAAAGCATACAGGATCGGAAAGACAGCAACACAGGCCTTCCTTCATTAATCTAAAGTCAGTGTGGAGATCTGCATCACGCCACACCACACCGCACTGCACTGCACTGCACTCCACTCAACATAAAGCGTGAACAAGATTCGAATTGTCAACACTAATTTAGTCAGGTAAGTCAGTACTTCTGTATGATGGTTGAGAGACTTGGCGTGTTACAAAAAGCATTTCCAACAGCTTCCTACACTCGATACTGAATATCAGATCAGAAGACCAGGAAGAATGAGCAAGGAGGAACTCTGTCCTGGCAACAGACCAACCAACCAACAAACTAAAACCCTATCCCCGAACAACTATGCAGAATAAGAAAGTGGAGATGTAGGTGGATTGGATTGGATATACGTTGAGAAGATGGTTTGGGGGTATCATGTATCACACCAGGCCATGCCAGGCGATGTAATCGAGTGGAACCCAAGGGGGAAACGACAAGTTAGTCGTCCGTGAGTGATATGGAGGAGATGGTGTGAGGGAGAAACGAAAGGTTATGGGCAGTGGTGGAGCCGGGTTAAGGAGACTGTAGAGAAGAGAGTGAAGTGGCGACGTGGTAGTGAAGACCTATGTTCCACTGAGAACCCAAGGGTATAATAATAGTAATAATGTCACAGAAAGAATTTTTGATTGACAAACAGCTATTCGTATTTGCTTACGATAAGATCCTCATTTAAGTCACCTTTCTGATTCATACATATTTGACTACACCTCGAAATATATATTGACTATGACAATAACATCGACAAGTATCACATTGATGATGATGATGATAATATCAGCGTTAAGAGAACACGGACAGTCATCGTTAATAACTCATGAGTCGTCAGTTTCGGATGTTACCATGACACTCCTTGGGAAACTCAATCGATGTATTGCAGCATTCTAAGAATAAGTTTCAACATATAATTACCAACCAGTGGTGCAAAACCTTATCTGAACCGACATTGTATGATATTGAACAAGTTAATCCAACTTCGTTCTCTTGACCTCACATAGAGACTGATCACTTTACTTCATGAGTTACTGGAATTCAATGACTCAACCGACTTATTTTCTACCGTACACACATCTTCGACCACGTTGTAGGTTTCAATGACATTTATCAGCGTAGTCTTTCATCGTAAGCAATCGTGATCGTACGGATTGTGGGGCGTTCCATGCATTCGGCTTCATCATGAATTTGGAAATGAATGGATAAAACTATAACATTGTAAGTGTTAACGACCAACTATGTTAGTAGAAGCAACAACTTTGGAGAGAGAGAGAGAGAGTGATATGTAAGCTTTAGACGACATCAAAGAGTAAATATATCTGTGCCATTATAATCGATTTTCAGCCATATCACCAAAAATCAATCCTTAACCACTCATTCCATTCATCTCAAGGACCTCCTAGACAAGGATTCTATATCTCTTACGGAGTTTAGACCAGCATGGTACTTTGAAGTAAGTGATGCTTTAGGATGTACAGTACATGTTCAAGCCATTTCAGTCGACTAACATGTACAACCTTATCAATGAATTTGCCTATCTTTGCGTAGTAACCTTAGTATAATTGTTTTTATATGATACCGTTGTTGATTGGACCGAATTGATCGGTCTCTATTAGCATATGGGTTCCTGTACGGATGCCTCAATATTGCCAGTGTTCTAATTATGTTAATGATGGATCGTGGCTAGCATTAGAATCTAGGATGCGCATTTCGTCCTATTTAGGACTCGTCAGCCCGATGGGAACAATATTCACTCACTGGGAAGCAGGTACATTCAGCTGACGAGTCCCAAGTAGTAACCTTTCCTTGATCTCAATATTTCTCACACTGTGATTTCATTAAAACTAGAGCAATACTATGAAAAATAATTTTTGTATGCTTGTTAAATGCAATTATTCTGACTGACTTTATGATACAGTTTAGTTGACTTGAATACTAAGCATTTTATTCTTTGATGAGAACATTATCTTCATGATTCCACTAACTTTACAATCATTTCCAACAGTTTTACTTAGACATGAAAAAAAAATCAATCATTTACAGAAATATATGCTACAAACATTTCATCTACATTTGATTGGTCACTAGATAGCAACCAA
Source organism: Heterobilharzia americana (assembly GCA_944470555.2). Lineage (NCBI taxonomy): Eukaryota > Metazoa > Platyhelminthes > Trematoda > Strigeidida > Schistosomatidae > Heterobilharzia > Heterobilharzia americana. Next base: position 159,855,271 of record OX104127.1, on the reverse strand, counting down.
ATATCATATTGTCAAGTTCTGAGTATAATCGACTACAATACTGGGTGATACAGGCTCAAATCTCAAGCGGTACATCAGTTCCATCATAGTTACATATACGTCTTGCTGACGTTTACCAACAAGCACGAAATCTAGGTCAAACAGAGCTTCCCACCGATTGCCTCCAACCAACTAACAAATATTTAAGATTATGATTCTCAACCAGTAAAAGTCCTCTAAGAAGGCTAGATAAAGTTGTTATTAAATTTAGGCGGTTTGTAGGGGATTTAAAGATATTTTAAGTTATGCAAAAATTCCCATTTAGACATTTAGTAAAACAAACAATATGAGCGAAGAAATATTTCTTTTCAATTAGTTCCTCATCAATGGCTCTACACTAATATAGCATTTTCAAACGTAAAATTACATACCAATCTAGTGGTGAGAGTTGTTCAATGAAAGGTTATCAATCTCAAAATTTCAAGAAGGTGATAATTGATTAGGTAATTAAGACAGTTAACTAAAGCAAAGATTAATTAGCGTAGAAAGATTTTGCGAACAGGTTCTTACATAATTGATATTTTATATAATGATAACTAAAGAGCAAAAATTAACTGTTACGTAAAATGGTAAATTGTTGACGGTAATTAGAGACAGTAGGGGGAGAGAAAGATGATTAAGTCTGTAATAATAATAATAATGGAGCTATTGAAATACTAGTTATAGTGAATTGTGTGGTGGATGGAATGAAGAGTCTTGTCGTAATAAATGAGCTATACAGATGGCCAGGGCAAAGAAAGAGGCTGTACGAATCTCTTCTGAACACACAGACTTGGTTTGTGTAGATGGATTCCTATGGCTTCTGCTGTATGTGAAAGACAAACTCGTAGAGCATGGGTGAGGTGAGAAGGAATGTGATAAATAACTTTAAAGGCATTATGAATGTTAACTCGGTGGCCGGTGTCAATCACATGAGAGAGTATTGAGCTTCGTGTCAATCTGGTTTGAAGGATGATGCTCGGCGATTCGATGACGGACTTGCCTAACTGTACGTCCAATGTAACTAGCTCCACAGGAGCAGTTGAACTGGTAAATGCACATAGAAGAGGAGAAGTCAGGGAGTCTGTCTTTAGTTTGTGTGGTCATCATCGGCCGGCTATAGAAAACACAACATAACTTGGCGGCATTAAATGATCTTCTTATGGCCTACAGTCTCCAAGAAACCATTGTTTCTAAGACTACAATTTCGAGGTGACATCATCAGCGAAATTGTGACACAACGCTTAAGAAATGCCATAAGATCATGTGATTGACACCGGCCACCGAGTTAACATTCATAATGCCTTTAAAGTTATTTATCACATTCCTTCTCACCTCACCCATGCTCTACGAGTTTGTCTTTCACATACAGCAGAAGCCATAGGAATCCATCTACACAAACCAAGTCTGTGTGTTCAGAAGAGATTCGTACAGCCTCTTTCTTTGCCCTGGCCATCTGTATAGCTCATTTATTACGACAAGACTCTTCATTCCATCCACCACACAATTCACTATAACTAGTATTTCAATAGCTCCATTATTATTATTATTACAGACTTAATCATCTTTCTCTCCCCCTACTGTCTCTAATTACCGTCAACAATTTACCATTTTACGTAACAGTTAATTTTTGCTCTTTAGTTATCATTATATAAAATATCAATTATGTAAGAACCTGTTCGCAAAATCTTTCTACGCTAATTAATCTTTGCTTTAGTTAACTGTCTTAATTACCTAATCAATTATCACCTTCTTGATACTTTGAGATTGATAACCTTTCACTGAACAACTCTCACCACTAGATTGGTATGTAATTTTACGTTTGAAAATGCTATATTAGTGTAGAGCCATTGATGAGGAACTAATTGAAAAGAAATATTTCTTCGCTCATATTGTTTGTTTTACTATATTTTAAGTTGGTTTTCATCCGACTGATATGGGACTCCTCAGCAGTGCACACCTATGACCCCACCAGGGATCGAACCTGCGACCATTAGATTTCGATGGTAACGTGCTGAAGCTGAAAGTCGCTAGTTCGTTCCCTGATGGAGTCGTGAGTGCGCACTGCTAAAGAGTCCCATACTAGTCGGACAGAACAGCTGGATGTCTAGTGCTCCCGTATTTCCAATATTCCTCTAACTGATGTCAGTGTATGATGAAAATCAACTTAAAAAAGCAAAATTGTTATTGTTATTATCAATATTATTATTATTATTAACTGTTTTCTGTTCTACTCTTTCATATATTTCAATAAACGATTTACACTGCACACTCTTCTCTTTTATTTTTTCTTGTATGAAGGTCAAATTATTCTTTTTGGCACAAACGATGGTATTTACTATCTTGATTTAGTAAATTTAGCCGATGGCACATTAGAATTAGTAAGTTTTATTCTTTCTTCGACTGTAATAAATTCGTTTTATTATCCAATTAGTTACTAATTAATCGATTCGACTAGGTATGCATAGATGCACGTGGGCACACACACACACAGAGACAAAAAACAAATAAGGGAACAAACGACAGACATTCGATATATGCAGTAATTACACGGTTAACCTTCGCTAATCAAACTTTCAATACATCGAATAACAATTGTCATTATGATTAGAAACTGTTCATTATATAGTTTACATTTGTATTGTGTATCTCTGTGTGTCCTTAATGTAGCATGTTTGACCATCCTGCGTATCAAAGTATACTAACACAAAAAGCTATTATTATTATTATTATCATTATTATTATTATTATTATTATTGGTGCCTCGATCACCTCCCCTGGCATGGCCTGGTGTGATGCATGATACCCCCAAACCATCTTCTCAACGTATATCCAATCCAATCCACCTACATCTCCACTTTCTTATTCTGCATAGTTGTTCGGGGATAGGGTTTTAGTTTGTTGGTTGGTTGGTTGGTCTGTTGCCAGGACAGAGTTCCTCCTTGCTCATTCTTCCTGGTCTTCTGATCTGATATTCAGTATCGAGTGTAGGAAGCTGTTGGAAATGCTTTTTGTAACACGCCAAGTCTCTCAACCATCATACAGAAGTACTGACTTACCTGACTAAATTAGTGTTGACAATTCGAATCTTGTTCACGCTTTATGTTGAGTGGAGTGCAGTGCAGTGCAGTGCGGTGTGGTGTGGCGTGATGCAGATCTCCACACTGACTTTAGATTAATGAAGGAAGGCCTGTGTTGCTGTCTTTCCGATCCTGTATGCTTTCACATCCTCATTTGTGACTGTGCCACGTGCAGTTGAGACAATGCTGTCTAGTTGGGTAGGTGGTAATTGGAAGAGACAATTTCCTTTAGATTTCTCCCACTGATGTTGATTGGTGTGTTTGTGTTGTTGTTGGTTGTGTATCTTCATCACCTATGCCTTCTCTACGTTCACCTGAAATAAGTCCCTCCTTTGCTGCTTCGCCTCGCCTCGCCTCACCCCACCACACCTCTTGTGCCAACTTGTTAGTTTTCGGCTGTAGATCATCGAGTTTGTGCAATATAAGACATTAGACATAAATCATCATCGTTGGCGAAATCCAAATCTTCTTCTGTGGTTATTTCATTCATCCAGCCAGCGTATGTTCATCTTCTCATAGCTCCTCACAATTTCTTGTATCATCCAGTCGACTTCAGTCCAGTCCAGTCGACCACAATCAGGATGGTGATTGATGATAGTAGGCGGCAACCTTGTCATACTCCTTCCTGTCTTCACTTCACGTAAAAGGCATCACTCAGCTTTGCATTGTCAATCACTCAACATGTAGCATCATATAGGTGTTGAATGAGATTGGTAAGGCTTTATGGGACTGAAACCGTATTGTTGATGGAGATGCTCGCAAATTACTTCTCTGACGATGTTATCGAAGGCCTTTTGAAAATCGTTGAAGTTGAGGTTGATAGTTGACTGCACAGAAAGCTGTAGGTATATGTGAACTAATCACTTGTGAAAATAGACTTCATCGTTTTGAGTGCTGCGTGCGGTGTTAACAATTATCTTGACTACGTTATTGCACTCTTCTAGTCACTCGTCCTCGATTAGTAGTGATGATATTGCGTACTTCGTTTATGATACATTCCCAAAATTAATTCATTTGATAGGCTAGTTCTTTTTCAGGTATCTGAGAAAGAAGGGTTGGCGCATGACCACGAACTCCTTTGGAAATCTGCTTGAGGCTTATTGCATACCACCTTTCATTTAGGTTGTAGTTTTTGGTTCATCTCTTTTAACTCTGACTGTGCACTGAGGTCGCCAGCATCAACAAACCGCGGGTTAGTGGCGAGTACGTTATTTTGGGGGCTAACTTCTACCTCCCTTCTCACTGGGAAAGCAACATCAACGTGACTACCACTGCCTTCGTAGCGTAGGCTATGTTTCGAGGTGTCACTACATGAGTAACATAGAAGTCAGGCGTAGAGCTTAGGCAGGGGAGGTGAGTCAGTTAATACTTTTGTGAATCTTCATCCACTTATATGGCTGGGATAAGTGTTAAGTATGGCTAGCCCCGTCTGCCTCTTAGCACTATGTTAGCTGAACTAGGCCCAGGTTAGAAAAAGGTTCAGTTGGTCAGACTAAAGCATGGCACCAATGCATGATGTCCTTCATCTAAGAGAAAAACTTTACTGTTGTCACACTCCTCAACCAGCAGTACGACTTCACCCTGGGACTACCATCATAACATGGCAATTTTCATTATAATGGTAACTGATTTTTATCTAACCACTCTCCCACATAATTTTCTAGTATGATACGACCTGGAGCATTTCACCAGCCTAACTCATCACATCTTTGTGATATTCAGGCCTGATCACCACCATATCGAGGTGTCAGTTATCAGTCGTTCGTTTTCTATCAGCAATGATGATATTGCTTACTTTGTGTATTTGGCTAACGTTAACTTGCGTTAGCAACTGATGGTGAATACTTGTGTGTTTAACTATTGTATTACGGTTATTATTATGGTATATTGATAAGCGATTAGTATTCCTACAGCTAAGTGATAACTTGGCGTTTCTTTTCCCTTACTTAACCTTGATTTCTGTTGTTAGCGTGTTTATCCGTATTAATTCACGGTGAGAGAACTTTCGTTCCTCTAGAATCAGTCTGAATCAGTCTAAAGTTAATGATGGATAGTGGCTAGCAGTGGAATCCAAGACTCGCATTTCGTCCTATTCGGGACTCGGTAGCTAGATGTATCTGTTTCCCAGTGAGTGATGTTGTCCCACGGGGATTCAAACTCAGGACCGATCGCTTCAAAGGCCAGAGCATTATCCAGTAGACCACCGAGCGAGGATAGCCACTTCTTGTGCAACGGGCATAGTTTTAGTATAATTGTTTTTATATTATGCCGTCGTTGATTGGTCTCTATTGTCATATGAGCTCCTTTGCGGATGCTTCGTTATTACATGTGTTTTAATCCAAGACACGCATTTAGTTCTATTTGAGAGTATCAAACAATAACTGATCACCTCTTGCTGTAGTGTCCTGGTGGATAGTGTTTTGAGTTTGAAGTGATGGGTACTTGGTTCGAGTCTCAATGAGGACAAAATCATTCGCTAAGGTCCAGGCATATCTGGCTGACGAGGCTTAAATAGGGAAGAAACACGCATTCTTGATTCTACTGCTAGTTACCAAGATGAATATAATTTAATACAGTCAGATTAATCAGCTACTTATGATTCATATTTTTAAGAGTAAATATACAAAGATAAATTGCATTATTCCTACGCATAGCTAAAGCACTAGCTGTAAGTGATCAGTATCACCTAAATGTATTGTGAGACCTCCTTCTCTACCTTCACCATAATAGTGTTATTCCTGAGATAAATGGGGATTTTTTTAATTTAGAAGTAGTATTCATCATGGACTGACATCAGTTGGGGAACCATTGTGCATCTAGGAGCACTGAACAGCTGTTTCGTCCTGGTATGCGACTCCTCAGCATTACTGAGTTCGATCCTTAGCCGAGTCGTGGATGCGCACTGCTAAGGAGTCCCATACTAGGACGAAACAGTCATCCAGAGCTCCTAGATGCTCAATGGTTCCCCAACTGATGTCAATCCATGATGAATACTACTTCTAAATGTTATTCTTGTCTAGTCTATTTCATTTCACTTTGATTGTCTTTCATATTGAAGGGAACGAAAAGATAGAGACGAAGGAAGGGATGTTTATTATTAACATGTGGCACAGTAGTCGTTAAATATTGGGTACACCTTACACTAAGATCGTCATTTGTATAATTTACTTCATTTACTCGTCTACTTCTCTTTTGATTTGCTCTAAATACGCTTGCTTTGTCTTTGGCGTTACTCTGTCCAGAATCCTAACCCATTACTGATAATTCTCTATAATTTTACTGCCTTTTCAATATATACTACTTATATCCATTCTTATCAGTAACGCCGCACTAGAATATCACCAATGAACACCTTTCTTTTAAGAAAATCTGATTCATGTTTCACCTCTTGAAATACCAGTTGCTTATTTACCACTACAAACTCTATTATGTGGTATATTGACTGAATAACATTCTAATGTGAATATCTAACCTGGTACAGATTATAAATATAATAATTGTACAGCTTATCAATAAAGTTGTTGAATAAAATTTTTTCTACCAATGAATAATATTGAATGGATTATTATTACTAGACTGTTGATCATAAATTCTAATTGATCATAATATTATAATCCATAAAATTTATCTTTTATGATATACAATGTGTACTGATACATCATACATTTAATATGAACATACCTGGTTAGCTTATGACAATCTATGACATACAAATGTAATGAAGTTTCAACATTTATTTTGATGTGTTTAAGAATACCCTCTATCTACTCAGACATCTGCCCCTTACATAGCTCATTCAATCATTAAGATTTGTTCTAGTGTCTACAAACTTCACCTGCATTCAGTTCATAATTTACTGATCGACTACTGGTACCTTAATGTGGTGGTTAGGTTTCAATTGGCACAAATGCTTGTTCCTTTAGGCTATATCATCTTAGAAATGTCTGTTGTATTGTGGCCCTACGAAAAGCATTTACTGTTACAGTGTGAAATGGCACTCTATGAGTATTTTTCACTGATGGCTCAGTGACCAATGAAATCTCTGCACAAATACAAAACACTCGGCTAGCTTTTGCTAACTCATATCACCTATATCGGTCAAAATATTTTACCGTTGAATAGACCAAAGAGAAAGAAACTACATTTAACTCATATCACCTGTAGCGACGCCATCATATCTGATTATCTATTAAGGATTGTGTGTACTGCACAGCAGTTCGGTCTATTCTACTGTATGGCTGTGAAACAACCGTTGAAGGTGGAGGACATGAGAAGACTTCAAGTGTTTGACCACCGTTGCCTTCATAGTATGGGCCGTATTTCGTGGTGTCAGCATGTGAGTAACGCAGAAGTCGTCAGGTATAGGTCTAGAGTTTTAGGGAGAAGAGGTCAGTTAAGTCAGTTGACATGGTTGTGAACCTTCATCTACTGAGATGTGTTACATATGCCTAGTCACCTTCTGCCTCGACACACAATGTTGACCAAAGTAGGTCGAGGCTGGGAAATGGGTGGAAGTGACCAGAGTAAAAGATGGGATGAATGTATGAAGTTTGAATGTTGGTCTAAGTCATGTAAGGTGGCGATGCATACTGGGTGGTTGGAGTCAGTGGGACTAGAGAAACCAGTGATTGGAGACTGACTGTAGGTGATATGGGTGAGAACCGATGTCAGTGTCACAGATGTGTATATACACACGCACACGCACATTATCCTCATCTTAACGAAGCTATACGGAATCTCACCATTTTCTCATTCTTCTCTTTCTCTCTTTTAGTATTTTATATTTCTTTTGACTAGATTTTCTTTCCTGTATCTTCCACTTGACTGGCTTTTACTTGATGTGCTGATACGAGGTATGACAAGTGGTACCGTTACGCAGTAATGTCTGGTCCTATGTTGACTTGGATGAATGGTTACGCATTGAAATGTTTCCCTTTAATGAATATCAATACCGTGCTGATGCTATCTTCTCTCTTGGAAGTAGACTGTTAGAAAAAATTGACCTGGGATTAGAACAACCAAACCTTACACCGGCAAACTTCATAAGTCTGTGTATTACAGGGCACAAATAAAGGTCTCACGGGCTCTGTGGTCTTTTATCGAGCCTTCAGAAACACCTTCTGTGGTATGGGCAGTCGGGAAATGTTCACCATCTTCACCTTTTCAGCAGTGCGAAAAGCCAAATTGTCTGCTATTTTTCCTTCACTTTCTGATGCTAACATAATAATAAACCTCTTAGAACCTCCTCAACCTCTCACTCTGTGACCGTACTTTAACCAGGAATTTGAGTATGGTCGAGTTGTGTTTCCCTCTTGTTAGATTTAAAGTGATGCTTCTGAACTGGTGTGGAGCTTACTACTAGTTTAAAGAAAGGAAGTGAACTGATAGAATGGAATGACCACTTCACTTACTCAGCGAGTTGCATCAGCTTAATCACCCCGATGAAATCTCAACTCGGATAAAGAAGTCTCGTATGGTGTGTGTCATCTCTGGCGCCAATCAGTGAGATGTCCGGCTACCTATCAAATGGACGAGTATACTGTGCTGCACTTTGATGTACCTCACCAAACGATTTTCAGACATGGCGCCTAAAGTAAACTATGAGGAGATTATAGGTTTTGACCACAGGCGTCTTTGCAACATTGCTCACTTATGGTGGGATCACTGTTAGCAGTGTTATACATTAGGCTAAGGGTAGTTAGAGAGGTAAAGAAGTCAGTTGGTGAGGCTGTAAACCTTAGTCGACTGAGATGGCTTGGATATGTATTGCACATGCCGAATCATTGCCTGTCTCGACTTGTTGTGTTAAGGGAAGTTAGATTAGGTTAGAAGAAGACTCATGGCGGTCATTCGATAAATCCTCTGACTGTTGGTCTAAGCCGTATAGGGAGATGTAGACTGCCTAGCAGGGTTACCGAGGTCACAGGCATAAGTTGTTGAGGAAGTTTGGTGAAATGGCTGAAAATTGGTCATAGCGGCGTAGACGTACTCACTCTTTGACGTCTTCCTAAACTTTAACATTTTCCCTAACCTTTATTTTTCAAATCTTTTCTTCTCCCACATACTTTTGTCTCGTCTGATATTATTCTTTTTCTTTACATACTGCTGTGATTTATGGTAACTTGAGCGGATAAACTACTGTGATTCGTCTGTCTGTCTTGATGTCAATGAGATTCATGTTTACTTTTCATATGGAAATTATTTCCTATTAGTGTTATTATACCGTTGTTGATTGGACCAATTTGATTGGTCTCTATTGGGATATGGGCTCCTGCGTGGGAGCCAATAGAAACCGATCGATTCAGTCCAATCAACGACTGTGTAATGTGAAAAATTCTTACTAAAACTATACATGTTGCACAAGTAGTGGCTATCGTGGCTCGATGGTCTACTGGATAACGCTCTGGCCTTTGAAGCGATCGGTCCCGAGTTCGAGTCCCGGCGGGTATAACATCACTCACTGGGAAGCAGGTACGTCCAGCTGACGAGTCCCGAATAGGACGAAATGCGAGTCTTGGATTCCACTGCTAGCCACTATCCATCATTACTATATATAACTGTTTCGTATGTTTGTTTATATCATCACGCTGTTGATTTGACCGAATTGATCCTTTTCTATTGACATATGGGCCTCTGCGCTGATGCTTCCTTATTGCCTGTCATTTAGATTTTACGATAATAATGGGTAGTGGATAACAGTAGAATCCAGGACGCATGTTTAGTCCTATTTGGGGATCATCAGAGGGATATACCTTCCTCCCAGTGAGCAATGTTGTTCCCAGTAAGACTCGAGCCCATAAGAATTAGTTTGAAAATGAAATATTATAATTTCTCTGGTATATTTATTATACGGTAAATTATGCTGAAACTATATTATCATTATGACTATCTGAGTTAGCAGTCGTGATTTGGTAGACTAGTAATGATTGCTACTGGGTGTCTATTGAAGGTGAAATGAAAATTTGAACCTCGGCCGGATTGGAACCAGCGACCACCAGGTTTCCGTGGTGATGCTCTACCAACTGAGCTACGACGTCCAACTGCTGGCTAGGTTTTCTATTTCACTTCAATCACAAGCGAGATTTCGCCTGACTAGTATATGAAATTATATTATATTATCGTACGCCATTAGTAAGTTATAAAATTCATTGGTGTAATCAATAGCAGTGTTTACGATCGCCTAATAATGCGCTTTCTTTCGTATCACTGTCTCCCGCATACCACTTTTTTGTGTGCAAATATGCTTCATCTATTCCATGCTCTCCTGATTATAATAAATTAAAGGAAAACTGGCTAACATGTTGTAGTCTGTTATCTAGCTATTTAAACTACCCAATTCTTCTGAATAGTTTGCTTCGATGATAACAAGGAAAATGGTCTATATATTTCATATTGATTCAAATAGAGGTGTTATTTTCAATCTCTACTAAGATTTTTCTGCGCTAAATAATTGTAAAAAGGGAATGTAAATGTTATTCAATGTTCATTGACAAAAATAATTTAGTGTTTAAATAAATTCAACATTTGAATCTATTCGAGGACTATTCAAATACTGTATGTATAATGAGCATGCTAAGTCATTGCTTATCTTGCTGCGTACTATGCTAGGAGATGTTGGATTAGGTTGTAAGAGAGAATTTAGGGTGGCGAAACCAAAACGTGCCACCAGTTGATGAAGTGTATGACTATTGGTCTGAGCTGTATGCGAAGATTGTAGACTACCTGATTGACGTCCTTGAAACAAAAGGAATGGACAAGATGTGGTTGCAGCGATGGAAAAATTTTCGACAAAGTCATTTACTACTAAGCTACAGTGGATAGAACGTTCCAGAATTATTTCTGGTTAGGGGGTAAAATATGTTGGATAGCTAAACGAAGTTAATTAATACACATTTCAGTTTAGAGGGGGGGGGAAACAAGGAATTACGAAAATACATGTTACCTAATACAAGATGAATCTGTGAAAGTCAAGGCTTTATGATGGCCATCAGTCATCAGTATCAATATAAGATCAGGCATTACTGCGTAACGGTCCCACTTACCACACCTCATATCAGTACATCAAGTAGAAAGGTAGTGAGGTAAAGGATGAAGATAAGAAAATGTAGTCAAAAGAAATATAAAGTACGAAAAGAGAGAAATGAAGAATGAGAAAATGGTGAGATTCGGTATAGCCTCATTAAGATGATGAAAATGTTTGTATGCATCTGCACCACTGACATCGGTTCTGAGCCATATCACCTAGAGTCTCCAACCACTGGGTCCTCTTGTCCTGTGGACCCCATCCGGCTAGTGTGTATCACCCCACATGGCTCAAACCAACAGTCAGAGACTTCATGCCTTGATCTTACTCTCTTTGAGTGGTTTGATCGAACGCTACAGAGAATTTTGAATGAGCTCTCAAAAGGAGGTAAGTGGTTTGAGTTCACGAGGTATTCTGTTATTGAAGTGAAGATACACTTCCGTTCTCCCTTTGCCAGGCTGGGTAGTGTTCGTAGGCACGTTTTACAAGCGGATGCATGATACGATCGATGTACTCAGCTCCACAAGAGCAATTAAAGTGGTTTACACAGACTGATATGGCTCAGTGCATCGGCTTGCCTTTCACACATTAACCAAGACGTTTCTTGTATGAAAAGATAATCCTAAGGTTGGTGGTGAAGTAGGAATAAGTGGTTGAGGGTTGATTCTTGGTGACATTGCTGAAAATCGATCGCAATGGTGCAGATCTGTATTCACTCCTTGACGTCTTCTGAAGCTTGAGTAATTATACTAATTGTTATCTTTAGATTGTTTATTCTCTCACAAAAATCTAATGTTGGTCAGATGTAATTCTGTGTTGTAACTTATCAGGCAGCGAAGATCTCTAGTCAAAGTGATATTCTGATGGCATAAAATATGTATCTTTTGAAACATGTGGTACTTCCTCTGAACTTTTATCATTTTCACAGTTATTTGTTATTGAAAACCTAAGGTGATACACACACCATGGCGCCGCCGTGATACCCGTTTGTCTATTAAGGGTCGCGTGTACTTTACAACAGTCCAATCTGTTCTACTGTATGTCTGTGAAACATGGCCATTGAAGGTGGTGTCACCACGTAACGCAAACGTAAGGTGTAAAGTTTTAGGGAGTAGAGGTAAATCAATTGACGAGGTTATGAACCTTCATCAACTGAGATGGTTGAGATACGTACTATGACTTCTGTGCATGGATGGCGCGTAATGGTAATTACAATATTTATTGATTAACGGTTGACCATCTGTGATTTTCACTGCACAGCGGTAGTAGTTCCTTCTGTAAAAAAAATTGTCTGATTTTCATTTTATTCATGTCATAATTTTTTTTCTCCTCCTTCTCGTCTCTTTTTTGTTTAGCTTGTCCCAAGACGTTGTCTTTGGTTATTTGTATTCAAAGATACAATGATGTCGATATCAGGTCAACATCCACAATTGTTTAGCCATAATTTAATTTCATTGATGAAAGGTCGGACAGCACAAACACGATTTCTTCATAAGTGAGTGGGTTTTTTTGTTTGGACACTGTGGTAGAATGTTATTCCATATTGGCTCCGTTTATTTGATGATGCATACCACACAGTGATGCGGTATTATTTACTTGATAACGACCTTTCGAGCATAAATTATTGCCATTAATCATATCAATGTAAGCACACCACTTTCAATAACGGAAAACCGACACATTCTAACAGGTATCTAGACTTCAGGTCGTATCATTCAATATCAGCTAGTTAGGGCAGGTTTTGTCAAATGTCTAAATCATAAAGCTACAACACTCACTAGTCAGTGCAAGGACTAATAAGAAAGGCGTGTCTAGTAAGTACATCATCTTATTGGAGGCTCTCTACTCCAACACTTGTGGGCATGTTAGACCTTATGGTGAGATGTCCGGGAGCTGTGCTCATCGACTGATACCCGTCAATGCTGCCCACTCTCTCCATTCTTATTCTATTTTATCATAGATATTCTCATGGAGGTCTCCCTCTCGTCACCTGATTACACAGACGTTGACCTAACCACTGGAAAATTTTCGTGAGACCTAGAACATGCAGATGACATAGTCTTGTTAGGTGAAGACGGTGACTGATGAGATGCAGAATCTTCTGAGCACTTTGAGTGTCAATTTGAGAATGTTTAGGATGCGTTTCTCACCACCTAAATGCAAATTACTGCTTCAAGATTCGTTTTCAATGCTGCCACATCTAACAATAGACAGTGAAGTGGTTCACTTTGTTCACCACTTGACTCACCTCGGAAGTTACATCAGCCCTCATGGCTCAGTGACCGATGAAATTTCTGCACGAATACAAAAGACTCGGTTGACTTTTGCCAACTTACTCCACTTCAGGGCCGACGTGATTCATTATTAGAGGCGCGTGTACTACACAATAGTCCACTCTGTTCTACTGTATGTCTGCGAAACGTGGCCACTCAACGTGGAAGACAGCAAAAGCCTTCAAGTGTTTGACCACCGTTGCCATCGTAGTACGAGCCGTATTTCGTGGTGTCAGCATGTGAGTGACGCAGCAGTAGTTAGATGTAGGTGTAGAATTTGAGGAAGAAGAGGTAGGTCACTTGAAACAGGTAGTGTTGAAACGTATAAACTCACCCTGAGACAAGCTTTATCTGCCTCAGCATCCCACAGAACCAAGTAAGCGAAGTAGTTTAATCTAATATTGTGAAAGTATTAAGACCATGGTGATATAAGAGATTGATGAGACTTTTTTTACACACAGAGATCAAGATTGAATTGTCAAGGTTTCTACTGTGCACTACTGTCAAAGGAGGACTCTGGTTCAGAGGTGAATGTCCACAGTTGATTAAATGTTCAACAATTGAACTGTTATTTGTGATTTACATTCTCCCCTCAACAAATATCCAGGATAGTGCTAGTGCTTAGAGATAGGGTTTAGAAAGTGTACGCTTTTCGCCTTCAATTCTTCAACATTTTAGTCAACTCTGGACAGAAAACTCGACTAGACTCCTTCTTCACTGTCACTTATACAGTCAAAAGGAGTACGCCCTCAACAGTTGTGCACACCAGAAGTTCTGGTAAGTAATTCACCTATTCATGTAATCTATCAAATTCCATGTAATGACTGCCGCGAGTCAGGTCGAGTACGTAGTTGAAACTAGCCTGGTTGGTGGGGATCAGTTAGAATAGTGGAACATAGGAATATAGCTAAACATAGTAGAATGACAAACCCGAATAAGATCAATAATGTAGGGAGTAACTCGACTATTGCATTGCATGTATGTATATGTGAACACACAGCCACACACAATAGAGTGGGATAAAGCCACTCTACTCAAGTCGAATATAGTTAGGTGGAGAGAGAGAGAGAGGAGATTGCTGACTGAATCTTTGTTCATCGAATCAACACTCACCCAACACCTTTAAATAGGAATGATACTAGTAAGTACTACAAACAAATAACATGAGGTGATAGGACTATGAAAAGGAGATATCGAAAGGGTTGTGATTACAATCATATGATTATGATCAATGATAATTTATGCTGAAAACATCATCATAATCAAGTAAATAATACTGTTGTATTACTGTGTGCCAGTTATGTCAAATAAACAAATCTAATATGGAATTACAATACAGATTGGTTAGAAAGAAGGGGGTGTAAGCGTAGCTCTACTTTATGTTACATTGCTATGAGTCAAATTAACAATATGAGAGCTATGATAATTCTTCACTGCCTACTCTGAAGTATGTAAAATAGTCTTTGAAGCTGAGACCCGTGAAGTGAAATTCGATGGGTGGATTCAATGAACGACACCCTCAGTGATTCAACTGCAAATTATATTATTGTCTTGGTGCTGTTAACTCGTCCATAATCGTCCGTCTTTTGTTGAGTCAGCTTTAAAACCTTGGAATGTTTCGCTTAGTGTGTGTGTGTGTCACCTCTGAGCTGTTGGCTCGGAATTCATTGTCAGTCAATTATTCATAATACACCTTATGATTGATTATCTTCCTACAACATAATTTCTATTTGTTGCTATGAGTATCGAGTTAGTTGATTGACAAGGGGTTACAGTTTCTCACTAGAGTGTTAGGTAGAAGGCATTATTATCCAGCATTTAACTTCTTTGAGACATTTTATTAATTTGCAACAATATTCCTTAAGATACGTAGAGACGCCAGAGATGATGAAGATACCAACCAACACCGCCAACAGTAACAACAAGCTCCATTCACCATCAATGGGAAAAACTCAAAGGAAGTAGCCTCTTTCACGTATCTAGGCAGGCAGCTTCGTTTCAACTACAGGCGGTACAGGCATAGATGAGCATGTCAAAGCAGCCAGGATCAGAAAAGCAAGACAGGCGTTCATTAGCTTGAAATAAGTGTGGAGATCTTCTGCACTCAGCATAAAGGTTGAACAAGATCCGGATCTTCAACACCAACGTCAAGTCAGTGCTTCTGTATAGTTCAGAAACTTAGCGCGTATGAAAGGGATTTTCAACAAACTACAGACATTCATCAACAATTGCCTACGCTGACTCGTTACTGAAGTTCAGATGACCAGAAAGAATAAGCAAGACGGAACTATGGCATGGTAACGAACCAACCAAGAACCTATCACTCAACAAATATGCACTGGAAGGAAGTGGACATGGATTGGGCGCACACTGAGAAGGCCGACTGGGGACATCACGCGACAGGCCAGTTGCTCGAGTGGAACCCAGATGGGAAGCGACGAGTTGGGGGTTCGAGGTGAGGTTGACATTGAGGAGATGGTATGAGGAAGAAATGAGAGCTTATGGGCAGTCATGGAGCCAGGTTCAAAAGATTTCAGAGAACAGAGAGTACTAGAGACATGCTACTGAATCCTTATGTTCCATCAGGAACCCAAAGGACAAATAATAATAATAATTTCGTAAGATACAGATAATTGTATTCACGACTTCTTTATGATAACATGGAATGAGTCTTTTGACCAAGCAGTTTCAGCATCAATATTTACAACTAAACATTTTACGATTTTTATACATTTGTTCAAAAATATGCTGCTATGACTGACATTTCGTATTCTAGACTACTCACACCGTCAGCAGTGCACGCTAGCCAGATCATAGTGATCTAAACACTAAATGGACATTTCGCTGACTTGGAGTCGAGCTTATCAGCGATGTCTTCTGTATTGGTTCACGTGGTTCATGTATTTCGGTATCCATAGAAAAATATAGTGAGAGATATTCCTTCATAGAGTGTGTACTTTGTAAACAACTGATTTAATTGTGAAATTGTTCCCTATCAATTAAAATTTTGCAATTTGTGTGTAATCCAAAGTTGTCTATTTTTTTCTGATGAGAATTTCGATTGAACGCCATAAAATTCAATAATCGTAGCATGTAAATTAGATTTTCATCATAGTAATTCATTATTTGCATTCCCTTTTGGTCGAATAAAAGATAGAGAAGCAAACCTAGTTACCAAAGAGAGAAAATTAAGGAAACGATGGGCTGATCACTTCAAAAAAAACTCTTGGAATCGGCCACCACCACTTGCAAATCGTTCAGAAATACTACAAGCAACTACAGTACTATCAGTAAACACAGACCTCCGACAAAAGCGGAAGTGAAGTCCTGAACACCATAAAGTTACCGAAAGCCGCGAAAGCAGCAGGACCGGATGGAATTCCTCCATAAGCATTGAAAACAGACAGAGAGACATCAGCGGACATGCTCACACCAGTATTGCAGAAGGTTTGAAAAGAAGGAGGGAATGGTACATGCTGATCGATTGGAAGAAGGGCTACTTAAGTCTTTGCAAGAACTGGTGCGGAATCATGCACCTGTCCACGCCAAGAGAAATATTAAGCCGCATCATCCTGGAGAGACTAAAAGATAATCTGGATTCAAAATTACGGCCGGAACAAGCTGGCAGGCTGGCTTCAGGAAAAACAAATCATGCGCGGATCTAAAGGAAGTTGTCTCTTTCACCTACCAACCTATCTAGGTAGCATCGTTTCAACTACAGGTGGCACAGATGAGGATGTCAAAGCAAGACAGGCCTTCATTAACCTGAAATCAGTGTGAAGATCTACTGCACTGCACTCATCATAAAGCGTGAACAACATCCGGATTGTCAACACTAATTCAGTCAAGTAAGTCAGTGTTTCCATGTGATGGTTGAGAGACTTGGCGTGTTACGAAAAGCATTTCCAACAAACTGCAGACATAAATGAACAGCTTCCGCCTACACTGACTCGATACTGAAGATGAAGATAAGATGGCTAGAAAGAATAAACAAGGAGGAGCTATGTCCTAGCAACGAACCAGCCAACCAAGAACCTATCGCCGAAGAAATATGCAGAGGCAGTAAGTGGAGATGGATTGGATGGATATACACTGAGAAGACAGTTTGAGGACATCACGTGCCAGGTAAGGTTGTAGAGTGGAACCCCAGGTTGAGACGACAAGTTGGTCGTCAGAGGTTGACATGGAGGAGATCGTTTAAAGAGCCAAGTTGAAAAGACTGGAGAGAAAAGAGTGAGAAGGCGATGTGGCAGTAAAGCCCTATGTTCCACCAAGAACCCAAAGGACAAATAAAAATAATTTAATCCTTCTGTTAGGATACTGGATCAATATTCGATCAATAAATACTCTTGGGTTTTCACTTTAGAGGAAAAGTGTACTCCAATTTGATAGTATCTGTATGATTGGCTTTTTTCTTCATATCGACTTCTGGATCAAAAAATTATATAAGTTTAGTATTGGTGAAATGATTTATGAAGAAAATATACTTGTGAATGCCTTAGTAAGCTAGAAGAATAATTTTCTGACATTTCACGACCTCATGGAAGTAACTTCTTCCGATGGGAATCAAACTTGTACAAGTTATCATATGCTTGCCATCATAGTAAATAGAGATAAATCAGACAGTGTTGTTCATATCATACATAATAATAATTGGGAATACATGTGAGCGTTATGAAGTAATAGGTTATGAGTTCAAGGTGAAGATGTGATTGAGTGTGGTGTGGATTATCTAGTTTTATGCCTTTTGAGATAGATGATAGAGAATATTTGTAGGTCAGGTGGATAATTTTGATGGGTTTAGTTCTCTCAGCTGGATGACTTAATCGTGATGCTTTCGTCGTCATTCTAAACAACAACATCATCAGCAGCAGCAGCACAAAATTCAAAAAGAAGCTAGGTATAAGGTTTATTCCACCGTGTATTTAGTAGATTGTAAATTGTGGAAAAAACCTTATACCTGGATTCTTTCTCAATTTTGTGCTGCTGTAGGTAATAATAATTTTCTAGAGTATTCTTGAGAATCTACTCAACTCAGTTGATGGAATCAGTGCGGTATTATCATAGCTCTCATATTGTTAATTTGACTCATAGCATGTAACATAAAGTAGAGCTGCGCTTACATCCCCTTCTTTCTAACCAATCTGTATTGTAATTCCATATTAGATTTGTTTATTTGACATAACTGGCACACAGTAATACAACAGTATTATTTACTTGATTATGATGATGTTTTCAGCATAAATTATCATTGATCATAATCATATGATTGTAATCACAACCCTTTCGATATCTCCTTTTCATAGTCCTATCACCTCATGTTATTTGTTTGTAGTACTTACTAGTATCATTCCTATTTAAAGGTGTTGGGTGAGTGTTGATTCGATGAACAAAGATTCAGTCAGCAATCTCCTCCTCCTCTCTCTCTCCACCTAACTATATTCGACTTGAGTAGAGTGGCTTTATCCCACTCTATTGTGTGTGGCTGTGTGTTCACATATACATACATGCAATGCAATAGGTGAGTTACTCCCTACATTATTGATCTTATTCGGGTTTGTCATTCTACTATGTTTAGCTATATTCCTATGTTCCACTATTCTAACTGATCCCCACCAACCAGGCTAGTTTCAACTACGTACTCGACCTGACTCGCGGCAGTCATTACATGGAATTTGATAGATTACATGAATAGGTGAATTACTTACCAGAACTTCTGGTGTGCACAACTGTTGAGGGCGTACTCCTTTTGACTGTATAAGTGACAGTGAAGAAGGAGTCTAGTCGAGTTTTCTGTCCAGAGTTGACTAAAATGTTGAAGAATTGAAGGCGAAAAGCGTACACTTTCTAAACCCTATCTCTAAGCACTAGCACTATCCTGGATATTTGTTGAGGGGAGAATGTAAATCACAAATAACAGTTCAATTGTTGAACATTTAATCAACTGTGGACATTCACCTCTGAACCAGAGTCCTCCTTTGACAGTAGTGCACAGTAGAAACCTTGACAATTCAATCTTGATCTCTGTGTGTAAAAAAAGTCTCATCAATCTCTTATATCACCATGGTCTTAATACTTTCACAATATTAGATTAAACTACTTCGCTTACTTGGTTCTGTGGGATGCTGAGGCAGATAAAGCTTGTCTCAGGGTGAGTTTATACGTTTCAACACTACCTGTTTCAAGTGACCTACCTCTTCTTCCTCAAATTCTACACCTACATCTAACTACTGCTGCGTCACTCACATGCTGACACCACGAAATACGGCTCGTACTACGATGGCAACGGTGGTCAAACACTTGAAGGCTTTTGCTGTCTTCCACGTTGAGTGGCCACGTTTCGCAGACATACAGTAGAACAGAGTGGACTATTGTGTAGTACACGCGCCTCTAATAATGAATCACGTCGGCCCCTGAAGTGGAGTAAGTTGGCAAAAGTCAACCGAGTCTTTTGTATTCGTGCAGAAATTTCATCGGTCACTGAGCCATGAGGGCTGATGTAACTTCCGAGGTGAGTCAAGTGGTGAACAAAGTGAACCACTTCACTGTCTATTGTTAGACGTGGCAGCATTGAAAACGAATCTTGAAGCAGTAATTTGCATTTAGGTGTTGAGAAACGCATCCCAAATATCCTCAAATTGACACTCAAAGTGCTCAGAAGACTCTGCATCTTATCAGTCAGCGTCCTCCTTTGACAGTAGTGCATAGTAGAAACCTTGACTATTCAATCTTGATCTCTGTGTGTGAAACAAGTATCATCAATCTCTTATATCATCATGGTCTTAATACTTTCACAATTTTAGATTAAACTACTTAGCTTACTTGATTCTATCTAATGCTTAGGGGGTTAAAGCTTGAGCTTTGCGCTGTCTGCTGCTTATCTTGTGATTATTATTCGTATTCGTATTATTGTTTTGACTTTGTTTCCAATGTGTTCGTCCATCTATCATGCATCGAAATCGAACTTGTTCAAGCATTTCTATGTAACGTGCCCAGTTGCCACATCTCATATCAAATATTCTCTATTATCTATTTCAGAAGACTGAACTGGATGATAATAATTGTCTAGAGTATTCATGAGAATCTACTCAACTCATTTGACTAGTCATTTGGTTTAGTTTTGGTTAATTAATTTGATCATTGAACAATTATGTCGTTATTATTTGATTTTATTATTCCTTATTAATTGGCGTAATTTTTATTTCACTATGATTGATTTTCTTTTTTGACTTCCCTAGATGAATTACTCTTGATTCGTTATGATTCTCTTCCATTTAGGATAAATAACGGTTTCATTTGTAATACTAAACCACAAGGTTCATTTTAAAGTCTCCTTTTTCAAATGTTTTACAGTAGATTTTTGAATACTGCAGTGATTGATTGGTGAGTCCCGACCGATAGCTGCTACCTTGACGTGATGGTCGGGCTCGCATATCACAATGACCCAACGAGCTACGCTGGTGGAACACTTGTTCTCTCTAGGTCCTACCATATGAGAAAGTTCTGTTAAATAGTGGTTAGACGAAAAACAGTTACCGTTGTGGTGTAAATTACTACGCTAGGAGGGGTTCTGAGTGCGAAGTCGTACTACTGCTAGATGTATGGGATGTGACGGCAGTAAGTTGTTTCCCTTGGATCGCTAGCACTGCCATGGTGATGCTGCCTTCTCAGTGGAAGGAGGGGAGGGTTAGAAAAGGTCTGTCCCAAAAATAACACACTCCACTATCTACCGGGCCGGCGGTGTTGGTTTATCTGTTGTTTATTTTCTACCATCCGGCCCTAAAAATACTAAAGTTTAAAATAAGCATACACCCAAGGCTGCGTGTGACGGGCCTCAAGGACATGTCCCACGGGCTCTGTGGTCACACAAATTTCTTTCAGGTACCTTAATGAGGAATAGCTTTGGACGGTGTGAGCAGCCAAAAAGTGACAACCGCCCTCACAACTCTGTCAGCACTCAAGTTTCTTCAGACTGCTATCCACCTCCCTCATCATTACCTTCTAATCTCCCTTCACGTCTCTCAATTAATGATACTATATCATCTTCAATTTCTCCTAGCTCTACAGCGTTCGACAACGATTTGAATGCACAGAACAGCAGACCTATGCTGCAAATTATGCATTAGAGCCTTGAATGTCCACACCCTGCGTCGAGTTAGTCAACAGGCTTTATTGGCCAAGACTAGCGATTTGGACCATGGATGTGTGCTGTGTTTGTAGAACTTGCATATAGGACCTAAGTGTGGTTATTCACCTAACCTCTCTTGGATGGATGATTTCTGGTTGTTCCCCTTTTCATGTAGAAAGTCGGGTTCGCGGTTCGCTTCTTGTACTTTAATGTAGCTTTTTGTAGTCAGGTAGTATCATGAACCCTTACACAACAAGTATGACTCATAACCGAGCACATAAACATGTAATGGTTTGTTGTCTGCTTAATGACTAGTAGTGGAATTTAGGACGCGCGTTTCGTGTCATTTAGGTCTCATCAGTTCGATGCACCTGGACTCTAGTGAGTAGTGTTATTTCCGCTTAGAGTCGAATCCGGTACCCACCGCTTCAAACATCAAAACGTTATCTTGGAATTTCACTTCAAGCTAGGAAGTAAGCAACAAAATGATGATGAAATGAAGAAGTAACTGTGGACTTTTGAAGTGCAGAGGAATTCAGTCTTAAGCTTATTAATTAGTAAGAATATTTCAACTTGTTATTCATCGTAGACTGACATCAGTTGAAGGAACAAAAGAAACCTTGGAGCACTGGACAGTTGTTTCATCCTAGTATGGGACTCCTATACAGTGCGCACCCATGACCCCGCCAGCCAGGGATAGAACCCGCGACTTTAACGTTCCGTGGCCAGCATGTTACCATTGAGCTAGCCACTGGGTCAGAATCCAATGGTCTATATCTCCTAATTCTGTTAGCTCATGATGTATTCATTACAATGTGTTACATTCATTTCATCCTTAATTAACAAGGTTTCTATCCGATATAGTTTTATCTCAGTCATATATTTTGAATACTAAAGGTAGTTTACTTCGATATCGCACATATATGATTGTTTAAGTGTTTATCCATAATTTCTTTTCCTCGCATCCACTTAATTTTTTTTTCTGGGAAACGGGGTCTGGAGAGATTCAGGTATAGTTATTATACAACCATATTGATACAGTAAGTTCACTTGAAAACGAACATCTTAATATAGGAAAATATGTTGTATATGCAATGAATCGATTGTGTCTTGAATATCCACCTATTTTTGATCCTTTCAGTTTACTTTCAATCAACAAGTAACACACCTGAAATCCTACTAACTCATTGATTCACTGAGATATACATTCAAATATGAATTATTTACTAGTTTGGACAGACGTTAAACATGTCCAACTTATTAAATAACAAACGGGCTTTAAGTTATTCATATTTTTTTACAGTCTAACTAACAGACATCGTTGTCTACTTGTATGTTACACCTTTGCATATATTTCAAAGAAATTTAGTATACCTTTTTTTTTTATATCAGTCAAAATATTTTACCGTTGAATAAACTGAAGAGAAAGAAACTACATTTAACTCATATCACCTGTAGCGACGCCACCATATCCGATTATCTATTAAGGATTGTGTGTACAGCACAGCAATCCGGTCTGTTCTACTTTATAGCTGTGAAACATGGCCATTGAAGGTGGAGGACATGAGAAGGCTTCAAGTGTTTGACCACCGTTGCCTTCATAGTATGGGCCGTATTTCGTGGTGTCAGCATGTGAGTAACTCAGAAATCGTCATATGTAGGTGTAGAGTTTTAGAGTCAGTTGACACGGTTGTGAACTTCCATCTACTGAGATGTGTTACATGTGCCTAGTTGCCTTCTGTCTCTTCACACAATGCTGGCCGAAGAAGTTGAGGCTGGTAAATGGGTGGAAGTGACCAGAGTAAAAAATGGGATGAATGTATGAAGGGTTTGACTTTTGGTTTGAGCCTTGTTGGGCGATGCATACTGGGTGGTTGGAGTCGGTGGGACTAGAGAAACCAGAGATTGGAGACTGACTGTAGGTGATATGGGTGAGAACCGATGTCAGTAGTGCAGATGTTTCCCCACACATATTATCTTCATCTTAACGAAGCTATACCGAATCTCACCATTTTCTCATTCTTCCTTTCTCTCTTTTAGCACTTTATGTTTCTTTTGACTGAATTTTATTATTTAGAAGGATGGGTGGATTGAAGGACGAGTGTAAGACGTCTGAATGAATCTCTGGAACACTAAATCCAAGAATATCAGGTAGCCTTCAAACCTGATCGTGAATGTATACACTAGTTATTGACCTTCCTGCAGGTTCTAGGACACAGGCACACTCACTGATGCTATGTACTGGTTGGATTTCTTGACATGAAGACAGTATTTGACTCGGTCTTTAGAGAGGTCTTATGACAGTGTCTCTCACTGAAATGAGTAGCAGATAATGATATCATTGTGTTGAAGGCTCTGTACTCGAACACGCGTCAGCGTGTTGCAGCCTATGATGAGTTGTGCACTTGGAGTGGTGTCCATCAACGTCGTCTACTCCATTTTTACTAAACTTTGTCATGGACTTATTTTTGGAGATCTCTCCCTTGTAGTTTGACTTTATGAGGATTGATCTTATCAATGGTGATGAATTTGTCGATGGGTATCTGGTCACCGTCTGTGTCGTCGTCGCACAATGTCAGCTGATTTATGTTTCGTCTGGAAAAGGGTTAAAAGTGATCACTATTTAACCTGACATCTTTGATTGTTACTTTGAGCTGTGTCGAGGAGATGCAGACTTTCCGTTTGGTGTCCGTGTGACATGAGAAACCAGTTGTTTGAGACTTTAGATGGCATAGCTCAGAATGGATGTCAGTATCTCAGATATATCTATACATTATCCTCATCTTAAAATTCATACCGAATCCAGTATCCTCTTATTTGACTTTCAACCACTTTGACTGGTTTCTTGTTCGATGTACTGAGATGTAGTGTGTCAATTTGGGCTGCTACACAATAACGCCTGCTTCTTTGTTGATCTTGTTTGTCTGCTAACCCAGGAATGTTAAGAGGTAAATCGAGTTTACCTTACTGCAGTCCATTCTGTCATATTTTTTTGACTGTGAGGTGACGTTGAAATTTGTTGTACGTAGATTATAAGTTTTCGAACACAGGTGTCATATTAATATTACTCATGTATGATTTAATGACAGTATGAACAATTTTGAGGTCAGATTAAGTGTGTACTAGGCAAGAAAAAGTGCAAATCAGTGAATGAGATTGTAAACCTTCACCGACTGATCCACTTCCCACCTCAACGTGCATTGTTAGCAGAAGTTCGAATTAGATTGAAAAAAGGTTGAGGGTGACCAGATCAAGGCATGATACCAATGAGTGAGGCCTCTGACTATTGGTCTAAGCCATGTAAAGAGGTTATATGTATGAGAACCTTGAATTTATCCTATTGGTTACAATATTTTTCTTTTGAACAGCGTGATTTTAAACTGATGTCTTAAACTTTTATTTGTACCGATAACGTCTAGTCGACATGTGAAGATGGTGATTTAGTGTTCGTATCAGCGGAGAGGAAGACATTAAAAGGTGAAATGTTTGACACTGAATAATGTTAAATAGTTGAAAGTGGTCACTACAGGACCCTAGACATATTATTTAGTACCTGTTAGCATTCATCAATAAAGCGTATCTGAAACCTCAGAGAAACGTATGTCCCCATGAAGTTTTTCATTTTGCCACTAATCTCGTGTAGGATTTGATTAGATACTTTGTTTGATCATTGAAGAGTAGGCAGTTTCATCCGAAATTAATCAACAGTCTGTACGTATCGTCTCGACAATCACACTAGGGTAGTGAACTAACAGTTGAAATATTCACAGGCTGGTACAACTTCCTGGTTTGATCACTCTCAGTCTTTTGCAGGCCCATCTAATTTAGACTAACGTCCCAAGAATAGCCATGTGGTGCCTCGATAGGCTGAACATTTATCCAGGCCACCTCAGTCGTTGAAAGTTGACAACTCCATAGACTAACTCACCTTCCTTTCCTATTACCCTTCGACTAACCTAGACATCGTTAACGTGATGATTGCACCTCACATGAGAAATGTTACGAAGACATATATTGTCAAAAACCTGTTACCTGTTCATTCCCTCCACTCTCAGTGATTATTTATCACAGGCGTTTAATATAACAAACGAAGTGTAGCGCAGTATATTCCTTTAAACTAGGAGTAGGCTTACACCAGTCCAAAAGTATTAACCTACATTGTATGAGAAATAATGATGCTACTACCTGGCTACCTGAACTTCTGTAGGTAGAACGAGGCTCAAACCAAATGACTCATTGGTTAAAAGTCATCTTCTTAACAAAATTATTCAAAACTACCACCGGAACTGCCTGGCTGGTTTCATAAATCGAATTGCAAAGCTACGCTTCACATTATGATAGAACAGAGCATAGAATAACAGAATGCCAACTCTTTACCTCAACTTCATCGACTTTGAAAAGACCTTCGATAGCGTCGACCGAGAAGTAATTCGATAGGCAGCTGCTTCAACACTACAGTTTCAGCGCCACAAACCTTTATCAACCTCATTGTGAACAGCAGCTATGTGCTATATGATGAGGCTACGTGCCAACTGATTGACAATGGAAAGCTGAGTGATGCCTTTTACGTGTAGTGAAGACAGGAAGTAGTAAGACAAGGTTGTCGCCTACTACCACCGATGATCTTCCTGATCGTGGTCGACTGGACTGGACTGAAGTGGACTGGATGATGCAAGAAACTGTGAGGAGCTGTGCGAAGATGGGGATACGCTTGCTGGATGGATGAAGAGACCCTAGAAGAAGATTTGTATTTCGCCAACGATGATGATTTCTGTCTAACGTCTTATGTTGCAGAAACTCGAAGATCTGTAGACGAAGACCAACAAGTTGACAGAAGAGGTGAGGTGAGGTGAGGCAGCTTAGAGGGGACCTTGTTCGGATGAACGAACATAGATAAGACAGAGGTGATGAAGATACCCAATCAACACAATAACAGCAACAAAACAGGCACCGATCACCATGAACGGGAAAAACCTAAAGGAAGTTGTCTTTTTCATCCACCTATCGAGGCAGCATCGCTTCAACTACAGGCGGCGGCACAAGCCCAGATAAGGGTGTCAAAGCAGCCAGGATCGGAAAAACAGCAAGACAGGCCTTCCTTCACTAATCTTAAATCAGTGTGGAGATCTACTGTAACACACTACACTGCACTTAGCATAAAGCGTGAACGACATCCGGATTTTCAACACTAATTCAGTCAAGTAAGTCAGTGCTTCTATGTTATGGTAGAGAGACGGCATCTTACGAATAGTATTTGCCACAAACTTCAGACATACATGAACAGCTGCCGCCTGCATTCACTCGATATTGAAGATTGGATCAGAAGGCCAGAAAGAATAATCAAGGAGGAACTCTATCCTGGAACCGAACCAAGAAACCATCACCCAACAAGTATGCAGAAGCAGAAAGTGGAGATGCATTGGATTGGATTGACATAAACTGAGAAGACACTTTGAGGACACTACCCGCAAGGTCAGGTCGTAAAAAATGGAAGCGAAATGAGGAGCGACGAGTTGGTCGTCTGAGTGTGACATAGAGGAGACGGTGTGAAGTAGAAATGAAAGGTTATGTTTAGTCGTGGAGCCAGGTTAGAAAAAGAAGACTGGAGACAAGAGAGTGAAAAGGCCATGTGGTAGTGAAGTCATATGTTTCACTAGGAACCCACGGGACAAATAATTGTAATAAATTTGTAAGCGTATCAAACACTGATACAAATATGGTACACCTTGCACTAAAACCGTCATTTGCAAAATATACTCCGTTTCTTCTTCTGCGTCTCTCTTGATTTGCTCTTCATACACTCTTATCAACAATATCCGCTGTAATACGCCTGCTTTATCCCTTGCATAGCTCTTGGCAGATTTCTTATCCATTGCTGGTAATTCTGTATGATTTCTGCTAACCTCTCAACATATACTACTTATATCCATTCTCATCAGCGACACCTACTACAAAGGTAGTAGTATTGAGCGTACTTAAAAACTATAGATGTGGGAAGAATTTTGCGTGGATATGATTTCTTTTTTAATCCTTACCAATGTCTTTGTAAGCATATGTAGAGAAATACTCAGGAACTTTGATCAAACAATATTTCCCTCAATATGGTAATTCACGTTTTATTGAAATTCATGCAAGACAAAGTACTGTTGATCAGTTATTTTTTAGTTTACAGTATTTATGTGTTTTCGTTAGGTACCATTGAAGAATTATTATTGCTTGAGAAGGAGAAAAATGCGTCTTTTTTCACACGTCATATATATATACTTTATTGTTTCATATAAACAGTCAGGCATGCAATTACTCACATTGAATTGCTGATTGATAAAGGGGTGTGATAATAGGTTTATACTTGATTACTTCTAGTTAAATTAGCCTTCTAGTAATGATGGATAGTGTGGCGCTAGCAGTGGAATTCAAGATTCGCATTTCATCCTACTTGGGATTCATCAGCTGAATGTGCCTGCCTTCTCAGTAAGTGATATTGTTCCCACTGAGATTTGGATTCGGGGAGCGATCACTTTAAACGCCAAAGTTTTATCCAGGTAGAAACAATATCACTCACTGGGGGAGGCAGGTACATTTATCCAGCGGACGAGTCCTAAATAGTATGAAATGCATATCCTGGATTCCACTGCTAGCCACTATCTGTCATTACTATATAGAACTAGAACATAGGTATTATTGAGGCATCCACACAAGAGCCTATATGCCAATAGAAACCGGTCAATTTGGTCCAATCAACGGCGGTATTATACAAAAACAATTATACTTGATAATAAGCCAAAAAAAAGTTATTTTATGTAATTTCTTTTTGAAAATCTCTTTTTTTTCGTATACACTTAAGGCGTTTTCAGCCAACAGTCAAAGTACCAGATACCCGTGGATGTTGCATAGCTAGTGTAGTACGTAATCAATGTAAAGGGATGAAGTATCTTTGTGGTGCTGTAGCTAAAGTATTTTTGTTATGGAATGGTATAATCCAAGGAATACATTTATTGAAGTGAAACGAGTAAGTTTTATCACTATGCTATTTTTTACGTATAAACACTCTTCAATTGTCTGAATTTCTATAAGTTTCTTTAGCAATTAGATTGGTTTTATGGAGTAAGGTTGCTAGCCCTATGCCCAACCTTCCCTCTCTACACGGGCTTAGGAGCGGCTAGTGAACTAGTTAACCAGGCGAGGTTTCACCAATGAGGATTTATGTCTAATGTCGCACAAACTCGAAGATCTACAGGCTAAAACTAACAAGTTGACAGACGAGGCAGCGAAAACGGGACTTCAAGTGAATGTAAAGAAGACAAAGGTGATGAAGATATTCAACCAACAACAGCATCAACAACGAGAACTAATCACCATGAACGGGAGAAACTTAAAGGAAGTAGCCTCCCTCACCTACCTAGGCAGCATCGTTTGAACTACAGGTGGCACAGATGAAGATGTCAAAGCAGTTAGGATCGTAAAAAGAGATAGGCCTTCATTAACTTGAAACCAGTGTGGCGATCCTCTGCACTCAGCATAAAGCATGAACAAGATCCGGATTTTCAACACCAACGTTATGGTTCAGAAACTTGTCTTGTCATGAAAAGCAATTCCAACAAACTACAGATATTTATCAACAACTGCCTATGCTGTCTCGTTACTGAAGCTCAGATGGCCAGAATAACAAGAATAAGCAACAAGGAATTCTGGGAACGAACCAACCAAGAACCTATCGGCCAACAAATATGCAGAGTAAGAAAGTGGAGATGGATTGGGCATACACTGAGAAGACCATTCGGGACATCACACGCCGGGCCAGTTGCTCGAGTAGAACCGAGATGAGAAACTGCGAACTGGACGTCCGAGGCGAGGGTGACGTGGAGGAGATGGTGTGAGGAGGAAATGAGAGCTTGTGGGCAGTCGTGGAGCCAGGTCCAAAAGATTGCAAAGAAGTGAGTGCAATGGAGGTGCGCTACTGAATCCCTACGTTCCACTAGGAACCCAAGCGGGAAAAATAATATAATAGCATTATTGTTTATTGAATAAAGGAACTATGATAATATAGACAGGTAACAGTGGTTGGGTACAGTAAGGTATGTACCACTGTCATGAATAAGTGCTATCGAAAAAGAAAATCAATAATCCTGTAACAGTGGAATACCTGCTAAAGACTCTATTCAAACGAGTGAGAACACGCTGCAGTACAACAACTTCACGAAGAAACGAAGAAAATTACTTGATGTCCATCCTAAAGAAGAACGGCTATCCACGAAACTTTATCAGAAGATGCCTATCCCGTACATCATCAACTACAAAGTCATTGAAGGAATCAATAAACTCATCATCCTACCATACATAAAGAATGTATCAGAAATCACAACAAGATTACTGAAACCACTCGTGGCTCATAAACCAACAAATTCCGTCAAAACACTATTATGGAGACCAAAGGATGCAACAACCGAAGAAGCCAAACCGAATATCATTTACAAAATCAACTGCATTAACTGTAGTCAACACTATACTGGATAAAGTGGCCGCCCTCTTAGCCTTCATCTACATGAACACCAATTGACTATTGAACGTCACGACATCTCATCGCTGCTCATTTCAATGTACGTGATAACAATTATGGACATGAATTCAATTTTGACAATGTAGAAATGTTGAAGGGAGAGAGGAAACACAAAGAATATCAGAGAATTCCTACATGGTTGGCATTCAGATCAGTCAGTCAGCAATCAACAGATGTATAGATATAAACCCAATCTATCAACTAATGAGAAGAATGATAAACGGTAGAAAGTTCAGAGGTGAAGTAGAGGAACAGCCAACAGGAAAGTCTATATAGTCAGTCAATGACACAACAGTCGAAGGAAAAAACCAATCACAGACCACATCGTCAGAACAAGCCACTAAGTCACTCACGAAGAGATATTGACAGCTCACTTCATATTGAAGTTAGTGCTGATGATGTTGCTGTCTAACAAGAGGATGAAAGCTTCACGATTAAACAATAACCCAGCTGAGAGAACCCAACACAGTCATCACTATCCACCTGAGCTACAAATATTCTTCACTATTTCAAATATCATTGTATTATAACAAGGTAAATTACTCTCCAAAGAAATGTTCATTATTCAATACAACTGTCTGTATATAAATCATTCTAAAACATTGTAATTACATATGATTAAACCATAATAGCTGGTGAGATATTCTTAAATTTTATCCCTACTTTGTTTTTCGTTGCTTTAAATTGGTATCGTTTTCGCAGAATTGTTAAATATCAATAACGTGAACCGAAACGCTGTTGTGCATACAGCCTCACTAGCTCACTCACTGACTAGTATGAAATAGACATTACATAGAGTTTGGAGTCATAGTCAACAGTATCGGTTCATATTTGTGCAAAAGGTATTACTTTGTTTATAGACCTGCATATCATAGAAGAATAAAGGATTATACGAATAAGTAGCAAAAGTTTTTATCAATCATATTAAGAAGCTCAAAGTTTACATCTCATTTTTGTTGGGAATGATATGTGAAGCGGATCTTATAATCTTAAGGGAAATCTTATTTCATTAGATATCTGAGTGTAAGTCATCCTGTAACTGTGGTTAGAAAGTGTTTTGAATGATGACCAAATAGGATTGAACTGAAAAAGGGTTCAATGGAAGTGGAGCAGATCAAAACATGACACCAATCTATGAAGTTCCTTTCTGGTATCCTCAAGATTGTAGAAAAATAATGCTTGAAGACTGACTCTTGATGAGATGGCTGAATATCGGTTACAATAGGGCAGATGTATATTCACTCCTTGACATCTTCTAAAACTACTTCCATATTTACTTATTCTTTCTTATAACTTTGTCTAGTGTGATATCACTTTTTTTATCTACTTGTTGTTTGTAAACTTGGTTGTATTGTGTTCTCTGAGCTGGGTTGTTTAATCGTAAAGTTGTCATCATCTTTCTGGACGACATCATCAGCACTGACTTCAGTATGAAGTGAGCTGTCAGTATCTCTTCGTGAGTGGCTTAGTGGCTTGTTCTGACTATGTGGTCTGTGATTGGTTGTTTCCTTCGATTGTTGTGTCATTGACTGACTATATAGACTTTCCTGTTGGCTTTCCTTCTGTTTGACCTCTGACCTTTCTGCCGTTTATCATTCTTCTCATTAGTTGATATTATTATTATTATTATTATTTATTATTAGTCCCTTGGGTTCCTAATGGAACATAGGGCTTCAGTAGCACGTCTCCAGTGAACTCTGTTCGCCGAAATCTTTTGAACCTGGCTCCACGACAGCCCAGAAGCTCTCATTTCCTCCTCACATGATCTCCTCCATGTCATCCTCACCTCGGACGCCCAACTCGTCTCTTCCCATCTGGGTTCCACTCGAGCAACTGGCCTGTGGCGTGATGTCCCCAGTCGGCCTTCTCGGTGTGTTCCCAATCCATCTCCACTTCATTCTGCATATTTGTTGCGTGGTAGGTTCTTGGTTGGTTCGTTACCAGCCAGAACTCCTTGTTGCTTATTCTCATTATTCTGGCCATCTGATCTTCAGTAGCGAGCGTAAGTAGTTGTTGATGAATGTCTATAGTTTATTGGAAATGTATTTCGTAACGCGCCAAGTCTCTGAACCATACAGAAGCACTGACTTGACGTTGGTGTTGAAAATCCGTATCTTGTTCCTCATGCTGAGTGCAGAAGATCTCCACACTGGTTTCAGGCTAATGAACGTTTGTCTTGCTTTTCCGATTCTGACTTTAACATCCTCGTCTGTCCCGCCTGTAGTTGAAACAGCATTAGTTGATAGATTGGGTTTATATCTATACATCTATTGATTGCTGACTGACTTGAATGCCAAACTTCTACGAATTCTCTAATATTCTTTGTGTTTCCTCTCTCCCTCCAACATTTCTACATTGTCAAAATTGAATTCATGTCCATAATTGTTATCCACGTGCATTGAAATGAGTGACGAAATGTCGTGGCCTATAATAGCCGATTGGTGTTGATGTAGACGAAGGCGAAGAGAGCGGTCACTTTATCCAGTATAGTGTTGACTACAGTTAATGCAGTTGATTTTGTAAACTACTATAAAATGTAACACTTTGGACCGATGAACTTTTATCTGAGGTTTTACGTTGGTTTTTTCATCCTGAGTGGTTAATAACTACCTATCTGTACTTGAACGCTTCAACTAAACTTCATTTCATTTCTTCTCTAGACTTTCGCTCCTTCCATACACTTTTTTACTAAGTTATTTTATTCACTTTTTCTATATGTGTGATGCTGCTCAGTTTGACAACCTGAACTAAGGCGCTTGTGTGCTAGGTTCTCTACAGTGAATTGTCTGTCTGTTTTCGATACGCGAACGATCCTGCAAAGGTAGCTATGGTAGAAAATATATAGGCTTGTCATTTCTTCTACTTTCAACACCCATATCTGAAAAGCGACAGAACGAACTGCTTCACGGTATGCTTATTATTTAATATGCGATCAGGTACCTTACTAGCATCATAAGTCCCGTAGGCTTAAAAACAGTAGTCAGACCATTTCTATTTGGACCGAGTATCATCGCCCTACAGACTATGTCATCTACGTACTCTAAGTTAACTAAATCTTTTTCATGGAGTAGGTCAGTCAGTGAGAAGTCAAATGTACTTACGGCCATACTTAACAGTGCCTCTGTATGTGAATGATGATGGTAGATATACTTGGTAAACACCACTGGATATCGTCACTTCAAATTTCAACTCTCCTGAGACGTTGTATGAATTTGAGTAGAGAATCTTGATTAGCATTGCACACGTGTTCGATACAGCTGTTGATCGATGGAGTCGAATGTTGCCTTTAGGTCAATGAATACTGAAAGTGCTGAGTGCCAGTAGGCATTCTTGAGTTCCGAAGCCTGTCAAAGGGTGAGGATTCGATCGATGCACTACTATGTAGGTTTGAAACCCACCTAGTTTTCTCGAATTTTTTACTATCTCGACATCAGATGATTATGGTTGCTAAGATCTTGGATACGATGTTAACTTTAGAGATTTTGATGGTGTTCTCACTTGAGGCATTCTTTCCTGATGCGTAGGTCAGTGTATGATAGCACAACCACTCATTTTTCATGCGTTGTTGTGGTAGTTGGTTTACTGTACTCAGTAGTTTTCCACTTCCATTGAAACTATCAGGTCCTTAGGCGTGTTGAAACAGCTAGGGACAGATTGGAGCACATAGTATTCAGTAACTGAAGTGTTGTTGTAGATCAGTTGATTTATCCTTCAAAGTGTTCTGTTCAGTGTTCCAGTCATCTTACCTGAAAGGTTCTTAGTCTCAGTAATCAGTGTCATCTTTGGGTGTATTTTCCTTTAATCGGTTCTAATAAATGTCGAGTATTTCACATTAGGCTTGATATCTTCTACACCTGTTTCATCTTCGCCACATGCACTGCTTATCATGATAGCGAAAACTCTTAGTCACTTTTCTCCTCTTCTCATCAAGATCACAACCAATGGGAATAAATCTTCTTGTGTTATTCAATAATACACAGGTACTTCTATAGCAGACTGTATAATTTACTTTGGTAATATATATATATCGATACTCCAAATTAATAGAAGGGGATCGAATAGATACAATACAGGTTTCTCTCTTTCATATTCGTTGAATTCACTTGTATTGTATTTAGAAGAGTAACAATAGTTGTTTGTTTTTACAAGTTCTTCTTCCTTTTTTTTTAGGTTGAAGTACCGTGTATGCCTAATCCAGTATTGAATTTTGATTTGATTATCAATCCAGATCAAAATCTACCTATTGTATGCTTAGGTGTATCATCTACACCTGATCCACTTGTTTATAAGTTACATCTTGTCAATTTAAATGAAGAGTCGAACTCTTCTTGGTATTCAAATCCTTGTCAATGTAAGTCATTTCTAGTTTTTTTTTTCTGTAAACTATTATTATATTTATTTATTTATCCCTTGGGTTCCTGATGGAACATAGGGATTCAGTAGCATCTCTCTAGTACACTCTGTTCTCTGCAAACTTTTGAACCTGGCTCCACGACTGCCCAGAAGCTCTCATTTCCTCCTCGCACGATCTCCTCCATGTCACCCTCACCTCGGACGCCCAACTCGCCGTTTCCCATCTGAATTCCACTCGAGCAACTGGCCTGTGGCGTGATGTCCCCAGTCGGCCTTCTCGGTGTGTTCCCAATCCATCTCCACTTCATTCTGCATATTTGTTGCGTGGTAGGTTCTTGGTTGGTTCGTTACCAGCCAGAATTCCTTGTTGCTTATTCTCATTATTCTGGCCATCTGATCTTCAGTAACGAGCGTAGGCTCTGTAAACTATAATTAAGTGTAAATAGAATGGTTTAGTACTGCCTTCGTATGGAAAGTTACAACTCCACAATGGCTAAGACACTTAAATTTCACCTACTATTGTTGTTGGTATACTTTCTCTTGTGGTTTGTTGTTGTTGTAAGAGTTGTTGACTTTAAACCAATAGGTCGAAGACTCGAATCCCGCTCCACCTACCGAGATTTGCGCAGTTAGACAGTAGTATCACTAGCTCTCACACAACAGGTGTGGCTTATTACCTCCTATGCGAATCTGCACAAGGTTACTCAATGGATTTCGATTCGAGTATCACTAGATACTACACGTTAGGTGCTTTCGCGACCTCTTTATGGATATGTGTGTGCGTGTATCCGTGTCCCATCACCTGATAAACACAAGTCTTATGAGACTAATTTCAACCGTAATGATCATTTCACTTAGATGTGTAATTCATCGTGGGAGTATTCGCTAGTCTATGTATGTTACACCTTTGTTTACCAGTGGGTTATAGTTCACACTGATGGACTGACATCAATTGAAGGGACATTAGAAACCTGGGAGCACTGGACACCCAGATGTTTCGTCCGACTGGTACGGGACTCTTCAGCAGTGCACACCCACGACCCCACCAGCGATGGGATCCGTGACCTTCAGGTTTCGTGGCCAGCACGTCACCACTGAGCTAGCCGCTGGGTTGAAATCCAGTGGTCCATATTTCCAAGTTTGGTCAGTTCATGTGCTGACCACAAAACCCTAAGATCGTAGATTCGATCCCTGGCGGGGTCATGGGTCCACACTGCTGAAGAGTTTTTTACCAGTCAAGTGAAACAGCTTTCCAGTGCTCCTAGGTTTTGAATGTTCCTCTAACTGATGTCAGTTCATGATGAATACTAGGTTAAAAATATCTTGCTTCTTGGCACTCGTCATCAAGGCGTATCTGCAACCTTTAGGGAACTGATGTTCCGCTTGAGATTCAAACCCTCATACATTGATTGGTTAACCAGTCATGTGTTTCACTCTGATTTATTTTGGCATTCAAAAATACCTTTGAAGTTTGTTAAGTAGGCTGGTAAAAGGAGAAGGTGCTTTTTATTATCCGACTACAGTTGGAATTTATCCTATAATTTCAGCTTTTTTTAAAATAAAATGATGTACATTACAACTGTAAACACTTGCCTTATTTCTGTGCAAATGAACTACTTTATCATTACTATAATCTAAAGGCGTCCGCACAGGAGCCCATATGCCAATTCCGTCCAATCAACGACCGGATAATAGAAGCAACAATACACCCGCCGCACAAGAAATGGGTATCTTGGCTCAGTGGTCCAGTGGATTACCCTCTGGCTTTCGAAGTGATTGTACTCCTGAGTCCGAATCTCGGTGGGAACAACATCACTCACTGAGAGATAGGTGCATCCGGCTGATGAGTCCCAAATAGGACGAAATGCAAATTTTCAGTTCCACTGTTAGCGGCACACTATCCATCATTACTATACTTTATTGTACGTCGGGGGGTTGTGTAACGCCAATACATATTGATGTTGCTTAATACTACTGACACATAGAAACATATATACACACACACACACGCACACACACACAGGGCATGTAACAGTCACTTTTTGGTTGCACATTGCATTTCAACACAAGCCGGATTAATTTTATTCTGAGGACAATTTCTTATATTTAACAGTAGTAGTAGTAGTAGTTACCTGATATCTCACTCATCCAGGACATGAAATTATGCTAGTCATTTGTATGACTCTATGTATGTGAAATATTGATGAGAAATATTCACTTTAAAAGAAGAATAAAGGAGAAATCGATAAGTTGTAAACTCTTCTTTAAATAATCTACCATGATGAGTATACAAGTTAACCAGTTGACAGTTTATATACAATTCAATCAAAAACCAATTGGGGGGGGGGGGGAGAGTTGGTGAATATCATTCAGTTACTGAGCTCCACTCATCATGATTAAATAAGGGACAAATCCGGAAAAGAATAAGAGTCAGATAAACCCAATTAATGACTGAGTTAGGTCAAGTATATAGGTCAAACTATCCCGGTTGGCGGGGGACCAGTCAGATTAAGGGAATATAGGAATATACCTGTACATAGAACGACAAATGATGGATCATGGCTAGCAGTGGAATCTAAGACGCGCATTTCGTCCTATTTGGGACTCGTCAGCTGGATGACACTGCTTCCCAGTGAGTGATGTTGTTCCCAACGGGATTCGGACCCGGGAGCGGTCGCTTCAAGCGCCAGCGCGTTATCCACTACACCACCAAGCCACGATAGCCACTTCTTGTAAGACGGGTAAGATGAATAATCTAGAGAGTAACTCGCCTATTGCATTCCATGCATGTATATGTGAACACACAGCCACACACAATAGGGTGGGATAAAGCCACTCTACTCAAGTCGAATATAGTTAGGTGGAGAGAGAGAGAGAGAGAGAGAGAGGAGAATGCTGACTGAATCTTTGTTCATCGAATCAACACTCACCCAACACCTTTAAATAGGAATGATACTAGTAAGTACTACAAACAAATAACATGAGGTGATAGGACTATGAAAAGGAGATATCGAAAGGGTTGTGATTACAATCATATGATTGTGATCAATGATAATTTATGCTGAAAACATCATCATAATCAAGTAAATAATACTGTTGTATTACTGTGTGCCAGTTATGTCAAATAAACAAATCTAATATGGAATTACAATACAGATTGTTAGAAAGAAGGGGGTGTAAGCGTAGCTCTACTTTATGTTACATGCTATGAGTCAAATTAACAATATGAGAGCTATGATAATTCTTCACTGCCTATTCTGAAGTAGGTGAAATATACTTTGAAGCTGAGACCCGTGAAGTGAAATTCGATGGGTGGATTCAATGAACGGCACCCTCAGTGATTCAATTGAAAATCATGTTGTTGTCTTGGTGCTGTGAAATCGTCCACAATCGTCCGTCTTTTGTTGAGTCAGCTTTAAAACCTTGGAATGTTTCGCTTAGTGTGTGTGTGTGTCACCTCTGAGCTATTGGCTCGGAATTCATTGTCAGTCAATTATTTCATAATGCACTGTATGATTGATTATCTTCCTATATCATTAATTTCTATTTGTTGTTATGAGTTAGTTGATTGAGAAAGGGTTACAGTTTCTCACTAGAGTGTTAGGTAGACGGCATTATTATTCAGCATTTGACTTCTTTGAGACATTTTATTGATTTTATACCACACTGAGTAAACAAATAGCGTATCTTGATGTTTCTCAGGGGAATCCAGGACACGCATTCCGTCCTATTTCGTGCGTAGACTGTGTGTACCCCTCCCTCCCAACCTACGATGCTTCAGTTAGACTGAAAATTATCTTCGAAGGAGTGTGATTATTAATATAACTGTAAAACTTGGGCACTGTGGTGGAATTTAATTCCATACCATTATTATTTATTTATTTGTCTATTTATTTATTTATTATTTGTCCCTTGGGTTCCTAGTGGAACATAAGGATTCAGTAGCACATCTCCAGTGAACTCTGTTCTCTGCAAACTTTTGAACCTGGCTCCACGACTGTCCAGAAGCTCTCATTTCCTCCTCGCATGACCTCCTCCATGTCACCCTCACCTCGGACGCCCAACTCGTCTCTTCCCATCTGGGTTCCACTTGAGCAACTGGCCTGTAGCGTGATGTCCCCAGTCGGCCTTCTCAGTGTGTGCCCAATCCATCTCCACTTCATTCTGCATATTTGTTGTTCTTGGTTGGTTCGTTGCCAGCCAGAGTTCCTTGTTGCTTCAGTAACGAGCTAGCGTAGGCAGTTGTTGACGAATGTCTGTAGTTTGTTGGAAATCCATTTCATAATGCGCCAAGTCTCTGAGCCATACAGAAGCACTGACTTGACTTTGGTGTTGAAAATCCGGATGTTGTTCACACTTTATGCTGAGTGCAGAAGATCTCCACACTGGTTTCAGGCTAATGAACTCCTGTCTTACTTTTCCGATCCTGGTTTTGACGTCATCGTCTATGCCTGTGTCGCCTGTAGTTGAAATAGTGCTGCTTGCCTAGAGAGTTGAAGGAGGCTACTTTCTTTAAGTTTCTCCCGTTGATGGTGATAGGAGCTTGTTGTTGTTGTTGTTGGTGGTGTGGTATCTTCATCACCTCTGTCTTCTCTATATTCACTTCAAGTCCCATCTTCCCTGCCTTTTCTATCAACATTGTTAGTTTTCGCCTGTAGATCTTCAAGTTTGTGCAACATCAGACACAAGTCATCGACGAAATCCAAGTCTTCAAGGTTCTTTTCCGCGCTCCAGCGATATTAACACAGTGATATTGTATAAATTACTTGATGATGACGTTTTGAGCATAAATTATTTATTGTTCATAATCATAATCCTGAAACTTGAAAACTGTGGATATAATATACAGACAAACAGAAAGAGTAGTAACAATGGGATCGTCAATATCCCTAATCGTAGGAAATATATTTATGGATAGCTGGTAAAACATGGCTTTACAAACAAAGGTTTAGTTCTACACCCAAAATATGGTGGCGATATGTGGATAACACATTGTTTACTGTGTTGAAATCGGAACATATCAACAATTTCCTCACACATGTACACTGAGTAGTAGGCGCAATTCAATTCGCTTGTGAGGAGGTAGAAAATGAGGAAAGAGAACTAGCTTTGTTGGATTGCAGTATAAAACGAAGGATAGACAGTGATTTGGATACTACCGTCTACAAAAGACCGATACATTCCAACAGGTATCTAGACTTCAAGTCATCCCGTCGAATGTCATTTAAGGCAGGCTTTATCAAACGTGTGAGTGATAGCCATAAAATGGCAGTCAACGTTTTACCTCAAGTTCATCTATTTTGAAAAGACCTTCGATGGCGTCGACCGAGAAGTAATTCGATAGGCAGCTGCTTCAACACTACAGTTTCAGCGCCACAAACCTTTATCAACCTCATTGTGAACAGCAGCTATATGCTATATGATGAGGCTACGTGCCAACTGATTGACGATGGAAAGCTGAGTGATGCCTTTTACGTGAAGTGAAGACAGGAAGTAGTAAGACAAGGTTGTCGCCTACTACCACCAATGATCTTCTTGATTGTGATCTACTGGACTGGACTGGAGTGAACTGGATGATGCAAGAAACTGTGAGGAGCTGTGCGAAGATGGGGATACGCTTGCTGGATGGATGAAAAGACCCCAGAAGAAGATTTGTATTTCGCCAACGATGATGATTTCTGTCTAATGTCTTATGTTGCAGAAACTCGAAGATCTGTAGACGAAGACCAACAAGTTGACAGAAGAGGTGAGGTGAGGTGAGGCAGCTTAGAGGGGACCTTGTTCGGATGAACGAGCATAGATAAGACAGAGGTGATGAAGATACTCAACAACATCTAGCACCAATCATCTGTCACCTACTTAGCATCGCTTCAACTACAGGTGGCACGGGCACAGATAAGAGTGTCAAAGCAGCCAGGTATGAAAGACGGCTAGACGAAAAGCATTTCCAACGAACTACACACATTCATCAACAGCTGCCGCCCACGCTTGCTCGATACTGATGATGGAGATCAGATGGCCAGAATAATAAGAATAAGCAACAAGGAACTGTGGCCTCTCAACGAACCAAGCAACCATGGGCCTGTCCCCCGAACAAATATGCAGAAGAAGAAAGTGGAGATGGATTGGATTGGACATACACTGGAAAGATGGTTTGGGGACATCACGCGCCAGGTCAGGTTGTAGAGTGGAACCCCGGGTGGAGACGATGAGTTGGTCGTCCGAGTGTGCCACACTAACCGCCTAGTCAGGACTTCTTATCTCAAACCAAATCTTATTGAATTAGAGGATGGGAGCATCATATTGTTTATCATTTTGACTATCTGAGCAAGATAGACGTGATTTGGCAAATTAGTATTAATACTTGATGGTGATTGAAGGTGAAATGAAAATTTGAACCGCGGTCGGACTCGAACTAGTGATCACTGGGTTTCAGACCTGATGTTTTAACAACTGTAAGCTACAAAGTCAAATATTTACTGGAGATAAATGATTGATGTAAAGAACTATAGTATCTGGAAAGAGAAAATGAAACAGGTCATTGCTGAAATAATTAAATGCCACACATACATATGAAGTTTGAGGGAGTTGTGGGGATTTGGAAATATTTCAAGTTGTTAATCATCGTAGACTGACATCAGTTGAAGGAACAAGGGAAACCTAGGAGCATTGAATAGCTGTTTCTTCCGCCTAGTATGAGTTTCCTTAGCAGTGCGCACACACGACCCCGCCAGCCAGGGATCTAACCCACGACCTTCAGGTTACCATTTAGCTAACCATATATCCTACTTCTGTCAGTTCACTATTTAACGTGATTTTCATCCAATATCATCATTACGTAACGATCTTCATATGTGCACACACTCCTGAGGAGTCCCATGCTAGGACGAAACAGCTGACTATCCAGTGCTCTTAGGTTTCTAATATTCCTCCAAATGATCTCAGTCCATGATAAATTCCAATCTAAAATCAATTAATTATACCTCTACAAACCTTCAGATAAATATAGATTATAAGTTCGGGGTAATTTTCTGATCTTTACTTTTAATTCAATGTTAATGCACAATCACTCTGTGTGTGTGTGTGTGTGTGTGTACTATTTGATATACGTCAATTTATCCACATGTTCTGCTTAATTCATGCTTATTCATGATAGTTCTACTCATGAGCGAGCTATAATAATGGTAATAATAATAATAATAATAATAATAATAATAATAATAATAATAATAATAGATTCTTGTTTAGTCTTTTTAAAACTTTTTCTTTTCAAGATATACGCATAATCTTCATTGGTTTCACCTCTGTCTGTTGTTTCTTATATTCAGCTTTCAATGAATCATTTGTCTTTCTCTCTGGTTTCTACCTTCTTTCTCTTTCTCTCCCTTTGTATGTATTTATCATCCTATATGCCTATAAAGGTTATTGTCTGTCACTTTCAGTTAATTATGATGATTACTACAAGTATTGATTAATTTCTGTGTTTGTGTGTCGAATGTGTGCGGGTGTGTGTGCATTTGCACACTTGTATAAATGCATAACGTAACGTAACGTGTTTGTATGTGTGTTTATTTTCAACGATGTATCCATTGGGTTGTGCACAAATGAATATCCAATCAGATTCAAGTATTGAAGGTCATCAGTAAATAGTTTGCCAACACTATTTACAATAATGATCATAATTTAGGTGATAACATTCCATCATTATTATTACTATTATTATTATCATTATTATTATTATTATTGTTATTACTAATTAAAAGCAATTTTCCTACTTGTAAACATCGATCGGTTATCTAGATTGTTAACATGATTATGCTAAATTTGTTTGAGATCCTTTGATGTGTGCAGATAAATGAAGTGTGCATTAAAAGAAGGCAATGTGATGACACGGAGAATATATTCAATCAATTATCTATTCAGAAATATTAGTAAAATTTTCGGCATTCGTTCTCTGATACTTATATGATCTTGTCGTTATTAGATATCGTTTATATGTAAACATGTATGTATATGTGTACGTTTTAATCTGTGATATTATGATTATCTACCTGATATCTGCTCTTCGTGTGTGTGTGTGTGTGTGTGTGTGTGTGTGTGTGTGTGTGTGTGTGTGTGTGTGTGTGTGTGTGTGTGGTGTCTCTTCCATGTGCAACCAATCTATTTGACTAGCCGGAATAATGATTACTTTTTTAAGGTTGTATTCATTATAGATTGACACTAATTGGGGGGGCTGTTGAAAACCTGGGAACATTGGACAGGTGTTTTGTCCTAGGATAGGACTCCTCAGCAGTACACACCCATAACCACTCCAGGGATCGAACTTAGAACTTTCAGGTTTTACAACCAACGTGTTAACCATTCCACCCATTGGGTTGGTATTTAACGGTTCACGGTCGACCTTAAAAGACCAAAGACTAGATTGATTACTTTTTTGATTGGCAAAGCATGGTTAGAGTTCGCCGTAGTGTGGTACACACGAATCTTAATACACCTTCCATCTATAATATACTGAGAATACTACATTCGTAATCTAATGCCCAGTACTATTTATCTTATATCTCGACAATTGACGGTTATTTTACACAATGTGGGTTATGGTGCATTGGGGATTCCCTTCAACTACTACTGTCTGTCCTAATTTTTAGTCTGTGATACTTTATATGTTGGTAGTTGTATTAACCCGTCGGTGATTGGACCGTATTGATCGGTCTCTAGTGACATATGGGCTCCTACGCGGGTGCCTTGATATTGCCTATTGTTTCAATTTTATAGTAATGATGAATAGGAACTGACAGTGGAAGCCAACTTGACGCGCGTTTCGTCTTAATGGGGACTTGCCAGCAGGATGCACCTGTCCCCTAGTGAGCGATATTATTCCTACTAAGACTCAAATATCACAGCATTATCCACTGGATCACTGATTCACAATATTGACTTTCCGGATGACAGGTATAGTTTTATGTTGTAGTTTGTCATACTTGACATACGATATTTTCCGGGGAGCTGAACCCATCGAGTGGTGCCCATCAAAGCTGCCCACTGTCTTCATTCTTAATCAGTTTTATCATAGATATTCTTATGGAGGTCTACCTCTTGTCACCTGACTACACAGAGGTTGACCTAATCACTGGAGAATTTTCGTTAAACCTAGTATACAGTCCTGTTAGATGAAGAGACTGAAAAGATGCAGAGTCTTCTTGACACAATGACTGGTGATTTGAGAATGTTTAGGATACCTTTCTCATCACCCAAACGCAAATTGTTACTCCAGGATTGGTTGTTAACATGGCCTTGGTTAATAATATAGAGTGAAGTGATTGAGTGTGTTGACCACTTCACTTAACTGGGAACTAGCATCAGCCCTGACGGCTCAGTAGCTGATGAAATCTCTACACG
Organism: Heterobilharzia americana; assembly: GCA_944470555.2. NCBI lineage: Eukaryota > Metazoa > Platyhelminthes > Trematoda > Strigeidida > Schistosomatidae > Heterobilharzia > Heterobilharzia americana. The sequence continues at coordinate 159,811,440 of OX104127.1, read as the reverse complement.
AATACAAAAAACTCGAGTGGCTTTTGCCAACTCACGCCACTTGTGGCGTCAACGTGATATCCGACTATCCATTAAGGGTCGCGTGTACTGTTCTACTGCATGACTGTGAAACATAGCCATTGTAGGTGGAAGACATAAGAAGGCTTCACGTGTCTGACCACCGCTGCCTTCGTAGCATAGGCTGTATTCCGTAGTGTGTCGCCACATGAGTGACCCAGAAGTCAAGCGTAGATGTAGAGTTTTAGGGAGAAGAGACAAGTTGAGTCAGTTGACACGGTTGTGAACTTTCATCGACTGAAATCGTTGACAGGGACACGTGTTACGTATACCTAGTCATCGTCTGCCTCGACACACAATGTTGACCGAAGTATGTTCATGCTGCAAAAAGGCTCGAGATGGCCAGACTAAAACATTGCATCGATGTATGAAGTGTTTGACTGTCGGTTATAGCCATGTAGGGGGCGATGCAAACTGGGTGGTTGGGGACGGCGGGACAAGAGAAACCAGTAGTCGAAGACTGACTGTAAGTGATATGGATGAGAACCGATGTCAGTGTCACATATGTGTATACACACACACACATTGCCCTCATCATAACGAGACTATACCGAATCTCACCATTTTCTCATTCTTTCTTTCTCTCTTTTCCTACTTTATATTTCTTTTGACTGAATTCCTTTTTCTTCATCTTCCATTTGACTGCCTTGTTTACTTGATGTGGTGATATGAGGTGTGTCAAGTGGGACCGTTACGCAGTTATGTCTGGTCCAATGTTGATTTGGAAGGATGGGTGGATTGAAGGACGAGTGTAAGACATCTGAATGAATCTCTGGAACACTAAATCCAAGAATATCAGGTAGCCTTCAAACCTGATCGTGAATGTATACACTAGTTATTGACCCTCCCGCAGGTTCTAGGACACAGGCACACTTACTGATGCTATGTACTGGTTGGATTTCTTGACATGAAGACAGTATTTGACTCGGTCTTTAGAGAGGTCTTATGACAGTGTCTCTCACTGAAATGAGTAGCAGATAATGATATCATTGTGTTGAAGGCTCTGTACTCGAACACGCGTCAGCGTGTTGCAGCCTATGATGAGTTGTGCACTTGGAGTGGTGTCCATCAACGTCGTCTACTCCATTTTTACTAAACTTTGTCATGGACTTATTTTTGGAGATCTCTCCCTTGTAGTTTGACTTTATGAGGATTGATCTTATCAATGGTGATGAATTTGTCGACGGATATCTGGTCACCGTCTGTGTCGTCGTCGCACAATGTCAGCTGATTTATGTTTCGTCTGGAAAAGGGTTAAGAGTGATCACTATTTAACCTGACATCTTTGATTGTTACTTTGAGCTGTGTCGAGGGGATGCAGACTTCCCGTTTGGTGTCCGTGTGATATCAGAAACTAGTGGTTTGAGACTTTAGATGGCATAGCTCAGAATGGATGTCAGTATCTCAGATATATCTATACATTATCCTCATCTTAAAATTCATACTGAATCCAGTTTCTCCTCATTCGTTTTTGTCACCTTTTCACGACTTTCGATCCTATAAGATTTGGATTTCGCCAATGACTTGTGTCTAATGTCACACAAACTTGAAGATCTACAGGCGAAAACGGGACTTCAAGTGAACGTAGAGAAGATAGATGTGATGAAAATACCCAACCAACAACACCAGACACCATCAGCGGGCGAAACTTAAAGGAAGTAGCCTCTTTCACCTATCTAGGTAGCACAGTTTCAACTACAGGCGGCGCAGGCACAGAGGACGACGTCAACGCAGCCAGAATCGGAAAAGCAAGACAGGCTTTTACTAATCTGAGGTCATTGTTGAGATCTACTGCACTCAGCATAAAGCGTGAACAAGATTCGGATCTTCAACACCAACTTTAAGTCGGTGCTCCTATATGGTTCAGAGACTTGGCCCATTACGAAAGGGATTTCCAACAAACTACAGACATTCATCAACAACTGTTTATGCTGGTTCGTTACTGAAGCTCAGATGGCCAGAATAATGAGAATAAGCAACGGGGAACTCTGGGAACGAACCAATGAGAAGAGAACCTATTGCTCAACAAACATGCACTAGTAGGAAGTGAAGATGGATTGGACATACACCGAGAAGGCCGACTGGGGACATCACGCCCCAGGCCAGTTGCTCGAGTGGAATTCAGATGGGAAACGATGAGTTGGGCATCCGAGGTAAGGGTGACATGGAGGAGATAGTGTGAGAAGAAATGAGAGCTTCTGGACAGTCGTGGAGCGAGTTTCAAAAGACTGCAGAGAAGAGAGTGCACTGGAGATGTGGTACTGAGTCCCTATGTTCCACTAGGAACCCAAGGGACAAATAATAATAATAATCATGCCTTTCAACCACTTTGACTGGTTTCTGATTCGATGTACTGATATGAGGTGTGGCAAATCGGACTGTTACACAGTAAAGCCTTTTTCTATGTTGATCGTGTTTGTCTGCTAATCAAGAGATGTTAAGAGGTAAATATCTGTGAAATCGAAACCTTCACATTAGTGGTGTAATGGTAGTTTCAGAAATGATTATCAAGTTTCTTACTAATTCAACAGGGAATTTATGCACACCAGCGCGAAGACCACTGTTGTTTTGTATGAGGGGGAATCGAATCGAAAGAAAGCACGAGTTGCATTTATAGTCAAACTGACAGTATTCAGGTTATATCTTGGTAATCTGCCTCATAAGTCATATAATCATTGGCTTTAGATATTTATCAAACGTCATTCTCTTAATAGTTATATTCTAACTACTTATAAACTCCACCAGAAAAAATCTAAATCGTCATACTGTAAATTCATATTTTGTGCAAGGGCTGGGAAACTACTCGGTCGCCAAGACCGAAATAGCCGATTTTCTTAGGGGACCATTTCCCGAGCCTTTCACTTAACATCTAATCTATAAGGCAGGGGGGGGGGTAAATCGGAAGCTGCATTCCCATGGTTGCCGGTGACCAAAATAGGTTTATACACCCTTTGTTACTTCTGAAACCTGTAGTCTATGTGCACCAACGCTTTGTTGCGAGCAGTTCTGCTCTACGCCAATGAAACCTGACCCCTCCGAGCTAAGGACGTGCTATGACTCTATGTGTTTAATCATCGTTGTCCCAGTAGGATTGGTTGTGCCCAGTGGCGACACAATGTAAGTAATTCCGATGTACGACAGTGTATGCTTGAGCATGATGGAGATCGTCATTCAATAAGTGAAGTCATCTAGAAACACCAGCTTTGGTCGCTTAGAGATGTGTTATGCATGTCGTCCCAACCGTTGATTGTTTGCTAACCCTGGGACTGGATGCAAGAAGTAGAGGGGTGGTCAGTGTTATGAAGTAGAGCCTTGGAATGAAGTATAATTATGACGCGTTGGTATATCATGGTGTCCGAGAGATCACGCAACTCAGTGGGTTGAGACGTTATCAGATATGATGCAGAGTAGTGTTACTACACTGGACTATATTTACGTTCTAATAATAATAATTATGTACCACCAGATCAACTATACTTGGATGATGGGTTTCTATGTGGAGGAAAAAGCCTACGTTTTCCACTAGTTATCACTCAGACTATCTGAAATAGCCATGGTTTAACAGGTTGTAGTTATTGTCAATGGGAAATGATTAAAGGTGAAATGAAAACCTTCATAGTAGTAACATTCGAACTAATATCGTCTGGTTTACCTGTCTGGTGCTCTGAAATCTGAATCATGCTATTCAACTCCTGATCAAGTTTTATTTGCATTTCAACCTATCAAAACAACATTCATGTCTGCCTCTTCAACTTTTTACAAGCTTATCTATCCTTTCTTTGGAGCTGTGATATATTCATTTGAGCAATCGACCAATAAGGCTCAAAGGCTGTATATATTTCAATCTCGGTTACAGGTTAGTGTTATAAGCTCTTACATTATAAGTGTGATTATTATTAATCTACTCTTGTTAATAATGATGCATGTGTCTACTTGCACAAGATATTTTTTCTTTATGGTTTTCTTTCAGCTGAAGATCAACTACAAGTGATTAAAGTTGTACAGTTGGATACACGTTCATTGTTAATTTGTTTCCCAAGTTAGTTGACAAATCATTTGTATTGAGCTTGATTCTATAACCCACCTATATATCCTCTTTTTTTCCTCTATAACTGTTATTGTTTAAAAGTTGGAAATCATCATAGACTGACATTAGTTGAAGGAATATTGAATAACTGTTTCGTCCGACTATGGGACTCCTCAGCAGCGCGCACTTATGACCCCATCCCGCTAGGGATCGAACCCAGGATCTTTTATGATGAATTTCACCCTGAAACCAATTAATAAATCTCCACAAACCTCTTTAATGACTAGCTTCAAGAGGTGATTCCTGAAGTTTCAATGAGAAGTCGTGATCAACGGAGTCAGTTAAGTTGAGCATGAGGACAGTTACTCAGTGACGACATTGGATATAGGTCACGCTATGTCGTGAATTGACAGAAGTAGGAAATGTGAACGATTCAATTTTGGATGGATTTCTCTAGTTTCTGCTATATGGTGAGCTAAAAGTGTCATAGAAAGGCTTTCGGTAGGGCTGGGTGCCACTTCATAATGGTCTCTGGTATACAGTATAGCGAATGTAAAAGAGTTGGTTCCACGCTAACTGTACAAGCTTTACACCCTCAGCATATTAGAGGTACAGTAATGCATGAAGTGTCTGGCTTTGCATGTTATACTGCTCGAATATTCGCACTGTATGTAGAAGAGGTAAAAACACTTGCTAAGAACAAAAAAAAATGACTAACTAGTATATTATCATTTTGACTATTTGAGATAGCCGTAGTTTGGCAGACTAGTATATTTATACTAGGTGATGATTGAAGGTGAGATGAAAATATGAACTGCGGCCAGATTTGAACCAGCGACCATCGGGTTACTGACCCGGTGCTCTACCGAGCAGCCAGTGAAAATACGATCATGTGGTAGTAACGCGTCACGAATTCACATGGTAGTCGGGCAAAACCCTTGGTAATTGAGGTGAAATAAAATTCTAGTTAGGAGTCAAACCTCGTAGCTCAGTCGGTAGAGCACCAGGCCGTCAACCCAGTGGTCGATAATTCGAATCTGGCTGCGGTTCAGATTTTCATCTCACTATCAATCATCACCCAGTATAACTAGTATATGCTTAAACTATCCCTCCCTTGTTATTGCTTAATGTTCAAGTGTACTACTACTACATTCTATCAGTAGTTAAAGATGTATTAAATGATTATTTTTCACACATTTGTGTTATCCATTTAATTTAACCTAAATCTATTAGCTCATGCTACAATGGTCAATATGAATGGACGTGTACTGGTTAGTAAAGATGGGCGAATAGCCAAATTTCCATTCGATACAACAGTTGACTCTATTGGTAAGTTCTGCTGAGTATCTTCTTAATAATTTAATTTTCTTTTTTGTGTATAATTCATAATGAAATGAAATGATTAAAACTTGTAAATATTTGTTGTATGACACACTAGTCTTGACTTGAAAGGATTTTGTTTGATTGTGAACCTTCATCGACTGAGATAGCTGGTACATGTGTTACTTATGCCTAGCCACCATCTATCTCGTCTCATAATGTTGACCGAAGTATGTTCAAGCTGAGAAAAGGCCCAAGGTGGCCAGATCAAAACATGATATCAATGAATGAAGCCCCTTGACTGTTCGTATAAGCCATATGGGGTGGCGATGCAGACTGGGTGTTTAAGGTCCGTGGAACAAGAAAAGCCAGTGGTTGAAGACTGACTTTACGTTGATTTTGATGATGATTGGTTGTGGCTAGCAGTGGAATGTAGGACAAATGTTTCGTCTTACTTGAGCCTCGTCAGCTGAACATATCTGGAGGCCAGTGAATGATGTTCCCGCCAGGATTCGAACTCATCACCCATTGCTTCAAAAGTCAAAGTGTTATCCATTGTAGCACAAGAGCTCACCTCTTTTCAACGGGTGTCAGATATTGTTATTTATTAGTATTTGTCATTTCCCGTTATTATACTGGATCGATTTGATTGACCTCTGTTGGCATATAGGCCTGTAACCCGGTTGTCTCTGATTCGAATCCTGCCGTGGTCCAAATTTTCATCTCACCTTCAATCATCGCCCAGTACAGATAATCAATATAATACTGGGATGAAAAGTCCTGACTAAGGCAACCAGTGTAAATATAAACAAGCGATAGTAAGGCATCAAAAATTCACATTAGTAGTCGGTCAAAAACTCTTGATAATTGAAGGTGAAATAAAAATCTGATCAACAGTCGGACATCGTAGCTTAATTAATAGAACAATAGACGGGAAACCTGGTGGTTATTGGTTCGAATCTGGCTATGGTTCAAATTTTCATCTTCATTCAACCACCCAGTATAATTTCTATTCATTGAAAAATCATATATATATATATATGTATATATATATATATATATATATATATATATATATATATATATATATATATATATATATATATATATATATATATATATATATATATATATATATATATCATTTCACTAACCTATTCATGTTTTTTTCTAATCTCTATACATAGTTCGATTACCTGATAGTGTACTCGCTTTCCATACACATGGTTTAAGAGGAATCGATTTTACTGGCAAAGTAAGGAATAATTCAGTTTTTATTCAACATACAAATAAACTAACAGTTTTGTGTATAGTTATACATTTTACTCAAAAGTTAATTTCATAACTTATCATCTTGGTTATACATTTCACAATGATGTAAATCATGATTTACCAAAAAGGTTCTAAATCTAGATTTCCTGTAGGCGAAAATCTTCTTGTTGTTTCTCTTATTGTCGCGTCAGTGATTTGATTAGAATTGATCGGTCTTTATTGGTATGTGGGATGCCTTGATATATCGCCTGTGTTTCAATTTCATATTAATGATGCACAGTGGGATGCAGAACATGCACTTCGTCCCAGTTGGATTCTTCAGCTGGATGTACCTTCCTCCCAATGAGTAGTGTTGTTTGCATCAGGGCTCAAACCCGGTGGGTTATCCAGTAGACGATCACGGAGCCAAGATGAGTATAGTTTTTATGTCGTTACTTGTATTATCTCATCGTTAACCGGATTGAATTGATCGGTTTCTATTTTGGGAATAACATTGCCCGTTTGGAGGACGAGTCCCCAAATAGGACGAAATACGTGTCCTGGGTTTTACTGCTAACCACTATGCATATGACAACAGAAACCAGTGATATGAATCTTTGTGGGAATTTAGAAAACTTTCAAGTTAGTATTCATCATAGACTAACATCCTTTGAAGAGATATTGCAAACTTGGAGGCACTGGACAACTAGCTGTTTCGTCTGACTAGTATGGGACTCGTTAGAGTGATTCCACCAGCGAATATTCCTTGGTTCGAGATACGAGTGAATCTATATAATCCAATGTTGTGACCGAGTGGTGGGGTTGCACGCGTGGGTATAATGAATACTGAGACTCAATACACACCTCAACCGAATACCTTTATGATTTACCTCCCTCAGCACCTTCTGCTTCACTGAGCCGCGGAGAAATTAGAAGACAAAGACGGCCTGTGACTGCAAGAACAGCGACAACTTTTATTAGGCAAATACTTGACATATATGTAGTTACAAAACTCTTAGAAAGTGAAGCCATAAATGAACCAATCAGATTCCTTGTATAAGGTCGAATTTCTCCAGTCATGTTCTCATGTCAACGCATGCATAAATCATGACATAAAAACAACTCCCCCTTATTGGCTGCCTTTTTGTCGCTACATATCATTCAGTTACTTGGCGGAGAAAAAAAACCCGTAAAACTTCACGCTATGCATAACAAAGACTTTTCAGGACAAGATATTTAGCAGTCAATTGTTAAATGCTACATATCGTTTCTATTGTCCCGAGGGTTACAGTGTACAAAGTTGCTTTTTTGTAAGAATGTGTTATTTTTTCGCTATGTTAACTAACTCATCACATACATGAATTCAAAGCCTTAACTATCTGCTAACATGGTTCATTTGGAAATAATAACTGACTTAGCAACTGAAAAGTAAATTACACCACTTTGTATATAAAATAATTCAATCCAGTGTTATATGTACATTTCTGAACTATGAATATCTTCTCTATTCTCTTCGTTGAATAGACAGGTAAAATCAACGTCGAACCTTGACCATCATCCATCCATTAGGATCAACCTAGGACCAGACATTATTGCGTAATGGTCCCATTTGCCATACCTCATATCAGTACATCAAGTAAAAAGGCAGTGAGGTGGAAGATAAAGATAAGAGAATGCAGTCAGAAGAAATATAAAGTACGAAAAGAGAGAAACGAAGAATGAGAAAGTGGTGAGATTTGGTATAGCGTCGTTAAGATGAGGATAATGTATGTATACATCTGTGACACTGATATCGGTTCTGAGCCATATCATCTAGAATCAGTCTCCAACCTCTGGTTCCTCTTGTCCCGCGGACCCCTAGTCTGCATCCCCCCACATGGCTGAAACCAACAGTACATCAAGTAAAAAGGCAGTGAGGTGGAAGATAAAGATAAGAGAATGCAGTCAGAAGAAATATAAAGTACGAAAAGAGAGAAACGAAGAATGAGAAAGTGGTGAGATTTGGTATAGCGTCGTTAAGATGAGGATAATGTATGTATACATCTGTGACACTGATATCGGTTCTGAGCCATATCATCTAGAATCAGTCTCCAACCTCTGGTTCCTCTTGTCCCGCGGACCCCTAGTCTGCATCCCCCCACATGGCTGAAACCAACAGTCAGAGACTTCATACATTGGTGTCATGTTTTAGTCTGGCCACCTGAGGCCTTTTTCCAGCCTGGACCCACCTCAGCCAACATTGTGTGACGAGGCAATCCGTGACTAGGCATACGTAACACGTGTTCCTGTCAACAATCTCAGTCGATGAAAATTCACAACGTTGTCAACCGACTTACCTCCACTCCCTAAAACTCTATACCTGACTTCTGTGTTACTCACGTGGTGACACCACGGAATACGGCTTACGCTATACTACGAAGGCGGTGGTGGTCAAACACCTGAAGCCTTCTCATGTCCTCCTCCTTGAGTGGCCATGTTTCACATCCATACAGTAGAACAGAATGGACTGCTGTGCAGTACACGTGACCCTTAATCGACAATCGGATATCACAGCGGTGCCACAGGTGGCGTAAATTGGAGAAAGTCAATCGAGCCTTCTGTATTCATGCAAAGATGTTATCGGCGTCAGGGCTGATCCTACTTCCCAGTTACGTGAAGTGATCGACACACTCAACCACTTCACTCTCTATTATTAGCCGTGGCACCGTTGAACAGCAATTTTGGAACAACAGTTTGTATTTGGGTGGTCAGAAACGCATCCCAAACATTCTTAAATTGACACTCAAAGTGTTCACAAGACTCTGCATCTCATCAGTCAGCGTCTTCACCTAACAGGACAATGTCATCTGCATATTCTAGGAGAACCTTGACCACAACTTCACTTCAATTTGCCACACTTTACAGATGTACACGAAGAATAAGTAGATAGAAAAAGTGATATCAAAGTAGAGAAAGTTATGTGAGAGAGCGAGTAGTTTGTAGATGAAGCTTATTCCATACATTCAAGCTTTAGAAAATGTTAAAGAGTGAATGACATCTGCGTCATTGTGACCGATTTCCAACTATGTCACCAGGACTTCTCAACTACTGATTCCTTTCGTCTCGTGAACACCAGCTAGGTAGGTAGGTAGTTCATGTCTCCGAACACTGCTCAGGACAATATTAAGCGACTTCATGGACTGCTATCATGTCTTGAGCTGACCGCCTTGAGCCCTCTTACCAATCTAGTCCAACTTCACCTAGAATAGCACGTCCAGATTAGGCGTTGACTCTGCACTCACAGTACATGTCTAAGTGACCTCATTCGCTGACTAACTTCCCTTCTTTGTTTAATACTCTTGTTCATATGGTCATTACATGGCATACAAGCAATGCTACAGTTGTATAGCAGGACAGAAGGAACTCCAGCACAGTATACTCCCTTACTAGGCAGTCAGAGCCAGAGATGTCGCAACTTCGCAAATCCTAAACTCACCTTATGTATTCGGGCTGATGTAACTCTCTAACCCTAAATGAAGTGACTAATCCACTCAATTACTTCATTCTTTATTCTTAAACTTCGAGTAGTTGCGAACCCAATCTTGGGGGCATCATCTTACACTTTTCAAGTATGAAACGCATGACAAACATACTTCAATGTTGAAGTTAATGCTGATAATGTTGTCTAGAAAGACAATAAAAGCTTTACGATCGAACCATCCAGATCAGAGAAAACACAACGCAACCAAAATCATCCATCTATGCTAAAAAATATTCTCCATCATTTCAAAATTATTCTACTACTTGAATTTCTTTGAATTATTTAAAATTCGTATTTCACAAGGATAGTTATACGAATCTTATGATTATAGTCATTATCATTATTATTATTCCTTTGGGTTCCTAGTGGTACATAGGGATCCAGTAGCACATCTCCATTGCACCCTGTTCTCTGCAGTCTTTTGAACCTCGTTCCATGACTGCCCAGAAGCTCTCATTTCTTCCTCACACCATCTCCTCCATATCACCCCCACCTCGGACCTCCAATTCGCCGTTTCCCATCTGGGTTCCACTCGAGTGCCTGGCCTGGCGCTTGATGTCCTCAAATGGTCTTCTCAGTGTATGCTTAATCCATCTCCACTTTCTTCTGCTTATTTGTTGGGTGATAAGTTCTTGGTTGGTCCGATCCCAGAGTTCCTTGTTGCTTATTCTCATTATTCTGGTCATCCATCTGAACTTCATTATCGAGTGAGCGTAGGTGGCAGCTGTTGATGAATATCTATAGTTTGTTGGAAGTGCTTTTCTTGACGCTCCAAGTTTCTGAACCATATAGCAGTACCGACATGACTGGCATCAGTATTGAAAATCCGGATCTTGTTCACGCTTTGTGCTGAGTGTAGTAGATCTCCACACTGATCATTTCAGATTAGTGAAAGCTTGTCTTGCTTCTCCGATCCTGGTTTTGACATCCTCGTCTGTGCCGCTTGTATTTGAAACAATGCTGCCTAGGTAGGTGTAGGTGAAGAGACTACTTCCTTTAGGTTTCTCCCGTTGATGGTGATTGGAGCTTGTTGTTGTTGGTGGTGGTAGTGTTGGTTGGGTATCTTCATCACTTCCGTCTTCTCTACCTTCACCTGAAGGAAGTTCCGTCTTTTCTGCCCTGCCTCTTCTGTCAACTTGTTAGCTTTCGCCTATAGATCTTCGAGTTTGTGCGACATTGATCGGAGCTAATTTTTCAAAGTGTACGAGGATTAGGTACACAATATTTTGATGCATATTTGAAAGAATCAAGTGGAAACTTTACTTAATTGAAAGTTAACCTAATATATTAATGATGGATAGTGGCTAGCAATGGAATCCAGGACTCACGTCTCTTCCTCATACTTGGGACTCATCAGCTGGATGTACCTGTCCCCCAGTTGGTGATGTTCCCATCGAAACGGATCACTTCAACCCCAAAGCGTTATCCTCTCATTGGTTGGATCGAATTGATCGGTCTCTATTGGTATATGAGCTCCTGCGTGGATGCCTCAATATTACCTGTGTTTTAATGATGGATACACACTGTGTGATAATAATGCGTTATCTTTTCAAATGTATATTCATATAACTTCTTTGAAGATGAGTCAATTTAGAGGTTGTATTCATCATGCAATGATATCCGTTGGGGAACCATTAAAGATCTGGGAGCACTGGACAGCTGTTTCGTCCAACTAGTATAAGACTCCTCAGCAGTACGCACCCACGACCCGGCTAGGGATCGAACTCAGGACCTTCAAATTTCACGGTGAACGCGCTAACCATCCAACCACTGGGTCGCTTTTCAGTAGTTCACAATTTCCAACCTCTGTCAATTCACGACATAGGGTGACTATCACCCAAGGTCTTCAGTTAGCATCCACTTCATTTATCTTTAAATTAAAAATCCAAATTCATCTCAAAAATACATTAAGATAAGTCAGTTCATTGGCCAAAGTTTCACTTCAATAAATATGGAAATATGATAAATCATTTCATTTCGATATATCTTACTTTATCTTGTTTTCTCTTTACCGCCGGTAGATCACACAAGATATTGATGATGATAAGCATGTTTACCGACTACTTGGTAGTGATAGGTAAGTCTATCAATTCTTTAATGAATATTTCTAATATGTTTAAAGTTGAATTTTACTGTTATCACTAAGATGTGCATAGCGAATTTAGCCGATAATAAACACTTTTAGGCGAATGTTAAAATTGAAGCTTGATCAGTGTCTAATTGGTTCGATTTCAATTGAGTTCAATGTCCAACAGAAGAGAAAAAATACCCAACTTTATTCGATATCTATCTAATGATCAGTTAATCTTAATTGAGTTTCAATGTTAATTTATCGTATATATTATACCGAAAAAGCAATGTAGCGGCATACCCAGTGAAACTTTCAAAAAAGCAACTATTTTACTTGTTTATAAATAGTTTACTATTCCTCTACTCTGACACTTTCACAGCAACTAAACGTTCATAAAACAAACTGTGAGGAGCGAGAAGATGAGCATACACTGGACCAATGTAAAGATCCTAAAAGATTTTGATTTTGCCAACGATGATGATGTCTAATGTAACACAAACTCGAAGATCTACAAGCAAAAACTAACAAGTTGGCAGAAGAGGCAAGACGAGGCAGCGAAGACGGGACACCGAGTGTAGAGTAAACACAAGTGATTATGATACCCAACCAACAACAACAACAACAACAACAAGCACTAATCACCATGAACGGGAGAAACCTAAAGGAAGTAGTCTACTTCACCTACCTACCTAGGCAGCATCGTCTCAACTACAGGCGATGGAATAGATGAGGATGTCAAAGCCAGGATCGAAAAGAGAGCAAGACAGGCCTTCATTAACCTGAAATCACTGTCGAGATCTACTGCACTCAGCATGAAGCGTGAACAGCATCCAGATTTTCAACACTGATGCCAGTCAAGTCAGTGCTCCTATTCACATAGGCTGAGAGACTTGACGCGTCACGAAAAGCATTTCCAACAAACTACACACATTCATCAACAGCTGCCGCCTACGCTCGCTCGATACTGACGGTGGAAATCAGATGGCCAGAACAATAATAATAAGTAACAAGGAACTGTGGCGTGGCAACGAACCAACCAAGAACCTATCTGCCAACAAGTATGCAAAGGAAGAATGTGGAGATGTGGGTGTATTGGGGATACACTGAGAATACAGTTTGGGGACATCATGCGTCAGGCCATGACAGGGGAGGTGATTGAGTGGAACCCGAATGGGATATGACGAGTTGGGGGTCCAAGGGTGACATGGATGAGATGGTGTGAGGAGGAAATGAAAGCTAATGGGCAGTTGTGGAGCTAGATTGAAAAGACTGGAGAGAAAATAGTGAAATGGAGATGTGTTACTGAACCCGTATGTTCCACTAGGAACCCAAGAGATGAATAATAAATAATAACAATATATGTAAGTACAGCATACCGTATCAATACTCCACTACACTATCTCGTCAGGCAATGTTAGCAGCTGAAGTAGGTAGGCTCATAGCGGCCAGAGTAACACATGGCATCAGTGCATGAAGTCCATTCACTGTTGATGTCAGTTAAGAGAAACCAGTGGTTGAAAACTCTAAGTGATATGAATTAAGGGGGTTTGTGGGGATTTAAAGATTTTCTAAGTTGATATTCATCATGAACTGACATCAGTTAGAGGAGCATAAGAAACTTGGGAGCAATAGACAGCTGTTTCGTCCAAGTATAGGACTCCTCAGCAGTGACCTGCAGGTTCCGTGGCCAGCACGTTACCTACCATTGAGCTACCCACTGGGTCGGAATCCAATTGTTCATATTTCTAACTTCTTTCAGTTCACGATACTTGGACGAAACAGCTGTCTATTGCTCCCAAGTTTCTTATGCTCCTCTAACTGATGTCAGTTCATGATGAATATCAACTTAGAAAATCTTTAAATCCCCACAAACCCCCTTAATTCATATCACTTAGAGTTTTCAACCACTGGTTTCTCTTAACTGACATCAACAGTGAATGGACTTCATGCACTGATGCCATGTGTTACTCTGGCCGCTATGAGCCTACCTACTTCAGCTGCTAACATTGCCTGACGAGATAGTGTAGTGGAGTATTGATACGGTATGCTGTACTTACATATATTGTTATTATTTATTATTCATCTCTTGGGTTCCTAGTGGAACATACGGGTTCAGTAACAAATCTCCATTTCACTATTTTCTCTCCAGTCTTTTCAATCTAGCTCCACAACTGCCCATTAGCTTTCATTTCTTCCTCACACCATCTTCTCCATGTCACCCTTGGACCCCGAACTCGTCATATCCCATTCTGTTAACTTGTTAGTTTTCGCTTGTAGATCTTCGAGTCTGTGTTACAAGACATTAGACGTAGATCAACATCGTTGGCGAAATCCAAATGTAGCCCCTTTTGTGACTCCTCACAATTTGTTACGTAATCCAGTCGACCACAATCTGGGAGATGACCGGTGATAGTATGCATCAACCTTGTTTTACTCCTATCTTCACTTCAAAGGCACCACTCAGCTTTGCATTATAAAAATCACTTGACATATAGCTGCTGTTGAATGAGGTTGAGAAAGGTTTATGACACTAAAACTGTAGTGTTGAAGCAACTGCTTATTAAATTACTTCTCGGTTGATGCTATCGAAGGTCTTTTCAAAGTCGATGAAGTTGAGGTAAAGATTTGGCGTTTTACCTATCTATCCTCTGTTCCGTGATGATGTGTAGCGTTGCAAAGTGATCCTCACATGATTTGTTTTTTTCTTGAAGCCAGCTAGCCAGCTTATTCCGATCATAGTTTTGAATCCAGAGCATCTTTTAGTTGCTCCAAGATGATGCTTATTTATATGATAAGTTGTTTAATTTTCTTCCAATTTTGGCTTTATCTACTCAACGAATATTCTTCCTATTTATTTATATTTTGTTTAGAAATATTGTTGTAGAGAGTAGACCAAGTGATGATCCTATGTCTAATTCAAATCTTCTCATCCTTGTTGGACATGAAGATCTACGCTGATCAACAACAACAACAACAACAACAAAATGTATCGTTTAGTAGTTATTACAACTTTAAAATATCCTCAATCTGTGTATTTTATTCTTCTATGAATAACTAAACTACCCAACAAACAATGGAATCGAACCATACATCCCATCAAGTGTATGAACAATCAGTTCACTTGTTTGTTTGTTTGTTTGTTTTCTATAACCTTGTAATATTTTCTTTTCAAATGATATACATAGTTGTTATTTATCAGTTTAGATATACACATTATGTAACGATCTTCCAAAGGATATGTGTGGGGGGATACCTGATGGAGAGGGGTGGGTGGGGGTGGGGGGGCAGGAACATTACCCCCTTTTTTAATTGATCGAGAAGATAAATGCTTATTTCTGATTGATTCAATTATTATTTTCTCTTTTATTATTATTATTATTATTTCTTTTATGAATGATAATTTTAAAGAAATTTGTACAGTTCTATATCTTTTATGTTCCTATGTGTTTGTTTGTTTGTTTGTTTTTTCCGGTTAATCATTTTACGTATAATTTAATGCTTGAATTTATTCAACTTGTGCTTTCAAAAAGTAATAATGAACATTGTTTCTGCAATTTATATATTATTTATTGAAAAAAAGAAAAAAAAATTATCATACAATGAAATTTACTACTTATTAATTATTGAAAGTAGAATATTTTTAACAATAAATTATGGCGCCTTATAATACTTTATTACTCTAGTTTGATTGTATGTGTTGATCACCACAGTTCTATCTATCTACTCTATGGATCATACATAGTAGAATACAAGAATAGTAGATAAATTTGTTGTTGATAAATTTGCCTTGCCTTCATCATGAAATTAATTAGTCAGTAGTAAAATATGTTTTCCAGTTGAAAGTGACAATTATCAAGATATATCTGATCGTTCATATGATTTCATCTTAATTTTTTACTAGGATCTCTTTCAGATAGAATAAGTAAGTTATATGATAGATACATAGAAGAGGATAAACTTTGGAAGTCTATAAAAGGTTTGGAAGGAAGAAAGGCTACTTTGTTTTTGCAAGAACTGGTGAGAAATTATTCTCCTGTCTACACCAAGTAAAATATTAAACTGCATCATCCTGGAAAGATTTAAAAATGCTGATTGGCTGGCTTCAGGAAAAATAAATCATATGCTATGCATCATCATAGAACACATAGAACCTCGACTTCATCGATTTTAAAAACACATTTGATAACCTCGACTGAGAAGTAATTTGACAGGCAGTTGTTTCAATACTACAGTTTTAGTGTGACAAACCTTTCTCAACCTCATTGAACAGCAGCTGTATGCTGCCATATACCAAGTGATTCACATTGGAAAGTTTAGTGACGCCTTTGAAGTGAAATGAAGACAGGCGTAAGTCAAGTCAGTGCCACTATATGATGGTTGAGAGACTTGGCGCATCACGAAAAACACTTCCAACAAACTACACACATTTATCAACAGCTGCCTACTCTCGCTTGATACTGAAGATGAGATCAGATGTCCAGAAAGAATCAGCAATAAAGAACTCTGGGAACAAACCAACCAAGAAGCTATCGCCCAACAAATATGCAAAGGAAGAAAGTGGAGATGGATTGGACTGGGCATACACTGAGAAGGCCGATTGGTGACATTACGCATCAGGCCAGTCGCTCAAGTGGAATGCAAAGGGGAAACGACGAGTTGGTCATCCGAGAGTGACATAGAAGAGATGGTGTGAGGAAGAAATGAAAGCTTGTGGGCAGTCGTGAAGCCAGGTCAAGGAGACTGGACGGAATAGAGTAAAGTGGAGAAGTGCAGCTGAAGCCCTATGTTCCACTAGGAACCCAAGGGACAACTAATAATAATGAAATTTCGAAATGCCACTGTGTTATGCGTTTTAAATTTTATGAGTAAGGCGTCTTTTCAGAAATGTCATACATTTAGTTCCCTTAACAAATCTCAACAATGCAAGAACAAAGACATTTGCAGAGTAATATGAGCTGATTTTATTTCATGAACTTTCATCAGCTGCAAACAGCCTACAATTGAAATGAAGCAGTAGTAATAATAACATAACATACTTTAAACACACAGAAATAAATGGAGGTTTGAAATCCATGATTAACAATAAGGTAGTGAATGAGTCAAGGAAGCACAGGATTAACATATCTTAGTTGAAAGCAATGGCAGTTTATATCTAATGAGATGGAAAATTCTGTAGGTATGGTTTGCGGTGGACAACAAACAAAAGTAGACAAATACCCCATCTTACGTCACCTTCAACTGCTTATATCAATTCACATATACTTGTGGTAGCAAATGCATAGGAGGGATTGAAAGAAGAGCATCCACTCGATTTTATGAGCATATTCCGAGAAATCTGTGTTCAAATGGTAGAGAACTCTTTAAAAGCTCAATCGCTAGGCATCTGATGGGAACAGGACATCAAATCGATGTTTCTCAATCTTTCAGGATAATCAACAAATAAAGAAGGCCATATTGATTACAGTTTGCGGAAGTTCTTGTTACCAAACATTTTCAAGCTGACCTATGTACTCAGAAGGGAATAGTCTTCCCCTTTCTTTTGACTGTACACTGGCTTTGTTTTATTGTCCGGCAGCAGGGATCAGTTTACAATACATTATTCTCAATAGAAAAATCGAAATTAAACAAATGCCCATCGCACGTCACCTCCAACTGTGTACATCACCTGTGATTGTGGAAGTAAGTACATAGGACGGACTAAACGAAGGGTGTCTACTCAATTTTATGAGCATATTCCGAGAAATCTGTATCTGAAAAGGTAGTAAGGCACCTGATGCAAACAGGATATCAAATAGATGTTTTTCAATCTTTCAGGATAATCGCGGCTCGCTATCAAACATTTTCAACATGACCTATGTACTCAGAAGAAGACTGTAATTAACCCTTCTTTACCTTGATGAACGTATACAGTTTTATGCATGTATATGTGTATAATCTTCCCTTTTCTTTTGATTGTATCATCTCACTAATTACT
Organism: Heterobilharzia americana; assembly: GCA_944470555.2. Taxonomy (NCBI): domain Eukaryota; kingdom Metazoa; phylum Platyhelminthes; class Trematoda; order Strigeidida; family Schistosomatidae; genus Heterobilharzia; species Heterobilharzia americana. The sequence continues at coordinate 159,793,220 of OX104127.1, read as the reverse complement.
CACTGAATATTAATCACTTAACGATTTTCAAGTTCTTCACATAATTACGTAACATATTAGCTCTTTAAATAGACCCTTGTTTTACACTGATTTTCGTTTGTGTTCCCCCCCCCTTCCCTGCACTCCATAGATTCAGTGTTTTCTGTCTCATTAGATATAAACTGCCATTGCTTTCAACTAAGATATGTTAATCCTGTGCTTCCTTGACTCATTCACTACCTTATTGTTAATTCTGGACTTCAAATCTCCATTTATTTCTGCGTGTTTAAAGTATGTTATGTTATTATTACTACTGCTTCATTTCAATTGTAGGCTGTTTGCAGCTGATGAAAGTCCATGAAATAAAATCAACTCATATTACTCTGCAAATGTCTTTATTCTTGCATTGTTTAAATTTTGCCAGTAAAAGTCCTAAACTATTGATTTTACGAAAAGACAAGATGTTGTTGCAGAGATGAAACACTTTTCTTTTCGACAAAGTCATTTACTACTAAGCTGTACATTCGTGAATATATATGTTACAATGGGCAGGACGTTTTAGAACTATTTCCGGTTAGGGGGCAAAATATGTTGGATAACTAAAGGAAGTTAATTAATACACATTTCGGTTTAGAGGGGGGGAAATAAACAAGGGATTATTGAAATACATGTTACCTAATACAGGATGATTCTATGAAAGTCAAGGCTTTGTGATGACCATAACAAAGATAAAGGTTGGAAGTACCTTTTCGATTTCTAATAATATGTTGGGGATTTATACCAAGCAGTGTATTTACACCTTCTTAATATCTTCATTGGTTATTTTGGTATTTATATTTCCCAATGAGAATTTCGAACAAAGGGAATTTGTTTCAACTGACGTTTACCTATTTAGTGAAGCTAATAGCTTTATCAAAGTTATAGGAAACCCGAATTCACAATATCTTCCAAGCTTGTTTATCAACAACTTGACTAGTGTTCTTCTCCATGAATGATTCTGCGTTGTCAGCATTGTAGATTAAAGATGATATCCACTTGTAGTGTGTTGTGTATGAATTACAGACTGAGATTTGTATGTACACATATGTGATGCTGATAGTTGATATCGCCTTGATGTATGTTGGTTATGTGAGTAGGTGGAAGTGGGTTGAGACCAAGTGAAACTAACTACCTTTTACTCTCTCATTCCTTCCTGTTTAGACACTTATGATTCCACTGTGTATATGAAGAGATTGTGTTATGAGACATTCTTTATAAGTTATAAAGCCACCTTTCTAAATGATAATTTTGATATTATCAAAGTCAACCTTGTGATCTGAAACCACGACATGTAGAGGTATGGTTGATATGTTTTCAAGTATTTTCAGTTCCACTGGATTTCTAAGGGGTCAGGTGGAAGCTCTTCGGTGTTCATTCTTACCTAATTTTGGTTCTACGAGAAGTTATTCTTATGCATACTGTATCACAGTCTGATCATTTTATTTTATAAACACCTTCACGTGAACTAAGGTGTTCTGCAGTGTGTGTTTGATGTTCTGTAGAACATTCTGATGATATTGTATTTGTTGAGCATTCTCCTAATCTCATCCGATGTATGTGATCTGTAAGGGATAACTATTGTTGAGTAGCATGAGTTAAGAGTAGTTCTACAATCTAATTAAATGTTATTTTCCAGTTTGTGAATGAATTTTACGTTACTAGTGTATGTGTTCTTCTTAAGAGACTGAAGGCAACAAAAACTTTCACACTAATTGAATATGATGAGTTGAAGTCTAAATATTTGTTCGAATATGTTGCCTTCCTGAAAATGGTTATACCTAAATGTCCATTTTGTTTCCGCTTATCAGGACAATCAAGGAGAGGCAGTTCCTCCTTATCCGTTTATTTCTCTCAGCTGAACTTGATACTGGGAGATCTAGGGTTCAGCTCATTCAAGAATACCTAGTATAAGTTACGTTTTAAAATTACAAATGTGTCATTCAACATATTTCGGCCAGAGTTTTGGGTTTATTAAGTGAGTGAAGACCCTTTCTTCGAATTGACTCATAAATAACTTATCTACTATAAGTGAAGCAGGTAAACCCACAGCAACACCTTCACTTTGTCTATATAGTTTCCCTTTATATGTGATGTGAGTAGTCTCTAAGCAAAATTTTAAAGCCTTGATGATGTCACTGGTATTCAGTCGACATCCTTCTGTCAAACAACTTGTATTAGTCCAATAAATTGGAAGTAATATATAGGCTGTCATTAATTGGAATACTAATCATAGCATACCATAATTTCATCTTCCTTAATCGTAAGTGAAGAAATTTTGGACTTCAAGTAAGTTAATTATTGTGTATTCTGAGGGCTATTGTCATCATCATCATTATCAACATAGGACCAGGCATTACTGCGTAACGGTCCAAGTTGCCACATCTCACGTCAGTTCATCAAGTAGAAAGGTAGTGAGGTGAAGGATGAAGATAAGTGAATGCAGTCACAAGAAATATAAAGTATCAGAAGAAAGGAAAGAGGAGTGGCAAAATGGTGAGATTCGGTATGGCGTTGTTAAGATGAGGATAATGTGTATATACATCTGCGCCACTGACTTCGGTTCTGAGCCATATCACCTAGGGTCTCCAACCACTGGTTCCCCTTGTCCCGTGGACCCCAACCACCTAGTCTGCATCGTCCTACATGGCTTAAACCAATAGTCAGAGACTTCATACATTGGTGCCATGTTTTAGTCTGGCCACCTTGGGCCTTTTTCCAGCCTGGACCCACCTCAGCCAACATTGTGTGATGAGGCAATCGGTGACTAGGCATACGTAGTACGTGTCCCAACCATCTCAGTCGATGAAGGTTCACAACCTCGTCGACTGACTTACCTCTTCTCCCTAAAACTCTACACCTGACTTCTGCATTACTCATATGGTGACACCACGGAATACGTCCTATACTACAAAGGCAACGGTGGTCAAACACCTGAGGCCTTCTCATGTCTTCCACTTTCAATGGCCATGTTTCACAGCCATACAGTAGAACAGGGTGGACTGCTGTGCAGTACACACGACCCTTAATAGACAAACGGATATCACGGCGGCGCCATAGGTGGCGCAAACTGGCAAAAGCCAATCAAGCCTTCTGTATCCGTGCAGAGATCTCATCGGCTATTGTAAGGATTTAAGTATTGATGAAGCCAGCCAGATATTTGGATAGGTGGTTTATGTTGGTGAAGTTCACCCTTGGTCGCAGTGGAATGAAAGGTTTGTGAATCTTGGATAGATCGTAGAATCTTGAAGGTATGTATGACTTAGGTTTCAGCTTGAACTAAATTGAGATGCCGGTTTTGGGTTTGAGTTCTTGAAGTAGTTTATTTGTGTTCAATTTCATTTTGATCAGTACCACGGGTCTTTTCTTTCATCAATTAAAGTGTATAGTCCTTCGGATAAGTATTCATTTGCCTTTTTCTCCTCATAATCTGTTCTGTTCATAATGACTGTTATATTCCCTTTATCTGCTTTTGTTATTACAATGTTCTTATCTCTCCTCAAATTTTTCAGGGCTTGAAATTCCTGTTTAGTCATATTAGTAGGTGTATTCCTTTATGTTGTGAGGATATGTGAAATTTTCTGACATACAATCTGCGCCTTGTTGTTACTTAGGGATTACAACATAACACACTACATATGGATACCATCTTTATTCAACAGTTCTAAGAACATAGAATCATTCATGGAGAAGAAGACTAGTCAAGTTATCATATATAAGCCGAGGGGATATTGTAAATTCCGGTTTACTATAACTTTGATAAAGCTTATCAGCCTCACTAAATAGCGAGATATCAGCTGAAACATTTTCATTCGGGAAATCATCATCAACAACAACATGGGACCAGGCAATGCTGTGTAGAGATTCAAGCTGCTATACCTCATATCACTCAGTACATCAAGTAAAAAGGCAGTGAAGTGGAAGATGAAGAAAAGACTACTCAGTCAGAAGAGCTATAAAGTACTAAAGGAGAGAAAAGAAGAGAAAATGGTAAGATTCGGTATAGTCTTGTTAAGATGAGAACAATGTGTGTATACATCTGCGCCCCTGACTTCGATTGTGAGCCATATCACCTAGAGTCTCCAACCACTGTTTCGTTTTGTCCCACGGACCCCAGCCAGCTAGTCTGCATTGGGAAATACGAATATCAAAACGACGAGTATCCTTTACCCATTATCCAATGTCTTTCAAACCATCAAATCCCAACTTGGTTTGAATATCTCTATACTGACTTCATTGGTTGGTGCCACATTTTAATTTAGTCATTTATAGCTTCATTTCAACTGAATCCCACTTCGGCTAACAGTCGACGATGAGTTTGAATGTGTACCACATGCAAACCACTCTAATCGATGGGAATATACAACATTATCGACCGATTTGCCTTCCTCATTTACGAGTGTTTGACTAAACTCCATATTATTGGTGTTGTGATTCGACTACAGATAAGCAATGCACTGAAGACAACCATAGTCAAGTCTTACTGTTGTAGAGGAGGACAGAAGGGACTGCTGTGGAGAACACACCTTCCAATTTACAGTGAAACATCTCAACGGGCTCACAGATTATGTAGGCTGCCAAGTGCTTAGATTTGTCTTATATCAGCCCACTAGTTTTAGTGCAGCTCCTGATGTAAGTGATAGATCACTTCTTAAACTTAAAATGAGTTGGTTTTGGATTGGCTCTGAAACATCATCGTATATTTGACAGATGCAAAGCGCATGGCAAACGTTTACTCAATATGTTCAGAAGGACCAATATATTTGCCAAATAGGATCATGTCACCTCCTCCAGGACAGGTTTCAGTATCTTATTCAGTTCTACCCGTCAGAGTTTTTCAACTGGAATGCTGAAACTGACACGTACATATATCACAGAGCCGCGAGGTTATACAGCTTGTTGGGATTCACTCATGTCACTCAGCTGTAGTAACTGATTTCGATAGAAGACTCAAGCTCGCAGCAACCTTGGTTGAGTAACTACAGTTGAGTGTGTATTTAGACAGAACAATTTTACCGCTACAACGACGCATCGAACTAATCTATCAGGTTCAAAGGCAGAAAGCAGATTGGGAGACTTTTTCCTTTCCGAAAGGTTACAACGGTAAAACCAAGATGATACCTCGTCAATCTAACTATTGACAAAAAGTGACTTGTGATGCAACCCTGTAGAGATTTTGGCCACTGATTAGCCATGATGCACATCTAACTTGAAGGTACCTATTCAAATGAAAGTTGTCACACCGCTTGATAACAGAAAAGATTAGAGAGAGATGCTGGACAACTTATTCTTGACACTAGAGATGCCCACAAGTCACATATTCAAGCCATCAACCAGTAACTACGAGCGTTGAACCTGATGTTACCGGGTAGAAGTACAAGTTACCAAGCAGCATCAAGGCACACCAGTTTGAAGCAGTAAGTTGCATTTGAGTGGTAAGAAACGCATCCTAATCATCATTAGACTACTGAGAAGTCTCCTTTGATAAGGTAAATTCTTATGAAGTCAAACGACGAAGACCTCCTCTATAGGCACTTCTAGGACGAAGTTAAATAAAAGTAGGCAGTGAACATCTCTGACGGACACCATTCCCCATATAAAGCTCACCTGAATTTAATTTACATATCTTTCATTCTCAAAAACCCTATCTTTAGGATCAAAATCTATCTACATAGCCGGCTGATAGCCACTGCCTTCACGCGGTAGTCAGGCCTGCTTATAACAGTGACCCAACAACTTACGCTTGTTCCCACGAGGTTTTACCATGCCAGAAAGGTTTGTCGAATAGTAGTGATACGAAAAGCAGTTACCGCTGAAGTGTAAATTACTACAATGAGGGCGAATTGGTTACTGCTACTAGGTGGATGGCGTGACAGCAGTTGTGTTTCTCTTGCATGACAGGCAGTGCCATGCTGCTTTTTCATTAGGAAGAGGAGTTAGGAAAGGTCGGCACCCAGAATACCACCCTCCCCCCCCCTACCTGCCCCACGGTCTTCTGGTGCCAGTGGTATGGGTTCTCGCCATCATGGGTTAGAACAAACAAGCCTCGAAATAATATCCTACAAAAGGCTGTGTTCACAGGCCCCAAGCAGATGCCCCATGGGCTCTATGGTCACACGAATCCTTTTCTCTTTCAAGTACCTTAGGGAGAAATATCCTCCTATGGTGTGGACATCTGGGAAGTGTCAACCCCCTGCACCCTTCCAGTAGTACACAAGACACAATCAAACGATCTATATTTCTCAACTCAGTTTGCGACCATTATCAACGATCAAAGCCATCGAAACCTCATTACCGTTTTCCTAAGACCCCGCTATCGATTTCATGTAGGAGCTTTCAAAGTTCAAACTTGAACAGCAAGCATCGCTCGCCAAAACTCTGGAATCTCTAGCCATGAACGTGTGCTATGTCTTTGAGATGCGTGTACAGGACCTGAGTGTGGCTATTAAATTGACCTCACCTGACAATAGTAATTAATCTTCAAAATTTACCTTAAGAGTATCCGGACACCCATTGGTTAGCTCTCGTGGGCTCTCTAGTTTAGGCATAGCATTGAGTTGTAGAGCAGAAAGTGCGCTACTTGACTGGATTCCATTCAACAGCCGTCTATGTGCTGTTCAGCTGAATGGATCTATGAGAACTAAGGATCGTGACACTAGGCGGTGTCTATTCGTAATCTCCGCATACGAATCCACGAACTGTAGCTCAGATGACTTTAACGCGCAAGTAGAGAAACTGAACCAATCGGAAAGGCATCTTGGGAGTATCTATGGAATCCCATGCCAACTAACGGACAACAGTGATCGTGTGCAGAGATTTCGCTCCGACAACCCGTTGCTTTCGGCCAGCGCTAACTTTAGGCATAAAGAGAGACACTATCTCATGGCGGCAACCGACATCAAACCAACGATGGATACAGTGCTGCAAGCCATCATCGGAGGATTGCTGCTCTTTCTGGTGTACTTGCTTGCACTCCGACCATGAGCTAGTACGGGCTCGTGTATGTCTGATTTACTAGCCACAGGAGGCAATGAGGCTTACCTGTTCTCGACTGGAAGATGAGGACGCCAAGTACGTATTTACAGAGGAGTTACCTACGCATTTATCTGAACGTGAAGCCATCACCAGAGAGGATGAAAGGCTGATGATCTCCCAGGATAGACGATTAGAACTTTGAGTAAAAGACTTTGAAGTACAGTTCAACTGGCCCAATATCCACTTTGAAGCTGAATGGGACGACGTCGGTTCTCCAACTAACGTGAAGTTAAGAAAGCTGTATCGAAGCTGAAACGATAAGGTGTGAACCTCCATCGATTGATATGGCTTGGACGTGTACTGAACACGCCTACCTCGATGTCACGTTAGAGAGCAGTTGCATTGGGTTCGAAGAGGGCTCAGAGTGACCAGACCAAGATGTGCCACTAGTTGATTGAAGTCCAGAGTGTTGGCCGGAATCATGTGGGATGTAGACCACCTGGTTATGGTTCCCGAGACGAAAGCAATCAGAGGTTGTAGACTCTTGGTGAAATGGCTAAAAATCGGTCACAATGGAGCAGATGTAACTTGACACTTCCTAACGCCTAAATATTCGCGCTAATCTTTATCTTTAAATTTCTCATTCTCTAAGAATACTTTGACACCAGTCTTTTTCTATCCTTCTGTTCTTTGTATACTACTGTGGAAACTTGGACCGATGTATCTGTGCGCTGGGTTTTACATTGATTTTGTCAGTCAGTCTATCTACATAAATGAAATCATACACCTGGTAGCTTCCTGCAGTCCATGTCTGTACAATTTAGGTTGTTTTACTCTCGCTAACTAACGAAATAAAAACCATACCTTAAACGTGTATTTATGATTTCCATGGCCAACGACAGATTGTAACTTATGCTGAGTATGGCAAACCTTACTTGAGAATTGTTCAGTCATTAGCTTTACAAATGCTTCGAAGACACTGATAAACAAGTGATGGCTGTTGTACGTTTCCCAAGGCTTTTAGAGTGTATCGTAAATTTCTATTTACATTGATGGTCAAAATTACTAGTCCTACGTTGTGTATTATTGTCAGGTGCTACTGATCATTTTAACGATAAAAATTGAATGACAATAGAAAGCACATATGGCATATTATCTGAATAACTGTTTGTTTGTGAAGCTAACTACAATTTCGAATGAATGAATGGACATAAAGCAAACACTATCATGAGGTAGTAACAAGAGAACAGTGTTTCGGACTATTCAAACCAGTAAATTTGACTTTGGGAGTGTAGTAGCTGGATGAGTACAAATCTAGTCAGAACACCACCCCATCTGCCTCCGATTCTACTTTTCCATTAGGCCGGTCGGGGTGTCTGGAAATGTATGTTGCAACTAAATTTCTTCTTTCGTAAATGTCAGGTTTTACTGATCTGATCACAGTTAAAAAAAATAATCCCAGTCTGATACCTAGTCACTACTTTAAAGTCAATTCGCCACCGTTGAAAACTGACACGTCCCACCTTTACTGAGTCTCTAACTAGATATTTTTTAACTAAGAGCATCTTATTTCTTGGTTGGTGGACTAATCCAACATTCTTGCGTATACCTTCCACATAAATAGTTATCGTCACGAACTGAGCACCAGTGAATAAGTCACGTAGCCGACCAGTCCTCAATGGTCATAAATGAAGTCTACACATCAAGCTTGTAATATGCATGTTAGGCAAGATGATGTAGTGCGCTGTACCTTGATGTTAGACGGGTGTCAACCCATAGGAAGACCTGGAGAAAGATTTCTGCTAGCTAAACTTCATCAGCAAGACGTATTTACAGCCATTATGAAAAATGGTGCCTTCTCGGGATTTTGACACCATTTTAATGCTGAATTATTTAACTCTACTAGCGAGATTCTCAGGCCAGAAGTGACTCCTTGCAGAACTGGATTACGCACATGAACTATCTAGAAGCCGGAAGTCCATGATCCGCAGCACTCGAAACATTCCTAGCACTAGAAACAGCTTAATAAAGGTTAATAATTTGGCTGGCAGCTGCGTTTATACATTACTGAAAATCAGTTTCTTAAGAATACAATTAAGATTTCGGATTTTTCGTTTGAGGACAGGAGCCTATATTAATCCTTTCCCAGTAGATTCCTCCTTGTTCAATCCCCTTTTGAACGAGTCAACTGGTGATGCGGACACCACTTCTTCTGGGAGTCGGTTCCATGCGTTGATTACTCGACGCGAGAATCAGTACTCCGCGGAGACTACTTCCGTTCTTTGCTTTCGTGGTCTCCTACTATGTCCTCTGAGGTGTTCGGACCTAGTGGGAAGGAAAAGAGAAGATAGACCAGGTCCGAAGTCATTTCTTAGAGTTCTGTATAGCATGACTAGGTCTTCCCTCCGGCTGTGATAGAACAAAGTAAAGAGGTTTGTTTGATAACTTTCAACTGCACCCCAAACTTAGTGTAGTGAATCTATTCCTAATAGGTGCGACTGATACCATTAAGGTACCATGAGGATCAAAAAGAGAAAACTGAATGTAACAAACGATATAATTTCATGTATAGTGACTATCTTTTCATCTACAGTTGAGTTCACAGGGGTGAAAAAACCGGGCGAGATGAATCGAATACAGCGTGACTACTTTCGGATATCAAAACTATTGAAGTGCAACTGGGATATCTTCTTTTCATCCTTGAATTCACACTTGTCAATGCGCGACTTCGGACTGCCTGTCATTTGAAGCCACATTTTACTGAGCAAATCGACTTAAGTTGGTCGAACTAAAACTTACAAAGCCTTTGCTTTGTCACTTGGGCCTTCAAATTCACCAGTTACAGTTCCTCTTTCAGTATTCATGATCCATCCAACAAGACCATTCTCTCTCGCGAACTCCGTGGCATACTAGATATAAATGTCACTTTCAGAAATAAACAGACCTTCCGAAAGAATACACCTGCTTATAACTAACTAATGAAACAAATTTGATACCTTGAACTTTACCAAAAACTTCGAAAGAACAATATTCCAGCATTTGGTTGGCCGCCATTTTCAACATACAACACCAATAGTGCGAGTGAAGAAAACCTTTAGCTTTCGAGCTCTGGCTTCTAGGTCTTGAGGCTCAGTTCTTTTTGTTCGTTTGTACTCCCTCGATGGTCGCAGAAGTCTTTGCGTCTTCTTTATTATAGCTTTGAAGGTAATGATTGTCTTTTTGAAAGCATTTCATTTGCAAATTGTAGCTTGGTTTGTTTCGGAGGGGGGTGATAACGGAGTTGCTGATAAGATCGGTTCCAGTTTCAGTTATAAGGATAGCAGGCCAGATGGGCTTTGTTAATCCTTGCAGACGATATCTCTGTGAAGGTCTAGTTTCCCCTTGGAAGCGTTGATAGAAGGTGCTGATACTACTTGTTGAGGCAAGGAGTTCCAGTCGTTGACAACACGATAGGAGAAACGCAGACTCACGCTAAGTTGATTCGATCGCGGTTTTTGAATTTTCTTGTGATGCCCTCGGAGACAGCCAGTCCTAGCAAGGGAGAAAAGATAGGACATATCAGTATCGAAGTCATTATTAAGAATACGAAATGCCAGTATGAGATCACCCGTCTTCTACGGTAAGACAATGGGAATAAATCTAGCTGATCTAGTCGTCCCTGATAGGACAGATTCGAAAGGCCTGCCACAAGCTTACTAGCTACCCTTAGAACACGCTCGAGTGCGTCAGCATCCTTTTTTAGGCATGGGCTGGCCGCCTAAACTCAGTACTCCAAGTGAGGTCTAAAGTAGAGTAGAGTATTCTAAACGTATCCTCATCAAAAAATTTGAAAGTTCTAAAAAGGGGCCACAATATACAGAAGCCCTTGGCTGCAGCTGCATTGCAGCCTGGCGAGGTTTTCAAATCATGACAAATGATGACGCCCAAATCTTTTATTTCAAGAACTGGAAGTAGTGGTGTACCATCAACGGAATATTGGAAACAATTGCTATGACCAATGTGCATTATTGCACTTTTGTTAAGATTGATTTCCAAGCACCGACGTTTAGGACAACCTGCTAGTTCATCTAAATCCGCCTGAAGTGCATACTTATCTGCATCACTGCATATGGCTCTCCAAGTCTTTACATCATCGGCAAATAACAGTACCGAAGAGTTGAGCATATTTGGCAATTCGTTGATATATAGCAAGAAAAGTAGTGGACCTAGGATTGTTCCTTGAGGAACTCCACTCATCACAGGTTTCCACCTGGATAGTGCCCCATTTACCCTTACTCTCTGCCTTAATCCAAGCTTGCAGTGAAGTACCAAACCCGAAGGAGGAGAGCTTTCCTAGTAATTTCACATGCGACACTTTGTCGAATGCCTTACTGAAGTCTATAAACACGGCATCTATTGGCCGCTTGCAGTCACAGGCTGCAACCCATTCCTCTCTTGCGATAAGGAGGTTAGTTAGTCAGGAGTGCAAAGTACGAAAGCCATGTTGCGATGGTGCCAAAAGATTGCTTCATTCCACATGTTTAAGTATCCTGTCACGAATCATTTTTTCTAACATCTTAACAACTATGCTAGTTAGACTCAAAGGACTATAGTTAGACACCAAATGGTGACTACCGATCTTAAAGACTGGGCTGATTATGGCATCTTTCCAGTCTCTAGGGAGACGGGTCTGAGTTAGGGACATGTTGAAAAGATCCGTGACTGGCTCAGCAATGATGTCTGCTAGCGAGGATAGCAGTCTGGGATGCAACTCATCGTGACCCGGAGATTTTTCACGTTTGAGGTTAATGAGCAACTGTAGGACTCTTTCCTTTGTTGTGGACACTGTATCTATTAGTGGAACAGTACTGACACCACTATTTAGCACTCCATCGTCATGATCTACAGAGAAGACTTCACTAAAGTAATCAGAGAGATATTCAGCTTTGGACAGATTAGATTCCGCCAGACTATTGGATTTCTCATCCGTCGCCAGAGAGGGAATTCCGCCTTTCCTTTTAGTCCTCCTTCTGACGAGTGCAAACAGCCTTTTAGGACAATTTTGGCAATCCCTCACAAGCTGCTTCTCGTAGGACATTTGAGACCGTGTAATCACGTCTTGCAGAGATTGCGGACTTTACAGTACTCAGCCTTGAATGTTTCCAGTCTAGTTTCCAGAATCAAGTCCCATAAACGTTTCCTCCGCCTCAACAGTCTCTTAATGTCTTTGTTAAACCACGGAGGGCGATGTGAGGATCATCGTGGAGTCGAATATGGAATAAATGGCGTCGTTACTTCTTCAAATAGAGTTCTAAACCTATTCCATGCATTTTCAACTGATGAGTCCTTGTCGACAGTCTAATCCTTGCTGATTACGCAATCCCTTATACTTAAAATGTCCGCATGCGATGCTTTAGGTCTAGGGGAGGCGGTGTCATAATCAAACTCATTAGTCCGAAAAGCAAAAGTTAGCACTACATGGTCGCCATTAGCTAATGGAGGGAAGTATCGTAGATCCAGAATGTCTTCACATTGATGGGTTAAAACTAAGTCTAATAACGATGGTTTGTGTTCAAAATCGTAACGTGTTGCACATGTTACGTTTTGAACTAAAGCAGATTCTAAGACCGTCAAAAGTAAGTCATTTTCGAAGGAACCACCTGGTGGTGAGACTTTTAGCTCCGTCCAGTTTATGTGTGGAGCATTTAGATCCTCAACTATTAGGCATGTGTTACATCTACTCCAGCTACGTATATGGGTTGGTACGAAGTCATTTGCAAGGCAGGATGGACCACGGTAAATGACTCCGATAGTACAGAAACAATGCTTTGACTTCAGCTCACAACTGGCCACTTCACAGGTCCCGCATTCATGTGCTGCGGAAGTGGGGCGTCATCCGCAACATATAGTAGCACGCCGCCACCTTTGCGACCCACAACCCTGTGAGGAGTGGCGTAAAATCTAGATCCTTGATCAACCAGGTTTCAATGAGGGCTACTAAGTCAGGACCTAGCTCGCAGATAAGATTCTCGAGGTCTGTCATTTTGCTTCTAATACTGCGAACGTTAGTGTAGATAACTTTCATTGTGTTGGAAGAGTTCCATGACCCATCCATATAGGCCTTGGAAGCATTCGCTTCCAAGACCCCACAACCCAAAAACCCACTATTTTAAGATCATTTTCACCATTGGCCTGTCGAGCCTTGAGTTCGGGAACAGCTTCTCTTCTTTTTACGCGGTCCTCGACGGGCCAGTCAGGTCAGATGTGGATATCCGAATTTCGTAGTTTGGATGCGTTACTCATGAGTACATCCACTTCTTGTTGCCTAAAACAACCTTTAAAATTCTCTTCTCATCAGGTTTCTCGTCCATTCTCTTACCTAGCCTAACTACTTTGGAGATGTGTACCCCTTTAGGCTCTTCAGGTAGAATGCGTCTGGTGGCCGACTCGACCAATCGTTTGCAACTCCTGTCGTTGCTGGTGCCTCCAAGCAACTGCTAAGTGTTACTTGGAAAGCGATAGAAATAGGGTGGGTGGGGAATCAGAAAAAAAGGCTGCAAAGTCTCTATGAAAAGATAAATGTAGCTGGTAACAATATGGAGGTCAGATGCGCCTTATTGCAGATCCTAGGGTTGGGGAACACAGGAATGGAAGGCGTATCATCAGTTGCTACTGACAAATGTTCGTGGCAAGCCATTTGCATCCACACACTTATCCAGCACTCGTTTGGAGGAGTTGACTGATGTAGCTTTGCCCACTTCCTTCGGCAGACCGTTCAATAAGGCATATGCTCCATGGGGAAGAGAGTTAGATCTCCTTCTCGTCCCTGCCTCGTGGTGGGGTATGTGAGTGGGGTTCCCACAGGACTGTCACCATACTTGTGTGGTCCGCTTTGTGAACGATCTTGTAGGCTGTTACCAGGTCAGCTCGCTCCCTCCGACAGCCTAGTGTGAACACGTTGAACTGCCTGAGGTGTTCCGCATACGTTTAGCCTGTTAGTCCTACCACCGACTTTGTTGCTCTCCTCTAAACCTTCTCGAGTGTTTGCATCTCTCTTTAGTATTGGAGGAGCTATCGTGTTGAGCACCTCTAGGTGTGGTCTTATAGGCTTCGAATACAATGACGAATAATTCTGGGGGTTAATAATCCAAGCGGCATTCTTAGAAAGTGCATGATGGCGTTCGCCTTCACCGCCATTTTCCCATAATTGCCAGTAGTATCCAGTGTGTAAGAAAATGTCGGTCCCAGGTCTTTCTCTGTGGATATAATACCTTGGTGATTGCATACTTGTTAAGAGTGTAGCTGATTTCCATAGCCTTTGGTGTGCGAAGATGCATCACCCTGCACTTCTCCAGATTAAAGCTCAGACCGTTTGCGGCAGACCAGGACTCCAGCCGCAACGGGTCGCTTTGGAGTATCCTAGGATCCTCTTCGTCACCAATGGTCTTCCGTATTTGGTGTCATCGGCGAATAAGAGGACAGATGAAGAGATTCTAATGGGGAGGTCATTTAGGAATAGCAGAAATAGGAGTGGCCCAAAAATCGTTCCCTGAGAAACTCCTGTCCTTGCAGCCCTCCAGGTTGATTGAATTTTGTCCTCTAGGTATGCTGTAAGTCACGCTAGCAGTGATTTAGCGATACCCACTTTTGTAAGTTTGGCGAGTGAGGTGCAGTGTGAGACTGTATCGAAAGCTTCGGCCAAGTCCAAGAAAATAATGTGGACAGGTTGTTTGTTGTCCCGTCTAGTGGTCCAGTCATCCTAAGCGGTCACCAAGTTCGTAGCACATGACTGCCCGGTTCTGAAGCCGTGAACGATGCTGGTTCTGTTCGAGCAGTCCCAAACAGCATCTGCAACCAGGTTTTCCAGTAACTTGGAAAGTATGGGTAGTAACGCTGTAGGTCTGTAGTTGCACGGGTTTCTTCGGTCTCCTCCCTTGAAGATGGGTAGAAGGATGGTGCATTTCCATTCTTTGGGGAGTTGACTTACTTCCAAAGAGTCCGTAAACAGGTTGCATAGGGATGTGCTTAGCACTTCCGCACAGTTCTGTAGGACCACCGGTCCTATGTTATCACGGCCAGGGGATTTCCCTATTCTTGGTGTTGAAAGTTTCGCAAACACTTAGTTTTACGAAGTCTTCACGTTCATCAGCCTTGTATCGCAGTCCTGGGACTGAGTTACATCACTAGATGTCGATGGTGGGTGTATTGCTGGGTTGAGTTGCCCGTCAAATCGACTGCTCAACAGTTCCGCTGTCTCACGGCTGTTCATAGGCTCTCTAGCTGGCCCTGTGATAAGGTTTAAACCCTTGCTCGTTGATCTGCTTTGTGATATGAATCGATACGGATGTTTCTGATTGTAGCCTAACTGTTTAGACAGGTTGCTGTGGTATGCACATCTGTCATCACAAATTCTTATGTCACATACGTTGCGTAACGTCTTGCATCTATGACAGTCTGATTCTTTGCCTGATGTACGTCGCTGACACCATGCCTTCTTTTTCCTCTGTATTTGCCTTTGGGTTGCGCGAGTTTCCCAAGACCGTTTGAAAGGTGGCCATCTGGTTAATCTTGGAACACTTATCAAAAGCGCTCCAGATGATATCTTCAACATGTATCCAGCTTTCGCCCATCGATAGCGAGTGCCATTGTTGTGGCCATGCAGCCTACAGGAGTTCGTTGTTCATGAGGTGGTGGTCTGCTTTTCGGTAACAACGGAACGCCCCTGGCTCAACTATTGGCAGTGTCTTCTCAGTCATAAGAGAGAATCTCACCAGTGCGTCGTCACTTTTACCTAGGGAGGTTGGATACAGATGCCGTCCACCGGAAGATCATCGTCTGTTAGAACATAGCCGAATGGTGATTCTTTTCCATTTGGTTCCCATCTGGTGTTTTCCCGAACCTTCTCTATCAGTCCTGTTGCCATGAACATACTTCTAAGTTTGTACTCAAAAGATTTATGCCCATATCTTGCCTCACATCTCGGGTCGAGTGCCGGTGTCTTAAAGTCTCTGGCTGGGCCTACATGGTCATAGGCTGCCGAGATGGTTGTTGAAATAGGACTCAGCCACTGTATCTTAAGCTCTGTCGCGAGAAGGAGGGTCCTATGTACCAATCCTAGTAGGCACTTAGTTTGGTTTATGGCGAAGTAGCACCATAAGGAGTGTGGTAGTAGGCTGAACACGCCATCAGTCTCTTCCTTGAATTTTAGATGAGGGCTACTATACACTGCAACTCCACCTTTTTGAACCGCCTTTCCTTTCAGAACAGGGTCATGTTAAACAAGGATATTTCCTCATCCAGGATATCTGCTGGCAGCCTTGTCTCCGTGATGCGAATTATAGCTGCTTGCTGTTTATGGTACATTGTTTTTGGCTCCAGTAGTTTACTCCTACTCTTACACTGCTGTAGAAGTACGTCAAAAAGCTACGTCCTGGGCTTAGTGCGATATGGGGACTTTTTGTAGGCTGGTGTACCGCTGCGTCGGGTTCCGACTGGCAGGCCTCCGGTTTTTGGTCCCACTTGGTACCCCGCCACTAGTGTGGCGGTATTGTTCATCGCGCCCACAGGTAGTTCACCAGCTAGTTCTTTTCTGACTAGTACTGTTTGTGGTGTTCTCGAAGGTTGCCTCCTATCTTCTAGTCTGGCAGCTCGTGGTTTACTCCCACAACATCGTACATCACCTCCTGTGGCCCTGTACACGGTACCATGCCGTGATGCTTCCAAGTTAAAGTGTACAGCTAGCAACCTTGATGAATAAACGCTGTGCAGGCGAGCGGGTCTTAGTAGCCCACTTACGCTACTGGCAGGCGAATTTCCAAGCCCCATTTTTGCCGCTAATCACTTCCATTGCTTGACATCATATAGGTAATTACCACACTTCGTGGATCGACCCGCCAGTTCGGGTATTCCATGCACCACCATGGTTGCGGCGTTGCACAGATCGCAAAGTGAGGACGCTGTCTCCACCTCTCTGGCGTCCGATGGTTTGTCTAGTTTCATCCTTACAGGTCAGGGGCCTGCAATATCTGGTCGGTGCGACAGCAGCAGTAAGTTCCCTGTCTATTTTGCTGTCAATACTGATGCCCTGAAGGGTGATGGCGTGTCTCGAGGTACTGTATTTCCTCGGGAGAACTAGCAGAAGTTGGCTGCGATGGCTTTTATTCCCACCTTTCTGCAGTAGTCGTCCCGCTTCTCCCTGTCATAATGTTCTCTTTTCTCTAACAGTGAGTCTGTTGGTATGTGGACATTGAACAGAATGATGGAATACGTTCTCTTGTCCAGTGAATGAGGAATATTGGGCTCGGTAGCCAGTGCTTTCGGTCTACCCTTCACCCTATTCACTTCCATCCATTTGTTCTCAGAGCAACCTATTTCTTCAGGTTGTTCAGTTCCGCTGGATTGCCTGGGTCGCAGCGATACAAGTGAGGGCATTTTTGGTGCCTCACTTGGGGTGGGAGCCAAGCTCTTCCTATCACTAGGGGTAGCACTACTGCACACTTGTAGAGCTTGACCAGTTCCTGAAGGAAGATCATCGGAGCTCGTGAGGTGTAATACGTTTGGCTGTACTTGGTTTTCCAGTTTGCCGGTGGTGAAAGCAGGTGACTTCCAACACTGGCTGTGAATGCCACACCTATTTACATAGATGCCCCCTCATAATGATGTAGTACTAGCTTGCTAAACCGTTATCACGGTTGCAGCCCACCCATCTAAGACAGATGTTGTACGCGAAGGCTTCTTGAGCCTCTGACACCGATTCTTTGCAAACACCACGGAATTTTGCTGTTTGTTGACGAGTGAGTGACTTGTTTTCTGTAAGGTGATGTCAAACGCTTTATCTTTCACCAATGGTGACATGCTTGGGGATGCACCACTGTCGCCCCCACTACAGGCGTTTGCCGGTTCCGACAAATGCTGTGCCTTGTGTGACGGTGTAATGGGGATCTTAGGCAGGTGGAGTGTTGCTGCGCCCACCTTTCCTGCACAGACCATATCCTGTCCGCCAGCCGACACCTTTATATGATTAACGGCTTGCGATCTGGTTTTTTGTACCACTATAGTTAAGTGATTCAACATACAACTGATGTCGGTGAAGGAGAGAATAAGGCGTAAGGTAGGTAGCTTACCAACGCAAACTTGGCACTCGACTTCTCTCGCTTTATTAGCAACTTCAACCGAACGCTGTAAGTGCGTATGGAAAGATCAAGGAAGATACTTATTGGCAAATGGTCCCCGAAGAGAGCCGAAAACGTTTCGGATGACTACGAATCACCAGCGGGAAGTATTTCCGGGTTAAGAAGATGATTGTGCCATCGTAGGCAGCAATCCTGGCGTCCAGTTGATTAACTGAATTGCGCTCACCGTTACGATATGGTCCGCAGCTGTTTTTCGGTGATAAACACCGTAGCATTGTCTCTAGATTGGAGATGAACAAAGCGAGACGTTATCTAAACCACCACCCATGAAAACTGCAGATGTGATTTTCGTCTGTCGTTAAATCTAAGGTAACGGGGAGTGTAGAGTTGTAGGATGCAGATTTTTCTGAAGGATATCGATTACTGTAGTATTATAATTTGAAAGCTTGTGATCACCGGTGTCCGCGCCATCTGATCCTATTCCGTGCGCACCCTCTATCTCTGGAATGAAGTGGTCGCTACCGCACCTAAAAATCCATCACCAATCCTGCGAAACTGTTAGCTTTTAAGCTGGATCATCTCTTTCTTGGATCTTAGTTCTCGCTTTTCGGTTTTGCTTTTGGGACGCCCGTTCTGCTTTTAAATCTTGTGGGGTACGTTTCCGTGAGATTGTATGTTCAACTTGAAATTCAGTTGGTTGACAACTTACGGTCACCGGGAGGATTTACGGCCTTGCTTGGCGACAATCTCTAAAGACTCAGTGGGAGTAAAAGAATGGGGCAAAGGACTGTAGCACACAAACCCCGAAATTCAACAGCTTAGAGTTCAACGAAATTCAGCATTCATACCATTCTTCATCGTTTCATTGGACTCGCTAAGCCGAAGGCATATGTTCAAGCACCCATACCGTGTGGTGAGTTATCGTGTTATGCCGCATTGCTTGTAGTCGGTCCTTCAGCCAGTTGGTTGGGAAACATCGGTATTTTGGTACATCTCAGATATACTATTCCAATCCGGCTGCACCATTTTGTTCTTTTTTGGCCTTAAATTCCTAGGTACATTACAAGTGCGAATGGTCAGCGTTTGGCCTCTGTGTTTGTCACGTTCCCACAAAGACGATTCCTGAGGGACTTTCCCGAACAATAAGGGTCGGGAGCAGGAGTGTATCTACCAAGACGACATCGGATGTCGAAGCGGGTAAATCAAATGAAGCAAATAAGAGGTGAAAACCGGGGGTAAAATACTAATGAAATAGTGAGATCATTGGCACCCTTGGTACGTTACTGGCAAGCCATGCGAGGTGACCCAACCGCCTGACGTTGGCTAAGGTGAGTCTGCTGGAAGGTTCATCAGCACGGTATTCCTCAAGACACACGTTTAGAGAAAAGAAGTTTAACTCGAGGTCGTGTAGATTATGTGATGTGGCAATATGGTGAGATCCTCAGGAGCTGCCCGCAAAATTGTGGTGACTTTTCTTCATCTGCGTTAAATACCTCCCCGGTGCCCAGGTAACGTAGCAAGAAATCTCCTTTATACTGATTATTGAGGTTTAATGAAGACCTATCTTGTTGTCTTCCCGATACCGGCTGCTTTGTCACTCTCGTCTGTGCCTGTGCCACCTGTAGTTGGAACGATGCTGCTTACATAGGTGGAAGAGACTGCCTCCTCTTGGTTTCTCCTGTTCATGGCTATTAGTGCTTGTTGTTGTCGTTCGCGGCACTGCCTCTCCTGTCAACTTGTCGTTTTCTGCCTGCAGATCTTTGAGTTTGTGCTTCAAGACATTAGACACAAGTAGTCGGCGAAATCCAAATCTTCCGGGTCTTTCCATCGGTCAAGCAGCGTACGCCCATCTTCTCACAGTTTTTTACATAATCCAGTCCACCACAACCAGGAAGGTCATGGGTGCTGGTAGGCGGTAACCTTATCTTGCTTCTGTCTTCGCTTCAAAAGCATCGCTTAGCTTTCCATTGCGAATTACTTGGCATGTGACGAACTCATATAGCTGTTGAATGAGGTTGATAAGGGTCTGTGGCACTCCGGAGTGTTGAAGGGCTTGTGTTCACTGGTAGTTTTGCGTTTGCGGGTGGTGGTAGATTTGAAAGTTTCTTGAAGTGTTCAGCACATTGTTTCCTTTGTTTTTTCTTTTTGGTGCTAAGTTCCCCTCACTATCTTTCATTGCTTTCACCTGTGTTGACCCCTCTACAGGTAGTATTTTGGTCGTTTGACATGCCGCTGTCAGGTATCTCCGACAAGCCGCCTGCTCTACGTCACCTGCCAATGCGTCATAGAAGTGTCGTTTGTCTTCCTGCACACCCTTCTTCCCTTCTCCAAGTTGTGTTTACCACAAAACTGGTACCATTTAAAAAACCGTTGAAAGTGTGGAAACAATGGATAGCTGCCTTAATCATAGGATCAGACCCATTAGCAGTTGATACGCACGACCCTGACAGTGATGTAACCCAGAAGCTTTCAGTTTAGCATTGAGGATGTTGGTTGAAATTCAGTGGCCTGCGTCTTCGCAGAGTGACGTATTCACATTCCATTGCCAGTGGTGAGTGTTCATGCTCAAACCTGATTCAGTAAAACTCCCTGAGATCTGTCTCGATGCAAGTGGGTAGTGAGAGCCTGAAACTAACTCAAACGAAGGTTTCTGTGGATTGGTTGATAGAGGTACAAAACTGAGCCGTTGACTTTCAACCTGGATCCGCGACTACCTATAAACACTCATTTCTTCCTCACGCGATCTCCTATGTTTCACATTCGAACGCCCAACAAGTCTTTTCCCCTTTGGGCTCCACTCGACGGACTGGCGCGTGATGGCCCCAAGCCGTCTTCTCAGTATATGCCCGATCCGTCTCCACCTTCTTCTGTATACTTATTGGACGATAGGCTGTTGCTCGGTTCGCTGCCAGAGTTCCTTGCTGCTTATTCCTTCTGACCATCTGATCTTCACTATCGAGAAAGCGTAGGCGGTAGGCGTTGGTACACGTTTGAAGTCTGTTGGAAATGCTTTTCGCAACGCCCCAAGGTTCTGAGCCACCACGCAGAAGCACTGACGCACCTGACATTAGTGTTGAAAATCCGCATCCTGTTCACGCTCTATGCTGAATGTGGTGCGGTGCAACAGATATCCACACTGATAATTTCAGTTTAATGAAGGCCTATCCTGCTGTCTTCCCGATCCTGGCTGCTTTGGCATCCTCATCTGTGCCTGTGCCACCTGTAGTCGAGACAATGCTGCTTAGTTACGTGACTGGGCCTGTAAGTATTTAGGTATGTAGTTGAAAGTGTCCCCTTCCTTCAGGTTTCCACCGTCTATGGTGATTGGTGGACCTTGTTAGTTGGTCACCATAATCACGTATGTCTTCTCCACCTCTAGTTGAAGGATGTTTCCCCTTCGCTGACTGACCTCGCCTCTCCTGCCAACTTGTTAGTTTTCGTCTGTGGTTCTTCGAATTTTTGTGTGTAGAGGTTATACACATATCATCATCCTTAGCGAAGTTCAAATTTTGTAGGGTCTCTACACTGGTCAAACAGCGTTTGCCCATCTTCTCACGGCTGTTCATTGTGTCTTAGGTGATCCGGTCCAGTTCAGTCAACCACAGTCTGAATGGTGATCGGCGACAGTAGGCGCCAGCCCCTTCTCACTCCTGTCTTCACTTTAAAGACTTCACTGAGCTTTTGTACTGTGAATCACTTGGCATGTAGGATCGTCACATAGCTGCACTCGAGTGAGGTTAATTAAGGTTTGTGCTAGTAAAACCGCAGGGCTGAAGCAGCTGCCTGCCAAATTACTTCTCGGTCGACGCCATCGAAGGCCCTTCCAAAGTTGACGGAGTTGAGGCAAATTGTCGGTATTCTTCCATTCTGTACCCTGCTCTGTCATGATGCGAAGCGTAGAGCTGCGATTTGATCCGCAGGTGATTTGTTTTTCCTGAAGCCGGCCAGCCAACTTGTGGCGGTCTTGATTTTGAATGTAGAGCATATTTTGGTCTGTCTTGGATCATTGTGCTTAATGTTTTGCTTGGTGTGGACAGGAGTATTATTCCACCCCATTTCTTGCAAACAATTAGGTAGCCCTTGCTAAAGAGTTTGAAAAGGTAGCCCTTCATCCAACCAGCAGGTACCTTTCCTTCCTCCCTCCCTCCCAAACCTTCTGCAGTAGTGGTGTGGTGTGATGATGTTCACCGCTGGCATCTTTGATTCTGTTTTCACTGCTTCTAGATGCATTCCATCTTCTTGTCGTGTTATTTCCCTGGCTTTCAGGACTTCTGATTTTTTCGGAGGGTCTGTGCTCGCATATATCTCTTTGGCTAGGCTGCTGGTGGTGGTTTCAGACGAGTTGCAGGTAGTGATGTTGGTGGTCGATTCAAGGGATGTTGAAGTGATTAGCTCATCGTTCCCTTTGTTTCTCTTCTTAGGTGTTAACTCAGTTGCCTTCACTATCTTTCTTTGGTTTCATCTGTGTTAATCTCTTCACTCCCAGAAACTAACCTGCTTATTTGATATTACGTCGTCGGGTGTTCCTCGTATGCAGCCAGTTCTGCTTCACCTGCAAGCGTGTCGCAGAAGCGTCTTCGGTCTTTCAACGCACTCTTTCACTTCTCTGTTCATTGTAGTGTTTTATAGGTTGCAGTCAGTTTCTTTTTTTGTTGTTCATCCCTTCATTGCACTGGTTCGTCTTCTGTTTCACCATCTTCCTCTCCTCTATCAGCTTGCATGTATCCGTCGAGACCCATTCCACGCCTTGTTTCTTCCCCCTTCCTAACACGGTTATGCAGGTTTCCACCCACGTTGATTTCACAGAGTTCCAGTTTTCTTCCACGCAGGTTTCTTCTGGGATGTTGACCGATATCTCTAATTTTATCCTGATGGCCTATGACACGAAGATGTTCGTGGGGGTCTCATCCCTCAGTTTCCGTTCTAGGTGTTGAACTTGAACTGTGGTCTATCACCAGGTTCTTTGACGGCTTTCATCTTGATTTTGAAGGTTCCTTGCACCAAACAGTGAATGGTGTCAATCTGCATCTGCTCCTCTTCTTGATGTTGCCTGCGGTAGGCCGCGTCTCCACTTTCTTCAGACAGAGATGAAATCGACCCGATTTTTGGCATGTCCATCTGGTGAAATCCACATCACTTTGTGAATATCCTTGTGTTTGAACGCGCTGCCTCCGATCACCAAATCAGTAAATGCACAGAAGTCTGCGATCAGTTCTCCATTCCCCATCACTTCACTGAGTGCTTCTTGACCCATGATTGGTTCTCCTCCTGAGTCGTCTGCTCCCAGTTTGGCATTCATGTCACCCTGCTCATCAGAGTTTTAATGTCACAAACCGGAGTCTTGTTCATTACTGAGGGAAGTTGTCTGTAGACTTCCTCCTCCTTCTCTTGATCCGTATTATTTGTAGGTGCGCAGCACTGAGTGATCGTGGCTTTCCTTCCTTTTTAGTTAGAGTTTACTGTTATGATCACGGTGGAGGTTGGTTCCCACTGCATGAGAGCTTTCGACGCTGCTGGGGACATTATGATAGCCACTACTAACCCCAGTGTGCTAGCGGTTGTCGTCTGGGTGGCAATATCGGAGTAGATTGTCGATCCTCCATATAAGAGTTTGCAGAGTCCACTTTTATTCCATCTTCTTTCGCAGATTCCTAGATGGAGGGTGACACCAGAAAGTCTTTAGAGGTATGATATAGCACAGATAGTTTCTGTGATTTGTTGCGGAGTGTGTGAGGAACGTGCTAGTCTTCATTCTTCTTCACCACAACTGCTGTCACGGGAGTAACGAAATCTGTGCACGGCACTATATTTCTACATAAAAACGAAAGTGGCTTTGTTGGTGGGGCTGTTGTGAAGTACTCATCCCATGAGCTGCACCTGAGGAACTTGATGAATGCCTCCCGCCCTACACTTTTGTGGCTACGACACAAGATATTTCTTATGGGTTCCTTGTTCTCCTCACGAAGAGGGAAGATTGGTGGGCAACGGGAAACCATTCTGTGGCTGCTGTTAGCGAGTTCGCCACCAACGTATATGCTAACTGGGACGACGTCGTGGCAAAAGACTAGTTGCAGTGTAGTGTCCCTAAGTGTGGGTGAGTGAACATATTGTTTCCATCCATGGAACTCTAAAACAGTTAGCATTTCGTCGTAGTGTTGTGGGCTACAACCGGTTTCCCAGCTGACTTCAGTCAGGTTAAAGTTTCGCGCAATCAGTTTGAAGTCAACACTGAGGAGTGCAGCGCGGGAAAATTATTCAGCATTAGGCTCATCGGTTTTCCCCGATGAATATGGCGTTCTACAAACACACCCTACGAGGATCTTACGGTTAGTACCGTTTATAATAACCCATATTGAACCAGGCAGACCCTTTAATGTGCCGTCTTCAGCATCACTAGCTGCGGCAAGACTACATATATAAACCAGGTGACCTCCTCCATACTTATGATCCCGGTTAGTGCGATAAAGGGTATCAGCATCTATGCACGGGTCTACGTCAGGAACTGAGGTAGGGCATCATGATTCAGTGACAAATATTGCTGTGGGTTTAGTTAGCAAAACTGTCCTTCTCCAGTCAGAAATTTTCTTCTGCGACGACCGTACATTGATGAGTGCAGGTGTGAAAAGGTTACTATGACTTGCGAGATGTTTTGCGATATCTCGCACGCATAGCCGGTTGGGGAAGTTTCGTGTACTTAGTTCGTTAGACGGTGTGCTACTTTTGTTACTGACATGATGAGACTCAGTAGTGGCGAATGGTGACATCACCGGTAAAGTTTTATCGTCCAACGATTTATGGTCACCCACTTTCCGAGGGAACATGTACGTAGTTGATGCGCTGTTCCTTCTTGCCGGTGACGTACAGCTTGGTTTACGATCAGTGTAAGTCGAGTACGGTAGCTCCAAGCTTGTAATTCTGGGGGGTGAGACGTTCCTATAAACCATGGGTAGGACGTTTTGTGCGAGAACGGAAAAGCATTTTGATGAGGCTAGAAAGTAGGGATGATAGCAGAGGAGTAAGTATATGAATTCCCATAGTGCTGGTTGGGGTCATCCGGGTGCCGATGTAGGTTAGATTGGGGTATATGTGACATGTATGACATGAACTTTTTGTGTCTCATGGCATCCAGTAGGGGCCCTTATGGCTGAGAAAACGTGATCTGAGGTACCGTCCTGTGTCGGATGCCTCCGAGTTAATGTAGTATCCCTTCCTAAAGGTTGGAGTTGGGTGGGTTTTCTCCGCAAGATCCCCCACCTTCCATGGATCCAGCAGCTGTTTCGTCTACAGCAGCTATGTCGTCTACGAAGTATTCTTCACCATCGTTAGACAAAATGCGCTTAAAAATGACTTTTTCGAGAGCTCCGTAGGTCCAAAGTTTATGGTTCAACCGGCAGGTCTGTGTTTAGTAAAATCACTGTCAACTGAAGGGTTTTTTAACGACGGCTACCTCAGGGAAGCTGGTGCCGATAGTTGGGATTTCATGAGCAACCAAGGAATCCGGTTTAATTACGCCCAGGTCTGCTTGAGAGTGGTTTACTACCAGAAGGGCTGGTAGGACTACTGGTACTAGTAGCATCATCCGACTGCATCTCAATACATGTAGTGCCTTCAGAGTTTGCATGCGTTGAAGTGGTGGGATTTTTTCTCTTCTGTTTTCTGCGCCGATATGGGGTTTTGTCCTTTACGGCTGCAATGGTCTTAAAATCGCTGCTTAGTCTTATATGATCCTGATAGTCAATGAACTCCTCGGCATCGTATGAGGTGGTGAACTTGAGGAGGATAGGGCAACTCAACCGTGCCGCTTTCTTGCGGAGGCGTTTACGGTCCCAGTGCATAGCCGTCATGCCAGATGAGTTTAATACCCTTCTCTTGACGACGTCCAAGGATATGGTATCTTGGACATTATATGCTACTGCCTGTTGAGAAGATGCCAGCCTTTTCATTACCTCGGCTACCAAGTAGTCTTTTGGGGTTTCAGCTTCTTCAGTATGGTTTGGGACTAGATATATCAAGGTTTGGAAGTAGCCAACTACCCTTGATTCTAACCATCATGGGCTCAATACTGCTTATTTCCTTTTTATTTTTCTCGACGTCACTATTAACCATCAATAAATGTCTTTAGCCCTGACGAGAAGTGTAAGACATGTAGGTTGGTCAGGGTCTGAATTACATGAGGCTCTAGAGTTTCGGTCACAACTCCATTCATATCAAAGTAGGATAAATGATGTTTTCCACACGCAAGGTTACGTGAAAGACCCCAAAGACAGAGAAAATACTTTAAGTAATAATAATGAAATGCCAGGGCCACCAAATTTAGAGAAATGTGATGACACTCCCTTGTGCCAGCACTGCCGCAGCATTTTAGTATCCTGATGGCTCGGTGAATATTGGGGCATGTGAGTTCAATCGCATTTATTGTCGTTAGTGGGGTAGAAGAATGGCTTTTAGTAGTTCAGACAGTAGTGGTATCACGAGAAAGATTTGTAAGTTACAGATAACCAAATGCAAATAAGTCTCTGAATATTCCACACATATCCACTGAATTATTATAGGCCTTGGTGTCATGGATAGGAAGAGCAATTTCGCGTCCTGTGCAATTCGATCGCCCCCTAAAAAGTGCTGAGGGGGCATGTACTCTAGATGAGCTAGCTAGCGTATTACTCCTCTCATTCTTCAAGTGTACATCATGGCCATGAGAGATAAAGTTAAGAACACCAAGAATTAACCTAAATGCATCGAGGTAGTGATGTCTGCCTTGTGGTGCGTCAGCATAACGTTCTGCAGGCACTGGGAGGTATATATGGCTCATTGTTTGGAGGCATTTTTGAAGCCTTTCAACAGGGCAACAGTATGGAGACGGGTTTTGGAGCTGTAGCAAAACACGTCGATGACTAGTTTGAGGTCTGCGGTGGTGACGTATGATCCCAGTCAATGCACCTAATCACTGGACACATCTACTGCCAATCCGTCCTACCTTGGCCTCTATATACTATTGGTGTGGAGCTGAAGTACTAACTGAAGTGCTAGTTTCAGGAAGTGGTGGTGCGTACAATACCGTTTTATGATCACTTCCTGGGAACTTGGAGCCAACATTTTTCAAAATGGGAACTATGTTGTGGCAAAATATCAAGTTCAATACATTGTAACCTTTTGTAGGAGTAGTAACAATTTGCTTGCATCCAAAAATAGCCAGTTTATGGAAAAAGTCATCATACCTAGCCGGACCAGTAATTGAATCCCACTTAATTTCGGGTAGGTTAAAGTCCCAGCATATGATCTTATGATCATGTGGGGGAGCAGATGTACGTTCCATGGAGAATAGAGTTATGCTTTTATTTAAGGCGTTCAATGTGCATTTCGTATCCACATACACAGAGTTTGATCTCTTGCAAGCGCAGTCTCTCGCATCTGAATCTGTTCCATTGAGGGTGGGTATTGGTGAATGTGTAGGGCTTGTGATATCGCTCGAAGGACTCAATGAACCTGTTGTGTTTTCGCATCCGTTGACGCCACTTGGGTGGTTGGCTGCTAGGACTTTTGTGTCTTTTCTGTTCCTCCGATGGCACTACGATTAGCAGTTCGGAGAAAGGAGCTTCAACATCCCCAACAGTTGTTTGGCCAAAGCTGCAGCTGGTAGGGGTGTAATGTATAAAAGACCGTCACGCTTTTGCGGTTGTTGTAAGCCTCTTTTCTGCACTGTATTCCTTACCAGTGACTGAATTTCAACAAAACTCACAACGGACATAGCTGGCTTTATATCTGGTTTAGGGGCCGTTTCCCAGTAAGCTAGTTCCATGCAGGCAACCAAAGTTTCCTCCCAAGGCACTCCGCTCAACTTCTATCACAGGTGGCTTGATGTTGGCTCTTCCCATAAGTAAGCAATAGGGTTGCGTTGTTGTGGCGTCCGTTTGTGCTTGCGTTACTACCGGGACGTAGCTTGGTACAAAGAATCTTTTTGATTGGGCCACTGTTCATACTTCTGTCAGTTCCAGAAGGATTACAGGATCATTTCGGATAACTGTATGCTTCCTGCATCCGTCTCTGCGTGTTGGATTCCACGTGAGCATTGGTTTACCGGTTACACATCGAGTGGCCGATCTCCTAGGGCCTAGGCTGGTGTGGATGGTGGACATCAGGCCTCCAGCAGACCACAGTAAGAATTCCGTGACGTTTGGTGCGGTTTCAGGTTTTGTTTTGGGGCTTTCTGTGGATACGTCTAGATCTACAATTTCAGGTGGTTAAGTCAAATCGTGCAATTCGCAGTCTTCCGTCTCCACGATGGTCGACGCAGTTTTCCGTATATTCGACTTGGAAGGGTTTAAGGAAAGAGAGATCATAGGTGTGGATATGTTGTGGGAGATATATATACCGCCCTAGTATGTTGTGGCCTCGAAGCGTTTTGATCGTCTGGTCTATGAGGAAAATCGTATACCTGCCTTTCCACTACTGTCTATCAAGAGCCATCTTTATTCCTGTCAAGGCAGTGTTGTCTGCCAAGACAGATTCTGCTGTGACGAATGTTTCCGCTTCTATCTGTGATTTAAGCTGAAAGCGTATAGGACAGTAGTGCTCCTCCCGGCTCCTTTTTAGTAGAGAACATTTTGCATGAACGTCATTCATTTTTGCTGTTCTAAGCAAAAACTCCCGTACCGCCCTCAATTTTTTCTTGTCAGGGACGTTACAAACCACTGCGTTCAATTTAAGTGCAAGTCCCTTACTTACTTACCTCAGTGGTGATAAGGTTTACCAGGCGATCTACCTTGGTTAGTGTTTTGACCTCAATCTCATCAATATGTCTACCATGCGTCAATATGCCCATTGGCAAGAGGTTGCTGATCTGAGCCTCAATTTCATCCAGCTGGGGTGACACTTCAGACATTTCATATTTTCTTGTGGTGCATTAATCTGCTTGTAATCCTTCAGTTCGCGCATTTCTCTTCCTGGTTCCTTTATAGGGGACTCCAGGCTTTCGGTTTCTGGAAGGAGTGATAATGTCACACTTTGTGGCTGAAGTTTGGTTGTCTTACAAAAGACGCGGAGCTTCCACTAAGCGTACATCTGCTACAACATTTGTTGTTGCCGCCTTATTACATGTTGAACCTACATGGTTGTTTCCATTGTTATTAAAATTGACTGACGTATCTAACGTAGTGCTTTTTCTCTTGAGCATAACTGGAGTATAAGCTGACTCATTTGTGTTTTTGGCGTTAACAACATTTGGGCGCTGTTGATGCACTGTTCCACAGATAGTTGTCGGCGAGTTTTTACATTCATTAACTATATCTGATTGCACACCCGATGTGTGACCAGTCATCTGAAAACCAAAATAGCTTTATGACGACGTTAATAACAAAGTTATGATACACTTACGAAATCAGGTTAAAATGTGACACATTTTCAAACGTACCGCATTTATGGCATGTAGTATTCTTAGGGAATTCCTACCAACAGGAATCGCAGTGGACATCCTCGAAACCTGGACTTCTGAGCATTCCTTGTATTTCCAGATTCCTTTCCCCTGAGAGCTTTCCAATAGCCACTTCCTCAAAAAGTGGCATAGCTGATGGTATCCAGTGCTTCCTCTTTGTTTTTTAGCACATGGGGTGCAAACAGCGCTTCCTAAAAATCATCTGAGTTGGAGAATGAAAACTTGAAGTATAGGGGCTTATCCTTATTAGTTGAACCGGGATCACATGAGAGCGTACTTGGAGCTACTGGCCTTGGTTAGTTCAGGCTGGGGTTGCTGTATATGTTTTCCCACAGAATCCTGTCCTTCTTATCCTGAAGTATAAATGGGAGATCAGGATTCCCCAGTAGTTTTATGATGGTTACAGAATCCTTTCAGGTAGTGATATATCTTGTCAACCTGATGCTTTGGCTTTTTTGCCGAGCGTCAGCTTCATCTTCCGCCACGACCTCTATCCCACGTAACTCATTCGCTTGTTTGACAAGTTTGTGAGTGACCTGCATAATTTGCTGGTGATTCATCTGCACTGCACACTTAGTCTTGGATGTCTTTGTTTCCATGCTACTCAGTTCGAGGTTGTTCATAGTGCTCCCCAACTTCCCGAATCCAGTGGGTTTGACTGAAGTTGAAGACCGAGCATTTTGTTTCGCACAACGGATTTTCGTGCTGCTTCTTGAGCTTCCCGACCAGATTTAACCGTTGAATTTCTGGCTTCATCTGATGGCCATAAAATCCTGCTGAAGGACTGTGGGACAGTCGTTGCTGCACCACTTAGGTATGTCATGTATTCAGTGAAACCAGCCCTTTGCTGTTGTACGGTAACTTCAGCAGTGTTTCTGTTGGCAGACTGCTGAACCCAACAGCCCTCATTACTAGGCACTACCTTCGAGTTTTTCAGCTTGTTATCAGTTTCTTCTGATATCGGTTACCACGTGAGTGATGTTCTTAAGAAAAAGTCCAAATTAAGCTCTACACAGACGACAATGCCACTTGCGACCAGGGTTGCTGAGTTAAGTATGCTCAGATTGACCCAAATCTGGGCAAATGTCGCGAAGCCATTCGCCTCGGGTGCCACGTTGCATGCCAGCCTGAACCAGTCAACATCAGCTCTGCCTTCTAAACTTCTGCTATTTACCTATCACTGCTAAAAAAGATAAAAAGAGGTAGAAAAGTCGACACTAGGTGTTCTGGAAAACTGGATAAAGGTTATAACATCAGCATTATTAAATTACTCCAAACTTGGAACCAAGGAGGGCTATCAGCGTCCTGGCAAAAGCAAAAATAGACCCAAATATGGGGTGAACTCATCGAACTTCTGGTTTGGAAAAAATACTGTTGTTTAAAACCAGAGCCTTAGCTGCGTTATTCCACAACAAAACCTGAAATATCGGATCGAACCAGGATAACACATTCCTTTCAAAGAACGCAGGGTTCCAAAATCAGTACTCTTGGATAACCCACTATCTGATTTGACCCATCAGTTACCCACAGAAACTGTAAAAACCTAGTACGGAGTAAAAATTCGTGTGAAAGGCGCATTGCGGCTGTGTGAGAGTAAACGGACATCCACTGGGTTGGAAGATAGACGGAAACCACCACGATAACCCCTTTTGAGGGTTGTCACATGGAGACAGGCTTGTGATCCGAGCACACCAGGCTCCGTAACCTCCAATACTGTGGTCTCCTCACAAATAAAGTTTTTTGAAGCTGCGAAAAGATAGGGGCAATGTCGGTTGGAACTAATCCCCCACGACACGCGTTTTATAGGTCACCGACAAGTATTACTGGCCACAATGGAGTCGTTGTCAAGGCAATCCTAGCTACAGCCTCTGCAGGTCGCGACTCTGTTGTAGCTGGGATCTTCAACACACTTCATCTACATCAAAACGAACACAAGACATCAGGAGATCCTCTGATAAGATACTAAAGAATAAATTCATCATAGTGGTTGTGATTGGCAGAGTAGGTTATGTCACGCAGTGACTCACAGAATAATCTGTAAACAGTGCAACATTTAAGCACATAGTGACCAACAAAGCTAGCTCCCAGACTCTGTGAAAACTTCACATAGTAACCGTAGAAACCTGCACTGCTTCATATCCCGGGAGGAATCAACCAACAAAGATGATAGTGTAATAACAGGCTGTATTGGAGATGCCTTGAGAAGATTAAAAACGGTCGACCTTTTCAGCTCATGAGTTGAAACGCCGTCAAGTGCTTTCGGTATTGAATGCACTTTGGGGGAAAACGATGCCGAAAACTTTGGTTGAAAAGAAAACCATTTAAAATTCCCAACACAGAGTAAATCTTCCACTAAGCTGTCCACACTTCGGCCATGTAAATAGCTGACTTCTTCTATCTAACAACAGAAAATCAGTCGGCATGTAGATGGTTGAGGGAGATTGTCAGTCACAAGAGGACACTTTATGGCCTAGTTATTGATATTGATTCCTTTGCTAATCAAAATTTTGAATAGGGATTTGAGACACATGTAGGTAAGGCCACTGAAAATTAACAGACACTGCCACTAAAAAGATGCGAGAGAATTGCGAACAAGCATAAAGTTCACCACAAATACTCAAAAAGCATTTTACGTGTGTGTGCGTGACTATCTTAATTACTGTGTTGTACACAAACATTTACATAATAATAGTGATAATTTTCATTGATAAAACGATAAAAACAACAATTTTACTGAACACAACTTCTTGACTCATGTTATTTTGATGGGATATTTAAGTTTGTAAGAATTCCTGCAGTGCTCACAACATTGCAATTATCTATTACGTTTAAGCGTCCCCACAAAGAATTTCACTCTCCTTGGGAAGTTGCATACGAACATTCTGGTTGCAGGAAATAGCAGATCAACTAGGGTTAATCATGTCTGTCTCTATAAATTTAACTGATTTCTAATCATCCCGTTGTAACAAAAGGTGAGTTACAGGATCCACCACCTCTGAATGAACCGTTTTGCACGAGTAAGAAGCAAGCGCGGGGAAGTCAAGTTATTTACGTAATCTTGTGAAACATGTATTAGATAGTCTGAATACATTGTGTTTATCAAAGAATGCTTTCGAAACCGTGTGCTGGCAAAATACCTGTTCACTTGTTTACTGCAGTCTGTCTAAAGGTATATAGTTTACTAAAGAACCCTGCATTTCATGCGGATAGAATTTCTGTATCATATGAATCACGTGTATGGGTGCTGGATATGTTACTATTATGTAGCGCCTAACCAGCCTTACTTAACTCGATTTGCTCTAGTATCTGCTTAATCAGTACCTTATCCAGCTTCTAAGTACTGATAACTAAACACAAATCAAAAGGACTAATATTCAGGAATATATTCGAAAGAGCAATATAGAATACATGTGATAGTAATTATTGGGAGCAAATCTTATCCAACCTATCTGGCTAGTATAACTGAACTAAGATGTGTATCTGTTAACCAGCACAAAAGGAGCTCAAAATGGCATCGGAGCCTGCTCGGATGCATGCTGGTTTAAACAAAACTTAAAATGACTTAAGCTTTTGGAGGCAAGTCATAAGTTTATTTAGTTAATATTTAGTCAATTCAGTTTAATCTATTCATTTTATTCCTGGTTGGCTTCTGATGCCAGGAAGGTGCACTACATACCTGGAGTTCTTCAAAGGATTCATTTCTGAGTAATGTTTTGAAATACACAAGAGAGCTCAGTTTGATAAACTTGTCTGTGTTTCTTATCAGAAGATTCAAGATTTTGTCATGCAGCTTTCAAAGAGGAGCACCAAAGTCTAACTTTAAAATTTTACTCCTCTTTTCCATTTTTTCGACCCCTTATGTTCACCATGTTTTCATTTCGCCGTACGATATAGCAGGCGATAACTAGTGGCAGAAGTCTTCAAAATATTTTGATACCATTCAAGTTGTATTGTCGGTTCCTGCTTGCTCACGAATAGTATACCAATGAATGGAAAAATATTGCGGTCGAATATTTGATTAAGGATCTATTTTCATTCATTTTACATTTCTGTATTTGTTTCTGCATGTTCTCGAGTGATTCAACCTTTGTTTGAAGAGTTTATTTATGAGTAAGAGAGCAACAAACGCATGCTTGAATATTGTAGAATTACAGGTGCAACAGAGAATGTGGAATGCATCGTATAAGTAACTAAGCGAATGGAATTAGTAAATGATGAATACATTAGGAATTACTATTATGTAAAATTAGTAAACGGGGATCCAGGGAAGCAGCATGATTTTCTTAATTCAGTCCTCCTCCTCTGCATATCAGCGCAGATAATATAATGTAGATAGTATAACAAGTTACTCTGCGCACAATTCAGTAGATATGTATACACTTAGACAAATGTTGGAGATACCTATCCTAAGGAATGTACAGCTGTTTCGCCATAATAAAGAAGTCCTTAGCAGTATGCACCCACAACGTCGCTATCGGCATTAACTGCAACATATATAATCATATTATTGTCAGAAATGCTTCCCCTTACAAATTAACAAACAGTTGGACTTTACCCCTTGTTTGAAAAGTTTATTTCACATTTTATTTTAAACTACTGGCAATCTTAAGTAGTTTGCAATGTAGGTGAAACTAATGTTATACGCCAAGATCATTGCACTTATTTCTGTGATTTATATTTGGCCGCGGAATTTGTCGGCGCAAATGTTAGCTAAGTTTGATGACCAGTTACACATTCAGTTGCATCAACATCTAATGATAACCTTTATTAATATCCCAACAATTGAGAAGGAGTTAGTTCGGGGGCCTTTTTATACATTCGAAAACGGCAGAGTTATGCATCACCTCACGAAAATGTCAACACATTCTGATATAACCGAATACACCCATTTGATCATAGGAAAAGACAAGACGTAGTTTCAGCGGAGAGGAATTTTCCTTTTCCAAGAAGTCACTTACTAGGCTATACATTCGTGTATAAATGTTACAGTAGGTAGAATGTTCCAGAATTGTTTCCGGTCAGGGGGCAAAATATACTAAATGACGAAAGGAAGTTAATTAATATACATTTGTGTTTAGAGTGGGAAAATTGACAGGGGATTGTGAAATTAAATGTAGTTACGTAATACAGGACGAATGTAAGGCAAAGTAGGAAACTGAACACAGGGTTATGGAGATGAAATTGCTATTATGCAATGTCGGATAAGCTTATGACAGGGTATGAGGATAAAAAGGGGATCATGAAAATAAGGTAGTAATTACGTAATACAGGTTAAATCTGAAAGAGTAGGAAAATAAACAGGGTATTATGAAAACAAGATTGTTATTACGTAATGTAGGTTCAATCTGATACAAAATGAATCTGTGGCCGACAGGGCTTTATGATGGCCATAGCAAAGATAAAGGTTGGACGTAGCTTTTTTGCACTCATAATGCTGGTGTGAACTTCTAGGTAGCTAATGCTTCAGCTATAGACAAATGCCTTGATTTTACTCTCTTCGAGTGGTTTGATCGAACCCTATAGAGAATTTTGAATGAGCTCTCGAAAGCAGTTGAGTGGCTTGAGTTCATGAGGTGTTCTGTTATCGAACTGAAGATGCATTTCCCTTCTCTCTTTTCAAGCCAGGCTGGGTAGTGTTCGTGAACACCTTTTACAAACGGACACATGGTACGGCTGATATACTCAGCTCCATAAGAGCAAGTTAACTGGTATACACACATTCATATGGCCCAATGCGTTGGTTTGTCTTTCACACATTGACGGAAAAGTTTCTTGCAGGAGAAAATTATCCGAAGGTTGGCGGCGAAGTATGTTCTGTTCATGGATTTTGACTGTCCTTTCCTCGGGATCTCTGCAGCAGTATCATCTTGGAATTCAAGATTCAACAAAAGAATCTTTTTCGGTGCCAAATGTCTTTGTTCACTTGGGTTCTTTGGCTTTATGTTCTTATCTATGAATCTGAGCGGGAACCCGTTTTTCGCTAGAGTTCGTCGAAGTATTTGCAGTTCTTCGTCAACTGTGTCTTCAGTACATATTTTCCTGGTCCTCGAGGAAAGTGAATGAATAACATTTCTTTTCCTGCATAGGGGATTGAACTCTGAAAACTAACAAATTGTCCATTCCATGTAAACTTTCTGTAGATCGATCTACGAACTGAATTATCGTCTTTTCTTTGAAGTTGAACATCAAGAAAATGGAAGGTTGAGTTTGATTCTGGTTCTAGAGTGGATTTGGTTGAAGGGTGGGAGTTGTTTAAGGTATGAAGCAAGTTTGCAAGATTCCTATTTTCCTCACAAACTATAAACGCATCATCTATGTATCTTTTGTAGATAGGGAGTTCATTGGTTGTTGATGATAACTTGGTGTTTTCGAGGCTTGCCATGAAGCAGTCAGCTAGGAGGGGTCCTAGTGAAGACCCCATCGCCACTCCACCTATCTGCCTGTAGATTTCATTATTAAATCTGAAGCGTACATTAAAGGTACATCGAAGGAGAAACTCTTTTAGGTGGTGAATTGGGATACCAACATCTATGTTATGACATTGAATGAATTCGCATAGGAAGCAGATGGTTTCTGTCAGTGGGACATTTATAAAGAGGGGCACGACATCCAATGAAATCATTCTTTTACCTGCCAAATTGACATTCTTTATTGAGTCAACAAAATTAAATGTGTTACGGAGACTGTAGTTCATTAGCCTCTTCTTTACAGGTTCCAGCACTTCTATCAGCCATTTCGCGATGGAATGATATGGAGAATTTATCATATCTAGTATTGGACGGAGTGGGATTCCTTCTTTGTATATTTTAGGGAGACCGTATGGACGGGAGATCGTAGAACCTGATGGGCTAAGTTGTTCATATACTTCTTTGCTAATGAATGATTCATCTCTCATTTTCTTGAATGTTTTCGACAACTGCAGCTCCGTTTGCTCAGTAGGATCTTTCCGTGTTGTCTGTTTTAAGAATTTATTTTCGTCAGATAGAATTAGTGAGTTTTTCTAAATAGTCTGATTTGTTTAGTAGTACTATACCAGAACCTTTGTCCGGGCGTATCATGACGAGATTTTCATTTTTTTTAGTTCAGTCAATTGATTTCGATGTTCTTTTGATAAAAGATGTCGATAGCTGCGTTTTCTGTTTAGATAGTCCAGACAGCAATTTAAAACTGTTGATTTGAAATGGTTAGCATCATCGTATGAAACTGGAACTAGATCCTTGGTTTGACTAATAAGATTTTCGAACTGGACTTTCGTGTGGAACTCGTCGACTTTTGAAGTTACATCACAGAATTTAGGTCCAAATGACAAGATTTGCATTTGAATTGGCGACAGTGATATATTAAAAAAGTTGAATACATATTTTTCAGGACACGATGGGAAGGCTGTTTCTTTAGTTATAAACTTCAAGCTTTTACATAGCTTGAGGTTGACGTCATTCGTTCGCTTCTTAGTAATAGTAGCAAAGTAGTTGTGATATGATGTTATTTAGAGTTCATAATACAGTTTGCAATCAGAAAGATACTAGAAACTATAGAAGTATGATAATGTTCAGAGAAGAGCATATACACTTCAGCGTATAACTCGAGAGGAAATGATCTCAAATTATGTCATTCATGTGGTAAATTTCTCTTTTGGAGTACATCCCGTTTTCGCTACGTTCAATGTCAAAAATGTGATAGAACTGGACGCTTCTACCAATTTTCTAACTAAAGTGGAATCATCATCTCTCTGTCAATAATTCAGGATGACCCGGCTTGTTAGTTGAGTTAGGCAAGTTTCATTGACTTATTATTGGCACTCAAAGTTTAGAGTTTATAATACCTAGGAAGAATATTTTGTTCTTCTGTGGTGATGTCCGGTTAAAATTTATTATCCATAGGCATAACTGGTAGTAAGATACCTATTGTTTCTACACTTGACATTCCTCTGAAGACGGATAATGGTAACTTTGAAAATGATTCCCTTCCTTATTAAAGAATATGGTCCATGTGTACCAGGTCTAAGCCCTGTTAAATCACTAGACGTCCTTATATGTCTGTGCATTTAACACATTTTATTTCCGCGCTGAAATAAGTAATCTTACAATGATTAAAGCTAGTATATGGCATGAATATTGTTGAAGTGTCAACCGATCTGGAATTTCATCAATTTACGTCAGCCTACTGACGCCGGTTAGTGATAGCCTTCGGGAAGCTGATTGGCCGATATGTCTTCTCTTCTCTTGATGAAAGCAAAACTAAGTATAGGGACATGGAATGTCCATACAGTGTTTGAACCTGGCTGTCAAGGCTACGCAGATTGCGAAAGAAATGAGAAGTGGAGCCCCATGTTCCACTAGGAACCCAAGGGACAAATAATAATAACAATGACAATAATAATAATAAAACGTCAGCCTACATTTCTGTTATATTTCATACCAGTAAACACATTCTTATCAATGATAGAAGTGGAGATGGATTGGGCATACACTGAGAGGGCCGATTGGGGACATTATGCGCCAGGCTAGTAGCTCCAGTGGAATCCAGATGGGGAAACGACTAGTTGGGCGTCCGAGGTGAGGGTGACATGGAGGAGATCACGTGAGGAAGAAATGAAAGCTTATGGGCAGTCGTGGAGGGAGGTTCGAAAGACTGCAGAGAACACAGTGCAATGGAGGCATGCTACTGAAGCCCTATGTTCTATTAGGAAACCAAGGGAAAAATAATAGAAAATAATAATGATATCAATAATAGAGAATATTTGTAGTTCAAAAAGACCCACAACACCATCAAAACATTCTTGTCAATTTATGAAAGTATGTTATATGCCTTGTTTTCTTAACCATAGACATTATATTCTGAAAGTTGTAAAGCGTCTGATGAGAATTGACGAAATGCATTCACACTAATTCTGCTATTATTGTACTTCTTGCTCAAGGTCAGAAAAGCTTTTCTTCACCATAAATTTACAATGTTTTAATTAGTTTACTAGTAATCTAACCGTCACTGATAGTTTGCTTAGAATATTGAGATATACAAATTCTGATTGATCAGACAAATGGTTACCCTTGCAATATTTATGAATGTACTATATAGATGGTAGATTGAGATAATAGTTAAAATATACTGGAAATCTGAATGGTATTGAATATAATAGGAGTCGCCTAACTTCATTTATCCAATTACCCTCTACTACAAATACTTCATAGATAGAAACATAACTGGCACTTCATAACCCTAATTTAAATGTAATTATTGACTTATTGTAGTTGTTCCCTGACTTTTTTGAAATCGTTTTTGGCTAAATCACCTGAAGAATCCAAAGTTTCTCGGTGGATAACGCTTTGGTGTTTAAAGGGATGGATACGGTTTCTGAATCTCAATGGGAACACCGTCATGCACTGAGATGGAAGTATATTCAGCTGACTAGTCCTAAATAGAGAGAAAAGCACTCCCTGGATGGATTTCTAACAGTGCTAAGTTCCAAGAACTAGACAGCTGCATTTATTACCCACTAGTGATCGATTTGTATAGTTAGTCTTATCCTACAAAGGGTCATTCGTGGTCGAAGTAGCTCAGTGTAAAAGTCACTAACTTCAGTAGTTGGTGATCTAAGTTTCAATCATCAAGGGAAAAAGTAGTTCTCGTATGGTTGAAGGCCCCTCATCACTGATGAGTACTAACAAGCGTAAAACCTAGATCCAGGCCTTTCTACCGATTGATGCCTTACATCTAACCTTTCTTAAGCTTTCAAAGGTTGAGTGTTTAGTTGCTTCGGATGTTTTTCCAGTGAAAATAACTGTAATGCTAGAACAACACACTTAAAGAACAGTAAATGAAAGTGTATTGTAGCCACAAAGAGGAATCAAGTGTGGTGCTTCTAAATGACCATCTGTTTGGCATAAAGTAACTCATTGCAACCAACTGTCAAACCGTCAAATTATTATTCCTCCAGACAGTTCGGTAAATAGATAATCTGTCGTTATAGTTGACGGAGGAAATTTAAGGCGATGCGCTGATGATTACACTATTGAAAGCAGTCAGTGTAAAGATATGCCTGCCACTTGCTGAATTTCCACCATGCTTTTTTAAATTTTAGTAGTTAGTCTGGTTATACTGATCATCTTTTAGTTCCATGACAACCTGAAAACTATAGAATGAAAGACGAAATCATTAACATTCTGATGGCTAGAAACTGGCTATAATACCACTCAAATGATGTAGTATTGTTTCTGCTTGTTTGTATTAAGTGTTCTATCAAATATTATACTAGAATTCACAACCTGCGTATGCTGTAGTTCTCATCAAACTTTTACTCTACGAAGCGAGATGTAATGTGCATAGACAGTTTCAGGTGAAATTTTATGTTCAAGATAATAAGAAGGATTTCCAATCATGAAGTAATGATTGATGTGCTGATAATGAAGTTTGTTTAACTTCATCGACTGGAGATAAGCTCAATTCATCATCCTTCATACCCAAAGTTACATCATCTTAAGTCGGACTGTTTGTTTTAGTATGTTATACGCACGTTTAAGAAGGTCATAAAATCAGTGGAGCTAAATAGTCTATCGATGATTACTGACTTCAAAATTTAGAACGGACACATTCATAAAGGTCCTACAAGACTCTCAGAGTCCTAATTTCTTCCAAGTTATCTATCTGATAACCAAAATTTTCTCAAATGTACACTTCACCTGAAGAAGGGATTTTCATCTGTTAGTTGAGATTATACTCTAAGAAATCAGAAATCTAATGTTGAATATTCTCGACTGCATAATATTAGTATTACGATTAGAATTATTTAATTAGGTCAAGAATAATGTAGATTAATTTCAAGTTAGTATTCATCAGAGACTGGTATCAACTAGTGAAACATTGAAAATCTGGAAGCCCTGGATAGGTGTTTTGTTATAATATAACTAAAATATTCCATTACAGCTTATTTCTGTTTATTCCGCAACGATTATAAAAGATAATTTTGTTGACTAATCAATTCTGAGTTTACGTTTGTTCAATGTCCGATTTTCATCTTCAAGACTTCTATAAATACAATACAAATAAGTGGTACAGTCTTGGTTGTATTGTGTTCTCTGTGCTCGGTTGTTTAATCGTGAAGCTTTCATCCTCTTGCTAGACAGCGACATCATCAGCACTAACTTCAGTATGAAATGAGCTGTCACTATCTCTCCGTGAATGATTTAGTGGCTTGCTCTGACTATGTGGTCTGTGATTGGTTGTTTCCTTTGATTGTTGTGTCATTGACTAGCTGTATAGACTTTCCTGTTGGCTGTTCCTCTGCTTGACCTCTGACCTTTCTGTCGTTTATCATTTTTCTTACTGGTTGATAGATTGCGTCTGTATCTATGCATCTATTGATTGCTGACTGACTGAATGAAGTGAATGCTAAGCTTCTAGGAATTCTCCAATATTCTTTGTATTTCCTCATGCGAATATTCTGTCAAATCAGTATCAGAATTCTTAGAAAAGACCAAAATTATTAACATAGAAAACGGTGAATTAGTGGTATACTCATCCATCGAACCCCTATTAGCCATAGAAACCATGTCCCTCCTGCTCACTGAAGACCCAAGCCTTTTAGAAGGCACAAAACTTAAATGCTCAAGTCTGATGGAACTTATCAGCCTTTGTCTGACAACATACTTCCAATTCAACGATAGGATATACAAACGCACGAAAGGAACTCCAATGGGATCACCGTCATTCTAACAAAATATAGAAGGAGTGATGCAAAGATTAAAAGCCATCGTTCTACCTGTGATTAAACCAAAAATTTGGATTCACTGTGTAGACGATACTTTTGTCATCATTGAAAAAGATCATGTAGAAAACACTCACAGTTTGATCAACAACGTTTTCAATGACATCAAATTCATGATGGAGAAAGAGTCAAACAACTAACTACCATTCCTAGATGTTTTAGTCAGTAGAACAAATGCCGAAACACTGGA
Source organism: Heterobilharzia americana (assembly GCA_944470555.2). Lineage (NCBI taxonomy): Eukaryota > Metazoa > Platyhelminthes > Trematoda > Strigeidida > Schistosomatidae > Heterobilharzia > Heterobilharzia americana. Next base: position 159,751,740 of record OX104127.1, on the reverse strand, counting down.
AACTGAGGTGCACTGGAAGTCAACGCACACTTTTCATATCCTCAAATATAGCAGCAACAACCCACAAGACCAGTTGCGTGCAGACTCTATTCAGAAGAGCGAGAACACAACACAGTAAAACAAATTTAAGCAGAAATAAAGAAAATTACTTGATGTCTATCATAAAGAAGAATGGCTACCCATGAAACTAGCAAAACATGCCTATCCGTACATCAACAACTACAAAGTCAGTGACAGAAATCAATAAACGCATCATCCTATCATACATAAAGAATGCATCAGAAATCATAACAAGATTACTGAAACCATTTGGAATTGATGTGGCTCATAAACCAACAAATTCCCTACAAACACTATTATGCAGACTAAAGGATCCAACAGTCAAAGAAGAGAAACCGAATATCATTTACAAAATGGACTGCAATAACTGTAGTCAACACTATATTGGACAAAGTGGTCACCCTCTTCACCTTCGTCTACACGAACACTAATTGTCTATTAAACGCCATGATATTTCATCACTGATTTCAATGCATGTGGATAACAACTATGGACATGAATTCAATTTTGACAATGTAGAAATGTTGGATGGAGAGAGGAAACACAAAGAATGTTGGAGAATTCATAGAAGCTTGGCATTCAGATCGGTCAGTCAGCAATCAATACATGTATAGACATAGACAATCTATCAATCAATCAATGGGAAGAATGATAAACGACAGAAAGATTAGTAGTCAAGCAGCGGAACAGCCAACAGGAAAATCTATACAGTCAGTCAATAATACAACAAACAAAGGAAACAACCAGTCACACACAAACCAGGTCAGCTTATTTCATGTTGAAGTTATTACTCATAATGTTACCCGGGAAAGACGATGAAAGCTCCACGATTAAACAACCTAGCACACAGAACACAATACAAGCAAGATACACTACTGTCTAACATTTGTATTTTATTGTTTTGTGAATAGAATTGTTAAGAAACCATATAGTTATAAAGAAGAGTAACATGACGTATGGGCCAGTCACTCCAATGTCCACCAAGAATTGTTGATATATGTGCTCTGCACTGAAGATATTATTTCGTTTGTTAGTTTTACTGGCGAATGAAGTCGATCAGGATATAATTCTGGAATTTATTTCTCTTTCTTCTTGGTCGGTATTCAACAAGATAGCCAATGATTTATCAAAGGTAAAGTCATCTCATTATAGAAGTTGATGTAGTTTAGAAATTTTTCATAAGATAATATTCTTTTGAATGCATCTCTGTATTATCGTTTGGTTTCTTTGGTATTTTCCCTCATGAAAATTTTGAAAAATCTCTTGGGTTCCTAGTGGAACATAGGGCTTCACTAGCACGCCTCCATTGCACTCCGTTCTCCACACCCTTTTGAACCTCGCTCCACGACTGCCCATGTGTTTTCATTTATTCCTCACATGATCTCCCCCATGTCACCCTCACCTCCGACAACCAACTCATCGTTTCCCATCTGGGTTCCACTCAAGTGCCTGGTCTGGCAAATGATGTCCCCCAATGGTCTTCTTAGTGTATGCCCAATCCATCTCCACTTCCTTCCAGTGCATATTTGTTCAGCGATAGCTTCTTGGTTGGTTCGTTCCCAGCCTTCCTTGTTGCTTATTCTTATTATTCTGGCCTTCTTATCTGATCTTCAGCATCGAGTGAGTGTAGGTGACAGCTTTTCATGAATGTCTGTAGTTTGCTGGAAGTGCTTTTCGTAACGCACCAAGTTTCTGAACCATATAGCAGCATTGACTTGACTGACGTTGGTGTTGAAAATCTGGATCTTGTTCTTTGCGTTGAGTGCAATACATCTCCACACTGAGATACAATAATGTAATAGCATATTTAACCTCATAGTTTTACCTAAACGTTTGGTTACCGTTATCTTATTTGTGAGAACAATGAAGCAATGCATAGATAAATACTTGACGAATGACTTTTACTCAATAAACATTTTGGAAAGAAATTAAGGGAGTGAACATGAAATATAGTTTCAGTGAAAGACCAACCTCTAAATAATGTCATAAAGATTCACTTTGTTTTTATTTTCACTTGTTTAATAGTTTAGTGATTCGTAGTGTTTTCCAGTAAAACAAAATATTGATAAAACTGAAGATAACGTTTACTACTGGAGATGTGAACTGTTTTCATCCGTTGTCATAGTGTTACAGATCTTATATCTAAGAATTTTAAACCTCTAGTTTTGCACTCAGCATAAAAAAAACAACATCCGGATTTTCAACACCAACGTCAGTCAAGTCAATGCTGCTATATGGTTCAGAGACTTGGCGCGTTAAGGAAAGCATTCCCAACAAACTACAGATAATCATCAACAATTACCTACGCTGGCTCGTTACTGAAGCTCAGATGGCTAGAATAATGAGAATAAGCAACAAGGAAGTCTGGGAACGAACCAACCAAGAAGCTATCACTGAACAAATATCCACTGGAAGGAAGTGGAGATGGATTGGGCATACACTAAGAAGACCATTGGGGGACATCATTTGCCAGACCAGGCACTTGAGTGGAACCCAGATGGGAAACGATGAGTTGGTTGTCGGAGGTGAGGGTGACATGGGGGAGATCATGTGAGGAAGAAATGAGAACTTGTGGGCAGTTGTGGAGGGAGGTTCAAAAGGGTGTCGAGAACGGAGTGCAATGGAGACGTGCTACTGAAAAGGCATGTTCCATCAGGAACCCAAGGAACAAATAATAGTAATAATAATCATAAAGTATAAACATGATTTACAGAATTTTATAATCACCTATAAATTATTACTCTACAGTGGTATACTTGTGCGAAATTAAATCTGTTCACATAAATCGTCAACAGATGTGTAAATTAAAGTATTGATCAATATCTCAATAATGTTTTATAAAATATTTGGCATTCTTGTCTTTCCACTCAAGATTGTATTTCACATACACATGAGTCAACTAATGTATAGATGTATACATGTGAACAGAAAAGAAAAAAAAATCTAAAGGTATATTTATTAATCTGAAATTGTTATTTAATTGATTTTTTTTCCACATTTTTTTATTCACTGAATATTTCGAGTACTTGCATCATGTATGTAGTAGACAAATTGCTCTAACTAAATTTCAATGACAACCAATCACGTTCAAGTATACACTAACCAATCAGAATCAAGAACGTGAAGGACAAAGTAATTATTATATGAAATGGTACTCTATTTACAATTCATTCATCTGTTTCATCTAAGAAATACCACTGTTTACATTGCCACTAATCCATATGAGACAATATTATTTGAATGATATTTGGGAAATTTCTCATAATGATCCTATTAAAGGTTTTAAAAGCTTTCTAAAAAGACTTCATATATTTTCAAAATTGTTTATATGCACTACATTTGTTCTATCAATGAAGTCCTTTTTGTAAACAATAGCTTGATGGATGTGGAAGGGGGGGGGGGTAACCTATTTTAGATAAAGGTATATATGACTTCCCAGTGTTTATGTATATTGTGATACCGAATGCCAGGCGTTTTCATAAACCTGCTAGGGTAGATTTTTTTTGGATGCATTCTTTATCCAATGAAAATGTCCTTTCTTCATATTTTGGTCTTATATACCACGAATTTGTGGTTTTCTAAGACAAATCTATGTCTACATACACTGGGTAAGTTTTATGAATTGTCGTTTTGCAAACTTGACAGATGCATAGGCCAATCACTAATTATTCATACTTGAAATATACCCGCGAATATGAGACCAAGAAAGAACACAATACCGCGGTCAGATGGAATAGTGTGTTTGTGAGGTAGTGCCAAAATACCGATGTGTTCCGAGTAGCTGGCTAGAGGGTCGATTATGAGCAGCACAACGTAGCACGACATGCTAAATGGCTTGACTGTGTGCCTTCAGCTTAGAGAGTCCGATAAAACTATGAAGGTCAGCATCAACAGTGAATCTCGTTAAACCTTAGGCTATGGATTCCGGACAAGTACCTGATGCTACAAAGTCATAACATACCCAGTCCTGCTTAAGTCATCTTTCTAGGTTATGTTCAAGTTTTCGAACAAGATATTCATCTATTTCAACCACATTACCCTAACCAACATATTCCACAAACAACGTGCAACGTAATCCTGGCCACAATTCATCTAAGTTTGATGCGGCATCAAGAACACTGTAAATGGATGTAACGAATAGCTTGAATAATTCGTCTATAACCTGATTGGCTGTCCTCAATGTTTCCCAGTACTGTAACTTAAAACGCCACTGAGTCGACATTTAATAGCACTGAAACCCATGGCACCCGTCTCTTTATACTAGTGACTCACTCATCGGCTGGACATATCCACTTCCCAACAAGGGATATTGTCGTCTCCAGGACTCTAACCCAAGGCTTATCGTTTGTCCATCGTTTCAAACGCCAGATCGTTATCCTCTACGCTGCCAAGTTAAGACGGTCACTTCTTATATATTGGGAATAGTTTTTTTATGTTGTTGCTTGTATTATCCCTAGTGTTGGAAGAGATCGGCCCTGGGTTCAAGACTTGGTGGAGAAAACATCGCTCGCTGGTAGGGAGATACACCCAGCTGACGAGGGACAAAAAGAACGAAACACACCCCCTTGATTCCACTGCTAGCCACTATGCATCATTACTACTAAAATGGAACTACAGATGATAATGAAACATTCATGCAGGAGCCCCTATGCCAACAGAGACTGAACAATTCGGTTTATTCAGAGATGGGATACTACAAGCAGCAACACAAATTGTATGCGCAACAAGTCTCTTCTATCTGGCTGCCGTCAGCTACATGTAGGGATGTTAGAATCATTTCTACTTTATTAGTGAGTACTGTGATTGTATAAAGTTGTTAGTATATATAATTGTTTTTATACCATACCGTCGTTGGTTGGACGGAATTGATCGGTCTGTATTGGCATATGGGATCCTGTGCGGATGGTAGTAATGATGGGCAGTGGCTAGCAGTGGAATCCAGGATGTGCATTTCGTCCTATTTGGGACTCGTCGGCTGGATTTGCCTGCTTCCCGGTGTGCGATGTTGTTCCCACCAGGATAACGCCATGGGTTTGAAGTGATCGCTGCTGAGTCCGAATCTTGGTGGGAACAACATCAAACAACGGGAAGCAGCTACATTCAACTGACGAGTCCTAAATAGGACGAAATGTGCATCCGTGATTCCACTGGTAGCCATTATCCACCACTAGCATATAAACTTGTATTGATTTGTCTATGGACAGTTATCTTTTAACACATGTTAGCAGTGGGAACATTCAATTATTACAAGGGTAAATGAGATGCTTAAACGATAAAGTTCTTAGCAGTTGTAGAAACTGTCTTTGTGATTAAATGCCTTGACGCAAGCTTATAAAACACTAACTTACCAACAATAACTGTTATCGAATTTCGCGTCTATACACGATGTATCTGTGATGTCGTCATTACTCTTGTAATAAGAATGACTAAGTTTTTAATTCTCTGTTATCTTCATTTTAGTAGCAGAGTTGAATTCAACCATTAAACTTCAAGAAATAAAGGATAGTCTGCTGAAGAACTACATTCACTAGAAATCCCTGCGAAGTGGGTTATTTAAAATCTGTTATACAGTTACCTTTTTCTTAGAGATAATATAAGTATGCACAAAGAAGATTTTCAAGGAGGAACTAAAAAAACTTGAGATATTCTATTTAAACATAATATCTCATCAATGCTTACGTATAGTAGTTTCAGTACGTGCATAGTGGTAGTTCCAAAGTTCTTCTGTTACACTGTTTCACTGAAAATGGTTATGAAAGTACTCAATATGCGAGATATACTGATATAATGAGCTAGATAAGTGTATGGATGTCATTGTACTTACCTTTGTTAAGTTGAGAACATTAGTAGGATAATACGTCAACTTGTAATTATGAATGTTCTTCATGTTTCTATCTTTGTTCACATTCTTATTACGCCCTTTTTCGAATTAAGGTCGTGGATACCTCCCATATATTTTTGCTAAATACTGAATAATTGTGCATAATAATATATTAAATGTATTTTTGAGATGGATGGGAACTTTTTTAAATTTAGAAGTAGTATTCGTCACAGACTGACATCAGTTTGGAAACCATTGAAAATCTGGAAATACTAGACAGCTATTTCATCCTAGTATGGGACTCCTGAACAGTACGCACCCACGACCCGGCTAGGGATCGAACTCAGGACCTTCAGGTTTCGCGACGAACGCGTTAACCATCCAACCATCGAGTCGGTTTTCAGTGGTTCACTGTTTCCAACTTTTATCAATTCATGATATAGTGCGACTATCACCCAAGGTCTTCAGTTAGCATCCGTTTCACTTCCGAATGTTTGACCCCACAGGTTACGGTCATGGTTAACGCATTCGCCGTGAAACCTAAAGGTCCTGAGTTTGATCACTAGCCGGGTCGTGGGTGCGTGCTGCTCAAGAGTCCCAAACTAGGATGAAACAGCTGCTTAGTGTTCCCAGATTTTCAATGGTTCCCCAACTGATGTCAGTCTAGGATGAATACTACTTCTAAATAATATATTTGTTTTATTTCACACCATAGTTGTTTTTACAGTACAGAACTCTCAGCGTGTGTTAATATATCAATTTAACCATTGTACAACATTTTTAAAACATTAACAATGGCTCTGTTTAACAGTATATGATAAAGAATTACGAATAACAAGATTATTGAAATGTTTAATGACTTCAGGGACATAATAAGTATGCGCTGTTACACAGTTGATTGATACGACTACGTCTAACATGATTTTCTTCACACAATACGCAGGCTAAATAAGGTGGTATGGTTGAATTTTTATATGTGGTTGTGCATGTATAGAGTTAAATATATTTACTTCTTGTCTTCCAAACGACAGACATAGAAAGAGGTGGGGATGTAGAGGATGCCTATCGTCAGATAAACTATTTCTAGCCATTAGTCTACAAGTGTTCAGATGCCTATCTACGACTACATTTATCAGCTCTGTTAGGAGTGCAGTACTTGCTCTACTAACAGCCCTGAAAATCCTACGCAATACATCGTAGTCTTTTTTCCAGAGTCCAAGAAGGAATAAGAGCAACAATGGGTGAGTACAGGTAAAACACAAGAATTAATGAAACATTAGAGTAGAAGCTGAGTTACCCCAGACAGTCTGAGTTTCTGAATATAAAAGGTCAAGTGAAGGATTTTCTTAGAAATCAATACAATATGAGGGGACTAAGAAAGATCAGAAGAAAAGCATAAGCCAAGATGGACCACGCTTACCACATTCCCTACAAAACAGAGCCATCTATAACACAACAGTCATGGGACAGAAACAATGTACAAAGGTCTTAAGCTAAAATTAACCATTTAACATTTGGATGGATTGAGTTTGAGGTCATTTAAGGAAGACTAGTAACCAATTTCCTGTAAGAAGTTGTTAAAATGAGAACAATCAGCAGAGAAGATGATCGACTTGGATACTATCAGGTCATCAGCATACTCAGCAGAGTTAGCTTTAGTTGACGTTGGTAAGTCATACAAAAGAAAGAGAAGAGGAAAGCGGGAAGGACAGCGCCGTGAAGCACACCGGCTTCACTAAGCAGTGGAGTAGAGCGTCTTCTCTCAGAAAACTATAAATGTGAGCTGATCATCTAAATTCTTCTTCTCTCTCACTCAGCTGGTGTAATGTGTAGCTGTAAAATAAACTCAAACAAAGCACCCCGGGGGAAAATCATACTGAGGACATGCATTTTGGGTATTTTTTTCAATCCATTGATCATAGGACATAATAGAGAACCGGAAAGGGGGTTACGAACAGAAGATTGCCGAAACTTTCACAAGAGTGATATAACAGAACTACTGTCTTTACTCTGACAACTATAAAGAGCCAGTCATTTTATGATTTACTCGATGATGGCTAATAGTGGAATCCAAAACGTGTGTTTCAACCAGTTTGATCCAGTATGACATCAGGAAGTTTCAAGTAAAAATAAATAATAGTCAATCATTTTATATGATTCTGACATATTACTGAAGGACATCAGGCAAAGAATTACTGAAAATCTAGGAGCGGTGGACAACTGTGTTGTCCTAATACGGGATTCCTCAGCAGCATGCACTCACAACCCTACCAGGAACCGAACTCATGACCTCCAGGTCTCACTTCAAAAGATCCAACCATTTGGTCGGAGTTTAGTGACTTACAGTTTCATACTTTTGTCAATTCGCAACATAATATGACTATTATCTGATGTCTTCAGTTAGCATCCACTTCCCTTTCGACTAGCTGTCCCCACAGGTTACGGCTTCTCATTAAAATCTCAGGATATTCATCTCAAAGTATGTCATTAATGAGCATTTTGATTTTTATGGGGATTTTATTTTTAAAGGATTGTGGGTGCGTGCTCCTGAGGAGTCCCATACAAGGATGATTCTTTAACTCATATACAGATTAAAACAATCATGTCGACTAATCAATTAGAGATATTATCTCTGGATCTTAAATTCAGTGAATATGGACACAAAATTGGTCAACTAAACAGAGATATACAGTTTAAAAACTTGTTTTCATATATAATCGAACTACTTCCGTTTTTTTTTGACAAGAAAATCATTAGGCTTAAAACTTCACTAGTTAACAGTTGCTACTAGTATAAAAGTTTACTGATGAAGCAACACTGAGAAGTATTGTCTAAGCTGAACAAAGATTAAAGTGTGACAACAAATAAATTAGATGAAGGTAGAGGCATAATTGTGTAAGATAAAAGCGACTACTTTGACAAAATGATTCTTCTTAATGATTAAGGGAAGTTTTAATGACTTGATGACTTTTTCAGATATGTGGTAGGACAGTGGAACAGATAACAAATACCCTCAAGGAAATACAATAAACTGGGATGATTTCTTAAACTATGTACAATTCACTTAGACCTACAGGAAGTGAAACACTAAAGTATACAAACATGGAATCCCCCTACGTTCACTTTTAGATATGCTTAATTCTCCATATCAAGGAACTGTAATGTGGGGAATACATATTTTAGATTCTTTACACCAAGAAATAGGTAACAGTAGTATGAGAGACGTCTTCATTTCCATTTCTTAGTTAGATAATGTGAAAAAAAAACGGGAAGTATGATATCGCTTCATGTTACATCATTATTTAGCAATGTCCTGCCGTTGGTGACAGTAGAGTTTGTGATTATGATGAATATTAGCCTGAAATCAATAAATAAACCCCTATAAACCTTCAAAATGAATTATTGTAGAGTTTATCGGTGACTTACTTGAAGAAGTGATTCCTGAAATTCCGATGAGAAGTCATGACTAGTGCAGCCAATCGAGTCGAACATAGAAACAATTAACCAATGATGACATCAAATAGATGTCGCGCTGTATCATGATTCCGACCCAGTGGCTCAATGTTAAGGTGCCGGCAACGGGACCTGGACGTCCTGGGTTCATTTGTTCGTGGTGCTTGGTCATGGGTGTATACTGCTGAGGAGTCCTATACTAGGACAAAACAGCCGTCAATTGCTTCCAGATTTCCAATGGTTTTGCCAACTGATGTCAGTTCATCATGAATGTCAACCTGAAATCTCGGAAAGGCAATTAATATCGGGATTCTAGTGCATATCGTCAAGGAGTTGCTTCTTAGATTCACTAGATATGTACACTTTGTTTTCACCAACACAGATTCCAGACAAATTCGTGGGATAGCCATGAGTTTATCACTTGATCGAATTTCATTGGATACTTTACGCGCAAGATAGAGGACTGGCTGTTGAAATATGTCATTAATGAGGTGAATATGTATAACCATTATATTGGTGATATATTCATTATTTTGCACAAAGACATGGATACATAAAAACTGTTGGAGAAATTCAATGTTGTGTAGTTGTAACCGATGCAGAACAGGCTGCAGGTAAGAGAGACCTGACAGTATTATATCAGATAACCAGGTTACTATTTAGGAAGAGATCAACACAGATGAAACCACTGAAAGATGATGTCCCCAAAAACATCAATGGCTCTCATACAATGGAAACCTGTCTCCTCCAGGATCAGGATCATGACGGCAAGATTCAAATCAAAGGAAGGAAAGTTACAATCATACAGTGCTACGCACCTACAAATGATCCAAACCGAGAAAAAAGAAGGAGTTCTACCGACAACTGCAATCGGAATAGATAAGATCAAACCGCAGATGGCGACATCAAAATTCTAATGGGTGGGGTGACGTGAGTGCCAAACTGGGAGCAGACAACACAGGAAGAAAACCAATCGTGCGTCGAGAGGCACTTGGTGAAATGAATGAGAATAGACAACTGTTTGCAGACTTCTGAGCATTCAATAATTTGGTGATTGGAAGCACTGTGTACAAACACCAGCATATTCACAAAGCGACATGGATTTGATTTCACCCGATGGACATACTAAAAATCAGATCGACTTCATCTCAATCTGAAGAAAGTGGAGACGCAGCCAGTCCACTGGACACACGATGAAGAAGGGGAGCAGACGTAGGTCGAGACCACTCAGTATCTAGTGCAAAGAACCTACACTCAAAATCAAGTTGAAAGCCTTCAAAAAAGCTGCTGATAGACGACCACAGTTCAATTCAGCACCCAGAACAGAAACTGAAGGAGGAAACCGAAAAAGACATCTTCACGTCATCGGTCATCAGGAAAAAGTGGGAGATATTAGGCGATGTTGCCAAGGAAACCTGCGTTGAAGAACACTGGAACTCTGTGAAACCGACGTGGGTGGAAACCTGCATAACCGTGTTGGGAAGGAGGAAGAAACAAGACGTGGAATGGATCTCGACGGATACATGCAAGCTGATAGAGGAGAGGAAGATGGTGAAACAGAAGACGAACCAGTGCAATGAAGGGATGAACAACAAAAAAGAAACTGACTGCAACCTATAAAACACTACAATGGACAGGGAAGTGAAAGAGCGCGTTGAAAGACCAAAGACGCTTCTGCGACACGCTTGCAGGTGAAGCAGAACTGACCGCATACAAGAAACACCTGACGACGTAATATCAAATGAGCAGGTTAGTATCTGGGAGTGAAGAGATTAACACAGATGAAACCAAAGAGAGATAGTGAAGGCAACTGAGTTAACACCTAAGAAGAGAAACAAAGGGAACGATGAGCTAATCACTTCAACATCCCTTGAATCGACCACCAACATCACTACCTGCAAATCGTCCGAAACCACCACCAGCAGCCTAGCCAAAGAGATATATGCGAGCACAGACCCTCCGAAAAAATCAGAAGTCCTGAAAGCCGGGAAAATAACACGGCAAGAAGATGGAATTCATCTAGAAGCACTGAAAACAGAATCAAAGATGTCAGCGGTGAACATGATCACACCACACCACTACTGCAGAAGGTTTGGGGGGAGGGAGGAAGGAAGAAAGAAAGAAAGGAAAGGTACCTGCTGGTTGGATGAAGGGCTACCTTTTCAAACTCCTAAACAAGGAAGACCGAAATTTTACAAGAACTGGAGCGGAATCATGTTCCTGTTCACGCCAAGCAGAATATTAAGCGCAATGATCCAGGACAGACTAAAATATGCTCTACACTCAAAATTACGACCTCAACAGGTTGGCTGACTGGTTTCAATAAAAAACAAACCACGTGCACATCAAATTTCAACTTAATGCTTCGCATCATGATAGAACAGAGAATAGAATGGCCATCAACTTTGAAAATTTGGTAGGCAGCTCCTTCAATACTACGGTTTCATTACCACAAATCTTTATCAACCTCATTCAACACAACCTATATGCTATATGATGCTACATGCCAAGTGATTCACAATGGAAAGTTGAGTGATGCCTTTGACGTGGATTGAAGACAGGAAGGAGTATGACAAGCTTGTCGCCTACTATCATCAATCATCTTCCCAATTGTGGTCGACTGGACTGGAGTGGACTGGATGATGCAATCAACTGTGAGGAGCTGTGTGAAGATGAGCATACGTTGGCTGGACCAATGACAGGACTCCAGAAGAAAGTTTGGATTTCGCCAACGACGATGATTTATGTCTAACGTCTTACGTTGCACAAACTCGAAGATCTACAGGTGGAGACTGACAAGTTGGCAGAAGAGGCGAGGTGAGACAGCGAAGACGGGACTTCGTTCAGGTGAACGTAGAGAAGACAGAGGTGATGAAGATACCCAACCAACAACAACAACAACAACAACAACAACAACAAGAGACAATAACAAGAGGCACCAATCACCATCAGTGGGGTAAATCTAGAGGAAGTTTTCTCTTTCACCTACCTACCTACCTACTTATCTACGCAGCATCGTTTCAACTACAGGCGGCACAAGCACAGCTGAGTCTATCAGAGCAACCAGGATCGGAAAGATAGGAAGACAGGCCTCGCCGCACTAATCTGAAATCATCAGTGTGGAGATCTACTGCACTGCAATGCACCGCACCGCACTGCACTGCATTCAGCATTAAGCGTGAACGACATCCGGATTTTCAACACCAGTATTAGGTAGTTCAGTGCTTCTGTGTGATAGTTGAGATACTTGGCACGTTACGCAAAGCATTTCCAACAAACTGCAGACATATGTGAACATCTTCTGCATACGCTCACTCGATACTGAAGATCAGGTGGCCGGAAAGAAAAAGGAGTGACGGACTCTGGCAACGAAGGGAGCAACAGCCTTTCGTCGAACAAGTATGCAGAAGAAGAAAGTGGAGATGAATTGGAGTGTACATGGACTGAGAAGACGGTTAGGGGACATCACGCACCATGCCAGACCAGTCCGTTGAGTGGAACGTGAATGGGAAACGATAATTTGGATGTAGGAGGGTGGTATGGAGGAGATGGTGTGAGTAAGTAATGAAAGTGTATAGGCAGTCGTGGAGAAAGGTTCAAAAGACAGCAGAGAAGAGATTGAAATGGCGACGTGCTACTGAAGCCCTATATTGCACTAGGAACCCAAGGGACAAATAATAGTAACTTTTTGTGATACTGGACACCTGCTTTATTCACAACTCTCTCTCTACTTGTATTTGCTCAAAGAAGACAACAAGCAAGACTATGCGCTTATGCGCGTTAGTGGAAGAATTCAACTGTGGCTTGTCTGGTGCGCGTCCTCGTCACTCATCTTATTTACTCTTAGAAGGTATCGTCCTAACAACATCCAAACGCTGAAGAAAAATACAAAATAATTATTTCTTCCGTTATTCATATATGCCGGGGATTACACAGGTAAGCTACACTTTATACTATTATTTACACAATTTAAATTGGCATAATTAACATGACTGGAGGAATCCGAGAGGCGTGCTTCGTCCTATTTGGGACTCGTCAGTTGTAAAAAAGTATATTTTTGACACAATATTTATAACATACTGAGAATTCTGAATTGTAGCAAAAAATGTTCACAATAGAATGAATGTTATCATAATTGATATTAAAGTTGAAGTTGATTGTACGACTGTGAAATGTATCCCTTTCCAGAAGAGGAATGTTAGGTTTGATTTCCCAATTTATCTTCTCAATCCTTCATGAAAAATGTGTCGTTTCTGTTACACATCTGAAAATATCATGACTAAACGGGTTCGGTAGAAGGGTCCATATGCGGATGCCTCAATACTACCAAATATTCGTGTTGTTGATGAACAAAAGTGGAATCCTATCAAGGACTTGTCGGATGGGTGTACCTGCATAGGACCCATATGCCAACAGAAGTTGAATAATTCGATTCTGTATGTCAACAGGTGATTGCAAGTATCGAAGAATAACTGATACCTGTTGCAAAGATGTGACTCGTGTGCTCCAATGGCTTAGTGGCTAGCACTTTGGAGTTTAAATCGATGGATACTGCGTATGAGTGTCATTGAGAACAACATCAGTCACTAGTGTACAGGTACATTCAGCTAATGAATCCTAAATAGGATGAGATGTACATCTTGGATTCCACCGATATTCGCCAATATGAATACAATATCTTGGCTATGCTGTCAACTTTTAAGTCACCAGGCTCATACTTTACAACTTTATGGTGCAGTGGTAGAGACAGTTGCCTCATGACTGGAGCTTAACATGACACTAACTAGTTGAACTAAAAGACAGACTTAATTCAGTGCTTAATAAATACTCTTAGATTTGCATATGTTAAATTCACTTTCAAACAATAAAACTTGAAACGATAAGGCGTTGATAGTGTAAAGTATTCATTAAATTCCCAATTGATCAAACTATATTACTCACTAATGTAAATAGTAGTTTTATGCGTAGTATTTACATCCTATATAACTGTTTTTGTTATCTTTTATTCATATAATCGTTCAATAAATAAAAAAAATCAGCTGGTTAACATGTGATTTATAACCTTGAATAAAGCTATGCTCTCATAGGTCAAATACAAAAAATCGATATAAGTCGAAAAAAAGTAGATGTAAATTTAGAGGAATAAAAATCTGTTTTCAACAGCATAATCTGTTTTACGTGTCATTTTCGTGAATATGTATAATAAGATTAATTATAAAGTAAACAGAATAGTTAATGAAGAAACTCATAATTATTTGGTTAAAAACTGTTGACAACATGAGAGGAGAAATAAATTCCTTTCAATTAGGTCCGTCTTCATCTTGGGCTTTACACCAATATATTATTTTACAGTTTAATCAAATTACCAATCAAGTGGTGATGTTTCAGAGATAATGATGTAAATAATCAATAGAGTTACTAAAATAGGAAATATGAATATTGATAGAAACAAGGGGAAGGGGAAGGGGAAGGGAAGAGGTGTACAAAGTAAACCTAGACGTTATATCATGTTGACGGTCACTGTAATGAAAGTGGTTGAACAAACTTCTTTTGGATACAAAGGCTAGGTTTGTAAAAGTGGATTGTGATTGCCTCTGCTATGTTAAGTAACCGAGTGCGTAATCCATAAGGTAAATTAATTGGAATCTGATGGATGATTTTGAAGGCTTTTCCAGTAATCACTTGTGTCAACTAAATGTGCAAGTATGGAGATTTTTATAGCTGTAATTTGTCCCTTGTTCAACCATGATGAGTGGTGCTCAGAAATTTGACAATCGAACTGCCTCATTGTACACCCAATGTAACTAGCTCCATAGGAGCTGTTGAATTGATAAATGCACATAGAAGTGACAGAATCAGGCAGTTTGTCTTTATTTCTTGTACCTAGAATCAGGCGGTTGTAGAAGGTGGGACATAATTTAGCGGCTAGGAATGCTTTATGCATTGTGTGATGATCTCACTGGCAATATCATTCTTAAATTGCAGCTTCAAGAAGATTTGATTCTTAGGAACTATTGGCATTGTTGTCTTAACCCTCGTAATATTCACGTGCTTCGTTACAAACTTGTCTAGGTAACCATTCCTGTTATTGCAGAAATGTAGAAGTGCATACAAGCAATAGCACTAAAATTATACCTGTCTCACATCAAGTGGCTATCGTGGCTCGATGGTGTGGTGGATAACGCTCTCGCATTAAAAGCCATCGCTTCCGAGTCCGAATCCCGGTGGAAACAAAATCACTCACTGGGAGGCAGTTACATCCAGCTGACGAGTCCCAAATAGGACGAAACGTGTGTGTCCTGAATTACACTGCTACCACTACCCATCATTACTATAAATAATTAAAACACAGACAATATCGAGGCATCCACAGAGGAGCCTATATACCAACAGAGACTGATCAATTTGGTCCAATCAATGACAGTGTAATACAAGCAATAACACTAGAAGTACTTATATTGACAAAATGAATCCTACAACAACTTATTGATATTTTGAAAAGGTTAAAAAATGATCAGCTAATAATCGATGATCTCTAAGAACGCATCAGACCACGACTTTATGGATTACCGAAAACTCACAAGACCAATCTACTTCTTAGTCCGATTCTAGACATATCTGAAACTTCTTACCACCCAATGACGAAATGGCTAGCCAAAATCCTACAACCTGTAAGAAGATGAGTCGCTATCCACTCTTTACATAACACTTTTGAGTTAGTTTATTGCGTAAGAGATGAAGATATATCTAACAGATGTATGACATCATTCGATGTCAAGCCACTTTTCGTCAATGTTCCACTTACTGAAACTATCTCATTCTTATGCAGATACATAGAAGATAACAACATAAATGTTGGGATACCGACCCCCACCCCCCCCCCCCGCCTTAAGGAATTGTTACTTGTATGCATATTTAACATTAAGTTCACATCTAACGATGTTACTCATAGACAGAAAGATGGAATCGCCATAGGATCTTCAGTAGCCCCACTACTAGCAAACTGCTTTATGGCCAGTTTGGAAAACAGACCCTTAGAAATCAACGATTAAAGGTTTTCATCTGTACAAAAGGTACATGGATGATACTTCTACTATGTGTGATCATCAGTATGATTTGAATCATGTTCTACAAATATTCAGTGACTACCATTCACCAATTAGATTCACCCTTGCGGTCAAAATCGATCGAAGATTCACTTTGTTCATGTAGAGCTGACAGGAACGGCTGATGGAACGTTAAGTAGGTCATTTCATAGAAAACCAATGTGGAATGGTCAACTGATAAACTTTAATAGTTGAGTCCCTATGAGTTATAAACAAAATCTGATCATACTTCTTGCCACTCGCATTAGACGAATCTGAAGTCCCGATATGTTAAAAGAAGAAATTTCTGTTCTAAAGAACATCCTGATGGAAAGCGGATTCTCACCACGCTTCATAGACAAACTCGTCAAACTTTAACTTCGTAAATAGAACCTTACCACCGTACCAAAACAAATACTGCATATGAATCTCAACTTCAAAGGTGATTCTCCCGCTGACACTCTGAAAAGGATGATATCAAACACTCTGAGGAGAATATTCTTTGCATCAACGTTGGGACTAGTATTCTTCTGTTGCCTAATGGTTTCTAACAACTCAAAGGAGAAAGTTTCACATCTGACCACTTCTATGTGAATATATCAATTGACCAGGTCTTGTTGAGCCAGTTATATAGGTCGTTCAACACAACTGTTATCCAAAAGGGTTCAAGAAAACTATCCGATGTGATTACAAAAGGTGACAATAGAGCAATAAGGAGTGCTATAATTGAACACATCATGAATGCAAATCAGCCTATCTCAAGGACCTCCTAGTTCAAAGTCATCTATAAAGTGAGAAGAAACCTCCTAAGGGCTTTATGTCTTCGTATTTTCTGCATTGCTGAAGCTCTTGCCATCCAAATGGAAAGCCTGAAGTGTGTACACATAAGAAGATTGTTCAACCTCTTCTCCTTTCATGGTCTTAGTTGTCAGTGTCTGCTACTTCCTCCCCCTTTTTCTTTTCATCTTTCTGTTGTGATACTATTCATTTCTTAATTAATTTGCTACTCACTCTTGTTGCTATGTTCCGCCTGATCCCAATTTAGTTTCCGCTTATATCGTCATGTTAGGAAAATTGTTGTTCAACCTTGTTTTGATTAATATTCACTATTTGTGTTGCTTGACACGCTGGACAAACCGTTTTTAACTATCAAATCCTTACATTAGAGAAATTTATAAATTTATGATTGTATAGGTTTGAAAATGAAATCGCTGAAAGGAGACTCTTCGCTGAAATGCATACTTGTTCTTCCTTCAAGAAAAGTTGTCGACATAACTGATCATTGTTAATATTTGGATATACATTACTTTCAGCCGCCATGCCCGAAAGTCTACTTATTTAGAACGGCAATTAATGTTGTTCAACAGTTCAATATTAGGAAAGTACTTGAGGAAAACAGAAGATTTTGACTGGTCCTACTCTCTGAGATAACAGTCCTGTTCAAACAGATTATTAAGAAATATATTGGGAAAGAAATAAAGTGTAGGACTATTTCCTAAGGTTAAGGGTAGTTAGGATTTGTTTGTTCAGTTTTTACGACATTTCGAATGAATGACGTTTATTGCTAATTTTCCTCCCCTCTATTCCAGTCTACAGCTGTAATAATGTAGGAAAGGTCTGCACATTTTTACTTCCGAAACATTCCTAAAAAACTTAAGATCGTGTAATTTATTATTTTACAGTAATTATATTCCTGTCACTTAAAATGATACAGTTATTATAAGATACATTTTTACCGGATGATAGTATACACCACTGACTGATTTTATTTCGTTCCGTCCTAATATGTATCCACGACTCCCCCATGAATAAAACCCATCGCTGTCAGCTCCCATAGCGATTAACTTGACATTCAGCAACTGGGTCGAAATTCAATGACTTATATTTTCCTAATTGTCTGAGTTCCTGATCTGTTATGAATATCATTGAATGCTTGAGGCGGGTATTTATCGTTACACCCGACTTAGTTGATGCTACAGTTCACGGCTTCTCAACAGAACTTTTAGAAATCCATTTTGAAGCATGCTGCTAATAAGAACTTGTGAGTAATTTAGTTTATGCGCTTGTAGGACTGACTGATTGATTTCATCGAAGTCGGATCTCAGGACATAGAGCCAGTGATGGCTTCAAATTATGATAGTGTTATACGGCGACACTGACACGAGGAGGTAGGAAAATTCAGAAAATCGGATTTCTGCCCAATCGTTCACTGGTATGGTGATTACTTCGGGACTGCACAACCCTACGTTAGATCCATAGCTAGGTAGCGGTTACTTATGAACCTGATAAATAGAGAAAGGAGATCGGAACTGATGAATGCGGTAACTATATAGGATTGGTTGAAGTATGAAGTAGAAACAATTATTATAGAAAGTGGACAATTTGGAGCAGATGATCATGAGTTAACAATACAGAACTGCGTAATAGCAGGGAGAGAGTCCTTTCTCAACAAAGGATAATCTATTACGGTAAAGCAAAACGCAAGAATTGAACTGATGTTAGATGTCAATATACACGCTAGATGGTTTTCAAGTTTTCTAAGATGAACTCACCTTATAGTACATCCTACTTAACTAGCTCCAAGACGTTTGTTACACTGATAAACTCAAATAGAAGAAATAGAATCAAGAAGTCATTCTTCATACATTGAAACTACAATGGTGCCTAATAGGTCATTTTCACATCTGAATGATGTACTATTCTTTTTTAACATGCTTGTACTAAATCAGGTTGATAAATGTTTCCCCATCTAGAGAACGAAGTCCTGAACTGTGAACTCTATGCAACTTATGCCACGAATGTATTATTATTAGTCCCATGGGTTCCTAGTGGAACATAGAACTTCAGTGGCACGTCTCCATCTCACTGTCTTCTCTGCAGTCTTTTGAACCTGATTCCACGACAGCCCACAACCTCTCATTTCTTCCTCGCACGATCTCCTCCATGTCACCCTCATCTCGGATGCCAAACTCGTCGTTTCCTCTTTCGATTCCACTCGAGTGTCTGGCCTGGCACGTGATGTCCCTCAATGGTCTTCTCAGTGTATGCCCAATCCATCTACACTTCCACTTCACTCTGCATATTTGTTCAGCGATAGCTTCTTACTTCATTGGTTCGTCACCAGCCAGCCACAGTTCCCTGTTGCTTATTCTCATTATTCTGGCCATCTCAACTTCAGTAACCAGCCAGTGTAGATGGCAGTTATTGATGAATATCTGTAGTTTGTTGGAAGTGCAATTCGTGACATGCCAAGTTTGTGAACCATATAGAAGAACTGACTTACTTGACTGAATTGGTGTTGAAAATCCGGATGTTGTTCACATTTTGTGCTGAGTGCAGTAGCTCTCCACGGTGATTTCAGATTATTGAAGGTTTGTCTTTCTGTCTTTCCGATGCTGGCTGCTTTGACGTCCTCGTCTGTGCCTGTTCCGCTGCCTGTAGTTGAAACAGTGCTGTCTAGATAGGTGATAGAGGCTACTTGCCTCAAGTTTCTCCCGTTGATGGTGATTGGAGCTTGTTGTTGTTGTTAGTGGTGGTGTTGGTTGGGTATCTTCATCACTTCTGTCTTCTCTACGTTCATTTGAAGTCCCGTCTTCGCTGCCCTGACTCTTCTGTCAACTTGTTAGTTTTTGCCTGTAGATCTTCTAGCTTGTGTGACATTAGACACAAGTCATCGGCGAGATCCAAATCTTCTAAGATCTTTTCCCCTGTCCAGCGAATCCCCGTCTTCTCGCTCCTCACTGTTTGTTGCATGATCCAGTCCACTACAATCAGGAAGATCATGGGATTCCACGAAAGTAGTTAACTGGTAATTTGCATGACAATAAAGTGAAAGAAGATGAGTATCTCTTAGTTTTGAAGTGATCAGGGGACACCAAGTATGAAGGGAACGGAGGAAACATTCCAGGTACAGTATCCTATATAGTGCTGTAGTAAGACATTGTTGGAAGACGTTATTTCTTGTAGTTTCCCGTCGGTGAATGGACTGCATCGACCGGTCAGTATTGGCATATGGGTTTGTACGCAGATGCCTCGATATTGTCTATAGTTTAAGTTTAATAGTATCGGTGGATAGCAGCTAGGTTTGGGATACAAAATGCACGTTGCGTCATATTTGAGACTCACTCATCAGCTGGATGAGCTTATCTACCAACGAACGATGTTTTTCCCATTAGGACTCGAACCCAGGACCAATTACTTCACACGGCATAGTTGATGAGTGAGTCTCAAACAGAATGAAACATGCCTTCTGAATTCCACTGCTATCCACTATTCATCATTACTATTATTGTTGGAAGATTTCACTTGAAACAATAAAGTCACCTTTTCAAGCTTTGGATTATTGTTAGCTATAGCAGGTTCTATGAGCATTTCAGGATATCCATCCTTCGGATTCAGTACACTACATACCGTTTCCTCTCCACTCCTCTAAACACCTGTCAGAACAAACTAACTTCTCTGTAAATTATAGTTACCTAGTTATTGTTGAGTTCATAGTTCACAGGCAAAAATTTGCAGAAGCGTATATTCTAAACCTAATCAGTCATAATTTTCTTCTATGAAACATTTTTTAGTATGGAGGTGTTATTCGAATGGATATTATATTCCTTATCCCATCCATAAACTGTTATCAATGAACTTTTCTACAATTTTTTAAAATTATTTTTACTGGGTGATGATCATAGGGGAAATGAAACTTTGAACTACCACCGGATTCGAACCAGTGACCATTGGGTTTCCTATCCGATCCTTAGCTTCATAACAGGTAGTCATCATTCTGTGTTCTACACTTCTTAACAATCTACTATTCTGTAATACATTCATTCAGTTGATAAGTGAAGTAGTTAAACATGGATAATCACTTCTGATTTATTTAAAAGAATGAAATAACTCATTCAAATTACATTTTGGATAGTCCTGAGAAAGGTCTTTGTTCAATCACTTCCCGTCATGAAGTAGACAATCCACTTCTGGTACACTTTTTCCTCATCTAAAATGTGAAATTGAAGTAGGTACAGCTGTATAGAATTTCTGTTTCTATCCTTGAAGAATAGTAAAACTGCCATCCAAAGTTGGCTTCTTGATGGGAGGAG
The DNA here is from genome assembly GCA_944470555.2 of Heterobilharzia americana. NCBI lineage: Eukaryota > Metazoa > Platyhelminthes > Trematoda > Strigeidida > Schistosomatidae > Heterobilharzia > Heterobilharzia americana. The sequence goes on along the minus strand of OX104127.1, from coordinate 159,730,228 downwards.
GAATATGGTTGATTGTGGAGTGTAGTTTTGCCCTGGTACATTGTGCTGTTCATTCTACCGTGTTAGCTAATGAAGAGGAACTTTAACTGCTTCTAGGGGGATATTTGTTTGCATGCATGGCAAGTTGTACTTCACGCGAAATCCGCAGTTACACGTTCTAGTATATGAGGAAATACCCCCGTGATGTCTCTTACTATGAATTCTTCTGAATGACTATCAGTAGAAACTTCGATTTTTTATGTTCCTTTCAAGAAATGAACATGTGGTATGCGTTAGGCTACGGAATAGGGAAGTAAAGATAATGTGGTCACCCACCTCACATTTATAGTTGAAACCCCGCAGCAATTTTTGAATAAGCTGCTCAATGCAGTAACCTCTGTGCGGCATAAGGTTTTCCGGGACAGCTTATGGAGCTTCAACGTACAATGTATGGTTTCGACGAAGTTGGTGCTATTTTGTTTTAAAAGAACACCTTGCGGACGGTAAGTAGCAGCCCACCTGTGCTTACAAGGTAAGAGGTAGGCCATTAAGTACCTGTGAAACGTTTTATCCATAGACTCTATTTGAACAAGACAACTTTGGAAGCTACTAACATGTGAGACATTCAGACACTAACCTTTCCATATTCTTTGTGTACAACATTCGAAAGAAGTACTGCAGCATTACCTGTTGTAATCTCTGCAAAGACTAAAATTTTTGCTATAATTTGATACATATGTTTACCTTTTTGATCACGTTGTGGATGATGTACACGCGACACAGGAGGTGATGTGAATGCGGAAAAACTTGGCATAATGCAGACAAAATTGCAGGACAGTCATCTGTTATGAAAGCACCCATTCTACGGCTTCCAATAATGATCTGAAAAAACCTCAGAAATGTACCAGTCAGTTCGGATGTCTCACTGCTTATGAAAGCGAAAGCCATGGGAATATATATGAAGTTGATGTCGATGACTACAAATTCATAGAGAAAAAGGTTCTCATTGTTGGCCTCGCAAGTACCTTCGAGACCCAGAAGATCAAGACAGTTTTCAGCTAATTTCATCTGGTCGGCTGTGGTGAAAAAAAGGATTTCAGATCTCCACTCATTGTGATAGAGAAGGATGCCGATCCACCTTGACTGATTATATGCTCCTGCAACTTTTCATAACTGCCTACAACAACACTGTTTCAAGGGAAAATTCAATTACTGGTCAAATTACACTGAGCGAAGAGGCGATAACGTACATTGAAGACGTCTTGGTTATTCAGTTGTTTACCATAGTGTGCATAAATGAAAGCAACAACATTAAATGCAGCCATCCTGGATATTAGTAATGGCCTTACGCTCTCCAATTTAACTCCCGTCAACTTCCATGAACTAGAACTATTGTTATGAAGCAGAGTGTCGCAGGGATGATTGCGAGTTAATAGAAGCCGAGTTACTGTCCAGAAACCCTTTAAGAAATTCACGAGCACGGACGCCCGACAAGAACATTTCAGGGACATTCTACGAACAAACAAACAGAACTGTCTTTATTGTCACTACACCACCTATTGACCGGTGTTCACTAGCCTTAAAGCAAACAAACTTGATGTAGGCTCTTCGACCACCTTGCAAATGTGAATCTCGTACAAAGTAGTGCGTGTACGTCTACTTCTCATACTCCTTTAGAGCAACCTTCAAAGACTGTAAGGACGGAAACGCGGCGAGACAAGAACACTCCATATAGATTTATGCGTTTTCGGTTACAACATATTGGACGGTATCGTTTCTCATCATGAAAATAAAGCAGCCCTTCCACAGTTTGCTCCCCTTTATAGTGCTTTTCGATTTCGTGCAACCAATCACATGGAAGGTTTCCTCGCCCATTTTGATTGGACAACAAGTGACACAGGGAGTGAGGGGGACGGGTAGAAAATAACAGTTAAAAATTATTGAATTTTGAGGGAGTTGTGGAGATTTGGAAATATTTCAAGTTGTTATTCATCGTAGACTGACGTCAGTTGGAGGGACAAAGGAAACCTTGGAGCACTGGACAACTGTTTCGTCCTAGTATGGAACTCCTAAGGAGTGCGCAACCGCGACCCCACTAGGGACCGAACCGGCGACCTTCGTGTTCGGTGGCCAGCAGGTTACCATTGAGCTAGCCACTGGGTCAGAATCCAATGGTCCATATTTCCAACTTGTGTTAGCTCACGATATAGTGCAACCGCCACCCAATGTCATCGTTGAGTAACTGTCATCACAACCAACAGGCGTTTCCCCCACCGGTCACGACTTCTCATTGGAACTTCGGCCACGGAACCTGAAGGTCGCGGGTTCGATCCCTTGCTGGCGGGGTCGTGGGTGCGCACTGCTCAGGGACGAAACAGATGTCCAGTGTTTCCAGGTTTCCTTTGTCCCTCCAACTGATGCCAGTATATGATGAATAACAACTTGAAATAAATTATTACTGTGGACCAAATGTATTTTCTGTTATCGTATGAATGTCTTTTACCTGCACTTATACAAGTCTGTGTGTCAAATTGTTTTTCAAGCCATTTAGGTATATGTTCACCCACCCTAGTCTGCACTGCACGATTACTCCTCTCTATGTATATGTGCCCACATATACGTGTAAGTTGGTAAACACAGTGGGATCCGACATAATCATTAATAAGAGGTTGAGGTTTGTAGCCAAGCAGGTGTTTTGCTCAAAACCGGCCGCGGTCGCGGTCACCCAGTGTAGATACTGCAAGTCTCGTGAACTACGGCTATCTTAGATAGTCAAATGATAAATAATATGATGCTACACCTATCTAATTCAATTGGATTTGGATTTGGATGAGAAGTCCTGACTAGACAGCCAGTGTGAATACAATGAGGCGGTAGTAACGCGTCGCGAATTCACATGGTATTTGGGCAGACGCACACTTGTGATTGAAGTGAAATAAAAATCTGGTCAGCAGTTGAACCTCGTAGCTCAGTTAATGGAGTATAGGGCAGGTCAACGAAGGAGTAAGGCTTGTGTGTGTTCTCTTTAAATACTAAGTTCAGGCTTAGTTATTCTTGTAGCTACAGTTTCCGTTATATGGAGAATGAGTAAAGGGATGGCAGGTGGTAGAGTCTTAGGAAAGCAGTTTGACATAGTAAAAGATGTACTAGCATCTGTCTGATGTCCTATTGTAGAACTTCTAATAGGTTTGGTCTCACCCTTTGTAAACCAAGTCGGTAGATGTCCTTGTTTCCTGAGACAGACTAGTCTTATAATGTGCCCTATATGACTCATTCTGCAGAAGCAGTTGGATTGGAATATGCATCAGGACAGGCTCTGATATCAACATAAATTAAAAGTAAAGAAGATAAGCACTTGATGAAGGACATTATCAATATGTTTTGTTGCGAAGAAAAGTTGTTCACAACAGTTTTATCCCAGTATGATTTAACATATGTTGATACGCTTTCGTTCTGACTGTGATTTGAATGTACAGAAATACTGGAATTATGGCCGACTAGCTTTACTCTAGATTGGATGACAGAAGTTGATAGTAAGCTAATGAATATTATCTTGACCAGCGACCGACCGTGATAGAACTGGGAACATCTCTGGTGTTTGACAGAAAATAAAGTATCAGCATAAGGAAAAACCACGCTACGCATCATCATGCAACAGAGCGTAGAATGGAAGAATACAAACTCCTTTCCTCAATTCCATCGACTTTGGAAACGCCTTCGATATCACCGACGAAGAAAGAATTTGGTAGGCAGCTCCTTCAATACTACGCTTTTATTACCACAAATCTTTATCAACCTCATTCAACACCACCTATATGCTATATGATGCTACATGCCAAGTGATTCACAATGGAAAGTTGAGTGATGCCTTTGACGTGGATTGAAGACAGGAAGGAGTATGACAAGCTTGTCGCCTACTATCATCAATCATCTTCCTAATTGTGGTCGACTGGACTGGAGTGGACTGGATGATGCAATCAACTGTGAGGAGCTGTGTGAAGATGAGCATACGTTGACTGGACCAATGACAGGACTCCAGAAGAAAGTTTGGATTTCGCCAACGACGATGATTTATGTCTAACGTCTTACGTTGCACAAACTTGAAGATCTACAGGTGGAGACTAACAAGTTGACAGAAGAGGCGAGGTGAGACAGCGAAGACGGGACTTCGTTCAGGTGAACGTAGAGAAGACAGAGGTGATGAAGATACCCAACCAACAACAACAACAACAACAACAACAACAACAACAAGAGACAATAACAAGAGGCACCAATCACCATCAGTGGGGTAAATCTAGAGGAAGTTTTCTCTTTCACCTACCTACCTACCTACTTATCTACGCAGCATCGTTTCAACTACAGGCGGCACAAGCACAGCTGAGTCTATCAGAGCAACCAGGATCGGAAAGATAGGAAGACAGGCCTCGCCGCACTAATCTGAAATCATCAGTGTGGAGATCTACTGCACTGCAATGCACCGCACCGCACTGCACTGCATTCAGCATTAAGCGTGAACGACATCCGGATTTTCAACACCAGTATTAGGTAGTTCAGTGCTTCTGTGTGATAGTTGAGATACTTGGAACGTTACGCAAAGCATTTCCAACAAACTGCAGACATATGTGAACATCTTCTGCATACGCTCACTCGATACTGAAGATCAGGTGGCCGGAAAGAAAAAGGAGTGACGGACTCTGGCAACGAAGGGAGCAACAGCCTTTCGTCGAACAAGTATGCAGAAGAAGAAAGTGGAGATGAATTGGAGTGTACATGGACTGAGAAGACGGTTAGGGGACATCACGCACCATGCCAGACCAGTCCGTTGAGTGGAACGTGAATGGGAAACGATAATTTGGATGTAGGAGGGTGGTATGGAGGAGATGGTGTGAGTAAGTAATGAAAGTGTATAGGCAGTCGTGGAGAGAGGTTCAAAAGACAGCAGAGAAGAGATTGAAATGGCGACGTGCTACTGAAGCCCTATATTGCACTAGGAACCCATGGAACAAATGAAGTCAAAAATTGAAAATGAGGAGAAACCAACGCTGACTGGCTGACTGAATGTGTATCTTCAGACTGCGAACGATCGGTAAAAGGAGACTGAAAAGCAAGGGACGCAGGTTATTAAATGAGAGGTTTTCTACTTCGAATGAATCCAGGAACGCTTTTCTATATGGATACAAAGCTATGACAGTTGGTCTATCAAAGTCGTTATAATTCTATTTCAAGCGACTTCGTCTTTAGATTTATTGGTAAAGTAACTATAAGGCTTTCGAAGATCAGACTTCTCCATGTTTTCCATATATCTGAGGCCTCTCTTGACATCCTAACCTGTATGTACAAAAGGAAGCCTGTTCAGTCGCTTTTTCTGTTATGTTTGGATAACAAAGTCACTCACACACAAAATTATGATTGAGGTTAGATAAGGACGATTAGAAGTAAGCAGCCAATAAAGTCCGGTTGTGATTCCCGAAGTTCTAATAAGAAATTGTGACCATGAGGGCCAATCAAGTCGAACATAAGGACAGCTATTCAACGACGACATTAGATAAAGGTGGCGCTATATCATGAACTAACAGAAGTAAGAAATGTGAACGACTGGATTCCGACCCAGTGGCTTGAAGGTCCCGGGTGGTACTATATCATGAGTTCCCTCTGCTGAGGAGTTCTATATTAAGACGAGACAGCTATTCAAGTTTCCAATATTTCTGCAAATGATGTCAGTCCATGATGAATACTAACTTGAAGTCAGATTTACACTAAATGGTACTACCATCAAACTCTGTTTCTAACTCTTTTTTGCCTCTTGCCATATGGCATGAAAACAGAAGACAATGAGCTTCATTTTCTTTGCAGTAATGATATTATCAATATTTCTGGACTTGGTCATCATTCGCTCATTTTTTTTAATCACTCTTACAATGCTGATCTAAAATTTTTTAGTTATACAAGTAGTGATCAACAAATTGATGACGTGTCAGTAAATATACTTTTGATGTGCAAATAAATAGATAGACAGTCTCAAATGTGTATCTTTATATTAGTCCACAACTACACGGAATATATATGCTCCCTTTCAACCATGAAAGCATGACAAGAGTCAATTGTACAATACATTCACACATCTTTGTAGGCGTCTATATGAAAAATCATGCAAACACAATACATGTGATTCCTATATTACATACTATTTAATCAATAATTTTATGTATATATTGGTTTGTTTGATGATAGTTTAACAGTGAAATTAAAGATATGTGTTACATGCTGCTTAGGATTCATTAGACTAATATACCTGTATTCCAGTGATTGATTGTTTGCATTGGTTTCTAAAGGTAATGAAAAGTTATCCAATTTTAGGTTCCTAGTTTATATTTTACTACAGGTAGTCATATAAATATGCCAAACAACCTAACATTTACTATATCTGTCTCTACATCAACAGATTATTCTCAATTGAACGATTTCTTATCCACCATTGGAAGACTGTAGGTACTCCACGAATGCTCTTCAGCATAATTCTTCAAATTGTCACACGATAAACTTCAATTTTAGACCTGGACATAATTTATGTAAACTGTCTACTCAAATCACACGATTCCCGTTCTATTCATACATGTGTATACTACAAGTGTGATTTATCTCGACGTGAGTTTTTCTTCAAACCACTCCTGATCCTCCCACATCTCTTCCTTTTATCAAAACAATCTTCCACCCAAATTTCTATATCACGAGGCTGAGAGTAACTGGTATAAATCAGTCTCAGTTTCATGAACACTTGCATCTCGCTTATTATCCTGTATTGTTCCACTTTATTCCTTCTTGGACTGCATATAACTTTGAAGATCATTAGCAGAACTAGTGGTGTACTCCTAAGCTTGTTAAGTGAAACTGTTGTAAACAAACATCTAATGGGATCACCGATATCCGGATTAATTGCGGAAGCAGTGATGCAGAGACTGGAAGCCATTATTCTACCTGTGATCAAACCAAAAATTTGGATTCTCTATGACACTTTTGTCACCATTAAAAAGCATGATATAGAAAACACTCACAGTTTGATCAACAACGTTTTCAATGACATCAAATTCATGATGGAGAAAGAGTCAAACAACTAACTACCATTCCTAGATGTTTTAGTCAGTAGAACAAATGCCGGAAAGCTGGAAACCCAAGTGTCCAGGAAGCCAACACACACTGACCAAATCCTCAACTACAATAGCAATAACCCAACGACACACAAAATCAGTTGCGTTCAGACTCTATTCAGAAGAGCGAGAACACAACACAGTAAAACAACTTCGCGGGGAAACGAAGAAAATCACTTGATGTCTATCATAAAGAAGAATGGCTACCCATGAAACTAGCAAAACATGACTATCCGTACATCATCAACTACAAAGTCAGTGACAGAAATCAATAAACGCATCATCCTATCATACAAAAAGAATGCATCAGAAATCATAACAAGATTACTGAAACCACTTAGAATTGAAGTGGCTCATAAACCAATAAATTCCCTGCAAACACTATTATGCAGACTAAAGGATCCAACAGTCAAAGAAGAGAAACCGAATATCATTTACAAAATGGACTGCAATAACTGTAGTCAACACTATATTGGACAAAGTGGTCGCCCTCTTCACCTTCGTCCACATTAGTACCAATTAGCTATTAAACGCCATGACATTTCATCACTGATTTCAATGCATGTGGATAACAATTATGGACATGAATTCAATTTTGACAATGTAGAAATGTTGGATGGAGAGAGCAAACGCAAAGAATATTAGAGAATTCCCAGAAGCTTGGCATTCAGATCGGTCAGTCAACAATCAATACATGTATAGACATAGACAATCTATCAATCAATCAATGGGAAGAATGATAAACGACAGAAAGGTCAGAAGTGAAGTAGAGGAACAGCCAACAGGAAAGTCTATATAGTCAGTCAATGACACAACAATCAAAGGAAACAACCAACCACAGACCACATAGTCAGAGCAAGCCACTAAATCACTCACGAAGAGATATTGACAGCTCACTTCATACTGAAGTTAGTGCTGATGATGTCACTGTCTAGCAAGGGGATGAAAGCTTCACGATTAAACAACCCAGCTTAGAGAACACAATACAACCAAGACCATCCACCTCAGCTACAAATATTCTCCATTATTTCAAAACATCTTAATTCGTGTTAACATCTGGTAGGTGTTGTCTAATCAGATGACCAACATCCTCTTCATTCTGAGCACTCCATGTGTAGGTTGTCAGGGTCAGACAAAACCACGAGTAAGTATATGCAACTTTATGCATGTAATACTGAATATAAAACTCTACAATATTGTACTTAGCTCGTATTCGTTTTGAAAGCGAACTCACGAAAGAGTACACAGTTTGCTAGTATTTATATATTGTGAATCTAATTACCAATGTGATTGTTATGTATACATGTAAACTATTTCTGTCCAACTGTTGATATATGACATGCTGAAAGTTCTAAACAGTAGTCCAGAAATATCTTTCAGAAGAAAGTCATTATTATTATCATTAACCCAGAAGTCTATTAAGGGTCGCGTGTACTGCACAGCAGTCCGCTCTGTTCTACTGTATGGCTGTGAAACATGGTCATTGAAAGTGGAAGACATGAGAAGGTTACAGGTATTTGACCACCGTTGCCTTCGTAGTATAGGACGTATTCCGTGGTGTCACCATGTGAGTAATGCAGAAGTTAGGTGTAGAGTTTTGGGGAGAAGAGGTAAGTCAGTCGACGAGGTTGTGAACCTTCATCGACTGAGATGGTTGGGACACGTACTACGTATGCCTAGTCACCGATTCCCTCGTCACACAATGTTGGCTGAGGTGGGTCCAGGCTGGATAAAGGCCCGAGGTGGCCAGACTAAAACATGGCACCAATGTATGAAGTCTCTGACTGTTGGTTTAAGCCATGTATGACGATGCAGACTAGGTGGTTGGGGTCCATGGGACAAGGGGAACCAGTGGTTGGAGACCCTAGGTGATATGGCTCAGAATTGATGTCAGTTGCGCAGATGTATACACACATTATCCTCATCTTAACAACGCTATACCGAATCTCACCATTTTGTCACTCCTCTTTCCTTTCTTCTCATACTTTGTATTTCTTTTGACTGCATTCACTTATCTTCATCCTTCACCTCACTACCTTTCCACTTGATGTAGTGATATGAGGTGAGGCAACTCGGACCGTTACGCAGTAATGCCTGGTCCTATGTTGATAATGATGATGATGATGATGAACCTAGAAGTATGCTGGTAAACTGAAATACCTACAATGCTGAAGCGATGCAGGTGATTACTTTCTCAGTCAGTGAGGTATTAGATAGATCTATAGTTACTTTAAGCTTTTCATGTAGGCTGTATGCTTACAAAATAATTGGAAACTATGAACACATAAACCGATTTATTATATACCCCTGCATTTTGATTGAAAATCAGTCAATCAAGTAAGCATACAAACAGCTGAATGAACAAATTGAGAAATATATTGTATCTATGAGAAATTTCTGCATTGTGGAATCAATTTACTATAAATATTGTGCTACTGAAGAGTCCCATACTAGGACGAAACGGGTATCCAGTGTTCCCAAGTTTTCAACAATTCTCCAATTGATATCAGTTCGTGATGAATACTACGTCATAAATATATTTATGGATAGAATTCATATATACGCAAATATCAGCTTCATCACCTTTTTCCGTGATGTGAGGATGCGATGCTTCATAAGGAGTTGAGTTAATCAACTTCACTTGTTACAGGTGCTTGGGTAACATCAGAAGATTTACAGCATATCATTTTATTTGAAAGTATGAAACTGAATGTACAGCACAGATGTATTCCATAAGTAGCTGTTTATAAAAGACAAGGAATCCATTAATTGACTGAAAGAAATCTAACTGTAACCTTCATAAATGCATAAGAAACCCAATTTCGTATAACACTATCATCAAACGACGACGAAACACCATAGTAAATAGTTTTGTCAACAGCATGTTCATTTACCATCAATAATTTCAGCATACTAAAAGAGTGATTCAATGATTTGAAGGTCATCGAAAGTTTCGGGCACTATCCAAAGTGTCTTCAGTAATCCAAACATTTAATACCTATCATATTCACACCTAAAAAATTCACAAAATGTAGGCAGTGCTCCCTAAGTTTTCAAATAACGCGGATACATACTGTTATTACTTGTATTATACCGTCACTGACTGGACCTAATTTATCAGTCTCTGTTGGCATATGGGCTCCTATGCGGATGCCTCGATATTGCCTGTATTTCAATTATGTATAGTAATGATGGGCAGTGGCTAGCAGTTCAAACAAGGATGCGCATTTCGTCAGCTGGTTGTACCTGCCTCCCAGTGAGTGATGTTGTTCCCACTAGGATTCGGATTCGGCAGCGATGGCTTCTAATGCGAGAGTGTTATCCACTACACCACCGAACCATGATAGTCACTTTTTTTGCAACGGATATTTTTATTATTATTATTTGTCCCTTGGCTTCCTAGTGGAACACAGGGATTCAGTAAAACGCCTCCATCACACCCTGTTCTCTGCATTCTTCACAACCTGGTGACACGATTGCCCACAACCTCTCATTTCTTCCTCGCACGATCTCCTCCATGTCACCTTCACCTCGGATGCCAAACTCGTCGTTTCTCCTTTCGATTCCACTCGAGTGTCTGGCCTGGCACGTGGTGTCCCTCAATGGTCTTCGCAGTGTATGCCCAATCCATCTACACTTCCACTTCACTCTGCATATTTGTTCAGCGATAGCTTCTTGCTTCATTGGTTCGTCACCAGCCAGTCACAGTTCCCTGTTGCTTATTCTCATTATTCTGGCCATCTCAACTTCAGTAACCAGCCAGTGTAGATGGCAGTTATTGATGAATATCTGTAGTTTGTTGGAAGTGCTTTTCGTGACATGCCAAGTTTACTAACTATATATCAAGCAGCACTGACTTACTTGACTGAATTGGTGTTGAAAATCCGGATGTTGTTCACACTTTGTGCTGAGTGCAGTAGCTCTCCACGGTGATTTCAGATTATTGAAGGTTTGTCTTGCTCTCTTTCCGATGCTGGCTGCTTTGACGTCCTCGTCTGTGCCTGTGCCGCTGTCTGCATTTGAAACAGTGCTGCCTAGTCAGGTGAAAGAGACAACTTGCTTTAAGTTTCTCCGGTTCATGGTGATTTCTGCTTGTTGTTGATACTGTTGTTAGTTGGGTATCTTCATCATCGCCGTCTTCTCAACGTTTACTCGAAGGATGTCCCGTTTTCGCTGCCCTACCTCTCCTGTCAACTTGTTAGTTTTCACCTGTAGGTCTTCGAGTTTGTGCGACAAGACGTCAGACATAAATCACCATCGTTGGCGAAATCCAAATCTTCTTCTGGGGTCTTTTTATTGGTTAAACAGAGTGTGCCCATCTTCTCACAGCTCTTCACATTTATCTGCTGCATGATCCAGTCAACCACAATGAAGAGGGTCATTGGTGATAGTAGGCAGCCTTGTCTTACTCCTGTCCTCTCTTCGAAAGCATCACCGAGCTTCCCTTTTTGAATTACTTCGCATGTGGCCTTTTCATATGGTTGCTGAATGAGATTGATAAACGTCTGTGTTATTCTGTAGTACTGAAGCAGCTGTCTGCCAAATTACCTCTTGGTCGACGCTGTCAAAGGCCTTTTCAAAGCCGATGAAGTTGAGGTAGAGGGTTGTCTTCCATTCTATACTCTATTCTATGAGGATGTGTAGCGTAGCGTTGCAATTCGGTGCGCACATGATTTGTACTTCCTGAATCCAGCCTGTTCTGGTCGTAGTTTTGAATCAAGCGCATTATTTAGTCCCTCCAGGATGATGCGGCTTAATATTTTGCTTGTGGTGAACAGGAGCATGATTCAGATCCAGTTCTTGCAAAGACTTAGGTCGCCTTTCTTCAGGAGTTTGACAAGATAGCCCTTCTTCCAATCTGCAGGTACCTTCTCTTCCTTACAGACCTTCTGCAATAGTGATGCGAGCATGTCCACTGTTATTCCTGCGTCTGTTCTCAGTACTTCTGGCGGAATTCCATCTGGTCCTGCTGCTTTCCCGTATTTCAGTAGCATTATGGCGCTCAGGACTCCGACTTCTGTTGGAGGATTTGTGTTCACTTGTAGTTCTGTGGCTGCAGGCGGTATTTCTCGACGAAGTGCAGGTGGTGGTCGGTTTCTGTCCATGTATAGCTAATGCTTCAGCTATGCATAAGTGGTGGAAACGTAAACCTTTGGAGTAGTTCAATTTAACTTTGTAAATTATTTTAAAGGGTGAATCTCGAGGTGCTGATAGTGACCCAATTCTACAAAGTGTTCACATATGGATGAAGTGATTTTCTATTGCTGGCCTCTGGTAAGCCAAACTAGATAGTGTTCAGCAAACCGAAACTTTGCATTGAAAAACATTTTGTGAAACCACTTTCTCTAGGTTGGACCTTAACAGCTCATTTTATTGATTTTGTCAATTTCAGTTCTCTTTGGTATACTTCTCTTTTATTATTATCATCATCGTTATCACCAATTTTCACTTCATTGACGCCATTTGACCCATATTTTACTCGTTAATATCAATTCATTCCTTATTCATTGACTTATTTTGCATATTTCACCTTAATTATCACCGTTTTACAATTATTTGACACTTGTCGCTTATCTCACCACTTGTTATCGATTCGTTCCTTCTTTTTCAATGACCCTTTTTCTATCTCTTACACTTGAACAAATACCAACACCACCACCACGACCACCGACACCGATTGTATATTTTGCATATTGACTGAGCAAGTCTCTTTTTTAGTGGAATTATCTGTTACTTTATTGAGTATAAATACGACCACTGTACAGCTTGATAATGAAGTTGTTGAAAAGAAATACTTCCTCTTCACTATTACATATCTTGTTCTTCTTAGGATATATATGTTTTTAGAGGATTTCATTCCCCAAAATTTATGTTTACGTCGGTTACTATTTGTGGCCAGTTTATTCATTTTGTTGATAGAACTTTTCTTCAATTGTGAAATATATTGTTGCTAAACAGTTTTTTCTACTTTTTGTAATATATTTTTTATATCATCCTTCTTTTCTAATTTTCCCTTCAGTGCTTCCATATTTATCTTTATTGGTATTTTTGTATATAAGCATATTATATCAAAACGTCGCTGGACTGCGGAAAAGAACTTAGAAAACTTGGATTTCGCCGATGACTTGTGCCTGATGTCACATAAACTTGAAGACCTACAGGCGAAAACTAACAGGTTGGCAGAAGAGGCAGGGCAGCGAAGACGGGACTTCAGGTGAATATAGAGAAGACAGAAGTGATGAAGATACCCAACCAACAACTCCAACAGCAACAACAAACTCCAATCACCATCAACGGGAGCAACTAGAAGGAAGTAACCTCCTTCACCTATCTAGGAAGCACTGTCTCAACTACAGGCGTCACTGGCACAGACGAGGATGTCAAAGTCAGCCAGAATCGGAAAAGCAAGACAGGTGTTCATTAGCCTGAAACCAGTGTGGAGATCTTCTGCACTCAGCATGCGAAACAAGATACGGATTTTCAACACCAACGTCAAGTCAGTGTTTCCATGTCGTGGTTCAGAGACTTGGCGCGTCACGAAAGGGATTTCCAATAAACTATAGACATTCATCAACAACTGCTTACGCTGGCTCGCTACTGAAGATCAGATGGATTGCCAGAAAGAATAAGCAACAAGGAGCTCTGGGAACGAACCAACCAAGAACCTATCACGCAGCAAATATGCAGGAGGAAGTGGAGATGGATTGGGCAAATCTTGATAATATATACGCCGCTGTGTGTTTCTAAAATCTATCATTGGCTTTATTTTATACCCTAATTTATGTTATTTTATCATCTCATAGATTATACGAGTATTACAAAACAGACATGGGTTCAAACCATTTCTTTGGTCTAATACATATTACTGTTTCTTTTATAGCTGTATTTGTGATTGCACTCATCAATCTGTTTATTGTAACATAAGGTCCGGAGAGTGGGGTGACTTTAAAGACCACCCTAGGAACTGATAAAACAACCAATTCAATTCCTTTATTTTGTGGAGAAGTAATTTTCCATGTGAAATATCGAAACCTGATTGGTCATTTCAGCAGTTACTAGGGTAGCCTTTAAAGTCACTCCCGGATAGTAGATATTCATTCATTTTTTTTCTCATCATGTGTAGTTGTGCTGAGAATCACTATTGTATTTCTTTTTTCTACTTGAACAACTACTATAGATTTATTTACTTGTAGTGACAATCGATTTTCCTGTTCGTTGTTTCTTCAGTCTTGGTTGTATTGTGTTCTCTGAGCTGGGTTGTCTAGTCGTGGAGCTTTCATCGTCTTTCTAGACGACATCATCGACACTAATTTCGGTATGAATTGAGCTGTCACCATCTCTCAGTGAGTGATTTAGGTAGCTTGCTCTGATGAACTGGTTTGTGTATGATTGGTTGTTTGGTATGATTGTTGTGTCACTAACTGACTGTATAGATTTTCCTATTGACTGTTCCTCTGCTTGACTTCTGACCTTTCTATCATTTATCATGTTTCTCATTGATTGATACATTGGGTCTATGTCTATACATGTATTGACTACTGACTGACTGATCTGAATACCAAACTTCTACATATGGCCTTTTCATATAGTTGTTGAATGAGATTGATAAAGGTTTGTGGTATTCCGTAGTGTTGAAGCAACTACCAAATTACTTCTCGGTCGACTCTGTCCTTTATTAATTGTAATACTGCTGTATAAACAATGTCATTCTAGATAATGTAAATGAACTAACAAATTGGTGATGACTGCTCTTTAGCAATAAGGGTGTGAGAAGGGTAGATAATTTCTCTTTGCAAATCGACTCATTTACATATGCATGTTAGAATGATTTTTAGCGTTACGTCTAGAAGAGTTAATTAGGCATATTTCGAGTCATATTACATGATAATAAAAAGAATTATTGATAACTTTAATAAGAAAAGGGTCATTAAACACTTAGAAATGTAGAGATAATATAAAGTACTGTTACGGAGTCTGAACTTAGGACAAATCAACTGTTCAGTTACACAAAGTTTTCAGCATTTTAGACATAATGAAACATCAGTTATACAGTGCAACTCTTAGAAGATTTTTTTGTTATTCATGAGAATGATGAAATCGAAATACTTTTGAGAAATTATAAACATGCATGGAACCATGAACGACTAATGAATAAAAAAATAATTTGATCAATTATGTATTACCATTATTATTATTATTATTTGTCCCTTGGCTTCCTAGTGGAACACAGGGATTCAGTAGAACGCCTCCATCACACCCTGTTCTCTGCATTCTTCACAACCTGGCGACACGATTGTCCACAACCTCTCATTTCTTCCTCGCACGATCTCCTCCATGTCACCTTCACCTCGGATGCCAAACTCGTCGTTTCTCCTTTCGATTCCACTCGAGTGTCTGGCCTGGCACGTGATGTCCCTCAATGGTCTTCGCAGTGTATGCCCAATCCATCTACACTTCCACTTCACTCTGCATTTTTGTTCAGCGACAGCTTCTTGCTTCATTGGTTCGTCACCAGCCAGTCACAGTTCCCTGTTGCTTATTCTCATTATTCTGGCCATCTGAACTTCAGTAACGAGCCAGTGTAGATGGCAGTTATTGATGAATATCTGTAGTTTGTTGGAAGTGCTTTTCGTGACATGCCAAGTTTACTAACTATATATCAAGCAGCACTGACTTACTTGACTGAATTGATGTTGAAAATCCGGATGTTGTTCACACTTTGTGCTGAGTGCAGTAGCTCTCCACGGTGATTTCAGATTATTGAAGGCCTGCCTTTCTGTCTTTCCGATGCTGGCTGCTTTGACGTCTTCGTCTGTGCCTGTGCCGCTGTCTGCATTTGAAACGATGCTGCCTAGTCAGGTGAAAGAGGCCATTAATGTTGATTGGAGCTTGTTGTTGTTGGTGGTGGTGTTTGTTGGGTATCTTCATCACCTCTTTCTTCTCTGCGTTCACTTGAAGTCCCATCTTATCTGCCTCTTCTGTCAATTATATAGGATAAACTAAATTTATAGTTTATAATTACATACATGTATGAATCTGAGCGTAATTTAAATAAACAATTCCAACGTTTTGCATTGAAGTCTGTTCCTAGTTTCTTCAAGGAAATAATCATAAACTGTACTCAGCGTAAACAACAAGATCCGGCTATTCAACACTAATTCAGTTAAGTAAGTCAGTGCCTCAATGTAATGGTTCAGAGACTTGTTGCTTTACGAGAAGCATTTCCCATAAAGCGTAGACATACATGAACAGCTGTCACCTACGCTTACTCAATACTAAAGATCAGATCAGGTCAGGAAGAATAAGCAACAAGGATTGCTGGCCTTGCAACGAAGCAATATGCAAAAGAAAATGGTGATGGAGATGGATTGGGCATATACTGAGAAGACTGTCTGGGGAGACCACATACCAGGCCAAGCTATTGAATGGAACTGTCATGGGAAACGACGAGTTGGGCGTCCGAGAGTGATATGAAGGAGATGGTATAAGGAAGAGATGAAAGGTTATGGGCAGTCGTGGCACCATGTTAAAGAGACTGCAGAGAACAGAGTGAAATGGCGACGTGCTACTAGGAATCCAAAGGGCAAGCTAGTATTCACCACGGACTGAGTGACAAATGTTGGAGAATCGGTTTAAACCGGATGGCATTAGATAGGTGTTTCGTTCTTGTGTGGAGCTTCTCAGACTTATACACCAACAACTTAGTGATGGATTAAATCCAGGTTTTTGCTGCCAACCTTCCCAGTAGCTAAATGCTTAATACGTCCTCCGTAAGAGCTGAAGATCTTCAGTTCGACTCATAGGTGGGTCGTGGGTGAACACTGTCGAGCAGTCCAACACTAGAACGTAACAGTTGATCAGTGCTCTCAAGTTTTTAATCACATATATACATATATATATGTATATATATATATATATATATATATATATATATATATATATATATATATATGCGCGTGGAGAATGCATAGTCTCAAACCAATGATAAACTAAGTATTTTATGCCTACTGGAAAAGCTAAACTGTAAAACTATAATGTGAAGGTAAAAAAGATAATAACTCATTTGTATTTATTTTTAACTCACAGTTATATTTCATTCGGATGCAAGGGTTCGGTAATTTATTCAAAAAGATTTTCTTTTAACAGAAATGCTACCAATAAGGCAACTTCCCCATAAAATAACAAAGTATTTCATCGCTATAGCGCTATCACAGTTATACAATTCATCCACCCAAATCAGCATAGGACCAGGCATTATTGGATAACGGTCCGAGTTGCCACACCCTATATCAGTACATCAAGTAAAAAGACAGTGAAGCGGAAGATAAAGAAAAGAAAATTCGGTCAAGAAAAATATAAAATACTAAATGAGAAAAAGGAAGAATGAGGAAATGATGAGATTCGGTATAGCATCGTTAAGATGAGGATAATGTGTGTGGAGAAACATCTGCACCACTGACATCGCTTCTGAACCATATCGTCTAGAGTCAGTCTCCAACCACTGGGTTCTCTTGTCTCACCGACCCCAACCGGCTAGTCTGCACCGCCTCACATGGCTTAAACCAACAGTCAGGGGATTTCATACATTGGTGCCATATTTTAGTCTGGTCGCCCTGAGCCTTTTACCAGCCTGGACTTACTTTGGCCAACATTGAGTGACCAGGCAACCAGCGACTAGGCATACGTGATACACGTCCCAACCAGCCATCTCAATCAATGAAGGTTCACAACCACATCAACTGAGTTACCTCTTCTCCCTCCCTAAAACTCCACACCTACACCTGACTTCTGTGTTACTCGCATGGCGACACCACGGAATGCGGTCTATACTACGAAGCAAACGGTTGTCAAACAACACCTGAAGCCTTCTCATGCCTTCCACCTTCAGTGGCTGGTTTTACAGCCATACAGTAGAATAGAGCGGACTGCTGTACAGTACACGTGACCCTTAATATACAGTCGGATATCATGGTGGCGCCACAGGTGACGTGAGTTGGTGATAGCTAACGGAGGCTTTTGTGTTCGTGTGGAGATTTCAGTGGCCAGTGAACCTCCAGGTCAGGGTTGATCCCACTTCCCAGGTAATTGGAGTGGTCAACACACTCAACCACTTCACGTTGTATTGTTAGTTGTGGCACCGTTGAAGACCAATGCTGGAGTAACAAATTGCATTTGGTTTGTGAAAAATGCATCTGAAACATTGTCAAATTGCTACTCGAAGTGTTCAGAAGACTCTGAATCTTGTCAGTGTCAGCGACAAATTAACAAAATAAAATGACTGAAAATCCAAGAAGTCTATGCTTCTCTACTTCTTTGTCTGAGTTATGTGTAGGCTGCTGTATACTACCTGGCTAGGGTCGTCGAGATGACAGAAACAAACCGTTGAAGACTGTCAGTGAAGTGGTTGAAAATCGGTTATAATAAAACAGATGTATTTATTCCCTATTTGACAGCTTTTAAAGGTGGACTATTCTAACCAACCTGAGATTGATCTTAAGCTTACAAGAATGAGGAATGATCTAGGAAAGGAATCCAGTATGTATACTGTTATGTAAATTATGTTTATTAAGCACTGAAGTAAATATAATTGGGTCACATGAATCACTCCGTCCGTACCTTATATGTGATTCAGTAAGTGATTTATCGAAGAGTAGACTTGTTTACTTCTTGTTCAGTCCTCATGAACAAGTCTCTGAAAGAGCAGTTAGCTTGTTGTCTATGTGAACACAAATGGTTTATACTATGAGACTAATATACCATTTTTGACCGCGTTTCATACATCTAACTCTTCCTTATTTCAATTCATTTTATTATTTTATCGTAACAGTTTCATATCTCTTGATCCCTATCACTATATCAAATTTTATATTTGGTAATGACTGGTGAAATGAAAATTTGAACCGCTAGTGGATTCGAACCAGGGACCATTAGGTTTCCGCCTAGATTCTCTACCAACTGAGGTACGAGATCTGACAGCTGACTAGATATTTATTTCACTTCATTCACTCATCCCAATCCAATTATAAGGAATTCACACACATGAATTCATATAGTAGTCTGGGTAAAAATCTTCACCTTGTGATTGAAATGAAATGAATATCTGGGCTGGAAATCTAATGGTCACTATTTCGAATCCAGCAACGGTCCAAATTTTAACTTCACCTTCAAGTATAAATACAAGTCTGCCAAACTGCGACTATTTCAGATCGTCAAATGATATCATATTTGTACTGAGTGATGGTTGAAAGGAAGATGAAAATCTGGACCGCAGTCGGATTCGAACCAGCGACCATATCATATTTGTCTGAATGATGTTCATATTTTTTTGTTCCATATAATCGTCACATTTAACTATTTTTAAAAAATGATAAAAAATCACACCATATTCATTCACTTATTCAACTCCCTCTCTATCTTGAGTTTTTGACCTTTAGTTCCCTATATTTTTCCAGTTGCTTTGATGATTCATGAAATATATTTGTCTAACTTATAATAACTAATGATACAGAACCGTTACTGTTAAATGTTCAAGACTTCACTGTATGGAATACATAATTAAATATTATAGAGGAGTATCTGATGACTGGATGAATTTAAGCAAGCGTCTTTTGTTTCAGTAATCTAAATTCGAATCTTTTTCATGATTGGTATCCTTATTCTCGACTGTCTTTCAGAGTGTGATAATTTTAAGCAATTCATTCTTTCAGATAGTTTTGTTTCGAATTACGAACACTACATGACTATGTTAGATTTTACAGGTATACTATACTAAGACATAGTTTTTCAGCTAGTGTAAAACTCAACACAGGAAAATCCGACTGAAAACCTTAAGTTGTTCAACACAAGAGAAAACATATACTTGATGAGGTCGTATTCATCACGAACTGACAACAGTTGGAGAACCATTGAAAAACTGGGAACAATGGACAGCTGTTTCGTCCTAGTATAGGACTCCTCAGCAGTATTCACCTATGATCTACCTACGAATCGTTCTCAGAACCTTCAGGTCTCATGAAGAACGAGTTAATCATCCAGCTAATGTCTCAGAGTTTATTGATCCACAGTTTCCAACTTGTATCAATTTGCGGTACAGCGCGGGTTCCTGTGTTCGACCCCAAGTGAGGTTGTGGATACGCACTACTGAGCAGTCCTACACTAGGACGAAACAGCTGTCCAATACTCCCAAGTTTTCAGTGGTTCTCTAGTTGATTTCAGTCCGTGATGAATACCATCTCAAAATATCCAATGATACTAGTAAGCTGATGATAGTTAATCAAATAATGATTACGAATACCTGAATATCGCGTGATGTTTTGAATAAGTGATGTGAACAGGATTTCGTTGCCGGCCAGATCGAGTCAAATCGGAATACACTCAACAACTCTGAGCACACCTATTGTGGTGTGAGGGCTATTGATACTACCTGGCTGCTCAAACCTCGTTAGATGAAGCGGCGTTCAAACCTGTAACCTACTGGTTGACCACTGATGACCACGTGGTAGTAACTTGTATTTTATTCAGTAAAACAGATTTTTAATCACTTAATGTCTACTTTAAGGATTAAGACTGCACTAATACGCTAATATGCCAATACATTATATTCGACATGAAGAGAGCAGATAAATAGATAGCAATTCATTGAAATCTAAAGGAATGATTGCCTTCAGATAAAATTTCTTCGCCGATACAAATACTACTTATATTAGTAAGATTATCTCATTCAGTGATCGGACATTAGCACAAGAATATTTTAGTGGCCCCAAGTCACTGGTATGGAAACTAAACAACTACTGAAAACATCTTTTCTGGCACTGAATTTATGCTATTCTGCCCACGAGTGCTGTAAATAAAAGAGTCACTTTTCAGTTGGATGGTATAAGCCGATTTTTTGATGCATCACTATTGATTAAGGATCGTAATGGCAGTTCACTACTAGTCGACAGTCATTTTCACTAAAATGACTGAAAAGTGATAAACTTACCCTGTTAGCAATTGATATAAAGAATCGGTATCCTTTGCACTAAATACAGTTTAGGTAAAAGGATAGATTAGTGATTAGGAACATACATCCAAGATTAGATACAAAATATACTAGCCTACTGTGCTGATTGTTTAGAGGTGGTTGTCATGACGCCCTAAACAAAAGTTTTGACTATGTTGGCACTCCTTCAGAAATCCAAACTTCTATCGTCATTAATGCAGTCAGAGACGTTACCAGTGAGCTGTTCGGACTACAGTTGACCTCCCTCCAGTAACCAGTCATTTTATCAAATTCAGCCCTACAGACGATCAATAATGGCTTGAATAGCTCAGAGGTAAGGTCTATGACTATAGGATTGAGTGATACGCATTCAAATCTTTGCAAGGAGGGAGAGGTGATAACAGTTCCCTTGAGCTTGTGGATACATGCTACTGACAAGTATTAACAAGCATGACACGTAGATTCAGTGTTTTCTGATGATCGCCGATAACCAATTAACATCTGTCAAAGTATACCATGATGGACCATGACGACCACATTGAAAAATCACCCATTGAATTCAGTCAGGACTTTGGAATGGACAATATGCAACTGATTACTCTCCAATAAGCGATCAGCAAATGTTAAAGTAAGATAGTGAGATGAAATGAGCTGAATGTCACCTATAAGCGCTCAAAACAAAATCATTACTAATGAAGAATGGAGTGTAGTTGATAGAAATGTGGTTCATAGGATTACATTTGTGGCACACACAATTTTGAACAATGTTGAAATTAGACAGTTAGTCATTTCATGCAAGCAAGTGAAATGCACAGATGGAGGAGATACATTGGATTAGCAACTTGCGAGACTGATTGTCCAGGATTAAAAACAACCTTAACTAATTGCTACCAACGAACTATTAGCAAACCCTAGATATGACTTGGTTGCATTTCACTGGGAATACTAGCGCTCACAGGAATACAGGTAGATTCACCTGGAGAGTCTCGGATGGGATGAAATTCAGGTCCACAAAGTACGTTTTATTCTAACTTACAAGCATACTTATTGAATCTTGTGAATGTTTCTCTTGCCTTTGGAAAACCTGGTCTTATAGATGTATTATTAATATTATTATTTGTCCCATGGGTTCCTAGTGGAACATAGGGATTCAGTGGCATGTCTACATGTCACTCTCTTCTCTGCAGTCTTTTAACCTGGTTCCACGACAGCCCACAACCTCTCATTTCTTCCTCATACGATCTCCTCGATGTCACCCTCACCTCAGATGCCCAACTCGTCGTTTCCCATTTGGGTTCCACTCAAGTACCTGGCACGTGTGTCCTCAGCCGGCCTTCTTAGTGTATGCCTAATCCATCTACACTTCCACTTCACTCTGCATATTTGTTTAGCGATAGCTTCTTGCTTCATTGGTTCGTCACCAACCAGCCAGATTTCCTTGTTGCTTATTCTCATTATTCTGGCCATCTGATCTTCATTTTCAGTATCGAGCGTAGATAGTTGTAGATGACTATCTGTAGTTTGTTGGAAATCCCTTTCGTAACGCATCAAGTCTCTGAGCCATACAGATGAGACTAACATTTTGTAACACCATTTCATTAGATCATCTTTTTTGGTTCAATAGTTGAATCTCAAAGTCAAGAATTTGACTGAATATATTTCCTACCTTGAAATATATAGAGAAGTTTGATAAATCAGTCAAAAAAATCAATACTTCTTGTTTCCGATACCCATTTCTTTGGATCACCTAAAACAGTTGTTACTTTTTATGTACAAGGAATATTAAATTCACCTTTGAGGGTGAACATTTCCGCCAGGTTGATGGTGCCGCTATGGGAAGTCAATTAGGTCCCCTCATATGTCACACGTGGTGAACTTAGCCCAGAACTTAATAGACCAAGCTCATCTGTATCGAAGATTAGTTGGTGATATCCTGATCATTTGTGAAAACTCAAATCAGGCTACTTCAATTCTAAACCGACTGAACGAAGTACAGAACAGCGGATACTTGGCATGTATTCAAGAGGAAGATGACTGCTTGCCGTTCCTAGATATATTAATTAGTCGAAGGCAGGATGGATCCATAAAACGATCTATCTACAGAAAACCTACATGGACAGGGCAATATCTGAATTACCATAGCTTTTGCCCAGTTCACTACAAGCGAACGTTAGTAAGGTGCCTATTCAGCAGAATTCAACGAATATGCACCGAGGATACTTTAGAAGATGAAAGAGGAACACTGACCGATATTTTGTTGGAAAATAACTATCCATCAACATTTATCAGGCAGAACAAAATCAGCAGAGCGTCAAAACTAGAACTGCAGTCAGTCCCAAAGAAGGATGTCCTCATCAGCCTTCCGTACAAAGGTGACTCTCAGAGTGCAATCCTTAAGCAGAGACTTAACGCTGCTGTTAGAAGGACTTACTATGCAGCCAGGGTTCGAGTAATCGAAACCACGAAGCCCTTATATTCCCCCAAACCCCCACAGCATGTGAACGACAATGTCACATCCCATTGTATCTACCAATTCAAATGTACGTGTGGTGACACATACATAGGGAGGACTAATAGATCCATGCAAGTAAGGGTCTCGGAACATATTCCAAAGTGGCTTCAGAAGCAAATTAAATCACCTGAACCTATAAATGTTGGTAGCAGACGTCCAAGTTCTTCGATCGCTAAACATATCGTTGAGACAGGTCACAAGATTGATGTGGCTACTTCCTTTACACCTATTTACAAAACATGTTGGGGAGGGATCCTTAAATTTGTTGAAGCCTTACCTATTAGAAAGTTGAAACCGCTTTTTTGTGTTCATAAACAATTTATTGTCACATTAAATCTTTCTTGGTACGATCAACTATTGAAAACCAAGTTCGATGTACTATTGTTTTTCGCTCTATTGATTTTCATTGTTATTCGGCCTCTAATTCAGCCTTCCTACTTCACCTCTTTTTATTTTCTTACCCCTTATCTTCATGAATTTTTATATAAATACCAATGACAAGTACATGTGTGGTCAGATAGTTCAAAATGTGTTGCGCAAATACATCATTACACGGTTCCGACCATTTTACGGCTTCTTACTGTTTTGTCGAACTTCGTGTATAACAAAGTTTCTTCAAGAGTTATTCTAATTCAAAATAAACATCATAACAGAATGAATTCAATACTAAATAACAATATTATAGAGAAGAGATAATTCACCGAAGGAAATTTTCTTTTTCTACGATATCATTTTCTAAAGCTGTACAATCGTACTCATGCATATATCATAAACATATAACAGTCCATTATAAAACGATAGGTTATAATTACATCATTAACCTAGTGCTACAAAAAACCCGAATCAAGAATGCAAAGTAGTTGTAATAAACTAAGACAGTAGAAATGTCGAAGAAGGCAAGGAGTTTAACAAGGTGGAAATTGTTGGTAGATAAGAAACGTAAATACTGAGTGTCCACTTGATAGACAGATGGATGTAGAGAAGGTGAAGAATGAGACAAGCGTCATAATGAAGGTGATAATAACAGTAAACTAATTAATTATAATGAAATCGAAAAAATGAAAGTGTTAAGACCATGATAAGATGAGAGATTGAACATACTTCTTTTGCATGTAGAGATCAGGCTTGAATTGATGAATTGCCAGTGCCTCCACTGTGCACAACTGTCGAAGGCATACTCCTTTTGAACTATTCTATCTGAAACGATAAATGACATTAAAGGAGGATTCTGGTTTAGCTTTATGTACGGAGTTGATCAAATGTTCAAGAATTGAACTGTTAATTGATTTACATTCTCTCCTCGACAACCATGCAGTATAGTGCTCCAAAATATGTTTGGAAAGCGTACGCTTTGTGTGGCCTATACAACTAGCTCCAAAGGAGCAATATTATGCTTAAAAAACTGATCAGTTAAACACTCATCAATGAAAGGTAAGACTATGAACATGATTTAGCAATTAGAAACTGAAAACTACCTTCAATTGATTTAATTATGTGGACAAAGTTCATATCAAGGTGTGTTTTATTAAGAAACAGGTGTACTTTAGATACCTTAAATTCCACCTATTATCATCCAACTTAATACCTCCTTGAGATTCTTTCAACTCATGCTAATACCAAAAAAAATATTAGTGGTGGTGTAGTAATAGAGATAAAATCATCAGATATAAATTGCTACTGATTTTGACTAAGATTTGTGAGCGTTAGTCCGAAAGATATTACTAGTGAAGAAGGTGAGTAGTTGGAAACCACTTAGGGTGATGTGTAGTATATAGATTCATGCAAGTCAGCTGGTCAGATTCAGTTGAGCTGAGTTTGTCCAGGTACATCGCCGATGAGCTCGTTTGGACTGTAACCAGAGAAACGGTTATCTGGTGTTTGAATCATTCTTATCTGATTGGTTGGCTGAGGTCGAACAATTCGATCAAACACAACAAACAACGGAGAATAACAAGTATGTCAATAAATAGTAATAACTATCATCCATTATACAAGAAGTAGCTATCGTTCCTGTGTGGCATAGTGGATAACGCCCTGGCCTTTGAAGCCATCGCTCCCGAGTCAAAATCCCGGTGGAAGTAACATCACTCACTGAGAGGCAAGTACATCCAGCTGACGAGTCCCAAACAGAAAGAAATGGGCATTGTGGATTCTGCTGTTAGCTACTACCCCATCATTACTATACTGATTATTTGTGCCTACAGTATAAAAACGAACGAGGCTAGTGAATAAGTAATACACTCGACAGTCTAATACAGCTCCATAAACTAGGTTGATGATAATATCTCGCTGTCCGACTAAACTAAGCAGGGACCCCCAGATTGTATGTCTGCATCGATAAATTACGCATCCACCTAGTGTAACAAATTGGACAACAGTTCTGAAAACCTGAAGGACAACTACATTTGAATACAGTAAGATATGAAAATACCAAACATATAATAAAACGCAATTCTGGTAAGCTACCTAATTGTCTAAATATTCACGTTCTCTTAGATCCTTCCTTCTGTGCGAAAAAGGGTGGGTTATATTTTTACTTGTCTCCCAAATCTGCAGTATTCCTCCTTAGTGACTAATATATTTACTTTAACATTAGCGTTTCCACTTGGAAACCCAACAAGAAAGCTTTCTATAGTGCCCGGAATCATATTTATCAGATATGATCCCATCGAGCTGGTTACATAGGCGATTAACAGATCGATTCCTGAGCATACGGTTAACACTGCTCCGAAAGAATCTACCTTCAAAACCTGGCTTTTTTAGACTATACTTCAGGGTTCGATTCCGTACCATGACTTTTTTTGCTGGGATCCCCGAAGGTGCCGAAATTCCCTGTCTTTTCTCTTCCTTTCTGCATGACTTACCATCTTCAGTTAGTATTCATTTTATCGAATATGCTGATAGCCTGACAGTTCCTACACCAGTCTACTTTTCATCGCATAGCTCCCAACTAAACGATTATCTATCAACCATTGGAAAATGGTAGGTACTCCACGAATGCTCTTCAGCATAATTCTTCAAATCGTCACACGATAAACTTCAATTTTAGACCTGAACATAATTTATGTAAACTGTCTACTCAAATCACACGATTCCCGTTCTATTCATACATGTGTATACTACAAGTGTGATTTATCTCGACGTGAGTTTTTCTTCAAACCACTCCTGATCCTCCTACATCTCATCTTTTATCAAAACAATCTTTCACCCAAATTTCTATATCACGAGGCTGAGAGTAACTGGTATAAATCAGTCTCAGTTTCATGAACACTTGCATCTCGCTTATTATCCTGTATTGTTCCACTTTATTCCTTCTTGGACTGTATGTAACTTTGAAGATCATTAGCAGAACTAGTGATGTACTCCTAAGCCTGTTAAGTGAAACTGTTCTGAACAAACATCTTAACTCGTGTGCGAGTTGTCTAATCAGATGACCAACATCCTCTTCATTCTGAGCACTCCATGTGTAGGTTGTCAGGTCAGGCAAGACTAGGAGTAAGTATATACAACTTTATGCATGTAATACTGAATATAAAACTCTACAATATTGTACTTAGCTCGTATTCGTTTTGAAAGCGAACTCATGAAAGAGTACACACTTTGCTAGTATTTATATATTGTGAATCTAATTACCAATGTGATTGGTTAATTTATTTTAGTTAACTGTGGATTTTCAAGTAAGTTTTAGATGGAGTAACCATTTTTATTATATATACATTTATACTGTTTCTATCCAATTGATACTACACGACATGCTAAAAACCGTTTCTAGTATTCCAGAAATATCTTTCAGATAAATCCATTATTGTTACCAGAAAAACTAATTGATAATGTCAAGTGAAACATATTGAAGGGAGTGCTAATTCTCCAGTTGAACACAGTAGAAGCCTTGGCAATTCATCAGTTCAAGCGAGATCTCTGCATTCAGATAAAAGTCAGTCTAATCTCTTATTTTCTTCTAGTCTTTATGAGATATTTTACTACTGATTTGTGTAATTATGTAGGTTGTTCACTTGTTGATATGGAACAGTACCTACTCACGTTTAGTAAGTGTTCTATTATTTCATCGATTACTACGTAATCACCCTATATTGACCATTTATCAGTTAATTTTTGATGAACTGATAAAATACTTTCGAAAATTAGTATTGAGGATTAGCTAGTGAAATAAAATTACATAACTAAAACGGTCAAATTATTAAAGCGATGACATGGATGATGCAACGATACTGTTCAATGGATAGGTTTAACATGCAACCTGTACACATAAGTTTTGTCTAGATTGCTGAGTCCTAGAGTTTCAATCGGGACTTTTAAATAATGATCATTTTGACTACCTATGAGATGGACGTGATTTGGAAGACAGTATTGATACTGTAGTGGGCGTTGCTGATAACAATGGATATGAGTAGTATATGTTGAGAGGGTGGCAGGAATCATAGAGAATTAAAAGGCAATGGGTAAGGTTTCTGCCAAGAGCAACGCAAGGGATAACGCAGACGTATTACAGTGGATGCTGCTGATAAGAATGTATGAAGAGCAGATCAAGAGAGGAACAGAAGAGGAAACGAAACACATTTGCAAATGACGGGTTGAGTGCAAGGTGTACCATATGTAATGACAACCGTTCCAATTGTTGTCAATAGACATTCTTCCCGTCGTGCTTGTCTTCTGTCTCTTCAATACTAGATGGTGAGTGAGGGTGATACGATGAAACCCGAACCAGTGACCACCAAGTGAGTTGAGACACAGTTGGTGAACACCTCTATTTCACTCCAATCATGAAGAGTTTTATCTGATCGCTGTTATGTGAATTTGTCATGCATAACTGTCTGTTCGTTGTATTCACGTTGACTGCTTGCTTAGTCATGACTTCTTAACCTCAATTGAAATCTACTTAAATGGGAGCATCACATTGATTATCAATTTGCATATCTGAGATTTGTATTGGGAAAGGAAATCCTGACTGCGAAACTATTGTGAATACGACCAAGAGATGATAACACGTCACGAATTCACATGGTCATCGGGCAAAATCCTTAGTGGTTGAAGTGAAATGAAAATCTGGTTAGCACGTAACCCTACGGTGGTTTAAATCTCGCCACTGTCAAAAAACGACCACCAAATGAACAGATAAAACAACAAAAATACAATGTATGGTAATGATGGGTAGTGGGTAGCAGTGGAATCCAGGATGCGAATTAAGTCCTATTTGGGACTCGTCAGCTGTATGTACCTGCCTCTCATTGAGTGATGTTACTCTGACCGGGACTCGGGAGCGATCGCTTCAAACGCCAGGGCGTTATCCACTACACCAACGAGCCACGATAGCCACTTCTTGTGCGACGCATATAGGTTTAGTGTAATTGCTTGTATTACACCGTCGTTGATTGAACCGAACTGATCAGTCTCTGTTGGCATATAGGCTCATATGACGAGTCCCAAATAGGACGAAATGCGCATCCTGGATTCAACTGCTAGCCACTTCCCATCATTACTATACATAATTAAAACACAGGCAATATCGAGGTATCCGCACAGGAGCCCACATGCCAACAGAGACTGATCAATTCGGTCCAATCAACGACGGTATAATACAAGCAATAACACTAAACAAAAATACACTGTAGATTTTACGCAAGTCAACAACAACTGAACCCATAGCAAGACCTTTCCTGAATAAAACTAGAAGAGGCTTTCGGTTGACTTCAATAAACAACAAAAAGCAACTAATGAATAAATGATCAATGTTCAACATGTTCAATGACTTTAAAAATGGATATTGAATTGATGGTGATAAAAAAAAACAAAAAAACAACAACAGGCAGTCATCATGAAAGTGAGTTTTTCTTAAATAATTAACTAAATGAGAAGAGAACACCTCAGAAACACATGCCAATCAAACTGTTAGTTAATGTTATCAATGAAAGATATCTGACAATTCCCATGATATAATGGTATGGAATGGTAAATGAAGTCTTAGATGATAGGAGAACGTAATATATAAGCGTTACATTACTTATGAGTATGGTAATGTTTTAGCTATCACAATAAACAGGATATAAGAAATTCAATGAATTCATAGTAGACAGCCTTGAAAATGTTCTTCTAGTTCAGTTCGTGAGGCAAACATTTGTCGACAACCAGGACACCAAGGTTGCTCCTAAAGAATTAACAAAGAAGAGAGAATACAACTAAATATTCAATAAATTGAACGTAGAACAACATATATCTAGATGGAATTAAAAACAAATGGAGTGTAACGATCATCTTTATCTAGAGCTAAATAAATTATTGTAGAAATGGGTCCTACTGGATGAAGATACTGATAAAAATCCAGTCTTGTGAACCGACTGAGCAGAAATTTGTGTATGTACGGCTGACGTGCATTTCACATCTGTCAAATATAAGATGATACTTTGGGACTGACCTACAACTATTCCCAGTTTAATGATACAGAGTGAAGTAGTGTTGGTCGACCACTTCACTGTATTTTGTCCTATTTATACGACTATGAGTCGTTGAAAGTAGAAAACATGAATCAGTTACAGGATTTCGACTACAGGTATCTTTCTAGCGTTGCTCACATTTGGTAGAATTACTGTGTAAGCAGTGTTGAGGTATTAGACAAATTGATTGATCAGACTGGGTGGCTTTGATATGTACTGTACAAGTCAACCGCCACCACTTACCTCGATGTACCATGTTGAGGGGAGTTTGGATTACGTTGGAAGAGGGTTCCAGTTGATCAGATCAAGATATGATACCAGTTAACAAAGTCTCTTACTGTTGTTATAAGTCATGTTGGGAGATGTAAAAACCATCTCGTTGGGGTCCCTAAGATGATAGAAATCAGTAGTTGATGACATGGCTGAAAATCGATATATATTCACCCCTTCACATCTTTATGTGTACAAAAAAAATTTATTCCAACCTTGTTAAAGTTTGTATTTTTATCAAGATTAGGATCAATTATATCATTCTTTCTTTCTCTTTGGATCTTTTTCAAATTTAATCCCCTTTTCTCTCGATGATTCTTATTTTTCTTCCTATTCTTCAGTTTTGTATAAATTGACTTGACAAGGGGGAGGGCAAGCCTGATGGTCGTGAGGACAGTTACCCAACGATGACATTGGGTGGCGGTTGAGCTATATCGTGAGCTAACACAAGTTGGAAATATGGACCATTGGGTTCTGACCCAGTGGCCAGCTCAATGGTAACCTGCTGGCCACGGAACTTGAAGGTCGCCGGTTCGATCATTGGCTGGCGGGGTCGTGAGTGCGCACTGCTTAGGAGTCCCATACTAGGACGAAACAGTTGTCCAGTGTTCCCAGGTTTCCTTTGTTCCTTCAACAGATGTCAGTCTACGATGAATAACAACTTGAAGGAACTATGTGATCAAAAGTTTGAGTAGCTTGGTAGTAGTACTTGTAGCCTTCCTCACACAAATGGTGTGTCTCATTACCCACTGTACAGACGTGTACAACGTAGCTCGACGCATTTTCTTAGTTTCATTCATGTGATCAAATCAACTTCGTCTTCTAATTACACTATCTAAACTCATAAAAGGGACTAATTGTTTCAAATAGCTCGTTAACAAGATTTAACTACTATATTTGAAAATGGAAACAATTGTGAAATATACAATCAATCTAATTCGGGGGTTTGTGGGGATTTAGAGATTTTTCCAGTTGATATTCATCATGGAATGACATCAGTTGGAGGAACGTTAAAAACCTAGGAGCATTTGACACCTGTTTCGTCCTAGTATGGGACGCCCACGACGCCACCTCGCTGGGGGGTCGAACCCACGACCTTCAGGTTCCATCGTCAGCACGTTACCATTGAGCCAGCCACTCAGTCGGAATCCAGTGGTCCATATTTCTAACTTCTGTCAGTTCACGACATAGTGCGACCACCACTCAATTTCATCGTTGAGTAGTTGTCCTCACTGTCACCAGGTTTGTCCCACTGGTCACAACTTCTCATTGGAAATTCGACAATCACCTCACGAAGCTAGTCACAAATGAGCACTAGTTAAATTGAATTTAGAGGTTTGTGGGATTAGAGCGGCGGTCGCGCTATGTCGTGAACTGATAAAAGTTGGAAATATGGATCACTGCATTTCAACCCAGTGGCTAGCTCAATGGTAACGTGATGGCCACGGGACCTGAAGGTCGCAGGTTCGATCCCTGGTGAGGTAGTGGGTGCGTACTGCTGAGGAGTCCCATACTACTCGGACGAAACAGCTGTCCAGTATTTCAAGGTCTTCAATGTTCCTCCAACTGTAGTCAATCCATGATGAATACCAAGTAATCTAATTCATCAAAACATTAACAAATTTGCTGAAATTAATGTATGAGTGCCTGATGGAACTGCCACACTCTACTAGGTGGAAAAACAATCTGACCAACCGGATGAAAAGATTACTTGTTCGTTCTGAAGGCAACAGCCTACAAAATGAAGGCAGAAAAAATCAAGTACTCACATGAGGTGGTAAAAGATTAAGTAATAAAATCAGTAACATATTGAAACCGAGTTGAGTCAAAATGCTTTCCGTAACCTCGTGCACGTTTGTGCCATAGGTAATGAGCTATACCTCTACTATGTGATGGCTAATGATCTTACTCAATGGCTCCCAAAACTTCAGTTAATGGAGTGGGATTAGAACACATAATCCACAATGGGTTGAAAGTCAACTACCTAAAGCAATTACTCACAACCTATTCACACAATTACATATTACATAAAACTGTTGCGCACGGATAGAAAAGGCTCTGCTGGCTTTTGCCAACTTATACCACCTACGGCGCCACCATGATATCCGATTGTCTATTAAGGGTCGCGAGTCTATCCGGTCTGTTCTACTTTATGGCTGTGAAACATGGCCATTGAAGGTGGAAGACAGGAGAAGGATTCAGGCATTTACCCACCAATACCTTCGTAGTATAAGCCGTATTCCGTGGTGTCACCATGTGAGTAACACAGAAGTAAGACGTAGAGTTTCAGGGAGAATAGGTAAGTCAGCTGACGAGGTTGTGAACCTCCATCAACTGAGACGGTTGGGATACGTATTACACATGCCTAGTCACCCATTGCCTCGTCACACATTTTCGGCCGAAGTAGGTTCAGGCTGGGAAAAGGCCCTAGGTGACCAGACTAAAACATGGCACCAATGTATGAAGTCTCTGACTGTTGGTTTGAACCATGTGGGGTGTTGTAGACTTGCCGGTTGTGATCCGTGGGACAAAAGGAACCAGTGGTTGGAGACTGACTCTAGGTGGTATAGTTCAGAACCGGTATCAGTGGAGCAGATGTATACATACATTATCCTCATCTTAACGACGCTATACAGAGTCTCACCATTTTCTCATTCTTCCGTTCTCTCTTCTCGTACTTCATATTTCTTTTGACTGCATTATTTTATCTTCATCTTGCACCTCACTGCCTTTCTACTTGATGTACTGATATGAGGTGTGGCCCACCGGGACCGTTACACAGTAATGCTTAGTCCTAAGTTGATACTGATGATGATGTTGCATTATATCAATACAACAGTAAGTAATATAGAGAAAACAACTGTTGAGACTCAGTAAAGCTCTTCACATTTGTATCTAGTATTCTGTTTTCAGATTACAATATCATAGTAATTATTAATTGATATGAAGCATGCATACACCAGAACAAACATCATAGTTCACAGAAATTTGAGGGGACTTCAAGTATTCTGATAGTTCAACAAATTAATTCATTAATAGAGATGATAGTATCACATTAGTTCATGCATGTTGCGATTACATGTATCATACAGTGAAACAGTATTATTTACTGATGATGCACCAACTAGAGTTTATTGTGCATAAACATAACAAGGTAATTACAAAATTTTACGGTCTAGTTTTTATAATTCTATAGTGTTCCACTCTTTGATTCTATTGGTAGACTGGAGATGGGTGGTAGGTGGGGGTCAGTAGTGGTGCTTAACCCTACAAACTCGTTTAGACACAAATCCTATCAAGCAAACAATTCGGTTCACCGGATTCTATGTAATAACTGTCAGACTAAATATGCAGGTCAAAACTTGTCAAACACAATTACCAAGATAAACATAGAAAGGTTGACTTTAACAATATATGAAGTTTAGAAAAGAGCTGAGTTATGGTGACGCATGGTGTTACATATAATCGTCCAGTAGGATGGAATAGAATGGCAATTTAAAAAGTTAGACAAGTGGTGAGAGAGATTCATAACTGAGGCAGTAGATCTCCACACTGATTATTTCAGATTAATGAGGTCCGGTTTTGTTGTCTTTCCGATCATGGCTGCTTTGACATCCTCATCTGCGCCTGTGCCGCCTGTAGTTGAAACGATGCTGCCTAGGTAGGTGGGTAGATAAAAGAGAAAACTTCCTTAAGATTTCTCCCGTTGATAGTGATTGGTGCTTGTTGTTGGTTGAGTATCTTCATCACCTCTGTCTTCTCTACGTTCACTTGAAGGAAGTCTCACCTTCGCTGACTCGCCTCGCCTCTTCTACCAACTTCTCAGGTTTCGTCTATAGATCTTCGAGTTTGTGCGACAACACATTAGACATAAAACATCATCGTTAGCGAAATCTAAATCTTCTAGGCTCTTTTCATCGGTCAAATAGCGTATGCCCATCTTCTCGCTACTCACAATTTGTTGCATGACCCAATCCAGACCAGTCCAGTCGACCACAATCAGGAAGATGATTAGTGATACTAGGCGGCAACCTTGTCTTACTCCTATCTTCACTTTAAAGGCATTATTGAGCTCTCCATTGTGAATCAATGGAATTCTATGTAATAACTGCCAGATCAAATATACAGATCAAAACTTGTCGAATATAATTATCTAGATAAATATAGAATGGTTGACTTTAACAATAAATGAAGTCTAGAAGAGAGCTGAGTTATGGCTAGACATGGTGTTACATACAATCGTGTAGTAGGATGGAACATACTGGCAATTTAAAAAGGCAAGGTGGATAAGTGGTTACAGATATTCGTAACTGGAGCTTTTTTCGTATCGAATATGCACTTGTAGTCGGAGGAATGATGCAACACCGATTCCGAGTATGTGAAAAAGTTGACTGTTATTATTATTATTTTATTTGTCCTTTGAGTTCCAAGTGAAACATAAGGCTTCAATAGCATGTCTCCGCTACACTCTGTTCCGAATATGTGAAATTTTTTACCACTCGCTTGAATCGAACAGTGAAAAACAATAGAAGTTTAATAATTTGACCAGAAAGTTGTGTGACCACCTTGACACGATTCTGAGCAATAAATTCTGTTCCAAACGTTATGACTTAAAAAAAAACTACTGTTCCATTGTGTGATGCACATACGTTAGACCTAGAATATGCAGATGACATTGTCCTGTTAGGTGAAGACGCTGAAAAGATTCAGAGTCTTCTGAACACTTCGAGTAGCAATTTGACAATGTTTCGGATGCATTTTTCACAAACCAAATGCAATTTGTTACTCCAGCATTGGTCTTCAACGGTGCCACAACTAACAATACAACGTGAAGTGGTTGAGTGTGTTGACCACTCCAATTACCTGGGAAGTGGGATCAACCCTGACCTGGAGGTTCACTGGCCACTGAAATCTCCACACGAACACAAAAGCCTCCGTTAGCTATCACCAACTCACGTCACCTGTGGCGCCACCATGATATCCGACTGTATATTAAGGGTCACGTGTACTGTACAGCAGTCCGCTCTATTCTACTGTATGGCTGTAAAACCAGCCACTGAAGGTGGAAGATATGAGAAGGCTTCAGGTGTTGTTTGACAACCGTTTGCTTCGTAGTATAGACCGCATTCCGTGGTGTCGACATGCGAGTAACGCAGAAGTCAGGTGTAGGTGTAGAGTTTTAGGGAGGGAGAAGAGGTAACTCAGTTGATGTGGTTGTGAACCTTCATTGATTGAGATGGTTGGTTGGGACGCATGTCACGTATGCCTAGTCGCTGGTTGCCTGGTCACTCAATGTTGGTCAAAGTAAGTCCAGGCTGGTAAAAGGCTCAGGGCGACCAGACTAAAACATGGCACCAATGTATGAAATCCCCTGACTGTTGGTTTAAGCCATGTGAGGCGGTGCAGACTAGCCGGTTGGGGTCGGTGAGACAAGAGAACCCAGTGGTTGGAGACTGACTCTAGGCGATATGGTTCAGAAGCGATGTCAGTGGTGCAGATGTTTCCCCACACACATTATCCTCATCTTAACGATGCTATACCGAATCTCATCATTTCCTCATTCTTCCTTTTTCTCATTTAGTATTTTATATTTTTCTTGACCGAATTTTCTTTTCTTTATCTTCCGCTTCACTGTCTTTTTATTTGATGTACTGATATGGGGTGTGGCAACTCGGACCGTTATCCAATAATGCCTGGTCCTATGCTGATTTGGGTGGATGAATTGTATAACTGTGACAGCGCTATGTAGCAAGATTTACATCCAGTGGTATGATTCAGTAACTGTCCTCATCTACGACTTGGTTGACCCCACCGGTCACGAGTTTGAGAATCACCTCTCGAAGCCATTCATCAATGACGGTTTGCGGTGATTTATTTATTGATTTCAGGTTAGTATTCATCATGGATCGATAATCCCAATCACACAATGCGTGTTACCATTTTAGTGCCAACAAACCTAGTCAACCAAGATGACACACTGGAGTGAATAGAAATACAACAATGCATTCATCTACAAAACCTTTCTGGCTGCTTACTAGACTTTGACTATTTGTCAAAGGATGAGTTGTCCCCAATTATGCAATTTAGATCCTGCCCTTGGGGTACATAAGTCAGAGCCTATTTAATTATCTATTGTAATATTTACACACAGGTTACATCTTTTGAGACTTATGACAACCGGAAAGTCATTGCCCCAATGTCAATATCATCGGTTACGTAACTCAGTTTAGTGAAAATTTAATTTCTTACAGGGTGATTGATTGAAGGTATAACTAAGTTAATAAGGAATAACGATTCAAAATTACGGCCAAAACAGGCTGGCTAGCTGGCTTCAGGAAAAATAAATCATGTGCAAATCAAATTGCAGCGCTACGCATCATCATCATAGAACAGAGCACAGAATGGCAGAATGCCACCTCTTTACCTCAACTTCATCGACTTTGAAAAGTCCTTCGATAACGTCAATCGAGAAGTAATTTGGCAGACAGCTGCTTCAATACTATGGGATTTTAGTGCCACAAACCTTTGTCAACCTCATTCAACAGCATATATATGCTATATGATGCTACATGCCAAGTGATTCACAATACAAAAGCTCAGTGATGCCTTCAAAGTAAAGTGAATACAAGAGTACGACAAGGTTGCCGCCAACTATCACCGATCATCTTCATGATTGTGGTCGACTGAACCGGATCATGCAACAGACTGTGAGGAGCTGTGAGAAGATGGGCACACTCTGTTTAACCAATAAAAAGACCCCAGAAGAAGATTTGGATTTCTCCAACGATGATGATTTATGTCTAATGTCTTGTCGCAAAAACTCAAAGATCTACAGGTGAAAACTAACAAGTTGGTAGAACAGGCAGGGCAGCGAAGATGGGACTTTCTTCAAGTGAATGTGGAGAAGACAGAGGTGATGATGATACCCAACCAACAACAACAACAAGCACCAATCACCATGAACGATAGGAATATAAAGGAAGTTTTCTCTCTCACCTACCTACACAGGCAGCACTGTCTCAACTACAGGCGGCACAAACGAAGATGTCAAAGCAGCCAGGATTGGAAAGAGAGCAAGACAGGCGTTCATTAACCTGAAACCAGTGTGGAGATCTTCTGCATTCAGCACAAAGTGTGAACAACATCCGGACTTTCAACACCAACGTCAGCCTAGTCAATGCTTCTGTGTGATGGTTGAGAGATTTGGTGCGTGACCAGAAGCATTTCAACAAACTACAGATATTCATCAACAGCTGCCACCTATGCTAGATACTGAAGATCAGACCAGAAGGCAAGGAAGAATAAGCAACAACGAACTCTGGTCTGGCAACGAACCAACCAACCAACAACCTATCGCCCAACAAATATGCAGAAAAAAGTGGGGATGGATTAGATTGTACATACACTGAGAAGACCGTTTGGGGACAACACACTCCAGGCCGGGTCGTCGAATAGAACCGAAATGGGAAACGACAGGTTGGGTGGCCGAGGGTGACATGGAGGAGATTGTGTGAGGAAGAAATGAAAGGTAATGGCCAATCGTGGAGCCAAGTTAAGAAGACTGCAGAGAAGAGAGTGCAATGGCAACGTGCTACTAAAGCTCTGTGTTTCACTAGGAAACGAAAGGCCAAATAATAATAATAATAATACTAATGTAATAATAACAATTTAAACGTGGGCTAAAGTAGTTTGACTGTAAACGTTGATTCTAAACCACAATATGCACATACATATCAGAACATAGTTCCTAATCATCACCTAAGTGAATGCAGTAGTTTAGGAGGAGGGACTTTGTAAAAGCAATCAATAATAAGCATGAATTAATAACTTACTTCATGAGCAGAAAAGCTTGGAGTAGAATGGCGTTTCACAGATTGATTGAAATTGCCTTCAGAAGGATTCAAACCCAGTTCGCTTAACCATGATCCATAATCCGAAGGGATTTCCATATTAACAATTTGCTGTATTTGGCGGCGAACAAAACCACCAATATAGGGGAAAAATGAGGACATCAATGCTTTAGGCTCAGAAGGTGTTGCATCTTTTCTATATGACTAACAACCAAAATTTAATGTACCAGAATTTCAGTATGCATACACATACATACACAAGTGTTATCTAAATAATAATCATCATGAATGATAGAGTATATACAACTGTAAGCTAAACAGGTTTATGTGCGCTCTCATTACTAAAATAGACAGTGGAAAGTTGGTTAAAGGCAACTGTTGGTAGGGGTTAAATCTGAACAGGAATCAACAATCACTAGTTATGTTGTCACTTGTATTGATCTGTCTCTTGCCCAAATGACTCGATACTCTTTGTGTTTCAGTCTCTGATGTGGCCGGAGAAGTTTTATATCAGAGACTCTCTAGAGTGATTAAGAGGACCTTCTACGTCGTACAGCTCTGTCTATCATTTTTCAGTCGACCAATTGTTTCTGCTCAGACAATTTGTTTAGTTTTGTTATTTCTATGAGCATCTCCAAGTTTAAAACACAAAGAACAAAGATATGCCGCATAATTCTATTTGGAGATTTTATTAATTGATTCTACGTTGGAATTCAACATAAACTGACATCAGTTAGAGGAACATTCGAAGCAGTGAACAGCTGTTTCGTCCTAGTATGGGACTCCTCAGTAGTGCACACACCCCGATAGCGATCGAGGAATTGCATACCACTACAAAACATATGGCTGTCCAGTGCTCTCAGGTTTTCAATCTTCCTCCAACTAATGTCAGTTCATGATGAATTACAACCTAGAAGATGCAGTATAAAATGAATTCAGCTAATTTCATCGTTTCTCATGAACTGTAAGCAATAAACACATAAGGGAGTAATTGGTAAGTAGAGCCATCTTATTATTATCATTAGAACGTAAATATGGTCCAGTAAGGCGACACCAAGAAATACACCACACAAAATAGTATAACAACAATGTGAAGACATACACGATGCAAAGTGAAGAAGAAAGAAAGAAAAACAATAAGCATAGCATGTTTAGATGGCCAATCCAATAAGACCCATTCAAAACAAAACACTCATCACTTTTCAGCACCAGAACATAGATGCAACCTACAGCATGACCATCATTGGTTTCCATTCTCTGTCACATCTGATAACATCTCAATTTCATCCCACCACACACCACACCACCCCACCCTACATAGGAAGTCGTGACTCACCAACAGATGTCAACCCCATACAACCACCCCTCATCCCATGGCGCCAACTCATAACACTCAACACCCCTCTACTTCTTCCACACAGTCCAAAGGCTAGAAGACAATTGACAGTGTAAAAGCCGTTGCGACAACATGTCGAAACCACCAAACCCGGTGTTTCCAGATGACTTCATTTGTTGAGTGACAATCTCCATCATACCCAAACACATGCTGTCCTACCTCGGAATTACTTACATGCTGTTGCCATCGGATATGAGCAATCCTACGGAGACAACGATGATCGAACATGATGATCGCACATCCTTAGCTCGGAGAGACCAAGTTTCATTGGCGCAGAGCAGAACTGCTAGCACCGAAACGTTGTAAACCTGACCTTTTACGTTAGACTAACGTCATGACGATGTCAAACGTGGCCCAGGTTGACGTATGACATGCAATTGAAAATTTCGATACTAACACATACACGATACATACACGAACTTTCCGACTACTTCTAACGGTTAACTATCAAGGGTGGGCGCAGGCGGAGGCTACTGCCAATCTTGCAAAAGTATGTCATACTTAAATGGTGCAAAGCACATACCATACTTACGAACTGGCTTAATCCACGTTCTGGTAGTCACTTCAGTTGTAGATTTACGACGTTTCTTGTGATAATTATGTCACGTGCACACATATATGCAACTAAGACCCGACGGCTAGTGTCTAGAGTTATTCTACTTTGATGATCACTTCTT
This sequence comes from Heterobilharzia americana, assembly GCA_944470555.2. Lineage (NCBI taxonomy): Eukaryota > Metazoa > Platyhelminthes > Trematoda > Strigeidida > Schistosomatidae > Heterobilharzia > Heterobilharzia americana. The sequence continues at coordinate 159,689,969 of OX104127.1, read as the reverse complement.
TGACCTGTCAAGTATAACAAAAAAGACTGTTGAGCATAACACTCATCACTAGACTTGTCATCTTAATCAGTAGGTTGTATGACAATTACGAGATTTTTAGGGAGATAAACCCTGAGGAAAATAGAGCGTGAACGCATACACCAGCAGTACATCTACGATAAACTTGAATCAAAAACAGACGCAATGGTAAAACCTGGAACGTATTCAGCATCATACATGTCAACTTCTCATATACCTTCATCTGAATACAAAACTCATAGAGGCGTAACACAATCGATCAGTACACATTCAAATGCATCTTCCGACAGATTAGGTCGAGTCCTCCATCTCTAGTGAAGGGATACGCTACTTTCAAGATGTATAGCCATGAATATTGTCAATTAAGAAACAAGGGAGAAAAATTAGTAACTAAAAAACTCTGGAGAATATGCAGCATTCTGAACTGTTGACTGAAGAAAATGGTACAGCAGCTTCAATCATTGGAACTTCCCTACAAACTGGATATTTGCTACTAATCATTTTCAAACGATTATAAGAATGAAAAATAACTCACTGATCACTCCAAAACAATATGAAAAATAAAAATGAAACTGACTCGATCTATAATTCCTCAACTTCATAGTCTACTTGTCTGTCATTATTAATCTGCTGCCAAGTGGTTAGTTAGTTGAACTTCCCTCCCAAAACTTAGGTCCTGATGGTGTTTCTAGTACTATATTTAGAAAATGTGCAGATATTTTGTGTCATCCCCATGCACATATCTTCAATGCATCGTTTCCTAAAAACAGATCAAAATTCTACCTGTGCCTAAGTCATCCTCTGGATCAGATGTTACTTTCCGACCCATTGCTATAACAACCACCCTTTCCTAAAGACAATGGAGAAATTACTTCTCCTTGTGATTGACCTTTCATTGATGGCTTTCAGAGATCCAAAACAGTTTGCTTACAAACACAGGAGAAGTACTTTGGATACTGCCACTCTCTTGCATCATAATATTGTTTCTAGTCTCGACAAGGGTGTTAAGTATGTTGGTTGTGGCTTTTTGGATTACTCATCAGCCTTTGACTCTGTTCCCAGACCACTCTCGTTAAATAAGCTTGTCATAGCTCATACTGAGCCATGGGTTAACAAAGTGGCTGTATTATTATTTTTCTGAAAGGAAACACTACATTGTCTACAAAGGGGAGCGCTCGACTTCATTGCTTACTTAAGCTGGTATGCCTTAATGGTGCTGTACTTTCTCCTTTTCTGTTTTCGTTTTTTTTTGCACGATTTACCACCTTATTCTGTTGAAACCAATTTTATTAAGTATGCTGATAACCTGACGGTGTCTAGTCCAGTTAACTCTTCCTTGGATTGCTGTAAATTAAATGAATTCTTGTCTGTAGTTGGTTAGTAGTCTCTATCAAATGGTCTTAAGTTAAACCCTTCTAAATGTCAGACTGTTAATTTTAGCCTCAGGTGTAAACAAGACTTATGTGAGCTGCTTGAATCTCATAACGCCTGAACTATCTTGGGTTGAGTTTTACTTCTGGCTTTTGTTGGTCGTCCCATATTTTGTTGACTTGTAAAAAAATCTTTCGTTTAACTTATTACATAAAGAAACTGAAACTCTCTGGTATAACTCAACTGCTTCTTTTACAATTTATTAATTCCTGCATTTTACCTATTCTTCTATATTGTTTCCCATTAGTCTTTCCTGGTCTTCTAAAAAAGAGCTATGTTATGATGCGTAGGGCTTTGAAGGCCGTCAGCAGGGTGTGGTGTGCCTCTGGCTCAACTGATTAACACTGTAGTTGATAAACATATAAATTCTTGCAAGCAACTAGCTATAGAAATTTTAACTGACACTGAGCATCCACTTCATTCACAGCTCTCTCTCTCTCTCTCTCCCTCTCTCCTTAGATCTCCTCAAGGAGGACAAGGAGAAACTATATAAGGCTATACGCTCGTACAGCTAAGTATAAGAATTCAACTGTACCTTACCTGGCACGCATATTTTGTGAGGAAAAAAGTGTTAGAGCAGAAATCATACATTAACTTTGTAACAGTTAACAATCCCATCTCAATAATTGAACTAACAATGTAAAATTTTCTCATTTTTAATAATCTTTACGTTATGTATAGTAACGATGGGCAGTGGCTAGCAGTGGAATCCAGCATGCGCATTAAGTCCTATTTGGGACTCGTCAGCTGGATGTACCTGCCTCCCAGTGAGTGATGCTGTTCCCATCGGGACTCGGACTAGGGAGCTATCGTGGCTTGGTGGTGTGGTGGATAACGCTCTCGTGTTTGAAGCGATCGCTCCCGAGTCCGAATCCGATAGGAACAACATCACTCGCTGGGAGGCAGGTATATCCAGCTGACGAGTCCCAAATAGGACGAAATGCGCATCCTGGGTTCCACTGCTAGCCACTGCCCATCATTACTATACATAATTGAAACACAGGCAATATCGAGGCATCCGCACAGGAGCCCATATGCCAACAGAGACTGATCAATTCGGTCCAATCAACGACGGTGTAATACAAGCGAAAATACTACTTCTTTACGTTACCTGAATGGTTGTAATGAAACAATTCGAGATGTTGTAAAGGAGTATGTACATCCATATGTTTTGTTGTTGTTGTAATATACCATGCTGAGAATTCCAAATTGTACCACAAATTGTTTGGAATAAAGCGGATTATTATTATTATTATTATTATTATTATTATTATTATTATTATTATTATTATGACCATTACAAACATTAAGGAGGCGAGTCTGTCAACATTCACTGAGTGATACATTTGAATTTGCTGAGTGTATTAATGGTTTAAATCCCACTGGTAAAACCATGTTTTCGTTAGATGTTTGCTCTCTGTTTACAAATGTCCCACTTCACGAAATAGTATACCTCGTAAATAACTATATACACTAAGATAGCGTACATCTTACTTGAGACAGCTCATGCTTAAATACGCTCTAAATCTCCAGCTCATTTTCGGCAATGCAATTTATCAAGAGAGAGCTTTGTAATGGGATCCTCATTTCTTCCTAGTAAACCCGGAAAATAATAGTCTTGCGGAAACTATTTGGAAACCAGACTTCTACAAGAGGTAGATGGACGATATGTATATCATCTATGATCGATTATATATGTGGTTTGCAAAGATTGCCACCCATCCATTACGTTCACCTTCGAAAAAGAAAGGGATTCTAAAGTTATATTTCTTGATGAGGTAATAACACAGACCTGATGGAATCAATCTACACAAAAATCTATGTGAGATGGGCAACTAACAAACTTCTACAGATTTACCTCCATATAAGGGGTAAAGGAATTTGGTTAGTTCTTTGCCATCACGTATCTAACAGATCTGTGTACAGAAGGTAGTGTAGAAGATGAGGTGAAATTATAGAAAATGAGTATACACCATGTTTTATACAGTGTAACAGTAAACGGATCAAAAAATATTTAGACATAAGCCACTGTACAAAAAAAGAAGACATGAATTAATATAAAAATTCGTAAGAAATGTCGAAAAAGGTTAATAAGAAAAACGTTCTATGCTGTATCTCTACCTATTCCATTCCCCCTCCCCTTCATTACATCTTAAAGCTAAGGAAACGTTACCCTAAATGTCCAGTTTGATGTTTGTTGATATATTTAGCCACTCTTGCAGAGCTAGGCAGTACGTAAGACGTCCTTAGAGAAACATTTACCGTCGCATACGACAGCACTTCCCAGTATAGTTGAGCAAAAGGGGGCATATACAGAAGTAAATTCATCAATACTCCAAAATGTAGTTGACTATAACCATGCAGTTTCATTTCACATTAGTTAAAAGGTGAAATGTAACGTGTGGAAAGGTATAACGCACATAAACACTAACTTTGTATCAGAGAAGCCTTGTCGATACATAATCTTCAATCAAAAGTAAGAGGGCAGAAACAGTTTGTACTTTGAACATAACTTACCAGTTTTGACCACATGTTTCATACATCATATACATCTAATCTTTACACTCAACTACTTTTTTTAAAGATGAAAATCATACCATATTCATTCACTCATTCGACTCCGTCTCTATCTTGTATCTTTGACCTTCAGTCTCCAACATGTTTCCAATAGATTACATGAAATATCTGTTTCACTCACACTAATGTACTTCATGATTCCATTGGTTGTAAAAATGAAACACATACTATCTCAGATAGCCACCGTGGTTTGGCAGACTAGTATTTACACTGAGTGATGATTGAAGGTGAAATGGAAATTTGGACCGCGGCCGGATTCGAACCAGTAACCATCGGGTTTTCGGCTTGGAGGTATAAAACCTGACGATTTCTGATTAGATTTTTACTTCACGATTTAGGATCTGTATCCTGACACTTTGACGTATATTAGATTCTCGTATAAATGTGTTAGTTACTGGTTGGATTAATAAAGTGAAAAGCTCCTACACCCAGAAATGTCTCCTAAATTCAGGCGTTAAACACTACAAGGATCAGTCATAATTTCACATAAAAGTAGCCTATATTTTTACTTCACCTTCAATCATCACACAATATAATCATCTATGATGAACTACAGCCCATATATATATATATATATATATATATATATATATATATATATATATATATATATATATATATTATTAGAAATTATTCCAGGTACCTTTTCAACACCACAGTCCCCTGCGCCGAAACAAAGATGCACTATACGGAAGTACTATTCAGCATGAACTGACATTAGTTGGGGAACCATTGAAAATCTATGAGCACTGGACAGCTGTTTCGTCCTAGTATGGGACTCCTCAGCAGTACGCAATCATGATCCGGCTAGGGATCGAACTCACGACCTTCAGGTTTCACGGCGAACGCGTGAAACCCTAGCTGGGTCGTGGGTGCGTGCTGCTGAGGAGTCTCATACCAGGACGAAACAGCTGTCCAGTGCTCCCAGATTTTCAATGGTTCCCTCAACTGGTGTCAGTCCATGATGAATACTATTTCTAAATTAAAAAATACTCATCCATCTCAAAAACACATATATATGCACTATATGAATCATATATGATCCATCGGTGGACAGTATAGAAAAGGATGTCAAACTCTCTTCAGATAACATTCTTTAGTGTTCACATGTCACCTGTTGTTTCGTGACAACTTGAAGAAAAAACTACTCCATTGGACCAATTTTTGTGCATACTTCGGTTCGAGGTATATAGGTTGCTAGATGAGAGTTCATTGCAGTTCAAAAGAAATCTTGCAACACTACTATCCTGCATGGTCGCAAAAAGATGTGTTATGGTGCGGAGTTGTGAGGAAGAATGGAAATACTTAACGATTGGTAGTCGAGGGTTGAGACGATCCAACCCAAGTGATTCTCAAAGAGAAATCAAAAGACTGGAAATCAGATGAGTTTATAGTATATCGAACTGAAAATGGGCCCTATTTATAGAGTTTATAGTAACCTTGAAAGACAAGGAATAGTTAGTACATTTAAAGAGGCAGAAGCCAATCAGAATAATAGCGGGTCATACGAAATATGACCCATGCGCGGGAAAAGAGCGTGAATAAACCAGTTCAAATATATACAAACTGTAAGTATGGAATATAAGGGATATAGGCATCCCTAATAAGATGACAATTAGTCTAACTGAATTCGAAGGTTTATGCGGATTTAAAGTAATTTTAAGTTGGTTTTCATCATGTATGGCCATCATCCAACCCAGTAGCTGAATAGTAATGTGCTAGCCAAGGAACCCGAAGGTCGCGGGTTCGATCTCTGGCGGAATCGTGGGTGCACACTCCTGAAGAGTCTCATACTAGTTGGACAAAACACCTAGCTTTGCATTGCTCTCAGGTTTCCAATGTTCCTCTAACTGATGATTAATCTATCAAATATTCTATTATTGAACAAACTGTCAACATTGACCAGTCTAAATCAATGGGCATCACTTTCATATTTTTAGCATCGCTGACACCCTCCTAACCATCGTCTATACTGAAAAAAACTTGTTCAACGTCTTTTTCCCTCATGATTATGTTCATTTGCTTGTTTTAAAATCACTCCCTTGCTTCATTTTGTCCACTACTTTAAATAATTTCACCATAATTTTTGTTTCTATGCTCTTTTGGACAACACTTAAAACCACCTTTGTTATGTTATGCAATATCATCTTATATATACAATCCTATACAATTTCCTTTACAGTTGATCAGTTTTTACTATTCATTATAAAGGTTATGAGATTATAATTCTGTATGCTGTCATATTCAACAAAATAATGTAACAAAGGAAACCTGGGAGCACTGAACAACTATTTCGCCCTAGTATGGCATTTCTCAACAGTGCGCATCCACGACCCCACCAGGGATCGAACCCGCGACCTTCAGGTTCCATGACCGAAGTTCCAATGGGAAATCATGATTGATGGAGCCAAAGCCTGATGTTTATGAGGACAGTTACTCAACGATGATATTGGGTGGCGATTGTGCTATATCGTGAGTTAATATAAGTTGAAAATATAGACCATTATAAAATAACGTAATGTTAGAAATATAAGAAAAATACTACTTAACAACAAAACTCACCTCTGAACTATAATTATTAGGAATATATGAAATTAAATTTGATTCATTGCTAGTTGAAACTTCTGTCAATCCCTGAGATCCATTGACAAATGCCTCACTTGTGATTGATGTAGGCGGTATATCGACAGAAGAAAATTCACTGACACGAAGATTTGGCCAATGAGTAAAATCAGTAATTGAAGTAGAAATTTCATTTCCAGTAGAAATAAGTGATGGTTGATTAGATGAAGGTTTGACTACTGGAGTTAACAGTGAATTAAGTCTATTGTCCATATCGAAAGTTGTCATGTTAGACATAGAAGAAGTTTGACTTTTTTCATTTAAAATACGGAAAATTTCTTCACGAACAAGTTGTTTCAAATTAATATTTTCTGATTCAGTTGCCTATAATGTAGAATTTAGAGCACCATCCCCCCCCGGGGGGGGCAAAAAAACAAAACAAAACAACACAGTTATGAGTAAAGATATCACGGTAAACAAAAGGAAAAAACTTATGCTAGGAATCATTTTTAAAAAGACCTTCAATGTGATTTATTTGCTGTAAGTATCCGTAATCCATCTCGATAAATAGACACACTAGATGAACCTTAAAACCTCGTACACCGGTAAATCCTTTTAAGGTGTCATACTTCACATAAGTACACAAACAACAAGTGGATAGAAAAGGAGTCATATCAAAGTATACAAAATTGTGTAAGACAATAAACAGTTTGAAGACAAAGATCAGTGTGAATATTCAAGCTTTATAAGATATTAAGGAATGAATCATCATCATTCATCAACATAGGACCAGACATTACTGCGTAACGATTCAGAGTTGGCACACCTCATATCAGTACATCAAGTGAAGAAAAAGGCAATCAAGTGGAAGATGAAGAAGACAAAATTCAGTCAAGAGAAATATAAAGTACGAAAAGAGAGAAAGGAAGAATGAGAAAATGGTGAAGTTCGGTATAGCGTCGTTAAGATGAGGATAATGTATGCATAATTGCTGCGCCACTGACATTAGTTCTGAGCCATTATCACATAGGGTCCCCAACCACTGGTTCCTCTTGTCCCACGGACCCCAATCACCTAGTCTGCATCGCCCCAATAGTCAGAGACTTCATACACTGGTGCCATGTTTTAGTCTGGCCACTTAGGGCCTTTTTCTAGCCTGCACCTACTTCAGCCAACACTGTGTGACGAGGCAATCGGTGACTAGGCATGTGTAGTACGTGTCCCAACCATCTCAGTCGATGAAGGTTCACAACCTCGTCAACCGACTTACCCCTTCTCCCTAAAACTCTACGCCTGACTTCTGCGTTACTCACCTGGTGACAACACGGAGTACTATCTATACTACGAAGGCCACAGTGGTCAAACACCTGAATCAATACAACATATACACCACTGTCACCGATTTTCAGCCAAGTCATTAAGAGTCAGTCCCCAAACACTCATTATTCCTTCCATCTCAAAGACCCCCAAATACGCAGTCCACATCTCCCCACACTACTCAGATCAACAGTAAAAGACTTCATCGACTGGTGCTACATCTTGGTCTTGCCACCTTTAACCCTCTTCCAACTTTATTGCAACTCCCCCTACCATGTCACTTTGACGTAGGCAGTGGTGGTTTGACATGCCAATTGCAGGTTCACAACCTCATCAATCGACTTCCCTGTCTTGCTTAGTACCCTTCGCCTGACCTCAAACATTCCTCATACAGTGATCTTAACAAACCTGAGCAATGCTACGAAGACATCACTGATCAAAACCCTGTAGTCGCTTCGTGTTTTCTACTTTCAACGGCCATGTATCATAGCCACATAAAAAGGAATGGACTGTAGCGTAGTATACTCGTCCTGTCATAGATATTCGGATATCTCGTGACTCTGTGCAGCAAGTGGGTAAGTGCGAAACGGGCATTATGTATCCAAGCTGAGATTTCGTTCAGGCTGATGCAACTTCGCAAGTAAGTGAAGTGGTCGACACATTCCACCACTTCACTGCCTACCCTTATTCTGAGTATGGTTACAGACCAGTCCTGGAGCATCATCTTACATTTGACAAGTGAGAAACTCATGCTAAACATACTCAGATTTCCGCTCAATGCGTTCAGAAGACCTTTATGTAGTCAAAGAAATATACGTATTACGATAACTATGGAAAAACGTGAAGATACTCTTATCTAAAGAAGATGGACCCCTTACAGCATAGAATAGCATGGACTTTCTGAACTGAGTGAGAAGTATATTGGAATCTGAGTATGAAAATCATTATTCGTGGACAGTATCTGAACAAATTTGGCAAAACTTTACTACAAACCGTATAAAAATTGTAATTCACCAACCATATGCAGGTTTGTGCACTAGGCGATCAGTTAAACTTATTATGTAACGGTTATTGATTCCACCTCATTTGAATGTATCAACGAAACGTTCTGCCTGCCCCTTTAACTGTGGATGATATGGTGGGGAGAAGACATGAGTGATGGCATGTTGGCAGCAGGATTTATCAAATTAATTCGATGTAAACTGCAAACCATTATCCGCGATAATGGTTTTCGGTGGTTGAAAATATCTGATAAAGACCGTTATGTCTTCCGTGCTGATGGAGGAAGTACAACCATGATCTCTAGCCACTTCAAAGATGCAACCACGAGAACCAAACAAGATATCCCATCGATCGGACCAGCAAAATCAAGATGTACTATTTCCCAAGAATGCATGGGCTTCGGCAACGGTAGCGCAAGAATTTTAAGAGAGTTTTTGGCTACTTGTTGACATTGTGGAATGGAAACTTAAGGCGTAGGTCACTTCGGACGGAGGATTTGGTTTGGAATCAAGAGGTGCAGTGCACCAGAAGAGACCAAGTTGAAAAACATCTGCAGATTTTTCGACGACACCCGCAGACTGAGTTTGAGGATGTGTTTGCAGGTTGGAAAAGGATTCAGGGCGGCCAGACTAAAACGTGACATCAATCTATGAAGTCCTTAACTGTTCGTTTGAGCCATGTAAGGTGATGCAGACTAGACGGTTGGGGTCTGTGGTACAAGATAAACCAGTGGTTGGAGACTCTAGGTGGAATGGCTCAGAACCGATGTCAATGGCACAGATGCATATACACAATATCCTCATCTTAATCGCTATACTTAATCTCATCATCTTCTCCTTCTTCCTTCTCTTTCACTAATTTCCACTTGCACTTCCTTTGACCGACTTTTCTCTCCTTCAACTTTATTTTATTGCCTTGTTACTTGATATGCTGATAAGAAATGTAGCAACTTGAACCGTCACACAGTACTGCCTGGTCCCATGTTGTACAACCCCCAACCCTGGTGTTTGCACCTGGTTACAGAGAGTAATGAGTCGGCTTTTTGATAACCCAAGACAGTCAAACCAATCCACACACAATAAATTTAGGTCGGCCTTAATAACATATGACGATACACTGGTTCAATTTGGTGGACCCAATAATGGGGTCTGTCCTGTCCGCCAGTTATCAAATTATCCTTCACCTCTGAATTCCGGTTTTATCAAATAATACATCTCCACCACCTATGTCGGGCACCTCACACGGTATCCAGAAGACTCCCTCTTCACCTAGTTGGCTCTGTGGATCTTAATACTACATCAGGACTTGTCCATATAGACAACAGCATTGCCAACAATCCAACATCATTAGACACAAAGATGGTTGGTGCAACCTATGGCGCCCACAAATGTTTGGCCCGCCAAGGAAAAAATTGCTCCTGCAACTATTCGAAGCCAACTGATAGATCAGTGTGCATCGCGGCCACCTTTATGGACAACGAGTTCTCCAAAAGAAAGTTCCCGACAATATTGATCGATAACCATCTGGTCAGCCTGGAGATGGGCACTGTGTCAGATATGACCATCATTTCCAACAAACTCTAGAATAACATTGGTTCACCACCTCTACAGAGAATAGTTAAGATTACAATGAGTGTATGTGCAGGCCTCCCATTGTCTGGTAAGCTCGGAAACCCCTATTCTACTTCTAAATACTCTGATAATTAATACGTATGCAAAAATAAATAAAGATAAATCATGAAAGAAGAGCGCATTCATATCACCATACCTGGTTGATCATTGCTTTCGCAAGACTAGCGTAAGCTGGTGGTTCAACTTGGTTTGTGGCATTTGACGAAATCTAAGGTTAGAAAGAAATAGCCGAAATTAAAAAACAAAAACAAAAACATCTTAACAGGATAAACAATTCGATTAGCGGCAACTGGAAAGAAGTTAAGTATTGTAACAAAAACAGACAAAAAATATGTCGCACCTTGCCAGGAGACATAAACAAATCGTTACTCGGCCTTTGAACACAAATTTATGACTTTAAAATGGATCATTAGGACTGCAACCACGTTCACATAACAAAATGCAGACTATATAGTAATGATGGACAGTGGCTAGCAGTGGGATCCAGGATGCGTATTTCGTCCCGTTTAGGACTCGTCAGCGGGATGTACCTGCATCCCATATGCCAATAGAGACCGATCAATTCGGTCCAATCAACGACAGTATGATACAACCACAATAACACTAAAAGTATACCCGTCGGACAGGAATTGGTTACAGTGGCTCGATGGTCTAGTGGATAACGCTCTAGAGTTTCAAGCGATCGGTCCCAAGCTCGAATCCCGGTGGAAACAAAATCACTCACTGGGAGGCAGATATACTCAGCTGACAGGTCCCAAATAGAACGAAACGCCCATCCTGGATTCCACTGTTAGCCACTATCCATCATCACTATATAATTAAGAACAAAGGCAACATCGAGGCATCCGCGCAGGAGCCCGTATGCTAACATAGACCAGTCAATTCGGTCCAATCAACGATAGTACAATACAATATAAAAACTGCTGTAGTTTCAAATTTACAAAATCGACATATATAAATGGCCAATGTAAAATATCTCAAAGTAATCACTGTAACATAACTAACTAACTAACTGACTGACTGAAAAAATCAACGTAGAACCTCGCATACTGGTGCATCCATGCAAGTTGCTACACTTTACACAAGTACACAAAGAACAGGTGGATAGGAAAGGAATAATACCAACGTAGAGGAAGTTAAGTGAGAGAATAACTAATTTGAAGATAAAGGTCAGTGCGAATATTCAAGCTTTACAAGATACTAAGGAATGAATCATCACCATCCATAAACATAGGACCAGGCATTACTGCGTAACAGTCCGAGTTGCCACACCTATGATATGTTATAAAGATCTATCTAGAAGACAGTCAATAATGACCTTTGGATTCCCATGAAATTAGATAGTTGAATTCTTAGTCGATTTTAAAGTATTCCACACTAATAGATATGTATCAAATAACCATAAAAAAAATAGGAGTGCCAGACAGTTATGGTAGCCAAATTTGAAACTTTTCAGCCGTATATATCTATAACTTTATGCGGGATCCAATTAAAAATCGCCTGTTTCAGCAGTGAACATGATATTATTCAACTGATGAATAAGGGATAAATGTTATGAAGTTAATTATTTCTTCATCCTTCCGAATGAAAAAGGTGATTATTTACATTTTAGACTTCGGTTTGAAAACAATTAATAATTTCACCATTTTAGAAACTTGTCCATTTGTAATTTTCTCGTTTCAAAAGAACACGATGAAAGTAGACTAATTAGGTACATATATGAGCACAGAAATGAAAAATACTCAAAACGAGCATAATGAAATCTATCATTAAAGAAAAACCAAAACCTATTCATGTACATAAAAGCTTAGTGAAGAAATGTGTGCAATGTTGAAACCACTTTAGGCATAGACTGTTCAAATGAGTTAAACAGAATGTCCCATTAAAAAAAAAACCGAATGTTTCGACTTCATTTGACATTTATGACGATTAATTTTTAATTGAAAACTGGAAGTGGGAGAAGGACACATATGACATAAAAGAATTCAATAATAAGAAAGATAATGAGAGGAATAAAAGATAAGACTTGAAGACAATCTTGGTAATACGATAAAATAAGCATTACCAAGGTAGGCTTAATGTAAGGACAAACTGTTTTTGCACACACAATGGAGGGTTAAATTTATTTATGGCTAGCTCCTCAACAAACTTAAGTATACACCCCTGACAGTTTCTGTACAAAATTGTAAAGGCTGTTTTGATATCAATTCTGTGACTCTTATCAATGATATGTTTCGCAATGGATGATGATGGTTGTCTGCCATCTGCGCTTATCAATGTTTGTGAATCCAGCTGCTTTCGTAGCCACTTTGGAACATGTTCCCCTACCCTCAAGTGCATATCACGATTCGTCCTCCCTATGTATGTTTGTCCACATACACATGTAAATTTATAAACTCAGTGGGATGTGACACAATCGTTTATACAGCGTTGAGGTCTAGGTAGCAGCAGGTGTTTGGTCTTCTCAACTATGATAAGCTTAGCTGCATAGTACATTTTGCTAACAGCAGACCTTAACCTTCGTCTTAATATTATGCTATTAGATTCTCCTCTGTATGGTAAAGCGATGTAAACGCATTTCTTCGAAACAGAGTACAGATCAGGTTTGAATCCCCGCTGATTTTTGCAGCGGTTTGTGAACTTCAATGAATATCCATTTTCCACTAATGTTTCCGTTAGTATTTTGATATCATCATCCATTGAGTCCTCCATACAAATACGCTCGATCCTTTTAAATAGACAAGTTACCAAATCTCGCTTGTATTGGGTTGGACAAAAGCTATGGAAACTTAAATACTGACCTCTCCAAGTAGGTTTCCTGTAGATCGACCGTTTTATTGGACCATTATTTCTACGACTTAGGAGTATATCCAAGAATGGCATACGGTTTTCTTTTTCTTCTTCACCTGTCAGGCTAATGTTGTTTTGTACGTTGTTAAGTCTTTCTAACAAACATGTCGCATCTTCATGCTTATCACATATCACGATTATATCATCAACATATCTTTTATAGAGAGTAACTTTATTGATGAGATCGCCGGTCAAGCCCTCAATGTGTGACATGTAAGTATCAGCTAGCAATGGTCTTAAGGCACTTCCCATAGCCACACCATCTATCTGTCGAAAATGTTCACCTTCAGATGTGAAATGAACTTTATCAGTACACAATAATAACAGCTCTCTCAAACACGTTGAGGGGATAGGGAAAGAAGGATTACTGGAAGATATATGATCACAAAGAATGTCAATGGTTTTAATTAGGGGTACATTAGTAAATAAGGAGTTTATCTTATCTTTTATTCCTCTCATTATCTTTCTTATTATTGAATTCCTTTATGTCATAATTTTTAATTGTTTAAGGAATATTTTCAAAAGCTTACCACAGTAGGTGAAGACACCTCAGCTTGCATCCAAGCATCACACTTTAAGATTGTCTCATCTGTTTGAATAGCATTGGAATTCCCACTGTTGAGACATTCTTTAGCACTGGAAACTTGAATACTGTCTACTAAGCAAACTGCAGAGCATGTCTCTAAAGTGCTTTTATCAACCTCTGAAACACCAAAGGAATAGAAAAACTTGATGTACAAACTCCAGATTCTCTGAACAAAATATATCTTTTTCTAAGCATAATGACAGTATCTGCGTCTTTTAAGGTGCTTGCTGGTGTAAATTCAACTTAGATAAGAGAGCTAACACATGTAAGTTATGCAAATGGCATGACATAAAGTAGTTAAACAGTTTTTCAACCTCATAGTCTTTATAATCAAACATAAGAATCCGCGCTTAACGAATAGGTTCAATTTAGCTTTCTGACTATAGCTTCTTTTTTGTGTCTATTAGCTTAGCATTTTAAACAGACGGTAGCTAATGAGAAGTGACGAAAACTGAGAATATAAAATGTCGCTTCGATTTGGTCATATTCCGAAATATGATGAGGCAATGATTAACATGACCACACACAAAAGGCCAGCTTGAATAGGACGAGACCAGCAATCAAAACAAAGAATTCTATGCAAAAAGTGAAGTAGATTATCCCACTTAGCAACAGCTTTATTCTAACCTAACCTAACTCCGGTCAATATCATATGTCGATGTACACTGGTTAGGCATGTGCAACGCATGAAGAAACCAAATAGTCGGCACAGAAATCTGTATACACGAGCGCTGATACATACCAAGCATACTTTACATTTCATTTCACCCATTCAGAAGTTTGATTTCTAACATCTAAGAACAGGACCTAGTCATTTGCACATTCAGGGTCAACCAGATGCCCACTAGGGTAATATATGTACAGAACATGCTCTGAAGAAAAATCTATTACTTAGCCACTCCCATCAATAAGCTTGTAAGAATGACACCAATGACTGTAGTCATCTACATGAGTTCCAGTTAGCCATACGTGTCACAGTTCGTTTTGAAATAGACAGAATGACAACGTACTGAACTTGTTGTATCAATCTCCGATAAAAAGATTGCCCATGCTTGGTTACACTTACTAGGAAATCATTTTGCGGTGCCGAGCACATTATAGTGACAATATTAGGTCCAGCAAAGGGACACCAAGAAATTTACCACATAAAATAGTTTAACAACAATGTAAAGACATACACGATGCAAAGTGAAGAAGAAAGAAAAACAATAAGAATAGCATGATTAGATGGCCAATCCAATAAGACCCATTCAAAACAAAACACTCATCACTTTTCAGCACCAGAACATAGATGCAACCTACAGCATGACCATCATTGGTTTCCATTCTCTGTCACATCTGATAACATCTCAATTTCATCCCACCACACACCACTCCACCCCATCCTACATAGGAAGTCGTGACTCACCAACAGATGCCAACCCCATACAACTATCCCTCATCCCATGGCGCCAACTCATAGCACTCAACACCCCTCTACTTCTTCCACACAGTCCAAAGGCTAGAAGACAATTGACAGTGTAAAAGCCGTTGCGACAACATGTCGAAACCATCAAACCCGGTGTTTCCAGATGACTTCATTTGTTGAATGACAATCTCCATCATACCCAAACACACGCTGTCCTACCTCGGAATTACTCACATGCTGTTGCCATCGGATATGAGCAATCCTACGGAGACAACGATGATCGAACACACACAGTCGTCGCACATAATCAGCTCAGAGGTCAGGTTTCCCAACTGGCGAGCAGAACTGCTCGCACAAAGGCGTTATAAACCTTACCTTTTACGGTCGGACTAACGTCACGACGGCATCAAAAGTGACCCAGGTTGACGTATGTCAGTCTGGCCTTTGTCATGCACTTGGAAATTTTACGGCAAACCTCCATTAGTATTCACACCGCTAACCACATACACGAACTTTTCGACTACTTCTAATGGCTCACTATCAAGGGTAAGCGCAGGTAGAGGCTCCTGCTAATCTTGCGAAAGTGTATTACACTTTATTGGTGCAAAGCACATACTATACTTACGGACACCAATCACCAGCTGATTGAGTGCGCCTGTGTGTTATTGGACAGTAAGACTACATAGTCCACATATCCAAGGTGGAACAGCCGTTCTCCAAGTAGTAGCCAAACGTCACCATTACGCACTCCCTTTAGAGCTACCTTAAGAATGTTGCCAATGATAAAGTTAAAGAAGAATGGAGAAGTTGGGCAACTCTGCATAACCCTACTGCTAGTTTGGAACAACAGAGACAGATTTGTATACCCTGAATCTACCTGAGGTGTTATTATATGGAGGTTTCAAGATGTTAATACAGTTTACAGGCATGCCCCTCTAACACAGACTTCTAGAATACAGCTCTGTCCAACTATTCGAAAGTAGCCCTAATGTTAAGAAACACGACGCTTGTTGGCCTCCAATGCCTGCGGCGATGTTCAAGCATCTGATGGAGGGTTAAACGCATGATCAATGTATCCGCGACCTGAACGAAACCTAGCCTGCTCCTCGCAAATCATTTTCTAACGTGTTTTACAAAATCTGCGAAGTATGATAACACCCAATAATTTTGACGCAACAGACTAATACCTCGATGATTGCCACATACATTACACAGACCGTTTTAAAGATGGGCACGACAATGGCTTCATTCCAGAGTGACGAAACACTCTATCTGCCATACTTTCTTAAACAATTTAGTCAGTCCTCTGAATATAGTCGTCTGTTCACCTTTAAAAGGAATACGGGGTAAGTTGCTTCGGCTGGGTGCCTCGTGGCGTTTCGGAATTTGATGTTCTTTATGGATCTCCGCTTCGGTAGGTGGGTCAGTGTTGACTGACCATGGAGCACGATACTCTGAAGCTGACAATGCTTGAGCCGTGGCCCAGCTAAACTGCTTTTCGAAGTGTTCCGACCATCGTCCTAGGTTTTTTTGAAGACTGTTTATCGGCGTACCATCCATCTTACAGACTTTTTCATTGACACCTGGCTTCTTGCTGCCAGTGACTCGAATGAGCTGGAACAGTTCCCAACTACTGCTAGATGCTGCTGCTACTTTCATCTCACTAGCGCGTTCTGACCAACAAGTTCACGAAGCCAGAAGCTACACAAAGCCAATAAGTTATCAGTGCACAATTCAATTAAATGTACATGATTCAACAATCTGAAGCGCTCTTGTGCTCCACGCACTACAAACTTCCTGCTATTCGTTAATTTAGAAGGATTTTTTTTGATCTCCCCAGGCAGTCTAACTTCCGTATTTATGCTCTAAAGTAAGGTGAAAACTAATGATAAAATACAAACCCACACACAAAGTAAAGCCAATTATGGTATCTGGTCATGCAAACGTTTCTAAGTGAAGTCGTGTGACTCGATGACTAAAGCTACATGCAAAATAAAGAATTTCAGTACACTTAAGTTATACTTACTCCCCTAATGATACATCTCTTGGTGCCCATGTATCAATTTCGTTTCCTAAATATCTGTATCCCTACATATATTTGAATATTCTCATTTGAGTATGATGATTAACATGAAGATAATATGTGGATACATCTGCACCACTGGTATCGGTTGAGACATGCTACTTACGGTCGCCAACCACTGGCTTTTGTTATCACGCGTAACCCAACTGGGAAGTCTACATTTCTATACACGACTCACACCATCAGTCAAAGATTTCATGCACTGAAGCGATTTTTTACTCTGGGCAACTTTAAACATTTTCCAGCCAAAATCTACTTCGGCAAACATTACATGATGGGGGACATCACTAGGCACGCGTGTAATATCCCCTAGCTACTTGAGTCAATGAAGGTTCTCATCTTAATCAAATAACTTAACTCTGCTCCCTAGAACTGTACGCCTGACTAATTCAAGTGGTGACGCCATGTCATGGCCTATGCCACGAAGACACATGAAGCCTTCTCGTGTCCCCTATCTTTAGTGGTGGTTTTATAGCCACACAGTAGAAAAGAGCTGAGCGCAGCGCGGTACGCTAGACCCCTAATAGGCAGTCAGATATCACGGTGGACCCATTAGTGGCGTAAGTTGCTGAAAACTAAACGAGCCTTTCTTATCAGAGTAAAAATTACTCCGGCTATCGAGCCACATCGGCTTTCCCAACCTCTCACGTAAGTGAAGTCATCAACGCGCTTAGACATTTCAGTCCCTAATAAGGGACTACTGATGTAACATTTAGCATTCAGGTGGTGAAAACGCATCCCAAACATTCCCAAATTGTCAGCATCTTTAGGTAATAGAAACGTTATCAGCATACTCTAGGTGATAAACAGGGCAACAAGAAGACGTAAATTGTCGGAACCGTGTAATGTATTTGCGCAACACATTTCGAACTATCTGATCACACACGTACTTGTCATAGGTATTTATATAAAAACTCATGAAGATAAGGGGTGAGAAAATAAAAAGGGGTCAGGTAGGAAGGCTGACTTAAAGGCCGAATAACAATGAAAATCAATAGAGCGAAAAAATAATAGTACATCGAACTTGGTTTTTCAATAGTTGAATTTACCAAGGAAGGTTTAATGTGACAACAAATTGTTTATGAATACATAAAGGTGGTTTCAACTTCCTAATAGCTAAGGCTTCAACAAATTTCAGGATCCCTCCCCAACATGTTTTGTAAATAGGTGTAAAGGAAGTAGCCACATCAATCTTGTGACCTGTCTCAACGATATGTTTAGCGATCGAAGAACTTGGACGTCTGCTACCAACATTTATAGGTTCAGGTGATTTAATTTGCTTCTGAAGCCACTTTGGAATATGTTCCGAGGCCCTTACTTGCATGGATCTATTAGTCCTCCCTATGTATGTGTCACCACACGTACATTTGAATTGGTAGATACAATGGGATGTGACATTATCGTTCACATGCTGTGGGGGTTTGGGGGAATATAAGGGCTTCGTGGTTTCGATTACTCGAACCCTGGCTGCATAGTAAGTCCTTCTAACAGCAGCGTTAAGTCTCTGCTTAAGGATTGCACTCTGAGAGTCACCTTTGTACGGAAGGCTGATGAAGACATCCTTCTTTGGGACTGACTGCAGTTCTAGTTTTGACGCTCTGCTGATTTTGTTCTGCCTGATAAATGTTGATGGATAGTTATTTTCCAACAAAATATCGGTCAGTGTTCCTCTTTCATCTTCTAAAGTATCCTCGGTGCATATTCGTTGAATTCTGCTGAATAGGCACCTTACTAACGTTCGCTTGTACTGAACTGGGCAAAAGCTATGGTAATTCAGATATTGCCCTGTCCATGTAGGTTTTCTGTAGATAGATCGTTTTATGGATCCATCCTGCCTTCGACTAATTAATATATCTAGGAACGGCAAGCAGTCATCTTCCTCTCTTACACATGTCAAAGATATGCTGTTCTGTACTTCGTTCAGTCGGTTTAGAATTGAAGTAGCCTGATTTGAGTTTTCAAAAATAATCAGGATATCGTCAACATATCTTCAGGCTACTTGAATTCATAAACAATTTGTTGTCACATTAAACCTTCCTTGGTAAATTCAACTATTGAAAAACCAAGTTCGATGTACTATTATTTTTTCGCTCTATTGATTTTCATTGTTATTCGGCCTTTAAGTCAGCCTTCCTACCTGACCCCTTTTTTATTTTCTCACCCCTTATCTTCATGAGTTTTTATATAAATACCTATGACAAGTACGTGTGTGATCAGATAGTTCGAAATGTGTTGCGCAAATACATTACACGGTTCCGACAATTTACGTCTTCTTGTTGTTTTGTCGAAGTTTATAAAGGGAACTAATTGTTTTAAAAACAGGGCAACACTAAGTACCATACACCTGTGCTGGTGTTTAATAGTGAAGCGTACACCCAACAACTAAAAACCGCTACCGAGCTATTGTAGGAAGAAAAAAGAGGTGCACTCAGTAACTCTATGAAGTAACCAACGAGTCACGCATATTGTGTAAGAGCTAATGATATTACCTGGCTGCTCAAACCTCGGTAGGTGGAGCGATGTTCGAACCCGTGACCCACTGGTTGGAAGTCAACTGCCCAAACCGTTAACCACGCCTCTAAACGACTGTAAAAAATTGTCTCACTACAAAACTAAACTCATAACATCTATATTTGGAAGCTACTGTGGCAATTAGAAATTGATTATACAAACAGGTTGGAGTTAGAAGAATTACATGGGGGAAACTCAAATATCGTCGTGGTTTTTACAACTAATACCTGAACATTACGTCAAGCTGAGTTTACCTACCTCAAACATAAATTGTGACTAGGAATATGAAATCTTAACGAGAAAAAATACTATGAATTTAGGCTAATTGCTGGAATATTCACTCAACACTCCTAAAAGATAATTTCAAGAGGACAAATTTGGGGATTAATAGACAACTGGTATTCACTTTTATAAACTGACGTTGAACTACTGATAAGTGAAAGGTAGTTTAATAAATAAAAAAAAAGTCCAACTTACTGTTTTTTAAAAACAACTCCTTGTTACGAAGATTCTGGATTTTATTGTGTGTGGCATTGAGGAAACTGTATACATCATCAACGGTAGATTCATCCCCAATACGAAGTTCTGTGTCTACAGAGTCAACTTCTGATTCGGAACTAAGAAGAAAAAATCGTGATTGTTAAGAAATGTTAATATGAGTCCATATTTAAGTGCATGTGATATAAAAGCAACTCACAAGTAGGTAGACTCTAATTCCTTGATGTCAGCTGCAACCTTGGAAATTGGTTCAATGAGTTTCTTCCATTTCTAAGGGAAAAAAATGTTGATACAATATGAAACAGTGAAAAACAAGCTGAAAGTATAGTTACGCGAGCCTCTACTTCCATTGTCCGAAGCTGGTCATTCAGTTCCACTAACTCAGTCATAACGAATTGCTTTTCTTCATTCACAGCCACTAACCTCGAGCACAACTGTTTCACATATGCCTTTCGAACGTCATCCGGGCTCACCGACTACAAATAAGATAAGAGAATGAAAACCTACTATGTTGTCAAGTTGCCTCACTAAATCTTCAATCGTGGTCGAATGATCTGGAGTGACATTTTGAAGTGTTACACTAAGGGCAGTTTGCAATTCATCTTTTAACAGGATACTGGACTGGTTAAGAGTTTCTGAGGAAAATTAGTATGTAAACTAAAATTTTACCAATTGTTTTTTTGAATAAATCAACTAGCACATCCAAACGGGCGACAGAATCCTGACGTCGATTGTTTTCGTCGTCGACAACAACAAACTCTTCATTTGATTCCATAATGCCAACTAGAGACAGACAATTTAACAACTGCTTCGCAACGAAAGAAGAAAGGTTATAACCGGCGCTCCCTGCTTTAAATACAAAGGTCAAATATGGTTCAAATTGTTGTCCAGGGAATGGAAGAAACTTCTGCTTAACTGGCTTCCAATATCCAATATTGATAGTGCGAGCGTAGAAAACTGGTAGTTTTTGATCTCTCGCGTCTCTCTCTCGCTTCCGCGTCCAAAACTCTTGTGTCACTACTCCTTGTGATTTCTAACCTGTATATAAGTAAAGAAAGATGAAAAAGTGACTGTTGAAATGCAAAATTCCAATTAGTTCTAATTAGATACCAGCCGCATATCAAGTAAGTATTCAGTTGGCGTTTGGAGGATTCAAACGAAGTTGCCTGGATTACGTCTGCAGGAAGAGTTTTCCAGGTTTTAGCAACTCTTAGGGAATAGAAGTTGTGCTTGATATCTAACCTACCATGTTCCAGGCTCAGTTTCTGTGTGCCCTCTAAGATTGGTGCTACAGCTAAGGTTTAATAAGTGACGGAGTGGGTGACTAGGCATGCTCATAATTTGGTGAGTCATACCGAAGCCTCTTCTCAGCTCTCTGTATTCCAGAGGACACAGATCCAGCGCAAACAGTCGTTCTTCGTATGTTTTAGACCTAAGTACTCGAACAGGTTTTGTCGAGCTCCTCTGGATGCATTCTAAGCTTAGTTTATCCTTCTGGAGAGAGGGGCGGAAGATAATGTACCCAGAATCCATGTGAGGCCGTACTATTTCGTGACTGAGAGAATTCTTAAATAACCTGCTTGAAGGTCCGGACGGTTCCGCAGCACCGCGGGGTTGATTTTATCTGGTCCCGAAGAGGTACCTTTAGTGAGCAGTAGTGGTTTGCGCTAGGTTATCTCAACACTTAGGCCAACGGCCAAGAGTCCTGCTTTGTGAGTGGGATATTCGTAGGCTCCTGGGCATGTGGACGATGACGAAAAGATTTGCATATTCTGGTTGGCCAGAAGCTCAGCTGCCTTACTGTCGTTACTGGTCAGTTCGTTCGCACCTAGTAGTTGGGAGACTCCTGCTTCAGCCTGCAGGAACGGAGCAACGTAACGGAACAGGCTTCTAGGATTAGAAACAAACATGCTTTTAAGCCCTACTTGGTGCCGCCGCCGACTGGCTACCAGTGTTTTCGCATACATGTTTTTTGTCTATTCGAATTGTCTGCAAGTACATCCAGAGCCAATCCTTTTGTGTCTAGCTCAGTGGTGTCTCCTTAATCAAAGTAGTTTGCGAGTGTGGTCCAATGTTGCCTTAGGTAACCTGAAGCACTTCGGTATTAAAACTAGAACAGACTGGCTGATCTCACGCATGATCTTGTCCAGTGTGAATCTCCGATGGGTGTTCATATCCTGCCATATGTGGTTAGCTTTCCAATCCGTCTGTTCCAGCGAGATTCGAAGAACCGGAGAGTTAAGTGGTCTAGAGTTCCAATGGCGTTCGTTGAAGGGTCTGGTTAGATTGGCTTCGCGGACAAGCTGTAAGCCGACAACAACGTGGTCACTCCTGCCCAACGGTGGAAAGATTGCCCGGTTGTAATTAAGGAACTCCTCATTCGTGAAGATGTAGTCTAAGCGAGATGGGGTTTCAGTCTCCCCCGCCCGCGTCGCCTGCCAATCATATGGAAGAATCGAGCCGTAACTCCGCCAAACGTGTGATCTGCAGGGTTAACCCTCGGTGGGTTATAGTTGCCTGAAATTAGTAAGTATGTTTGCCCCAGTTTAAGAGAGTAACCAGTTTCCGCTAGCATCTGGTCGTCATACCGTAAGTCGGCAGATGGCCCCCTACAAGTGACTCCCGCCAAGCACTTAGTAGTCTTGGACAGCTTTGTGGTTGTCCAGGTAGACCTCTCGGGGCATTCCAGTTCTTGAACATGGGTTTGGTGAGCTGAGAGCGAGGAGATGACGTAAGTTGCTACCCCACCTCCCCTACCACTCTTTTTGTCGTTGCGAAACAGCCTGGTATTAGCAACTGGCACCTCCTGATTTGACATGTCAGGAGAAACCCATGTCACGGTAACGCCAATAAGGCGAGCATAAGTGTCCTTACTTAGTTCTAGCAGTCCGTCTAGGTTATTCGGTAAACTTTGCGCGTCCCTATAGATGCAGTTTATGCTACCTGCCTGGAGTGCATTGCCTGGACCCTCTCTGTTTTCCATTTAGCTGGCTGAATCTTCGGGCATGGGGGATTAGACTGTGGCTGAGCTCTGCCTACCAGTGAAGCGTTGCCTGCTCTTCCCCATTTTTTGCCTCTAAGCAGTCTTCCAAACGTACGATTGGCCCCAGTTTTTATGCTTTCGTGGTAGCCTTTCGCTCTGCGACCTATCAGGCTCCATGAGGACTCCGGGCGGCAGGCGATTTCTGTTCGCCCGAAATCCCTTCAGTGTGGATGATGCCATTTGACAGGCCCGAAAGACCACTTTAATCAGCCTTGGTCTAAGGTCACTTCCCTTTTCGAGCATGCGAAAGGCTTTGGGTGATCACCCCCTTGAGGTTCATAGTTTTCTTGAGGAACTTCCACTCACGAGAATTGTAGCAAATATTCTCGGTGCCTAGGTTTTCTGGTACGCATAGTATCCTAAGGTTTCTTCCCCTGAAGTAGGAGCCAGGACTGTCGCCCGAGAGGTTCATTAAGGCCATTCTTCCAGAGTGTGGGACATCTGATAGTATCCTTACTTCCCTTTCAGCTTTCAGCACATGAGGTGATATGGGCGTATCCTCGACAACATCTGGGTTTGAGAATGTGAGCCTTAAGAGATGGGGCTTGTCCTTAGTTGTAGGACCAGGACCGCCTGAGAGCCTAGTTTTAGCCCTTTTTGCTGTGGTCTAGCCTGGGTTTTCCGCTTATGTTCTCCCGCAGAACCCCATCATTCCTGTCCTGATTGCTCTATGGGATGCCAGGGCTGTCTGTCGGGTTCGTAATGACCAAAGAATCACTCCGGACAGTGGTCTGTCTTGCCGACCGTCGATCATTGGGCGTTTGTTGTTGAGCTTTCGTCTTTTCTTCAACTTTGCCCTCGTTCGTGTGCAGCATAAATGCTTGTTTGACAAACTTGTGAGTGACTCATGGTATGCTGTCCATTCCACTTCCTTGTGGGCTCAGGTTTGGCCTTCCTAACCCCCGGAATACCCTGCTTAGGCTTCTTTCCTGAACTTCCCGCCTTCCCAGACCTGACAGTTTCGACCGGAGTTGAAATCAGACTACCCTTATTTCGCACAGTGAATACCCATTTTCCATCTTGAGTATCCTTGCTTGGTATGACCGCTTCGTTTTGCGCTTTATTTGTTGATGACAAAATCGTAAGACAGTTGACTTTATTGCACTGCTAAGTTGCATCATTTCTTCCATCAAACCAGTTCCTTGCTCGTGCTGGGTAACCTAAGTACTTTTTCCACCAGTCGATTTTTGAACTCCAAAACCCTCTTGCGTGAGCACTGCTTTCGGACTTTCCAGCTTCCCCTATTTTGGTTTCATGTGAACCCGTTTCTATTTCCGTCAACATGCCGATGATATTCTCAAGAACATCGTCGAGTGCAGATCTGCACAGGCTGCGATGCCACTTGTGACCAGGCTTGCCGAGTTTGGTGTACTCAGTCTGCACTAAGTTTGTGCATGCGCCCAGGAATCACCCGTCACAGGTATCCCGGTGCATACCCACCTGAACAGGTTGACGACAGCCCTGCCTCCCGCGCATTCGTTTGGCTACCATTGTGATAGTAACAATAATAATGTATCTCATACAACATAAGTTACACGAAAGCAAACCGGTTTACAGGTTTGATCATTTTGGTAACGTAAACTGACTGTTATGCACAGTGTCAAGCTATACAATAGACACCGGTTTTGCCGGTACACAAAAGATGCGTCTGGAGAAATAATGTTAGTGCCTCGCAGATAGCAAAAAATGAAACAGATAAATACCAGCATAACTGTTCATCATACTGAAGCAAGCTTAGTTCAGAAGTAGGAAACATTCGGCTATTGTTTGTGTGTCAATGTTCTTGAAGGTAGGGCGGGTAGTACGGCCGTGACCTTGGGCTTTGTGCGTTCGTCGTAAGATCTAGATGGCATAGTGAACGCTGATAAATTAGACTACTAGGATTCCACATGGATGAAGGATCGGTTGGTTAAACCTGAAAAATGAATAACGAAAGCGAGAGGCTGGCGAAATTCGAAACAGGAACACAGAAATACTGCGCAGAAATATATCCAACAAGATACATGTGGGTCAGTTCATTGCACTGACCACAAAAGTTACTTGAAGAGGTATCCAAAACCTACAGTTTGGGGGTAAGCTTATGGGGAAGAAGATGAAGATGCATGCGAAAGTAGCGGAAACTAAACTGAGACCGAAGATGTCGCTATGGGACAGAGAGATCAGAGGAATTTGGACCAGCTGATAAACATATCACGATTATCGAGCTAGAGCCACCTCTCCTCATCGCTGTGAGCGCACTTCTAGATGTTGACATCATCTGCAAGCATAACGGCGAAATACTTAACCGGATTCTGCAACTAGTTCACGAACGGCCAGAAGAGAAATGAACATTGCCTTGAAATGCCATCGTGCACGCTCATCTCCACGCGGCCAAGAAACTGCTCGCCCTTGCTGTCTGCCCCACATCGCAAGGGTCCCTCGTATCCAAATAATTCTCGTAACCTAAGCAAGCCATCGTATCAAGGGATTCACTGAAGTCAACGAATGCCATATCTTTTTTAAATTTCACCTGGTAAATAACAGCCGAATACTTTCTTGCAGCGATGAAGTTTGCTGGGTGCAAGCGACAGTCCCAATGACCGTGCTTTTCCTCGGCTGAAAGCCTATTTATCTCTACCTTCTCGAGAATTCTGCCACAACCAACCTTCTCCGAAACCTCAGCCACTCTTCATCAAATAACAGATTTCAGTGCTCCTTCTTCCAGGTCGGGTAGCTAGACACCGGTTCCGGGGATTCAGGAGCAGCCCCCAGACCCTCCACACCCTAAACCCCATGTGCGGGGTGACTAGGTGACCTAACCCGGGGGCCATTTCTGGAGCTTCACAAGGGCTGTATACGACCTTTCTTGGAGGTCCACAATGTGACTGCCCTACCATGCCTGTAAAGAGATGCGAACCCCATGCGAAAGTCTAGAGGTGAGCCACATAGGGTGTTTTAGGGATGTGGCAACAGCCATGAGGGAATAGACTTAAAGATCTAGGGGTTTGTTTTGTTGGCTACCGTAGGTTAAATGATAATTTGATAGCGCCCTGAAGGGTAGTTAGCAGCCCAAGCCACTTGGGCAACAAACTTTTGCTGGGTGGCCACTTTTGTACTTTTCATGAGGACCCTCAGGAGATTCACCCAGCAAGGGGCGAAAATCAGTGAGCGTTTGCGCTTTCCCACCAGTTTGTGGCTGAGATTGCTACCGCTCGATCTCCTGATGGTCACAAGCAAAGATTGGATGGCTACGCAGCGACATACGGTTTCGCCTATCCATTCGGGACACGGGCGGGGCCAGGACAATCGACTGATTCCGTGTCACTTCAACATGGTTACTTCCACACTAACTTTCCTGTACTTCCACCGTCATCAACTAGACTCAATCTTCTGCCTCCCTGCCAGACGTCCCACCTTTCCGGTTACCACACCACCACTGATACCATTGTCTCGCTTTCTGGTATACCGTCTTCAATTTTCCCTGCTCTTTTTCTTACCTCTGCCTCTGCCTGATTTCACCTCACCTACTGGGGTTCTCCTTATCCCTGTTTTCTCTCCTGACCTCCATGAATCTATAAAGGTTTTCCCTTCATTTCGACTAACTCCTTTGGCCTCTATTACCTCTCATCTCCTGTCATTTGTTCTCAATGGTTATTTTTTCATTCTCTATGAACTGTACGAACGAATGCCTCGCGACGAGACATTTAAACAGCCCATCCTAGCCACAATCCTAGTACAACCCATACACCCGTTGTTTGATACCTGTAACTCCTCTTTAGTATAGTGGGTCGAGTTGGTCGACCTCTATCAGCCAATGCTACTCCTTAAACAGACTGCAAATCATCCGTATACCTACAAATTTAACCAGCCCTTCACCCCCCTTGTAAAGTTTCAACAATACAGCGGGCGGGTAGGTCTACTGCAACGGGATTAACCGATGGCCCGAAGTCATTCCACAAAACTTCGGAATGACCACGAAGAAATCAACTGGTCTGCATAAGCTTGAAAACATATGTGAGATATTGGAAGTAGTTCTACTCCTGGTGGAGATCAGACTCAGCCTAATAAAGGAAGCGAAATGTTAAGAGCGGGAATAATGTAGCCACAAGTAGTTCACTACAAACTATGGTATCATCTCCAGGGAAGGTGGGTCGCCTCATGACACCTGACGACTGAAGTATTGGCATTGAAGTCGTACAGTAGCCGATAAAGCATTGTGTATCACTTATATCAAAGATAGGTGCACCGCAAAGTATCCCGATAATGTCATAAGTTTATGAAGCAGCAGTCGGGCAAATAGTGCTAGACCGTCTGTCCAGAATGCAGAAGGCTCCTCGCACTTCATACAAGGGGCCTAAAAGAGGCGCTCTCCGGCGCTCAGAAACCATCAGCCTACTACAGCAAGTCGGGGTCAGGATTGGGAAATAAACGGGCGAACTCGACAGTAAAGCTAGGTCTGTAGTTGTGCGCGTACCACCGCGCATGGAGACCACTTTAAGTTGGACTTGTGTACTCCCTGCCCAGTCACAGAGAACGATAGGGGCACAGGGGACGCCGCCCGCTGGACCCTTGACGAAACACAGTCTAAACGTCCTAGATACCGAGACCGAGAAGAAACCTGAGAAAATATTTAACAAACCCACCTGTGACGAATGCGAGAGACTGGATGAACAACTCAGTCGACTACCGAGAGTATTTTTGAGCGTCATGAAGGAAGCCAGAAGTGGTCCACTTCTCATACTGCAACCGGAAATTGTCAGCACTCGCAAAACACAGGCCAGGCCCAATGACGCGTGGTGACTGAGAGAGGAGGAGAGTAAGCTTACGTCTGGGGGTACAAACAGAAGCATCAAGGTTGTGTGTCGGATCTCATAACCGTTAGGTAACCGCTCTGAAGAGGAGCGGCATCTCCACGACATCCAGCAGTGGCTTTGGCTTTGAAATAAGGTTGGCTTTGACAGTATACTTACGAACAGCATCAGCAGACTGCCATTCTCCACTCTTAAGCCGCTAGTCATCCAATTTGACAAACACTACTCATAGACGTTCCACACGTATGGAGTGACTTGGAAGACCTCATGAGTGGCCTACTACGCACGTGTGGGAGCGAGCCAAGACCCACCATGTAGGAAGAGGGATGACGACCACAAAGGCCACCGGAGTTAGTGGTAGGCACACGGGCACAAGCAAGTGAACCAGGTGCGCCTAGTGCTAAAGCTGCAGCCACTGCAGGCTGGAGGTGAAGCGCCAAAAACGGCAGCAGTGGCAGTCCTGCGGGGACCGGGAAGGCGGAAAGATCGTCTGTGTAAGCTGCCGTTTTGAGGCACAAGTGGCCAGTGACACGATTTTAATCCTGCTCCCGTAATGTCTGCGTCTCATGCATAACTCTCGCCTACCCACAGGGATATGTCATCGAGGCTTTCTTGGTAACTTCCTCTGCAGATTGCGACCCCATAATTATCACCGAAGGCTTCAACCCTCCGTTTATCCTCTTCGAGATGGTAGAGAAACACTTCTGGTCCTTCGCTCAGAGGCTGAAGAATGCAGTTAAGGCTGCTGACCTTCCAGAAAAAGTGGGGGATGTCAAGCGGTAGGGACGGGACGGAAATTCGTCTTTCAGCTGCGTTCTGACGGGCAACGATCTTCCCATTGAGGACACATGTATCCAACAGTAATAACCTTCTCCATGGTTGCTGAGGAGGCTCCACAGCCAGAGACACTCAACACCTACCTCTGCTACAGCAGGGCCAACTATGAGACTATGAGAGACTACGCCATGAATGTATCACGGCTTGAAGGTTGGACTAGTCTCAGAGCAGGGACACAGGACACAGATGAAGAAAATAATCGTTAGGACCATCAGCCAAAGCATACCAGAAGCAACACACCGACTGTCAGTAACATTCTGACTGCCAAAAAGTGGGGCAGAGCGGCTACTTCAAATGAAGAAGCGGAGTCGGCTTAACTGGGGTTCGTCTTGCATGGAGTTTGACTGTGTGAAATGTGGAATAATTCGCAAATGCTGAAACACAAGAGCTTGTTTAGTTGTCAACCAAACCTGGCAAGGAAGTTAAAACTTAACCCAAAAAACCTGTACCGCTCTGCGTTTGAAAGGAAGTGGATCAGCAAATAGGTAACTCTTATCAAAGGTTCTTACGGAAGCGTATTGAGGAGTTTAAAGGTAGGTGAGCTTCCGGGCCCATGCTTCGAGGCTCAGTTTAGTACTTCTGCAGCGACCCTACATTGGTTAGATTCGACAATGATCAAACCGCAAATAACGAATACCTCTGCCACATCACCACCACAGAAAATGGTATCGTGAAAGCTATCTATAGTTTGTACTCCGCCTGCGATAACCTGAGAACGATGATCCTAAAAATCACTCCTGGGCGCTCGCGAAACTGGCCTACATCTTCAATCACTCTCTAGAGTCGTATAGCCTCCATGAAAGATGGAAGTGTGAGCTCTTGTTACTCGTCCTCAAGGCAGGAGACAGAAAGTGTCAATAGCTGCAAACCTATCGCTCTAATCCCTATACTGTTTACGCTATTGAAAAACCTGATAGCCAACGAGATCTGGAATTCCCTAACAGGGAAAACAATGTCCATGCTGCCGAGCCTAGCTATTGGAGTTATCGGCAATGTTACACCAACTTGTCGACGGCCTGAGAAGAATGGACTTTTATGTGGGGCAACAGAAGGCCGGTACGCGTTACTTTCCTCAACCTCGCTTAAGGATATGACAGCATCATGCCTGCAGTCCTGCTTTACAAGATCGTGCCAGTCGGTGTAAGCTAGCCTCTACAGTCTTGGTTCAAAGCGTACCCAGAAGATGGGTAATTCTGCACCAAGGTAAACAGAACGCAGTTAAAATGGAGACCAGCGATGCCACGGGTATCTTGGGAGGCAATCCTGCCAGCAATTCATTTCCTCCTGATCGTAGGACGATTTACCGTACAAAATCTCACTTATCTTCCTTTTGGCTCATGGCACTAAAATTTAGGGTTCGGCACACAACGAATCTGACTGTACGGCACTCCGAAATGACCTACAGCAACTTGAACTCTGGTCTTTGGAAAACGGCTTTAACGTGGCTTCCTATGAAGTAGAGCCGGCCGAACTCAAGTATAAGTTGAGCAGCCGTGTTATCAACAAAGCATCCAAGGGAAAAGATTTGGGGGTCACTTGCCCAGACGCGCTGAACACCACTCCTGACTACACAGAAACCACACTCAGAGCAGACCCCACCACACCTTCTGCGTAGACAGCTCGGTGTTCTCACCACTTGACTATTTCCCGCAATTTGAAGATCCCACATACGACCAGACTTATAGGTCTTCAGTATAAAAGGCCTTATTCTCCTTGAGAACACTCAGAGATCTGCAGCAAAATTAATTGTGGGACTAATGGGGAAGATATGCTGTTGCGGACCGAAATACCTGAACCTATTCACTCTGGGCTGTCACAGGAAAAGTGGTGACCTTACCATGGTCTACAAGACCAGCCGTCAGTCAAGTCGCGTAAACGAACACGTTTTGTTTGCGGTGTAGCGGCCACCACGAGGTGACCCCGTCGAGATAGCACGCCAGTGTGCAAACACCAGGCTCAAGGCCAACTTTTTTCCTAGAGAGTTTGTGCTTCACGAAATGCCTTGCCACTGAATGTGGTCACAGTCCAGTAAACTCATCCAAAAGACGGTTAGATATTTACGTCACTTCTAATGTTTTGTCACAAGCCTGCTTGGGGAATCGCTCCACTGGCCCACCACCTCTTCCTTCTCACTTACCACCCACAATCTCTACTGTGGATACACCCACATTATCTACCAACTCTGCCGTGCAACTAGACTGAAGCTCTCCACCTTTGCTCTTTGTGTTATTTCCATAGGCTTTTTCATACTCAGGCCCCATACAGACAACATTCACGAAAGATCTGGTATCTTCACGGGAGCCCATAGCTCCCTACTAGATCCCCCCATAGTACTACTAACGTTGGATATTGCCAAACCATAAAAACATTCGCCTCACTGGATCTAAAAACCGGAAAGCAGATGAGATTCGCCTGTCCACTGCTCACAACAGGAGCCAGGCTCTAAGAACCAGTCGCAGGAGATCAAAAGTTATTAATTTTCTACGCTCATACTATCAAGGTTGGGTGCTGTTGGAGCACCTGTAGCGTTACACACCTCCCCAAAATCAATAGCCTAGGGTTTGACTAGATTCAACATTGATGCTGACCCCGATAGCTTAACTGGACTCGCTAAGCTGAAGGCACCCACCCAAGCATCCTCGCAACTTGGCACGCTGTCGTGTTATGTTACACTGCTCGTAATCGACTCTCTAGCCAGTTAGTTGGAACGCATCGGTACCTTGACACAATATCGCAAATACACTACTCCATCCGACTACGCTGTTGTATTCTTCCCTGGTCTCGTATCCGTGGGTACATAACAAGTTCGAATTATCATCTACAGAAACGGATTCATTCAATCAACCTCGCAACTCGAGGGAACGTGGCGAATGTTGACCGAACTACCAAGCGCAATGCAGAGCAACACAGCGGCGACTGTGGACATATGTCCGACTTAGTATGAACAAACAAAAGTAGATAGTAACATCAGGAAGGTGATATATTGTCATCACTATTATTTATTGTTGTCTATAAGGTATATCTTGATGTTTCAATGAACCTGGAGATGCACGTCTATTGAAGAACACATTGAATCCGCCGTGGTACTTCGCTCAATACATACGATCCTTCAAATCAAAGAAATTGAGTAATTTAGCCAGCACTACTTTTTCGAGCAAGAAATTGCTTACTGACTTCCTCTTCTTTTTGAGTGGTGTTTTTACATATTCATTTCTCACTACCAAAATGATCAAACCTGTAAACTGGTTTTGCATTCATGTAACCTCTGTTGTATGAAATACATAATATTGTTATTACTAGACATGACTATCATTTCCGTCAGATAACTTAAAAACAACAGAAATTCTAAATTTGAATTAAAGAGCACGGTTTATATGTAGTTTGAAGTTCTCTTTTTTTCAGACTGGGGATTTCCACTACCTGGAATGAAAAAATGATGAAAAATGTTTTGTAAAAGAAATTGCTACCGGAGATTTTCCTCCACTGATCGTCATAACCCTATCTGCAAAAATGATATGCACCTGTAAATTCAGGAATAAATTATTATCATTATTGGCCTCTGCTTCTGTCGAGTTTGCACCGGGACAACTCCTTGATTCACCCACCCTCCTCAGAGCTAAACACGTTTCCATGCTACAAATAGAACATTTGACGGCCAAAGTTTAAAGGAAGGTCGTGACGCATAGAGACCATTATCTCTCTGTGTCCACTTGATTGATGCTGACACGTGCTTTGAATGGTGACGTGAACTACTCGCCTCTCAGCTCGGGGTTTCTTTTGCATTAAAAACTCCCACGTGAAATACTCACTCTATGAAAACCGAACTTTTGCAACATTCCCATTCCTGCACACGTTTAGCTGCTGTATATTCTCCAACAAACTTCTCAAAGTTGAAAGCCAGCATCATTAATTCCCTGAACCGACCAATCTGCCTCCTGTAAGCGGGCCTTGGGTATTTCAGTTATCAAACTGCCTTGGTTCTTGGTTCTCTTCAGAGGTCATTGTCCAGGAAACATCTTTCCTAGTTCCACATACGCATCCTGAGCTTGCTGTTAAAATCGTTGGTCAAGAGCAGGGGAACAAATGACAAATAAATAAATACATATAAATATATATGTATATATATATATATACATATATATATATATATATATATATATATAAATGTTTTATGCTCACATTAGTAACTTAACGTGAGGGAAGCCAGTTTACAGGCATCACCACAAACGTCTGAAAGTAAGCCAACATAGACTGTTTTGCTTCATATATTCAGCCGTTTTGTTACATTCGGTCCTGAACCTCCTTATCGCAGTTTAATACTTATTTTCCCGAGGAGTTTATGTAGTAGTGACATGTGAAGCTGAGACGGATAAAGCGATCGCGCACAAAAAAGGACAGTAGCATGCGGGACGATGTACCAGTTAGTACCCACAGACAAATAATGGTAGGGCAGAACACCGTTCTCTTTAAGAAGCAGTCAACTTATGTCTCTGGAAATCCAGTCGCCATCAAACAGTTGACGCAGAGTAGCACCGGTACGTCTCAAACTAGCCCCACCTCGGCTAGGATCATACCGACCGGCGTGTCGGGCCGAAGAATACTGCAGACATAGGCAGTTCGCCACAATCCGTCGCACCACCTTCAAGGAAAGAAAGCTGCATCACGACACGCGATGGCCGCAGTGTTTGCACAAAAGTCGTATCGGCAGTCAATGGGGCATAAGTATGCAACCTATCACCGACGGGAATAGCCACTGAGATCCCAAAGTACTCTGACAGTACTATAGATTGATGAGTGGGCAACTATGCAACTGGTTCTGGCGCATTAGTCCAGAGTGCGGGAAGTCCCCTGAACTCCACCCGGGGTGCCTGAAAGACCTGCTGTCCACCACGCAAGAGCCACCAACATCCCCAAATAAAGTAGGGTTTACGTTGAAGGATGACACAGAGGAACCTGGAAACAAAGCCATATCCGCAGCTGTGCACACGCCACCCCACACCGAGACCACGTTAAGTCGAGTCCCCGCACCCCCTGTTCGGCCTCAGAGGACGTTGAGCGCATGGCAAAAGACACCAATCGCTAGACTATCTACGAAACCTAGCCCAAACGTCCTGGATAGTGTGATTGTGAAACGACCGGTAGAGACACGAAACAAACACTTTGAGAGGTTGGGCGTCGGACCCACAACAAATGAAAATCACAGGGGGGCCAACTCGATCACTTGGGGCTCTCTTCTCTCCCCACGACAATGTGTCACCTTTCTCGCTGAGGCCGGACGCCCTGAGATAATCTCTCCCCTTACATGTGCCTTCGAGGGCCGCTAAAGAAGCCGAAGACACAATTCTTCCCTCGCGCGAATTTGACGTTTTTAATACCTGCAGAGTGCGGACCAGGCCTGACAAGCCATGGTATATGGAATCCCAGAGCTGGCACGTGACCGCTCGGCTAAAGGTCGGTACCTCCACGATGTCCAACAGTGGCAATGGCTTTCAGCCAAGGTCAGTCTCGACAATACGCCGGCCAACGGTGTCGGTAAACTGTCGAAACCAGTGGACCTGCAGTCCATCCCTACTCCTGGACTACTCGCCATCCAACTCGGCCCACGTGCCTTCATTACAGACGTTTTACACGAGTGGCATAATGTGAAAGACAGCATTAGTGGCTAAATACGCATTTGGGAGAGTAAGCCAAGGCTCGTGGGACACGAAGAGAGACGGCAAGTGCCGAAGCCTCTGGAGTCGGTGGTTGTCACACTTAGAATGGCCGGCGAACCAGATCCATTGAGTAATGGAGCCCCTGCTGCCATAGTCCCGGCAACAGCTGAGAGCAGACCACTAAAAAGCGGGGCGACGCCAGTCCTATGGGGATTGGGAACGCTAGACCCAGCCATGTAGGCACCCGTCTTGTGAAAATATACAACCAGTCCTTTCCTCCCACTAGGCGCACTCCGAGTAGGGGAGGTGAGGGCGATGCTTAAACGTCAGCACTCTGACATCTTATTTATCACCGAATCCTGGCTCCCACTGGGCGTCTTCGGCGAGGAGTTGCATGTCGGTGGCACGGAACTCTTCCGTAGGAACAGACAGCAAAGAGCAGGGGGGTCGCTCTCTACGTAATCTCCCGTTTAAATGCAAGAGCATTTCGTGACACAGCCCCGACCCAGTTCTCGGGATCTTTATGGTACTACCTCATCCTCTACAGCACCAAATGCCCGGTCGAAGTCATGTATCGGCCCCCCACTAGCTCCTCTACACATAAGCAAGTGGCCATCGGGACAATCTTGGCGACTTTCTCCGGAGAATACGATTCCATAATCATTGTCGGCGACCTCGACACCCTGCCCATCCTCTTCAGGACGGAAAGCAAACACGTAAGGTCCTACGGTCAGAAGCTGAAGAATGCTATTAGGAATGCTGGTCTTCCACAGGAAGTGAACGGTGTCGCTCTGTAGTGACCTGACGGAAAGGCATTGCACCCGGGCAACGTTCTAACGGACGGTGACCCTCTTATTGAGGACGTATGTATCTTACCTTCCCTTGGCCTCGGTGAACACGCAACAATAACGTTTTTTATGATTGCCAAGGAGGCCCTGCAACCTGAGACGCCCAACACATTCGTTGCCACATCAGGGCCGACTACGGGACCATGAGAGGCTACCTCATGAATGTATCATGGCCTGCAGACTAGATTCATCTCACAATGGATGAACATTGAACACAGGTGAAGAGAATAATCGTTGGGGCCATCAGTCACGGTGTACCAGAGGTAACAAACAGACCGTCAGCGAGAACCTCATGGCCAAAGCGTGGGGCAGAGATGATTATATAGAGCAAGAAGCAGGCTCGGTCCCAGTGGCGTTCACCACGCAGGGAGTCTTGCTTTTTGAACCACGGAAGGATTCGTAACCACCGTAACATGACAGTCTATAGTGACAGATGTGCCTATCAAACAAACCTGGTAGGGAGGTCGCAGAGTAGCCCCAAATATCTCTACCGCTTCATGTCGGAAAGGAAGTTGACCATCCACGGGGTGAATCTTATCACAGGTCCTGTTGGGTATGTGCTAAGCAGTCTAGAGATTGCTGAGCCCAACTTGGTACTGGCACCAAATCCACGCAGACTCGCAACGACATTGACCAGGCTGCCAATGGCGAACACCTCTGCCGCATCTCCATCATAGACAGAAAAGTATTAGAGAAACTATCTAGACTGCGTCCTGACATTTCCCCCAAAACTGGTGATCCAAAAAACCTGCACCAAGGTGCTTGCAAAATCAATCTGCAGCCTCTTTAAGCCCTCACCAGGATCATGCGAACTTTCTAGAGAATGAGAGCGCTCCATCCTTTCACCCATCCCCAAAGAAGGAGACAGAATAACCCTTGGCAGCCACAGGCCGATTGTTCTACTTCCTATACTGTCGGTAACGTTGGAAAGCCTGATAGATGACGCTATCCGGGAACTTCTCAGCAGGAAACACCGTCAATACTGCTCGTCATGGCTTTTAGAGTGGCCTCCCAGGTGCTACAAACTTACTAACCGCCTGAGATGACTGGACACTCAGGTAAGACGTCAGAAAACTAGTCGCACTTCCAAAAACTCTGTCAGCCGGTGAAAGTGAACCCCTACTGCCTCCTTTTAAGTAGCATGTAGAAGGAATGCAGTTCTGTACCAAATTAAACAGAATACACTGGGAGTGGAGACCACAGGCATCAAGAGTATCGCAAGGCGCAACCCTAGGACCACTTCTGTTCCTCCCATTTGTCAATGATCTGCTGTACAAAACGTCCTCATGCATCCATCTCTTCGCTGATGACGTTAAAATTTGGGGGCAGAAAACGAAGAAGCCGACTGCAAAGGACTGCAAATTGGCTTGCAGCAACTTAAACTCTGGTTGTCGGAAAATGGTTTCAGCTTAAACCTGAGGAAGCGTAAAGCAATGCACATCACTAAATGTGAAGTAAGTACTGCTGACTCTCAGCACATATTGAGCAACCATGCTGTCACCAGGGTGTCCACGGAGAAAGGTTTGGGGCTCAACTTCTCCGACACCTTGAACGTCAGCTCCAGCGGCAAAGATGTGGTGGCCATGGTGGGTGCCACTTAGCACTTTCTGGGTGGACAGCTTGGCGCCCCCACTTCCGAACTCTTCCTCGTAGTTTTCAATACCTGCATGCGGCCAAACCTAGGGGTCACCAATGCAGCGGCCCACACAACACTCAAGAGAGACCTTAACCCCCACCTGAAAAAACAGGGAGATCTGCAACGAAATCATTTGTGGAGTTGAAGAAGACACACCCTGAAAGACTAAAATACCTAGACCTGTTCACCTGTGGTTAGCACAGGAGAGGGGGTGATTTTACTTTGACCTAAGACGTCGCCCATCAGGCAAATCAAGCAAACAAATTAGCCTTGCTTGCAACGCGGAAGTCGTCACCAGGAAAACCCATTAGGATAGCACATCAGAGACCCAGTACCACGCTTAGGTCCAACTTTTTGTCCCTGAGAGTGTGGGCTTTGTAGAACGCCCCGCTGCAATATGTCGCCATAGCCCCCCCAGCTGACTCATTCAAGAGACGGTTGCGCGGTTATTTCACTTCGCATGGTCTACTAGGGGCGTACTCAAGGAATCACCAACCTCACTGACTTACTCTTACCTCTTTCCACCTGCCATTCACGACCCCACTCCTTAATACACCCACACTACCGTTGACGTTTACTACCTGGGGCACTTCTGCCTCCCGATTTACTTAGGGTGGGCGGAAGAAATCGAAAATGAAAAACGACCGACTGATCCCTCTGCTTGAAAGTCAATGTGTTTAAGTGGTCAAGTTACTTTCCTATCAGACTAGGACACGGTAAGGTCGAATCTATACTCTTCTTTTTCACGTGGTTCTTGATTATATGAATTTGCAGATTTCGTGTTGCTTCTGACTACTTATTACTATATTTTTGTAGTAATATTTCAGTCCATTCCATATATTTGGCTCACAGCCCCGCTACTCTCCTCACATACTGTGTTACCAAAGTTTCGGTATACTACGTATAGCAGTTCGCTGTTTTTCTACTTTAACAATAAGCTTCGAATTTAACGTCTTTCTAAATGGGAAGATCTAAGGCTAAACGTTCTAAAATCGACTGCTTTAGTAAGAAAAAGCAAAGGCTTGGTCATTCCAGCTCTCTTCTGTGTGACAGAAGCATTATTACTCCGTGTAGCTCAAATCTCGATGATCTGGTATGCCCCACGCCTTTCGTCAGAACCGAAGACATCATATTAGTCATGGGTAGCAGTATTAAGGACCACAGGAAAGAAATCAATAACATTGAGACCATGATGGAAGAGATTCGGAGAATAGTTGAGGATTTCTATCCATTAGCATATCTTCCAGGGAGGCATGAGAATTTAGTTGAAGACCATGTAGTGAAAGCAGAAAACTTTATAGACCACTTGGCGACGGAGGTAATGAAGAGACTATCGTCGTCCCAACAGGCCATCGTTTATAACATACCTGATACCCCACCCCTGGATGCAGTTGAGACAAAGGTATTAAACTCATGCCGTATGACAGGAATACACCGTGACTGTAAGCGCCCCCGCAAAAAAGTCAGCGCATTCTAGCTGCCCCACGATCTTCAAGTTCACTACTTCATTTGACGCCAAGAGATTTATCAAACTACAAGACCACATATGATTACATAGCAGCTCTAAAAATATTGCTATTGCACAAGACAAAACTGCGTGCCAATGCAGAAAACAAAAAAGGGGTGGTCCAACTAGTTCACCCCCTTTAAACACAGAGGCTGCTGTGTGCACGAATAGACCTTCAGAAAGTGCTGACATGGTCAGTACTTCTGTCGGATACACCTCTTCCTCTGTAAAACAGTCTCAGTCAAATCTAGCTACAAGTGAGCCTGATCCTTCAGTTGCTCGTAGAAAGAAAACCATTGGTACCCCTAAGATCATCATAAACAGAAGACCGCTGGGTGACAGAAAACTCAGAAGTTTGGGTGAAACCTCACTATCTAAAGCTTAAACGTTTTCGAAGGAGGACCATTTCAGGCTCGTGCTTTCCGATGACGGAGAGGGATATTTCATAGCTAGCAATACACGAACCCAAAGGTCGAGTTTTCCGTCAACCCTTTCTTTCAGAAATGAGTGCCACGACACCTCAAGATTGTATCACACGAGATACTCCTTCGGACCACACACGTTTAATCACAAGGGTCATAACATGGTGCCGAGTAGCAAACCGAACGCTCAAATGTCCTACATACCACAAACACCTAACCACTGTTCAGCTATGCACCTTAATGATTCTAGTCAATACTTTGAGATCAGATGTATTCCCTCTGCCAGAAACTTCCTCACTTATGAACCCTACCAAGATTTTTTCGGATCCCACGCAATATGTGCGACCCGTGACGCTTTGGCTCTTTCGACCCTCTGATAACACAGGGCTGGGACCAATTTCCTTGACTTACACCTGCCATAAACCATACCTTGCGCCAACAGTAAAGAAGGGGTCACGTTAACAACCTATAAGCGCCGTGAAAAACTGAGTAATCACAGACCCGTGAGGGACAGAAACTCACCGGTCACACTGGCACACCCCACTGTTGAGTCCCGTCACGTCCGAGACGTAGGTAGTGCATCGTCTGGCTAACTGAATGCCAGAAATTCTTCCATCTACCGAGGCTTGAGAGACATAGTAAGTTACTTTTCAAACCATAGTAGCCTTTTCACGCTTCTACTTATTAATGCCCGCTCGTTACTTAGGAAAATATCCGATCCTAGAAAAGTAGTTTTGCTAGCCAAACCCACTGCATTATTAGTTACTGAATCATGGTGTAGTGACTCAATCCTAGACATGGACCTGTGCATAGATGGTTATACTCTGTATCGCACCAATCGTGACCACAAGCGTCGTGAAGGCTGTTTGATCTGTGTGTCTAGCCTTGCTACCTCAAATAAGATTGAAGATGATATCTTCAATGATCTGCCGGACTCACTTTGGATCGTTACAAATGGCACCAACTACAAAATTCCCATAGGCTGTGTGTATAGAGCGCCATGTTCAACGAAAGAAAATGATGAACTGATGGCTAGATCATTTGCCCACGCTGGATCCCTCACTGTTGACTTCAAACTGATTGCAGGCGACTTTAACTTACACGAAGTTAACTGGGAGGTCGGTCGCGGCCCACAACGATTTGATGAAATGCTTGCTGTCACAGATATCTATGTCTGGAAGCAATACATCCGGCAACCCACGCGTGGAGATAGTATACTAGACCTAGTCCTTTGCTGCGACATCAGCCCTGTCACTACCCATGTTAGTAGCGAATTTTCTAACAATGACCATAGGATGGTATTCTGTTGCTTACCAATTCTTCCTCCCTGTGAGAAAAGCAAGCAATCTTCAAATTATGCTAGGCATAGAAGCTACAAGAATATAGAGTGGGAGGTACCCATCGAGCTACTCAGGTGCTCTCCATCGGATGACTACTTTACCACAGCCTCATTAACAGACACACTCTCACTTTTCTGCAGAAATATAGGGCTGTGTCTAGATACTGTTGCTCCCGTGAAAACAGTTAGGGTTTATAAGGAGCCAGACCCATATATTCCTAAAATACTCCGCAATAAACTTAGGAAACTATGATCATATTACCACTCATCGAAAGGCTTCATGTCACTGCACTTAATTAATGAGACCTGCGAATCTATCAAGACACTACGTGTGAAACACG
The DNA here is from genome assembly GCA_944470555.2 of Heterobilharzia americana. NCBI lineage: Eukaryota > Metazoa > Platyhelminthes > Trematoda > Strigeidida > Schistosomatidae > Heterobilharzia > Heterobilharzia americana. The sequence goes on along the minus strand of OX104127.1, from coordinate 159,649,078 downwards.
CAGTAAGCGGAGAGATCGTTGCTCTCAAAAGCGGCTCCAGAATACACAAGCTTACATCCCTTGTGAGTAAACGTCTGAAGCCATCAACGGATGTAGCCTATCTACTACATAATGGGGTGATACACAACGATCCCCTAAAGATTAGTGAACTGTTTAGTGAATCATTCGCTAATTTCAACTTTAATGCCCTCAACCCCACTAGCTTTACTCCAATTGCCGCTAGTTCATGTACTACAGTGGAGTTCACTGTCAAAGGTATCACTGAGGCCATCAAAAGCCTGGAGCTATCTACAGGTATGGGGATAGATGGCCTAAACTCAACAGTCATCAGAAACGGTGGTGATGGTATGCCGCTGTTCTTGCTTAAGACATTCACACCATCAATGGAAAGTGGAGAGTATCCCAGTGAGTGGAAAACTAGCTTTGTAATTCCTCGCTACAGGTTCGGTGACAAAACGAATGCCGGCAACTACAGACCTGTCAACATAAAGCCAGTCGTCTCCCGAATCATGGGAAAAGTGATTAAGAGAGGCATGTCTGACTACTTATTTAGCGAAAACCTCCCCATAAAGTCTCAGCACGGTTTCATTAAAAACAGGTCTTGCGTTACTTGCCATTTCGACTTCCTCAACCTTATCACTAGTAGCCGCAAGGCACGTAAAATCATCATTGTTCTGTACTTTGATACATCAAAGGCATTTGACAAGGTGCCACACAGTATTCTCTTTGACAAGCTACAATCGATTGGTATCCATGACCCTTTACTTCATTGGCCAAGAGCATTTCTTGGTGATCGGAGCCAAATCGTCAAAGTAAATTCTATGCAGTCTACACCTAGGCTGATAACTAGTGGAGTGATACGGGGTAGTGTCCTTGGAACTTTATTGTTCATAACTTATATTATTAGTGTGTGCAAGTGCTTCACTGTGGGGAAACACTCATATACGCTGATGACCTTAAGGTTGTACACTCATGTTGCACCCATGAACTAGGTAATACGCTATCTACTGCTTGACAAGAATTTGGTGAAGTTGCTAAATGGTGTGACGAGCCCCATCTCAAGTTCAGCATTGACAAATGCAGTTGGTTTACCGTAGGCAGCCATAACCTAGATGTGTCTCTCGAAGAGTGTGGGCAAAGGCTACCTAGACGTTTTTCGGTGATAGATCATGGTCTTAGAAATTCCAGTGACTTAACATTCTCTGGGCAGACGGCCTGTATCACATCTAAGTCACGTAGACTCCCTGGATGCATCGTCCGTAACTTTTAGAGCACTGGATCAAGGGTCCTACTCTACAGAATGAGCATCCGTCCAATTTTAGAATACTGCCCGTTTATCCTAAGTGACCTTCGTACAAGCGACAGAGGAAAATTTGAAGGAGTACAACGCCACTTTACACTAAAAGCACTAGGAGCTAACTGCAGCCTAGACCACATCTCCACATGCAACATGCTAGGACTGGAACCTCTCTGGAAGAGGCTACTTGGAATGAATCTTATATTTTACTATAAATTACTTCGTGAGCAAGTGCACTCATGTGGCCCGGAAATTAAAATGGCTGTAACATCTACTCACTATTTAAGTAATCACAACTTATTAGCGGAAAATGAGTGCTGCAAGGCCAAATTGGGAAGAAACTTCTTCATCAATAAGTTCTTTCGCATCTGCACTAGACTTCTTGAGGAAATACGAACCGCAGGCACATTATCTATCTTTCGTTCTGCACTTGATAAGCTCCTAACAGACGATCAGTCTATCACTCACCTAGGCACTATCTGTACGTTCTGGGCTAATGAAAGCATACTAGGACCTCCAAGCGCATAGAGTAAAGCTATCATAAATCTCAAGTACTTTTTACCTCAATGGACCCATAAAGGGTGTTTGATTACTGGTCCATCCGGCTGGATTGTGTGGTACAAATACATAACCAGTGTTCCCTTTAAGTTTACCAGCAAAAACTGCCTATTTAATAACTCGCGTGAACTTCATATAAGAAAAAAGGAAGATTCATTCCTGGCTCAGAACGTCTTTAGAGGGTCGCTTCCAAGTAGTAAAATTCAGTAATTGCTACTCCACCCCTAGACTTATACAAAGTGGTGTCGTCCAGGGTAGTGTGCTAGGACCGATACTTTTCCTAATCTATGTAAACGATATCTGCAGTGTTATCCGAAATGGCATACCCTACCTTTTCGCTGACGACTTGAAGATAGTCTACAGCTTTTCTCCTGCAGCACTAACACAGGGTTTCTCTCAAATACAAGAAGATCTGAAGAGGATATTCATATGGAGCGAGACCTGGCAGCTCCCTCTAAACCCAAATAAAAGTGGCATCCTCCATTTCAATAAATCCCACCCTGAAGTAACGCTACACTTGGGTGATATTGCACTGCAGGTATACAACACTGTGAAAGACCTCGGAATCACTTACTCCAGAAGTTTGACTTTTACGGAGTATGCAGACTCAGTAGTTTCCAAGGGCAGAAGACTCATCGGTCTTCTACACAGAAACATACTCATACCTGAGGCAAAACTTATACTGTACAAGGCTATGGTTCGCCCAATATTAGAGTACTGCACCGTTATCTATGGTAGCATGAATGTGTCGGACAGAATTCGAGTAGAGAACATTCAACGGAACTTTACTCGGCGCCTACTAATACATAACGAAGGACTTCCTTACGAAGCAAGATGCAAAAAACTAGGACTAGAATCACTCTGGCTGAGACGCCTGAAGCTCAACTTAACACTTCTTTTTCGTCTTTTATTTACAAACCCTAAAACGAAATGTGCTGTCACTTTTAAAACAACACAGGCATATAATCTGCGTAATAGCGAGAACATCATCCCAATAAATAAGTATCGCTCAAAACTTCGATGTAGGTTTTTCATAACGCAATACAGTATGCTGTGGAACAAACTTCCCGCTCCTATACGAGCATGCCGTTCGCTCGGCCAGTTTCAACGACTACTTAGTAAATTCCTCCTATCTAACGAATCTCATCAATTCGTTGACGGCCAAACCACAAACGGTAATGCCATGCACTAAGGTACTACTGGTACCTAGACTCAAGGGAGACTAACAGCAATGACATAAGTATACAATGCCGAAAACTAAACGCAATAGTTAAGTTAAAATCTAATTTCTTAGAAAAAAAATGACCAAGAGTGAACAGGAAGCGGAGTGCGACACGATATGCTACAGTGAACTTATTAGATACTCAAATGTAACCTACTTTTCTTCACAACCTAACCGATCTCACGACTTAACACCTATTTCCTAAAAATCGCCCCTTAAAGTAATCTCTCTACTCCGAAAAGATAAAAGAACTGTCTGTCGGTGCATTTTCATAGCATGCAACTCTTTATTATTTGCCCTTTGTCATCAGTACTTACATCTAAGTACTCTGCACCAACATAGTTTCGGTAGACCCGATATGGTAATGCTCAACAGGCAACACCATGATCATCCCCTCGTGACCAGATAAAGGGTGGTGGTCCTAAGAACAAAAAAAAACCACGAATTTCACCTAAATGTTTATAACTTCATCATACGCTTGTACATAGGTATATAACAAGTTAATACCTGGTCAAATATCCTCTAATCTTTCTATTTCGTAGTGATATCTTCAGCTTCAGACTGACTTTCATTACTGTCGTGCGCACCTTCATCTTCTTCCACCTAAGCTTACCTCTAAACAGTTGGTTCTGGACACTTCCTCAAGTAAGTTTAATAGTCAGTACAAACTCACCCAGATGTATCATGGTCGATCTACTCCTGCGTATTTTTGTGCTCCTGTTACAAATTTCGCCTGCTGCTCGCTTTTGTTATTCACTTTTCAGATTTACTTAACCAGTCCTGCATTCAAATGGAATCCTACAAATCGCATTCGTCAGCGGGAAATATTGGCACCGAAACCTGATGACGAACGCGCACACCCCAAGGTCATGACTGTGATGCGGCCTCACCTTCAAGAATATTGGATGATTCAAACGATGACCGGATAATCTTCAAATTCGAACTGAGCCTGCTTCAACATGCCTCCTATATGCCATAAATCACAGCATCTAATGTATAGCATAACATTGTACATAATAGTCATCTCTCATTACCAAAGTGATCAAACCTGTAAACTGGTTTGTATTCATGTAACCTTTGTTGCATGAAATATATTATTATTATTATTCCCAGATGAACAAATTAAAGTTTACATATAGCTCTAATGACTTTAAAAAGACAAGAATTTCTCTCCTCCCAGTTTGTTTTACGTGGTATTCCATTGTCCAGTTTCTTCTTGCACTTTCTTTTCTCCTTTCTTTTTAGTATTAGCCTGACGAGAAAGTCCTAAGCATTAGTTTGATCAAAAAGTATCAACTTACTGGAAATCCTATTTCGCACCTGATACTGGAAACTGATGTTAGAAGTATTCAACTGGCTCGTCCCGATTTTCCTGTTTCTTGAACAGCCTAACAACCAGCTCGCCTTCCTACCAGTACCCTAAATGCTACAACAAACGAAACCCCAAGCACAATAACTGGTCTCAGATTTCCAGTCCGTGACAAATGCAGCGGAAATCTGGATAAACAATCAAACTAGACAGATCACTTTACTTAACGACAACACATCCATAATAATGCTATGTAACAGATTTCTCTAGTACTTTGTCTTGTATCAATCCACCCAATAGAAGTCAATTAACAGCCAATGTATCTCCTTGACAATGTTGCATACTTTAATGTGAATTCATAGACTTAAGTCTATGGAGCTTTACACACGTGTAATATTCACCGCTGTTGAACGACGATTCTCCCGTTCTCTAATTACTTGCACCACAACAAATGTTTTCAGTACTACCAATCTGAATTGCTGGAAAAGGTAACACTCGGAGAGTGAAAAATTTCTCACTCAGGCGTTAAAGCTATACTTAAACACTCACCTGGATTAAATGACTGTATAGATACTCAATTATTCCTGAAATCATTGAAGTTTTTATTGGTCAATAAATCTACGGACATAAGAATTGTTTTAAAATAGACGTTTATCTGACGAAACACTTGGTCTTGTAGGTAAGTCGATCGTGCCGACTACTCATAACGCAAACACGAAATATTGCGCCGTCTGATGTGAAGAAAGAATTGTGAGCAGAAATTACCTAAACTCACAACGATGTGTATGTACTGTAAAGTGATATTTTCCTGCTATTTTCATAACTTTTAGACACTTGGTATCATGATAGAGCTTAATGTCCTCCCTGCTAAAACCTTTTATGTTTCTCTGCAAATTGTCAATTTGATGAGGCCCGTAAACTGGCTTCTCTTATGTTAACTTCATAACTTGAGAATAAATATATTTATCTATTTATTTTTTAACTGGAAACTGACTGCAAGATGAGGCCGTCAACATTAGGTGCACTTCAATCAGTTGCATTAACGGCCACTCTGGAATTTTACTTGAAGTTAGAACAGCCTACCTCTTGTAACATTTCACTGTTAGCCAATACCTTGAGTTCCTATGACTGGCATAAATAACGTTACGTGAAATTTTTTATGGCTGAAGGTAATTCACTGAGGTCATTCAAGGTAAAATTTTGTAGGCAACCATCTCTCCATACACTTGGATATTAGGACGATTACATGTTAACCAGTGTGCATCAAGGTTGAAGGCTACTCACGAGGATATTGCAGGCAATTGAAGTGGCTCAATAAAAAATGCCTGAGGTCTACAGAGGTGAGTGATATTAACCTGAGTAACAAAATATAAAAAATAAAGCCTCATTCGTTTAGTTATTTGGTCGCCACGGCGTACCTGTGAATAACCGATGTTTTAATGAGGGCCACTCAAGGTAGCATAGCAACTAAATGAATGTGATCAATTTGAAGCAGTTATTTTCCCCAAATTGATTCACATTAAAAAAGAAGGGGACGTGACTAAATAACGAACTGGGTAACATTACAAATATTAATAAATGAATGACCTGTAAGTCGAATTGCGTGAGGAAAGAGGTAGTCGTTGGTAATATGCAGGGAGTGAACGGAGGTGGAAAAATTCAGGTAGTCACCATTCTCCGTTGGACACTAAGGATCTACTACTCTGTGATACGTTCACTTGATTGATAAGTGAAGCATTTAAGCATGGATGATCACTTCTGGTTTATTTAGAAGAACGAAAGAAATCATTCGAATCACGCTATGGATGGTCCTGAGAAGGGCCCTGGTTTGTTCACTTCCCATCTTAAAGCAGAAATTCACTTCTGGTCCAGTTTGTCTTCACTCGTAATACAAAAGTGGAGTGGGCACAGCTGTTGGAATCTAAGATAAAAATCACTTATTTTAACAAAAATCCCTTTTATTATCACTGACATCACCTTCATGCCAAGGATTTCCGCCACATGCAGGGCACTACAGACGAAAGCTGCTTGGGTGTGGATCCCGTGTGCAGAATATATGGAATGTTGCATGATAACGGAGTGCGGATGCATCACTTTTAAAGCGTACCTCACAAACCTCCCTGCAGATATAGTCCTTCTCTTCGTTCATATCTGCACGGCCCATCTCCTCAGGGTTCCGAGTTACCAACTCCATAACCTCGTGATCGTACTCACGGCCACAGGCGTCACCTCAGTTTCTTCTTCGGAACCACCTGAAACACTGTGTCCCGCTAAGTGTTCTGGACTTGCATCCACCGGAATGGGTTCCCTGCCATCTAAACTGTTCCGTGCGAAACGGAGGACAATGCGGAATTGCTGTTCATCGTTGAAGCATGGTAAGGCTGCCATCCAGAGACGGCTTCTTGATGGGGGGGGATATGGTTGACTGTGGAATGTAGTCTTCACTGGTACGTTATGCTGCTCCCTCCAACTTGCGCACCCAAAAACTATTGTTATGAAGCAGAGTATGGCAGGGATGATTGCGAGTTAACAGAAACCAAGTTACTGTCCAGAAACCCTCTAAGAAATTCTCAAGCACGGACGCCCGACAAGAACATTTCAGGGAAATTCTACGAAGTATATAATGAAAACAAACAGAACTGACCTTCTTGTCACCACACCACCTATTGACCGGTGTCCACTAGACTTAAAGCAAATAAGCTTGACTTAGGCCCTTCGGTTACCGTGCAAATGTGAATCTCGCATAGCGTATTGCGTGTGCGTCTGATTCTCATACTACTTCACGGTGACCTTCAAAGACTGTAAGGACGGAAACGCGGCGAGACAAACACGCTCAAATAGTTTAATTGGTTTTCGGTTACAACAGTTCGGACGGTGTCATCGCCAATGATGAAAATAAAGCGGCCCTTTCACAGTTTGCTCCCTTTTATAGCACTTTTCGACTTCGTGCAACCAATCACATGCGATATTTCCTCGTCCAACTTAATTGGACAAGTGACACAGGGAGCAAGGGGGGAGGGGTAGAAAGTAACAGTTAAAAAATTATTACTGTGGACCAAATGCATTTCCACATTACCTCCTGATTCTTCTCTAGTAAATGGACCCACACCATCTACACTTACCTTCCGGGTAACTCCCACATCAGATTCAGATTTCAGGTTTGTTGTTTCAGGACAGGAGGGTGGGAACCTATATTATTCCTTTCCCAGAAGATTTCTCTACTTGTCCACTCCCTTCTTGAACTAGTCAGTTGATGATGCGGACATCACTTCTTCTGGTAGTCGGTTCGAGGCGTTGATTACTCAACGAAAGAACCAGTGCTCTGTAGAGACTACGTTGGTTCTTTGCTTTTGTAGTCTCTTACAATGTCCTCTGAAGTGCCCCAGCCTAGTGGGAAGGAAAAGAGAAGGTAGGTCAGGTCCGAAGCCATTTCTTAGAATCCTGTATGGGATGATTACCCCTCCCTTCTGTCTGCGGCAGGGCAAAGTGAAGAGGTTCAGCTCCTTAAGTCGGTCTTCATAGGTGAGGCCAGCCATCTCAAGGGGAGACGGCAGGGAGCCCAGGACCGCGCCACACGGCACCACACTCTACACCGATTTCCAAGTGGAGGGTTGAGAATCGCTCCTTACACTTTGCCTCCTGCAGACAAGAAAGTCTCCTTTTTCTTTTTTTGCCTTTCATTTCTTTATTTACTACCTCACTATTAGTATTAAGGTACCTACACAGGCAGGAGCCACGGTGGTATCCTAATCTTCCGGCAACCTGTAACTCCTCAATCACCAAAAATTGCAGCTCACCAACCCACAAATCATCTTGCTCACCGAAGCTAAAAGCCAGAAAACAGAGGGGGTGTTCGCGCGCTTTTTAAGTGGTGACGTGTTTTCGCTCTTCTCTCAGCTTTTGGATTTTTCCACAATGAAAAACTCCCACTTGCAATACTCAATCTAAAAAGATTGAACGTTTGCAGCACTTCTGCTCCTGCACCCACCTCACCCTTGCGTAATCGTCAACTCACTTCTCAACAGTTGAAAATTGGCATTATTATTCCTTTGAACCAACCGGTCTACCTCCTGTCAGTGGTTCTTGGGCGTTTCAACTGCCAAACTGCCTTAGCTCTCGGTTCTCCTCGGAGGTCATTCCCCAGGAAATATCTTTCCTGGTTATACATACGCATCTGGAGCTTACGGTTAAACTCGTTGGTCAAGAGCAGAGGATCAAGTGACAAGTGTCTGAAGGTGAGCCAACATAAATTATCTTCCCTTATCTATTCCATTCAGTCTTCAACCCTCTTATTGTTGTTAACTACTTGTTTTCCCAAGAAGTTTATATCATAGCGACATGTCTGCCCAAAACGCTTTGACACGGATAACGCGGTCGTGCACAAAAACGGCCAGTAACACCCTAAACAACACACTAGTCTGTACTAGAAGACAAACAGAGGTAGGGCAGAACACCGAACTTCTAAAGAAGTGGCCAACCCATGTTTCTAGAATTCCAGTCGCCATCAGACAGGTGACACAGAGTAGCACTGCCCGTCACAAACTAGTCCTATCTTGAGCAAGGATCATACCATGCCTGAAAATAGAAGACGACGTAAAAGGCTTCAGAACAAGGCAGCCACAAGCAGTTCGCCACAATCCGTAGCACCTTATTCATGGAAGGAAGGCTGTATTACGACACCCGATGGCTGCAGTGTTTGCACCAAAGTTGTTTCGGTAGTCGATGAGGCATTTGCATGCAACCTATGTCAACGATGGGCGCATTGCCACTGCGATACCAAAGTCCCCCGACAATACTATAAGCTGATGAAGAGACAACCATGCAAGTGGTTCTGGTACATCTGTCCAGAGTGCAGGAAAATGCCCGCACTCCGCACAGAAAGCCTGAAGGAGATGCTCTCCGCCACGCAAAAGCTACCAGCATCCTCGAATAAAGTAGGGTTAACACCAAAGGATAACACAGAGAGACCTGGAAACAGACCTAGAGCTCCAGCTGTGGGCACGCCACCTCGCGTGGGGACCATATTAGGTCAAGTCTCCATACCCTACCCGGCCCCAGGGGACGTCAAGCGCATGGCCAAAGACATCGACCGCCGAAGCCTCTACGAAACCCATTCCGAACACCCCACACACCGTGACTGAGAAACAACCAGTGGAATTACTCAAACCCATTGGGAAGTCGGGCGTGCCACCCACAACGAACCCAGGTCACAGGAGGACCAACTCGATCATTTTGTTCAACGTCGATGTATCGACAGACTCATTGTTGGTCGAGAGGGAACAATTTGACAGCCGAATGTGGACCGACTACTGTCAGATGCTGGGACTCCCTCCCCTCCCTGCAACTGTGTCGCCTTTCTCGAGGAAGACGCACCCCGAGATAAGCCACCCCCTTCAGCCAAAGAGGCTGAAGACACACTCCTCCTCTCGCGACAACCGGACGTTGTTAATGCCTGTAAAATTCGGGCCAGGCCTGACAAGCCATGGTCAATAAGAGAGGAGGAGAGAAAGTCAGCGGTTGGAAATCCCAACAGAAACAACACTATAGTTGTACATGGGATTCCAGAATTGCCAAGTGACAGCTCGGTCAAAGATCGGTACTTTCACGACGTCCAACAATGGCAATGGCTCTCAACCAAAGTTGGTCTCAACAGTATACCGGCCAACAGCGTCAGTAGACTGCCAAGGCCAGCGCACCTGAAGACCATACCCAATCCCAGACTACTTGCCGTCCAGTTCGACTCATATGCCTCCCTCACAGACGTTCTGCACGCATGGTATAATGCGAAGGATCGCATGGGTGGCTCAATACGTATATGTGAAAGTAAGCCTAGACCCACAAGGCAAGAGGAGAGACGGCAACCACCAAGACCTCTGGAGTCAGTGGTCGTCACACAGGCGCTGACCAGTGAGTTAGATACATCAAGTAAAGAAGCCACCACTGCTACAGCCCCCACCCAAGTTAAGAACAAAACACAAAAAAACGGAACAATGCCAGTCCTATGAGGACTGGCGAGGCTAAATCAACCACGTAAGCGCTCATCCCGAAAATACACATCCAGACCTCCCCTCTCATCAGGCACACTCTAATATGTATGTACAGCAACGTTAGGGGGCTAATAGGGAAGGTAGAAGAAATGAGGACGCTGCGTGAACATCAGCACTACGACATCATATTCATCACCGAATCCTGGCTCTCATCGGACATCTCCGACGAAGAGATGCGTGTTGCTGGCATGGAACTCTTCCGCAGGGACAGGGAACATAGAGCAGGAGGGGGAGTGGCTATCTACGTAAACTCCTGTTTAAAGGCAAGGATGGTTAGCGATACGGCCTTAACCCAGCTCCCAGAGTCTCTATGGTGCTACTTCACTCTCTTCTTTATTCTCTCTTCATTCCTTTACCACTACCTTACTATTCTCTTTCAGGTACCTACACAGACAGGAGTCACGGCAGTTCTCTAAACTTCCCAGCAACCCGTAGCTCCCTAATCACTCTACAAATTACAACCTACTAACCCACAAAACATCCACCTCACCGAAGCTAAAAGCAAGAAAGCAGAGGGGATTTCCTCGTCCACTGCAGGAGTAAACCGAACAACTGGAACCAAGCCCTAAGAACTAGACGCGAGAGATCAAAAACTACCAGTTTTCTACGCTCGCACTATCAATATTGGATATTGGACATAGGTTTGTTTTTCAACACTGATCTATGAGGTGAAAGTAAACTGAATTTTGTTGTTGTTACAGCGCATGATACGACATGAATAGATCGGACAAGTATGAAAATGTACGAAGCGTGTACAGATTATTGAAAGAAAAAGGAGATATCGAAAAGTTGAAGGTAAGACTAAAAAACGAGTCGAATGCTTCAATGAATTAGTCCCATGTTAGACAGAGATTAATCTTAGGATTCGCATCATTGGAGAGTACTGTAACTAAGTACGATGATAGGAATACAGATCAAACTATCAAATTGGCAAACTGCATAATTGTAGACCATATGAAAGTACAAGAATGTGACTATTCCCTGAGCGTTTTTCTTCCGGAAGTTGGACTCACAGATTATGAGGTATACCTCAAATGATTATGATTATAATCATATGTGACTACATTTTATGGAATCTCAAACTTGATACTTAAAAATTCATTTAGACTGAAGAATATGTGAGGAATTTCCTGTCTTCAAATGTGCGCTCTGGTTGCGCTGTCTGGGATAAGATGGTATTGTAGAAAAATGACTATGTTTTTCATATTTTAGATATCTTTTCGTCAAGAGTCAAATTCTTTTCTAGTTTCAATTCTGAAGGCCTTATCAGATGTTTCAGGTATATTGAGTGAGAAAAAGTCAACACAGACGTTTGATGTTGACTGTTGTGAGTTGGGTGAGTATTTCCATAGTTTTTCTAAATACCTAGTTGGACTTCAGTATTTAGCCTTATGTATCTAGTGACTCCTGATATTCTCAAATGAAGTAATCAGTTTCATTTAGCAATTCAAACAAACGGATATGAGGATATAGTCTTCGCAAAATATGTGGTGTGCTATTGCAGTACACTTCGAACAACCTGCTCACACACTTACTTGTCATGCATATTGACATAAAAGATAACAAAGGATAAATTAGTTTGAAAGCAAATAATATAGAAATCAGATCTGTCACCAGACTGTTTGTAATGTAGTGCACTAATACACCACATGTTTGAAATAAGCTACACTTTACTGTTTTGTTGAAATTTTGAGCTGTTTTAGTAATTCAGGGGCTTCTTAGTAATTTACTAGATAAACCGAAAATCTTTAGGAAACTGTGGTTTGCTTTTCGATGGCAGCAAGCTGAACTTTACATATATTTGCTATGTAGCTTCTAAAGCTTTTTAAAGAAATTATTAAGTGGAAATACTGTGAAGTTGCAGATCTAGATAATATGAGTTGTTTGTTTTATTGATTTCATTTTAGTCAACCAGCCGATTCTGACATCAATTCTGCTTATTTTCATCCAACATTTGATGTTCTTCCATATAGTTTGATGCAGTGTGTTTTGTTACGGGCCTACTAGACATCGAGCGAACCTGGCTTTTAAACTGAATTGATTTAGTTGAGAAATGTATGATCAGTCCTAATGGAAGCCGCTCTTAATATCAGAACGTAAAATGTTGCAGGACAATCGTTGGTCTGGCCAAGATATGCTGTGACCCAATGTACAACCATTGGTATCTCATAATTAGGTCGTTGGAAGTCTAATTTAAGGTTCTGCCCAACATCTGAAAGAGGAGAGTACATGGAAAGTTAAAATGAATAGCGTCAGTGTATTTTTGCAAAAAATGACTTGAAAGAAAATAAATATGGTCAGATTAACAACTATAAACGCGAAGAAATGATTACTAGGAATGCAATTTTATCCTAGGAGTGGAGTTATGCTGTGATGAACATGGATACTATTCATGGGGATATCTTCAGACAAAGCCAATATTATGCCAGTTGATTTCGATTTCTAACTTGGTAAGGTAGACTAGAAATAATCATGATTAAAAACTAACCCTCGTGTGTCATAAAAGTTGAGGTGTTCGAGACCAATATTCAGTATAAAAAGAATTGTAAATATTCGAAATGTACGAAGAAATTCACGCTACATTATCTTATAAATTCTTAAAGCTTATTCGTTTTGTTCTCAACCGTCTTACGCTCATCTTATTGACCTTATTTTCTCCTACTGTAAATGATTCCACTTTTGTTGTGGCTAACTGTTACAATATTGGTCACAGCATGCTTCTTCGGTATTTTGTTTTTGTCTATCCTTCTGTGTAAATTGGTTGCTTACGTTATTTTTCTTTACGGTAGAAATGGTTGAAATTATTTTTCAAAGCTAAATTTAAATGAAATCTATAATTTTTGCTATGTAAGAGTAAATTAAATTGAGTTCACACCAGTAGTATCCAGACATAATGATCTGAAGAATATGCCTTTAACTCTTTTCGACAAAGGTTCTTGACCACCACCAAACTCACACTGCTCTACATGCCCTTCTGCAACAATGTACCTAACTATAGGCTAGACGAAAACATCAACAAATGGTCCTTACATTCTGGTATCTGAAGCGGGACCCGGCTCGTTCAGAGTCAGACTGACTTGCACTCAACAGCAGCCATCCACTCAAATGTAACTCACACGAGCTTCACAAACCATACCTAGCTTCTAACTCATTCAGGTACAACTAAGCACTGAAGACAGTGCCTCCAAAAAGGGGGAGTAGTGTACTGCATTAGAGATCTTACTCACTCATCTTCCAGTTTCGATCTCTGAACTGCCTCACTTCCTCGTTGTCAAGCTCTACCGTTTAGCAGTTATCCTTTACTACTAAATATCAGTACATTTTGTGTACTTGCTGAGTCATTGGCTCACCTTTTCTCTTCCTCTTTTCCCTACCAGATTCTCGCACAAATCATGTCTTACAGTTGTTCAAAGTAGGTAGAAATACAGCTATATCCGCTTTTAACTTATCCACATTGATTTCTTATCAATGCCACATGTATTTATGTTGGCACCTACTACTGTGCTATATTTACTGAGACTTGCCCCTTAAATCCCAGTTGATAGTTTGTTTGGGTGGTAAAAGTGACTGAAGTGGTTTTAATCCGAAGAAATCCCACCACTAAGTTTAGGTTATTTGACTTAAATAAGTCGTAAATAACCTTACTAGTCAACAGATATGTCCATCACCAGTAGCTGTAAGTGCTGTAATGTCTCCAATATCAATAAAACATATGAATCGCTTACATTTACTTGGCAACATTGAATTTAACATCCTTGGATCATCAGGAAACTAAAACAGCTGACTATGAAGACAAAATAAGAGTGTGGTTCACCCTGTGACTGTTCTGACCGATTCTTTAAACCCTAATTCCACAAAAATTTGCGGTTATGGTTATTTTGACGATAAGCTGTCACACGATCCGAAACTATCGGTTTCACTGAGATAAAACTTGCAATAAATAAATCATATTCAAGGCTACATATATTTATCAATATTTCCTTTATTTTATTTCACTACAAATACTGTATCAAGTGGAATGTAAAAATTTATTCCAAGATTTCTGTAGTCTGAGCTTGTGACACTGAAAAAACAAAAGTGACATCTAGTATATCCGTAGAAAAGCACCACAAACTCGTCTTTACGGCATCTAAGACTACTGGTATGATAAACTGTCTGGAATCGATTCAGTATTAGTCTAAAGAAAATTGTTTACTGAATTATTTAAAGCCACAATATTACATACCAGTATGAAAAACCCTATTTTTGAAGTTTATCAGATGATTTCGTGCTTACGATCAAACTACAATTATGATTAGATCGTGATTAAGGAAGTCAGTTGGTTGTAGGCAGTCGGCAGGAAGCCGTAATTAACCCATGTTTCTTGCTTATTGGCAATCAGCAGTAACGCGTATCTGCAACGTCGACTGAACTGATGTCCTCTATGTGATTCGAACCGGCTTAACTCAATGTTGCAGTCAGCAATGTTAACACCGAGTTGTTCAGGCCATGATTAATCTCTTGTAAGACTACATTAGATAGGTTGATTGATCATTGTAGAGCAACCAGTTTCATGTTTTCCAGTCATGAGTGCTGACCAAATTTTGTTGATCATTTTGCAGTATGATCTATCGTAAAGCAAGCTGTCTTTTAGTTAAGAAGATAACTGAATCAAATTCCTCATCAGTCGTCCAAAAATTCAGTGGGTTTTAATAGATCTATAAGAAGGCGTGAATTTAAACAGGTACATGAAAGAACACAGTTACTATTCGTTTTTTGAAATGGTTCAACACCGCTAGGTTCCAGTGAATAAAGAACACTTGACTTAAAGTCAGTTTTATCTCATTAATGTAGAAAACTGATTTCCTGACGTTTTGCAACCAGGTGTAAGGCCACTTATTCAGGGGATAAATTATGTACTTTTACGAGTTTTCTTCTGTTAAGAAGCAGCTTACACGAGGTTATGGGACGCCTGAAATTTATTTTTCCACCTCACTGGGATTTGGAAAAATATATCCTTTTTATAAACTATTTACACAGTTCTCACGTTTCTGAATTCTATCAGGTCAAACTTCAGTCCTGAAGGCTACAGAGTTAATCGACACCTTGGATGAGACAGTTTCATTTAAAGATTGTTACTTATTGGTATGATTGAAGATAGTAAACTAAGTTTGACTGATCACCATAAACATGTTTGTATACAAAACAAGATGACTTAGTGATCTTTAAACTTGGTATTCATTATGGATTGATATTGGTTAGAGAAACATTGGAAATCTGGGAGGACTGGACAGCTGTTTTGTCCTTGTATGGGACTTCTAAGCAGCTCATGCCCATGACCCCACCACGGATCGAACCCAAGAACTTCAGCTTCGCCGGCCAGCACGTTACCGTTGAGCCACTGAGTCGGAATCTAGTCGTTCTTATTTTCTACTGTCTAGTACTTCCATGTATCCAATGTTTCTCCAACTAATGTCAGTTCATGATGAGTACCAACCACAAATGTGTTTGTTAAAGTAATTTTTCTTTCTAATTTACTTTTTAAAGATCAAAAACTGAACGATATTAATAAAGAATATGAAGCTATAAGATCTTCAGAAATTCTACATACAAAGAAAATATTTGAAGAACGCTTACAGCATTACAAATATGAAATAAGTGAACAATACCAGTTGAAATTAACCCAACAGGTAATACTAAAAGTTTACCATTTTCTTAGAAAAAAAGTAACGATTTTCAAACTATGCATAAGTCTTCATTATCTGTTTGTTGACATTGCCAACTTTCCTTTGTTAGGCTATCGTTTCTACTACTCCATAAGTCATATCTGATCAAATTACAATCATCGAGGACATACTAATTATCACGGGTATTATTTATTAGTAACTTGAATATACCATTCTTATGCTGAATTGAAAGAGATGTGGAAGGAAACCTGCATAACCGTGTTAGAAAGAAAAAAGAAAGAAGATAAGGAATGGATCTCGACGGACACATGGAAGGTGAAAGAGCACGGAGAGGAGGATGGTAAAGCAGAAGATAAACCAGTGCAAGGATGAACGACGAGAAGAGGAACTAAGTACAATGTATAAAACACTGGACAAAGAAGTGAAGAAGAGTGCGCGTAAAGACAAAAAGCACTTCTACGACACACTTGCAAGTGAAGCAGAACAGGCTGTAGGTAGGAGAGACAGAGACCTGACAAGATTGTATCAAATAACCAGGTTACTATCTGGGATGGAAGAGATCAACACAGATGAGATGAATAAAAGATGATGAAGGAAATCTTATCACTGAGGATGAGGAACAAAGGAAACGATGAATTGAGCAATTCGAAAAGCTCCTGAATCAACCACCACCTGCAGCCCAGCAACAGAACTACCAGTGAACACAAACCCTTTAATGAAAGTGGAAGTTGTGAACGCCATAAAGTAGCTTAAATGCTGGAAAGCAACAGGACCAGATGGAATCCGTCCAGAAGCACTGAGAAGAGACTCAGGGATAACAGCAGACATGCTCACACCACTATTGCAGAAGGTCTGGAAGGAGGGGACGGTACCTGGTGATTGGAAGAAGGGTTACGTTGTCAAACTCCGGAAGAAGGGATACCTCAGTGTTTGCAAGAAGTGGCTCGGAATTATGCTTGTGTCCACCCAAAGCAAGCAAAATATTAATCCGCATCATCCTGGAGAGACTAAAGGATGCAGTGGATTGGAAACTACGACGGGAACAGGCTGGCTGGATTCAGGAAGTACAAATTATGTGCTGATCAAATTGCAACGCTACGCATCATTATAGAACAGAGCATAGAACGGCGGTCAACTGTTTACCTCAACTTCATCGATTTTGAAATAGTCTTCGATAGCGTCGAACGAGAAGTAATTCAGCAGGCAGTTACTTCAACACTATGGTTTTCGTGCTACAAACCTTTATCAGCCTAATTTAACAGCAGCTCTGTGCTGTATGATGAGGTTACATGTCAAGTGATTCAAAATCGAAAGCTCAGTGATGTCTTTTAAGTAAATTGAAGACAGGAAGGAGTATGACAAGGTTGCCGCCTACTATCACCAACGATCTTTCTGACTGTGGTCGACTGAACTGGAATGGACTTGATGATTCAAGAAACTGTGAGGAGGTGTGAGAAGATGGGCATACGCTGGCTGGCTCGGTCATGCAGTGGATAACGATCTGGAGTTTGAAGCGATCGGCCAAGAGTTTAAATCCTGGTGTGTCATGTTCATCCAGCTGACGAGTTCCAATTAGGACGAAATGCGAATCATGGATTCCACTGTTAGCCATTATCCTACATTACTAGATATGAACTCTGTCTTAAAGTTGTGGAGTTAGCTACCTGATATGAATATGGACAATTAATTGTGACCAAAACGTTATCCAGTAAATGATACTATTCCTTCACTGTGTGTGTGTGACATTTTTAATAAACAGACTAAAATGGAATTACAATCTACCACATTGTATAAGTTTTACTCCTGTATTGATGAAAAATACTTATCTAATAAATTAAGAAGTAGTATTCATCATGGACTGACATTAGTTGAGGAACCATTGAAAATCTGGGAGCACTGGACAGCTGTTTCGTCCAACTAGTATGCGACTCCTCAGCAGTACGCACCCACGGCCTGGCTAGGGATCGAACTGTGGGGTCAACCAGTCGGAAGTGAAGTGGATGCTAACTGAAGACCTTGAATGATAGTTGCACTATGTCGTGAATTGACAAAAGTTGGAAATTGTGAACCACTGGAAACCGACCCAATGGATGTATGGTTAACGCGTTCGCCGTGAAACCTGGAGGTTTTGAGTTCTATCCCTAGCCAGGTCGTGGATGTGTACTGCTGAGGAGTCCCATACTAGTTGGACGAAACAGCTGTCCAGTGCTCCCAGATTTTCAATGGTTCCCCAACTAATGTCAGTCCATGATGAATACTACTTCTAAATTAAAAAAAATCCCCATTCATCTCAAAAATACATTATCTGATAAATGTTGGCTTACGTTTAAGGGAACAGTTACACTAGAATATATTCCTTCATAATTGAAGATTATCCACTTCACAGATAAATAAAAGTCTTTTGATGCAATTCTTTCAGTCAGCACGAGAAATCCCAACTGTCATTTGTTCTAGTTTTCTATACATTAATTTACTGTCTATCATCTCCTTAAAAAGGATTAAGAAAGGAGAAAAAAACTTTATTCAATCAATATGCTCACTTTAACCATATTTAATAGTTGTGTACTCATTCAGGTTGTAAAATATGACCGATTAAATTGACGATTTTAAAACCAACATTCGCTTTATGAAGTATAAACGGTGATAAAATGTTCATGAATAAATAAATCATCACACTTGAACATTCAACTAACTGGTGTATTACTTTGTTGACTGCGCTACAAGATGCAACACAAGGTCATAGATTTTACTTAAATCATTGAAACTATTTTTGTTTACTAAATGAATAAGTTAGGCGTAACTTTTTATGACTGATTGATTATTGAATAAATCTTGGTTACTAGTATATTCCAAGAAAAATTAGATTGATTGTTCGTGTATCCATTTTTCTCATTGTTCAGTGAATCATTTAATATTTTGATGATTTGAATGGTTAGCTATCCAATTTTTACTTTGTTTTATCTACATGAATTTATTTGGATTACTTAGCAGTTAAAATTGCATGATATGCGTTGCTTAGTTATTTCTCTTTTGACTTATTCAAACAAAATATAAGGTGTATTTTAAACACATTCAAATATTCATGTTACAGTAAAAAAACAAACAGACTAAGGCTTGAATATATGGATTTGGCTTTAATTAAAGTTATGAGAAGACAGAAGTGATGAATATACCCAAATAACAACAACAACATGCACTAAACACCACCAACGAGAGAAATCTAAGGGAAGTAGTCTCTTTCACCTACCTACCTAGGCAGCATGGTTTCAACTACAGGCAGCGGCCCAGGCACAGATGAGGATATGAAAACAGACAAGATTTGAAAGACAGCAAGATAGACCTTCACTAATCTGAAATCAGTGCAGAGATCTACTGAACTGTACTGCACTCAGCATAAAACGTGAAGAAGATCCAGATTTCAGCGAAGAAAATTTTCTTTTTCTACGATATCATTTTCTAAAGCTGTACAATCGTACTCATGCATATATCATAAACATATAACAGTCCATTATAAAACGATAGGGTATAATTACATCATTAACCTAGTACTACAAAAAACCCGAATCAAGAATGCAAAGTAGTTGCGTAATAATCCTTCACACAGTAGAAATGTCGAGGAAGGCAAGGAGTTTGACAAGGTGAAAATTGTTGGTAGATAAGAAACGCAAATACTGAGTGTCCACTTGATAGACAGATGGATGTAGAGAAGGTGAAGAATGAGACAAGCGTCATAATGAAGGTGATAATAACAGTAAACTAATTAATTCTAATGAAATCGAAAAAAATGAAAGTGTTAAGACCATGGTAAGATAAGAGATTGAACATACTTCTTTTGTACGCAGAGATCAGGCTTGAATTGATGAATTGCCAGTGCCTTCACTGTGCACAACTGTCGAAGGCATACTCCTTTTGAACTATTCCATGCGACACGATAAATGACATTAAAGGAGGATTCTGGTTTAGTTTTATGTACGGAGTTGATCAAATGCTCAAGAATTGACCTGTTAATTGATTTACATTCTCTCCTCGACAACCATGCAGTATAGTGCTCCAAAATATGTTTGGAAAGCGTGCGCTTTGTGCGGTGCAATTTTCACGCAACTACTTTGCATTCTTGATTCGGTTTTTTGTAGCACTTGGTTAATGATGTAATTATACCCTATTGCTTTATAATGGACTGTTATATGTTTATGATATATACATGAATACGATTGTACAGCTTTAGAAAATGATATCGTCGAAAAAGAAAATTTTCTTCGTTGGATTATCTCTTCTCTATGACTCAATGGGCATGTTTTATAGATCCAGATTTCGAACACTAAGTCAGTCAAGTAAGTGCTTCTATGTGATGGTTGAGAGACTTGACGCGTTGCGAAAACCAGTTCGAACAGACTGCAGACGTCCATGGACAGCTGCGCATTATGCTCACTCGATACTGAAGTTGAAGATCAAAAGGCCGGAAGGATAAGCAACAAGGAACTCTGGCTGGGTGGCAACGAACCTACCAAGAGCCTATCACCCATTAGATATGCAGAAGAAAGTGGAGATGGGTTGGATTGTACATACACTGAGAAGATGGTTTGGGACATCATGTGCCATGCCAGGCCGTCGAGTGGAAACCAAAAGGGAAATGATGAGTTGGGTGTCCAAGGATGACATGGAGAAGATTGTGTGAGGAAGACATGGAAGCTTGTGGGCAGTCGTGAGTAGATGTCCAAAAGACTGCAGAGGAGAGAGTGAAATGGCGACGTGCTACTGAAACCCTATGTTCCACTAAGAATGCAAGGGACAAATAATCATAATAATAAAGTTGTGATTAAGCTATATGCTGCTTTATGCAGACTTTGACATGTACTTTATGAAGTGAACGTTAATGAAGCTCGAAAGTGTGGTGATTTAATGTCTATGAAAAAACTTCAAATCTCAGGGGATGCCAAACAATTAGCATCTTTATACTGAGTTATAAATCTTTTCTACTTTCACAATAATTCGATTTGTAAACACCTGACCAACTTATCTCTGGGTATCTGGATATCTAATTTATCTCATAAATTAACTATTCAATTATAATTTTCTTAACATTCATCTAAGATTATTTATGGCTGTCGAAAAGATTTACTAATAGAAGTTGTTTTTTTCAATCAGATGCATGAATTTCGTCAAAATGAAATGAACACGATGAAATTAAAAATGGAGGAAGAGTTTCAAAAACGCTTAGATGAACATGTAAAACGTGTAAGTTACACATACTGTATTTTATAATGGCTCAGAAAAAATATGAGTAAATATGTTAGACACAGAGACAGACAGACAGACAGACAGACAGACAGACAGACAGACAGACAGACAGACAGACAGACAGACAGACAGACAGACAGACAGACAGACAGACAGACAGACAGACAGACAGACACAGACAGACAGACAGACAGACAGACAGACAGATAGGTAGGTAGGTAGGTAGGCAGACAGATAGGTAGGCAGACAGACAGACAAAATCATCGTAGGACCTCGCACACAAGTGATGCATCGGTTCAAGTTACCACAATTCACTACACTATGCAGGCAACAAGTGGATAGTATAGAGTGATGTCAAGACAAAACAAAGTTATATGAGGAAATAAACAATTTGAAAATAAAGGTTAGTACAAATATTCAAGCTTTAGAAGATATGAGAGAGTGAATACATCTGCTCCATTGTCACCGATTTTCAGTCATTAACCACTGATTCCTATCTTTTCGGAGACCGTATCCAGGTAGTTTACATCTCCCAACACGACTCAGGTCAACAGTCAAAAACTTCATGAACTGGTGCCACATTTCAGTCTGGTCACGCTAACCACCTCTTTCAATCTAATCTAACTTCTTGTAGCACGGTACATCGAAGTAGGCTATGGTTCGGCATGCGCAGTGTATATCCAAGTCATCTCACTCGCTGATAGTTCACAACTTGATAAATCGACTTGTCTGTTTTGGCTAGTACCCTTCCCCTGACCTCAACATTACTCACAGAGGGATTCCAACAAACGCGAGCCATGCTATAAGGATGCCTATGATCGAAACCCTATGACCACTTTATATCTTGTCCTTTTAACGACCATATCTCACAGTCGTAGAACAAGACAGAACGAACTGCTGTGCAGTATACTCGTCCTTTGATAGGTAGTTAGATATCTTGCCATTCGGCAAGACAAACAAAACCAGTAGCCAAATACCAAAGAGGCCTTGTGTATTCAGGCTGACCTTTCGTCACTAACCAGCCCGTTCATTCTATGTAAGTGAAATGGTCAACAGATTCCACCACTCCTATTGAAACATACGGTCAAAGCAAATAATAAATAGATGGTTGGAAGTTGGTCAAAGAAAAGTTGAGATAAACAAGAATCTATGTAAAACAGCGAACCGACTTCATTCTAATCATATATATCACTCACAACACAAGGGATGTTTCCTTGGTTATTTAGTATTCTTAATTGACCATATCAATGTTTCAAATTATATATAACTACCTACATTTGTATCTTGAATGCACAGGTTAGCTTAAAACCAGTTTTTGAATAGGTCGTAGTACTGGGTAATGGTTAACAGTTTCTAGAGTCTGGTGTTTTGTAACACATAGTTATGGTCGTTGCTTTCAAGAAATTTATACATGAGTCTACAATACGATCAAGCATGCTCAAAAGTTGGATAACTACTTTGTTGTATTTATCATTGAATTGAAGACAGGAGTAAAACAAGGCTATCTACTATCACACGTGATCTTCCTCATTGTGGTCGACTGGATCATGCAGCAAAAAGTGGGGCGCGAGAAGAGAGGGATACTCTGGACCAATGAAGAAATCGTAGAAGATTTGGATTTCACCGATGACTTGTGTATAATGTGTTATCGCAGAAGCTTGAAGATCTACAGGCAAAAACTAACAAGTTGACAGAACAGACAGGACAGAAGAGGCAGGCGGGGCTGCGAAAACGGCACTTCCTTCAGGTGAACGTAGAGAAGACAGAAGTGATGAGGATACCCAACCAACGCCACCACCACCAACAACAACAAGCCTGAATCACCATCAGTGGGAGAAACTTAAAGAAAGTAGCCTCTTTCACCTATCTAGGCAGGCAGCATCGTTTCAACTACAGGCAGCGGCACAGGCACAGACGAAGATGTGAAAGTAGCCAGGATCGGAAAGACAGCAAGACAGGCCTTCATTAATCTGAACTGATCAGTGCGGAGATCTACTGCACTCAGCATAAAGCATGAACACGATTAGAATTTTCAACACCAATTCAGCCAAGTCAGTGCTGCTATATGGTTCGGAAACTTGGCTCATTACGAAAAGCATTTCCAACAAACTGCAGATATAAGTCAACAGCTGCCGCCTATGCTCGCTCAATACTGATTTGGGACATCACGCGCCAGTCCCTCGAGTGGGATCCAAATGGGTAACGGCGAGTTGGGCGTCCGAGGTGAGGGTGACATGGGGGAGCTCATATGAAGAGGAAATGAAAGCTTGTGGGGAGTCGTGGAGTCAGGTTCAAAAGATTGCAGAGGACATAGTGCAATGGAGGCGTGCTGATGAAGCCCTATGTTCCAATAGGAACCCAAGGGAATAATAATGATGATAATAATCCATAACTGACTGACTTACATCATTAGTGTTCTATTGCTTGGAAGATCATGAGTTTGCACTGCCAGTTTGAAAAGCTGTTTAGCGTTACTGGGCTTTCAGTGGTCCTCCAGCTAATATTATTTCGTGATTAATAGCTTCTTGAAGAAGATGTTCTGTTATTTTCAGGTCTTGAGTTTGACATATATAAACCATCTGATGTTAATCTTAAGAACTATCAGGTATGAATACAGAAGACAGAGTGATTCGATAAGTTAATCTGCTTACAGGAAGTCAAAAAGAGGTGAACCAGTCATCTTTCGTTCATCCAGTACCCTAGAAGTTACACTGTCTAAGCGTTACGAAGGATTTTTCAGTTGTATTTGCCTATGAAGCTTTTTCGAAAAGGAATTCTATTTAACTCTTTAAATGAGGTATATCTTCAAAAGTACAAGGAATGATTGACTTTAGGTTTTCTGGTGATATTTGTAATTCTATGTAAAGTACATGGTATACTACCTTTCAAAGTGGTACCAAGTTGATTAATAACCATTAGGTGTGTCTCCTGTGCCGTCTGTTTACAATTTAAGAACAAATAGCCAACTAATTTGAAAATGATTACAAATCTTACTCACCTCATATTTATTGCTGTTGTAGTCACAAAATCGTGTCCTTTTAAAATGTTACTATAAGAGTTTGCCTACTTATAAGTAGTAAACAAAAAATTTAAAAAAATATCAGCATGGATTCTTTATCAAAATTTAAAAATGTATTGAAAACTGAATAAATCAACATTTTTGGAATTTTAGTTAGAACAAGAATTTGAAAATCGCCTTCAATCTTTAAATGAACAAGAAAAATTACTGAAAGAAAAATATAGTCTATCACAACAGAAAGAAGAACGTGAAGCATTTATTAAACGGCAAGCTTTACAAGCTGAATTAGACGCAGTACAATTGATGAAGGCTCAATTAAACCAAGAAAGGATTCAAATAGAAAGGTTATCTAATCTTCTAATAATTACCAATATGAGTATAATTTGTTTACCAATCCACATTCATCTTCTTTTTAAATGTTTCTCATCAGAATTTTGAAATGGAACACAAATTAACGTTTAAATTGTGTTGAAAGTTTAATTTTTCATTGATATCAGTTTTCAGTGTAAACCAAACGATTTGTGTTAATCTAGTGTCATTGTTGAGAATAAATACTCAACGATGACATTGGATGATGGCTGTGCTATGTCGGATTTGAACCCAGTAGCTAGCTCAGTGGTAATATGCTGGCCACAAAACCTGAAATTTCTGAATTCGTGGGCTTATAGATGCGGACAAAATAGCTGGTTGTTCAGTGTTCCCAGGTTTCCGATGTTTCTTCAAATGATTTCAGCCAATGATAGATATTAACTTGAAAAATAACTTATTTAAGGCTTTTGTTTTAGTCCCCTTGTTCATAGGTATGAGGCCTACGTTTTAGGATTTCCGTCTGACTGCCACCAACCAGATTTTCTTCCTATCTACGATCATGCTTTTACACTAGGGGAGTTTAACAGACTCAAACAGTATTACAATGGATTCAGTCTATTCGGTGTTTGTAAGTAAGAAAGTAAAACTTTATTTAACGTTTAATTTCTCCATCTATCTTACTTGGTGGCTAATAGTGGAAACCCGAACATGTGTTTTATCCTTGATGTGCCTTCACCTAAGTCAGTGATATGGTGTTTCCACTGGGACTCGACTGTAACATAAAACCAACCTCTTGTGAGGCAATATAACATCAGTTATTATTCATTAATGCTTGTAATTTTCTGTTGAAATACTAAGAAGATCCATTTATCTGAAGATACTTCTCAAAAAATAAACCATCTCGACAGAAAACAATAGCGATAAAAATAGAGCAAGTATTGGAGAGTTATTCCAGCTTCATCAGTGATATATTCACAGCGGTGGTATATTGTAAAGTTGTAATGTCAAAAAGTCGATATAGAGTGAAATATTTCATTACTTCTGATGTCTTATAGTCAATATTTTGTTCATTCTTTCAATGTAAAATTGTGCAGAATACTGGCGAAAGTCGTTACTGCAAATGCTTAACTAGATAAGCATAAGCTTTGAAGGATCAAATGACGATCATTAACTTTTTAGCTTGTTCAACAACTACATATATTTTGAGGGAGTTGTTGGGATTTGGGGAGTGGGGACAAAGCCTGATGGTTGTGAGGACAGTTACTCACCAATGGCATTAGGTGGCGGTTGCGCTATATCGTGAACTAACAGAAGTTGGAAATATGAACCATTGGATTCTTACCCAGTGGCTCAATGGTAACCTGCTGGTCACAGAATCTGAAGGTCGCGGGTTCGATCCCTGGGGGTGAGGATCGTATATGCACACTGATGAGGAGTCCCGCACTAATCGGACGAAACAGCTGTTCAACTCTCCCAGGTTTTTAATGTTCCAACAAGTGATATCAGTCCTTGATGAATATGAATCTGTGTTATCAATAAATTTTAATACAAAGTTTACATACCAATGATAAGTTTTTATTTCAGTAATATTTTGCACAAAATTATCACCTGTTATCACGCCAACAGTTAGAATATTTTAGCAACATGCAACAAAAGTGAATCAACACAACTGTTAACCATGTGGAACATTGTATTGAACAAACAGACTAACGAACAATGAGTAAAGACTATGACTATATAATAATAATAATAATCGCTTTATTCCAAACAATATGTATGACAGTATGGAATTCTCAGCATCCACTTTCTCAAGAAACTTACTCCCAGAACAATACTTTAAGATGAAACGGTTATTGCATCTGGATCTGGATGGCCATCCGGTCCATAATGAAGAATCAACAGAAATCCAAGCGTAATTTTAGTGGTGGTGGTGGTTCATTCAGATGGTACAAAAATCTGCAACTCACTCTGTTTTGTTACTGACTCGAGAAATGCAGAATTGAAAACAGTTTAAAAAATGTGCAAGAGTATATAATACGTTCAAAGGATATATTTAAGTGATTAAAACAAATTTAAAAGGAAGAATTTGATGTAAAATGTTCAATGGATAAATTTAGTAGCACAAGGTTCAAGGCAGGGATCACGAAATTGATTTGGATGTAACCAGGGTTAATATCAAAAGAGAGATGGACAACGAAAGCCCTATATATATATATGAGCGAGAAGAGGGGGATACGCTGGACTGCGGAAAAGAACCTAGAAGACTTGGATTTCGCCGATGACTTGTGCCTGATGTCACATAAACTTGAAGATCTACAGGCGAAAACTAACAAGTTGACAGAAGAGACAGTGAAGACCGGACTTCAAGTGAATATAGAGAAGACAGAGGTGATGAAGATACCCAACCAACAACTCCGACAACAACAAACTCCAGTCACCATCAACGGGAGAAACTTAAAGGAAGTAACCTCCTTCACCTATCTAGGAAGCACTGTTTCAACTACAGGCGGCACAGACGAGGATGTCAAAGTCAGAATCGGAAAAGCAAGACAGGCGTTCATTAGCCTGAAACCAGCGTGAAGATCTTCTGTACTCAGCATGTGGAACAAGATCCGGATTTTCAACACCAACGTCAAGCCAATGCTTCTGTATGACTCAGAGACTTGGCGTGTCACGAAGGGGATTTCCAATAAACTACAGACATTCATCAACAACTGCCACCTACGCTCGCTACTGAAGATCAGATGGCCAGAAAGAATAAGCAACAAGGAGCTCTGGGAACGAACCAACCAAGAACCTATCACGCAACAAATATGCAGGAAGAAGTGGAGATGGATTGGGCATACACTGAGAAGGCCGACTAGGGATATCATGCGTCAGGCCAGTTGCTCGAGTGGAATCCCCATGGGAAGCGACAAGTTGGGCGTCCGAGGTGAGGGTGACATGGAGGAGATCGTGCGAGGAGTAAATGAGAGCTTCTGGGCTGTCGTGGAACCAGGTTTAAAAGATCTCAGAGAACAGAGTGCACTGAAGACGTGTTACTGAAGCCCTATGTTCCACTAGGAACCCAAGGGAGTAATAATAATAATAAAATACATTAATCCATTACACAATGTACAAATGTTTCACTGATATTTTGGAGGTTCGTGGGCATTTATTTATTGACCTGAAGTTGATATTCATCATGGACTGATACCAACTGGAGAGATATTGGAAACCTGGAAGCACTGAAGAAATGTTTCCTTCAAGTATAGGACTCTTTAGCTGTACACGATCCCTCGACGGATTGAACCTAGGATCTTTATGTCCCATGGTAAGCATGTCATCTTTGAGTCAATAAAGCTGAAATTTAATGGTTCATGATGTAGTGAGAATTCCATTCAATGTGTATTACTTTCTCTTTCAATCAAAACATTCTTATCGGTTAGTGAAAGTATATCGAATAACATGTTTTGTTATTGTGAACATAGTATTCTATATATTGTAAAGTAATTGATGAGAAACCATGAAATATTATGTATTCTGATTCTGTAACTATTCTTGTTCTTACTTTATTCAAATACTTTCAAATATTTAGGAAGGGGATTTCTGTTTTTAGTTTCTATATAAATTTCATTAAAATAAAAATTTCAATGTTAACTTGATTATTTTAGAGAGAAAATACAACTTCAAAAGGATTGGGAGAAATATGAACTTGAAAGTAAAAAACATGAAAGTCTATTACAAATTAGAGAAAAAACATTAGAAAATGAAATTCATGAACATGTTGATAGGTAAGTTGGTTGGAATTTACTTTATCTTATAATTCATTAGTATTGTAATATCATATCAATTTGATAGGTGAGGATAAAAAATCTTCATCAACTTGATATACTCTTGTACCAGAGGGAAGAAGGATCTCTATGAGACGATCAATTTATTAAAAAAAACTTACTTGGGCAGGATAGTACTTGAGTTTCTACAGCTTTTGTCCAATGAAAGCCTTAATAAGACGCTTATTCACTAGGATTCAATGTATTTGTACATTTGGTAAAATGGATGATGAGAGGAAATTTCTGATAGATAGAATCATGGAAAACTGATATCCAGTACAGTTTGTGAAATGTTGTAAAGAACAGCTAACCTTGAAGTCTATAATTTCCTCTGTCCTCAAGAAGGATATATTTCTTAAAGTACCATACAGAGGGGAAATGAGCAGTTCAAGTTCAACACCCGGAACAGAAACTGAAGGACGAAACTACAAAGAAAATCTTCACGGCAGCCATCAAAATAAAATGGGAGATATCGAGCAACATCCCTGAAAAAAACCGGTGTAGATGAGCACTGGAACTCTTCGAAAGCTATGTGGAAAGAAAGCTGCATAACTGTATTAGGAAGAAAGAAGACAAGGAATGGATCTCGATGGACACATGGAAGGTGAAAGAGCAGGGAGAGGAGGATGGTAAAGCAGAAGATAAACCAGTGCAAGGATGAACGATGAGAAGAGGAACTGAGTACAATGTATAAAACACTGGACAAAGAAGTGAAGAAGAGTGCGCGTAAAGACAAATAGCCCTTCTATGACACACTTGCAAGTGAAGCAGAACAGGCTGCAGGTAGGAGAGACAGAGACCTGACAAGATTGTATCAAATAAGCAGGTTACTATCTGGGATGGAAGAGATCAACACAGATGAGATGAATAAAAGATAATGAAGGAAATCTAATCACTGAGGATGAGGAACAAAGGAAACGATGGGTAGACCAATTGGAAAAGCTCGTGAATCAACCACCACCTGCAGCCCAGCAACAGAACTACCAGTGAACACAAACCCTCCAATGAAAGTGGAAGTTGTGAACGCCATAAAGTAGCTGAAATGCTGGAAAGCAACAGGACCAGATGGAATCCGTCCAGAAGCACTGAGAAGAGACTCAGGGATAACAGCAGACATGCTCACACCACTATTGCAGAAGGTCTGGAAGGAGAGGAAGGTACCTGGTGATTGGAAGAAGGGTTACGTTGTCAAACTGCGGAAGAAGGGAGACCTCAGTGTTTGCAAGAAGTGGCTCGGAATTATGCTGGTGTCCACCCAAAGCAAGCAAAATATTAATCTGCATCATCCTGGAGAGACTAAAGGATGCAGTGGATTGGAAACTACGACGGGAACAGGCTGGCTGGATTCAGGAAGTACCAATTATGTGCTGATAAAATTGCAATGACACACAATCACACAGTAAGGTGGGGTAGGGCAACAGTTTTGAAAACTAACTTAGTTGGGTGGAGGGAGAGACTGATAACCGAATCTTTAGGAATGTTGAAAGTTCCCATCTCTCCCGTCCCCGAATCTTTGTTTATCGAATCAACTGACATCCAACACATGCAATCGAAACGATTCTTCCCCTTTTCCAGATGTACTGAAGATTCTACTACCCTTGTCATCATAGAGAAGGAGAGAAAATTAGGAATATATAAAGTCTGTCTCGAAGTTGTGAAGTTAGTTACTTGATATGAGTATGGACAATAAATTTTGTCCGAAACGTTATCCAGTAAATGATACTGTCCCTTCACACTTATGATATTTCTAATAAACAGGCTAAAGTGGAATTGTAATCGACCACAGTGTCCAAGTTTTACTCTTATATTAAGAATATATGTGTAAATTGCTTGAAAAGCACTTCAACAGGGAAATTTTGATAAGTGCAGGGGACAGACATCTATCCTAATCTATGACAAAGCATATCATTGAAATGAATCAGCATTCAAGATATTATATCGGATCAGTTAGGGGGGCATACTGAAATTTGATGAAGCGTTAACCATTCGTAAACTTAACCCCCCCTGTTATGTGTTGTTTCATCTTGGTAAGCCTTGGCAACCAGATTATATTACCAAGACTAGTGTCATAATCTTTTCATATTCATGATATTTAACCTTTGAACTTTTCCCTTTCATTTTCATATGTAAGTTGACTTGAGACAAGTAAACGTGTGGGGATCAGATTGTTCAAAATATGTACTGCACAAATACATCACACACACACACTGTTCAGATAATCTTCGACTTCTAATAACGTTATCAAAATTTATTAAAGGAATAAATTGTTTTAAAGTTTTATAATACATAAAAGTATATATGCATATATTGATACTGGGTGATGATTGAAGGTGAAATGGAAATTTGGAGCGCAGCCGGATTCGAACTGGGCGACTGCCAAGTTTTCGGCCCTACGCTCTACCAACTGAGCTATGAGGTTCGATTGCTGGCCAGATTTTTATTTTACTTCAATTATAAGCTGGGATTTTGCTCGACTACCATGTGAATTTGCGATGCGTTACTATCTCTTGGTCGTATTGGAATGAGAAGTTCTGACTAGGCAACGAGTGTGATTACGATCAAGCGATAGTGACGCTTGTGATTGGAGTGAAATAAAAATCTGGTCAGCAGTCAGACCTCATAGGTTAGTTGGTGAACCATCGGGCGTGAAACTCGGTGGTCACTGGTTCGAATCCGAATTTCATCTTCAATTATCAGCGAGTATCATCACTATTTCTCATCGTTGATTGGACCGAATTGATCTGCTAATATTGATATGTAGACTCCCAGACAGAGATGGCTGGATATTGCTGGTAATTTTAGTTTGAGGATGGATAGCACATGAGGTGAGTGTCGTGGGTAACGCTGTAGCATTTGAAACGATGTATCATCATGGGTTCCAGTCTTGCCAGGAACAAAATTACTTACTCAGAGGCATATACAACTAGCTGACGAAACATATGTGCTGGGCTCTGGGGCTAACCACTATCCTTCGTTTATATATATCTACTATCTTAGTTGGTTCGAGGCTGGTCTCCTTTGAAATTATCCCTGAACATCTTATTATACGACACCTAATTTCCAACTTCCATACTGTGGATGACCTTGCATGTTTGTTATTTCAAACAACTTTATTAAGTTCATGCATCATTTTTACGTAAATTAGTATTTCCTAAATCATTTATCTCTATTTAACTGATTCTACATTCATCGATAAACAAACGTTTACTCACAAAACTCTGCTCTCCACTTTTTCGATTATATAACCTCTTTTGACCTCTAACTATCTTAATGAATTCCGTTTGAAGTTTACATTCGAACTAAAATGAATTCGTATTATGACATGCATATTTCCTATTGTGGATTGGTTTGTACCGAATTGATTGATCTATCTTGAATATTGCGTTTAAAGTGATGTATGCAGGGTTTCAATCTTATTGGAGACTATATTACTCAATTAGGATTTAGATCAATTTGGCTGATGAGTATCAGATAGGACAAAATGCACATCATAGATTCCATTATTGGCCACTATGCATCCTCAATATCTTCAATGCAAAACGTTCCACTTTTTGCAAATTGAACACTTCAACTTGACATTTCATACAGTTGAGTAGATTTTCAATTGTCCGTTCCAGTTGGAAACAGAAGTGTTATGAACGAGCCAACTATACTACTACTGAGCGAATTGAGTAGTTAGAAACCAGTTAGACTGATGTGTACATTTCGGTAGGCAGATCACAGTCAGAAATATCAATGTGGACCAGTAAATTTGTAAATCATTTTCAAATTGATCGTTCTGTTTCACACACACCAGTCCATACAAGTCAACTAGTTAGATTCAAGTAATCTAAGCCATTCGCCTACATAACGTGGATTCACCCGGTTACACTACTGATTAGATCTACCCTAAAAAGAGCTAAACGGCTGTCCAATGTTTAGATCACTCTTATCTGCTTGACAAAATCTTTCATTACTTCTCGTTTACCATCTAGTGTTGAAGAAAATCATAACTAGCTGTTCTAAAATCTCTTGTGTACTTGTTGTTATTGACGTTCCTGTATATTGATACATGTAATCTCCCGTTGTTATACTGAGTCGAATTACTCTACCTCTGTTGATAGATGGGCTCCTATGTGAATACCTCAGTAATGGAACCTAGGATTCATGTTTCGTCCATTTTGGGAGTGACTCGTCAGCTGGATGTACCTTCATCCTAGTGAGTGATATTGTTCCCATCAAGACTCAAACATAATACCCATAGCTTTGAACGTCAAAGCGTTATCCACTAGGCCACTGAAACTTGAATGCCATTAAAGAAGTATGCATATACGACTGAAGAACCTGAGGAAGAAGTTATCGAAGGCAAAATTCTTTAATGATTTGCTTGTCTTTGGGATTAGGATATTTTTTATTACAACTTGTGTTTGTTTGCAATTGATGTCAACTGTTGAATTAGAAAGTGAATTCCATTATTGTTATTCTCACATTTTTTAACTCAGGTTTATTAGTTTACCCTGGACTGATGATATTTTCAATTGACTTTCAACCAGATTCATGAGCTAATTTAAAATGATCCATTCAGTAGTACTTACTATCTAGGTGTCTGACATTTACTTCCTTTTCGCATACATTTAAACAAAAAAAGTATATATGGAAGGGACTAGGAAAGTTTGTGTTTGATATACTGTCATCATAGTCAAGTATAACATATATTAAGCGAAGAGACTCTTTTCAACGAATTTATTTTCAAGCTGTACAATCGTATATATATGGTATTTGGAAAAAAATTATATCCTGTGAGGAAAACTAAACACTATATGGTGATGATGAGAATAATCATAGAGCGGATGATGACATAGGCATTTGTGATTATAATAACAATTGAAGTGCGAATGATAACAAATAGATTATGTAATATATATGGAATGGTACATAGAGAGTATATAACTCAGAAGGGGGTGAAAAAATTGTTGAAAATGGTAAATCAATTAAGTATTATGTAATGGCATTAGACAAATTGGACAAGATGTAGTCAATGTTTTCTAAAAGGATTAAGACAATTTAAGTGGAACAACACCGGAAACTAGTTGAAGTGAAGGCGATTATAATAACAATAATAGTGATAAAAATATGCGGGAAAGAAACACTAAACCAGTCATCCACTCAGTCTCAAAGAAAAGATCGTTTATGAGCCTAGAGTTTAAAGGAGACCTAGCATCGGATGTACTGAAGGATCGTCTTACCAGATCAATCAATAGGACTTTCTTCGCAGCAAGACTTCAGTTGACTTTTACCAGCCGCAACCTATTCTCCAACTGCGTTAAAGACAAGCTTCCTTGTTTGGCCGCCTCTATGTGCATCTACCAGTTCACCTGCTCTTGTGGAGCAAGGTACATCGGCCGTAGCCAGAGAATGCTTTCTACACGTATACGAGAACATGTTCCTGCTTGGTTTTATAAAGGTGAAAGAAAGTCTGTTAGAAGTTCGATTCTAGAACATTTGATTGACTTCCATCACACAACAAATCCAGACGATGACTTTGAAATTATTTATCAAATTCGCCCAAACCTCCCACGTTCTCTTCGTTTTCAACTCCTTAAAACAGCGGAGGCTTTAGCTATTCATGAACTAAGACCTGATCTGTGTGTACAAAAGAAGTATGTGCAGTCACTGTCTTTATCATGGCCATAACATTTTCCCACCCCATTAGCTCCCCCTCCCACTTTGTTAATTTAACCTTTGTATCCTTCCTTTATCACTATTATTGTTATTATAATCGCCTTCACTTCAACTAGTTTCCGGTGTTGTTTCACTTAATTGTCTTAATCCTTTTAGAAAACATTGACTTCATCTTGTCCAATTTGTCTAATGCCATTACATAATACTTAATTGATTTACCATTTTCAACAATTTTTTCACCCCCTTCTGAGTTATATACTCTCTATGTACCATTCCATATATTACATAATCTATTTGTTATCATTCGCACTTCAATTGTTATTATAATCATAAATGCCTATGTCATCACCCGCTCTATTATTATTATCATCACCATATAGTGTTTAGTTTTCCTCACAGGATATAATTTTTTCCAAATACCATATATATACGATTGTACAGCTTGAAAATAAATTCGTTGAAAAGAGTCTCTTCGCTGAATATCTTGTTCTTGATGTTACAATGGGAATTATTAAATTATAACATATTTGTCTTTGACCTCTACAGTTGTTCAATTCCAGTAAACATTGTGTCATTTCAGGTGTACAGTTGTGTTTAAACTCCAAAGTCCTTAAGGTTTAGGACAAAATATGTAGACAAACAGAATGAATAGTAATATGGTCACTAATATCCCTAATTGTAAGAGATATATTTATCTTGGTTGTATTGTGTACTCTGAGTCGTGGACCTTTCATCGTCTTGCTAGGCGACATCATCAGCACTAACTTCAGTATGAAGTGGTCTGCACTGTATTCTCGCTCATACGTGCAGATTCTATTCAAAAAAGCGAGAACACACTGCAATACAACAACTTCACGGAAAAATTAGAAAATTACTAAATGTTTATCCTAAAAGAGAACGGCTACCCACGAAACTATATCAAAACATGCCTATCCCGTACATCATCAACTACAAAGTCATAGACAGAAATCAATAAACGTATCACCCAACCATACATAAAGAATATATATATATATATATATATATATATATATATATATATATATATATATATATATATATATATATATATATATATATATATCAGAAATCACAACAAGATTACTGAAACCACTTGGAATTGGCGTGGCCACTCATAAACCAACAACTTCCCTCCAAACACTATTATGCAAACCGGAATATGCACAACCAAAGAAGACAAACCGGAATATCACTTGGCTATTCAACGTCATGATATTTCATCGCTGCTCATTTCAATGCCCGTGAATAACAACTATGCACATGAATTCAGTTTTGAAAATGTAGAAATGTTAGATGGAGAGAGGAAACACAAAGAATATCAGAGAATTCCTAGAAGCTTGACATTCTGGTCAGTCAGTTAGCAACCAATACACGTATGGACATGGACCCAATCACTCAACCAATAAGAAGAATGATAAACAACAGAAAGGTCAGAGGTGAAGCAGAGGAACAGGCAACAGGATAATCTATGGAGTCAGTCAATAACTCAACAATCAAAGGAAACAACCATTCACATACAAACTAGTTCGTCAGGGCAAGCTGTTGAATCACTTATGGAGAGATATTGACGGCTAACTTGATACTGGAGTTATTGCTGATGATGTCATCTTGAGAGACGATGAAAGCCTTACGATTAAACAATCCAGCTCAGATAACAGAATGCAACCGAAACCATTCACCTGAGCTACAATCATTCTCCACCATTTCAAGACATATTTATGGATAGTTCGGAATGCGTAATCTTACTTCTAAGAAGTTGCGGTGATATGTGTATAGTAGATTTACGATGCCGATATTAGACATGTTGACAGTTTCTTCACACTTATAAACCTAGTAGTTGGTGCAATTCAATTCACTTACAAGGCAGAAATGAACATGGAGAATTATCTATTTTGGATTACAGGATAAAACGAAGGACAGGTAGTGGTTTGGATGTTACCGTCTACAGAAAACCGATACATTTTAACAGGGATCTAGACTTCACTTCATATCCTCTATTATTATATATTATTATTAGTCCCTTGGGTTCCTAGTGGAACATAGGGCTTCAGTAAAACGTCTCCAGTGCACTCTGTTCTCTGAGATCTTTTGAACCTGGTTCCACGACAGCCCACAAGCCCTCATTTACTCCTCGCACGATCTCCTCCATGCCACCCTCACCTCGGACGCCCAACTTGTCGCTTCCCATGGGGATTCCACTCGAGCAACTGGCCTGACGCATGATATCCCTAGTCGGCCTTCTCAGTGCATGCCCAATCCATCTCCACTTTCTCCTGCATATTTGTTGGGTGATAGGTTCTTGGTTGGTTCGTTCCCAGAGCTCCTTGTTGCTTATTCGCATTATTCTGGCCATCTGATCTTCAGTAGCGAGCCAGCGTAGGTGGCAGTTGTTGATGAATGTCTGTAGTTTATTGGAAATCCCCTTCGTGACACGCCAAGTCTCTGAGTCATACAGAAGCATTGGCTTGACGTTGGTGTTGAAAATCCGGATCTTATTCCACATGCTGAGTGCAGAAGATCCTCACGCTGGTTTCAGGCTAATGAACGCCTATCTTGCTTTTCCGATTCTGACTTTGACATCGTCGTCTGTGC
Organism: Heterobilharzia americana; assembly: GCA_944470555.2. NCBI lineage: Eukaryota > Metazoa > Platyhelminthes > Trematoda > Strigeidida > Schistosomatidae > Heterobilharzia > Heterobilharzia americana. The sequence goes on along the minus strand of OX104127.1, from coordinate 159,612,327 downwards.
CACTTCCTTTAAGTTTCTCCCGTTGATGGTGATTGGAGTTTGTTGGTGGTGGTGGTGCGGTATCTTCATCACCTCTGTCTTTTCTATATTCACTTGAAGTCCCGTCTTCGCTGCCCTGCATCTTCTGTCAGCTTGTTAGTTTTTGCCTGTAGATCTTCAAGTTTATGTGACATCAGGCACAAGTCATCGGCGAAATCCAAGTCTTCTAGGTTCTTTCCGCAGTCCAGTGTATCCCCTCTTCTCACAGCTCCCCACTGTTTGCTGCATGATCCAGTCGACCACAATCAAGAATATCATGGGTGATAGTAGGCAACCTTGTTTCACTCCTATCTTCACTTCAAAAGCATCACTGAGCTTTCCATTGTGAATTACTTGGCATATGGGATCTTCATATAGTTGTTGAATGAGGCGGATAAAGGTTTGCGGTACTCCGTAGTAATGAAGCAGTTTCCAAATCACCTCTCGGTCGACGCTGTCAAAGGCCTTCTCAAAGTCGATAAAGTTGAGGTAGAGAGCTGATTGCCATTCTATGCTTTGTTCTATGATAATGCGAAGCGTTGCAATTTGGTCTGCACATGATTTGTACTTCTTGAAGCCTGCTTGCCTGTTCCAGTCGTAGTTTTGAATCCAGTGCATTCTTTAGCCTCTGCAGGACGATGCTGCTTAATATTTTACTTGGGGTGGACAGGAGAGTGATTCCGCTCCAGTTCTTGCAAACACTGAGGTCTCCCTTCTTCGGAGTTTGACAAGGTAACCCTTCTTCCAATCAATGGCCAGGTACCTTCTCTTCCTTCCACACCTTCTGAAATAGTGGTGTGGTGTGAGCATGTCTGCTGTTGTCTCTGCGTCTGTTCTCAGTGCTTCTGGCGGTATCCCGTCTGGTCCTACTGCTTTCCCACATCTTCATATCCTCTAATGTCAGTTAAAGGGGGGGGTTAGTCAACTGTCTAAATGAGAGAACTAAAAAAAACTCACCGGTCGTTGTAGAGGTTTAAACAAGGAATTGAAACACATAAAAGAAGCGTTTATAATTAATGATTATTCTCCACAGTTCATTAAGAAATTCATACGAACACATGAGAAGCAAAATGATAATCGTCACATGAGTACGAATAACAACGACAACACAAGTAGAAATAAGTTCTAAGCCTCTATTGTGTTACCCTATAAGGAAGGAATATCAGAAAATTTGCTTAGTATTCTCAACAGGGCTGGAATCAGGGTAGCATTTAAACGTATAAACCCACTCAGAGGTAAGCTATGTCAGATTAAGGATCCGATAAATCAAATCAAACAAAATAATGACTGTGAGGTCAAGTATATAGGTCAAACTAGTCAGTTACGGTCAGTTAGATTAGCCAAACATAGGAATTTAGCTGAATATAAAGCGACAAACCCCAATAAGATTAAGAATTTAGAAATAAACCCATAGTGTTACAATGCATGAATTATCACACAACCATACAATAAGGTGGAATAAAATCCTTGTACGGGAGTCAAATATAATTAAATGGGGAGAGGGAAAGACTCATTGCTGAATATTTGTTCGTCGAATCAACCAACATCCAACCCATATAATAGAAATGACGCAACACCAATACCAGAGATATAAAAAATTTTACTACCAGTAGAAACAAAGAATATGAGGTAACAGAACTATGGGGCACTATTTTTATCGTGTAATATTGAATGCTGAACACACGCTAGATTAGAGAGTTTTACTCCAAGTTTCGGCTCAGCTCCATCCATCTTGTCAGTATGGACCTTACTCCTAGAAACCTGGTGGAGTTGGTCAGCTAGCAGAAAACATCCAGACGAGGCTTCCACATGTAAACGAACACTTCTACTAGAGCACTGTTAACGCCCTGTCGAAACTGATAAGAGTAGTCTCTAAATCCTCCAAAGGGTGCGACGTCAAAGCTTTGACATTTGCTGGCTGGACGGACTTGGATGCGGTACGTCTCACTGAGTCTTCACAATCTTACAGATTAAATGTAGCTCAGGGTCCCGATGTTATTAACCTCCCTTCAGCATACCGATTCACTCCAGAGGCCTTTCTGGTTGCCAACATACCATTAAGGTTAGAGATGACGAAACTTGCATTCCTGACCAAATATTGCTCACTTTCACAAAACAAATTACATCTGTTCCTTAAAACTGTTTCAATAGCAGCGACTACTGAGATTAGGAAGCTGGATTGCCTTAACTTTCGACTGCACTACTCACAGCTCACTGATCGAAATCCTGAAGGCTAGCTAGACCGTCCGCGTTTTGAAGACCCACATCATTGATCTATACATATGAGTCTCGTCGACTACGTTTATGGCTGAGTCAGTCTTGATGGTGGTTTCCTTGATATTCGGTGGGACCATGAGGAGGCACACCGTCGTAACACGATTAGCTTCCACCTACTGCACACATCATCTTTGATCTTCCAGGCCTGCAACAGAAGCATGATGCCGGTTAATCATGCTTCTTCATGTTGATGCTGTGACATGAAAATATGGGGAGGCGTTTAACCGCTTCATGAGAGTCATAGTTACACGTCGCGTAATATTGGACGATGAACATGGAGTGGATTGTCCACTTTTATGAATGAATAAATTAGGTATAGAAGTAGTTTTTCAGTTAGCCTCATTAGTTTTCTCTGACTCAGTTCTTGATTAGATAATGATAGTAATGAGTTACTGCAGTGCTTCAAGACGTTCTTTTGAATACTTAATCTCATTTCGATCCGGATTTTCAACACTAATTCAGTCAAGTCAATGCTTCTATGTGATGGTTCACAAACTTGGCCTATCACGAAAAGCATTTCCAACAAACTACACATATTCATCAACAAATGCCATCTACACTAGCTCGTTAATGAAGATCAGACAGATGGTGAGAATAATGAGAATAAGCAACAAGGAATTGTGGCTGGCTGGCTGACTGGCTGGCAACGAACCAACGAAGGAAGAACCTATCTGTGAACAAATATGCAGAAGGAAGTGGAAGTGTAGATGGATTGGGCATACACTGAGAAGGCCGACTGGGGCATCATGCACCAGGCCAGGCCCTCGAGAGTAACCCGCATGGAAAACGACGAGTTGGGAGTCCAAGGTGAGGGTGACTTGGATGAGATCATGTGATGTAGAAATGAAAGCTTGTGGGCAATGGTAGAGCCAGGTTGTGAAGATTGCAGAGAAGAGAGTGAAATGGAGACGTACTACTGAAGCCGTATGTTCCACTAGGAACCGAAGGGACAAATAACATTACTGTTTAGTGTCTTATTACTGATATTTCTCCCTTTTTTTTCTTCAAAAACAGAATTCGTATGGAAGATGAAATTAAACTATTAAAACAACATAAAGAAATAGAGCTACAATCTGTTCAATTATCAGGTAACAAGAATAAAAACAAAAAATTCTTAAAATTTTTTCTTTTTCATAGAAAATCAAAAAATTCTCGAAGAAAAATTGAAAACATTTGAACAACTTAAACAAGATTTAATAAAACAACAAAATAAATTTACAGAAATGGAAGTAAGTTTACCACTGGAATTGTTATATTATATAATGAAAGAAGTAGTATGAAGTAGTTCACTAGTTACTAGGCGGTCCTAAGCCCCGGATAAAGAGGGAAGGTTGAGCATACGGCTTGCTATCCTACTCCGCAGAAACAATACAGTCGCTAAGAAACTTCAAACACGAAGAAAATATTTAAAAAAAAATCAAAATAAACTTATTCCTTGCTGGAATCAGGGGGACGAAATGATGCCGGTTGGTGAAAGCCTTCGAGAAGCCAATTGGTCGATCTATTTTCCCTTCTTTAGATGAAAGCAAAAGTAAGAATGGGGACATGGAATGTCCATACGATTTTTGATTCTACTAAGGCTCTACAGATTGTAAAAGAGATGAGAAGATATAGCATAGAAGTGCTAGGAATCTGTGAGAGCAAATGGAATGAAAGTGGACTCTCCGAACTGTCAGCTGGAGTGTCAATAATCGACTACGATAAAGTCACCCAGACGACAACCACGAGCACACTGAATTTCAAAGGGACTATCATGATGTCTCCAACAGCATCGAAGGCTGTCATGCAGTGGGAACCAGTCTCCTCCAGGATCATGACAGCAGGATTCAAGTCAAAAGGGAGGAAAGTCACAATCATTCATGCTACACTATGCACTTACAATTATGCAGATCAAGAGAAGAAGGACGGATTCTACAGACAATAATAGACAAGACTCTACCCCAGATGGCGACATGGATGCTAAACTCGAAGCGGACAACATAGGAATAGAATTCATCATGCGTAGAGAAGCACTCGGTGAAATGAACGGGAATGGAGAACTGTTGGCAGACTTCTGCGCATTCAACGATTTGGTGATTGAAGGCACTGTGCACAAACACAAGGATATTTACAAAGTGACATGGTTTTCACTAGATGGACACAGTAAAAATCAGATAGACTTCATCTCAATCTCAAGAAAGTAAAGACGCAACCTACTGAACACAAGAGCAGATGTAGGTTCACACCACTCACTGTCTATTGCAAGGAACCTTCCAAAACAAGTTGAAAGCCTTCAAAGAAGTTGGTGATAGACCACAGTTCAAGTTGAACACTCAGAACAGAAACTGAATTGAAGGACGAAACTACAACGTAAATCTTCATGTCATCAGTCATCAGGAAGAAATGGGAGACATTAAGCAACATCCCCGAAGAAACCTGCGTGGAAGAATATTGGAACTCTTTAAAAGCGACATGCAAAGAAACCACATGACTGTGCTAAGAAGGAAGAAGAAACAAGATAAGAAATGAATCTCGACGGATACAATGAAAGCTGATTGAGGAGGCAGAAGAAGATGGTGAAGCAGAAGATGAACCAGTACAACGATGAACAAAGAAAAGGGGAACTGAGTGCAACGTATAAAACACTGGACTGACCAGTTCAGAAAACTCTTGAAGCCACCACCATCTGCAACTCGTCCAGAAATACCACTGTCAAACGCAGAATTACCAGTGAACACAAACCCTCCGACAAAAGTCAAAGTCCTGAACGCCGTAAAGTCGCTGAAATCCGGAAATGCGGCAGGACAAGATGCATTTCCACCAGAGGCACCAAAAACAGGCGCAGGGACAGCAGCGGACGTGCTCACACCACTATTGCAGAAGGTTTGCAGGGAAGGAAAGTAAAGGTACCTGTCGAGAGAAAGAAGGGCTACTTCGTCAAACTCTTAAAGAAAGGCGACCTAAGTCTTTGCAAGAACTTGCGCGGAATCATGCTCCTGTCCACCCCAAGCAAAATATCATACCAAATCATACTGGCGAGATTAAAAGGTGCTCTGGATTCAAAATTACTAACGGAGCACGCTGGCTTCAGGAAGAGCAAATCATGTGTGGATCAAATTGCAACGCAATGCTACGCGTCATCATAGAACAGAGCATACAATGGCAGAATGGCAAATCTTTACCTCAACTTCATCGATTTTGAAAAGGCCTTCGACAGTGTCAACCGAGAAGTAATTTAGAAACTGCTTCAACACTATGGAGTAACACATACCTTTATCAACCTCATTCAACAACTATATGATGACGCTACATGCCAAATGATTCACAATGGAATGCTGAGTAACGCGTTTGAAATGAAGACAAGAGTAAGACAAGGTTCCCTACTATCAGTAATGATCTTCCTTAGATAACTACAGCCGCTAGATTCTACAGTACACGCAAAATTCACAGAACAATGATTCTGCTTAGGACGAATTATTGACTTTATAAATTCGATAACCTATAGTGTGTCTTAATACTTATCAAGAATTCTGAAACCATTTCAATATGATATTTTTTCAAATATTAAGTGTACAGGATTTCAATAATAAACTGTTGAGTGTCACTATATGAGAGGATGAAATTATAGTAAGGTATAATACAATTTCTGTGTTCACTAGTATACCGATTTGTGGATGTCTGGATATTGTAAGAATTGCTAATAATAATAATAATAATAATAATAATAATAATAATAATAATAATAATAATAATAATAATAATGATCAACATGTAATATATGAATGTCGACTATGAACAGAGGATATTATAAAATCGTTGAAGCTTTGCCTAGAATCTAAATACTTTAGAGATAGTATGTATTGTCAGTCAAATGCAGGTGCAATGGGTTCCCCCAGCATCTTCAATTATGACGAATCTCTATGTGAAAGCTTTAGAAAAAAACAGCTTTAAGAAGTGTCCAATGCCAATCGAGAATTTAGTATAGATATGTGGATGACACATTTGTCATTCTTAAAAAGGTAAACCAACAGAATTTTTTTTCAAATTATTATTATTCCCTTAAGTTCCTAGTGGAACATAGGGCTTCAATGGCATGCCTCCATTGCACTCTCTTCTCTGTAGTCTTTTGAACCTGGCTGCACGACTGCCCTTAAGCTTTCGTTTCTTCCTCACATGATCTCATCCAGGTTACCCTCACCTCAGACGCCCAACTCATCGTTTCTTATTTGGATTCCACTTGAACAACTGGCCTGGCTGTTGATATCCTCAGTCGGCCTTCTCAGTGTATGCCTAATCCATCTACACTCCCACTTCCTTCTGCATATTTCTTCACGGATAGGTTCTTCCTTCGTTGGTTCGTTGCCAGCCAGCTAGCTAGCCAGCCAGCCAGCCAGCCAGCCAGCCAGCCAGCCAGCCAGCCAGCCAGCCAGCCAGCCAGCCAGCCAGCCAGCCAGCCAGCCAGCCAGCCAGCCAGCCAGCCAGCCAGCCAGCCAGCTAGCCAGCCAGTCACAGTTCCTTGTTGCTTATTCTCATTATTCTGGCCATCTGTCTGATCTTCATTAACGAGCCAGTGTAGATGGCAGTTGTTTATGAATATCTGTAGTTTTTTGGGAATGCTTTTCATGGTACACCAAGTCTCTGAACCATCACATAGAAGCACTGACTTACTTGACTGAATTGATGTTGAAAATCCGGATGTTGTTCACACTTTATGCTGAGTGCAGAAGATCTCCACACTGATCATTTCAGATTAATGAACGCCTATCTTGCTGTCTTTCCGATGTCGGCTGCTTTGACATCCTCATGTGTGCCTGTGCCACTGCCTGTAGTTGAGACAGTGCTGCCTAGATAGGTGAAAGAGGATACTTCCTTTAAGTTTCTCTCGTTAATGGTGATTAGTGGTTGTTATTGTTGTTGGTTGTGTATCTTCATCACCTCTGTCTTCTCTACATTCACTTGAAGTCCGTTTTTACGAAATTTATTCTACAAAATAATCGCATGAAGATGATGCTACTTTTATATAAATATTCTTCACACTGTGAAAACTTAAAAAGGCAAATCAAAATCAATTAGTGGCATAGAAGGACATTCAGTCACTTTCCAATCAAACTTTAAACGTTTTGTGTTCATATGCTTATTTCATTGTCAACATTTTGTACCTCCGTCTTGTTTCTTACTCATCAGGTAGCATGTATCTTCTTATATTTAGATACTAACTGAAAGATAATTCATACATTGAATCCCTCATTTACTCTACATGAAACTATCTAAAATAAATAAAATCCTTAATTTCAAGTTGTTATTCATCGTAGACTGACATGAGTTAGAGGAACAAAGGAAACCTGGGAGCACTGGACAGTTGTTTCGTCCTAGTATGGTACTCCTAAGCAGTGCGCAACCACGACCCAACTAGGGACCGAACCAGCGACCTTCGCGTTCGGTGGCCAGCAGGTTACCATTGAGCTAGCCACTGGGTCAGAATCCAGTGGTCCATATTTCCAACTTCTGTTAACTCATGTTATAGCGCAACCACTATGTCAGTCTACGATGAATAACAACTTGAAATATTTCCAAATCCCCACAACTCCCTCAAAATTCAATATTCTTAATTATAAATTTCATTTATTTATCGCGATTTTATTTTTACATTTCTATGTCTATCAGTTAAGGGAACCACTGAAAACCTAGAAGCAGTGGAAAGAGTATGCACCTACGACCTTGTTAGACATTTGAGACCTTGGATGATAATCAGATAACATTGAGAATTCATAGAAATAAGAAATTATGGACCATTGAATTACAATTGTGTAACTCAATTGTTAACATATTCTTCAAAGGTTCGGTCCATCGCACATTGGGTTCGTAGGTATATAAAGTGCTGAATGTGTACATACTAAGACGAAAAAGCTATCGAATGTTGTCAGTTTGCCAATAGTTCTTTAACTGATGTCATTCTGTAATAAATGCTACTATATACTGTTAACTTACTTAAATATGAAAAAATTTTTTTTATTTCATTATTTAGATTTTTGACTATAATACTATTAAAACGCAAAATGAAGTATTCAAAAATGAAATTACCAGTTTACAAAAGTAATTTACATTTATTTTTTTAATCTTCTACTCTCAGGTAAAAAATTTATGACGTAATCACTTGTTTATTATATATATATATGTATATGTATACCGGGGAAAAGATTCTAGAAGATTTGGATTTCGCCGATGACTTGTGTCTAATGTGTTGTCGCACAAACTCGAAGATCTACAGGCAAAAACTAACAAGTTGACAGAACAGGTAGGGCAGAGCCCCTAAGACAGCACTTCCTTCAGGTGAACGTAGAGAAGACAGAGATGATGATGATACCCAACCAACACCACCACCACCAACAACAACAAGCTTCAATCACCATCAACGGGAGAAACATAGAGGGAGTATCCTCTTTCACCTATCTAGACAGCACTGTCTCAATCGCAGGCAGCGGCACAAGCACACACGAAGTCGTCAAAGCCACCAGGATCGGAAAGACAGCAAGATAGGCGTTCATTAATCTGAAATGATCAGTGTGGAGGTCTACTGCACTCAGCATAAAATGTGAACAACATCCGGATTTTCAACACTGATGCCAGTGCTTCTATATGGTTCAGAGACTTGCCACGTTACAAAAAGCATCTTCAACAAACTACAGATATTCATCAACAAGTGCTACCTACACTGGCTCGTTAATGAAGATCAGACAGATGGCCAGAATAATGAGAATAAACAACAAGGAACTGTGACTGGCTGGCTGGCTGGCTGGCTGGCTGGCTGGCTGGCTGGCTGGCTGGCTGGCTGGCTGGCTGGCTGGCTGGCTGGCTGGCTGGCTGGCTGGCTGGCTGGCTGGCTGGCTGGCTGGCTGGCTGGCTGGCTGGCTGGCTGGCAACGAACCAACGAAGGAAGAACCTATCGCTGAAGAAATATGCAGAAGGAAGTGGAAGTGTAGATGGATTGGGCATACGCTGAGAAGACCATTCAGGGACATCACGCGCCAGGCCAGGCACTCGAGCGGAAGCCAGATGGTAGACGGCGAGTTTGGGTGTCCGAGTCGAGGGTGGCACGGAGGAGATGGTGTGAGGAAGAAATGAGAGGTTGTGGGCAGTGGTGGAGCTAGGTGAAAAGATTGCAGAGAAGAGAGTGTACTGGAGATATGCTGCTGAATCCCTATGTTTTACTAGGAGCCCAGGGAACAAATAATAATAATAATAATGATAATATCGATGGCCATTGAAAAGTTTAACTGATACTTCAGAGACTGTTATGTGATACTTGGTTGAATGTAATGGAATATTATCACATTAAATTCCTGAAAAACTATCTATTTAACTATGGAACTACACTTCATGTGACTTGTCTTGTAAACTATGTCTCCTACACTACGACGACTCTCAACATGTAGATCTGAGTCGATTACTACTAAACACTTGAAATCCACTGGTACAAATGGTGGAGAATGACTGTAGCTCAGGTGAATGGTTTCGGTTGCATTCTGTTCTCTGAGCTGGATTGTTTAATCGTAAGGCTTTCATCGTCTCTCAAGATGACATCATCAGCAATAACTCCAGTATCAAGTTAGCTGTCAATATCTCTCCATAAGTGATTCAACAACTTGCCCTGACGAACTAGTTTGTGTGTGAATGGTTGTTTCCTTTGATTGTTGAGTTATTGACTGACTCCATAGATTATCCTGTTGCCTATTCCTCTGCTTCACCTCTGACCTTTCTGTTGTTTATCATTCTTCTTATTGATTGAGTGATTGGGTCCATGTCCATACATGTATTGGTTGCTGACTGACTGACCAGAATGTCAAGCTTCTAGGAATTCTCTAATATTCTTTGTGTTTCCTCTCTCCGTCTAACATTTCTACATTTTCAAAGTTGAATTCATGTGCATAGTTGTTATCCACGTGGATTGAAATGAGCAGCGATGAGATGTTGTGGTGTTTAATTGTCAATCGGTGTTGATGTAGACGGAGGTGAAGAGGGCGACCACTTTGTACAATGAATGTGGTGTTGACTACAGTTATTGCAGTTGATTTTGTGAATGATATTCCGGTTTGTCTTCTTTGGTTGTTGCATCCTTTGGTCCACATTATAGTTTGCATGAAACATCAGTCAAAGGCAATAACCAATGACAAACCACTTCGTCAGGACAAGCTAGTAAATCACGCACGGATAGATATTGACAGGTCACTTCATACAGAAGTTAGTGTTGATAATGTCGTCTAGCAAGACGATAGAAACATGACACTAAACAACCCAGCTGAGAGAACACAATACAACCAAGACCATCCACCCGAGTCACAAATTTTCCCCACCATTTCGAAACAGAAAATACAGCAGCTGTGGAGTGGGAGGACAAAAGACAAAAATCAGGGTAAAATAAGGGACTGTTTAAAAGCTAATAGGTTGCGTAATTATCTTAAAAACTTGAACATCGTTCAGTGATAAACAGGAAAAAGGTAATTAATGTAGAGATGACATAATGAAAAGAAAGAGGAAGACTATATACACTTATCAAAGTAAAGAAAGGTTAATTACAGTCTCCTTCTGAGTACATAGGTCAGGCTGAAAATGTTTGATAGAGAGACCTTCCACAATTTGTAATCAATGTGGTGTTCTTTGTTTGTTGATTATCCTGAAGGGTGGGGGAAATCGATTTAATGTCCTGTTTCTATCAGGTACCTGATGATTCCGCTTTTGAAGACCTTGCTACCATTCAGACACAGATTTCCGGGACTATGCTTATAAAATCGAGTAGACATGCCCTTCTTTCACTCCTTCGTATGTACTTGCTTCCACAAGCACAGATGAATTGGTATATGCAGTTGAAGGTGACGTGAGATGGGTATCTGTCTACTTTTGGCTGTGTTATTGAGCATAATGTATTATAAACTGAGATCAGTCTGACAGCGGGGGAGCTCCTTCTCAGTGTAGCTTTTATTCGTCAGTCCATTCTTTCAGATGAATTCTAGGCGAAGGAAAACAGGCTGCTCAATGAATGGATGTTTTGATCTCTCAATAAGTTCTTTTCTATGCTTCATGGTAGATTTAAGCAGATATCCATTCTCTATGAGAGCCTTCTTAGTTATCCCGAATTCTTCTTCTTGTTTATCTTGAAAGCATAGCGATTTTATTCTAGTGAATAGCTTCCTGACTAAACCACATAGTTCTTGGTTGGTTCGTTGCCAGCCAGCCAGCCAGCCAGCCAGCCAGCCAGCCAGCCAGCCAGCCAGCCAGCCAGCCAGCCAGCCAGCCAGCCAGCCAGCCAGCCAGCCAGCCAGCCAGCCAGCCAGCCAGCCAGCCAGCCAGCCAGCCAGCCAGCCAGCCAGCCAGCCAGCCAGCCAGCCAGCCAGCCAGCCAGCCAGCCAGCCAGCCAGCCAGCCAGCCAGCCAGCCACAATTCCTTGTTGCTTATTCTCATTATTCTGGCCATCTGAGATACAGTGACAAGCCAGCGTCGGCAATTGTTGATGAATATCTGTAGTTTGTTGGAAATGCTTTTCGTAATGCACCAAGTTTGTGAACCACCATATAGAAGCACTGACTTACTTGACTGAATTGATGTTGAAAATCCGAATGTTCACGCATTATGCTGAGTGCAGAAGACCTCCACACTGGTTTCAGGTTAATGAACGCCTGTCTTGCTGTCTTTCCAATCCTGGTGGCTTTGACGACTTCGTGTGTGTCTGTGCCGCTGCCTTTAGTTGAGACAGTGATGCCTAAATAGGTGAAAGAGGTAAACAGAAATATAATGGCACTAAAATAAACAGATATGATTTGAGAAGATTCACCTTGGGGGTTTGTAGAGATTCATTATGGACTGATGTCAGTGGGAGAAACATTGAAAATGTGGGAACAATGAACCGGTATTTCTTCCTAATATGGAACTCATCAGTATTGCGCATCCATGATCATGAGAATAGTTAAAGTAAATTGACACATTTCAATTAAGTGAAGTCAAGGATGTAGGTTTCGTCAGCTGAATGTGCCTGTACCCTAATGAGTGATAGTTTTCCCACTGAGACCCAAACCTAATACGCTTCGCATGAAACGCCTAAGGGTTATCTACTAGGTTACTCGAGGAAGAGAACCATCTCTTGAGCAAACGGTGCAAACTTATTGTTTGATACTTATAGTTTCCCGCTGCTATACTGAGTCAAGTTGCTTGAGAACCATATCACTTACTGGGGTGCAGGTACATCCAACTAACGAGTCAAAAATCGTATGAAATGCGCGTCTTAGATTCTACAGCTAGCTACCACTAAATAAATTCACAATTTAATAAAATTTTCTGAATTCCTAATGATGTTGAGAAGTCAGTCCATTAACATTATTGTGATCGATTTAAACAATATCATTATTACTTTTAGTCACCTTCAGGAATCCCAGTTAAAGTGTTTAAACTGAACTAACTGGTCCAGACAAGTTGTCAGAGATTCTTTGGCTTGATGTCATATCTTTGTTTGATCACTTTGAATTTCATTCTGTTCTAAGCATACTTTAGTTAACGTAGTAAATTGAGAAAGGTATTTAGCTAAGCATTTACAGAACATTTCCCAGCCATCTTAATAAGTTAAGGTTGATAATCGAATCAACTGACTTGCCTTCATTGTTTAGTGTTTTACGCCTTAGTTCTCTGGAATTCTCTCTATGGTTCCAGAACTTATTCAGTAATATTACGTATACATCTGTGGTGGAAAACTCGTGACTTCTTTGTGTCTCCTGCTTTCAAAAAACTATATTTCATAGGTGTAGAGTAGTAGAAAGGTTAGCAGTAAGCGTATCATTTGATTTTCAGTTGAATATGTGTCATCAACATCAGAGACCATATGAGCTGGTAATAGTCGAAAAAGCTTTTGTTCAGAGATTTTGTTACCAATACTCGTATTGAAGTTTACAAAAAAAACTTCTCAGATAAGTGAAATGAACAAAAATTTCCATTAACTCAATTCGTTTATCTTTCAAGTAGAAGTTGATACGAATCAGTCTTGAAATATCATCTCAAAATTGAATTTTGCTAAGAAAATCAGTCACATTCATGATTTTTGCTAAAGGTGTTCAGATGAATCTACATTTTTAAATTCCTTCACGAAATTAGCTGAATAGATACTGTTCTATTAGAAAATCAATCCCTATTAGTTCAAAGGTAGTAAAAGTCATATCCATGCGAACCTACATTCCAGAGCACAATTTTAACAAATAGTCGGCACTGTCATACTATAATTTTATTTCTTCATATAAAATCATCTTTTTCTAACTATTTCTTAAATAAACACAAAGGATTAGATGATGATTTTGACTTATGTTCAACATTTGTGTTTCATATATCTTATTTGATAGAGATAACCAGTTCAGTCGACTGATCTACAGTGTTTAGCTTAGATTTCTCACTAATCTTATTATCGCTGTATTTATGTATCAGTTACACTGTAAAAGTGACACTGTTAATTCATTGGTTATTGAACATATATATATACTTCAAACCTAATCTGTCTTCGGCAAGTACACCTTATAGGTGTATTACAGAAATAAAAGTACCCACGTTGTACACCTGCCTAAGCAGCATCGTTTCAACTACAATCAGCACAGGTACACATGTGCATGTCAAAATCAGGATCGAGAAACCATGACAGGCCTTCACAAATCTACTGCATTGCACTCAGCATAAAGCATGAACAAGATCCGGATTTCCAACATTATATCAGTCAAGTCAGTGCTTCTATGTGATGGTTCATAAACTTGGCGTATCACGAAAAGCATTTCCAACAAACTACACATATTGATCAACAACTGCCATCTACACTGGCTCTTTACTGAAGATCAGACAGATGGTGAGAATAATGAGAATAAGCAACAAGGAACTGTGACTGGGTGGCTGGCTGGCAAGGGCCCAACGAAGGAAGAACCTATCTGTGAACAAATATGCAGAAGGAAGTGGAAGTGTAGATGGATTGGGCATACACTGAGAAGACTGATTGGGGATATCACATGTCAGACCAGGTACTAGAGTGGAAGCCAGATGGTGAAGGGTGAGTTGGGCGTCCGAGTCGAGGGTGACATGGAGGAGGTCGTTGGAGGAAGGAATGAGAGTTTGTGGGCAGTGGTGGAGCTAGGTTGTGAAGATTGTAGAGAAGAGAGTGTAATTGAGACGTGCTTCTGAAGTCTTATGTTCCACTAGGAACCCAAGCGACAAATAATAATAATAATTTGACTGACTTGTTGGTGAGTCGTCACTGAAGGAGTTGTCTTCTGTTTCATAAGTCTGATTTGTTCAAAGTAAAGGAACGTCACCAATCTCAATAAACTGGTTCTTTCTCGAGGTTTGTGAGGGTTTAATAATTGATTTTAGGTTGTTGTTCATCATGGACTGACATTAACTGGAGGAGGATTGGCAACCTGGGAACACTGGATAGCTGTTTCGTCCTAGTATGGGACTTTTTAGCAGTGTGCACCCATGACCTCGCCAAGGTGCAAAACAAAAAACTCGTTCTTGTTTATTCCTTGTAATGGTGAATTTATGGGTGACAGAATCATCAAAACGTTTAGTTTTTAGTTAGACGATTATAACTATTGGGTTCTCATTCTTTCTACACTGTAGCATTCTCCTGAAGTGCATCATTAAAGCGTCAAGAAGTCTAAGGGATATGTATGCAGTATGGGGATAATAGACCAGTCGGCATCATAGTATTCTAGGAATTTCACTACATATGTCTTTGTAACATTATTCACTACACAAAGAATAATGAGATCAAGTCAAGGATACTGAACAAGACACGCAACTCGATCAATGGGGTTATGAGCCTCTATCGACTGAGATAGCTTGGAAATATACCACTTATGCCCGAGCCATCGTCTACCTTGGCGTACAATGGTAGGGGAGGTTAAATTAAGTTGGAAGAGGGTTCAATGTGACCATACCAAGACATGACACTAGATGATAAGTTCTCTTACTGTTGGTCTAAGCCGCAATAGGAAATATAGATTATTAGGCTGGAGTCTCTGAGACGAAAGGAACCAGTGGTTGAAGACTAAGTCTTAGTGAGATGGCTAAAAATCGATCACAGATGTATTCACTCCTTGATGTTCAATAAAACCTTGATTATTTGCACTGTTATCTTCAAATTGTTATTCTTTCATATAATTTTGCTTACTTCGGTATCACTCTTTTTCTATCCACCTGTTCTTTTGTGTACTAATATGAAGTGTGATAACCGGAACTGATCCGCCTGTGTACGACGTTGATTTCATCTGTCTGTCTCTATATTTTGTGATTATTTATCTCTTATAACTGTATACGAATATTTCGTTTGATTTATATAAATTGTAGTAATAAGATAAATGCATAAAACAGTAAACATTATTCTATTGAATAAAGTATCTAGTGTTAAACTGCAAAATAAATCCACAACAGTTTGCAGTACTCTGTTGTAAAGACTTTTCTCAGTGTTGTTTTAGACTAATTTAGACAAAAAGGCAATAATTAACTGCTACAAATAATATATGATCACTTGAGAACATGATTTTGCTTTACAATACACTTAAGGCTTTCTAAGATACTTTTATTATTATTATTATTGTTTATTATTTTTCCCTTGGGTTCCTAGTGGACCATAGAGCTTCATTAGCACGCCTCCATTGCACTCTGTCCTCTGCAATCTTTTGAAACTGGCACCACGACTGCCCCACAAGCTTTCATTTCTTTCTCACATGATCTCATCCATGTCACCTTTACCTCAGACGCCCAACTCATCGTTTCCCCTTTGCATTCCAATCGAGCGACTGGCTTGTCGCGTCATGCCCCCAGTCGGCCTTCTCAGTGTATGCCCAATCCATCTACACCACCGCTTCCATCTGCATATTTGTTCAGCGATAGGTTCTTCCTTCGTTGGTTCGTTGCCAGTCAGCCAGTCAGTCAGTCAGCCAGCCATAGTTCCTCGTTGCTTACTCTCATTATTCTCACCATCTGTCTGATCTTCAGTAAAGAGCCAGTGTAGACAGAGTTGTTGGTGAATATCTGCAGTTTGTTGGAAATGCTTTTCTTGATACGCCAAGTCTCTGAACCATCACATAGAAGCACCGACTTGACTGACGTTGGTGTTTAAAATCTGGATGTTGTTCACATTTTATACTGAGTGCAGAAGATCTCCACACTGATCATTTCAGATTAATGAACACCTGTCTTGCTGTCTTTCCGATCCTAGCTGCTCTGATATACTCGTGTATGTCTGTGCCGTTGCTTGTATTTGAAATGATGATGCCTAGATAGGTAGAAGAGACTACTTCGTTTAAAATTCGCCTGTTGACGGTGATTGGTGCTTTTTGTTGATGTTGTTGTTAGTTGGGTATCTTCATCACCTCTGTCTTCTCTACGTTCACCTGAAGGAAGTGCTTACTTACGGGCCCTGCCCTGTCTGTTCTGTCAACCTGTCAATTTTTGCCCGTAGATCTTCAAGTTTGTGTGAGATTAGACACAAGTCCTCGGTGAAATTGAAATCTACTAGGCTCTTTTCACCGGTCCAGCGTATGTTCATTTTCTAACTTCTCACGGTTGTGCTGCATGATCCAGTTCATCATAATCAGGAAGATCATTGATGATAGCTGGTAGCCTTGTTTTACTCTTGTCTACACTGTTGACAGTTTTGTTAGTATCAAATCTAAGTTACTGTCATGATCGAGTCATCCATTTAGGAGCCTATTTGCTAATTGCAGTCGATCAATACACTTCATTAGATGACACCTATTGAACACGGAGTAGCTTCGTTGACTCAACCACCTATTTGATAACGCTCTAACTTTAGAAATGATGATATTTAAGTTTGAATGTTACTTGAAACACCATCACTCATTAGGATGTAGTTGTATGCAACTGATGAGTCTCAAGTAGGATGACACGTATATCCTGGATTCCATTATTACCCAGTATCTACTATTACTACTTATTTATACTTGTTATTTGTTTATTGAATGTGTTTCAGTCAATTGAAAAGTACTATTATTGAATTAGAAGAACAAAAGCAAAGTAAGTTGATTATAACTTTATAGTATAAGTTTACTTAACACTTACCTTACTATGCATATGATGGTAACAGTTGTCTTGAATGTATTAAGTACTGCATGATAAAATTGTGAAATTCAAGTTTGTTTTTTTACCTCTGATGTGCACCTGTTGTTAAATTCTTGTCGGGTTGCATATAGGTTACCGAATACAAATGCAATTTAGCTCTAGCTGTTACATGTGTTTATGTATTGAATAATAGGCCAGATTTAACATTCTACGGTCTTGTATCACTTTTGCTGCCTGTTTGTGATACATTTGTTAATTAGAATACCTATTAAGTTATCGTATTCTACGACTTGCTTCAGATGAATACTTACATAGATAGTGTTCTACTCGATGGCCTAGCGTGGCGCGTGATACCCCGAATCAACCTTCTCAGTGTATGCCTAATCCATCTACACTTCCACTTCCTTCTGCATATTTGTTCACAGATAGGTTCTTCCTTCGTTGGTTCGTTGCCAGCCAGCCAGTCACAGTTCCTTGGTGCTTATTATCATTATTCTAGCCATTTGACATTCAGTAATGAGCCAACGTAGGCAGTTATTGATGAATGTCTGTAATTTGTTGGAAATGCTTTTCGTGATACGCCAAGTTTATGAACCATCACATAGAAGAACTTACTTAACTGAATTAGTGTTGAAAATCTGGACCGAAATGAGATTAGGTGTTCATATATATATCAAGGATAACTAGATTTATATACTCTGGACAGCGGAAAAGAACGAACCTAGAAGATTTCGATTTCACCGATGACCTATATTTACAGGCGAAAACTGACAAGTTGACAGAATAGGCAGGGCAGAGCCTCTAAGACAGCACTTCCTTCAGGTGAACGTAGAGAAGACAGAAGTGATGAAGATACCCAACCACCACCTACACCACCACCACAACCACCACCACCACCACCAACAACAACAACAACAACAAGCTCCAATCACCATCAACTGGAGAAACTTAAACGAAGTAGTCTCTTCCACCTATCTAGGCAGCACTGTCTCAACTACAGGCAGTGGCACAGGCATACATGAGGATGTCAAAGCAGCCAGCATCGAAAAGACAGCAAGATAGGCGTCCATTAATCTGAAATGATCAGTGTGGAGATCTTCTGCATTCAACATAAAGTGTGAATATCCGGATTTTCAACACCAACGTCAGTCACGTCAGTGCTGGTTCAGTGCTGATGGTTCATAAACTTGACGTATCACGAAAAGCATTTCCAACAAACTACACATATTCATCAACAATTGCCATCTACACTGGCTCGTTAATGAAGATCAGACAGATGGTGAGAATAATAAGAATAAGCAACAAGGAATTGTGGCTGGCTGGCAAGGAACCAACGAATGAAGAACCTATCTGTGAACAAATATGCAGAAGGAAGTGGAAGTGTAGATGGATTGGGCATACGCTGAGAAGGCCGATTGGGGATATCACATGTCAGGCCAGATACTAGAGTGGAAGCCAGATGGTTAACGGCGAGTTGGGCGTCCGAGGTGAGGGTGACATGGAGGAGGTCGTTGGAGGAAGGAATGAGAGTTTGTGGGCAGTGGTGGAGCTAGGTTTGAAGGTTTACAGAGAAGAGAGTGTAATTGAGACGTGTACTGAAGTCCTATACTCCACTAAGAACCCAAGAGTAAAGTAATAATAATAGCGGCTAGATTTAGGGAAATATTCTGGATAGCATTATCTTCATCAGCAATTCCTCTTAGTGAGATCTCTTCATTCTTATGAGTATTCGATTACTGTTTTTTTGTTTTTTACTTTCTTTGAAACATTCTGTTATTTTATGGTGGAGCGGATATTTCAACCTTTTAAATCTACGGAGTCAAATATATTTGCGTTGGTAGCTTCTCTGATGTAAACATTTAAGACAAGGTGTATTTTATAGCCACTATTTGAGAAATGGAACGTGTCATATTTCCAAGTGAATGAGTATTTGTAAATTCAGTTTATCTTGTGCTGTAAGTTGTATTGAATACTTTATGGGGTCTCTATTAAAACGTGTCAATGAACATCTACTGGTTCGATTGACGTAAAAAGAAACATAGGAAGAAAGACTATCATTATTTTGATTTAACTTCACCTAATCAGTAGTGGATATCTTATAGCTTAGACGTTCTAAGCAACATCAACAATTCACGCCGAAATCACCGAGTCGTTTGGATTGTAGGTCTTTGATGGTAATCAACTGTGAAGGTTCTTTTCTCTCCCTCGCAGATTGACATCAATTTTGGAGGTTTTGAAAAACTAGTTGCTACTGGATAAGTGGTACTGCTTAGTTTATGCTTTGCCAGCTGCATACACATTGTGATTTAGACTCATCAATTAAACGATAGTATTATTTATTTGTCCCCTGAATTCATAGTGGAACATAAGACTTCAGAAGCACGTCTCAATTACACTCTCTTCTCTGTAAACCTTCAAACCTAGCTCCACCACTGCCCACAAACTCTCATTCCTTCCTCCAACGACCTCCTCCATGTCACCCTCGACTCGGACGCCCAACTCGCCGTTAACCATCTGGCTTCCACTCTAGTATCTGGCCTGACATGTGATATCCCCAATCGGTCTTCTCAGTGCATGCCCAATCCATCTACACTTCCACTTCCTTCTGCATATTTGTTCACAGATAGGTTCTTCATTCGTTGGTTCCTTGCCAGCCAGCCAGCCAGCCAGCCAGCCAGCCAGCCAGCCAGCCAGCCAGCCAGCCACAATTCCTTGTTGCTTATTCTTATTATTCTCACCATCTGTTTGATCTTCATTAACGAGCCAGTGTAGATGGCACTTGTTGATGAATATGTGTAGTTTGTTGGAAATGCTTTTCGTGATACGTCAAGTTTATGAACCATCAGCACTGAACCAGCACTGACGTGACTGACGTTGGTGTTGAAAATCCGGATATTCACACTTTATGTTGAATGCAGAAGATCTCCACACTGATCATTTCAGATTAATGGACGCCTATCTTGCTGTCTTTTCGATGCTGGCTGCTTTGACATCCTCATGTATGCCTGTGCCACTGCCTGTAGTTGAGACAGTGCTGCCTAGATAGGTGGAAGAGACTACTTCGTTTAAGTTTCTCCAGTTGATGGTGATTGGAGCTTGTTGTTGTTGTTGTTGGTGGTGGTGGTGGTGGTGATTGGTTATCTCCATCACCTCTGTCTTCTCTACATTCACCTGAAGGAAGTGCCGTTTTCTCTACCCTGTTTGTTCTGTCAGCTTGTTAGATTTTGCCTTTCGATCTTCGAGTTTGTGCGATATTGGACATAAGTCGTCGGTGAAATCGAAATCTTCTGGGACCTTTTCCCCAGTCCAGTTTATCCCTCTCTTGCTCCTCACGGTTTGTTGCATGATCTAGTCGACCACAATCAGGAATATCATTGGTGATGGGAGATAGCCTTATCTTACTCGTGTATTCACTTGAAAGGCATGAGTGAAGTTTCCATTGTGAATTACTTGTCATGTGGTGTCTTCATATAGTTGCTATTGACTGGTGTTGATAACAGTTTGTGTTATTCCATAGTGTTAAGGTAATTTCCAAATTAATTCTCAGTCGATGCTGTCGATGGCTTTTTCATAGTCGACGAAATTGAGTTAGAGAGTTGACTGCTATTCTATACTGTATTCTATGACGATGCATAGCTTTGCAATTTGATCCGCACATGATTTGTACTTCCAGAATCCAGTGTGTTCTGGTTGTAATTCTGAATGGAGCATATCTTTTAGTCTGTCCTGGATGCTGTGAGCTAATATTTTGCTTGTGGTGGATAGCAGCACAATTCCGCTATAGTAATCGTATCCCAGATTTTTATTTCACCTTCATACTCCATCGATTTTTTTGTTTTAATCTACTTGAGCGAAAACTAGCTGTATATCAAAACTTTCAAGGACACTTCAAACTTAGAAAAAGTCATTAACTTTCCTTTATTTTGCCAAGTTGATTCGTTTCAGTCAATAATCTCTACAAAAAAGTAGCTAGAAATCAAATGAAATTTTTATTTTGTAATATCTTTATTTCCATTTTGATAGTTACCGCATCGAGAACAACAGAATTAAGTGTATTCAATGTTGTAAAGCAAGAAATTGAAAGATTAACAAATACTTTGAATAATGATCGTGCATCATTTATTCAAGAAAAGATTACCTTACAAAAAAAATTAAATGAACAAGTTTGTTTCCTATATTATTGTGAATTATTTTTCAATGTATTTTTGAGATGAATGGGGATTTTTTTAATTTTGAAGTAGTATTTATCATAGACTGACATCAGTTGGGGGGAACTATTGAAAATCTGGGAACACTGGACAGCTGTTTCGTCCAACTAGTATGGGACTCCTAAGCAGTACGCACCCACGACCTGGCTAGGGGTTGAACTCAGGACCTTCAGGTTTCGCGGTATGTCGTGAATTGACAGAAGTTGGAAATTGTGAACCACTGAAAACTGACCCAGTGGCTGAATGGTTAACGCGTTCCCCGTGAGACCTGAAGGTCCTGAGTTCGACCCCTAGCCTGGTCATGTGTGTGTGTACTGCTGAGGAGTCCCACACTAGTTGGACGGAACAGCTGTCCAGTGCTACCAGATTTTCAATGATTCCCCAACTGATGTCAGTCGATGATGAATACTACTTCTAAATTATTTTTTACTCCATTGTTTCATTATTCATATATATACTTTTTTGGTTGAATATGATTAGAGATGACTTGTTCAATATTAGCAATGAGTTTGTTTAAATGTTATGATTTTAGGAAAACCCGCCATAATTAACTTTTCAGTTTTTGTATTTAAAAAAGTAGTAATTTTAAAGGCTTTCATAATGATGAAAATCTATGACATCATGGTTACCTTTATACTTTATAAATACATAATACATCCATGTATACTAGAAGGGTTATACAACTATCGAAATGTTTACTCTTCTCAAGTGTTCAAATGCATCAACTAGTGTCCCGATGGCTTGTATCCCACATGATGAGCGCTATGTGATATCAATTTTGATAGACTCTAGAACGGGATAGTTAAGGTGTGATTTTCAAAGTCTTCAGTTAGAATATAGAGATCATTTTGCAATTTTGACCAGTGACTAGTTTCAACAAACAACGGCAATTCGTTAACAAGTGACATTTCATATGCTAAACGTTTTACCACATTATATTATCAGTAATTTTTAATTGTAGTTAGAAAACACATCAAAACAAAGAGAAACCCAGGAGTAACACCACCAATAACCTGAAACTATGATAACTGTAGTATAATTTTTGGGATGAATGGGGATTTCTAATTTAGAAGTAGTATTCATCATGCGGTGACATCAGTTGGGGAACCATTGAAAATCTGGGAGCACTGGACAGCTTTTAACGCGTTCGCCGTGAAACCTGAAGGTCCTGAGTTCGATCCCTAGCCAGGTCGTGGGTGCGTACTGCTTAGGAGTCCCATACTAGTTGGAGGAAACAGCTATCCAGTGCTACCAGATTTTCAATGGTTCCCCAACTGATGTCAGTTTATGATAAATACTACTTCTAAATTAAAAAAATCCCCATTCATCTCAAAAATACATTACTCTATAGTGCTCATTAGTGACTTGCTTCCAGATGGATGTTAGGAAGTTCTAATGAGAAGCCGTGAACTGTGGGGTTAACCAGTCGGAAGTGAAGTGGATGCTAACTGAAGACCTTGGGTGACAGTCGCGCTATGCCGTGAATTGACAGAAGTTGGGAATTGTGAGCCACTGGAAACCAACCCAGTGGTTGAATGGTTAACGCGTTCACCGTGAAACCTGAAGGTCCTGAGTTCGACCCCTAGCCTGGTCGTGGGTGTGTACTGCTGAGGAGTCTCATACTAGTTGAACGAAACAGCTGTCCAGTGCTACCAGATTTTCAATGGTTCCCCAACTGATGTCAGTCCATGATGAATACTACTTCTATATAGTATAATTTTTTTGATATGATACCGTCGTTGATTGAACCGAATTGATCGGTCTCTATTGGCATATGGGCTCCTGTGCGGATGCCTCGATATTGCCTGTGTTCTAATTATATTAATGACGGATAGTGGCTAGCATTGGAATCCAGGATGCGCAGTTCGTCCTATTTGGGACTCTTCATCTGGATGTACTTGCTTCCCAGTGAGTGGTGTTGTTCCCACCGGGATTCGGACTAAATCTATACCCGTCACACAGGAAGTGGCTATCGTGGCTCTATGGTGTAGTGGATAACACCCTGGCGTTTGAAGCAATCGCTCCCGAGTCCGAATCCTGGTGAGAACAATATCACTCACTGGGAAGCAGGTACCTCTAGGTGACGAGTCCCAAACAGGACGTAGTGCGCACTGGATTCCACTATACCATCAATACTGGAAAAGCCATAAAATCGTAACTTCGCATTTAGTATATACGCACATATTAATGCTTCGAAAATAAAATTTTGGACATGTATCATACCTTTAATAAACAAAAATACCAACACAGATAGCCTACATCTTCTAAATGACCTCTAGAAGGTCACAGGTAAACCAATCACACCTGTCTCCATGACAGTTTGTAAACATTTGAAATGATTCGCTCATTAAAGTAACCCGAAGAGGCTTTTCATCGTATAGTGAAGATTTTTCCATGGACCACTGATGCACGTAATATCATACTTTCTTAAAAGTATAATAATATATTGCGATTAATGAATTATACGAACACATACCATTTTTACTGGCGATATCTTTATTGAAGCTGTAAACGGTTAGAAACAAATCACCGTGCTATGCAAAGTTTTCTGAAGTAAACAATTGTTTAGATATTGCTTTTCATAAATATTGGATAAATGCGATATCGTTAAACAGCAGTGAGGGTATAAGCCCTCAGTATGAGAAGTATCCTGGCGATAGTGTGTCATGTAATCTATAAGAGTATATTGCATATCGATTGTTGAGAACAAACGGATTTGGAGATGTGTCAGTATTCAATAAGTTTGTACTGTCTACAGATAGCAAGTGAAACTCAGATGGACGGTGGAGGGAAATTTGGGTCTGGTATTGTATGGTGTCATGCACAGTGTAGCAATCGTTTACTTCTATGATACTGGAAACAGAACCATTTGAATAAATAAAGCGAAAGATGCATTTCTATCCAGCTGCTGATGTCATATTACGGTGGAGAATATAAGAGGTTTCACCATCATACCATTCAATAAGACTTCAAGTTCGGAGCGTCATATGAGGTCACTTTCGGTTAGGTTCATTTTCAGGTTAGTGGTTGTCAGGATTCGAAGAACTTGCATGTTTGGATGAAAATGGCATTTTATACCAACATTTCTAGTTACTCTCCCAATTGGAGCTATGTATTTAGGAGAGGTTGTAGTTTGAGATGAGTTGTCTAGCTCCTGTTAAATAGAAGTTTAAAGTGTATCTCGGTACTCAGCGTGTTGGTATGATCCACCATCATTATCTGCCTATTGGGTGAGAAGAGAAACATAATGGCATGAGAAGTGAAGTTAGTTGTCTTAGAATTAGGGGCAGCAGTACTGTACACTAGAATAACTAAAGAGGACTCGAGTAGTAAGAGGCTATTTAGTTCTGTATTCTACTTGTAGAATACCTTTGAGGTTTTATGTAGTACATTTCTCACGTCCTAGTTTTAGCTGTATTACAAATGTCCAAAGATGATGACTATGCTTTGCATTTGAGAACCAGTGAACGTAGAGAAGACAAAGGGGATGAAGATACCCAACCAACAACAACAACAACAAGAAGCTCCAATCACCATCAACGGGAGAAACTTAAAGGAAGTATTCTCTTTCACCTACCCACCTACCTGGGAAGCATCGTTTCAACTACACGCAGCGGCACAGGCACAGATGAGGATGTCAAAGCAGCCAGCATCGGAAAGACAGCAAGACAGGTGTTCATTAATCTGAAATGATCAGTGTGGAGATCTTCAGCACTCAGCATAAAGTGTGAATATCCGGATTTCTAACACTAATGTCAGTGAAGTCGGTGCTTCTATGTGATGGTTCATAAACCTGGTGTATCACGGAAAGCATTTCCAACAAACTACACATATTCATCAACAAGTGCCATCTACACTGGCTCGTTAATGAAGATCAGACAGATGGTGAGAATAATAAGAATAAGCAACAAGGAATTATGGCTGGCTGGTTGGCAAGGAACCAACGAATGAAGAACCTATCTGTGAACAAATATGCAGAAGGAAGTGGAAGTGTAGATGGATTGGGCATACACTGAGAAGGTCGATTGGGAATATCACATGCCAGGCCAGATACTATCGTGGAAGCTAGATGGTAAAGGGCGAGTTGGTTGTCTGAGGTGAGGGTGACATGGAGGAGGTCGTTGGAGGAAGGAATGAGAGTTTGTGGGCAGTGGTGGAGCTAGGTTGAAAAGATTGCAGAGAAGAGTGTAATTGAGACGTGCTACTGAAGCCCTTTGTTGCATTAGGAACCCAAGGGATAAATAATAATAATAATAATATAAGAGCTTTGATAGGCACATACGGAGTTAGGGAAAGATAGGTACTATAATCCTAAGGGAAGGGAGGATGATAAGAAATTTATCCTTTGTTTCATAAACTTTGTAATTAGCTTGACCGATTTTCAGTTGATGAGCCCTATAATTTCAGTTTCATATGATAGATGGTTCAAATGACCGTCACTGACGCTGATCACTGGATCTCTTCACAAATAAATGTATATAAACTTCTTGTGTGACAAGACCTCACTTATGTAAAGCGTAGAGAATAATGAATAATGCCTAGACGCAAATGAACGATACTCATTGTGCAATTGCTTACACTAGGTTGGAAGAAAGTAATTTTATTAAAACAATAGTTAAATTTTGGACATGATAGTGCTAACTTGCAGCAAAGGTATAGATATATAGCCTTATAAAAAGTCAAACTGAAAATATCTTTATTTTATACATACAGGGCACTTCGGACCGCGGCCGGGTTCGAACCAGCGACCAAAGGGTTTCCTGTTTCCGATGCTCTACCAACTAAGCTACGAGTTCATTCAGTAGAGCATCGGGCCATCAATGTAAAGAAGAATAAATTTCTTGTGATTCAATGCACACCAATTTAACATTCTTTCGGTTAACAAACACAGAAAGGTCACCATAAGAAGGCTTGATGAATACGCAATTGAATTAATCAGTATGAATATATTACTACTACTCGAACATGGGGTGTTTCAGTGAAGCTGATCTTATGCAGAGGGTCAGTTTGCAATAAATACTACAGTAATAATCTATTTAGATATCTAGTAATAAAAAGGAATAAAGAGAATATGTGACTTCTAAGCAGTATGCAACCACAACCCGGTTATGGTTCGAACTCAGGACCTTCAGGTCTCACGGGGAACGCGTTAACCATTCAACCACTGGATCAGTTTTCAGTGGTTCACAGTTTCCAACTTGTGTCAATTCATGATATAATGTGACTTTCACCCGAGGTCTTCATTTGGCATCCAGTGCTCTCAAATTTTCAATGGTTTCCCAACTGATGTCAGTCCATGATGAATACTACCTCTAAAATAAAAATTCCTATTTATCTTTAAATGAAAAATATGTGTTAAAAATTTCAAATAGTTTCCTATTTATAGAAATAAGGAAGACTGAAAATTTGACTGCATCTACTTTATTACCGAGTCTCTTAATAGGCGAACGTAGCGGTTAGCGACACGAGGAAATAACAGTGAAAGGTTTTTAGTTATTTTTCATTATAAAGAATATAAACTGAATAGAACTTATTACTATAAGTTGTCCCTTGGGTACCCAGTGAGACATAGGACTTCAGTAGCACATGTCCATTCCACTCTGTTCTCTGCGATCTTTGGAACGTGGCTCCACAACTACCCTACAAGCTTTCATTTCTTCCTCACACCATCTCCTCCATGTCACCCTCACCTCGTAAGCCTAATTCGCCGTTTCTTATTTGAGTTTCACTCGACGGCCTGGCCTGGAGCGTGATGTCCCTGAATAGTCTTCTCGGTGCATGCCCAATCCATCTAAACTTCCACTTCCTTCTGCATACTTGTTCACAGATAGGTTCTTCATTCGTTGGTTCCTTGCCAGCCAGCCAGCCAGCCAGCCAGCCAGCCAGCCAGCCAGCCAGCCAGCCAGCCAGCCAGCCAGCCAGCCAGCCAGCCAGCCAGCCAGCCAGCCAGCCAGCCAGCCAGCCAGCCAGCCAGCCAGCCAGCCAGCCAGCCAGCCAGCCAGCCAGCCAGCCAGCCAGCCAGCCAGCCAGCCAGCCAGCCAGCCAGCCAGCCAGCCAGCCAGCCACAATTCCTTGTTGCTTATTCTTATTATTCTCACCATCTGTCTGATCTTCAGTAGCGAGCCAGTGTAGGTGGCACTTGTTGATGAATATCTGTAGGTTGTTGGGAATCCCTTTCGTAACGCGCCAAATCTCTCAACCACCACATAGAAGCACTGACTTGATTGACATTGTTGTTGAAAATCCGGATGTTGTTCACACTTTATGCTGAGTGCAGAAGATCTCCACACTGATCATTTCAGATTAATGAACGCCTATCTTGCTGTCTTTCCGATGCTGGCTGCTTTGACATCCTCATGTGTTCCTGTGCCACTGCCTGTAATTGAGACAGTGCTGCCTAGATAGGTGGAAGAGACTACTTCGTTTAAGTTTCTCCCGTTGATGGTGATTGGAGCTTCTTGTTGTTGTTGGTTGGGTATCTTCATCACCTCTGTCTTCTCTACTTTCACCTGAAGGAAATGCTTTCTTAGGGGCCCTGCCCTGTTTGTTCTGTCAACTTGTTAGATTTTTCCTTTTGATCTTCGATTTTGTGCGATATTGGACATAAGTCGTCGGTGAAATCGAAATCTTCTAGGACCTTTTCCCCAGTCCAGCGTATCTCTCTGTTCTCGCTCTTCACGGTTTGTTGCATGATCTAGTCGACGTCAGTCAGGAAAATCATGGGTGATAGTAGATAGCCTTATCTTACTCGTGTCTTCACTTGAATGGCATGAGTGAAGTTTCCATTGTGAATTACTTGTCATGTGGTGTCTTCATATAGTTACTGTTCAATGACATTGATTATGGTTTGTGGAACTTGCGTACTCCTTATTTTATCAATGATATCCTGCATTTCTAGTTGATAAACAAAGATTCTCCTTATTTTTGTAAAAATCACCTTTTTTTTCTTTACGTTACATAATATTAATGGTAAGATTTTTATGAAATATGTTGAAAATAGCAAACTGAAATACATAAACTAATGGAACGTCTTGCATTGTATGAAGGTCAAGTAATTCATTCTACAGAATACTATCGTAATAATTGTATTGATAATTCATCTATTCATCCTCCTCGTAAAACTTACCAAGATTTCAACAAAGTTGACCAGTTAACTGAAGCTGAACGTCGATCAATTTATGAAGGTAATGTCAAATTTCTTTTGTAAAATACTTTCTTTGTTGGAAAAACGTGTTTATTATTGATTCTTATTTTTGTTTTTTTCAGATAGTTTCAAGGTATTATTATTTATTGATATGCTTATAATTCTCTATTGTTTTACTGGGGTGTAGGTACATCCAACTGACTAGTCTTGAATACGATGAAACACTCGTCTTGTATTCCTCTACTAGTCACAACCAAATAAATTATCATAATTAATATTCAGGCAATATCGAGTCGTCTGCATACGACCCCATATGCCAATAGCGGTTGAACAATTCGATCCAATAAGACAATGAGGAATTACAAGTATATCAGTAAATAGTAATTATTTATACCCGTTGTACTAGAGGTGGCTATTGGGCCTCAGCTGCCTAGCAGATAACACCTCAGCGTTTGAAGCAATGGGTATGAGGTTCAAGTTTCAGTGGGATATAAGTACACCCAAGATGAAACAGTCAGCCTGGATTCCTCTCCTAGTCACAACCAAGTAAATGACCATAATTTCAAGGTATCTTACGAGTTTTTTCATAAATGCTAAATTTACAGTTAATTTTGATATGAGTTGAATATAAGTTGAAGGATTGTTTCAATTCGAGATTATTAGCCAGTTTTCTCAGCATACTTTACTTATATAGAACGAGAATAACAGTTTTGCGATTTCATTTCGATATATCTCATCAGCTGTTGACAACCTAAAAAACTTTAAGCCTTAATTTATATTAATGTTTGGATACTTGAGTCAATTTGATTGGAAATTATAGACCTGAAGCAAAGAATAATATTGGTTGCTGTGGCGTACCTGAAAGTATGCAAATTGGGTAAATAAATATGTAAGGGTTAATAATAATTTTGTCAGTATATAGAAAAATTAGACGGATTTGCTTAAAAACTGAAAGGTTTCAACAACACTGATAAATTCATGGGTTTTAAAAAAAAGTGTATCTTCGTCACTTTCAAGAATACCCTTAGACGAAAGTGTAGAGATTATATATCAGCATTCTATTCTTTTGCGTATAACCAAAGAAGAATTCAAACACTCTTTGATTAACTCCGTCAAGTCGATAGAGTTGAGATAGGTTGTCTCTTGGATACCATACTGGTTGATATCTTCATGGGGTACCTTGAGCGTATGAGTATGTTATTATCCAGCCGATAAGATAACATTCTACAGAGGATATGTTGATGATATATTCCCTATTAACAATAACCTGTAACATCCTTCATATTCGTTAAGTCTACTCAACAATTGTTCACTGAGACAATGAAAATTTGACTAGTTATCTTCAAGTGGATTTATCATTCGACATTTATGTAACAAAGAACATACATTGAACGAACTGAAAAAAGGCTTTATGGCCGTATGTCTGAACCATGTTCCATAGAATTTATCACTGAAAGGTGAAAAATTCTTCAACATCTCTATTGCTTGTCACGTTGATATCCAAAAATCGTTGAAAATAATTAATAGACAGGCGAATTCCAACTTACTGTTTTTCATTGAAACAGTAGCTATTAAACGATTAGATCTGAACTTATGTGCTTAGGATGAAACAGTCATCAGTATCCACCTATCATAATAAAAGCGTTCTTTTACATATCATTATCGATTCATACATGTTTTGAGGGAGTTGTGGGGATTTTGGAACATTTCAAGTTATTATTCATTGTAGGCTGATGTCAGTTAGAGGAACAATGGAAATCTGGGAGCACTAGACAGCTGTTTCATCCTAGTAAAGGACTCCTTAGCAGTGCGCACCCACGACCCCGCCAGCCAGGACTCGAACCCATGACCTTCAGGTTCCGTGGCCAGCATGTTCGTCTTGATCGTAAATATCAGACAAAAAGGATACTGGTGACATTATAACCATTCGGTAATTTGATAAGTACAAATTGAAAAGGATTAGGTGGATGTGTATACAATTTCAATTAGAATAAAATGGTGAATAGTGTTTAGCGGATTATCTTCCAATTGATTTACCGGAATATAGTGGAAATGAGTGATGGTGATGATAGTAATAATGAACCAAATCAGTCCAGGTTGTGTTGTTGTTGATAGTGCAGAAATAATGAGGCTGAGACTAGTGTTGACGGTAAATGTTTTGAGTCACTCTTTCTGCTTACTAATTAGTAATTCCCAAGAGGCGTCAGCTAACTGTACTCCATTTCGTCTGTTCAAACTGTCTGGATTCGCTCATATATGTAGGGCTTTGGCTGTCAGCCTTTTTGGTATGACCCGGAACCTTTTTGTAGAACCTTAGTTCTGTCAAAGTCAATTTTGTGTCCTATTTCTATGAAGTGTAGCGCTTTCACGGACTTGTTTTCTGGTTTCTTAACCTCTGTTGAGGTTTTTGGGATCTGCTTTAAGCATAGTTTATGCTCATCAACTCTCACATTCACCTGCCTGGCTGTTTCCTCTACGTATACTTCAGTACAATCACCGCATTTGACTTGATAGACGCAGTTCTGTTAATTTTCTTTAGGTACTACATCTTAAATTTTCATTAGGTTAGAATGTAGGGTATTTGCTACAAGAAAGTAAACTCTTATGTCGCGTTTGTTGAGAATCCTTCTTATTTCTTCTGAAGTCTCCTTTCGGTATAGGATTATGACCGTGCTTGTCCAATTCTTCGGAGAGAGTTTCGGCACATCCTTAATTTCATTTTTTATAATACGTCTAACGAAACCTGTGGGATAATTGTTTGCTTCGAGTGTGCAGTAAACTAACTTTAACTCTTCTGCTTTGTCCTCTTCCAGTGTAACAAGACGGTTAGCCCTGCTAATCAGATTCCGTACGACAGTTACTTTAGTAGTCAAAGGATGTGTAGACTGATAATCGAGATATCTGTCAGAATGATGACAAACGTATCGTCTACGTACTTTAACCAAATTCTTGGAGGTGTTTTTAAAAATTTGCAATATCACTTGTCTCTAAGAAATGTATGAACAAATTAACTACTATTGGTGATACTGGAGATCATATTGCTATACCATCTGTCTTAATATGTTGATTACATCTGTCTCCCCCTCTTATCCAACTTTCACTCTAGAATATTCGTCCAATCCTTTCGTATATATTGTATTTATTTTGAGGTTCATAAGCATTTATTTTCAACGTAGTATTGATCATGGATTAGAATCAGTTGGAGAACCACTGAAAACCTGAAAGCATTGGACAGCTTTATTGTTTCAGTATAGAACTTCTCACCAGTACACATTCATCACTTCGCTATAGGTCTAACTCAGGACTTTCAAGTTCCATGGTCAGCCTATTAACCATTTAACCCATTGGATCGGAGTTCAATGATTCGCAACTTCATACTTCTGTCAATTCGCAACATAGCATGATTAACATCCAAGGTCTTCGAACCCCAGCGGAGTCATAGGTGCGTACTGCTTAGTAGTTCAATACTGGGACACCATTGTTGTCTAATTCTCTCATCTTTTCAATGATTTTCCAACTTATTTCACTTCATGATGAATATCAACATGGAGTTGATTCTCAAATATACAAAAATTTTCCTAAATGGATGCTAGAATTACTTTGCATTGTAATGAGCTAATGAGAAATCTTGAAATAAAATAGATTTATACAATTCTGTTGTTGTCGATTTATTTGAATTTGTATACAGAAAGAGTTTTATGATATTACCAGTTTGTTGTTACATTTTCGCTTACAAATTGACTATACAACATCAAAGTGCAGATAACACGTTGAATTGCGAAAAAATACTGTTCAGCATAGCACAGTAGTAGTTCCATAAAGGTATCCTACAACTGTAAACTTGATACTTTTAT